>OX421902.1:10366834-13073385 GCA_949128165.1 Lathronympha strigana
AACTCCCCGCGCCCAACCACATAGGTATATCAAACATTTTGTATGTTTCTAAGAAATCCCCACTGGCAATAAATTGTTAAAGGCAATTTAATTTAAAAGGGCTGGGCTGCGCCGTAGCCGCTAACCTGTGTCGTATTGCTTAGCAAAGTGAAACTCAACCCATTAAGGCCTGTAGGAATTGTCGTTGAGCGAAATTGAACGGAAACGGAAAGCATTGGAATTGTTCAAGAGGAAGATTGAACGTCCAAAGAATTGTTTTGAGTTTTCATTATATAAGAATTTGGTTAGCAAAACTTAATTTGCAATTCAATGGAATTTCTTTCAGAAACACGGCTATGGTTTTATTGCGTTTATGGGGTCGGTTGAAATCAAAAGAAAACGAAAGAAATACAATGCATACGAATGAGGATAAATAACTTAACTACCGTATTGCATCCAAAATAAACAAAACTGGAAACTTTACAATCATAAATCGTATATGGAGTAGGTATATATCTACCTAGTTACTTACTTCATACTAACATTACGTCACGGTAAGACAGTCATGTTAGAGGAGCTGTTTCCACAAAATACCTAATGTCATCTGCAATAATATATTATTTAATAAAACGTGCAAAAAATACCTGACATAATTTTGTAATTTATGTGTAGGTAGTATTTATGTATCAGTATGTATGCGGTCTTCGTCATTTTCGACAATTTCACATACTTAACTGACCTGTTAGGTAAATGCAAATATTTCGAACTTCAGCTACATTATATTACGTTCCGTTCCGCCAAACTTTACCTACACACGCGCTCTTCCCCTTCACTTACATGATTTACGATGAGTGGGTGGGATTTTATCTCATGACGGTAATGGAATCATACGCAGTGTGTTTAAATCACTGTCACTTTTGTCATATCAATCACCGGCGTATTGTCTAAGCCACGTCTAAACTTATTAACGTCTTGACGTGCTGTTGACGGTACGATGAAAGGCCTAATGTCAAGTAATGTCTAATACAAAGATAGAGAAACTGCCTCATCACTCTCATCACATCAGTATTGTTAGAGTATTTTGGCAATAGCGTTCTGGTATGTCAGTATCTTAAACATATCTAAGTTCTCTGGGTCTGGCTCTGATATAAGTACCCACACACAAGTTTGTGATTTTCCCTCATCCATCCTACCCCATTCGGATTCAACACTGCACATAAAAGCATTTAAGTACCTAAAATTACATGAACGGACAAATTGGATCAGATCTATCCGTTTCCATTAGTATTTGAATTACGCCATAAATAGACGGATTTATCCATCAGATAATATTTGAGTGACAGATCGGATTAAGTATTTGCTGGCCATATACGTTCGGGTATATCTGACAGATCTGCCAATTAATATATGGAAAATTTGTCTGTCGGGTGCCCGGTGGACATGCTCACTATGGAGATCTAACGGATTGCTCGAGCGTATATGGCCGGCAATAGTATTATCAATCGGGCTTAAACGAAGAACTTTTGGATATGTTCACAACGAGAAAGTTTGAAATGATTTACGATGACTCGGTGGGATCTAATCTCATGACGGTAATGGAATACGCAGTGTGTTTAAATCACTGTCCCTTTTGTCAATACCTAAAAACTGTTTTGACTTATCTTCAGAGTAACTTATAATTGAAAGTAAACGATATTCTGTATTCCTGAAAACCCCTATAACATAACAATCTGTAGCGATCATCAAAAGATCCCATTTACGAATTTTCCGAACTTGTGTAAATAAACAAAGCCTCGAGAGGTAGGTAAATCCTTGAGCAATGATTTCGGGCGGAAAACTAAGTAAAACATACGGTTTTCCCCCTCGCTCCACATCACTCGGAAATGGCTGTATTTACGAGTCGACGAGGCCCTGAAGTAGTTAATAGACACTTGTAGGTTCTCGACGAACTCCGATGGACTTTGGGAATGATTGGCAGTTACTTCCGAAATGACGAATAAAAGTTAAGGGTCAGCACAGACGGATCGAACTCAATTTACGTCACCAAAAATTCATACCCACATTATGAGTTCATTAATAATCATAAATTGGGTACCTAGGTAAATATCTAGGTATGAAATTCTACAGATAGAACATGTCACTTTAAAGGCCTGTGTAGACAGACTACACGTGTATAATAGAGTTTATCTGTAATTACGTATAAATTCTTAAATGATGTCTACGTGAATGCCTTACTGTCTTTGTCTTTATATGCCTAAGATTTTTCTGGTTTACTTTACGCAAATATAACAAAGAGGGAAGGTTAGTAGATATAAGCTAATTAAAGCCCTCCGGTGCTCGAACCTTATCTAAATATGCAGCCAACAATTTTGTAAATTTTAACTACAAAAGCGAAGATAGGGACTTAAGGACGTCAATCACAGCTGAAAGACAGACCATCCGTAGTAGCTTTTGATCTCAAAACATCGACTATCTCCTCCAAATTTTTTGTGTATGAAATAAATGTGTATGAAAAAATGTGCAAGCAAAAAGACGTAACTGCCTTCATTAGGGGAGAGTGGGGGAATTGGGAACACTTAACTTCCAACGCTCAGAAATAATAGAAAGATGTTACAAACGTAACCAACTTTTATTTGAACTTAAACTTTGTTTATCTATATAATCAGTTCTCATTGAAGAAAACAAAAAAACCTACGTTTTAATAAAAAAATAAGTAAAACACAAAAATCTTGCCGTTCCTTTTTATCCGAACCCCTATGGGGAAAATAGGAACTAAAAGGGGTTGAGATGAAACGCTTAAGATCTTCAATTTCATACGTTGTTTCAGTCATTCTTTCATAATTACGAGGCATCCAGGTAAAAAAAAGATAAAGTAAAGCAATTTTACACGTCATCATCTTAACTCTGTGAAAACGACTGCTATATAGGGCTCAAAACGTAGTGTCATGGTGTTAACGCGATTAATCCGTTCTAAAGTGTTTATTTCAATAAACAACAATAGCGGAAATAGAAGACAATACAATTTTACACGATTACCCAGCAGCAGGCACGGATAGTTAGTATACATATAGGTAAGGTACCTTTTGCCGATCTTACCTTTCCTTAGCGGTAAAGAGCCTAGCATTTTTTTTTATATATCAAACTATACCTAAGTATACCTATTATGAAACATAAAAATAATATTCTTAGTTGAAGATTACCTACGACCTTCGCATGGAAAATACGTAAGTAGGTCATGCATGCCGAATGAAGATCTTTAAGTATCATAGCATATACCTACGAGTCCTTTTCATCGCATTTTCTCTTTACATTATCTCAATACTGCATCTTGGATATTCTGTTGAAGATTCGCTGTCAATAAGCATTCTTTATAAATAGGTTTTAAAATTTATAATACAACGCGACGACGCAAGCGAGCGTACTAAAGCATTTCGTATCACCGCCCGAAGAGCTCTCGATGACAAGACCGGTTCAATGTGATTCCGATGTCTTGGATGCTTGGATGGGCAGGGTATCGCAATGGGTAGGTTTTAAATAATTTAGAGACCAACATAGTTATGCTCCGAGTCTCTGCGAAATCAAATTAGAGATGAGGAGAACCGTGTATCTGAGAGTAAACGTTTTTCTCGGAATAAAAATTTGGTAAAACGCAGCCTAAATCGTCAACAAATTCAAATTCAAATTCAAAAATTTATTCTGCAAGTAGGCCTCAAGGGCACTTTTACAAGTCAATAAGCATTACAGTAAAGCATTTGTATGTACAAACATTTACAATATATAGAAGTAAAATTATAATCTAAATGTTGATAATACAACAGCCAAAACCTGGGTAAAGAATATTAAAATAAATGTGTAATATGTGCAAGAGATGTATAGTCTCTATAGTTAAAAATAAATTAAGTGTGGGAGATGTAAAAGGTCCCCCCACGTCAAAATAAAATACGAATAAAATTTGGAGATGTAAAGGCTCCCCAAGTGTCAAAATAAAGACTGGAGATGTAAACGGTCCCCATTGTCAAAAAATAATACTAATAGGATTTGGAGGTGTAAAGGCCTCCAAACGTCAAAATATAATATATTTATGATATAAATACCACAAGTCATCAGACTGTTAAGTAAACAGTCTTAGATCTAATGCTACAGAATACATAACTAATATGTATCCAAAAAGTCAAAATTATAGAATCCAACAGAGATGTAAAGTCTCTATAGTTAATAATATGTACATTAAATTTGGAGATGTAAAAAGTCCCCAAGGTCAGAACAATAGTATGTAATAATACTAAATTAATTAAAATTAAATTAAAAAAATGGAGGTGTGGTTCTCCAAGTGTCAAAATATGATGGAACAGCCAGTAACAGCATCGCCTTGAGCATCATGCAAACCACTCCGGGACACTGCTAGTCTGCTAAGACAGCTTTTGAGACTTAATACTTGGCCATGGCTCCTTGTCTCCTAAGTAATCGTCGATTTTATAGTACCCCTTTTTAAACAGTGCATTCTTAATATACGACTTGAATGAAGTGAACGGCAAGTCCCATGCCTCCAAGGGTACTTTATTGTAGAATGCCACACAGTTGCCTGGAAACGATTTTTTTTACTTTCTGTAGACGACACTTGGGAACCACTAACATATTTTTATTTCGTGTATTAAAGCCATGGATATCAGAGAGCTTCTTAAAGGACTTTAAATTCTTATGCGTATACATTATAACATCTAGTATGTATTGTGAAGCCACAGTGAGAATATCAATTTCCTTGAATCGTTCTCTCACAGAATCACGAGTGCCCATATTATAAATATTGCGGACTGCTCTCTTTTGGAGAATGAAGATTGTTTCAATATCTGCTGCTTTGCCCCAGACCAGTAAGCCATATGACATAATACTGTGAAATAACTGAAGTAGACTAGGCGAGCTGTCTCCACGTCAGTAAATTGTCTGATTCTTTTGACTGCATACGCGGCAGAGCTCAGCCTGTTCGCAAGGGCAGATATGTGAGGAGCCCATTGCAGATTGCAGTCCAAAGTAATGCCCAGAAAAAGTGCATTCTCGGCAAGGTCCAGCTTCTCTCCGTTTAATGTGATAATAGTTTCAGCCTCTCTTACATTTGGCAGCGTGAATTTTACACATTTTGTCTTCTTTGCGTTAAGAACTAAGTTATTTGCTGTGAACCAATCTAGCACCTCTTTCAAAGTTTCATTGATTTGGCTATAATCACCCTGTTTCCTGTCAACTTTGAAAATTAATGAGGTATCATCAGCAAACAAAACTATATCACATTTATTCTTCACAAGATTCGGCAAGTCGTTTATATAAACAAGGAAGAGAAAAGGACCCAAAATGGAACCCTGTGGTACAACCATTTTCCGAGACTAGCTTTCCGCCAAGTACCTACTTACCAACACCACCTACCACATATAAATAGAATACAATTTAGTAGGTGTATAATGTTCTATCATATCACTTTTTAGCGTAGGCGGTGTGACGATGACACCTCAAATAGATTTGATGGGTGGCACGATTACCGCATTTGGTCCGCCGGGACTGTATCTAACGAACCGCTTTTAGGATATTAGACTGCCTTATGCCCTATGCATGAATGAATTTCGGCATATAATGATTGACATACCTACTTGTTGACCCGTAGCGTATTTCATTGTTTAAGCGATTTTTTATCTAAATATTCATATTAACGCAGCTCTGGGTTTGATTCTAACAACGATGTTGACATTGTATTCATACATTGAATTTTATAGCAAGCTAAGTTATTCCTTTGCAAAAACTTAGCGCGATGTTCTCCGGACACCCACTTACTTTTCCGCCTACGTGCAGAAAATGGGCAATTTCTGTGCTCGTGTGTTGTTTTAAGTACCTACGTCATAATAATGAAGCACTTAGAACCTACCCACATACATACTCGGCAAGAGAGTTGAGGTGAATGATTATGAATACAAATACAGCTACTAACCTACTCATTGCAAAAAGGTTGAATAATAATAAATAGAATAGGTAAGTGAATTTCAGTGCGTGATATTTATTCATAAAAAGAGAATTTTGTTGGTTAATTTCAATTCGCTCTTAAACTTACGATCTCTACAAGAAACAAACCAATAATAACAAAATCCAGCTGTCATTACATGATATGTTGTTTGCTGGCCATAGACGTTCGGACAATCCGTCAGATCTCCATAAAGGCGAATGTCCGCCGGGCATCCGCGAGACAAATTTCCCATACATACGCAAAAGAGGTTTTTGTTTAGCGTATCATTTTATATTCATCGAACCTGTACCAGTACCCATCAGCATACCATTATATATTCAGTAGGCAGGCCTATTAGTGCCGATGAAAAAAGGTTATCACGACGTATAAACTGCCTACTTAAGAAATTAACCTTCATTCAAATCTCATTTTGTTCAGCCCCGATCCCTCCTAAGTTCCTCAGCGACCATTTTCTCCGGATATTGTTTTGGATGTCCTCTCGATAAGAGAACAACATTATCGGTTATCGTTACCGAGAGGTTTAATAAAAGTGCAAAGCCTCTAAAACTTTTTGCAATCTCCCATAAAGATTCAGGACACGGCCGATGTAACATAAAAAATGCCTTAACTGTGGCAGTTGCGGTAAAGGTGCTCGGATATTTGGGACAGGCCGCGCCTAGATGAGATTTCTCCTTATTTCCACATATCTGCCCAAACTAACGAGAATATATGCGACTGGATTGGCGCGTCTAGTTGCTAAGCCAACGGATACTGTGTATAGAAATATTCTTTATTCGATTATCTAATGAATTATGGATGAGGAAACTCTCTGGCACGAGTAGGTAGGCAGTATCAAAATAATGAAACTAGTAAGGATATTAATAATAGCCTAACAGGTTTAGTAGATCGTAGCTTTTTTTTATAAAGTATTGAAGCGTCATCTGCGTCGCCTTTTACAGGTTTATTCTATTTCCAATCGTCTCATTAATGTTTAGGTCTGTCAGTAAACTCACTTACTGGTAGTTAATATTTAACCCTTTACCAACGGTGGCCTTGAAACCCCAGTGACTGCCCAGGGCATGTTTTGGCCAGCGTCAGCGGTATGACATAAGTTAACTTACCTACTCGTAACTTTTGATGATAACAGGTACCTATATGCTGTGTATGAAATTTCACACACACTTTCAGTACGCACTATAATAAAATAATCACTGCGTGTACAAATAATCCATACTTAAATTAATATTATAAATGGGAAAGTGTGTGCGTCTGTTTGTTTGTCCGTCTTTCAGGGCAAAACGGAGCGACGAATTTACGTGATTTTTAAGTGGAAATACCTAGTTAAAGGGATGGAGAGTGACATAGGCTACTTTTTTCAATACTTATACCATTTAATTACTTAAGCGCATATATTTTATGGAGACTTCATTATGTTACTATGGTAAAAGTAAATTACTATATATTATACCTACCATAGTCTTCGCTTAGGGAAAGATAATTAATAATATGTAAGAACTGTACTAAATAATTAGGAATTAAAAAAAATTGAGTTTAATGAGATAAGTGTTCTCGAAATTAAATGCTTGAGTTATTTATGAAACCACCAAAATCACCATTATGCTTTTCATAATTAAGTAGGTCTCCCTGTTCCTTAATGCAGTCCGTTTTCAGAACAGGAACAAAATATAAAAGGATTAACTCGGTTTATCACCTTTCGAAGGAACAAGCAACCATCAAAATCATCATAATTATGGAGTAGTCGCGTAACTCCTTTTTTAGAAGTCAGTTGACAGTCAGTTTTAAAAGCCTCCCTATAAGCTGCTGGCTTTAATATTCCTGTTATACTGATTTATATATATATAAAACTCTGGGAACAGCATAACGGACAGATCGTCGAATGCATATTTGATGTAGAAATAAGGGTGTAGGTAGGTAAAGGGTGACCTTCGCAATATGCCGGGAGCGCAAGGCTTTACGTCCCAGAAGGGGTTGTCTGGCCATTATTCTATTGAATTGTGCCGCTCATGTTTGGTACACAATCGTTGTATGAAATAGGATTTAATGCGCGTAAAACCTTTTCGTAAAAGGGACGCTTAGGCCATATATCTTTTAGCTACAAGACTTAAGCTATATTGGATGGCTTACGATATTGAACTACATTTATAACAAAAAACATATCTACAGTCCGATCAACATTGTGTCCAGATTGTCTATCAGTGTTAAAAGTTAAAGAAGTCGTGCGGTTAATTGACAGTCCATGGTAATGCAGATACTTAGGGAGGGTATTTAATTAGGATCATAGAGATATTACTAAAATCATTATGTAATGAAAATATGTGTCCTTTAATCTCATTACAGTAAGGAATAGCACCTTGTTAACACCCAAGCACCAGAACTCAAAATTTCAGGACTTCATATAACTCAACAGCTAGGTAAGTATACATATATACGTGTTTGTTTTTGCCGCACGCAACGCAACCATAAGTCAAGGGTGAAGCGGTAACCGGCTTATAATGGTCCTATCAAGAGGCACTAATTCATTATGTTAACGAGACACTGCCTCCGACGTTGATGGATTACGCTTTTTTCTCCCTTGCATAAACGTAAGGACCGAAGAAATGCGTAAAAAATGGACCAATAACTGTATGCAAAACTGGAGCGTCTCCGTCATAAAATATTAGGTTATTGAAATTTTCCACCCAGCGGAGCGGAGCAGACGAAACTGCGTATACAGCTTTTTCTCTAGTGAAATCAGTGTGGAGAATGCATACGATCTGGAAACTTTTACGTTTCGATTGCAAATTGAACGTCATGATTGAGTTGCAGACGTAAGTTATGGGCGCTTCGAGTCATAGTCATATCGAATAGGTAACTGGAGCAGACTAACTCTTGCATGTTTATGACTAGGTTTGTGTTTACCAAGAATGTTATTCCTAGATAAGCAAACACCGAGTTCCAACCACCAGGTTAACGAGCGTTTGTGTTCCTAGGTTACGTTGTGATTGTGGTGCGCAAAAAGAGACTTGAAAGGAAAATATCCCGCGACCATAACAAAGTTACAAGAAGCTAGGTACCCTACTCACTTCTGTGTGTTTTGGTACAGTTTCCATTTTTAGGAAGGTAAACATAGACTAGATACCTACTTATCGACATAGGTAGTCTACTTAGTCTACCTACTTATAATTAGTTCGGTAATTTATAGTTCCAAACGTGCAAACATTGCAGATATTCTTCTTGTTTCTTAAGGTCCAGACTAGGAATAATCTGAATTACGAACATGTAGACTGTCGGGGGTACAAATACATACCTATCTACCTACTTATATTTATCCAGCAACATCAAACATTTGGGGACGAATCTATTTCCGAGAGCACAAAGTGTAATCCATATACACATAAAAGGAACAAAATCGAGTGGGCGTTTCGCGAGAATTCTATCCAAAATGAAAACGTTTTTTCTTCTTTAACAATTTTATTTCCGTAAGTAAATAAACATTTTATATATGAGCAAGTTTCAACTGTTTGTCTTTATGCTGCGCCGCACAATGTGCCTCCACCAGTTTCCGCCCGTGAAAAGTCCTGTGGCAATAATTGCACTTGTGTCGACGCACACCTGTGTGAACACTGGAATGTACCTTCAACTGGTTAGAGCTGGCAAAACTTTTGTCACAGTATTGACATTTGAATGGCATTATGCCAGTATGTCGTCTCATATGAATTTTTAACTGGCTCTTAGCTTTATACTTCGATCCACAAATTTCACAGCTGAAAGGTCTCTCGTCACTATGCCAAAATAGGTGGTTCTTAAGAGTCACTTCAGAAGGAAACTTCTTAGTGCACACAGGACAGCTGTAAGGCTTTTCTTTATTGACTAATCTTAAGTGTTTTTGTAAAGTGTTGTCAGATTTAAATGTTCTGTCACAGTGTGAACATTTAACTGGCGCGTGGGTGATGTGGCGATTTGATACGTGAATCTGAAAATAAGAGTTTACTTTGTCTGAGTATTTCGTTTTTTTTTATTACTTTTATAGAGGACTAGCACAGGCGGGTTGGTCTTGAAAAGTATTGAATTTAATTGAGAATAGTGCATGTTTTTTTTTTGTCCAATTAGTAGTTAGTGCATTAATAGCACGGAGTGTAGACTTGGAAAGTTACAAATCGCGAGTGTGGAATCAATCGCGCTATTCACATTTTCCCTGAAATTTTACGATTTTTGTAGCGCAAAATAAAGAGAAAGCGAAGTTTACCCAAAGGGATGATGAGTAAATGATACATTTTTAAGCAAATTTTAATATCAAATTGGAATTTAATAAACTAAAAATTACATCGAAATATAATAAAGGTTTCGATCTTTTAATTAAAAAAAACCTATTATACCATTACATTATTTACCTAAAACAAATCCTAAAAAAAATCGTTTAGATTAGGTAAGTATATTTTAAATCATACCTTTAAGTTAGACAGTCGCTTGAATCCTCTGCCACAAGTTTCGCAAATATATTTATTGAATTCTGCATGATCTATCATGTGGGCTTCGATAGCATTTCTAAACAAAAATCTGAAACGAAAAATTGAAATTATATTAACCAAACCTTACCTACATAAAAACATGTTTTGCTTATTTCCTCGACTATAAGGGAAGATACTTTATATTAAAGCCGCGCCACTATAAGAAAGGCTTGTACCGTTAAACTAAAAAGTAGTATGAGGTAAGTACTTGAAAAAAAGACATAGAAAAGCAAGTAAAATTCTTACTTTATCCCACAAATGTCACATATGAATTTGTCAACCTTGTGCCACCGATCATGATTCCGCCAACACTTGTAGGTCTTGAAGGACTTCTTACATAATGTGCAGTCTAATCCAGGCTTTTTTAAATGCACTGTTCTATAGTGATACTGCAAGACAGCACATGATCGCATAGTGGTTTCACAGACGTGACAAAACATCTTTGGCTTTAAACCTGCCGGTTGATGGGAATATCTGGAAATAAATGTTATTTGTTACGTAAGTCTGATACATACGATTGAAGTAATACTACATGATTGTGTTCCAAGCAAGAGAAAAAAACTTTGCGGGGGTTTTTAAGAGGACAAATAAATATATAGTGCAGCTACGATTTGTGGTTGCAGATTTGAAACTCTTCAAGCCGTCGAGTGGAAAAACATGTTAATACCAGGCAACACACCTTCGTACCTATTTATTTTGAAATGCATAAATATACTGACCTATGTGAAACCATACTAGCGAAATCTTTGCCAACGAAATCACAATGTGTGCACTTCATGTCATTGCTGTGATCGTGACCGTCCAAATGCTGCTTCATTAGTTTCCGATCGGATGTGAAATCGCACAGACCTTTCAATCAATTAATAAATAAATGATCCAATTCTTTAATTGTTCCCAATCAACATTAAAACAAAGACTAGGTACTCGTACAACTATTGTATTTATATACCTACATACGAGTATCATTAGCCCTCAATAAAGCATTCAAAAATCGCATATAAAGCCCCCATAATAATAAACTGTTTTGTTAAGTACAACAAATTTCTTATTTGTGAAAATGTTACTATAGCTAAATAATATTATCGATTTAGATAATATTATTTGTGTTCAAATTTCGAACACATCTGACACAAGAAAATTTGATTTGACCTCTGTTCTAATATCAGTCGAGATATTAAATTGCAACGGTTTCGTCTGCGTCGGGCAGAAATCGTCGGACAGACAGAGTGATTAGGGCATCACTGCCCGAGACCGGCGTAGGTGACGGGTCGCGCGCGATGAAGCGGTAGCGGGGTGATTCGCGCAATCCGGCGCCGTCGTTGCGGGAGTCTGAATTGTCGGATCGTCTGACGGGATCAACGACAAGCACACCGAACTAACCGTGTCTACTAAATCGTCACCACACAAATTCACGTTCCCTCTAGGAAGCACGCGGTAGTCGCAATGGCGGTCGATATATATGCGCTTTGAACGCATCATGGAGTCATGATATGTATGTATATAAAGCAGTGTATGTAATTTTAAATAATTAGGCAATAAAACACTCGTGTGATGTTATTATGAAACGAGGTGTCAGCCGAGAAACCCACACTCGAGTTTTAATGCCTTTCATTATGTACAATGACATAAACTACTATTAAGCACAAACGTCTGCGAACGATACCAAATTTCTCAGAAAGAAAGGAAATGTGGAAAAATTATGACCTCGGGCGGGACTCGCACTTCACTATCGCGAGAAAAATAAAGACTACATACGATTTACAAATCTAATCTACGTAAGTTATCTTGAAGAAACCATTCAAATAGTCAATTTCAAAACTTGTCATAGAGTACACTCCGGTACTTAGATATTGCCAACAGCTTACCAAGTGCGGGATACCTAAGACTTGAACAATATAAGGTGTGACACAAAGATGTGTGTGTTGTACAAGTTGCAATCTACATTTTAGATAAAATTATATTGCGCGTCAACCATCATAAAGTAGGCTTTCAACAGGTACTGGCTATATTGTTTTTTTTAAAGTACATCACAATAACCATGTGACAGAACTTATGACCTTATGACCTTATGACCTACTTAGTGAGTAGAATACTAATCGCAATAATGTTTTTAGAGCATATAAGGGAACATACTTTTTTTTAAACGAAACACTTACCACAGTACAATATTTCCCTCCTAGTATTTGTTGTTTTATTTGTATTTTTACAAGTTTGTATGTGAGTCAGTAACCATTTCCTATTTTCTGTAAAGCGAAAAATAGTTATTTATTATACAAGGGGGCAAAGTTGTTGTTTAACTCTCGGGCTTATATTGAGACCCAAGCAAGCGAAAGATTCCAAAATTGAACCACGAGCGTAGCGAGTAGTTCAATAACTGGAATCTTGAGCTTTACGAGGGTCTCAAGGCACGAGAGTTAAACAAACTTTGCCGCCGCGTGTAATACAGCATTTTTCCCCTCACTATCGCGAGGAAAATAAAGACTACATACGATTACAAATCTTATCCACATGTAAGTTATCTTGAAAAAATCATTCAAAATTAAATTTCATAATTTGTCATAGAGTACGCTCCTGGTACTTAGATATTGCCTACAGCTTACCTAGTGCGCGATAAGATTCGACCAATTTAAGGTGTGACCTCCGATTGCGTATATTTACTATGGCCATATAGGACTCACTTATACTGGACGGTTGGTAAGTGGTAGGAATTAGAGCAAGGTCAAATACTTTTCCTCACATGTGGATAAAATGCGTTTTTCTACGCTAGTTTTAGAGGACAAAACAGCGCTTTCCAAGATAGTGAGGGGAAAAATATTACTTATTCAAATGTTTAATACTCATAGTGTATACCAAGTCCGACAGTAGATTTTTATTCATACCTATGCCTTTTTTCTTTCGGAATGAAAATAAGATAAATAAGAGAAAATAAATTACTTCAATTGGCCTTCCCGGTAAAAGTTAGATTTTGACTTAGTTTGAGTTGCCCAGTTGCCTTCAAAAATATCCAATTCACTTTCTTAATGTTTCATGGCTTTCATCATTAGATCTCAAGTAAAATCAAAAGGAACTATGAGTATGAGTAAATGGGATAAGTTCGCCTTTGTACAAATATTTGTGTTATTTATCTTGTTTTTTTTCCCCTGTTTTTGTGCAATAAAGTGTTTTACTACTACTACTACTAGTACCTTGTAGACCTCCAAGGTCAGAAACAAAATAACTATGTCTCAAATTGGATGATAGAGCTGGAAATTATCGAGTTCTTAGTTATAATATGCTATCCCTGGTCTTCATCATCAGGTCCACTGCAGCAAAATGATGGCTTTAGTGAGAAAATGCCCCAACTAATTATGAAAACCCTCCAATCATGATGGACGTGCCGTTCGAATTTGAGGGTTGTCTGAATTCCTCAAGAACTCATCATTAGAATATAAATCAAATCAAAAAGATGAATGTCACAACTTGGATGATACATAGAGAGTTTACTTTACTGACCAGTTCCATTTTGCCATCCCTGGTCTTCATTATCAGGTCCACTCCATCAAAATATTGGTCTTTCTCAAAAAATGTTCAAGTTACTTAAGGAAACACGCAAATCACAATGCATGTGCCGTTAAAATTTGAGGAGTTCTCTCAATTCTTCATGAATACCACCATCGGAATAGAATTATAATCTAATGGGACTACCTTGAAGTTATTTCCTTACAAACAAAAGATGAATGTCTCAAATCGGATGATAGAGCTGGGAATTACCAAGCAGTTCCACTTTCCCATCCCTGGTCTTCATCATCAGGCCCACTCCACCAAATTGATAGTTTTCGTAAAGAAGTTCTTAATAAAACCCCCAAATCATCATGTGCCTTTCAAATTTGAGGATTTCCTTCAATTCCTCATAGAACCTATTACCAGAAATGAATTTTGAAAATAATGGGATCAATCTGGGACCATCTACTTTCAGATAAAAAATAATTTTAAAAATCTGTTCAGTCTTGACGGAGTTATGAGGTAACAAACATCAAAAATAAATTAAAGTACACATGAATTGAAAAACTCCTCTTTTTTGATATTTTGAAGTCAGTTGAAAAAAGGAGGCATATGTAAAAATAACCTACTGTCAGATTGTGTTGTTTGACAATATCTCAATTTGTATAAAAATAGAAAAAAAAAACTTACTATATTCTCTCTGACAATTATCACATTTCCATTTCTTTTTAACATCTTTGGATTTTTTCTTTTTTATTATATTGAGACCAATGTCTGATATAAAAGAATCAGTTCCATCAAATATGCTATCTTCTAATACTTCAACAGACTCTTCCTTCAGTGAATGAATATCTCCATGGTTTTTACGGTCATTTCCTGTGTAGTATGTATGGCCATGTAAAATGTTACTTTCAACAATATGAATTTCATTGTTTTCAACTTTTATGTTGATCTTATTAGCAGAACACTTCTGCAAAAGATAATAGAATTTTGTGAGGAAACACACCTCTTGACACCTGGCTGTTTTTACAGACAACTCAAATTAAATACCTACTTAAGCCAGGTCATTGAGACCACATATTTGGAAATCCAAACATGGTCGTTGTTCAAACCTCAATGACAACTGTTTGATTTACCCACCAGCAAAGATTTTTTTTTATAATTATTTTGCATGACAAAATATTTGAACATTGTTTTTAATTCATGGAATATCTAAGTACCTACTTTCTAAAGTTCATCTAGGATTTTTTTCAAAGACCTAAAGCTAAGATCTGGTCATATACCCAAAAAGATGATTGATAATATAAAAATTGTAAATAAGTGCAGGCAGAATAAATGAAAATACAATTGAAATTAAACACTTTAGAATGGATTAATCGCGTTTATTAACACCATGACCCTACATTTCAAGCCCTTTACAGCACTTGTTTTCACAGGGTAAAGATGCTGACTGAGAGAATGCGTATACCCTGTTGATCAAAAAGGTTACTTGTCTTAGCCCTTCAGGCAATGTAGTACTAGCTTTATAAGCCCCTTTGAGCTTTGTAGACTAACCTTTGTTTTTACTTTTGTTTTATATTTTTGTATGTGGGCAGGTTCCACAAGTAGATTTTTTTTATTTACAGGGACAATTAACTTTCTCTCAGTCATCAAACAAAAACGTGAGAATGAGTGCTGTAAAGGGCTCGAAACATAGAGTCACGGTATTATTAATTTGTCCTAAAGTGTTTTATTTCAAAAAATAACAATCATGTCAGCAGAAGACAATATTATAACATCTTAATTATAATTCTGGTCTTGAATATATGGAAAAATACTATAAAAAGAGAGCTGCAATAAGTTAAAATTTAATTTTAAGATCTGATTATTGAACTCACCACCTCTTCTGTTTGTAGTGAACACCAAAATTCTTCAGACTTATGGCATTGTTTTTTAAATTCTGCATATTGTTTTATTAGATCTGCACACTTGTGGCATAAAAGCTGGGAGCCACCATCAACTGTCACCTATACAAAATATATGGCAAGAATTAGAATCACAAAATGTCTGATACAATTTTCAGGCACATATGTGATGTTTTTGGTTGAACTAACTCAAAAAATATATATCTACCTTTATCTCATAATACTGTTTATTTTGAATGAATACTGTTTCCATCTAGGTGTGCAATATTTTTGGCTATTGATGGAAATAGGCATTATTTACGAGCATCACCTTGTACCTCCAACAGTGTAGGTTTATTTAGCTGAAGCCAAGAGCATTCCGTTTCACATAAAAAAAAGCTGCCCTGAGCGCAATAATAATAGACTAATAAATCTGACAAATTTTTCATAGATAACTGTGCAATTATGTTTCATAGTTATAACTCTCATCTACTTAGATCTTGTATGGAATATATACATCAAAGGCTTAGAACATTTTATGACTTGATTGTTTGCACATAGCATCTGAGGCACTTCTTACGAACCAGGGCAAAGTCGTCAAAGGATAATTAATTCGAAAAACCATTAGAAAGCGCAGCTGTGATTTTAATATTACTAAAATACTCTTAAGTAGGTACTTACACTTCACACTATTAATATATGAAGTGTTTGATTTTGTCAACTATTTAGAAATTTAATAAATAAGAACATAACAGCTGACTTGTAATCCTTTAATTACCGAATATAAGCGACAGTGACTTACCGACAAATCAACACAAAACTTATACCAATCCTTCCAAGCTCCGTCTTCACTACTGAATTCAACATAATTAGTGCTTTTTGTATCAAGGCACGCACGACAAGCCTCTATGAGCGGGAGTTGACCACTATGCTGCTCAGGTAAGGACATTTTTATTAAAAATCTGGAATACAAACACAATTTGCACGATACATAAACAAATTATTTTCACCAATTTGCTTAATTAACGTCACTTCACTGCCTAGCCTACAATCTACATTGCTGTCAGCTGTCAGTATTCGAACATTCGAATACTCACTTACCTAGTAAAAAAATATCGCATTGCGTTGCTTGCTGCAAATTAAAATTAGTCAGCAACATTACAAATATTATTTCACCATTCTCATTACAAACAATGTATTACAAAAATTTGTCTGTGATTAAATGCGGTGTATACATTGTATTTTTATTTGTGATAACTTGTGAACTCTGAACGCTCAGCTGTCACTGTCATCGTCAGTAAGAAAACGTGGAGAAAACTTACCCCGGCTCTATATTCTCGTAAGAGAGGATGAGAACAAGAATGTACAGTCACGGACTTTAATTGATAGGCCACTTGCCAAGTTCATATTTTAGCCGTGTAATACAATTCGGGGTTACTCGTATATACTCGTATACTTGAACAAGGAATGACAAATCCTCGTATAATAAAAGAGCAAAATTATATTTCTATCTCTATCATTGTTTGTTTACAAGGCGTCAAATGTCATTTACGTCAGAATGTTTTGACTTATCATGTTGGCCTACTTGAGAGCCGGAACTACCAACCTGACAACACAGCAGAATCACTTCCTACACCCAAAGATAACCAATGGCAGATCTTTAGGAATCGTAACCTAGCAGCAATTTCATTGTTATTGCGTAGCGATAGTAACGGCAAAATTATGATTGGTCTTTGATATCGGAGAATGCGTAGTACCCAGGCTACTAACTACTAACTTGATAAGTGTGACGTTCATGAATGACATTATAAACAACAATAATGAACTGCCGCCATTATAAGAATATTTAGAATTACTAAGTCTCTTTTATATTTTGTTATTTTTTAGTTATTATTGAAATAATAAATAAATAAATCATAAACACAATGAACCGTATGATAAAAAATGCCATTGTTGAATATTTGTAAAAGTAGTTTATTAAGAAATTTAAATATCAGCGTTCAAACTTCACGCATGGGGGAATTATATAATGCAAATCCATTGAAATGACTTTAGATTATTTCAACATCCACATCATAACGTTCCGTATAACGCTAAGTAGATGTAAACTCGTCGACTTCAGTCCAGTATTTCTCTTCCTTGATTTTCGGCTTCGCTAAAGTGGGGTGATAGTTCTTTTGGTAATGATCACATTTCCTTACCCATAACGTAACAGTGTTGATAAAACTCTCAAGCTTATGTTTCTATAATATTGTTTAACAACAAACTCTCCGTTAATAGCAGATCTCTCAATCTCTATATTGTCACGATTATTTGGCGATCTTATTCGGACAAAGCGGTTGGCATTATCGCATAAATACTGTAATTATTGAATTTATTATAATAAATACTGTAATAGTTTAATGCCGATTCACCAAAATGTAAAATTCCCAATTATGGTCTTTGACATTACTTTGACATCAATACAACATTCGCCAGTCCACCGAGTTTTTATTTGAAAAAAAGAGATATCCATGAAAGCTTTTTCTCACTAAGACCATAGTCAATATATGTAATTTTTTAAATCCAAGTTTCATATGCCACGACGTTTTACACTTATAGATTATAGGCTAATAAATAACTAGATTCAAACACGATAAGAATTTCATTAGCTAGTTTACGGCCGGTTCAGCGCCATCTAACGGGACATTTGGAAACTCACCTTTTACTTTCAAGTTATATGGACGTGAACAAATAGCAATATATATCAAGCGCGACTTGACATATGGATTCGCGCCATTTAAAACGTGTCACACATTGACATATGTGACCCATGACTGGGTAAGATCTTTGTTGGTATTATTCTCAGGGTTGCTATGGCCACGTTTAAACAATGGTCGCCATGGTTATTTATTGCGCAAGTAGTATTAAGCTGCCAAATTACGGAGTTTCTAAGTGGCCTATCAATTAAAGTCCGTGACTGTACAATGGCAACGTTTTCCCCCCGAAGGATAGAAAACGTATATTTAGGTTTCAGCCGTAACGTCACTCACACTGCCTTATTTCCATGTATGTGTTTGTAAACTAACAGTCAGATCCTATTGCTATCTCATTCACTCACGAAGCAGCGCACGGGCAGCAGCGCTACGGTGGCGCCGTGCCTGCCAGTACCATAATGAATGAGCCGGCAAGTGGCAAGGTCCATGAAGCGGTGGTTCAAGTTACGGCTGAAACCTAATTACCTATACGTTTTCTACTCTTCGGGAGGAAAACGTTGCTATTTAGGGTTTGCAGCCTATACTTGAACCACTTGAGAGGTGTTTTTATTCTGCCGGCGCTGCTTGTAAATGCGTACTGTGATAATTTATGTTTAATAGAGAGTATTAGATTAATATATAAATGACATCTTGTTCAGTGATTAATTTCTTTTATTTCTTAACCAAGGTTGAGATCAATAATTTGCTAAGAGATAATTTAACCAGAACTAACTTTTTGGTATATGCTTGTCCATGAAGTAGAAAAATCATTATCACTAATTCTATAAGTACCCTGATTTGGGTACGGCCTCCCTTAGACTGGCGACTGATTTACGACTGGGGGTTTCGGTGTGCGCGCCACACTCATGTCCTTGTGGCACAGACTTGGACCGACTGAGACACCATAGATTGTGTTGTAAAAAAAGTGCAGGCCGTTTTTCGAGACATGCGTCTCTTAATGACATAGGTAATCCGACGGTCTCTTGCCACCATCAACGTGCCTGCTCTCCTTGAGCCGACTGGCATTTTGCATGGGGTGTCCTTGGTTCCTTGGAGTTTGGGAAGGATGCTACCTGCGTAGACACGCTGGCACCGTCCCATCTCCAGCAAACTAATTTAAAAGCGGGCGGAGCGGCTGAATGCGCTGAAATTTTAAAACGTAGGTAATAAATATAAGAGCCTGAGCAGAGAGTACCTTTTTGTATCATTCGGGGTCGAAACTCTTGGTCCATGGGGTCCCAGCGCACGCAAGTTTTTCCTAGAAATCGCGAAACGTCTGGTTGATGTTACTGGTGACCGAAGAGCTGGTGGCTTCCTCGCATAACGTATCAGCATTGCGATACAACGAGGAAATGCTACCAGCATCCTAGGTACAATGCCTCAAGGGCCTATTTTAGATTTAAGGTAGGTAGAGGTAGGTCGTTAGGTAAGTTACGCTTACTGTGTAGCTATATTTCGAAAATAAATGTTTTATTATAAACATAACTTTGCAGTAGGACCGAGTCTCGAAGAAACGTTTACTTTAATAATTTTAAAGAAAAAAAAACCGACTTCAATTGGACTTTCCGGTATAAGTTAAAGTAAGCGAATTATTGCTAATTTATGTTTTTATTTTGTTAATTATCCTTACATCGTATTTAAAACTTAGGTACATACATATTACTACCAGGGTTCAGCACCAGCTCGATCTTGTGAATTTCTCTCCTAATTGCTCGTTAACACGAGTCGATTGACGTAAATAGAAGTCGCGTATGTTGGACCAAACTTGAGTTTCACTAGTTACTGCCAGGGTTCAGCATCAGCTCCATCTTGAGAACCGCTCTCCTAATAGCTCGTTAAAACGAGTTGAATGACGAAAACGGAAATCAAAACAATCAATTTGATATACATTTAACGCAATTATGACCTCAGATTCGTTATATCCAACCTCTTAGATCCCCATGATATCGATATTTATCACCACCTCACCTCATATTCATCATCACCACCACATCATCATTCATCATTTCATTTTCACCTCATATTTGTTATAATGAACCTCTCGGACCCTCAGATATCAATTTTTATGAAGATAGGATGAAATCTGAAGAAATTCAAGATGGCGGCCATTTTACGCAATTATTACCTCAGATTCGTTATAAAGAACCTCTTGGATCCCCAGATATCGATTTTTGTAAGGATCTGATCAAAAATGAAGAAATTAAAGATGGCGGCCATTTCTTGCAATTTTCACCTCATATTTGTTATAATTAACCTCTCGGACCCTCAGATATCAATTTTTATCATGATAGGATGAAAACTGAAGAAATTCAAGATGGCGGCCATTTTACGCAATTATGACCACGGATTCGTTATAAAGAACCTCTTGGATCCCCAGATATCGATTTTTGTTAGGATCTGATCAAAAATGAAGAAATTAAAGATGGCGGCCATTTCTTAAAATTTTCACCTCATATTTGTTATAATGAACCTCTCGGATCCTCAGATATCAATTTTTATCATGATATGATGAAAACTGAAGAAATTCAAGATGGCGGCTATTTAACGCAATTATGACCTCAGATTCGTTATAAAGAACCTCTTGGATCCCCAGATATCGATTTTTGTTAGGGTCGGATCAAAAATGAAGAAATTCAAGATGGCGGCCTTTTCTAACATAAACAGTAAACATAAATAATTATGTTTAAATCAGTTCCCACGTTTCCTTTTGTGACCCCGTGTCAAATCACCAAATTATTAAAAAAGTAGTAAATATCTTCCGCATAGTTATCAGCTCCATCTTGAGAACTGTTCCTCTAATTGCTCGTTAACACGAGTTGAATGACGAAAACAGAACTCTCGCAAGTCTTACCAATCCTGAGTTCTATAAGGTACTGCCAGGGTTCAGCATCAGCTCCATTAATTCCTCATGATATCCATCATCACAATTTAATTAAAATCAAATAGGACTGAATGAATGTCTCAAATCACAAGATACAGCTGGGGCCCCCGAATTATAGAGCAGTTCCTCTTTGACATCCCTGGTCGTCATCATCAGGTCTGCTCCACCAAACTGGTGGGTTTTGTAAAGAAATGCTCGAGTTTCTCATGAAAATACCCAAATTACTATGCATGTGCCTTTCAAATTTGAGGAGTTCCCTCAGTTCCTCATGGATCCCATCATCAGAAATGGATTTTGAAAAAAACGGGACCAACCTGGAACCATCTACTTAAAGAAACCAAAAAAAAAATTCAAATCGGTTCAGCAATGACGGAGTTCTGAGGTAACATACATTTAAAAAAATAATAATAATAAAAATAAATAAATTGGCGTAGGGATGTGACGACCCCATCGCCCACTGGTTTCGGCCGGTGCAATCAGTCAACGCAGGGCAGCTTGTGGCGAGCTGTTGGGGAGTAGCGACCCCACGTACCTGAGCGCTCCTGGGGGACTCCGTCGTCCGACCAAGTCCTCCGCCTCTGGCTTGCCTTAACCGGCCGTCCAGAGTGGGGTCGCGAGAGCTGTGTTCTCGAGGGTAGATGTGGAAACCTAAGTGGCGAGTTGGCTATATGTTTAAAGTCCAGTGACACCTCTCTACCCCCAGCCCGCATACCGGTGTTGCCCTCGAGCCATCTTAGATGTCGCTTTTTGTGGGGGCCCATCTTATGTGGGCGAGTCACCGTCTGCCGGAAATAAAATTGATTACCATTTTGTTAGGCAGACGTCCGATCTTATTCTCCATAACCCAGTATTTAGTCCACCAGTTTCATCCTAATAGTCCAGTATATTTTAGATTCCATTAAATCTCAATAGCCTACACGTATACATCCTGGCGGGTGCTGCCTCTGCGTGCGTCCCATGACTCGGGCAGGTGCAACATCCGCTCGGTGTACCCCTTACATTTCATTAAATTGTCGAAAGGGCCTCTGCGTGTTGGCTTCGGCTCCGCGTACGCCTCCCAAAGGTCCGGAACACCATTGTTCCGTGATGGGAAAGACAAAGATAAAAATAATAATTCTACACCCGCGCTCGTCTGTTATGAGATTGTATATCCCACGGAAATGTGGAGGTCGCGGCTTTTTAAACGCCAAAAACCTTCACAACCGTGAGGTGTACAATCTTAGGAATTATTTCCTTAACAACGAGTGTGGGATGCATCGTGATGTGGTGGCAGTAGACAGAAATCTCTCGCCGGTCTCCTTGGCAAAAGAGAATTGGCGCAAACCTGTGGTATTAAGCACCGAGGACCGCAAGACGGTATGGAAGAGCAAAGAGCTACACGGGCGGTTCTACAAGGCCCTCATGGGCCCGACGTAGATCTGCCCGCGTCGGTGAACTGGTTACGTTTCGGGGACCTCTTCGGAGAAACCGAAGGTTTTGCGTGTGCAATTGCGGACGAAGTTATCATGACGAATAACTATCGGAAATATATCCTGAAGGACGGTACGGTCGACATTTGTCGGGCATGCCGCCGTCCCGGAGAGTCACTCAGGCATATTATTTCTGGTTGTTCTCATCTTGCTAATGGCGAGTACTTGCACAGACATAATCTCGTAGCCAGGATTATTCACCAGCAACTTGCTCTTAAATACGATCTTGTGGACCACGAAGTGCCGTACTACAAGTACGCACCTGCGCCAGTTCTCGAAAATGGTCGTGCCACGCTCTATTGGGATCGATCTATCATCACGGACAGGTCTATTGTAGCCAATAAGCCTGACATCGTGCTGATAGATCGATCGCAGCGCCGGGCCGTGCTCGCCGACGTCACCATCCCCCATGACGAGAATCTCGTGAAAGCCGAGAAGGACAAGTCCAGTAGTAAGTACCTAGACTTGGCTCACGAAATAACCGCCATGTGGGATGTTGACTCGACGATCATTGTTCCGATAGTCGTTTCAGCGAACGGTCTCATAGCGAAGAGTCTCGACCAACATCTTGAGAGACTCTCGCTGGGTGGATGGATCAAGGGTCAGATGCAGAAGGCAGTAATCCTGGACACAGCGCGTATAGTCCGGCGGTTCCTTTCTCTGCGGCCCTAACCACCGGCAGCCTGGGCCCTGCCCCGTTGCCGGCGGCACTCTAGGTTAGGTTTTTTATAATATGTTTATATGTATTTTGTATTGTGTTTGTATGTGTTTTTGTATTTTACTTTTATAATCTTAATCATATTATAAAATTACCTAGCCTAAGAACTAAAGAAAATAAAAATAATAATAAAAATAAAAATAATAATAAAAAAAATTCAGACGAATTGAGAACCTCCTCCTTTAGAAATATTGAAGTCGGTTGAAAATTAGATTTAATGTCGTCAACAAAATATGGGAATAATTAAACGGATTTTTTATTGCAATTGCTAAAACTTAAAAAAAAATGCATTTGTAGAGTAAAAAGCTCGCGGACGGAAAAGTATAATTTGCCACCCGCTTCGTAGGTTAACAATGACCCACTTTCGGAGTATGAAATATTTAAATTAATTTAAGACCACGAAATTAATTAACACAGGTTTTTTTTAAGATGAGCATTCAGGATCTCTGGCTCAGGAATCGTGTCATACTTCCTGGCGGTGACATGATATCTTTAGGAATTCAAAGCCACCTAAAAAATTTGTACGTAATTTGTACGTATTCGTACGGTATTAAAAAAAATTTACTACCTACACGTACTTACCAGAAAACAACGATCAATCTGTCACCGCTGGGAGGGATCCTTCCTGGCGGGCGCTATCTGTTTCACTTTGTTCCAGTCAACTTTTCAACTTTCTACTGATACAGAAAATTTGTACGTAATTTGTACGAATTTGTACGTTAATAAACAAAAATAGTACTACACGCATTTACAAGAAAACAAAGATCAATCTGTCAACGCTAGGAAGTGTCCTTCCTGGCGGGCGCTATCACTTTCTTTATGTTAGGGTCAAATTTTCAACTCGCTTCTTATACAGAAAATTTGTACGTAATTTGTACGAATTTGTACGTAAATGTAAAAAGTAATACAAGAACTTATGAGAGCATAATGAGAAAACAAATATTAAAGCAAGTATATAGATAAAGACTGCCCACTTGACACAACACAATTTATCGAAACCAATTTTACAGCGCCATCTCACTTTACGTTTTGTGGGTGTAAATCCCCACCCACGTTTTGTGGGTGGGGATTTACACCAGCCCACACTTAGACAGCTAATTTCGGAGGTAAAAGTGAAATGGCGCTATCAAATTGGTTTCGATAAATTGTGTTATGTCAAGTGGGCAGTCTTTATCTATATACTTGCTTTAATATTTGGTTTCTCATTATGCTCTCATAAGTTCTTGTATTACTTTTTACATTTGCGTACAAATTCCGTACAAATTTTCTGTATAAGAAGCGAGTTGAAAATTTGACCCTAACATAAAGAAATTGATAGCGCCCGCCAAGAAGGACACTTCCTAGCGGTGACAGATTGATCTTTGTTTTCTCGTAAATGCGTGTACTACTATTTTTGTTTATTAACGTACAAATGCGTACAAATTACGTAAAAATTTTCTGTATCAGCAGAAAGTTGAAAAGTTGACTGGAACATAGTGAAACAGATAGCGCCCGCCAGGAAGGATCCCTCCCAGCGGTGACAGATTGATCGTTGTTTTCTCGTAAGTACGTGTAGTACAATGTTTTTTAAATACCGTATGAATACGTACAAATTACGTACAAATTTTTAATGAGGCTTTTAATTCCTAAATACATCATGTCACCGCCAGGAAGTATGACACCAGGAATCACCGTCATCTATCTAGCAATTTGTACACTAAAGTTTGGTAACCGTCATTCGTTTGGTGTCGCACTATACGGCACAACGACACGAATGAATGACGGTTACTGAAACGACAAGAGGGGTTTAGATACTCGTACAAACCGCGTTGTTAGTTCACGATTTTCCCAGAAATCGTTCTGGAAACTTAAGAAATAACCGCATCGAATCATCGAGCTTTTAAATCTACAGTGTGCGTAGCCAAGATGCCAATCGCTCACGCTTAATAACGTATCGTAGCTAACTCTCTCTATCACTCTTCCTTATTAGTGTGACAATGACAGTTGCGTTTCGTTAGCGACTGAACGTGAGCGATTGGCATCTTGGCTAGGCACCCAGGACAGATAAAGATAAACAGTTTAAGTAGTTCGACGTAATGTCATTGCTAACAAATAGACGTAGCCAGACAAACTCTCGTATAAAAAGTTTACGAATAAATGTTTTACGCTTTGAAATAACAAAAAATAACTGAGTTAGGTACTCATTAATCAAAATCCAATTTTCAAAGTTTAATCATGTTCGACCAAAAAAGTCTTTCCGTCAGAACATTTGTCTATTTAAGTGCAACTCTAAACGACTATCATGCAAAGCGAAGTACAAATTTATAATTACCGTTGACAAAAAATGCGCCTGCCATTCCTAGATATAAAACTTCGCTACATTTGTTGGGACGGGACATCGCAGTCGCAAGCAAACTTAAAATTGTAGGACAATACCTTTGTTAGTACTAGCCATTCTATTCGTCGCCTGTGACGACACTTAAGATGACATCATGCCCCAGTTTCCTGGTAATGGGATGGCTAGGGTAATGAGCTTTTCATTAAAGGTACACATTGAAAGAACCTAAAAGTTATTTAAAACGAGGAAAACTTAGTTGTTGTACCTTCATATACCTTGGTATGTTAAGAAATAGAAAACCACAAAACCACCACCTGACTCCTATCAATAGCAATCAAGTAATTTAGTAATTTATGTGAGGTTATTCGTGATTTTACAATCGTTTTGCCTTAGCACTGCATTTTTCAAATAATAATTCGATCAAAACAAAGATACCTATTAGAGTTGAGTTTGGACTGTGGTTGTGGGTTTTGGACTACGTTTGAATAATTTTACTGAACCCCGAAAACTATCCATAAAGCAAGCGTATTAAAAAGTGCAGCTAAAATATGGCTATCTCTATCCATTTAATTGCTGCAATATATGTCGGATTATGCTGAGTGTAGGGGTCCAATCGGGCACAGAAATCAAGATGGGAATTTTCGCTACTCAAAAGCACTGCTATGTGTCGCATCCGATACAATTTAATTAGCTAATGACAGTAATAAGACCAATATGTATAAAAGTTCAAACTTCCGAATCTCCAAATATTCTGAAGGAGCTCCGAGTGAATAAATCCGTTTCGGAATATGACTCCAATTACTTCACATACACTACATAGCTCTATTTTCTAATAAGTTCGGCGTTTAATATGGTAATACTTAATTAATATATTCATGCAATATCTTATCGGTGAGTTCCTATCGACTGATCATCTCTGCTACCGGTCAATAGCAGCTAGGTATATATTTCTTTTAATTATACGTAAAGTATTATTCCTAAGAAATACTCAAAGTAAAGTTAGCCAACGAGTGTCACTACAAACGAAGCCCGCTGTATCTGTGAATAAAAAATAATATATTTATTGTTTCCGTATACATTTTTCTTATTATATTTATTTATCATTAGTTTAGTGGGCTAGTATTAGGTACTTATACAAATGGCACCGGTAGGTTGAAATCACTTATGATATTTTTTTCGATTAAACATGTTTTTAAAAGTTGGGATTGGGATTGGGTTTATTTTAAATTATTTTAATAATAAAGGATGACTCACACTAGAACGGGACGGGATGGGCAGGACGGGGTAGGACGGGACGGTCTGTCAATTTCTATAGAAATAATCACGTCATAGCTGGGGGCCCTCGGATGTCACTTGACGTTTCCCATAAAAACTGACAGATTTGCCCGGCCTGGTAACGTACCGGCCCGTTTAATGTGAGTAATTTTAATACACCTGCTACAAAGCTACTAGCAAGATTTATATCAAAAATTGTCTAAAATACCACACACATTATAATACCAATTACAAAGCCTACGTTTTACTTTGGAATTGTCATTAAAAGTGCGCGCATACATTTTTCACTACACTACAAAAACAACACTTACTACTAACACTTTCCATACCACCGCTATGCATTGAATAAGTATATTTAGTCCTACACTGATCTTGTACATGCTGTTGTATGAGTATTTTTTCTTAAAGTGATGTGATGAGTTACATGCCATAATAAAATAAGAGTCACGTGTATATTGCATTTTTGTAGATGCGTCGCGTAAAAATTGTTTTTTAAGTTTTAGTGAAGAAACAAAATATTGTTTGCAGGGTGTAAGTTAACTAACGATAGGTACATTAGGTACATTACATTTACGAAGGTGTGGTTTTCATGTTCATTTGTTAATTACGTATGAGTAAGCAACTTGGTATATGAATATTTGCAATGTTCTAAATTTTGCATACATGCATTAGATACAACAGTTTTCATGCCTCCAATTTAATCAAAATATTAAGTATTAAACTATGCAGGGTGACCTTTGCATTTGGACAAACTGCCCCTCCCTGAAATCCCACCTAGGGCTACATCTTTGTAATGCTCTAACCTAAATTGGTTAAAACAACAAAAATCCAATAATCGACAACAAAAAGCAACATGCTGTATTTATCATTGGCAGTGTTTTTGCCAATACCATGTTAGTGACACCGCCAATTTTTTTCTATAGGTAATAAATAACATTTGTTAACACAACTGCAATTGCACTGATTGTTATGATACTTTGTATACTGGTTCTAAACATTGTAACGTGTATGTACGTGTCGGCTTTGTCCTATGGCCAAGGACATCCTGTATATAGAGTGATCAATCATTCAAATATCGTCGTTGCACTTTCCAAATCTGATATGTGCTCGATTTTTGACAATTGATAGGTAACCTAGTAATTAAAAACATGAGGTTTTAATTCATTTAATTATAATCACACACATATCAGATTTGGTAAGCGCAACGACGATATATTATATGATTTTTACAAACTATATCACACCTATTACAAGTTTTTGCTTTCGGTTTATGCTTTTATAAATAAATAAATAAATGATAAATATCTTCTTTTTTCAATTTAGGCGCATTACAATGCACTTACGTATAAACGTCAATAAAATCTACCACCGGTCTACTCCCCACCCTAAAAGTCTACCACCCTACACCGCAGCCCGAGAAGATTATTAACGGCAAGAAACTCGGCGAAAATTAAACAAAAATAAAATTTTACACTTTTACATGATAAAACATGATTTCTTTCGTGAACTGTGTCCTGTACTCTATTAATTTCGATTTTATTTTGATTAGTTACAGTTTCTGGTATGCGCCATGCATGTTTGTTTGTTAAATAATCCTCGACTGTGTAATAACTGTAAGAAGCCTTATTCGACAACAAAGATTTTTTCAAATAATTCTAAAGAGCGGGAGCATTTTATAGAATCACTTTACACCGCTGTCCGCTATAGTTATTTTAAAAATGCAAACAAAATGGTTGTGATGGCTGCATAACTGGGATTCTTATAATAGCATCCATATACCACCATAAAAAGTGAAAACATACTTACAAAACTCTTAAATCCTGCCAATAATTTTAAGCAAGGATTTAGTCAAATCGTTCCTACAACAAATCATCCTAGTTATACGACGACGCTCCTGTGACATTTGTAAGACTAAAGCATGTTACTTATAGGAGTAAATGTTTTACTTAATGCTCTTATAGGACCAAAATCACACACTCCAATAAAAGCATTATAAAATACACTTACAAGAGTATGTATCTGAAAAAAGTTCTATAAAAATTATCATTTAAACTTTTTGTAGACTAAGTAATAGGAGTAAAGTGTCTTAGCTTAAATCGTTAACGGCCTCCTAGCCTAGTTTGTAGTGACCCTGTCTACGAAGCAGGAGGTCCCGGGTTCGAATCCTGGCTATGTATTCTATGTATTTATGTATTTAAATGTTTTTATCTATTATATATATCGTCGTCTAGTACCCACACCACAAGCCTTATTGAGCTTACCGTGGGACTTAGTCGATTTCTGTAAGATTGTCCCAGAATATTTATTTATTTATCGTCTTATAAGATACAGATATACAAATATTACTCTTAGTATTGGAACATTATAAAAACTATAAAAAATCCTACAGTAGTTTTAATAAGTTTTTTGTCAAAACTTTAATTTTTAATACAAGCTTTAATCGCAGACTGTACTTTCCTTTCCACGGTCAACCTATACTCATCGAGGCAATACTAAGAAACCCAAACACAATGGATTTTTGTATCATCACAGAGTTCCTATGGCCACCTCCGTCTCCATCATCAGATCAACTCGATGGTACCACATCAAACCTAAATAAGCATGTGAAGTTTAAGCTTATTCGAATAACGGGAATTTAGTCAGTCAAATCCATACGTTCCGAGTTAAATATACGCTTGTATAAAACTTTTGTAAGGCTGCTATAAGAGGTATTTAGTCTTACTATAGTACGTTGCAACTTGGATATTGATTTTCCTACCGACTATAAGGAAAATCAACAACAATCATGTCAACAGCATAAGATGACAACTGATTTTCTTTCCTCCCAGCGAGAAAAATGTACCATTTCGATCCTTCGTAGCAGGGAGGAAAACGCCTTCTTTCGAATAATTAGGTGATATTAAAACTACTTACATTTAATAGATTAGTTAGACAACTTCCTTCGCGTATATAATGTTTTTTTTTATACAACGTCGGTGGTAAACTAGAATATATGCAACACAAGCATGGAAAGCGGCCACCGTAATTTATGGACCAGGGGTGTCACCTGCGCGCTGCCGACCCATTAAAATTTGAACACTTCGTTTTTGAAGAACCCCATAATTATTACTTTAACCTGTGGAAAAACTTCGGCATAGCTCATGCCCAAAAGCTTGGTCTTAATATGCTACAGCGGATATAGTTAGGCCGATGAAACTCCCCGTCCGCCTCTGAAGTACCGCTAACCGCGCTAACGTTTGAAACTGATAGGAATCAAGAACACGTTCACGTGACCTACAACATATCACTATCTACGTTTCAATTATTCACACCATTTAAAATTGCCCCCATAGTTTTATTGCGTACAGGTGTCAGTAATTTACCGCCCTACTTAGAGTTGAGGGGGTGGCTCCGTGCTTATAGATCGCGCCGCGACCAGTGAGTCCCGAAGTGCCGGTTCGCGCGGACGCCTGCACGACCCCGCGAGACAGAGACGCGTACACACGCTTGCCCGTACACCGGCGCGCGAGAGCGAGACGCAGCACGTCGACGTTTCAACAGGTCGTTATTGTTGCCTCTACTAAATGGTGTTTTTGTGCAATAATTCTTCCATTTTTTGCGATGGATTTTGGTTGGCACGCAAGTTGTTGCGAATTGCATTCTCGTACGCTTTTATCGTTTATGATATTTAGGTCATTATTAAAATATGGATTAATTACCAGCCCTTAATGAAGTGTAGGCGGAAACTTTTTAGTTGGCTCTTGGGTAAAGCGTTAAGATGTTTACTCATTAATATTGTATGCCAAAGATGTGCCCTAAATAGCGGTCATTGTTATTTATAAGAAGAGAGCCCCACGCAGGCTTGGGTGTCCTAGAAATATAGGGTAGGTAATAAGTAGGTATCCGTGCCATGGAATATGATTGTTTAAAGTGGTTGGTCGCTGAAAATAGGTACTTTTTTTGGTTGGTGACTCTATTAATAATTAGTTACATTTTAGTAGTTCAATAAAATCCTATATTAATTAGCGCTATGCTACGAGTATATTATGTACGTATCATACGTATGTAAGAGAAAGTAAGAGGGCATTGTACCTGTATGTAGGTAGTATAATAATATTTAAAGCATTAACTATACAAAGCATGTGCTTCGTTAGTTTATGATCAACATGCATTTATTAATAGAAATTAATGAAATTATAAATAGTTTTGATAAACTTATTGGTGTTCACTCACTAATAATAAATGCACAAACCTAAAAAATATTAAGCAATTATGAACCGAGTGGTTTAAAAGTAATTTCCATATTTTATAAAAGTAAAAATTGCCTCAAAGCTGAAATTGCGTATTCATTTATAAATACCTAATCTTTTTAGGATTCGCATAAGGGCAGTCCTCAGAGTTTTGCTATAGCTATATTCTTTGATATTTCGGTTCGTCCGTGGCTTGGCTCAGTGGTTCAGTCTCTAAAGATAAAATCGTGTTAAATATACGCTAAAACAAGTCGTAAAATAAAACCACAGCAAATTTTCGGGTAGTTCTAGTACACGTGAAAATATGATGAATTTGTATCTCGCTTCAAGGGCATACTTGGTTTTGTAGTTTATAATAGGTCTTATAAAACTCGTTATATTTAGAAACCTAAATTTTACAATACAAAAATTGCCCGTTGATTTTTAAACCGGGGGTCCAGGATCGAGAAAATCCCTTTCAATATTTAGCTAGCTCCGGTAAATGGTCAATGATAATCAAACCGATGAACACCTGCCAGATGCATGAATAAAGTAATCTGCCTGCAAGCAAACTGCCTGTTTCCGTGGCTCTCTAAATATGTATGATGTTAAACAGATACATATGAACATTTGATATAAAAAAATCTAAAATAGTATTAAACTAAGATTACTGCACCATTAAAATATTTTTTGTGTTTTATTTTTTTGTGTTACTTGAAACGGCACTCGTTGAGAAACCCATAGTCTCTCAGTGACGTCACCATTTATTGAAAACAATGACAACTTACCAGCGTCCTCGGTACCATGCCGCAGGGGCCTGTTTTAGATTTATTTTAGTTGTTATTTAGTTTTATTTTAGTTTTTATCGAGTTCTATTTTAGTTTTTAGTTTAGTTATACTTCTAGATTTAAATTTGTGTTGTAATATGTTTTAGTTTAGTTTATTTTCCAATAAATTATTTTCGCATATTTTCACTTATGAGAAGAAAAGAATAAATGACAGCTTGACAACCCAAGGGCGACATGTAGGCAAAAGTTTATGTGGCATCACAAATACCAGTTACATCATCAAAGCCGTACGTAGCCTTAGCCCCAGCCTTTTAGCGTTCGAAATTTAAATAGTCACTTTCAAATCGTATTTTTTCGCGTCGCGTCTCGAAGCTGATTCAGTACTGAAACAGTTGTGACGGCACAATTCTCATAATATAAATGTTTTTTTTGCTGAAACATTTATAAGTGTCACGTAAATTAAAAAAATGCGAGATAAGTAGGTACCATTTACCATTAGTGCATTTTTTCAAGAAATTCAATAAAACGTAGCACTTGAAAATATAAAATGTTGTCAAATAGGGCTGACGACAAGGTAAAAAAAGTATTAATCTAATAAGTTTGTCAGTTAGATTATTCAAAATGATTAGACACCTATTTTTTCCTCATTCAAGATAACTAAAATTGAACATAGATGAAGAGCATCAAAGTTCCGGGGTGGGAGTCGGTGACGTCTCACTATTAGGTAAGAATTGTACGGAATGAGGATTACCGCGAGTCAATTTTCCGCTGGGGGCGCTAGTGGAACGTGGGTCCTGCGGGAACATTTCAAACCTCAGTTTGATAATTGTCTCATATTGACACAGGGCCCACGCATGAGTGGCGCCGCCTGGTGAGACGTCTCGCGAAACTTTAATGCACTGTATTTCCGTCATTTTTCATTTATCGAACAACAAAAAAAAATTTGTCGAAATTTTTTTAATTATCTAACAGACGGAGTAATTAGATTGTTTTGTCTTTAATCATATTATTGCCTATTTGTGACAATTTTTAGTAAAATGTACCTTTCGCTAAAAACGTGTTCATTTTAAATCCAATAGTGTAGTTACTGTTTATACTTTCAAAGCCCAATACAAACTAATTAAATTCTCTTCTTTAGGGAACATCTAATCCTAGTGGAAGGTTAATTCAAATAAGTAGTGTTTAGAGAGTGGAGTAATTGTAACTAATGTCCCAAGGCCCAGGAGGGCCCTAGATGCGGATAATTGTGTTACAAATGTTATCAACCCACACCCAGCCACAAGGCTGTATGTATACGTAACCATAGGATGCCGTGTAATGTACGAGATCAGAGCATGTAGCTGACTTTATTTAGGTGTTAGTGAGTTAGTTATAGAGCTGATTTTAATATCAGTGAGTTACGCACAATAAAACCTATTAGACTGACGGCACCTGTAAAGGACAAGGATCCAGTAATGACTATTCACTCTTATTATGAGGAAAGATTGTTCATGCATTTATTTTGTGTCAATCAATTGACAACCTTATGATATTTGAATTAAGAATTAAGTGTCCATTACTGGTGCCTGCCACCATACAATACATATGATTTATTTCGAAGGGCTACGCTCTGCACCGTAGCGCGAAAACCGATCCGAACTTTCATTACATATTTGGCCCTGGGGTCAATTTTGTACATACTAAAGTCCAGTCATTGTAACATACGTTCCAAGGCCCAGGAGCGCCCTGGGAGCGGATAATTGTGTTACAAATGCTATCCACCCACACCCTGCCTAGTACTACGCGGCTATATCTGGGTACCTCTATTCTATACGTATAAGTAATGGAGGGAGATCGACTACATCTACAATACTTCTCTGTCTGTCCGAAGATGACTACCCAAAGCAGTCGAAACATTTCACGCCTATTGTGATAAAAATACGTGAGTTTTAACCATTTCAGTTTAATGTCAGTATGACTCACGAAAGTTTAAATTATAGTAATAAAGCATAAATTTAATAATTTATAATAAATGAATAGTTTTATTTATTATTTAATTTAATTATTATGGGCGTCTGTCGCGAAATCAGGAGATCGCTGGTTAGATTCCAGTCCTGCTCAACTCCCAGCCTTGGTCACTTTTTCTGTAGTATATGACATCTATTTCAATTTATAATATATGTTAGTATGTTAGTTGGAGAATTGATTTATATATTAGTGAGTTGCGCTTACAACAATATCTACTACATCAAGTTAGCGTAGCATATTTCGTAGCGCTAGCCTCTACGCCGTAGCGCATATAACACAAGCACGCTGATCCGAACTTACAGACCTACAAGGTGTAACAAAACTGAAAACAGCATCATACCAACACTGCGATGCGACTAGTTAATGCCCGAAAACGTAAAAATGTGTAGTCCTTGAACAGAAAGTGCCACTTTGATCCCTCCAAGCAGGAAAGAAAAGTGCCATTTTGATCCCTCCTAGCTTGAACAGAAAAAACCCTTTTATGAATGTGGTGTGAAAGTACTATTACAGGCTCCCATAGTTATTTATTTTATTTATTTATAAAAACAATTACAAAAACAATATAAATATTACACACATCAATATCGTTTAACCAGTGTGGTTTGTCTCGATACTCGAGTTCCATTTAAACATTTGGTAACTATAAAAATCTGTTATCTTACACACATACTCGTACAGGTACCCACTTAAACAGATAAGCGTTGTTACGAACTAAAGACTATGTTGCTATGGTACAATGATTGTGTTTTCCTTAACTAGCAAAGAACCGGTCCGCGCTCGACCGATACAGGATGCTACAGTTATGTAACTGGGAGTTTTTTTATTTTTTGTTGTAGAAAAATCATTTTTTGCTAAATTGGAATATTTTTTTTGTTTTCTATTCAGAATCACGAGCTCTTTCAATCCTAGTGAGAGAAAAAAAGTGTCCCAGGACTTGTTTTCCATTTCGCCACCATTATTTCTTAGATTTAGTTATGGCGGTACCGCAATGGAAAGTTAGAAAAATGTATGGAAAATTTAGAACACTTTTTTTCTCTAACTAGCATTGAAAGAGCTCGCAATTCTGAGTAGAATAAAGATAAAAATTTCAAATTTAGCAAAAAAAGATTTTTCTACAACACAAAATAAAAACGCTCAACTATGTAAATTATTTCAAGTAGTTGTTATAGCAATGTGTTGGTTTTTAATGTTTAAGTACCAATTTATTTGTTTTGGGTTTAGGTAACCAAGAGGGCCTCATGCTATTGTTACGATAAAAAATAGTTTAGACTCATAATATGATATATATTTACATCTTAGGATTCTTATGATTACAAAAACGCTTTAATAGATACATCTTTAAATAGTGTTTAACTACCTTTTGTTACTTTTTTAAAAGGAATATAAATCACGAAAATAATAATGTTAACTTTGATTAAAATAAATAAAAGTGTAATTTACATACCACCACATATGCATACACACGAATGTGACTTCTGTTTCCGACAAACACGGCTGGGCCGACAGCAATATACCTACTGTTTAAATATTATTTTACAACGAGTTAAAAATAGATTTACTTCAGTGTATGTTCTGTGTGTTCTGTTCCTGAGGATTCCAGCGAGTATTTTAATGAGTAAATTCGATCAAAGGATACCACATTTAGTTTATTCCAATAACTTATCTATTCATATAGAAATATCTATCATAAACCTCTGTCTTATTTTAGTTTCTTTGTCATAAATTGTTATTTCCCCTTAACACACGTCTCTACCTTTATCACACCCGTCATATTTCCATGTGAATATACGACAAGGGAATGAATAAACGACGTTTCTGTACGGAATCGTTTTAGAAGGATAAAGAATGGCGCAGAGCAACAAGTAAAAGTGATAACGACCTACTTATACCACGCTCAGCTATAAACTGTCAAGTTAAACTCGGGTACGCTGATGTTTATAATGTTTTAGGATAACAGCCTGTTTAAAGATCCTATGTAAGCTTCGTTTAAGATGCGGTCAGCTAAACCTTGAAAAATATATTGATTGATAGGGTTTTGTCTGCGTTTTTCGTGTTTAGGTACCGAAACACGAAAAATGCGGACAAATCCCTGTATGTAGTCCTTTACTCAAATATTTTACATTCAAATCTAAACCCGTATGTTTGGTTTATTATAAATTATACAAAAAATATATATACCTATATACAATATTGAGTAGGTACCTATAATAGTTAAATGGTTCAAGTCGGGTTTTATTGCGAAAAATAATTCACAATGAGAACTCATTTAGCGTTTCTTTTCTATCGAATACTTCATTAAGGTATTCGCAAATTAATTAAACCGTAAACTGAGTTCCGTACGACTATAGAAATTATGTTCAAGTAAAATTAAAAATAAGTATTTTTATTTTATACACAGATAGACAAATGAAGTTAACTTTGCGAGACCTATTCTGAACACACTTCACATTAAGCCCACTAAAGCAAAAATTCCCAGATTAATCGCAGCCGCGCGAGTTATTTGCCACGTGAATAGCGTGCTCTCTGCACAGTATAAAGATAAAACAGTAATACACTTTAAAACGGATTAATTACGTATATCAACACCATAACTCTACGTTTAAAGCTTATTACATCACTCGTTACCACAGCGTTAAATGATGAATGAGAGAATGAGAATTCTCCCTGTCAATCAAAAAAACTACTTGTGCAGAATAAAATTTTAAGAATAAATACAAAACCAAATGTTGGTCTACAATGCCCAGAGGGACTTAAAGCTAGTGATACTCGTAGGGTAGAGCGGGGCACATTGAGCAATTTCGGAATCAAAGCCCTATATTTTCTTAATGGTTTGCTCCAGAAAAATGAAACTCACTTTAATTGTTAGGAAATTTATCTGGCTATAAATATCTCCTGACTTGTTTTATTGTATCGTGCATTATTTAGCAAATATTTGCTCTAAAGTAATCGAAGTCAAAATCGCTCAACTTACCCCTATACTGAGGTAAGTTGAGCATAGGTATGGGGTAAATTGAGCAGAGATAAATATAACATTTATCTGATGAACTAATCAAAAATATTTTGTTTTCTATTTACTCATATGAGTTTAGTTACACATATACATAGTAATCAAACTCATAATCATAATTCTTATATCCGGAATCAACGTTCATTAGTAAATTCTTGTCACTGAAATTTAATTAATGGACTTAAACTCGAAATTATATTTTTTTTAATCACTTACAAGCTAAATGAAACTTTATAAAGGTCAACACGACCACAATATATGTTTTCTAACAGCTATGACCTATACACTTCTTACAATTACCTAGTGTTGGGCATTGCTCAAGTAACCCCGCAATGAACTGCTCAACTAACCCCTCGCCACGTTTTTTTATAAAATCTTAGGGTTAAATTAAATGAGTCATACTTGCATCAAATCGGTAATAAACATCCAAAGACACTTAAATTTATTATGTGATAGCTTTTACCAGACTTTCGTGACATCTATTTTCATGAAATTAGAAGAAAAATACTTCAATCTAGTTTTCTTACTTTTGAGCGCAAAAAAAAACAAACGATGCCTGTCACCAACTTCGGCGCCGCATGGCAAATAATATTAGCTAAATTGATTCCCCTCACTTAGACCTAACTTTCCGCCATTAGGTGTTCCCGCGTAGCATGAGTAGTTTTTGAGATATTGCGATTGCCCAACTTACCCACCTGCTCAACATGTGCCTCCCTACCCTACATTGTCTGAAGGACATGCTACAATTAAAATTTAAAAATAGTAACTTGAGATTTTGCATATGTGCAGGTCTTCCACTTACGTCGCTTCCCTAACTAGCTGATTGGGAGAAAGTAGCAACAAAAAACTACAACCATTTTACCCCTTATATCCGTTTACAATTTTTATTAAACAAAGTCCAAACTAAGGTATTCCAGTCTTGTACCGCTTGGTCCTTGATGAGATGTTATACAGAATCCCAAGCTGGTGGTATCGAATCCTCTAAATTGAAATTGGGAACTTTCTCGATTTTAATAGCATTGCGCAGCATGCTGGGAATGTATCACTTCTCCTAGGCGAGAACCAGAAGTTTGTCAAACTTCATTGAAACTTCTAAACGCCGCTGTACATGTAACACCGACCAAGTCACCGCAGACGATTAGCCACCATATACTATGAACCACCGACCAAGGTTAGGGTGGCTTTGGACCATCAAGCACTGTGTTAGCGACCGTGTAGAAGGTTCTTTACACCGTTAAATTTAAGTAGACCGAGGTCATTTTATCAAATCAAAAGATAAATGCTACGTTACTGTCTTAATCTTATTAGAGTAAAACAAAAGCGCTTTATTCGCTGTCATCTCTAATCTGACATTTTTGGTTTGTAGGTAATAAACAGATTCGACTTAAATCTAATTTTATTACATTACGGAATAACAAGAAAAGCTTTGACTAACGTGATTTTAGCTAAGAAAAAGTAACGAAGAACAGTTTATTTTATCAGCTTGGCAATTCCTTCTTTATATTTAAGTATTTCTTCTACAAAATTATTTTTGAAACTATGTACTTTTTTTAATAATGTCTATCCAATTTAGTCACAAACTGTAAAATGAAAATGTTAAAAAATATTTTGATATATTTAAGAAAATCAGGGAAATAAATTTACACGAAACACTGCAAGCAGCACCTTTTCTAAAACTGCGAAAATTATCCCCAGAATCTCTACATGAGTTTGACGTACTCATAATCGCGAGCGACTGCGTCACCTCACTCGCAGTGCATCCCTTTCAATCCGATAAGCTCGTGTAAGCGAGATGGACAAACAGTGAGACTTCACGGGCGCCAGCGAAAACGGTTATGTACAACTCATGGTAAGGGTGCAGACGTCGCTCGCCGGGAGCTCAAAAATGTAAATGTCAAATATTCTGCTACAGTCAAGAGCTCCTTCACCTTTTTCAGTTAGTACTAGCAATTTGGAAAGCTCCGAGTAAAAGCTTTCAGTACGAGATTCTCGCCTTGAATGTACAATTCTCACAGTAGGTATGAGAAAGTATATCATGTAACGGGACGGGATGGGATGGGATGGGCCGGGACATGGCGGGACGGGACGGGACAGATTATACGAGGATCCTGAGACTTGGATACAAAGCTGCGTTGCGTACAAATCTAACAGTCTGTTCTTTTTACATTTTGACGCAAATTTTTGATAGCAAAATTTTAATGTATATCTGACTTAGACGGTGGTGTAAATGTAAGTCCGAATATATTTTTACACAACGTGCTAGACCTTGGAATCCAACATGAGAGCTTCTACTCTTGCCGAGAATTTTAATTATTAGTGATCGTTTGTTATATAAAATGAGAGAGGGCGGGCATAAATGTAATTAGAAGGAAAATATATCTTGTGCCTCGGGGCCCTGAATTTTAATTTATAGGTGTTCTTATAGCTAAATTCAATTTTAAGACTATTAATATGGTATTATTTTATAAAATACTATAATTTATTTATCGGAAAAGAAATATATAATTTCTGATAGATGATGTCAATTTAGTATTGAGTTAAATAATTTTATTTTATTGATGTAATTAACAAAACAAATCCAGAGCTATCAGGACATCCTTATCCTTGATACTATTTTTATACATAATTAGTCCTAAACTCATAACTATGTCCTAATATTGTTTACCCTAACATCGTTCTAACCTACTTTTCTAGCAGCGATTCGTGTGAAGACTTTGTATGATGTTACAGTTCTAACCTATTCTAACCGACTTTTCTAACCGCAATTCGTTTCAGTGTGAAGGCAAATAATCGTTAGGACAATTTATATTAAGGGATTATGATCATTAGGACAAAACAGTTAGTGCAAGTGAGTTCAAGACCATCGATACTAGGGATGTCGAGGGAGACCTGGCATAATCGGATGTCCGAAACATGGCATGTCGCGCATAGTGAATAAAAATACGGTATCCGTAATCAAATTATATAATATGTCTCATGATAATTTAAAATCGAGAAAAAAAATACTTGCGAGCTCGGAGCCCTCTGAAGTGACGTGACTTTTTCTATAAAAACTGACAGATCGGCCCGGCCCGGTCACGTCCCGGCCCGTCCCATATAGTATGAGTCATCCTTAAATGTCGTAACTCGGATTTAATCCCGGAACGGGACTTGAAGTGGTGACAAGCATGTCAGCACTTCAGCGAAGTTCCAACACACGCGTTAGGCATATGCACAAATAGGATAATAAAGTAAATATGCACAAATAGGATAATAAAGTAGATGTGCACAGAGGGCCTACTGGGAATCTATCTGTATCTGCTTCTATTTTGCTGAAATATGCAAGTGCGATAGAAAGATACATATCCGTTTTCAGTTGGACCTCATCAGTCACCCGCAGTCAACGAGGGATTATATATTCGACGGACCGAAACGGTTCCATTAATAAGTTGAAATGGTTGCGTGCCCTCACATTCAAATAGTTTGTGTAATACACGTGTTGGTATCCATGGAATTATAATCACATTAACATAATTTTACGTATTGATATGGCACGTCGGAATTATGCAATTCATATCATAGGTATATTGAAATGACACAAATATAAATACTTCAATTTCTGTAAATGTACAGTCGACACCAAAATATGTTTACACTTTTACCCTGTAGGTGACAGGTTAAAAGAATCAACGTGGTTTGCAAAGAACAGGGCCAAAACTGTGGTGCGAGTGAGTTGTCAACGCGGCGGGTGTGAATTTCTAGTATGTACTGCCTTACGGTTAACCATAGGTGCAGCGCATGACGGGGCTCGCTACACACCAATGTTTTTCTTAGCTTTAATTTACATATGTGACACTAAATGGCATGACATGTACAGAGAAATAATTATTTTATATAAAAGTTAAATCTAGGTTAGGTCCAGATGAATATCAAATTTAATACTACCGGCACGACATTCAATTTCAGATAAGGTACGAAAAATATTATTATTGATGTATGAGATGGCGATAAACGTCATAATGTTGTCAGTGACGTCGTTTCAGTGTTAAGGTGGTGTATTTATTATGCACCCCGTCTCTCATATATAAATTAACTATGGCGCTCTATTAAAATATTAGGTACCTTAATGTCCAATTTTATAATATTTGAATGCCAAGATAACCAAAGAAAAAAAAAATATTGAGTGTCAGCTCGACAGTGGTGTCTGCTCCGGGACGGCTAGACTTTGTCTCCTTTCATCATGAAATTTACTTATTTCTCTTAGTTTCGTGATTTCCGAGAAACAAAGCTCCAGAAAACGAGCTTTTCTGCCTCTACATATGTACGGTCGGCTTCATAAATGTATATGCATCTGTATTCAATTTTGACCTTTCTTCCCCTGTAATAAGTTCCAAAGTGTATAGATATTTAAAGACGTGACTGTACACGGTTACGGCCTTGGAGTAACATGGGCTTCCAACAGGTTGTAAGGGAGACGTCAGAGCGACATCTTGCACTAAAAAAAAACTGTCAATTTTTTGAAGAGAAAAGTGCTCACCGACGCACTTCTCACACATTACATACAAAAGACCATCTATAATGATAACACTAACACAACGAAAATGATACAACTACACTAACAAATCTTGCACAACTTCGATCTATTTTTGTGTACGGACTAGGTAGTCAGAACTAAGGCTACGGCAATTTAAGACTTTATGAAACCGATTTTAAAGACTAGGTCTAAGCACTACTAACAGTCAATCATATAAGCTGGACATTTGATAAAGCCTATCCAAATATCTCCATTCCTATTATCATAACAAAACTTCTGAATAAAGAAAAAAGGCAGACCGAACGCCACTCTGTATCTGTATTGACCCCTTCTCGAACTGACACGCGTCGTATCTACACGTGTCTCAGCTGTCAGCAAAATTTCCGGGAATGTGAGCCTACGACATCCTATTGACGCCTTGTAATTTATACAGTCCCTGGATATGGCCATGGATATCGGATATCATTTTCTTGTTACTTAGACATGTTAGACCCTAACATTATAGTAACAAAAAATATTTACTTTATCCCTCTGCTTCGGAATCAATATGCAATTTATTTAGTTATTTGTTTCATTGGTGGTAATGATAATGACATATTTATCGTTCGCCGATCTTAAAGCCTGCCACAAATACCACATGAATAATATTCCTGGTTATATCATGAAATGGCGGCGTTTAGTGATAGGTCCAGGAATTTAATTCATTCAACGTTTCACAGTTAACAATGTCATTTCAAATGAAATGTAATTTTTCTATTTAAGCACTTCTATCTGTCAATTAGATGACTGACAGCGATATTAAAATAGTAGTTTATGTGATTATATATAATAATGGAAGCTATTAAAACTCGAGTGTGAGATAACATAATAACATCACGCGAGTGTTTTAATGCCTAATTATTTACAATTACATACACTGCTTTATATACACACATATCATAATAACATATCAATGATAAAAATCTGCTGTAACAAAAAAGTTTATTGTTATATATAAATTAACGGACTCGGCCCTCCATGCTGTAGTAAGCAACATAGAAAATGCGCTGCAGAGGAAAAACTCCTGCTTAGGCACTTTTATCGATATAGAAGGAGCCTTTGATAAGACCAACTTTAGCAGTATCCACTTAGCATTACAAAGACACGGAACCAACCAATTGATAACAGAATGGATAATGAACATGTTAAAACAAAGAATAGTAATACTGACGGAAAACCAAGATCACCAGGCACTACTTATGAGAGGATGCGCCCAAGGGGGAGTACTATCACCACTACTATGGAACCTGGTAGTAAACGACTTGATAACAAAACTTAACAATAAACACTTTAGGACTATAGGCTATGCGGATGACTTAGTCATCCTAATCAGCGGCCTAGTAATTCCCACGCTATTTGAGTTAGCACAAACTGCACTAAATATGGTAGAGAAATGGTGCAGGGAGAATGACCTTACGGTAAACCCAAAGAAGACCGACACAATTCTCTTTACACAAAAACGAAATTTGGGTACATACAAAATGCCAATGCTCTTTGGGGCAAGACTGACACTCTCAAAGGAAGTCAAATACTTAGGTATAACTTTAGATGACAAACTAAACTGGAGCAAACACCTGGAAAATAAACTAAACAGAGCAACAGTGACCTTCTGGCAATGCCGAAGAATGGTGGGCAAGAAATGGGGGCTTGCCCCGCACATCATACTGTGGCTATACAAGATGGTAATAATGCCGATGATCAGCTACGGAGCGGTAGTATGGTGGCCCCAAACACAACTAGCCACTGCAAGGGAAAAACTAAACAAGACTCAAAGACTAGCGTGTGTGGCGACCACAGGCTGCATGAGGACTACTCCAACTGCGGCCATAGAAATAATACTAGGACTCCTGCCATTACACATTTACATACAAAAAGAGGCGGCCGCAACTGCACTTCGGTTGAAAAACCAAAATCTGTGGTCAACCCTAAGTTCAAAACATTAACAAATCTATGATAATACAGTTGCTAACATGCCAATACTGGAAGCACCTATTGACAAAATACCAAAAACAATGATCTTCTGGAAAGACTATGCCATATCGTTAACAGAAGACCCGAAGGAAGGACTAAATCAAACAAATCTTAGAATATTCACAGACGGCTCAAAAACAAATGAAGGAACAGGATGTGGTGTCTTCTCAGAAGACCTAAACATGCACATCTCGAAGCCCCTAGGAGAACACAACACAGTATTCCAAACGATATGCGTGGGAATAATAGAAGCCTGCAATGCAATACAAAGAAGACAAATTAAAAATGAAAACATATGAATACTGTCAGACAGTAAATCGGTACTACAAACGCTATGCAGCGACAAATTTACCACACAACTCACACTCGAATGTCATAACAGTCTCACGAAGGTAGGCGAGGCTGGAAACAAACTAACTATAAAATGGATAAAAGGACATAGTGGCTCAAGGGGGAACGATGCGGCGGATGAACTGGCGAGGAGAGGCTCAGAGACACCAACATATGGACCCGAACCTATCATACCACTTCCTTTATCGTACATACAAAACCAATTAAACCAATATCACAAACAACTTCACAATAAATACTGGAATGATTTGGAAACATGTAGACAAACCAAAGAAGTCCTACCGGAGCTAAACTACAAGCTCACAAGAACCTTACTGAAGACACCCAGACACCAACTGCGGAAAATAGTAGGACTATTCACAGGACACAACACACTAAACAAACACTTATATAACATGGGCATAACAGACAGTCCTATGTGCAGAGCATGTATGGAATAATTTTTAAGAAAAAAAACCGACTTCATTTGGTGCCCGGTAAAAGTGAAATTTTGAATTTGTTTGAGTTAGCCAGTTTACTTCACAAATATTCAATACACCGCACGTGTACGATTGAAAATTGAGGAGATTCCTAATGTCCCAGGGCTTCCATCATTACATGTGAAGTATAATCAAAAGGAACTCCCTTGTAGACCTTTAAAACAAACAAAATAACAATCTGTTAAATTGGATGACAGACTGTAAATTATCGAGCAGTTTCATTATGCCATCCCTGATTATCAACATCAGGTCCACTCCAGCAAAATGATGGCCACAGTAAGAAAATCCCTAAGCTAATTATGAACACCCTCTAATTACAATGAACGTGCAGTTCAAATTTGAGGAGTTCTCTGAATTCTTCTAGAACTCCATCATCAGAATATAAATCAAATCAAAAAGATTAATGTCACAACTAGGATAATAAGTAGAACTAGGTTTATTGACCAGTTCCACTTTGCCATCCCTGGTCTTCATCATCAGGTCCACTTCATCAAAATGTTGGCTCCCCCAAAACAATGTTTTAGTTACTTAAGGAAACCCTCAAATCAGAATGCATGAGCCGTTAAAATTTGAGGAGTTCTCTCAATCCCTCATGAAGTCCATCATCAAACTAGAACTATAATCAGATAGGACTATCTTGAAGGTATTTCTTTACAAAGAAAAGATGAATGTCTCAAATCGGATGATAGAGCTGGGAATTACCAAGCAGTTCCACTTTGCCATCCCTGGTCTTCATCATCAGGTCCACTCCACCAAATTGATGATGTTCGTAAAGAAATGCTCAAGTGTCTTAAGAAACTACCCAAATCATCATGCATGTGCCTTTCAAATTTGAGGAGTTCCCTCAGTTTCTCATGGATCCCATCATCAGAAATTGATTTTGAAAAAAACGGGACAAACCTGTAACCATCTATTTTCATACAAAAAAATATTTTTTTAAATCGGATGATAGTCCTGGAAATTACCAAGCAGTTCCACTTTGACATCCCTGGTCTTCATTATCAGATCCACTCCACCAAATTGATGATTTTCGTAAAGAAATGCTCGAGTTTCTTAAGAAATCACCCAAATCAGCATGCATGTGCCTTTCAAATTTGAGGAGTTCCCTCAGTTCCTCGTGGATCCCATCATCAGAAACGGATTTTGAAAAAAACGGGACCAACCTGAAACCATCTACTTTCAGAAAACAAAATAAAAATTCAAATCGGTTCAGTAATGACGGAGTTATGAGTGAACATCCATTTAAAAAAAACCAGACGAATTGAGAACCTCCTCCTTTACAAACATTGAAGTCGGTTGAAAAGAGGAAACGACAAAACATATTCTCCTAGAATGCGGACAGGTAGAAGTACGAGTATACAGGAGTAAGTACTTAGGAACTCCAACAACAATAAAGGAAGCAATTAGCAACCTAAAAAAGATGCTAGGTTTCGTGGAGGAGCTAGGATGGTTAGAATAGGGCTACCTCGTTATCACGCAAAAAAGGCACAATAGATGTCGAGTTGCGGAAAACGCCCAGCAAAACTAACTAACTAACTGCTTCAAGAAGCATGCTACCACCATGTAATGGGTAAAATTACTTATAAACGAGGTTTACGTCCTAATTTCTTTTGTAACATACATAAAGTATTTATGGGTCTTTCTTACACAAATCAATCTAGTTCCACAATAAGCTCGATCAATAAGGCCTGTGTTATGGGTACTAAACGACGATAGATATAATCACATTTGTGTTGGTTTTGACAGACATTAAATTATACAAGTCTGATTTTCTCAGATTACATTCGAAAGGGATATTTATTGATAATGTACGCAAAAATCCAACAAACTTTTCTTCCGGAAGTAGGTAAAAAGTAAAAAAAAAACTTAAGTAAGTAATTAAAAAAATATTTTTCTTGTTTGAGAACATGACGACACATTTCTCTTCAATGTGTTAAAAGCGAGACTGAAGAAAACTTATTCATGTAAAACCGTTAAATCTACAAAATGTACGGCACTGGTGATATATGTTTTATTTCGCTTCAAATGGTAATAGGTATAAATGGTCCTGACCCATTGTAAACGACCAAAAAAAAAAACATATTTACACAAAAATCTTACAAGAAAACGACTGGAACATGTTTGAACATATTTATGACGATTTGCATTTGACAATATTTTGTTGGATTCTGTTGTCAACATAATATTCTCATAAATTTCTCAAATAATCAAAATTTCTATACAAGCTGTCAGTTCAATGACTAAATTATATTGCTTCTGAGTTTTAATACCCAATTAAACTTTATATTTTATTATCGCCTTATCAAAAACTTTGGGTCCTCAGCCGCCTTGATTGACCTGATTACGCACAGGAAACTTTTTCTATGTTGGAATAAAGTCACTCGATGGATCAAAATATTCCATTAAAAAGCAATAATAAAAATAATTTAATCACGTCATTAAAATTTATTCTAATCTACAAGGACGGACTTCCGAGCGAAAATTTGATTTCTGTAGATTTAATTTTTAGGAAAATTAGTGGCTGAGTGACATGTAAATTATTTTTCGGAATAGGAGAGAGCTTAATAAATTCAGCTTATTAAAGCCCACATTTTGGGACATAGATAGATGTCACGGATAGCAGTCTCTGCCAAATACCGGATATTAGAGCCTACGCGAGTAAGTTGCTTAACAAAAGGGTACCATACACCTACCTCACCATACAACTACTACACAAATGCAAAATTAATTTCATGGACAGCGTCACTGGGACAGGGTTTTGGTTGTATAACAAGCCTGGTGTTGTGATTGCATTCGTGTCGCGAATAAACACAATGAACTCGGAATATTACAAAATGCTTCGTGGTATCCGTATATTTCAAGTTTTTGACTAATTTATTTACATTTTTTCTGTATTGTTTACGTGGTTCTGTTTTAAAAAATCTGAAATCTCAGAAATGTATAGCTCCGAGGTAGTATGCCTTTTTCCCTGGATATTGTACCTATTCTGCATGTCCATGTTATTCCTTTTGTTCCTAAGATTTTCCCCGTTTTTTTGGTACTTTATATAATTACTAGCATTTAAACGTAGGATTCGTTATATCTTCATTCACCCTTTTAGAGTTGTTTTCAAAAAGTAATCTACATCAGTACAGCTCTACATTATTTGGACTATGAATGCTCTAAATGTCATAGTTCTACATTCATCGGTTTAGGCTGTACATATTTCGCCAGTCTCAATTTATTGCGTCTTTTCAATACAGGGAGTAACACCAGACACTGAAAATCACAGACACCTTATATGTATAAGTCATACTTAGCAACTTTAACTGTGGAACAAACCCCGAAATCGCGAAAAAAAAAATTATACTAAATGTCAAGATCGCACAGCCGAAATAATGAAAAAGTAAAAAAAAATCGCGATATCGGGGTTTGGGGTTTGGGAGATTACCGTATTTAATATCTGTATGCTTCCGTTTGTAAACTGATGTTAGTAAATAAAGAATGAAATTATGACGTTTACTTAATACTTTAACAGTCTGAGCTATACAAATCTATGGAAACTTAACATAGTAGGACTCCTTCGACAGATTCGGTTACACGGCAAAGAGTATGTATTGAGTTTGTTTTTCTTTGATATTTTTTTATCACGAGAACAGTTTTTTTTCTGCTTTTACTTACAGCATGATATCATGTACCTAAAGACAAATGAAATTATTTAATTTTTTTATTTATAATATAATTTTAAATTAATACTTCAAATTAAAACTTTAAATTTAGTTAAGGTCATATTTTTATTGAAATTAAAATGAATGAGGATAAGGTCAATATTATAATTTTCCTGTAATATTGACTATCGTAAAAGGTTAACGTTGTTTAACAATTTCATATACGAGTACCTTCACAGTAAAAAAATAATGAAATTGTTTTAGAATAAGCAAATGTAGATTTGTAAATTCTAAAACGTTTTTATCATTCTACTCTTTCATATATATATTTACCCCACATTGCTCAGTAGCTAAACTTTTAATTTTTGCCCTCTTTTACAGGGCAATTTTCATTGAAAATAAATTGAAATATAACTATGATAATTCGTCTCTCAATGTGTCTGGATTAACCTTGTTTACGGACAAGGTTAATCCAGACTAAATAAGTCGCACCATAAGGGTTCCTTTTTTACCATTTTGGCACGGAAACCTAAAACGAACCGTTTAAAAAGGAAATCTATGGTGGTTTGTGGCAGCGTTGGTTTATTCTTTAAGCACCTGAGGCACTTTGTGTCAAAGTAATTTTCCTTAACCTAATACAATATTCAGACTTAATTTACTTAATTCGGAGTATCGCAGATATTTTATCTCTGGGTTGGCTTTTACGACTACCTATTATTCTTGTTGGATTTATTTTGAGATATCAGTCTCAAACCCTTTATTAAAATACGAATATGCGTGTGCTCGTTTAGATAATGGTTTTTAGGATAACAAAGAGACCAATGTTCGTATTGTTACATGTTTCAGGCGCCTGTATGCCACATTTCTTACCGAGGCAGTCACTTTTGGATTTTGAATTTTCGAATCACTGGATACCTACAGTTGAAACCCGTCTTCTCGGTTGAAGTTCTTGTATTTTAGGATTTTATTAGGTTCATTTACCGTTAAATTAAATTAAATATTATTAAATATTATGGGACAATCTTACACAAATTGACCTAGTCCCACGGTAAGCTCAATAAGGCTTGTGTTGTGGGTAGTAGGCGACGATATATATTATAATAGACAGATACTCGTACATATAAATACATAGAAAACATCCATAACTCAGGAACAAATATTCGTGATAAACACACAAATAAATGCCCTGACCAGGATTCGAACCCGGGACCTCCTGCTTCGTAAGCAGGGTCACTACCAACTAGGCTATTAGGAGGCCGTTGAAGTTGAATTTTAGATTTAATTGTAAACTTTTTTTTTCAGATTCTGCAAGGTCCGAACATGTGCTACTTCAGCATAATAGTGATCATATTCGATGTTGTGCGCGTGTGAAGTGAGTGTGTGAGTGCCCGAGTGTCTGATGGTCTCGAAACTGAACACTGGTTGGCAAAATGAAGACGAATCGGCTTTGGAAGATACCCCTGTACCTACACGTGATGGTGGTATTGGGTAAGTCTAACATTTTAACGAGATTGTAATATTATGTATGTATACCTTCAACCAATTGGAACCCTAGGTCACCCTAGAACCAAAACTAAACTGTAAGAGATTTCTTACAATCTGAATTATAGCGTCACTGAGGCATGAGCCGGCTATATAATTCCGGGCATATCCGCCGGATTGGTTGACTGTACTTGATTGTCGAAGTATGGAAGACCAATTAGCAGGCTGAGTAATTAGTTTACAACACACATGCTCGTAACGAGGTTCTTTTCGTACTTTTTCATTATATTATTGAACTAGTGTGGTACTGAGATAACCTTATCAAGTTAAGTTTGTACCCTACGAGACTAAGTTACGTACACAGATAATACATTCAAATTTTGTCGGATTGTTTTTTTTTTTCAAATGAAGTACACTGTTTTTAGCCGCATAATAACTTATGCGTTAAAAAGCAATATCTCTGTATTTAGTTGAACACATGGATTGAAACCTTCTGAATTATTGAATATACGTGAAATTGTATTAAATTATTCATTATTCACTATAATTTGTGCTTTAAACATTAATAATTTCATTTTTTAATTTGGCTGTTTGGCGGGCCTTTGCCTCAAATTGCGCGCGCAACGCGTATCGAAAAAAAATACACTCCAATGGCGCGCCGCAGTAGTTTGTTTCCGAAACATTTGTGACCGTTTTCTCGCTTTATTATTATGATAAAATGCAGCTATATAATAGAAGGAGAACTATAAAAATATGTGGATTAGGCTCGTCTGAAACTACAAAACGCGAGTGCTATCATGAAAATCCTGTTGTACACTTAGTAGTGATAAATATACCTACTTATTTTTACTTACAACTGTGTTGAAAAATGTCGTATGACACGTGTGTGCATGGTCATTAACATTATAAACATCGGCTTCCTTATTGCGCACTCGCTTTCAGCTCGCGCGCACAATATCGCCTCGTGTATGACCATCATAGCACACGTGTATCACAATGTACTATAAACTAACGACGAGGAATCCTCCTTTCTTATTTCCTGCACCAACTTAAATGTCTCTGCCATTTGGCATTAAATTCGCCATTTGAACAATTTTCTGTTTCAGGTTTAAAAAAATAGGTCCTTTTACTTTAATTTTATGGCGGTCCATACGTCGGCTGCTACTTCATGTATAGAGTGACAGATGACAGCGTAAGTTCTACAACAGCTAGTTTATGGTCAGTTACGTCCTAATGGCAACCGAAAAAGTACACTTATCATAGCATAGCATTTTTAACAAAAGATTTTCTTCCATGATACAACCTAATGATACTCCTCACATTCTGAAGTTATCACTAATTCTATTTTAATGATTTTCTAATCAAAGTAGTTTTTTTTTTAATATTTGATGACCGAAACGGGAAAAAGAAAAAAATATGTCATTTTTTTCAACTGACTGCCCTTGAAATAGATATCATCGTTGTTTTCCTGTCGCATCAAAAATAAACGAAAAATAGTCGTACCTTGGAAATGTAAATAGGGAGTGGCATAATCGGATTATTGATAAATAACGCTGTAACAGTTATGCCACTTAGCGGTAATCATAACTGATTATACAAATTATCCACATATTTGCGCCATATAGCCCTATTAATAGACTGTATGTATGTACTTCTTAATGTATGTATGTATATAGTCATCTAGTACCGACAACCACAACGTCAGACAGTCCCTTATTTTCCGTCCCTCACCAATAATGTACCAAAACGTCTCTTAAGAGACCTCTATGAAATGATTATTATAATTATACCTCGACATTTACTGATTTGTGCCCAAAATAAAAATTAAATTACCCACAAAATATCTCAGTCGATAAATACAGGGCTTACCGCATTTATTGAGTTAACATTAACTTGTCTTCTCTCTGCCGTTTTAAGGACACGAGCAAATGCTTTCCTTTTTTCTCTCCTGTAACTTTCGTCATTTCAGCACTCACTTACTATCTCTTTCTTATTTCTTGACCAATCACTCTCGTCCGTTTTAATTACTTTGCCTTGCCATATGCATGATTCATTCCTCCATTAGGGTGTTAACATTCATTATCTGTCACAAAAACCTGACTCTCTAAACTTTGTCAACATACAATTCAGCTTAATTGCTGTTTAAGTTACTGTCGTTGTGCGGCTAAACCACGAGGCCAAAATGTCAACAACTTAGTCCGCAGTGGACAAACAAAAAAGTCAGTAAAAGTGTCAAAAATAAAATATATACGAATACGATTACTTGTACGCACGTACATTACAAATATATTCATCGACATAAATTCATTTCGATTTCTCGATCTATTTTAGGCACAGACTGCCTCAACTACTAGGCAAGGGATATAGGAAAGATTGGATTACTCGCGGTCACCGCACATAATATATGTAGTCTTGTGCGCTTACAATGAACTGTAAATAGCCGGAGACGTTAGAGACTGAGCATTTCAAAAGTATGTCCGTCTTGCTTATTGTGTTTTAGAGGTGAACCTGAAATGTTGTAGTCGGTTATACTTATAGACCAAGAAATTTACAAATAAAGCTGGTCATATGCGTGGTGACTTCATTTTCATTGTAAACGTTTCATAATGCGGTGCGGAACATATGTGTGGCACAGAGCCACATAATGTTAGTTATGCCTACAGAACAAATTAATATGAATACGAATTAATTATATACATTTTGTTTCCGCACGTTCGCTTTGGCATATCCGACTCAATGCATTATGCAATTTAACACTTTAAAATGGATTCGCGTTTATTAACACAATGACCCTATGTTTTACGCCCTTTACAGCAATCAGTGTTTAATGTCAATGAACAAAAATCGCGCTCTGTTATCTTATACGTATTTTGCAACGAACATATTCAAGAGCTATTTTAAAATGCGCTCTTTTAACATGTTTCTGTAACAGCATTTTAATTTCTTCTTGACTACATATTCTAAACATTCAGACTTTTACCTAAATATACAGGTTCATGAGTCGTGAGCAGGATTAACCTTACGGTTTCAGTGAATGATAAGCTATTATTTCATACTAGACTTAATGGAATTAACGTTAAATTAAAATAATTAAAATCTCCTAATTATGAGGTAATTGATACTTAATTGATAGTTAAGTATCAATTAACTTTATAAGCCGAAGGAGGAACCATGTGTATGAATATGTTCCTAATTAAGTTGAAGTGTTTTAAAAAAGTTATTTTTCGGAACTTTGCACTACATTCGATCGAGTATACCTTATTTAAGCATGGAGATATTGTATTGTTACTAAAAAAAATGGTCAGTTACTTATTAAACAATCATCAAGTCCTATTTGTAGGCATTTGTATGGGGAAAAAAAATCTTGTTCCTATTTTGCCGTTCATATACGTTCGGGCAATCCGTTAGATCTCTATAGTGGGTATGCCCGCCGGACATCCGCCAGACAAATGTTCCATACATTTATCGGCAGATCCGGCAGATATGCCCGAACGCACCTATATGGCCAGCTATTATCTGGGCACGACTGTATATTGTTATGTGTTTGTCGATAAGTATCTATTATTTGGCATGGGTCCCCACAAAAACAACACTAGCGTTATTTTATATTTTAAAACCAAAGAGTTCAATGAGGTTAACACACATATATTTAAAGTAAAAGTGGAAAAATTTGTGGCCCGGGCGAGACTCGAACTCACGTGTCTGGGATACAAGCCCATCGATCTGCCAACCGAGTCTGACCCGAGGCCCTGAGTTTTGATAAAAATAATTGGTATCATTCGCATACGTTTCTGCTTAAAATATGAATGACAGATATTTTTTTCTTTGAATGTTAAATATTTCTCAGTAAATTTCAGTCTGTAGCCTACCGTTTCCAAAACTGTGTGGTGTACCCTCACTATAGCGCGTCTCAAGTTAATGCTCAGTATATCGTGTGTACTTTAAAAGCAGTGTGGGCTTGATAAATGACTGTTGTAGCCCTTTCTTCGGGGTGCGTAATTTACCCGTCTGTGTGTAGCGTTAATATTTAAGAGCAAAGCCACTTCTGTTCTGTAGGCGACGAGTAATAAGATTGAGTGAGGGGAGACGTGAAGCAAAGTAGCTGCATAAAAATGCTGCTGATTTGTTGGACTTGACGAGAGAAAAGATTATGAATATTTAAGTTTCGGTTTTAGATAAACTGTTGCTTTGCCGCTAAAATGAATTTGCTACACCTAATTGCGGCAACTCATTTACCGACTTCGCTCATATTTGAGCTTCATTTGATATTTGACTCTATTAAGAGGGCGTCCTACCCTCCAGTGCCGCCCTCATTGGGCCGATTGTGCTGTCTAATAAACCATTCCATTTCTCTATATCCCACCATAAGATTGTTGTAGTCCTAATAATTTCCCAACTTTTAAACAGTTTTATACTACTTACTTTTTGCTTTATCAATTAAACGGTAAAAAGTGGCCACTTCTTGCCATTTAGGTGATAAAGCGAATAATATGCAAAATGAAACAATGTGCCAATGACCAAAAGTTGGAGAATTAGGTGGACTACAACGATCTTATGGTGGGGTATATATAAATGGAATGGTTTATTAGAAAACACAGTCGGCGCAATGAGCGCCACTGGAAGTTCGGGCCCCTCTTAACCACCCGCTTAATTTTATGACAATCTGATCAAAGATACTTTAGCTATGAATCGACAAACAAACGCCGCGATATTCTAGTAGTTGTTTCCATCTATGTTATTTTCCTACATTATTCTATGTACTTACTTAGTGTCCGATGATCCCAAGTTTTCCGGTTTAAGTCCCGCGAGTGTTTATATTTTTTGTTTAAATAAAAAATAATGTACTTATAAGCTTTTAAAAGTGCCCTAGCGATCTATTTGGAGAACAAAAAGAATTGTATACCTTTATGAAAATTCGTAGTTCTTCGCCAACTTAGTAGGTTATTATTATGTTAAACCTTAAAATAAGGCGTGTCATATTTAATCCATTAGTTTTCGGAAAACAATATAAAATAAAGAAGTAAAAGCTTAATGAACTATAATTCATTGTTATTGCCTTACCTTAATTATTTTAATGGATCTCAAGTTCTCAACTTAATAGACATTCAACTTACACTGTACTTTAATGTTATGACATATAATTATTTATCGAAAATTATAAACTTTTAGTAAACTTAGTTCACCTAGGTGATCTAATCTGGGTGAACCGAGTTAATACAGGAATAGTGATGGTCACTGGACACAGATGCCTTTTATTAGACAGTTATGGCAGACTGATGCGGTGATGCGTAATTAAACGGTTCTTATAATTAAACACATTGGTCTGGGTTTGGTTGTCCGCAATAAAATCTTTAGGTTATTTTTAAAGCTATAACCACAGATTATATAATAGTTCTTCAGAACAACAATGTAAAAGTTATTTATCTCTCTTAAAAAGCGAATACAAACCGTTTTGAACACCACGGTATGTGTGGACAGCTCAGCCCGTGAGTCGGTACCGACACATGACGAAATACGATCGACTCTATTACGCACCGATAGGTCCATATGGGCCTGTTAAAACCATAGCATATAATAATAATAAATAAATAATAAATATTATGGGACAATCTACACAAATCGACCTAGTCCCACGGTAAGCTCAATAAGGCTTGTGTTGTGGGTACTAGGCGACGATATATATAATAGATTGATACATATAAAAACTTAAATACATAGAAAACATTATATTTCTATTATTCTGATCTCTACCATAGATCTCATGCCATCGATGAGGGATAATATCTTCAGTATTACTAACCATGTAAGTTAAAATGTTTTTAAAAGTATTTTTGTAGAAAGTCGAAACATTCCTAATAAAACTTTGTGAATTATGAACATGTTTTATCATATCAGCCTTAAAACATTTTTAACGTATTAATAAAGTCACTTTTCTAAACTTATCTTTTAAGGTACCTACCCCAACAGTATCTTCTGAAAATATAAGTATCTTTTAAAGTTTAGTTTCTTAGTGAATTATATAAAATATTAAATGCTTAGACTTTCATGTTGTCTGTCAAAAAGCTTTTAGGCGTATAGCGCAGAACCATCGTATTTTGTAGATTAGTAACCATGACTTGCAAATTGAACGACGAAATATGAAAACGTAATAAAAACGTTTGTAGCCAGTTGTTGCGAACAAATGACGCTATCATATTCAAAAGTTTAGAGTCTGAATAATTTTGATGCAGGGTTTGACGGCTTCCATCTATTCTTTGAAAATCCGTTCATTATTGTGAACCTTTATACACATAAAGCGTATACTGACTAGCTAAATTAGCTCCCGTGAAAAAAAGGAAAACCGGCCAAGTGCAAGTCGGACTCGTGCACCGAGGGTTCCGTGTGAACTTTATGTTGCAACTACACCTAGAAGTGGAAATTTGACGTCAGCCACATGCATCGACAGATTGGGTCAGTCGTTTGTACGGCATAGAGTTAGTATGCGAGTTTGTGTTTCCTTCATATTTTTTTATGACGCAAACCAATTTTTTTTAATTTAGTTATAGGACAGTACTTTAAGCGTGATATATCAAATAAATAAAAATGGAAGTTGGTTAAATTTAAGCTTTTGTTCCGGGTAGTTATATTTTTATTAAAAAAAAATAAGTGACGGTCAATGTTATATTTTTCCTGTTATGTTTGTGATAATATTAAGATTGTGTAAAAAACCTATTTTTTCCTTCATAAACTTCGGAGATAGAGAGGGGATGGTATTTTTTCTACATTTTGGTTTATAAATCAAAAAAGTTTCATAATGAAAAAAAAATTGTTTTAGAATGTGCAAATTTAGCCGGTTCAAATGTTACCCCACATTACCCAGTAACTAAACTTTACATTTTTGCCCCCTCTTTTATGGGGAATTTTTCATTGAAAATAAATTAAAATATGTGATAAATCTTCTTTTAATGTTTTAATGCCAAATTTCAAATCGGTAGCTAAAGTAGTTCTCGAGATATTTAACGATGTGACAGATAGACATACAGACAGAATGAGTCGCACCATAAGGGTTCCTTTTTTACCATTTTGGTACGGAACCCTAAAAATAAAACTAAAGAATTGCAATTTAATTCCGAGATGTACGACGTTCTGTGTCAAAGTATATAATTATGTCAACTTAACAGTATATCAATATGGTAACATGTGCGAGTAAAATACAGTTCTCGTTTTTGAGTTGATCTAATTATGTACAGTATAGGTACATTCACTGAACTACTGTCAATATAGGTACGGTATTAATATAATCTGAAGATTATTGTAATTATATTCTGAATTAAGTGCAATAAGTTGATTGAAGAATTTAGCGATTGTGATTCTGAAAAGAATTATTGTTTTTTAAGGCCGTTCCTGTTCCCAATGACCTTCGATCTCAATTTTCAAGTGTTTTTATGGCTTTGTTACATTAACCCCAACGGCCTGGCTAAAATAAACTAATTATATTTACTTCAATATCAACTGTCTTCAAGATATACGGCATCAAACTTTGGCAATTTTTGTCCAAAATGACAAACTTTTGTACCAATAGGTTTAAATTTAAAATCTCTTGCATCTTTTCAAAATCCGGCTCTTCCAGATCAAGATAAATTATTGATATTTTGTAATTTTATTTTCGTGGCAGAATATCGAGTCAAAGCTCGTAACAAACCGTCGATTTCCGCGTGCAGCCCCTTAATTCTGTCAGAAAAATATAGAAGTGTTAATTGACCGAATGTGTCAAATGCCACATCCTACATGCTCAATACCCAACGACTGACCCACCAAGGTATGGCTTCCGATTCAGAGATAGATCTGAAAGTCTTATAAAAAGTAAACTTGTTCAAATTACTACTGTCCTCCGATGTATAACTGATCGCACTTGTATCGACATCAAATTCCATTTTAATAGCACTACAGAAAACTTCGGTTTCATTCATTCTAACAACTTTTTGCCTAATTTCAGTTCGCCTAATTTAATTACAAACAAAGTTTAACTAGTTTATACAATTGTAATTCGGTTAATCAGTATAATCGGTTATATATCATATTCGTCGAATGGATAATTAGAATAAAATTCGACAACATAATGATTAGCTTAAATAATATTTGAATAAACAACAATTATATAAAAGGTCAATTAGATAAAACAATTTTCTATGAAATTATTGTTATGAGAAACAATATTGTGTGAACTGGTTTTAGGCAAACCGTTGATTATACTTAAAGTTGAACTTAAACACTTTTGAACGGAGTAATCGCGTTTATTAACACCGTTTAAGAAGACGTTTTCACAGGGTTAAGATGATGACAAACCTGTGAAAACGAGTGCTGTAAAGGGTTCGAAACGTAGGGTCATGGTGTTAATAAACGCGATTAATCTGTTCTAAAGTATTTAATTTCAATGAATAACAATCGCGGTAACAGAAGACAATATTATATACTAAAAGTTGTTAAACGAACTGAAATTAGATGACATGTTGTTAGACAAAACAATGCTGGGGATTACATTAATGTGCTTAATATTATCATGTACAACAAATCGGGATACTGTAAGTAGTCTATTAACAGCTCCATTTATTAATTCCGGGAGTCCGTCAACCTAAATTAATAAAAGCATCCCGAAACCATTAACTTGAATTTCGCTTGTGGCTTCAAAATATCAATGTTTGGACAGATGAGTAAAATTCGGGACCCAGGAATAATAAAACAACATTACAAATGTGTTCACGTTCGATCGGGAAACTTCGTACTCACGTATTCGTACAAGCAAACTTTGCTGAGGGGGCCTAACTAAATTTATCCGTGCGTCTCGGCCATTAGCGACTTTCTGTCTTTTAAGATATGTTTCCTGGTTAAAAGTGAACCGACAAAGACATCCTTCAACGCAGTGTATAATATAAATGGTTTATATAAAAATGGCGTGGCAGTGATATCTGCGTAAAAATCGGTATTCTTTAAAGACCGTTCTACTATGCCTTAATGCAGGTGCATCTCTTTTGCTAAGAAGTCTTATTTATTACTTAGATTCTACGCAAAGTCCTTGGATTTTCAGAAACTGTAATTCCTATGTATGTAACCTTGTTTATTTATTTAACTCTTTCAGGCAACGACAATATGTTTTCAGTACAGTGTAAGGTCGGGTCTAAAAATATGTTCATGCGTTTCATCCTGTTTGCTTTGACATACGTTCTAAAATGTAAATATAATATAAACCTTTGGATTATTTTGCCTAGGCCTAGGGTTCCAATTGGTAGACTGTACCTACGTATCTGAACATACGTCCCATTTTATTGGTCATTCACTATTACAAAATCAATTATTGTGGAATGTTATTCTACGTATTACAATTAAGTCGAAGTAGGCGTTTCTAAGATATTTAAACACATTAGAGAATTTACGGGAATTATCCCATAAGTCTGCTTTAAATGTCAATTTCAGACAAGAATCCAACTAAACGACAATTCTCTAAACAGATGACAGACTTAAGCGCTCTTAACAGACTCGTAATCTGCTTAAGTTGCGCCAACGATGTTAATTAGAGACTTTGCAGTTGAAATTTAACTTTTAGAAGTACGTCATAACTAGATAATCTTTTATTTTTATATTATTGTTACGTGGAGTATCATTTTTATAGTTATGGACAGTGTACTGAAACGCAAAGCTGTAAAATAAATTCAGATGTTGAGTTTGCAGTTTTTTTTTGTAAAGCTGGATATTGTTTGTTTTTTCTTATTTACGGATAACTCACACTAGAACGGGACGGGACCGGACGATCAGTCAATTTTTAAAGACAGAATCACGTTCGAGTTTGGAGTCCTCGGAGGTCACATGACGTTTTCTATAGAAACTGACAGATCGGCACGGCCCGGTCACGTAGCGGCCCGTTCAGTGGTATTAGCTGCGAGAAGTAATTCTTTTCCTCGTCTTTTTAGAATGCATACGGATATGACAGGACTTATGGCGTTATTCATAATCTCCTTTCAAATCTAATATGTTCAACTGTTCATGACGACATCTCGATTTTAGTGGTCTGGTCAATCATTCCTGTCACTAAAAGGTGACACTGTATTAAAATGTTTAATCCGGGTCTACCCGGCCTGGGCCCGAGTTTAGGTGTAACCTTAATACGGATCTGTTCAGGACGTAGACCTGGTCTTCACCGTTTTTAGATTTAGGTCTAAATTCGGATCTGTTTCTGGTTTGTATCAGGATCTAGATCTTAGGCTCTTCTGAAGAGAAGTTTCACATGCGTTTTGTAGTCTTTATCGTCAAGGCTCGAGTGGCTTGACATAGGTAAAAAAGAAATCTACCTTTATATTTTTAAGTTTACATACCCATAGCGTATAATGGGATCATATTCTCCGCTCCGCTGTCGGTCCGTTCATCTGTCACCTGCGAAAATTTCGCGAATACAGCATTGTATTCGCGAAATTTTCGCAGATGATATATTTCTTGTTTCGCTATAACAATAAATAGTAAAAAACTGAATGAAATTAATATTTCAGGGGTCTCCCATACAACAAACGTGACTTTTGTGAAACACCACTTTTATAGATAATGGTACGGCTTTTTATATTAATCTACCGCCGATCGTCACAACCATAGCTACTAAAAAAATAATAGTTTAAAAAACTAAAAAACACGCTTTAGGCACGCACTAAAAATTACAAAATAATTCGGCCATTTAGTTTGATGACTCAAGAGTTTTCCCTTTGCGAAATCTTCATTAGATCGCAGGTAAACATAAACATTTTCAGTTCGCGACGAACGATAAATAATTATCTATGCGAAATGGTTATAAGTAGGTAATCATATTTATTAAATATTTACTATGGTTTATTTTGAAAGAAAGCGTGGAGCGTTTATGTAATATTTACTCTTTTTGGACAAAACGCTCCACGCTTTCTTTCGAAATAAATCATAGTAAATATTTAATAAAGATGATTACCTACTTATAACCATTTCGCATAGATAATTATTTATCGTTCGGCGCGAACTGAAGTTGTTTATGTTTACCTGCGATCTAATGAAGATTTCGCAAAGGGAAAACTCTTGAGTCATCAAACTAAATGGCCGAATTATTTTGTAATTTTTAGTGCGTGCCTAAAGCGTGTTTTTTAGTTTTTTAAACTATTATTTTTATTTTATACTTTTTAGTCTTATTATTCTAACAGTACTACGAACATTAAATTACAAACATTTGGCCAGTTGTTCAATATAGAAAGAGGCGTTAAACAGGGAGATCCGCTATCCCCCAAACTTTTTACTAGTACCCTCGAACAAATATTCCAACGCCTGGCGGTTTCGTGGGAGTCTAGGGGAATAAGTCGTTGGCGAGAGAAGATTAACAAATCTTCGCTTTGCCGACGATATTGTTATCTTCGCTCCTTCAGCGATGGAACTTGAGACAATGCTTCAAGATCTTTGCTCGGCAAGCCTTCAAGTTGGCCTTAAAAGTACCGGTCTAAAACTCAAGTAATGACCAATGGCACGAAACGTAAGGTCGAGGTGGACGGTCATAACATACACTATGTCGATGAGTCTCCGTACTTAGGACAAATAGTCTCTTTCAACCAAAGGCAGGATAAAGAGGTCGAAAGACGGATCCAAAACGCTTGGAAGAGCTATTGGTCTCTCAAAGAACTACTGAAGAGAGACTTGCCTTTATCCTTCATACGGAAACTCACCGACATGTGCATATGGCCAGTCCTGACTTACGGTGCCCAAACCTGGTCAATTACCGAGTTACAAAAGGTTAAACTGAAAGTTTGCCAAAGAGCCATGGAGCGCAGTATGCTTGGAGTGAAAAGGATTGACCGGATCCGTAACACTACCCTCCGTTCCAAAACACGCATTGTCGACGTTGGGGCCAAAACCGCCAGGCTGGAATGGGACTGGTCTGGCCACGTTTGCCGTATGCATCCACAGAAATGGGCTAAACTAACTACGGAGTGGATGCCAAACCGGAAACGGCGGATTGGCCGACCCAGGAGAAGATGGCGGGATGACTTGGACGCATTTCTAAACAACTGGCCAGAAATTGCCTTGAACCGAGCAGTTTGGAGCTCTAGGGGGGAACCCTTTGCCCAGCAGTGGGACACACTAGAGGCAAAAAAAAGTCTTATTATTATTCAAACTTATTTCGTATCCCATTCAGCAAACCCTTTCATTTGATACCCATATGATGGGGGTGCATTTCAAATTGCATGTCCGTCATCTTGGATGTCCGCCATATTGGATTTGAGTCACGAGACTATTTCTTTCGTATTCCTGACAGCAAACCCTTTCATTTGATACCCATATCATGGGGTGCATTTCAAATTGCCTGTCCGCCATCTTGGATGTCCGCCATGTTGGATTTAAGTCACTAGACTTTTTTTTCGTATTCCTGACAGCAAACCCTTTCATTTGATACCTATATCATGCGGGTGCATTTCAAATTGCCTGTCCGCCATCTTGGATGTCCGCCATGTTGGATTTAAGTCACGAGACTATTGTTTTTGTATTCCTGACAGCAAACCCTTTCATTTGATACCCATATTATGAGGGTGCATTTCAAATTGCCTGTTCGCCATCTTGGGGAGGCCGCCATGTTGGATTTAAGTCACGAGACTATTTCTTTCGTATTCCTGACAGCAAACCCTTTCACTTGGTACACATATCATGGGGGTGCATTTCAAATTGCCTGTCCGCCATGTTAGATGTCCGCCATGTTGGATTTAAGTCCCGAGACTATTTTTTCGTATTCCTGACAGCAAACCCTTTCATTTGATACCCATATCATGGGGGTGCATTTCAAATTGCATGTCCGTCATCTTGGATGTCTGCCATGTTGGATTTAAGTCACTAGACTTTTTTTTCGTATTCCTGACAGCAAACCCTTTCATTTGATACCTATATCATGCGAGTGCATTTCAAATTGCCTGACAGCCATCTTGGATGTCCGCCATGTTGGATTTAAGTCACGAAACTATTGTTTTTGTATTCCTGACAGCAAACCCTTTCATTTGATACCCATATCATGAGGGTGCATTTCAAATTGCCTGTTCGCCATCTTGGGGAGGCCGCCATGTTGGATTTAAGTCACGAGACTATTTCTTTCGTATTCCTGACAGCAAACCCTTTCATTTGATACCCATATCATGGGGGTGCATTTCAAATTGCTTGTCCGCCATCTTGGACGTCCGCCATGTTGGATTTAAGTCACGAGACTATTTCTTTCGTATTCCTGACAGCAAACCCTTTCATTTGGTACACATATCATGGGGGTGCATTTCAAATTGCCTGTCCGCCATGTTGGATGTCCGCCATGTTGGATTTAAGTCACGAGACTATTTTTTCGTATTCCTGACAGCAAACCCTTTCATTTGATACCCATATCATGGGGGTGCATTTCAAATTGCCTGTCCGCCATCTTGGATGTCCGCCATGTTGGATTTAAGTCACGAGACTATTTCTTTCGTATTCCTGACAGCAAACCCTTTCATTTGATACCCATATCATGGGGGTGCATTTCAAATTGCCTGTACGCCATCTTGGATGTCTGCCATGTTGGATTTAAGTCACGAGACTATTTTTTTCGTATTCCTGACAGCAAGCCCTTTCATTTGATACCCATATTATGGGGGTGCATTTCAAATTGCCTTGTCCGCCATCTTGGGGAGGCCGCCATATTGGATTTGTAATGACGTTTCTTAGCTAGTCATGTATTGTCATCAGAATTCAGAGTGTGTGCAAAATTTCATTTTAATCGGAGACCGGGAACTGTGTCAAATTAAGATTCCAAGATTTTATTACATACATAGTTACAAGTGAAGCTAATAAAAGCGTGTTAATTAAACAAGTATAAATAATTAAGGCGTAAGTAAATGAATAGGCAGCCATTGGGGCACAAACAGATCGGTCTAGATGACAGGTTGACGTCTACGTGTGGTCCTGTAAGTTCCAGTTGACATTCGAAGAAATCAAGGTGACGCAAAAAGAGGCTCACTCCAGTAGAGGCACATTAAATGTCGAATGTAAATATTATTTTCGTTAAAGTTAAGTAAGTTATTAAATTATAAAATATTATTAAAATTCGTAATTCTATTACCGTTGTATTTTGTGCCTCGCATAAGTTTGGACAACATCGTGTAAATATTTTGTACGGACGATTTTGCTAATCAAGATTCAAAATGTAATTTCGCATAATGTAATTTTTTGCTAAAAATTGTTTACATGGAAAACGCACTAATACGTACTGAATACTTTGTATAATATTTCCATGTATTTAACTTAATGCCGGTTTATTTGAGTAACGAGTACAAATAATTGTGGTGGGTGTTTATATGAAATAAATAATAGATGATTAGGTATTATAAAACATTGAACGGGTCTATCGCGAATACAGTTAATTTACCTTAACTATTAGGCGCGATATCGCATTTAATGTTTTATAATAATGTTCACAAAACGCTTAAGTTAAAAGTGATGGATGATTATCCAACGTCAGTATTTAACGAGGAAATATTAATTATATTTTTTTATAATATTACTGAGGGATTAAACACAACAGTTTTTCGAATTCTTTATCCCGACATATCTACAACGAAAATTAAGTCTAACTTTAAACTCGGGTAAATCTAGAATAAATAATAGTATATAGGATAAAAGAGTAATGGAATAAATATAATTTTGGTATTAAAAAGAGGTAATAAGGTTGATATTTGCTGACTGCGTTGAATGGACTTACCCGAGTTTGAAGTTAAGCGGCACAATTGCTCACATTATTTTTATTATTTTACTAAGTTAAGTATGGGGTGAGCCCTATTATTTAGGTTTTGAATCCGCAATTATACTGCGAAACAATTATACAAGCTTGATTGCTATTGTTACAACTAAATTAGTTACCGCCATAATCATTTTCACCGCAATCGGATTTATAAATGTAAGGGATTTTTAAGAATATTTTACTTTAATTTACATGTCAAAATAAATTACAATTTTCCTTAACATAAGCAATTTTAATTATAGTTTTGGCTTTGTTACATTAATCATCATCGTACATCGTTAAGACGTAATTTCGGGCGGAAATATCAAAATAAATAGTCAAGTTTACTGATATGGTAGAACTCTACACGGTGTATCTCCAAGAGTATCCAGGTCAGCCAGGTCGGAGACACCCGGTATACATTTCTATCAATACATGGAAACGAATTAAAAATTAAAATTCTAATATTGGTTTCGCGCCATACAAACTTATACTAATGGCGTTTGACAAGAAGGATGACAACCTGATGAGCATAAATACGATATTCCTCATTGTGTTTAAAATACCCGAGTGTAAACCGTTATTTTAATATTTTTACCAGGCTAATTCACGTACCTAGCTAAAACTAAACATAAAATTCAATCTGCAGTCAGAAAATAGCAGCTTGCATTAGCATGACCTGAAATTCTAGCAATCCATTCTCAAAATATCCTCCTACTAATATTGTCTCTCGCTAACTGAAAGAGCATGATTTAATCTATGGATTGTCGCGTTCAAAATTGCATAGGCAGTAACTATAAATGAATTCATTCATAAATTGCCCATGCACTTTTGAACACGTGTGTACCTATGTAGAATACCTGTTTTTATTTAGCATGAATGCGGCCCTACTCTGGAGAAGCTGTTATAGGGAGAAAATAACTAGGTACGACTACCTATAGCGGTTAAAACTTGTTTTGAATTAATGAGACTAGACAATCGTATTATATTTTATCTGTTATCTCTCTGTCTGTAATATGCATGGCATGTATAATGGACATGAAGAGGATTATTTAATATAAGAGAAGGGGATCTGAACCCACCCAGATGAAGTAGGTACCTATTTAATAGTTATTCCTAAGTAAATTTAAAATACATACCTTAGAAGTACAACACATAAAACAAAAACCCTACCAATACAAAATTACGAATATGTTACTTACACATTGATGTAGTCACTTAACTCTTAACATAACTTAATGTAATGCGGCCACTTTATACCAAACGGCCATAATTACATTAAAATTCACTTACCGCCAACAAATGCTTACTCGGTCCGGATTCCCGACAGTGGACAGTTCCCGCCTACCTCATGGTAGTTCAAAGTTTCCCTGTTGAGGGACGGTAATAAAATTACGCGCAATTTATTCCCCGGCCTGGCCATTCGGCGCACCCGCGCTGCCTTACAAAGTGATTCTAGTTAAATCTTCCCAAGCTAGAAATAGAAGCTCCGGAAGAAACTTCTATGACCTGTACTTGACGACGTGTGGCCTGACTTTTAAATGAGCATAGATTTTTCATTTGCGGTGGTAACTTATAACAGCCCGCATTTAAGACAAGTTTGAAATATATGAGCTTCTTTTTCGACTTGAATTATAGTATAGAGGATTCATTCTTCAATGGGGTAAGAACAATTTAGTTTAACAGTTTGTACCTAGATACAAAGGTAACAAGCATATGTAGCGAACAATGTCTATTTTATAGGAAATTTTATAGGAAAGTGTCGCATGATCAGTGAATTTCAACGTATAATAAGGTGAAGATTAAAGATCGTTTGTTTCAGCTGTAAGACATATTTAGGCTTTAAATAGTAAGTTTTAACTTACTTTATTTAGGTTTATATGTTGTAATCCTTAAGAATGTTTTGACTGTATACTGATTTATGTACTATAAAGAAAATTAGTAACAGGTGAATTTTATAACCTTATCGGATTATAATGGTGTTCACAAAATTACCCACTCAGCTATTTACTATTACACAGTAGCGATAACATTTTTCCAAGTCATGTTCTGATTAATATCTTGCTTCAAAAATATTTCAAAGAAAGCAAAAGGAAAGAAACAGTAATTTCCATATAGCATTAGTAATATTATGAAACTAGTATCTGGCAGCATATTGAGTACAAAGCGATGTCTCAGTAGATTTACATCCGTATTTTATGTTAAATTTTAAATGAAACAATTTACAGCAGATTAGTAGCGTTTATTGGCTACCTATACTCCTATATGTTTCGAGCTCTGTACGGTAAGTTATAACGTGATTTAGTTTAATTAATAGTAATCGTGGCAACGGAATACAATTTTAACTACTTGCTAAAATTCATGAAAATACTTTAATTTTTGCACTAAATTGGAAGGGCAAATAAATAAGTATGTATTATTAATAAAATTATGGCCAACTAGGAGGTAGTACTTTTGTGACATTCAAGTTATGTCCCGTCTATATAGTACTCTTTTCGTTCCTGCAACCCCCTTCTTACCTTCAAAATCAATCAACTATCTCTATTGTGTTAGATCGTCTAACGATATGTTTCTTTTACGTTGCATCGTCTTCTTCTAAATATTATAACTTTTATATTCCAGGTTATTCTACTTTTGAGCTCACTGCCCCTAGAAAAACCCTACCTACTTGCAATTTAATTTAAAAATAGTCTTTCGTGTTAGGTTTTCAAAGTAGCAATATATCGATTTTCCAACTAACCCTTATGCTCAACAAACCCTGACAAACCACCAATTAATGCTATTTACCCTATCATATTACCTGTAATCAATTAGAAGCCAACATTTTAGTGATTTGACGCCAACGTTTACAACAACAATCATGTTTACATTTAAATTAATTAAATGAAAATAACAAAAACGCCGGGTTATATTTGTAAGTAAACAATGATCAATGTAAAAAACGGGTACAAAACACTGATGTCCAAATTTATCGTGAGTTAAAAACATTAAAGGATATAAATGATGACAACGAAGTTTTTTAAAAGTGTTATTTATTGTTAGATCGGTCTTTTTTAACAACCACAATTGAAAAATTGTGATACATTATAAAATTGGCATGTTTCCTGTTGTTGTACACATGACTCACAATTGAGGTCACCATGTTAAAAACAAGTGCAAGTATATAAACATAAGTAAGGTAATAAAACATTTCATTTAAGAAAGTAGGCATTAAAATAACTATATTAAATAAATGGGTCATCATCATCATTTCACTCCGAAGATAATGCTGGATAAAGGCCGTCGTAATATGTGTCGGAGTATGAAACGACCGCTGAAAAGGAATTACAATTACAATAAGTGTATTACATATACAAATATATTGTTGATTTAATTAAAAAGCGTGACTGAAACACCAAATTTATATTTGGCCGTAGTTATTGTCGATACCTAGACACAATTAAGCTTGTGTTCCGGTTTTATTTCGCCCTGCGCCCATCTCACGTAACTACGGTCGTCTCTAGTGAACAAAGCTGCGTTTTATCCGTTTACACAAAGAACTCGCCGTAATTACATTTCTTGAAGTAATTACTATTTTCTTTGTCGAAGTATTTCTAGCCACTTGTTTCTTTACTGTAGGTACTCTTCTCTTTGAATTCTTTGATGAGCTCCTTTTATTTTTTGTCTTCTGTTCCTTTGTTTTCGAATGAAATTTTATTTATTTAATAGCAATTTGAAAACAAATCGAGTGACAAAAGCTACATTTTCACCACGCACAGAATAACATAAATACGTGTAAAATTATCGCCTAAATGGTAAGAATAAAATACATTTTACTATTTTATTATGTATTTTCAGTCAAAACTAAACTTTTTCCTGGAAAACATGCTCATTTTATATTTTCAGCCGACGTCCAATTATCATCCATTAATTAATTGTACTATAGTTGTACACAATATAACGCAGTATCAAGCTCATAAAATGACAAATATTTTCTCCTTATGATAATACAATAACCTTAGATATTTGTTTAAATTGGCTTCTTTTAACTCCACAGTTTCTAAAATAATAAATACACTGAAGATGCGTATTGTTAGTGAATAAAATATACATACGTATACCTTTTTTTACTAACAAGCCGTTGGCAGTGTAGAATAGAAAAGGTAGGTACTTTTTGCATAATATGGAAATGCACTCATTGTTTTTTACGGTTGGATGAAGGCATTGGCTTTTATCATCATAACAATGTAAAATATTTTTCAACGCACAATAAAAATGTAGTAGAGTCAAACTACGTTATCTCTTCCAAGCACTGTCCAATTTAAAAGTGTTATTTTAAATATCAAACTACTAAAAATGATGATGTTTACTTAACACTTTCACAGCCTGTGCTATCAAACCCTAGGAAACTTAGCATAGTCGGATTCCTATATATGGTCCGAAATTATTTAAAAAATCCAAAATTTCAGATTAGGTATATACGAGTATATACCTACTCGTAAATTTTCTTACGAAAAATTCGAACCGTTGTTGCCGGCGTTAAAAACGCTCGCTTGGCGTGACGTAGGATTCTAAGATAATAATAACAAATGATGACACCGCACGCGGCACAGCTGCTGATACAAGTTATTTAGGCGATAGATGTGGACTCTGACTTCAACTCGACGTGAATGACGTCTCAACTGCTTTGAATTTCCCACATTTTTTACAGTTTTCAATAATTATTTTCACAATGAAAAATAAATATGTAACATTATGAAATATTGATACAGATATAATGCTGATCCTAAATAGTTTCTAAAATTACTCTTATCTGTTTTAAGTACATATTTCTTATTCCATGTGTAATCGTAAACTATCGCCATTTAAATTGTACCTCCTTAAGACTGCGTTTTTTACTAGAGATTTGTGAGGATGCGTTATGGAGGATGTGTATATAATAAATAATAGAATCCCTTCATTCATATCCTCGCTCATCAGAGGTTATTCTATAGGTTAATCCATCCACAATTGTGTATGCCACGAACAAAAGAAAGCCACAATAACCAAGAAACAAAAAACTAATTAAACACTTCTTCATTTTAAAGTCAGTTTTAACTCAGTGAAAAAATGTAAATATACCTTCCAACCTGCATAAATGTGTAGCCTTTATAATAACCACTTATTTTGGCTTTAGGTTTTAAATAATTCCTTTAAAATTTTCTTATCTTCTGCAGCAGGCAATATTTTTATCCTGGAAAATCTCCGGAACTAATTAAGTCTTGCGAGAATAAATATGCGCGTAACTAGAGTTACGAGCGAACATGGAGTAATTACTTAACCGGATCATTTGTGTACTCCCGCTAACATGCATTTCCCGCAGGAGCTTTTCTGACGTGTAATTATTTAATCACGAATATTGAATCCCGCAAGCCTATCTATTATGTATTAATTTATTATCATTGGGACTTATTTCCTCTTTTCATACTGCGTTGGTTTATATTGTCCATTAAATGAAGTAACCTCATCAAATCATACTATCCGCATTTTTCACAAAACAAGCAGCCATTTTAATGACGTCATTACTCGAGAAACTATATCCAGTAACCATAAAAAATATAGCGAGGTGGATATTAAAGTTAGGAGTTTGTATTATTTGGTCAGGTTTTTAAATTTATTAAAAATAGGCCAGAATTTGTCGTACATCAAAGCACTGTGCGTTAGGCGGCACTTTGATAACATTTTACAGCCGAGGGGTAAATTTATGCCTAATTCCGAGTTTATGGCTCGTAGACACGCTACAATACATGCTCATACTTATCACATGTGCTTCTAAATACACATTCAACAGAGTGTTATATTTTGCACGAACATGCAATTCCGTACCTATAAGCGCCACTTGCACCACCCAGGATTAGCCGCCAACCCGAAGTTGAATTTTTTTTTACTCTGTGTTAGTTAGCAAAATCCGGTTCGTGCAAGTGGGCCTAAGCATAATATCTTTATATTATCTTTAGCCACGATTAAATCTCACTAATCTTTTGTGATAACGAGTATTAACTACATTCCATACGTTTTTAGTGGTTTAAAGTATTTAATTTAAATTAATTCAAATTACGGTTACCGAAAAAAAAATCGACGAATGTTAAAATAGAGTTAATATCAGATGGAGTTTTCGACTATATGGCCAGTAGAGGGCTCGCCTTATATAAGCTCAACTACACAGTAGAGTGAACACTCATACATCCCAAAATCTATAGCCATTATGCATGCGTAGACGTTTGTTTAATATAAAATGTTGTCGATGAGTGATTATTTGTCGTTATCATTTTTGGTTAGCAATAATCATTCACTTGAAATACACGTTCAACTGATTGCAAGCCTAGTTAAAAACCTGGCTAAGCAGACCATGAAATTGCTACTTAATAATTACTTAGTATCCGTTTAATGTCAGTTAATTGCGTCTAAATCTAAATCAAGTGTAGCTATTAGAAATAGATTAGACGTTTTTTGCAATCTATTAAATCAGTAGCAAAGAAATAGAAGGTAAAGTAGGTAACAAATTAGTTAATTTACCTAGTCCAGGGGGTTTCCAAAGTAAAAGGAACCAAACAGTATAATATGCCCTTATTGCTCCCTCGAACGAACTGAACAAAATAATGTCTACTAACTGTGGCCTGTTTGACATTTTCCAAGGTTCAGAATGGCCCTTAGTTAAGAAAGTTTGGGGTCCCCTGGTCTAGCTGAATCAATGCACCGCCCTCTCGCGACATTCACATTGTATGGTTATGTTTAGGTAGTGTTTTTAAAAAATGTGACAAAATACAAAGTGTTATTTCAACTCAGATAAATGCGCGAGCGGTTCTGTATTTGACCAAGTATAAAAAACTTAATCAAACTTTTCCTCAAAGAGAAATAAAAAACCGTTAGCTATATTTAGCACCCTTAATTTGGGTCTAATTTTTCTTTAGAGGGTACCCTGTTCAACGTTCCTACGGGACTGACTAAAGCTTTTTAGTAGTGCGTGTGGGTTCAACTTATTTAGCAGTAAAGCCCCCGAATTTAAAGTATCGTAAATAATGCCAGCGTGGCAATGTTGCGAGCGTGCTGGGGACCTTTGGACCGGGTATGATGCAGAATGGGTTTAGGTTACTTAAGTTAGTTTTTAAGGGTATTTTGTTTCTTTCCACCTTAAAAAGGAACGCTGCTTTGTCGTACTTTTTTTTTTATTTACCAACTAGACACCAACATGATATGAAAATATATTTATTTAATAATAAAATCTACCTACTCTTATCTACTTTTATGATATTTGGTGCACGTGAATCGGTGCGCAGCACTTGGTGCTTAAGAATGGACTTGTGTGCTTAACTGGTAGGAGCGAGACGGACATACTTTCGAACGCCGCAATCTCTATCGAATACAGTTGCGAGCAACTCATGGTAGCACATAAGACTCTTGAAATCATGTCGAATGAGTGAATATAAATATTTTATTTTTAGGTATTACAAACAACAAACAAAGATATCAGCATATTGTTTTCTATGAAATAAACAACTGCTTTAACATGTCATTGGTTGTACAATTAACTACAAATTTTAATTAATTAAACGATTTAATACCCTATTCAAATACATATTAAGATTTAAGTAGCCAATGTGAATACGCTCTTAAATATTAATTATAAATTTAAATATACATGTGTCACAAATTCAAGAAAAAGCAACTAAAGCTTAAAATGCTTGTCCTGAGTAGGTAGTTCTTGGTCACTTTTTAGGGTTCCATACTCAAAGGGTAAAACAAGACCCTATTACTAAGAGCGTTTTCAGTTTCACGATCCGATATCGGGTGTCGAATCCTACAATCGATATTCAAAATGATGCATCCGATATTGTCGGACCGACATCGATAGCATATTACCAAAAAGCACACCGTACAAAAAATGAAACTCAGAAACGCCAATAATTTAGTACTCCGCACCCCACGCACCAACTACGGAAAAAATACTCTACTTTTCGAGGGTGCCCGCTTGTATAATAAATTACCGAATACAATAAAAGAAGTAAAATCAGTCAATAATCTTATAACTATTTAGACACCCAAAATGGAAAAATAAGGATGTTAACAAAATATTAACAATTTATAATAATTAAATAAAAAAAAAGTAATGATGATAAATTTAAAAATGTTTCCTAAATAATATAATACTAATAAATACATCGCTTGTACAATGGATTGTGCTCCGAGGAATTGTTTGATATGATGCCAACGGCTGCATTCTACCACCGCACCGCTCGCCGTCGGCAGGGTGTTCACCCGCATACCCTGGAGCCTAAATGGTCTCGTACCGTGCGGTTTAAGAGGAACTTCCTCCCGCGGACGCTCCGGCTGTGGAATGAGCTCCCTGCCACTGTTTTCCCAAAGGACTACAATATGGGGTTCTTCAAAAAAGGAGTGTTGAAGTTTTTAAAGGGTCGGCAACGCGCATGTAACACCCCTGGAGTTGCAGGCGTCCATAGGCTACGGTGACCGCTTACCATCAGGCGGGCCGTATGCTTGTTTGTCACCGTCGTAGTATTAAAAAAAAATATATATATATATATAAAAAAAATTCATCATAAAATAAATGTACAGCTTGGCTATTAATTAAAATACTAATTTAAATACATACTAATAATTATTAAGATATTACTAATACAATATACTTAATGATGATAAATTTAAAAATGTTTCCTAAATAATATAATACTAATAAATATACACAAAAAAATATCATCTTAAAATAAATGTACAGCTTGGCTATTAATTAAAATATTAATTTAAATACATACTAATAATTATTAAGATATTACTAAAACAATATACTAAGTCATAAGTGCAACCTCTGTTTTTGTACTTAAGTTGTACCACTCCAACTTGTTATCGCAATGCTGTTTTTCAGTCGCCTGCCGAGCGCAGGTCATCAGCCAACCGCGCGCGCGTGCTGGCCAGTGTAAACGTGAACTCCGATACGCACGTTCGATACGGACCTCGCGATCGCGCTGTATTTGGTCAACACGAAAGACTACGCCTGCGCTCGCGCAGCGATGGAGCCAAATCCGCGCATAGTAACTGCGCTTGCCCGCTTTGTTTGTTCGCGTACCCTGTCTATTTTGTTTTTGTTTGTTTACCCACCTCGATAACTGAATGTTTTAATAATTTATATTTTATAGCTTAAAATTTTAATGCATGAACTCTCCAAGATGGCATATCTACATTTAGAAATATTTTAAATAGTTTACTCATGTAAGTGAATTGTTATATTCTTATGAGTAATAATAATAAAGATTCTTTAAACCTATATCCAAAAAATTAGTATGTTCAGAAAAAGATTTTCTGAACATACTCACCATAAATTGCAATAATGTGAGAATTTTAGAATTAAATGATCTATTTCTGTTCTTTTTTTTTTAATTGATTAACTATATCCAGTACAGGTAAAGTAAACTAAACATCTTGCCACAAAGCCGTGCCAACTGTTGCGAACACTCTATAACAATAATATACGAACACATCAATATAAACATAAACAAAAATATCGGTCCGACAACTGACTGGGGGCCGACATGGTTGATTTTATCGGAAGTGCTACGTCCGAACTCCGATATCCGATTTAGGAAGGCCTTCGGAGAAAAGTAGTAGCTAAATGTCTCATGGTTTTAAGTCCGCCTTTTTCGTGTTAAAATGTACTATTAAGTAGGTACTATAGATTGGTTAAATGAGTAAATTAATACTAAAAAGCGCATACTTACCCCCTGTAGAGTCCTATCCTACATCCGATATCGGGTACGATAATGTGAAAACGCTCTAAGACTCCGCTATCCGTAGTGCTAGTTAGGGGCACTTTCACCAACCTAGGTTAGCCGACTAAAGGATGACTCACACAAGGACGAGATGGGACGGGACGGGGTGGGACGGAACGATTTGTCAATTTTTATAGAAAGAATCACGTGATAGCTCGAAGCCCTCGGATGTCACGGGACGTTTTCTATAGAAACTGATAGATCGTCCCGTCTTGTTCTAGTGTGAGACATCCCTAACCCGGAGTTAGGTATCAATTTTTTTTTTTGCATACTTAAAACACATATGAGCAGTGTATTGATTCAATAAATTATAAAGGTAACAATGTCACTGAGCCTGGCCATATCGCAGAGGCACTTAATAATTATTTTATTGAATTAACGAATAAATCTAACTATAATACAGAAATGACGTTAACGCAAAAAGTCATGAACTCGATGTTTCTGAAACCTTTCTCTACAAAGGAAATATTAATCATTATAACTTCTTTGAAAAATACGAACGCTGAAGGGTATGACGGCATAGCTACAAAAATAATCAAGGAATCGAAATCCGAAATTGCAAGTGTACTAACATATTTGGTCAATTTTTCATTATTAAGCGGAACATTTCCTGATACATTGAAAAAATCATTAGTAAAACCCCTTTATAAGAAGGGTGACAAGACGGATCTAAGTAACTATCGCCCAATAACACTAGTGCCAATATTGTCCAAGGTATTCGAAAAGGCAATGCATTGTAGATTAACAAATTACTTCTCAAAATATGACATTATCACAGCGGATCAATACGGATTCCAAAAAAATAAGTCTACCACGCTGGCTGTATTTCATGTTGTGCGTGAGATTGCAGCAAGCTGTAACGATAAAAGACTAACCACAGCGCTATTTTTCGATATGTCAAAAGCCTTTGACTTTGTGGCTCATGATTTATTAATTAATAAACTGGACCACTATGGGGTGAGAGGACCACCATTGCAGTGGATAAAATCCTATTTAGAAAACAGAACTCAATGCGTATTGATAAATAAACTAAGCAATAACAATGAAAGTCAGTCCTACACATCACAATATGCCATTAACAAATTTGGAGTTCCTCAAGGCAGCGTACTTGGGCCGCTGTTGTTTTTGGTCTACATTAATGATCTCCCTAATATAACAAATCATAGATGCATTTTGTTTGCTGACGACATATCAATAATAGTGACAAACAATAAATCCGACTCGGAAACAGAACATGAGGTAGAAATTAATACCGTAGTCAAAGATGTGGTAACATGGTTAGAAAAAAACAATTTACAAGTCAACGTGGGGAAAACAACCTATCTAAATTTTAATGGTAATGTTAAATCCTTAAATGTCAATTATGACGATTGTGATATAGTCAACTCTGAATCGACAAAATTTTTAGGTATTCACTTAGATAATAGGCTGAAATGGAAAGACCAAATTCAAACCGTATGTCACAAATTAAATAGATTTGTATATGTATTAAAGCGACTACGACGAACAACCAACTGCAAAACCACTCTAGCGGCTTACCACGGCTATGTGGAATCCACTCTAAGATACGGTCTTATTGCTTGGGGAAATGGTACTGATGTAAGTCAAGTATTTTTAAGCCAAAGAAATTGTGTACGTTCCATTTGGGGGATGTCTCCAGCAGAATCGTGTAGGCAATTGTTTTCTACCCTAAATTTACTGACTTTGCCATGTCTTTACATATACGAAACTGCAAAATTTGTAAAAGAGCATATGGAACTATTTAATACAGCTGGTGACATATTTCCAAGAGGAACTAGAGATAAGGAGAGATTAGTGTTAGGTAAACAACAAAAAATGGCCATGTTAAGGAAAAATTGTAGTGTGATGTGCATAAACATTTATAATAAAATACCTCAATATATAAAAGAGATGCCTTATGACAAATTTAAAAAAGCTTTGCATAATTGGCTATTAGATAAAAGGTACTACTCTGTAAATGATTTATTGAATAATAACATTGATGATAACGTAGACAATTAATTATTTTGAACATGACATTTATTATAATTTAGAAAATATTCATATAGATAGATAAATAACTTATTGTTAACAAATGACTTGATGTACATATTAATTAATTGCTAATTACTTCCCTTAAGTAATGACTGTATGTATAGTAGTTGTAGATTAATTATTTGCATGCTACAATGTAGTAAAATGGTTGATGAAATTTATTGTAATTACCATCTTTAATGTACACTATTTTCTGCAAATAAATGAATTATGAATTATGAATTATGTTCAAAGAAAAAAAGTGTTTTATCAGATTTATAATAGGTCTTATAATAAAAATTACAAATAAAGTCTAAGCCTAATAATGAAACTTAAACTACAGTACACTAACTAACAGCTAACTTAACTTAGACTTAAACTAACTATACCTCGGTCCGGCTCTCACCCTGCCCAAACGTGCCAAAAATGCTCGCGGCATTGCCGCGCTGGATGGCAAGCGACATTTGTTGAACAAGGTAGGAGCCGGATCGGGGATCACCACCTCTGTCGCGCAACCGCTGCCCCAGGTATCAAATTCATTCTAAAAAACGCTTAACCCCAGATTAGTTGGTTAACCCCGGATGGTGCAACTGACGCTTCAACAGTAATTTTCACAAATGATATACCTATTATATTTCTGTTGCCGCTGTAACAACAAATACTAAAAAGCAGAAAAAAATAAATATTTAAGAGGGCTCCTATACAACAAACGTGATTTTTTTGTCGTTTTTATAGATAATGGTACGGAACCCTTCGTGCGCGAGTCCGACTCGCACTTAACCGGTTTTTTCTTTAAAATTTATCATCAATTACAGATGATATATTATATTTCTGTTGCCGCTGTAACAACAAATACTAAAAAGCAGAATAAAATAAATATTTAAGAGGGCCCCTATACAACAAACGTGATTTTTTGTCGTTTTTATTGATTATGGTACGGAACCCTTCGTGCGCGAGTCCGACTCGTACTTAACCGGTTTTTTCTTTAATATTTATCATCTATTACAATTTCTGTTTGAGTTTTATTAAGTGGCGCTCACTAAAAGTTACATCCTGAATCGCTACTAAAGATATTAAAGTATATAGTACTATATAGTACTTAGCGATAAAATATCCTGTTTGAATAATATGGCGCCGATGGGGCATTGCAGAATGCATACGAATAGAAACCATTTTAGATAGTTTCATTGCAACAAAGCAAAATGTAGCATAAAACTTCTAGCATTGTAGCAAAGATAAAGTTTATGACTTCAAGTTCCAACAAATGTTTGCGGTATTCAGATAAAATATTTGGTATCTAGGAATAATACGTTTTACTGATATTTAATTATCTCATAACATTCTGGATTTTAGTAACTCTCTAGGTTCTAGACTTGTACACTATCTACTTATATTGTCACTTTCTACGATCACCGATTTTCAACCCCGGTGTCAAAATTATTCAAATAAGAATTCTGATTTTAATCGAAAGTTTAGTCTATTAAGATGTTAGGTTCCAAAACAGTATGTACAGGCAAGTGTAAAAATATGAGTGTACGCATCTTCAATTAAAGTATTATACCAGACCTAATGAACAAGTTACCAAAAGAGTGGAAAGATAAAATAACACCAACGAACATAGCAAGCATTCTTACAACTGAGATGCTATATATAATTATTTATATATAAATAGGTATACTTAATTACTTTGTGACCCCCAAATTCATGCAAATTACAAATACGAGTATCGACCTATTTAGCCGCGAGTAAAACGCTAGTTTGTGCAAATATTTGCATAAACTCCAGGCCATTAGCAAAGCAAAAGCTTTGTTTCAAAGACTAAACACAATTTGCGCACAATGAGTCGGCAAATCGGCTCTAAATTACTAGCTTGACTTTATCGTGTCCAATGACTGCTAGTTTCAGTACAACTTTGTGACAAAACAGAAATGAGACTTCATGGAAACGGAAACCGCTGTTTTGGTATCGACAACATAGAGTCTAGGAGGCTAATAATATCGAACAAAAGACATTTAAAAATTATTTGTACTTTCTACGCCTTTTAACCGCAATTTCGTCTTCAAGTTATTAAATGCTAAAAATATTATTAAACACGTACTATAGGTAGGTATACTGGGTTGGATTATACTAAAATATTCTTCCTAACGTTTTCTCGGAGCCCGGGGTCCGCTTTGGCAACCACCACACTAAAATATAAAACGTTTAGTTGTTGTAAGTGATTACTATCAGTTTGACACCACCAAAACACCATTGGTGCACATTTTAAGCAGTTATTACGGTTCCATACTAATTATTCTTCCAAGTGTTAGCTTCTTAAAATAAGTAAAAATCGCTGCGTCAGCCCAACGAGCTACGCAAACAACGCTGGCGAGCAAACAGTCATTTTTTGTTTGCGCACACCCGTCGACACGAATACGTAATGAGTAATGACGGACGCGGGGCTTTGACGGTTCTGACGTTAAATTATAAATTACATTATCTGCCCGTGCTGGAAAAAATATATTTATAAATCAGACCTTGACTGCTTTTTCCAGTGGTTGCAGGTAATGTTTAATTTGTCGCCAGGCACCGAAATAAATCAGTGGAAAATAAACCATTTTGTTACCACGACACTTATGTTTAAAAACCTTTGTGCGCCCTGTTTCTAATAAGGGTGGACAGAAAAGGAAGGACGGATCTATCCAATTTTAGGCCTATGGCTGTTACATTCCTTCTCTCTAAGATCATGGAGCTAATAATTAATGTTAAGCTCCTCGGATACCTAGAAGAAGTGACCGCCATACATAATATGGCTTTCGTAGCGGTCGCTCTACTGGTCGTCTCTCTATCTTCTAGTGTATCTCACTCACTGCTGGGCTTCGGCTATTGAGAGTTAAGGTGAGGCATTGGCGGTCAGCTTAGATATAGTCAAGGCATACGATCGGGTCTGGTATCGAGGTCTCTTGTCGAAGTTGCAAATGCATCGCTAGCTTATTGTCCAGCAGACGCATACAAGCCGCAGTAGATGGAAGCTACTCTGATACCATGGATTGGACATTAACGCTGGCATCCCGCAAGGCTCTGTGCTATCCCCAACGCTGTTCTTGCTGCATATCAATGACATGTTGTCTATTGACGAACTTAATTGCGATGCGGATAACAGTACTGGGGCCGCTTTTTCACACAGGCCATGCTATAATTCCAAGACACTGCTCTTACCATGTCTAGAATTATTGGGACCTTCGGGGTCGACATTTCGAGTGACGTCCGATTCCGTTGTCACCTGGAAGGAAAATCTGCGCTGGCATCCAAAAAGCTGGGTGTGCTCAATAGAGTGAGGGGATACTTTACTCCGGAGCAAAGACTGCTGTTATATAAGTCGCAAGTCAGGACCCATATGGAGTACTGTTGTCACCTTTGGGCAGAAGCACCTGGCAGCTTGGACCCTTTGACTCGGTCTAGGGGCGCGCTGTACGATTGTTGACTATCCAGTCCAATCTAAACTCACAGTGTTGCCGTATTGAACCCTTAAGTCCAAGGAGAGACTTTACCTCCGTGCGTTCTATCGCCTATACAATCCATTGTATAGGCGATAGAACACACACACAGGTGCCAACGTCCACTTTTTACCATCGCATCGATGGCCATCGACAGGGTAGGCGAATACGCGAAGACTATAATGACCCCTAAACATAACATAACTCACAAGTCGATTTTTTTTAAATTACCTATTAGAGTACACTTTAGACTAATCGAGAAAAATATTGTCTAACTGTTTTAGATAAAGCTTTGGGTAAAATATAGGTATTTGTTACCGACGCGTGTAAAATCAAGGAAAGATTATGCAAGTCATATTTTCTATCTTTATATTATTGGATTAAACTATTTGAATGTCACCTATCATTTTATAACAAATTTGTCGAAAGCTTTCTTGAAGCGAGAAAAACCTACATATTTTCTCCAAAAAAATACTTAAGTACATCCAAGTACCTGAAATGTGTTAAAAAATTATGTAGATAACGAATAGGTTCCATGTCTAACGTATTCATCAATAGTTTCAATTTATATGAAGAATTCAACTTTTAAGGTCTTCTGTTAACTTCAATAAAAATCTAGAAATTTTCAAGTTGGTACATTTTGTTCATTAGTATTATAGAAATGCATACACCGAAATTATAAGAAATACATCAATAGCTCTAAATTTTATGATCTTATCAGTTCGCATCATAATTCGAACTCGAAGAGATTTGAGCGGGATAGTCTATCGCGCTACGGCCCGTGCTGTGCGACCAATCACATCACGATTACGCAACGCGTTTCTTACATTTCGTATGTGCTACGTATTAAATTATGATCTGTAATGTAAATATTAATTTGTTAATTTTAAATTGTAATCCATATTGGTACCTAAAGCAAAATTGTTTTCTTCTTTAAATAAAATATTAAATGCACGCGTAGTATAAAATTATTTATTCAAATACTGTTTAATCACTATTTCTAAAGAAACCTCATTTAGACCGATATTAGACCGACGATGTGCCCTTTCAAAGGGTACGCAGTGAAAGACTTAGATTTTTTTTTAAACATAGGAGTCGTAAAAGACTTCGATTTTATATTGACAAAAAGTGAGATATTCATAAGTAAATTTAAAAAACTTAGTTTTTCTACCAGAAGTAACAACTTGGTCAAATTTTCGATGTTTGTTGTGCTGTAATGACACTTACTTTATATGGAGGAATCGTGTAGAACACGCTAAAATAAGCATGTTTTGTACGGACAGTTTTTATCTAAAATCAAAAATGGCCGACTTATTTGACCCCAAAGATGAACAATTTTAGATCTTACTAAAATTTTCGATGGTTGTTGTGCTATGATGACACCTACTTTTTATGTTAGTATCGTGTAGAGCACGCTAAAATAAGCATGTTTTGTATGGACAGCTTTTTCTAAAATAAAAAATGGCCGACTTATTTGACCCAAAAGATGAACAATTTTAGATAAGTAAAATTTTCGATGGTTGTTGTGCTATGATGACACCTACTTTTTATGTTAGTATCGTATAGGACACGCTAAAATAAGCATGTTTTGTATGGACAGTTTTTTTCTAAAATAAAAAATGGCCAACTTATTTGACCCCAAAGATGAACAATTTTAGATCTTAGTAAAATTTTGCGATGGTTGTTGTGCTATGATATGATGACACCTATTTTTTATGTTAGTATCGTGTAGAACACGCTAAAATAAGCATGTTTTGTATAAACATTTTTTTCTAAAATAAAAAATGGCTGACTTATTTGACCTGAAAGATAAACAATTTTAATTCAAAGATTCAAAGTATTTATTTGCATCGAACACAGTATAGTGGGTCTTACAGTTAGAATGGTTAAGCCCAGTGCATTCAACCTGCATGCAGGCGTGCAAATATTTCGAATAGCGTGCAGTATTTACAGTACTATATACAAATATATTAACCTTTTGTCTTAATAATTATATCTAAAATTATAAAAAATATTACAAGATAGATAAAAATGCATGAAACAATGTGTAAATTATGAACAAAACCCAAAAATTAAAATAAAAAACAAAAAACAATTGTGGTAGGTAATGAATGCAAATGTCAATAAAAATTCAATATTAATAATAATTAAAATAAATATGTCAGCTATATTCTAAATATTCTTTAACACTGTAGAAGCAATGGTCTAAAAGCCAAGAAGGCAATTTATTCTTAAATCTATTGCCTTGCAGGAATTTTATGTCAACAGGTAATTTATTATAAATAATTATACACATATTAAAAGCATTCTTATCATAAATCATTTTATGAGCACGTGGCTTGTATAATAAATCCATAATGTTTTGTCGGGTCTGTCTGTTATTCATAATTGCACCTCGCGTTTTGAATGAAGTTTGGTGGTTGTTTACAAAAATGCATATATCCCTTATGTACAAACACGGTAATGGCAAAATATGCCATTGTTTAAATAGGGGGACACATGGTGTTTGGTGGTTTAGGTCTTGCACCCGGCAGGAGCAGCTCCAGCCTTAGTCTACGATGGTTTTTTTTTATCCGTCCAAATAAGATAACTTCACAGCTGGCTGTTGGTTGTCACTTTAGACAGCGAGCGAGCGAAGCGAGCGAGCAAATCCTCCGGGGCAGAACCGACACGGATTTGGTTAGGTTAGAAGACTAAGGCGAGAGCTTCGCTTCCCTTATTAAAAATAAATAACCTGGAAGTCTAAGGCGGGAGCGAAGCTCTGCCCGGGAAGGTCTTGCTCGCTCGCTGTCAAAATCATACCATCAAAAATATTACCAAGACATAAAATTGCTCATCTTTTGGGTCAAATCAGTCGGTGATTTTTTATTTTAGAAAGAAACTGTCCTTTCAAAACATGCTTATTTTAGCGTGTTCTACAAGATTCTACCATAAAATGTAGGTGTCATCATAGCACGATACCCATCGTTGTTTTTTTTTGTAATAGCCTGTTTTTGTGTCCCACTGCTGGGCAAAGGCCTCCCCTCTCCTTATCCAATCCTCCCTGTGCTGGGCAAGATCCCACCAATACCGCTGAAACGCATCCAAGTCGTCCCGCCATCTCTTTCTCGGTCTGCCTCTGCCACGACTATACCGGGGATGCCAGCTAGAAAATTTGACTGTCGTAAAATATCTTCATCAAATATTATATATAAAAAGACTCGAACGCTGATCAACGGCTGTTAAAAACATTCGTTTATTCTTAAATATAACACCTACATAATTTAATTCGTCAAAATACAAGAGTGAACGAAGTTATAAGAAAATATACGAAAACACAAATACTTATTTTACACCGCGTAAACCTGTTTTGGCTCGTGGATACTCCCGTAACGCACCGGCGCTCGAGTGGTACTGGCCAAGTATTCAAACATGGCTGGCCATGTTTTCAGAGTGATGCGTCAGACGCGTAGGTATTATAGTTTTCGAAAAATTTGAATAGTTTCAATTATAACGTGTTTCAATTGTCCCCTTTCTACCCTAAATCGGCCATTTTTGATTTTAGAAAAAAAAACTTCAAACAAAACATGCTTATTTTAGCGTGTTCTACACGATACTAACATAAAAAGTAGGTGTTATCATAGCAAATCAACCATCGAAAATTTAATTAAGATCTAAAATTGTTCATCTTTGGGGTCAAATAAGTCGGCCATTTTTTATTTTAGAAAAAAAACTGTCCATACAAAACATGCTTATTTTAGCGTGCTCTACGCGATACTAACATAAAAAGTAGGTGTCATCATAGCACAACAACCATCGAAAATTTTACTAAGATCTAAAACTGTTCATCTTTGGGGTCAAATAAGTCGGCCATTTTTTATTTTAGAAAAAACTGTCCATACAAAACATGCTTATTTTAGCGTGCTCTACACGATACTAACATAAAAAGTAGGTGTTATCATAGCACACCAACCATCGAAAATTTAACTAAAATCTAAAATTGTTCATCTTTGGGGTCAAATAAGTCGGCCATTTTCTTTTTTAGAAAAAACTGTCCATACAAAACATGCTTATTTTAGCGTGCTCTACACGATACTAACATAAAAAGTAGGTGTTATCATTGCACACCAACCATCGAAAATTTAACTAAGATCTAAAATTGTTCATCTTTGGGGTCAAATAAGTCGGCCATTTTTTATTTTAGAAAAAAACTGTCCATACAAAACATGCTTATTTTAGCGTGTTCTACACGATACTAACATAAAAAGTAGGTGTTATCATAGCACACCAACCATCGAAAATTTAACTAAAATCTAAAATTGTTCATCTTTGGGGTCAAATAAGTCGGCCATTTTCTTTTTTAGAAAAAACTGTCCATACAAAACATGCTTATTTTAGCGTGCTCTACACGATACTAACATAAAAAGTAGGTGTTATCATTGCACACCAACCATCGAAAATTTAACTAAGATCTAAAATTGTTCATCTTTGGGGTCAAATAAGTCGGCCATTTTTTATTTTAGAAAAAAAGTGTCCATACAAAACATGCTTATTTTAGCGTGTTCTATACGATACTAACATAAAAAGTAGGTGTCATCATAGCACAACAACCATCGAAAATTTGACTAAGTCCAGCGCACTAATTCTGGTAAAAAAGTTTTTGTTAAATTTACCTATGTATGAATATCGCACTTTTCGTCACAAAATTTTAAGTCTTACAACTCCATGTTTTTTGCACTTTCGGCAAAAAAACATCTTAGTCTTTTTCACTGACATCGACCCAGACTTTATCACACGACATTGACATTTTGATATAACTATCTTGCGTAAACACTCAGTTGTAGTCATATTATCGACATCATTGTTATGTTATTTGTTGTTATTGACAGACAAGTGAGACAAGGTGCAAATACAACGACCTACCGATGCACGTACCGATTCACCGAGAGGCAAAGGCGCCTGGCGCGCCGGCTGTGATGTGATTGGTCAAACTGCCCCCGTTCCGCGCGAAACACACGCGATATTAATTCCCGCGCGTAGCTTCGAGCATTTGAATTACGCCTAGAATTGATAAGATAATAAAAGTTGAATCTTTCGATGAAATCCTTAGAGTTTCCGTATACATATTATTTAAATGATTTTGAACTAATGACCTTGACTTGAAAATTATGAGAATTATTTTATGGCTAGGAGAATTTTTTTAAAATTCTAGTGCCTACATAAATTTAAGCTATTGATGAATGTGTTAGAAATGGGCTCTAATAGTTATCTTTAATAATATTAAATGCATTTCAGTTACCATAAAGCACTTGCGTAATGTTTTCGAAGAGTAATATTTTTTTTTAAGTTTTCATATTATATTGAAATAAGCTCTGGTCAAATATGTTATTAAATGATAGGCGACGTTCAAATAGTTAAATACGATTATCTGAAGAAAAAATTTTCCTCTTGTATATTTTTTCCTTAGATTTAAAAGGTTGGTAACGAATTTTTTTTTAATTCCTAAAGCAATATCAAAATCTGTTATCTTTTTTTTTACGCTTTGTTCTAAGAGTATTCTAACCGTCGACAAATAATATCGCTCTTGGGAGTTATAAAATTTTATTTCCTTTACGTACCGTACTAGGGCGCTCATCCACACCTTGCAACCTAAATGGTCGCGCACTGTGCGGTTTTTAATTGGTCGGCAACGAGCATGCGACAAAGGCTACGGTGACCGCTTTCCATCAGGCGGGCCGTATGCTTCTTCACAGACGTGGTATTAAAACATTTCCGTACTCTCATAACAAATTATAATATCCAATTCCAATATCCAATTATAATATCCAATTATAATATTAAGTTAGTAAGTGTGGAGGAATCATTTTAAGGCTAGGCTACAAACAAAATAAAACAAAAGGACGTACTGTAAAGATTCGTCCCACTGCTGCGCACAGGCGGGTTAGTGACTTTTGAAATATAGCCAGAATAAGATATTTTTATTAATCTGTCAATCAAAAGTCTGTTAATTTCGTAATACCAACATTAACAAAGAGCTCCATATAAAATTCGATCAATTCCAATTGTTTGTCAATTAATTAGTTGGCCGAGCGTCGTGCAGCGACCATGACAAATTGATAATATGAAAGATTCGCTTGTCCAATGTCCTTCAATATTCCATTACAATGTTTGTACACTAACTGTGTCACAAATATTAGTTTGCTCTGTTTGCCTGCGTCAAACAATTAAACACTTTAACGTAAACTACTTGTATACCGGGGTTAGGGGGTTGTATACGACACTGCTCAGATTTGATCGATTTATGCGTAAGGATTGCTACACCACCGTATCCATCTAATCTGTCCGCCCTATATATATTATAATTACTGATATGAAGATAACTGTCAACATCTAACCACGTTTCACTAATCGCTGCTATATGAATATTCTCTTGAATAAGAAGATTTTCAAATGACACTAACTTTGGTCGAATACTCTGCGCGTTCCATTGCATCATGTTAAGTCGGCACTTATCGGAATTTTTACTAGCCATCGTTGGCATTAAAAAATGGCTTTAAAAATGACATATTATCAAATATATTTTTCATAAAGAAAGATAAGATCCACTCTATTCCCAATTGAACACTCCGCTTGATTTTTTCAACAATGGTCAACTTTTTCATGAATATGATGTCTTTTAATCTATCTAACAAAGAACTAAAATTTTGTTTGTCTCTATTTTCTTCATTAGGCTTGTGTATTTCTGGTAGTACGTCATTTTCATCAGTCTCCATGTTTAATGAATTGTTATCAGACATATCACGGTGCATATCTTCCGCTACACTTGGTTCTTTTTGGGACTTTAAATGTTTCTTGAGCCTTGTGCGAACTGGTTTTGTAGGTTGAGTGTTACTCTTAGCGGGGGCATCGCTATGTACTACCGCTTGAGTTGTCACTACTTTGGCAAATGAGGATTCGGAATTTGGCGAAGCCGTCGTTAGTCTCCGTAATTGGTGTTGTTTCTACTGTCCTAAGCGTCTGGGGAAAGTTTGTCTGATACATCGATGCCTCAGGGGCTGGCGGGGCGGTAGAAGTCAGTTCATATTTATTCAATGCTTTTTTATATGTACAGTTAAACTCTGCCATAATCTTTCGAATATTTCTTTCCTTTTGGTAGTATGGACAACTTTTATCGAGAGCCATATGATTTCCTAAGCAGTTGCGACAGGTATATTCAGTCGTCTCACAATTCAAATGATTACCTGTACACTTAGGGCAAGTAGTTTTTTTTGAACATGTCTTCTTCGTATGACCAAATCTCCAACAATTTGAGCATAGTGACACAGGAAATAGATATGGTTCTACTTTAACTCTCATATCATGTATATAAACGTAAACAGGCAACGTCGGGCCTTTAAAACCGACTCGTATGGTCTCACTGTCCTTCCACCCTGATTCGTTATCATTACTTCTTTTGCTCAATCTTTTCACTGAAATTATTTCTAGCTCACTGTAAATACTTTCCATCATCTCCTTTTCATCCAAACCTAAATCTACGTTTTTAATAATACCATAAGATAAACCAACCTCGTATGTCTTTTGGCACCGCCAGCCTAACTCGCCGTGCACCGCCGCTAAGGAAATAAGCCGATCGGCGTTGGTCTCATTATCGAACTGCACTAGTACTTTATACGGGTTAATGTATTTGACTCTAATGACGCCTGTGATATCCTTTTTATTTAATAATTTTGCTAGCGCAAATTGTTTTGGCATCGCTTCTTTGCACGTAACGCTGATCTCCGTGCCAACCGGTAAGTCAGGGTTAAATAAATAACGCCGTTTTGGATTACTAGTAACTAATGTCCAGTCATCGTCAGATTTTCTGTTTCTTTTAGCTGCGTATGTATGATCTTCTATCGGAACATCTACGGTACTAACCTTAGTGGATTGTATCTGGTCATCCGATGAGTTCGGTCCACGGTTGTCCGTCGAAATATTGATTGTTTCGATATCCATATTGTTATCATTCTGTATAGGATCTAAGGAATCTTTTTGTAAGCATATCTCAGAGCTGTTGACCTCAAGTTGATGTGTAATTTCACCTGCGTTATCAATATTACTATCGCCAGACATTGTTTTCGGATCCCGGCTGTAACAGTCGGGACCGCTTGGAATTCATGAAACAGAACAAATGCAATCTTTTTCGAGTATTTTGAAACACAAACAACTTAGAAAATAGCGTTAAAACAATGAATAATTGATTTAATTACACAACAATTTTCAAAACACGTCTTGCCGCCATAAACTTTTTTTTTTTTTTTGACTGACAGGGATATTAATTAAGTATAACATTATAACGTTATCTATGGTGTTCCATAAGAACACTGCTAAACGATGCTCCTAAGGATTTTCATACAATTTGTTTTTCTTTAATTTCTAAAGAGGTATACGACACGACATCTTCCACATTCTGCCACCATTCAAAATTTTGCGTGTTTCGCTGTTTTTGCTGTCGTATAAAAACTAGTGTATGCAACAGCTCATCATTGATTCTTAAAATTCTTGGGTCTATTATTAAAAAACTCGACTACGTTTTATTTAGTAACAGCGACCCTTGAATTCTCCCTTATTATATCACTGTTGCATAAACTACTATTTCAATGGTTGATATAGTCTGGCCATCCAACAAATGCAGTAACCGTAGAACAAAAATACTGTATCCATTCCTTTTTTTTGGGGTGGCAATATTAGGGTGCGAAATAGTACATTGTGATACACGTGTGCTATGATGGTCATTATACACGAGGCGGTATTGAGCGCGCGAGCTGAAAGCGAGTGCGCAATAAGGAAGACGATGTGTATAATGACCATGCACACACGTGTCATACGACATTTTTCAACACACTTGTAAGTTTTAAATAGAAAACTCCCGTGAGTATTAGACATATTAATATACTTAGACCGGGTTACTCACGTCTATAAAGTCGAAAATAGCTCGACATGTTTCGGGACGGTCCGCGCCCCATAATCATGAGTGAGAAGCGCTTGCCGCGATTGCTCTGCGCACACTGCGCGCGACAGCCCGTTGAGCCCGCCGGCAGACCGGCGTGGGGGGCGCGGTCGGCGCAGGCGCATGCGGCACAGGTATAGGCGAGATACTACCGTCTCTTTCACTTCTATTGTCAACTGCACTATTGCACACGACACTTACTACGTCACACTCTAAGGTATCGTCCACACTAAGCACCGGCGCAGCACACAAAACCGTTTTCCAAGCAGGGGGTACTGACCACCCACCATCGCGATTGAAATTTGGGTGACGACTGATCTCGATAGCCTCCCGTATTTTCCGCGTTTTTACACTTGTAAGTAAAAATCAAAATTTAATTCGAGGTTATTATCTTTTGTTAAATACGTTAACTTAATTGTCAGAATCATGTCAGAATGCCTACATGGTAATTATCATATGAGTTTCACTAACCTTTATTGACTACCTACTTGAAGCTTCTTGCGATGCCTTTTCGACGTCGGTTGATGACAATATTTTACATTTTCAACGAATAAATCTCGAAGCTAAGGCCCAAACGTCACAAATAAGTAGGTATATTTATCACTACTAAGTACAACTAAATTTTCATGATAGCACCCGCGTTTTGTAGTTTCAGAGGAGCCTAATCCACATAATATAGTTATAGTTTTACTTCTAATTCTCTTGTAGTTGCATTTTATCATAATAATAAAGCGAGAAAACAATCAATAATGTTTTTCAATACAGTTGCTCAAAAAGTGCCCTTTTCTTGGCTGTTTTGCGTGCGCAAAGTTTATTTTTGCGAACTAGTGCTTTTTACTTTTCCAATCTTTTTAAATTTAGTTGTGTTCCAATTCATGACTGCTTACCGAAGAGTATTATTGTTCGTTAACTTTACCGAGCCGTAATAAAACTAAATACCTACTATTAACGCACAATATTAAACCCCTAACGCCCCTTACGCCTAATATTAAAGACATTGATATTTCATATTTCAATAATTACTTCTTCATCATACTAATGATCATTCATTAAAAATATTAACATTGAAAACAGTTCTTATAAATCTCGAAGAAGTATCGGTTACGTCTATTAGTTGTCAAACTATTTATTTTAAATCAAATATAAGAATAAAATTAGTTTTATTTTTCTAATTTAAGTACTGTAATATAATTTTTCTACTCGCCGACTTTAATCTGCCAATTACGAGCACATAGACAAAACTATAAGCTCATACTTTTCGATATTAGACAGTCCAACTCAACTATAATATTTCATTTCGATACGCTGTAGGCAACTATAATAGAACTTCATACAAATTTTATACTTATTTGCGATGACGCCTGAGACTTTACTTTGGTATTGTGCCGGATAGTCTCGTTCCGGACTCTGTCTCTTAACGAGATACCCAGCATTGCTCTTTCCATTGCACGCTGAGCGACATGTAGTTCCCCTCCCAGCCCTCCTGCCAGGTGGACCGATGACTTGAGAAAGGTAGCTGGTAGTGGTTGGATGAGGGTCACGAAAGACCGTACTTTGTGGCGCACCCTTGGGGAGGCCTACGTCCAGCAGTGGACTGCAATAGGCTGATTGATCTGAGACTTTGCCGAGCGCGCGCCTCACGCCTGCGCCGACCGCGCCGGCCATCTTTTTGTGTTACATCCTTGTTAAGTCAATGAAATTGAATGATGAAATTGTTCCTCCATAGATGATGATGATGATGACTCGTAGAAAAAGTATTGTATACAATCGTAATATAATTAAGTTTTTCAATCTCGTACCTTACTTACTCAGCAAGCTTCGTGGCCTAAACACGGTACTCGACTGAAAAACTCTTCATTGTATCACGATTGTATAAAATACTATTTTAACTATAAATATTCAATAGATCTTGTGTAACTATTATTTTTTATTTTCATTTTATGGCAGATTTTTTCATTATAATATTCATTTACCCACCATAAAAAAAAATTGCGTAATCAAGTCCTCATCCTTATTCCCGCGAGAATCATTTGTATTTTCTTAGTTCCAGTTTAACTGATACAAAACCCAATGAAAAGGACAATCAGCAAAAAAAAACTCTATTAAATTTGCGGTATAATACGTTTATTCAAAAGGCTTCGTTTGATGAACAAAGTCAGAAGAAATCAAATTATGGTAATAGCAGGTGGCACGAAGAGAGATTTGTGGTTATCGTTTAAAATTGATGGAATTATGAATCTTAATTATCTTTTATTTAGGTATTTCTACTTCTATTTTAACCTCCGACGAAAAAGACTGTATTAAATATTTATATCTAATGTATCTTTAGATTTATCTATGTGTTGGTCTGTGGCATCGTATCTCCCGAACGGATAAACTGATTAAAGGCCGCTTTTAGGGTTCTGTACCTTAAAAGGAAAAAAACGGAACCCTTATAGGATCACTTTGTGATCAGCCCATCGGGCCGTTTGTCCGTCTGTCTGTCAAGACCCTTTATCTCGGGAATAACCCTTTTCCTTTGAAATTAATACCACATAGACAAGTCTGCGATCCCTTGAAGCTGCGAAAAAACAAACCTCTACTTCAACGCAATCAAACAATACGGCCGTTTATGTCACATTTCCCATACATTTGCCATTGGAATCAAAATGTATAGTGTACTTTCCGTTGACCTAGAATTACAAAATTTAGCAAAAAGCAAGAGCTTGTAGCACAAATACAGGAGAAAACGAAAATCGTAAAATTGCCGCAAACTGAGAGTTCCGTTTCACCTTTGTGCGGAACCTTCGGCGGGTGAGTCTCGAATTTGGCCGGTTTTATTTTTTTCAATGGAAAACCTATCTTTCTTGCATAATATGAGGTGGGGGCAACATCTGCTCATTCAACATTACTTACTCCTTTGGCTTAGGCTCCGTAGACAAGATGCAAATCATTAACGCTCAGTAGCGACTAGCGAAAGAAACACACCTGTCTTTGTCGCACTAATAAATAGATGATAGAGACATAATTACGCTACGCTACGGAGCGTGAGCGACTGGCATCTTGTCTATGCACCCTATCCCGATCTAGCGTGGTGTATGAATCGGCATTAAGCTGACACGGATCCGCTTCGATGACATCGCCTGCATAGACTGCTGTTATATAAGTCGCAAGTCAGACCCCATATGGAGTACTGCTGTCACCTTTGGGCAGGAGCGCCACCACCTTGGACCCTTTGACTAGGTCCAAAGGCGTGTTGGACGAATTGTCAATGATCCCAAACTCACAGTCGGTATTGAACCTTTTAGTCTAAGGAGAGAGTTTGCCTCCTTATGTGTGTTTTATCGCCTATACAATGGGTTGTGTTCTGAAGATGTGTTTGACATGGTGCCAACGTGCACTTTTCACCATCGACCGCTCGCCATCGACAGGGCGCTCATCCACACACCTTGCAACCAAAATGTAAGCGCAATGTACGGTTTCAGAGGAATTTCCTCGCGCGGACGTTCCGGCTGTGGAATGAACTCCCTGCCGAGGCTTTCCCGAAAGATTACGGTATGGGCTTGTTCAAAAAAGGAGTGTATAAGATTTTATTAGGGTTGGCACCGCGCATGTGGCCCCCCTGGAGTTGCAGGCGTCCAAACGCTTCGGTGACCGCTTTCCACCAGGCTGATCGCATGCTTGTTTGCCACCATCGTAGTATTTATTTAAAAAAACGCACTAATGGTATATTCTCCTGGGGTACCCAACCGGTTGACGACCGGTAACCTTTACAATTAATTATTGTTTTATTCACGCACGCCACCCAAAAGTTTGGGATACCGGTCCATTGTACCGTATACAATAAAGTTAAATAACTATTTTATTTAAAGGTATCTTTACTGAATATGTACAGGTAATACATACTCAGTAAAGGTTTTCTTACTTTTTCGGGTACAAACCAACTGACTGTGACTTGGTGATGCCAGTTTATACGACTATGTAACGACAATAGAAACTATAGAAAGGTTGACACATATTTAATATTATATTATCGCCTACATAAATCAATAATTAACTATCAAAGAAATACAAATACATTAATAAAACAAAAAATCAACTAAATGATAAAAAAAACCGGCCAAGTGCGAGTCGGGCTCGCGCACAAAGGGTTCCGTAGCAGCAAATATAATAAACTTATTATGTCAATTTATACACCTGGTGAATGGAGCCTAAACTTATAAGGTTCAGCCATCGTTTTCAGTGTAAGCACAATAACTTAACCAAAATTACAGTTAAATCAACCTATCTCAAAAACTATAAGAGATACTTTGATCAAACCAAAAATCGTTGAAAGAGTTAATTAGCATGCATCACCTCTATTTTTTTTAGAATTTTATACCCCGTAGTTATAAAAATAGAGGGGGGGGGACATACTTTTTACGACTTTGAGAGCTGATATCTCAAAAACCGTTCACTTTAAGAAAAATGTTTTTTAGAAAACTTTATATCATTTTAAAAGACCTTTCCATTGATACCCCACACGGGTATGTACATCGAAAAAAAAATTTTCATCCCTCAGTTACATGTATGGGGGGCCCCACCCCCAATTCTTTTTTTTACTATTTAGTGTCATAATTTTGTAGCGGTTCATACAACACATATTCCCATCAAATTTCATCACTGTAGTACTTATAGTTTCCGAGTAAATCGGCTGTGACAGACGGACAGACGGACAGACGGACAGACGGACAGACGGACAGACGGACATGACGAAACTATAAGGGTTCCGTTTTTGCCATTTTGGCTACGGAACCCTAATAAAAGGTATCAAGATTTAGAATTTTAAGTTTTTTTTATCGTAATAATACGATGTAGAGCGTTCAAAATTGCATGTTCAGTGGACGAATTGCCAATGCACTTTTGAACACATGTGTACCTGCGGCCAATGAATGGTACCATTACATTTCTCGCGTTACAAAGTAAAAAAAAATGTACGACAACTATACACCTACACGCAATACTTCACGATCATAATCGCAATTTACTTATTCTTACATACATTTTGTCGCCTGAAATTTGCTAATGACGTCATTCGCAAATATGAATTAGTTAGGGCGTCTTGAAGACCCAGTACGTACGACTTAGACTAAAAGTTCTGGCTTAAGTACAGAGTTTCTCCCATACAGAAATTTGATTCTCATGTAAAATAGTGCATATTGATAGTATAAAAAAACTAGTCAAAATGCCAATTGTGATAGATAAGTATTACTGAGATTTTAGGATGACTCACCTGCTAGGCTATTATGGTCGGGTTTTTATCGACTATCACCGTGGCTGTCACGTTCTAACAAGTGTGTAAGTGCGAAAGTGACGCATGGCATGCTAGTCGATAAAATGGCAAAGAAGCTAGCCCGAGCAATCACGTGATGCTTTCCATATAAATTGAATCATATCATCTTGCCGTTGCGGTCTAACTCGAGTCATCCTTTTACCTTTGATTTAATATTGAATCAAGTTCCTACTTCGTTTCTCCATAAAACAGCTGAAGAGCAATGAAAATGTTGACTTTCCAGGAAGCAGTTTGCTACACGGCGAGCACCCGCCGTAAACCGGTAGAATGTAAATTTTGTTCGCGTTCGGATATAGCTTGACCGTAGATTACCTCCGGATAGAGTGTATAAGGAAGCATGACATGACTGGTGTTGTTGAGTTAGGCACTTATGTATTGGTACGAGTATAATTAAGGTGATATTGCAGCAGCATTACTGCGGACAATAGCCCCCGATTTCCTTTTGTTGGTAGGTATGTCAGAAAGCAGTCTTGGATTTCTTAATTTAACAAGAAATTTGATCGTCATAACATGGAAATATGAGATAGTAAATGAATGGCGCCTTAGAATAAAAATTATGTTAAATATTCCGATACCCACTTCGAGAATTTCGTTATTTCAAAGTATGTATTAAAGGCTGTTTTTAGGGTTCCGTAGTCAACTAGGAACCCTTATTATAGTTTCGCCATGTCTGTATGTCCGTTCGTCCGTCTGCGGCTTAGCTCAGTGACTTAGTACTAGAAAGCTATAATTTGATATGAATATACAATCTTGCTGACAAAGTGGTATAATAAAAAGCCGGAAAAAAAGGTAGTTAATTATTTTCTTCGCGATAGTGAGGTGCAAAATGTTGTATTACACTCAGTGGCAGTTTTTTAAACTCTCACGCCTTGAGACCCTCGTAAAGCTCAAGATTCTAATTTTTAACCTCGTGGCTCAATTTTGGAATATTTCGCTTACTCATGTCTACACACAAGCACGATAGTTAAAGAACAACTTACTCCCCTTGTATAATCAATAACTATGATTTGCTCCATCCAGTGGGCACTGTGAGCAGGTCATTTTGTGAGCTCGACTTACTGAAAGGAGATTGGTCGCGGACAATCCGATTGCACCGCCTTCCCTTATTTTATAGACGAAGAGTTTACAACAACTCGTACTTTTGATTTTAGGCTATTACTTAGAAAGAATAAAGCATCCCAACTGATAATAAATGCACTGTAAAAATGTTGGGAACCTAAGAAGAAACTTATAATTTTAATATAATACTTTTTTGTCTTCAAACAAATCAGTGTGTAGGTAGGTTCTTACTTGGTTTTTCATTTGTGCGCAAGTTTTCTATGCAATTGGAGTATATTTTTATTGGCGGAGTTCAGGAAGGGTAGTAATATATGTATGACATAAACATACCCTTATCTGCAGAGAGCGCAACTCTGGTGCCGATGCTGTCATACGTCTGTACGTATGACATCAAGCGTGTTGTTATCTAGATCATAGGTACTAAATCAAATAAGAACTTATTAGCCTCTTTAGTTTACTGATATTGGAAATTGACCTTCATCGTATTGTCAAAATCGCTTGGCCAATCTCAGTGAGACTTCTCGCCCTGTCATTGCAATGATGCACTGCCGTACAGTCAAGTGCAAAAATATGGTTCGACATAATCGACTCATAAATATGGTACTACGCTCTTATTACACCGGCATAAGGTGCTATGGGACATATTTGTGAGGATGTGCACCACCATATTTTTACACTTGACTGTAGTACGCTACATGTTTGCTTCGATTTTTATTTACTTAAATAATAAATTCAACAACATTTTGTATGTTTTAGGAAATTCAAAGTTTATTTCATTTTGAAGCTGATGTTGTATTTTCCATTCAAACACTCGTACGTTATGTAATGGTAAAAGAGCATCAAGTTATTTAAATAATGGTAAACTTGCCACATCGATGAAGACAGAGTCGACAAGTCAAAAATCGGCCTGCACACACCTCGCCTTAAATGCCCCTGTTTAATGTGTCAATAAGTCAAAACGTTTTTTTCTACTCCAGAACTTCTATCTTTCAATTAGATGACTGACAGCGATATCAAAAAAGTATACCTACCTACATTATAACGTTGTCTAGGGTATTCCATAAGAACACTGCTAATATATGAGCACTGTTTTTTTTTAACTTCTATAGTGAGCACAACATCTTCTACATTCAGCCACCTTTATAGATTTTGCTTTTTACGCTATATTAGATGTTGACAAACTAGCGTAAGCAACAGTTCATATTTATGTAACTGTTGCATAAACTACTATTGTTTCCATCCATTCGTCGAACTCTGAAAATTGGCAATTAATCGTCGGATTTTGTTTTCCTTCAAAAAACAAAGTTTAGTTGACTGATTATTTGGTTAGTACCGACCTTTTGTATTGCTGTAAAATTAATTGAAACATATGCAGCACTTGTATATTATCAAAATAAATAAGTTGATAATAATTTTAATTTGATTAGTGAGACTACCTACTACAAACAACTCAGTATTTCATACTAGAAGTTACTTATTAAGAATCCCTTTCATGATTCCTATATCAAGATGCAAGAAAAGGACTGTGGGAACTCCAAATTAATGCTATTAACCGTTCCAGTTCGTCTTATATACTATCAAAAGAAAAGTGAAGGATGTAATGTCGTCAACATGTGCGATTATGGAATTATGATAATTATGTTATAAAAAATCTTACGGTTGTGGTCTTTCTATTTGTCTGCTTGTCACGTACATGTTAGATTAAATACCTAGAATATTGTTAAATTAGATTTGAATTTCTTATAACTTAACTTAATAAAATATTATAATTTCAGTTCAATTAAGTAACTTCTAGGAACTGATTCTATAAGCTAAAGCTTCAAATCTAAAAAAATATAAATGGATTCTCTCCCACGCCAATTGGAAAGTTTGAAATGTATCCATTGTTATTAATATTGTATACCTGTAAATAATTTTTCAGTTACTTGTGGTTTGATCTTGGGAATAAAGCAAAATTGGGAAAAATCACGGCCTTGGGCAAGACTTGAACGAAATAAGCAGTGGAATTCACAATATAACTTGTAATTATATTACCCGTGAAGTACAATATTCTCTCAGTCGATGACCCTACCCTAGGCACCCTCCTAAGGTGCATTAACGAAGGATATTGAAGAAATTCGCAGCCAGCGGGTGTGTCACGGTAGCTCAGTTGGTAGAGCGATGGACGTGTATCACAGAGTCGCGAGTTCAAACCATAATAACAGTGTAATGTAATTTCTGTCGGTATTAATGTGCGACATGTAATATATATAATACAAGCATTAATAAGTGACATAATTAGGTGTATTATTATTATAATACGTCGATCAGTAGATATTGTATAAATCCTATCTTAATAAAAAAGAACTCCGACAGTATAATAAATGATGACAACTTTAATTAAAATTCGACACGATCCGCTGCCTACTGCTTTCAGTTCTATTGAATTGTAAACTCTATCCAACCCCATTTATCACTACTCACCAATTGAAATAGGGTAAATAATAATTCTATTTACTGGACTAGTTTAAGATTTCGTTGTATTTAATGTGAAAACACTTTTTTAGTATAACGCTTTTTCTCGGGATTAACATTCAACATGAACGAAATGGCGGAGGACAGCTACTCAATAACAATTTAAACGCTAACTAAACATTTAATATTTCAACTTGCAGAGGTGTGATCAACAGAGCAATCGCTAATAAAACATATGAAATTCAGTGTTAATTTAGTTGGAATCACAGACTACACATAGACCGCTTTGTGAAGCGTTTACAAACAGAGCAAGGTCACCTCACATTGGCTGTACCTACTACGATTCTCAACACAACCATGTAGCACTTTACACTATTTTGTACTATAATATTCCAGGCTAACCCTAAAACGCATTAAATGCTAATAATTTTAATTTACACGAGTTCAGGGGCCTTATCATGACTGACTTAAACTGAGTCGCTGCCATACAACAGAGCACAGTTAAGAACCTAAACTGAATCGCGTTAAGACATCATAATAAGGACAACCTAGGGTGTAAACGTAGATGCAACTGAAATAAGCGGTCGCGCCGTCATTTTTAATTATTAAGGGACTACATAATTGTCAGTGGCGACCGCGAGTTGTCTTAAATGCTTCGTCTATTGGTAAACTTGGTCTGTGGTTAGAATATTTAGTGCCGATTTTAATAAGCGGCGGGCCCCGTGACACAAACTTTAACCTTGTTTTGGCTTATACATCAAGTATACTATAATGTTTAGATTACTTCATAAACTACTCCCCCTCGAGATAAGTATAGCCAACCCTTCTAATGTCCGCCATAACAAGTAACTTACGGCGCCGCGCGTGTCGTGTGACATCACGTAGTTTACCTTAACGTAACGTCTTAATACGTGAAACGTTTAGGTGACATACGAAGTGTAATACAAAGCTATATTGTAAAATAGTTCCGAGGAAGTTGACGGTTACAATTATGTATACAATTTTACAAGTCACGTAGAGTTTTGTGCTATAAGTGTATATGCAATTAATCACTACATAGTATAAAACAAAGTTGCATTATCTGTCCCTATATCCCTCTGTACGCTTAAATCTTTAAAACTACGCAACGGATTTTGATGCGGTTTTTTTTAATAGATAGAGCGATTCAAGAAGAAGGTTTATATGTATAATGATAACCCGAGCAAAGCCGGGCGGGTCGCTAGTTTGGTATAAAATTACAATTGCCAGTCGCTTTCAATAAATAAATATCCAACTCTCCGAATCAAACACAATTGTGCTGCTGAATCAATAAGAATCCCGAGTAAATTACGATTTTGTGTTGATTTGCTATGAATATGATTATGTTTTCTGTTATTATTATGGATAAAATATTTTGTTCTTAGTCAATATAGTTGTTACAGTGAGTATTTTCCCTTATCAAAATGTTTTTTTAAAACGGTATTTTTGAAATCTATGTTTGACTAGAAAATCCCAGTCGGAACTAGTATTCACTAAGGCATACATAAAAACTAGTTTTATCTAGTAAAACGTGTTGATACGAATGTGTACCTAACTAAGGAAAACTGGGTTTAAGTAGGAGAACTGCCTAACTGCGTATATACTAAATTAATTTATAAATCGGTTTTCTCGGTAACATAAACAATCCAATATAAACTTTTATTGCTTCAGGTTTATCATATGGCAAATATGCGGATAAAAGTAGGATCTGAAAGAGATTTAACACCGATTTAGGTTGAGCATCAGATTAAAATGAGAGTTAGAATTGAATTTACAGAGGATTAAATTTACACCTTTACGAGCCGTAGGTCGCTATAGGATGGTTTAGCTCCGTGAGTTATGGCATCATCAACCTGACACAACCTGCGAGAGAGCGGGAGAGAGAGTACTGTCGCCATACATTGTAATTGTTATTCTCTAAATACAGAGCCACCATACGTGGTCCATATGTTCGATTATTTTAGCATGTTATTTAGTTTTCTACGGTACTGTCGGTAAAGGCGTGTTTACAATATATAAACAAAAAAACCTTATTTGTCACTTGAACATAATAATAATAGTAGATGTACGTAATCTGAGGCCTGTAAAGTAAGAAATGTCTCAGATCTTGTGTAATCAAAATGTGATCAACATGTGATCACATTATGTGCTTTCTTATTTAATGGCCAAGGTCTGTACACTATTTCTCTGCTCGACGCAGTCAGCAAGCGGCCTGCAATTGGTTGTTTACCGGCCGGAGGACAGAAAAATAAAATACAAATTAAAAAACAATAAAATGAACATAAAATAACTTCAAGACTCTACCTATGCCAGGTACGAGAAAGGTCCTCTAGGCTTGGACCCCATGAACTCAGCGTCTCGCTCGACCTCGAATAGTACGACAATGTTTTCGGCGACGAGACCACTGTAAAGCATATATTTTATTGTTAAACAATGCTGAACGAGAAAAAGGTAGGTACGGTTTATTATTACCTACGCTTAGGTACTTCAAATTTCTAGGTAGGTACAATAGGTACTTATTTTTTAAGTCTTACAAAAACTGATCCCTGTAGTGTTTTGAAAAAAATACATAGTTATTCAATTACATTCCTAAAAAACTTGACACTTGCTACACTTTTACCACGTGATCACTATTACCATTGTGATGTCACAAGCTTTTCCAGTCTATTCAGTCTTTTCGGCCGTAGTTATTTTTATTTTGGCTAAAGAAAAATACGCATCGCTTAGTTTTAGATATTTGATAATAAAACAGACTAAATTGTTAGATTTTTTTTCCTTTTTTTTTTTAATAATTACTAATAAATAATCCCTTTCGAAACAACACAACGAATAGCAAAACGCGTTATAAACTAAAATGAATGTTAGCGCGTAAGCGGCGGGGCATGAAGGCATGCACTTGAATAGTTAAGTAAGGCTCTATGTTGAATGAGCTGTGAGCTTAAACGGATTTCAGAACTGTGTTCACCTGGTTCGGATTGCGGAGTGGAAATATTGCATGCTTGGAAACGAGGCGAAGAGAAATGATGATAATGGGAAATAAAAAAATCTTATTATTTTAATATTAGTTATAACAAGAATGGATCTATATTTTTGTGGGTATTGATAATTATACAACGTGGAATTTGACGAGTGGCCTTTCTGGGAATGGGGGATAATTTAGCCTTTATATTTTCTCAATAGTAACGATGTATGTTAATATGTGCAACCGTTTCTAAGTTATGGCCTTTTAAGCATCCATTCAAAAATCTACTATTTAACAACCCTAACATTCTTAGGTCTGCTGGCAACTCCGTAAGGTCGTGATTACGTAAGACTTTCTATTTGTGGCTCCACTTGTTTAGTTTTTGGGTAGATGGGTATATGTTATTTCATATTTTTTAGGGTGCCCTACCTCAAAATGACAAAATGGAACCCTTATTGAATCACTTTGTTGTCCGTCCGTCCATCCATCCGTCCGTCTGTCGGTCTGTCAAGACCCTTTATCTCGGGAACGCGTAGAGGCAGCAGGTTGAAATTAATGCGACAAACACAAATATGCAGTCCCTTGAAGGTGTGAAAAAACCAAAACTCCACTCTACGTCAACGCAATCAAAAGATACGGCTGTTTAGGTATGTCGCATTTCCCATGCATTTCTATATTTTATTGAAGGTAAATATATTCAGATTCAGATTCAGATTCAGATGTTTATTCATGAACAATATAAAATTGTGTTTGAATGTGAAGTTATACAGTCATGCAAATAGTCTACAGTAAGTATAGCAGTACAATTCAATAATTATTAGTCAACAAATTGCGTTATACAAAACAACAAAAAATATGTCAGAAATTATTACAATTCAATTAAATATAAAGTCAATAAGTAAAACAAACTATAATAATGAATACAAATACAAAATGCAAGATAATTTTAACAATAGTAATGCCGAACTAATTATAAATGTGTAATCGCACTTGTCTACCCAATAATGAAAGGAAAGGAAATTACTAAGACTTAATTTAAAAGGAAAGAATTTGCTACCCAAGTCAAAAATCATTAATGTCATACAAACATTTGTCTAGCAAATATTGTTTTAATTTGTGACTGAATACTCGGTGATTAACCAGTTCCTTCAGCCCAATAGGCAATTTATTAAATAGTCTCACGGCCTGAACTCTTGAAGTGTGTTCTACTACAGCAAGATTGGGAGTTATAACAGGGTCGAGGTTTTTGGTCCGAGAATTCAATCTTAATATCATCTGCTCTTCTGATTCGAAACGATATAGATATATAATCTTGAATGCTGGAACGTTTTTGTGAAGCGCCACGAAGAGAGTAGGTATTCCTTAATATTTAAAGGGACCCTTAAAAGGGACGTTTAAGAGGTCAAAATCTACGAGTAAGTACTTATAACACACATTTTCAACGATACTGATAAACTACTTCATTCTTGCGGTTTGCGTACAATATCACTTATCAAGCAAACTGGCACAGGCAAAGCATTTAGTTTGCTTAGACGGATTCTCAGTACATAAATCAAGTTAACCAAACTTAGAGTGCAGGAAGTTCAGGCATAGATAACATAGGGACGAAACACCTGAAATCTAAGAAACACAAAGAAATGTTTATTGAATATAACTATTTAGATGTAGGTAGTTTTTCTTTTACGTTACTTGTACCAATGGAAATATTTTTTTTATTCAGAAACACAAAGTGCTCACATTATTGGCTATTTAATGTACCTAAGAGCAAAGTAAACCAATAACTTGACTTAATTTACCCCATTTCAATTATGTAGGCTGTGTTTTACCGCCTACCTTTATCGTATCGATTTTCACTGTCCTGACAAAAACTATCTTCAAAGTAAAACTTACCAATAGGTATACATGTTACTATCGCGGTTAGTAGACATTATTTTTACTAATATTTACGGGTTCTTACTAGATTAGGGTTGACAAGAACAAGATTTGTTAGTGTACTTGTATCATTTTCTATATGTTAGTCGTTATTACAGATAGGTTTTTGTTTGTATTGTGTGCGTCTGTCGTTTCCCCTGCAATAAGTGTCAGAACAATTAATACGTATATCGCTTTGACGTCTTTCTTGCAACATGTTTGAAGCCCTTGTTGTTCGCCAATGTTTGAAGCACTCGATACATGAAATTATTCTAAAACACCGGATTTAGAGCGTTGGAGTTATAAGAGTAGATACCAAAGTTGTAAATTTCTGTGTGTGTTCTCAGCTTCCTCTCTTTCGTGTAAGTGAGTATGTGATCATCATAAAACGCGTACCGTGCAGCGCTCGCCGTACGCGCGTCACATATTAAACGCCTCTGAAATAAGTGTTTCAATGAAAAAGTGCGTTATTTATCAGCGCCTATTACCTTGGGCTTAGTTTCTCAGATTACAATTTATGTTATGAGCCAATCTTTTCTTATTCAGACTCTAATAAGAAAAGATTGGCTCATAAAATATTTTTTTCAGATAAATAGTTTATAAAATGAACCTAGCCGTTTCATTAATGTTTACGAATATTGAGTACGCAAGTGAGTTTAATAGTATTTTATACAATCGTGATATAATGAAGGGTTTTTCAGTCGAGTACCGTGTTTAGGCCACGAAGCTTGCTGAGTGGCCTAAGTAAGGTACGAGATTGAAAAACTTAATTATATTACGATTGTATACAATACTTTTTCTACGAGTCATCATCATCATCATCTATGGAGGAACAATTTCATCATGCAATTTCATCGACTTAACAAGGATGTAACACAAAAAGATGGCCGGCAGGCCGGCGCGGTCGGCGCAGGCGTGAGGCGCGCGCTCGGCAAAGTACCAGGCGTCATCGCAAATAAGTATAAAATTTGTATGAAGTTCTATTATAGTTGCCTACAGCGTATCGAAATGAGATATTATAGTTGAGTTGGACTGTCTAATATCGAAAAGTATGAGCTTATAGTTTTGTCTATGTACTCGTAATTGGCAGATTAAAGTCGGCGAGTAGAAAAAGAGCCTTTTCAGAATTTGCTGCTTATCAGAATTTTATTATGCCATATTTATGATGCTATAAAGTCAAACGGTACGTTATTATGCACGATATAAAATTAATCTTCGAATAGTAAGTAAACTTGCTTTTGCCCGCGGCTTCGCTCGCGTTAGAAAAGACAAAAAGTAGCCTATGTCACTCTCCATCGCTTCAACTATCTCCACTTAAAAAATCACGTCAATTTGTCACTCCGTTTTGCCGTGAAAGACGGATAAACAAACAGACACACACACTTTCCCGTTTATAATATTAGTAGGTATGGATAAGGAATGGAGAAGCATTCCATTAGGTATTGGATTCACAGTAATGATAGAAATATGAAATGGTATGAGAATTCAATGTTGAGACCTTATTAAAATTATTAAACTATATATTAGTGCTACTTTCGGGGCCTGTGACTGGTGTCACGGATTGCGACTCAGCTTACAGGTATAGAAAAATAACAAAAAAAGAGAATGATTTTTTACAACCAATACTACAGCTCCTTTTTTTCCTGTCGTGTTCTTCATTGCTGAGGGTCGTGAAGCGTTTCTCAAAGCCTTGGTTATGTGACCGAAAAACTCTAGCATGTATTCTGTGTAGACGCAGATTATGAGTCTGGTTTCGGTGGTCACCTTGCGTAAGATCGACATTTGTACAAAATTACCAAGGAATCTGCAACACTGCTCTCCAACACCACATCTCGAATGCACCAATTTATCTAGAGATAACAATAAAACAGTGGCAGTAAAATTAGTTTTTTGTCAACAGTGGCCGGCATGTCAGACGTGTGGGTGGACCTGCGCATGCCCCGCTTCGTGGTGCACCAGCACAATGCCACGCTCCATTGCGACCACAACGTCGACGCAGACTCCATTTATAAGGTATACTACAAACAATGTATTAGTTTGTTGTCAACAGTGGCCGGCTGGCCGGACGTGTGGGAGAACCTGCGCATGCCCCGCTTCGTGGTACACCAGCACAACGCCACGCTCCCTGCCATGTTCTATTGCCGTGTACAACGTTGACGCAGACTCCTTTTTTTTTCAAAGGTAAGCTTACAGCTAAGGTAACAAGGAAGGTAGTGGCATAGAAACAGCCAATTACAAGTTTCCACAAATAGAAATAGCTTGAGGTACAAAGCGTGCGAAAAAATGTATAGATAGTAATAATAGTAGTAGCGGTCATGAGTCATCCTTTACTCTAGTCGTTAGTGTGTGCGTCACTGTCTATGTCTGTAGGATCTTAACGATCTTTGCATACTATGTCTTTGTAGATGGCACTATATAACATTTGAAGCGGGATCTAAATGTAAAAATTGGTTAATAATAATATCGTTATTTCTGCTTATGTATAGTTTAGATCGTTTTTTGAATCCAAGTCTCATCAGCTGAACAAACCGACTATTGAATTTCACAGGATTATCTAAACTGTCCGAAGCCATTTTATTCCTCGTGATTCGTAATGAAGTAAACAATTGAAACTTCTGAATCCTTGCCATGTTAACGGAAATGGGGTAGACGCAAGGTATCTACTCTTAACGCAATTTATTAATTAAGTAAAACTTCATAAAGCTCTGCCAGATTAGTTAATAAAGCGAAAACAATCCGCTCTGACTGGCGAGACACACTGTCAGTAAGTTATTTGAACTTACTAATATTGAGTAGTATATCTTAGATTATAATTTCCATAAATAGTCGGTGCCCGTGAGCATTGCGAGAGATTTTAACAGCGTATTCCTGAGGTTAAAAGAAACAAAAAATTTCATAATTATGGCTTTTGGTCATTTTGAGCAAAAAAAAAACCTTCTTTTTTCTTTTTTTATATGCTTTGGTACATGGTTAGTAAATTTCATTTAGAAAAGGGCCACTTAAAATACATTTTTTTTTTGTTTTGGTGGTCCCGAGTTTTGCAAAGACATCACAGTGTCACTTTGAAGTCTGTCAAACATCATGTCTAAGTAGACTAGACCACATAGTAGCATTATCACATTCCAAAACGCGTTATTTACCGAGTGGCGGTAAAATAATGTTTAAATAAAAATTGCAATTATCTCAGAAACTAGCCCTAATCCAATGCACTTACTCGTAATATGTTTTTTTTTTCTTTTAGCCTTAGGAATACTCTGTTAAAATCTCTCGTAATGCTCACGAGCACCTTGTATAGTTGCCTTAAAAATAATGTATTGTATCTACTAACTATTGTTACCTTACATATGCATAAATAAATTCTCTTGTGATAGCATAATTAAGGACGGATCATCATCATCATCATCATCATTTCAGCCGAAAGACGTCCACTGCTGGACATAGGCCTCCCCCAAAGATTTCCACAATGACCGGTCCTGCGCCACCCGCATCCAGCGGACTCCTGCGACCCTCCGTCCTGGCTAAGGACGGATAGCAAGTTTTATCATACAAAATTCATAAAGTAATTAACGTTAAATACCTATAGCACAGTGTAAGGACTCTATACAGTGAGTCAGCTCCGGCGATTTGCGGGGCAACGATGGGGGGTGTGCGGTGAAGCGGGCGGAGGGGGATTTCCTCACAAACTCCATACAGATTGTGAGGTCTATTTTCGGGGCTGTCACGTTATAGTATTTTGATAGGTGAATTAATAACATAGGGAGGTACGCCATTTTAGAACGTAATTTTGTTCGTTGTAATTTCTCAAGAAATCAGTATTTGTGGCTGCGAAGAGTTTATTGTTGATTTTAAAATATTGTGAAACTGACGCCATTTTGGATTTTGTAAGGATTACTCCGATTTGGATAAAAATCGATATCTGACGATCCGGCCGGGTCCCTAACATGAATCCAGAGTCAAAATTGTAAAATATTGTCAAAACCGACGCCATCTTGGATTTTGTTAAATCAACTCCGATTTGGATAAAAATCGATATCTGACTATCCGGCGGGGCCCTTACCAAGAATCCAGAGTGAAAACTGTAAAATATTGTAAAAACTGACGCCATCTTGGATTTTGTAAGATTAACTCCGATTTGGATAAAAATCGATATCTGACGATCCGGCCGGGTCCCTAACATGAATCCAGAGTCAAAATTGTAAAATATTGTCAAAACCGACGCCATCTTGGATTTTGTTAAATCAACTCCGATTTGGATAAAAATCGATATCTGACTATCCGGCGGGGCCCTTACCAAGAATCCAGAGTGAAAACTGTAAAATATTGTAAAAACTGACGCCATCTTGGATTTTGTAAGATTAACTCCGATTTGGATAAAAATCGATATCTGACGATCCGGCGGGGCCCCTAACATGAATCCAGAGTGAAAACTGTAAAACATTGTAAAAACTGACGCCATCTTGGATTTTGTAAAATCAACTCCGATTTGCATAAAAATCGATATCTGACTATCCGGCGGGGTCCTTAACACGAATCCAGAGTCAAAATTGTAAAATATTGTAAAAACCGACGCCATCTTGGATTTTGTCAGATTAACCCTTATTTGTATCAAAATCGATATCTAACTATCCGGCGGGGCCCTTTACATAAATCCAGAGTGAAAACTGTAAAATATTGTAAAAACCGACGCCATCTTGGATTTTGTAAGATTAAGTACGATTGGGATGAAAATCGATATCTGACTATCCGGCGGGGTTCTTAACAAGAATCCAAAGTGAAAACTGTAAAATATTGTAAAAACCGACGCCATCTTGGATTTTGTAAGATAAACTCCTATTTGGATAAAAAACGATATCTGACGCTCCGGTGGGGTCAATAACATGAATCTGGTGTCAAAATTGGAAAAAAGTGTAAAAACCGACGCCATCTTGGATTTTGTTAAATCAACTCCGATTTGGATAAAAATCGATATCTGACGATCTGGCGGGGTCTCTCACATGAATCCAGAGTGAAAACTGTAAAATATTATAAAAACCGACGCCATCTTGGATTTTGTAAGATTAAGTCCGATTTGGATGAAAATCGATATCTGACTATCCGGCGGGGTCCTTAACAAGAATCCAAAGTGAAAACTGTAAAATATTGTAAAAACTGACGTCATCTTGGATTTTGTAAGATTAAGTCCGATTTGGATGAAAATCGATATCTGACTATCCGGCGGGGTCCTTAACGAGAATCTAAAGTAAAAACTGTAAAATATTGTGAAAACCGACGTCATCTTGGATTTTGTAAGATAAACTCCGATTTGGATAAAAAACGATATCTGACGCTCCGGTGGGGTCAATAACATGAATCTGGTGTCAAAATTGGAAAAAAAAATTAAAAACCGACGCCATCTTGGATTTTGTAAAATCAACTCCGATTTGGATAAAAATCGATATCTGACTATCCGGCGGGGTCCTTAACAAGAATCCAAAGTGAAAACTGTAAAATATTGTAAAAAACGACGCCATCTTGGATTTTGTATATTCTTGTTAAGAACCCCGTCGGATCGTCAGATATCGATTTTTATCCTAATCGGAGCAATCCCTACAAAATCCAAGATGGCGTCGGTTTTTACAATATTTTACAGTTTTCACTCTGGATTTATGTTAAGGGCCCCGCCGGATAGTCAGATATCGATTTTCATCCAAATCTGACTTAATCTTACAAAATCCAAGATGGCGTCGGTTTTTACAATATTTTACAGTTTTCACTCTGGATTCATGTGAGGGGCCCCGCCGGATTGTCAGATATCGTTTTTTATCCAAATCGGAGTTTATCTTACAAAATCCAAGATGACGTCGGTTTTTATAATATTTTACAGTTTTCACTCTGGATTCATGTGAGGGACTCCGCCGGATCGTCAGATATCGATTTTTATCCAAATCGGAGTTGATTTAACAAAATCCAAGATGGCGTCGGTTTTGACAATATTTTACAATTTTGACTCTGGATTCATGTTAGGGACCCGGCCGGATCGTCAGATATCGTTTTTTTATCCAAATCGGAGTTTATCTTACAAAATCCAAGATGACGTCGGTTTTTACAATATTTTACAGTTGTCACTTTAGATTCTTGTTAAGAACCCCGCCGGATAGTCAGATATCGATTTTCATCCAAATCGGACTTAATCTTACAAAATCCAAGATGGCGTCGGTTTTTACAATATTTTACAGTTTTCACTCTGGATTCATGTGAGGGGCCCCGCCGGATTGTCAGATATCGTTTTTTATCCAAATCGGAGTTTATCTTACAAAATCCAAGATGACGTCGGTTTTTACAATATTTTACAGTTTTTACTTTAGATTCTCGTTAAGGACCCCGCCGGATAGTCAGATATCGATTTTCATCCAAATCGGACTTAATCTTACAAAATCCAAGATGACGTCAGTTTTTACAATATTTTACAGTTTTCACTTTGGATTCTTGTTAAGGACCCCGCCGGATAGTCAGATATCGATTTTCATCCAAATCGGACTTAATCTTACAAAATCCAAGATGGCGTCAGTTTTTATAATATTTTACAGTTTTCACTCTGGATTCATGTGAGGGACTCCGCCGGATCGTCAGATATCGATTTTTATCCAAATCGGAGTTGATTTAACAAAATCCAAGATGGCGTCGGTTTTTACACTTTTTTCCAATTTTGACACCAGATTCATGTTATTGACCCTACCGGAGCGTCAGATATCGTTTTTTATCCAAATCGGAGTTAATCTTAAAAATCCAAGATGGCGTCGGTTTTTACAATATTTTAGTTTTTACTCTGGATTTATGTTAAGGACCCCGCCGGATAGTCAGATATCGATTTTCATCCAAATCGGACTTAATCTTACAAAATCCAAGATGGCGTCGAATTTTACAATATTTTACAGTTTTCACTCTGGATTCTTGTTAAGAACCCCGCCGGATAGTCAGATATTGATTTTTATCCAAATCAGACTTAATCTTACAAAATCCAAGATGGCGTCGGTTTTTACAATATTTTACAGTTTTCACTCTGGATTCATGTGAGGGACCCCGCCGGATCGTCAGATATCGATTTTTATCCAAATCGGAGTTGATTTAACAAAATCCAAGATGGCGTCGGTTTTTACATTTTGTTCCAATTTTGAAACCAGATTCATGTTATTGATCCCACCGGAGCGTCAGATATCGATTTTTATCTAAATCGGAGTTAATCTTACAAAATCCAAGATGGCACCGATTTTTGCAATAGGTACCGATTTGTACAATCTTTATTTTGTTACAATTTGACTTTCCGAGAAATAACAACAAAAAAAAAACAAATCTCAATAGCAGATGTTGCAAGATAAAAAAAATTAAAACATGTCACAAAAGATTTGTGACAGCCCTGAGTTTCGGACAAGCCAAGACGCCGAACGATTAGGTTGTATGAACCTTGTCCACTGTATAGAGTCCTTACACTGTGCCTATAGGATGTGTTAATGACTCTTATACTGTGCTTTGCGAATGTGTAACTCACCATCAGGGTATCGGATCGGCTATCTATCTAGGTAGGTATCTATCTAATCAGCCCCAGACGTCCATCAGAGGCCTTCCCTATAGCTCGCCACAAACTACGATCCTGCCTAGACTGCATCCATTGCCTATATGCTACATGCTACCCTGACGAGGTCATCCGTCCATGTAGTCGGAGGCCGTCTAACGCTGCGGTTTCCCATACATGACCCGCCCATTGCCACTTCAGCTGTTTCAGTTACCTCGGTTCTTCTCTGGATATCGTCATTTCGGATCAGATCGGCTAATATGCTTAAAAATATCTGAACATGAACTTAACTTATCCACAATAGTGGCGTACTCAGATATTTGTTAGCACCATGCTCCGATAATTCTGATAGCGATTTTATGTCATACTAAATCATAATTAATATTCGTTGTCGATAAATGCTTGTCATCCTAAAAATTGTTTGCCCAGAAAAGCAACGACATAGGTAAATACGTAACCCTACGCATAATCGCACGTTTGTCGCTGCTGCGTCGTAACAGTAACGCTGCCGCGATTGCCAGTGGTGGTACCTTAAACTTCAACAGGAACTATCCTATAAAATTACTACCCATTAACCGCATACCTTTCCTGCAAACTAATTAAATAACTTAGGATAGCAAAAGAAAGAGACCGCCATTGTCGGCACTCAGCCGGGGGCACTCAGCAAAGAAATCTCTACGAAAAGTGCTTACAAAGAATGTTGGATTCGGGTTCGATCCGGGTCTTCCTCAAACCAGCGGGTTTCATTGAATTATCATGCGGTATTCAAATATATGTATTTTGGTAGGGTTCAATTTTATCGGTGATATGCATAAAACATTGATTCTGAGAATACAGTGTGGGCGATAGGGCAATATTTTAATAAAATCACTCGTCAAATTAAATGGATAGTATAAACTCCTCAGCTTAAATCAAGTTAATTTCTCAGATAATTGTATTTGAATACCGGTGGGTATTCTTATTAGCTTTATTTTGGAGATAATCACTTTTGTCTGATCAGTCCTTAGCAAGTGAGTTAGCGTACTATGAGTATTCGACATGACACATACATTACTTATGTCAATTTATGTCATAATTGTCATTGGAAGAGTAAATTTTATTTGTAATACTAATCTGAACATTAGCATTTTATGCAACATAAAAAACTAAAAACGCTTCCTTGAAAATTCAGTATTAGGTAAATACCTAGCCATATGCCGAAGTTAATGGTACAAAAAATATCACGTGTGTAATTAGGAGATAAAGAGTGTTTAATATTTATAACATTTTTATTTTTTACGATTAATCAGTTAACTTATTTCTTGTTTGCTTTAAATCCCTAAATTATACAGGTGCTTATTAACTTCCATTCCTTATAAGTTGTTCGTAACTTCAGTAAATAGGACGTAAACATATTGAACGTCTTAAGTATTACACTGCTGTTACATAATGACCACCTAACAACTTACAGGCAGGACTTTGTAAACTTCCAAAGTAGGTCTTGTTCGTATTTAGTTCTATCCTCTTATATATTTTGGAGGTTTTATCGCAATGTACAAAGCTTAAAACTAAAACTACTTGTACGTTTACAATGTAATAAACCACATCTCATTTTATAAAGCGTGCAAACCGGTTTTTGATCGTATGGAAAAACCGGTTAATAACCAGTTATTAACCGGAATTTCATATAGATAAAAACCGGTTTGCACGCCTTATTTCTTACAAATATTTTTTTAAGCAATAATAGAGTCAAATTGAGTGAGAGTGTTTAGCAATTAGGCCAACTTTGAGACGTGGTCAACCTTAATTAGGTTATAAAATTGCAAACCACAAATCAAATAATTTGTTATTTACAATAAATATTTTCATTCATGTTGTTGTTGTTCACACTACTATGTATAAGTTATAAATTTACAGAGATGTCATATACTACAGAAAAAGTGGACAGGAGGACGCTGGTTCGATCCCAACCCTGGGCGCTGGAGGCCTTGTTCACTTATCTGCCGTCCTATCTCTAAAACCTAACTAACCCACAAATGATAGTTTTGAGATATCGGCAAAATATGTTCAAATCCAAATCTCTAGAAAGTATGTGCATTTATTCCAGATCTCTTTTTTGCAAAAATTCAAACTATATTTATACTTACTTACTTTGAAAACCATTTTGTCAAAAAATAATCTCGTATATTTAAAAAACTTGTTTTTTTGTTTTAGTGTTGCAAATAAATACTGAAATATCCAAGAAAGTACTCCTAAAACACCGTTAAGTATACCATAGCCGTTCTTTAGAGTTTGATTGCACGTCAAAAATAGCTAAATAATGGCCAAGTCACTTAACGAGTTTATAGTACTTATTGTAATTGTGCGTTGTGTAGTTACCAAAACATAACTAAATAACCGCAAAGTTACTTAACAATTTTATAGTATCCATGAAACAAAAAAATATGATAGTAGCCGTTTTTTAGCTATGCAATGACTACAAATATTGAAGTAATGCGTATACATTACTAGTCTATAAGCCCGTTACATCCCGAAACAGCGATGTTAACGTGGTTTAAGTATTGTATTTATTTGCAAAAAGGACTCATATTTTTAACCAATATCCGTTAACCTGCAATAATACTATCAAGGCATTAAGAATTTTTTTAAGATGTCATGTGAGTAAAACACATATGAATCATATATTTATTTATTGGCATGCCAAATATAAGTTTATAAAATACTTACAAATCAATATTCGATTTTAACCTAACATGGTCGTTTGCATTATAACTAATATATAAAACGGGATAATTATCATATATGTTTGTTTTATTGAGCACCCGATATTGCACAAATCGAAAAGTGACTGTTTCGGTAAGAAATGCACGGGTTGATATTGTAAGTGTAAGTGTCGGGAACGTGATCGAGTTTCAAGGTAGAAACCGGACGTTAGTAGTGCCAGTGACAACACACAAAATAAGCGAACCTGTAAGAGGGCAGATCGCTATGGCGTGGGGGTAGATCACACATGAACATGGCGCTTGCAACAGTGTCGAAATATCGGATGCTGAATGAAACAAACATACATATCCCGTTTTAGAAATATGAATTATGATGATATGGATTATATTAGTTACTAACAAGTCAGGTCTTTGATCCCTAATTATTTTGAATAATTATGAACATAACTATAATAAAATATTTCTTACAATCTAAAATACTTTTAGTAAGTACCTACACTCATACTATGCTTATATTTTTATTAAAACCTTATACAGCCTGACCAGAAGCAATAGAATTTTGCCCTGATCAGAAGCATTGGGCGGTTGGTTTTTGGCAGAGTCAGCGCTATGCGAAGATAGAATTTTGCCCTGACCAGAAGCATTGGGGGTTTTGATTTCATCAGAGTTGGCACTATGCGAAGGTAGAATATTATCCTGGCCAGAAATATTGGGCGTTTGGTTTTCAGCAGAATCGGCGCTATGCGAAAAAGATGCAATATTGTCCTGAACAGAAGCTATTTCGCATTCTATAACGACGATTGGTGGAGTATTACTTAAAATTTTATTAGTTGATAGTACGTCTGTAGATCTGTCTTCTGTTTTTGGATTTAAAACTTCTGAATCTAAAAAGTTTAAATGGACTGATACTGCCAAGACTATATTATTATTCTTTTTATTTCTATCCATTTGTAGTTTTTACAGGCTATAAAATTTTGTTTGTCCGAATCATCCGAAGTTGATACATTCGACGTACGATTGAAAGCATAATCGTTAAGCGGGTCTGTTTAGTCAATTTGTATCTATCAACTTGTATCCAAAGTTGATGAGATTCTGTCATAGGAGCACGTCCCGAAATCGTAGTATGTTCATCCGGTTCGAAAAAGAACTCAAAATACTTTGATGTGGGTAGATTCGGTAAAGATGTGTTTAATTTACTGCTTGTCCGATGCCGCATGGGCTTCTTGCTATGTAGCTTATCCAGAACCGACATACCTTCATGCAATTGAGAGTTTCTTCTTTTATGCTGTGTAAAGGCGGTAGACTAATTTGAGCTAGTTCTTCATTTTTCTGGCAGATTTCTATCATAGTCTGTATTCTCGTAAAACACCTGGAAGAAATATCAATCATGATTTATTGTTGTAAATGTATTCCTATTTAAGAATATATACGATATTATGCCTATTTAAGAACATATACATAAGTATACAGGATGTAATCATTAAATGTTTACTGACAATTATTCATTAAATACAAAATCTATTAACAAATTTTAAGAACTATCAAAAGTACATTACAGGAGTACAAAAGTACAACATTTTGAAATAAATCTAGAATGTTTCCAAAATACCTATTTAATTTAAATGCTTTTGGAAATTTTGACAACTACACCTTTTCAAATGTAAATTATATAAAACAACGATAAAAGAAATACTGATCAGATGACATGAGTACCTATAACTTGTTTGTTAATGATTGAAAATAGATAAGTAACTAACTTTATAAAGCTAAATTGTTTTTAATAAACATTTTTTTTTTTTAACTTAATTAAACCTAAATGTAGCAGGCAAAAAACATCAATAGAAAGACATACTCAACACTTACCTTTGGTTTCCGGACATATTTTTAACGAAAAGTTTGCAGGCATCACTCACTAAAACCGCACGCAACCTTTTGCGCACGCGCCGCACGGCCGACTGACTCCATTATGTAATCAAATAAGAGGGGATATGTTTCGCACTTAGTGGGATTTTAGCGTAGTATTGCCAGTTGACCGTATTTAAGTGTTGTATTATTATATTTTTGTACAAACATATTCACCGTTAAGCGCGTTAACTATGCTTTTGCGTTGTATTTGTTACAGGGATTATAATACAAGTCTTTTAAATACACGGTTAGATGTTTTTAGCCATGTTAAACCGTAGGAACTGTATTTTAGTGTTGCATATGAAAAAAAAGAGTATACGAAATAAAACGTAATAAAAGGGTTAAATGGCATGAATGGGAATTTATAAAGTTTTTGTCAAGTAACGATGTTTTAGGTATGTATCGTATAAAAGATTTATCAACATAAACAACAATTAAGCGTTTTTACATTGCTTATAGTTGAGTAATGTGGGTTAACGATTTTATAGTATTGAGAAGTATCACAATATTGTGCACTTAACGTGTAAGGTCGACTCTGTATCTCGGTAACTACAAGTGCTAAAAATATAATTCCAAGACCAGTCGATGGGGATTTGTATTCTCTTTTAGAATCTTCTTCCAAATGAAAACTGCTAATATGCAGCTTAGAACGGTTTTAGAGATAGGACGGCAGTTATTCTGGTAGTATATGATATCTCTTATAAATGTTTTCTTGTACTAGTTGTACTGCGGTGTGCATTAAAGAGTAGTCTTTTTTTTATACTACGACGGTGACAAACAAGCATACGGCCCGCCTGATGGTAAGCGGTCACCGTAGCCTATGGACGCCTGCAACACCAGGGGTGTTACATACGCGTTGCCGATCCTTAAAAAAAAGGAGGATTCGCTGTGTCGACAGCTAAACGGGCCAACGGGCGTGGGGCCTCAGCTGTCAACACAGCGAATCCTCTTTGAGCTCTGGCGACCTTACTCACCAACAGAAACACAACACTATGAGTAGGGTCTAGTGTTATTTAACTGCGGTTTTCTGTAAGGTGGAAGTACTTCCCCAGATGGGCTCTGCTCCAGATTTGAGCGAGACGACATTCGTTGTGCTGTGCCCTACCACACTAAACGATATGCATCCGCTGTGCCCATATTTTATCTATCTATCTATTTCAGTTTCTAACATAATTTGGTTGATTGGTAGTGAAAATAAGGCTGTCACCTGTATTTTCATTGCCAAAAACAATATGTTTATTATTTTTTATTGTGTAAGTTTCAATGAATAAAAAAAGGATAACTTTAGTTAAACTTCACTATGGTATGTACACAGGGTGTCGTGTTAGAAATATTGGTTTACTTTGAGCCTAAACTAACGACAACTTTCAGGGCACTTGCGTATTTACTTTGTGAACAAATACAGTGTTATTACTACACAATGTTCAAATATTTACTGGTATAGTTACAAGAAAACATAAGGTGTAAATTTTGGCAAAACTTACGGTGGGGTGTGTACTTAGTTTCATCATTCTTCTACTCTATAAAAACAAAATAAAACCTATAATTAAAAGAAGCCTTCAATATAATAGGCTTCTGTGAGAGTAAGATTAAAAGAAGGAAGAAAGTTTAATGTAGGTACAGGTACGTAGTGTACGTCCTACGAATAAAAAAAAACATGTGTAAGATTGTCCCACAAATATTTATATTTATTTATATTATATTTATATGTCTGAAAACCCAAAGTAGATACATATGACCAAGACATAACGAATTTGGTTTTAATTGATATTTAAAAAAAGGGTGCGGTGTAGTTTAGTTATTTAGGAATAGGGAATTGTTCATCGATAATATTGATTTTATTACTCGTAACCTGCTTGTATTTATACAGATAGCCCTAGCACTGAGTGTCGCGACGGTATCATAAACAGTGTAGCATAAATTGCCAAAAAAATTATTGACACTTCATACATCAAGCGCGACGTGACATGTGGGTTCGCGCCTGTCGTGAGAGGTTATGCTAGACTTCCATGTGTAGGAAAAGTCATTTCCCATTAGGATAAGTTCCCAGTAGGGTCAGTAAATATACAGCGGTGGCCGACTAATTAGGCACAAGTTTTTTTTTCTACTTACAATTGCCTACAAACATATATGACTTTTCAAATTGGATTACAGTTTAAAAAGCGCTTGACCAATTATCCCCGTATAAACAATGTTTTTTCGGGTGAACCAACACATTTTTGTAAAATATGGGACTTTCTAAAATAAACACGATCAAGTTATAATAAGGGCCAAAACGGTTTTTTTATGTGTTTTAGTAGGAAGATCTGGTCAATGGTACTGCGATTCTTGCGAAAACCACACTGGTAATCGCTTAGGATTTCCGTGTACGGTTCCAGCCTTCACTTCTCTTTATTAATGGGAATTTTTAATATAATCGGTAGCGACCCCTAAAACTTGTTTAAAAAATCAGACGTAGTTTTTTTTGTCAGTGAATACAATAACGGGGTGCCTCGTTTAATTATTAAACTTCGACAAAATAAGAACCACCCCTTATAAACAGCGTTTGTGGAATTGGAGTTTTCATGACGAGATATAACTAGCCACTACATATGAACCTAAAGTGCTACCAGTAGTAGACTGTAGAGTAATATTATGTCAATATTGAATCAAGAATAGATATCTACAGAACGAACGCACCCCTGCTATCTCATGCAAGCGTGCATACGACGCCCGTTGTTCTATGATAATAAACTAGATTGTAACAAGATGTACTGCCATACTTTGTCGATTAACAAAATATTTATTCAAATTCAAATCATTTATTTCGGACTTTCAATCCATAGAGTTAGAATATACAAACGTATCGCTATTGTTAATAATACGTTAACTCAAATTAAATCCAATTAAGTTAAATTAAATATATTGCATGCACTTTGTTCCCAATATAAGGTTCTACAACAAGAACGTAACTATGACCTTTTTTTTGCTTAAAGTATCGTAAAAAACGGTTTTGAATGAAATTTTGCACATTGCTTCTGTCACTTCTGCAAAAATTACAGTTTTGTCCGAAAAACTGAGAGTTTACCTGCTAAGCACTGTATCCTGATTTAAGAAATACTTTCACTTAAATGAAAAAGGGATAATATTATTCATATCTAAAAAGTTAAATTATAAGTAAAAATCGGGTTGGTACCTATTCGTAGAAATATAAGCATAGTTTTCATAACAAATAATGTTGTTACTGTAGAGGTCTACAGTATTTTTACTTATGACTTAACTTTTTTGATATGAATAATATTATCCCTTTTTCATTTAAATGAAAGTGTTTCTTAAATCAGGATAGCAGTGCTTTTATGTGGACTAAGCTAGCAAATAAGGAATTGGGATACCACCTTGTTGTCTTGTGACAGCTTGAGTTACAACCTTGTAACTGTAACCTGTAACTTGCTTAAAATACTTTTTCAATGTACTAATTCCAGGATGATTTCTACAGGTTGTGTTCTACAAAGATGCGAAGCACTTCATGAGATACATCAGAAATCGAGACCCTCCTTATGAGATCTTTCCTATAGCTGGAGCTATAGTAGATGTGAGTATAATCAATTCAATTCAAATATCATTCATTCCGATAGTCCACATAATCATAAACTAATATTTTTAAACAATTTATTGATGCTACTATTACTACACAAAATATATATAATTATGCTGTTCATATAGATATGAGAATAAAGAATAATAATTTAACAATAGTTATTTCATAATAATATGGTCAATCTTAAAAGAAAAACTAGTCTAGAAGTTTTTAGAGTGAAATTTAAATGTCCGAATAGTATAAATAACAATTTCAAGACTAAATTTCAAAATATAACTAATAATTCTCTTTTCTTTTCAAAATACAGTTAATACCATGGTACTGTATCCATTCTTATAGTCTTATGTAGGTACTGTAATCGGCTTTAGACATAAGTTTGCACTTTACTTTACAAAATTAATTAAATGAATCAATAGATAATGCTGTTGCTTCTACTGAGAGTTTATTATACGAGTAAACCTTACCCATGGATGAGTTTATTTCATTTTATGGATATTAAAATATAATATCATTACAGTCCGCTGCTGGACGTAGTCCTACGCCACAATATACGATTGATTACTCATATCCTTTCATATACTTGACCAATATAAAAAATATTATATACGAGTACCTACATATTATTTTACAAAACACTATCAGACCCACAGTAAGCGCAATGAAAGCTTGAGTTGTGGGGACTGGAACACGATATATATTATGTAGAGATAAAGATAAATACTTAACACTTTTATGACCAGGAACCCGCCAGATGCTTTCCTCTACAATGTAGGAAAACGCCGGGATCGGCTACGAGCGTAGCGCGTAGCAAACGGTGGTTGCGAAAGTGTTAAATATAGTGTCCGATCATAGTTGCGGTTTCGGTTTTGGTTTCGGCCGGTTTCGGCCTAAAACTCATGATTCGGCCAAAAACCAGCCGAACCATTCGGCCGCGCCGAAACTTACAATAACGTATTATCATTCCGGGCCGCGTTCGACTGACGTCGGGTAAGCTCGGCAGGGCTGGCAATATGACATCACTATGAGTGTCATAACACTACTAAAATTTCAATCCGTAAAAAAATAAAAATTCAGACGAATTGAGAACCTCCTCCTTTAGAAATATTGAAGTCGGTCGAAAAGTGAAATTGGTCCATGATGATGTTTCATTAATCATATATCTGAGAAAAAAACGACTCACTGAAATTTTGTTCAGCGTTTTGATCACGTTTATCAGAGGTTTGGTTTCGGTTTCGGGTGAAACAAGAATCATAACCGAACCTTTGGTTTTGGTTTCGGTTTCGCTTTCGGCAAAAGAACCTGTTTCGGTCGGACACTAGTTAAATACAAACAACTATAACCCAGGAACAAAAATATCGCATCAATTTGTTGACTGTATTTCCTATTTTATCCCGAAATGCATTTCGATTTCCCATGTCCTGTTCTATATGTATTGACTTATTTAACTATTCGTTTTCTATTTCAGATTGCAACGGTATCTTCTACCACTGTGACGTTGGAAAAATTAGATTTCCCGGCCTCAGGATCATACGCTTGTGAGATTGCCTTAGATTCGCCTTTATACTCAAAAGTCTCTAGAGTATACGAACTCAATATTATTGGTAAGTTATCCGTATTCGATTTAAAACTCTTTAAGAAACAAAACTCTTTTAGTTTTTTTTTTACGTCAAGCCACATTCAACAAAACGAAATAATGAAAAGTATGTTGAACTATGCTAGTTTTTATATCGCTATCAGTCATCTACTCGTAATTGACAGATAGAAGTGCTGGAGTAGAAAAATTGCTATTGTAGTCGACGTGTATTTTTTTTATGAATTATTTCTTCGAAATTTAATCATTTTTATGTAATCACATATATTTTTTAAAGATAATGTGGATAAGAATTGTACTTTTTTAAGGTACAGTATTTTTGTTAGTACAACTAGCGCTCTAACCCCTCACTATGCCACTCACTATGTCTGTCGTTCAATGTTGGCTTAGATCACAATATAAACACGCGGCATAAAAAGCGGATTTTGATAGCACGCACTGTGAGAGTATTAAGTAAACGTCATAATTTATAGAAGTTTGATGTTTAATTTAACACTTTAGAGATTGACTGTTCATTTGGTTGGAAGTGATAACGTGGTTGGGCTCTATTTTATTCGAATACTTCATCGGAATCTTTATCTGAAACTGCACGTAATGGGCCTGTCGTTAAAATACTTCTATTGCAACCTTCTCTCGCAAATAATAAAACATTCTTATTGTCCTCAGTGCGCCAGAGGTACCGGCCGAAAATAAAAATAAAAAACAAACGTTTTTCACCAAATGACTTCCTGGATGCAACCTGCCAAAGCGCCCCCGCGCACCCCGCCCCGCACCTCACCTGGTTTATAAATAATGTCAAGGTAAAGTATAGTAACTCCACAAGTTTAAATAAGACTGGAGTTGAACGTTCTGTGTCAGTGAACACCTTCGTTGGAAAGAAAAAAGTAACCGCTGACTAACGACGTCACTTGAGAACTTTTATTGTAGCAGATGTTGAATAAAAATGTAGCGGGTGGTGAAATGAATAAGTATGATGTTTTAGACGGTCAGAGCATTGAGGTTGGGGTATCTACCTATTAATGCGTGTTATACGTGTTGGTGTAGCATTACCTTATGTTTGTTGTAAGCTTCGGATTCATTGAGCGTCTTTTTAGCTCTATTCCTTGCACTTATCTTTCAGTTCATTGTATGCTTATGCTATTTTATAGTTGATTAAGCTGCATTTTGAAGATCTGAAAGAATCCTGTTATTAACTTCAATACGTAAAACCTTTCACACAATGGTTTGACCTAAAATCTCCTAGCGGCTTACCGGCTTATATGTATAACATTCTTCCTCTTCAAGGATAACAGCTTATTTTTGTGAAATTTATCATAATTACTTATATTTTTCCGTTTGTTTACACTTTTTGATATATCTATTTATAAGTATCCATGGTTACATACTTTGTCGTAAATTGTCAATTTCTAAATTTCTTACCATGCAGTTTAGGTTTTCTACATTTTAATAAGTTTGTTTGATATTTAATACTGGTACTTTGTAAATATTTAAATTTAAATTTAACAATTCTAAATTCTCGAGCTGGGGTATAAAACCCCGGCAGCCGTCTACAGAAGTCAGTCTTTCGTCAGCTCTAGTCTAGAGCAGTTTTCGAAAATTGAGGCCTGTGCGGGGTCTAGGCAGGCCCCGCACTCTCAAGCGACCTCCCTTCTTGGCCCTCTTCTTTAACTAATCTCCTGAGAAATATAATTATCTTCGAGGAAGCTATCATACTGCTGCTTGTCGGTTTTACTGACATCTACGAGTATCTTCAATTGACGGCACTCGGCGCAGGCGAATCAACGCCGCCCGAGGTTCTCTACGCCTGACGAACATCGGGCCTGAAGACATCACTTCTGGTGTCCCATTTCGGTGCAGGCGTACATACGCCGCCCGAAACTACCTTCACCTGCTAATACTATTCCTGGTAACCTGTCTTGGAACTCACGCCTTCCGGAACTACTTCGCCCGCTGCTGACTGACTCTTCTTCTACATCCTGCCCGAACCTACTTCAGCTTCACTCCGTACTTACCGCCATAGTGACCTTATGTTTACCGGCTGAAAATAAAGAACCCTAACCCTAACTTTCTTTCTTTTTCTTCCTTTCCTTACTCTAAGTTACGTATCCTCTTTAACGTCAGTTACGGGAGAATACGTAACGTGACAGTTTGGCGCCCAACTCATTATTTTCAGCTTTTTTTTTTCTTTTCCTAAATTCTAAAAAAAAGACAAAACTCGTGTCTGTAAATTTTACTTTTTTCGGCTTCATTTTGGTGATACACATTTTTATTTAATATTTACTCAGGTCACTATGGCATATCCTAAATTCTTCTTAGATCTGTTTTACTTTTTGTTAACTCTGTTTTAACTTTTCTTAGTTATATTTTTTGCTTTTGTTAATTCTATTTTGACTTTGCTTAGGCCTATTTTAATGTTTTGATTTTTTTTTTCTTTACTACAGTGGATTTAAGGTCAAGCCCTACCCCACACTTCCAAATTAAAAACTCTCATTGCATGTGATGTCATTCCATTATCATACTTCACCCTCATCTTAGATTTTACTTCACTTCATTCCATATCTTTTATATTTTATTTTCTGGCAACTACTTTGCCACTTTTCTCTCTTATTCTTCCTTTTCCTTTTCTTCTATTCTCTTTTCTTCTCTTCAGAGCGGTAGACTAACTCTCTAAAAAAGCCACATAGTCAAAATCTTATAGAGCGGTAGGTCAACTCTTTAAATAAGCCATATGATCAAATCTTTGTATGTTAGGTAGACTACTATTGCTACCACATACTAAAGACTCTTCTTCTACCGAGCGCCTACTCTCATGGGTTCGGTCTATTTTATCTAGTCGGCTCTAAACCGGCTGGGCCTTGTACATAATCTATTTCATTTTTTGTTTTTAAAAGGAGCGGCTGACTACTTCTACAAAAACAAGCCTTAGGTCATTGGGGGAATTCCCTTAGGAGTGTGCGTCATAGAGTGTGAACCACATCCCCTTATTTTGTCAGAGATGTATGTATGAAAAAGTGACAGAGAAGCATGAATGTGTAGGTAATTCCCTATATTTTATAACAATTTTTTTTCAGCACTTCATCTCATAACATGCACTTTAGTTGTATTTATGTATTACTTTAACATCACTTAAAAAAAAAACTTTCACGTCTAGTTCACGCAAAAGTTTTTTTTTTCCGAGGTTTTTGGGGTAATGTAGCATTACCTTATGTTTGTTGTAAGCTTCGGATTCATTGAGCGTCTTTTTAGCTCTATTCCTTGCACTTATCTTTCAGTTCATTGTATGCTTATGCTATTTTATAGTTGATTAAGCTGCATTTTGAAGATCTGAAAGAATCCTGTTATTAACTTCAATACGTAAAACCTTTCACACAATGGTTTGACCTAAAATCTCCTAGCGGCTTACCGGCTTATATGTATAACATTCTTCCTCTTCAAGGATAACAGCTTATTTTTGTGAAATTTATCATAATTACTTATATTTTTCCGTTTGTTTACACTTTTTGATATATCTATTTATAAGTATCCATGGTTACATACTTTGTCGTAAATTGTCAATTTCTAAATTTCTTACCATGCAGTTTAGGTTTTCTACATTTTAATAAGTTTGTTTGATATTTAATACTGGTACTTTGTAAATATTTAAATTTAAATTTAACAATTCTAAATTCTCGAGCTGGGGTATAAAACCCCGGCAGCCGTCTACAGAAGTCAGTCTTTCGTCAGCTCTAGTCTAGAGCAGTTTTCGAAAATTGAGGCCTGTGCGGGGTCTAGGCAGGCCCCGCACTCTCAAGCGACCTCCCTTCTTGGCCCTCTTCTTTAACTAATCTCCTGAGAAATATAATTATCTTCGAGGAAGCTATCATACTGCTGCTTGTCGGTTTTACTGACATCTACGAGTATCTTCAATTGACGGCACTCGGCGCAGGCGAATCAACGCCGCCCGAGGTTCTCTACGCCTGACGAACATCGGGCCTGAAGACATCACTTCTGGTGTCCCATTTCGGTGCAGGCGTACATACGCCGCCCGAAACTACCTTCACCTGCTAATACTATTCCTGGTAACCTGTCTTGGAACTCACGCCTTCCGGAACTACTTCGCCCGCTGCTGACTGACTCTTCTTCTACATCCTGCCCGAACCTACTTCAGCTTCACTCCGTACTTACCGCCATAGTGACCTTATGTTTACCGGCTGAAAATAAAGAACCCTAACCCTAACTTTCTTTCTTTTTCTTCCTTTCCTTACTCTAAGTTACGTATCCTCTTTAACGTCAGTTACGGGAGAATACGTAACGTGACAGTTTCTTGAATGTCACCGACAGTTTGCTTATATAATTTAAATGTGTTGAAAATGTGAGGAAGTTTGTTTTTTTTCCTAGCAAATGTGATTAAAAACATTGTATGTATCACGGGCGGTACAATCATTACGGACTCGTAAAGTCACACTCATTCTTAATTTCTTGTTTACCGTCCTAATACATCATTCAGCCTAAAGACGTCCACTGCTGGACATAGGCCTCCTCCAAAGATTTCCACAATGACCGGTCCTGCCCGCATCCAGCGGACTCCTGCGACCTTCACCAGGTCATCAGTCCACCTTGCGGGGGGCCTACCCACGCTGCGCCTTCCGGTACGCGGTCGCCACTCGAGAACCTTTCCGCCCCAACGGCCATCGGTTCTACGTGCAATGTGCCCCGCCCACTGCCACTTAAGTTTAGCGATTCGGATAGCTATATCGGTTACTTTGGTTCTGCTGCGGATGGTCTCATTTCTGATACGATCTCGCAGAGAGACTCCTAGCATAGCTCTCTCCATTGCTCTTTGGGTGACTTTGAGCCTTCTTATGAGGCCTATTGTAAGCGACCACGTTTCAGTACCGTATGTCATCACTGGCAACACACACTGATCGAAGACACTGATCGTCCTAATACACTATGTACTATTCAGACTAACCAGAAAAGCCACAGACCACAGTTCCATGTAATAGAGTAAAATGTGATTACGGACATATGCAATTTGTGCAGCCAGCCGCTCTAGTAGCCAGGTCCTGCCGAGCTCCGATTTTATCGTAACGCGGGCTGCTTCCAACGGACCGCACGAAAGATACCCGTTGCAGTGCTCTTTTATCTGCCTCATTTTTAATATACAGGAGCATTGTGTTGCTATCGGTCTCTATTTAGAAGAAATATCTGTAGATAGTAATTCAATCTACTTATTGTATCATAACGTAATTATAATACGTAGTAGTATTCATTTAGTAATATTACATGTAAAATACAGACTTAAAATTTTTTAAAATATCGGTCCAAATGTGAATTGCAGCGCTCTTTGCTAGAACACCTAGGTACTTCGTATCTTATAAATCTTCTCATGTATTCGTATCGGGAGTTACGGAATAAAATAACTATTACTTATGAATGAATATTACTTTTTTAGGGTTCCGTACCTCAAAAGGAAAAAACCGGAACCCTTATAGGATCACTTTGTTGTCCGTCCGTCCGTCTGTCCGTCAAGACCCTTTATCTCGGGAGTGCGTTGTTATCAAGTTGAAATTTAAAATAAAAAAGGGGGTTGAAAGTCCGTCAAGATTTTTAATCATTTTTATTATGTACGCGGAACCCTCGGTGGGCGAGTCTAACTCGCACTAGGCAGGTTTTTTTAAACATAATATGGGACAATCTAACACAAATTGTCCTAGTCCCACGGTAAGCTCAATAAGGCTTGTTTTATGGGTACTATAAATACTTAAATACATAGGTTTCTATGTATCCATAACTCAGGAACAAATAAATGCCCTGAGGCCCTGACCAGGATTCGAACCCGGGACCTCTTGCTTCGCAGGCCGGGTCACTACCAACTAGGGTTTTAGAAGACTTGTACTTACTATATACTCGTAATATTTGATTGCCTTTTTCCGTAACAAACGTAATTTTATACAGCATCTTTTCTTATTAAGAATAAATAAGATCTTCTTTGATTTCTGACATTGAGTAATTTCATCTGAAATAATGCCCTAAAGAATCTCAACCTCATCGTTCATTTTACAAGGTTTTATTTGAATGTACAAGCTTTGTCTAGTCTGTCTGCTTAATAAATTACCTATTGATTGATTGATGACTTTTCATTAGGATTCAGAAGTTATAGAATAAAATACTGAAGTTGATGAAAGGCTCATTTTGGTTTTTGGATAATTTAGTTTAGTCAAATATTTCCGAGTGTAGCAATTTTTATAGTACGAATCCGGTGCCATCATTACCGCAGGCTGTAAAAAGGCAGTTTCTGCCTTACGTGTTCAGATCTGAGCACGCTGATCTGTTCTGTATTTTAATTTGCTTCAGAACATTTAACTGGTTGTCGTTGAACGTACGTTGAATTGTAACGGCAGGTAGACGAAAGGCTGACGATCCCCCACGGTACGACGCCAGTGCACCGACGCCACCACGGCATGCAGCTGAGCCTGACGTCGTCCTCCCTGCACTACCCGCTGCCCGAGCTCGAGCGCACGCCCAACCAGACCGTCGACATCACCTGCCTGAGCACCATCCCTAGCTACGCGAGTGTGGTCGATGGGTTTGCCGACATTCAGAATCACACAATTTCAAGTAGGTTCCTTTTTTTCATGCTAACACGCCATATAATAAGCTTCAGACTTATGGAGTGAATTGAGTGCTGGTTTCCTGAAAAATTCTCACCATACAAACTCAGCACCAGGAGTATTCCTACTCAGGCTATAGTAGAAAAAAATTAAGTTCACACCCTTATCACTTTACCATTTTTCAAATCACATCCAATAAGTCAGTGAGTCAGACTCAGTCATCTTGGAAATACGAATATGGACGTTTTTAAATGCCTACACATATACTTTTGGGCCACAACTTAAAATAAACTGATAACAGTGATAACAATTGAGCAAACACAAATACTGGTGCAGGAAATTCTTGATATATGTATTATGATCATATCGGTATTATGGTCCGATACAGCATTAGAAGATATCAATATCCAAAAGGATCAAGAGCTTACTGTTCTGCCGTTTATTGCGATTGGAAATCTTTACCTACTATACCATGGTTGTGTTTCCGTTATATTCAGCCCACCTCTGGATCGCAATAAAACATAGATCTGTAATAATGTGGAATAGTAACTTTTTTATGTCGGTATTACGATTGCTACTACATACTTCATAGATTGCACTCATAACGTTTTTTTACGGTGGCAAATAATTGTTGAGTTGCCATAAGATAAATTGGCTAGAAGTTGAGGAGCGCCCACCGGTTATCTCTCCTTCTATTTGGTTATCCAGATCATCACCTTCCTACCATTTCCCCAATTTTTGCCACGGCTTATGAAGCTTGTGATCTGATTTTCAAGTTAATCCCTACGTCGCCGCAGAACTAAGCTTTATTAAGATAACCACACTTGTCTCCCAACGTTTCTTTCACCAACAAGCAATTATTATCGAACATAAGTTACGAAAAACATTGGCACGAGTCGGAGTTCAAATCCGTGGCCAACGGATTACAACTCGTTTGTATTACCACCAACGCTATTTGGCACACATACTTAAAAAATGACTCACACTAGGACGGGACGAGACGGGTCGGGTCGGGACTATCTGTAATTTTTTATAGAAAGAATAATGCGATAGCTCGGAGCCGTCGGATGTCCCGTAACGTTTTCTATAGAAACTGACAGATCGTCTCGTCCCGTTCTATTGTGAGTCATCCCTAAACGTGCACTAGGGGTCGTTATTTTAAGAAGTGTCCTTTCCAGTGAACGTGTTCCGCATCGAGCCCGCGCCCACGCAGCTGCCGGTGATGATCGTGAGCCCCGAGAACGCAGCGCCCTGCCGCCGCAGCCACGCCGCCCGTATACTAATTGTCTTTACGTTCTTGGTGTACTTAATCTAACTCTCCATCGCTATAGCGTATACATAGAAATAACTGTGGTAGGAATTCAATGTATTGTCGAAGGCAATGTATTTGTTTTCTAATTTTTGTTAGTATAAATGTTTCTATTTTACTCAACTCTATCGAAAATTAAGAGGCAACTACTTTGAGATACTGTATAATATTATTGATAGTTACTCGATAATGCAATTGAATTAGTATTGAAAAACAGTGTTGTGAAATGACTACGTAATGTCTTCTATTTGGATTGAGCTTATTAAACCAACCGTAACAGCTGTAATACACCAAGAAAATGTTTAAAACTTTTGGGTTAAACTCTCTATTTGCTCGTAACATTGAATGGGACGCTTCATATCTTTTGTATATTCAAATTTTTCACTTTCTTACGCAATTATGAGACTGAATTAGGAAGTTAGGGTTATAAAAATTACCTAAACAGCCCTATCCCCAAAGCTAGAAGTCCCTAATCATGTCCTTACTTACCTTATAGAATAGAGTGGCCAGAGCCATTTTTAGGGAGATAAATAAAACAAATATAATTTATTTTTTATTATGATATTTCAGTAATCTTATATCTCTTTTTATTTAAATTTGAAAGCTGGTACAAAGTGCCGGCAATACAAAAACCACTCGCTCCTTCATATATAGGTAATATCATTACTGAGCCTCGTAGTGAACTATTGCATATACTTAATATTAGTGTTTCATATTAATTTAGACTATTATAGTTTTATGTCATAAAATTGATGTTTGCTGTTAACCATAATAAATCATACATGTGTAGGATAACGAAATCGTAAGTTTAATTTAATTTTGTTGCCGATATTTATAGTAAATTTTCAATGTGAAAGTAATATATCAGCTTAGCTATTTTAAGTGAGATCTAGGAGCAATTGTGTAACAAAAACATATCATGACTAGGAGTGAGTAATTTGTATCAAATTTATACGTGTTGTGGGGTGAAAATGCAAAACAAATGAGCTAAATATGTTAACGGTTCTTGATGACAAAATAAGTGTTTGTTGACGAAGGTTAGGTGCCTGCTGTGACCTAATCTACATTTGTACGCGCTGCCCTATTATGCGTAAGTGGCTAACGCGACAGCTACATCGACAGATAAAATCTTCATTATTAAGCAGTCAGAAAGTAGCACATTTGTCACTTTTGCGTTGTGATTACATTCTGGTTACATAAGCACTGCTGCGTAGCACTGCATCCTGTCAGTCGACTATCAATTTCCTTAATTAATTGACTTGCCGTCGTTGAGAAATAACGATGATGACCCTGTATTTAGACTTTACTTTCGTTGTGTAGATAAGAATTTTTATTTAAATGTAACGCACTGTGTCGCGTTGTCGCGTGGTCACGCCAGTGACAGCAGGCGTGTGAGGTTCAAGGTTGTTATATTATTATCACGCAGACGCCTTGAAAATTGCGACCATCCTATGCCCGCGCCTGCTCCAAAAGGCTATGCTGCGCACAAATCAAATTTGAATGAACCATATGTATCAACACACGTGTAAACTGTAAGCCTTAGAGAATAAAACCTTTGATTTGTTTGGAAATCACTAGGTACGGCTCATAAATAAAACAGTCTTAACTATAAAGATATTTTTTCATATAACAATGAGTCAAAATTGACGACACTGGCGCAGAATGTGTCATTATGAATGTAACTAAAGACAGTATCAATTAATATGAATTATAAATAAAATAATAATAGTGGTGAATCATTGTTTTCCGCACTATGGGTTAAAACCATTATCACATTAAAGGTAAACTGCTAAAATCATGAAAACAATAATGCGACAAGTGGATTATCTTGAAAGAAAATGAATTATCGATTATATAAGGTTTTTGTGCAGAAACACAAAATTAACTATGTGAAAATTGGAAATATCCTGTAAACTCATAAGTTGAAGAATGGTGTTATGGCTCGTACTAGCTTTGTATAAAAGTATTCGTTTAGAAGCAAGTGGAAGCAAATATAATATATAGTTTATTTTTAATAACTGCAATTGTTAAAATGCGGCAGTATTTTTCCCCTTTACCTAAAAATAACGTTTAGATTGATATCCGATTTAACGAAAATTGTTTACCTTCTGTTTCTGTGGGCTGTTTAATACATAAGTGCATGCTGCAGGTTATTATAAAAGACCGTGAAATGCTCGAAATTTCTAGGTACACAATATGATTTGGAACAAAGCCTATTATTATATCAGATTATTATCGATCATTCATATGTTGGTACAGTATAACCACCTTCCTTATAGTTAGTTGAATAAGCCTTAATTTGAATTAACCGTAAACAATACCAGTAAGATTATTCCTTTACAGTAGGTACACATGATGCTACTTTACCGCTCTAGGGCAATAATGAGCACTTTACCTGCCTGCGTCGAATATTCAAAGGGCCATATGTACTGTAAAACGTCGTACGATACACGTGCGAAGATGTAATTCGCAACTCGTGTCGATTTAAAACACTCCCTACGGTCGTGTTTTAATTTATAGCCAGCCACTCGTTGCGAATTTCCTCTTTTTCGCCCTTGGCCTATACCACGAAAATCGAACGATTGCGGATTTGTATCTCCATCTTTATTACACTTGCATATTGGAGTGACAAAGAGGTTTTCCCGTCAATGCCAATTTTCGATGTTCGTGGTAGGCGTGCTTGTATCTTAATGTACTATTACCTCTGTTAAAGTCTGCTATTAGTACAATTATCAGGCAACTTCCCATTCTACTTCGCACAAATATTTAATGATGACACCAAACGGAGATAAAAAAAATTAACTACTTTTTGAAGTTACAATATATCGTTTTAAGTAGCTGCAATGGCCGAAATCATTCAATGCAACTTAAATTAGGTTGGCTTACTTTTGGACACATTAATTTCAGTAAGTAGATTTGCATCATTAAAACAAATAAAAAATATACCTACATATTATATGTACAAAGGTCCGTAAATCCTAAATGTTTTAAGTCTCTAATTTAGTTTTAGATGTGTATAATTATTATTTCCCTAAGCATTGGGCCTAATTACATAAAACTATGTGAATAACAATTAATTAATGATTTAATTTCAGTAACGTGCTTGTCAAAAAACATCAGCGTACACAAATATAAAACAAAAGTATTATATAGGTAATGGACAATGACTGAGTGAAATAAGCTTATTTTCAAGTGGTCGAAATTATAATATCCATTGAATTTCATATTAAACATTGAGATGTGACGTGACTTTTCAGTAATGTTGAGCTACCTACACATTGATATTTTTCCGATTTACACAGTATAGGTAAATTATGTCAAATACAGCTGTGGTTATCGTTTTTCCAATAATATTTTAGTGTTTTGTTTTGCACGAAATATGTTTTTATAACTTTATAGTAATCAACGTAGCCCCATCGTCACACGGATTAATATAAAATTAAATGCAAGTCGATATCTTTGTTTACGATTTTGTTGCCGCTGATGTTTAAAGAAAATCATGTATCTGTATGTATTGTATTTCTATATTGGTGAAGAAATTCATGCAGGCTATCGATGTCTTCCTTATTGCTATACACTCTTTTTATAAATTTTAAGTATACTGTAAGTTAGATTGTATAATTAGAACTGTGAATTACAGATGGATATGATAAAATATTTTAATGTACATGAACATCGTTGCTTTTTAGTGCTGCTAATGTTAGACTATACTTGTCAATTACACGTAAGGTATTTAGCCTACAAATAATTGATACTTGAGAATCGGAGTGGAAAATTGATTAAAAAGGATGTATATTTTTTTTCTGACATGTTTGAACATAAAAAAGGGGTGGTAAAAAACTATTAACAGGATCTCCTGTTGTTCTAATTATTTGAATATGTTGAAACAAATTGGTAAGTATATTAGGCACCTAACTACCATATGGTAGCTAAAATGCATCCGTTACTTGGACGAGCCGTATTGCCCCTCAGGTTTCATAAATATTGGCAACAGAGCCTTAGCTATGCTTCGATTTTTAATTCAAAACAGAAACAGAGCTCATATAAGAAAAGTTAGTTTTCTTGAACTAAATCTCAAAATTTCACAAAGTAGGTAATTCAAAAGAAATTCAATTTTGATATTCTGCATGTTAACATTCAAACTATTTTTTCGGGTTCATTTAAGAGGTTTATTCGTTTCACTGAATACAACAATATAACGAATAACTAATAATAAACGAATAACGAATAATAAAATACGAATAACTATTGATTAACTATAGACAGATTGTTCCCACTATTTTTGAAACACTGCAGTAATAACTTTCTGGTGCATAATAAAAATCTAGCACCCTACATCCTAGCACTCAATTATAAAAAAAGTGAGTTGTACTAAATTTTACTAAAAACAAGAAAATTTAAAAATATTAATAATTATGTGAACTAAAAAAAAACAAGTGAAAATATATAGGTTAGTGCTTTAATGAAAAAATAAAGATTAGTTATTTCATATTTTATTATTGATAATGTTGGAAAAAGTATTAGTAAATTGAATATTAATTTTCGTTATTAAATAAAACGTATATCTATGCTGATCATGACAACTAGATAATATCGTTTTTGAATTACATGTAAAACCACTTCGAGTATATTACTACTAATATACTTCTTACTACCTACTCGGCTTTTAATGGATATTCCTATTTATTTCAAAAAGTAATTGATATGTACCGCACCCATATTTTAAAATGTGTGAAACATAAAATATATATAACTTATTATTACATTAAAACATCTAAAAAATGTTTCAGGCAACGTTTACAGAGCCTAATTAATCTCGCATTTGTAATTCAAGACCAAAAAATCTATGATACGTTACTGTCAAAATTGCCAAAGTAACTTATTTCACTGCGAAGTTGACATTACAGGTTTCGTCAACCTTTTTGTAATATTATATCAAAGCCAGCAGCGGGTGCACACACAATTTGTCATACTTCGCAATGAAACTAGCAAATCGGTGATAGTTGTAGGTTAGAGTTGTCATTTAATGTAGGTACGAAAAAATAAAATTACTTACAATGTTATAAAAATTTAAATCATCCAATTTAATATTTGAAATAGATTTAATGTATAGGTACTTACCTATTAATAAGTATATCTTCTGTTTCTCATTAAAACTGATATATCGCGTATGTTAACACCATGAACCTACGTTTCGAGCCCATTACAGCACTCATTATCAGAAAAAGAGAAAAAAGAGTTTAATGGTGACATTGATGACCGAAAGAATGAGAATTCTCCCTGTCAATCAAAAAAGTTACTTTTGCAAACTACCTACTCGTACATATGTACATTATTGTACATACATAAATATATAAAAATAAAACAAAAACAACGGTTGGTCTACAATGCCCAACAATTTTGAAATTAAAATTAAATACTTTAGAACCGATTCATCACGTTAATTAAAACGCTATGACCCTACGTTTCGAGCACGTATTTTAATCAGAAGATAAAATTATCAATAAATAAATTATCGTGGCGTCTTGTTCTGTATAAGAAGAATAAGACATTTTGTTGCAGTGGCAAAATTGGAGTAGTTTTTTTTGGTCCTGAACTAATATTGCGAGATTACATTAGATTATATTAAGTTTGTTAAATTGAACGAAATTTAAATCAAAATGAATTGAAATCTGATTGAATACTTAGTAAGTTTATGTCCAGTTGTAAATCCTATGCATAAAACTACATTGTGCAATGACCGCCCCGAACCGAACTCATTAAGTCACTATTAGTTAAAACAGAAGTACTGGCACAGAGGGACAGTCACTTTAATAAATTTCCTGATATACAGTCATCTGCATTCAGTACCTACCTATTATATTTACCTACAACCCTCCTTAGCCTAATTGATTGGTTAAAATTCTGAACAGCATTTATTTGTGTAATTATCACGTATATCCTTCCTGAGTTATGGATTTTTCTATATACCTACATAAACCATATATCCATACCATAGCTACCTGCAGTACCGGACAAATTGGTTGTAGTTCGGGACTTTGTTGAACTATGTAAGATTGTCCCCAAATATCTATGGTACAAAATAATGAGCGATACTTTTGCGCCTTTCTTTATACTTCCTACTTATAAATGCGAACATTTAAATACTTGGATGACTATGTTTTTTTGTCGATCAGGCAAATAATTAACAACAGAAAGGGTTTTGATAAAAAATTAAAGATAAAGGTTTTGATAAAGGTATATTCTGGAAAGGGACAAATCATATTTTTATTCCGGAATGGTGAAATTAGGGTTCAATAAGCTACGACAGTTTCAGACGAGAAGGGTACGGCACGACACATCCAACCTTTGCCTGTCATGTGGGAAGTAGCACAACGTAGGTATTATTGCAGGAGACTGTACCTATTCCTCTAGTACCTATTCAAATATATATGGTTACCTACGAGACAGGCTTCGCCTAGTGTAGGATCCAGTGAAACCTGCTGATAATTTTTAAATGTACTCTACTACTTCTTTGTTTTAAGACTTGATAATTTTAAATTTCCGTGTAATTTATCTTGTGTACAATAAATATTTTTTACTTTACTTACTTTACTTTACTTACTTTTAATATTTTACCTTTCCGCAAATGCATACTGCGACAATGGATATCCGTTAGCATAGACTAAATGTTATTTTACGTGTTTTACTGTGTATGTTTGTATAAAATGTCTACGTATTTACAAATGTGGAATTTTATCTCTTTATAAATATAAATGTATAACGCGTTCGATTTACACATGATTATTTTTGTTTTATTCCCCTCTGATATCAAAATGGCCCCAATATAACATGATTGTTCCAATGAAAGTGTCGGTAACATAACATGACGTTAAGAACTCCTACTCTGAGAAAAAAATATTAGTCGAATTAACTCGTCTTTGAGTAAATTGTATCCAATGTTGAATTGTTTCTGTCTTTTACTATTGGTTATTTTGTTGATGAGTGATAAGATAAGCACCTAATAAGTTGCTTAAAGTCTCATTATATTTAAAAAAACATTTCAAAGAAAGTTGCAACGACATTGTTGGGTCAACTGCGCGATGGATGCGAGTGCTAATTTCGTCAGGTTTTCTAACGAATGTTTGGCTCAGCGATGAAACCGACTGTTGATGATGCAGGAAAACAGGAGGCCACGAGATCGATCCCGGTGGGTGACTGTTAATGCTTTGTTTATTGTCTGAAATACTTTTGCATTTAATATTGTATTTTCAAAATTTTATTCTATTATTATTTACATTTGTTTGTATCAGTGAGAGATTTAATATTAACTGTTTTTACTTATACAAAGTATTTCGGTAGATTCTCGTTCTCAAGAACATTCTCAGAAGTTACCGGAAAATTCTCATATGGAATATTTGAAACTATGGAAACTTCTCGACGGTGCATTGGTAATAACGACGACTTGCACCAATCGGTTTTTTTTTAACCTGGAGTTTATTTCATATCGAATTGGACAGTTAACGCATGGTTCAGGCCGGGTTGAGTTGAGGCTAACCCTGGTTGGCATAAGTGGCGCTAAGATTTGACTTGCACATACCTAATACCGTAAACTGGAGTTACATTCAACAATTTTTAACTATAAATTTCTCTATCTTGTATAATTAGGCGACAGCAACTATCGGTATTATCGTATATATATACGGATGCGTTCGGAAACGTCGATATTCGCGTTTAAAAATAAAAGGATGTAAAAATTAAACACTTTAGAATGGATTAATCGCGTTTTTTAACACGTTACCTACGTTTCGAGCCCTTTACAGCACTCGTTTTCACAAGGTTAAGATGATGACTGAGAGAATGTGAATTCTCCCCGTCAATCAAAAAAGTTCCTTGTGCAAAATCATCATTTTGATCTTCATCATCAATTGACGTCATTTTATTGTGGGACTGTTCGATCTTATTTTCTTATGGCCGCTCCACACAATTGGCCATCATGGGCCACGTCATCATGGGCATACGGGACGTACCGATACAGCAGATCGGAATGGCAATATTGCGTAACCCCTCTTACTCATAACTGCGTCCCTTATCATCGCGCATAATGGACAATTGTGTGGAGCGGTCTTTAAGATTCTTCTTGAACTTCATACTTGTGCCATGTAACAACGCAAAACAAAAACCAGCATGTAACACCTGTAAAGTTGACGCGTCCATGAGCCACGGTTACCGCTTTCCATGAGGTAGGTCGTATGCCACTAACGTAACATAAACATAAAAGCCGCAACTTAAATGATAGTTAGATCCTTCATTATTAAATGGGTTCGTACATGTAAGATACCAAGTACCTGACCCAATTCTAAAGTGGCATCCGCGCCGCACCCGGAAAGTTGCCGCTCGATACAAATTGTGGAGACATCGATTATTAATTCCGGTTTTATCCGGACTTCATGGTTAGACTGAGGGAAAATTATAATGTTTATTTTATAATACAAGTATCTATTTTTTTCAAAGTATTCACCATGAACACGTATACACTTTTCCTTCCGTTTTAACCACTTGGAAAATACCGACGACCAATCTTCTTTAGTCACCTCCGAAATTTCATAGTTATATGCAGCCAGGGCATCTTCTTTGTTGCCATACCGCTTTCCTCTTAACTTTTCCTTAATTTTCGGAAACAAGTAAAAATCACAGATGTTTTTTAAACCAAAATAATCGAGTGTTCTGGCTGAAGTGTGCGGTGCGGCGTTGTCGTGGTACCAGAGCAGGTGCCGGGTTCCTGACTTCGGCCGCTTGTCACACAATCTGACAAAACTTGTGGAGCACAAACGGTGACACACCATTCCGTGTTAACTGTTCATTGATCCTCCAGCACCACAGTTGCAATACGTCCCGTTTTGCAGAAAAATGAGGCAATCATTTGTTTCTACGTGCTGCGCGCTCGACGACATTTTGTTGGAGTCGGTTCATCTTCAAGTTCACCATACCGTCGACTGCCGCTTTGTTTCAGGATCGTAGTTATATAGCCACATTTCGTCACCGAATTTTTCTATCATAAATTTACGAGGTTATCTTTCTGCAAATCACTGAGTTTGTCAGTCACCCATCTCGAACAACGCTTACGAAGAGACAGCTGTTCGTGTATAATTATTTGCAATGCCGCTGATCCAATGACCAGTTTTCGCTCAAGCTCTACGTATGTAATTCGCCTGTTCTCACAAATATTTTTTTCTAACAGCTTGCACATTTTTGTGAGTAACTGCGGTTGGTGGCCGTCCGGTCTTAGGCTCATCTTCAAAACTAATCCGCCCTCTTTTGAATTCAGCAAACCAATTAAAAACTGTTGCAAACCATAACCTGTTGAAAGTTACTAAAACGAAAGAAAAAAAGAAAGAAAGAAAAAAAAGAAGAAAGAAGAAAGAGAGTGAAAGTTAGTTAGTTAGTTAGTGTAACTAAAAGTTTAAAACATTCTTGAGACTTTAAACCTTTTTTAAAGTCATAATAAATGATACCCAAAAAATCACGTCGAGTGAGCTCCATCGTTGCAGCAAATTCCCGCCAGATACATTAAAAAAAATATTTAAAAAAATATGACTCAGGTTAACAGAGCGTTCCATTCTTAAAAGTGTAATAAAATAACCAGCCTGCAACATGCCAGTATTAAACAAATGAGCATGAGTATCTAATTTTTTTTGACATGCCCCTCGTATCGTATGTTGTCTTATCGACAGAGTGGCTGATGATTGTGGATTACGGAATAATTAACGTCAATAATTTAACACTTTGGCTGACAGTGATACAGTTTTTTTTAATACCACGATGGTGTCAAATAAGCATACGAACCCCTGATGGGAAGCGGTCACCGTAGCCTATGGACGCTTGCAACTCCAGGGGGATCACATGCGCGTCGCCGACACATTAAAATCTTGTACACTCCTTTTTTGAAGAACCCCATACTGTAATCTTTCGGGAAAATCTCGACACGGAGCGCATTCCACACGGAGGAAATTCCTCTGAAACCGCACAGTGCGTGACCATTTTTGTTGCAAGGTGTGTGGATGAGCGCCCTGTCGATAACGGGCAGTGCGATGGTAAGAAGTGGACGTTTATGTCAAACAATTCTTCGGAACACAACCCATTGTATAGGCGATAGAATACACATATGAGGCAAAGTCTCTCCCTAGACTTAAGGGTTCAATACCGACTGAGTTTGGGATCGTCGACAGTTCGTAGAGCGCGCCTCTGGACCGAGTCAAAGGATCCAGGCTGGTATCCAGATGCTCCTGCCCAAAGGTGTCAGCAGTACTCCATATGGGGTCTGACTTGCGACTTATATAACAGCAGTTTTTGTGCCGGAGTAAAATATCCCCTCGCTCTATTGAGCAAACCGAGCTTTTAGGATGCCAGCGCAGCCAGCAGTTAAACATCGTTACGTCCACAAGTACCCGTCTACAGCTATAAAACCAGTACACCAGTTGTTACTTCCTTGTGCTACAACCTTGGCATTGTTACAATTGATGGCGCTTGCTACAGTGTGGAAATTCGAAATCCTACAAAAAAAATGCACACGCTGATTTAAATTGCAATTAGGTATAAATAAATAAATAAAATAGTTCAAAAGTAGGAGTTTCAAAACTGTTTAACAATGAATACTTGTCATTGCAATAGTTGTTATTGGATTAATATTATTGAAACAGACTTCATTTATGATGTTTTTTCTTTGTATAAACCCTAAAGGCAAGCTATGTAGTCTTACCATATTACCCGTATATTAACGCTAAACTTAATTATTTTCTTGTAAGCAGCTGGTGTAGAAGTTCACTTTGGTATTAGCTTCTGGTGAAGTTGTTATTAACTTATTCGTTACATGAACCTTAATTAAGAGTTACGTTACGACCTAGGCTTAGCACCAATCGTGGGTAGAATATGGCCTTTAGTTAATATACTTAATGTAATATGACAAAACCATATAACAATCTTATTATAAACCGACCATTGTTTTTTTTTTCTACGGAAAACTTACAGCTAAGTTAACCCAATTACAAGTTTCCACAGATACTCGTAGAAATAACTTAAGTTACTTTAAGGAACTTTAAGGTACTTTTGTAAGCTTATATGGTTTATTCATTATTCATTAAATTTGTATGTCTTTCCCATCACGGAACAATGGTGTTTCGGACCTTTGGGAGGCGTACGCGGAGCCGAAGCCAACACGCAGAGGCCCTTTCGACAATTTAATGAAATGTAAGGGGCACACCGAGCGGATGTTGCACCTGCCCGAGTCATGAGTCATGGGACGCACGCAGAGGCAGCACCCGCCAGGGTGTATATAATAAACTATTGAGATTTAATGGAATCTAAAATATACTGGACTATTAGGTGAAGGTGGTGGTCTCAATACTGGGTTATAGAGAACAAAATCGGACGTCTGCCTAAAAAAATAGTAATCAATTTTATTTCCGGCAAACGGTGACCCGTTTGCCGGAAATAAAATTGGTAGCGAGTGATTTGTGGGCGAGTCATCGCCCACATAAGATGGGCCCCCACAAAAAGCGACATCTAAGATGGCTCGAGGGCAACACCGGTATGAGGGCTGGGGTAGTGAGGTGTCAATGGACTTTAAACATATAGCCAACTCGCCACTAAGGTTTCCACATCTACCCTCGAGAACACAGCTTTCGCGACCCCACTCTGGACGGCCGGTTAAGGCAAGCTAGATGCGGAGGACTTCGGTCGGACGACGGAGTCCCCCAGGAGCGCTCATCAGGTACGTGGGGTCGCTACTCTCCAACAACTCCCCACAAGCTGCCCTGCGTTGACTGATTGCACTGGTCGAAACCAGTGGGCGATGGGGTCGTCACATGGCCTATAAAAGGCCACTTAAAAAATAACAATTTTCAAAGATTATTCATTACAGTTGGTAATGAGCGATTCATATGTAAATGACAATTTGTTTCCTCACCACACATCACTGTCCGTACTTTTAATGCCGATGACATCAAGTTGACGTCTCGCTGCATATAGCATGATCCCATATAGTTTTATTGTAATCCATTGTACTGTACTTTTATTGCAATTAATCATTAGTTACAATAAAACTACCAGAACCGGTGTCTCAGATCAGGTGTCGGTGTCAGGGCCGCTAAGTCAAATGGGATTGGGCTGGACATGTCTGCCGCATGCACCCGGAGCGATGAGCCAAATTGGCTACCAATTGGATCCTATAGGGCGGACGGAGCAGATGCAGGTCAAGAAGATGGCGGGATGACCTGGACTCATTATGTAGCGACTGGCGGGAGCATGCACTAAGCCGTCACGAGAGGCGGAGCAGAGGGGAGGCCTTTGCTCAGCAGTGGGACACAGCATAGAAGTACTTAGTAGATTATATTTAAAAAAAACATTAGTATCAAACATTTTAATCATGTACAAATGACTTCGAAAGTTATCTATTCATACGTGGAATATAATAATTAATACCTACTTGTTACGTAAAACGTAAATGAAACTGTTTCTTTTGTTTCTATACAGCGTGTTTTTTTTTCATTAACTAGTGGAGATTCTTCAGGTTAAAGGATGACTCACACTATAACGCTCCGGGACGTGACCGGGCCGGGACGATCCGTCAGTTTCTATAGAAAACTTCACGTTACCACCGAGGGCTCCGAGCTATTACGTGATTCTGCCTATAGAAATTGACAGATCGCCCCGTCCCGCCCCGTCCCGTCCTGTTCTGAATTAATTTCTCCGAGAAGTGTCTTATCTCTTACGGTTTTTGGTATATTTAATTAATACATTTATTAGCTGAATCAGTGTAAAAGGTTTTTCATCACCTCCTAATGTTATTAACGATTAAATTTAGATTATCTTACTTTTTACTAATATAAATATAAAAAAATAAATATGAAAAATATTAAGTCAGTTATTGGGATTTGATCCTGGGACCTCATAGGCTAACACTCAATAAGAAAACCATCTACCACTGAACTGTGTTTTGGCATTCTCTGTCAGGATTTAAGTAATGTTTTGTCATATTAAATAATATTTAAAACGGGTCACTCACGTAATTTAGTCTATTTTTGCTCGACATGTTTCGTTCTTTACGAAGAACGTCATCAGGAGCGACCACCCGCGACAGAGGCAAGTCGTACACTGCGGGCTAATGCCCTATCTACCCGCCGCTACCACCGCCAGCTGCAAGTACCAGAGCAGATAGGGCATTAGCCCGCAGTGTGTATACAAAGGCCAGTATTTCCTCCAGGTGGATGGGGTTGCGATGGGTAGTCCGGTTGCTCCAGTAATTGCTAACATCTGGATGGAGCATTTTGAGGAATTAGCACTCAAGTCGGGACCTAACGTAATCATGATGTGGAAAAGGTATGTAGACGATGTTTTCTGTATTTTGAAAGGAGATTACGTCACCGTCAAAAATTACTCCGAGCACTTGAACTCCATCCACTCAAAGATTAAGGTCACATATGAAACAGAAAGTGACAGGACCTTACCTTTTCTGGATGTCAAGCTAAGGGTGAGATCGGACGGCACTTTGGCGCACTCGGTGTACAGAAAGCCTACGCATACCGATAGGTACTTGCAAGCATCCTCTCATCATCACCCAAGGCACCTACAATCCGTGGTCACGTCCTTGGTGAACAGGGCACATGACTTATGTGACGATGAACACTTGGACGGTGAACTAGCCCATGTCCGATGTGTGTTAGAGAGGAATGGATACCGTGGGAGGATGAATCGCAGGCCGAAGAGAACGGAAAGACATCCAGAGGTCAACAGACAGCCAGCGTTCTTGCCGTATGTGAAAGGAGTAACGGACAAAATTGGAACAGTACTTAAGAAATTCTCCATCAAGACTGTATACAAGCCGTTATTCAAAGTAGCAGATCTTTTACGCAGTCCAAAAGATGTCATTCCATACCAAAACCCGGGCGTGTACAAAATAGAATGCAGTTGCGGAAGTGTGTACATTGGCCAAACTAAACGGAGCGTGCAAGAGAGGGTGAAGGAGCACATAGCAGCAGTTAAAAACCGCCAAGTACACAAATCCGCGATCGCCGAACATCTTCTTACATCTGGCGTAAATCACTGGATTGAACTCCATAAACCAAAAATTGTCTCCACTGAACGCCATTATTATCCTCGAGTAGTTCGAGAGGCAATTGAAATCAAGAAACACCCTAGAAATTTTAATAGGGAGGATGGTTTTAACTTATCACCAACTTGGGGACCAGTGATCCAGAAGTTGCAGCCACGGGATATATCTTCGGATGTACGCGGGGATATTGTGAGTGTCGTGTGTCGGACTATTGACAATAATTAACATATGTTTTGTGGGTAGTTTATAAATTGTGTGTTTACCCCAAATTTCTACATAGACTTTTCGTTGGGTAGTTACACAAATCTCTGTTTTGACATTTTGCTGGGACATCAGTCAGCCGCGACCATGACCAGTGAAACCTGTGTCGAAACGTCGGTAAATAAGGTAAACAAATTAATTCGCGTTAGACCCGTTTAATAATTATGTTTAAATAGTATGAAGTTTTTTTTTCAATACAGATGCGAAAAAAAATACAGCAGAAGGAATTTGTAAGTTTTTTTATTATTTCCGTAACACTGTTGTAACTAAACTATCAATAACATCTTCAAAACGTTTATCCCTACTTAGTATTTATCATTTTCAATATCATAATCATTATTTCTCATTAACAAAATAATAAATCGCATGTGACAAATCGTATCGTCATGTCTAATAGAGCCTTCGAACATGTTTACCTGATTAAAAAACGCCTCTACTTTGACAGATGTTTCGTTGGCTGTTCCGTTTCATACACACAGATTTATTATTATGATGAAGAGGTAAATAGTGGAATATGAATTATGAATATCTTTATCTTTAATATTGTTGCGGTAATAGTAGGTATTTAGCTATATTACGTCTCGGCAAAGTTAACTAATAATAATACTCTTCGGTAAGCCGTCATGAATTGGAACAAAACTCAATTAAGAAAATTGGAAAAGTAAAAAGCACTAGGTCGCAAAAACTAACTTTGCGCACGCAAAACAGCCAAAAACGAGCACTGTTTGAGCAACTGTAATGAAAAATGTAATTTCTTTTATTTAGAAAAAAAGCGATTTACCTACTAAGCTTCTATTAATGACTGTAATGTGCAACCTGTCGAATCTAACGTAAATTGAAATAAATAGTCTATACATACATTTTACTAAATATACGTATTTCTAAGGCCGTTGTTAATTACAAAATTTCTAATATATAATTAGTCAAAACACTAGTACCTTTACTACATTACGTTTAATGATTGATGCTAATGATGATGATGATTAATGATCGATTATCGCAACTACTCAAATTATAATCATCCTGTACGCGGGGTGACGACTTCAGCGCCCATTGTACGGGCTCTGCCCATCACACAACTTTTCCCTACTTATCGTGACCGATGACTTTTAAGCCTCTGTCGGAGGTCGTAAGCCGATGACGTCACTTAAGTTAAACTCAATAAACTGCCAAACTAAAGTTCCACCGTATCGTTACAAGTTCGACCCTCGACCCTCCGAGATCGTCCCAGCAGATTCAGAGTGATATAAACGCTCGTATTTCGTTCGAGATTTGCTCTATAGGATAACCTTGTGGATCAGTCAAGCGCGGTCGGGAGCCTAAATTGCCCCCTTTGTTTTTATCCCCTAGCTCGTCTTGGGGAAAATCTTGTTACTGGCAGTGTTATGAACTTGTTTGTATTCACTCCGAACGCCGGCATGGTCTTCAGATATGGATATTGCTCGCCCGTGGATGAACGAAAGATGTAGAGGCGGTCGAGGCCAATTGCGATCCGGAAATGCCAACAGGTGACGGGTGGGAAAAGGTTTGTCGTGAAAGTAAGAGGAAAACCATTAACATTGACTTTGTGTTTAGTGAAATTAAGGTGACGTAGCACGTTCATTTATGGATAAGAAAATGAATATGTATATCCTTTTTTAGGGTTCCGGTGTCAACTAGGAACCCTTATATATTAAATAATATTTAAAACGGGTCACTCACGTAATTTAGTCGATTTTCGCTCGACATGTTTCGTTCTTTACGAAGAACATCATCAGGAGCGCCCACTCGCGACAGAGGCAAGTCGTACACTGCGGGCTAATGCCCTATCTGCTCTGGTACTTGCAGCTGGCGGTGGGAGCGGCGCGGGGGGCGACACGGCGGACGATCTACCCTCGTTCTCATTATCATCGCTTTTGCCAACCGGGTTGCAAACAACACTCACTACGTCACTCGCTAAGGGCACGTTCACACAGTCCACTGACGCGGTACCCAAAACCGTTTTCCAACTGGGAGGCACTGACCAACCACAATCACGGTTGAAGTTCGGATGACGACTTATTTCAATAGCCTCCCGTATTTTCCGCTGAACTACGAATTTTTCTCTAGCCAACACGGTTACCCTATCAAACCTAATATAGTGCGTCGAATCCGAGTCCAATACGTGTTCCGTTACCGCAGAACCACGGCCATCTCGGTTTTTCATACTACGTATGTGTTCTGTGAGTCTCGTAGAAATATTCCGGCCGGTCTCTCCAATATAATTCTTTCCACAAGAACACGGAATCATATATACCCCAGGACCATTTAAGGGCTCCTTGTCCTTCGGCGAACGCAACCATTGTCTCAGCTGAGTGTTTGGACGGAAAATCGTCTTGATGCAATATCTACGGCGTAACAAGTGTCCGATTTTATCCGTCACGCCCTTAATGTACGGCAGGTATAAGGGCAACCTTTCCACTGCAGCCGATCGACGACGCGCCGATGTGTTCGCAACACGTTTACTTTGCCTCCAATTGTACCCGTTGTTTTCCAACACACATTTCACGTGGTTCAGCTCACGGTCTAAGTGCTGCGGATCGCACAGACTCAAGGCACGATTAATCAAAGTTCTCGGTACTGAGGACAATTGCGAAGGATGATGGTGTGAATCTGCCCTTAGATACCGGTCCGTATGCGTCGGCTTGCGGTAAACTGTAGTATGCACTCGACCACACGGTTTACGCATAACCAGGACGTCCAAAAACGGCAATTCTCCTTCTTTTTCCTCCTCCACAGTGAACCTGATTTTCGGATGCAAGGTGTTAAGATGTTCCGTGAATTCCCGCAGACCATTTTTAGAGATGACAGCAAAAATATCGTCCACATACCGCCACCAATATCTAGGTACCACAGGCGTGCTTTTTAAAGCGTTCTCTTCTAGCCACTCCATAAAGATATTGGCAGTAACAGGAGCTATTGGTGAACCCATGGCCACACCGTCAACCTGAAGGTAGAAATCTCCCCTCCACATCAGATATCCAGATTTCAGACATAACTCGAACGCTTCCATATACTCGGCAGGTAAATCAGTGGTACCTACTAGGTTCGATATTATCTTAATAGTATCATCTACCGGTACATTAGTGAACAATGACGTCACATCAAAGCTCACCATGAGTTCATCTTCATGTAGTTGGATATCTTTTAACAGGTTGATGAAGTGCCTGGAATCCTTTATGTAACTCGCAGTCCAATATATATATATATATATAGTGGCTAGAAGAGAACGCTTTAAAAAGCACGCCTGTGGTACCTAGATATTGGTGGCGGTATGTGGACGATATTTTTGCTGTCATCTCTAAAAATGGTCTGCGGGAATTCACGGAACATCTTAACACCTTGCATCCGAAAATCAGGTTCACTGTGGAGGAGGAAAAAGAAGGAGAATTGCCGTTTTTGGACGTCCTGGTTATGCGTAAACCGTGTGGTCGAGTGCATACTACAGTTTACCGCAAGCCGACGCATACGGACCGGTATCTAAGGGCAGATTCACACCATCATCCTTCGCAATTGTCCTCAGTACCGAGAACTTTGATTAATCGTGCCTTGAGTCTGTGCGATCCGCAGCACTTAGACCGTGAGCTGAACCACGTGAAATGTGTGTTGGAAAACAACGGGTACAATTGGAGGCAAAGTAAACGTGTTGCGAACACATCGGCGCGTCGTCGATCGGCTGCAGTGGAAAGGTTGCCCTTATACCTGCCGTACATTAAGGGCGTGACGGATAAAATCGGACACTTGTTACGCCGTAGATATTGCATCAAGACGATTTTCCGTCCAAACACTCAGCTGAGACAATGGTTGCGTTCGCCGAAGGACAAGGAGCCCTTAAATGGTCCTGGGGTATATATGATTCCGTGTTCTTGTGGAAAGAATTATATTGGAGAGACCGGCCGGAATATTTCTACGAGACTCACAGAACACATACGTAGTATGAAAAACCGAGATGGCCGTGGTTCTGCGGTAACGGAACACGTATTGGACTCGGATTCGACGCACTATATTAGGTTTGATAGGGTAACCGTGTTGGCTAGAGAAAAATTCGTAGTTCAGCGGAAAATACGGGAGGCTATTGAAATAAGTCGTCATCCGAACTTCAACCGTGATTGTGGTTGGTCAGTGCCTCCCAGTTGGAAAACGGTTTTGGGTACCGCGTCAGTGGACTGTGTGAACGTGCCCTTAGCGAGTGACGTAGTGAGTGTTGTTTGCAACCCGGTTGGCAAAAGCGATGATAATGAGAACGAGGGTAGATCGTCCGCCGTGTCGCCCCCCGCGCCGCTCCCACCGCCAGCTGCAAGTACCAGAGCAGATAGGGCATTAGCCCGCAGTGTACGACTTGCCTCTGTCGCGAGTGGGCGCTCCTGATGATGTTCTTCGTAAAGAACGAAACATGTCGAGCGAAAATCGACTAAATTACGTGAGTGACCCGTTTTAAATATTATTTAATATGTTCGAGTCTCACGAGAGTTTTATAGTTAAAATAGGAACCCTTATAGTTTCGTTATGTCTGTCCGTCTTGATGTCTGTCCGCGGATAATCTCAGTGACCGTTAATACTAGAAAGCTGTAATTTGGTGCGAATGCCAATATTAATATCAGTCACGCCAAACGTGTAAAAGTGGTAGAATTATTTTTTTGTGTACCTCCGGTACGTCAAATGGGGTTAATTGTTTTTTCCAGTCCTCCGGGCAATTAGATATATATTTAAAAACACAAAGGGGTTTTCTAAACACATTTTTTGATAAAGTGAATATTTTTGGTAATATTGGTTCAGATATTTAAAAAAAATGTGTCCCTAGCTAGAGGCGGCTCTACTTTTGAACAGGGTTACTTCTAAATTATGAAAAGAAATCATGAAAGTAGACCTTTATAAAGACTTTCAAAGAAAATAATTTTAAACGGGTCAGCTTAACCATTTTTGATTTTTTTCCAACAAGTGATGTCCTCTTAGTAAAAGCGCATACCTATAGGTACATATGAGGCGTAAGTGCTGCGAAGATACTCTTTATTAGTAGTTAGGGTCATGGTATCTACTTAAATCTTTTACTGCCATTGAACTAAATTTATCAAGTAAATGTTATTCATTTGTTTGCCCGTATACAAGTCTGCTAAATATCCTCTACGCACCCTTTATGACCTCCACGCGCGTGTCCTGGGAATGTTTTTAGTCCAATTCCAATTAACGTACCTGCCTCAGTATTTATTTTCTTTGTAGCTCTTAAGGCATAAAATAAAATCTGCTTCTGTGATACTTTTTGGTTTGTGTTTTTTTTAACAAGCTAGTATATAATATATTATAATCAAAACAAAGTATTTGTACCAACTTCTGCATAAAAGAGGAATTAAAAAAATCGTTATGCATATTAAGTAAGCACTGTGAAAAGCACAGCCCGCAAATACCAGATGAAGCAAATCGAACGTGCAAAGGAGCTCAACCCCTTTCTGGACTATTTCATCGAAGAAGCCTTGGTGTCATTCTTATTGGTTACGTAATACGGGCTAGTCGAAAGCTCAAGCCAGCCAATATAAGCGCGTCTCTAATTATGCATAGTTATCACGGATCTTCGTGTGACAGTTACACTGGTTTGCCAAAAGATTCAACTCTCCTGCGTTAGAAACCAATGGAAAATCGGAATACAAAACCTGGCGGGAAAATTACGATGCAGTAAAAAGCGAGACGCCCTCGAGGCTCTTCTCGCCTTGTTTTTATCCCGTTTATTATGGGAACCTTGTTATTCGGAAGTTATGAACTTGTTTACATTTGGGTTGCGAGCGCCTAGAGAACCAACAGGTGAGCAGCGAATCCTTTGCCGTGTAGAGGGAAACGTTTGCGCGGGGGATAGCGCGGCAACCATGCAAGTCGAGCGGAAAATTGGAATATGACAGAAGCTACGTAAATATTTAGCGCAATGTTATTATTTGCGTAAGTAGTAACGTTGATTTCGGACCGTGTCTGGGTCAAGCACAATACGATGTTACACGTCTTTCCGGTGGACTATTGAAAAGTTAAGGGCTTTAGCTTTGGCATTAAAATAGTACAGACGGTTGAGCGTAAATACCTAAAATACGTAATACTTCTTACTAAGTAATCATCCTTTCTATGAGATTACGTTTATTTAATATTATATTCTAATCCATCACAAATATTCATAAAGCCAGTGAAGTGAACGAAATATTTTTAGGTTTTCGTTTATTATGCTTATTCATATAATGTTTTAAAGGTGCTGGCGTTTAAGTGCGCATAATTCTCTTTTGGCTCTAACCTTTTTTACAGAATACCAAGTTTATTAGGTGACTTACTGGCCGATTGTAAAAAAATCCTGACATAAATTTCGCTTCAAGTGAATCGTTGACTAATCAAATATATAAAAATACATTTACGTAAGCCACTTTAAAAAATACTTTCGCCAGCTAACATTGTAGGTACTTTACCGCATTTGGATGGATGTAGAAGAATTACAAGAAGAACCATACATACCCCACCACACACGTAAGTTTTCTCTGAGTTCAACATTATTTTCTGATTAATTTGTTTATTTTCTGTAAGTATCTCCGCAATATCCTCATTTTCGAAATTGTGAATTATCCGCTCGATGCCTCAACAGATGTTTTCTCTGTTAGTTAATATTGGTCAAGAAATCAAAAGCTAGTTAAAGTTGTCTTGACGAACGGAATACTAATTATGTTGATGAAACCAAGCGCCGTGGTTGGAATTTGAGTAGGATAACGTTCCCAGACTTTATTGTTATCGTATACTTACTATTCATAAATTATCAAGATTAATTTTCAAAACGAATAAGTACAACAGGTAATAACAATTTTACAAGTAGAGCCACTTTTGTATCTTATTAACACAAATCTATAGGGTAGTCCATAGTTCCATACCACAATGTTTTAACTTTCATTAAAACATTTTTAATGATCTTAATTATAAAATATAAAATTAATGTACCTGTGTTACCTATTAATAAACAATGACTTATACCAGTTCTACCTTGGTAAAAAATATTACTTTTAAAATAATTTAAATATTACATTCTTGCAGCATGACATTATTTAACAAACGTAGATACTTACATTTTCAAGTGACAACTTTGAGTGCTCGAAATTTATAAATTGGCCGGCCACGCTATTAAAGTCGCAGACCAGTCGCACTAGTATTTTATAAAATAAATCACTGGCTTCTAATTGAATCATGCAATGAATAACACATTCCTTATTTACTGTAGAAAATATTTATGGTATTCATAAAGTGCCGTGACGACGGCCATTCGGGGCTCACTCTCTGCTTCCGTGATAGCCTTCGCGTGTATTTCGGAGATTTATTATCTGATAGGCCGAGGATAAGGCAGATTTGGACTAGCAGCACTTAAATTTGACCAGTTTAAGGTAATTTGAATACGAAGTTTCCTAATGGTGGCGGTATCATTGTGGCCCAAGAACGCTTTTGCCAGTGAGTAAATTAGATTAGCCAGAAATAACCTGTAAGTTATATTTAGTTGTTATGTCAAATCAACTAACTTGCATACCTATTTTACTTATTTAAATTATACTCTAGACAAATATGTGTATAATGTTCATCACACAAGACAACATTCTTGACTTGAAAACTGAAATGGCATTCAGATTCATATCCAACATGACGACGCTTATGGTAGGTATCTATATTTTTATGCTAATTTTATTAAGCGAGTGTTATATTGCCCGTATTTAAATACACGACACCAAAACATTTTCGGCTTCTGTCATGGCCCATGACATGACGTGTCTTACCGCTAGTCTACCGATGCTGACTGTTATGTTTAATAACCTTTTTAACAAGGCTATCTACAACTTACTAAAAAAGATTCCTGGGTTACTTTGGCTATATAGCCCGACGTGAACTAACAACATCGAGAGGCTTTTAGTTGTTGGGAAAGTGGACGGAAAGCGGCAACGTGGCAGGTATCCCAGGCGTGGCAGGGGTAGAAAGGTAAGGTAAACATAACAGTCAGCATCGATAGACTAGCGGTAAGACACGTCATGTCATGGGCCATGACAGAAGCCGAAAATGTTTTGGTGTCGTGTATTTAAATACGGGAAATATAACACTCGCTTAATAAAATTAGCATAAAAATATAGATACCTACCATAAGCGTCGTCATGTTGGATATAAATCTGAATGCCATTTCAGTTTTCAAGTCAAGAATGTTGTCTTGTGTGATGAACATTATACACATATTTGTCTAGAGTATAATTTAAATAAGTAAAATAGGTATGCAAGTTAGTTGATTTGATATAACAACTAAATATAACATGGGCCATGACAAAGTCGGAAATGTTTTTTTGTGGTGTAATTACGGGCAATAGAACACTCGCTAAATAAAATTAGCATGAAATATAGATACCATAAGGGTCGTCACGTTGGATATAAAGGATGACTCACAGTAGTCCGTTCCGTTCCGATCCGATACGGGACGATCTGTCAGTTTCTATACAAAAAGTCACTTGACGTCCGAGGGCTCCGAGCTATCACGTGATACTTTCTATAGAAACTGACAGATCGTCAGGGCGTCTACCGCGAAAGCAGGTTTTCGTAGCAAACATAGTATCTACTGCCAGCTTCAGTAATCGTTCAAAGCTTTTTTATGGGTAAGTACACCAAGTCAGCCCACGCTTTGCTTAAAATAAGTTATTTATATTCAGTGTAATGTTATATTACAAAATAAGTAGTCATCATGTGTATAATGCTATCGACTTTGCACGAGTAATAGGATACTCCCACGTCGTATGTGGGTGTAATGTACATTTACAGTGTACTCGTAGCTTGAGGGCAGTTTCCAGCCGGAGCAAAGGGATGATAAAATAGACATAAGTGGAGCTCGCAGAAATTTGCTATTTCCTTTAGCATTAATTTACTTGTGAATAGGAGGTTTAATGTAAGTATACACAGGATCTTGGGCCATATAGATATCGTAATTAGGTACTTAAAAATCTAATTTATATTTGATAAATTGTGATCATTATGACTATTATGAGCCATAAAATTTACTTTACCTTGTTTCCACGCACAAATCAAAAGTTGGCAAGACGAATAGAATTTTGATCTCTCAAAATGAAGAATCATGTAACGGTGCATTTCTGTGCACATTCTCTAAAATATGCCCGATTTAACCCCAATAAAGGATGACTCGCGGTAGTACGGGCCCGGACAGGCCGGGTCGTGAGTTCGTGACCGATGTGTCAATTTCCTGTTTTCTATAGGTAGAATTTGACACATCGGTCACGGCACTCACGGCTCGACCCGATCGAGTGACACAGTGAATCGAGTAGAGCAAGCAAATGGGACAAAAATATTTTTTCTTCAGGTATTTGACTTTGGGTATATGAGATCATTATTTATTAGCAAATAGGTTACTTTATTTGTTTATAGTACCTATGTAAGATAATTGCAATGCTCTAACAGAGTATCATGTACGTACTTTTTAGGTACTATTTTTACATCTTGTAACTATAATTATGAGCATGATTGCAGTAAGTAAATAAATGAATCGTTTTTTTCCATTGGATTGGAATTTGGAGGAGGGAGGGGGGGATTTAGAATTTTAGATTAACTTTATTTATATATTTATTTATTCAAGTAATGATAACAATCAAACTTTAATTTTATTGCCGGTGTCATGGTCACTCTACTAATAAAATATTTGCGTCATCAGTGGTAAGGTAACTTTTGAAACATCGTACCTATCTCAATTGACATTATCATAACGTGACACTTCATTTGATCACGAGATCGTTGTTTTAATTAGATCCTATGGTAAACGATTTATTAACATTAACTGTCTGTGTTCCTTAGAGCCCACAATAGCACAGAGCAAACAATAACTCCTCGGAACTTCTTGAATGCACTAAACTCTCCACGTTTGGTCGCTTGGTCTTCAAACATGCCTTTGTAAATTCCTTCTGTGGCCTTCCAGGACCTGTTACGGCTTCAGCAGGTGTGCACGGTATTGTCGTACATTTAATACACCTTGAAATTGTTTGGTTCACTGTGAAACCAGTTCGAGTTCTTTTAGAGAAAACGCCGTTTACATCTTCTAACAGTATCCCATTTCTGAGCGATCTACACTGAAATTTGGGAGTTTTTGACTTTAATTTGTCTGTGAGTTTCCTCGGTTATTCTGCTTAAATCATGTACGAGTACAGATGCTTTAGTCTGTAGTCATATGTGTAACATACCTATATAGGTATGTTACACATAGATAAATTGCACAGGAGCGACAGACAAATATTTATGACATTTAATTTTCTGCTTGTAAAAGTCTAAATCAAAGTAAAAATATAACGATTGTTTGGAAACAGGTTCAGATTTTACCAAAAAAAATGTTTTATATGATCAAAATGATGTCCAAAATACCATTCAGTTTCGAATCCATAACTATAACAATAACACAAAGTACTTGGAAATGTACACAATTGTTTTTTAAATTAAGAGCAATTACGCAAATGAATGCACAGCAAATTCACAGTGATCCTGCTTACTCTAATTACTTATGAAGAGGGGGTTTCGGAAAAAAATTACATGTGGTAATCTTAATGTATACTTGTACGAGTAAGTACGGATCTGAAATAATTAGTTTTTGAATATCTGATGTAACAGCGGTACGGATCTGATAAGGGTTTTGTCCCATTTGCTTGTTATACTCGATTCACAGTTAAGGCAAGTACTGTTTGTTACTCTTGCTCATTTCTAGCATGCTTAATAGCAAGAGGGGCTGGCAGCGGGGGCCCTCCCACTTCCCCGCTTGCTAATAAGCATGCTAGTAATGAGCATGTGTAACAGTACCTTTAGACCTGGGTGGGTTTAGAGGATGATGGGGATGGGGGTACGAAATGTATTTAAATTCTCAAGGCTGTTACACCAAAGTAGGGCAGTAATTGGACTATAACGATAGTCCAATTACTGCTCACACTAACTAAATATTAATCAAAATATTCAAACGATTTTCAAGAAATTCGTTCTTCAAATTTATTTTTCAATAAGGAAGCGAATGAAAACGTCGATTTGATGTCGACGTCGATTAAGAACTTTGTAAACACACAGGCGATTTATAAGCAAGTTGAAAGCGAGGTTAGTGCGCGAAACGCGTAGAGGTGGGATTCTATACTAAGGCCGACGGTGCGCGCTCGTGACGGACTCGCTACGTCTCGCGACGAGCTCGATCCGTTAAGCACTTGCCTCGCTTTCAACTTGCCCACATATCGTAACTTGAAAACAGTCGCGTAAGTATCAAGGACAACAATGAGAGAAAAGACTTTCGTTGTATTTTTACAACATTTAAAATTAAATATAGACATACGTATTATTTGCGTAAAAGATGTTACTTCTATCTCTGACTTTTCACTGTTCCTATGTACATATAAGTAGGTACTCCGGATTTGCCCGAGGACGTGTCTTGCCTTCCAGCTTCATTTCCTTTTATACTCGCAGTAAGCAACAATCACTCTCCGTGTCGGGAGCTGGGGCCTTACCATGACGTCTTAACGCGATTCAGTTTAGGTTCAGTTTAGGCTCAGGGCCCTTACTATAACGTCTTAACGCAATTCAGTTTAGGTTCAGTTTAGGCTCAGGGGCCTTACTATGATGTCTTAACGCGATTCAGTTTAGGTTCAGTTTAGGCTCAGGGGACTTACCAAGACGTCTTAATGTGATTCAGTTTAGGTTCAGTTTAGGCTCAGGGCCCTTACTATAACGTCTTAACGCAATTCAGTTTAGGTTCAGTTTAGGCTCAGGGGCCTTACTATGATGTCTTAACGCGATTCAGTTTAGGTTCAGTTTAAGCTCAGGGGTGTTAAGACGTCATGATAAAGCCCCTGGTTTCAAATCACTAACTATACCAACTAATATACTAATAATAATACATTAGAACTAATATCTTACTCCAACTTGAACCTAAACTTCAAATAAAATAAATCATCTATGGAAAAAAAAAACGAATTTAAAATCAAGTTTATTTTTTTCACAGCTGCGACACCACTGACCTAAGTCTACTATAGCTACATTATTATTGAAGTAAAACATTTCTGGTTAAACATATCTTACCACTTTTTTTACTTAAATGTTAGTAGAAACTGTAGTTAATATACGTGATTATCCATTTCAAAGTGTTTCATTTTAATGAATACTCGCGGTATTTGAAGATTTAACAATGCATATTTATGTACTTAGAAAGCTAATTAATACGTAAGTATAGTGAACAATATAGTGAACAAGAACCCAGGGAGGTGTAAATGAAAATGTTACCTCACGGGATTGCCTGTAGGTACTATAGCGTTCAAAATTGCATGGCATGGGCATAATTATTAATAAATTCATTTATAAAATGCCCATGCTTTTTTGAACGCGTGTGTACCTAGGTACTTACCAAAATATGATATGAATTTCGTTGAGTTCGCGTCTAAAAAACTGATTTCATAAAACATTTTGGGATGAGTTGTGCCGGTAATATTTAAAGGGATGCCTCAATTTCTTTAGTAGGTACCTTTCCACTAGTTGCAACGTATACCTACTCTTCAAATTCGGAATCGGTGTAGCAATTTTTAACAAATCAAAGACGTACCTATTTTTTTAAATCAGTGAGTGAAGTAAAATATATTATGCCAACACCTTTGACAAAGATTTGAGAATTTCAAAACATTAGTATATCAAACTGCCGTCATGCTCCCGTACCTACTACACGGCTATTGTAAACCCGCAGGCTGGATTGACGATCCGGTGCCGACAGACAGGGCCTTCCCGGCAAGCGTGCATACGTGACTCAATGCTATGTTCCGTTATATACCGACCCTAAGGCGTTGCATATATTTCCAGTATGAGGCTGTGTTAGTAGTTTCCGCTTCATCCTCACCCAGAAACTAACTAGCTTAGGTTTCCGAGAGTACTTATTCATCAAGTGACCTCTGACACAAATGTGTACCTACTACTACTACAGTAACAAATAAATATGGAAATGTGCAATAATTAACAACGTGTTAAGAGTTTTAGGCCTCCCGTACTGGAAGCGAGGACCTATAACTTCAAATAATAGATTTAAAAAAAAACTTACTACCTACTGAAATTAGTAGGTACTTATGTACAAATTTGTGTCAGAAAAGTGTGTCACGGTACATGCCTTTGCCGAGTACATAATAAATATAAATAAATATTATAAATATTATGGGACAATCTTACACAAATCGACCTAGTCTCACGGTAAGCTCAATAAGGCTTGTGTTGTGAGTACTAGGCGACGATATATATAATAGACAGACACATATAAATACCGCATCCAACGGAGAGCAGCTCGAATTGTCAACTGCCAACGTATTTCTGATCGGCTTGATCCCTTGGCGCTGCGTAGAGATGTGGCCTCACTCTGTATTTTCTATCGCATGTATTATGGGGAGTGTTCCGAGGAATTGTTCGGATTAATCCCTGTCGCTTCTTTCCGCCATCGCCCTACGCGACAATATTTCCACTCTCACCATTTAGATGGTTGGCAGTCCTCAACTGTGCGCTTTTCCCGAAACTTCCTGCCTCGCACAGCTAAACTGTGGAACGAACTGTCGCCAGCGGTGTTTCCGGACCGATACGACCTTCAAACCTTCAAGAAAAGAGCGTACTCCCACCTTAAAGGCCGGCAACGCACTTGCGACACCTCTGGTGTTGCGGGTGTCCATGGACGACGTTAATCGCTTACCATCAGGTGATTCGTTTGCTCGTTTGCCCCCTATAGCATAAAAAAAAAAAAAAAAAATACTTAAATACATAGAAAACATCCATAACTCAGGAACAAATTTTAACTATAAAACTCTCGTGAGACTCGAACATATTAAATAATATTTAAAACGGGTCACTCACGTAATTTAGTCGATTTTCGCTCGACATGTTTCGTTCTTTACGAAGAACGTCACCAGGAGCGCCCACTCGCGACAGAGGCAAGTCGTACTAAATTACGAGCGAAAATCGACTAACTTACGTGAGTGACCCGTTTTAAATATTATTTAATATGTTCAGGAACAAATATTCGTGATAAACACACAAATAATTGCCCTGACCAGGATTCGAACCCGGGACCTCCTGCTTCGTAGGCAGGGTCACTACCAACTAGGCTAGGAGGCCGTTTTATGTCTTAAAGGCAGTTTATGGTTCACGGCAACCCCTTGACCAATTCCTTGACCTTGCTAATATTGAACGTAAAAATTATTATTTATTTATCTTATCTTATTCTTCATCTTATTAATCGCATATCTAACTACCTCCCAAATTCCACGACGATCTGAACAACGATACTCGAGTTATCATCGAACAAACATACAAACATACATGCAAATATACATACAAACATACAGCCATACATACAAACATGCATACATACAAACAAGGGATTGTCCAAGTAGACTAAGAGAAATTCGCTCGCTCGTTCAACTAGTGGTTCGCCACGAAGTGAACTCGCGGTCCCTATATCTCCCTATATAATTTCATCTAATAACCATTCATACAAGCATACATACATACAAATGACGGATTGTCCATATAGATTTGAAGGACTTGCTCGTTCGAAAATTATATTTGTCTCATTTAATTATGTACTATAGCGTTCAGAATTGCATGGGCAATTTATGAATGAATTCATGCATAAACTGCCCATGCAATTCTGAACGCGTGTGTACCTGCCAAACTCACGATCCGATCAACGATACTGGGGTTATCGTCGAACAAACATACATACAAATATACATACATACAACCGACGGATTGTCCAAGTAGAAACTTACTCGCTTCGCTCACTAGTTCGAAAAGCTCAGCAGCGAAAATCAATACACGCTCAGTTTGTCGTCAGACACATCTGTTGGACTAATGTGTCTAAGTAGGTACTTATTTAAAGCCCGCCACCATAGATAGGTACCTATGGTGGCGGGCTTTAAATAAGGATGTATAGATATACGTTTATTGTGTACGGTTAGCTGCAGTTAAGTGAAGCCCCTGTTAGTTCTCTCTAATGAATCATTTAGCATGAAATAAATAAATACTGACTAATTTGGTGCACCCAACCTTCGATAGCTAAAATATTAAAAAATCCAAGCACTTAAACGACATTATAGGTACTCGTATTATATAAAAAATTTAAACGTCAAATCCTAACAACTCTCTAACGGATGAATTCAAACCTGTCTAAGAGCTATCTCTGGTACAACACAAATACTTTACCCAAAATCGTCAATAAATCAGTTCATCAATTCTGTAAGTATATTTATAAGTGGTAACATCAACAATACCTACGCGCACAGACATAAATAGGCTTTCACACAAAACGCATTTACCGTCTCTGTTCCGACGGGTGTGTAACAAAAAGGGACCTTGCAGCATCTACAATTTCATATCTTATCGTCATAAATATAGAAACCAACAAATAAACATGTACATATCAGCGGAAACTTGAAACATCCCACCGTTATTCTGAGAAATAGTAGGGTGTTCTGTATTGCAAAACCCAATCGTACATCAGGCAGGATTTCGGAATGAAAAATTCAGCAGGTTTAGGAGAAGGTAGCTGGAGCAACCTTGCTCGCTAAGCGTTTGTCATGTTCCCAACGGTTTAAGGTACCATCTTAGCAACTCCAGTGCTAAATTATCAAGTTCAGTGCTAAATGTCGAATCTCTTACTTCTTAATCATTTTTAGGGGCCTTAGTCACCTGGAATCCTTAAAGACCCTTAGCACTTTCTTAGAATCGTAAGGGTTTAGTTAACCTCATTTTGCACTAAAATAAAACGGTATTAAATGCGCTTTATCATTAACTTTTTTTTAATACTAAGATTGGCAGCATCACCTTGTATTTTAGCATTCGTGCGAAATATACTTGTCACCGTTAAATTGTGCACTCCCGACAGATTATAATTTGACTAGGGATATTATTAACTAACCTAACCTATCCGTCTGCTTACAATCTCGCGCGTTAGATTATTAACTAACGACACTCACAATTCTACGGTGACATAACCTACCTACATATTTCAAACGACTGTCCGGAAATTTCTAATTCAATACCACAAAAAATAGCACTGCGGCAATTTGCGTGGTATTCAATATAAGTTTTGCCATAATTTCACTTTTATGGGCAGGGACGAATGGCTACCTACCTATATTTGATAAAATAGGTTCAAGCTTCTAGCTTGGCTCAGAGCTTTTATAGGAGCTGTTTAATAGGCTCATCCCGCGACGGCCGCCGCGCCGCATCGAGGATTTCTAGTCTGTTTTCACGAACTCTGAGTGCTCAAGTCAAGATAATAATGTTGTTTTGGTTAATGGTATTCTACCGTAACAATTAAAAAATCAAGTTTAAATCATGTAACTTAGGGGAAGTATCTAAAAAATTAGATACAATAAATTTGTTTTTGTGTCATAACTTTTTATTGGTAGATCACAGCACAGCCATAGATTACATCAATCAATCCTGGTTCTTCAGTTATCGAAATGAAACACGTTTATATCGAAAACTCAACGATAAAGAACTTTAAAAATCTTTTACGGAGATCAGTCATAATCCATTTTGTATATATGCGTCGGATAAAATGACACTAAATGCACAAAATATCATATTACAAAATTATTGCCATGATTTGCAAGTGAAACGCTTATTTCTGTGACCCCAAAGTGAACACAGTAAGCACTGCAACCTGTCTTCTCTGGGCTTAGATTTTGAATAAAGGTTGTTACGGTATACACAAGAGCAGTTTTCTTCTTAGTCATAACAAACATCAGAAAAATCTTCTTCTCACTATTGTCTTCAAACAACTTTGGTGTATTTGTATTTTTGTTTTACTGGGAGAACCTTAGGCTCATTTTTTTAATTTTATTGAACATTATTAATTAGAAAACTCCCGCGAGTATCAGACATATTAAAATACTTATATCGGGTTACTCACGTCAATAAAGTCGAAAATAATGAGTGTGCGTAGAGCAGCCGCCGCGGCCAGACGCATGACTCACGGATAAGAGACACGGACTGTTCCGAAACATGTAGAGCTATTTATTGATCAAGTTAGGAGCACTAGTTAACACAAGCCATGCCCCACACCTTATGACATTATAATTTCATTTAAGAATATTATGATTGGAAATAAATATACACAAAGCTCTTTTTCTAACAATAAGTTATTAAATCTGAAGATGAATGTTTGCAGCATTAAATAAATGTTATATTAAAGATTACAATACCAAAAAGATAGCATTTATGCAAACACTTTATAGGTAAGAAAAAAAGTCGTTTAGTGTGTATATCTTTCATCGGTCATGACATGACAACGAGACAAATTAATTGGATGCGATCATAACTTACCAGATCATAGAAACCGTCATAGCCGCATGGTATCACTGTCAGTTTCGCCAAATTCAAAATAACCCGCCTGTGTCATTTTGTACGTATTTCCCCTACATAGGTGAATTACGTGTACATACCTACGGCATAAACTAACTTATGAAATTACAGTATCCTTTTCAGTAATCCGTTGGCTTAGTTTTATAACTATGTAGTTACACGTACCTATCTACTTAGTCGTAGCAGCCTCCGCGCTAATTAACTCCCTGAACAAGTTTAAAAGTAACTACATCTGACTCGACAGCAGAATAAAATAGACTTAGATTTTATTTGTCACCTGTTCAAGAAGTAGTTAGGTACGGAAAATAATTTCAGCTGAAAGTATGAAATAGAACCTGATTTTGAATCAAATTGCCCTTCGGTACGTAATATCTACTAATTAACATTAAGCTAGACTTATACGTAAGTTAAAACGGTATGTTCGCTACAAAATAATCTATGCTACTTTTACTTATATTTATCCTATAATTAAATCCTCCTCGTTACCTTAAGGGGCAGATAACATCTAATTCATGTTGAAAAGAAATGGCGTGATTAATATTTTAAGCAAATATTCTGACCTTTTACATCAAAGAGCAGTATTGGGATTAGTCCGGTTTCCAGACAAAAGATTTCTCTTGCCGACATAATATTGTATGTCCAAAGATAAAGCGGAGGCGTGCTGCATACGCTAGCGATGTATTTATGCCATATATACTCGTACATATAACATAATATGTTGGTTTACACGCGTCCTTTTTAAGTCTATTTAATGTATTTTCAAGTGAAGGAACAATGTTCAGTCACAGTTATGCATTAGAAATGTTTTCCGGAATGCGAAATAAATGCAGTACCAAAGTTAGGCGGCAGTCCCGAATTTCCATATAGAACGTGTGGGATATTCCGCGTGAGTCCGTAAACTGAACATTAAATAAGTTTGTATAAATACATAAGTAGGTACACTCGCCTATAATAATATCCATATTGAAGAGAGCGATTTTTTTTAATGTGACATACACATTACTCTTGGTACCAATATTGTTATGTATTGTAGTACTTCAACCCTAGTCGCGTTAGATAATATTGCAACTGAAGTTAATCCCTTTATATGCCTTCTTTTAATGGTATTTTTTCACAGTGATGTACTGTATGTAACCATATTTTTGGCCACACCTTTAATTGTAATGTAATGTGACATGCAATAAATGATTCTATTCTATTCTATATTATACTAAATCGGGGTGCGTACTTTTATACCTACTGACTTATATTCTTAGTATATCCTACAAAATTAAGCAAAATTAGCCATACAATGTTGATTACAAAGATAACTAGGTACACACGCGTTCAAAACTGCATGGGCAATTTATAAATTAATTAATTCATAACCTTCCCATGCAATTCTGAACGCGACAGTAAATACATATACAATCTTGTAACGGAAACACAACATCGTTCACATAAATAAAATTTGACAAAGGGTAGTCGCAAAGGTTTTTATATTATTAGGAAGACTTAGCGCCCACACATCGTCAACTTCAAATAAATATTCGTATTCGTATATTTTTAATCCATATTCGGGTTAATTTCCTCAATCTAAAACAGTATGTACCTACGGTCCATAATGTTTCAGTAGGTACATACATTTTAAATTGAATGGGAAGCAAGTAGGTACATAAAATCTGTTTTCATAGTTTATGATTATTTTTCATGTAGGTGAGTAACCGATTTAGGGCTTGTTTGATGTCTAGTTTTTAATTGGAAACTCCAATTTTATTTTACATTATAAGTATACCGAATTTAGACTATCGTGAGGAATATTAATATAATAGTACATTAATGCAGAGGCCGTTAAGTACGGGGCTGCTGGACGAGTTTGGAGTAGACGGCCGAGTCGTACACGAGGCTGGGTAAAACGAGTCCTGCAATCTCTTTCGGCCAAAGCTTGTATAGTGCTTTTCTGTACAGTGAATAATTTCTGAATTAAGTTTGTAATTTAACCGTATATGCAAACATTTTTGTTTTTTATCTTGAGTACTTAATTTATCATCCCGCACGTATCTTCCTTCTAATAAAAAAATAATGATTCAAATCGATTCACGCGATCAAAAGTTACCCCCGAAAACCCAACATACATAACCCGTCTAGTTTGTATAAATTAGTAACCCAATTTCCCGAGAGATGGCGCTGTACCGTGGTCTAATTCGCGCTGTTAAGATTTTTTTCGGAGTTAATGGGGTCGGGACGGGTGTGATCGAAAGTATCATCGAATTTTTAATTATTATAAGCACATTGAGCATGGTATCTATTTAAACACTTTTTAAGGTTGCCTATTGTGATGGACGGTAAACTATTTATTTATTTCCCATTCCCGTTCCATACTATGGAACCCTACACTGAGCATGGCCCGACCTGCTCTTGACCGGTTTTTTTTAAACATGCTATCTGAATGAGCTATTCAAGCATCATGTTTAACCGCACATAAATATACATAGACCTATAGAATTTGTTTTTTTTTTTAAATTTCGCTTTTTTTAAGTGGTCTTTGGCTGCATGTAATTTTTCCTTTGTCAGTTTAGTGTTAGTACGCGCATTTAAAAAGTTAGAGCAGCGGGCAATAATGTTTCGTTCATCCTTCATACTTTACTTCACGGCCTAAGGCCAAAAAGTAAATTTGGGGAGCCATAAACAAGAAACTTCATGTCTTAATTTCGTGACATTAATGCATACATTTGCGATCATGTTTGAGAAAAATATAATAATAAAATTACGGATAACACTCACGTATTTTTAGTCACTATTTTTTAACCACGTCTAATGCGTCTACTAATTAAAAAGGGTAAGTAATTATTACGTGAAAATTGTATGTAAGGTTTATGTTCGACATACAAAATATTTATATTTCATATGTCCATACTCCTGAAAGTTAAATAAATGCAAAAAAACATTAGATGCACGAATTTTACGAATTACGATACATTCTCGTTCTTATTTCATAGTCCTTAGAGACAATACATCGAATCGTCACTTAACATCACGCGTGGACCGTATCCGCGTACGTACGTATCTTGATTACCCGTTGCCGTATCACACGGCTACGGGGATCCGGCTACGGATACACGAAACCCAGATACGACCGCGAGCCCTAGTAAAAGAAATGATCGAGATCACAATCGAGTCAAATCGACAGTATACCGTTTCATTGACAGCCGAGAAAAACTAAAAGTTTCCCCATTTACGAACACTGTAAAAGTGCAGTAGTAAATGCTTCGCGAAAAAGGATTTGAATAATGTCTGAATGCGACCCGGCCGTCGGGCGGCTTACGGCCGGCCCACGCTTGCTACGGATTTATATTTGAAATTGAAATGCTACCTACAACTACGAATTTTTTCACATTTATTTACACTTTTTAGACTAGATATCTAAATGGGATTATTAAAAAATAATGCCAACAGTTAAAAGCAATATTATGGTATTGAATTTAAACTATCGTGAGAAATACTTAATAATGCTTTCCGAATAAGCATTTGAATAAATGTCTGGATGCGTCCCGGCTGTCGGGCGGTTTACAGCCGAGCCGGTCCACGCACTTGCTACGGATTTACCTACAACTACTTATGAATTTTTAGACAATTTAAATACGTTCTAGAGTAGTAAATTGGACTAGACGAATACAATTATTTTTAAAAGTCGTACGACAACTATACGAGTACCTATACTGAAAAGCAATAGACATGCACTCAAAACATTATCCCTCTGCAAAAATGGTATTTGTGCACCCAATATAAAAAAGGCACGTTGATGGAATTCGTATTTGTGAAGCCGAGTCAGACAGAAGTTAATCATGTCTATGGCGCTTCGACCTGTCCGCAAGGATTCCTATTGCAGTGCCGACCGAGCTGTCCCGACGCTTTAATTAATTGAATTAATTTAATTTATAAATATTTCACCTACTTATTCAAATGTATGTTCGTATGTCCCACTATCCGGCTGTTCGCGTTAAAGAGGGGTCGCATACCGGTATTCAATTATCATAATTTCCATGCTCTTACCTAAATTTTATTTTAGAATATCCATGAATTGTTGCGAATTCTGGGCGTCATTTTGATTTTTAGTTACACCGGTAATGATCCCCTGCTTTTAGCATTTGCAATCTCGTGATTATGGCTCATAATAGAAACCACTGGTTGCAGTGGTATTATTAATCTAAGTTTATTGATTACTCGCGACCCGCCCTGGCTTCGCACGGGTTATTATTATACATATAGACCTTTCTCTTAAACCACTCTATCTACTAAAAAAAACCGCATCAAAATCAGTTGCGTAGTTTTCAAGATTTAAGCACACATACATAAATAGAGGTACATACAGACAGCGGGAAGCGACTTTATTTTATACTATGTAGTGATGATGCAATGTTTGTAAAGGTTTCCTACCTGTAAAAACACTTTTTCATCTTAGAGCTAATTGTAACTTGTATAAATCTAGTATAAAAAATATCAATCATATTTAAAAAGTAAGAGCAGAGCGTGGCAGAGTTTTGGTTCACAAAATATAAACTATTTAAAACATTAAATGTCCCTGGAGTCGCATTGTGCTGAGCGGAAACATGGTAGAAATCTAAACGCTCAGTAAGCCACGTTTAAACTTTTAAAATAAAATTCAATGAACAACAAAATTATATAATGTATTTATAGTCAGCTGGACACATCGTCTTAAGGGACCGTACTTGTATTTTATGAAAAACACCGTAACTCCTAAAGAAGCTGTAATCTCAGGGGATGCTGATGCTTATTTTACTTCAGATTTTAAGACACGTAAGACAATACCTAGTTCGTAATGAAAGGTGTCCGACTTTGTGAGAACTTTCAAACCTACAAAATTTTATCTCTTTGCAAACTCTTTCCAGCAAAGACCAGCATAATATCACGGAAATTGCCGATTCATCTCCGCTTGGAACCCTTTTTACGACTCTTTTTAAGAACCGAGTCTGGTATCGGTTTTTTAGAATATACCGTTATACGAATTTACCGTTTCAGTCATCAACTGTCTTTAAATGTTCTAGCAAAGCAATATTTTGAATGCAGCGGGCCTAAGATGGTTATCCACGAATGTCATAGGATAATGCTATAAGTTGATAAACTGCAGATAGCGCGACGGTGACAGCTGCCAAATGCAAAGACATTTGACAGAACTGTTTAAAATTATCAGAAATTTTCAGAACGTGCCGACAAACTATCGTCTTATCCAGCAATTATCAGGATATCAGCTTGGCATCTTAGCCCCGCAGGCTGGAATAACATTCACTAGCATTCACCTACTGCGGAAAAACCAAGCACACGAGTTAAGTGAGCATTAGAGCCAGACCACGTTATCTCTTCCAAGCAAAATGAACTGTCAAACATTTAAAGTGTTATTTTATACGTCAAACCTCTATGAAATTATGACGTTTATTTAAAATTTTCACAGTCTGTGCTATCAAAATGTATGTAAACTTAGCGTATTCGGACTATAATGCGTACCCTTGATATTATGCTTTGTACGTCAGATTGCGGCAGGTTACCGCAAAGTCAGGGCTGGCTGACTTTACTCCTAATAACGATCACCCAAAGAATCTATGAAACCCTTAGGGCATATCACAGTCTAATTTAGTCGATAATGTACTCCTGGGTTCTAAACTTCCTAACACTGAATCCTTAGAACTAGCAATCCAAAAACGCATTGGCATAGCAAAAAACGCAATGGCACAGTTATAAAAAATTGGCGGGATCTGAATATCAAGTGCAAAACAAAAGTAAAATTGGAGCCTTATGCCTCTGAGACCTGGACAATCCGTTGATAGTAAATAAACCTACATTCAAATGTTGCCTTTATAAATGAGGCGCTGGCGGACCATACAGTGACCACCATATGTTTTTGGAGTCTTCTTGAATAATTCGGACACATATCACGGAAGACTTTAGATAAACTGCCCAAGTAATATACGGTTATATTAGGTTCGATGGAATGAAAGAGAGGAAGAAGTCTTAGTCCAATGCGAAGGTCTGACAAGATCAGAAAATGATAATTTACTTGAATGCGTGTGCCTACTGTGATTTTCATGCTATCGTTGTTTTGCCTTATGCCTCTAAGACCTGGACAATCCGTTGATAGTAAATAAACCTTCATTCAAATGTTGCCTTTATAAGTGAGGCGCTGGCGGACCATACAGTGACCACCATATGTTTTTGAAGTCTTCTTGAATAATTCTGACACATATTTACCACGGAAGGCTTGAGACAAACTGCCCAAGTAATATACGGTTATAGGTTCGATGGAATGAAAGAGAGAGAAAAGTCTTAGTCCAATGCGAAGGTCTGACAAGATCAGAAAATGAAAATTTACTTGAATGCATGTGCCTCACAAAACAACGATAGCATCAAAATCACATTGTTTTGTGCCTGTAACTTCAAAATCAAGTCAGTCCAATTTCACATTTATATGTTGTTAATTATTGTACATAAAATGACAATGTACACAAAACTATAGGCTGAGAGTAAGATAAAGGCATCTATTCCCTTGGTAAATAGCAACATTTCAAATGCCTCCAAAAATTATGGGTATAGCCTGAGAGTATTGGTACTTACGAAATTTAATAACTAGATATTCAGTCAGTGGTTGTTCATGATTAATTTAGTCATACGGCTACGCAACGGACACTAGTCTTTGTTTTTAAATTTGTAAGCGGCCGGCCATGAAGCTTGATTTCACATTCTGTCCAATAGTATTTTACATATCTAGAGCTTATTTTATGGAGGCTAAGCTGATATGACTGTGTTCAAATCATTTTTATTAGACTTCAATATCTGTAGTTGTCTTGAGTACTGAACTGAACAGAACATTCAACTTTGGATTTCTCTCGTGTGTATGATCCGACGAGGCACCTGATCCAATAAGTACTAAACAAAACACTAATTCAATTAATCTTGCTTCCTTTTATTGCTGAAGTTGACCAATTTAGTTGATCGCTCAACAACAATTCTCAACGCTACTTTTAATGCCAGTACAGCAACTCGACCTAATAGGGAAGTAATAAGGTTGAAAATACGTTGGTTTTGAAGCCACAACGTCGAGCCGCTTTCACAGTTTAGACGTTATTATCTAAGTTTAGAAAGTGTCTCGGCCTTCATCCCCCCTGGGGCCGTTAGTTGGGCGTATCATTTTTAGGGTTCCGTACCTGAAGAGTGATAAACTGAACCCTTCTCTGAGCTATCGCTGTCTCGATCTTCTTGTATTCTCTCCAGATGTCCAAGCCCGTGGAGTGCGGCATTCATCTCGCCAAATGAACAATATAAGAACAACAATATAAAAAATATCGGTGTATTATGTGTGTGGGTAAAAATAGTCAAATGTGAAATTATTTTATTTTTGAATATATCAGCGCCATTTGTAACTTGGCTCGTACAAGCCCATTAATTGTTATTTTGATAAAATATTTTGTCAATGTGCGGAACATCCCCATGCGTGGATTCAACTCGCACTTCGACGGTTTTTTTTTAGTGTTCCGTACTAAAATGGAAAAAAGGAACTCATAAAATATGACAATAGAAAGTACAATTAAACATATGTTTTTATTTCCTAAGATATCATGGGGGCAAAAATTAACAGTTTAGTAACTAGATTATATGGGGTATCATTTGAAAGTTCTTGAGCCAGTCTAACACATTTTTAAGGTTCCATACCTCAAAAGGAAAAAACGGAACCCTTTTAGGATCACTTTGTTGAGCGTGCGTTTTTCTGTCCAGACACTTTATCTCGGGAATGAGTAAAGGTAGCAAATTGAAATGAGTACAACATACACAAGTCTGCAGTTCCTTAAAACGGTGAAAAAACTGAACCTATACGTCAATGCAATCAAAAGATACTGCCGTTTACGTCGCATTTCCCGTACACATGGAATGGGAATCAAAATGTACTTCTCGTTGACCTAGAATCACGAAATTTGGCAAAAAGCAAAAGCTCATATTTAGTACAAAAACAGGAAAAAAATCCAAAAACTGTATAATTGTCGTACACTGAGAGTCCCGTGCCACCAGTATTTTTAAATACCTAAGGTCATAAATGGGGGAGCATCCTTTGTGTGGAACCTTCGATGGGCGAGTCCGACTCGCAATTGGCCGATTTTGTTTTTGTGAAAAACTTTTGATTGTCCTGTCAACCCCTGTATCACCGAAGTGAACGAAGTAAAAATTTAAAAAAATCACAACGTTAATATTATCATAAATATTACAAGAAAAATACTCGTGTACTCGTAGCATTGAATTATTGTTTTTTAATATTTTTTTCTACCTTCATGTTTTTTAAATAAAAGTTTCTAAAATTTGATTTGATTTGATTACTTAATTTCTTTTTAGCTTTAAATTTATATGGCTAACCTATCCTACCCTACTGTAAATATCTTCTTTAAAATATATTTAAGAAGTTTAAAATCGGTTTACGTGATAAAGAATCAACGTAAAACAACTACTTAAACGAAAAATGCCTACTTATCCTATGCTGTACAAACAAGTGACCCAATCAGTTGATACATGGAGCAGAAATCAAATTTCTACATCGAAATTGCAGTTTATTGCATCATGTTTATGGATGAATGCGATAACTAAAAGTTTGTTCGGAACCGCGAGTCCGACTCGCACTTGGCTGATTTTTATTTACTTACTTTAGTATCATTATTTTACGGGACTTAACTTTTATTTGTTGAACAACAGTGATCACAAAAGTTTAGAGTTTTGTTTTAGTTTTAAGTCAATGTATTGTTTACATATAATTAACTGTGTAAAGGATGACTCACACTAGAACGGGACGGGACGGGGCGGGCCGGGAAAATCTATTTCTATAGAAAGCGTCACGTGACATCCGAGGGCTCCGAGCTCTCACGTGATTCTTACTATAGAAATTGACAGATTTTCCCGTCCCGCCCCGTCCCCTCCCGTGCTAGTGTAATTAATCCTTAAATGGTATCCAATTGCAAAAGCATTTTTAAAACCAAACTATTCCTAGTATAAAAAAAAATTGTTTTTCTAGTAGAAATATATTTCTGCCGGAATAAAACCCGCTTATTAAAGTATTGACAGTTGCATGTTGCAACTGTCAATACTGTATGTTCGTGTGATTCCAAATATGTGGAGGGATGTTTTTTTTCGTATTCACAAGTGTGTGTTTCAGTACCGAGCTGCGTACTTACCTATTGTAAGAGGTGGCATTGTTTGCGGTACAAAAATAACGTATGCGAGCTCTTAGGAGGCGTTTATACAAACAAAAAATGCTTTGCGTTTAACTAAAACATTTAAAAAAATTAGTTTTGACAATGCATTCCTTAAAGTATTTTCACGAGATCCGATAAAAAGGCGCTCTTTACTCTTTGACATCATGGTGTGAATTTGCATTCGATCCACATGATAGACAAACAAATCTGGCACAAATTGTTGACTGGATGATTAAATCATTATTTTTAATGTATCTGTCTCGTTCTACAATGTAATTTTAATAATTACTCCATAAGCAACTTGTATTTAATTAAATCACTGATAAAACCATTCTCTATTACCATCAGCAAACGTTTTTTTAAGAAGCTAAATTAGTGAAAAATATTGATATACCTACTAAAACTTACCTAGTCTTCATACCTAGCTTACAAAATGCAAAGCATTTTCAAACTATGTCAAACTTCCTACGAAATGTAATTTCCTTTAAAGTTGTGTGAAGTGCGCCCTACTGTTTATTGAAAGAGTGCTTGTCGCTTCGCAAGCAAGATTTTCATTTACGTAAGCGCCATGATATGCAGTTTTCAACCGACTTCAATATTTCAAAAGGAGGAGGTTCTCAATTCGACTGAATTTTTTTTTTTATTTTTTTTTTTTTTTTAATGGATGTTCACTCATAACTCCGTCATTACTGAACCGATTTGAATTTTTTTTTTGTTTTTTAAAAGTAGACGGTTCCTGGTTGGTCCCGTTTTTTTCAAAATCCATTTCTGATGATGGGATCCATGAGGAACTGAGGGAACTCCTCAAATTTGAAAGGCACATGCATGCTGATTTGGGTGATTTCTTAAGAAACTCGAGCATTTCTTTACGAAAATCATCAATTTGGTGGAGTGGACCTGATGATGAAGACCAGGGATGGCAAAGTGGAACTGCTTCGTAATTCTCAGGACTATGATCCGATTTTAAAAAAAAATTTTTTGTCTGTATATAGATGGTTTCAGAATTGTCCCGTTTTTTTCAAAATCAATTTCTGATGATGGGATCCATGAGGATCTGAGGGAACTCCTCAAATTTGAAAGGCACATGCATGATGATTTGGTTAGTTTCTTAAGACACTCGAGCATTTCTTTACGAAAATCATCAATTTGGTGGAGTGGACCTGATGATGAAGACCAGGGATGTCAAAGTGGAACTGCTTGGTAATTCCCAGGACTATCGTCCGATTTTAAAAAATATTTTTTTTTCTGAAAATAGATGGTTCCAGATTTGTTCCGTTTTTTTCAAAATCAATTTCTGATGATGGGATCCATGAGGAACTGAGGGAACTCCTCAAATTTGAAAGGCACATGCATGATGATTTGGGTAGTTTCTTAAGACACTCGAGCATTTCTTTACGAACATCATCAATTTGGTGGAGTGGACCTGATGATGAAGACCAGGGATGGCAAAGTGGAACTGCTTGTTAATTCCCAGCTCTATCATCCGATTTGAGACATTCATCTTTTCTTTGTAAAGAAATACCTTCAAGATAGTCCTATTTGATTATAGTTCTATTTTGATGATGGGCTTCATGAGGGATTGAGAGAACTCCTCAAATTTTAACGGCACATGCATTCTGATTTGAGGGTTTCCTTAAGTAACTAAAACAGTGTTTTGGCGGAGTCAAAATTTTGATGAACTTGATCTGATGATGAAGACCAGGGATCGCAAAGTGGAACTGGTTAATAAACCTAGCTCTACTTATTATCCTAGTTGTGACATTCATCTTTTTGATTTGATTTATATTCTGATGATGGAGTTCTAGAAGAATTCAGAGAACTCTTCAAATTTGAACGGCAGGTTAATTGTGATTAGAGGGTGTTCATAATTAGCTTAGGCATTTTCTTACTGTGGCCATCATTTTGCTGGAGTGGACCTGATGTTGATAATCAGGGATGGCATAATGAATATGCTCGTTAATTTACAGTCTGTCATCCAATTTAACACATTGTTATTTTGTTTGTTTAAAGGTCTACAAGGGAGTTCCGTTTGATTATACTTCAAATGTAATGATGGAAGCCCTAGGACATTAAGAAAGCTCCTCAATTTTCAATCGTACACGTGCGGTGTATTGGATATTTGTGAAGTAAACTGGCTAACTCAAACAAATTCTTAATTTCACTTTTACCGGGAACCAAATGAAGTCGGTTTTTTTTTCTTAAAAATTATAAAGAATACGGCTCTGCCTGGCAACTTTTCTGTACAAGTAAAGACTAGATTATTCGGAAGGAATGTAAACGCTTAAGATACGTTTATAATAGAGGACCAATAATGTGAATAAAAACAACTTAAATGACGAAGTCAAATGGGTGTAATTGTAAGTCACAATGTGGAATAATTAAATCAATAATGCAAGCACCGTCGTCGATAAACCTTAAACCACTTACTTCGTGAAAGAATGAACAAACATTTTTGCTTCCCACCAATCCGGGATTATTAAATATTTGCCATCTCGTTAACTCCCCCCGAAATTCTGTCACCGCCTTTGTGCACAATTGACTATTTTTTATTTCTATTTCAAATGCAAATTGAGTTTAAAACTTCGTTTGTGGAGTTTCGTCAGAACTCTGAGGGCACCCTCATTATTTGCCTTTTTTGTGTACGAACTTGTTTTTGTTGTTCATGCTTTCTATCAAAACTTAAGCAAGGTCGTCAATTTTATTAAGGTTAGGTCAGGACGTTAATTTTTAACTAATAACCGACTTCAAGAATTCGACAGAGGCGGTTGTAAACATATATCTATCTGTCTGTTAGTATTTATTATATATGTTCACCGATTATCCTGAGCTCCGTTGTCCGACTTAAGTTTTTTTTTTTTGTACTTACTTATATCCAATTTGGTCTCATAGAAATTTGGTGCTGATCTGATGATAGTATCCATAAGGAATTAAGGAAACTCCTTAATTTTCAGTGGCACATGTATGGTCATTTCGGTGTTTTCTTAAGTAAATGAAGCAATTTCCAGAGACCAGGGTTAGCATGTGGAACTTCAGAAACATAAGCCGATAATTTCGAGCTCCGTCGTCCAGTTTGAGCAATTAGTTTTTAGTTCAAAAGGAGTCGCTTACAAGTTGGTCCCGTAGGAATTTAGTGCTGATCTAATGAAGATCAATGAGGAATTAAGGCAACTCCTCACTTTTCAAAGGCACATATATGAACAATTTTGGTGTTTTCTTAAGTGATCTAATGGGGGTAGGAGGGACGACTACGTTCAAGTATGCGACGACGTTCAACTACCGGGCCGAACCTCAAGTCCATCATACGCGTCTCCGTCGGCCCTAGTCTGCCGCCGCGGACTTGGGTCGAACCCACCCCCACTGTTCTCTCACATGGAAGACGTTAACAAAAAAACCGGAGGTACCCTGGATGACCTTTACCAGGAACTAATTGCCCTTGATGGAAGGTGCGGACGATTCTGCCCCCACATCGGAGCAAGACATGGAGGTTGTGGAGGACTCCGACTCGGCCGAAAGGTGCGCTAGCCGCCCAACCAGCCAAACGGAGGTTTCCCAACCTAACACTCAGAAGCCCGCCAAGAAATTGGCGGGGTCTGCAAGGGTGCGCTACAAAGCTCTTAAAGGACAGGGAGTGGCAATGGCGGAGTGCTCCTGCTGACCACTAATGCATAAAAGAAGTATTTACCTAGGTAGGTACGAACTGCAACCTTATTGAGATACTCAACATTACAGTCAGTCGACTCAACGGGAATCAGTATTTATAAAGGGCTGCCATAATATAACACACACAATCACAATCACACACAATTGGTCGACGCGGCGAATTCATTAGCCCAAGAAACAGCAATAATAATAAGTGATCTAAGCATTTTTTTACGGAAATCCATAAATTTGGTGAAGTATTACCAGGGGCGGCATGTGGAACTAACGCTCCGCCGTCTGATTTGACTAATTCTTTTTGTTAATTGGTGGTAATGCGTTACTCATACTAGTACCTACTTACCATCTAAAAATATAAAAATTAAAACTTTTAATAAAAAATAACCCCAGTTCGTTAAATCATCCCAGTTTGTATGTATAATTTTCGACAAAATATGTCATAAAATTTTCAACCCACATAAAGCCATTCAAATCAATTTACTATGTAAAAAGATGAACGACACTGCGATGTTGCCTCGTTTTCAACCGACTTCAATATTTCTAAAGGAGGAGGTTCTCAATTCGTGTGATTTTTTTTTTATTTTTTTTTTTAAATGGATGTTCACTCATAACTCCGTCATTACTGAACCTTTTTGAACCTGAATTTTTTTTTTGTTTTCTGAAAGTAGACGGTTCCTGGTTGGTCCCATTTTTTTCAAAATCCATTTCTGATGATGGGATCCATGAGGAACTGAGGGAACTCCTCAAATTTGAAAGGCACATGCATGCTGATTTGGGTGATTTCTTAAGAAACTCGAGCATTTCTTTACGAAAATCATCAATTTGGTGGAGTGGATCTGATAATGAAGACCAGGGATGGCAAAGTGGAACTGCTTCGTAATTCTCAGGACTATGATCCGATTTAAAAAAATATTTTTTTGTCTGTATATAGATGGTTTCAGGATTGTCCCGTTATTTTCAAAATCAATTTCTGATGATGGGATCCATGAGGAATTGAGGGAACTCCTCAAATTTGAAAGGCACATGCATGATGATTTGGGTAGTTTCTTAAGACACTCGAGCATTTCTTTACGAACATCATCAATTTGGTGGAGTGGACCTGATGATGAAGACCAGGGATGTCAAAGTGGAACTGCTTGGTAATTCCCAGGACTGTCATCAGATTTAATTTTTTTTTTTCTGAAAATAGATGGTTCCAGGTTTGTCCCGTTTTTTTCAAAATCAATTTCTGATGATGGGATCCATGAGGAAATGAGGGAACTCCTCAAATTTGAAAGGCACATGCATGATGATTTAGGTAGTTTCTTAAGACACTCGAGCATTTCTTTACGAACATCATTAATTTGGTGGAGTGGACCTGATGATGAAGACCAGGGATGGCAAAGTGGAACTGCTTGTTAATTCCCAGCTCTATCATCCGATTTGAGACATTCATCTTTTCTTTGTAAAGAAATACCTTCAAGATAGTCCTATTTGATTATAGTTCTATTTTGATGATGGGCTTCATGAGGGATTGAGAGAACTCCCCAAATTTTAACGGCACATGCATTCTGATTTGAGGGTTTCCTTAAGTAACTAAAACAGTGTTTTGGCGGAGCCAACATTTTGATGAACTGGATCTGATGATGAAGACCAGGGATCGCAAAGTGGAACTGGTTAATAAACCTAGCTCTACTTATTATCCTAGTTGTGACATTCATCTTTTTGATTTGATGTATATTCTGATGATGGAGTTCTAGAAGAATTCAGAGAACTCCTCAAATTTGAACGGCAGGTTAATTGTGATTAGAGGGTGTTCATAATTAGCTTAGGCATTTTCTTACTGTGGCCATCATTTTGCTGGAGTGGACCTGATGTTGATAATCAGGGATGGCATAATGAATATGCTCGTTAATTTACAGTCTGTCATCCAATTTAACACATTGTTATTTTGTTTGTTTAAAGGTCTACAGTTCCGTTTGATTATACTTCAAATGTAATGATGGAAGCCCTAGGACATTAAGAAAGCTCCTCAATTTTCAATCGTACACGTGCGGTGTATTGGATATTTGTGAAGTAAACTGGCTAACTCAAACAAATTCTTAATTTCACTTTTACCGGGAACCAAATGAAGTCGGTTTTTTTTTCTTAAAAATTATCATATCTACCTTTTTCTGTAAAATGAGAATCTAAATTCTAATTGGTTTTAGCTGCTACCCATAGATAAGGACACTAGAGCGAGGAAATTGAATTCCCTGTCCTGTGAATGTCCTCGACTTTTGGGAGAGTTAGAACAAATCAAAATATTAATACCAATGCAAATTACGTCCACCATACTAAGTAAACCTTTAATACGAGTCAGTGATTCCTTCACCTCGCGATTTGGGCTCGCAATTATGTAATTCTTACAGCTAGTTTATGTGCTTTATATCAGCGCCCGTATAAGCGATCTCGGTTGGATAAAGGCATGGCTACGTCGGTTACCATTTTGTCGTTTACCGTGTCATATATGTGTTTCGCACTTAAATAATAAAAGCATGTTCATTTTACATCAGTTGCTTCTGATCCAAAGCTCCTTTATCACTGGTTTGCCCAGAGTCGACTTACTCGTTAAGATGGAAACAATAGTCGTTGCCTTTATGCTAATTTTGTGTTGTTCTGACCGCCTTCTGTGCCCTCAGAATTTACATCCTGTTTCCTGATACCTACTGTGTTTTTCAAAACCCTTCCAACCCAGTCAGCGATGGAACTAGAATGTTGTCACGAATAAATTGCGTATTTCAATTTAATGCCTCTTAATCTGAAATGATGAGTATAATAGGTACCTACAGATATTTTCGTATAATCGTATACCGCGTGGGCCTCACAACAGCAGCAAAAAAAATAATCTTAGGTAGAACTCTTCTAACCTAACAACTTTAGTTCAACAACTTTTAAAAGTTATGTACTCTGTAGGTTTGCACTTTTTTATACACACTAAATAGTATTTTCAGTGTACGGTAACATTAGCTTAATTGACGCCTTTTGTCATAGTACAAAAATGACAAAATTTGCAGTAAATTGCGCCTTAAAATAAAAGTGTAATAAAAATCAAAACACGCGTTATTTTTAAGTCTCTGGACGTTTTTCAGTTTGGAGAGTAGTACTGCCAACGATTACATTTTTTGGTCGTGTTATAGGTAGGGCATGCTCCCGGGAATTCCTAGACTGATTTTTCTCGGGATTTCCCGGGAAATGGCTTTTTTGTCTGGTTCCGGGACTGAAGGTGCAATTCCCGGGAAAGTATCGAAATTTCGGGAAATTTATCATAAGATAAATAATTAAATTAATTTCGTCTACTTAAGGAATAAAACTAAAGACTTCTCTTTCGAAGTTTAAACTTTAAAACTTTGGTCTCAGGCTTCACATTCGATAAAGTATGGTGGATTTGGAATCCGGATGGCGGGTGATCTGGGGCTCTCGGCACACCGTACCACACGGCACACTGACTCTCGTTAGCAATATTCTCTGTATCCCTTCAACCGCTGACGTGTCGATATCGTGCTTTGCAGAGGCCGAATCATCGTGGGGGCAGACCATTCCATCGATCTGGTCCCGGTAGAAAAATCTAGTCAAGTGGCGTGGGACGTTGTTGACGTCAAAGCGCGACACCAACTCCGTTTGCAGGATTGCCGTGACCATTTTGAAAGCGCTAGACTCCTGGCTGTGTGGAAAAAGGAGTTAGGGCGTTGTGGTTGCATGCCTTACCATCGCGTAACGTGGGCACCGTGCTAGAACTGGATGGGCTTCGTTTAACATGCGCCTGGGCTTGAAATGCAACCCTTAATGATTTGATCTGCCGTGCGCCATGCTTTGGGCACCATCTCTTCTCCTGCTACTTTAAAGCCGTCAGGCCTCTCCGTGGCTGACGGCAAGAGACCTGACGGCTGCACTCTCGTGCCAGCAGTGGAGCATCCGACGCCTATTTCTGAATATGGAATCCATGAGGCATTGAGGGAATTCCACAAATGTTAAAGGTGGTTTGGGTGTTTTCTTAAGAAACTGGACCATTTACGTATATTTACGGAAAATGACAATTTGGTGAAGTAGATCGGATGATGATGAATCTGTGAAAGTGTACTCTGGTATAACACCAAGTATGTACTATGTATTTAGTGAATTTGGATTTTTTTTGCAATAAAGCAATTTTAAGCAAATTTTAGCAAATCTCGGTGTCGTAGAGAACCTCGATCTCGACTGCCAAGCGGACGAGATCTCAAAAAACCCGAGCTCGAAGAGAAATTTTTGATTACGATCTCGCTTTATCAATCTCGGTTCGAGATTGCATTCTCTATTTGGCATATACATGAATAAATAATAATACGGGTGTATAATATGTATATATATATATATATTTATGAAACTGTACTCAATTTTGAACCAACTTCCCCAGTAATAAATTCACTCACACTATCTTGTTTCTGAAGTAGAACAAGCATATTCACAAGCAATGTTGATTAAATTACAAAAAAAAACGAATTTAACTTTACAAGTATGTATAAATACTAAAATTGTACTCGCCCATTTTTGTTCTTATCACTTTAGATGTTACTACATTAACTCAAGAAACGCGTTGCTTACATAGCAACGCGTTTCTTGAGAAAGTTTTTACCACCCTGCGCTTCGTTCTTAGGAACCATTGGCTGACCTGGTAGTCTAGTATGGTCTAGTTATCACTATGACTGTCACGTTCTACCAAGTTTGTAAGTGCGAAAGTGACGCGAAGCATGATAGCCGATAAAATAACAACCAAACTAGTCCTTCAGCTTGATAAATGTGCTCCAAGCATAACAATATATTCAAACCAAAGAAACGAACTAAACTGTTATTTATATAGCCTGTACACTTACCCATCCTAGGCAAAGCATCGGGTTGTTCCAGCTCCTAGCGTACTAAGACGTATGAGGTCCCTTTTTCTCCATGCGAGGTTAAAAGGGAGGCATATAGATCTATAATTCTATAGTCATAGAAATATTATAGTGTAATTAATATGGGCCTAATTGATGGATACGACTGTGTGTCCGTACCTCGTACATCATCCAATGTCGGACATTAATTATCATTGATTCCTAGACTAGGAACTACTACTTCAGAAATTATTTTATGATAAATAGTCTTGATGTGTGTAGTATTTAGTGTTTTAATATAAACTTCGAGTTGGAGGGACACAAAGAGTTATTTATTAATCAAATAGTTTACACAACTGTTAAAGTCCATCTTACTTGTTAGGAAGCTACCGCTAAAGAGGGTGTGGTCCCATTTTGACGTAACAGATAAAAATGTCTCAAGTGCGTTCGGAAAATGTCTCAAGTGCGTTCTCTCCTTCCCCCTGTGGATCAGGATGGTAGGTGACAAATGGCACATGATGATGTTTTACACGCCGTGCTTTCAAAGAGCCATCTGTACGCAAAATTTGAAGCATTAGAATTTGCGCAATTTCACAAACACCTAACGTAATCTGTGTTTCTTGTATTTGCTAACCGATTTTTATACTTCGACTTAATTAAGAACGATCTTTTATATAATTAACTAGATGAAATTATTATTTCGAAGCCGCTAATTTGTTAATTAAAGGTATCCGAAACGATAACTTTTTTAATTTTTCACCGAGGAATTACAAAGGACCATTAATGAATGACAGAGGGCCGGGACTTACTAAATTATATCTTTTGATAACCCTAATTAATTTTAGAATATTGTTAAGTTACCCAGCATTTAAAGGCTCTTAGATATAATTAGGTGTAAAAAATATATATATTGTACGAGGAAATGCCGCCAGCATCCTAGGTACAATGCTTCAAGGACCTATTTTAAGTAAGTTATACTTAGTGTATATATTTTGAAAATAAATTATTTTAACCGAGCTATAATGGTTTATATTATGTACAGTTAGCTGCAGCGTTAAGCAGTGGGGGTCACTTAACTCTGCAGCTGACCGTACAATTCGGCTAACTCGGAAACGGAAACCTTAAATCTAAAATAGGTCCTTTTTGCTCTCTTAAAGTTATTTAGATAGATAGATATTTGAATAAATTAAGAATGAGGAGTTACCCGTTCTTATTGACTATATTATGGTATCTTTACGTGTACATGAATGAACACTAAAGTGTATTTCAACTTACAAACTGGTTTGTGCTAATATTTAAATACAAACATATTATTATAGCTAAGAAGATAATAAGCAATAAAAAATGTAAAAGGGTTTAACTTTCCGCGCACGTTATCTTAATTGTATTTAACTAATATAAAGCTGAGAATATAAGGCAGCCAGGTCTCACAGAAATTAAAACTTTTTCCCTGGCTATAGGTAAATTGTCGGAAATGTAACGGAAAAGAGATTTCTAAAATATTATTTTGAAGCCACTCCCGGACAGAAAGTCGAACCTTTCCAATGAGGGGTCAATTAAATAAAAGTATGTACTTTCAATTCATAATAAGCTTTTGTTTAAACCGTTTTCTATTGCCGACGGTACTTTTCTATTAATAGTAGTGATCGTTATCAACGTGCACTTTTCGTAGCAAAGGGTATGGTTTGCAGAAAAAAACAAATACATTTTAATAGGTACTTACTTTTGATCATAACTATAAAATAAATGCTTACATTCTTAGAATTACCTACCCTCTAGTTATATTTCTTTACGGTATAAAACCTTTTCCGCCCTAATATATTTTTAAAACAATATTCTTTAAATGATATTAATTAGTGTGATACAAATACAACTATACTTTGTGAGGTCTAAGATAAGAACCCACCTTTTGACATTTGCGTATTGAAATTTGTACGAGTTATTGTCGTAGAAATTTATTTATTGTAAATTTAATTATTGCAGTAGCAATTACTGTCGATTTGGTAGAATCTATTAAACAAACAATTTTTGAATGTACAGGTGTATGAATGGTTTGTTGGTATATATTAATTAACCTTCTATTTCCTATTCGGTTTCATTTTCATTTTTTTTTTCACTTTTACATTTATCTTTTTTATTTTATGATTTTTCTGAACGGCAGACTCGGTCACAACACTGCTTTAGAAAAAGAATAAGACATAATAAGTAGGCAACTGTGTGTGTGATGAATTATTATCGTTAAACGTGTAATAACAACGATCTTAACTGGTTTACCTGGCCCTTGCCATGCATTCATTGCAATGCTGCATTAGTTGTAGTTGCTAACGTCTACCATGTTTTGTGTGTTTACCAATTTTTCCAAAGACATTGTGTTCGGCCACTTTGCATTTTACCCTCTCGTACCTAGATTTAAGTTAAAATAATATTGTTTTTTCTCAGTAAGTCATTTTGTAAAATCTTAGTAAACCCAAAGTTAATAAAATATAAGATTATATAAGACTCGCTAAATCACGCCTAATTAACAATGTTTAATTAACATCTATATTTATCGTACGTTTGGTCACGAGTATAACCGCAATACAAAACAATGATATGCATAATTTATTCTGGAACCACAAAATAACAATACAAAATAGAAATTTTAAAATTAAAATTCGCAGAGAGACAATGGGTGGGACGTACTAAAACCACACAATTTTAATTAAAAGTCGGCTATGATACCAGTTTTTACCGCTAAATAAGTTAGGTATTTACATTTCGCATGAGTCTCTGGTGTCTAGAGAAGAATATTATTTTCTCAAACATGATCGGAAATGTATGCATTTATGTCACGAAATGAAGACATGAAGTTTCTTGTTTACGGCTCCCCCCAGTTACTTCTTGGCCGGCGGCCGTGAAGTAATGTATGGCGTAAGTATGAACGAAACATTATTGTCCGCTGTTCTAACTTTTTTAATTTGCGTACTAACACTAAACTGACAAAGGAAAAATTACATACAGCCAATGACTACTAGATACTTTCGACATTAAAAAAAACAAATTCTATGTGACAGGGAACTGAAGGATACGGCTTTAAAGAACATAACTATCCATCCAAACCAACATGCCTACAGTCAAGGCAAATCAACAGACTCGGCTCTCCACGCTGTGGTAAGCAACATAGAGAACGCACTAGAGAGGAAAAACTCCTGCCTTGGCACCTTTATTGACATAGAAGGGGCCTTTGACAAAACCAACTTTAGTAGCATTCAACTAGCATTACAAAGACATGGAACAAATGAACTCATAACAGAATGGATAATGAACATGCTTAAACAGAGAGTAGTAATACTTTCTGAAAATAAAGACCAACTGGCACTAGTCATGAGAGGGTGCCCCCAGGGAGGAGTACTATCACCACTACTCTGGAACCTGGTAGTAAACGATTTGATAACAAAACTAAATAACAAAAACTTTAGGACTATAGGATACGCAGATGACTTGGTGATACTAATCAGCGGCCTAGTAATAAGCACACTATGTGATCTCACACAATCTGCACTAAGTATAGTAGAGAAATGGTGCAAGGAGAATGACCTATCGGTAAACCCAAAAAAGACCGACACAATTCTCTTTACTCATAAACGGAAGTTGGGGAGATACGAAATGCCAACGCTCTTCGGCACAAAACTAACGCTCTCAAAGGAAGTGAAATACCTAGGAATAACCCTAGACGACAAACTAAACTGGGGAAAACATCTCTCTAACAAACTGAACAAAGCAACAGTTACTTTCTGGCAGTGCCGAAGGATGGTAGGCAAGGACTGGGGACTAACTCCTCATATCATACTGTGGCTATACAAAATGGTAATAATGCCAATGATCAGTTATGGCGCGGTCGTGTGGTGGCCTCGCACACAACAAACTACTGCAATAGACAAACTAAACAAAACACAAAGACTAGCATGTGTGGCAACTACAGGCTGCATGAGAACCACTCCGACTGCAGCACTAGAAATAATGCTAGGACTCCTACCATTACACATTTACATACAGAAAGAAGCGGCAGCCACGGCGCTTAGACTGAAAAATCTAAACTTGTGGTCAAACCTCAGCTCGACACACAAGAAAATCTATGACAACATGATCTCCAATATGCCAATGCTGGAAGCACCGGTTGACAAAATACCAAAAACAATGATATTCTGGAAAGACTATGCCATATCGTTAATGGAGGACCAAAAGGAAGGATTAAATCAAACAAACCTCAGAATATTCACGGATGGCTCAAAAACAAATACAGGAACCGGATGTGGTGTCTTCTCAGAAGACCTAAACATACACATCTCAAAACCCCTAGGAAAATACAACACAGTATTCCAAACGGAATGTGTTGGAATAATAGAAGCTTGCAAAGCAGTAAAGCGACGGCAAACGAAAAATGAAAATATACTAATACTGTCAGACATTTAATCGGTACTACAAGCGCTACTTAGTGATAAACATACGTCGCAACTCACACTCGAATGTCACAACAGCCTAACGGAGGTGAGTGAGGAAGGAAACAAGGTAACCGTACAATGGATAAAAGGACACAGTGGCTCAAGAGGAAACGATGCAGCGGATGAACTGGCAAGGAGAGGGTCAGAGACACCGACATACGGACCGGAACCTATCATACCACTACCTTTATCGCACATACAAAATCAACTAAATCAATATCACAGACACCTTCACAACAAATACTGGGACAACCTGGGGACAAACTGGTAGACAAACCAAAGAAGTTTTACCAGAGTTAAACCAAAAGTTCACAAAAACCCTACTCAGGACACCCAGACACCAACTCCGGAAAATAGTAGGGCTAATCACAGGACACAATACACTAAACAAACACCTATATAATATGGGTATAACAGATAGCCCCATATGCAGAGCCTGCATGGAAAATGAGGAAACAGCAAAACATATTCTCCTAGAATGCAAACAGGTAGAAGAATACAGGAGTAAGTATTTGGGGACTCCAATAACACTCAAGGAGGCATTTAGCAACCTAAAACCGATGCTTGGTTTCGTTGAGGAGCTGGGGTGGTTGGAATAGGGCTACCTCGTTAACACGCAAAAAAGGCACAATGGATGTCGAGTTGCGGAAAAAAGCCCAGAGAAACTAACTAACTAACTAAAACAAATTCTATGGTTTTATGTATATTTATGTGCGGTTAAACATGGTGCTCGAATAGCTCAATAGGCTTTAAAGTTTCGCGTGACGTCACACCTAGGTACAATTCTTACTCACAGGTGACGTCACCAGCCCCCACCACGGAACTTTGACGCTCTTCATATTCGTCAATTTTTGTTATCTTGAAAAAGGAAAAAATACGTGTCTAATAATTTTGGATAATCTTTCTGACGGACTAATTAGAATAATAGTTTTTCAACCTAGTCGTCATCCCTATTAGCAACAGTTTATACGTATTCGCAAATCATAATTATGTTAGTTAACTGCACAATTCGATTTTCTAAATTCGTACTGTACATTTAGTAGGTGTACTACGTAATTGTCGTAATTCATATCGTTGATGACTTGGTACGGGGTCACGCCGCCGTGGTACGGGGGTACACAGATGAGACCACCAAGCCCAGAATTATTGTTATCTTTGTTATTTAGTTCAAGAATAAAGTGTTTAATACATTATTTGAGCAGTTTTTATGTGAAAATAGTCATGAAAATTTCAAAAGCCGTTGACGTAGATGTGTCAAATAAGTAAACAAACCAAATTTTTCCAAAACGAATTTTAGTATTATAATAAATATTTATGTAAAGAGAGACTGAAATTACTTACGATGCAAGAAAACTATCAGATTTGAGTTTATTATACGCCGCGAGACGCATGAATATGCAGTTCATGCCTTATCAAGAACGCTACCCAAATCGACGCCATCCACACGTTCCTCGATTGATAACAACGGCTCTCCAGTGAGTTTGGAAGAATAGGCCAATCGTCCTTGGTCAGCCTGAAAGGGCCATGACAGAAGTCGTGATCGTATAAATTGAAGAAAGGGTTCTCGAAAGTTCTAACCGACATTGATACTGTTGGTGTAGATGGTTATTATGAAAAACAACATTGTAGCAGCTGTTCGTAGTTCGTAAGCTGGGTAATGCGGATTTTGTGCGTTGCGGGGGCGGCCGATAAATTGTACTAAGGTTTGTACTCGTAGTAAAATGTGTTTGATATGAAAAATGATCTGTATATGTATAACTATAAAAATAGGTGCAAACATTAATGAAGATGACGCGTCGTACGTAGTAAATTAAGTTGCTGTCATTTACACTTACTTGTCAATCAATTACTTTGCTGTACATTGCCGGCAATTAAAATTTTGTTAGAAAATAAAGGCAACATTTTAAGTTAAGGAACTACGTTACTTTAACCTCCTTTACTAAAAGCCCAGTTGCTGGCAACACACTGTGGAATATATACATACATATAAATATTTAAAAACATAGAAAACATCCATAATTCTGGAAAAAATATTCGTGATAAACCCACAAATAAATGCCCTGACCAGGATTCGAACCCGGGACATTCTGCTTCTTAGGCAAGGTCACTACCAACTAGTACCGTTAAATAATAGATAGAGCAGTGTTCAATTTGTAAACCCTTAGCTCGCTATCATTTCCATCCCAGTAAATTGACCTGAGGGCAAAACTTGTAAATTCTTTTTAGAAACAAATGAACCACCGTATTATGGAATTCAAAGCCTCTTTTGCACGGAACAATATTCGCGTAAAATTATTATCATTACACTGTCCCTGCGAAAGCTAAGTTGATTCATCCAATTTTCTCCGTTTTCCTTCCCAGGGGTATGGCCCCAGGGATTCTTTGTCGATGTTTTTTCCCTCGTTTTGGGCGCGCACCTTGAAACAACCCTATTTAATATTAGGAACCAATTAATATACGTTTATGCAATATATATATACTACCATGAAACGGATTCTCCGAAATGCCTACCTACTTTAATGGCATAGTAAGTAAATAAGTAAGTAATAAATACTTACAAAAAGGAATAAATAGAAAAGAACAAAGGCGAACTAATCCCTCTCAAGGATAAGTAGTAAATGGCTATTTATATTACTATACGGTAGTGTTTTTTTTTACTCATAAAAGAATACCCATAACTGGGTGCAACATATTTTTTTTTTATACTACGACGGTGACAAACAAGCATACGGCCCGCCTGATGGTAAGCGGTCACCGTAGCCTATGGACGCCTGCAACTCCAGGGGTGTTACATGCGCGTTTCCGACCCTTTAAAAACTTTAACACTCCTTTTTTGAAGAACCCCATATTGTAGTCCTTTGGGAAAACATTTTCGAAATATATACAGTAAGTGTAACTTACCTAACTACAACCTAATTATGTAACGAAATAAAAAAATAACCCAAAACCTTCAAAAAAACCAATATTACCCAGAAATAAAAACAGAATATGTAAAACATGTTAACAGCAACAATTGAGCAGATAGCTGTGAATAATTTAATTAATTTACTTCGCTTAATTTAACATTGGTGTCTTAACCGTTATTACCACCACACTCCGTTTGACAAATCGCTTGTTTCATTAAAACAAAAACTGTCCCCGTGACTTATTGCCGTCTCAAAAAATAATTTCAAGCTCTGTTGATTTACTGTGAAACTTTGGAGATTTATTTGAGACAGAGGTATTTACGACTAGACTCACTTAAGTTTTTAACACTGTTTAAGTCGATGTAATCACTTCAAATTGGCTACTGTTCGAAATTTGTGGGAGGCGAGATTGTTTTAAATGTTTAGTTGTAATACCCCTTTCCTTTTCTGCCATAATACATTTAATTTGTTTAAATTTATTTAAGTTTATTATGTACTAATAGAAAGATATTACTCTTTAATGCATACCTCAAAATAGATGAAACACTTTATTTACAAAAATTAAAGTCAATCTATTTAAGATTGAGGCAACATATTAGGCGGTCTTATCGCTAAAAAGCGATCTCTTCCATATAACCTTTGGGTAGCGGAAACAATGAAATTTAATCTGTGAGAGTAGGCAAAAGTGTTTAAAGGTATTAAAAGTATTTGCAAAAGTGCTACGATACTCTACTTATACATATAGTACTAATATATAGCATGGATGTTTAATAGTACTAATATAGACTGTAAGTTGTATTCTTATTAACAAACTATGGATCATTCCGATCAGTCTGACTTAAATGTTTATTTTTAATTGCTATAAATACTCGCTAATATCCGTTCGTCGGATGTATCCGCTGTATAAATCGGTCAATATGTATAAAATTCATCGTACTATACGTGGTTAACGGCTCAGACATACGTGTACAAACACATAGTATAAGTATTAAGCAGTGTACAAGGTGAGCATTACATTTTAATGAGAGTAGGGTAACCGATGGCTAATTGGATTGCAGGATAAATTTAGTCTTCATTTTATCAGACATTAAACACAACTTTTTGTACCATGACATTGGTTTAGCCTTTGTTCCGTGGCTTTTGTTATCTTCAGCCTCGACACACTGTGTGTCGTTGCGGATTTTGCCTCTAATGGAAAACAAAGTCCTGTCTGAGTGTCAATTGGTTATGGTGCACTCCAATTAACTCATAATTCTCTGACGGCAAGCCCGTTGATCCTATTTACCCTGGTGTACCCTAGTCAGTTACTTTTTAATTAATCCTGGGTTCACCCTTTACGCAAGTATGGATTGTGGGGATGATAGAACTTGTGGGGAATAAATTTATATTCAAGTGATGTCTAACCCTTAATAACGGTTACACTGTACCTATTGATGGTCAAATTCAATCGCAAAATAAACCTACTAATATTACCTTTTATTTGATGAAAATACTGAATATTGTAACTTCGTGAGCTCAAGTAGCAGTTGTTTGGTTTTATAGGGTTCCGTAGGTACCTAAAAAGGAACAAAACGGAAGCCTTATAGGATAACTTTGTTGTCCGTCCGTCTGTCAAAAAACCAAACCTCTACGTCAACGCAATCAAAAAATACCTACAGCCGTTATGTTGGATTTCCCATACATTTGCAAAGGCATTCAAAGTATTTATGTACTCGTACTTCCGGTTGACCTACAATCACGAAATTTAGAAAAAAGCAAGAGCTTGTAGCACAAGTATAGGAAATAATCCGGATGCCACTTGAACCCCATGAGAATCGTAAAATCGGTAAAAGGGCGTAGGCGTAGGCCTACTTCATGAGCCGTAAGTGCTGTGACTAAAACCGATTCCAGGTTCAGTTATTGTGACGGACCGGACGGCTATCTCGGAACGGACTTGGCCGGTTTTTTATTTATTTAGAACCTAGTCCTTTTAAGATCTGGTTCAAACTTTTTATTTTATTTTACAATATTGTACACCGAGCCTCACAAGGATAAGTATCTAAACATGGTTCTTATATTTATACTTGATTGATAAGAAGCTAATTATTTTTTAGTTTTCTTAACCTCCATCCATTTATATTTTGGGAATAAAATAGGGAACTTAGCATCAACATTTATGAACGAGCTTGTTCCACCCACGCAACGACCTTTCTATACCGGGAAGTGTTATCGTTCGTTAAAATATCTCAAAATGTTCCGTTAACAAAATGTTCCTAAATATTACAGGAAAATTATTATTTTTAAGGTATTAACCCTATTACCTTTAACCATTATCTTTCATCATGTTGAGTGAAGGCCGCTCGAAGCGAGCTCGTGGACGCCCCGTACTACACACCTGGCAGCGGAGCGTGAAGAGCGAGTTACGAGCCATAGGCCTGAGCTGGAGCGAAGCCAAGAAGGTTGCTCAAAATGGAAAGGCATGCAAGGATCTTGTGGAGGCTCTACATAACAAGAACAACGACAAGTTAAGAACGTGTTTTTTTCAGGTCGGCAGTATAAGATAGTTCATATGTAGGGGAAGGTGGCCTAAAGCAGGCACCGTGCCCAGAGCGGGCACAGTCCCTAACATTGCCGTTTCAAATAAGAGCGTGGTCGTAACACGTGACATTACTCCCCACCACCCGCGTACCTCGCGTCATTCGTCTGGCTCAACAGTGAGTACGCTAAGGGTATCGCTATGGCGTGTGGGTAGATCACAACTAAAAACTCGCAGCTCATCAGTTTACTCCGTGAACATGACGCTTGCAACAGTGTCGAAATATCGGGTGCTCAATAAAACAAACATACATGGTAATTATCCCGTTTCAAATATTAGTTATAATGCAAATGACCATGTTAGCTTAAAATCATCTGTAAAAAAAGTTTTTTTACAGGTGTTCCAGCTATTATGCTGGAAAACTATCAATAAAATTACACTGTATACTGTTGTCAACAAAGAAAATATTTTTTTTACCTTCTACTCAAATGTATATCGTAAATGTATATGTAAATCGTAATGTTACAAAATTCCTCGCACAACGTATCAGCATTGCAATACAACGAGGAAATGCCAGCATCCTAGCTACAATGCCTCAATAGCCTATTTGAGATCTAAGGTTGGTAGCTTGTAACTTACTTAGTACTTAGTTATATCTAAAATAGTTATTTGAAATAAAATAAAAAATACAATATTACATATATAGTATAATAGTTTAGTTACAATGTCCATAAAATACCTTAGTCAAAAATTAAAAATCTTAAGCCTACTCAAAACATACTCAGTCACACTTAGCATAACAAAAATACAACATCAAAAGTACATAAAATTACACACCCAAGTCCCCCCGCACCGCTCCCGGCGCAAAAGTGCCCATTACGCTTGCCGCGTTGCCGCGCTGAACCGCAAAATAAATTGTTGACAAACAAAAAAAACTAATATAATACTATCCCCGCCGCGTCCTCCTTTTTACGAGCGGCAACATTTTCAGAAACCGTAGTAGATTAAAATTTATTATATCTAATTACCTACGTCTATGATTGACGAATTTTCCCATACGATTAACTCATAATTGATTACCGTCGGTAGCTATTCATTTTTACAGAATTGAAAGAGGAGAAATTGTTACGTTTATAACATTATCCATTATTTTCAAGCCATATGGCTTAAAAATAATGAAAAATGCTCTTAAAGGATGACTCACACCATTCCGATCCGATCCGGGACGATCTGTCAGTTTCAATAGAAAGAATCACGTGATAGCTCTGAGCCCTCGGAGATCATGTGACGTTTTCTATAGAAACTGACAGATCGTCCCAGATCGGATCGGAACGGATCAGATGGGTGTAAGTCATACTTAAATCACAATTCCCTGCTTGATTGTGGATTTTCTTGATTTCCTATTTACCTGCTTTATTACTGAGTCAAGGCATTGTACCTAGGAAGGCATTGTACCTAGGATGCTGGCGGCGTTTCGTCCTTGTAGTAGATTGGTCCTCGATATAAGTGTTTTTTTTATTGTAGAGTTATTTTACGACTTATATTAAAACGAAGAGCAAGTAGGAACTAATATTGAAAACAAAATGGCGCTCATAACTCAGAGTTGTCGGACGTATGGGCCGGGTTATTGCTCATTCGAGAAACTCACGCCCACTGGACAGAAACGTTCTCAAGTGGCTACCGCGTACTAAACACGCATTGTGCGAATACCTCCTAAGAAGTACCGACGATCTTACGAGTTCTACGTAACCATACTCAAAAGCGACTGCGCGGTTCGGTCGTTATTAACTGGTGGAAGCGAGATGCAAACACTGTCGAATCGCGTAGCCGCTATCAAGTACGGCTAGTTAGAGCTCACCGTAAGCACACTAGACAAGATCGCGAGGAACCATTCGTTGCAGGGTGCGCAATATCGCATATTGTTAAAATACCTGGCCTTTCGACTGAAGTGATGATCATGTTATAATCAACGTACTGTTTTTAATTTTCTGAGATATTTTTTCTAAGTACGAAGAATATAAGAGACTGGCTGGAGACTAAAAGCACGGAAAAACTAATTTGCATGACTACTTGACTACACATAGATCGACATATAAACAAATGGTCGCCGACCTTCGTTATCGAGATGGCAAATGAAGAAGAAGAGTACCTACGCCTATTTTTATTAGTTGATGACGGATAATTACTTGATTAGATGTTTAGATAATTGCTCCCCCTTTACGCTGTTCGCTGAACATATATAGGTATTTATAAACTTGAACCCTAAAGAGGTGGAACGAGAGTTCAAACTTTGAGAGCACTACGCAAAGAGGCGAAACGAAAGTACATGTAATTTTACACGCTACCTCGATGTTTTCCGGCCTTGGAAATTTCTCGATAGCTCAGAGCGACGAGTTAATCCAGTAAGCCGGTAATTTCCGTCAAGGATTCTTTATAACCTGCTAATAACCGTTTGGGAAGTTATTCATAAACTAAATTACGAGCGCGGAACATAAATCAAGTTACAATTAGATGGTCTGTAAATGGTTTTTGATGTTTTGGATACAGTTGTGATGTTTCAATTGATGAATTTTCAGGATCTAGTTCAGATTCAAGTTCTTCGGCCTAGAGTCTGCATTAATGTTTATAGGTAGATATTTGGTATTAAATGTAAGATTGTGGTTGGAGTTGTTAATTTAATTTCACGAACACTGCAACGTATGTTGTTTAATATTTTGATGTTACTTGAAATAATTTATACGTGACGCGGTTACTCGATTTGATAACTTTGCGCAAAATGATAAAATCCTTTATTTTTATTTCCTTGATTTAACAATTTTTTTAATACAATTTATAATTAATTACCTCCTTTTTCCTTAAAAAAAGTTAACAGAGGCATTTGTCAAGCTGATGATAAACATTTAATAAGGAGGAAGAATCCCAAGATTAGTTTTCCATTTTGCCACTATTTCTTCACAGATTTAGTATGGAATGGAAAGTTTGATAAATGTATTCCCATACATAATAGGACACATTTTTTCTCCGATTAGGGTTGAAAGAGCTCGCGGTTCTTAGTGGAAAATAGATAAAAAAAAATCAATTTTGCAAAAAATACAAATGCCCAATACCAAACCATGTGTTTTATTTATTTAATTTCAAAAATATTCAAGTCGGCAAGTGAACAGGTACCTACACATTAGAAGTAAATAAACGCGTTATTAGTTATTATCCAAGTAAACATATCACGCGTTTTGTTTTGTATTTGGTAAAACATCTCACATTCTCTGCTTCCAAATCCACATCTGATCAGGTTGGTTTCAATTATTCCCTAGTTCAGCGATTCTGTCTCCCAGTTCTTTATTATTTCTGGTAATTGGTACACACCCAGGTATTCGGCCAAATGAATATCAACTCCCTCCCAGGAGAAAGATAAAATTCTAGTACCAGGGTGCATAGACAAGATACCCGTCGTTAACGCTCAGTAGCGAGCGAAACGCATCTGTCTTTGCCGAACTAATAAGGAAGAGTGAACTAGAGAGATAACTACTCTACGCTGCGGAGCGTGAGCGATTGGCATCTTGTCCCATTAAAAATAAGCGTTCGTAACACTTAACAGTAACAAAACGATTTTAAACATAGGATATAAGTATTATAATAATATGTCTAACTTTTGTAAATGTGTCAACTTTAGTCTTGCTTCACCACTCGGTAAGGTTGTATTCCATTAGCACAACACACAGCTTTTGTTGTCACATAAATATTTCACACAAAGTCAATGGCCTCAAATATACGCGATATTCCCGTAAGCCTTTTATCTCCAGATGCAAGATGGGACGTAAGACAAATACCATGAGTGGATAAACAATTGTTTTCCTTTACTTATGTACCTCAAAATCTTACAATACAGAAAATTCTTTTGCTACACTTTCACAATAATAAAATAAGGGCACAAAGAAAAATTCGTGGACAAAATTTAGAACAAAACACAAAAAATTTAGGGCATCACTAAACATAACATTGCTTACGTTATAAGCATAAGGTAGGTAAACAATGCGTAAAGCGTAATGTGTGCAAAGCGTAAAATTGAGGGAATCACTAAGCAGTAATACCCTTTACATAATAACAACAGGATAATAAAACTTTAAACTTACTAACTATTAACGCAAAAATATTAAAGATACAACTTTTTGTTGACACATATCTTTTTTTTGTTATAAAAGTAGTAACACTACTATATATAAATTATAAATTGAAATAGATGTCATATACTAAAGAAAAAGACCAACACCGACGAAGACCAATCCGAGGATCGAACTCGAAACGTCTGTCAACGTGGAGACGTTTTCCCTACTGCAATCCAGTATGAAGGCCTCGATACTTGGCATGATTTCTCACATGTGATTTACAATACCTATAAAATCGTGCTATTAAAGAAGATCTTTATTGTCTAACTGTTAAATGGTGGTTCCAAACTTACAAATTAAAAACTAGCCAAGTCAAATCATTAACTTGACAATATTTGACTTCTACAGAACTGCGCACCTATTTAGATAATCAATATTTTGTTGGCGAAGTTGACAATCACGATATACCTATATTGAACTTGGCTCCCAGTTTCACATTTATGTTTTTGGTGGAATATATATTTACACCGACCTGCTTGTACAAAATGTTTGACGGAGTTTTTAAATAATATCCTTATAATCCTTTTGGACCCGGGTATGTCCTTAAACTACGTCCAACAAGTGAGGTAGGGCACAGCGAAACGTCATCTCGCTTGAATCTGGAGCAGCCTGACTGGGGAAGTACCTCCACCTTACAGAATACCGAAGCCATAATAACATCACTACTTACTTTGTAGGTATGTGGTGTTGTGTTCCTCACGGTGAGTAAGGTTTCCAGAGCTCCAATCCCCCCAACCTCCCCCTTAATGACGATGACAGCGCAGATTAATAAGCTACCCCAGGAGGGTACCAGCTGCTCTAGTGCTGGAGAATCCCTTTCTGGGCTTCCATGCTCAGGTACTGTCTTGCCTGAGCGTGGACGCCGAGAGCGCCCCGTTTCGTACTCTGGGGGGGGCAAATCCGCGCTCCGCCATCCGCCATCCTCCCGAGGCAAGAGCAAGACGGCTACGGCAGCCCCTGCCACGCTCGCTGTGGATTTCTGCAACATCAGGGGTTTGCATTCTAATCTTAATGCTGTCCATCATCACCTCGAGACAGCTAAGCCGGCCTTGCTTTTTCTGACAGAGACGCAGATATCGTCTCCAGCGGACACAAAATACCTCTCCTACCCTGGGTACGAACTAGAGCATTCCTTTCTGCCTAGGGCTGGAGTGTGTGTGTACGTTAGAGGCGATATCAGTTCTCGTCGCCTCAGCAATCTTGAAGGTAGGGACCTTTCCACCTTATGGCTACGTGTTGATTGTGATGATCATCCTCGCGTCTATTCGTGCCTCTATAGGTCCCATAGCGGTGATGCCGAAACTGACCGACTCTTGGAGCAGATTCAAACGGCTGTGGATTCAGTGCAGCAGCAGATCCCATCCGCTGAGATCATCGTTCTTGGCGATTTTAACGCCCATAATGCCGAATGGCTGGGCTCCAGCAAGACTGATCATGCGGGGAGATCTGTTCACGACTTTGCTCTGACCTACGGCTTGACACAACTGGTTACTGCGCCTACGCGAATCCCAGATGTGGAGAGCCAGGAACCTTCCCTGTTGGACCTTCTGCTGACTTCTCACCCGGTTGGCTATGATGTATCCGTTGCAGCCCCTCTCGGTTCCTCGGATCATTGCCTCATCCGGAGTACAGTGCCTCTCACGTGCCCGCCGCGTCGGCGAGTTGCTTGTAGCCGCCGTGTGTGGCACTATAAGTCAGCAGACTGGGACGGGATGCGGGTGTTCTTTGCGTCTTACCCGTGGGGGCAGGTTTGCTTCACGCCGGATGATCCTGATATCGCTGCTGACTCTGTTGCTGACGTGGTGCTTCAGGGAATGGAACTTTTCGTTCCATCCTCTGCGGTACCTGTTGGTGGCAAAACCCAGCCTTGGTTTGATCGCTCCTGCAAAAAGGCGTCTCGCCGAAAGCTGGAGTGCTACCAAGCCTGGGTAAATGCAGCGGCGGTACAGGATGTAAAGACCAGCGCTTTAAAAAAGGAGTTTAACTTTGCCTCCAGGTCCTTCAAAAGAGCCATTGCCAGAGCAAAGTCGTTGCACATTGGTAGGATTGGCGAGAAACTAGAGCGTCTCCCCTCGGGAACTCGTGCGTTCTGGTCTCTTGCCAAAGCTATCCAGGGGAATTTCTGCACGCCGTCTTTTCCACCTCTGCACACGGGAAATGATTCGTTGGCCCACGACGCAAAAGACAAAGCCGATCTACTGGGTAAGCTTTTTGCGTCCAACTCGACTTTGGATGACGGGGGACAAGCGCCGCCGACTATACCGCGGTGCGAGAGCTGTATGCCAGATGTACAGTTCCGCCAAAGCTTTGTGCGTAAGGCTCTTCGCTCCCTCGACACCCATAAGTCCAGTGGGCCTGATGGAATCCCTGCAATTGTTCTCAAGATGTGTGCTCCTGAGTTGGCGCCGGTCTTAACGCGTCTTTTTCGGCTCTCCTACTCTTCTGGCGTAGTCCCGACTTCGTGGAAGTCAGCTTTGGTGCACCCGATCCCTAAAAAAGGCGACCGCTCAAATCCATCCGACTACAGGCCGATAGCTATAACCTCCCTTTTCTCTAAGATTATGGAGTCCATCATCAATCGTCAGCTCCTCTGGTACCTAGAGGATCACCAGCTGCTGAGTGACCAACAATACGGTTTCCGTAGGGGTCGTTCGGCTGGTGATCTTTTAGTTTACCTGACACATTGCTGGGCACAGGCGATAGAGAGTAAAGGTGAGGCACTGGCAGTTAGTTTGGATGTAGCGAAGGCCTTCGATCGCGTTTGGCACAAAGCACTTCTTTCGAAACTTCCATGCTATGGGCTCCCCGGGAAATTATGCGAATGGGTCAGCAGTTTTCTAGCAGACAGAAGCATTAAGGTCCTAGTTGACGGTGAATGCTCAGACTCAATGTCTGTGAATGCTGGTGTCCCTCAAGGCTGTGTGCTATCACCCACGCTATTCCTCCTGCATATCAATGACATGTTGCAAACTAGCGGCATTCATTGTTATGCTGATGATAGTACGGGTGATGCCTCCTACACCGGCCGCGCCAATATTTCCCGGGAAAACGTCATTGAGAGCCGGAACAAACTTGTGTCCGAAATTGAGACCTCCCTAAAAGAAGTCTCAGATTGGGGTCGACTTAATTTGGTCCATTTTAACCCTACAATGACACAGGTTTGCGCGTTCACCGCAAAAAAACTTCCGTTCGTCGCGTCACCTCGTTTTGAGAGCACTCCCCTATCTGCCACAGCCAGTATTGGAATCCTTGGCGTTGACATCTCGAGTGAAGTCCAGTTCCGCGGCCACCTAGAGGGTAAGGCCAAATTGGCCTCGAAGAAGCTCGGTGTGCTCAATAGATCGAGGCAGTATTTCACGCCGGCCCATCGCCTACAGCTTTATAAGGCGCAGGTTCGCCCGCATATGGAATACTGCTCTCATCTTTGGGCAGGGGCACCTAAGTACCAGCTTCTTCCTCTAGACCGCATCCAACGGAGAGCAGCTCGAATTGTCAACTGCCAACGTATTTCTGATCGGCTTGATCCCTTGGCGCTGCGTAGAGATGTGGCCTCACTCTGTATTTTCTATCGCATGTATTATGGGGAGTGTTCCGAGGAATTGTTCGGATTAATCCCTGCCGCTTCTTTCCGCCATCGCCCTACGCGACAATATTTCCACTCTCACCATTTAGATGGTTGGCAGTCCTCAACTGTGCGCTTTTCCCGAAACTTCCTGCCTCGCACAGCTAAACTGTGGAACGAACTGTCGCCAGCGGTGTTTCCGGACCGATACGACCTTCAAACCTTCAAGAAAAGAGCGTACTCCCACCTTAAAGGCCGGCAACGCACTTGCGACACCTCTGGTGTTGCGGGTGTCCATGGACGACGTTAATCGCTTACCATCAGGTGATTCGTTTGCTCGTTTGCCCCCTATAGCATAAAAAAAAAAAAATAAAAAAAATAATAGTAAAAAGGACACCTACACCTTTCTCTGTTTTGTAATAAGTAACCGAATATTTAATTAATGTTTATTTCTGTTGAAGTTATTTTTTTCCTAGCGTTTTACCGGCTGGCAATAAATCCAAAGATTTAGCTAGTCGCTACTGTCGCTAGTTTTACGAAAGCAACTGTCATCTGACCCTCAGAGGTTAAACTAGGTATTGGGCTTTGTCCCGTTTCGTCACATGATGTTTTTCCTTCACCGAAAAGCGATTGGCAGATATCAAATGATATTCTGTACATGGGTAAGTTCCGAAAAACTCTACTACTACTATGTACGAGCCGGGATTTGAACCCGCGACCTTCGGATTGAAAGTCGCACGGTCTTACCGCTGCACGCTGCTGGGCCACTAACGCTGAATTACGCTTTAAACGCTTTATTAACGCTTTGTTTCTGTTGACAAGTTTCACAGGCCGTAAATTCTAAGAGTGTTCTACTTGAACATGCTTTCGGATACTCAAACAAATCAAGTTTTCATAGGCGTCTTGCTCCATGGATCTTCTAAGGTTGTTCTTGTTTTGAGGTAGGTAGGGTAAGCCCTCCAGTGAATGAACAGTGAACACCCCCCAGTGAATGAACAAAATCACGTTTTTTGCATAAAATAAGAATTATAGCGATTGCTATCACTTGCACTATTTTTTTTCTTTTTCAGCAGTCAATTTCCTATGCAATGGAAACAAATTGTAAATCTATTTTAGACCAGATTCAATACGGTAGACGTTTGAAGTTTACGTGTTTCTGGTTTTGAATTTTGTATGAAGAAATTAGATTCTAGTTAAGAACAGGGTACATTTGCAGTAACATTTGAATTAGCTATTTGATGTTTACCAATACAAGGTTTAGTTATTTGGGTAGATTAAGAGTGAAACTTTTCATGAATGTACACTTTGCTAACTTATTTTGCGTAAAAGTATTTAATTTTTACTGTTCCATTACTAGCTTATCAAATGTTCTGAAACCACTTAATGAACGGTGTGTTCATTTACTGGTGTTAGCACAATTTAAGTTTTATTCCGAATTTAAACGTTAACATCAGCTTATCAGCGTATTAGCTTGTGTTTTTGCGATTCTGTATAGAAAACGTGTCTGTCATTCAGCCAATATTGGAACATAAATAAAAAATCCATATTACTATAGTCCATTTACTGGATTTTTCATGCCTTTGTATGAACATATAGATATGTGGATTGTTCATTGACTAGATGTCTTCTAATTCTATGTAATAGTATGAACATACACAATATACATGTGTACAAATCTTAATAAAAAGTGTATTATTTTACTACCAACATTTGGCCTCGTTTTTCTTTCGCTCGTTGTTTCTTGTAAATTTTTTTTTATTGCAATTATTGCTTCTATTTTGTGACCAATGTATTTCTATCATATTGATGAATAATATTTATGATATTCTATTTTACTCTATTTTAGATGGTGCCTCAATGTTTAACGTAATGATTACTAAAGAAAAATTAGTCATTTTGTTTTTAAAATGATTTATAATACTGATTTAATAAAGCTTCTATAACTCTAAAAATTCATATTCTATAACTCTAAAAGTATAAATATAATACGAAATCGCAGAAATTACATTCTAGTTTATTAAATGACGATTGCTTAAAAAACATAATATTACCAAAATAATTAATAAATACTGAGAAATTATTTTTCTAAATTGAAAAAATGCTTAAGTGTTCATTCACTGGTGGTTTTACCCTATATATTTATATATGTATTGTACCAATTCAATATCTATACCTACTAGTGATAGTGACCCCGGATGGCTACAGTTTATCAACATAAACATTACTCAAGTAGGTACTTGACTGGTCATTAAAGTGGGGCATATTAACAATTACAGTTTAATATATTCCTACAAGTAAAAATATTCCAATTAAAAAACTGCCCTTATGACAAGGCACAAACAAATCGAATGCAAATTAGCGGATTAATTAAATTTTGCAAAAGCTGCGGATTAATTAGTTCAATATTAATATAATATGACTCTAAGGGCCATCTGTGGGCTATTTATAACACTATGTGGCGGTTTTATGACCTCTTTGTGATAAGCTTCCTCTGTTGAGTGTTGTGTGAATCAGTAAAGTTGAACCACGGTGTTGCTGGTGTTTCGTAGTCTCACTTAGTTCAAGAGTTCTCCGCTAGATGGTGGTTTCGTTAACAATTTAATTTTTTTTTGAAAAATAAACAATTTAAAAGCCAGTATAAATTTCGTATTATATATATGTGTACCAACTTAAATATACAGTTTAATAAGCTTTTCAACAAATCCAAGCTCTGGGAGTGTATCACACAATACAGAGCTTACCTACCTACAGAAAGCGCAAAATAAAGCTTCTATGCGTATTTCTATATAGAGTATGGCCGTAAACTTTTATTTGTAACTTGTATATGTCTGAGCCTGTTGTTAATTAACGACCATTTCAAAATCGTGTCGGTATCGTTAGGCCGTCGTGACCCCGACTGCGTAGAAAAGCAACGCGCAAGCGCGACCCCATCGATTCCGTGCCTCTGCACAAGCCACCATTCGCCCGGCGATATTTAATTGGTGAGTACATTTCTAAATTTCCACCAAGTGCGAATCAATTCGGACTTCTTTTCAAATTTGGACTATTCGGTAGTACAGTCAAAAACAAGTGCATGTACCTTGCGGTGGCGTTGATCATTATTGTTGCGAGTTTGGTCAAACTGCACGTAAGTCGATTTTATTATAACTATCTTGTCGAATCTTTTTCAACCTCTTAACATGTTTTAACTTTGTTTAATGTAATTTACATTTACTTGAATTACTAGTTTTCTTAAATACCTAACTCTTCAGCCGATCTGCACTGTTTTTGTTAATTTTCACTTATTTTCCCACATATAAAACTTCTTAGTTTTAAAGTTAGAACAATACATTTCATATTTGTAATCAGATGAAGCGTACAGATGCTAACCTACTTTTTTAAAACCCGGGTCTATGAGTTTCTTGTACAGATTTGTATATACCGACAGGCGACAATGTTTTAGAAGTTTTTTGATCCTTTGCCTGCCTTTGATGCCTTTAGCAAAAGATTTAATTATTTATTTTTAACCTAATAAACATGGCCGTAGAACTAAAGACGCAAGGATAATACAATGTTCGAAGGTTAAATGATTTTTCGATTTGAAACGTGGCGCATTTCTTCTGACGCACATAGAGCACCTTTACCTGGGGTTTGCCTACTGAAAACATAACCTTAACAAACCAATATTAATATGATCTTCTATTATACACATAAGTCACGGATGTGAAAGTACAGTTATAGTGGCGCATAGAAACAACGATAGAACGCCGGGAATAAGCCCTTAGGATTGCCACGTCACCGCGCAACAGGTGGCAGGGTGGCCAACTGGAGGGGTCTCTGGATCAATGCGAACTTAAAGTCAAGGGCAGAACACCCACTTAACGTTTCCCTTTTTCATGTTTTCCGTTGTTAAGTGTGCAGTAGATAAATTAAGGATACACTTTATTTCTTTATTAGCTTATTTTAAATGATATGCCAGTTTAAAAATAATGCTAACTCGATTTGTGTTGGTACAGTCGATGAGTTAGATGTTTAGATAATTTCGTAGTGTGTCACAGTGCCAGCAATATGAAATCCCTAGTGGCTTTCTTATTGATTGGCATTGAGATAAGGTACGAAATGGAAGTGACTCAAATTTTTCGATTGTATAATATTAATATTAAACACTAACTGCTACACTTACAGTATAAGTATTACATGCTTATGTGCATATCTCTATGTGACATTCAAGTAGGTAGGTTCGATAATACGATAAATTATAAACACTGAATGAGGAAATTATAAATATCGTCATGGTTTTTAAGAAATTAATTGGAAACAAATATATAACACTAATTTTAAATAATATATAGTGTGACCTGAGCTATTGAACATACCCTGAAATCCCACATAGGGAGGGATCTTAGTAATGCTCTAACGTACTTAAATATGGATAACGGGTTTATTACCTCGTGAGTTTTAGTTGCATACAGGCTGCTCGAAAGTAACAAATAGTACTGTGTTAATTTCTTCGTAACCACTGCACCGATTGTTATGATACTTTGTATAGGCATTTCGGCTTTGTCAACCAGCGGGTACATCCGCGACAAAATTCAAAAATATGTATGTTAAGTCCCCAACCCGCTTTGGGCCAGCATGGGGACCTTATTACCGCAGCAGTGGTACGTACGTATATAATAGGTAAATATAAATAAATAAATGCCCTGACCAGGATTCAAACCCGGGGCCTCCTGCCCTGCTTTGTAGGCAGGGTCACTACCGATCAGGCTAGGAGGCCGTTAATAATTGGTACATACGAGTAGGCTGGCTTATGCATAATAATAATCATGATTATTTTTTGGTAATAATAAGTAAAAAATTACTTTAAAAATATTCATTTTCTATACAAAATGTTCTGCCAGTTTTTGCAGAGGGGTTGAAAGGCTATATTGGCTATTCGTACGTTGCTTACTAGTAAAAGTAATAGACATATTAGATAAACTTCAGCCCATACAAAAGTTTGTACAATCGTGCAAGTTTACCGGCAGAGAAATTATTACTAAAAGATCTTTCCAGCTGTCTATGCAAGAATAAGGTTAATTTCATAAATTAATAAAAATATGGTTTCGTGCAACCGCCCCTAAAAGCAACACCTCGGTCGGTGTACCTTATATCACCTAGCAATAAGGTTTAGTTTGGTTAAGATAGTCAGTACAGTATGGACTATGTTAGTATACATCAGTCACATAAATATCAATGTACAAAATAGCCTCGTCCTTATCTGTAAAATCGATACAGGTACTCCTAGGCCAGCCCGGATGCATTCGGACCTGCGCCCTGCATCCCTTAATGGCATTGCAACCGCGCAGTATCCCTGTGATAACAAAGTAGTCAACACTAAAGTCAACAGTAGCTGTACATACCCCTAAAAGTATACATTCTTTGTAGTTTTTGCGCTCTTAGTAGTGCGCGCGAAAGGTTTACAAGTTTTAAATTTAAAACGTTTTATGTATTTAGCAGTAGCGGTGATTATTATTGTTGCCAGTCTGGTTAGGGTGAGCGTAAGTACATACCTATATTTTTATTATTGAGCTTTTATTTTTTATATCATTGAGTTGCCAAGGAAATTCACACCTATTTTTGCATTTTTACAACTTCTAATTAAACTTATGCTACGCACTTCCATACCTAGCTGATTTTAAGTGTGTCAACAAAAATAAACAATTATGTATCTTTTAAAAGCAAAATTCGGCTTGTCGCTCGGCTCCGGTACGGCGCAACAGCGCACAGCTCATGTCGATGCAACAGGCAACCGGTACTCTTACCACGAATCGGCCGTTTCCGCTATCGTCTGTGTAATTCGCAGTGTATCTCGCTATCACTTTGTTAGCCTGAGCGAGCTGCAATGACAATCAACGCTTAGGAAAACAGCCGCGTCAAATTCAAAGTACGGGTACGAGTTCTCAAACAAATCACCTTGCTTCCAGAGCTCCAGACTAGCGTTTTCCCACTTGTATTAGATAATCGTACGTAAAACAATGTCAATTTTGATGTTAATTGTCATCTCTCTAATAACTAATATAATATACTCTAATAACTGCTAATAACTAAGCTGTACAATTCTTGGCTTTCAGCACTTTTCCTTCCAAAATAAGATGCTAAATAGTAAAACTTTTGCTGTTAGCTATTCCTAGAAATCTTGAAATTTTTAATAACCACAAATATATTTACAACCAACAATTTTTATGAAAACAAACCGACTTTTGTTGGTTTTACCGGTAAAAGTTAAAGTTTGAGTTCGTTTGATTTAATCAGTTTACTCGTACATACTTCAAAAATATCCAAATCACCATTCGTGTACCTTTAAAAATTGAGCTTTGTTAATATGTCATGGATTCCATTCCATCATTAGGACTTAGGTCTGCAGTAAAATAAAATGGGACTACCTTAGAGGTACCTCACATATTGACATACACAAAATACTTACAAAAAATCTTCACATATGTTACAAACAAAATAAAAATGTCTCAAATCGGAGGATAGCGCTGGAATTATCGAGCAGTTCTACTATGCCATACCTGGTCTTCAACATCAGGTCCACTCAAAGAAAAGGCCCAAGCTACTTATGAAAACCTTCTATCCACACTGCAAGTCCCGCTCAAATTTAAGAAGGTCTCTGAATTCCTCAAAAATTCCATCATCAGAATAGAAAACAAATCAAAAAGATGAATGTCACAAATCGAATGATACCTACAGCTAGGCTTACCGAGCATCTCCACTTTGCCATTCCTGGTCTTCATTATCAGGTCCACTCAGCATCATCATCTTCTTACGGAAACCATAGACCATCATTGATGGTTTCCGGAAGAAGATGCTCAAGTTTCTTACGAAAAGACCCAAATCATGTGGCTTTCAAATTTGAGGAGTTCCCTTAATTCCTCCTGGATCCTATCTGGAACCATCTAATTTCTGATAAAAAAAAAGTTTGTCTTTTAAATCGGTTCAGTATTCACGGAGTTCTAAGGTAACAATCTGTAACAAATATAAATATACAAAAATAACAAGTTAAATAAAAATGAAAAGGGTAAATAAAAGTCTAAAAGTAGATGATACTTAATTCTTATTTTTTTATCATGAGAAAACATGCTCTTTGCTTCGGTCGTTGCAAAATGTTCTTTTTTTCAAAAGTTCCAGCTGTTTTATTTAAAAACCTATCAATTACACTTAAATGTTTATTTTGTTGTCAACGAAGAGAAATATTAATATTTTTTTACCTTTTACTCAAATGCATATCTTAATTTATTAAAATAGATTTTGAGTTCAAGACGCGAATGATTGGAGGGGATCAACATTATGTGTTTGACAATATTTATGCAAACAACACAGTCCAACTCTGTGAACAGAATGGTTGCTGCGATATATCACTAATTTTATGTCAAAGACTGCTGCTGCTGGAGGATTGAAATCGACTGAATATTGTTAGGTGTTTCAGGAATTATTTTCGTTTATTGTGTATCTTTCGCACTTGTGAAATGTCCATATAGATTATGGGTTTCTCTGTTGGTCGCTTCATACCCTATTAAGCATCTTGGATAGGTTGAGGAGCAAATGCAAGACACTCTTAGGAGCTCTAGCCACAGTAGCCACGATACTCACCATTAGATAGGTACAAAACACTAAATCACAGCGTTGGTTACCTATGCTCTTATGCGGTAATAACAATTATTTTGAGTAGCCCGAGCTCGACAAGCAATTTCAATGACGGTTCAGAAGGGTGCAATGCGCAGGCCCGAGTGCATTTCACAGGTACCTAATAGGGGTTCATCGATTTCAATAACTACGCATTCAAATGCAGAAGGTGAGCACGGAGGTCTTTATAACATGGACTTTTCATTCAAGGGGTTGCTGTTGTATTCAGATTCAGATATTTTATTGGTAAATGTCAATATAATTTACACGTCACACAATTACATTTAGTAAGAACACAGGTATATTAGCAAGGAGGCATTATTCTGAGGAGAAAGATGCAGCTCCTTAACAGACGTATATGTGGGCGGCAAAAGTGCATATTTCATACTTATATTAAAGTTTTTATTACATTTCATCATTATAATAAAATTACAGGATGATTTTGATAAATTTAATGCTTAATGTATGTAGGTACCTAGAGAGAACATTTCGTTTTCTCCTAAAAAAAATATGAGTCATGTTTTTAAAGAGAATTTATCGTTGTAAGGAAACATCTTTTTTAATACAGTTGCTCAAAAAGTGCCCTTTTTTTTGGCTGTTTTGTGTGCGCAAAGTTAGTTTTTGCGAACTAGTGCTTTTTACTTTTCCATATTTTTTGTATTTCCTTTTTTTCCAATTCATGACAGCTTACCGAAGAGTATTATTATTAGTTAATTTTACCGAGACGTAGTAAAACTAAATCTACTATTAACGCATAAATATTAATGATATTGATATTTCATATTTCACTATTTACCTCATCATAATAATGTTTTTCTACTCGCCGACTTTAATCTGCCAATTACGAGTACATAGACAAAACTATAAGCTCATACTTTTCGATATTAGACAGTCCAACTCAACTATAATATTTCATTTCGATACGCTGTAGGCAACTATAATAGAACTTCATACAAATTTTATACTTATTTGCGATGACGCCTGAGACTTTGCCGAGCGCGCGCCTCACGCCTGCGCCGACCGCGCCGGCCTGCCGGCCATCTTTTTGTGTTACATCCTTGTTAAGTCAATGATACTGAATGATGAAGTATGTATGTATAATGATTAAGTATTATACTCGTAGAAAAAGTATTGTATACAATCGTAATATAATTAAGTTTTTCAATCTCGTACCTTACTTAGGCCACTCAGCAAGCTTCGTGGCCTAAACACGGTACTCGACTGAAAAACTCTTCATTATATCACGATTGTATAAAATACTATTATTCATTAAAAATATTAAACATTGAAACCTGTTCTTTAAAGTTCTTTATGAATCTGTGTGTTTGAAACGGAAAAGAGCCTACGTCTGTCAAGGTAGAGACGTTTTTCAATCAGGCAAACATGTCGAAGGCTCTATTAGACATGACGGTACGATTTGTCACCTGCGATTTATTATTTTGTCAATGAGAAATACCTAATGATTATGAGATTGAAAATGAGAAAAGAAGAAGATAAACATTTTGAAGATGTTCTTAATAAGTTCAAATGTATTACAATAGTGTTATGGAAAAATTAAAAAAAAATCAAATACCTACGTTCTTATGTATTTTAATTTTTTTTGCATCTGTTTTTAAAAACGTCGTTCAATACACGTGCGGATATGTAATCGGACAGTAATGACATACTTTCCGCACTAGCATCGAAATGTATTATTTATATTTTTCAGAAGCATTAAGTAGAATATTTGCTGTTTTTTTATTGTGAGCCGCAGCTAATGATTCATTAAGTTAAAGGTTTACTAATGAGTCATTTAAAGTATACTATATTAAAACAACCGACTAGGTGCGAGTCAACTCCGATCATAGGTTCCGTAGTTTATTTATTTTTTGTTTAAACTTCTTTAAGTCCGGCTAATGCTTGACTAATTTGTATTAAGTATATATTAATAGCTAAGCAAAATATTGTTTTAAAACCTCACTGAACTCATATGTTCATATCATCATTCATATGTTTTGTCATTACAAAATACAATAAAAAAGTAACGTTTCTTAAAAGTATTAATTCTTATTTGAGTGTGTGTGAAATGGTTGCATCCCTATTCATGAATTTCATTACATATAGGCCGGAGGCTTGCGTTAAGCCGAACAGACAGAGGAGTGTAAGCTAGTGTTGTACTGTCGCGAGAACGTTCTATATTGTATTATAATCGATATCGAATATTCTCGAGTGAGAACATTATCCAGACTAATCGGAGATATTTCTCGAGAATGGTACAAGTATAAGTATAACTTAAAGGCTCCAGTAAACCTGGGTTAGATTACGGAACCCTAAAAAAGCGTAGACCGAGAATCGATCACACCCGGACCTTCTGTACGTGACCGAAATGTGCAAACGCACCACCACGTATCAACTACGTAAATACACTTACCAGCGATACCAACCAGTGACATCATTTAGCGGGTCATTTGTTTTAATATGCTAAGGGGTACAATCGATAAGAAAAGGAATGATAAGCAAATCTACTAAACCAAATCCTATACTTACATCATCTTCTAAATTTAACTTTAGAAAACACATAGCTGTTGGAGGTAGGTACAATGTAGAAAAAAAGTTTTTTTTTTTATTAACCCCTAACGTAGGGGTGAAAAGGCGCGAGCGGAGGCTAGTAACGATTGTGTATGTATAGCTACTAAACGTAAGTAATTTCAACGATTCATATTATTTGTCTCTATATAAAACTCTTGGACACCTGCACAGTCCAGAAGTTCAATGCGTATTGGAAATTAAGAACCAAATCATTTAGAATTACTAAACGAATTATTTGTTAAATTTTTAACTATAGTGATATGGTTTCAAATTACCTTTATCAAAAAGGTTAAGACTTTTGACGACGTCAGTACATTAATCGTCTGTTGGATCACATTTATTGGATCAACAGGATCTAACGAATCCTACACGTTCTGTACCAAGTCATAACCTGCAATTAAATATTATTAGGCGTTGCCTAAGTCTTAAGTACAGACCATAGATTGAACTAGATGCCGCAAGTAACCTCAACAATATGAAAATCAAGCTTGTCGATATTTTCATACTTACTTAGACGTCTTAAGCTTGAGTCCTAATGTTAGCCAACAATTTTTGAAATTTACTAAAATCTGTCTCAACTCTGGATTCTATTTAGTAGTAAACAAACATCCTACGGTTAAATTAGCAATTAGGTTTGTCAAGACATACTATCGACAAGACATACATGTATCCGGGAGACGCTGGGCGCATGGTCTGTGATCTTAAATTCAATTCGTGCACTTCTACTTGGCATGAAGCCGAATAATAATTCAATATTATTTGGACTAAAGCTTTAATTTTAAATGCATTTGTCTTTTAGTTAGTGATTAGGATTTTTTAATGAATAAGAAGATTGATTTTTTTTATTACTTATTGAGGAAAAGGTAAGCATTGTACTATAATCCCACCTGATAATATCATAGCGCATGCTGATTGCATGTGATTTAAAAATCGTGTCGTTTTCAGGCTAAAGGTACCACATTGTCGATTATCGACAAAGCTCTACTGTCATAAATAATCACTTAGAAACCAACCTTATCAACAACCGACAATGCATGTGGTACCTTTAGCCTGAAAACGCCACAGACATAATTGCAGCAAGAAAGTAAGATGCAGTATTTGAAAATTTGGACGGGTGCATCCTAAGAACTATGAGATTGCCAATAATATTTGCCAATGGTAAGTAGTCTGTTTTAAATGGTGGTTTTAGAGTAAATTTTCGTATAAGTCTTGCCGTAACACACGTCTGTGGTGGAAATAGTTAAAAAAAATAGGTTGATGCATTACAATGACTAATCCAACATAAAACAAATGCTATTAGGTATCTCTCACAACCTTGAAGAAGACATATTTAGCTGTTAAAGACAATTAGCTAAGATGCTAACTACAATATTTACCTGATGACGAGCTCGTTTATGATATGACACAATGTTTAAAAAGTGATTAATACATATTATAAATACTCGGGTGTAGGAATGTAGGTTCTATTTAAATCTTATGAGGAATATCCGCGCTGTAAAAGAGAGTAAAAGTGGCCTAATCTTAATCATCCAATTTTCTTATTTAACTAATTATACTAAATTTTATAAAAAAAATCGTCTCAATCTTTGATCAGCGCCTTCTAGTTAAAACATTTTAAAATTTCGATGGAGACAAATTTCGGTTTTGAAATCCTCATGCTATTAATAATATTATACATAATAATTATTATTAATTATATACATTCACCGTAAAATCACCACAGTTAGATTTTTATGTAAACCACCTGTTAAAAAGGCCCCGGTGTTACCTACACATAGGTGATGGATAAATATTAGAAAAACGATATCGTTTATAACATTAATAGTTAGGTATTTATTTTACAAGAGAGCAATGTTGTTATCTAACTCTCAAAGGTGTTGTCTAACTCTGAAAGATTCTAAATTTGGAGAGAGTGGATTCTTAAGATTTACGAGGGTCTCACAAGGTCTTTGCTGTCGAGTATAATACAAAACTTTTCACCTCAGTATCCAGAGAAAAATAAACTACTTAGGTACAGGGCAGAATAAAGGATGATTTACACTAGAACGTTACGGGACAGGACGGAGCGGGACGGGAAAATCTCGTCACGTGACATCCGAGGGCTCCGAGATATCATGTGATTCTTTAAAAGTAAAAATTACAGATTTTCCCGTCCCGACCCGTCCCGCCCCGTCCTGTCCCGTCCCACCCCGTGCTAGTGTGAGGCATCCTCAATCTGTAAACTGTATATTTTCTCTGAAATAAACAATTTTCTTTTTCAATTTTCATATAAGATTACAAATTTTATCTAAATATAAGTTATCAAATATATATTACTCAAAACTATCGTTTAAAATTTGACTTTTGCATTGATGCTACCAGTTAACTTAAACAAACCATTTAAATTAAAACACAATGTCAAAATGCTACTTTCTCCAGAAGTGGATAAAAGATTTTTTTCCCGCTAGTTTTAAAGGATAAAAGAGCGCTTTCCGAGCTAGTGAGGTAAAAAATAATTACCGCATTTTACACATCGCAATTACTTCACTTACAAGACAAACCAACAGTAGTGCGTTAGCGCACGCCAGAGGGGGTCATCCCCGACTGTGTTCGTTCAGATAAGTATGGAATATAAGTTACGTTTCACTATCTAGGCGCCCCCGCACGGAAACTGGTTGCCGCGGTTGTTATAGTGATGCGCTCTGTCGATATCGATACAATGTAATTAGATATATAAACGATGTCAAAGTTAATTAACAGTTATTTTACATGAATTACTTTATTCACACAGCATCCAACAGCAGTGCGTTAGCGCACGCCAGAGGGGCCAATCCCGGCAGTGTTCGTTCGAATAAGTATGGAAGTTACGTTTCACTATTTAGGCATCCTATTGGTTGCTTCTGTTGTCCTTAGCGGTGCGCTCTCTCGATATCGACATTATCGATGTACCTACCTACTATTAAGCTGCAAATAGTGCAAATAAAATACTGCATGTTGCTTATTGAACAAAAATGACAAAATTATGTATTTTATAGAACCTTCTGTGATTCTTTTATCTAGGGTATCTCCAATATTTGTTTATGATTTATAATGTTAGTGTTGGTTTAGAAAGGAAGCGATACTATTAGAGTTGAGATTGAACCTACAGAGAATAGCATGCCTACCACAAACATCGAAAATCGGCATTGATGGAAAAACATCTTTATCGCTCTAATATGCAAGTGTGACAGATATGGAGATACAAATTCACAATCGTTCGATTATAGTACCACGAAAAACACCTACTAGTCCAGAGAACCTGTATTGAAAAGCTGTATTGAAAATACAGCGGGAAACCTCATAACTACGAAATGTTTTATTAAGTTTTCAGCAAATATTTACTTATACAAGTTTATTGTTAGATAATGAAAGCTTTTTGAATTGAATGGCTTGTTTTGGTTGTTTAAAGGCCACTTGCTTGTTTGTGTGGAATTTAACAGCTAACTCCGGATTATTGGGTTAACCCTGGTTGGCGTAAGCGGCCCTTAAAGTTGTGTTGAACGCTTCGAACATTGTAAAGTATCTTTAAATATAATTTTGTCGTATAGAGTATTTTATAGACTTACAATATGTTTTATTATTAGACTACAGTTTATTTCATCAAAGACCAATATATGATTGCCCCGTGTTAACGAGTTATGAATTTTACCAATTTTCCGCCTTTAGAAGTAGGCTGGGCTAGCAACCTGTCATTGCAATATCACAATTTCGTTTTCTTCAAATAAATTAATTGCTAAACCAAGTACATTTCCTGTCCTCTGTCTACCCCTTTTGTGAATACAGGCGTGAGTGAATGAAACATAGTATCGATATCGATGTCGATAAGGCACTGTTTGCGCGGGCGGAGGACGCGCTCGAGCGGACAGATCGGCCGCCCACGGGCGACGCGGGCGCAGGTGCCCGCCACACCATATTCTACAAACACCCAATACAATAAAACGCCTATTCAATTTGGTAATCACTTTTTAACAGGTTATTGTTTTTATCCGATCAACAAAGAAATGAAATTAGTTTAAAAGAAATGACGGCGTTAATACTAAGTAGTAATTATTTTAGTGTTTTAGAGTCCTTACAGACATATTTCGACGCAATGATATTTTATGCAACGTTTGAGTTTAATTTAAAGTAAAGTAAGATCAATGTGGCTATTGTGGCTATGTAATTCCGTCATAGGTACTATTCTGTGTACTGTTCTCCTGCGTTTAATATTATATATGTATGCACAGTACGCAGCGCTGCCGACTCATTACGTCGAGCTGTACGTAACCGTAGGCTTTAGCTACTGCGTGTTTCTAAAGTATGTCCGTCTCGCTCCTGCCAGAGTAGTGGCAGTTATCCAAGTTATCAGTTATAACTAATATTTAAAACGGTATAATTACCGTGTATGTTTGTTTTATTAAGCACCCGATATTTCGACTCTGTTGTAAGCGTCATGTTCACGGAGTAAACAAACATACATGGTAATTATCTCGTTTCAAATATTAGTTATAATGCAAATGACCATGTTAGCTTAAAATCGTATAAGTTATCAGTTATTTAGACTGTACTTAATTGTGTCTTACTCTTACTTTACTGATATTAAGAACCAAGGTTTAATTTTATTTATTCTCAAGATTTAATTTAAGGTCTTAGTGTTTATTTCACATTGATTACTTTGATTTTTGTAGGTTTTTTTTTTAATTTCTCTTATTTCTATTTTGTTTCAGGCACTATTGGCAACGTCTAAATTTTTTCATAACAATAAAGACCATGTAAGATCTCTGTTTCATAGGACTTTCATAATTTCCATTATCTTACTACAACCAAATATATTTTTTAATGTAGCATCACCAGATTCTAAAAATAAATATCATTAAACTCCACAAGCCGTATGGCTATATATGCGTATGCTAATATCGGCAATTAAACGTTTAGTTGGTAGCGTAGGCTCCGTAGAAAGCTTGAATGAGCGTTGGTGAATGGACGGTGCTATATTACATGGCGTTTGTGTTTGTATGTCGTTAAGCTCGATAGGCCAACTGCACAATACCCTTGTATCCTTATAGATATAATCATCATCTTCCAAGAGTTTTTCCGTCTTTTGCCACTGCTCAGACTACCTGTAGTTGGCTTGTCAACTTAATGCCAAAAAATGGAACGACCTCAACAGTCTAATGGTTTCATACATATATTAAACCGGTTTAGTTTTAAAACACTTTCATGCATTTTTCGTCTTTATATTCTTGATAATGATAATGATTCATTTCATTTAAACCTTAGTTGGTAAATACAACAGTGGTCGAGTCCTCCTATTAGGTATACAGTACTTGTGTCAGGAGTCCTCGCTCTTCCAGATTACAGTATAAACAAAATCTTGACTAAGATTAGTTAACGTAATTAGCATTTGGTGTATGAAATTACAATAAATAATTTAAGAATTGAATTAATTAACACTTGTGTATTAACATTTCATTATACGAAAATATGTATTATAATATAATATATAATTGTTAGATTTGTTCTTTCATATCATATGTACCTTGATAATGATAAATGATAAATAACTTTATTTTTCAATTAAGGCACATTACAATGCACTTATGAACGTCAAAAAAAAAAGCTTATACCGGTTCTGACCCCACAGCCCGAGAAGATTATTACCGGCAAGAAACTCGGCAGGACTTATTTCTTCAAAACAAATTACAAAATTAGTAGAAATATTTGCAATATGTGGTTCTACAAGAAACCATATCAAAAGAAAATAGTTAAACAGAAAGACTACGAAAAAAAAATAAAAGAAGAAAAATAAATAAAAAAAATTTAACGGTTTGACACGATATACACAAACATTTTATATGATTTCTTTTGTGATGGTTTCCTTACAGTTTCTGGTATGGGCCATGCAAGTTCGTCTGTTAAATAGTCCTCTACTGTGTAATAAGCCTTCGACATCAAAGATTTTTTCAAATAATTCTTAAGCGCACGAAAGGGCAATTGCAATGCTTCATCTGGTGACTTGTTATAGAAATGAATACATTTTCCAAAAAATTGATTTATTTATTATACTTTGCGGACAAGATACTTTCTGATAGCTAGCTTATTTTTGTTTCTAGTGTTATAGCTAGAGACATCAGTTTTTTATTGAATGAATCTAAGTTTATATATTTAAGATATATTGGGATGCTAAGGTTAAAAAAAAATCCTTAAATAGCTCCCTTACTGATGCACGTTTACCTAACTTACATAATATAAAACGTATGACTCTTTTTTCTGAAACAAATATTGTCTGTATGTCAGCTGCCTTGCCCCGAACCAAAATACCGTATGACATGACACTATGAAAATAAGTATGATAAACTAGGCGAGCTGTCAACATTAGTTAGTTGTCTGATTTTTGTAACGGTGTAAGCAGCCGAACTTAATCAATTTGCGAGTGTTGTTATATGAGGACTCCATTGTAGATTTTTGTCCAACCTAGGAACAGTGCTTTACGAACGATCTCTAAAGATTCACCATTTAGAAGTATTCTAGTATCCACTGGTTTAACGTTCGGCAAAGCAAATCTAATACATTTAGTTTTCTTAGCATTAAGTAGCAGATTATTAATAGTAAACCAGTTAAGTACACCAACTAGTGTGCAATTAATTACACTATAATCGGTAGATTTCCAGTCAACCTTAAATATTAATGATGTATCGTCTGCAAAAAGTACTATATTATTACAACGGTTCTCTACGACACAAGGTAAATCATTTATATAATCCAAAAACAAGAATGGGCCCAAACTAGAACCCTGTGGCACTCCTATTTTACTAACTAACTACGACGCCACTAGACTGCGATTAATTTACAACAACAGTTTGTGTTCTATTGCTAATGAGGACATTAAGTTTAAAGCATTCTCTGACAGATCATAATGTTCTAATACTTTCAAAATGAGCGTTCCATGATCCACGCAATCAAAAGCTATAGAAAGATCACAAATTATACCAATGGCATCACAAGAACTTGTATGAGTACAACATCTATGCAAGTATTCATACACAGATTCCAGACACCCTCCTTTGTGATAAAACTATGTAATTATTGATAGGTATTGAAATAATATTAGAGGACTAGCTTTCCGCCCGCGACTTCGTCCGCGTATAATAGGGATCTTTCTACAGGGTTTACACCTTGTTTTATCTTTTTTAAATGTGACTTGATATATCCTACACATATATAATACAAATATTTTCTATTGCAATCCGCAAAAACTAATTAATACTACTGATAACGTTTAAGTTTTTTATTAGGTAGATGTTGGCAACAGGCGGTATTATCGCTAAAAAGCAACACGTGTCTTACAGACAACCATCCGGTTAAATGTAGATTGTTATAGAGATGTAAATTTAGTACTAATAATCTAAGATTTGTTTTTTATGAAGATTTGTAATTTACATTTTGTTCTTTTATTTTAATAAGGAATCGATGCATAAAGTTTCAAGTCTCTAACTCAAAAAAATCTTGATTTCCCCGCTTTATCAATTTTCAACCCCGTTTTTACCCCCTTAGGAGTAGAATTTTCCAAAAATATGAAAAGACTTTTCTTTTGTTCTAATAAAGAGCCTTTTCACAAAGTTTCAAGCCTCTAGCTCAAAAAAAATCTTCTTTTCTATACAAACTTTTAACCCCTTTAGCAAACAACTTTTTTATATTTTAATAATGAACAATCTTTGTACAAAGTTTCACGTATCTAGCTCAAAAAAAAATACCATACTCAAACAAACATTCAACCCCCTTTCTACCCCTTTAGAAGTTGAATTTTCCAAAACTATGAAAACACTTTTCTTTGATTTAAATATAAAGTTTTTACAAAAACATTCAAGCCTCTATTTTAAAAAAGAATCTCCATTTCCATACAAAGATTTAACCCCCTTTTCACCCCCTTAATTTCCAAAAAACCATGAAAACACTTTTCTTAAATTGTAATAAAGAGTCTTTACACAAAGTTTCAAGACTTTAGCTAAAAAAAACCATTCTCAAACAAACTTTTAACTCCCTTTTTAGTTTTTACTCCTTTAGGAGTAGAATTTCCAAAAACCATAAATACATTTTTCTTTAATTCTAATAAAGAGTCTTTACACAAAAGTTTCAAGTCTCTAGCTCAAAATAAATTCCATTCTCATACAAACTTTCTACCCCTTTTTTACCCCCATAGGGGTTGAATTTTCCAAAACTATGAAAAGGCTTTTCTTTAATTGTAATAAGGAGTCTTTACACAAAGTTTCAAGTCTCTAGCTCAAAACAAAATTCTATTCTTAAACAAACTTTCAAGCCCCTTTTTACCCTTTTAGAGGTGGAATTTCCAAAAACCATGAAAACATTTTTCTTCAATTGTAATAAAGAATTTTAACACAAAGTTTCAAGTCTCTAGCTCAAAAATAAATTCCATTCTCATACAATCTTTCTACCCCTTTTTTACCTCCATACGGGTTGAATTTTCCAAAACTATGAAAACGCTTTTCTTTAATTATAATAAGGAGTCTCAACACAAAGTTTGAAATCTCTAGCTCCAACAACAAAATTCCATTCCTATACAAACTTTCATTTTTACCCCTTTACCCCTTTAGAGGTTGAATTTCCAAAAACCATGAAAACAATTTTTTTTTAATTATAACAAAGAGTCTTTGCACAAACTTTCAAGTCTACAGCTCAAAAAAAAACTCAATTTCCATACTAATTTTCGACCCCCTTTTCACCCCCTTAGGAGTAGAATTCCCAAAAATCCGTTCTTATCCCTTGCCTACGTACTAAAATGAAGCTTTGGTAAAAATTTCAAGTTTCTAGTCCTAGCCATTTCGGCTGTGCGTTTATCGTAGATCAGGACAACCTCTTTTATATATATATAGATTATAAGTTTTATATAAAAAAAAAGTTATTAACATTTTGCATTAAAGTTTTTTTATATATCGATTCTAAGAACAGTTTTTTTGTTTCTACAAAATTCAGTAAACCTTTGCAGCGTAGAGTTTTACTTCCCATAACTTTAACTATGTAGGCACCCTAACATGCTGATTGGAGTCTATGCGATGCCTGGTTCTTGGTTATGGCACGTGCGGACTGGACTCGCAAACCGGTAATTACTTTGCTAGTACGAGTCGTATGTCAAATTCTGATATTTGATAGTTAATGCGCGGACATCACGTAATGCACGGTAGATAGGTAATCGTACAGTCGCGAATAGGGATTGTTGAGCCACTTGCCATTTTTAGTAATTTTGCCGTTTACCCACACTGAAAGAAATATTTAACCAAACTACTTCGCATACTTCAACAACCATTTTTTTCCATTGTTTTTCCACTTATTAAAATGTCACCCTAATTGTAACAAAACAAAACAATTCAGCTCTAAAAGTCTACGCTTAATACCTAGGGAAACAATTTATTAAGGGTTTTAGCCGTTTCCAATTAAGTTTACTTGCCCCAAATCATACAACAATGTATTTAAGTATTTTTTTCTGTGTAGTATCACCGAATTAGAAGTATCAACAAATAATGCGAGTTTACCCTACCTTGTTTAAGTTACAGATAGACGAAAGAGCGGTTTCATTCAACAAACCTTTTCTTAGTGTAATAAATAAATGATCGATGTTATTAATAGATGACAGTTGACATTTGCTATACCGATTTGCATTACACGGCAAAGTTAGAAATATAGTTAAGTGGCTCAACAATCCCAGTTCGCAACTGTACCTACTGGATACAGCGGTAGTTCACAAGATGGCAGTTACAGTCTGTGCGGAAAGAAAGGGCACAGATGAGTTCTGTCACACTTGTCTTTCCACGCAGACTTTTTTCATAACTATATTAAGAGCAATGATGCCAATGATGTATAAAAAATTTAAGTACAGACATGTAATTTAAATGTTATTACCTATAGTTCAAATACGACGTTTCAAATAATAAATACGTGATCGTGATTAATGGTGTGACGATTAAAACTTAATTATATCCTTCACGACCACATTACATATTTGACAAATAGTTTTTGTTATGAAAAGTGAAGGGAATCAATTAAATATGTATAAAAACATAATTCAAAGGATGCCGATGGACAAAACTGTTGATAGCATCTTAATCGCCAACACCCACAGGCGGTGCTACAATGGGGACTTCATCCGTTTTTTTTTCGTTACAAAAACATCAAACAATGATGTTATGTCGTGTCGTGTCGTGTTGCCGTGTATCGTTTGATTGATTTACGTCATACGAGTATCTGCTTTAGGCACGAGGCAGATAAATTAGTGAAATAGGTAGAGAGACTGAAAACGTAGTGACAAATTATTTCGGCATTAAATTACCTTCTGGTTTGTTTTATAATCTATCTAGGTCGTAAAACCACCACACTATGGTCCCAAAACTACAAAAGCATCCAAGATCTAAAACAAATTTGAATACCTTCGATTAGGTCTGAGTTATTACTTTAATGACGCAATTTTAAGGCAAAATCATAAATGGCAAAACTAAGATATAATTCTAATCCATGTTGATGTTAAGACGTGAAGCGAAGTACTTAATGCGTACCTACTTCACTTCAAGACTTAATACAGATTTACTAAGTTAAACTTGTTTGATTTTACGATACCTACATATGCACTAGACTTCATCAATCGGCATTTTACAAGATTACACTTAAATGCTAGAGTGTAGGCATCAACTCCGCGAACTTATTTCATCTAGGTACGACCATATGTGGCGTTTTCAGGCTAAAGGTCCCACATTGTCGGTTATCGATAAGGCTCTACTGTCATAAATGATCACTTAGAAATAAACCTCATCAACAACCGACAATGTGGTACCTTTAGCCTGAAAATGCCACATATGACTAATACAATTTCATTCACTGCCAAAAAAATACGAATCTAATTTGTCTCAGACAATCTTGCAAGATTCGCTCGGCAACCGATGACTAATTTATGGTTTTGATTAACTGTAGCCGATTAATTATGATTGATGTGTCTCGGGTGTGATGTAAGGTGCGGCAACGATTAAACTATTGAAACCAATGTTATAGACCGGATTGGAACGATTACGCAACACTTGAGAAGGTACTAGGGATTTAGTATTATTTGTAGGACAACATAAAAACCACAATTCTCACAATATTGAACCGTTGATACTCAACTTCTTCAAGCTACACTGGGAAGTAGAAGCTCTGCCGAGGTACATGCGTAAATGGACTAGTCTGTAGTAGGTACTTACACATAAATTTATCAAACTCTGCACATATTTTTAGTATAGTTCGGCGTTTTATTTTTTAATATTTTTTTGTTTTTTCATAGATTTAGTACCGGCAGTGCTGCAACAAATAGTTTGCAAAATATATGGAAACTTAAGGACAGTTTTTTCTCCTACTAGCTCGCGATTCTGAGTAGAAAACATACAAAAATTTGGTAACAAAAAACAAAAACGTCCTAGTGGCGTCATTCTTATAGATTGTTTTTTTGTATGTAATGTGTCAATGTGTGAGAAGTGCGTATATGTGCTCTTCCCCCCCCCTGTAAAAAGTGATAGAAAAAATTGTACAGTAACATATGTTGTTTTGATGTGTCCCTTTCAACGTGTTGGAAGCCCACGTTGCTCGAAGCATCAGCATTACACCTGCAGACTATGTAGAGGAACAGAGCTGATGGGTATGTTCTGTAACTTCTGTAGTAGTGACCGCATAATGAAAGACGCATCGTACTGTCAGAGGCCACGCCCACTGCCAGTAGTAGGCGTCTTCCGGACGAAAGGAAAAATTAGAAACGATGATCATACAAAAAACTGTTGCTCATATTTTAATTGTGCCCCCAGCTAGTCCTACTCAATGACATCATAACAATTAAACTGTCGACACGCATTTGTTTATGGATTTACCTGAGAAATTACCATCTTAATTTGCAGATTCGGAATGGGCCCCCAAGGAACTCTGATTTTGGCGATAAGCATCGTCGGGGCAATGGGGTTTATCCCCCATGGTTCTATTGGGGAAAAGGTGTGTATATTCTTGATGCTGAACGATATTTCACTAGCAAACATTCTTTATCAGCCATGTCATGTCGAATTACATAGTATGGTTTGAGAATTTTAAACGTTGAAAAAATATGATTAAACCTTCTTTATGTACAGGAGCCTATGCTAACCGAAGCTTTACTTCGTGAAGTCGTGGAGCGCATGGGCAAGGAGTTCAACGAGGCGGCGTCGAGCTACCTGGAGTTCCCTCAGAGCGAGCGCCACTTGGCGCTCATGGCGCGCGCCTCCAAGGACCTGGAGAATGAGCAGCTGGATTACGACTCGCTGATCAATGGGGACCCCAACCCGAGCTTGCGTGACCAGGAGTACCTGCAACATAGGTACGATGACCCTTTATAGCTAGGGATTTGGCGTGGTCATGGTATACCTGGTAAAGATATTTATATTTATTTATATTTATTGAACTTGTTTTTACATCCTGAGGTTATTGAAAAAGCCAAAAAATATGTATAGAAAAGTAGCTAAGTACATACATATTTTAAATTACTATTGTTTAGCTCCCTCTGGGGACATCAGTATGTGACCGGCGGCGCCGGCGAGGGTCAGCAACGGCTTCAGCCGTCGGGGATCGTTCCTAACCGCCAGATGGTCAAGACCGATGCCGTGTTGCCCGCCTACTGCAACCCACCCAACCCCTGCCCTGTCGGATACGCTGGTAAGCTCTCCATGATTCTCCAAACATGATTTTTCATTGATCTACAATGAGAACTCCGACGGATTAATTCCCATTTTCTGAAGTAATATTTGTGCAATGAGCCACTTGCAAAAATTTCTTGACACGAGAGCAGAAAAGGTCGAGAGGTAAAAGTAAGAAAAGATGGTTAGACTGTGTGGAGGGTGACCTCGGGAAGATAAAAAGTAAAGTAACTGGAGTGGGTCGGCAGGGATCGTGGCTCCTGAGATAGTGGAGGAGGTCAAGACCCACAAAAGGTTGTAGAGCCTTCGGAAGTAAGCAAGAAGTAATATTTCTGCAATAGATACTTTTTTTTCTATAGGTATGTAACTACTTGTTTTGACAAAACTCGTTACACGTCTTGAGATGTTTCTTTATTTACTATTTATGTGTCTCCGTAAATAATCGTCATTGTTACTAATCCCCATCCAAAATACAGCACCTAATGGTTATAGACCTTTTCCAAAAATGACCACGTTACTCGGAGTCGCTTCTGTTCTCCAAACCATTAACCCACATTTTTAGAAAGACTAATAAACTTTCTGTATTTCATTACAGAAGATCAAGGCTGCCTCATCGAGTTCGAGAACACGGCAGCGTTCAGCCGCGAGTACCAGCTGTCGCAGCGCTGCATGTGCGACGCGGAGCACATGTTTGGCTGCCCCGACCCCCAGTCCGACCTGGACCTCAGGTTCCCTGAACACAAGAACCTCGTCGCCAAGAAGTATAAGCCCGATGTAAGTACTAATCAAATCGTGATTCGCTTATGGTTGGAACCGTTAGGCTGAATATAACATTTACTTTTTCAGAGCTCTTTGTAATCTTTGATTTTCACTACCAAATATTTGTAGTTAAGATAATGTGCTGATGTAAGTAGAATACCATTAATATTCAATAAAATGGTTTGTTTCTAATTTTCAGGTAGAAAACCCCTATCTCATGGGTGAACGACTCCCCATCGCAGCCAAAAAAGGTTTCGATGTGAATTCATATTAATGCAATTCTTGTTAAAACAATTATTACGACAGTGTCTACACCTTAGGCGGGTCTTATACAGTATCCGTTAGTTAAATGTCAGGTTAAATGTGTTTTACTAAATATGTCCAACTATCTTAAATATTATACAGATAAAATTAGATACGTTTTAGACAATTTCTGATGCAAATTTATAGTTTTGAAGGTTAATAATCTAAGCAAATTATTTAAAATACTACTAATTTTATAGAAGCGTAAGGAAAAGTATCACAACGTCTAAAAGACGGTATTTTGTTGTATGTATTGTTGCTATGTGCGCTGCAACCTCGCGGGATGACAATGGTAAAACCAAAGAGTATCTTTTAGTCAACTTATTGAAACCATTGTAATTCAATAATTATTACAAAATGCTTGGTTTTAAAACTTTTTGGCGTAAATTAAATTTCCTAAGCCTCTTGTTAAAAAAATCTAAAATTTTGAAGATTCAGGGTGACCTTGACTAATAAAGAACTGGTATTCATTATCTTTTTATTATAATTGAAATTTAAAAAAAAACTCAAAGAAGACATGGTAAAAAATATTTTTCAAAGACACACTGAATTGTTGCTTCTGGTACTGTTATTCATTATTAATAATTATAAATATACCTACCTAAAATGTGCAAATTTGAGATTCTTATTAAGGCTTTTATTGCGCTAAGTGTAACGTTGACGATGCTGTGAACTTTATTAGATGTATATAACTACTAATTGTATTGCATTTTGTTTCTTTCTTTGCACTGCTGCAAATAGTATAGGGTTCCTATATTCTAGCTGTAAACACCCGCCAACCCGCACTGAACCAGCGTGGCGGGTTAAGGTCCTTGTATATTATAACCGACGATTGAAGGGATATATTAACATTCAGTAGTAACATATTATTATAGATAAGTGACTACCACGTGACTTAAGAGAGAAAAGGTTCTAACCAGGATAACATCAGAAGACACTTTTACACGGAAATTAATTATCGGTGAAACATTTTAATTACATGGCTCGCAACTTCGTCTGCGCCGAACTAGAACAAAAACTATCCTGTTTCCTTTTCCAAGCGTCAAACTATCCCCATACCTAATTTCAGCTTAGTCAATTTAGTGGTTTTAGTGTGAAGAGGAAACAGATAGACATACATAGTTACTTTCGCTATATGGATGGGATGATATATAAATTATCTTTAAAAATGTCTAAGTAACTGGTAAATAACTTATACTATGGTCCATTAACAATCAACAACTAAAAAGGTACATACAAAGAAATATGGAATTGTGTTAGCAAGAAAAAACGCTTATCGGCGACTTGGTTACCATCGAGACTACATTAGTTTCCTATGGTTGTTATCTGTTCTCTCTAAGCTCGCGGGATAAACATTATGTGAAGAAAACCTCACAAATGAAAGTAGTTTGTATATAGACGTCCCCGACGTCCCCGAGACGTATAATATAGACGTCCCCGAAAATACGTCTTCCTTAGTATTTACGTAGTTTAAATAGTAGGAATAATTCATTATTATTTATTTGGCTGTACCGTAAACTAGATTGTTTTTCCACCAGTACCTTGCAATAGCTTCCTAATATTCGCAATAGTTTTCTATTATAGTTGTAAAACAATGGTTACCTCACCAAAAGAAAACAATAAATGTATTTAATAGATAGTTAATAGAACCCTACAACTTCCCAACTTTAGTATGCAAAATAATGAGGCCGAAAGCAAAATAATGAGTTAATTGTTAATAATATGTACAAATAACATGGTTTTAGTTTTATCCTAGTGATTTTATTCACGTTCATTTGGCACCCATAGGTTTTTCCCATCGGGACGGAGATGGTGTATGCCTCTCTGTTATGAGGCTGTTTGTTTGTTGTGCTTACCAAATTAATGTTCCTATCATCTCCAAACAGTTTTTTTTCTGTTTTAGTTGCAGTTTTCTATAAAATTTATGCGACACATAGGCGATGGTTCTAAAATAGGTCTGAACTCGCAAGGTGGGTTTTTCGACACTTATAATCGATTTATTTCTAGATATTATACTTAGTTATAAGAACAAAGAGTCATCAGAAGACAAAATATTATAAGTATAAGAATGAATACCTACTTACAATCAAGACACAATATTGTCTACGTTACCCTGTAAATTGCGAAGTGCATGCAGACGAGTCGCTCTAGTCAAACGAGTAGTTGTAAATAATTAGAACTTACAAATTTTCGATATATTTTTATAAAAAAAATATATTAATAAAATCGGGATACGACTGTTAACTTGACAAAATAACGTGTATTTGTCGAAATTAGCTTTGAGTAAAATACCGCTCTGCTAAGCTTTTTACTACAACACTAGAAAACTGGTTTAGTTTTTGAATCAATGCTGAGAATAATGAGCGAAAAAAATGTATTTTTCAGAACAAGTAAAACAGTTCCGATTCAGAGTCACCTAGTTCCTACTGATCCTATCTTATATCTAGTCGTATCTCGAAAAAAAAACATAATGAGTTAAGATAAATTAAAGTATTTGAAGCAAAATTAATTTGTGTGAAAATAATATTATATGTATTGTTTTATGCCTAGTTAACTTTGATGGCAAATCAGTAAATATTAATTAATCGTTTAAAATATATACATATTTTATCTAGTCTGTTTTTTTTTAGTATTTTTATTCAAAATCTATATTATGTATGTATTCTGGTCGGGTTTTTTTTTAAGTATTTTTATTCAAAATCTATATTGTGTATTATTATATCCAAATGTGATGTAATTCAGAATCGTTGTTTAATGGAAAAATACAAATACAGCTAACCAATATACCTCTTTTAATACTTACTTTACTATAATTACATATTAAGATGAATTAGCGATGGATACTACCTCTAAATACTTAATATGCGAAAATAATATTATTATAATATTTCCATCAATCTATAACTTGACAAAATAGAGTAGAAATTAAAAAGTAGCAACGACGTATTGTCGTCCCTTTCAAATCAATAGGTATAATATGTAAGAAAGTGGAACGACACTATGATGTGGCCACTTTTTTTAATTTCTACTCTATTTTTGCAATTTGTATATAGATGAAAATATTATAATGGATTGAAACTTTTAGAATTTGTGTATGACAATTTGCTTTTAACCGCACAACACAATTTACTCGTTTATTTACATGTTTAGATTTAACCATCTATTTACACATGTATATCACGGCGTACCTACATATTATATGCCAGCAGTGGCGACCATATTTCAGTCCAATACTCTTCAAGTGCGGTAAATAGTAATTTGCTAACCTTAGATCTGATATTCTTATCAGAATTCTTCTTTACTCGTTTGCCTCTTGCAGGCGAGCCTATTCGCGGATTTAATCTACAAATTTTGTGGTTTGGTATTCATGCGTCATATTTTTAAAATCTGAATGCGCTTCCTGGGTCAACGACTTACTCTCCTGCTTTTGGTAAAGGGTATTAAGGTGGTTTTAAGCACTAGCCTATTTGGCACTACTTGTGCAATGTGTGTGCAATGGTACTTATTAGCAAGATTAAATTTTCGATAGTACGAACCTAAAAACTAAAAATTGTACAAATAAAAAAAATCAAGCCATTACATAGTACCAAATAACCAATATCTTTTTAAACAAGTAACAGTAAAAACGTGCTTATTTTTAGTACCTATAAGTTACCACTTGGTCGCTTGTTGATAAAATTCATTTCTAAATTCATCTCTATAGCGTGAGCGCCTTATCGCCAAGCGACAAAGTGGTCCCTTTAATCAAAAACAATCATAAATAGTGCAATATCAGTTAGTTCATATAATATGTAGCTACTTAGGTAATGTTGTACTATGAGTGTGTGTGATACAGACTTCCTAATAAATTAATAAATGTATGTACATAAATAAGATACATGTGTCAAAAATATTGTGAAAATGTAGGTTTTAATGTAATCAATTAATTATTAAGAATACTTCATAAATCTATTTTTATTTCAGTAACAATTCAATATAATTACATTTATTTTTAAAATAACTAAAAAGCAAAAGCAATTAAAATAATTTTCAATTAATATTAATATGAGCTGAGTTGAGATCTGATTAAAAGAAGTATTTTATATTAAAAGTAAATATCTGTAAGTTTATCTAAGGTTCTGTAATACTGAAATAATGTTTATTCGTCGTTATTTATGTAGTATGCACTAAATGTAAGAACAAACTAATAGTTAACTTAACTTAGTCTAATTTCAAAAGTTGATTGTTTAAAACTCGTTTAAATTTGAGTTATCATTTATCAGATTACCAGTCTTTGACTTCACTAAAGAAGTAACACAAATCAATGGGAAAAATGATTTTATTTTCCAGTGTGTTTTTGTTACATTTAGAAAATGATACAAAGAATCCGTTCTGCTGTCGTCAGGCAACATCATTATTGACATCCTCCGCAGGTCTCTTACCAGCATCAAAGTGCCAGCTCTTCTTGAGCCTCCGGGCATTCTCAGCGATGATGGCAAGATACCAGATGGAATGACGTTGGTTCCGTGGAGGATGGGACGGGTGCTGGTGTGGGACGCCACTTGTGTTGACACCCTAGCCCCGTCACATCTTCACAGAACTACAGCCAAGGCCGGCGCGGCTGCAGAGGCGGCGAAAAAATTCAAAAAATGCAAATTTAGGGGTCTCGGCGGCGAATACAACTTTGTTCCGTTCGGCGTCGAGACCCTCGGCCCATGGGGTTCGAGCGCCCACACCCTCTTTAAGGATATTCAAAGAGGCTTGTGGGTGCGACCGTAGAGCTGGCAGCTCCTCGCCCAACACATTAGTATTGCAATACAGCGAGGAAACGCTGCCAGCGTCTACGGTACCATGCCGAGGGGGGAATATTTACTTAAACATTTTTTTTATGTGTTTTTGTTGTTATTGAAATAAAGAATTTCATATTAAATATTAAACATAGGTAGAAAATGTTGCGCCTAAATAAACTCATTGGCCAAAGACCTACCGAGTTGTGTAGTTTTGTTTGCTTACATTTTCCAAAATCTCAAACAAAATACACTTTATATATCTTAGTAATATGTCATAGTATATATATGTATATATATATTTTTCTAGTCTATATATTGTACTTATAACTCTACGGAGTGTCGAATATAAAATTGCACCCAAAAATGTAGGTAGTATTAATAAGTGACACAGTTGTCAGTCTATAATATAGGTAATAATTATTATAATTAAATTCTTAAGGTTATACATATATAAAACAAATATCTACGGTAATATAGTAATAATGTGTAAATTCGCCAGTGAACGGCACACCGTACAGCAAAGACCAAAGACATTTTATTTGCGAGGGTTGAACGAAGGAAAGTATATCTCTTATAGTTGTCTCTATTTCCTTTTTAATTCAATCTATCGTCCCAACTTCGTAAATAAATTAGATTATGTCAGAACTGCCGCACTTTCAGACGGATTGCAAATACATAGCCTTTCGCCGTATTTTAAAGTGATACCGCTACCATGTGCGGGTAATATAATAAACTGACAAGATCCTGACTCCTTGGCTGTTTACGGCTGCTATTTACTTAAGATTTACTGTACGTCTATCTGGCAATAAAAACAGACGCAGTTTTGACTTGTCTTATTTTATTTTTTTGGTGCGTGCGGTAAGTAGTAGGCTTATAATTAATTTTGAATACAATTCGTTGTGCCCTGTATTTTGTGCAAACCTTATTTATTAAGTATTATTATTAATCCCTAAAATAAGTTTGTAGAGGTTTCGCACGAAAACGAACGGAATGAAACGTGGGCTTACGGCTAAGAGAAGATCTTATCTCATTACCTTATTCATTTGTATAATTAATATGTACACATGATATGTATGTTTAATCTTTTGTCGTCTACCTATTTAATCACATTATTCGTTCACTAAGTTACTAGGCAAACTTTAAAGAATAAGAGCTGTACTTTTTGTATATGACGTCTTTCATCCCTCGTTTGTATTACGAATAAGTACTTAGTAGACTGTATGAAATATAACTTATATATTGTACTTATTTATATTAATATTACTGTCATTAAAATATTATTAAAAATATAATGTCATTGAATGGGGTCATATGCATAAACAAGTTATAGTTAAGTACCAAAAGGATTAAGAAGAAAAACGAAATTATACTAATTTCAGTTAGGCATATATAGGTACATTATAATCAGTTAACATTAACACAGTCCAGTTTATTAGCTATACAGAATGTGTAAGACGCCGATCGTCGGATAGTTCAATACTTACGACTCGTTCCTGGTGTATCTATTCAATATACGGTCTTTTAATAATACGAGTATTTTGCATTTGGGTTGACAAAATTATTAAGTAATCATTCAAAAATATCATAATGTGTGATTGAAAATCTTCTAACAGAATGTAATTTCTACAAAAAATAAATATGTAATGGTATTCGAATATATTGTTAATGCTAACATTTAACTTAAAAATATAACGAGGATATCCTTCATGCTGATAATGACACTATAACGGGTGTGGCCTACAATAGGAGCAATAAATTTAATCGTAGGTATTACTCCTCATACTGAACAACATTTGTTCAGCGACTTTTAAAAATAACGTGGATTTAGATTTTTATTTCACTTTAAAGTTTTTTAGAAGACGCAATGTACTGCAAAGTTTGACCTATTTTTACTATGACAAGAGACGTCAATTAGACTGATATTAACGTACATTGAAAATACGATTTAATTTGTATGAAAAAGTAAGTACCTACAAATTACAATTTTTTTAAAAGTTGTTGAATAAAAGTTGTTCAGATTGAGGAGTGGAACCTACGATTAAATTTATTGCTCCTATTGTAGGCCACACCCGGTATAAAAGCACAGCATATCATAGTAAGTTCTATATTATGATAAGAAAACTATAATATTGTGTACGTACATACGTATGAATTTAAAGAAGCGTCATGCCGTGGTAAATACAGTAGCTAGTTAGATATTACTACCTAGTTTAGAGTTTAGAGTAGGTATCCGAAGTCCTCTTTAATGAAAAAATTAAAAATGGATTTTACTAAATATCTCATTTTAATTGAATTTATCTCCCCACTCCATATATGATAAAAAACCTATAAGTGATCATGACCATCTTATGTTACTTCTCCTCAAAAAATAATATCTTATTTTTGGATATCTTTAATACAACCTGAGAAAAATAAAAGTTGATATGATGGCAAAAATCGCCGATTAATTAAGTATACAAATTTTATATGTGTTAAGGCGCATGCGAGGTAGAACAACCGTAGAAATATGGGAAGACCGTGTAAAGTTAATTGTAGATAGATGAAACTGATCTAGATTCCCTTCACAGATGTGAGGAATTCTAAATCAAAGTACGTATATTTGCGGACTTCAAGATCAATGCTTAATTATTAATAAAGTATCAATAGCATTGTCATTAGAATCATTTGTGATTTTCTATTATGTATAAAAATATGTGTCTTTTAAATAATATATTTTATTTATTTTATGATCTTATTCCAGTTATTTTTGTAGCATTTTAGGAAGCGTAAGGACTAGAATCTATTGTTTTTGGTAAGGTACCTACATAAATTTATATTATATATTCGTTATTTAATATTTTTCCGGCTAAGACTACTTCTATTCGTTATTTGTAACTTACAATAAACTTTGGTGAATAAGTGACATAACTTATGTAATGTACATTAAAGGGCAGTGAGGTTGCAGCGCACTGCAAAATTCGATGTTCTACAATTATTCCAGTGAAAATTAAACGTATTTCTTAACTATTGATGTAAAACTGTATTTTTTTGTACTGTCTCATTTTACCCGCTATGGAACCAAGACTATATCATTATGAGCGCAAGTGGTAAGTACCATATTATATTGGTGTGCCGCACTTTGGCCAAAATACTCTTCGCCAGATTTCACTTCCCAAGAAACTTATCGCAACAGTTTCCTTTCCCAAATGAACCTGCATAAAGCAAATTATTTATTTGGTCTGACTTCACTTTGTTAAGTTTGTTAAGACAAACGATTGTTATACAAATGTTTTATTTTGGCTTATATTATATTGCTTATGAATTCAAATAGTTACTTTGCTTATAACAAAAGTTTGTTAATTGTTATATTTTTTAATTGCAACTCAGTGTTTAAATACGAAGTATAACTTTGTATGGTATTTTAGTGTGGGATGGTTCCCGTTTCCTTAATTACTATATTTGGGAACTCTATTAATGTTTTGGGAAGAGTTTGTTATGTTAAGGAATGCAAACGACTAAAACATTATCAAAAACATTTGTAAGAGAGAAGACTTGAATTGACGGAGTCTAGATAGGTGCAACGACCACGAGCGAAGCGAGGAAGAGCGTGTTATGTCAACCACGACCTAATAACGCTCGAAGCCGAGTGATGGAAGGAAGCGACAGAGACGACTTATTTTACATATTTGTGTTATCTAAGTTCATTCTTTAACCTTATGAATATATAGTATTTGGGCAGAGTATTTTACGCCAAACGATATCGACAGGTGACTAAATAATGAAAATTGCATGGGCAGTTTATGCATGAGATCATTCATAAATTGTATATGCACTTTTGAACACGTGTGTACATGATTTATGTATGTAACGTACTTCAGGATAAGTAAAAACAGGGAAAACACATATGAAATAAAAAATTGGAGTAACAATATTTTATTTAGACATATTATTTGTTTTGTTTGCTTCTTGAACATTTTTTTTCGTCACAGTAATACATGTTGTGTTCTACATGAAACAAAATATCCTTATATTTTATGGACCTAATTTTTTATCGACAAACAACAGTCTCTAATACATTTTTTACCAAAAGCGTAAAGAGTACCTACAATATTTATGTTATGGCAAACTAAATGCCCAGGGCTTTTTTGATTCGCTCTGTACGTTTATCCCACCCTCTCCGAAAACTATGGATTTTTACATATACAGGGTAATTCAGAGACGGGAGCAGAACTTACCCCAACACAGGCAGTTAATGTTCACCATAAGAATTAATTAAAAGAACTGCTTCGTTTGTCTCTTTTTAACTGTTTTGTCAAACACTGTTTTAATTGTCTGCAATAATGGTCACCCTACAATAATGATAAAATCTCTTTTACTCTAATGACAACACCTTAATTATGAAGAAAACATAATGTCACATTTGAAAATGTCAAGTAAGATACGATATTTTAAAAGTTACCACTGTTGACGCAAGTATTTTATTCGTAGAGTGACTAGGTATGCAATCGGTAATCAAATTAAAACAGGATTGTTTTCATTATTTAAAATAAATTGCGATCCTTAGGTTATACCTGTTTTAACAGTCTTTCAATCCGAAGGTCTTGGGTTCAAATCCCAGCGGTCGGTCCAAAAAGTTTTTCGGAACGAATTAATATTTTATATTCAGCAGTTGCTTTTTGGTAAAGAAAATATCTAGATGAAACCTGCATATATCCGCGAAGAAATTCAATGGTGTATTAAAAACTCGCCTTCAACTCGCTTTGGACCAGCGTGGGGACTGCAGCCCAATCCCTCTCACGCATGAGAGGAGGCCTGTGCGTGATTATTATAGTTCAAAAGTGCACTGTAACATGCCTTGATTTTAACCAGAACCACCCTGTATGCAACCTATGCTGTCTACAGTCTACTTGTCTAATTTTATCAAAATCAATTGAGTAGCCGACACAAGAATTAATAAATTGACAGTTTATATTTAATTTTCTTTCACATCATTTATATTATTATAGCAAAAATATTTACGCCCCTTATTAATATTCGTCAGCCAATTTTAAACAACCAGCAATGGTAAATTATAAACATACCTTCCCTTGAAATGTCAGTTCAGAGTCAGTTGGAACAACAAACAGCATTAAATTAAGCTCAAAACAAACTGTCAGTTATTAAATTACGCAATAACACAATTATTCTGCGGTTCTCACGTGGGTATAAACTCAAATTGCATGGTATTTATCAAACAATTACAATTATTTATAAATAACTGCTCAATACTATTAATTTTTGAGAGTATATGCAGAGATCCAGATTAACAATATCCTGCTTTAATGTAAAAGTACGTTAAGTTTGTTGCCGTTTTTTCAGTATACTGTACCCATCTATCATTAAGCGTATTACGTTTCAGCAACAATATTAGTATCTACTTAAACCTACTTTAATAAATAAATAATTCTACTTAGAGATTGTACATAGACATTAAACGCAGTGCACTGGGTAAAATATCTAAATGCTATTACTAGTATCACACTTTTCAATTCCTAATTATGTCATAGTTTAATTATTATTAATGATCATTACTTGAATTTTCTAACGAATTCCCAATAAGATAGGTACATACTTTTGGAACAGCTCTAGAGAACTAGACACTACACGATACCACTAACTCCTTGCTACAGATAATCTAAAGCTCTACCTTGCGACTTGCAATCGAAGGCGCTGTAGGTACAATAAAAAACTATTACTCGATATAAATGCGTCACATGACGTCATGCCCGTTGACGTATGAGAGCACGCGATACGAACTAGTTAACCAGTTTGCTCAAAATGCACTGTAATACTTATGAAAACAATGGGTAACAATTCGTTTTGTACAAAACCTCGTAAGAGCTGAATTCGCTATCCCCGGAGTTACACCCCGTTCGTCGTTCCCGCGGCCGGGGCCCGGGGCGCGGCGCGGCGGCGCCGCTCGGACGGTTGCACCGCCTCGGCAGAGGGTCCTTCACAAGTTCAAGATCAATTCACTCCTACCGGTAAACACTTGCACTGTTTTATTTTCTGCAGCCGCTTACGCTTGTATAGCGACCGCTGTCCCGGACACTTTAGTGTGACAGTGATCCAGGTAAACTTCTTCGGCTTGCAGAAAGAGCAGGACTTAAAGGCGGGCGCAGGGCGGTCGTCGCTGCCGTCCCGGCGGCGCGGCCCTTTCGGAATGTAAAACGAGTTACACTGTCCATAACAAAAGTTATTCACGAAAGTCGCCGGTAAACAGCCATTTTCTCTAATCTTCTGAACTAAAGGCTCCGTTTTACACCAGTCCTGTTTCAAGTATTCCTTCTTTGTAACGACTAGGGCGTTCTTTGAAGATTTAAGAATTTTGCGGTACTCAACACCCGGAGGCAACTCCGTGCTGTCCTCTTGATCTGGCACTGAGACTATCATCGTATCAGATGTACCGTCCCCTAGTTCGTTCCTCTGAACATACGAGGGCGAGGTGGCGATGACCTGCTCGGCGCGACGACGAGCCGCGAGGATCTTCTCTACTTGTTCGGTGTCTATGATGTCAAGGATAGAGTCGGTGGGAGTGAACGGCCTCCTTCCGCCGACGCCAGCGCCGGAGCACCCTCCGCAGGCCGCAAGCAGTGCCGCAGCGGCGAGCCATATGTGAGATTTGGAGAAGCTTTCCATCTGCAACAAAAAATATATAAATCAATTCGAGTGCGCCGAGTGGTTACAATCGAGGTCATTGACGCAAGGCTGCATTCGTTTTAAAATAGGTTCCGATGGAGAGGAAGTCGTAGGCGAGACTCACGTTGCATCGAGCATTGGGAGCGAACATCGTAGGCTGTGCGTCAAAGACGGCGATCGGCGGCGAGTGCGCGAGATGCGTGTGCGCTGGGCCGGCCGGCGGAGCGGTAATGAGGCGCTCAATGGACCGCCGTCGCCGCCGCTCAATGGGCGAGATGACTCACGCACACCGCCACAGAACCGTTACTACTAAACGTTTCCGCAGACCCAACACCTGTTTGATAGCAAATGTTTCGGATTACCGAAACTACTTAATCTTAATCTCGCTATTGATAAACAGGGACTAAATTATTTACAAACAATGGTGTCTTGATTGATACAAAGATAACAAATAGCTTTTTTTAATTATAAATAAGAAGATTAGCTGTGCCTGGAATGCTTAACGATACCAACAAAGCTTAATCTATTGTAACAGTATTTTATATTTTATGAACATGGCTACTTTTTTTCGAATGTACTGAATTTTAGAACTACCTGAGACGACGCCGCATAGGTATAGTCCGCGCGGCGTGGGTCGTCGGTGATCTATGGAGGACCCAGAGAGATTTTCTCACTTCGGCGGCGCCAGCGCGCCCGCTGATGCGTCGGAGGCGCAAGCGCCGGGCAGATGCGCACTAGCATGCGCCTGCGCCCGTCCTCTATCGTACGATTTACATACCGACTTTTTGAGTCACAAAATTTAGTATCACCAGAATATTTGCAACGATTATGTAAATTTTAAGAATTTATTTAGTAACCTAACACCTCTATGTATTGTGATGGTAACAAATATGCAGGTAAAATTTTTCTTATAAAAATAATTTAAAATGAATTAATTCATACCTGAAGCGCGTATTAAATCATATTTTATAATACATATACTATTTGGAAAGCGCAGCAGAGGTCATAGAACAAAGATCTATTCGTAGTAGGGACATATTATTTGTATCCTATTATCAGTGGCACGTAACTGATCCTCATTTATATTCTATTCAATGAAAACTTCACCAAAAAACCGGAGTAAAATTTTAAATTTAGCGTAAAATACCACCTTACGATTACGACATACTCTTAAGTAAAAAACAAAGTTCAATGTAATTTAAGACGTTGGCGCTAGCATGCTCCCGCGACCCGGTAGCCGGCGCCAACAGCAATCATGTGTTATTAACGACTAATTTAGCAATTTAATTTAAGCAAAAACTCAGCTTCATTGCTTTTTATCTAAACGGTAGTATAGGTGCCGCGCGAGCGCTTGCGAAAAGTGCAGGGGCCTTACCATGACATCTTATCGTGATTCAGTTTTAGGACCTAAACTGAGTCGCTACCATACCTACAACTGAGCCCAAACTGAACCTAAACTGAATCGCGTTAAGACGTCAGGTTGTTATAAATTTATAAACCACCAAAATACATATTACGTTTATGTGATCCCCATTTTTGTGCCAATAACGGAAATATCCTAATGGTCTTTCTTTGAGAAAATAAAAGATAAAGGAAGACTCACACTAGAACGGGACGGGACGGGACGGGGCGGAACGGGCCCATCTGTTAATTTGTACAGAAAGAATCACATGAAGCTCGGAACCCTCGGATGTCACGTGACTTTTTCTATAGAAACTAACAGATCCCCCCGTACCTCCCCGTCCCGTCCCGTTCTAGTGTGAGTCATCCTTTAATAGGAAAAGAGTACATAAAATATCCTTTGCAGGCTACATTGTTTATAAGGTACCTACCTATCTATTTAGTACCTAAGTAAAAATAATTAATATACGAATAAAAAATATATTAATAACGGGCAATAATTATAATCTTCTCCTTCAGGTGTCGGCTACCCTAACAGTCCGAAAGTCTTCTCTGTTCACACTCTTCCTGCCTGGTGGCGACGATTCCCGTCCAACTCCTGAGGTTAATAATAGTAAAGCAAAGGGTCAGATACATAAGGCGGTATTCCTGGACACGGAGCGCATATGTAGTCCGGTGGTTCCTATATCTGCGGCTCGGCCCTAACCAGGGCACCCTAGGGTAGGTATTTTATATGTTTATTTCATGTATTTTATATAGTATTTATTGAGTTTTTGTATTTTACTTTTATAATCTAAATAAGTACCTAACCTAAGTTTAAAACAATAAAGAAAATTTAAAGCGAATTCTAAGTTTTTCGGTAGCACCTACACGTAAAATAGGGATGAACTTTTTTCAGTTCCATGTTGTAGGAAGCAGACAACATCCCACTTGTACGAAGTTCATAGACTCCCTGGAACATGCTGGCCCTTTTGATCAATCCGTTTCCGCCCATTGCTTCCCACAATGCCATAGAGACGAGCAACCGGAGCCTTCTCGGAAATGTAGGCGCTGCGTGGGTATAGCTTCAATTATATTTTTAACAAAGTATCGTTAAAATCGTCGTGATATATTGAAGATGTAGCAATTCGTCTGGATGCAGCAAACAGCAAACTTAATGTGACATCGACTTAAGGATGACTCACAGTAGTCCGTTCCGTTCCGATCCGATACGGGACGATCTGTCCCGAGTAAGCTTTATTGAGCTTACTGCGGGACTTAGCCAATTTGTGTAAGAATGTCCTGTAATATTTATTAAGCTATTGCATAGCTTCTATCGCGGGCCTTGAGCGCGGGGACCGAATCCAGAAATTCCGTAACGAAAAAACCTGACGCTCCCCACTCCGACGGACCGAAACCAGAACAGAAGGCTAACTGTGAAAAGAGTAATTATTGCACCATTATTTCCTTTTTTCACGAGCTCTTGTAGTATACTCAGAACTGCTGTTGTTATGGCACGTACCTAAATATCAAAGTAAGCCCCCATTTTTAACTGACTTCTAGAATACGATGGAGGCGGTTATATATTCGTATGTTTGTGTTACTTTTTATGTATTTTCACCGATAACTCCGAGCTCCGTCGTCGTCCTATTTGTATGATTTTATTTTGTTTGAAAGGAATCCCTCTAACTTTGTCGCATAGAAATTTGGTGCTGATCTGATGATAGGATCCATGACAGATTAAGGAAACTCCTCAATTTTCAAGGGCACATTGTATGGTGATTTCGGTGTTTTCTTAAGTAAATAAATAATTTATTTTTTTCTTTCTTTTTGTATAATTGCAATTGGTGCTGATCAAATCTAACTTTGTCGCATAGAAATTTGGTGATGATCTGATGATAGGATCATTGACAGATTAAGGAAACTCCTCAATTTTCAAAAAGCACATGTATGGTGATTTCGGTATTTTCTTAAGTGACCTAAGCATTTTCTTCCGGTAAACCATAAATTTGGTGAATAAGAACTGATAATGAAGATCGGTGATGGCATGTAGAACTTCACATCCTTAAGCTGATAATTCCGAGCACCGCCGTCAGATTTGACTAATTAATTATTGTTGTATATTGTTTATGTGTTAAATATTGTACTAAATTAAACCTGAAATAGCTTATTTATTTTTACATGTTTCGGAGCAGAGGTGTTGTGTATTAGCTATTAGTGGAAACTGTTTTGGCTTATATTTTAACTCTGTGTTTTACTTATTGTATAATTATGTGCTGTGTGTTTCCCAAAAAAATAAAAAATAAATATTAAATAAAATTCATTAGTAGTACTGCGTTACTTATACTCATATTAATAAAATGAATAAATACCTATTTAGTAAATCTTAATAAAACCTAAATCTAAACACACACAACACTTTCCTACCTATTCAAAGAGCCCACCCCGTAACGCTCCCGACGCAAAGGTGCCCATCACACTCGCAGCGTTCCCGCGTTGAACTGCAATAGACAACCTCTGCGCCAGGAACGAACCGGAGCGGGAGTCATGACCCCTCTCTTGCAGGCGACGATTTATTTAGTAAATCAAATTTATGATAAAAAATATTAACCAAAAATAAAATCGACTTCAAAAACTGAAAAATAAAATGTATTCCTTTTTATTTGCTATAAGGTTCAGAAAGGATGAGTAATCAAACTAATGGAGGCGACATCTGTGGTGCTACCAACTGATACGTTTGAAGTTGGTGCCATGCCTTATCTTTTAAAATGTAACTAACTTAATTTGATTTTTCTGTAAATACTGTCTTATAAATAAAGTTAAAAAAAATTGTGATCAAATGTGTGATGTGTGTGATCAAAAATTATCCAGGAAAAACAAACTAATATACCTACTAAGTCCATGCCGTGCAAACGAGTGACCCGATCTGCCGAAACATGTGGCTGAAGTCAAATTTCGACTTTTAGGTGAAATTGCAACATAAAGTTTGTCCGAGTCCGACTCGCACTTGGCCGGTTTTTTTTAAACAAGCCCCATGAAAACAGTTATTTATGTCACTTTTAATGCCATTACTAACAAATAAACAAATCCTAACTATATATCACTAATACTAAGTACGTACGCATACTTATTATCACATTTTGCAATGGATTTCAAATAAGCACCAACAACAAGCACTTTGGTAGTAATAAATATATAAAGCGCATTTAGCCCTCACTGTACAAATAATTCAATTATGTCACACCGCCTTAAATTCCTTAGCGCAAGCCTAAGAATCTCTGAATGGGGAGGAAGTGGTTCTAAATCGATAGTTTTTTTACAACCGCCCGCTTAGCGTAGGAATTTCATTCATGGGTCGTTCATTCATTGCATTGTTTGTAAAAAGGCCCTTAGAGACAGGCCGTCTACATAGCGCACGTAAATGCCGATTATCTACGGGTGGTGTTTTTGACAACCCTACGGTAGGTGGCGGGTCCCTTTGAGCTTTTTTTGGTATGAAATTTGGAAACAGAAATTCGGTGTTGTTCTGCACTTTATCAAAGTTAAGTGCGAAATGTAGGTAACTGCCATGCAAATGTGAAAAAATGTATATTTTATCTACGTATTAGGTAATATTTACTAAATACCTACATATTTCCAAGATTAGGTATTCAGACTGGCAATATTATAAACACTATATATTATTATGTATGTGCATAATATAAGTTCCTAACTTGTCTTTAAAAAAAATGTTGTTTTTGCATCCATACAATTCTTACCTTAAAAATAAATGGAAATTGGATTAAAATATAACAAATAACTGATAAAACTAACCTGGACAAAGACTATTATACCAACAGAAGGATTTGATTGTATACACCCTGTAACCACACCATTCTTAATCTAAGTATTATATCACAAAGTTTAAGCCGGAGGTATTCGGTCAGGAATGCCGACCTTCCCAGAACGGCACAGACGTTCCAATGCCCGTTTGACACGTACCGTGATATAGATTCACTTTTTATAGCCTCTCCGATTTATATTAATTTCATGGATAATCTGTTAAATAACAATAAATGACGCCATGGCGAAGTTCATCTTGGACTTATTTAGGTAAGCCTGTTATATATCTTTGGCAGTTTGTTCGAATTCTTCTGAGATCACGGATATGGGTATGAAATCACGTTAGGTTACTTAGTATCGATCAATCGAGACGAGTAGGCATTGCCAAAAACTGCAAGGAATGGAAATTATAGCCAGCAGTAAATAAAACTATTCCATTACTACCTTGTCACGTTCAGTTGTTTGTAAAACTCATTATCACGTACCTATAATAAAAAAAGTGACGATATAATAATTGTCGTATGATTTGTATGACATTATACCTACGTCATACATCATGACGTTTAAAGTGAAAGTACAAATACCAGTCGGTAACGAGAAGAGTCGAGTAATAAAAAGCTCGCTGTAATTTTACAAAGCATCGAGTTTTTAAAGGACTAGGAACACCGCACGCTGCTTAATTTATATGTGCATTTTTACATAAAATAAATAAATCGTAACCTAACTAGCATTAAACACACAAAAAGCGCGACACCGGAGAGTTGTTCTTTTGCCTATATTGTACAAAAAGCTGGCGACTAACGTCGATGTTCTTAGACTATTATGCGAGTGATTTGCACAGAGTAAGCAAAAAATGAAAGCATTTTACGATACAAATGCGTTTTATCATGATTTCATGAATGCATGCGTCTCGAAATGCAGGCGACGCCGAGGCGCCAGGCCTATTGTAAACCTTCTATACATCAAGCTCCGAGCCAGCGCGGGATCGAGAGAGTACATTCCCATTGTGTGATGTAATAGGTAAACATTTGATACAAATATTAAGGGATCCAAACAGCGATGGTTACTATACCTACCACAATATGTAGTATGCTGGCGACGGTAGCGCAAAAATCATGGAATCCCAAGTAAGTCATGTTTAAATTTACTAATTATGTAGGTACTTAGTAGTTATGTAGTCCAAAATAATTTGTTCTTGCATTATAATAATACCTCAACCACAATTTTAAATCAGGTTTCAAGGTTTAGATCAGAAATAGACTTGGTATTATAATTATTAATAAAATATCAAAAAGTAGATGATTTGAGTCGTAATCGAAAAAGCAATATGAGAAAATCAAGTAGATAAAGGACCAAAAAAATTCGGATTAATAATGATTGTCGGAGCTTGTGTGTCATGTCTAATTGGTTCTAAATGTTCGATACGTGTCTCGATTGTAAACGCTCTCGGCCGGCGCTCTCTGCGACAATCGTGCCCAATCGTTTCGATCGCTATTCTGAGCGCGTTAAATATTTCTATGCCGCGTCTATTCCGTGGCTAACAGTGAATTATTGTATCCTACCTATTGTTGATAATTAAGAAGGATGTTAGTGTAACTTCAATAGAAAACTTTTTATAAGCGTTAACTCGTAGTACTGGTTTCTAGGAAAATACGTGACAAATTTAGAGAATTTGGAATTAATGACTCAACGGCATTGATAACTTTGTATTGGGTAAACTTAAAAGTAATTGTCGGCTTCGGCAATTCTTACCAAGTAGACCTGGAATCGGTTAAAGGATGACTCACATTAATCCGATCCAATCCAGGACGATCTGTCGGTTTTTATAGACAACGTCACGTGACCTCCGAGGGCTCCGAGCTATTACGTGATTATTCCTATAGAAACTGACAGATCGTCCTGGATCGGATCGGATTGGTGTAAGTCATCCTTAGGTAGATGAGTAGGTACCTAAATAGGTACCAGTGACGAAACTTAAAGAAATTCTATAAATAGAAATAATTCATATTAGTGGTCGTTCTTTTATTTCCGACCGGAGTTTTCGTTTTAATTTCTGACCTTATTTTACAATCTGCTCAAAAATAAAACTATATCTGCCTAATTCAGCCCGACTCGACTCGAAGCAAGACAGTGTGACAAACCAAGCGTTAGTTTTACTAATAACCAATTCTACAAGTGTTTCCAGATCGTCCCATCCTGCCCCATCCCTTCCCGTTCTAGTGTGAGTCATCCTTAATGGGTCACTATTATGGGAATACTATTAAGGTTACCACCACCAGAGCGTCCGAACATGTACGTCTGTGTAGACGGCGAGGAACCAGCATTTTGTTGCTAAGCGTTCGTCATATGAATAGGAATCCTCCGTATAACCATACCCAACAACGCGCAAGTGACACATGTCTTGGATTCAGCACCCGCTTACCATTACGCGGGTTTCTGGTTTTCTACTCTTTGTAAGAATACAAGAATTTTTGATTCGTTACATTTTTTTTTCTTTATTTAAAATCAGAATAGTACCCCGGCTCGGCGCCGGCGCAAGATGTAATGTGTTCGAGCAAAAAATTATAGAAAAACTCAAAGAACTTCAAACGCCAGGTACATGCGCGAGACGTATAAATCAAACCGGGGGCTCTAACACCTCCTGACATGGAAACCTTTTATTTTGCGTCCGTAAAAAAACATTATGATGGTGTAAAGGGTTCAGTAACGATAACAATAATAGTACCTAATTAAGTAACAATGATACTTATTAAAGATGGAAACCGCAACATACAATCAAAATAAAACAAAACGTTCGTTGGTCGTTCTCCTTTTTTAGCGACAATTGCTGAAAAAAACATGTTTTAGAATTTAATTATACCAAATCATTTTTGTAGGAGGTAAATGCCCGAAATGTTTGTTGACCTCTTCAGTACAGTTTATTTGTTACCTCTCCAATCAGTGACAGAGTGGTCAATCGGACGCCTGGCTCCGCTGAAAAGGGGTAATCTGTCACGGTGTTTTCTACTGAAAACTACTGAAAGGAAATATACGTTACCTACATGAAAAAATTTATCAAATTGTCTACTTCAAAGGCATGTTTTTTTTAAATAATTTGTTCTGTTATCATTTTACTCAAGATAAAAATCCGAGAAATCGAGAAAATCGCGTGTCATTGTCGGTAAAAAGGAGAAGCGCCCTCGTACACTTTAGGGTTTTACATGTTAGGGATACTTTTTGGGACGTAGGTACTACTTAAGTACCCACATAACGGCCACCAAATCCAGTTAATCAGTAGTGGTCCTGCCGACGAAAGCAACACAAGTTCGAATCCCGGCCAGTACATTTATCTTCCGTCGAATGATGAATGATTCCTGAATTGTGGATGTTATTTGCGTAATCATCTTATAATAATACCACGCTACGTTTTGGTTGTTGCTAGGTCAATCTGAATATTCATCATTATTTATTAGTGTATGGTTTTTAAATTTATCGTATCATTTTTAATGACCGATGGAGGGTTCTTATTGCAGTACGTAAAACGCCGGAAAATACCAAGCAACATACAGATTGATCACATACATATGGTTTAAGCTAAAGGAACCCTGCTTCGATTCGTCTTTGCTTCGATTATTGTTATGGTATTAACACTTTTTCGTTCGTTTTGCCCGATTAGAAACGGATGTGAATCGGCTGACAGATATTAAAATCTTTGATCCTCTTTGGAATGGCGCAAGTTTAATAAATCACTGTTGTCTCGTTAATAATATTATACTTACCGACGCTTGTTTGTACCGCAGTTTGTATTAAAATAGTAGGATGAATTATTTATTTATAGAAGTACAATATAGTTTGTAGTTACAAAATTGTAACGTAATCAAAGATTCAACTTTTGACGTTATTTTCAACCAACTTCAAACTGGACGAGGAGGTTGTCACAGCTGGACCTAATATGTAGTTGCACTAGGCACTCGTACGTTTGGGGAGCTACAACGGGAAACCTCCTCGAGTGCCAGGGCTCTTCTCATTCTTCTTGATCCGGGAAAAAGGGAAGGGTTCCTGGACGGTGCTTCCTGGGGCAACGGTAAGCGATCTCTTGGATTTCTTACTGGTGCTGCAAATACGAGTAGCCTGTTAGGGGGGTTCGGGGTTCCGCACAGGGAGTACTCTCATTGAGGGAGAGAACTTCCGAGTGTTGGCTAGAGGGGGCCTTCGGGCCTGGCGCTTACCGCCGAGGTACAAGAATGCCGCTGTGACAACCTGAGAGGGTGGAACCCGGGGTTTTTCCATCTCGCTCCCGGCGTGGAGGTTGTCATGAGGGACCAGCGTGTGGTGTCGCTCTGCACGCTACCTTCAAGCGGGGGAGCTTCGGCTCCAGGGGCTTCGGCTCCAAGGAGGGGACAGCCTCGGCTGTCGCAGCAGGCGGTGTTCGCGATTGCATGCCTAGGGCGATCCCGTGTTCACCGTCACCAACGCTGCAAGATGGGCATACCGTGGATGGTTTAGTGGGTAGTGCGGGCCCGGGCCTGCAAGTCCCATATACCCGTCCTAGTTCCCCGGCTAGGCGGGATACCAAATGCATTCCTCCGCGTAAAAAAGGCACTCGTAGGTTTACTTTTATGTGTATATATATCTGTTCAATCTGTTTTTTGAGTCGTGTAGCAGGGGTGAACAGGGTATGTACTGGGGAGCGTCACACTAAGCAGTGAAAGTAGCTGGAGACAAAGAAAAAAAAACATGAGTTAATTGATACTTAACTGCTCCTAATTATGAGTTAATAAATACTTAACTATCAATTAACTCATAATTACGAAAAACATTGCGATTTCGTGGTACTGGTGAAGTTAACGGCCTTCCTAGCCTAGTTGGTAGTGCTTCTTTGTGCATTAATAACTTTTTTTATATTTTATACCTTAAACCTTAACCTTTAAGTTTTTAAATATAAAAAAGTACCTATTGCTGATAATGCGTCTCATATTAATTAACTGACTTAACAGTTGGGTGTTTTATAATCTGAATGGCTTTTGGGATGAATATGATTAAATAAGAAGACCCACGACATTAAATATTTTACATTTTCATTTTTACTGAAAATATTATCTTACTAAATGATAGCACTGATTACAAAAGTGGTAACTAAAGTCTGGCAAACCAAATTGCGCAGTAATTTAAAAAAGTTCTATAAAGTACAGGGAGGGATATTATCCCTCCCTATTTTAAGCGTAAAAAAAACACTATGACACTCTGCCTATGTAGGTACAGTCGACGCCTAAGATATGTTTACATTTCAGCACTTTAACCCCTTGTAATAAAGTGCAAAAGTGTAAACATATTTTTGGCGTCGACTACTCGTACAAATAAGAACAGATTCTTTTTTTAACGTTGGGGCTTTTATGCCTGCCGCCTGGTCCAAGGGAACCAGCAGGGATGACGGACTCACCAAAAATGGACTACCATCTAAACTAAACACACCGACGAATGCCGGCTCCACCTTGCAATGGGGCGCCGCGGGATGCATGAGAACAGGCCATCTTGCAGGAGATCGATGAGATGAGATGGTTCGATCCCAGCCCTGGGCACGGAGGGGCCTAGGTATTATTTTCTGTAGTATACATATGATATCTCTTTCAATCTATAATGTATAGTATAGTAGTAGTAGCGTGACTACTTAAAAAACATGAATTAATAAATGATTTAATTCATACTTTACAATTGTTCTAATAATGTGACTTATCTCATACCATAACTGTATTTATCACTTATAGTTTGAATTCTCGTAGCTACAAATTCATGCTTCTGTAAAAAATCCGGAATACACAGGAAAGGATAACAGTTATCAATCATAATTTACATAAGTACCTACAATTCGATTGAAATGGAGTTACAAAATTTCTTACATTTTGTTGTAGTGTAGTCATAGCAGATTTTTTTTTTGTTGAACCTTGTACTTGATTTTGAAAATATGTATGTAAAAAATCGTATTATATGTTTACTAATGCTTTACCTATTGCTTTATATGTATTTACGTGACTCATATATCTATCCATACAGAAATATGCTCAAATTCAGTTCGGTTTAAACATATGTATCTATATATGTTTAGAGTTTTAGACCTATACTAAGTACCTACGTTTTTTTAAGTGAGACGAATGAACAAATCTAAATGATCGTCCTGACACAATCGGCTAGATTTGGCATTTGTTATGGAAATAAATCGTAGGCGCATCTTAATAAGTCACACCTACACTAATACTAGTCGTGTTTGAGCTGTAACAATGACTGCAAATATAAATACAGACTATAATATACTAACTACACTTTGAATTTCTGTTAGTTAAACTCCAATTAACTTTAAACTTACGATTTCTACAATCGTTAAAGTTGTTAAATACCAATAGTACTACAGTACTTTTATAGAACAATGCAATGGAGCAGGGTAATTTATAATTAATTCATAATTATGCAATATAAATTAATTAATCATCACCCAATTATTGTCATTCTTTGCTATAATAAAAATATGTACCACAATTTTACGGTTTGTTATTTTATAGATATAATAATTATAAAGGATGACTCACACTAGAACGGGACGGGACGGGGCGGGATGGGAAAATCAGTCAATTTCTATAGAAAGCGTCACGCGACATCCGAGGGCTCCGAGCTGTCACGTGATTATTTCTATAGAAATTGACAGATTTTCCCGTACCGCCCCGTCCCGTCCCGTCTTGTGTTAGTGTGAGTGATCCTTAACACCTATATTCAAGTAATACAATAATAGCAAACAACAAATATGTATAGTTATAAAGTGTATAATATAAGAACAAGCGAACTTATAAGGTGTAAAAATATAAAAATAAAAATACTACCTACTGATTTATTGTCAACAGCGCCGTGTGCGGACTAGGGATAAGTAAAAATAAATATTTTGACGAGATGTTGAAATCTTGCACACAATCTTACACTTATGTGTAAAATATATCTACCTATATTCATAGCTATTTGATTCATTATAATTGGCTCATAATGCCAAGCCTTATTATCGCTAGTTCTATCGAACCCCAAACAGTGACGCAGGTCTACTTTATTTGGCAAACCTCAATATATGACGTACAGACTTTTACTTTTCTACTTAGGTAATCAAGTCCTTAGTTCATATTGAATAATAATATATCATTAACCACGCACCTATGAGTGTTGTTTGCTCAGAAAGGATAAGTATGAAAACACCAGAGGCCGTACCATGACGTCTAAACGTGGTTCAGATTCAGTTGACGACCTGAACTGAGTTGCTTCTATACAACTGAGCCTAAACTGAACCGAAACGGAATCGCGTTAAGACGTCATGGTAAGGCCCCTATGTGGCATGAGTTTTGATTGTCTGACGTTATCAGTCCCTGCGTATAATTCGTATTTAGATATTTCTAATTGACCGGACATTTGGGCACTCGCAAGCAAAGTAAACAGGCTATGACGCACTGTTCTCGCTACCTACATAGCCCCGTGACGGCATTATTAATTGGGTATTGTTAGCTGTCAATGATTTCCTTCGTTGATGTCTGACGTAACAAGGAAAACGCGAAAAGAAAAGATTTGCCAAATTATTAAATTAACGAATGTTCATTTACTTTACCTGTTTTTTCTGAAACAACTAGGTCACGAACTAGGTATCAAAATTATTATAACAGTAATGGGAGAGATAACTGAATTCCTTTGGGCGTGTCTAATTCGCAGCATATTATTAAGTAATTTTCCTAAGGCTCATGAAGACAAGGAAAACGAAATAAGTACTGTCTAGCCTATGAATATTTTATTCTATGAATTGATGTAACAATCGTTTAATATTAAAGTCGGCGTAACAAAAAAGCTACCACCTACCTTACCTTACCGTAGGAACCTTATTACACGGAACAAGGTGAATAAATGTAGGTACACATTTTACAATATGACGTGGCCACCACAACCTTTCAACCAATGACGCGTTTTTAAATATTTAACCTACAGTACAGCTCAGCATTTTACTATTCAGCCCGACCCTGCCGAGCCCTTACTATTTATACATATTATTCGAATTCTACATCAATCGCTTCAATCGGTACTAATATAATAATAATATCAACTGCAATTTATGATAGGTATTATTTATATAATATTATATTCATTTTAATAGTAGTCACTATGTACATTTTTGTGGTATTACGATGACTGGTAGAAATATGAGTCCTAGTGTATTTTCCCGTGAAGTCATTGAAATTTCGTACTTATAACAACTGCTTTGGTATTATTTTTAGCCTATGTTTAATTATAAACTTGTTACAGACTTAGTGTTACGGAACAAATTATGTAGTAAAGTAACCATTCCATTCATTTACTGATTTGAAGAAATCAATGAATGAATGATATAGTATCCTATTTATGCAATGAACATCAATACAAAAAGACAGGGAATTTGCAATGAAATAACTAATACATAGACACTTTTTTCTCCTACTAGGATCAAAACAGATCGTGATTCTGAGCAGACATGATATAAAATTTTCCAAATAAAAAAACGTTCCCCCCAACTTTGAATAAAAACGCCCATCCATGAAGTACGTTTAACCGGCCAAATCTACGGAATACTCGTATCCTGCGAGGTTCACCATCAGACTTTTTTAATGCAGCTTAGAATTTTTGACTATTCATGGAGATATTCTACGATAATGATTTAATGAATACCTAAATAATCATATTAGGTACCTACTTATTTCCTGAGGATATGTACGTAGAAAATGGAAAATCGGCAACTTTTACACATAGTAATGAAAAAAACTATGGTACAAATGAAGTATTTTTCCGTGTAGTAGAGTCAAACTATTTACTTATGGATTCCCGTCAAGTACGATTTTAATCTAATAATAGTTAGATTATAGTTCCAGTTTCTCACGGACGTGAGTGCAATACAAAACAATGTTACAGGGTGGCGCCTTACTTTATTGAACGTGTGTTCAATATTCTGACCCATTTCGTTCGATATGAGTTATGAGTGTACCTACACGGTACCTACCTACGGTATTATCTACTACTTAATGCCAATTTGACTATTCAATTAAAATAAGCTGCATGGTAAATTGCGAATCGTACTCGCATCCTAAGGGTTCCGTGTAAATTCCGTGTAAACAATTATTGTAATTTTTTTTTAAAGTTTGCTGACGTGCGCTTGACTTATATTTATTAATTTATTATGTATAGCGTGTATGTATATGTATATGTATGTATAAAGTTTGTTCAAAGTACGCTAAAGTACATTGGTAGTTTCCAGGTGGAGGTTGTGGATGATTATGTATATCTTGGACATTGCTTATCTTTTGACTAAGGAATCCTAGAGAAAGAGGTCGCTAGACGAATCCAGCTGGGGTGGGCCGCATTCAGTAACTTTGCCGACGTCCTCAAATCCAAAAGTCTTCAATACCTCAAGACAAAGGTATTTAACCAATGTGTCTTGCCTGCTCTCACTTATGGGTCGGAAACCTGGGCTCTCCCCAGGGGATTGCTTTATAAAATGAACGTGGCGCAAAGAGCTATAGAGCGAGCCATGTTGGGCATGTCCCTTATTGATACAGTCCCTAACAACAAAATCCGTAAACACCGTACGAAAGTATTGGACGTCGGTAAACGTATTACATAGCTGAAGTAGAGGTGGGCGGCACTTGGCGAGGAGTCCCGATGGGAGATGGACGAGGCAGATTACTGCATGGTAGCTAAGGTAGGCAAAAAGACCTGCATGTAGTGTAAGCAATAAGTGGTGGATAAGGTTAGCACAGGACCAAGAAAAGTGGCGTAATAAAGAAAAGGCATTATAATTAGCAGTGGGTGGAGGTTGAATAGATAGATGTTAAAACACTCAATAATTTAAAATAAATTGAAAACTCCATCTAAAAATAAGCTAATCTCAAATAAAACTAGAACTAACATGCAAGAACAACCATTGAACTAAATAAAAAGTATATATTCCTCCTCCATATCCTTCAAACTTTCACCAGGCAGCATTTTCGCGCTGGATTATTATTATTTTAATTTTATTATACCAAGTTTTTTGAGCTATGTGTTTGACGGTTCTAGTGATAAAAATATTAAAATATTTAGTAGTTACAGTCACGTCTATAAATATGTATACACTTCGGAACTTATTACTGGGGAAGAAGGTTCAAAATTGAATACAGGTGTATATATATTTATGACGCCGACCGTACTTAAGTTTTAAGGTGAAGGCGCAAAGTAGGTAACTAGGTACCTATCTAATTTCTTCAGGAGTTTTCTCTTGCCACGAGCCAAATAATAGTGAAAAGACCCATGACGAGTAAAAAACAGTTTCATACTATAAAACAAATTTTTTTCAATACATTTCCATGGGTTTGGACCAAACTGGCTACGTCAGACGGACAGATAGACGAGTAATCCTAAGAATGAAAAGGTGTTCTCTATCAATGCGTATACTGGTATAAACAGAAAATTAAGCTTTGCTTATGTCAGCCGATAATATATGAACTTAATTACCCCGTGTGGTTCTATCAAATACAAACAGGCACTAAAAGATTATTTAAATGTTAAAACATTGCAACTATGCTATTGCTAATAATATGTTACATTGTACGGCGCCGACGGGTGTCGATCTAGATTACTGACATTGCCTTAGTTTTCTAATTACCAACAATCCAAACGTAATTATAACATGACACGTCATAAATAACCCCGATAATATCCATCCTGTAGGTAACACTTTATCTAAACCAACGTATGACATACATTATCATAACCAACAAACAATTTGCTTGACAATTAATTAAAGCCAATTTTACCCCGTCAAGACTATAATCAATACTTCTAAATTGATTTATTATTAATAACTTATTAAGACGTAAATCAAATGGCAAACAACGCACGTTTAAGCCATTTAGAGCTGTTAGATGTCAGTATAGCACGCTCAGGCGTAGAGTAGTCATAAAATCAGCATAATTAGCGCCTGTTGTCGTTTACATTAATTCCTAAACAATTCTCAGTCAAATAACATTGAATTACAGCTGTAATTTGTACAGGCGTTACCAGCACTCTGTCATTAAAGACGAGTTTTAATGCTTACTTGTTGCGGTTTAGCATAACAAATAATAGACATGTGACATTCTTCTAAGTATTAATGTGCTAGGTGGAATGTTACTGGATGGTAAACAAACTGAGTTGCATCCATTGCTAGTTCACTCCTACCCATCTAAGGCTCTTTTCATTACGGGCTGCACTTAAGAGATTGAAAGAGATAGACTTGTTGTGATAGGCTTGCTAAGGACGACCAATCTCTAGGGGTTCGTGCGACAGAAAACCTAAAGTTAACGTATAAAGTCGTTTACATATATCTAAATATATAAAACAATCGGTATCAAACAAAGACTATCAATATCGTTCCCTCCAAAACTGTTCTGCGAATATTGTTTGAATGAAATGATTCAAGGACTGCTACAGTTTCCTGTAGGAATGAATGAAGGCGGCTTATAGCTGGATAGAATACGTTTGTTTCCTGTCCATCAGTCGGGCAGACGCCTATTTGCTCCAAACGATTGATAATCGAATATAAACACGGTGAGTCATCGAATCGAGCCGTACAATGTCGATACGTGAGCACAAGTGTACGAAATGATTAACGACTCGTGTCGATGCTAAATCGACTATAATATACGTACCTCGATCAAACTACGAGTTGGTTGGTACCCACTAGGTACTTATTCACTAAATGATTATGGTTGAAATATATTATCACCTCAATTAAAATCGTTACAGTTACCATGTGGGATGATAATTGGTGCAAAAGAAAATAACATACCTACACCATATGAACCAAATAACCTTTTAAAGCAAACAAGGAACCTATAACAGAAAAATTGCGATTATTAACACCGTGACCCTACGTTTCGAGCTCTTTAGAGCACTCGTTTTCACAGGGTTAAAATTATGACATGGTATGTGAATTCAATTTAAATTTTGGCTGACACATTGGCCTATTTCGAATTTGGGCAGAATATCTAAGAACCATCTCGACAAAGAAGGCATTTAAAAAGCACACCACACTCAAATCGGTTCACTCATTCGGAAGGTTCGGTGCAACAAACAAGCAGTCGGATACACACGTTAAAATAAAATCATCCTTGTTTCCCATCAGGGATTAAAAATAAAAATACAACAAAACGAAAGTGCAAAACCTAAATTTTTATATAATTGATATAATTCTTAGTGCCACGCGAAGGTAGGACAAATCAGCACGTACGGCAATAAAAGGAAGCACGCCGAGGAATTCGGCAACATTTGGCGCCACCGCTGTCGATCGCATCAATCACTTGGTGAATAGTCAATTAATGAGCTTAAAAAAGCAAATCCGACTTCTCGTCAATATAAAAAAAATGATTTACAATTGCCCGCACATTTATTATTTTTATATGGGACTCTTTTACTTGAAAAAAATGGAACAACAAGCATAGCCCGACATTTTTGACCGGTTTTTATTTTTACTTTTCGCAATATCTACTTCGTAGTTATTAAGAAACACATGGTCAGATGTGTGGGTATTCCGGATATATACATTTTTTAAATACATGGAGATTACTGATCAATCGATAATAATCAAGTTCTGTAGAGTGAACTTGGCAGCTTTGTGAATGCACTCGAAGATTTATTGGCATCACGCATCACTGTCAAAACCACTTGAATCGACACAGGAGTATTGTGCACTGTTTTTACTTACGGTAAAACGATTGTCTAGTCCAGTTGGGCATCAGGATTTGTAAGTTTAGTTACAAATAATTGTCATCCGACTTTTCCTAGGCGGACCCATTCCTCGGGCACAGAATAAGCTACTTTCCCTTCTAGGGTGGCCAGCCTTATGGGCACCCTACCGCAGAGAACAGAACTTTAGGATTCCGATTAGTTATTTAGGGTTCCGTAGCTCAAAAGGGAAAAACGGAACCCGTATAGGATCACTTTGTTGTCCGTCAGTCAAACCGTCTGTCTGTCAAGACGCTTTTTCTCAGGAATGCGTAACGGTGCTACCGTTGAAATTTATACCAAAATGTATACGGCCGTTTATGTCGCATTTCCCATACATTTGCAATGAGAATCAAAATGTACCTATAGAATACTTTTTTAAGTACAGGAAAAAATCCGAAAACCATATAATTGCCGCACACAGAGAGTTCCGTGCCCCCAGTATTTTCAAGTACCTACATCGAGTACATCGGTCATACATTTGACAGAAATTCTTTGTGCCCTCGGGGGGGCGAGTCCTTCTCGCACTTGGCCGGTTTTTTTTTAAATTAAGTTTAATAAGTGTACCTAAATGTATATTTTTGTATTTTTGTTTTTAATGAAAGGTAACAGTTTTCTGACACAAAGCCACCTAGCCCCCACAGCAAGCTCAATAAGGCGTGTATTGTGGGTAGGTACTAGACGACGGATTCCTCCCAAGCTCATTATTTAATAGATGGATATAAACGGACACTACACAGAAAATAACACACACTTGAATGTCTGGAATTCAAATCTCTTATCCTGTAAATATTCAGGATCACTACCGACCAGGCCAGGAGGTTGTTACATTTATTAAGACTAGACTACTGAAACTGAAATCCAGATGCATGTGCAGCATGCATTTCTGTTTCGGTGTTCAATTAGCTGCGACTCGCAAGGTGGTGCGTTCAGTAGCGCGTGCCTCAAAGGCGCGGTTTAGATATTATCTCAACCCAGATCCTAGTAAAACTAGATGGAATATTATTTAAACGCATGATCTAGGTAGAGTCGTTGTACATCTACAATGTGGCAGAAAAAGTAGAAATTAAAAAGTGTCAAAATCGTATGGTCATCCCTTTCAAATGAATATTATGTAAGAAAAGGGGACGATACTACGATGTTGCCCCTGTTACTATGTTAACTGCTGAACTTGACTAAGTAATTCATTCATTTATTTAATTCAGTAACAATATTACATTGTGTTTGAAATAGCACGCATGACGGACTACAAAGATATAACCATTTTTTTAAACAAAAATCTAACTTCTCTTGCTAACGCGCCTGTCAAATCATCAAACGTGGAACTTTCTGACCTAACCATCTGTTCGATAATCAGAACTATTATTGTGCGCCGTATCGTAAAGCATTAAGGTGCATTCTTAGACCTTTGGGTGTACTAAATTACGAAGCAAGACATAGGCATCATCGGATAGATGCGCCAAGAAGACTGCTCTCCTCTTGTCCTGGGAATCTATTAAAATGAACTGTTTTACTATGTTACAAAATTCTTATTGTTGCGTTGTAAAATACACTAAATGTACCAATACTCGTCGCCATTTGATATGTATAGGGAATATTTATAAGAATCATTAAATTAAATTCTTCACCAGGATTAAAAAATATAATGACGACCAAATATGACATTCATAACCAAAGACAAGAAACTCGACAAACCAACAAGTGGGGTACGCAAGTCATCGTTTAGCGTGAGTCTTTATAAAACGTTACACTAAATAAATGTCGACAAAATGTTAACATGGCAATTGTGTATCCACTGCAATAGACTAGTTCAAATATATTTAAATCCGCAACTCGATGCTGACGTAACCTAGCCTCACGCTATTGAACTCATTGAGGCAGGATCGGAACAGGATGACTGATTGTGATTGGTTTATAATGATTATCTAGCCATGTCTGCCGCGAGTCGCTGATCCGTGCCTTAGAACCACAGTGTCCTAAGCGCAGTACGTCCAACCTGATAAGCATTCCCATAGGCAGGGCGAATGCGGGCATGAAGTTTTTCGCGGACCATTTTTGTTGTGATCTGCTGATCCACAGCAGTTATGCATACACCGAGAGACACGTGTACTAGTTACCCTTACCTTTCGACTAGCCTGAGCTCTCTAAGTTATTGGAATTAAACCCCTGGCACATTTGACCAATGAATAGCGTGTCGAATGTGGTGAATAGATAACCGACGGAGATAACGACAATGAGATCATGTATGGATTTATCGTTCTCTTTCTGTTTTGATTAGATTTAAGGTTGAAAGGGATTTGAAAAGTATTTATTCTTTACCAGTCAATGACTGGGTCAACCTTAGAGCATTAAGTGACGACCGGTTGGCATAGTTAGTAGTGACTCTGCCTGCTAAGCCGATGGTCCTGGGTTCGAATCCCGGTATGGGCATTTATATTTGTTCCTGAGTCATGGATGTTTTCTATGTATTTGTATGTTATATATATCGTTGTCTGAGTACCCGTAACACAAGCCTTCTTGAGCTTACTGCGGTACTTAGTCAATTTGTGTAAGAATGTCCTATAATATTTATTTATTTACTAGCTGACCCGGCGAACTTTGTTCCGCCTTAGGGGTAATAAGTGAGCAGACTTTTGATTTTATCAAGGTAATTTTTTTATTTGGATAATAAATGTAAATTAAATAAAAAAAATATAAAAAGTATCCTATGTCCTTCTCCTTGTTCTAAGCTACCTCCCCACCAATTTGCAGCCAAATCAGTTCAGCCGTTCTTGTGTTATAAATAGTGTAACTAACACGACTTTGTAACTAACACGACTTTCTTTTATATATATATAAGATTAAGTAACAACTGACTGAAGACTTAATTTATTGAACGAGCGAGCCAAGCTAGTGAAGCTAGTGAGGGTGATATCTCGTTTTGAATAGTAGTTATAGTGTAGGTGACCATGTTAGCTTAAAATCTTATATCAAGCTAGTGAAGTTCTCTTTGTCTACTGGAACAATTTGATGTTTGTATGTATAGTATACAATACTGTATGTTTGTTCGATAACTCGAGTACCGTCGATCGGATCGTCGTGTAATTTTGCAGGTGGTGATTTGGTGAAACGAGATAAATGGAATTTTTAAGTTTAAACATGAGCCCAATCGATCCAGGGGTTCCCGAGATATAACCTATTAATATACATATATCGGGTTACTCACGTCTAAAAAATTCTTACTCATGATTATGGGATGCGGACCGTTTCGAAACATGTTGAGCTATTTTCGACTTTATAAACGTGAGTAACCCGATTTAAGTAAGTATATTAATATGTCTAATTCTCACGGGACTTTTCTATATTTGAAACACTAAGCTAGTAGCATTGGAATTACTGATTTGAATATCTACATATTTATTGTTTTCAACCGACTTCAATATTTCAAAAGGAGGAGGTTCTCAATTCGACTGAATTTTTTTTTTTATTTTTTTTTTTTTTTTTAATGGATGTTCACTCATAACTCCGTCATTACTGAACCGGTTTGAATTTTTTTTTTGTTTTCTAAAAGTAGACGGTTCCTGGTTGGTCCCGTTTTTTTCAAAATCCATTTCTGATGATGGGATCCATGAGGAACTGAGGGAACTCCTCAAATTTGAAAGGCACATGCATGCTGATTTGGGTGATTTCTTAAGAAACTCGAGCATTTCTTTACGAAAATCATCAATTTGGTGGAGTGGACCTGATGATGAAGACCAGGGATGGCAAAGTGGAACTGCTTCGTAATTCTCAGGACTATGATCCGATTTAAAAAAATATTTTTTTGTCTGTATATAGATGGTTTCAGGATTGTCCCGTTTTTTTCAAAATCAATTTCTGATGATGGGATCCATGAGGAACTGAGGGAACTCCTCAAATTTGAAAGGCACATGCATGATGATTTGGGTAGTTTCTTAAGACACTCGAGCATTTCTTTACGAACATCATCAATTTGGTGGAGTGGACCTGATGATGAAGACCAGGGATGGCAAAGTGGAACTGCTTGTTAATTCCCAGCTCTATCATCCGATTTGAGACATTCATCTTTTCTTTGTAAAGAAATACCTTCAAGATAGTCCTATTTGATTATAGTTCTATTTTGATGATGGGCTTCATGAGGGATTGAGAGAACTCCTCAAATTTTAACGGCACATGCATTCTGATTTGAGGGTTTCCTTAAGTAACTAAAACAGTGTTTTGGCGGAGCCAAAATTTTGATGAACTTGATCTGATGATGAAGACCAGGGATCGCAAAGTGGAACTGGTTAATAAACCTAGCTCTACTTATTATCCTAGTTGTGACATTCATCTTTTTGATTTGATTTATATTCTGATGATGGAGTTCTAGAAGAATTCAGAGAACTCTTCAAATTTGAACGGCAGGTTAATTGTGATTAGAGGGTGTTCATAATTAGCTTAGGCATTTTCTTACTGTGGCCATCATTTTGCTGGAGTGGACCTGATGTTGATAACCAGGGATGGCATAATGAATATGCTCGTTAATTTACAGTCTGTCATCCAATTTAACACATTGTTATTTTGTTTGTTTAAAGGTCTACAAGGGAGTTCCGTTTGATTATACTTCAAATGTAATGATGGAAGCCCTAGGACATTAAGAAAGCTCCTCAATTTTCAATCGTACACGTGCGGTGTATTGGATATTTGAAAAGTAAACTGGCTAACTCAAACAAATTCTTAATTTCACTTTTACCGGGAACCAAATGAAGTCGGTTTTTTTTTCTTAAAAATTATGGAGTAGGTAAATATTATTAGTACTGTCAGCTGTAGAATTGCTACCCAATTGAGTGAATTCTTTCATTCATAATTTACAGCCTAATATCGTTTCTACAGCAATGACATGTTCATGTAGTACCTGCCTTTTCAATATAAAATGTATAATTATACTTACTGTTATTTTCTGCTGACTGTACATAACCAGAGGTCTACTACCATGTCGCAGGTGTGTTACCTCATAAATTGTTACTATTTATGTAGGCTGTACCTCAATTAAGCAACGAATAAATTTTACAAGCACGTAGTTTGCTTAGTTATACATTCCTGGAATGTTGTTGGATTTATAATTTCAAAGCAATTATAGGATAAAATCAATGGCTTAATTTGTAAAGGAGGCGGTTATATATGTTGCAATGAGGGACGCACTTAGCAAACAATGTTGATTGCTTAGGTACCTAATTTAAAAAAATTGGTACCTACTGCTATCCACATATAAATAAGATATAAATCGTCGCACTCTTTGAAGCAATTATTATTTATGATAATTAGGATATTTAAGGTACCTATCAATGTACCTATATATACTTGATTGGAAATTATACTGGGCGATTCTTGCCTACAACGGGACAGTAAACATGTGTTGCCTAAGCAAGTATCCAAAATACACTATGATTTACTTTTTTTTCTAATTCAGTCGCAAGGTCAGTACAAACAATAAATATTTAGATCAAACACACAAAAATAGGTACATAGATTAGGTAGGTACTCCGACACTGAAACGCCACACTTTTGATGTCATTATGCGCAGCTTTAACTATGTACTCAGACGTATTACGGTCACAAATTAAGCCGCTTCCAAGCATTTTTTGTGACTCCGAACTTCCTCTTTGGTACAAGGCTTACGTAATGTTATCCAACGGGTGGTCGTCATCCAAATGAGGTGAAATACTTTTTGTTGCGTGACAAAAACCCGTGCTCTCTTTTTAATTGGTCCACGTGCGATGTCGTCATATATGGTGATAAACTTGTGATGTCATCAACAAAATAGGAAGGCCAAGGACTATAAAGAACTTACTTATGTTTTTATTAATATAATGCTTAAGGTAAAATTTACCAATTTACATAAGTAAGTTAAGCTACCGGCGACCGTAGAGCTGGCAGCTTCCTCGCCCAACGCATTAGTATTGCAATACAGCGAGGAAACGCTGCCAGCGTCTACGGTACCATGCCGAGGCGGGAATATTTATTTTAAGATTTATTTTATTTTAGTTTTATGTGTGTTTGTTGTTATTGAAATAAAGAATATTCCTAGTTAAGCGATATAGTTTTCGTGTTTTGTCATTTTTGGTAGAATGGTCTTTGTTAGTAACCTAAAACACGAAACGAATATTTATAACTCACTTAAAAATAAAAGGGGTTACGGGTACCGCATTCTCCGCATTAAAGGTAAGTACCCAAACGTGTTGGCGTTTTAAACCCTAAAGAATTTTGGAGAAGTTTTTCTTTCTCTAAAGATGAACTTTATTTAATTTGAAATAAAACTAAGTACAAATAAAACTAACTATAAATATTAAACAACTATATCTATACCCCTTAGCAAGGTGCCCATCACGCAGGCAGCATTCCCGCGCTGGGTTGCGATAGCAAGCCTTTGTGCAAGAAAGCGGCCCGCGCGAGGGTCACCTCCCAGAGTCCCTAAGGCGGTTGCTAAGCCCGTGCCCCCTTGCCTCAGGGACCAAGTGTCTCGCCGCCAAAAGCTACGAATTCGTAGTTGGCGCCGAGACAGCTATTTTTATTAATTTCTCTTAATATATTTTAACCCTACACGAGAGTTACTCTAGTTTTTTACAAATAATACAATGTTTGAAATATACCTTATTTGACGGGTAAAAACCTAATAAGGAACTCTGCATTCAGGAAATATAGGTAACTATGGCTCTTTTTATAAGCATGCGTGGGGATCCAGTTGTTAAACCTAGAATTCCCCTTCCATTGAAGGACTTCGATCAGAAGTTTGTATACAAGAGGGTACCATATCTGTGCGGCTACTACCGTCCGGCCATACTCTACTTAATTATTGTACTACGAAGGTAAGCTCTCAGCTCAACATGTTCTGAATGGCCATTTAGCTCCTGGTAGCATATAACTGAAACTATTCTGAGTCACCGATGTAACATTTGGAGTCGAAACTCTTGGTCCATGGGTCCATGGGGTCCCAGCGCACGCAAGTTTTTCGTAGAAATCGCGAAACGTCTGGTTGATGTTACTGGTGACCGAAGAGCTGGTGGCTTCCTCGCACAACGTATCAGCATTGCGATACAACGAGGAAATGCCGCCAGCATCCTAGTTACAATGCCTCAAGGACCTATTTTAGATTTAAGGTAGGCAGAGGTAGGTAGTTAGGTAAGTTACACTTACTGTATATATTTTGAAAATAAATGTATTCTGATACTAATTACCTCCCACAATGTATCTGTCGTTTTCCGATTGCCCCGGCAAAAGTCCCGCCAGCACATGACGAGATATTATCACTTATGACTTCACCGAGCAAAAACTCACGTCGGCTGAGTTATTGAAGTCGCCTAGATGGTGAACGATAGTCGCTAGTCACGCATTGCATATTTCCGATAGTAGGGCCCTGCAGCGGAGGAAAACTGTCATGAATAATAAGACAATTCCGAGAATTTGGGTTATCCTAGTTTCATTAAGACATATAATTTTATTTTATTTTGGGAGTGGTTATTTTTTTTTTATTTATGAACGAAAATGTAAAATAAATTCGAGATGCAGTTAAAACGAAAAGTTTGAACGGAATCTTCGGTGGTCTTCGTCGGTTTGTTTTGTGGCGAACCACTAGTATAAACTGTATTTTGTATTGAAAAGACTTTGAGATATTTACGAGATAAAATTACAGCTAAAATCACAGAGCTGTCGACGTATATCATCGATGATATCGATATATATGTATACCTACTTATCAGTCGATTTGTATAAAGCCGCGATAAACTAGTATCAAAAGAGACGAAGCGGGTAAGCCAGCGCAAACTATGTTTAATGTATGACCACAATTTCCACGCAAATTAAAATTTTCTCGTAATTACAAAATGTTTCCATTCCATTCGTCTTAGCTAGAATGATTTATAGTTTAGGTAGTCGACAGACGGAATGGCGGTGCGTTAATGGAAGATACCGACTGTGACTAAGGGAAATACCTATTTTCAGTTGCAGTCTAATAGGAGATAATAGGGCTAAATTGATGGATGCCTTGATTGTTACGCGTGCAATTAGAATCTTAAGCAAAGTTTTTGAAGTTGATTCATTTATTTGACCTAAATCGTTTAAGGCCTGTTATTCTAGACATGTTTACGGGTTTAATTAAGGGATCGCTTATATATGACTTTATTACATTAGGTAGTACAGTGATTGAAACTAGGGTATGGCCAGTCGTGTTAATTTGATAGTTCATTGTTATTTTGTGAATATTTTCTTCCTTTATTAGGCAAGGGTTCATACGTGTATATTTCAGTCGTTTTTGCGCCATTATCTTGCTCACTCCTAGGTGCGTAGCGAAGATGCCTCTATCACTCTTTCTTATAAGTGCGACAATGACAGTTGCATTTCGTTCGCGACTGAGCGTTAGTGATTGGCATCTTGGCTAAGTACGCTAATTAGTGTGGTTACCGTGAATTGCACGCAACTGTATTCTGTAGCGACTGCGGCGCTCGAAAGCATGTCCGTTTCGCTCCTACCTTTACTCTGGCAGGAGCGAGACGGACATATCCCCGAACGCCGCAGTCGCTATCGAATACGGCCACTTAGAAGTCATGGTAAGCACAGAGCTCGCGCAGCTGACGTTTCATACTTTTTGTTTGATAGACCGACGTCGGGCTGCATCGTTTGAGCTGAACTAAATGAATATTCTTTCAGTCATGTTTCCTGCCCAACTTGATAAAAAAATTTTTTTAAGCTTTCACGATTGTTACACATTATAAAAATAGGTTTAAATTAGTTTTCAAAGTTTTGCGATTAAGCCCCGTTTAGCTTTTTCAACAATTGGGGAGAAACTAGTCAAGCGGGAAGTCACTCATGTGGTGCACACTCGCCAGGGCGTATGAGATAAAATGAATGGAATATTTACGATTCCCGATACTAAGTTAAGGATGACACACACTAGAACGGGGCGGGACGGGACGATCTGTAAATTTCTATATAAATAATCACGTGATAGCTCGGATTGGATCACGTGACGTTTTCTATACAAACTGACAGATCGGCGCGGCCCGTCACGTCCCGGCCCGTTCTAGTGTGAGTCATGCTTTATCGACGTGAAAAGATGTGCAGGCATATTTTCCACAATATGCGATTTTAAGCTAGCATAGTCGTTTACATTACGTACAACACGGTACTCGTATTACTTATTATATTTGCTAACTAAGCCGGTTTCTAACAGTAGTTATAATATTGTTCCCAAGTTTCCGATCGCAGTCGACAGTAACAATCCGGCTGACCAAATTAACTGTGATCTCGTATTCCCTAAAAACAAAGGTAAACCAAAGGGCGCACATAAACTAGTGTAAAGTGTAGTGGAGAGCGATATCGACTCATCTAGCGTGTATAGCTCGAGTAACACTATTAGCGCGCGTTAGTGGCCAACTAATTGGCAGATTTGAGTCAGTCAATAAAATAAATCAATAAACAAAGCGGTCGTGCTCTGGGTGCCATTCCAAGCACTTCACAAACACGGGCGAGTTGAAGGTAGAGAAATGAAACTGCTCTGCTCCTTGAGGAAACCAAGATTTGTTTTTAAATTGATTCCATTTTACTTTAGTTTTTTCATTGTAGAACGACTTGTACACATAACTCATAACTGATTGCCCTTAAAATGAAAATACAGGCTGATTGGATTCTTGTATAGATTCCGGATTGTTGGATATGTATCTTTCTATATACTTAATATTATTATTAGAATTACGCAAAAGTTTTCTTGGCAGATCTTACATTTTTATTGAGATTTAAGATAGTATTTTGTTGGCGACGTCAGCATTTTTAATAAACTTGATTTTTAGTTTAGGACAGAAGTACTTGTACTATTATTTATTCTGTGACAGAAGTAGCAGATAAATATTTTAAGCATGCTCTCCGGTCTTGCATGTCTAGCCTAGAAGGTACCACAAAAATCGAATGTTTGAAAATTTGTATCACCCTATTACACACTTGCTTATTCGAGTGACAAATAAAAAGTTTTTCCCGTTAATAACAATTTTCGATGTTCGGGTTGCCGTCTGTTATGGATCTCAGAACGCCTAGTATAAAATTGTAGGTACGAGATTAACTTCTCGACCGCGTTAGCGTATCGAGGGGTCAACATATGAAAGTTGCCGGATGATTTAAATAAACGGCAAACATAATTTGAACTCTCGATACGCTAACGCGATCGAGAAGTAAGTGTCGTACTATTTTATACTAGGCCTTCAGAGTAATTTTACTTCTTAATTTCGGCTAGCCTGCGCTCGCGAAATTGGAACACATGGCTTGTGACACGGTTTCTTTGACGCCTTTAAAATTAATAAACTATTTGCTCGATTTGTAAGTAGGTTACTACATTGGTCACCGATATTGATACTGCGTAAAGTTGTGAGTCGTGTGTAGTACTCGGTTCCCACTGGGTGCACTAGTTTAAAGGCTAGACCACACCACTTTGCGTCAGCGAGTGCAGCGCCCACAAAATTTAGATGCGCCTGGGCACGGTGTATGCTTTAGAGATGTAAGCCGCCACGGACTGCAGATGCAAACCTAGCTTGAGGGTGCCTTTCCACCAAAGCTATGCAGCGCTACGTTTCATGCAACTAGCACATAGCTTCGTAGCTTAGCTTGGTCGATTATTTCCACCATGATTTTGATCTAGTGGGCGCGGTGTCGTTACAAAAGCCTAATGTAAATGTACCGAGGTATAAGTATTCGAACGTAAATCGAAAAATATTCAAAAATTAGTCACTGATCGGATAACTTAACAATTTGTGTATACTGTTAAGTTCTTTGTCTGTTAAATAATGTTTTCCATTCATCAGGTATAAAGTAAGCTGAAAGAGATCCCTTATACGGATAGGTTTACCTTTATATGTCTTTTTTTCTCATTTGTATAATTATTAACCTGTTTTGTGTACAAAGAAGTTCTGTTTACTACTACTAGGCACCACTATTATATTATCTTAGTTCATTGAATGAATAACAAACAGGTATAAATCAATGGATCATATTAATTGGCTCTATTAGTAGTGTACTAAATTTCTGGTGCTGCTGAAATGAGAGAAATGGATACAGCAATCATGAGTTTCATGAGAGATACCATCGGTTCTCAGGGTATATTTATCTTTAAATTTAAATTAAATATAGGAATTATATGTATGTACCTACTAACAGTAGTGAATAAGAAATAATGTACAGTACTAAAATATCTATGGGTCCTGCCCGAAATAAATGATTATTTAATTTTATTTATTTACTAGACCGTCGCAAGCATAAGGTTGGTTTAAATGTTTATGGTTAGTAGCACCGCACCACTAGGACCTACAATGGTGTATATTGGTTTATATAATTCAGGCATGCAATAGCAATTTTTGCAAGGAGTCTAGTTGTATCCACAAGTGTCGTGTACAACGTCATAATACACGGCGCAATTCGTGACTACACGACAACGCTGACGGGTAGGTGTACTAAACAAACTTTATTACAGATTAGTTCAGTATAAATCTGTTTCTAAACTGACATCTTGATTTACAGTCGCCGTTAATAAATAGTGCCTGCTGGGGCATAACGTCATCATCCCACTTCTGCGTGCTAGTGTCGACTTGACAGCTATTTTAAAATATTGAAACTTCCAGTTAAAACGTTAATTTTCAACCAAACCTAAATTATAGTCAAGATACCAAAGCAACCTAATGTTATTTTATAGGTATAATAATTTAAAAAGGTCCATGCCTAAACTATTAAAAAAAATCCAATTGAAGCACAGAATTAAAAGCTCGTCATTGGTCGGAAATGGCGGAGTTTCAGTTGCCGATTTAGAGTTGTGCAATTTTAACAAGAAATTAACAATAGACTAATACTACCTTAGCACTACCCTGGACCTACCTTTGCACTTCGTATAGCTATAAGCGGCAGGGTAATTGGTCATGACAAAGCATATACGCCATGGTGTGACCATTGCCTCACAATTAATAATAGAATCGGAATGAACACAGCTAATTACCCGGCGCTACTTCCTCGTTAGTCATATCCATGTCACGATGAATTCCAAATAATATATATCTAAATATATATTATTATAAATTAGAGGTAGGTACAGTAGGCCCGTGATTTTGTGCGCGAATAAGTCGGTACAGAAACCGAGACGAGACTGTTGTAGAGAGAATGAAAAGGCTTCAAACAAATATTAGTGAAACTTATAGATTTTTGAAAAATATATAGAATCTGAAGGTTCAATGGTTTAGGCTAGGTGTTGTCTGTTAGTTTCAATATTACACAACAGTATCTGTTATATTAACACGTTCGGCTCACCGCCGACCTAAAGAGATACTGAGGTTGTGACACAATATTTTCCCATACAAATCGCAAGTACGTTAGATGACGTTCTGCACGCTATATACACTCGAAAGATTCCATGCACGACACAAACGTCTTGAGACGTCAGCGTTCTATAGCGTTGTGTTTTATACGTCTAATTTGCTATATCAAATTACTACACAACGTCTACTCACGTCATCATCAAGTCAAACGTTCATGAACGTTGTGTCACAGATATTATATTATTATCACATTCTTTAGGCTCAAAGTATTATCACGTCGACTTTCATACACCTTGTGTCACAACAAATCATTAAACTTGTTATAGGCCTGAACAACATCATAGCACGGTGATGTTTGTTGACGTTACAATGTGATCTACAATATAGGCTGGAAACGTCTTATTGAAAACGTCAACGGGCAAAGCATTTTGAGCCATTTCAAAATGGATCCCTTGAGAACTACTGTCAAACTCAAACGTTGGTATTTCCGCTGTAGAAGATTCCCACTCTTCAACTGGAGAAGGTGTACGGTGCCTTGGACGCCGTGGTCTAACTGTTGGCGATTCCCTGATGTGACTACGAGAAACATGAGGAGAGCGTCTATTTCTTGAAGTTGGCGGATATGTGGAAGCTGTGAGTCTTCTGCATCTACCTGTCGCGTCGATCTAGAACGCGGAGAAGGTGTACGTTGCCTTGGACGCCGTAGTCTAGTTGTTGGTGATTCCCTGGTGTGACTGCGAGAAACATGAGGGGAGCGTCTATTCCCTGGATATGTGGGTAGCTGTAAGTTTTCTGCATTAACCTGTGACGGCTATCTAGAACGTGGAGAAGGTGTACGTTGCCTTGGGCGCCGTGGTCTAATTGTTGGTAATTCCCTGGTGTGACTGCGAGAAACATGAGGAGAGCGTCTATTCCCTGAAGGTGGCGGATATGTAGATGGCTGTGAATCTTCTGCATCCACCTGTGACGGCGATCTAGAACGTGGTGAGTGCAGACTATCTATCTCTGCAGGACTGGGCATTGATAAGTGTTCATTTACAGGCGAAGCTGATGATCCTAATTGTATATCGTCTTCTGCCGCGGCTATTTCAGGCTGGGTCTCGTTGAAGATTGTCTGAGTTTACCTGGAAAACGGGCGGCAATAAAATTGAAACAGGCTGAGCGTCCGTCTCGATGGCTTGTGGCGAAATAGGAGGTGTAGGGATATTATCCATTTGTACAGGCGATGGTGAGGCATTTAGGTACCTTCATAATTTTCTAAATTATCTGCCAAATGTAAACCAGGAAGAGATGCAAGTGAAAGAGTTTTAGCCTCCGCCGTGTTTGAACTGATGCAGTCAGATGAAATTCTACGCCAAAGTCCCGAAATTGCTTTCAGAACTTGAGGAGCAGGCTGAATCATCAGAGTCACCTGATATTGATGATTCGATCTTCGATGTCGTCGCTTTTGGAGGTCCAGCGTATATTGCAGAGTTCAGTCGCTGTCTGAAAATCCGGCTGGTTCTGGATCATAACCCTGATCAGATCCGCACTGTCCATCGTCGCTGTAAGGATCTGGTGTATCTTCTCCTGACTGCGAGTCTTCAAATAGCTTCAGAGGCGCTTTATTTCGTAGTTTTCTATCCATGATCTTTTCCAAAATTTCGCGACTCCGTCGACAACAGCTCACTCGCAGCCCGTTGCGACGCACGGTGGCCACTGCGGGACGCGTCGCTTGCCGGCGCGACGTACACGAACGTTGTGCTAGCGCCCGTAGGCATGTGTGCGTGTGTAATAGACGTTTACAAAAGCTTCGCGAAATGTGTTGCAATGCGGCTCTAGCAGATTGAAATTTCTCAGTGTTACGGCACAGGAACAGTTGTAATAGGAATTAATACGGGCTGCCGACGCTCTATAACGTAGTGCGAGAAATCATTATTTATGTATGGAAGTCATTAGACGTTGTGTTTATTACAAAATTTTGATGATGACGTCGTAAAACGTTGCTGGCCCGAACGTGTTAACTATTAAACTCTTGTGAGACTCGGACATCTATATATATAAAAGAGGTTGTCCTCATCTACGATCATCGCACAGCCGAAACGGCTACGACTAGAAACTTGAAATTTTTACCAAAGCTTCCTTTTAGTACATAGGCAAGAGATAAGAACGGATTTTTCGAAATTCCACCCCTAAGGGGGTGAAAAGGGGATTGAAAGTTTGTATGGAAATGGAATTTTTTTTTGAGCTAGAGACTTGAAACTTTGTGCAAAGACTCTTTATTATAATTAAAGAAAAACATTTTTAATAGTTTTTGGAAATTCAACCTATAAGGGGGTAAAAAGGGGGGTGACAGTTTGTAAAGGAATGGAATTTTGTTTTGAGCTAGAGACTTGAAACTTTGTTTTAAAACTCTGTATTACAATTAAAGAAAAAAATTTTCATAGTTTTTGGAAATTCCACCTCTAAAGGGGTAAAAACGGGGTTGAAAAATTGTATAGGAATGGAATTTTGTTTTGAGCTAGAGACTTGAAACTTTGTATTAAGACTCCTTATTACAATTAAAGAAAAGTGTTTTCATAGTTTTGGAAAATTCAACCCCTATAGGGGTAAAAAAGGGGTATAAAGATTGTATGAGAATGGAATTTATTTTTGAGCTAGAGACTTGAAACTTTGTGTAAGAACTCTGTATTATAATTGAAGAAAGACGTTATCATGGTTTTTGGAAATACCACCTGTAAAGGGGTAAAAAAGGGGTTGATAGTTTGTATAGGAATGGAATTTTGTTTTGAGCTAGAGACTCGAAACTTTGTGTTAAGACTCCTTATTATAATTACAGAAAAGTATTTTCATAGTTTTAGAAAATTCAACCCCTATGGGGGTAAAAAATGGGTAGAAAGGTTGTATGAGAATGGAATTTATTTTTGAGCTAGAGACTTGAAACTTTGTGTAAGAACTCTGTATTACAATTGAAGAAAGCAGTTTTCATGGTTTTTGGAAATTCCACCTCAAAAGGGGTAAAAACGGGGGTTGAAAGTTTGTATTGGAATGGATTTTTTTTAGCTAGAGACTTGAAACTTTGTTTTAAAATTCTGTATTATAATTAAAGAAAAACGTTTTCATAGTTTTTGGAAATTCCACCTCTAAAGGGGTAAAAAGGCGGTTGAAAATTTGTATAGGAATGAAATTTTGTTTTGGAACTTTGTGTTAAGGCTCCTTATTACAATTAAAGAAAAAAAATCATAGTTTTGGAAAAATCAACCCCTAGGGGGTAAAAAAAGGTAGAAAGTTTGTATGAGAATGGAATTTATTTGTGAGCTAGAGACTTGAAACTCTGTGTAAAGACTTTTAATTACAATTGAAGAAAACCGTTTTCATGGTTTTTGGAAATTTACCTCTAAAGGGGTAAAAAAGGGGTTGAAAGTTTGTATAAGAATAGAATTTTGTTTTGAGCTAGAGACTTGAAACTTTGTGTAAAAACTCCTTATTACAATTAAAGTAAAGTGTTTCCATAGTTTTCGGAAATTCAACCCTTATACCCTTACCCGTAAAGAAGAGGCAGAAAATTTGTATGAGAATGGAATTTATTTTTGAGCTAGAGACTTGAAACTTTTTGTAAAGACTCTTCTTTATGTGTTTGTAAGAATTCTTTTTTATGTTTTAAGAAATTCTACTCCTAAAGGGGTAAAAACTAAAAAGGGGGTAGAAAGTTTGTTTGAGAATGGCTTCTTTTTAGCTAAAGTCTTGAAACTTTTTGAGCTACAGGCTTGAATGTTCTGGTTAAAACTTTTTATTTAAATCAAAGAAAAGTGTTTTCATAGTTTTGGAAAATTCAATTTCGAAAGCGGTAGAAAGGGGGTTGAATGTTTGTTTGAGAATGGTATTTTTTTGAGCTATAGACTTGAAACTTTGTGCAAAGACTGTTCATTATTTAAATATAAAAAAGTTGTTTGCTATGAGGATTAAAAGTTTGTATTGAAAAGGAGATTCTTTTTGAGCTAAAGGCTTGAAACTTTGTGAAAAGACTCTTTATTAGAACAAAAGAAAAGTGTTTTTATAGTTTTGGAAAATTCTACTTCTATGGGGGTAAAAACGGGTTTGAAAATTGTTAAAGCGGGGAAATAAAGATTTTTTTGAGCTAGAGACTTGCAACTTTATGCATCGATTCCTTATTAAAATAAAAGAAAACTGGTTTCATGGTTTTTTGGGAAATTCCACCCATAAAGAGGTGAAAAGAGTGTTGAAAGTTTCTATGGCGGAAAGTTTTCTTTTGTATCCATAGACTTCAACTCAACCTTGTTATTCAAGTATGTAGGTAATCATTTAAATGCTATTTAACCGGATGGTTGTCTGTAAGAGACATATACCTATGTTGCTTTTTAGCGATAATACCGCCTGTTGCCAACATCTACCTAATAAAAAACTTAAACGTTATCAGTAGTATTAATTACTTTTTGTGGACTGCAATAAAAAATATTTGTATTATATATGTGTAGGTTATATCAAGTCACATTTTAAAAAGATAAAACAAGGTATGAAACTCTGTAGGAAGAACCCTATTATACGCGGACGAAGTCGCGGGCGGAAAGCTAGTATTAAATAAATAATAAATAAATATTATGGCACAATCTTACACAAATCATAATACAATATAATATTATTTGGTATGTGTTATTGATGAAACAGCTTTCATGAAAATCTGCATTCAATTGACTAAAATTAATATAATAAAAAATAGTAGGTACATAATATCTCACATTCCATGTTTGTGATAGCCGGCCGAAATAACACATACAACCTATTTTCTGCGTAAAACCTATTCAACAATTGGAAACAAGTAATTTTTTTATCTCATTTCTCTAGCCTAACAATATTGTATTTTCTAGGTACGCATTACAATTTTACGATGGGAAAATACTCTATAAATTATACTATGAGGACTTTACTATTTAAAAGTATCTCAGTAAGCAATAAAAACTCCATAAAATTTTATTTTAGTGGCTTATGTATGTGTATTGTTACATAAATTATGAGTGTGATGACACCTTTGTTTTCGTGAATTTTATAGCAGCTCTGGGGTTTTCTTTTTTTTTCACATTCCTGTAAATCTAAAAATAATCCGCAGAAAAAAATGATGCCGCCATTAAATATGGAGATGTCAGTACTTAATTGATTTAGTTTAAAAAAAACTAAAATACATGAATTACCTTTCTAACAAGTCTCTATAATTTCTCCAACTTGGTATAATTACATAAAAAATATTTTATTTATTTATGTTCTGACAACAAGTGGCCCATAATGTTGTTAATTAAACATAACCGAGGACATAAGTTTTTTTGCGAAAAATCAAAAATGGTTTAACTGAACAAGCTTAAAAATAATTTTACTTGAAAGTATTCATAAAGCATGACTCACACTAGAACGGGGCGGGACGGGACGATCTGCCAATTTCTATTGTTAGCTTTCGTATATTTAATAAATAATATATGCAGTGACATTGTACTTAGTGTCTGTTAAAATATATTTTCCAGCTTGTTGATAAAATTGTACTTCTAGCACAGTGTACCAACATAATGTTAATACAGTAATGTCAACGTGACAGTTAATGTTAACCCGCCAAAAGAATACTTTTGGCGCGTAACACTGAGTTATGCTATCTGTGGTGTCGATATTTTTTCACTCATCTGTCAAACGATTGTAGCGACAAGGTGTACTTTTTGTATGTTACAAAACAACCAGAATAAAACCTGAAAGAAGAAGTTCGTGTTTCCTTTTGAAAGCTGACCAGTCATCCTGAGGAATGGGCCCAAAGGGTGGGCCAACACTATAGAAAGAATCATGTGATAGCTCGGAGCCCTGAAGGCCTACCACGAACCACGAACGAAGTTTCACCTCTCTGTCGCACTTGAGTGAGAAATCACAAGTGCGAAAGGGAGGTATACTTTCGTTCGCGGTTCGTGGTAGGCGTTCAGGTGAGGCTCGGAGGCTAGGTGACGTTTTCTATAGAAACTGACAGATCGGAGGCTGTGGCGCGTTCTAGTGTGAGTTATCCTTAAAGCTTGCGTGAATTTTTTCACATTTTTTGGACTTGCTGTTTAAAAGACTAAAGGGGAGAACACCCTTTTTTTTAAGTTTGGCGCCATAATTTCCGAAAATATTCACTTTATCAAAAATGTTTTTAGTAACCCCCTATGATTTTTTAAATACGTATCCAACAATACCTTATACTTTAGGCTTGAAACGAAAACAAAAATTACGCTGCACTTTACGTGTATGGGTTGGGGTTCTTTACGTGTATCCTAAAAATAAAAGTTTATCCACTTTGTTGGCATGATTGATATGTATATTCATACCAAATTATAGCTTTCTAGTACTAACGGTCACTGAGCTAAGCCGCTAGGGTTCCTAGTTGACTACGGAACCCTAAAAAGTAGTAAAAAGAAGCTGATTTGACTTCAACTAAAACTCTATTTCGGGTTGTTGCCTGAAACTTAACTCGGTAGTAATCGTAATACGTTATTTCAAAATAAAACAAGAGCGATACAAGGCGCCGTTTCAATAATCTCCATCTCAAAATAATTCCTGTCGCCTAGGCCTATTTCAGACTCGTATAAATTCTACTGTATGACGCGTATGGTGTATCGGGGTTGTTCCAAACACTCCTCAATTAAATAAACTCAAATATGCGATGCACTGGCAACATTAGTTTACCCGTCATGTTTATCTGAGAACCTACGTATAAACTAATTTAATAGTACATTGTGCATCTAGGGCGGTAAGAAGGGCATTACTTACGAGGGTCTATTGAAGCCCGACGCCGTAGGCGGAGGGCTTTAAATGACCCGAGTACACACAATGTTTTTCATCACATTTGCGAGGAAAAAAATAAACTCTCTATACAGGTAAAGAAACAATAGAATGAATTGATAGAATGATCAACGATAGTGTAGTAGCACAGTCCACAGTACTCCGGAGTGACTACGTGCTGCGAGCGCGTGCGGGGCAGGTCCTCCGCGAGCTCCGGGCGGGCGGTAAAGTAGTATGAGAATCCTTTAAAACCATGGGAATAATACAGCTCTTTAAGTGTAAGTATGCTTGCATATAATATCACCATTTACGAGCAGGTGTGATGAAAAAAAATTAGTTGATGACGATGACTAAGAGCATGTCGGGCCGCGCTCAGTATACGGTTATAACAGGCGAATTTAAATAGGGGTTTTAGTAGATACCGTGATCATAACAAGCAAAGGAGTATTTTCGCAGGACGTACGCCCTGCACGCCTACCACGAACATCGAAAATTGGCATTGACGGCAGAACCTCTTTGTCGGTCCAATATTATGCAAGTGTGACAGAGATGGAGACACAAATCCGCAATCGTTCGATTTTCGTGGTATAGGCCCTGATATGTGACTTTAAGCAAAAACACAAAAATTGCTGGATTGACCATGTTCAAACTAATTTTCCTTGAACGTCTTTAGAAAGTTTCTTGTTTTTCCTCAACAGTTTTGAAATTGCGGTTCAAAAGTTACTTTTAATTTTACCACTTCATCCGCATGGCATAATTGATATATATGTATACCTATGTAATTATATACTTATACCAAATTACAGCTTTCTGGTGCTAACGGTCATTGAGCTTACCCGCGGCAACCGCGGAGCGGACATAAATTATAAGGGTTCCTAGTTATCTATAGAACCCTAAAACTAATATTAATAAGAATACATTTGACTGTTTTCTGCACGTTACAGTCAATATAGCAATTCAGTATAATTTCAGTACATCAAAAATGTTCGCAGGGTAGCCAGAGTGGACTTTCGGTGTCCTTTCTATTTCATGATCATATATGTTACAAGCATTCCAATGGCTAAAAATTATTCAAGCCGGTGGGAATAGTTGACGTTATGCAACTGCAATCGAGTGCAGTCACTATAAAGGATGACTGACATTAGAATGGGACGGGACGGGGCGAGACAGGAAAACGTCACGTCACATCCGAGGGCTCCGAGCTATCACGTGATTCTTCCTACAGAAATTGAAAGATTGTCCCGCCCAGTCCCGTCCCGCCCCGTCCTAGTGTGAGTTATCCTCTCCAGTAAGTATAGGTAAGCAGTCAGTTCGGATCGCCAAAAAACCTATCGGAATAAACCCAATACACTGTGTAGTTGTTATTTGGTCACTCAGACGGCCGTAAACCGTTAGCGTAACTTCCTTGGCGCCATCCTACAATGTGTCTTTACGATGTTTTAACTTCTAACTGCCTTCATATTACTGTCTCATTTCAATAAACATAAGTACTAATTAGACTTAGATAGCACAATCTCAGCAAACGATTTCGCCTTGATAATTGCCCTGATAGTTTGATGTGTTCTTAATTGGGAATGAAGTGAACTAGAGGGGTGTTAAATTCAGCGTTGTTACAGTGTTGTTGACTTAAATAAGACACCTGCAGATTTACGATCTTTAACAAGAAAAAGTGGTATTAACTCAATGTTTTCGTTATTTTTCCAAAATAATATCGAAGGTGGATTATATAAACGCTGTTACTTTTGATTTAAAAAGCAATCGGTCTCGTAGGTACTAAAAAAATACATAATTAAAAAAACTTCAACAAGCTCAAGGTGAATAATACAAAATGCCCTAGGTCATAGTCGCATTTTTAACAAAATGATTGTACATCTAATATTTGTACAATAGTGTAAGTACCTAACGGGATATTTCTAACAAATGGAGAAATGTGTCACAAGTAATAGTACATTACATACCAAGGCCGTTTAAGTGGGAAATGCCTCGGATTCCATGTAATTGTCGGCCGAGGCGAAGCCGAGGTCGACTAACATGTGATCCGAGGCTTTCCCATTTACCGGCCGAGGTTTGTATACTATTTTTCAGCCCGACGGAGCCGGCAGGCGGCAATTTAGGTTTGCGTAAAGTGGCGCTTACCGGCCGGAGGACTGAAAATGTTATTTTATACTTGTGACACATCGAGTCTTATTTGTTGGATAAACTGATAGACAGTAATGTACTACCACATGGCTACTTCTGTTATTAAAGGGCAATGTCACGGCCACGTGACGGCCGATCTATCCAGCAAGCACCACGAAGTTACATTTTTGAATGCGCATTTTAGCATTCCCCTCAACCAGAGAAATTTATGTGCAAATCAATTCATTGTTTGATGATTTCATGTTCCTCCGCGAGAATACAATTATTGTGGAATGGTAATAAATATTGTAAGTAGTATTTCATCTGAGCAGATTAAGACAGCTTTAGGTAACAACCCACGACGAAAGCTAACACGAGGTACTGTAATTCGTTATATTTATTGACACTATGTACAGGCTTAGTTTTCTATCATGGAACCACCGGCTTATGGCAAGTGGTTGCCGTACCACATGCCTATACAAGTCGATGGGTATTTAATTATTATGTGTTAGATAAAAAAATCTTAACCGGTGGTCCGCGGACTACTTGTGGAGTTGTGGTGCTTGGAAGCACCCGAAGTGCGCTAAGCCAGTGATTATAATAATAATATTCAGTAGGACTTATAACACACAATGCCCATATTTTGTAGGATTACACAATTACCTTCTTCTTAAAATAGAAGTACGAACAATACGAACATGATCAATCAGTATTTTTAGGTCATTTTTTTCTTGTTGACTACACAGGATTCTACAAAAAACAAATGACTTAAATAAGGAGCTGAAACTCAATAAGTAACTCTAAAAGTGTCAGTACATAACTTTTTCAGTTTTATGACTTTTATTTAATAGTTAGTGGAAAGAAAATAATATTTACCATTCACGAACCCCCGATTATTTCCAAAGAAGTGTCACTCCTAGTACAAAGCACATTTTTAAGTAGGTATTTCCGCTTTCAGACCGAATTGTCCGGAAGGATGCGCGCCCGGTACAATACAGGCAGACGACCGCTTTGGGCAATGGATAAACTTCAGACTATGCTGGGCCCTACTATGGGCGTCTGGACTGTTTTGCAGACGTTGATACTTACCGACTATACATTGAAAGGTAAACTTGCTGCCACAAACTTTAGAAAACTAAAATAATACCAACATAAAAAATATATTTCCCTTACATTGAATAGTCTAATAAGATTTTTTAAGATATTTAGCTTAATCCCTACTTGCTAAGCCGAAATATAAAAGTCATGTACCTATACGCATCTCAAATTATTGGAGTACAGTCAACCAATTGGAAGCTGTAAGAGATTTTTTACAATCTGATTTATTGCGTCACTTTTACTTAGTTCTACAGTGGCCTAGGTTTCCAATTGGTTGACTATACCTACTTAATGCATACCAATCACTTAATTATTTTTTATGCGCTAACTTAGTAGCCCGCCTAAAATACAACGAATTTAAGGTATGCATGTATAGGTACTTACTGTATTTTTGTTTGGGTAGGTATGTAAGAGTAAAAATAAATTGAACCGCAAAACATGATTGACCTGCGATGTCAATGCGACCACACAATGTATTGTAGCGTCTCGTCAACAGACTCCAATTTTATTATATTGTACTGAAGGCAAATTCGACACTTTCTCATGACAAATCGTGACATGACGAATATAACTTAAAATGAATAACAGCTGGGGCTCTATTCGAACCGCTAATTAGACAGATTTGCATATCCACTTTGCATCCCACACGTTACTATGTGTCCTATGTGACCATAACCTTTTTTGTTGTCTATGCTTTAATATTTATAGTTCGGGAGCCCACCATGCTACTGTTGAAGTTTATTTTGAAGTATATGACTATCGCTGACATCTTGAAATTTTTGACAGACATAAGATGCCTTGGAAATCGGTACACCGCATACATATAGATACGTTTATGACATTTGTATACAAACAATATGATTATCATACCCCAAATCGGGTATCCGACATGTGAGGTCGGCCTTTGGTTCCACGCTCATTAAAACCCACATTTAACTTATTTTAAAAGGAACTTTTTATCCTGTCGTGAAAAGTGATATTTATCATAGGTATATACGAAAGTTCACATCCAAATAACATAATATAAGCACGTTCGAATAGGTCTCCTGATTTGGTACTTTTTGTCATTACTGTCTGATTGACAGCTGGTAGTAAAACACACGGAGAAGGGCATACTCGTATTTTTGTAGGTACGGGTTTTACTTACTTGAAACATTTTACTTACTTGAAACATTTAACCTACATGATATCTGTGACACATCCTTGGAATCACACTACCTGGTACCGAATAGTAATTTTTAGAAAATTTCTTGGAAAAAAAAGAAAAGCCTGCCAAGCCCCCAAACCATATCTCATGTCATTGAATTCGTTATCGGTGTTAGCTTCTTGAGTAATATTTCCCGCGGCGCCGGCGCCTGCCCACGTGGCGTCACCACACGTAGGTGCTGACAAACTGCGGAAATTAGACGCGCCTCGACACGTGCATTCGGTGCGGTGATAGCCCTTTGGTGGGTGTTTTGTTTTTGTCAATGACCTCAATAAGGATGACTCACGCTGGCCCGGGACGGGACGGGCCGGGTCGTACCCGATTTATCAATGTCTATAGAATGTGGCACGTGACCTTTAAGGGCTTCGAGTTATCACGTGACGCTGTTTATAGAAATTGACACATCGAGCACAGTCCAGCCCGTCGCGGACCGTCGCGGCCGGGTCTAGCCTGAATTGTCCCATATGCGTTCATAATCATTGTAGCAGTTAGTTAAGAGATGCTTATTGCTGGGGGGTTACCACGATTGCCTAACGCAATACAGTTCAGGACCTAAACTGAGTCGCTGCCATACAACTGAGCACAGTTAAGGACCTAAACTGAATCGCGTTAGGCGATCGTGGTAAGGCCCCTGTTCATAGGGCTCCCCAAGGATCAGCACAATGACCGATTATGCACCGCCCTCGGTTCATAATAAAATTGTATTATGGACCGCGTTATCTACTGCAAGTAAAATTCCGGGGTTATTCTGAAACTGTATTGATCATATATCTCACCACGAGCCTGTTCCCAGTCGGTTCCATTAGTAATCAATCAACGCATGCATCGGGCATCGATGCCGTGTGTGTGAGCGGCAGGCGCTGTTCGCACGGTGCTTTCTCTATTTTTACTCTGACCGCAAAATATCATCTCCTTCGGCTAGCGTCTCGGCGGCGGGGCGGTTTTGTCCCCAACGGAACCATCGGCCCAAACAAAGGTAAATTAAAAAACATACCTACCTACTCTTAACATAGTATTATTATATCCTAAAACCGAGAAAACACAAGCAAATCCATCAAGCGTTTGGCTAAGGACAGTACAAGCCTAGTGGCTTATGGATTTACCTACAAGCATTTCACTCATAAAAAGTTTGGTTTCAGGCTCTTTTTATTATTTAAAACTAAATTATGGTTAAACTTCAACAATATAATAAATTAAATAAATAAATAAATGTTATTCGACATAAATACATTGTAGGCAATTCATTATAAGTCGACATCCAGGTCGCGCAACCAGTCGATCGCGTCAGATGTCAGGTTAGTGTAGAGGTCCTCCGGGTCACCTTGATATCTCCGCTTTGGGCATCGCTCTACTATGTGCCGGACTGTTTTGTTTTGTTATAAATTCGCCATACGATTAAATAAATAATTCGACATAAATAAATATTACCTATTTTCTCCTCATTTTTAAATAAAAGAAATTGCAAGTAAAACGTGACACGAATGGTACTGGCAGTAAATTGTCATTTTGATTGAATCGACATCCGCATACCTACTTTTATTATCTTTAGAGGCTTGATATCAGATATAACATCGAATCTTTTTACAGTAATCGAGAATGTCCAATGAGCACGTCATACATGTATTAATTTAATTATATCGACACCTTTTTTATCGATATCAAATCTCTAGAACGTGCCCCGAGCTATTCCAGGTATATATATTTGCTCACTTAGGTAACAACCGTACCTTAATTATTAGCTTAAGTTTTTTAAGGGTAGGTGGTAGGTCATATTATACCTAATTATTATAAAGCTTGTAATATATGAAAACTGGTTACACGTTACATAACTCCGCTCCCGTCTGAGGGAACAGTATTAAATGGTTTGCGGTATGCAAGTATGACGCACGTTTGCCAATACGCACCGCAATATGAAAACTCCAGGGCGGCCAATATACGAAATGTGTAAGTGTTTTCCCGTAGGTAGAGGAACTTTAAAGTGTTCTCCTAATGAGGATTGCTATAAACGTGCCTAGTATAATCCGACAAGCTAACAATCGCAGTAACAGAACCTACCTAGGAAAAAAACTATGTCCATCCCTTTTTTCGGGGTTATAATACTACCGTAAGAAAGACTGTTACTTCGTTCGATTGCATTATCAGACTTTATAAATGCCTTGGTCTAGGCTATATTAATTATATCAATAGGGACCTAATTTACTTACTTAATTCAGATTTCTTGTCAGGTAACTGATGAAACTCGTCTTATGTCTGAAAATCAGGATTTTTTTTCTCTTTTAGTGAAGAATACCACTGTTTTTACCTTGGACTTACCTTCCCTACTGCCAATGAAACTTAGCAACGGACTCCAACACTAATATGAAAACTTATCAATTTCTGTCGTAACGTATACCTAAATAGCTATGTCACTTAAACTTCAGTCCATATTCATCATTCGTGATATGCTTTCGGCAAAGTGGAACACCTGTCTATTGCCAGTCCGGTGATTGAATGGTCTAAGGTTATATCAGACACAAGTTACTAATCCAGGCGCTTATTATTTACCATTACATGCGCATCAATACGTAATTCACTATGTATTAATTATTCAGTGATTAGTAAAGGATATTTATAAACAATTACTCGCGCCCAATGGCCGTGGCTACACCGTGACTAGACGTTTGCTTTATGAATTATGTAGTTGTAGGGAATATTTGCACATCCGCTTGTAACGCCAGTTATCTACTTGTAAAGATATAACCCCGAAGCATGAAAAAAATCTATATCCTTTAGACTACACCAAAATCGATTTCCTTCTTTTGTTCGTAGGTACACATGCGTTCGAAAGTACTTGGACAATTTATGAATAAATTCATTCATAAACTGCCCATGCAATTTTGAACGCGATAGTACTACGCACCAACTGAAAAGGCAAGTTACTTGTTTAAGTCAGCCTAAAATAACTGAACTTGTCCTCAATATACATATAACGCCGCATGCAACTGAAATACGTTAAACTGAGGGAGCAGTCATTTCGGGGGCATGTCTTTAACAAGAAAAAATCAAGATTCATCACGAAATTCTTATTTTCTGGTACAAAACGGGCCCCATCGCAGTTTTTTAGAGTACCAAAAACTCATTTGTACCTATCGTCCAATTTATTTACTTACATGTTAAATTTCAGCTTAATCGAATAATGGGACACAAACAAATATAGGTATCTACTTATATAAACAACAAATAGGTGAATACAATCTTGTAAATGAAATGGATTCTAGATAAAAGAAATCTAACATCTATTGTTCGAAAACCATTTCCCCAAGTGAAAATACCTTGAGAATATAAATAATAATGTTTACGTAGACCGAGTTTACTTACTCATAACAGGTATTTAACTAAAATATCGTTCTTACTGCTCCAAACGAGTGGGTAGGTAACAGTAAAGGTCGGTGCTCACTAGACCGTACCAAACTATAATAAGGTTCTATGGGTCTCTCGGGTCTATTATTATGGCGACCCTCGAGGTTTAAGAACCAATTATGAGCTGTTGCATACGCTAGTTTTTCTACGACAGCTAAAAAAGCAAAATCTTGAAAGGTGACAGAATGTGGAACAAGTTGTGTGGCCAGTGTGGCCACTATAGAAATTAAAAAGAAATCAACAGTGCCAATAACGGCGACCCTCAAGTTTTAAGAACCCTTATTATATCACTGTTGCATAAACTACTATAAAATGAGTTTGAATTCTTATAATTTTCCATTAGCATCCATATTACATAGGCACCGTTCGTTAGTGCCGATATTACATATAATTACCCAGATGTTGATTTTGATGAGGTTAAAGTATTAAAGAAGTACTTATATTTATTTGTAAAAATAGCGCGAATTATTATTTAACTGTTTTATCAAGTATTATCACACAAAAACGTAATACCTCTCTAGTTTTCTAAAATGTGTCGATTTCACGGTGAAGGTACCACATTGTCGCTTATAAACTTGGTATAATATTGTGTATTATATAAAAGTTACAAATTTCAACTACAATTAGGAAAAAATCGTAAGTACTCAAAGTTTAACGACTAAGGTACCTCATTGTCGCTCAAGCTTATGAGCGACAATCAAGTAGGTACCTAAGTAATTAAACTTTTTTGTGTAGAAAATGAAAAATATATATCGAAGTTAAACTAGCGTGAGACATATTAATATTATTACTAGGGGCTCTGTGAGCTGTAATAGAGCCTGTACACCTCGCGAGATGGTACTGATATTGGCACAAAGGTAGTAAGTGCCTATGGGGAATCTGTCGCTTAGGACCATTTTACCAATTCCCGCCATTTTGAAAATTTCCAGAAACTGAATCGACAAAAAATTACATGAAATCAACAAACTTGTCAACAATGTTTCACAAAAAAATGTTAATAAATTCGACCTGTAGAGGAGCACAAATGGACAGACACACGAAAACATTTTTGTTCAAGCTGAAACGGAGACGCTTCGCTCGCTTTGCTCACTCGGTCAATAATAAATTACGGATAACACTCAAGTATGTGTAGTCACTACCCGCGACATGTTTCGGACATCTTCGGATGCCATTCATTATCGAGCATCGAGTATCGTGCGCGACAACGCGAGCGGGTGTACCGAGTTTCGCCTCGCCGCACACAGCGCATGAGTTGCGCGTATATCGTAGGTACAACGTTTTACAGTCCATATGATTTTTTGAAATTTTGTCTCACTAGTGCGGTAATAACCGTTGCAATTTAAGATTAGAAAAGCGTTTCAACCCTCGTCGTCACTAAATTGCTAAGGAAATTGACATTTCTTACGATATTTAGCAGTTGGTTGGCCACGACAATTCGTTAGTTTTTCAAAGGTCACCTTTAAGTAAAATGAATAATGATACATTTTATCCTTAGGTATATTACAACTTTTTGTGCGTTGATTTTGGGAAACTTAAAAATAATATACTTAAATGAAGAACATAACTTCTTTCGTGACTTCATAAATCATGTACCTACCCATGAGTATCTCCTTTAATTTTGACAACAAACCCACGCGACCAAAAATATTGTTGCAGACAATATCGCTTTCCATCATCACATATCATCTTAAAATGCATGAGTATTTTTTGTCCGCAATACGAGTATGTACCTACACCTTGCAATTTGTCACATTAGCAATTAGCATGAATTATTCGGCTACAACGAATTGTAGGTGGGACGGGTATTTTTGACTGACTCATGAAATATTTATGCAGCAAGTACCTGCATTAGTTATAATACTTTTAAAAAAACCGACTTCATTTAGCCTTCTCGCTAAAAGAGAAATTTTGAATTAGTTTTAGTCAGCTAGTTTCCTTCAAAAATATCCAATTCAACACACGTGAAAATTGAGGAGCTTTCTTAATCTCAGGGCTTCCATCATTACATCTGAAGTAAAATCAAACGGAAGTACCTTGTAGACCTCTAAGGTCACAAACAAAATAAAAACGTGTTAAATTGGATGACAGACTGGAAATTATCGAGTAGTTCCACTATGCCATCAATGATCTTCAACATCAGGTCCACTCCAGCAAAATGATGGCTTTAGTAAGAAAATGCCCAAGCTCATTATGAATACCCTCTACCTAATCACAATGCACGTGCCGTTCAAATTTGAGGAGTTCTCTGGATTCCTCAAGAACTCCATCATCGGAATAGAAATCAATTCAAAAAGATGAATAGAATAATACGTATAGAGCTAGGTTTATCGACCAGTTCCACTTTGCCATCCCTGGTCTTCATCATCAGGTCCACTTCATCAAAATGTTGGCTCCCCCAAAACAATGTTTTAGTTACTTAAGGAAACCCTCAAATCAGAATGCATGTGCCGTTAAAATTTGAGGAGTTCTCTCAATCCCTCACGAATTCCATCATCAGAATAGAACTATAATCAAATACGACTACCTTGAAGGTATTTCCTTACAAATAAAAGGAGAATGTCTCAAATCGGATGATAGAACTGGGAATTACCAAGCAGTTCCATTTTGCCATCCCTGGTCTTCATCATCAGGTCCACTCCACCAAATTGATGATTTTCGCAAATAAATTCTCAAGTGTCTTAAGAAACCCCCGAAATCACCGTGCACCTTTTAGAATCTCATTTAGACCCTGCCGTTGATATTGGCGCTGTCAAAGACAGTCTAGCTAATTCCCAATCTACTATGGTGACATCTTTAAAAAGTAAATTTGACAAAACGGTCTTTTTGCGCGCCGAAAATCTGCTACATCACATTTACCACAGATTAAGACGCATTACAAAATAATGTCGATGCCTCGTTGGTTGACCAGCACAAAGCTCTGTGCACTACATTTAGTATGCAATCTATAGAAATCTTAGGTTTGAAACCGGCTTCAACCTCAACTATGGAACATGAAACGAGTGGTTCATTGTGATCGCACCTTCACCTCTGATCTGGCTAAATTAAAATATTCTGGCAAAACTTAGCGTTTTAGCATTCATACAAAAGGTTGATGAGTTTTTAAACGCTAAGAACATTTCTAAAGACCGTGTTCTGAAAATTGCGTATGAGATTTTCACGGAAGACGCGTTAGGTACATTGGTTCCGCTGTATTAAAGAATGTGTTCAAACTTGGGATGAAGTTGTCATACTACTTAAGAAAGATTTTACCCCAAAGAACTATGACTATCGACTAATAAATGAGATTAAGTCTCGTACCCAAGGGGAACAGGAAAAATAATTCTATTTATTTATCAATAATGCATTGCATGTTCTCTATAATAGGCTGTTCTCTTTCCATTTTATATAGCGCCTGACCAATCGCCAAAGGCAAATTGCTAACCTGAGAAAAACCTAAAATTTATTTCGTTTGAAAGAGACACCTACCTACCTGTAATAATTGATGCAGAATAAAGGAACGAGATGACGACTTGCATTTTACCAAAACGCTATCTCGGCAAGGTTCCAAAATTCGGGCGACATTGCAAGACAGGATACATAGTCTGTTCGGTGGCTTTTATAACTAAGGTACTACTTAACCCGAAACAGAGACGAGGTCTTTCAATAATGTTATATAAAATTACAAACTCAAGGCTTTGGCGTCCAAGGCGTGTCATATAATAACGAAACGTAATAACGTAACAAGAGTATAACAATCTTTTCAAAACTGAAATATTCTTGAGAATGAAGTAGGTACTTATGTTGAAAATTTTAAAGTTCGAATAAGACTCTAGGTTTGACTGTAGGTACACTAGGTACCTGTAGCTAGCTTAATTAGCTTTCGACAGTTGAAGTCGAGTAGAATCAATGTTAAAAGCACTTATATAGGTTAACCTGTTTTTAAAAGATCAACATATCACATAAATATTGGTGAATCCGTCGTCTGTCAGTAATAAATACATAGGTCAGACAACTCACGTAAAAATACTATGCCTAACGTATGAAAGTAAAGTAACAAAACATGTGCCGTTAGCTTATATTATTAAATATTATTTAGGCGACAAAACGTGATTTTGTCGAATTTACCAAAAGCATATTAGGATATTAGGAAGTCCATGGTACGAGGAAGACGCCCGTCTGTCGGCCGCCAACATTGCTATTCACAATACTTACGAACACATCGTTACATATTTTCCAGCTAAGCCTGACCTCCGATCATATACAATTGCTACATGTTTTGAGCTCAAGTTATAGTAGAATATGAGTGTAGTCTAGACATAATGTTGTGTGAACTGGGCAGCAGGTAGCAGTCGCGACGGCGCATTTGTGTAAAGTTGTAAACAATGTGTTATTACAATCACTTGCTCTGTAGATGATACAACATCGCACTCAACTTATCGGGAGCCATAGCGATGCAGCAAGCAGATGAAATAAGAGTGCAATAACTTGCATTGAATTGGATAGCTGGATTATACGGGGCTACACGACACTACAGACTGACGCTTGTTTTAACAATATTTTTAAAAGTTCTCATTTTGTACATTTAAGCGCCCTGAACAAATTTTATTCTTTCTTTCTTGCACTGTGACGCCCGGTGCGTGGTCGCCACTCAAGGACTCGCTGGCCGTCAGTTCTCCGGGCAATTTGTTCAGCCCACTACCACGGCTATGGCTATACCACGAAAATCGTACAATTGCGGATTTGTATCTCCATCTCTGTCACACTTGCATATTGGAGTGACAAAGAGGGTTTCCCGTCAATGCTAATTTTCGATGTTCGTGGTAGGCGTGCAGTTTGGCGATTTTGTGAGGTACGTCGGTGACTTTTCATTCTTCTACTGATTTCATCATTGCTAATTTGATTCGATCTGACTTAAAAATATAAACCGGCCAAGTGCGAGTCGGACTCGCCCACCGAGGGTTGCGCACAAAAGATGCTCCCCACACCCATACAAGCGCGGAACTTTCGTTGCGCGGTTTTCTGTTTTTTTTTTCCTGCACCTACTTGTGCCACAAGCTCTTGCTTTTTGCCTTATAAATGTTGATTCCCATTTCAAATGTATGGGTAAATGCAACATAAACGGCCCGCAACGATAGCAATATATTCAAATCCAAATACAGTAACCAGAATGATGGCGTTGTAGCTTTTGTTAAAACCGACTTAGCTTGTACAGTTGAAAAGCGAACCTTTAATGATGCCAACTGTCTTGTCTTGAAATTTTCCAATGAAGTTGCCTTAGTTGCAGTATATCGCTCACCCTCAGTAAGAAATATTGATAGATTTCTCGAATCTCTGGAGGATGCTCTTGCTTCACTAAAGTGCTTTAAGACCGTCGCTCTAGTTGGAGACATTAATATTAACATAATTCCCGGCGGTGGTGATCCAAACGCTGATCGCTACCTGACCCTAGCTGCAGCAAATGCTATGTTACCTGCGCATGTGTTACCTACAAGAGGACGTAGCTGTTTGGACCATGTACTTCTTAAAACAAATACAACTTCAGTCACATTAATCATTGATTCTCTTATTACTGATCATAATCCAGTTATACTGTGTTGTAGACGAAAAAAAAAACTAACTACAATAGCGCGTAATAGAGTTATATTTGACCAATCTGCATGCGTAAAAGAAATTGAAAACATTGACTTTACATTCATTTTGTCTATTACTGATGCTGAAAAAGCTGCATACTCGCTCGTTACTACATTAATTGACACTATTAAAACTCATTCTAGGACTGTGCATGTGACTAGCAAATTAAGAACTATTAAGCCATGGATGACACCTGGTTTGTTGCGTTGTATCCGAAATCGTGATCGGTTATGTAAACTAAGTAAAAAAGATCCCAATAACCATTTGGCTAAACTGACATTTACTCGCTATAGAAATTTTTGTACAAATTTACTCAAAAATATTAAAAAATCGTATGAACGAATGGAGTTCGAAAAAGCGAAAAATAACCCGAAGGCTACTTGGACACTTATTAAAAATATAGCTAACTTTGACAATAAAACTTCCGCCGCAGATAAGCTTTTGTCACTAAGTGATAATCCTGAAGCGGCAGTAAATTTGGTAAATAATTACTTTAGTAGTATTGGGAAAAATCTAGCCTCGAAATTTACTGAACAGTCCGATCATAACACAAGTCCACATCAGCAGGGATTTGGTCAAACTAACTCTATGGCGTTAATCCACACAGACAATGACGAGGTTGAACGAATTACTATGGGGCTTCGAAATTGTGCTGTGGGTTGGGATGGTATCTCGGCAACACTGCTTAAGGCCGCACGCCACGTCCTTGTGCCAGTTATGACGCATATATTTAATCTTTGTTTGTCGTCGGGTACGTTTCCTCAAGTATTCAAAAGAGCTCTTGTACATCCTATTCATAAGGGTGGAGACAGACACAGTGTCACAAATTACAGGCCTATTTCCGTATTGACAACGCTCTCTAAAATCTTGGAAAAAATTCTTAATATTCGTTTAATAAGTTACTTGGAAGCATTCGCAATACTTTCTAGTAATCAATTTGGCTTTCGGAGTGGGAAATCTACAGAAGATGCGGTATTGGCTGTAACAAACTCAATCATTAGCAACTTTAACTCTAAACTTAAGACTATTGGAATATTCTTAGATCTATCCAAGGCTTTTGACACTGTGTCTGTCCCGATCCTCTTGCGCAAGCTGGAGTGTATTGGGGTAAGAGGACTTGTACATGATGTATTTAAAAGTTACCTTAGTAACCGTACACAACAAGTTCGCATAGGCAATCACACTAGCGATGAAGAAACTCTTTCATTTGGAGTTCCTCAGGGTAGCGTCCTCGGACCAACCTTATTCTTGATATATGTGAACGATTTGTGTAATCTAGCTCTCAATAATGTTAAGGTGTTTGCTTATGCTGATGACACTGCATTTCTTGTACAAGCAACAACTTGGGAGAAAGCACGCCTCCTTGCTGAATCGACGTTGCGTATAGTGATGCAGTGGCTATCGGCTAACTTATTGACAATCAATGTTAGCAAAACAACATTCATAACATTTGCCCCTAGAGCGTCTTCCCTGCCCCCCGCCACTCTGTCCATCCGTGCCCATAACTGTAACCGTAATAATATATCATGTAGTTGCACTGAACTCACGTACTCCCATTGCGTTAAATATCTTGGTGTTTTTATTGACTCCTTCATGAATGGGAATAATCAGATAGATGCTGCCGTTGGCAGGATTAGAAAATTGATTTACGTTTTTAAGACCCTTAGAACTGTTGCTGATCTCCCAACTCTAAAAATCGTGTACTTTTCGCTGGCACAATCTATATTAACTTATTGTCTTACGGTTTGGGGTGGGACAGGGAAAACGAAACTCCTCCGATTGGAAAGAGCTCAAAGGGCTGTTCTTAAGGTTATGTTTTGTAAACCAATTCGCTTCCCTACTTCTGAGCTGTATTCTATAGCTAAGGTCTTAAACGTTAGACAATTATTTATTTTGAAAATTGGACTGCGCAAACACCTTGATTTACCTTTTGTTAAAAAAACTTCTAAACGACGGGTAGACCGTATTTGCAAACTTATACCCACGCGTATTGCTCTTGTTAGGCGACATTATGACTATCTCTCAGCTAAAATCTACAATAAATTGAACACTCTGTTAAATATTTACACACTGACATACAGGGAATGTAAGATGAAAATAACTAACTTCCTAAAAGAACTTAATTACGAAGAGACCGAAACACTGTTTAATGATTTCTAATGAAAATATATAAAAGTGCAAATGTATATATAAAGTGATAAACCTAGTACTTACCTTGTAATTGTAACAACATATTGTAATATTAATAAATAATTATCTAACCATAACTTAGCAACCCTAATCTTAAACTAACATAATTATATTCACTATAATTAAGTTTAGCTTTGTGTTTTTACCAGTATGAATGTTTCAATTTAGAACATAACCCCCTTTTTGTCCCGAGGTGGGCGTAAGAGCTGCGACACAGTTTATACTAATGCAGCTGCTTGCGATCATATTGTTTATACATATTTGTTTTTATGTTCAATAAAATCTTTGAAATCTTTGAAATAATAATTAAAGTATTACTTCAAAAAAGATCTTAGCAATAAAAAGTTTAAAACGAACATCACCGACGTTACATACCATGCTAATAAACGTGAATGTGTCACGAGTTCGTTGATCGGGGTATCGGCGTCTGGTAGGTACTCTCTTGTCGCATCAGCAGCCAGCCACCAGCCACCAGAAACCGTGCACGAAATTGATATCAGTGATCGCTCCGGGATGATTTTATAATAAAACTGTAGCAATTTCTAAGACAATATTTATTTACTATTATGACATTTATGTGACACAATGAAAGAAACGTAGGTAACGTCAAACTTACTCACCTCAGCAACCTCCTTGCAGTGAATAGTTGTCAATGCAAAGATCTTTACTGACGAAATTTTTAAAAAAAGTTAATATAACATTAGGAGATATTGAAGAACCTGTTACACTGGATCAGCTAATACATACTTTTTTTTAAGTTTCTTGGAGAAATTAACTCGAGTAACCTGTCTCCTTAAAGTTAACGGAAATAAAAAAAACACTGTTACCTATATGTATGTACCTATTTATTTATCGATATAAGTATTTATATCGTATAGCTGTGTAGCTGACTGTATTAGGCACACTGAATAGACAATAAAGTCCTATAAAGGTACCTACATGTTTTTGACACTTTGGCTGTATTCATAGCTGTGTGGCTGACTGTACCCATGGTACAGGCATTGCTTACTTTGGGACATAGATAATTTAAAGTAACAAGATTTGTAACGAAGCTAAGTTATAATGGGTACTAATGTCTCCAGGGCCACCCCCTGGCCCCCTCCTCTGACCACATGCGCCGCGCGCTTTAGCCAATCACAGAGCGTCTCTGCGCGCGGTAAGCGATCACGTAATGTGGCGTTAGAGAGGAGTGTAAGTCGATAAACTGTTATCCATCGATATTTCATACGCTCTGAATATTACAGTAAAATATTAAGACAACCGATACGGTCGTGGTTAAAAAAAATATTACAGTGGACGATGTGTCAAAAATAATTATACTTAAACATGACTATTCATGTTTAAGTATAATTATTTTTGACACGTTGTTTTTGAGGTCGTCGTCGTCTTTAACTTCAAGACACTTAATATAGATTAAGTGTCTTGAAGTTAAGTCTGTGTGTGTGTATACGCATACGCATCGTGTTTCGCAGGGGTGCATGGCATTTCGATAAAGTAACCACAAGATGAGATTGTATATTTCCAGGTACCAAACGTCGACTGTAGTATGGGCCATTATATTCACTGGTCTTACCGCCCTTTGAGTGATCTATTAGCTCAAACCACGACATATCTTCCAAGTAAATGAAATGTCAAACTCAAAGGTTTTATTTTAACCCTCAAAGTTTTATGAAATTATAACGTTTATTCACTTTCACAGTCCGTGCTATCAAAATCTATGAAACTTGGCACTGACAGATCCTAATGCTTTATAGATCTAATCTTAATCTTAATGAATGCAATCAACTACTCGTATTTATGATTCAGAATCATTGCATAATGAACCATCCTCCAGCTAATGTTAAAAATAAGTTGAAGATTGCATCAAATTACTTTGCACTCCTGAGGTATACAAATGTTAACCGTTATGAGCAGGTGTGAGGCGAAACATTTTCTTTTCAGAAATAAAGGAATGTCTTATTTAGGTAAAATGAACTGACTTAAGGTTAAAGGCACTTTCCCTCCAGGGCCCATTAAAATTTTCCAACCAGTATATTTACGGACCAATTTGCATGATTGTTATATTTACAAATAAAAATGCATTAATTTAGGTTTTATTCACAATCTTCAATAGGGGTTTAGTTGTTTATAATGACTTTCGAATTATTGCCGAGGATTAGATAAATAAAAATATCTAAAGATAAACCATAAATAAAGACGTATTAACAAATATTGACATTAACAAAAATTTTACACATTAAACTTAAAAACGTTTGGGTTTTAACATACTGGATGTAGGGAGACCCTTGATTTTTTGAATGGATAACAATACAACAATAAATAGGTTGGTACAACATAAATTTCTTTATTACCCAAACATGTGAAAATGTTATTACTTATATGAGTACAAACAAGCCAAACATTTATCGACGCACATTGGCACGGGTGCATCTCTAGTTCCCGGCAAGGCACAAGGGGCCGTACCAGGTAATAATCATGCGATTGTGAAGATCGCTAGCAATTCTATACATTGCGCGGTTGCTTAACAAATCGCCACGCGACACAACTTGTTTGCTATTCTAAACCGGCAATGTAAAACGCATATACAATTTGTCCAACCAATTAGTCCGATAGAGAAAATTCATACGGCACTGAATATATTTGTAAAAATGCACGATTTTATCAACTAATAACATGAATACTTATATATGGTAGGTGATTCTATAGTCCTTGAAGTTTTTGTTTTCACTTCTATTTTTGCAGGTAACAACGCAGCAATTCGGGATTTCTCGAAAATATCGGAGCACATTTTACGGACGCGGCTAAGTTGCAACTGGCTCGAGTTGAATAGTAATATGGCCAACTGGCCTTATCGCTGCGACACGCGCTACGCCTCCGTGCGATATCTATTCCTTATGATATCTATGGTTTGGGACTAGTCCGATCTGTGTGGGATTGTCCCCAAATATTTTTAATTTTTGTTATTTTATTTGGTACACTAGGTATATCCTTACTCCGACCTCCGACTTACATGGACCCCATTATAGATCTCAATTAATGTAAGACTAATAAATGCCGAGGCTCTCAGTAAATTAGTTACCTAGTTACCTCAACAATTCGACTCGCGCGGCCAAGTAATACAATGGCTAGCACGGTTACTCCGCCACTTGCCAACTTCCGAATTTGTTCGAAAACAGTCGTCGATATGGTCGGTAATGTTTTGTAACTTAGATAGGTACCTATAGTTGGTAGTTTTTACTGTTGTATTGTATCATGGTTTTATAATTAAATTACTATCCTGCGCTCGTGACCGTCCTTCAAACTTTAAATCGTGTTTTCGCCCGCCTAAAGGTTGACTTTCACAGTCTTGTCCTATTAGTAGGGTGTGCAAACCGGTTTTTTAATTGTATGGGAAAACCGGTTGATAACCGGTTATTAACCGACATTTCGTACAAATAAAAACCGGGTTGCACTCCCTACTTATTAGTGCGTAACACCTTCTGAAGAATATAGGGGACAGAGGGCCAAGATGGGGTGGCGGACTGGCGGACAAGACGGGGTGATAGCTTAAGGCGTTAGAACTAACTAATCAAAATCTCGATAGGGCGTGACGATATGCCGCCATGGGGGCAGTAAGTGCGCACATTGACTGGGCAGACAAAACTTGTAATTTATTTTTAATCTTGTCTTCTGTTACCGCGATTGTTATTCATTGAAATTAAACACTTTAGAACGGATTAATCGCGTTTATTAACACCATGATCCTACGTTTCGAGCCCTTTACAGCACTCGTTTTCACAGGGTTAAGATGATGACTGAGAGAATGCGAATTCTCCCCGTCAATCAAAAAAGTTACTTGTGCAAACCACCTACATACAAAAATATAAAAATAATTTAAAAAATAAAAACAAAGGTTGGTCTACAATGCCCAGAGACGAACGTAGTTTGAACGTAGGATCATGGTGTTAATAAACGCGATTAATCCGTTCTAAAGTGTTTATTTTTAATCCTAAAAAACAATTTTTTTTAATACTCCTTACCATTTTTGTTTTTTTGTGTGGTTCATGTTCGTTGCCATGATATCACTAGCAGGGCCAGCAGTATGCATGAGCATTACCTCCACCTCTGACAAAAAAAAGGGTTTATATAAACATATTCATATGAATTAACTATCACGCCAACGGGTAAAGGCTTGATTGGTTTCAAATACGGAGCTGATATTTTTTAATAATTTTCCGAATTGCATTGGGCAGGTGGGGGCGTGACGGGGTATCGGGGTTTTTCTACGGCGCTTTATATGATTAATACATTTCTTCTGTTATATCATGGCAAAGACTTATGTAAGAAAGTCAAATAAATGAAATTGGTCAGAGGTCATAATCTCGTGACGGTCGTAATCTTTAACTTTGTCGTAACATTATTACCTACTGTGATATTTTTAAAGTGATAACAAGGAAGCAGCATTTACTCGTACATGTGAATTCTGTCAGTAGCAATAGTTACACAACTTTTCCCCTATAGGCCTATTTCACTTGTAAAATTCATAAAATTTGTAGTCATCACGCCTTATCACGCCTTCTTGTCCCATAGGTGTATCCCATCTTAACCCACCTAGGGGTTAACATGGGGAGATGGTACAGTCGGTGCCCTCACATAAGTATCCACCCCGCGTATGCAACCGCGCAGCGCGCGTGGATACTTATGTGAGGGCACCGACTGTACTATTGTCACAAATTAATTATTTAAAATTTAATTATCGAACTAAGAGTTTCTAATGAGTGTTGATTATGATAAAGTATTAACCAACGATAACTATTAAAATAAAAAGTACCTCAAACGAATAGCATTTTCAGTTTTATTGGACTTGAAACGGTAAGTACCCCGTCAGGCCCCCCTCTCCCCTAATATGAAACGAAAAGTACGAAAGATTAAATTATAATAGTTAGCCTGATTTTCTTAAATTACTCTCTGAAGGGATATTTATGGATACAACTTTTCATCCGGATTAAATAAAATAATAAATAGTAAAAGAAAACGTAAACAATTCGATTGTTAGGGTAGATAAGTATACCGGGTGTCCGGTAATTCAGGTAACGGGCAAGCTTCAAAACCACGAAGAGAGCACCCTGGGCTGATCCATAAATTCGAAAATGTAAGGTGTATCAGGGGATTTTTACTAAACATTACCTAAAGTCGATTTTCTGGACGAGCCTAGGGTGCCCTCTTCATGGTCTGCGTTTTTTTTTTGACATTCGAAATGATCTCAAAATACGCTAAGAAATATTTTTCTTGTTTGTAAACATAACGGCCTCCTAGCCTAGTTGGTAGTGACCCTGCCTACGAAGCAGGAGGTCTCGGGTTCGAATCCTGGTCAGGGCATTTATTTGTGTGTTTATCACGAATATTTGTTCCTGAGTTATGGATGTTTTCTATGTATTTAAGTATTTATATGTATCTATCTATTATATATATCGTCGCCTAGTACCCACAACACAAGCCTTATTGAGCTTACCGTGGGACTAGGTCGATTTGTGTAAGATTGTCCCATAATATTTATTTATTTATTTATTTATGACGAGTTTTAATGTCTAATCTGTTAACCCTTTAAGTATTGCATATTGAACTCTATTGAGAGCTACCTATTAAAGTTTCAATTTCAACAATATTATTGTTGAAATTGTGATGTTATTGCTAATTCATAATTCAGGTGCCTCAGCAAAAAAATATTCAAGTAATACTTATACAAGCGACTCAGTGAACTGTACATTATTTTTCACCACACTGCTCGTAAACACGAAGTTTGTTCTTTACTTTCAGAGCGCAAAACTGTGTTTTATCCTGTAGAGGTTTAAGTTACGTTTTTTAATCTTTTGGATAGACCAAAGCAAAAAGTCATACTGCTGCAATAAACTTTTTGACGTTTGAACTGAACGGGTACGTTAAAAAGTTTGACATATGCCATTTTGATATATTGGAGCTGTCAAGGTGCTCAAAATATCTGAACATTCCCTCTACCACCTTGACTTGATGATTGCTTGGAAATTAATCAGTTGTTTTTTTTTAATATATGTTTGCTTTAGTGTGGTGAAAAATGTTGTGTTTCACTCGTCAGCAAAGTTTGTTCAACTCTCGTGCCTTGAAACCCTAGTAGCGCTCAAGATTCCATTTTATAAACCACTCGCTGCGCTCGTGGTTCAAACAGTGGAATCTCTCGCTTGCTCGGGTTTCAATATTGGCACGAGGATTAAACAATCATTTTACTCAGTACAGCAATTCAAAAAATCTGTCCGCTCCTATTTAGCCGAAAATTTATAGTCAAAATAGTGCTAACTACCCACTGTTTTTTTGTTTTTTTTATTGTCTATTGTTACACTCGAAACGGTTTATGTTATAGTGTTTTTTATTTCACGCATGCTGTGTTTACCTTTAAGTAATTGTTACGCTTAGAAATAGTACCTAATGAAAATGTTTGTATCTACGCTAAGCATAGTGTATACAATTGTTGGTGAACCAATAAAGAGAAAAATAAAAAAATACTCCCTAATAAAACAAATAACTATTAAATTTCTGTAAGCCAAAGATCAATACTACCATTACTACCACATTGCGCGTTTTGCTTTCTCTGTCGTCAGTCAGATTATTGCAAGTTGTTGTCAGTGATGCGCTAGACTCGTCTTAAAGGCTAATGGCGTTATTTATAAACGCACTTCAACAACAGTTTAGTTAAATATAACCAAATGTCAAATAATAAGGTACGGTCGGCTTCATAATTATATATATATACATCTGTATTCAATTTTGACCTTTCCCCTGTAATAAGTTCCGAAGTGTAAAGATATTTATGGGCGTGACTGTACCAAAGATAAAGAAAAACAGATTATAATGAATAATTTATTAGCCCAACCTATAACATTAAAGCTCCATACATTGGAAATGTATCACTACTACTGAGTTTATACTTAAACCTAGTCAAGCGCCCGCAGGCCACTACCACTTCGCCATTCGGCGCACTCGGCACACACGTGCTCATGTTCATTTGGGCCCTAGTTATTTGCACTCTGGTTAACTTTAATGGGATTTCTCTTGTCCGGCAACTTTTTAATTTTATGTGTATACTTTTTGTGGAAAACTTGGTAGGCTCGAAGACTGCTTCTCTGTGGAGACCTTTGAGTTGCTTCGTGGAGGGTATGGACCGGACTTTTGGATGCCGCGGGACCGGCCGAACTGGTAGCACGTATGGGAATTCTTCTTCTGATGTTTTGTCGGCGTTCGTTGTATCTGCCGGCTTGTCATCTAGCAGAAAACAGAATGTGAATTATTAACCGGCCGGAGGAATCGAATATTAAATATACTGGTGATCCAGTTGTAAACTAACTATGTTGCTTCCAAGCCGTAACGGTTCAAAACGTAACTCGTTCCAATTTGGTTGTTGGATCTCATGCACAAAATACCAATAACACTCCGGTAAAGGAAAATTGTAGGTAATCAAATGCTTTTCTATTTTAAATTTTAAAAAATCTTAACAAATTCAAGTTTCAGGGGAAACTCGTTTCCTACAAACCTGTGTCTGAGCCTATGGGTTAAAAGTAAAACCCATATATTAGGGCATATTTTTATTTTATTGTCGTTTTTTTTTTCGCGTCAGATTTTTATTAAATTTGGTGGATCGGTAGAGTTCCTTATTCTCTTCAAGATAGTCCCAATTTCCCAGCATGTCCCACATTTTTTTCCAATGAGTTTCGAAATCGTATGGGATTTTCGTAACTCAATGGGAAATTTAGTACAAATTTTTTGTCGCACATTGAGATTTCGTAACGAACAAACTCTACCGGGTAATTCCATGACAGAGATCTAGATTTATCAATTTCTAAATATAGGTTTATCAATACTATTTGCAGCTCAATCGTTTGTCTATAGTCTGGAGTAACGTATTATGACCTTTTTTGTCACTTCTGTCGATGTATTTTCGCATATTACGTGTCATTTATTACACAGAAAAACTCAAGTTCAATGTGAATAGAAAACGGACCAAAAGATCAGTAAATTTTAAAGTTGTTTAAGAAATGATCGGTAAGTATTTCTTTACTATTTTTAGTCCTGTTATTACTTTATATAAAACTACAAACAAAGTAACATTTTACGAAACGTAGCCAAAGTTATTGCAAATCAAAAATACATACTTGTTAATTGAAACGTAAGTTACCATTTTGTATTATTTTTCCAATATATCAAAAAATACTTAAATTAGTTCAGTGATTCTGGTGATTCTCTTTAATATTGTTATAGCGAGTTATATAGCCTTATTGTTTTTTTCTCAGAACAAAACCTTTCTTTTTAATTAGCTATCAAAATTTGAAATGTAAGTTACCGGTAACTTACGTTACACGCATGTAACAACAGTTACCCTTATAATGTAATATGAATTGCAGTTGAAATGCCACTCAGTGCTGCTGAAAAGATGAGAAGAGGAAGGGAGAAGTTAAAGGAGAACGGAAAATATGAGGAATATAAAGAAAAAACGAAACTTGCAACTCGAAAAACAAGGCAAAAGAAAAAAGAAGAAATAGAGCGGTTACCGTCATCAAAAAAAGTTAAAATTATTAAAGAAAATGGAAAAAAAATCAAAGAAGAGTATATAAGCATAGAAATCAGAAAAAACTGAATGAACTGACCAACTTAACTACCAGTGAAACTTCTATACGTATGACCCCGCAATCTATTGGTAAAGCTGTAGTTCGAAATTGAAGAAAGAGCACAACTTCTTCAATTGGATGAGTGCTTTTCAAAAGCTCAAGCTGTTCCTGGAGTAACTAAGTGCCATGTTATATGCTGGAAAAATGATAAACTTCAGAAGAGCATGATTTCAAAAGACTTCGAAGAGTAAACAGAAAAAAATATTGGCTGAGGACTATTAGACTAAACTATTAGTCTAATAGTCCTCAGCCAATATTTTTTATTGTATTTTTATGCAAGAAAATGTGCAAATCTAACTATCTTGTTCGGAGGTAATGTAAGTTACTATTTGCATGTAACGAAAGTGACCACTGTATTATTTTTTTAGTTAATTCTGTAAGAGAAGTTGACTATTTTTTGTTGTAGCATTAAATAATTTGATTCTTGACTTAATTGTTTTTATTAGTGTAAAAAAAATCCGCTGATATTATCAGAGAAATTTCCACTTACAAAAAGGTCTTAAAACGTCGTGTCCTTTTTATGTAACGTAAGTTACCAGCACATTATATTGTGTTGGCGTGAGACTATAAGTTGGTTTCGTCTGATCTTAAGTTTAATATACAGGACTCACAGTGTTGTATTTAAATGCACAAAAAAAAGAAGGATTGCTTATTGTTATAAATATAATTAATGAGTATATTTCATAGTGAAAAGTTCTGATTGTAATGTAAGTTACCATGGAATTACCCTACCTACCCACCAAATTTCTTAAAAATCTGACGTAAAAAAACGACAACACAATAAAAAGATGCCCATTATGTAGGTTCCACAGCCTTGGTACCAGAAAAAGGTTTAGAGATATTTATTATCTATATGTTTTATTACTTTTTACATATCCGTGTAAATATCAATATTTTTTTTGCAGCGCTATTTAGGTATGAGAAGCGTATAAGAGTGTAGGTACTATCGGGGGCACGCTCAAATTTATCGTCTACGGGTTCTTTTCCAATGCACTCGGACGCGGTCGTTTATTTACAATATCCACCAATGCAAACCGTCGGTGATTTTGGACTAGTAAGTCTCACTTTGTCTTTTTGCACGATCCCAATTGGTTGTCATAAAAGGAGGCGTAACGCCTCAATCTTTTGGGTGCAAACGAATGTCTTCAGAAAAGGTAAATTTGAGCGTGCCCCCGATATCTACATATCTGTATTTAGGAAAATTGATTTCGGTACCTCACCTTTATAATGAAACAAAGTCCGTCGCGGTAGAATCGAGTCGCCCAACATTTCGTAGAGGGTGTAGTCGGTCATGACGAAGTCTTCCAGAAACGTCGTCCGCTCAGACCTGAGCAGGCACGTCGACACGTCCTGTACACATCATTTTAAATTTGTACTTTTTCATCACTATACTGCATGTAGCCTATATACGTCCCACTGCTGAACCTGTGCTTTCTATGATTTACGAGGGGAAAGACACTAAATTAGTCTTAATAAATCTGAACTCACTCGACAAAAGGCTGAGTAATCAGATTAAGGTCTGTCATTTTGAAGGAAAGCGGCTACCTATTAGACAGCGATTGAGTTATTATTATTTGGATGCCAATAAGGCTGATATTACACTACCATAAAACTCAAGAGCCAGATAGTGTAATATCGGCCTAAGACCTACCGAGTTAACTAGTAGATGCCAAAGATATTTGGCAGGCCCTAGTATTGGCCAGTGTTGGAAGAACGCGGTTTATGATGGTCATTGCACATTGGTAGTCCAGGTACCTAATTACTTTGGTTGATTGATAACTAGCGACTTCCTTATCAAGTAACATAATTCGTGCCCCAGCATGGTCTTTGCTAGGCGCCCGCGCGTCCAGGCGTTCCAATTATTCAGACTTGCTGCAGGTGGAGTACAGTACGCACAGTACAGTCGACCTCGGCGTGGTCTTTCCTCAGCGCGTACGCCCGCGCGTCCAGTTGATCCAGGTGGTTGCTCAAACCTGCAGCAGCTTTAGTATATAGTATGTCACCATATAATACGCACCAACAGGGCCTCCCTCAGGCCAACTCCGGCGTGATCCTTCCGCGGCGCGTGCGCCCGCGCGTCCAGTAGGTCCAGGTGGTTGCCCAAACCAGCAGCAGCTTTAGTACGTAGTATGTCACCATATAATACGCACCAACAGGGCCTCCCTCAGGCCAACTCCGGCGTGATCCTTCCGCGGCGCGTGCGCCCGCGCGTCCAGTAGGTCCAGGTGGTTGCCCAAACCAGCAGCAGCTTTAGTACGTAGTATGTCACCATATAATACGCACCAACAGGGCCTCCCTCAGGCCAACTCCGGCGTGATCCTTCCGCGGCGCGTGCGCCCGCGCGTCCAGTAGGTCCAGGTGGTTGCCCAAACCAGCAGCAGCTTTAGTACGTAGTATGTCACCATATAATACGCACCAACAGGGCCTCCCTCAGGCCAACTCCGGCGTGATCCTTCCGCGGCGCGTGCGCCCGCGCGTCCAGTAGGTCCAGGTGGTTGCCCAAACCAGCAGCAGCTTTAGTACGTAGTATGTCACCATATAATACGCACCAACAGGGCCTCCCTCAGGCCAACTCCGGCGTGATCCTTCCGCGGCGCGTGCGCCCGCGCGTCCAGTAGGTCCAGGTGGTTGCCCAAACCAGCAGCAGCTTTAGTACGTAGTATGTCACCATATAATACGCACCAACAGGGCCTCCCTCAGGCCAACTCCGGCGTGATCCTTCCGCGGCGCGTGCGCCCGCGCGTCCAGTAGGTCCAGGTGGTTGCCCAAACCAGCAGCAGCTTTAGTACGTAGTATGTCACCATATAATACGCACCAACAGGGCCTCCCTCAGGCCAACTCCGGCGTGATCCTTCCGCGGCGCGTGCGCCCGCGCGTCCAGTAGGTCCAGGTGGTTGCCCAAACCAGCAGCAGCTTTAGTACGTAGTATGTCACCATATAATACGCACCAACAGGGCCTCCCTCAGGCCAACTCCGGCGTGATCCTTCCGCGGCGCGTGCGCCCGCGCGTCCAGTAGGTCCAGGTGGTTGCCCAAACCAGCAGCAGCTTTAGTACGTAGTATGTCACCATATAATACGCACCAACAGGGCCTCCCTCAGGCCAACTCCGGCGTGATCCTTCCGCGGCGCGTGCGCCCGCGCGTCCAGGTGGTCCAGGTGTTCGCCGAGGCACTGCACCAGCGCGCGCCGGCCCAGCGCCACCACGCAGCGGATCATTGGCGCCGTCAGCCGCTCGCACGTGCCTTGCGAGAGGTAGTCGAACAGGATGCCTTTGCCTGCGTTTTTTTAATGATGAGTTTAGTGCACTAAACAGTTAAATGAGCTATTTTTGATATAGCAAAATTTGTCACTATAAAGACCCAAATTATGTGCTGTCACAATGAATGATGCTTTTTTTAAATATTAGATTCTAATTTCTCATTCATATTTTCAGTTGTCGTATAAAATAATAAAACAATTATTACAACTATTACAATTACTAACAAATGACTTCCTCGTCCTCGATTTATCCAGAAATGATATGCAACATGCCCTGATAATAACGAAAAAAAAAATGTGCTAAAACCACGGCGGAGTCAAGCTTCATTGTAATTATTGACCTGTCCGGCACGAATATGCTACATACCTTACCAGTGACTAGGAAAGTTTTGAGATGCTCGAAATATATAAATGGAATGCGTCCTTATTATAGGTTTTTAAGTAGCAATTTGGAGTATACTTACTTTAAACACCATTAGCAATTTTTTTTTTCTTCATTAATGGGAATTTTTAATTTTCAATAATCGGTAGCGATTCCTTAATACTTGTTTAAAAATCCAAACAAAAATAATCAGACGTAGTTTTTACATGTCATTGAACACAATAACGGGATGCCCCGTTTAAATATTTAACTTCAACAAAATAAGAACCACCCTATTGGCGATACAATATCTAGGATCTTCTTTATAAGTAAGTATGTATTCACATAAGCGATTCATAGGGTTTCTCGCACAAATATTTTCGTAGGTACACGATTTTGTAACTACTGCTTTTAGCGATTGATCGCTTCTATATTCCTAATCGGGGTTATTTATACCCCTTTTGAAGTCACAAAATCGTTGTAAAATCATTAAAAGAGATGAGAGATTCCCCTCTTGCTGACTAATCATTTAATACGATTTTTTTCGGTTTAAAATATTTAAAGTTGTTAAATAACATAGCATAAAGATGTGCTCGTTTGAGCCGTTTTTCGGAAAAACATGCGAATCGGTGATCGGTGAACTTGGAATCTGTCTACTACATAGTGTTCTAGGTGGAATGAACTTTTTAAAAACATATAATATACGAGCATTTCATGTCTAGATTTCGAGCATTTCATTTCTTTCCTGTTGACCCACGTAACATGCAATAGTAGACCTTATTGGAGTGACTGAAGGTTCATTTTAGAACGTTGTTGTTATCTGACTACAATGATTACGACGGTCAAAGGGTAAGGCCACATACCACACAGACACCGCATTAGGAAGCGTTTACAGTGAGAGTGAGGTCACAACACAATTGCAGTTTTGTAATTATCTACGATTCTATAAGCATAAACGACTGCCACCCTACACTATTTTTAAGTAACGGCCTCCTAGCCTAGTCGGTAGACTCGGTAGTGACCCTGCCTACGAAGCAGGAGGTCCCGGATTCGAATCCTGGTCAGGATATTTATTTGTGTGTTTATCACGAATATTTGTTCCTGGGTTATGCATGTTTTCTATGTATTTAAGTAGTTATATGTATATATCTATTATATATACTCGTATCGTTCGTCTAGTACCCACAACACAAGCCTTATTGAGCTTACCGTGGAACAAGGTCGATTTGTGTAAGTGTCCCACAATATATTTATTATTATTATTTATACTACAACATTCCATATTCATCCCTTAAAATACAATAATTGTAAATTATTTTAATTTTCACGAGAACAGATCATAATTGTGGGTGCAACCGAAATAAACGATCGCGCATCCATGCACGGAACTGCATGTGTGCGGTGACCGCGAATGCTCTGTCTAGTGGATCGTCGGTGAGTAAGGCTGTCTTCAGAGATGATGTTGACTTTGGCTCGGTGTGACAACCGCGTTTCGCGGAGTAATTGATTTTCAAAAGCAGAGGAGTGATTATAGAGGTAGATTAATATAGCGTAAAGTAGTATAAAGAAAAACTGTAACATACCTATAGTGATAAAGGAAGGCCATGTCCTGGTGATTTTTGTGAGTATTAGTACCATCTTATCTGCTAGAGAGCCGTTGCCGAGGATGTTGGACACCATTACGGGAAACAAACGCTGAAACTGAAAAATAAGTCTACTGTTAGTTACACTAATCATTCAGACTAGCGGTAAGACGTGCAGCTTTCAATCCAAAGGTCTCAGATTCAAACCCGAGCTCGTACATCGAGTTTTTCGAAACTTATGTGCGAAATATAATTCGGTATTTACAAATCGCTTTTCGGTGAAGGAAAATATCGTGAGGAAACCGGGCTTACTCGTATCTCAATAAGGAATAAATTCCCCTGTTGGAAGATCAGCAGCGGCAGTCGCTTCCGTAAAAACAATGGCGTCTATGCCAAATCTTGGGATTAGGTTGCCAAACGGACCCCAGGCTTCCTGAGCCGTAGCCAGATGATAATGCTAACTTTACATTCGAATTGTAGACGCAAAAATGAAAAAGGAAATTCTCAGTGTCTAAATGGTCGAATTGTAGTGTAGGCTAATGGTTCGTGGATCGTCGTCCGGATTTATAGAAACCCAAAATTTGAAACTCTGGAACGAGGATCGTGGTGAATATCCAGCGTGTAGTCTCTAGGCGGTATTTGCCACGACAGTAGTACACAATTTATTACCTGTAGTGAACCAAAATGGTAAAAAAGGAACCTTTATGGCGTCGCTCCGTCTGTCGTCTGTCTGTCACATCGGTTAAATCTCGGGAACTACTAAAGCTATCGATGTCAAATTTGGAATAAATACAAAAAAGGCTAAGCTAGACGCGTACAAAGTCAAATTATTAAACATTTATTTTTATTTTCTATGAAAAATGCCCGAGATGATGCGGACAACAATTTAAAGTTTAGTAACTATTTAACTAGATCATGTGGGGTATTGTTTATTTATTTATTTAATCTTAGTGCACAAAAGAAAATACAAACGTACAACAGGCGGACTTAATGCTATAAGGCATTCTCTACCAGTCAACCTTTGGACAAAACAGATCATTTGTTGGCGGTGCAAGATCAACTGTGGTTTTACAAAACAAATTAAGTAAATACATCAATTTACACAATTCAAAACAATTATACATACCTATAGGGTTCAATATAAATAATATATAGGTATAATACATACTCGTACATTTTTTAATATACATACATACACATAAATATAATAAATCTGATGAAACTTGTAAAATAGAAAAACTAAGAATTTACCATTCTGCAAGCAAAGTAATCACTTAAGGATTTTTTAAATGCAAATTTGTTTGGACACTGTCTAATTTTAACTGGGAGACTATTCCAAAGGCGAGCGACTTGAACAGAGAATGAATTGGACATGTAACCAGTGTGGTGGCGAGAGAAAGGTTGCCAGTAGAGCGAAGTTGACGGACACGAGAAACAGAAAGCTTTCAAATACTCGGGAGAAAAGAGAACAAACTATGCGAAAGTTGCGACGAACTCGAATAGGAAACCAGCCGAGTTTGGAGCGAAAAGAGGAGACATGGTCATATTTACGGAGGCAAAAAAAAACCGAATGCAGTTATTAAGTAAACGATCTAACTTGTTCAATAGCTCTTCAGTTAAGTCCGGATAACACACATCACCGTAGTCAAATTTTGGTAAGATTAATGTCTATACTAACAATATTTTAGTTTTAATGGGTAAAAAGTGCTCGAGTCTATTTAGGGCGTGTAGGGAACCAGTAACTTTACGGCTAATCTCAGCTACCTGGGTCTTCCAACTCAGGGTGCTGTCTAAAAAGATGCCCAAATCTTTTACATATTGGCTGTAGGGAATCGGAATGCCATTGAAATATACGGGGGGGAGTAGAATCGATTTTAGCAAGCTGACGTTCAACACCTATGACGATAGCCTGACACTTAGAAGGGTTAACAAACAAACCAAAATTGCTTGCACATTCTCAAACATAATTTTGTTACTTTTAGGGTTCCGTACCTCAAAAGGAAAAATTGGAACCCTTATAGGATCACTTTGTTGTCCGTCCGTCCATCTGTCAAGACCCTTTATCTCGGGAAAGCGTAGAGGTAGCAAGTTGAAATTAATAACACATATACAGGTCTGCGGTCCCCTGGAGCTACGAAAATCAAACCTCTACGCCAACGCAATCAAAAGATACGGCCGTTTATGTCGCATTTCCTATATATTTACAATGGAAGTCAAACTGTACTTGCCGTTGATCTAAAATCACGAAATTTGGCAAAAAGCCAAATTTTTTTATTTTATATTCTAATACCTCTCAGCAACTACTCAGGTGGTGGTTGGGATTGTCTCCCACACCGTCCCATCCGTTTATTCGTGTGTCGGTCGGGTCCATAGATAAAAGAAGGAATAGATAGCTAACGGAGGCGTGGCGTGTGTCGCAGCGATGAGGCCAACTGACCACATTAACTGTTCGACGCGAGCCAGTTGCATTAACGTTAGCTGGAGGATGGGTTAGTATGCAATGATTTTGAATCATAAATAGTTGATTGCTTTCATCAATATTAGACTGTGAAAGTGTTAAGTAAATGTCATTATTTCATAGAAGTTTGACTTTAAAATAACACTCTAAAGTTTGACAGTTAATTTACTTGGAAGATATAACGCGGTTTGAGGTAATTGATCAATCAAAGAACGGTAAGACCGTGCAGTCGATATAACGGCCATTAAACACCACGTTTGGTACCTGCAATACAATATCATCTTGTGGTTACTTTATCAAAGTGCCATGCTCCCCTTTTAACGACAAGATACTTAATATGGTCATCTGTATAATTATTTTTACACATCGTCCACTGCATTATTTTTAACCACGACGGCATTGGTTGTTCTAGGATTTTACTGCGCGTTATGACATTTTACACTTCCAACCTGGAGTATAGGTCTCGCTCCTGCGAATCCACTCTAGCCAGCCAGCTAAAGCAAGCACAGAGGTGAGGGCCTTATTTCGACCGGTGCAAACAGTCAACTCAGGGCACCGGGACCGGTTCACAGGTATCTATTGCTGTACTCGTGAATGGGTTCCAACAGACATTCCATACGACATCAAAGCTCTCCAAACGGCCTCTGCGTTTTGCTGGGTTTGTGTCTGGTTGCTATCTGGCTCGCAAGACCCGAGAGTTTGAAACGGAGATACAAATAATAATAATATTTATTTCATAAAAATCTTATTTCTAGTGTTACATTGCGCTTATACTTTTATATATTTCGTACATTGTTGTAAGCACATGCAGCTGTTACCTTTGCAGCTTTCACGGGTGTAGGGTTTGGTTGGAAACCAAACTTTTCAAAAGCGCATTCTATGACGCTTCTAGCTTTTGATAAACGGCAATTAAATGTCAGTTGCTTTATTGTGGCACTTTTATATGAATATGGTTTAATCGAGTAAAGTCAGGTCCAATTAAGCGTAAAAGTTTAATCTGCTGTAATTATATATGAAAATGGTTTAGTACGGTTTGGCTAGCCAGCCTCTGCAAATCCAACCGATCAGTTCAAAATTCTTTCTAAAATTTGCTTCGGCGGCATAGCTTAGGCGACGTCATAGACCATAGCTCAGCCAACCCTTACACCGACATCGTACAATACAGAATACAGATCAGCCGTCGCCTTCGCCAAAAACGTATACCATAAGATATTATTATTTCAGCCGAACAAACAATTTACAGTATTCATTATCATCAATGCAAAATTGTTCCCAAATGTCCAAAATTCTGACCGTTTTTGTTTTGCTTTGTGTCTATTTATGTATTTTCATAAGTAGTATATGCGAGTCCGACTCGCACTTGGCCGGTTTTTTCTCTTATAGAAATTACGTTTCTCATAATTGTGTATTGTTTTATCAAGTGTAGCGTAGGTAACGCCTCTTTGATATACATAAGTATAGTGAGCGTTCCCAAATACTATACGGAGTGATACAAAAGATTTATCTCTCTCTCCGTATCGTCGAATCACTCTTCATACGAGAATCCTTACAAATTCGACTATATCTATCTCAGTATATCGAAAACACACCGAATCGACGTCGAAATAAGCGCGAAATTCCAGTTTTCTAAATAATAATAATCTTTCCGTATATCTTAATCTATACTTAACTCAAATTTCAGACTTTTTTCGGGATTGAAAAAATTAGGGAGGCATATGAATATGTATGATGATTATATCATTATAATATGTTAGTATTACACCTTCCTATGATCCTATGATTACTATGATCATAGTAACATGATAGTGTAATATCGCCCTAACCTAACTCATGGACAGAAATAGACTGCTATTTCGACATGACGTCATTCAAGGTTATATTTCGGCGCTTCAAGCAGAGTCAAGGAGACTGGGACTAAAGGCCCGTCCAGACGGTACGATCAAATTGGCAATTTGATTAGGCCATCAAATTGGTGTCGGTACATTTTTGCCATATTTTGCTTTGAATATTTTTGTCGTTATGCATGTTTAGTTCAATGTACCTACCTGCTGACGATTCACAATTTGATTAATCTCATATGGAAGGCGTACATCTATCACCTATTGTTAGCCATACATGTTACACTATTCGTTTTATCTGTGAATTCTGTGATAGGTAGTTGCAGAGGTAATGGACCGCCTGCATAGAGTCCGTCTATTCTAAGTTTACAATATTTTGATAGCACAGACTGTAGTAGTGTTAAGTAAACACTTTAAAGTTTTACAGTAGAGATACTCGTAACGCGGTTTATTCTACAAACTTTTTATGCAGGGCAGGTCCATTATTTCTGCAGCTGACCGTATGTACGTGTAAAGGACCATGTGCAGATTGGCCCCAAACCCAACAAAGCTGAGAGTTATCTCATTTGATAGGTACCTATTTCTATTTACTTATTTTCTTTATATGAACACCAAGTTGAATTCCATTGCAGAACTGATATATTAATTATGGGTGTCCTGAAAACCAGCGCCATGACTAAGTATCTCGTATCCTAGCTATCGGCATATGCTGAGTGGCATCCATTTTGGTTCTCTCTGATATTTTGTACAAGATGTAAATAGATAAAGTTTTTTTCTGTGAATCAAATAAATAATTTATATTCTATTCTTAGACTTTTGTCAGTCAATAATTAGTACATAAATGCACCCGAGTCGTATGCATCCCCCCCCTAACAAAACAAAAGGCTGTGTGGATTCGCTATCATCGCCGAGCGGTTGTGAATATTTTTACTTACATAATACTCGCGTTTTAATACGAATATCTCAGATCTGCAATAGAATTCAACTTGTTGCTCACACAAGTCTTGACATAAGTCTCATCTCTGTTGGTTTTGGGGCCAGCCTCCATACAAATTTGCCCATGGTTGTTATGGTCGTTACATTGCAGACTATACTAGAGGTGCAGTGCAACGAATTCATTCGAAGATCCCACGAAGCTCCAAAGCCGCAAATCGCAATGTATCGTAATCGCATGCGATTATCGGTGGCGTTTGTAGACCCCTTTATGTCGTCAGGGTTTAGTTGCTTTTTAAACATCTTATCATATATGACATTGCCATTGCCGAAATGTGACGATAATAATTTACTTTCTTTTTAATTTAATAATTATTTATCAAATGTTGTCAGAAAATAAGGAGCTTTTATCTGATTTATAAGTTGTTGTAGTACTTGATAGAGGTGGAACTTAACAAAGAGTTTACAAAAAAGGAACAAAAGTGAGGGTGTTTTACTTATATACGATGGTCAACGATACATTTACATTCATTGTGTGTATAGACTTGGCCCAATTTGTGTGATAATAGCCTCCAGTATTTTAATTTTTTTATATACTTTAAAGTATGGCGGTTTTTAGACATTATTTATAAGTATTATTTATAACGAACATAGGGGTTCTCACCGCGGGTTTTTTATTATTTTGAGCAACCGATATTTCGGCGATGTTGTTGTGAAAATAGTTTTTAAAACGCCGTAGTGAAAACCCGTATAGCTATATTAGTTACAGGCATATTTTTGCTTCAAAACTTTAGTAATTATTTGACTGAATGAAGTTTTGTTTTACAGCACACAAAAATAGAAAAAGTAGACTAGTCTACTATACTAGATACCAGCAGTGAAGATGGGTATTTTGTGTCGAATATACATACGGAATCCTCAGGACCATGTCTTCCGAGCCGGCCAAACTGTAAGCGGAATCCTCAGCTACACACTTGAAAAACCAACCGAGTTCCAGGTGGCAGTTCTCTCCCTTAAAGGCAAGGCAAGATGTAAATGGTCTGAACGCCATGGCAAAACCACACACACCTATACTGGAAAGGAAGTATTCTTGGCTATGTATCTAAATATTCTGAATAAACCATTAGAAGAAACTGTGACATTGGCAGCTGGGACATATGAATTCCAATTCGAGTTTATTTTGCCTTTTGAGATACCATCCAGCTTTGAAGATAAGCATAGCAATATCATCTACAAGGTAAAGGCGACATTTGAAAAGCCAAGTTTTTTTAGTCATACAAAGAAGTTTGAGAAACTTATAACTGTCTATAGTTATGTTAATGCCACTACAGAATCAGCATTACATGCACTTCACCTGACAAAGGAATTGTCCAGTTTCTGCTGTTCTACTGAACAAATTGTGGATTTAAAAATGCAGATTGATAAGACTTTGCTGTCGCCTGGTGAAAAAGCTTCTTTAAATTTGTGTGTAAGCAATCAAACTGATAAAGAGATCTACCTCACAGCTAAGCTGCGCAGCAGTACCAGATACGTAGCAGAAGGGGCATTCAGTGAGAAAGTAAAAATTGATGACAAAACAATTGAAGGGTGTACAGTTGTCAGCCCACCTATACTGGGGTTCAAAAGTACAAACTTTACATGTGGGATACCAACACTAACAAACTTATATTCAGTCCAGTACAGTGATATTGTAAGCAAAAAATACTTTGTGCAAATAACTATTCATTTGCCATTTCCACATAGAAATGCAAAAGGTATTATACCAATAGTTATAGGAGAAAGTCTTTCCCAAGAGGCTTTGGTGATAACAGAACGAGATGACAATATTGAGCCTAGGGTACAACCAAGCCCTAGTGCCCCTAGTGCCCCAAGTGATGGTGATCTTCCACCATCCTATTGGCAAGTGATGAATGAAAAAAAACCTAAAGATAAGACTAAGACGGGCAAGTAAAGAAAATTAAAAATGACAGGAAGAATGACTATACTTAACTAGTTATAGTAAGGTTATGTACCTAAGGGAATCATGGGCAAGAGAAACACTGTAATGTGATGTACCATTTTCCTTGCTCTGGGGTAACCCAACCCAAACTACTTTATAAACATCTAGCATCACATGCAATATGAATGATAAGGGGGACTGGAGTTTTTCCGAAGTTACAAGCTGAATTTCACAGTATGTATCCAGTGCCTACGCCCTGTATTAAGTGCACTTAAAATTTTATAATACTGCTTTTATGATTAATTATATGAATAATGGAAAATGCTTAAATATATGTTTAAAACTTTTCATATTCGTGTTTTAAAACCAGATAAGTAAGTTTATTTGGTAGTGAAAGGCGTCCAATATTGTCATCATAGGTTGCCATTGCTTACAACCTACCAAGTATGTTCCAACTGTCTTTTTATATTCGAACCATTAAGTCTATGTATGTATATATATTCCGCTCCGAACTTCGAATAAATAAGATTTTATTTTTAATCAGTACCTGGGATTCAACAGATGGAAGCCGAAACTAAAACAATTACAGCACCATCTGCATCCTGGTTCATTAAAAAGCTCTGGCAAGCTGAAACTAGCCACAGCTCATAGCCTATCATGGCTACGCTGGTAAGCAACTTAGGTTCCTACACGTAAAAATGAGCGAATATTAAAATTTCGTTTGTTACAACACAATATTAGTTTGTCATGCTATAATTATGTACCTATTGACTCTGTCCCTCGACAGTAAAATTCTCAATACAAACGATTTTGAATTTCCATGTCCATTAATAATTAGATTTATCGCGTATCAGAACTTTAATTTAATAAGTTCTGTCCCAGAGGTTTATACGGTTAAAATACGAATAGGCAGCGATTCCCTGTTATTCATATTCATGGTTTGGAAGCTTGTTTAACCTCCTGACTACCCGCGTCCTATACGTAGTACATAGGCCACAATGAAAATTCGACTCTTTGTCAATTTGACAGAGTTAAATTTAAATTGGCAAATTTTGATATTCGGTCGTCAGGAGGTTAATAGTGATAAACATAAAATATAATTTAACGAATATTACTCTAGTGGTTTCGTGCAACTCCGTGTTACAGTCGGAAATACATCAAGTCAAAACACTTACGCGAGCTCTTGAAGTGGATTTTAATTTAAATTTACTTACTGTTCTTTTTCTAACTTCTTCAGATGTTTTAATACGTAAGTAAATTTGACCAACAGAATACTACTACTCTACATATTTTCTCAAGTCTACTCGTATAAGACATTAAAAGAGGTATTATACACAATTAAATAAACAATTTGAGCTCCTTAAGATGGCTGTAATGCTGATTTTGACTCCCTTATGTGAAACTATAATTTTCTGAAATGGACCGCGTGCTCGGATCTGAAGATTATATCTACGTTTGCAAGAATTGCACAAATTGCAATCTACATTTTAAGATACAATTATATCACATCAATCAGCATGAAGTAGGCTTTCAACTACTGGCTATATTTTTATTGAAAAGCATGGATTATAATTTTATAAGGCGAAAACATTCTGACAGAATATATGACCTGACTAAGTAGGTACATATTTATCCTCCTGACTACCCGCGTCCTATACGTAGTACATAGGCCACAATGAAAATTTGACTCTTTGTCAATTTGACAGTTTTTAAATTGGCAAATTTTGATATTCGGTCGTCAGGAGGTTATAGACGTGACTGTACCGCTGTCGACAGTAACAGAGACATCAATGTAAAAAGTGTAACTATTGTCTCTTTCAATCTCTTGCTATTTGCTGAACACTTCAAAAATGTTGGTTCGGCTATCACGTGGATAAAGTTCAATACACCTAAAGAATATGCTAACTGACCTGCTGCTGTATATTGGTATCCAAGCTGCAAGGATTTGAACATAGGGCATCAACCATATCCAAAACATTTGCTTGTAGAGGTTTCTTAGCCGGCACGTTGAGCGCGTTCAGGTTATCGTCGTTCAATACCAGCACCGCCAGGTTGAATAGGTTAGGGAATATGGGTCCAATCCGTGTGTTTGTTGTGAGATCTTCTACGGCTAATTCTTTAGGTTTCTTCCTGAGGTTCAATATTGCTGAAATTTATTTTACGATTAGAGATGAAGCCCAGTTGAAAGTTTCATAACATAACGAATATGATCCAACCTACACCAAAAATCTAAATGTAAATCATGTTGTTGCGGCAAGAAATTTACTAAGTGATGATATTTGCATAAATAACATAACACTATTCTTGGTTGACTTGGTAGTTCTTTTTCGCCAACAATGGTATTGCTCCGAAATCCTTCTCAACAATATGTTTACACTTTTCATAATCGCAAGGGGTGCAAACTTTACTTTATATTTCTTTTTTCAAAATGTTCGTGAAGTAGACAAATACTACCTATTACCGGTTTTTTTTATTAGTTTGCGCGAAAGAGAAGGACAAGCTTTTGGCCTAACTTCCACCTATTAGAAAAAGGCTTGTTTCTTCCCTGCAAGGAGGGACGAAAGTGACACTTATATTCAAGAACCACACCTACAGAACAATCCCTCATTACGCTCAGGATTCTACTTTAGAATCCCTCACTACGTTTGGGATTCAATGTCGAATCCCGAATGAAGCGAAGGACTACAAAAATAGAATCCCAAACGTAGTAAGGGATGTATCATTTTGAACCCGTGTGATACAATCTATTATTATGTCATTTCTATCTATCTATTAAGCCTCTTATTAAGCCAAAATTAATAGTCTATTAAGCTTAACTACTTGCTTCTTAATTAAGGCAAACGTTGTGAGGAAACTTTTTCAATGTTACCATTATACATAAGGCGTATGTGAAACTACTACTGTAGGAACTACAGACTCTTTTGTAGAATATTGGCCAAATACAGCAGTAGAATAAAGGCAGGTGGTTGTTTACCTCTTGCAACTTTAGTGTAATAGTTTTGTAATGCAGCACTAATATTTGTGTGGTTGTTCAAGCTCTTCTCGTCTGTGATCCACTCCACTGATACAGTGGGTGTTGAGGAGTACACATAACTCTGTGACGTGATCGCATACTCCGTCACATTCATCACAGGCTCCTGGAAAATGTACAAAAATATAAGTAATGCATTTTTTTTGGTAGAAATTAACTTATATAAAATAGAATATTAAATCTGACAGACATTCATAGATAAAATTACCCATGCCCTGGTTGTATGATTTTTTTAATGAGTTAAGTACTTAGTGTGACGATGGCTAGAACGCAAAATGACAAGGCACGCACGTTTTATTATTTACGTTACACTCATCATCATCATCTAAAAATGTTGAACAACTATTTTTATTTTCTTCAAGATAGGGTAGAGGAGCCAAAAGATGAACATCCCCCAATAGATGAACGTTGTTCCTAAAAATTACAATAATTAAATCCTGACGTACTTTACAAGCTTAGGAATATTTTTTACTAAACCTTTAACACTTTTTCCGTCATAGACATTGAAACTGTAAAATAATAGATCCGTGTATGCAATTGTGAGAGCTCGCAGAAGATAGGCCTCGCGCCGAAATTGCCGTTTTCAATAGATGAACAGCGTTCAACTTTTGGGTAAAGGTTAGTTTTTTCACCAAGGGGGGTTTTTTCAAGGTTAGATTTAGTTTTATCTTAGGTATATTGTTTGTGATTGTATTTAATATGGTTGTAATATTTGACGAATAAATTATTTTGTTTTTTCAAATGCTTTTATAAATCCTTACGGAAGGTATCTACATACCTACTCCATTTATGTCTTAAATTTCTAGTTTGCTGTTCCTTGATTTTTTGATTAAAAGATGAACGGAACTTTCCTTGTCTAACTCAATTATTTTGGGGCTTATTTTAGTATGGAAACGGGACTGTTCACGGCATTAAACTATACCTAAAACATGAACTAAGAGATTATACTAGTTCATCTATTGGGTTGCATTCCAATACATGAACGATTGTGTTACTTCTCTTAGTTCATTTCATCAACATTGTGCCCAAAACTTGAACAAACTAAATTGATTCGTCGTCATTCGAAATTGGCCCATTTCAGCACATAATCATTTTTGTAAAAATATTGGACGGTGGAGGGTTTGGAATAGTTTAGTTTAGAATAATATTTTTAAAAAAATCTTTGTGAAAATTGGTTATAACATACGTAAAAAAATACCAAAGTTAGGTAAGTCACTTAATCATTCATTTATTGGTACCCCTACCCTAGTATAGAAACTGTGTTTAAATCGAAGTATAAAAGTACAAAAAGTCAATCATTAACCAGATAGAGCCTGGAAGGATTTTCTTGGATTTAATAACAAGTATATTTAATGATCAACTTATAGAAACACTCACAAGTGCACAGCAGATCTTTCCTTCCCCGACAGTGGCATACTTCACAGTGTTTGCTCCAACCACAGGGCTCGAGTCCGAGAGTGTCAGCACTGTATTAACATCCCAGGTATCCATTCGGGACTTCTTCATCATCTCACTGTGTAAAGCAATAGCCTGGAATATATGGAAACATAAAATTAAGTATGACAAACATTCATAATAAAATTTAAATTTAAAACCTCCTACTAACACCCATCATAAAGTCATCATTTAGTAGTGGAATAGAAAACGGGGTTAAGCTGTTACCTCTACAAATCATAGCTAAGAACTATCCCTGTTGATGTCTGTAAGATTGTCCTATAATATTTATTTATTTATCCTATCAAACAAGGCTTTTGTTCAACAAAACCACACTCAAATTGGTTTACACCTTTATGTAAATCACTTTTGAGTGTGGATTTGTATAATGTCACAGATAGACACACAGATACACCAATGAATCTTATAACAGAGGGCTGTTCATGTGTGTATTTTTTGTTGGCGTTTATAGAGAAGATTATGGTCCTGATGATATGACATCAATGGCTCTACACTTGGTGATTTAATGCTAAAAAAATATTTTCTTCACAATTATAATACCACTAATTCTGCAACTAATAGTGATTATTTTATTTTATTTGACCACTTAGAAATTGTTTGATACATGAAACAAAGAACCAGCAAAAAAACAGATTAACTCACACAAATAGTCTGTCGTAGCTTGTAGCTGACATCTTCTGCCAAGTTTGTGGCACCCTCCACACTGATCTCTGCTCCAACCTGGTCAGCCATGCATTGCACTGAGTCCACACTTACTCCAGCAAACTTGCCTTGTGATGTGGTGCTGTCCTGAAGACAGAAACATATCCTGCTTTATTAAACATCCTTCTAGCCTAGTTGCCGGTGACCCTGCCTACGAAGCACAAGGTCCCGTTTTCAAATCCTGGTCAGGGCATTTATTTCTGTTTAGCATGAATATTGTTGTGTTTAGTTTAGAGATGACAATCTAATTGAATTGTCACTAAGTGCTGTACTGGTTTGCCGAGTAAAAATAAATAAATGTGCGTACCCGCATTATAATCATAGCTTTTTAGTTTTTAGTTTTAAATGTGGAAAAAATGTTATTTTATTATTTTCGTGCACTTGTAAATAATGTATGCTAAGATTGTTTGTATTTCTCTATATAAGTGAATTGTAATATTCTTTTTAGAGAAATAAATTTCTTAAACCATAAACCATAATATTTGTTTCGGAGTTATGGATGTTACATATATTTTTAAGTATTTTTATGTAGGTATCTAGGTATCCTTTACACATATATTCTTGTCTAGTACCCAAAACACAAGCTTTATTAAGCTTATTGTGGGATGAAGTTGATTTGTATAAAGATTGTACCATAATATTTATTTACTTATTTATGCAACATGGATTATACAATACAATTAAAAACTGAATATTTACCACAATTGACATTTTTACAGAGAAAGATGTCATGGAAGTTGTTAGCACAAAGGCCAGTAGTAGCAGTGACTGTATGTAATAAAAAGTGAACTAGAGGGTAGACCACTACAATGTGTAGTTGTACCCACACAGGCAAAAATTAAACCTCGAATTACATCTTTTATTCTATACAGATGGAGTTTGAATAAGCTTTAAATTCCCGAACATGTTAACTCACCAACACAGACTACCATGAAAGTCTGATTTGGTATGGTATCCAATTTGAATATTCGAAGCTTTTTATACGTTATACACAGTTCTTATATATTTTTAGTTGCGATAGTAAATAAATAATTATAGCGTATTCATATTTTTATTACAATCAAAAAGTCACGCGATTTCGTATGCAGTAAATGTTTTGCCGCCAGTTGGCATGGAAAGTCTGTGAGCTTGTTAACTTGCCTTTTCGTTGAGCGGAGGAGTATCACACTGACTGGAGCCTCCAGATTCTGACGCCACGGATTTATTTCTGTCCCGGTCTCTATTGCTGCTTACTTTCTTCGTGTGGTTTTTCATACTTGTTGATGAATTTGACATTTTTCTAACAGTGGTAAGCAATGTAACTGAGGATTTTTATGAATTATACAAAGAATTTATCCGTATAGGCATTTTACGTGTTTTAATATAGAAAGTACATATTATAAGTTAAAAACAAACTCATCACCTAATCTACACAGGTACGATTTTTTGTGATTTTGTGATTATTCTGTTTGACACTACGCTTGACAATTGTTCGTTTTTTTTTAAATTTGTTAGTCTTAATCGAATCTGGATACTGTTTTTTTCAGCCAATTCTAGTGGCAGTTTTAAAAAGACATTGTTGAAAACGTCACGTTTAGTTTTCACACTGATTAGTTCCACGTCTTTAAAGATGTTTTGAACAGTTTGTCTGGAAAGAATTAAAGAAATTAGACATGCGCGAAACAGTGCTTCAAAAAGTAATGCAACATTACATCACGTCTTCGAAAACGTACCATCACAGTGAGATATCACATCAGACATCACTCGAAACATCACCCCGGTCGGTGGTAGCTCGTTCGGCACGCAGCGCACAGCGAGTACGAGCGGGACGGTATCAGTCGCCCGCTCTTCGCATTGCTCGAGACGGCGCTATGCTCGGGTAATGTCGCATCGAGTGATGTTTGGTGTGATGCTTGTTTTCTCGGAGTGATGCGTAATGTGACGTCACGCGGTCGAGTGACATTACATTTGTGATATTACTCGCATTACTTACACATGTCTAAAAGAAATGTCATGTTGAATACGAGAAGGAATACTTTTTGATGTGTTGGAGTTTCAATATTTTTATTATTTATTTCACGATTACATCGGTGTAAATAATACGTGAATCCTTAATCACATAATCCTAAAATGACATCTTTTGACGCAAAATTTGATGTAAGTATTGTTATATTAGATAAAATACTTTCGGTTTGGTGGTGGTTTATTTCTCGGAAAGGACTTTTCAGTATGTTCTGTGCCTGAAAGAATACAAATCTTCGTTATCAGATGCAAAAATACACGTATCCTACTACAGTCCAATATAATGCATAATTCGCTTGACTTCTGGTTTTTTGATGCATTTCACGCATGTTATATTATGTTGTATTAATGATTACTGTTATTAATATGAAATTAATGAGTCATAACATAATGTTTATGATCAAAGCAAGTCTTTTGGAATAGTATTTGCATCCAGCAGCAAAATAAGAGTAAGATTAAGCCATCATATACCATAGAGCTGTAAATTTTTCTGGTTTTTTGGCAACTGTCTGGAATAAATGTATCTACAACCAAATTAAATTTAAAATGATATATTGTTACATTTACTTTAGATTGTCATATTTTTTGCTCAATATTCCAGATGTATCCAGCAGGGGATGTGGGAGTGGTGGAGGGGGAAATGAATGTTCCTACACGGGGGGTGCCCTCGGGGGACAGTATGGAATTCAACACCCTGGATGAGCCCATCAAAGAAACATTTGTGAGCCTACTATACTTTATGAAGTACTTTAATTCAATTCAAATTGTTTAATGCCAGAATATAGGTATTCCATAGATTAGAGAGATCAAGATTTTTCACTACTTGTTTAAAAAAAGGAAATGAATGCTGGAAAGGAGAAATGAGAAAACACCATAGGAGTGCCTTGTTGTTTATCCTGTTTTTGACTTTCCAGTGTTGTAATCATAATAAATATAAATGATTACTGTCTGTAATCATATCTAATTACTCTCTGTTGTAAATTGTATATATTTTTTTAATTTTTATACTTTGTGTTTTAGCTACGTGACCTTAGAGCAGTTGGCAACAAATTCTACCATGTCCTTATACCCAGGGAAAAGACAAGTTTGTTAAAAGAATGTAAGTATGTTTTACATGGTAATATGAATTACACTATAAAATATACAATTTATAGAGCAACCCAAATTTACAAGTTAGTTTATCATTTCTATCTAGTAGCATTTTCAATATTTTTATTTTTATTTTTCAAAAATTCAATTTTAGGTGTTTTGGTCTAAAACTACAATTGAAATATTGTAAAAGAAATTGTAACTATTCTAATTTTTGAGCACCTTGAAAATGGTGTTTGGCGAGTGACCACGGTGGTGCAGCGCTAAAACAGCTATTCAGTTTTCTATCAATGTGTCCCCTCCATCGTGATGAAATGCGGGAAATGATTTTATGTTTTAAAATAATTGTCAAACTTTCAAAATTTTATTGCAATAAACTTTCCAGAAAATAATTTTTATAATTTAAAAATAATATGCCAGTGACAGAACTTTTGGACCGACTACGTAGTCTTCTACGGAATAAATGGAACACTTTTGAACATTTTCACACAAAATTATTGAGTAAAAAAATGTTAAATTTGGTGAGTTTTGGTAGAAATACACGAACATTAGCCAAGTTTTCTGGCTAAACAGTAACCTTTTTACAAAAACGAATATGCAATTATAATGCTTAGGTCACAGAGCACGGACCTCTTTAGTGTGACAACCTTACATATAGAGGAGCCTTTGGCTGTGATTCTCATAGAAATCGACCGTGTCAGGTAATTTTGACATGTTATTGTCAAAACTGCCATACGTGCTATTAATAGGGTTGTGATATGGGTCGATATTGTATATCGATAGATAAGGAGCAGTTATTAAGATTTCACTAAAAATTACATGGAGTAAAGTTATGCAAATATTTTTATTTCTTACCTTATTTTAACCTCTGTTTCAAAATCAGACACTCAAATGACTTCATTGTTATTTCATTTTATTACTGCGTTATGGTTTAAGTGAATTGTTTCTTATATCAGTATTCTATAATGAAGCGATGCTAGTACTATATTAGTACAACATAAGACGAGGATATTTAATTATTAACACAAGAGTAAATAAAGAATTGACGCAATTTTAAATACATATTTTATTTACAATAATTTAACTAAGGGCCTGTTTTACAATCTCCAGTTACAGCTATCTTTCAGATAAAACCTAACGCGCTCTCTTTCTTTACAACACTTTTATTTACAGTAATGTGCTATACACGAACGATATAGAACAGGTGTATTAAGTGGTGTAAACAAGATATTACGAACGAATGTGAATTTAAGTCACAGGTTGAGTCGAAGACGAGATCGTAATTCTAGTACGGCTCGTGATACACACAATGTTTTTCCTCACATTTGCGAGGAAATAAATAAACTTACTGCAGATAAATATACAATCGTTATTAGCGGTAGTTAGTAGAACATTCAAGCAACACAGGAAGTGGTGTCCACATACATAAGGTACCTCTACCTCTTACGAAGTCCTACTAGAGAGACTAGTCCATATACAAAAATAGATCGAAGTGTGCAAGATTTATTATTGTAGTTGTATTCATTGTTTATGTGTCAGTTTCACCATTATTGATTGCTTTTTGTATGTATAAATGTGTGAGAAGTGCGCCTGTGTGCACGTTTCCCCTCGCAAAAATTTGGACGGGATTAAGATGTTGCTGTGACGCCTCCCAACATGTTGAAAGCCTCTGTTGCTCGAAGAGCTCATTCTGTACAACTACTGGACATAGGCCTTCCTCAGGGACTGCCATAGACACCCGCAACCTTTACCAGTCAGCCAGCCAGTCGTCAGTTTATCTTGTGGGAGCCTTCCCACGCTGCATCGTCTGGTGCGTGGTTGCCATTCGAGAACTCGCCGACCATACCGACCATACCACAAGCCCGTAAAATGGGCGTCATTACAATGTATTCGAGTTCCCATTAACCAATTTTAAGGTTTGCTCTTTGTTCTGATACACACTGTATATTGTATTGTGTATTTTTTTAGTATTTCAATAATATTTAAATAAAAATTCATCTTACTATTTTAGTAAGGCATATGACATACACTATCGATAACAAATGCAGCTTCGTGTCTCTTCCCTATTTCTCTTGCCCATACTAATTTTATATTGAATTAATTACATATTATTTAATTACCTGTGATACGAAACGTTTGAATTTTGTTTATTTACAAATTTGCTTTGGTTGCGGCACCCGATTATTGAGCAATGTGGCATTTTTGAAGTATATTAATTTTATTATTACTCCATGACGGGGTACTGACTGCTACTAACTGTCACATATGCGCCGGGCGCATATGCGAGACACGAGTTTTGGCTCTCAAGCCGTCTCTCTATAGGCGCGTCGCCCTACGACTTCCAATCTCTTTGGCTTAGGTCATACTCTATCAAAAAACTATAAATAGTGTATACCCATATCTAGTGTGTTTTTTCTTAAACAGCACTTCAAATTGCTCTGAATATCGCTATAAAATATACAACATAATAAATAGAAAACTCCCGTGAGTATTAGACATATTAACATACTTAACCCGGTCTAAGTATGTTAACATAATAAATGTACTGGCAGTCCTGCTCGAGAGCTCACAGAACGTGTAAGTAGTGGATATCGAGATATTGGGTGGCTGAGTAGCCTCTGTTGTAGTTGGGATCCTTTGGTATGCCTATTTATTAAGATAGCGTGTAAATGTATCTTCGCGCGTTATTGTGCAAAAGTCGTAGACTCAACTACGGAACCCTACAATGAGCGTGGCCCGACATGCTCTTGGCCGGTTTTTTTTGTTTCTTATGAAATTTTAACTACACAATAAAGTTTTAAAATAAATTCCAGGGGACTTATGGGGCCCATTGCTGTTGTGCACAATGATGGCCACATTCCTGCAAGGTTCTGCCGAGCGCGCCGACAACTCCAACGATGGCGGGCCTGAGTTCGCCGAGGTGTTCGTGCTCGTATGGATAGGCGCTGCAGTTGTCACCATCAACTCCAAGCTGCTGGGAGGGAACATGTAAGATCTTCGTTCCCTGATTATTGAGAATGGTAACCACGTTTACGCTGTCTCCATTGATTGTGGCCAATGTTCATTAAGTTGTGTTGACTATGGTCTCTGCAGTGGGGAAATGGGTTGAATAAGCACACCAAGTGCTTGACAGCCCGCTCGATTCCGGCCGAGCGTCCCTACATAACATAACATAACATGGTCTCTTCTAAATAAGTACCTATGGGTATCCAGAGTAGATACCCATAGGTACCTAGCAATCTTTTTAAGTGTGTATATCTGCATCTGCATAATTGTACAATTTATACATTCGTTAGTCATACTGACATTAATATTCAAAAATGGTTAAAAACACGGTTAAAACGGGTCTCTCTGAGCCGCGGAGGTGACAACACCACTATCTGTCCGATGACGACTGCCCGATGCAGTCGAAACATGTCACGCCTCTTGGGATAAAAATACGTGGATGTAAATGTAACTGAAATGATAATGAAATATTTTGTTCCAGCTCATTTTTCCAATCGGTGTGCGTGCTGGGCTACTGCCTGTTCCCGGTGGCGCTGGCGCTGGTCGTGTGCCGGATAATCCTGTTCTCCACGCAGAACACCTTCCTGTTCTTCCTGCGCTTCGTCATATCCATGGTCGGGTTCATGTGGGCGACTTTTGGTAAGTAGACCCTACGTGAGAATTGACGTATTTTTCTAGCTCGTACTGCATGACGTGTTCTACTCTGCGTTTTCCCCGTTATACATATGATATGTTGATGTGACCAGTTACGGTTAGTCGCCTATATTGTAGGTACCTAAATTAATCCAACTTATAAAGACGAAGGATACCCGCCAGTTTGGTTACTATTTGACTTCACGCGAGCCGTCTCGCGCTCGATAAAGACACCTGTCACTCAATTTCTACGTGATTCGATAATGTGTCGTACATCCACGATATAATTGACGCGCTGTCATGAGCTAACCGTGCTAGTTATACTTAAGACAAGCTGATAGTTGAATCTGCATTTTAAAATGAAAAGTCAACAACTAGTTTTTTTTTCAGTGATGGTGTTACTTACATACATTATTTCCCTTTTCAGCGGCCACAAAATTCCTAGGCGACAGCCAACCAGAAGGCAAGAAGGCACTGGCTGTCTACCCCATATGCCTGTTCTACTTCATCCTATCATGGCTCGTCGTTTCCCACAGCAACGTCTAAACGCACACTAAGATAAGTGTATTTGTGTATTTATTATTGTGATACGGACAATTTACTAGGGTAATTATGTGAATAATTTATGTAAATTAAGTCATAGTTATTGACTGTTAATATAATGCTATCGGATCAATTCTAATCCGTCTTATTTATATGTAAGTAACTATAATTCTGACAAGTTTATGTTATCGAGCCGACAATGTTGATACAGCTGATTCTTCTCAGACTACTTTGTATCCTGATGCAATGTTTTTCAGTATTGAACATATCTGTAGATAGGTCAACGTATTGACAATGATGATAGATATATAGCCTTTTTTGCACAGTTTGTCGAATATAATGTGATATTGGTGTTCGACATCAGTGGCTCACGTCCAGACTTGAAACTACGAGCATGGGGTCCAGGTGCCAATGGCTTTAAGCAACGTACACCGACATCGCTCGCATGAATTTGCATTTGTTTAAATGCCCTACTACACATAGACGGATTCATCGGTAGATGTGCATCCGCGGACGTGCGGACGGAGAAATTTGCTAATCTGTGGTAGATATTTGACGTCTGCAGATGCATCTGTCTCAATCCGTTTGTTGTCGGTTTTGTAGCACAGATAAAGGGAGTAGCACATATCGTGCCCACACATCGACGACTGCAGACGCGCCTGTCGCGTCGTTCTATGTGTGGCGGAGGTATAACATGGAGGCGACGCCGGACGCACCCCAGGTCGTGTCACTCGTGCGTCCACTCAGTTTGCACTCTTATGCTGACTGATATTACAGAATTAAGCATAAATTGTATTCAGATAGTCCCGTCTAGTCGCGTTAGCGTTACAATCATAAACATGATGTGAACCGCGAGACAAGCTAATATCAGGCGGTTTTTAAAAAATTACCAGCTAAATAATTTACGTCATAGGTTTTATTAGCTCTTCTGTACTTGATAGACTACTTTTTTTTATTACACGTTTAGTGAAATGCCTTATAAGCGTTTAAACCACTATAGTTATTTGTGCAATCATGTTTTAAATAAGTAAATGTTATATACAAGCCTTATTGAGCTTAGTGTGGACCTAGGCCCATTTCTGCATGATTGTCCTATAATATTTATTTATATTATATGTATCTTGGCACGATGACAATGACTAAGTCGGTTGTGTATTATTTTTGATGAAATGTAAATTATTTATTGAACAGCATTACATTCCAGACCTACTATAGTCGATGTATTTCCGAATTTACTTACTCTGCTGCCAAACAGCGGTTTTTGTACACCTATAAATTAAAAGGCTATTTTCCGTCCGATTTAGTTTTATTGAAATCCTGTAAAACATCAAAATTGTTATAAAAATAAAAATATTATTATGTTAGGTAAATAGAATTCGAGATTTTCAGTTCATTGAATTGGTTTGACGAAGACACTTGTCCCACCAGCGGCGATTGGCGATCAGCGAGTAGCATCTTTCTACGCGGGCGAGTGATTCTCTAAGGAAAAGTACTCGCCGGCAGTGTGAACGGCCACCGGTGAACTATAAATATATCCATCTCTTTTATTTACACGGAAGCGATTATAGCGATTTGTTCGTTTCTCGGGCGAGGAAATCGCTGATAGCTCATCGCTTACTCGCTCTTGGTGGGACACGTGCCGAAGCCTGGTTGTTTAGGGCGGCATAGCAACTGCCAACTAGACTAGTTTCCTCACAACATACAATATTATGACATACAGTATAACAATAAGTACTAAACACAATGCTGCCTGTATTGCATGCCCTCTCAGGAACCTTCATTTAAGTGCGTAAATAGTAATATATTTGTTTATCAAATCTACACATCTCATAAATATATATATTCCTTTGTATGTGAATTTTATGGTTTAGCAGGTGCACGTTTATTTATTACATAAATACCAGGCTCAATAAATAGCTACTCTACCATATATCAACTTTATAGACAAAAGAAATTTAGCTCTTTTGATACTACAATTGTGCAGTGGCTAATTATACTGAAAAATTGTTATGCAGTAATTTCTTTCGACTACAATGTTTATCTTATACTTATTTATCACTATCCTATCACATATAATGATTATGCAAAAATTACGAAAAACTTTTAGTAAGACGTAATGAAGCACACAGATATGACTTATACTTTTTATATATAACCATATTCCATATATTTCGTGGCATGTAAATAGTAATGCTTTTCATATATAATTATATAAATTTGGACTGAACCTTGAAGCCATATGAACAACACAATTTTTGAAATACTGGAAAATTATATTTTACGTATTTGAATTATTAAATTATTTCACAAATCTACAACAAACAAAGTCAAAATACAGATTGCAGGAGTATTATTTAAAAATACAAATTACAAGATGTTTGCATAAATGACTTTCTCTAGCAAAAGGGCTCTGTCAGTTGCCAATAACAGCTGTCTTAAGTTCCCGCTAATCTCTAGTATATCTACGAGTGCAAAGAGGGATCGTTTGTATCCTTATGGCACAAGCGTCTTGTTGAGTACCGATAAAACACACGACGATGTATGTGCAAAGAGGTGCCTTTATATCCTTATATTGATCGAGTACAAACAATCCCATTCGCCAGAGAATGACAAGTACATAACTTAACTGACTAAATTAACTAGAGTCCGTGCCGCTGGAGTTTTTGTCGGGGCTATGCGGCGGCGAGGGTTTCGGCGACGTCTGGGGCGGGATCTGGTACGTCATGTGCATGTGGAAGGAGTCCCTCGACTTCCGCGCGTTCTTGTACGTGAGCGAGTTGGCGCGCGGCTTGCGCCGGGAGAAGTGCCGCTCCACCCACTTCAGCATGGCCAGCACCGAGTCGGGCGACGACAGGCGCCGCTCCGCTGACGTCTTGGTGATGTTCGACGAGGTGATGCGGAATGTCGCTGCCATACCTTTCAAGGCCTGGAATCATTCAATCGTGCTGTTTTTAACACTCATTCGTTTTAAAACACTGACCATGCTCCGCAAGATAAACATTTAATGTCATACTGATCAACTTTTCAACTAAAATTGAATATGACTTTAATACTAATGTTGTCATTAGTTATTACAAAGGCTTATTTAGGAAAGTTGTTGTTAAAATACAACTTTATGTTTTTCGTACTCCTCAAAAGAAACATTCCATCCTATTTGTCTATCGCGTGACCCTAACAAACGCAAAAAGTATAGGCGAGAATTAAGCAAAAACAATACGCAAAAAAGCAGAGCCCAAAAAGGACCTACTTACAAAAATACTAAATTATAATGCAGAAAACATATAGGCTTGTAGAATATTTCAGTATTAATATCAAAATAATATATGAAAAAATATTGTGCCCTTGATGTAAATTACGGCTCAGAATCAAATGGCAGCAAAATATACTAACCTGCATAGCATCTTCATCCGTGTTGTCATCACCGGCGTAGATGATACGGATGCGTTCGCTCCAGTCCAGCCCGAACGCCGTCCTCAGGATGTATATGGACGCGCGACCTGGTGACAAACACACAATTATTAGAAAATAATTTACTTAATTATAGTGTTTAGCCCGCATAACTACCAAAGTACTGCCTACTAGCCTGCTACCGATGTAACAAATATTCGCATTCGAAAAATTCGATGCGAACATCGCCTATATTTTATTTATTTATTTCATAATTTTTTGGCCGAAAGTACTACCTTCTCTGTGTCCCAAAATATCTAGGTGGCAAGACTGCAACATACTTGTTTAATCAAAGATGTAGACGCTAAAGCACATGGTATTTGCGTTCCATTGCGTCTGTCTAATATTTTTTAGCATTCTGAACAATATGTTGTGTATAATATTAGCAAAATGCGGGGAAAACCAATATTCGCATTCGCGAATATTCCAAAACCGATATTGGTTACATCGCTACTACCTACCTGTCACAAACCTATCAAATAATTATAAAGCTTTTGCAATACATTTATTTTATAAACTTCATGTTCATTACAAAATAAGCATATTAAAACTACAGGTCCTAAATGGAAATGACTTCTAATCGCGGGTAACAAGACGTCAAATACGCAATGCTATTTATTGAAATCAGTATTGGATTTTAGTTACCTACTGCTAGCGACACCGAATGACAAGTTGGAAAACACTATGTAGTTGATGTAAGGGACAGCGACCAAATCAGAAAAACGAAATTTTAATAAGAAATAAGGATATAATATATCGCCTTGATTAACTGCAACCGTGAATAATAATCTACTGTCTAATCAATAAATTTTAGGAGCTTGAAGACGGCTACTAGCGACATCTACTGACGAGTAGCAAGCAAATAATTCCAATAATAATCCAGCAAATAATCAAGAACTCCCGTCGGCGAGTCGGCACTCGGTATTACTATTCACAACCCAACCTAAAGTCTACTTATTGGAGTCGAACAAATGAGTGATTGGCGGAAAGTGTTTTATTTTATTCTCTTAAAAAAATGCAAATTTTTGTTATCAGAGTACAAGACAAGTGTCTGTAGACTTTCAACTGTTTCCGAACAATGAATAAGAACCATTATAACCTCATTGTAAGAACTTTTACATAATATACGTATAATAACAACGCATTTTAACTAATATACTACCCGCACCAATTGGACCAAAGTGATAATTGAAAACCGGTCCAAATATTGTAAATATTTGTACTCAAACACGGCTAAAAATATCACTCGGTCAGTTCATGTATTCTCGACTATAGCTATAGGTACACAAAATACAAATACAAGTTGTTTATTCCCTTGAACAAAAGCTAATGCCATCTATTCAAATATGTAATAAATGTCATCCCCGTACCCCTGTCAGTTGCATCTCCGAGCGTCATGGCATTGTGAGCACTTCGCGTGTTTTTTTTTATAATTATAAAGTGTAGTTTTGATCCAATGGAAGTCTGTTTTGGATTTTCATTACTTTTTACATGTTCATGTTTGGTGTTTTTAAAATTATTCCTTATTATACTCTTACAAAATAATCTAATGCAAAAACTTCGAAGATAATATGAAAACTAAGTATGCAGTTACAAAGATAAGTAAATTCACTACTCTCTATATTTAAAATCTTCAACTTTAGCCATAGGTAAAGTTTTACCCTCAAGGGGATCATTATACCTCACCTTCCCCTATCGTCCCGGATTTAGGGTAAGTGGAGTGGCTCTAGGTGTTGTATGCTGAGATGGTCGCCAAAAAGCCGATCTACTCTCTCGTGTTAACTAATTAGCAAAATGGTTCTAGATGAAAAGAGTTTATCTTATGTATACCTACCTAATGCAAATGACCATGTTGGCTTAAAATCGTGAAAGTTTAACTGTTCCATATAATGAGAGTTGTATTAGCAGTGACAGTAAATTCGTACCTTTGTTCCACGGCACAGGCGGCTTGGCCTCGATGGCGCAGTGCGCGTCGTGCGCATTGAACCCGGCCGCTGTGATGAGCGCTCGCGCGCGCTCGGCCAGCGCCGCGCGTTTGGTCATCGGTGTCTCGCGGAAGTGGAATGTAAGAAGGGCGCCCTTGTTTTCCACCCAGGCGCCGTCTTTGCACACCTGTAAGTTACAAATATTTTATTGTAGAGACTATAGCGAAACGCACGGTCCAAGTCAATATATCGCTTATTGTTCAAACCAATACGAGTATATGATGGTCAGCGTCTGCTAGCGTCTGCGGCCCACTATAAATTGGACGAGCGACAAGATAGTTCTCTTCTTATTTGGATTATATTAAACAACTTTTTTGTAGGCATTCATAGCATGTCCAATGAATTGATCAGTTCCGAGTGGACCGGATGAACCACCAAACAGTCAAGTACCTATAGAGTTTCATATTACCTGTTCCTGCAGCGACTTGAGCAGGTCGGTCACCTTGCCCTGCATCTCCGTGGGCATGGGGTGCACGAACTTGCTGCCGTCGGGGTGCAGGATCTCCAACCCGTGGTTGCCGGCGTACGTGATACCTTCGATGCCCACCTGGAACACCATTATTTGACTTAAACTTAAACTATAGACTCCCTCGAACAGTAGGTAAAAGGTCAGTAAAAATCTCCGTGATGAGAATAATTTTTTGGGTTGACTAACAAGAACTGTTTAATTAATTCTGCACCTTAGTAGAGTAGAGCTATGGTCACCCTATTTTTTTTGCTAGGGCTAGGAAATGACCATGAATTATTGATTTTCATGTCATGAGTTATTTTATGCTAAGTAATTCTACATAAACATAAGACTAGGAGAGCATCTATCAACCCAAATTCAATACTGTATTAGGATAGTATTATAACAGATGTAGTGCATAATTATTTTCTGTTTATATATTATTTGCTATTTCAGTCAGTTTCAGTATTAAAAGTACCGAGTTCGATTGAAGTAGCATGACAAATACGAATGTTTCCGAGAAAATACGAAGGAAAGTCATGATGCACTACATCTGTATATCGGTTCAATTAGGGTAACGGACGGGGATTTACATATCCCTTAGGTACTCTTATTTAACCTATGGTCAACGATATAATTATTGTAACAAAAATAAAGGTAACTACCTAATATTTATATTTTAGGCACAAAGGAATAATGTTTACTTGTTAAACAGGAAAATAAACAATCTTAATAGCTAAAGTACGTATCACCGAATTAATTGAACTGGTAATCGATTGCGGACCGCTTCATTGTTGCAAGCGTTACTAACATTATCTTGATGTTGACTCTTAGCTTCTATTAGGCAATATGGCTACGAATAGAAAACAAACATGCATATCGGTGACCGGCCCCTTTTCATTGACTATTGACTACGCAAATATTACGTAACATGTAACTTAGATACGCTTAACCAGGTTACCACGGTATAGATAGAGTAGGTAGTATATATAAGTGAGTATACATAAGGAGAATAAATATTTTTGTTAAAGCAGTGGTGATAAGCGAGTCAAAGTTCGCCTGATAGTAGAGACCTTGCGGAATCTCAAGGCGTTCGTACGTTCACACCCACTAAGAAGATGTTATTTGTCATTGCGCTGTCTTGAAATGTGTTTGCTTTCCTTCGGATGCTTGATTCGGATAAACAGTTTATTTATTTTCACTCACGTCAAGTCACGGCATCTTTTTACTTCCTTGTTAAATGAATACGAATCTATTTATTTTCGTTTTTGGCTCGTGCGAAAAATATTAGAGACTTATGAATAGTGGACCTACATTGGGCAAGAAATATACCCACTCATAATTGTTTTTCAAATGTATCATTAGGTTTTTAAATTGAGAATTCACTATTAATTCGTTCATGCACTTTTTAACTTGACTGTACCTAACTTTTTAGGGTTCCGTACCAAAATGGTAAAACAGGAAACCTTATGGTGTGACTCAGTCTGTCTGTCTTTATCTTTGAATATCTCGAGAAATATTAAAGCTACCGATTTGGAACAGTTGTTAACAAGGTTAACCCAGACACACTAAGAGAGGATTTATCATATATTTCCGATAAAATAGGGGGCAAAAGTAGAAATTTTAGTTAATAGATCATGTGGGGTATCAATTGAATGGTAAAACAGGAAACCTTATGGTGTGACTCAGTCTGTCTGTCTTTATCTTTGAATATCTCGAGAAATATTAAAGCTACCGATTTGGAACAGTTGTTAACAAGGTTAACCCAGACACACTAAGAGAGGATTTATCATATATTTCCGATAAAAGAGGGGGCAAAAGTAGAAATTTTAGTTAATAGATCATGTGGGGTATCAATTGAATGGTAAAACAGGAAACCTTATGGTGTGACTCAGTCTGTCTGTCTTTATCTTTGAATATCTCGAGAAATATTAAAGCTACCGATTTGGAACAGTTGTTAACAAGGTTAACCCAGACACACTAAGAGAGGATTTATCATATATTTCCGATAAAAGAGGGGGCAAAAGTAGAAATTTTAGTTAATAGATCATGTGGGGTATCAATTGAATGGGCTTGATTTGCACATTGCAAAACAATTTTTAATATTTTTTTACAGTGATTTTGTCATCTATTAACGAAAATGTAAAAAAAATATTTCCAAAAAAACTTTACGTGTTAAAAAAATAACAAGAAAAACCAAAAACTCGCATCCTAGCTCTATGACGTGCTGACTATGTCAGTTGCAACTAAAAGTATGTACGGGACTCTCGGTGCGCAAGTCCGACTAGCACTTGGCCAGTTTTTTTCTTTCCTTGATGAATATGCAGAACCCACGAAGGCATAACATAACTAAAGCTAAGGGCGCTCATCGACCAAAAAGTGTGTCCACGTGATAAGTCCAACTAGAGGCTTGAGTCTCGTTTTGATTAAGGGAGTAATAGCTAATAGGGAGTAAGTACTTAATACCTAATAGGGAGTAATAGGTAATGTCAACATTTCAAGTCACTTATTCTGGTAAGAACATCTTTTATGGAGCATTAGCACATGTAACACGTAAGCCTACTTACATAGTTGAATTATTTTAATAATTTAAAGTAGGTAACTAGTTATTGTTATTTAAGATGTTAGACTCAAAGAAAATTGTTTATTGTTTAACTTGATTTATTGACAGTTGGCAACAAATTATTAAATAATATACGTACTTTCAACAACTGGGTAGTACTCTCAAAAGTTTGATTTATTTTTGCGTAATCCCGATAACTTACGTTACGTATAGTTGGTATTATTCAAAACTATGTGCGTAATATTTATAAACATGGGCAGAAACGGTTAACCTTTTACAATAGCATTGACGTCATATAATAAATGTTTATTACACGTGCTAATGATTACTATTAATTAGTACTTATATAGGCCGTTACTTTTGTTTACTCAGTGCGTTCGACTGTGTGCTTAGAAAGATAAACTGTGACCTGTATACTCAGTAATATTATAGATAATAATAATTGTGTCATTACATTTTATTTTCAATATTTATGGAACTGTTTTAATAGTCGTAAGTCGTTAATTAACTGCCAATGTTCTAATTATTTGTTCAATGGTGCTCGTAAAGAGTGTAGGCATTAGATACTTAATGGATTTCCCTATTTGACACCTGTTTGGAAATCCAAAACGCTTCAATCGTATTAAATAATTGTGCGTGCCAGATGATCTCTGGTTATTATAAAAATTCTAAAATTCAGAAGGGCTCATCCATTAATTACGTCACACAAAATTCATGATATTTTGACCCCTCCCACCCCCTTGTCACACATGGTCATATTAGCCTTTTTTGTCAAATTAGCACAAACAAATATATAGAAAAAAACTTTATGTTTTATAATTGAAGTATAATGTATTTCATACTTTTTATGTATTTTATAAATATGTGTACCAGACGTCACGAAATTTGAAATTCCTGTCTTCCCCTTGTATAGCAAGTCACACTAGACTTCTTCCCACCCCCTATAAGTGCGACGTAATTAATGGATGAGCCCAAAGACATCAGAGCTATAAGTCAGTTTGGTCTCATTATTTTTAATCTCCAACTGCAATGTGACAAGAGACTTCGTACGAGAGTCGGTTGCTTCTACTCACCATGTTTTTAACGTTGTCCACGTTTCTGCCGGAAACGATGGCGATGTAGACATCGGACATGTTGGACAATCTCTGCAGCACGTGTTTGGTTTCTAGTGGAAGAGTTGCAAGGTCTGGATGTGGCGCGATGGGCGCCAACGTGCCGTCGTAATCCAAGAGGAGGGCCAGTTTCTGAGTGTAGCCGATGTATCTGTAAACATTACCATTATGTAGTTACCTAACGTTTCACATTAAATGATGATCAATGGGATATCAATTATCGGTTCTTTATCCAGCCGTTGTGGTCATTGATCTGCTCGATGATTGGACCTACTGGGGTGGTTTGATATATCAGTGACGTTGAGTTTTAAAAAAAATGCTATTACACATGCAAACTTTTTTTTCTAATTCTTATTTCTTTGGTAACTGGCTGGCATATTTTTTATTTATTCCGACTTGGTCCGAGAATTGTTGTAAAATGGAGAAAAGTGAATTTCGTGTGCTAATTAAGCATTACTTTTTACGAGGATAGACCATAAAAGAGACTGAAGACCGGCTTAAAAAGTATTATGGGGAATCTGCTCCATCCCATGGAATGGTTCACAAATGGTTTACAGAATTTCGTTGTGGACGTACCATCACCAATGACGCGGAACGCACTGGAAGGCCGATTGAAGTAACCACTCAAGATATCGTGAACAAAGTCCACGATATTGTTTTGGCTGACCGACGAGTGAAAATACGTGAGATAGCTGAGACTGTATACATTTCATCTGAGCGAGTTTTTCATATCTTGCATAATATTTTAAGTATGGAAAAGCTTTCCGCAAGATGGGTGCCGCGATTGCCGACAGCCGAGCAGAAACGACATCGCGTAAGAACTTCCGAAGAAAGTTTAGCCAAATTCAAGCGTAATCCTAATGATTTTTTACGTCGTTTCGTGACAGTGGATGAAACATGGATCCACCATTATACCTACACCGGAGACGAAAAATCAGTCAAAACAGTGGACTGCTGCCAACGAACGGGCCCCAAAGAAGGCAAAAACAGTTAATTCCGCAGGAAAGGTAATGGCCGCTGTTCTTTGGGACAGCCAAGGGGTTATTTATCTTGATTACCTAGAGAAAGGTAAAACAATAAATGGCCTTTATTATGCTGCCTTATTGGAAAAATTCAATGCAGAAGTAGAGAAAAAACGCCCACATCTTGCGAAGAAGAAAATACTTTTTCATCACGACAATGCCCCTGCACACTCGTCGGCAGTCGCAACGAACAAATTGGTAGAATTACGTTACGAAATACTGGCCTACCCACCTTATTCTCCAGATTTGGCCCCATGTGATTTTTATTATTTCCAAATATGAAAAAATGGCTGACTGGGCAAAGATTTTCTTCAAACGACGAAGTCATAGCAGCGACTGAAGCTTATTTTTCAGGCTTCGACAAAAAATATTTTGTAGAGGGGTTGAAAAAGCTTGAACGCCGCTGGGTTAAATGCATTGAGTTAAAAGGAGATTATGTAGAGAAATAAAATAAAATAAAATAAGTTGAAAAAGTTTTTTTTTTAAGTAAGTACAGAAAGTCACTGATATATCAAACCACCCTCGTACATCAAGAGATGCCTACTCGTCAAAATCGCTAATGGCGGTATGAAGGTTTCTCTGATATTATTTGAATTCTCCTCAAGCATGTTCATGGCTCTGAAGAAATTCAACCATCTTTCTTAGTTCAACAGTTCAATTAGCACTTATTTGGAGAGATACTTTTTAGTTAGTGTAGTGGCGGAGAGTTACAATGTTCTTTGGGCAAGCCGGAGCTGATTGCTAGATTGGCTCACGCAAGGGAATTGCGGTAGTCATCAATGGTGTTGCGTGATGTTGCTCCGATGTCATTCGTTCCCTACTCAAGCGTTTTCTTCGCTTTTAAGAAGTGCAGTCAGATATTACAATAGCTGTTCCATGGCACTTACTTGGAGAGATACTCGTCGAAGTCATCAATGGTGACTGGCTGCATGGAAGTGGCTCCGATGTCATCAGCCTCCTCCTCCAGCGAGTCCATCGCTTTGAGGAAGCTCTTCATCCAGGCGTCAACATCGTTTAGCTGTTCGCGATGCCGCAAGTGATTCATTCGGACCGTGCGCTCGTCCTCGTCCATTATTAAGGCTCTGTAATTAAAAATATTTTTATTTGTGGTGTAATCTAGTTACGATATTGTACCGATCTAGAATAATAGATAGTTTTTCAGGCGTAAACATGAAGTTCCACTGTTAATATTACTTATTTAAAAAGGTACAATGGAGTGTATCTACAGTGTACGTAAGCTGGCTATCACCTATAATAAAATCGGTCTCATAACAAGCTTGTTGTTTAATTTTAGCTTTAAAAGTCAATTGACGATGTTTACCTGTGAATGACTTCTGCCGCGTCATCCAGCTCGTAAGGATTGCAGATGAGCGCCTCGTGCATCATCTCCCCGGCGCCGGCGAAGGGCGACAAGATCAGAACTCCTGGGGGCTGCTTGATCTGGCAGGCTACGAACTCCTTGGCCACCAGGTTCATGCCGTCTCGCAGCGGCGTCACCAGCGCGACCGCAGCGTCGCGGTAGAAAGCCGCCAGCTCATCTTGACCAACGCAACCGTAAATATATCTGCGAGGGAGAGTATTTTCAGTGTTTTTTAAGTTTTAGTACTCACCCACCCACACTCAGGCCCACTTGCACCAGGGTTAACCGCTAACCCGGAGTTAAGCCATCAAATTCTATACAAAATACGCTTAACTCCGTGTTACGTGGCTAACCCCAGGTGGTGCAATTGACCCTAGGCTATATAAGGAATGAAGGAAACAAAATAAGCGCAAAAACTCGCTGGGATGACGACTAGGTTGAAAAACTATCATTCTAATTAGTCCGTCAGTTAGATTATCGAAAATGATTTGACACGTAATTTTTCCTTTTTCAATTTAAGTAACTTAAATTGACGAAGATAAAGAGCATCAAAGTTCCGGGGTAGGGGCCTGATGACATCACTACCAGATAGGAATTGTACCTAATAGTGACGTTACGCGAAACTTGAACTTGAGTATTTTCGTCATTTTTGATATGACGAACAAAAGAAAAAATACATGTACAATATTTTTTAATAATGTAAAAAACGGACTAAATTGATTTTTTTAGTCGTCTAGCCTATTAACGTTATGACAATTAGTTCAATGTGTTGAAGTCTTACCTAATAGGAGACCAGTTAGGTGTAGTAAATCTTCCATTTATTCTACCAACTAACTGATCCATTTCTTCTTTCAAATCTTGATATTCCTTCACGTCAGTTCTTGACGGAACTGCGATTTGCAGCAACAGCACTTTTTCAATGTGTTCGGGGTGCTTCAGAAGTAACCTTTCAAACGCTTTAAGCCTGTGCACTAATCCTTTGGTATAATCCAGTCTATCAACTCCTAATATAACTTTTTGGCTAGTAGAGAGCACTGGTTTTGCGTTTTGGGCCAATTGAACGAATCTATCGAACGGCACGCCAATGGGTAAGGGACGAACGCAAATAGTACGACCTCCCAATTCGACTAGTAGATTTTTCCTGTCTACTCGGCAACCCAAATTCCGTTGACAACAGTCTATGAAATTTAAACAGTAGTCTGTTATGTGAAATCCCACCATGTCGCAACCTGAAAAAAACATGAGATAACATTATGTTGAGACATTTTTTTGATGTTCCAAGCTGAATTTAAACCTGGGTGAGATATGATTGAACGTTATAAAACACTTACCCAAGATGCCCTGTAAAACTTCGTCAGACCACGGAAACAACCTGAAGATATCCCATGGAGGAAACGGTATGTGTAAGAAAAACGCTAACTTGCAGGGGAGATCATCTTCTTCAGCTCGCTGTAAAAAAATATCACCTGCTGTTCCAGTTTGCTCAGAATGACTTAAAAATAAAGATTATAAAGACTCATCAATGTTGAACGATAAAGTTAAGTGTACCAACCTGTCTGATCCAATTTGCAGCCAACATAAGGTGATAGTCATGAACCCAGACAATGGGCGGAGAGCCATTCTTCTCATTGCTCTGCTTCAGCAGCCGCAGCGCATGAACGGTTTTCTCGGCGAACTCCTCGTTGCACTTGATGTAGGCATTCCAGTGGTCTGCGATGAAGGTGGCGCGGTCCGGCATGGAGTGGAACAGCGGCCAGAAGGTGCCGTTGCAGCAGCCATTGTAGTATTTGTCGAAGAGTTCGGGCTCCGCGCGGATGGGAACGATCTGAAGAGAACATAGTGAATTGTATTCGTGTTCGTGACGGATCAATCATTTTGGTTATGATCAGAAACTATCCGCGCGAACTCAAATCGATCGCCTTTTGTTTTGTGCCGGTACCGGTACCGGCACTCGGGCTGCCCAAACATCCCGCGCACGCCGCCGCCAGCATCGTATAATATTTTCATTTCTCATGCTCTGAAAGTGGGTTGTTCTCTATCTATGAAGCGGGTGGAAAACGATGCATCGCTGCCGCAAGCAGAACAAAGTGTCAACAATATTATTATTAATCTTATTTACTAAACAAATCCACGGGTATAGTTTTTTTCTCTTAAAATATTGGAAATGATTGTAGGGATTATCATATATACGTTAATTCGTTAAATTAATTTGAAGTGTCTCATTGGTTCTATAGTAGTGACAAGAAGGAATAATAAATAATAATAATAAATATTATAGGACAATTTTACACAAATCGACCTAGTCCCACAGTAAGCTCAATAAGGCTTGTGTTGTGGGTACTAGACGACGATATAATATAATAGATAGATACATATAAATACTTAAATACATAGAAAACATCCATAACTCAGGAACAAATATTTGTGATAAACACACAAATAAATGCCCTGACCAGGATTCGAACCCGAAAAAAAAACAAAAAACAATAAACCAAAAAAATATTTTTTTATGGCATGGCAAAAAGTTATACAGCCACACATTAATTTATACTTAAGTACTTCTTTATGCAAAATACCTACATAATATTAGTCATACTATTAAAACAACCCAAATATGTTTGTAGAAAAGCGCGGCAAATTTAAAATATCGTGGTTAGCAACACTGTATTAGGATAAGTAATTCGAAAATTGTATATTTATAGGTAATCTATGTTTTATCTGGGGCATGTAACTTTTACAAATAGTGTGCTTGTAGTTGTTTACAAATTTTAGTTTACGATTTCCAAAGTAGTAAAATAATATAGCAGCTAATACTCAATAAATTCAATATCTGGTGTAACACTATTTGGCGATATGTGATATTATTATTATTATTATTTATTTATTAGCAAGAACGATTTTACACCAATAAAATTACACTTGTGATGTTTGTTTTGGGATATTTTGAGGTTAGGTTTTAGGTTTTCAAAGTTTTCTATTGCAAACATTGATTTATCAATAAATGAATGAAGTTCTTTCTTTATTTTAGAATTACAATGATAAACAAAAGGGCACTGAATGGAGTCCATGAAAACCGATTATGAGTTTATCACCCGCTCAAGCCAATTGCTGTAGAATTTAGTTGAATTTACCTTAACTTAAACCTGAATACTTAAATAGGTATATAAAGATAAGAAGAAGAAATGATAGTAAACAGTGGAACAAAGTTTACTATCATTTCTTCTTTATTTCAATAAAACAAAATATATTATGCCGTTGTTGTGTTAAATAGGCTACACTCTTGTAGGTAATGCTTCCTTCAAGATTTTCTTCAAGAAGTTAAAGAAGTGGTTTTAGCGATTGTTATTCATTGAAATTAAACACTTTAGAACGGATTAATCGCGTTTATTAACACCATGATCCTACGTTTCGAGCCCTTTACAGCACTCGTTTTCACAGGGTTAAGATGATGACTGAGAGAATGCGAATTCTCCCCGTCAATCAAAAAAGGTCACGTCAATCAAGAAAGGTCGTAAAGGGTACGTCATGGTGTTAATAAACGCGATTAATCCGTTCTAAAGTGTTTAATTTCAATAAGTGGTTTTAGCTTTTTAGTTGTTTTTTTTCCTTTCCTCGCATTCGAAATGAAAAGTAGAGTGTTTAAGTCGCACTATTGGCGCTCGAACGAAATTAAAAAACTACCTCGTCGGAAATGCGTGCCTTTCAGCCCTTGGTTAACAGTCTACTATTCTAATCTTATGCAACTCTAGCGTTGTACGGGGTAAGGAAGGCCGACCGTCAATAGTTTCTTTTGCATGGTTTTCAAAACGGCTTGTATTCGCATATTTAAACATAATTATTAAACGGGTCTAACGCGAATTAATTTGTTTACCTTATTTACCGACGTTTCGACACAGGTTTCACTGGTCATGGTGGCTTGTATTCGCTTTTTCAATGAGAGCTAAAAAACTGTTCTTGTAGTTACTTACACCTATTAGGAACATGATATATATTCGTACGACCTAATTTGAAGAACGTTTGTATGCTGCAAAATGCAAATGATGCAAATATGTTTGCCTACAATTATACCACCGCATGTGCGTTACCTACTATCACTTTACAACTAGGTATTATCACGTTTAAAATTGCATGGGCAGTTTATGAATGAATCTATTCATAAATTGCCCATTGTAGCATCTAAACATTTCTACACTTCGCCGACGTAACATAGATGCGCAAGACAGGTAGCTGAATTCCGCCGGCCCATCCCGTGACGCCGGAACTAGCTATTGTTTCTACTATGCAAGCCGTTCGTTTGCGCGCAATTTCTCACGCCCTGAAACAATGCCGAGGACCCAAGCCACGCCGAGGAGCGCGTCGTTTCACCCACGCCATCGGCGAGTATAAAAGGTCGCCGGGACCACAGGACAAGGCAGTTGACAACCAAGTCACCTCCAAGCTAACACCTAGCTCTAGGGACGACAGTCCTGACGATCACCGCAAATAGTGTAAACCCTATACGGTATCTATTCCGATCGCAAGACTGATCTACCTAGACCACGGTTTAAAGCTAACACTTTACTTAAAGTACGGACTAACCCGTTCCGACCACAAATGGCAATAAACCCTACATGGTAGCCATCCGAGTCACATACGGCGCAGTACCAGAATAAGTGAGTGGTAAGCCCAGTGCGGAAGTACACTCGCCCCAGCGCCCGACACGTACACACGCGTTCATAAGTGCATGGGCAATTTATGAATGAATTCATTCATAAACTGCCCATGCAATTCTGAACGCGATAGTACATACGGTTCAGTTTCGCGTAGAAAGTTCAAAGTACTAAAAGACAATCAGTGTGCAGTGTAGCCAATATTAGACAATATAGTGTATGGTGTGTGATAACTGGACCACGGACATTATAAATAGAACTATACTACCTTACTATGTGTGCTAAATAAACATTATTGGGAACTCTGTGTTTTGTTGTTCTGACTAGTTAGGCCTGAACCCATTCCAATAAGAGTACCGACCTTTTAGGAATCCTCAAACCCAATTGGACTGTCCTCCATCACCACCACCACAAAAGGGGTTGTCAAGGGGTCCACATCGGCCCCCTTGTCATTATTTCACACCATGCATTTTTGAACGCGTGTGTACATCCCGAATACTAGTCAAAGCACATCTCGGTGCGAGTAGGTAATGGGCATAACAGTCATTATTGCCAATTTTGTGCGATAAAAGGGCATTTGTGTTATTTTAATTTGATACCAGTTTAATACACAAGTTTGCATCCAATCGCTTTCATTAGGTTTCCGAGCGACATTTATAAATAACATGATATATGTAATCTTTATACTTAATAATATATACTCGTAAAACACGCAATAAGTAATATAATAACGACGTTGCTATTACCTACGCGGCGTGTAATAAAATATAAAAGATAGGGAATATATAAATAATAATATTATTATATCTATGGAGCGTTATAAAAGTTTATCTTTATAGATTAATGCCTACTATTTTTCACTACAGTGGAAATATACCGACGGATGTTCCCTTGAAATATTCCTTGCATGTAACACGTAACTACTTGTGTCCTCGTTTAAAATAACTTTTTTTCGGATTTAGGGCGCAATATTATTTCCAGAATTATCTCAATTCATTTAGAAATTCTATTACTTTAGAAAAATACTGTTAAGGGACTAACAACAGCCAAGTCAGCGCACACTGCCTATTTGTATCGGAGTAGGTAAACGAGATCGCACTAGGTATCACCGGCCTGGTTAGATATGATATGTTTTGGATATTCCGAAGTACCTATAATGAGATTGTGATTTTAATTGCAGAGGCCTATGCCAAAAATTAAAGACATAAAACCGTTTAATGATGAATTTCAGACCAGTCTTTGAAATAATTGTCTATCGAGTCGATTTCGTTCCCTAAATTAACTCTGCTCCGTGTACGGTCTCTTTAATATAATGAATATTATATAATTTTGTGCATTCGGGAAATAATTATAAAATCGGAATTTCGGAACCTGGTGTTTCTTGTATAGAAGCAATTTTAATCATAGGTAGTACTTACTCCCCAAACCGAAACAACGTTTGCTCAGTGACTTAAAAAAATAACGTGTGTTTTGATTTTAATTTCACTTCGTTAGAAGACGCAATGTCTGCAATTTTTTTAGGGTTCCATACCAAAATGGTACAGAAAGAACCCTTATGGTGCGACTCAGTCTGCCTGTCTGTCTGTCACATCGTTACATATATCGAGAACTACACTTAACTGTACTTAATAAATAATAATAACTAGACACGTTGAGAGAGGATTTATCATATACTTACTGTATAATTTATTTTCAATGAAAAATGTCCGATAAAACAGAGGGCAAAAATTGAAAGTTTAGTTACTGAGTCATGTGTGGTATCATTTAAAAGAGGTAGATTTGCACATTTTGAAACAATAATTACAATGGTTTTTTTTAAACTATAATGTAAAAAAATACCAAATTCCCCCTTTATCTCCGAAGTGTATGAGGTAAAAATATGCTTTTTTTTTTACACAACGTTAATATTATCATAAAAAATAATATATAAAAAATTATATCAGGAAAATTATAACATATTGACATCATAATTATTTTTTAAATAAAAATACTTTTTTAACCTAATTTGAAATTTAACCAACCTACATTGTTATTTCTTTAAATGTATGTGATATCATGCTGTTAGTCAATACTAATACAATTCTTATAAATAATGTTAATAAAATCGGTTAACGTTATAAAAAATATCAAGGAAAAACAAACTCGCAAACCAACTCCATGCCGTGCAAACTACTGCAAACGAGTGACCCAGTCTGTCGACGTCATGACATGCAGATGCGGCTGACGTCAAATTTCTACTTCTAGGTGAAGTTGCAACAATAAGTTTGCGCGGAACCCTCGATGCGCGAGTCCGACTCGCACTTAGCCGGTTTTTAACAATGACAAGAGACGTCAATTAGGCTGGTGTTAACGTACACTGAAAATACTATTTAGATTGTATAAAGAAGTGAAAACCTACAGAATAGAGTACATAACTTTTAAAAGTTGTTGAACATAAGTTGTTAGTGTTCAGGAGCACTACCTACGATGTATTGCTCCTATTACAGGAAACGCCCGGTATTTTCATTTAAAAATGCTCTAAGAACATGAATTAGGTGTTGTCAACCTCGTAAGGCGAGGAATTATATTGCATAGGTAACTAGGTAACGTCATCATTAGGTAAATTAGCAGTCACCTTTAACGTCATTAATAATAAATCATTAACAGAAGAAACGGAAACTCGTGCATCAGGACACTTGTTACAGTACCGTGGTGGGGATATATATTTTATTTGTATTTAGTCCGAACTAATTATTACTATTTGTAGTACTCTTTCTCATGCTACAAGCTACGGTATTTATGCTGACAATAAGTTAGTAAAATAAACCTAAACAGTCACTAGAACAGTTAACTGCGCCTATCTGGAACTAACAATTTAATCAAATTTATAAGGACTGTGGTTGTTGTTGTTGAGGTAGGTCAGAAACGTTTTGTCTACTTTCGATTATAATATTGTCTTCTGTTACCGCGATTATTATTCGTTAAAATTAAACACTTACCTTACTTTTTAACGGATAAAAGAGGCAAAGTTGGGTAGTTTTCTTGTGGCTTCTTTCTGCCCCATAAGCCAGTTAGGGAAGCGTTCCTAAGTTGTATGTACCTATGTTAATCCACACAGGGTTTTATACAATTTATAAAAATAAAATAAAAATATAGAATGCCCTTCAGGCTATGTATTACTAGCTTTATAAGTCCCTCTGAGCATTGTAGACCAACCTTTGTTTTTGTTTTTAATTATTTTTATATTTTTGTATGTAGGTAGTTTGCACAAGTAACTTTTTTGATTGACGGGGAGAATTCGCATTCTCTCAGTCATCATCTTAACCCTGTGAAAACGAGTGCTGTAAAGGGCTCGAAACGTAAGGTCATGGTGTTAATAAACGCGATTAATCCGTTCTAAAGTGTTTAATTTCAATACCTTTCGATTGTTTAACAACTGTTTCGACTTCCGCCGGTCCATCAAAGGAGACGGCACAGCACGTCGATCATAAAATTGGCGGATGATTCGGCAGACCACGAACGCCGCACGTGATCCAAGGCCAGTACCGTGACTCACTTAACTCACAGACACAGACAGACTCTGGTCCGTTTACCTAGACTTGAGAACAATTTATTTTATAATCTTTTATTAATTTATTTATTTCCCAATATCAAATTTAAAACACTTACTCGTACATTTGTTAAACTTCCTTTTTTTTGTTTTATGTTTATGATTAGGTTTATCCATTTCTTTTCAATACACATCATATATACAGCAGCATTTTATTTTAAGTCGTTTCCTCGATAGAATTATTAAAAACTGTTAGAGGAAAAAGATGGTTGGACTAAAGCAAAGGGGGCGCAGGACTTAAAAAATTTTTGATGGAGTTGGTGTCATTATAACACCTATTTATTATTGTTTTATCGTAAAGATTACGCTAATATAAGCATGTTTTATAGGAACAACTTTTCTCTAAAATCAAAAATGGCCGAGATATTCGCCCTCAAAGATTGATGGTTTTCAAGGGAGCTGGGACATAGAAAAATTTCGATGGATGTTGGTGTTATTATAACACCTATTTATTATTGCTTTATCGTAAATATTACGCTAAAATAAGCATGTTTTATAGAAAAAACTTTTTCTCTAAAATCGAAAATAGCCGAGATATTCGCCCTCAAAGATTGATGGTTTTCAAGGGAGCTGGGACAGAAAAATTTCGATGAATGTTGGTGTCATTAACACCTATTTATTATTGTTTTATCGTAATAAATACGCTGAAATAAGCATGTTTTGTTGGGGCAACTTTTCTCTAAACTTGATAATTACCAAGATACATGACGGATTGTAAAATGTAATTTTCTCAATGATGGAATATTATGTATTCAATATTAGGCTGCGAAAGTCCGAATCTAGCTAAAACACGCTACGCTAAAATAAGCATTGCATTATCATAAGACTTGCCACAGAACCGAAGCTGTCAACCCCGATTCCACGTGGTCTTGTCTGCCCTACCCCTAGAGTGTATATAAAAAGCCGGAGGCGCGGAGGGAGAGCAGCCCTCGCCCGCCGTGACAAAGCTCGGGAGCCGTGCGGAGCGGAGCGGCTGAGGCTGGTCGCCGAAGGCGACCAACAGGCCGAAGCTGCGAAGCGGAGTACGGGCGACCGTGCTTTGTCACGCAAGGGCGGAAGGGCTGCACTTCCCGCAGCGCCGGAGCTAAGGCAGTGTCTGACACAATATAAAAATAATAAATAGGTGTTAATGACACCAACATTCATCGAAATTTTTCTGTCCCAGCTCCCTTGAAAACCATCAATCTTTGAGGGCGAATATCTCGGCTATTTTCGATTTTAGAGAAAAAGTTTTTTCTATAAAACATGCTTATTTTAGCGTAATATTTACGATAAAGCAATAATAAATAGGTGTTATAATAACACCAACATCATCCATCGAAATTTTTCTATGTCCCAGCTCCCTTGAAAACCATCAATCTTTGAGGGCGAATATCTTGGCCATTTTTGATTTTAGAGAAAAAGTTTTTTCTATAAAACATGCTTATTTTAGCGTTTTGAATAAAATTTTCCTAAGTATTTTATGATTCCTATATAATTTTCACTTTTGATCAAAAAAATTCTAAGTCCTTACTTTGCGCCCCCTTTGCTTTAGGCGGACCAAAAAGATTTTCTCAATTACCTACCAATTATTTAATAAGTTAACTCAAGTTTATTGTGAACCATTTAAGGTTAAGTAGATAAGTATAAAAACTAATGGTCAAGCAAATCAAAATAAAAAACCGGCCAAGTGCGAGTCGGACTCGCGCACAAAGGGTTCCGTATTTATAATAAAAAAAACAAATCATGTGTGTTGTATGGGAGCCCCCTTAAATATTTGCTTTATTTTAATTTAATTATTTAATTATAAGTGAATATACAGAGTGCCATTTACGTCGTTAACCGTAACACATTTTTTTAACTCCATAAACAACTAGCAATTGAATGTCCCAGGTTGCAATAAAACAGGCAAGATTTTTTGAACCATTTTTTTATCATTTATATTTTTGTTACTGTGGTTTTTGGATTTGAATTGCCTGTTTATATCGGTACTGTCGCAAATATATATTTTTACATTTATCTCAGTTAGAAATGAAATTTAATTTATTTAACGGCTCGTATATCTTAGTAAGGCTTTTAAGTATCACAATATCATCTCTATATCTTCTATCTTATAAATAAACTACAAAAAAAGAAAAAAAAACTCATTCGATTGCTAGTCGTTTATGGAGCTTAAAAAATGTATTACGGTTCACGACTTAAATGGCACCCTGTATAACTTAATATTCTGGGAAAATTTAAGCGTCTGCCTATTGCTGCAACGAGCAAAAAAACACGTTTGTTGTATGATAGCCCCCTTAAATAATTATTAGGGTTCCGTAGTCAACTAGGAACCCTAATAGTTTCGCTCTGTCTGTCTGTCTGTCCGTCCGTCCGTCCGTCCGTCCGTCCGTCCGCGGATAATCTCAGTGACTGTAAGTACTAGAAAGCTGTAATTTTGTACGAATATGTATATTGGTCACGCCAACAAAGTGGTGAAATAAAAAGTGGTTATAATTTCTTTTTTAGAGTACCTCCCATACACGTAGAGTGGGGTTGTTTTTTTTTTCGTTTCAACCCTAGAGTGTGGTATATCATTGGATAGGTAAAATAATGAGGGTTTACTAAGACCATTTTTTGATAAAGTTAATATTTTCGGAAATAATCGCTACAAAAGTTTAAAAAAATGTGTCCCCCCCCTCTTACTTTTGAACTATAAGTTAAAAAAATATGAAAAAAATTACAAAAGTAGAACCTAATAAGAACTTTCTTGGAAAATTATTTTGAACTTGATTGGTTGAATAGTTTTTTATAAAATTGTACAAAATAATTTCGGAATTAAGTTTGTAATTTTACTGTATAGGCAAACACTTCTTTTATCTTGAGTACTTAATTTATCATCCCGCACGTATCTTCCTTCTAATAAGAGATCAAAAGTTACGCCCCGAAAACCCAACATACATAACCCGTCTAGTTTGTGTAAATTAGTAACCCAATTGCCCGAGAGATGGCACTGTGTTTCCGGAGTTGATGGGGTCGGGACGGGTGAGATCGAAAGTATCATCGAATTGTTAATTATTATAAGCATATTGAGCATGGTATCTATTAAAACACTTTTTAAGGTTGCCTATTGTGACGGACAGTAAACTGCGGAACCCTACACTGAGCATGGCCCGACGACATGCTCTTGGGCGGTTTTTATTTTGTATTTCTTTAGTATTTGTTGTTATAGCGGCAACAACTATCACGGTTTATGGGACATGCTCGCCATATACGTTCGGGCATATCCGCCGGATCGGCCAATCAATGTATGGGAAATTTGTCTGGCAGACATACAATTATATACATACATTTCGGCAATCCGTCGGATCTCCATATGTCCGCCGGCGTATGGCCAGTAACTCTACTATGCAGTTTAGCAGAGAAGTGTCAGAATTTGTAACTTTTGAAATAAATAGATTGAAAATCATACACATTATAATAGAGTAGGTAATGCGTACAACATCAGCCTTCTTTTACCTTTTTCGAAAGCAGTCCGGCAGTCGGGGTCTTGTCATCGGGATCCGATTCGGGGATCTTCTCGTTAGGGTCTTCTAGGTGAATGCCAGGCCAGCCCACCCAGATGCCGCCACCGCGGATGACCACGGGGGCTACCGCCGTTACCAGACCTCCGGCACTGACAACCAAAATATCCAAATTAAAAAAAAATGGTACTTACGTTACGTTGTTTCAAATTCCATAATTTTAGGAAAACATATTTTGATATACTTCACAGGATTAAAGACTTAATAAATATTTGAGGGTGTGCCCGAGTTTTTATCGATCTTTGACAATATTTAATTATAAAACAAACGGCCATCGGTTCTCAATCCTTTATCTCCATTCGTGTCTGCCAAATTTGGAAAGAAATTAATACCATTTTTTTATGTTTTTATTTTAAGTTGTCTAAAAACACTTTTTTAGTTATACGATTTTAGTAAAGGGTCTAAACTAGGGAACGCAGTACCGGTGCTGATTTGTGGTACCAGGATTTTCGGTACTGGGCAAAAATGGAACCGGGATTTCCCGGTATTTTCGGTACTATCGGAATTGGATATCTATTACTAACCATTATTTCATTTTTTAAAGATTTCATAGGATTGGATTGATTCTGCATGCGATCAGACCATTTAAAATACTTATGTATAAATTTTCATCCTCATGTCCTCAAATTCCACAAAAACTCAAAACGCATGACCAGCATTGAAATATTCTCGGCAGACTTATAGTGATATGTTAGGTTTTGGCAGTTTTCTCCGTTTTATTTTGCATTTGCGGGTTTTGGAATAGATAATGTTGAGGTCATCAATGTCATCATAGCTATATCAAAACAAGGTTTTGCGCGCTTACATCGATATTTACTTCATGTACGCTTCTTACATGTTTCCTAAGCGCTTTAGTACTGCCATGCCATGCCGCCGCCACATGTCAGACTTCGGTAGCGCTCATGAGACAAACTTTTTTAACCTTAAATACACGTAGTACGTAATCTACGATGTTTGTGCTTGAGCCAATTTTTTCTCTACTGTTTCTCTATTTAAATATGCAAGTTTATTTATAGTAAAAAGTAAACAGGCCGACGAAGTCTATTAAAAGAAAATTCAAATTACCTACCAGTTTAACCTGACATGTTATGAAACGCTTAGGATTGCACTGCTAAGCAAAAGCTTCCCGTTTTCAACACTTTTGTTACATTTAACATGCATAATATTTTTTATTTAAAAACTAAAGTCTATTTATTCAACAATATCATGAGGGTTCCGTACCATAATAGTATTAAAGGAACCGTTATAGTGTGACTCTGTCTGTCTGTCTATTACATCGTAAATAGCTCGAGAACTACTTAACTATTTAAAATTTGGAATACTTATAAAAACGGTCAACCCAGACACATTGAGAGACGACTTATCATTTACATAAATTAATTTATTTTAAATAAAAAATGCCCGATAATAAAGGGGACACATATCAAAAGTTTAGTAACTGGATCATGTGGGGCATCATTTGAAATGACTTGGTTTGCACATTCTAAAACATTGTTTTTATAATTACTGGTTAAAAAATTCTGGTTTATAAATAAAAATGTAAATTAAAAACAATACCATACCATGGGCTTACTTCCGAAGTTTAGGAAGGAAAAACACAACGTTAACATTATCATAAATATTACAGGAATCTCGAAAGTTGCTATTAAGTTTTTCCTGAAAATCCTGAAAGTACCGGGATTTTTATTTTTCAGCCCCGGTTCATTACGCAGTCAAAAATCCCGGGAAACCCCGGTACTTTCGGTTCCGGTATTTCCCGGGAGCAAACCCTAGTCTAAACCCAATCATGTCGATTTCATACATATATGATGTATGAAATCGACGTAATTGGGTTCGCCTTTGACGTTTCTAAAAAGTCAGAGATTTTAATTTTGAACTAATTCAGGCAAAAGTTATGACCATAAAATCAGATCTTTGACCAAACATTGTTTAGCTTTGATGTCAAATATCTCAGAGACATTGAACTTTGAAGTAATTTTGGGGTACTTTTTTCCTTAAATGTATTTCTGTTAATATGATAAGCTTCAAAAATCATCATAAAAACTAGAGGATTCAGACCGAAGATCATTGGCCTTGGGTACCTATCCCCTTAAGTACTAACTTTTTAACTTTGTCAGTATTAACTAATTATCCGGAAGTGAAGTGTTAAGTTCCCTTGAAAGTATGGTTTAATCTAAACAATAAAAAAGAGGAGGGCAGCTTGCTATAACTGTTTAATAAGACTAACGAGACTTATCAATAAGTACAAAAACAACTATGTTCGGTTATTTAACGCAGACAGTGATGCAAGATCTAGTAATTATTGCAATTGTAAACATAGAACATGTTTATGGTTGCTTGATTTTTAACGAAAACAATGTAAAGTTCAACGAACGTAAGGGTGCAGTGTAGTGCATAATGACTTTCCTTCGTACTTTCTCGGATACACTCATATTTGTGATGCTACTTCGATCGACCTCGGAACTTTTAGTACTGACACTGACTGAAATAGCATGACACGTTCGGGCGTTTCCGTGAAAATACCCTAGGCGTAGGGGTGCACAAAGAAATGAGTTTTCAAAATTCACCTCCAAAGGGGGAGAAATGACGGTACTGCCAAAACTGCGAGAAAAGGCCGCCATCTGAAATTTCTTCAGTTATGATCTGATCGTGATTGAAATAAATATCTGAGAATCCGAAAGGTTCTTTCTAAGGAATCAGAAGTCAACATTGATCGTAATATTAATCGTGTACTCGGTTGGTACATATCAAAGGGTTCAAGAGGTTCTTTATAACGAATCAAAGCCGCCAACTTGATTTTGAAATTACGTTACGGTTGAACATAATATTTTGAACGCGGGCGAAGCTGCGGGAAATAGCTAGGATTTTTTAGAATTCTCCTCCTAAAGGGGTGAAGTGGGATTTGATTTTATATCGGGAAACAAGATTTATTAGACTATTTTATTCACAGGAGTATTCCTAACGAGAAATGAGTAAATAGGAGTACGAAATGGGGTGAAAAAGTCAACATGGGAAATATATACAGTAAGTGTAACTTACCTAACGACCTACCTCTACCTACCTTAAATCTAAAATAGGTCCTTGATCAGAATTGCGAAAAGGGGTTCGATCTTGAATTTATTGAGTTTTAATCCGATCTTGATAATAATCGGTATTTGGGGATCCGAGAGATTCCTCAGTAACGAATCTGTAGTAAAAACTGCGAGATCCGGCCGCCATCTTGTATTATTTCGATTTTGATCCGATCGTGTTAAATCTGAGAAAAACGGCCATCGTCTAGAATTTCTTCAGTTATGATCTGATCGTGATGAAAATCGATATCCGAGGATCCGAAAGGTTCTTTCTAACGAACCAGTCGAACCACCAACATCACCATCAACGGCCACCATCTTGAATTTATAAAGTTAAGTTCGTGATAAAGCGAGCTCGGTAGGCACATATAAAGGGTTCGAGAGGTTCTTTATAACAAATCAGAGGTCAAACTTGAATTTTTCAGTTTGATCACTTTTCCGACAACCATCCATTCCATTTAAATCCGTTCAGCCAAACGCATATAATAGCGGACAAACATACATATGTAGGTACATACAAATATACGGGCCCAACTAAGAACCTCCTTATTTGTAGACGGTTGAAAATTACGTTTAGTATGCGGGCGAAGCCGCGGGTAAAAGCTAGTGTATTTATAAACTACATCTCACCTGCAAAGACACGTGAACCTTAAATTAGGTCACGATCTCACAAAACGGCGATTTCCGAGCTCCACCTGATAAATATTAAAAATAGGCGCGAGTCAATGACCCGTGAGATATAAAATGGTTGCAAGTTGCGTGGACAAGGCCAGCTACTTATTGTGCAGTCTAGTAAACGAAGTTGTTGAAGTGATGATGACGATCCCAACAATTTATTTAATTATACAAAAGTTTAACTTAACTCTAACAAAATGCTGAACATATTTTATTTTTTATATTTACCGTAAAATAAAATCAATAATGTTTGTTAAGTGTATTCGATGGGGTTTTTAGGTAAATAATTACTTATATTTAAAAGCTTTTTTTGGTATACCTATAGCAAATATCCCCACATTTATAGTCCAATCGCGTAGTAACAACCCAGAAAAAAAATCATATGTTATGAAGATTTTTTAAAGTCTGGATCTCCTTTTGCCGATTTAAAATAGATGCAGTTTTTTATTTTATTTTCATGTTCAGAATTGATTTAATACCTCACCGAATTCATAATATTTATATTTAATAGCTAAAACTCCCTTTGATGGATTGGACATCGGCACATAGGTAGGTATCTAGATTAGGTAATTACTTAAGTTATCTGCGAGAAAAGGTCATGATATCAGCCTTATCAGCATCTGTGTGCAGGTAACTGCATACAAAACTAATAGAAACTCCATACTCGGGTAAACATTCTTCGTTTATATAACTATAAGTAAGTAGTACATATACTACAACATGACGATAACTACTGCCTCATTATCACAAAAGACCCACAGATGGCATGGATGGGACGACCTTGCTTCGATACAACAGCTCAAGTACATGGTCTAGGCCATTATTTACAAATGACAACAAAACCCGACTTTTTATTAAACAGCCAAGCCACCGTAACTGTTTTGGAAAAGAGCAACCTTCTTAATTCGGTTAGGTTACACAGTACTTATAGAAATGCCGGTTCGCTGCGTAACAGCTGACTATGTTGGTATACAAACATTTAGAAAAATACGGGGTAATAGTAGTTTATGTGATTGTATATAATGAAAGGCATTAAAACTCGAGTGTGGGTAATAGCATCACACGAGTTTTTTAATGCCTAATTATTTACAATTACATACGCTGCTTTATATACACACATGTCATGAGCTCTCCATGATGAGTTCAAAGCGCATATATCGACCGACATTACGACTTCCAGGAATAAAAAAAATCTGACATTCAAGTTTTGACATTTATATTTTTTAAATTCAGAGACAAACTAGAGTTGGCCCCAAATTCCATGTCGTTCGATATCAAAATAACGTGCGGCTTGCGTGCGTCATTGTATGCAATTGACAATTCGTTTCAAACTAACTGATATTAGAATAGAGCTCAAATCAAATTTCCTTGTGTCAGATGTGTTCGAAATTTGAAAAAAATAAATATCGAAATCGATATTATTTAGCTATAATAATATTTTTTGTAAAAAAATACAATACAAATACAAACACAAATTTGATGTAGAAAAATGATCATGTATACTATTTATTTGTGAGACATGTAACTGTAAATATTAGCAGAATAATAATTTCAGCACAGTGTTCGGGAAAATTCGAGAACAAGCATTGAAGGGATAAGGGATGGAATATTCGAGAAACGTGACCCCTTACTAGACTCCCTACAGCACATTGTATAAAATTATATAGGTAAGTATTTACTTACATTATTTTTAACCTTGTAACGGAACAGAATACTACATGTTAAGTACGATGTAGGTTTTAATATTTACTATAAACTTATTATTCGCATTGTAAAGCGAATCGGTGTAGGAATATTTAATGATCCGGACGATTAAAACCGGTTTTAATTTATTTCTAGAAACGTACTTCCCTTTAATGGCGGAAGATGTTTATTTTTTTGTCAAATTAGTATAACTGCGCGGTGAGTTAACATACAACTGATAAAGATTTCGTAAAGTAAAATATTAATTGTAGGTCACTCTATGAAGTTGTTATTGGTTTCATAATGTATTTACCTGGCTTTCCTTTCCAATTCGCCGGTTTTCTCATTTCTCCTCAAAATAAATGGTAATCTGTTTGACACGACTATCATACTGCCTTTGCTGTTGCACGCCGAACGACTCGACCGACTGACACTGTTTGTTCCACTCATATTGCTTTCGGAAGTCCTTATTCGCGACCAATCACAGAAAGGCGTGTAATACGCATGCGCCACCAAAATGGAGGGATATTCAAATGTGGAACTGTCACTAATAGTTCATTTCGTTAAACATCGGGGATGATAAGAAGATGTGTCCCGCGTTGATGTTTTGAGTTAACACATCATCGACGGTGACCGGAGGCAGACTGTTTCTTTTGTGTGCGTCAGTGGCCTTTATAGACTTGGCGCGTCGCATCTCGTAAGGGCGAAGTTCTGCGCGGAGGACCGGCAGCAGTCGAGGGGTTATCAGTCTGACCTGGCCGGCGGAGCGAGGGCTCTGCCCACCCCAACGGCAAACTTGCTTTACTAAAACAAGTTTAAATTATGTGTATCTTAGTGTGTAAATTTAGCTTTTATTTTTAAAAATAGTAAATATAACGGTGAATAAAGATTTTGTTAGATATGTTTTTATAACATAGTAAAGTTAAACACATTGACATTTTGCTGGGACATCAGTCAGCCGCGACCATGACCAGTGAAACCTGTGTCGAAACGTCGGTAAATAAGGTAAACAAATTAATTCGCGTTAGACCCGTTTAATAATTATGTTTAAATAGTAAAGTTAAATGTTAAGAAAGTTAACCTACACGTATGTGCCTTTAAGAAAATTAAATTTAAGTGACTCCTGAAGAATAAAAATTATTAAATTGAAGTGCGGTAAAAAATAATTTCAGTATCTAATTGTTCATTTACATAATAATTGTATCTACTTATACCTAAGTCTGACTGCCGTGGTCGAGTAGCCTCGTGGCAAGGGCTGTCTGTCTGCCGCGAAAGCAGGAGGTCGCTGGTTCGATTCCAGCCCTGCTCACTGGGTAACTTTTTCTGTAGTTTATGCCATCTCTTTCAATTTATAATATATATACCTATAGTAGTGTAACTACTTAAAAATACAAAAAATATTAAACATTAATCAAAACATTTATTACAAATAATGAATGATTTGATCCCTGCTTTACAATTGTATATACCTAAGTATTCATATTTTAACTTTTTTTAAATTAAATCTCGTTTTAGTGATGCGGTTTTTGCTAGTTTTATTTTATTTTTTGCCTGAATCGATCATATTCGTCTTACTATGGGTACCCGCTACTTAATAATTACCAACATACGAGTAAGTATATGTACTCGTAATTGGGCCAGGATCTATTATCATTCCTGCACGGGCAGAGATAATCATACTGTCTTCTACCTAGACTAGTTAGTTACTTAGTGTTTTTTTTTCTATTGCGGAATTTGGCTACTATACTTCATTTAACATTTTTAATATGTGTAAGGTGGTAATGTTATGTGTTTAATTTATAGGTATAATTTTTCTAGTGAGATGCGGTAAGCTGGCTGGCGGTAGCTCGTCAAACACACGCCAACTACCCAGTAACCATTAACCTGATATTTAATATCAAATATTTAAAATACAAGTAGATATTAGGCATCGAGACCGCTATTAACAGGCCCGCAGATGTTTGTACTGTCTGTGTGTCACGGCCAACTCTACAATAATAACAGGCGCTCATATCATAATATATTCATATAGGTACCTACCTATTATATCTGCTTAAACATTTACTAGTTTTACAGGAAAATATTTGACGTGTCTTTTTTACGACTCAAGAAGTTGCTGTCATTTTATAACTCATCAAGTCATCACTTAGACTACAATACAACTCATTTTAGATGGTAACATTAGAATTACCTAATAACTAGTATTTTTGTTAAATTAAAAATAGTTAAATGCCTACTGTGCAACGCATTAGACCACAATGTCATCTGATGGTTAATAGTTTTCCATAATTTTCCGGTTAAAGTATACCTACAAAAATAACACTGACCGCACGGCAATTAAGATTGACTAACGACAAATAACTGACAACATTTGCCACGTGTCAAAATAAAATTAATTTAACGTGAGAAAACGAAAGATCATTAAGTAGAGTTATGAGCCTTATGTAAAATTCTTGACCACGATTACCTACTATTTGATGATAGCAAAAATCGACCAGTCCTACTGCCCTTATTAACCGATTTTAGGTACCTTCTTGGATCCGACCTCCCTTAGACAGGCGACTGGTCTGCGACTGGGATTTCGGTGTGTGCGCCACACTCATGACCTTGTGGCACAGACGTGGACCGAATGGGACACCATGGATTGTGTTGTAAAAAAAGTGCAGGCTGTTTTCCAAGACATGCGTCTCTTAATGACATAATCCATTGGTCTCTTTTGCCACCATCAACTTGCCTGCTCTCTTTGAGCCGACTGGCATTTTCGGGATCATGGCAAGAGACCCGATGGGGTGTCCTTGGTTCCTTGGAGTTTGGGACGGATGCTAGTGTGGGATGCTACCTGCGTAGACACGCTGGCACCGTCCCATCTCCAACGAACTAATGTAAAAGCGAGCGGAGCGGCTGAAAGCGCCGTAATTTTTAAACGTAATAAATATAAGAGCCTGGGTAGAGAGTACCTATTTGTACCATTCGGGGTCGAAACTCTTGGTCCATGGGGCCCCAGAGCACGCAAGTTTTCGTAGAAATCGCGAAACGTCTGGTTCATGTTACTGGTGACCGAAGAGCTGGTAGCTTCGTCGCACAACGTATCACAGCATTGCGATACAACGAGGAAATGCCGTCAGGATCCTAGGTGCAATGCCTCAAGGACCTATTTTAGGTAGGTAGAGGCAGGTAGCTTGGTAAGTTACACTTACTGTATCTATTTTGAAAATAAATGTTCTTAATTTAAAAACAAAAATTATAATAATATATTGAATAATAAATCTTCTATTTAGAGTAAAATTACTATTAAAAATAAAATGAGCATCGTGTCAAAATAATGAAACTTTAATTTTGAGTACCTAGCCAATTAGATTTTTATATGTATTGTATTGTATATGTATAGTTTTGTCTACAAGCGCTTACTACTAGTTTTCAGATTTTGCACATAATGGCAATTGTACCATTATCTTTTCGCCTCAAGGACCTTTTTATGGTTCCTTAGTCAACTATGAACCCTTATAGTTTCGCTTTGTCTGTCTGTCTGTCTGTCCGTCCGTCCGCGGATAATCTCAGTGACTGTAAGTACTAGAAAGCTGTAATTTTGTACAAATATGTATATCAGTCACGCCAACAAAGTGGTCAAATAAAAAGTATTTTTTTTTAGGGTACCTCCCACAGAGAGTGTTTTTTTTTTCATTTCAACCCTAGTGTGTGACATATCATTAAATAGGTATTCGAAAAATAATTAGGGTTTTCTAAAAACAGTTTTTGATAAAGTTAATATTTTCGGAAATAATCGCTCCAGAAGTTTAAAAAAATGTGCCCCCCCCCCCCCCTCTAACTTTTGAAGTATGCGTTCAAAAAATACGAAAAAAATTATAAAAGTAGAACTTAATAAGAACCGTATTGAAAAATTATTTTAAACGTGATTGGTTGAACGGATTTTGAAAAATTGTACAAAATAATTTCTGAATTAAGTTTGTAATTTAACGGAATATGCAAACATTTTTTTATCTTGAGTACTTAATTTATTATCCCGCACGTATCTTCGCGCGCCAAAAGTTACCCCTGAAAACCCAACATACAGGTTGTCTGGAAGAGATCGCTCTTTAGCGATAAGACCGCCTGTTGTTTGCCTCTTTTTCATGTGTAATCTATACCAGTTTGTGTTATTTTTGTTGTTTTGAGGTGCAATAAAGAGTTATTGTATTGTATTGTATACATAACCCGTCTAGTTTGTATAAATTAGTAACCCAATTTCCCGAGAGATGGCGCTGTACCGTGGTCTACTTTGCGTTGTTAAGATTTTTTCGGAGTTGGCTCCATGCTCAGCTCAGCTCCATGGTCCCCATGGTCGGGACGGGTGTGATCGAAAGTATCATCGAATTGTTAATTATTATAAGCATATTGATCACGGTATCTATTAAAATACTTTTTAAGGTTGCCTGGTGTGACGGACGGTAAACTACGGAACCCTACACTGAGCATGGCCCGACATGATCTTGGCCGGTTTTTTAGATTTAAGGTAGGTAGAGGTAGGTAGTGTAAAGGTTTTACCTTTACAGCCGCTCTGTCATACCCAAGGAGCCCAAGGGGGAGATGGTTGATTGTGGATTCTGTGCGTGGCAACCTTTACGTAAGGTTCTGTGTCCGATTACGAGTATGTATACAGCGTGTATTTTTAATATTACCTCAAAGTGTAACCAAACTTAGGTTTTAGTTCTATGAACCGATATTGCAAGGTTATTTTAAGTTAATCTTAACCATTAAAGTGTAATGATTTTTTGAAAATTTTATCGAGCAGCAATGTATTGCGTACATTTATTTGACAGCTGTTAAAAGTTTTCACTGGTCGTCACGCCAGCGCCAGAAAGACAAAGTAGCGATAAGTATTGAAAATTTAATTTTTCATTGCAGTATCGGATTATAGCACTAACGCCTACGTCTGGTTAAAATTTGAGGTAGTATTAAAAATACACGCTGTATAAAAAAGATATTTAATTATCCATAAAACGTGTACTGCTCCTCACCACTAGGCCGAACCCTTTACATGGTGGAGGTGCGAATTTAAAATAAAGGTCCTCCAGTATTTATCGCGTTTTAGAAAGAGGATTACCGCCCTGAACAATTAAATAAGCGGATTCACGTGTACCAGAACAGAGGAGCAGTGAAAGGGTATATACGAAGGACATTTACGTCGAGAGAGGCTATCAAGAAATCTTTTGGGTGATATTTTTCCTATTATTTATATTGCATTCACCCAATCACTAGTGACGTTGTAAATTTAGTTCCGCGTACCTATCTCTATAAAATAGCTATGCAAGAGATACGCAAAATAGAGTCGGAAAAATTTACCGGGATGACAGATGTGGAGGATTTCATTATCCAGTACAAAATTATTTTGCAAGTAAAAAAACTGGTTAAGTGCGAGTCAGACACGCCCACCGCGGGTTCCGTGTGTCATAAAACTGATTAAAAATCCCTAACCCCTTTTTTTATCCCTTAGGGGATGAATTTCGGAAAACGCGGAATACGGTTTTCTTATATATTATCAGAAAGTCTATAAACGAATTTTCCAAGTCTGCAACCTGAAAAATTATTCACACCTCATATAAACTTTCAACCCCTTTTTTATCCCTTAGGGGATGAATTTCGAAAAACGCTAAATAAACTTAAATAAATAGTTTAAATTTCAACTCGATACCTTCACGCACTCCCGAGATAAAAGCTCTTGAATATTCACATCTCATACTAACTTTCAATTCCTTTTTTATCCCTTAGGGGATGAATTTCGAAAACGCTAAATATACTTTTGTTGTGTAGTATCAAAGAGTCTATACACGAAGTTTTAAGTCTGCAACCTGAATAATGATTTACACCTCATACAAACTTTCAACCCCCGTTTTTATCCCTTAGGGGATGAATTTCGGTAAGGCGGAATACGGTTTCAAGGGACTGTAGACCTTAGTATATTGTTTAAATTTAACACGATGCCTCTACGCACTCCCGAGATAAAGGGTCTTAGCGGACTTTCAATCCCCTTTTTTTATCCCTTAGGGGATGAATTTAGGAAAACGCGGAATACGGTTTCAAGGGACCGTAGACCTTAGTATACAGTTAAACTTTCAACTCGATACCTCCACGCACTCCCGAGATAAAGGGTCTTGACGGACAGACAGACGGACGGACGGACAACAAAGTGATCCTATAAGGGTTCCGTTTTTTCCTCGCGAGGTACGGAACCCTAAAAATACAAAGAGGAACAAAATAAGTTTACCGTAGCAGCCTATTTGGGTGGACCGGCATTACAATTCTATAAAGCAAATTTCAATTCATTTACTGCGCTCGATGACGTTTTTGAAAAACTCAAAAAAGAATTTCATCACACGTCAATTATGTGCAGGCATTTTACTACAGAACGCAGGGTTCACAGGAGGCGCTCCTAAATGATTACTATTCTCTGGATGCTCTAGCCACAAAAGCTGCTAATATTGACAAGGACGCTTTTATTAAACATTTCCAAAGAAACCTTGTAACGAAACGCAATATGGCAAAATGTAGATATTTTTGAGACGAATAGCTCTCCTCAGCTAAACATACCGCTCACTGAGCCAGCTACCGCAATGAAGCCTGAGCAACCAATAATACCTCAATTGTTATAAACATCAAGGTCATCACAAATTACCGTGATGCCCGGTACGTCAACGCCAGAAACTTCGGCGGGGAATACGCCTGTGCCAACACCGGCGGCAATTTCAGCAACGGTTTTCCCAATTGTCAACGTGGAACCGACTTCCAATCCAAACTCCACTCCCATACGTGGTACCCAACCCCGTTATGATTTCAGAGACAGACAACAATACCAAGTAAGAGTGCGTTTAAGCGGATGCTGCGTAAGCACCTGCTGAAAGAAGAGTTTCCATAGTGTCCATCATTATTGTATAGTGTGCATGTTGGAAATATGTAGTAGTATATTATATTATTTTAGCTGTGTATTATATATAATAATATATATAATGTTCTTCAGTTTGCTTTGCAACTATTTCGATATTATTACCTTAATTCTCCCTTTGCACCATTTTATTCAAGTCTCTGTTTGGCCCTATGGTTGACTGGTAGAGAATGCCATTGGGCATTAAGTCCGCCATTTGTACATTTGTTTTTGTATTTTGTGCAATAAAGTTTAAATAAATAAATACCAGTATCGCGGTCAATACTACAATAGCAGGGGCCAGTATCGTCAATATGGTTATACGAGTAACTACAATTCTGCACCAAGAGGAGGTTTCACCCCACGTCTAAACCGAAGTTATGAAAATCAGTCAAACTTCAACCACGTCGCTGAACGTACTACGCTCCGGGACAACCACGACATCGAGATTTACAGGCTACACATTAATTACCTTTTATAGTAGTGAATATTTTAGCATTGATCGATACGGGAGCAGCAGCGTCTTGCATTAGTTCATCAATTGTAAATAAATTAGGTTTAAAATATGATATGATAGGATTAGTGATACCACTTTAATATTAGTAAATAATACGCCTTTAAGACCACTAGGGTCGATTGTCGCAAAAATTATTTTTGCAAATGCCGTGTTTACATTTAGGTTTCAAATAATTGATATGCCCAATGAACAATTCATCTGCGGTTCAGACTTTACAGCCGCCTTTAAAGCACTTATTGATTATGACAGTGGCGTAGCCACATTATTACGCAAATTTACATCGAAACTGCTGCGATTAACTGGCGTTTTACGTTGTGGGCTGGAAAACAACTTTTCTACTTCATTTCAGTTCCTTTTGGTTTCCCGTTAGGTACGTCAAACGAATTGATTAACAGAAAGGCGAATGTCACAGAGGAGTCAGTCGAATCAAAGACTATCAAGCAAGAATCGGAATCGTCAAGAAGCACGGTATGCAATATGCATTGTCGAACCACAGGTATTACAACAATTGGAATTATTTAATTTCTCGGAGGATATAAACAGTATAAAAATAAATGAAGAGAATTAACTTCAGTGCAAACTCAGCAGCTCAAAAGCGTGTTAAGCAATTACGAAGATACATTTGCGTATTCTGCGTCAAACCTAGGAGCCAACAACGGATATTTAATAGACATTGAGACAACAGACGAAATTCCAGTGCATAAACCACCATATAGAACATCAGCAAGGCAAAAGTAACTTATTGAAGAACAAGTACAAGAAATGCTCAAAAATTACATCATTGAACGGTCGCAGGGCCCTTACGCATCACCAGTCATCATCGTCGAAAAGCGGACGGGAAACCAAGTTTTTGCATAGATTTCCGAGCACTCAACAAGAAAATCCGATCCGATGCCGATGAGATATGTAAAGGTTTTACCTTTACGGGCCTTGGTTTGTTGGAAGGACTGGCTTTATGAGTATTTCAAATTGAGAACTCTAGCCAGTACTGTCACAACAAGGGGGCGATTGTTCATGATTGATTCCGGGCGTGGCAGCCTACACGTAAGGCTGTGTCCGATAATGTATTAATAAAAAGATATTTAACTATCCATAAAACGTGTATTGCTCCTCACCACTAGGCCGAACCCTTTACAGTAGCTAGGTAGGTAAATTACACTAACTGCCATACTTAATTCAAACAAGCCAAGAAAATTCAAATGCCGTAATTCCGATATATATATAAATATATTTAACGGCCTCCTAGCCTAGTTGGTAGTGACCCTGCCTACGAAGCAGGAGGTCCCGGGTTCGAATCCTGGTCAGGGCATTTATTTGTGTGTTTATCACGAATATTTGTTCCTGAGTTATGGATGTTTTCTATGTATTTAAGTATTTATATGTATCCGTCTATTATATATATCGTCGCCTAGTACCCATAACACAAGCCTTATTGAGCTTACCGTGGGACTAGGTCGATTTGTGTAAGATGGTCCCATAATATTTATTTATTATTTATTTATATATATATATATATATATATATATATATATATATATATATATATATATATCTACATATGTAACAACTATCATTGACGCCCGTATGTCCATTCGCCACGCGTAAACAGTTATGAAGATTAGAAAATGCTACAGCGCAAACTAAACGTATAAATATACACAAGTTCCTATCATTCTGGAAAGCTTTATATAAACTAATATTTCTAAGAAAACATATATTATAATAGGTATCTCATTAACCCTGCATTACGATCACGATCAGCTGGGCTCAGTCACAATCACAATAAACGCGTCTCGTTGTTTTCCGTATTAACAGCAAAGAATTACCCTAGACACTTTTGTATTTTATCCCATCACAATAAGGTTTACGATTGATCCGTAATTTGCGTTGACGATACTTCGCGCGGGCGCATGCCTTGTGCGTGCCGCGCACGCGCGTGCCACGTGTGCGGCCATGGCTTGTTTAGATACAGATGCTCCATTCATGATAACTGCCGTAACTATAGTTTCGCGTACCTATACGACACTTCAGAGGCGAGCAATTAAATACCAATGCGATATCAATATTATTACATTAAGCTCGCTCTATTCCGGCGTAGGAGAAGAACACAACATGCGTGTCTTGTTAGTATTCAATTAAATGTTTCTGAGTATGCCCCCTATACTATACATTATTATCACATTGAAAATTCTAGCGAAGCTGGAACATTCCAGCTGATGTAAAGAATCATTATCGTCAAATGATATTAGTGTTTATTCATGAATAGTTGTTTTTAAATACAATCGCTAAGGTATAATAATTATATTACTGGTCTAGACAATTCTATTAGTGTTTTGTCTATAACATCGTTAAATATCTCGAGAAATACATAAGCAACCGATTTCAAATTTGGAATAGTTATAAACAAATTTAATTCAGACACATTGAAAGTGACACAGTGAAAATAAATATTTTTAAGGAAAAATACCCGATAAAAGAGAGGGGAAGAGGGGGAGTCTTATGAGATGTAATTTGAAAGGCCTTGATTTGCACATAATAAAGCATTTTTTTATTGTTTTTTTCACGTAAATATTTTTAGATTTATAAACGAAAATGTAATAAATTATGTCTTATTTATTATCAAAAGCTGTGTTGTGACCAAGTCTGCCATTTCAATTCATATGAAATTTCCGTAAGTTGATTTAAATCGATCATAAAAAAAATACATTTAAAAGCAATACAAACGAAAAATAAAATGTAACCGGATGTGAAAAAAGGAAATTAATAATAGAAACCAATAAACCATTGTACTTGTACTATCGTGTTCAAAATTGCATGGGCAGTGACTATAAACTCCTGAACGCGTATGTACATTAAAAAATTGTCTGTTTAATCGATTTTTCAACATTGAGTTTTCAATGTTTTATGCGATTAAGCCCCGTTGCGCGTTGTAGTAAATTTTATAATGATGTGATAATTATCAAATCTTTAGGAAACAAGTTTATTTAAATTAGATGTGTCATTGCTGTGTTACTATTTTATTACAACTACGAGTTACTAAGACTACTACGATTACTAAGAGGTTGCTTCTATAGCCTAGACGAGGTGTTTGAGCCTGATTTAATTTAAGTAGTTCTTGCTTGTATTATAAAAAAAAATATGTGATATTAAATAGCTTTGACGTTCCTTTTCTTTGATCTCATTAAAAATAAACTGTAAAATGTATCTATGTAATGTTGTTGTGTAAATTCAGATTTTATGTGTAAGTATAGTTGTAATGAGATATTGTTGTTTTAACTATGTATAATTAAGTATGTAATGTTTAGGTAATATTCAAACACAATCTTGTATTGTTCATGAATAAAAATACTATGACTATGACGACCTACATCTTATTTTAAGAATCGCACTAACAGAATTACAGATGGTTTAATTTAAATTAATGTTGTTTTCCAAGTTTGGGTAAAAATAGCTGTTTATACATACGTGTTGACTTGACAGTGTTGACATTTTTTTAAAGAAGTAGATGAAATCACTTACTTACGTCATATACGTAACAAATAAATAAATACGTACCAGATATACGTCACATCAACATCGTAGTTCAACATCATTACATCACTTACAAGTTATATTATACAAGTGCAATGAAAAAAAACTTTTATACCTATCTAGGTTTCTTACATGTTATCTTTAAACGAACAATTCTTTTATATTTTTTCCGGGATCTGGGTAACGGCACTAACGATTTCGATCAAATTTGCCTTATAAGGCTTTTCGAGGGCAAAAGATTGATCGGCCTCGTTCTATCTCTGAGAAAATGCGTGTTTTCGAGTCTTTTTTTTAAGTGATGTTTAAAAACACGATGAGGAAGCATGTTTTATTGTTTATATATTTTATTGTTTAGAAAATCCCAAAACTTAGTCATTGGTTGCGCCGTGACGCCGTCACCTGTCTTGACTAATTAATTGGCCTTCACTAATAAGAAAAACAGGTTGTTTCTGTTATATAAATGTAATAATTTTCCCAAATAACCATAATAGTGGCGGAAATAATACACCTAATCTATTCTTAAGTCTCGATTTCAGACCAGTGACTAGAGTAGTAAGAGTTTCTATACAGATACTACTAGCGGCATCTAGTGGCAAGTAGGAAGCAACTGACCAACACAACGTCCAAAGATATTATTAATAAGCCATGAAAATTAGATTAGTTTTTTTTTATTAATATGCAAAGGATATATTTTTTTGTCATCCAGAAAAGTCAGGCCAAAATAATCTACCGTCAGACTTGGTCACCTACTTGTGGCACATCATCTAATAACCCTTAAAAAGAACTTCGAAACTAACTTTGCGCACGCAAAACAGCCAAACAAAAGGGCTTTTTGAGCAACTGTATTGAAAAAATAATATCCAACTTGCTGGGAATCATCTAATTTTCTTAGCCTATACAGACAACAGACCATTTTAAAAGTAAATATGTTTATGGAGGTGATAGATCCCTGGTATTTTTTAATATTTTAAGACATTAGATTAGATAGTAAGATCTCGGCTAAAAGCCCAAACCCTTTATTGCTACTGTTACTGTAGGTAATTTAACTAGGTGATTGCATTCATGATCTGACCTAGATGGGGCAAGTTATCTACCACCATCAATTACATGCAAAGTCAATAAAGGGCCATTACGTCGATCGACGATTACTTACCTGCTACGTAGATGGACACCTCAGAGTAACTTTTTTTATTAGGTTAACTACCACTTACCAGTCCAACTAAACTGTCACTCTTTTTTCGTGAACTTATTTCAGCTATCAAGGGAAAAATCACAAATATTTTGCTGAATTGACCGAATTGCGTTTTGAAGAATTCTTATTTAACAAATGCGACAATGTTTAATCTTGTCCTATTTGAAGGTAATTAGTATATTGCCATTAAGGTTTTTTTATTACCGACTTTATTATGTAAAGTCCAAAAACGAACTATTCTGAACACACTTATTCATAATTAATATGCTTGTGTAGGGAGGTAGGGCTATAGCAGATTGATCTAGGATCCTTTCCATGTCCGTCGACAAAACTCATAGATACCTACTACCTATTGAATAAAACAAAAGTAGCCATTGAATGCATTAATCCTACAATGATTCATCGTGCAACTGACGCTCGGCGGTTTATTTCCACGAGACTCAACTATTTCCCGCGCCCTATTGCTAATTAAAGGAAACTGTTTATCTTTGCAAACCAATACGGTGATATTCCATAGATAATGTATAGCGCATTTGGAATCCTTACACTGATAGCTTTTATTCCTATAATAAAGATTATGCACTCGAGTCAGATATTCATGTAATACATCAGTCCTAAAGTTACATACATTTACCTACATACGTTTTCGCGCTGTAAGAGTGCAATAGAGACACATCATAATAAAAAACCGGCCAAGTGCGAGTCGGACTCGCGCACCGAGGGTTCCGTGTAAATTTTTTGTTGCAACTCCACCTAGAAGTAGAAATTTGACGTCAGCCACATGTATCGACAGATTGGGTCAGTCGTTTGTACGGAATGGAGTTAGTATACGTACTAGTATATATAAGAGTTTGTTTTTCCTTGATATTTTTTATGGCGTAAAACAATTTTTGTAACTTTAGTTATAAGACAGTACTTTCAGCATGATATTACATAAATTTAAAGAAAAAAAAACAATCCAAGTTGGTTAAATTTCAACTTTTGATGATAAAAAAAGATATTGAAGTTAAGGTCAATATTATATATATTTATTCCTGTAATGTTATGATATTTTTTCCTGTAATGTTTATCATAATATTGACGATATTTAATTTTTTTTTTCTTTATAAACTTCGGAGGTAAATGGGGGGGTTGGTATTATTTTGTTTACATTTTTGTTTAAAAATCAAAAAAATTGCATTATAAAATAATTCTAAAAAAATATTTTAGAATGTGTCAAGTCAAATCTAGCCCTTTCAAATGATATCCCACATGACCCAATAACTAATCTTTTAATTTTTGCCCCCTATTTTATCAGGCATTTTTTATTGAAAATAAATTAAAATATGTGATTAATCTTCTTTCAAATTTCAAATCGGTAGCTTAAGTAGTTCTCGAGATATTTAACGATGTAATAGACGGACAGACAGACAGGCAAGCAGACTGAGTCCCACCAAAGGGGTTCCTTTTTTACCATTTTGGTACGGAACCCTAAAAACATGACCACTTTTGAGCTTTCACATAAACCACGCCAACCCGCTTGATGGTTTTGGAATACTTGGATTATCAGACTTGAAAATACGAAAGTTATCTCCAAGACCTTGGGGTGTGGATTCGTCTAGAGAGATGTAATGTTACAATTAAAGGGAATAATTCACATTATCGCATATAAATTTCGATGTTATTAATTCTTATATTGCGTTTTCCGCATTTTTTATATATTTGACAAACAGTCTTTGACATCAGTGGTCCTTACTTGCAGCTGACCAGATTTGATTTGCATATTTATAACCGGAACCAGCCCGACGGCGATTACGAGGTGCGATTGTGTACCTACTTGTTTACAATATTTAAGTACATTTGTTTGCTAATTATATTATATGTAATAATAATAAATATATATGTATATATATTTATGTATGTATGTAATAATAAATATATATGTATATATGTTCCGGACCTTTGGGAGGCGTACGCGGAGCCGAAGCCAACACGCAGAGGCCCTTTCGACAATTTAATGAAATGTAAGGGGTACACCGAGCGATATGTTGCACCTGCCCGAGTCATGGGACGCACGCAGAGGCAGCACCCGCGAGGGTGTAAAGACTATTGAGATTTAATGGAATCTAAAATATACTGGACTATTAGGTGAAAGTGCTGGACTAAATACTGGGTTATGGAGAATAAAATCGGACGTCTGCCTAACAAAATGGTAATCAATTTTATTTCCGGCAGACGTTGACTCGCCCACATAAGATGGGCCCCCACAAAAAGCGACATCTAAGATGGCTCGAGGGCAACACCGGTATGAGGGCTGGGGGTAGAGAGGTGTCACTGGACTTTAAACATATAGCCAACTCGCCACTTAGGTTTCCACATCTACCCTCGAGAACACAGCTCTCGCGACCCCACTCTGGACGGCCGGTTAAGGCAAGCCAGAGGCGGAGGACTTGGTCGGACGACGGAGTCCGCCAGGAGCGCTCAGGTACGTGGGGTCGCTACTCCCCAACAGCTCGCCACAAGCTGCCCTGCGTTGACTGATTGCACCGGTCGAAACCAGTGGGCGATGGGGTCGTCACATCCCTACGCCTAAATAATTTTTATTATTATTATACCTATTTTACCCTATTTATAATATTTTTTTTGCTTAGAACCTGCATTGATGATGCCGAATGATTGCCGGAAGTGCCATTCAGATTTTTATTACCTATAAGATAATAAAATGATAAATAATAGAGTCAGTCTATGCTAAGTTTCCTAGTTTTTGATAGCCCAGACTGTGAAAGTGTTAAGTAAACGTCATAATTTCATAGAAGTTTGACGTTTAAAATAACACTTTCAAGTTTGACAGTTCATTTGCTGAGAAAAGTTAACGTGGTTTGACTCTAGCCAGTTTTGATTACCAATAAAGAAAAATGTATCAAAATGAAATCAAAAGATATGAAGAAAGATAATCGCTAGCGACTGCGCGATTCGAAAGTATTTGCAACTCGTTTCTACCATTACTCTGGCAGGAGCGAGACGGACATATCCCCGAACGCCGCAGTCGCTATCGAATACGGCCACGTACAACTCATGGTGAGTGTCCAAGATGCAAATACTTTCGAATCGCGCAGTCGCTACAAACTTGTGGCTACATAAAGTAAAACTCATGGTAAGTACACTATTAGCAAGTTCGAATCGACCTCCTAAGCTCCGTACATCCTTTATGTCCATGTCCATAATAATTTAAAGAAAAATAAAATAAATATTGAAATGTTATTATTACCTAATTTATAGAACTGTTTACCGATTCAAAGAATTCAACCGTTAAAAGATAAACTGTATAAACATAACTTTACCTCTTAACCTCAGTTAGTTTGCGATAAGCTTAACAATGGATGGTTGTAAACATCGTAAAGTTTTGTAATATTTTGTGGGTTTTACATCTTTTAAACCCAACTCTTGGATCTCTCAAAACAAACTTCAACTTTTTAGCCAAAATTTACTTTACCAGCATTCGCCATAATGGCGTTTGTGGCCATTTTAAACCGACTTCAAACTTTCATAATTTTTAAGAAAAAAAAAACCGACTTCATTTGGTTCCCGGTAAAAGTGAAATTAAGAATTTGTTTGAGTTAGCCAGTTTACTTCACAAATATCCAATACACCGCACGTGTACGATTGAAAATTGAGGAGCTTTCTTAATGTCCTAGGGCTTCCATCATTACATTTGAAGTATAATCAAACGGAACTCCCTTGTAGACCTTTAAACAAACAAAATAACAATGTGTTAAATTGGATGACAGACTGTAAATTAACGAGCATATTCATTATGCCATCATGCCGGTGTTTTGCTATTTTATATATTTCAGAATCCGCTGCTACTTCCAGACGCTTATACAAGTCCTGCTCCGCCTTATCTATGGCGATTGAGAAAGATAAGGCGGAGCAGGACTTGTATAAGCGTCTGGAAGTAGCAGCGGATTCTGAAATATATAAAATAGCAAAACACCGGCATAATAACACAAAAGATTTTATAACCACAAAATATATCAAAGATAGCGAAGGAATCCTCCTCACCGCTGATAAGGACATATGCAGAAGATGGTATGAATACTATAACCAGCTACTAAACGATGAATTCCCACGGGAACCAGGAGTGAACGAATCCCAGATACAAGGACCCATCGATGAAATATCTCACCAGGAGGTTAGAAGAGCCATTTCAAAAATGAAAAATAGTAAAGCCACTGGGCATGATGAAATTCCTGCGGAATTATGGAAAGCTTTAAAATCTGATGGGGAAGTGTGGCTAGCAGAACTATTTAACAAGATCCTATCTAGCGAAAAAATGCCTGACTCCTGGAGGGAAAGTATACTTGTACCTTTCTTTAAGAACAAGGGAGACGTCCGTGAATGTGGAAATTTTCGGGGAATCAAGCTCACATCACATACCCTAAAGATCTGGGAGCGAATCCTCAGCGAGCGCTTAAAACATTACATCCTCCTTACCGATAACCAATTTGGATTCACAGCAGGAAAAGGAACAACAGATGCCATCCATGCGATCAGATTAGTAATGGAAAAAGCTCGCGAAAATAAACAAAATCTGTGGATAGTGTTCATTGATTTGGAAAAAGCGTTCGATAGAGTGCCAAGAACGCTAATATGGCAGGCCCTCAGGGCACACGGAGTTCCAGAGGGATACGTAAGGCTTATTATGGACATGTACAATGATGCCAAAACCAGCGTCAGAACCCCAGCGGGAACATCCAAGAAATTTGATGTCAAAGTCGGTGTCCATCAAGGTAGTGCCCTGAGCCCCCTCTTATTTAACACCGTAATGAACTATCTTACAGCTAAAATCCAACGACCCACCCCGTGGAACCTACTATATGCTGACGATGTAGCCCTAATTTCGGATAACCGTCAAGAAATCCAAGACAGCCTAGAACAGTGGAGAGAGGCGCTTGAGCAAAATGGTCTTCGCATTAGCAGAACTAAAACAGAATACATGCTATGCAATTTCAACCATACTGCTACAGTGAGCGAGAGCATCAAGCTTAATGGCACATCTCTGCCAAGAGTTAAAACCTTCAGATATCTAGGATCAGTGTTGTCTGAAGATGGGTCAATTGAAGCAGATATAACCCACAGAACAACATCGGGTTGGCATAAGTGGCGTACGCTTACTGGTGTCCTGTGCGATACAAAAATGCCAGTAACAACAAAGGGCAAGGTCTACAAAACAGCTGTTAGACCAGCGCTGCTATATGGCTGCGAAGTATGGGCAGCGAAAAAGACGCACGAGCAAAGACTCCATACTACAGAAATGCGTATGCTACGATGGGCCGGTGGAGTTACACTCAAGGACAGGGTACGCAATGTACACATCAGAGGGAGCTTCAAGGTCGCAAAAATAGCCGATAAAATAAAGGAGTCCCGGCTAAGATGGTACGGTCATATTCTACGCCGACCAGATGACCATGTCGTGAAAAAGTGCCTATCCATGGCTACAAAACAAAGAGGGAGAGGAAGACCTGTAACTACCTGGATGACCAATGTTCAGAGAGACATGAAGGAGATGGGTCTTACTTCAGAAGACGCAATAGACAGAAGCAAGTGGCGCCGCATGATTGGGAAAGCCGACTCCGCGTAACGGGAAAAGGCGAGGCCAAAGAAGATTCATTATGCCATCCCTGATTATCAACATCAGGTCCACTCCAGCAAAATGATGGCCACAGTAAGAAAATGCCTAAGCTAATTATGAACACCCTCTAATCACAATTAACCTGCCGTTCAAATTTGAAGAGTTCTCTGAATTCTTCTAGAACTCCATCATCAGAATATAAATCAAATCAAAAAGATGAATGTCACAACTAGGATAATAAGTAGAGCTAGGTTTATTAACCAGTTCCACTTTGCGATCCCTGGTCTTCATCATCAGATCAAGTTCATCAAAATTTTGGCTCCGCCAAAACACTGTTTTAGTTACTTAAGGAAACCCTCAAATCAGAATGCATGTGCCGTTAAAATTTGAGGAGTTCTCTCAATCCCTCATGAAGCCCATCATCAAAATAGAACTATAATCAAATAGGACTATCTTGAAGGTATTTCTTTACAAAGAAAAGATGAATGTCTCAAATCGGATGATAGAACTATAATCAAATAGGACTATCTTGAAGGTATTTCCTTACAAAGAAAAGATGAATGTCTCAAATCGGATGATAGAGCTGGGAATTACCAAGCAGTTCCACTTTGCCATCCCTGGTCTTCATCATCAGGTCCACTCCACCAAATTGATGATTTTCGTAAAGAAATGCTCGAGTTTCTTAAGAAATCACCCAAATCAGCATGCATGTGCCTTTCAAATTTGAGGAGTTCCCTCAGTTGCTCATGGATCCCATCATCAGAAATTGATTTTGAAAGAAATGGAACTCCTCAAATTTGAAAGGCACATGCATGATGATTTGGGTAGTTTCTTAAGACACTCGAGCATTTCTTTACGAACATCTTCAATTTGGTGGAGTGAACCTGATGATGAAGACCAGGGATGGCAAAGTGGAACTGCTTGGTAATTCCCAGCTCTATCATCCGATTTGAGACATTCATCTTTTCTTTGTAAGGAAATACCTTCAAGATAGTCCTATTTGATTATAGTTCTATTTTGATGATGGAATTCGTGAGGGATTGAGAGAACTCCTCAAATTTTAACGGCACATGCATTCTGATTTGAGGGTTTCCTTAAGTAACTAAAACATTGTTTTGGGGGAGCCAACATTTTGATGAAGTGGACCTGATGATGAAGACCAGGGATGGCAAAGTGGAACTGGTCGATAAACCTAGAACCTTATTATCCTAGTTGTGACATTCATGTTTTTGATTTGATTTCTATTCTGATGATGGGTTTCTTGAAGAATTCAGAGAACTCCTCAAATTTGAACGGCACATCATCATCATTGTGATTAGAAGGTGTTCATAATTAGCTTACGCATTTTCTTACTGTGGCCATCATTTTGCTGGATGTTGATAATCAGGGATGGCATAATAAAACTGCTCGATAATTTACAGTCTGTCATCCAATTTAACACATTATTTTGTTTGTTTTAAAGGTCTACAAGGAAGTTCCGTTTGATTATACTTCACATGTAATGATATAAGCCCTGGGACATTAAGAAAGCTCCTCAATTTTCGATCGTACACGTGCGGTGTATTGGATATTTGTGAAGTAAACTGGCTTCCTCCTTTTTTTTAAAGGGTCGACAACGCGCATGTAACACCCCTGGTGTTGCAGGCGTCCATAGGCTACGGTGACCACTTACCATCAGGCGGGCCGTATGCTTGTTTGTCACCGTCGTAGTATTAAAAAAAAAACTCAAACAAATTCAAAATTTCACTTTTACCGGGAACCAAATGAAGTCGGTTTTTTTTTTCTTAAAAATTATGATGTAAACTGGTTAACACAAACTATTTTAAACATTTACTTTTACCGGGAAGGCCAATTGAAGTTTTTTTTCTCATAAAATAATTTAAATCTCAATTTATACCAAGCATAACGTCGATAGACAAACCGTGAAAGTGATATACCTACCAGTGGCGGCGCGTCCATATAACTCGATTCCCACCGGCTTGCCTAAAGTTTCTACCACATATACCAATGCCATCGGACATCATTAAAATTACAAAATATTCACTACCGTCACTTAGTACTTTTCAAATTCAAATTCAAATTATTTATATCAGATTTACATCCATATGGTTAGTTACATTATATACTTATATCCATAGAGTATCAAGAGTGAACACTCGGATACATCGTGTTGTGACCAGCAATGGCGGCCGATTTATATGTGTGCGTGCAGCCGAGTGATACCATGTGAAGTTTTTTTTCCGAATATAATCAAATCGAATTGATGACCGGGGATTCAATGAAAAGTTAAATATTTGTTTTGATGAAAATTATTTCTGTGCTTATAAATAATTACACGTAAATATGTAATATACACATAATTTACAAGTAAAAGTTACTTTAATAGGTATAGTAAACAATTTCATACGGATTACAGTAAGGTAGGTAATTCTCTTTCTAAACAATGTTGAAACAACATTCATGCGACAAGTGATGATTGGGGATCATGTGGAAGGTAGGTAGTGGTAGTAGTAGTACAGTCACGTCTTTAAATATACACTTTGGAACGTATTCCAGGGAAAGAAGAGCCAAATTATAATACAGATGCAAATACAAAATTTAATATATATATATATATATATATATATATATATATTAGGAAAGGTACCATTTCATGGATTTTCATATTTCCATAAGTATGAAATATGCAAGACAAAGCAATATAACCAAACTCAAGCTGCTGGTCACACTACGCGTAATGAAGTTAATATTCGATTTTTTTGCATAAACACGTGTCAATTATAATTTTACCGATGAAAGGTCATTCCATGTGACTTGTTTTTGTGACCGGTTGCGTTTTTACAATGTAAAACTACGCACGTCGGCATTTTCACATTATTTTCACGGAGATGTTTGTTGTTGGTTGGTTTCGTTATCACTGACAGATGACACAAGCGTAATGTTTTGTCTGTGCATGTGTGCGTTCTTGTCGGTACAAGGTGACAGGCGTAATATGGGCGTAATATGGAATCACAGTTTCTTCTTAGTGACACTACGTCTATTTATTTTCTAAGTCTATGCTTATATCTATGTTAGTGAGGTTACATAATAAATTAATTAAATATTATAAATTACCTAATTAAATACTAAAAAGAACAAACAAGAGCTCGGTGTGACACAGATCAAGGCTATTTAATATATTTAACAAGTGTCCTGATCTGTGCCACCCAGTGACAAAGAATAGGACAATTGTACCTATCTGCTAACACCTTCAAAATGCTGTTTTGACTTTTTCTGACACGGTTCATCAACGATGCAATTTTCTTCCTCATGATCGCGTGAAACCCATCCGTGTGAGCGTCCGCGAACATTCCAGAGGCACTACACCATCTTGGTAGTCTCAACAGCATTCTAAAGGCGTTATTGTATTGAATTCGAAGGGCGTTATAAGCTCGTTTCGTATATCGAAACCACAAGCCGCTAGAGTAAAATGATTGGCAGTACGCTTTGAATAGAGTTACTTTCACTTCAGCAGAACATCTAGCGAACCTGCGGGCCAACATATTACTCCGAACTGATAACGCCCTCCGCTCCCTCTCTATGTCACCATCATCGCATCGCATAAATCACTCGATACTATGTGACCCAAGTATTTAAGTCTCCACTACCCTTAATACCACTCCACCAAGAGTGACTGGCGGAATAAAGTAAGGCTTAATTCTTCCTGCCTTAAATACCATTACTTCACTCTTGCTGGAGTTGTACGTACGTACGTTGTACTTTTGATTTGATAATACGATCTACTATAGCTTCAACCAATGACGTCGCACGCACGCGGTAAAAGCCGGCAGTCGATAGCCTGCCTATTCATTCATAAAAGTGTACGCGTAAGTCTTCCATGGACTAAACTATAACCGTGCCTCTACATGCTCGGGCTCTCGGCCGAATGTTTCGGCCATGTTAGTACACGATCATTCGAGACAGACTATATAGAGAAAATTTAAGCCAGACCAGAGACAATTTAATACTTTTTCAGGTAGTTTGGTTGAGTTAAAAGGTGTCTTAAATAATTTCACTTCGGGTGAAGCTATTTAAAAAGTGTCTTAAATAGTTTCAATAACCAAAGCTATTTAAAACACCGTTTAACTCACCGAAACTACCTGAAAAAGCTTAATTTGTCTATGGTCTGGCTTAAATTTTATCTATATAGTCTGTCTCGAATGAGCGTGTACTAGGGTGGGCCGAATCATTCGGCCGAGAGCCCGAGCATGTAGAAGCACCATTAAAAAATGCGCGAAATAAGCCGCCCGGTACCGGGTTGCAAGAACGTTGCATTATTTGAATTAGAACCTTAACGTTAAGAAGATAAGGTTCATATTGGAATGTGGTTTTTTCGCATTTTCAATGGCGGCGAGACAAATATTGCCATTTCAAAACTTACATTAAATGATTGAGCACAATATTGTTGTAGATTTGGGCGTTAATATTTTCAATTAGTAAAATCCTGTAAACACACAACTGGGATAATATGTAAAAATCCTATGTCATTTTAATTTAAGTACTTAAATTATCAATTATTGCGAAGAGTTTTTGTATGACTTATAGTTTAAATACTTTAAAATCAGTGAAATTTGGTGTCATGTGTGAATAACCGTTGTTAGTGCTGTGTTTGGTGCATCGTAAGCGTAGATAGTTCACTAACCGGCTGACTATTTGACTAACCAGTCAGGTTGTTTTAAATGTTTTTGGTTATTTTAGTAAGTATATTTTGATTGTTGCGTTGCGGAATACGTATTTATTTTATGAGTCCTCAAGTTTGAAATAAAAGTAAAAATAAACACTTTTAAAGTGATAATCATTTAGTGGTACTCTAACTGCAGGGGGTTGTCCACCAAGGTCACAAGTCACAACAGCGCACACTTTACTTTAGATAGGTACGAGGGGAGGTCTAAAAGTCCGCGGAATGGTGGGGATGGGGGATGAGCATAATTTCTAGTATTTGCCTATTAGGCAACACATTAAGACTACGTATATATACCAAGTTTCAGCCTAGTGAGCTGATTATTTTACGAAATATCGACGAGTGAACAATTAAATCCGGATGAGCCAAGCTCATGCCCCCTCAGCGATGGCAGCAAATCGATGCATCAAGGAGCTTTTTGGAGCGGTGTGGTGAAAAAAGCTCGTCGATGTTAAATAGGATTGTTACTGGAGATGAAACCTAGGTTCATTATTTTTTACCTGACTCTAAACAGGAGCCAATGCAATGGCACAAAAAGGGTACACGACCACCTTAGAAATTTAGGGTGTCAGAAATCGGCTGGAAAGTTAATGGTAATTTTATGGGATTGTAAAGGAATTTTAATGATTGACTATAAAGAAAAGGGTGTCACTATTACTGGAGAATATTACGCAAGATTATTGGAGCAATTGCGGTATTAAAGAAAAAACGGCGAGGAAAATTGGCTAAAGGTGTCACAAGGGTGTTACTATAAGACAATGCACCAGTTCAATAGAGCCGTATTGCGATGGCTCCCCTGAACAAATGTGGCTTTGAAAATATGAACCATCTCCCCTACAGTCCAGATCTGGCCCCCAGTGATTATTATTGATTCCCAAATTTGAATAGAGAGATTAGAGAGTTACGGGGAACGAAATTTCATACCAATGATGAGATGAAAGACGCGATTTTGGCTCATTTTGACGCTAAAATTAAAAATTATTATTTCGTAGGTTTAGAAAAATGTATATCTCGATCTAAGGCCTTATATTGAAAAATAAATATAGTAACGTCTTTTTATTTCATTACGAAGTCCTTCGTTCCGCGTACTTTTGGCCCTCCCCTCGTAACTTCGTATATTCAGAAAAAAGAAGTAGTTTGGCACTTCTTAAACACTTTGTTTTGTAGGGTTCCGTAGTCGAGTAGTTTCTTCTTAGTTACAGTCAGCTAGGTTAGGTTTTTTGCTCCGGGTTACCCAGCGAAAATTTTCACCCGCCGCCACTGATACCTACCTACTACAATAGGTACCTACTCAGCACGAGCTGATTCGGCCATATAGGCCTAGCCGTTAGTAACAAGAAGTAGTTCCTAGTAACTTGGCCTATTAGGGATTACAAAATGTTAGTGTTATGTATCCTACGCCTACGTCCGCGTCTAACCAGGAACCCCCATAGTTTCACCATGACGTTCATCTCTCCGTCCCCGGCTTAGCTCGGTGACCGTTAGTACCAGAAATCTGAGACCCGGACGGGGCTGATAACCTTTCTCGAGAATTCGTGTGTAATCACGCTCACAAAAGTCAACTCAAATCTCTATATGACTGCAATATGGTGCAGCAGATACGGAAACCCGAACAAACAAGAATACAAATGTGTGTTTAACCCCCACTTTGAAGAATCTATGCCATAATGCCTTCATTAATAAATAATTAGAGATAAATTAGCTAACTAGGTCCTTTAACACTTTATATACAATGGCGCCTGGTACGTTGTTATCGGCAATAATATATTTACTCGAACAACTAAACTACCTACGTCACGAGCTGATACAGCTCGTACTTTGCATTTCACGGGTCAGTATCCTTGACTGTTATGTACACATCGACTGTCGTGATATAATCAGACAAAGGAGAGATTTAGTGCGCGACACTCCCCCTTTGGGGACGATGAACCGGCTCCAATATCGCGCTCTTGGGCGTAGTAGGTAAGTTATTAAGGATGTAAACTAGAATAAAATAATATAATGTGATAGGCTTTGAACATTTAAGTACGTAGCCGGGACACATGCACATCTTATACTGTATGATGACTTATACGATGACGTCGATGACTTCGAAAAGGAATGAAGAGTATTGGTGGTGTGGAGTAATATGTCGGCCAAAAGGCAGGAGCAAAGTTAAACTCTGCAAAAAGTTATGCGTGGTCGCCGTGGTCATACATAAAAAAATATATAAGTATGCGCGTCGACTTAAGAACCTCCTCCGTTTTTTTCGTCGGTTGAAAATCAGAAAACAGGGTAAAATTAAGCACTTTAATGTTTCAAACAATTCAGATATTTGGTAACAATATAAATCAGTGGTAAGTAAACAAGTTTTTCATTAAAAAAACATGCCTATTTCTAGAAACAAGTTGCAACCTGTGCCAAAAAAAGGGGGTTGAGTGGGAATTAATTTGGTCGATTGAAGAATGTTTATGCCGAATATTCGGCGGCCGGATACCGGATATTCGGCGGACCCGAAGGCCGGATATCCGTTATCCGGTATCCGGCCAAACCACTATCCGTTGCATCTCTAATGAGGAATGGTCACGTGAATCGGCACAAAAGTGTTCCACTAATCTAATTCAATGCTATCAGATTTTAAATAAAGCGTAATCATTATTTTCATCATTGCTTTAAGAAAATTCATCCATTCTTTTTTCAGTTCAAGTTACTTGACTCAATACCTATAGGTATTGACTCACTCACTATAGGTGTTGGTAACTGTTAAGTCAGTTCAATCCCTCGTTATCTGTAGAAATTGTAAAATTCAACTACGCTATGTTCCCAGCTTCCATGACGTTGAAGTGGCACTTATCGATAACAGGGTGCGTAGCCAAGATGCCAATCTCTCACGCTCAGTCGCTAACGAAACGCAACTGTCACTGTCACACTAATAAGGAAGAGTAATAGAGAGAGGTAGCTGCGATACGTTATTAAGCGTGAGCGATTGGCATGTTGGCTACGCACACTGGACTGTCGATGTTTTAATTTTGTCAAACACTTAGACGTCAGCGTTCGTGCTAGAAAAATATCTAGGTATATTTATTACATTAGGTACTCTTCTTCTTCTCAGCATACTTTCTTGGATTCCCATGCTGATCTTGATGCGGCGATTCAGTGCCAGATCGGCCCTGCCGTCTTTTTAATGTCGTTTAATCATATATTTTTAATGTCGTATTAATTAAGTACTAGTTGAGCAGAATAACCTTGAAGAAAGAGATAAAGCACGGAGCAGGGGTTAATCAACGCATCTTGAGGTGGTAAATAATGCATTACGCATACCTATTAGAAAATATATCATATTTTTTGCGATACCTAAGATAATCTATAACCTATCTGTATACTTATAACCTATCTTTGGATGTATTTATGACGTGAGACAAAGGGACCATGTAATGCATAATATGTATCGTATGATGAAGCACCTCATTATCTGCATGCGTAAAAGCACTATTAGATAAAATTAACTTTATTTTATTATCAATCATTCATTAGATCATTAGCTGCATTCGCGACACTTCGAGCGAAAACAATTATTGATTGACGTAAAGTAATATCACGTACACAAATATCACCCAGTGCATGATACATGGGTATGATAAACGCGTATTTAAGGTTATGTATAGCTGAAGACCTTTGTTACGCAACTATCATGTGTGTACAGAACTACAGACTAAGCTTCCCTGAAATAACGCTCTACTCTTATGCGTTCCTTATTTTGTGATTTTTTTTATGCCTATACTTTATATTTGTTACAACCTAATTCATTCACTGAAGGACTTAAAGCATTATATGGGCCAACATATTTTCTATGGCAAAACGCAGCACAGCAGTGTGATTAAGCATTGTGTCGATTCATTTTTTTCCAAACTTACCATATTCTCAATTCTACAACTTACTTTTAGGTAACTTCCAATTCTTAAGAACTAACTCGGCTCGGATTAGTGATGAAGTGAAGTGATCCCCCCTGCATACAAACTTGATACTATAATTAACTCTGCAGCTGACCGTACATCACACCATCATGATGGCCACTTCGTTTGCTTATTAAGTCGTGGTCTACATAAGATAAGTACGATTGTCACATGTATGACCATGTGGCTATTTAGGTTCAGGGTGTCAACTGGGCTACGTATGCTTACATAAGTACGATAGTCGATAACATTAAAATAAGCGCCAGATAACCAGAAACACGGTTAAATGGCTATTAGTACGTGTAAACCTTACGAGTCAAGTTGTTATCATTGCGACGTCTAGATCTCAATATTGATAACAACTCAGTTAGGTACCTGATATTCATATACTTACATAAAACTTCAACGTATTTCCTTCAAACTGGTAAACGTGAAAACACGACACTCGATGTTTGAAAAATAAAAGCTCGATACTTTTATTTTTCAAACATAGGTCCTTTTTTACATGGTTTTGGTCAGAACCTGTGTCAGTATGAGAACTGCCAAGTGACGTTTGAAATGTTCCCGCAGGGCCCACGTTTCACTAGCGGGGCGCTAGTGAAACGTGGTAGTGGAGCGGAAAATCGACTCGCGGTATTCCTCATTAGATCTATCCCGCTCTATTTAGCTGGAACATGTGGACTCTTAAGTAGTTTTGCTAGTTTAACCCTTAGTCATTGAAGATATTTAGTGGTTTAACCTTTATACCCTGATGGTCAGCAATCTCGGTCAGTAGTTTTTTTTTAATTTATATGCCTCTTTTTTCACTCAGAAATATAATTTAATATAATATTCTACTGACAGAGACTGCTGGCCTGGGTATAGGAACACAGGCCTCGCTTCCTTGTATTGGAGACATCGACATCACATACAACTTTTTTATTTCTTCGTGGATGAATGATGTTTTCCTTCATCAAAAAGCAACGGGTCAATATTAAATGATATTCTGTACATAAATTCCGAAAGACTCATTCGTACGAGCCGGAACTCGAGGCGACGACTAATGTTCTCAACAATATGTCGCGCGTAAAACTGATTTAGACCATAAATTTTTATAGAGCTGCTGATTTGCTTATTCGTAGTTTACGAGTGATCTTTTGATGGCCCTTCATAAGTGCTTTATCAGGCATACTGCCTCTTATTTATAGACGCTGACCTAAGGCCTGGAATTCGAGCGAAGATACTATCATCGTGCTATATATAGACCTGTCATCTGCGACACCGATACAGCTGGACAAGGCACGACTACACTGTACAGTAATACTACAGTCCACCCGCGACTTCATCCACATGTAGAGGTTTTAAACCTTACTAACTCTTTTTTTATCCATTTACTTAGGACTTTGTTGTCAATATGATTACTTATAGTGCAGAAGAAGGACAATTGAAGAATATTTGTTCCAATTTCCGAGGTTCTACCTTTTCCATTTTATGGACGCTCCGTAGCTGCGTGCAGGTATCTACGAAACGCCAGTATTTTATGTTTATATGTTTGTTTGATCGACGATAACTGGAGTATCATTGATTGGATCGTCGTGAAGTTTGGCAGATGATTAAAAGACATGAAAATAAAGTTCAAAATCGATTATCAACCAAGTCGCGAGTTCAAGTTCGAGGCGAACAACTAGTAGGTAGATTGATTAGCGCTCAGGGGCAAATCGTCAAACTAATTTGATATAAGGAGGCCTCCCTGGCATTGCGTATATATCCTGGGTCACGATCCAATAAATCTTACACGCTTTTATTTAGCTTTCCTATTTGTATTTGTTAGTAAATTGATACAAACATTATAAGTAATTTTTTTAAATTGTTAATTCTCTCGGTGCCTTGAGTCGAAATTGTTGAAAACAACATTAACAACAGAAATCACTAGCAACTGAAAAAGTAATAGTACATAGTTTACACTTGATTATTATTTTTTTTAATTTATCTTCCAGGTCTGGGACCGTATCATGACGTCTTATGATCGCTTTATAGCGATTCAGTTTAGGTTCAGTTTAAGTTCATTTGTATGGTAGTGACTCAGTATAGGTCGTCAACTAAATCGCGTTAAGACGTCATGGCAAGGCCCCAGAACTTACCAGACGGACTTCCCAAGGGAAGACAGCGATTGACCAGTCACCTATTCGAATGCAGCCCCTTGACATCAGCCTACATAACTGGACCTCCACGTCATTACTCGTGTGACCTAAGCGAGAATTAAAATAACAACAAAATAACGATCGAATGATAATCAATATAGAGGAGTTTAAACCCGATTTACTCGGAACAAAGTAGATCGAGCCCATCGTACTAGTCTTTCGACGCATGATTATCGACGTTCAATAAGTCGTAAATACGGAGTTCCGGGAATTTCATGAGGCACTATCGTGTGTAACCGGAGACCTATTCGAACGTGTTTAAGTGACATTTCGATGCGAATTTCCGTGGAAATGGTCAATATGACATGATAATGACGTAGCGACATATGAAGTGGATATGTCAAATGTCAGTTTAGCACGTTTCTATAGGTCTTCTGTTTAATAGGTCTAGTAAGTAATAAAACAACTAGACTTTCCCTTTTTTTATTAGTTTATTACGAAAGTTTACACATTTTACTTAGCCCGTTAACAGCTCGTACTCGTACGCAGTGAATAGAGCACGTAGCGCTACGAGAATCACTCAACGGCGAAGTTAAATAGACACAGGTATTTGGGCGGATTTTTATATTGTTGTCGTTTTTTTTTCGCTTCCGATTTGAATGAAATTTGGTAGGTAGGAAGAGTGCCTTATTCTCTACAATATAGACCCGATTTCCCAGTATGTCCCACAATTTTTTCCACTGAGTTACGAAATCATATGGGATTTTCGTAACTCAGTGGGAAATTTAGTACAAAATTTTTGCCGCACTTTGGTGTTTCGTATCTATCTAGCGTAGAATAAGGAACTCTACCTACCCACTAAATTTCATACAAATGTGACGCGAAAAAAACGACAACAAAATATAAATATGCCCATTTATAACTACTGCAATCATAATATATGTTTTATATAATTAACTTAATAATTAACTTCATTTGCTAATTATTATTATGAACTAATACTTCGGTGGATATCGATACTCCATTAGGACGCGAGGGAGCTGCCGGTTTTGATTTTCCTGCAAATATTAATAAATACTATAAATATATACTTTTTACAAAGCTAGTCCTAAAAAAATTAAAACAAAATAATGTTTTATTTTTAAGATCATGGTAAACCCATAACGGCCATAACCATACAATAAATGTTTTTGTTTGTATTTTGTAAATACAAGTATTTGTACATAGGTATGTAGATTAGATATATATTTAACGACCTCCTAGCCTAGTCGGTAGTGATCCTGCCTACGAAGCAGGAGGTCCCGGGTTCGAATCCTGGTCAGGGCATTTATTTGTGTGTTTATCACAAATATTTTTTCCTGAGTTATGGATGTTTTCTATGTATTTAAGTATTTATATGTATCTATCTATTATATATATCGTCGTCTAGTACCCACAACACAAGCCTTATTGAGCTTACTGTGGGACTAGGTCGATTTGTGTAAGATTGTCCTATAATATTTATTATTTTTATTTATTATTATTATTTGTATGTCTGTTACATAATCTCGGGACCATGGGGTCCCGGACTTTTGGACGGCATGCGTGGAGCCGAAGCCAACAGCGCAGAGGCCCCTTGTAAAAGACAATTTACTCTTTATGTTATGTGACACTAACCGACGATTATCCCTGTATGCACTATAGTAGTGCACCCAAGGACAATCCCCGGGTAGTGTAGGACTACAGAAAACAGAAAGAAAAGAAACCGGGCTATTGGGTTGAGGTTCTAGTGGAATGGGGAACCGGGACTATGGAAAGGACTATGGCACCTGCCTTGGTCAATCTTGAAAAAGACGAAAAAAGAGGCAGGTGGTGACTCGCCAACTCACTAAAACGGGCTCCCGAAAACGGTCGCTCGCACGGAGCGACACGGGGGCAACATTGCGTGAGCGGCTCAGGGTGTCGAGAGGTGTGCGCCGCTTTCTACCCAGTGGCTGTAAACAGCCACTGTGCCAACCTGGCGTCTTATGCATCTTTCACTTCCACCCTGCGAGCATATAGCTCTGACATCCCAATCCCACTCTGACCGGCCGGTTAAGGAAAGCCAGAGGTGCGAGTCCTGCGGCCCCTACCGGGGTCCACTCCAGTCGGCCAATTAAGGCAAGCCGGAGAGAGGGGCCTGACCGACTCTCGGGGACATGGGACCCAAGGGACGTCACTTCCCATTCAGCTCGCCACAAGCTGCCCTGGGGGTTTATTATTATTATTATTATCTTATAAACATTAATAGGTACCCCCTGTGTCATAAAAATCTGCAGCCTTTTTTTTGTATAGAAAATGATAGACAGTGTCAATCCGGTTGGTTAAATGATCTAAAATAATAGCAGGAATAACAATAGACGAGGCTATTTGATGCTAACGTGAAAAGTAAGTATGTCAATTGTCATCAAGTACTTCACTATATCTACGTACAAATTATTCCTTTAATTTACACCAATTTGCCAAAACATACATCATGCTATGTTAATAATCCCCAATAAATATCACATTAATTAGCTCATATTATATAAAAAAGAAACAAATATAAACCAAAAATAGTTATTTTAAGACTGAAACTGTATCAACTACAACTGTAGGTACCTAAATGTACTAACCAAAATGCCACCTATCTCAGTCATGACGACACCAAAAAAAGTAAATAGTCACCAAACTTTAACGACCAAATTCAAGTATAGGCAACGCCCTACCGCGTCCCAAGTTTAGGTAGGTTAGGTTTCTTCAGATTTATTCTAGGTAGATAGGCTAGAGAGATACAGAAACTGCCCAGAAATAAGGAGCCCCGCTAAGCTCCATCGAAATTAGGAAAAAAACCTAACGAAAATTTGATGGTCTTTGGTGAAATATTCCAATGGGGTTACATGTTTGGTGGTTATTTCGATCATTTTGCAGATCATTCAATTAATTACGTTGAACATGTCCTAATTATGCCTGTCATTTAATAATATATTGGTGACCAACACTTAAAGTCATACTGCCTCTTATTTATAGGTGGCAACATCATTTAAGTACTATGTTTGATGGTTAAACAGATTTTTTAAGATATTTGGTGATTAATTGAAAAACAGCCCACAAAAAAACTTACATAAAAGTAAAAAACACTACAGCGAAAAAACAAACTTTCCATAATAGGCTAGATGACAAAAAAAATCTAATTAGTCCGTCTGTTATTAGATTATTAAAAAATATACGATATGTATTTTTTCTTTTGTTCGTCAAATAAAAAATTACGGAAAAAATACAGGGCTTTAAAGTTTCGCGTGACGTCACACCTGAGTACAATTTCTTACTCAAAGGTGACGTCACCAGCCCCCACCACGGAACTTTGACGCTTTTCATATTCGTCAATTTTAGTTATCTTGAAAAAGGATAATTGATAATCTTTCTGACGGACTAATTAGAATAATAGTTTTTCAACCTAGTCATCATCCCTATTACGCTAATCAAGGTTACATTACCTTCTAGCACAATTTTCTGCAATGTGGAGAATGGAGCGTCTACTAACACGCACAGCAAAGTCGCCACCGTCAGTGAAAGTGAGATGTCCGTGTAAAACAGGTAAAACTGAAATTATATTTAGGTACTATTTATTTAATAGTTGGTCAGGGTTCTTCGTAATATTGGGCAGTTTCAGGGGACATCTAGTGGGCGGCAAGTCACCCCCTGCCTCGATCTCTTTGCAATATCCCAGTCTTTTATCCAGGCAAACTTCGGCACCATAGCCTAATACCTACTCTTTTCCATTATATTGATAATAGCCCCATAGCCTGCTGGGACCGGTTCACGGGTATCTATTGATGCACCTGAATGGGTTATATTATAGCAGGAGTAGGTACTATACAGCAATTTTTTCCAAAGGTCCTCTACGTATTGGATCTATATCCCCACGCAAGCCTACCAAAAGAGGCAAAAGACCAAGATGTATAGGCCCGTGATTCTCAAAAGGAGATACAAAATAATATTACATACATTAATTATCAGAAGACGTATGTATGCCTTTAAGATCGCTATGCTGTTGATCACTTGGTGATCACAAGAACGTCCCGTCTGATTCCATTCCGATTCCGACGTGAATTATCCCTAACCTTTTCGACGCCATGTTAAATACAAACGCTTTCACTCAGACGCTTCGTTACCGGAGTATCAAAATAATGTAGTTATATAAGGATATAACTGCGGACTGAGACAAACTGACTGAGGGAGACTGAGGGAAAGTCCCTAAATACCTCCATTTCGGTGTTCAATATAGTCACCGCAAATCACCTGTCCGCGTCGTAAGTTACACAAGGTCAAACGTCAAAACAAACGGTTTTCGCCAATATCAAAGTTTTTATAGCTCCAATAATGTTTACGTATGGAGATAATTTTTAGAGTAAGTATAAAATTTCATTGGGAATATGTTGATCTGTGGTGTGGCGGCGTTGAACCTGCGGTGCCAATTTATACGACTGGCGTGGGGAAAAGGTCAAATGTTGACACATAAATACATAGTTTATGATTCGGAACAGTGTTTTGTCTCTATATCAGCTTTTCTGTACAAGTCTTACCAGCGTCCTTAGACTAAACATGAAAGGCACGTCGCTTTGCACTCGTATAATGGTCTGAAGTGGATAGTGGATCAAATACAGCGAATACGATATGCGCGCCAGAAATTTCCATATCTTTAAAGAAAGAAACCAGTTTACGGGACCTGGAAAAAATAAAGAGGTTAGTAGGTAGGTACTATAGCTGTGCTCCATTTCAACTCCGGCCTCTGGACTGTGGTGCACTACCTGAAGATGAAATTGTCTGCGCCCAAATTACGAAAAATCACTTGTTTTATAATTTGTGTAGTTTATCTTGCCCCAAACATTCAACAAGCTCGGTATTATTCTGCTTTTAACTGTATTGAACCTGTGAAAATTCACTGCCAATAATTATTGTGGCTGATTTTAATCGTCTGTTACGTAGATCTTGTTATGATAAACCAAGCTGTGACAGAGGTATCGGTTACAGAAGCTTTCGCTGGACTTGTATCGTCTGAGAGGCACCACCTACCCCTTGATATAACGATGTCTTGTAACACTTTATTTACTAATGCCTCAACTTGCTCGAATAGGACTACTATCAATAATTACACAATTACACTACCACATAATTACAGAAAAGCAGACTTTCCCCTACTTTATAATAAGTTCTCTAACGCTGATTGGTCCCCATTGCTTGCATGTAATACAATTGATGATTGTGTCAAAGAGTTTTATGATATACTGGAGGAAATAGTAACGGAGTGTGTCCCACTTAAAAATCCAGCAATAAACCGTAAAACCTACCCCGATTGATTCACTTAACAGCTAATCCTGCTAAATTCATTAAAAAATCAACACCATTCAAACAGGAAATCAGTTGCATACACGCGGCAGCGTATCCAGCCAAGTTCACTTTCAATTACAACAGGGAGGGGGCACTCGTAAATAATAATAATTAATAAGTCACCGATGAGTCTCAAAAATACGAACTTTCGGAAATGACTTAATTTCGGTGAGAAATAGTCACTAGGTGAGACTAAAATTTCGCACTCCAGATTGTTAAATAAAGTATCGTCGTATGTCAGGTCAGTGTGTCACTTATAACCTCCATATCCTGCTGCACACGCGAACACGACCCAGCCTACCGCCAGCGCCCAGAACCCCCTCATGAACGCATTCATGAAGTTAGCCCAAAACTGGGCGAACTTGGCGTCTGGGTTGTTGCAGTACACCATGCCAAATCCAAGCGACAGTGCGGCTAGCCAACCAGCTGCTAAGAACCACTGGAATACAAAGCGTTATTAATTTAATGAGTATTTAGAAATCTTCTATACTATGGTGGCGTCATATCATAGTTTTCTATTCACCCATCAATGAGCGCAAAGTATCTTCGCAAAAGATGGACAGAAATGCTTTCATGGCTGCTCCGCTGTCCAACTGTCCGATTGTTCTTGACAGATCACATAGATATCCCAGCCAATTTCCGTAATAATTTTAACAAATTCAATGTCAGTCCCACGATCTGATCACATCTCACTCGTTGAAAGTGTTGAAACCCGTCAAACGGTGTGGCCGTGCCGAAAAGATACATAGATAAATACAGATATAATCCCAAAGCATGACATTCGGTCTTAGTTAAGATCGTGGACTTCATGATAAGTAATTTGAAATAGAAAACTCGCGTGAGAATTAGACATATTAATATACTTATATCGGGTTACTCACGTCTATAAAGTCGTGAGTAACCCGATATAAGTAGGTATATTAATATATTCATGACAAGTATGTACACACGCGTTCAGAATTGCATAGGCAGTTTATGAATGAATTCATTCATAAATTGCCCATGCAATTCTGAACGCTATAGTAGGTACATCACGTTTGGATACACTCGTAGTTAGGACAAATGTTTGTTTTTTTACCTTAGGTATCCTCCTCGGACATTCCTGCCGGATGTGCAGCAAATAACCGAACACCATGCCCACGACGAAGGGCGGCGCTCTCGTTAATGTGTTTACGTAGTAGTTTTTAAAATAATCCGCTATTAAATGTATGTCGCCTCCCAAGCTAAAAAAAATAATGTGCATGGTTAACCCTTTGACCGCCGTTGTCACCTATACAAGACAACGATAGTACGATACACTAACGCCGTCGTCTTGTATACAAGACAAAGTTTCAACCGCTTACTAAATGGTAAAATAATAGAATTTAAAAATTATTTTGTACTCGTGTCAACTTGTTGACCCTTTGTTTTTTCATACATTTACTTTTTAAGCAGGTATATGAATCCATTGTTTCATAATAAAGGATTTAAAAAATATGCTTATAATTTCTACATTTTTCCGTGTCACTGTCGCCGTTGGCATGTATAAAAGACAGCTAGGGATGGGAAAGTTCAATTGATGTGCAAGTTTTTAAAATGAATATGTTTTCACGAATCTGGTTTTATTTAAGCGTTCAAACATTTAATTGCCAATTATTGTCATTGTTGGTAACTACTCGTAGTAAGTAGGTATATGTAGAAAAAAAAAGGCATAATAATGGATAAAGTTTAGGCAGCTTCTTCAGTAAATTGTCCATTGCGGTTTATTTGCCGAATAAATTATTGACCGCAGTGACAGCGGAGGTCTACATTTTAACTCGATATATATATATATATATAACCGATATATACAGTATGTATCACAACGAAGAGCAAACCTTAAAACTGGTTGACGGGGAACTCGAGTACAATGTAATGACGTGCATTTCACGTGCCTAAATACATGTTTTATGGCATAAAATTACTAAATGAATTACTCGAAGACCATATTTTTGCAGTCGGTTAATGGTTTTTGTAACATCCTATAGGGTTTGTTTACGTTTTTGATTTTTGACAGTGCATGCGTATTGCGTACTGTTGATATGTAGCTAGGGGCAACTAATTAACATTAACGTTGTTATGTCAATACACATGCGCTTTGAGTTCTGTTTATAAGTAACCTAGGTAATTATTTTAATAATGGCTGTAGTCATAGGCAACGCGCAAGCGCTTTGTTAACTATTTGTTTGTAACTAGGTAAAAATCCAAACTTCAACAAGGTTTGACGCCTGTCTGTCAGTTGGTAATTTAAGAAATGTCATTTATAAGATTGTAAACAAATAATACAGGGGAGGTGCAACACAATAATAATAAATGTATATTTTTATACCTCACGTAAAACCTGTCGTATTTTTGATGAATTAGGTAAGTACCATGCTCATATTTATGATCTAAACATTAACGGGTTTCTTGTTTTGCCTTTCATTCTGATACATACTGTATATATATATATATATATTATTAAATCCACCTGTTAGTTTTCTCCGAAAACCCTCCGGTAAGTATGTAAATTTATCGAGACACGATGCGCGTCCCTAATCTTATGGTTTATAAAGTTTACGTACCGACAAGCGCTTATGCCGTTGACTCAGACGCTATTATTAGTTAACTCGCGCGTAAACAGTATTTGTCAATCGGAACTAAAGACGTGCCCTGCGCGCCGTTGACATGTATAGAAGACTACTCGTACAGACTAGTGCGGTGATATTACTTCATGATTCGATAATGTTTAGTTGTTGTTTTTCATGATAAAGTCCTTTATTTTCAACATTTTCTTGTATAGTAAATCTGTTTAGTTTAGAAATTTTGAGAGAAATCTAAGTTTGGAAATAAAAAAAGGCAAATTGAGAAGAATTCCACCTTTAATTATGAATATCGATATCACTATTTGCAATCCCTAAACTTTTTATTAGTTGTTTACTTAAAATTTGCTCTGGCGTGTGAGTGAGCGTCTTGGCGAACAGGGTCCGGCGGCCAAAAGGTTGGCTGGCGTTGAAGAAAAAGGCCAAATGTTCAATAAAAGACATAAGTAGTATAATTATGTAAATACTTACCTAAAGGTAAGTACTAACACTTCTACATTAATGAATGCTGGTTAATTTTCGGTTTTAGCCTTTGTACGAATCCTATTTCCAACCTTATTTACTTGCCTCAACAAAGATACTCCTGGATAATTTTTAATATAACAGTAAGTGGTGGTGCAAATGATAGAGACGATGAGTCCAGCAGTCAGGCCAAACCAGGGGAACCGGCGCCCACGAAGAACCCAAAATAGTACCAACGGTGACAATACATGCAGTTGAGTATCCACGGAGAGGTACCACGTGTGGCTGAGGCACTGGAAGAAAATTAATACAGTGAGTGAAGACACTGAGGACTGATGGGGTAGGGAAAGAGAGCTGTATTGGCAGAAGCACTACTGCAGCGAGCAGGAGGATTATCCGTAGCAGGCTGTCCAGATAGAACAAGTGATGTTTTTCACAGGGAACATTATAGGTGGCTTAGGTAACTAATTCCTAAATTTGGCGTAGGCGCTAGTTTTACGAAAGCGACTGCCATCTGACCCAACCCAGAAGGGTTGGCGTTAAGGCGTAGTTTACTAGGCCTTAACGGGATTCGTCAGGTTTTCTCACGATGTTTTCCTTCACTGAAAACCGATCGGTAAATATCAAATGATATTTCGTACATAAATTCCGAAAAACTCATTGGTACGACCCGACACGATTTGAACCCGCGACCTTCGCATTGAAAGTCGCATGTCTTACCGCTGGGCCATCAACGCTTCTTACTCACAATCTCACTTTTGTTGACGTAATTCTGCACATGCAGCAATGCCGACCACCACCACTTGCGGCAGCTCTGAATGCCGCTAGTAAGCGCGGGCCAACCAGGGCCATCGGCGCTGTGGTGTATCAACGAGGCTTGGAACAGCACCACGGCAGCCAGCAGAGGGAACATCCGAAGTAGACGGTGCAGGTAGAACAAGTGAATATTTTTCACTAATGACACTGGAATTGAAGACAGTCCGTGAGTTGTTTGATGTCTTTCGGGCTAAGCAGGGAATTTTTTAAAGCGATGCCCCACTCGGTCTACAATAAAGTCGTAGTCCGTCCCTACATTTTTAAGGAATTGAATGGAGGTAGTTAGTTAGTTATCTTGGGCCTTTTTCCGCAAATCGACCTCCAATGTGCCTATTTTGCGTGATTTCGAGGTAGCCCTACTCTAACCACCCCAGCTCCTCCACGAAACCTATTATCGTTTTAAGGTTGCAAACTGCTTCCTTTAGTGTGTTTAGAGTCCCTAAATATTTACTTCGGTATGCTTCTATCTGTTTACATTCTAGGAGAATATGTTTTGTTGTTTCTTCTTCTTTCATGCATGCTCTGCACATAGGGCTATCTGTTATACCTACCTATTTTGTGTAAATGTTTGTTTAGTGTGTTGTGTTGTGTCCTGTGAGGAGCCCTACTATTTTCCGCAGTTGGTGTCTGGGCATCCTCAGTAGAGTTTTCGTGAACTTGTAGTTTAGCTCTGGTAGGACTTCTTTGGTTTTCTACACATGTATCTAGGTCGTCCCAGTATTTGTTTTGCAATAGGGATGATAACTAGGTTGAAAAACTATTATTCTAATTAGTCCGTCAGAAAGATTATCAAAAATTATTAGACACGTATTTTTACCTTTTTCAAGATAACTAAAATTTACGAATATGAAGAGCGTCAAAGTTCCGTGGTGGGGGCTGGTGACGTCACCTTAGAGTAAGAATCGTACTCGATTGTGACGTCACGCGAAACTTTTAAGCGCTGTATTTCCGTCGTTTTTCATTTGACGAACAAAAGAAAAAATACGTGTCGAATATTTTTTTATAATCTAACAGACGGACTAATTAGTTTTTTTTTGTCATCTAGCCTATTGTCTGTAATGTTGGTTTAGCAGATTTTGGATGTATGATAAAGGTAGTGGTATGATGGGTTCTGGTCCATATGCCGGTGTTTTGGTATTGAATGGAGGTATGTAGAGGTCTATGGAGCTTAAGATTATATATATATAATATAAATACTAAGTACTTATGGTTACCGCTAAGTAGCGTGCAGTGGTCCCATCTACAACAATGTAATTAAGGAAAGAAACTTTGTATGGACATTGAAAGGGCTTTTTGTTAGGTACTTATCTCAGGTAAAAAAAATCTTGAAATCCCGATAAGCAAGTTTACTTACTTGGTGTCATTTTCTTTGCAGTAGTGTAGACAACTAAGAGACCGCTCATCATGAAAAAGGTATCGACTGATAGTACAGCCGAAGTTACCCACGTTGCCCTAGAACTGGACGCCCACTAAAAAATAGTTATTTATATACAAGGGGACAAAGTTGTTATTTAACTCTCCGGCTTATATTGAGACCCGAGCAAGCGAAAAATTTCAAAATTGAGCCACAAGCGTAGCGAGTGGTTCAAAAACTGGTTTCTTGAGCGTTACGAGGGTCTCAATTAAGGCACGATAGTCGAACAAACTTTGCCGCCGACTGTAATACAACATTTTTCCCCTCACTATCGCGAGGAAAATAAGGACTACATACGATTACAAATCTGATCCACATGTAAGTTATCTTGAAGAAACCATTCAAAGCTCAAGGTCAAAGAGTGTCATAGAATACGCTCCTGGTACAGTCAACAACACAGCTGTGAATACAGCCAAAGTGTCAAAAATATGTATACAGAACTTTATTGCCAGATAATTAAGGTGTTGTATACATATTTTTGGCACTTTGGCTGTATTCACAGCTGTGTTGTTGACTGTACTTTGATATTGCCTATAGTTTACCAAGTGCGGGATAAAACTGGACCAATTTAAAGATGTGACCTCCGATTGCGTATATTTATTTACGCCATATAGGTACATATAATAGGTCTCACTTATACTGGACGGATGGCACCTAAGGCATAAAAATTAGAGCAATGTCAAATTACTTTCGCTACTAGTGGATAAAATGCGCGTTCCCCGCTAGTTTTAAAAGATAAAACTGGGGATAAGAGAGGACAGTGTACGAGGGATATACTGTCTAATTTTGTATAATTCATGAATCTGACAGCATTGTACCAACTGTTTGCAATGTTTTTTCCCAAAAAAAATCACAAATTATTGGTGTTAGGTATATTTTTGATACGAAGTTAGATGCCTCATTTGTATACATGGCTACGTAACACTAGATGGCGCTATATACTAACTTGATAAATCGAAGTGCGACTACTTGACACTAGATGGCGCTATACACTTGTAGAAGCAGCTTAGTGGAAATATTATCTGTCTAAACTCTAAACTAACATTACAAATAACACTCACGTACTTTTAGTATGCGCGACATATTTCAGACACCGTATGATGTGGTAGGTATTTGGCGTGTGATAAATTGATAATGGCATCATAGGATGTCCGAAACATGTCGCGCATAGTGACTAAAAATACGTGAGTGTTATCCGTTATTTGTACGGTTCCGTACGAAACGTCAAAAACGAACGGAACACTTTCCATAGACGTTTCCATAGAACGTGGCGTGAATAGGAGACCACGGCCTCAAAACTTACCATAAAAGCGTCCAATAAGTTAATAGTGGTTCCCATGAATATATTTGAAAAGGAATGTCCAATAACGACCCACAGGATAGAAAGAGATCGGAGGCCATCCAGGCAGTCGATAGCTCCAGGAGTCTTCGAGAAGGTCAGCAAGCGACGGGTGTTGGTGAAGATGGAGAAGCTTGTGAAAAGCTTGCTTTTATCAGCAGGAGCTGTGGGATCATTAAATATATATAAGGTGCTAACAGATTAGTCACGGATATTTTAAAAGATAATACATTGTATTAAAACAATTAACTTTAAACTATAATTAAGGAACCTTTGTATATAATTTTTTTGTTTTCATTTACCGAACAAAAGTAATAATTATAATTCCGTCTAAAAATAATCACCATGTGCAAATTTAACTGACAAGATGTTTAGCATGACGTTGACAATCGAGTATTTGATTTGACGTTAAGTGGCCAGTTAGGTGTTAGGTAAAAGAGGTACTAAAATATGTTCAATGAGTACTTATTTAATAATCAATTAATCACACTAACAGGGTGTTTTAACGTTGCAAATTTGTTTCCTAGTTTTCTCCAAAAAAACATAACAAAACGTATGATGTTTCATACCTAAATGTACTCCGAGAACCGAGTAGGTACTATCAGCGGTAAAAATATCCGTGACTAAATTGTTAGCATCTTATATAAGTAAAACAAGTATGACGGTGACATAAAAAATGCTGTTAAAACTTTTATCAAAAAGTAAAACCTCTATAAGTGAAAAATATAATGTTTTCTTTTTATTTGCTGTAAGGATCGGAAAGGATGATTACCTCATCAAACATATGGAGGTGACACCACATAGCGCTACCAACTGATACGTTTGAAGTCGGTGCTTAGCCAAGTAAACACATTACCGGTCAATAATAAACCCCACCGGTCTCTCTAAAAAATAATAAATATCATATGGCAATGTGAATGTTATTTATAAGGGATCAACTTGTGATTCGTTTCAAACAAAAAAAACTTATAAAATTGAACGACAGAGCTCGGAATTATCGGCTTGTGTATATGAAGTTTCACATGTCATTTCTGGTCTCCATTTTCAGGTCTACCTGACCAAATTTATGGTTTTCGCAAGAAATTGCTTAATTTACTTAAGAAAATACCAAAATCACTGTATAGTGAGGAGTTCCTCATGATCATGAATCCCATCATCAGATCCTATGAAACTAACTTGAAGGTAAGTGCTATCGAACAAAAAAAATGCTTAAATTGGACGACGGAGCTCGGAATTATCGGGTTATGTATGAAAAGTTCCACATGCCACCCCTGGTCTGCATCATCAGGTCTACCTTACTAAATTTATGGATTACGCAAGCTTGCTTGCTTGAAAGCTTCATTTTCTTAAGAAAAGGCCGAAATCATCATACATTGCGCCTTTGAAAATTTAGGAGTCCCCGAAATTCCTCATGGATCGCCTCCCATCATCAGATCCGCACCACATTTCCATGGGACCAAATAAAAGATATAGTCTGACAAGCCAAAGCTGCAGTAGAATTTTTTTAGGTTTCTGTACCTCAAAAGGAAAAGAAACGGAACCCTAACTAAAGGGTCACTTTGCTGTCCGTCCGTCCGTCTGTCTGTCAAGCAGCCCCTTTATCTTGGGAGCGCGCAGAGGCATCAAGTTAAAATTAATAACATATACAAGTCTGCGACTTCTTGAAGCTGTGAAAAAATCAAACCTCTTCGTCGACGCAATCAAAAGATACGACCGTTTATGTCGCATTTCCCATCAATTTTTCGGTATGAAAATAATAGGACAGCCAAATAAAATAATAAAATTCTACCGCAGCCTTGCAGACTACAACACTTTTCGACCAAAAAAACACCTGAATTGGACAATGGAGCTCCGAGTAATCGGTGAACATACATAAAAAATATAACCGCCTCTGCCTAAAGTCGGTTAACAACTAAACGCACAGCCCAAATTTGTAGGATGAAATCCTCCAGCAGCAGCAGGCCTACCACGAACATTGAAAATTGGCATTGACGGGAAAACCTCTTTGTCACACCAATATGCAAGTGCGACAGAGATGGAGATACAAATCCGCAATCGTTCGATTTTCGTGGTATAGGCCCAGGCTGGATGAAATCTTTAAACTGGTTTCAGTTTGTTGTCTTAAAGACGACTGCTGTCCACAAAACATATCTAACTATACGATACGAGTAAGAATCATCCTCATAAAACACCCGTTCGCCCGATTAGCCTATATACAATACCACAATACCTACAATGCACGTGAAACTACACCACTCCTTTTCTGAAGGGTTTAAACAAAATAAGACTACTGTAAAGCTGCATAATGCTAATCTTTTTTTGTCAGACGGACATGGACTCCTTTAACTACGAAACACATAAAGAAGTAAATGAATGATTATTTATTACCTTTTCCGATTACAAACGCGTTGTATAAATCGTAACCAGTACTTAGCACAGTAAGTGTCCCCAAAATTACTATTGTAATCCTGAAATAAATTCATTGTATGATTAATAGATATTCGTACCTACAGTCCTGTATTCTTATGATCAGAATACCATAGGTAGTTCTAATTTATTTTGAACATATCCGAATATTTACAAATGTAAGTAGAAAAAGTAGGTATGTACAGTCAAGTGCATAAATATGGTTCGACATAATCGACTCATAAATATGGTACTACGCTCTTATTACACCGGCATAAGGTGCTATGGGACATATTTTTGAGTAAGATGTGCACTGTGCGCAGAGCAATCGCCGCAAGCGCTTCTCACTCATGATTATGGGGCGCGAACCGTCCCGAAACATGTCGAGCTATTTTCGACTTTATAGACGTGAGTAACCCGGTCTAAGTATATTAAGATGTGCACTACCATATTTTTACACTTGACTGTACATACGGTCAGCAGCCGAGTTAAACGATACACCCCTTGTACCCCTTCAGGATATTTAATCTCATCAACTGACTGTACATTTGAAGTGCATAATTGCAGTAAAAATTCTAGGGATATACCTAAATTCTATCCTGTTCCTCAAGGAATAATTCACATATTGTCTGGTATATAGTGGTTGCTGTCATAACCCTCGGTCTAGCTTTATGATACGGCAAACGATGAACGAGGAAATCCCTTTTGCGAACGACTTTTATTTCATTGTTTTTTTTTTTGTATGGAAAGGTAAGAAATAAATATCAGAAATGAATAAGACACCTCAATTAACACAAAAATGATTCCAAAACTCTTAAACTATTTTTTTTTTGGGTAACCGCCCTTAAGTCATATGTAAAAATTTCGAGTGGCTCCCCTTCCCAAATCAATCTGTAAGTCAAAAGGAGCCGCCATGCAAAAGAGACTTCCTTATTCAACTTTTGCCGTATATCGAAGATATTCGGGCCGTAGACCAGCTAATATAATGCCTAATTAGTATATTTCTTACACTGCAATATAATCCGCAGTCGAGAAAATTTTATCCCCAGGCAGTCGGCAGTATAGGTCACTGTAAGTCATATTCAGCATATCAACGTACTGCCCAAACGCCTGATATGTTGTGCAACTGCTGGGTAAACAAACTGCCACTTTCATTTCCAAACCGCCTTGGGAGGCTGCCATATTTCTGGAAAATGTTCAAGTGATAATGATAGATATAACTTTATGCTATACATAGCGAGAGGTCCCGCTTCTGCGCTACGTTAGGGCCTTATCACACTTTGGCGATTTGAAAGCGATTTCTATAGACGCGCCGTCAATGTCTAGTTTTAAGTGTAGGCTAAAATTATGTCTTATCGAGCACACTTTCTATAGTTTTAATGACTTCATTAACCTAACAAATACCTAATATGTCTGTAGGTACCTGTGGTTTACAGTTGACATTAATATTGTATATATAGTGTTTAATTTTTAATGTCCATATATTATTATAGATTTATCTGTTATGAATGTTGACATGTAATATGAATTATTATCAATAAAATATGAATATGAATGAATATGAATATACTAAACTTGTACGCGGCGAACTCGCGACTTGTTCGCCTCCATACAAAATTTGATAACGCCCTTACTTGCATTGCGCTGTGCAGCAGTGGGGTCAGGCCCTTAACAAATTCAACCCTAAGGATTTTTCGTAGCGCAACGTCGTAGCATAAAACGTACATTTTCCGCTTTGTAGCGAAAATTGCGCGAAGAGGCGTAACGACAACGTGTCGTGATTAGCATTGAATAGGTTAATGTCGCTTACGAAAGCTTGTTTTTCACTGTCGACATTATGTGTTTACGCCTTTACAAGGCATTTTCGCTATTTATCGAGAAATCCATGTTATCCGTTATCATAGCGTAACGGGAATTCCTTAGTGGTGAATGAGTTGGTTATGCTGCGGCTTGAACGTTGAGTGTCATAAACTGAAAAGTTCTAATTTTTGTGACAGCTTAGTGGCCACGTGTCGAATTGTTCTATCCTATAATTAATACAATTATAGGAATCCAAAAATACATACGCAACCCCATACCTCAAATTGCCGTGTCCCGTCATGATCCCAACGGCTCTTTTAAGTTCAAATCCATTTTGAACTTCAGTGTTGTTCCCACTCATATTAATCAGCTCAAAAAATGTTCCGTTAATATCTGGAATTACACCAGGATCGAACGTAGGAAGGTTGATTTTCTGCAAGGGTACTCCGATCATGCAATATTTCCCGAAGATAATATCGTTTGAAACTTGCTGAGCGATTGAGAGACATTGGCGTAAGTTGCCAAGACTGCCTTGACCCCCGAGCGTGATGCTCTGGGGTATTCTGCCGCTGGCGTCAAAAACTGGAATAATATGTAAGTATTTACATTTATCACGGAAATTCAATTTTTTCATACAAATATGTACCATGCGTTCTTCGTGGTACATTGAAAGATGATATTTTTAATTTAATACATAACCTTAACCGTACAAGCAACTAAATAAGATACCTAAATATTTGACATTATTTGTCATGGAAATAATAATGCCCCGTTGTTCTAACTAATTACTTACCTATACTAAACAAACTAGGAAATATATATACCTCGTACGTTATTATATATACATATATAGCTGAGGTTAGCGGAGGAGGTAATAGTTAATAGTGAACAGTCGACTAAATCAACTATAGGCATAGTAGCGTAGGCTTACCTACTGAATGAACTTTAGGTGGTAGGTACCTTACTATAGTAGATTACATATCAAGGCCGTTTTAGTGGGAAATGTCTCGGATCCCATGTAATTGTCGGCCGAGGCGAAGCCGAGGACGACTAACATGTGATCCGAGGCTTTCCCATCTAACGGCCAAGGTTTGTATACTATTTTTCTGCCCGACGGAGCCGGCAGGCGGCAATTTAGTTTTGCGTAAAGTGGCGCTTACCGGCCGGAGGACTGAAAAGTATTTTTTGATGTTATAAAATACAATTTTTTGTATACTGTTTGTACTTACATTGGAAATATTCCATTTCCTCTAAATGCCGTTGGCATGTCACATTATCTAAAACACTTTCGTATAGATTTTCATCGTAAAGACTCTCGGCCCGAACACATTTTAAAACACCGACGATTAGCAAAGACACAAACGTCCAGCGCACCATTTTGATGATTTATGAACTAAATCAATAAATGGAATAAATGCATTGATAACACGGTTTGTACAAATAAATAATATTCCACCGTTTTCATACGTATATACCTAGTTATTTTACAAGAATTGAACGGTTTTCAAGTGGTTTAGAGTGTGTGCGTGAGTGTTTGTCAGTGTTCAAGTATGACCTGAGTCATTTTATGGATGATGATTACATTAATAGATATTAGTGATCGAATAATCACCGTTTCTGTACTAACCTACTTTAATTTGTATACGAAATTTACAAGGGCGACACAGGGACAAAACTTCGTTCGCAATTCGCGGTAAGTCCTCCAGCAAACCTTATTTACGTATTCTAAGTTTATTCCAACAAAAAAGTATAGTAGGTTCCTAGCTACTTATACATATTTTAGTATGTCAGTGTTAGTGTGGTTAGAACAGAACCGTCTCCCATCTTAACCTACCCTGTACCTGTGTGGATCTTGAAATCTTGATACTCAGTGTGAATGACTGACTACCTACAAGTAGGTACCTACCTATCCTCGAGATATTGACTCATAAGTAGACTACGCACACCGCGTACGGCGTACCTATCTAGGTACGCCGAACTAGTTTAAATTATGCACGTGTTGGTTAGTACTATCGGATCTAGCGATGGAATGTTCAAAATATACACAGTGTAAAAAATATACGCAAAGCACACTCTATTTTGCAGGTTATCACTAATTAAGATACATAATATAAATAAATCATTTATTGTCAAAATACATACAGTACATGTAACTTACCTACCTACCTACCTCTAACGTCTGGTTGATGTAACTGGTGATTTCCTCGCACAACGTATCAGCATTGCGATACGAGGAAATGCCGAAAGCATCCTAGGTACAATACCAAAAGGACCTATTTTAGATTTTAGGTAGGTAGAGGTAGGTAAGTTACACTCATAATATAATCTTTGAAATATATATACCTACATACTTAGTGCTGGCCACTCAGGTCAAAGGTAAGCTCTCTAAATGTACCTACTAAGAGCACATCTTATTTATTTAGGAGCAGCTTGCAGCTGAAATGCACATAATATGTCAATGTTTCTAAAAATGATTTTATTTGCGGGCTTGCAATACTTACATAGATAAGTAATTAGTTTAGAGAACTACAAGAGTGCAAGTGGGAAAACCATTGTATTGACTTAGTCTACTTCAACATAGTCGCATAAAACAAGTAGGTAGGTACTTAGTAGGTAGGTAACGTTTGATTTTCTTTAACGTACCTCTAAAATTCAGGCCATTGCTAGATAGCGCCAGTAACACAGTAGGTCTCATTTCTTAGTTTTAGCGATTATTCCTCTGTTTTGGGCGCAGTTTCCACAGAGCTATTTTGCTATTTTGATCCGAGCTCTTTACGACAAATAAAATGGATGGAGACCTGCGTTAATAATGTCGCTATCAGACAATAATAAATCATTGTTAAATTTTATTTGTCGATGACTTGGCGGTACTTATTCACACTTTTTATCCTGTTACTGAGATACGAGATACAATTTGCTTGAATGTTGTAATCCCGAAATATAATACCCTGAAATAAACAAGCGTCAGCTACTTACTACGAATAACAGCGACATCTAGCGGACACTTATTTAAACTTTCACGATTCTCACACATTGGCGACATTGACCCCGTGGTCCCGGAGAAAGTCTTGAAACTTCGGAGGTTAGTTTTCAATGTTTTACGCGCTCCGTTGTAGTAAATTTTAAAATCTAGCGGACAATTATTTAAACACAACTTTAACGGCAGTCATTCATTACAGATTACCAAATTACTGCAAAGCATTGTATGATGCAAAATGGAATGCATAGGTACAGTCACATGTACATTTATGTAGCCGACCATACAATAGAACATTTTACTTGACAATGTTCAAAAAGTACAGTTTTTTGGCTGTTTGGTGTGCGTTAAGTTCGTTTTTGTGAACTAGGAGTTTACGCCTCTCTTACTAAGTTGATCTTACTAAAAAGAAGCTAAAGCGTCTCCGTAAATATTGCCAACTTCATAAATAAAACCAATTACTTCCGCGAAAGACTTCATTACTTATGCTTATTACTATTTTTAATATAATCAGGGAACCGCTTATATATGGAATACCTGCCTGTGTCTGTATTATACAGGATAAAACAGAAGTAAAACAAAAAACATTTCAAAACATTATTTTATTTATTAAAAAAGATGTTATAGTCCAATTATTGTACTGTAACTATTTACAAGAGTTAGTGTACTATATGACGTGGCTTGGAAGCACATATAACTTTGACACGTAGTGTTATAAATAAAAATATTGGGCAAAACCTAAAATTGAGCAAACAATTTTCAACTAAAACCTAAAACATGTCCAAGGAGCTTCAGCTCGCCGGGGACCGATTGTTTACAAGATCAATGTCTGCTACGCAGTTCAGTATTTGCATGTTAAAAATATTTAGTATTTAAACTAATATACAAAGATTATTAATCTAATAAAGTCAAATAACAGGTTTTCATTTATTCGTTTTTAATGGGAACTACTTTAAAAAATATGTAGTTTAGTTTAGGTTAGATTTCAGACATAGTTTGTTCCACACAAATTTCAGGCCTTACATGTTAACACTTATAATATAACTATGTAGCAACACACCTTTCTAGCAACCAAATTCTCTGAAGGCACACAATTTCAAGTTTTGCTAGTACATACGCAACAAACAACAACCTTTACAGTCGGAAACACGATTCCCATATTCTTGTATTTAAATTCGTAATAAGAAATTTTACCTTCTCCGGTTAAACAGAACCATTAACTAAATAAGCTACAAGACTGACCATTATCTATTCAAATGTGACGTTCCTTTGATATGAATCGCTTGTTCAGACTATCTTTCCTATGGTTCCGCGGAGCCGTTTATTGAAAGCAAGTGGAGTTAGTTTAGAGAATCATAAACCTTTTACTTTTATTTAGAGATTCGAAGAACAATATACAAAATGTAATGTAAACTGCGGTTCAACCTTTTGACTGCCACAATCGGCTATGCATCGGAAAGTCTTGCCAAGGACACAAACTACGGCTATAGTCGACAGTTTCGCCAATACAAAAGGGACTTACGCAGTACTTCGTAAAGTTCTATTTTGCATAAATAATCGTGAACGCCCGCTGGCGAGGCATATTCCATCGGCGCCGGGCGTTAAGAGTAAAGATACGAAATTGAAAGTAGTGTTTATATGGATTTAGTTTAGAGAAGGATTCTGTTTGACACGCAAGAATAACAAGTGTGAGATTAGTGAGTGACATCTTACCCAACTACGGATGTGATTACAGTGAGACCTCGATAAGGCGAAATATTCGTTAACGCGTAATATTATGCGTAATCCCGTTCCTTCAAGAACCAAAACCTCCACAGCTCGAAATATTTAACCTCACTAATACAAAGTAACTAATTATTTCCTTCAAGGAAATCCAGAACAATTTTTTTTTTATTTTTAGATTTAATTTGGCGATCGATTTTTTATTGTTCTGGTCCTCTCTATGTTAAGTACTTCTATTTATCAGGAGATTCGTGTTACCGAGGTTCCACTGTGTATATACGAGTGCAGGTTGGGGTCGTATACGCCCAGCCCTTTTAATCTTAGAAGTGCCATATTCAATAATTGTCTTATATTTTACAGGCCATTAGCTCACCCAACGAAGCCCAAAAACTGCCACACCGCAAAAATAATTCGTGTATTGCTGAATTCTGGCAGGTCTAAAGATGTATTTCACAACATACTGAAAGTACAAACAAAATATTCTATGTTAATAATCTATATGAAATTCTCTTCTGAGAGTTAACTTTGTAACAAAACAATTAAAATCAGTTCACTATTCGGATTTTCTCGGGTATCATCGCCTAAATCAGGAGACGGAAATGACTCGAAATACATTACCGCGATTTCTTTTAGGTAGCATTCATTTTGAAGTATCATAAACGCAATGTATAGCACCTGCCAAGATGACATTACTAACAGGTAGACCTAAGAAATTTATTATGCAGAAGCGACATCAATTTCATCATCATCATTTCAGCCGAAAGACGTCCACTGCTGGACATAGGCCTCCCCCAAAAACATGAATTTGAACATTCATTATTTACAATTTCACGAGATTGCGCAACAATTGTTTTACCAAAACGCTCTAAAAAATTAGCGTTCATACACATAGATGTAATACGTCAAACTGTTTTTATTGACACTAAGAAGGCAGACTGCCAAAATAGTTAATTATTTTTCTTATTTCAATATAAAGGTTGCGTTAGTTTTGAGCTACAAATGAGGCTTTGTTGCTCATATCGTTCTTGTATTGTATTCAATAAGACAAAGAGTAACATATTAATTAAAGGTCATATCTGTAAATTGATAACTCTATGTGAGAGACGAGGGATTCACGACAATTACCGAGGTTGGCCGAATCGTTAACTGATTTTAATCGTACTGTATAATCAGTTGTGTAAGTATCTGCCGAAGAGTTGAGATAATTATTGATTACCTACATACAATACACATTACACACCTACATGGAGTATATAGACTTATCTTGTTCTTTCCATATCTCGGTAAATATTACGAACCTTTTGCAAAGAACTTTATGCAGATTACTCGTGTATAAGACCATTTTTTGTATGGGCCACTGTTACGACGACTTATTAACAAAAAAACTAAAAAGGGACCTCAAAACCCACCCTAATCGCTAGCTCCACCCCCACTCACCAGTACTTTGATTATGTCGACACCTCTAGCTACAACTATGCCAAAATTCAGCTAAGTATACACGAATTATTTCCACGCGTTTTCCATCGTTGTGAAGGCTACATGGCATCTAAAGAGGAACATTTCAAAATGCTGGTCCGCATGCTGGAAAATGCTATCATGTGAGAACTGGCATATAGCTGGAATACCCCCGTTAGTAGTGAGATCGGATTCAGCCATTGATCATGATGGTGCTCATATTCGCTATTAAACCATAATAAAATCGACTTGTATTACGTAATACCTCCACTATTCTTTCATCTAGCTGTACACAAATATATTATTGCAATTTCATTAAAAATAATAATTATAAATAAAACGTATATTAAGATATAACATTATTACTATAAAGTATAAACAATCTTGGCGTAATCTATGTAAAATGTATTACAATATTGGCATAAAATATAAGTATCTGTAAAAACTTGAGGCACATTTTGAAATCTGTCACGTCACGGACACATGACTGACCTTTTGTAGTAATTTGCTATAATTACTAATATTACTCAACATATATGCAATGTATGTACCGTCACTTTGTAGTTAGAGGGGCACTTCACTTGGCACCATATTCAAATTTCACAGCGCCAAATGTCGTGCGCAGGAGATGCTAGAGTAAATGCCAAAAGTAGCCAAGTGATCGGCAACCTTAAACTTAAATCATGACAAGCGTCAAAGGTAAGAACGATGGAATCAAAGATGTCAAGCTCGTATTAATTTAGAAATATAACAAATAATAACATTTTTATTGAGATAATCATGTAGGTATGTAATATTCTCACAATCACGATTATTAAAATGCAAAAAGAATGCAAACATAATAAGAACAATGCATTTACTGAAAATACACAACGAATACGCTTAAATAAAACGCAACAATCCCACCTAAGTAATAATTATACTGTATTATTTGAGGATATTATGAAAAACAAACATGAATCAGTCGTTCAGCCAATGATAGAAGTCCAAAACCCAAAATGTATATACTTATACAAAATGTTGTAGGTACCACATTGGCAAAATGATCACACGTGATATACGATTTTAAGCTAACATGGTACATTATAAATACTATTTAAAACGAGATACGGCGAGCTACGGCGTGTGGGTAGACCACAAATAAAAACTCACAGAAAATCAGTTACACCGTGAACATGGCACTTGTAACAGTGAAGTAATATCGGGAGCTCGCAAAAACAAATATATTAAATAGTAATTACAATGATCACGTGGTTTTGTTTCCTTACCGTTTCAAATAAATATAATACTTAGATAAAATGATTATAACTTTCGCATGAACAGTTTTCAAAAAATAAATACTAACTTGACACTTGCCACTTACCTCAAGCCTAGTGCTGTCAATTTACTCCACCTTATGTTCGCAAATATGTTCAATCTCAATTTTTAACCTTTTGACCGCCTCAATCGGGTATGCCCGTCATCGGAAAGTCTTGCCAATGACACCATCGACGGCTACAGCCGACCGCCTTGCCAATGCGATAAAGACTCGCTTTTTTGCTTGAATAATGGTGATTGCCTGGCATCCGGGGCGCGGCATGTTCCTTCGCCTTCAATAGGTTAGAGAAAGAGATGCAACAGGTTTATTAAGATATTGCAAAGTATGTTGCCAGCCTGATAAGTCTTGCAAACATGGCGCTTGCCCTGGCATGTCCCGTGTAGCGAATGTGAAAGGAAACGTTTCCGTGAGGTCAGTCGGAGTCGCCGCTGGACTCCGACAGGCAGAGATCGTTGTTGAGCAGCTCGCTGGGCAGCGTGGGGCCAGGGCCTGCTGGAAAATGTATACACGTTGTTAAATTTAAGACTTGAATACATAGTATAATACGTAAAACAAAGTCGCTTTCCGTTGGGTGTCCCTACGTCAATTAGCATGCAAATTTCAAAATTTGACATTAGAGTTTTCAACATGTTGCCACGTGCTGCGTGGTGGTTGCTAATATTAATGGTGTAACAATTGGGAAAACGTGTTTTAAGTTTAATGTAGTATGCTGTTTGAAATATAAATATAGGTATTTGAAGGCAACCGTAAGGTAATTCGCGCTGGACGAACCATAAGAGTTTAGGCCTATCTAATTAGGCTGAGTTTGAGACAATGTAAAACACGGAGTGACACCCCGGGGGGTGTACCACCGTAAAAAAGGGTGGATATTTTTGTCTACTGTTACTGTCAAAATTGGTTTGCCTAACTATATAACAGATACAGAGACTGACCGTTGGCCGGCGGCGGCGTGTCGTTGTCGTCGCTGTCGCTGCCGCTGTCCGAGTCGCTGTCGCTGGACGACGACGATGAGCTGTCGTCCGCGGGCGGCTGCTGCAGGTGTATCGAAAAAAAGAAGCTTGTTACGGTGCCATCTTTACATATTAACATTTTTCAAGAGTAATAGTAGATTACGTGCCGAGGCCTGTAAAGTAAGAAATGACTCAGATCTCTTGTAAACATGTGATCTGAGGCTTTATTATATACTGGCCAATGTTTGTACACTATTTCCTGCTCGGCGCAGTCGGCAAGCGGCGAATTTGTTTAGCGTAGCGACCTGCAATTCGCTGCTTGCCGGCCGGAGACCAGAAATGTTCACTATTCTGGACTAAACACCTACACGGACACCGCATCATGAAGCAATTACAAAGAGAGCGAGGTCGCCACACATATACCTAGTTTTTACTCGTAAAGTTCTACGATTCTATCACAACCAAGTAGCCTATACCGTTTTTAGTATAACAATCCAGGTTCACACTTACAACGGAACTTTAAATATTTTTATATACCCACATGTCATTAGCCCTCAATAATGCGTTCAAAAATCGCATATAAAGGCCCCCATAATAATAAACATTTTTGTTACAACAAATTTCTTATCTGTGAAAATGTAATAATAGCTAAATTATATTATCGTTTTCGATAATATTAATTTTGTTCAAATTTCGAACACATCTGACACAAGAAAATTTGATTTGACCTCTATTCTAATATCAGATAATATCTAATATCGATATGACGTTTAGTTTGAAACGAATTGTCAATTGCATACAATGACGCACGCAAGTCGCACGTTATTTTGATATCGAACGATATGAAAATTGGCGCCAACTCTAGTTTGTCTCTGAATTTAAAAAATATAAATGTCAAAACTTGAATGTCAGAAAAGTTTTAATTCCTGAAAGTCGCAATGGCGGTCGATATATATGCGCTTTGAATGCATCATGGAGAGTCATGATATGTGTGTATATAAAGCAGTGTATGTAATTGTAAATAATTAGGCATTAAAACACTCGTGTGATGTTATTATGAAACTCGGCTGACGCCTCGTTTCATAAACCCACCCTCGAGTTTTAATGCCTTTTATATACAATCACATAAACTACTATTAGTCGGCGCGGTTACAGACGCAACTGAAATAATAACGGGACTGCATTATGCGTGGTGAGCGCGAGTTGTCGTATATGCTCTATCTAGTAGTTGAGGTCGTATGTGAGACTAAGACATTCCATCAGATTGTTTAAACTTTTTACGCCGAGTCATTACACTTCAGATTCCTAGCATACTAAGAAGTGTTGAAGAAGAATTGTAAATTAATTGTGTGTTAAGCAGAAACGTCTGCTATGGGTATCGCTATAAATAAATAAAGCAAAAGTGCAAAACGTCGCCGACTTGGGCGCGAGATACGAACTCGCGACTCTGGTATCTTAGACTAGACGTCTAACTTGGACTTGGGTAACAATATTACCGTTGGCAGCGAATTTATATGTTTTGTCATTCGTATGCGGCCATGGGGTCGCCTAGAGACATTACAGTAAGAATATTGTACTTCTCGCCCGAGTCCTTAAGTTTTTATTTATTTTGTACGAAAAAAAACTTACTGGCGATAAAGCATTAAGTGTCAAATTCATACACAGACCTACCAACACTGTTAAATTAAAACTTTATAGGCTGTTGGCACTTTTAACGAAACGTTGCGTTCCAAACATGACTACATGGAAAAGTGCTGCAATTGTAGCACTTAAATGACGTAACTGTTTTCGGCTCTTTGGGTATCCACTATGTTTTTTTCCTATATGTCTGAGCACAGTATCAGGGAAGCGTCATTGAGATATAATATGTTGCAAATACAACAGAAAACTAAACTTGAAGTTTTTTTTACAGTAGCTGCATTTTGTTATCTTTTATCAATGTATCTTGAAGACAATTATCGATACCAATTTTATGAATAGTTCATTTTCTGTCCGCCCGTCCATATGTCACAGCCGTACTCAGTAACTTAAAGCATGATAATATGGTAATGATATAGCTAGAGCTGCCGCTGCTTAGTTTTGCATTATAATTTGCGAAAAAAATGTTTAGAGAGTACGCCTCATACATGTAACTAGCGAATGCAATCTCGAACCGAGATTGACGATTCGAGATCTCATGTGAAAAATCTGATTCGATGTCTCGTCAGTTTTACACTCGAGATCGAGATTAATGTCTTCAAGATCGAGATTTGGCAATATTAGGTAAAAATTACTTTATTTAAAAAAAAAAAACCTTAGTTCAGTTTATATCTACTTAGGACACGTGGTGTCCTTTTTAAGGATGACTTTACAAAATTTGCACTGAGAAAATAAAATATTGACTGATATAATGAAGGTCCTCATTAGTATTAAAACTAGTAATTTACTATGAACATTTATGAAAACTCACTTGCTGTTAGATGCTTTTAGTAATTACATGATGTCAAAAATAATCATAAGTCATAAAAAATCTACTTGTGGCACATCATCTGATAGGTCTTTAGAAATAACAAAGGTTCCTTGAACAAAAATTTGATAACTCGAATATTCTCAGAAATAATCGTTCTGAAAGTCTGAAAATGTATGACGATCGAAGCCCTCAATTATGCGTGGTCCGACACGCATTTGGCCGGTTTTTTCAGAGGAATTCTATTTATAATACCCAATTTGATTTAGGTTTAACAGTACTTCAGTACTCACTAACAGATGCTCAGTCCATCTGAATATATCAAAGAATTAAGATAAAAAGAACTTTATTGCATTAATAATTAATTTAGCCGAGGGCTATGCATAGCAGTGAGTGTACAGAAGTTGCAGGGGTCCATTTGCGTTTGTGGTTATTACAATTTCCAAAAGTACTCACGACATTGATCTGTGGGTTGGGTGGCCTGTGGTCGAGCGCCCTGTGGTCGGGCGCGCGGTGGTCGGGCGCGCGGTGGTCGAGCGGCCTGTGGTCGGGCGCGCGATGGTCGAGCGCCCTGTGGTCGGGCGCGCGATGGTCCTGGCGGTGGTCGTGACGCGGCTCGCGCTCGGGCGCGTGGTGGCGCGCCGCGTAGCCGTTGCTGGGCGCCGGCGCCGGTGCCGGTGGCGGCGCGGAGTAGCCGTTGTGCTGCGGCGGGGGAGCGGAGTACCCGTTGTGCGCGGGGGCGGGGGCGGGGGCGGGAGCGGGCGTGGGCGTCGGCGCCGGCGCCGGCGCGGGCCCCGCGAGCTCGTCGAGCCCGATCATCGGCAGCGACGCCAGCGTGCTGTTGCCGCCGCCCGCCCACCTATAAATTAAAGTAGGTACATTATTTATATATTTAAGGTCTAGTTTACACTGCAGGTTAAACGGGTACCCTAGTTTCTTGCAGGTCTTGGGATTCAATTAATATTAGCGAGCGGCCGAGGCTGTGGCATAATAGTCATGATGTAATGTGTTGTTATGGGTGATGGGTTGTTACCTGTAACTCACCAAAAGCGGAAATATTCCCAGTAAAGAGAATGTCATTGGACTTTCAGGACTGTGTAAACAAACCGCCATATTGAAATTGTCTTTGAATGATGAATTTACTAGCGATGGGGAAGTGCTATTTTAAGTCAAAATAAATCGATTACTAAAATACCAAAAGTAAAACACATCTCATCTTCATATTTTTAATCGGTTCAATCTCCTGAAAAATCGGTGCTTGAAGTTTTACTAGAGTCACTAGTCTTAATTATAAAAGGTGGCGTTACATCATTGGTATACCCTATCGATGATGCTGTCTAAATTTTTCATTTTATGCTCTTCTCCTATTACATGATCCACCCATTTTTTCCACTGCATGCATCCGCATCCGAATTATGTATTTATTTAATTTTAAGTATATTATACCTTACGCTAAGATCCTTTACTCATTTACTTACCGTGTAGTGTACACTATGCCTATATCAGGTAGATACCGTGAGTACCGGCATTACAATGTCACTAAGTTTAGTCACATCCCTAAACGTCATAGACAAACGTAGAATATAAAAGAAACAAAAACGTCATTGCATGTTGTCGAAATAACGTCACTTTTAAATCGTATTGAATTTTCAATGAAATTTCCAAGATTAAGTAATTTTTCCTATATTATTTGTTTTTTACGAGAAAGGCTATTTTAATAGTGTATGTTTTCAATGACTTTTGATGAGGTGGTGTGAAACTTTAAGGAGTAACAGTGATAAATCAAAGTGACGCCGTTTGTTTACATAGTCCTGAAAGTCCAATGACATTCACTGTAATGCTACTTAATACCCCAACTCGATAAAATAAGGAAACATTAGCAAAATAACACGTATGAACATTTTTTTTTGTTTAATTACTGAAACAGTCAACCCTTGTACTATTTACAATAATAAAAAAGCTATTAAGGAATACCAGTAATATTCCCTATATTACCGAGTATTTTTCCAAATTTACTGAAAACATTACTATAGTTACGGTATGAACTATGAATAATACTTTGCTAAATTGTTTATCGGAGAGATAGAAGAAGAAAAGATAAGAGATGGTGGTCCTAGAGTAAATATGTCATCAGTGTCATCACCGTCATCATCATCATCTCCTGGCCCGCCAATCCTAGTGTTTATTATGATGATGATGGCCTCCCTTAAGGGAAGAATTAGCCAAAAAGTTTAAACACTTTTTTATAAATATAATAAGGAATATTTTGACAAAACTTGAAGACTACCTCAATTTTTTTTTTCTTTATGCATCAAATGCTCACATAACAAGATAAAAATAGAAACTTAACTGAACCATAAATTTGAGAAGGTAAGTTAGTTAGTACTCACGGCGCGGCCTGCGGGGGAGAGGTCTTGAAACGCTGCGGCGAGCGCACCATGTTGGGCGGCGTCTTCTGCGCGCCCGAGCCGTACCGAGCCGGCGCGGCGCCTGGCTGTGGCACAGCCGCTGTAAAACCACAACACGCCATAAAATAACGAATATAAACTTAAAATAAATAAAGAACCGAGTAAAAATCTACATAATAGTTATTTATGATACAAGTGTAAAAGCGGCTTTTTCCCACGAGTGTCGGTTACTATTGAACACAAGTTGGAAAAAAGCCTATGTTTCAACACACATATCATACAACATTTTACAATGCATAGTTCGGAAAACGCTACATTTTTCAGAATGAATAATAATAAATTATTTATTATGAATAACTTAAAACAAATTTACATGTGAAAAGAAACAGTCGTTCGCTCGGTTCGAATTGAGCATTCGGATTACGTGCACAAAATGAAATTATTTAGGACTTAAGAAAACAAAAAGTTTATTTATTAATTACAGAGGCCAATATTTCATTATAATAATTTCACTTTTGGGTGCTGTTTGTAATGATTATGAAAATTTTAAATAATAAAAAGTTTTTCGATGGAGTTATAATAATACCTTTCATTCCGAAAAAAATTGCGGAGTGAGAACAACCAATGAGAGTGCTGCATTATAGGCACGCTTACCGCTTGCAATGGGGTCCGAGATGGAGGAAAATTTAAATATGAAAGATATTTTGATAACTTAAATTTCTTGGTTTGGACAATGCGAAATTATTACATTATTTACAATATTTTTAAATTAAAAAGCTACTTTCTATGCATAAGCTTACCCTTGAAAATAGCACTTTCCGAGCTAATGCATTGTAAATAATATTGAATATGTTCGTAATTACTTTTCTCTGCTTTATTTTTTATTCGCTACTTCAAGCAACACAGGGAAGGGAGTTTCCCCTCTGCAGAAGTACAAGCCCAAATGGGCATACGCGGGTCTGTGTTGTGATTAGTCCGTACACAAAAATAGATTGAATTGTCCAAGATTTGTCAGTGTAGTTGTATCATTTTCTACGTCGTTAGGGTCGTCATTACAGATTATTTTTTGTATGTTGTGTGTGAGAACTGCGTCGTGCGTGTGCACGTTTCCCCCAAAAAGTAACAGAATTATGTATACGGTAGGATGTCGCTTTGCCGTCTCCCTTCCAACGCGTTGGAAGCTTGTGTTGCTCGAAGATTCGCTTCTCTCTCGACTTCGCCACCGAATTCTTTATCTAAAGACCCGTGTTATACAACCGATCGCCCAATAGGAGGAAGTAGCGTACCTGTGGTGTGCGTGCGCCGGTTGGTGGCGACGCGCGTGCGGCTCGTGGAGCGCTGCGTGGTGTTCGTGAGCTCACTGGTCACTGGCGTCAGCGGCCGCGGCTTCTGCGCCGACTCTTGTCTGTGCAACCGTTCAATTTGATATTTAGTTACATCAAAATGTAGCATTATACACGGAACAGTAGCTGGACGTATATATGATGCAATCAGTGAACGCAGATAAAGTATGGAAGCATTCTTTCCACTATATTATGGCGTAACGAAAACGCTGCCGCGGTAGGCTGTCCTTATAAACGATGCCGCACGCGGTTTCAGTTTGACCGCGATGTCAGTGAGTGACGGATGTCTAAAACTATTTACCAGAACAACGTATTTTGCAATGAAAAATGCCTTCATGTGTGATGAAGTGGTGCAGAAACCATTGAGACAATTATGCCAAGGACAGTGTAACCACTTTCCACAGATAAGTAAACAGACAAACTCAGTGAAATCTAAAAGAATATGCTGACATTTTCTCTATAGGGATGATGTTATGCCAAATGAAGTAAATTATTGTATTACCTTATACGCCTCATTTTATAAACTCAAATTCGAGTTTTATTTGCGGATAATAGCATATAGTATTATAATGAATACAAGTATTTTATTTTAAAATAGATATTTAGCCTGTATATTTTGTTCTCATGAGCTTCCGATATTATGAAATGAAACACTTTAGAACGGATTAATCGCGTTTATTAACACAATGACCCTACGATGATGATTGATGACTGAGAGAATGCGAATTCTCCTCGTCAATCAAAAAAGTTACTTGTGCAAACTGAAACTGAAACGTAGGCTCATGGTGTTAATAAACGCGCGATTAATCGCGTTTATTAACACAATGACCCTACGATGATGATTGATGACTGAGAGAATGCGAATTCTCCTCGTCAATCAAAAAAGTTACTTGTGCAAACTGAAACTGAAACGTAGGCTCATGGTGTTAATAAACGCGATTAATCCGTTCTAAAGTGTTTAATTTCAATGAATAACAATCGCGGTAACAGAAGACAATATTATTTCCGATATTATATTAAATATCTCGTTTTAAATAGTAATTATAATGTAAATAACCATGTTAGATTAAAATCCTACAGGTATTATTTTATTTGTACGTTAATGATTGTGCAGCGAATGCATCTGGAGAACAATAATGTTACTATTAATTAAATATTTACTTTTTTTTTCCACTTATTATAAGAACAATTGTGCATGTGAAAATTGTTCGTTATTGTATCGAACCGCCTACTGACAATGAGTTTCCAATGACACTTTTTTTCTTTAAACTTTCAAGTGTCAGGGCTAGGTAGGGCCAATGACGACTAACGACATTGACGCTTGCCAATTATGTTTTAAGCTATTTTATAATAGAAAACTGACTGATATTGTGACGAATTTGGCAGCGTACATGCGCATATCAAGTTTTTGCCTGGCTTTATGTAGACGATTAGTTTAAAGGTACTTTTCCGTGTTTATTTCCGTTCACTTGATGCAATGTCGGTGGTTGTTTATGTTGTCTGAACATACTCTAATACATAAATAAGTACGTAAGTTATACTGTGAGCCCAATCTTTACATCGCGAAAAAAAATCAGTTGTTCAATCGATGGATATGATTCGCAAAAATGTTTGGTATTGCTGATTTCTATTCTTGATAGCTGATAGTTAGTCCTAGTTAACTTGTATTATAATATAACCTACTTGTTCATAGCCAGACACAACAATACCACCCGGTTTTTATGGAATCCGAGTGGACCTTGAAAATTGCGAATTTCATTCAGCTACATCACAGAACCTTGGGATGTTTAAACAGTTTTATTATTACAATAAATGTGACCTACCTCGTCTTCTTGACTTGTATATTGCTGGAGAGCTTCTCCAGGGTGATCTCCCCAGTGACCCGGTCTATGATGAGCACGCATTCCTTCGCGTATGGTCTTTGGCTGCCTTTGAACACAGTCTGTGGGACTCCAGCACCATCTGAAATTAGAATTATAATATATAAAAAGTCCGCAATCATTGATAAGGCGTAAACATTTTCCTAAATTTCTTATTCTACAACATATGCAGGTAGCTGATAGTATAAATATGTAGATTGTAGACGCTAGGTCTACAACATAGAGATTGTATAAAGATGTAGCAATTTTAACTGTCCGAACCAATAATAATGAACGGGGTAGGCATAGGTTTTACAGAACAAAATAAACACTATCCCCCTTATTAATAAAAAAGTTAACAGACGTTTTAGTTAAATTATGTTTTCTCCCTTTCTACCAAAGGCAAATATCAAACTGACAGATAAGGACAAACAATTATTAAGCTAAACTGTGTTTGATGTGCGTTTACGAATAACGCCATAATATCAATTTAATTCCAAAATATATTTTGCGATTTAAACCCAATGTCAATAAAACAAAGAGGTCCTCAATAAAAAGTTTATATTGTGTCTTCATTACTTCGTTCAAAATTATTTGATTTTAATGTCTATCTTGTTCAAAAGAATATACGACCAAGACACAAACAACGCCATTGGATTTTGGTTTTGATTTGATGACTAATTCGTTAAAAACAGATGTGACTCCGCCAATTTACCTTCAAGCCTTATTGAGCTGTGTGACTACGTTAATTTGCGTACATATTTGCACCAAACTTTTCACTAACAATTTTTTTACGGATTCCCAAATGAAGGCTGCATAAGTCCAAATGTATAATTGTACTAAACTGTAGTGATCTGACATTTTGTGAGACTAAGTAATAAATGAGAATGCTTACCCAAATGTGGCACGGTCACAGTCACTTGGTTATTGATGCCGACATCCACAGTCGCCATTTTATTAACGTCCACCGAAGCAGGTTTGAAGTCATCTACAAGTATTATACATTACGTTACAAACATTATATAGCTTTGAAAATGAAATTACTTCAATAGTAATTATAGAACCAATTATGTTAAAAAACAAGTTAAGAGTGCATATTGCATAATGTTACAAAGATACTTGTATCCATTCCTGTTTCAAAGAGGGGAAGGTTGAGATCAAGTATTTCCACTCTCTAATATCCTGACACATCTTTTGCTTCATGTACTTGCATAATATTTCTCATACTATCTTATGTTGCCATTAAGGTTTGAAACTCAGGAAAGATAGAGAGAGAGAGAGAGAGAGAGAGAGAGATGCATTTATTGTCAGAAACTGTGTACAAGTAGGTCTTATATATTACAAAAAGGTCCAACAGTTTGCCCGTTCCGGGCGTACAATAATAAAAAACAAACACAAACATACAGATAACATTAGTACCTAAGTAAATTAATACATCTTAATCTTAACTATTCTTACATCTATAGGTTATATTCATTCAAATTATAGAAACACTTGTCTATTAGCCACCTCTTGAGCATATTTTTGAACCTGACTCCATCTTGTGACTTAATATGTTCTGGTAAATTATTAAATATTTTAATCCCTGAGACATATGCACTCTTACTTAAAATATAACGGCACGGCGATACGGTTTTGGCAGACATTAAATTATAATAGCCTGATTTTCTCATTTTACTTTTTAATGGGATATTTATATATAATATATACAAAAATACCTAGACACATTTCTCCCGGATGTAGGTAAATAGTCACAAAATATTACTAAGACGATTTTTTAATTTTGCGGTAATACATTTTTGTCCTGTTCGTGAACATGAACACATATTAATTTTGTCTTCTATCTGTTAAAAGCGAAACCGATGAAAACTTATTCACGTAAAACAGTTAAATCTACAATATGCAGAGCTCGGGTGATAGATGAGTTTTTTTTCGCTAGAAACAACATTTTAAATGACTGAAAAGCATATATACATTAAAATCTTACAACAAAAACGTTCGTAGCATGTGTGTACATATTTGTGACATATATAACGATTTTTTGTTGCCTGCATAATAGGGACTCACAATATATCCGTTACGCTAAAAAAACCATTTATTATAAATTATTTCCCGAATAAACAAAATGTCCATAAAAGCTGTCTGTTCAATGACTGGATTATTGTTTAGAGTTCATAATCGAGAAAATATTGAACTTAACAACTACAATTTTCTTCCTGTTGCCCTGGGATTCCTTGCTAACATTTTCATTATCATATTTAAAATTAGCAATTAAGGCATAAATTTGACTGAGACTATTCAATTCAACTCCTTCCCTTCTTTCCCCTTTCTCTTCCTTTCGACTTTTTAATACCATGAAAAAGGAATAGAAATAATTTCAAGGTGTCCTCTGTGACGATTTCCAGCTGATGGCATAAAATGTAGATCAGGATTCATTACGATTTCCTAGTAAATATTTTATAGTTTAATAATATAAATTGTGGTGTGTCTACATAAAAAAAATACAAATCAATAGGTAAGTATAGTAGTATTTGAAACAGTTACTTGACAAGTCAGTACATTTTATTTATGCCCAACATGCCACAACTTCATATCAAGTATGAGTTTACCTATGTATATTTGTTGCATAGCTTTATTACTTTTTTGATGTGGCAGTGAAAAAATTAAGTAAATCCCAATATAGTATATAGATCATTTTAAAATTTCTTGATTCCTAATAAATAAAACTTGCTATCTATAATAGGAAGCAAGTTTTGGTTGGGAGCCAAGATAATGTAATATATACATATATTGACTGTAGTTAGGGCTGCCATCTCGGCCATTGCCGAAACCGGGCAGAAAGTAAAAATTCCGGACATTTAATTGAAATCGCGTTCCCGCCCCAGAAATTTTAATTTAGCTCTAAGTATATTTTTTTACTAGGGTTTGACTTCAACCAAAAAATGTATTTAAAAATCCGGCGTGGACGCTCTCCAGACGGGCTAGGCTAAACTAGGTCAAATCCGAGTAATGACTTAATGACACTTACAAGAATTGTCATTATCTCTAAAACTAGAGTGAATTTAGAAAGCTTTATATGACATTTTTCTCTAAATGCAACCATGAATACACTTTTACAATTTGTTGGTACTTGTATACACCATAATATACAGCAGCAGGTGTTTGGCAAATGGATGGTCATACATACATATACAGAGGATAGATGAGGCAATCTGCTATAGGTTCCACCACAAAAAAGACACCCATGTTTTTTTTCCAGTATTCAAGATGTAAAACCTAGATAACTTTTTGAAAACGAGAAAAACGAGATACATTTTTATTTTATTATTATCTAGACTGATACCAAAATCCCACAAATACCCAAATCAACTATTTTTTTATGTTATTCTGTCCCGTCAACCACTCGACCAATGCAACACAGTTTGTTAGAAAAAACGTTGTAGCTTGTTCTACTGTCGTGCTTGGTAGATGGCCCATCATGGAAAGGAAAAATTTATAGCCATAAAATCGTGATAGTGGCCAGAATTAGTTGATTCCCCAAATTCAATTATTTGGTCGCCAGAAACCATTTACCGGCCCTTAAACAAATGGGTTGTTTAACGGCCGGTAAATGTTTTCTGGCAAATTCATTGGTACATAATAATCACATTTTATTTTTAAGTTTGTTTTATTTGTCAACTTTAACAAGGCAAATTGTTTTACAAACTTCTATTTATGAGGAAATTTAAATTTTGTGATAATAACCAACAGAAAATAATGAAAACACATGAATTTGATCATAATTTTGGTCATTTACCAAAAAACAATGCTTTAAAAACCGCAGATAAAAATTTCAATAAACATTTATTATTATGGCTCTTTTATTAACTGGACGCGTAGCAAATGGCCGTACATATCACCTGTATATGTATGTCCATCCATCTGGCAAGCACCCTGTATATGTTACTATTGTCACTTCTCATGAAAGTTTGGCACAATAGTAGTAAATAGATACAAGTTTTATTGTAAGTTTGACCATTCAGATCAGTAATACTTACATTTTATAGTATGGTACTGCGAAGACTTGTTGTTAGTAAAGCTGGCGCCTAATTTCAGCTCTCTCACATCATAGTTGAGGCTGTGCTTGTCCGCCATTGCTAACAGATTTATGCCATGTATATAAACTTCCCTGTAACAGAAAATTTGACACAAATGTTAATATAATAAAAACAAAAAGCTTCAAAAATTCAAAATTGACAGGTACTTTATAAATGGTAACATTTTGCCATAAGCTGAATGGATTAGTTTATGTATTGAGAATACTCAAAATTCTTAGCAAAATTTGAATCAAAAGCTGTTCTTCATTATATAATAAAACTTCTCTTGAATGCCTTTCAGTTTCTAACTTGCCACTTTGGTAAAATATTTTCATAATAAAGAGCATAAAATTGATGGTTACATCACATGACTTGCCATTTTATAAACAGGAAACTTGCAAAATAGGATAAGATCCAGCTTCCACTACACTTGTGTCAAATGTAATGGTTCAGTTTAATTAACATTCATTATTTATTTTATATGTCCTCTTATTTCATGTGATAGGGTGACTGTCATACAGAACTCATGAACTTGAGTGAAAACTAGATAATATTAGTTTCTTACTAAAGAACATACAACAATTTTATTCAAATCATTTTTTAGTAACTTGTAAATCAATAAAATGTAAGATAAATTTCAATGTGAACTTGACAATCAACTAAGACAGACTGAATAATCTCTGACCTTTAATGAAATCACTATTAAACACTTGCAGATTTCAGTTTTCTATATTTCATTGATTTCAATAAATGACTTTATTATTAGGGCAGCCTAAGATCTTTAAAATAATTGCAAATTGTAGATGATCAAATACTTACACAATCAGAATAAACTCCTTTCTCTAGTTTGACTTTCTCACCTCTTTTCTACAGATCTCAGGTAATTCGGGAGTCTAAGTGCACTTACCTACGCAACCCCTACAATAATGATTATATCTTAGGTAAAATGCACACGTTATCAACACGGACTGCTACAGCTGACCATATATTCTTTTTTTCCCATGTAACTAAATCAGTCTTCTACAATATGTACAGTACACTATTGTATACATTGTGACATGTTCTTCCTATAATTACATTTAAGAATGTAATTAGAGCTCAAAAGCCAGAAAGGAAAGTTCAAATAGTTAAAATATGGCAAACGAATCTAAAGACGGCACGAATGATACTGAAACCCTTACCTTTGATTGCTCGCCGAGGTTATGGGTTATCTATCTCTTGAAAACAGCTGTCATCATTAGAATACCAATTAACCAGATAAGTTAAATTAAAATAGCTGGACCGAATTAAAAACCCAGTATTTTTTAGTAACATGAACTTGTGTCTAAGCTTTCGACCTATTTCTTCTTTTCTTGACGGCTCTTGTTGGTTGGTTCTCGTTGGCGAATGTCTAATCACTGGGTTTTAACCGTTCACCTTGAAGTTTCTACTTCTACAGTGTCTTGTTTTACCCAGGCAGCGATTATAGCCAATGACGTGTATTCCTATAAAGGCTTTCAAAGTTTTGATTGGTACATTTAGAGGGAAGTAAGAGAATATGTGTCAAACAAAAGTTTTGTTTTTATTCCGGTTTTTTTTCACTCTCTGTTGTCAGAAATTATAATTTTGAAAATTGACAATATATATTGTAATTTATATCAATAAACAGCGTTTTATTTTGTACTATACCAAAACATAGCAAAATTTTAAATATATAAAGAGCCTATACCACGATAATCGAATGATTCCGGATTTGTATATTTGTCACACTTGCAAATTGGAGTGACAAAGAGGTTTTCTTTCACGTCAATGCCAATTTTCGGTTTTTGTGGTATGCATGCTGGTTAATAAACTTGGTTATTAGGAATAGAAATAACAAAATTATACTTATCTCTTTTTTCGTCATAATTCTCTTTATTTCTTGTCAATTTTATTATGTTAGGAGATAATTATTATTAGTGTAAGCCGAAGTTTTTCCACTATTTTGATTGCTTCAGGCTGTTTAAAGCAACACTACACCCGCCGAATTCAAAATAATGTTGCGAAATAGCATCGAATATGTCAAGTGTCAGTGTCACTGTCATATTCATATACTATGTCTATGATTACTATACTATGTCATGTCACTCTCGTGAAAATTTCATTTCGTGATTGGTTTGGTTTCATTTATTCTCATAGGCGTTTCCATAGAAACAATAAATAAACAAAATGCCTAAAAACTCGATAACTTTAGACGTGGACCCGACCATAATGGAGAATAATATGAGGATTATAAAGGTGAATATTTGCTGTCGTTCATTTTTTTGTCTTCTGTGAGGTAGGTAAATAATAATCAAACTTTGTTTCAGGAAAATCCTGTTGAAGAGGAGTTCAATAAACTTTTGGCGTCTGTAGACCCTGTGCCGTCGAAAATCGTTAAGCCGACGCCAGGTATCAATTAAGTTGGACATGATTTATTACATTTATAATATCTATTTCACAACGAAATAATACCATTAAATTATCGTTTTCAGGATTCTGTGTCAAGACTTTTACAAAACCAGACAACAAGAAAGTATTTGTAAATGTTTGTCTTACTGAAGCTATTCCATCTCCTCGCGATATTAAAAATGATGAGCTCATGCAGATTCTCAGTTCTGAGGACCCTTCTTCTTATAGAGTTCCCATGAGCATTGGTGAAGGGCGAACTGAGCCAGACATGCATGGAGCCCCAGCAACTGTGTATGATGTTGCTATAAACCCAGAATTTTTTAAGAAGATAGAGAAAGATGATTTATTCCAGACATTTTTCCTCACAGTTGTGTTTGAGGGTCTCCAAGATAAGTATCAGTTTGAAATTGAGATGCAGAAGTTCACTGTACTAAAGCATAGGAAGTCTATAGGTACACTGCAGTCCCATAGGATACAAGTAAGAGATGTGAAGAAGTGTGAGGAGACTGTGAAACCTCTCATTGAGGAAATTAGTGAGAAACAGAGTCGTAAAGTGACTGAGATTGCTACAATTAAGAAAGAAATAGTTTACAGGCTTAGAAGGGAACCACCAACTGGTCAGATTGAGTACTTGCTTGCAGAATTTAAGATACCTTCATCAGTAAGTATATATTATCTATATATTATTATACATTTTAACCTTTTTAATGCTTTTCCTCTTTTAAAATTAAAATGTGGCCTACACACCAATATCTTGACTAGCGGCCGCCATGACAGCTTTAGGTGTTGTTGGTATGGTAAGCACAGAAGTGCATGGCACCTTCAGGTGTTCTTGGAATTGAAAAGGTTAAATATGGTTTCTCTACAATTATTATTTTAATAGCAATGCAAACTCCAGAATTTCTACTAGATTTACCATAAAAATTTATCATTTTAGATTTGTATCCATGAATTTTATGTTTTTTTTATCAGGCAATTACTACACATATTCAATACAATACGAGTAGAGTGTGAGAAATGTGGGAAAGACTTGCCCACCAGTGGAATAGCATGCTAACAAAATAAAAACACTTATTCAATAAAATGTAACTCAAAAGATGGCAAATCTTGCAACTAGACCAGAGAGAATAACCCACACCCTCTCTTCATATGAAAGGAATGGCGGTTAATGGACCACCACCTGTAAACAAGAAAAAAAAAAAACGAAACCAGACAATCTGATTATGGCTAAAAAGCCCAGCGAACTTAAAAAACATGGAAGAGGAGCTTCAAACAAATTGTCAACATAAAACGGGGTAAACACTCGATATGCGCATGCACGCTACGCTGCCAATCAAACTCGTCAAAATTTTCAGTCGGTTTTAATAACTCAAATATCCCAAAATATCATTGGTCAACGTCAATATGGTGCGGTGGGATTGGTCTGAGCGCTGACACTTATAGATGACACAACAACTGTGACATTGGAAACGTATTGTTAGTAGACGGGTGTAATGCAATAAAGAGCAAGTTTAACATGATATATTTTTGTTGTGATAAATTTTAATCAAATTTTCAGTAAACAAAGATAACTTACTTTATTGATCTCGTTGGTTTCCTGTAGGATTATTAATATATTTAATTAATATGAATAATATTGTAACGTCCATAATACCGCAACCGTGCTAATTATTCGCGATCTCATTTTCATAACCTGGTATATGGTCAAACGTACTCTTAAATTCATAGGTGGGTGTGTTAAGTCACATAAATATATCAGATAAAAAAATAGATTTTTTTTGTCCATGAAGTTACAGGCAATTATAAGAACCCTTAGATACGTATTTTAGGAATATGGTAATGCCCCTTGCTGTCGTTAAATATGTTAAGCCTTGAACAGCATAATTCAATTGACATAAGCAATATATGAATGAAAATAAACGCGTAAACCAAAGAAAATAATAACTATGATTACGCAAATATTTCATTCTGGAAAAGGTATGAAAAAATACTTCCCATTAACATTTTCACATATTTATAAAATGGATGTTATAAAATTATCTAAGACTTTCACTACACTATCTATACCTAAATCTTAAACTTGGAGTCCGGTTATTTAAAGCCCTAGCTGAGCCATTGAGGTATTCCGTATTGTTGTATAATATGTTTTTTTTTAAACATACCGTACAAATTGGGATTGAACCCTTTTTTAAATTTGTTAATCCTTTATTTGTTAAGTACATGTCGTCCTCGTCGAAATGCATTGAACAAATATTTGTGGATTTGGTCGGTTGCCATGTTCGATCATGCCTTTCTAATCTAACGGCATTGGTCCACATTTTCCTTATATAAGGGTTGGTGGGAAATCTGGAAAAATACCTATGTTAATATTTAATCATACAAATATAAATTCTGATTACACTATTTATGTCACTTGTTTGATACGTCGGGATTGTAACTAATTTAATTATAATAAAATATATATCCCTGTATTACAATTTCAATGGTTATCCAAAAGTTGGCATAACACCATCCCCATATAAAATTGTCCCGGATCAAAGAAATTTAAAATAATATGTAAAATAACTACTTACAGATGAAAAGTAATGCCATCTTTTTTGTGGTGTTTATCCGTGCGACTTCGACACCATTTCACAGCGCAACAGGGTATTTTTATTATATATTATAAAATTTTACGCTATCTGTCAAACTGACCACATCGCTGACGGCCATTTTTATACTAAACAGCACGCTGGCGTGCCTGTGTAAGCCCCGCCTCGCGTGGCGTGCGTTTTGTGGGGTCATTATTTAGAGCTTATTAGTCTTCCATGTTTTTTAAGTTCGCTGAAAAAGCCGATTGCAGATGGAAAAAAAAAAAAAAAAAAAGGTAACAATTATTAAATAAAATAAATATCTTGCAGGTGGAATTGAAGGACCTGAATCTAGAAGTAGGAGAAGATCGGCTGGTTCTGGACTCCAAGGGAATGTATGATCAGGTGGACTTCTTCCTGCCGTGCAGTGTGGACCATGATGTCATTGATGCCACACTCAATAGGAATAATGATGTAAGTCAGAAATATGGCGAGTTGGGTAAAATGCCAAACTCTGTCTACTTCAGGAAATGTCATTCAATGTTTGTATCAAAGTTAGCTTGTAGACCTTTGCATGTTTTTTTACAGCACGTTTTAATCTATACCCCAAAAAACGCAGCAGTCTGTTTGACTCTGTGATGCGCATTTCAGTTAGCCTTCAGCCTAGTCATATTCTCTTGGTCGCGAGCTACCCATATCTTTAGGTTATGGAAATGTAGAGTTCATTCAAGTGAAAAAATATCATGAGACCATTGTCTTTTTGTTTCAGATGCTGTTTGTGAAAATGCCAATCATCCATTGAATGAGCTGTCCATTAAAAAAAACTGTAGCACTGTTATTCATATATTACGAAGGCTTTTATCAATAAAAATACACAAGTTCAATAAGTTATTTATTTAAAAAAATAGTTTGAGTTAATCTTAAAAATAAGATTGGTGCATTAATATCACATTTTATAATCTTATAAAATAATATAGTGAATTGGAATAAAATATATGAGTATCAAGGGAAGAATTAGCACTGGAACTTATTTAAAAGCAGCGTAAAATTTCTATAAAGAAACCATTCGAGACTAAGAGATTTTGTTACTGAGATTATTAAAATTTAACTACCTAAACTATTAGTAATTATAATTCATCATGCCTCGATTTTACATCAATTCCTGAGAGCAAATTCTCGTCGTAATTCATCAAATGTGCCTTGATGTGTTTGAGGAGGGATGCATAGTCTTGCACGTGTATGGAGATGACACTGCTGAATCTCTGGTGTGTGTTCCGGTTGAGGTAGAGACGGAGGGACGGGTAGCTGGTGATGTGCTCGTGTTGACACACGCCTCGCTCGTTGAGGCAATTCACTTTGCCCAGGTTTACTGCATTGTTGAGTAGCTAAGGACAGAAACAGGTTTATTTTGTATGTCATCATCTTCCTAGCGTTTTCCCGGCTTATGCCACGACTCAGGAATTCTGGGGTCCACTTTGGCAACTAAACCCAGGTTTTGGCATAAGAGCTAGTTTTACGAAAGCGACAACCATGTCATCTGACTCTGACGTCTGACTTCCAAACGAGGGGATAAACTACACCTTATTGGAATTAGCCTGGCTTCCTCACAATGTTTTCCTCCACTGAAAAGCGATGGGTAAATATCAAATGATATTTCTTATAAAGGAAGGCAAAGTGGAAATACCTCGGGCGGTACTCGAACCCGCAACTCTGGGATACACGCCCATCGATTTGCCAACTGAGCTACCGACATCAACGTATACCGTGGCAACGCTCTTATACAACATTCTTAGGCAACGTTATTTTGTATTTCATCCTCATCATTATAAATTAACCCAATAGACCCGTCTACAATTGGGCAAGAATTTCTACAATATAATTACGATTGTACGCCACTTTAAACTGCAAAGTGCAATACAAAATATTAGGAGATTTTTAATTTAGGTATACTATCTTATTACTTGACTGAGACACTTCCAATCCAACCTACGCCTATTGAGTTAGCCGTAGCTACATAAATAATAAATAGAGGAGGATATCTGGATACAGGCTTACATCAGTTGTCTTCAACTGCCTGCCTGAATTATAAATAAATACCTATCACAGTACTTGATCCAAAATTATCCTTACCAATCCAGCAATTGCGAAATCGGCGTACATCTCGTAGCAGCGATAGCACCGTGGGGAGTGGAAGTATACCAACCATGGTTTCTTGCCACTGCAAAATAAATAAATGCACATGTCACTGATATGGTACTTTTATTAGCATTGAATAGTAGTTTATGCAACAGTGATATAATAAGGGCTGTTGCATACGAGCTATAATATGAGCTGTTGCATACGCTAGTTCTTCTACGACTAAAGAAATTAAAAAAAAAACAACAGTGCTAATATATTGTATAAAAAACGATAGGAGCAGTGTTCTTATGGAATACCATAGCCAACGTTATAATGAATCCTTTTTTAATAACACTGTCAGTCATCTAATTGACAGATAGAAGTGCTGGAGTACAAAAAAATCATAGAAGAATTGCAGTTCCGGAAAACTTCATACTATGAAAAATAGTTAGTTGTTCCCTGATTTGTAGAAACATTCCTTGTAACAAGTTGCTCTCCTTGTTTTATCCTAGCTGTAATAGTCAAATCGCCCATTGCTTTAATTTAAATAAATTAACCTATATCATTGAAATAAACTAACCTTGTAGGTTGCAGTTCCTCTGCTATAACTTTCTTCGAAAAGGAGTTCCAATTGAGTTTCTGCACCGAGTCGTCAATGTGTTCCAAAGCCCATTCTAATATGTATGGGGCTTCCTTTAGATGCTGTAAACTTACTCTAAAACAAAAGATTTTGTTCAATTCAATTTCATTTCCGTTCATTTTGCAACGGCGAGCTTTGGGTTGCTATACCACTAGCGCCATCTAGTGACAAGTAGAAACAACTTTTGTAAGGCGTCTTGCGAAACTAAGTAACTTTGGCCTTGGTTATAAATTTTATAATATAATAGTAGATTACATACCAAGGCCGTTTAAGTGGGAGATGCCTCGGATGTCATGTAATTGTCGGCCGAGGCGAAGCCGAGGTCGACTAACATGTGATCCGAGGCTTTCCCATTTAACGGCCGAGGTTTGTATACTATTTTTCTGCCCGACGGAGCCGGTAGGCGGCAATTTAGTTTTGCGTAAAGTGGCGCTTACCGGCCGGAGGACTGAAAAGTATTTTGAATTTAGAAACTACATATAAGTAGGTATAATTACAACATCTGACTGTGACACGTCGGCGTGTCAATGTCGATTGGTAATGGGGTCGCCACCGGAGAGTCGCTTTGCACTTAAGTTTTTCGCTTCATCTCCCGAAGTTATTCAGAGAAGCCGTTTTTGTACTGACGCTATGGTTTTGGGTAGAGCATTTGTTGGACTCACGAGTAGTGCTGGCCAGACGCGATGGGGTAGAGGCGCGCGGCGGGCGCGCGCACGTTGGCGCAGAAGCCGCCGCCGCCGCCGCCGCCGCCGCCGCGGCACTGCAGCACGCCCACGCGCACGAACTCCAGCGGCCGCAGCTGACACAGGTTAAATTAACTCAGCAGGTCAATGCTATATTTTGGCAAACAAACTCTGACAGTAGATTTTTTTGAAATTGCCGTACCATTTTAGGTAGAGGTGTCACTGGCCTATAGCCAACTCGCCACTTAGGTTTCCACATCTACCCTCGAGAACACAGCTCTCGCGACCCTACTTTGGACGGCCGGTTAAAGCAAACCAGAAGCGAAAGGCTTGGTCGGACGACGGAGTCCCCCAGGAGCGCTCAGGTACGTGGGGTCGCTACTCTCCAACAGCTCGCCACAAACTACCCTGCATTGACTGATTGCACCGGCGAAACCAGTGGGCGATGGGGTCTATTGTCTATTACTATTATTGTAGTTGACCCATGTAACAAGCGTCCCGGGGTGCGTGGCCGGTTGTGACACTTTCGCTAACGATATTCCTTAGTCGTCCATTCGGCTACTCCCACTACCCGCTTTGTTACGGAACTCTTCGTGCGCGAGTTCTACTTGCACTTGACCGGTTTTTGTTTTTAAGTAGTTCCGATGATACGTCGTTGTCGTAGGGCATTATTTTAGTATTTTTACTTAGAAAAATATACAACTTACGATTTAAGTTTCTTATTTCCCAGCTAACTAATAAAATAACAAAATATAGACGATCTAACCAAAATTGTCACAAACGCCCCACTCTATTCTATGTCTGGTGGGTATGTGTTATTAATATTCTCGACATTCCACCACACCAACGTAGTCAACTATGTCTGTCCGCCCGTCCGTCCGTCCTTAGTGATCGGGTTGTACTAGAAAGCTGTAATTTGGTATAAATATTCATATCAATCATGCCAACAAAGTGGTAAAATAAAATGGTACCTCCCATAGACGTAAAGTGTTTTTTTTTTAGTTTCAACCCTAAAGTGTGAGTTATCGTTTGATAGGTATTTGAAAAATAATAGGGGTTAGCAAACAACATTTTTTTATGAAAGTGAATATTTTTGGATATAATATATTTAAATATATAGTATATTTTGGTCCGGAAGTTAAAAAAAAATGTGGACCCCTCTAACTTTTGAGCCGCAAGTCCAAAAATTATGAAATAAACATGAAAATAGAGTTTTATATGAAGACTCAAGGAAAAATATGTTAAACTAGGTCAGTTAAAACAATTTTCAACACGTATCTTCTCGGTTAAAAGGGCGTATACCGGGTGTTGCCTGTAACAGGAGCAATAAATTTAATTCTAGGTAGCCCTCGCCAAACTGAACAACGTTTGTTCAGCGACTTTTAAAAATAACGTGTATTTTGATTTTTATTACACTTAAAAGTTTGATAGAAGACGCAATGTTCTGCGAATTTTGTCATTTTTGTACCAATGACAAGAGACGTCAATTAGGCTGATGATAACGTACATTGAAAATACTATTTAGTTTGTATGAAAAAATGAAAACCTACAGCGTACATCATTTTAAAAAGTTGTTGAACAAAATTTGTTAGGTTTGATGAGTATACTACCTGGGATTTAATTTATTGCTCCTGTTACAGGAAACACCCGGTATAAGTCGTAAGAGCTGCTAAATACTCCTTGTTTATTGTTCTGAGCATAGTATTTATTAAAACCCTTTTTAAGTTCGCCTATTGTGACGGACAGTAAACTACGGAACCCTACACTGAGCATGGCCCTGCAATCTACATGCTCTTGGCCAGTTTTTTTTCTTTTAGGTAACAAATGAAAAGAATAATTCAGCTGTGACCAATAACATTTTAAGGATGTCAACAATCAGAATGGTACCTTATTAGCAATCAATCTCCATTCGTACTTCATATCCTCATAGCCCGGCGGTAGATAGGCCACCAGCCACGTTTGCTCGCGGCTCGGGTCCAATATCTCGAGGGCCTGCTCTTCCGTCAACTCCAAATCTAATAATGAAACGCAAAAAATATGAATTCACCAAAAAGAACATAACTAATACGCCTACTACTTAATTACACTACTAAACGTTAGTGTAATTGAGTAGTAACGGAATTAGTGTTCAATGAGATTGATCAAATTTCAGTTAGAATTGGCGGTTACAGCCAGTACTGGTTGTCAATACCGTAATCTCCCTTTTGTCATCGGTGTAAGTAGTCGGCTATCATTTAAGGATAATTTAAGGTTTCCGTACTATAGTTGTGCGTGCTATTTTAAAGAATGCTAAAATAACTCAACTTGCTACAATATATGCCGATACGTTTGAGATGGAATAGCATAAGCATGTGGACCATTTCGTTCAATCACGAATTTGACATTTTCGGTCTTTGGTGTAGCAAGTGTTCATAAGCGGCGATAGTAGCTTACCATCAGGCGAAACGTCGGCTTTTTGCCTCCTATTTCATACCAAAATGTTCCTAGTCAATATGTGTATGAAAAGGTACAGTAAACCAATTGGAACCCTAGGCCACTATAGAACCATGTCCAAATGACAAGCAGTAAGAGATTTCTTACAATCTGATTTATAGCGTCACTATGACATAGTCCTACAGTGGCTCTAATTATTGGACTGTACATATAGGAGCCCCGTTAATAATAAGCACAAGCGCCGATCGGCCATAAGGTAACTTTACCTGCGAATGTGTTAAGTTTAAATAACACGGTATGATACACACCTGCGCTATCCTTTATAAGCTGTATGAAGTCAACTATCTGGTGTTCGTCTACTCGGCCGCTGTACATGTCCCTCTTGTCGCCAGTTTGCATGAGGATTACGGGCGAATGTGCCGACACTTCGCGGCAGTAGCGCGCGGTTTTTTCGCAGCATGTTACTATGCCGAACTGAAATTGATAACGTGTTATAAAAATAAAGTTGAAATAAGTACATACCTACTAATTTCACATCCTACTAATATTATAAATGCGAAAGTTTGTATGGATGTTTGTTACTCTTTCACGTAAAAACTACTGAATGGATTTTAATAAAACTTTACAATAATATAGCTTATATATTATATATTGCGCAGACGAAGTCACGGGCACCACCTAGTAATATATAATAGATTATTTATATCTCATAGAAAAAGCGAATCGGAAGATGCTCAAAGTGGTGCAAAAATATTGTAGCCGAGGTTTTAGGATAGCAATTAGGATTGTTCTTACGCTTATGTCTTCTGAGTCGCGGAAGTGTAGTGAGGCCCGAGTGAACGCGTCGGCTACAGTGTCCCAGGACGACTTGTATGGCACTACTAGCACAGCCCATGATCCTACATCTGTAAGACAAAGAATAATTCGAAAAATAAAACATTTATTCGTGGCAACACACAATTATAAAAGTACGCAGATGCTCCAAACAAATATAATAATTCAAGCAAAGCCATCCGCCCAGTTTAACACTCAAAAGGCTAATGGTAACTTAGAACGCCAGTGGTGGCAAATATCCGAGAGTATTATTTTGATCATTAGAATATTGCGTTAAATTAAGTTAATTTCGCTAATTTTGGTTCGACCTCCTCAAGATTGATGGACGATTTTCTATACATTTCACTATGTTATAAAATTCAACATTTGTCATTTCTATCATAAAGCCTTACCTTCGTGCAAAGTCTGAAGGGCAGACGGCGCCAAGGACTGCAGCTTCGTAGCCAACGGGGCTATTCTCAGGAAAGTCTTGAGGTCAGCCGACGGTGACGCCTTCTGGTAGGCGCCGCCGGGCTTGAGCAGGGCCCACGCCGGCGTGCCCTCCACTTGCAGGGACAGGCAGAGGTGTGACCACGTGTCGCAGTCAATTTCACCTGGGGTTTAGGACATATATACTAGCTCTGTGAGCTGCAAACTTCGCGGTAAAACTAAGTGGAAGAAATTGGCACAAATGTCTGTCTATAAAGATTTTCCTGAAAAACGATACGATAAAATAATTGATTTGAGAAGCGGTTGAGCAATGCGAGAACAGCCAGGCAGTTAGACAGACAGCCGGACTAACATTATGATCTTCCATCCCTTGACATCCAAGTGGTTCCGTATTTCGATTCAAAGTTTTTTGTCATGTCACAACTGTACCTATAAATTCACTATACATAATGTTTATCATACCGGTTTGAAGTTACATAAAGTAGACACACACTTCCGGTGCGACTATTTCCGATAATACTCGTCATCTAATCAAAAGAATGTCCTCTACATTTACTTATTTCAAATTTTTGTTTATGTTACATTTTAGGAATTAATGTATATTTACCAAAATGCATAACTGGGAATTTCAACCTCAACTGATACAGCAACAGTTTATCATGATCCTTCTTCGAGAAGTACAGGACCCAGGCGTTTTGGTAACCATTGCGGAGCTGATTTCTCATGTCCTAGAAAAACGTAAATTTATTTCAGTAAAATAAATAACGAACGATTATACTGCACACCAGGGCCTATACCACGAAACTCGAACGATTGCGGATTTGTATCTCCATCTCTGTCACACTTGCATATTAGAGTGACAAAGAGGTTTTCACTTCTCCTATCGGAAAACAAGTGTTTTGTAGCCCGTTTGTAGGTATCAAAACTGCATTTCGTTCCCTTTCAAGAAGTTTGGTTTAATCTTTCATTTCTGCCCTACTTACAGGGAACAAAATTGAATTTTGCTCCCTGTTATCAATTTTGTAAGTTGGTAGCAATGCACGGAATAAACATTACCGATGACCGAAAATAAAAACATAATGTTTTTGGAGCGCGTCAAAGCGGTTATTAGACGGCTCGAATTAGTCGGGTCCGATCTGTCGCGTACTATTGTCCCTTCGAAACCTTCTTTCGGTTCCCAAAATTCCCTTTCTTTACTACTAGTATCCAGCCCGATATACATGATCGGGCCCGACGAAACGCATCGTCTAATACCGGTTTTAAGAAAAATAAATGTACCATAGACAAAGTGAAAACGGCGGCAAACATGTGTTTTTTTTAATAAAAAAAATATTATTCCACTAAAACGTACAAGACGAAGTACAAACAACTTTGATCTTTTTTCATTTATTCGGTCTTAATTTCACGAATAAGGTTAACAGAAAATTAATTCATCAATTAGCAGTGATGAAATATTAGCTCCAGTGCAGCAACAAGTCATCACTGTCATCAGTAACCTGCTCCCGGCAAAAATAAGGATTAAAATAACTAACAGCCTATGAAAACTTTTGTACATGAAAAACAGCTAAATGAGTGAAATCGTTTATTTCATATATTAGCATATTTTTCGCCATAAAAGTAAGTACATACCTACTTAGTACTTAAACTCCAATATAAATCAATGTTTTTCTTTATGCTTTTCTATGTGTAGGTACAGTGTGCTTACCATGTGTTGTAAGTAGTCGGAGGCGTTAGAGACTGAGCGTTTCTAAAGTATGTCCGTCTCGCTCCTGCCAGAGTAGTGGGAGGAGCAAGTCGGACATACTTTAGAAACGCTCAGTCTCTAACGCCTCCGCTTACTTACTACTCATGGTAAGCACACAGGTATCGGCACAGGCCTTTAATAAGAAACGTCTTTTGCAGGAAGTGATAATTTTCGGAGTCACTGCATGGTGCATATCGAGGATTGAAATTATTAAACACTAACTACCTTGACTAGAAAAATCAAACGGAAAATAAACAACTAGACCGAAGAAGATACTTAATAGAAAATCAAGATTAATTTCACCGTCCATAAAAAAATCTAAGCAAAAATGCACAACTTTCATAGTAAACTTTTAGCACCTATTTTATTTTTGATTTGTTTTTTACTTATCTAATTAAAATTTAATGTTAACATGCCTATCTCGTTTTAATTTAAGTTCATTTAATAGGAGAAGTGAAAAGTAGAGTGTATTACGCGGTAGCAAAATTATTGATACCTCGGGTGACATAGTTTGAATCCCTCGCTTTGCTCAAGATTCAATGTCTCACCCTCCATACAATATAGTATTTTGCTCCCTTGTAATACAATCTACTATTTCCCGTCAATGCCAATTTTCGATGTTCGTAGTAGACCTGCAGTGGCATCCACTGAGTGGCTACACCACGCATTGATTACTCGATAGTCGCCTGATGTCAAATTGTTGAATATTTAAAATGTTTGCCACTTCGCGATAGGAAATATATATGTTACGTGTGAATGCAGGAAATACATTCCTTTTTCACTCATATTTATATTGGATCTTAGAACCAATCAAAGTTTAAAGATATTTATTGTCCAATGTTTGTTTATTTGGATTGGGCGATTGTAGCGCCATCTGAGCTTGGCCTTGAAGCGTTTATCACATGCTCACTAACCTTAAACTTCTCCTGGTCCACTGCTTCAATAGTCGGCAGGGCCTCAATAATTTCACTCAGAACTTCCTTCTCTTCTGTACTAGTAATTTCCTTCACCGTTTTTCTGTATCTGTATACTACTGTCGTGTAGTCATTTTTGGTTAGCTGGGACCTGATGTCGTCGTCTTCAATCACAGCTAGCGTGACGAGACCATTCTGGAAATATCAAACATTACTTTAGTGTTGCGTATTAAGGGTGCTCAGGCCCATAGTCTATCTTATTAATGTTATATTTTAACATTTTTCAATATCTGCGAACTGGCAGACGGTTGCGGGGGAAGACGTGGTATTCCCAAGGCACGTACCGCATACCGATGGATGCCGTTGCATACCGGTGCCTTCCGCGGCGTTATCCTTTAACTTTATCCTTCTTCAATGACGCGAAGATAACTGCTCTCCTCTGCCTTGCCGTCCGGATACAATGGTTACCTCCAATTAAACTAAGCATAGCTTAACAGTAACCAAGTAAAAAACTTACCAAATGAAAAGCCAGTCTGGTCAAAGCATCATGTTCTATTCTGTGTCCCCCTAGCACATAAGCCATAGGTTTATCGAGGCCTCTAAGATATGAGAGTGTTGGTACATAACTAGTTTTTTCAATGTAAGCTAAGACAAAATCTTCCAATGCTTTAAATGTATGAGCGCCGCGGTAGTAAATATAGTTGCCTTTTTTACCCTGAAAAAATAATTATAGTTAATTAACTTATAAGTACTTACCTAAGTATATGGGTTGATATATGAGTAATGAAAAATGAGCTGGTACTTACGTCAGGATAAAATAGAAGAGATGGATAGCTGCCAATTCTCATTGAGTTGTAGCAAAATGAATTGTGGTATTTGCAATTGACTGCACCAACTTTTACCTGTAAGTACGAGTATATTGATTAAATGGCATACAATTTTCTTCTCTCCACAGTATGGTTTTGATGTCAACGTATATTATATCAAGTAGTCGTAATATAGGTATTATTTTGCCAAGATCTATTATCGAATTTAAAAATCACAGCTATCTGTAATTTTATTATAAGAACTAGGTATTATAATTTGTGCATAGTCAGAGAAAATCATAGTTTGGTTTTTCTTTCGCTACCAACCCCACAAGAGGGATGGATATACACTGTAATATATTTTATTTCTACTGTTACTGACAAACCAGTTGGCTAGACTATATCAGGTATAGTGTGCCTAGACTAAGCGTCCATGTCAAGTTTCGTTGTTTCCACGTCAGTTGCAACAACGAAACTTGACATGGGTAGCAAGAGTTATAGAAATATACAGTTAATCTAACTCCCACAACTGATACTATCACAGTTCTCCCACAACTTAGACGCAGTCCAGTTATTTCCAAAATATAAACTTACAATGCCCTTATATACTTCAGCAAGCTTCTTCCAGTGATCAGCTAGATTCTGACATGGTGGACAGAATGGAGAATAGAAGTTAATGAAGTGAAACCCATCACTTAAATAATTATCTGAAACATTAATATAGTTTACTGTTTTAGATTGTAATAGACTTTATTATTAGTAGCTCAGCTGAGCAGTACTTTTGTTTGACAGAATTGAATACTAGTCCAATGATGAGTTGCTATTCAGTTATTTAAATGAATGGGTACATTGCACCTTCACTCTGCTCTCACAGTTTTCACATGTTTTCAATTAGAGAGTTTCAGTTTTAGATTTGCGCATATTACCAAAATTACCCTTTCATCCAATATCTGTATGTAGTCTACATGGGCTTGATAAGTAATAAAATGTTTATTCGATATTTTTTATTTGTTTACACAGTTGTTGGTATTAGTTTATTGTGTAAATGTGTATTTAGTAACTGTATAGTTGAAGTCATCTGATATTTATACTTGTGCACCTTACTTTTTGACCTTGCAGCTTTGTATAAAGGTGCAAAATTGTAAACATATCTTTGACATCAAATTGTACATGAGTGAACTATGTAAATTACAGCACCTGACAATAGTATGTGAAGTGTAAACACATTTTAAGTATAAAAATTAGATCTCTACAAATGTAATAATGCTGTTAATTCTATAGATCACAGTACTTACAAAACTCCTTTCCTGAGACAGTATCTACAAATTGATCTTCATGGTAAAGACCATTATAGAACATATTATTGTAATCATTTTGGCTCCGATAGTCATGCTGCCTGGAGTTTGGTTGATGGATTCCAAAAGTGTCATACAAGCGTCTCTTCTGTGGGTCTTTTAAAGTTTCATATGCTTCAGTGATTTTAAGAAACTTCTCTTGGACTGAATCATCCTGGCAAGTAGATTAATACATACATAATAATATATAAAAGTTAAAAGTTTTGTATCATATTGTGCATTGTACAGACATGATGATTATATACTAATATAAAAAAAAAAAACTAAGTACTGAATAAGGTTATAGCTCTGAAAACAAGCAGATGAGAAAAATCCAGTTTGTAATTAATAGATCTATATGGGGACCCTAATATATCATTTTTAATAACATTCATCAAACATCTTTCCATAGAATTCATATAATCATTCATATATTCATATATTCATTCTGTGTTTCTTGTATTTCTTGGTTGGACTGTAGCAAAGGGGGGGCCGGGACTTAGAATATTTTTGGTCGAGGTGGTGTCATTATAACACTATTTTTAAATGATTGTAATGTGTAGATGGCGTCAAAACAAGCATCTTTTATTGGAAAAACTTTTCTCTAAACTTAAAAATGGCCGAGTTAGAGGCCTTCAAAGGTTGAAGTTTTTGAAGGGACTTGTAAAATTTTCATCGAGAGTGGTGTCATTATAACAGTATTTTTAAATGATTGTAATGTATAGATGACGTCTAAACAAGCATCTTTTATAGGAAAAACTTTTCTCTAAACTTAAAAATGGCTGAGTTAGAGTCCTTCAAAGGTTGAAGTTTTTGAAGGGACTTGTAAAATTTTCATCGAGAATGGTGTCATTATAACTAACTTTTTTTAATAAAAAATGCTTTACAGAATGGCACCTTAAGGAAGGTCGGTGTAGGTACGACGACGAGCGAAGCGAGGAGGAGTGTTAGGTAGAACTGCGACCTTACAGCGCGCGAGCCGAGCGAGCGAAGCGATTTTAAAACATCAACCTTTGAAGGACTCTAACTCGGCCATTTTTAAGTTTAGAGAAAAGTTTTTCCTATAAAAGATGCTTGTTTTGACGCCATCTACACATTACAATAATTTAAAAATACTGTTATAATGACACCACTCTCGATGAAAATTTTACAAGTCCCTTCAAAAACTTCAACCTTTGAAGGCCTCTAACTCAGCCATTTTTGATTTCAGAGAAAAGTTTATTAAGAAAAAAGTGGTTATTTCATCAAAATCTTGAAAATTATTCTAAGTCTTTTGTAACCCCTATGTTTTTTGCATTTTTCAAAAAAAAAAAACTAAGTCCCAAAATCGGCCCCCCTTTGGTATAGTCTGACCTATTTCTTGTGTTATTGTACAATAAAGCTTATACATACATACATACATACATATAATGTTTTAAACATTCCAGTTTTCAAAACACAAGTAGCTATAGATTGGTTTAGCTTGTCAATCTTGTCATATACCTAAATCAATTTGCAATACGAATTACATGCTTTTGATAGAAATTCGTTAACGTTAGGTACGCATTGAATAACGTGTTAGCTATGTCAGGAAGTAAATCATTTAAAATAATGAAATAAATTAAATTTACCTGGTTTTTATCAGGATGATATTTTACTGCTAATTTTTTGTATGCTTGCCGTATTTCCTGCGTACTGGAGTGCTTTTCTATGCCCAAAATCTCGTAAAAACTTATATCGCTAAGGTTAACGTTTCCGATTAAAACAAAAACCACGATAATACATTTAAACCTGGAATAAACACATTTAGATACACATTAAAATTTACTTAGGCATTACAGTCAATTGTTATAAAATAAAACCTAAAATAGATATAAAACTTACATGGTATTGATGGTATCGAAAAAGCCGGGAATTGAGCTATAAATATTCTGCCTAAGCTTGTTTTATAATTCATAAGTCATTCCGTTTACTTCCTGCTCGTTTTTTCGGTTCAACGGCTAGTTTATCTAAGATAGATAAATTAATTGACACCAATTTTAAGATAAAACATCTATCTGTTTACTTTTAGTGTAGGCGTCGTGGTAGCGGCACAGTGGGGCCGACTTTACGAGTGGGACGGCTGCGGCTGAGCGGCTGACTGTCAAAAGACTCAAAAGTTCACTCACTGAATTTATGGTGAATATACACAATGGTTCATGATGTGGAGCCAGGTGTTTTTATCGCCCATCGTGGGCCATTGTGTTGATAACACATAATGCTTGCTGCGTAAAAATTGGTCGGCTTTTTATACGGTTGGCAACAAGCTATCAGGCCAAGATGACCTTGCTGATTTATAGGTTTGTAGCAGGTGTTGGCTAAAAACACTTGTATCCAAGCTATTATTTTGATAAATAAAAACAAAGTAATGTCAAAGTTGTCAAACAAACTGAAGCTACCGCCGAAGTACCGTACCGATGTTGTTTTGTGTTTAGAACGTGACGCGATTTTGAATATTATTGTGCTTCATATTTCGTCCTATTTAACGCTGTCTTTAATTACTTACACCCCACCAAGACTGAAACATCAAACAGTGATGATATCAACACGATATGAAAGTGACAGTTAAAAGTCAGTACCGTTCCAGACCTTGAGTGGGTTTGTTTTGTTTGTCGTACGGGAATAATCCATAAATACATTTTTGTGTAGGTTGGACAGGGGTCGCGACGTGGCGTTGGATCGCCAACGACGACAACTGCGGGATTTGTCGCATGCCCTTTGATAGTTGTTGTCCAGACTGCAAGTTGCCTGGCGACGACTGCCCGCTGGTTTGGGGCGCGTGTCGGCATTGTTTCCATATCCACTGCATTGTGAAATGGTTGCAGTCTCAGCCGCAACAGCAGTGTCCTATGTGTAGACAGGACTGGAAGTTTAGCCACAAGTAGAACCAAACAGCTATCAACAAGTAAGTAGCATTTCATATCTTTTATATGCTCAGATCATCATTTGAGAATCATTCAGCATTGTTTTAAGCTTTTTGATTAAATGACACAAGTAAATCAACACAAATTCTGCTATAATCTGAAATGTTCCTTAAGTACCTAACTGTGTTAGTCATCCCCTAACCTGAAAGTTAACGTGTGTCACTAGCATTAAAATAGTTAACTTACTTTATCCTTAACATGCTTATTGTGGCACAAAGTTAAGTTAACCCCAGTGGTTATGAATTGCTGTAGCGAAGTTGATAATATTAAAATAAAACCTTTTAAAATATGATGGCATACTGGTTACTTATCATTCAGATGAATCAGAAACAAATTAGCTCTGCATGATTACGATGTAAGTATTTTAACAGTAGCGCTTGCAACTTTCAACCATTGCTTGTAGGTTTTAACCCCAGCTAATACCAGTAAGTAATTCAGAATTATTCACCAGAATCTTTTGGTGAACATCATTGTGAGGAATTGCACTCCTAATAAGATCTATTACCTTTATTAGGTACCCTAAGATTAGCTTAGCTGGAAATTAGGTATGAACAGGATCAAATTTAATTAAAAATCTTAAGATGAGAGGAAATACACTTCCTTGAGGAGTTTGTTAATTGTTGCTGCTTTTTGGTTTCTTACTAAATTAATATTTCCCAGTTTCAATTAGTAGGTATAGTATACAAATAGGAAACAGTAACCACACGTAATTGATCCCTATAATTTCGTAATTAGGTTCATAGTAGAATTGTATTTGTAGAAATTCTTAAATATATAAAAAAAAATAAGTACTTAAGGATTGTCTAGATTGTTTGTGCCATATTTGCGCCAGCTCGGCTTGCAACCCAGCCAAAATTTAAGGGGCATGACTTCAATATTGGGTGAAATCTTGTGACTGGTTCCAAACATATGTATGTAGCTAACACTAATCAGATCACCCATTTACGATGCTACACACTGACACATACACGCACAGAAGTGTATATGAAACTAATAACACCACTCTTTTTCCGCCTGGGGTTAATAAAAAGTGCATCAGACACAAATGTGGAGCGGATGTGTAATTTGTTAGCATGTACTAGGAATATACATAAATAGTTATATGATGTTATATCAACTATGGACCAATAGGCTAGAAGACAAAAAAAAGAAGTGAGTCTGTCTGTTAGATTATTAAAAAATATTTGACACAACGTTTTCTTTTGTGTGTCAGATGAGAAATGACGGAAATACAGTGCATTTAAGTTTCGCGTGACGTTACAGTTAGGTACAATTCTTACCTAATAGTGACATCACCAGACCCCACCCTGGAACTTTGATGCTCTTCGTTTTCATCTTTGTCAATTTTAGTTATCTTATAGTTTTTCAACCTAGTTTTCATCTTAACAATACAGACGTCAAAAGATAAATAAATTGAACTACAGTGCAATACTGTGTATTTCCTTAATATCAAAAGAGTGGCCGGAGTTATTGTTTGTTTTAAACAATGGCGTTTCGCGCCACAAAGCGGACACGCCGCGCCACCGGCCATACGCAACAATCACTTCACTCATGAGGTCAACTTCTTTCTAGGCAGCTTTGGTGCAGATGTTTTAGAATAAATTAAGAACAGTTTGCAATTGCACTGCGAAATATTTTTATGGCTGTTTTTTTAATAAATAAAAATAACGACCAAGAAGTATTTGTGTGGCCTTTAATCTCTAAAACTAGTAACTTATTAATAAGCTATTACTTAATACATTAAAAAGTTAATACATGTATTACACAATGTCATTAACTACAATAAAACAACGTGTAGGTAAAGTTGCATAAGGCGCAATACGCGAGTAGGTATGAGGTGTTAGGGCATACAAACGACAAGGTGGTCGGTCGCGCCCGCGGGCCGCCGGCCGGCCACCTCAGTCCGTGATGCGCGCCCGCGGGGACGGCCGTACCGCAAACGCGCCACAGAGCGCCCGCGAGTGACGATTTACGCGACACATGCGCTCCTTATACTATAGCTCCCCTTTTATAGTACGAGTGACGCTTCAAAAATGCTGATGGTACAGACTAACACTCAACCCATGAAGAACAGCAAAATCAAAGGTCCACCTCCGGTCCCGCCACGGCCCAACCAGAGTGTGGTCGCCGAGGCCCTCGCGAAAACGAGGAAAGCGGTCGCCGACTCCAAGGCCAGCCTCATCAAGTCTCGGACGTTGTCTAAGGATAGACAAGCCGCGAATAAAGCTAAAACGTTAGATCGGAGTTCCGCTAGCCCATCGTCGGTTTCACCGAAACAAAATGGTTTGGCCAGAGTCAAGTCGTTCATCAAAGATGTCATCAGCGACCGAAGCTCCTCGTCCGATGAGAGGAAATCTAGTGGTCAAAACTCCAGGCGCAGCTCTAGCGACAGTAGCTCCATACAGTCCCCGGCTTCGAATAAGAGATCCAATGAATCACTTAATTCTAAAGCAGTTAAAACGTGTAAACAAATTTTAGTAAGGTCTTTGTCGACATCGAATAAATTAGACCAAGACGCTAAGGGTAAAGTCACGAAATCGTCGAGTTTTGTGGAAAAAACCTTGCCTTTACGTAAAGCGCCTCCGCCGCCTTTATCACCCAAACCCAAGTTGAAACCAATGAAACCTTTACCTGTACAGAGGAATTCCTTAGAAAGAAAAAAGTCTATACCGTCGTCTCCAAACTCCCCAACAACTTCAACTCCTGAAGTCAGTCCGTATTCGACTCCAGTTGATGCCAAACCCCCTCAGAGCCCGACGATAGAAGCACCTTACGCCACCGTAGAGGAAGTTCAGGAATTCGACGACAGATTACGAAATAGCCCGTCAAAGCAAGTCAATAACCTCCCGGATACACAAAACGCCCCCGACACTACTAATCGTGACGAAACTGTAAATAAAAATAACAATTCACTCGAACGAAAAACGTCTCGCGTCACCGAGATGCTAATTTCGGAAATAATTGCCAGTAGAAACAATAAAAAGAACGAAGCTAATACTGTTATTGATAAAGGCAAGGATTCCGAGAATATGACTAACGGCAATGACTCGTCGGGGATAGCGATGAAGGATATGAATAACCACGAAATGTTGATCTACGAGCTGCAGACGATGCGCTCGCAGTCCAACTTGCCCGAAACGTTAGAGCCAAAGGATCCTATGGTTGAACAATGTGAAAAGTGTGATTCTGAGGACTCTGAACCAAATTATGCAATGTCGTCAGTGTCAAATTTTAGTGGGAACACGGATGATGAAAGTGACCAGGCATATGCGTATATTCTCGATGATGATCTCAAATCCAGGTAAGAAGAAATCTCTAAATATTTACCAATAGATAAGTAACCATTGCCTCTTTTGTCCTAAGACCATAACTTCAATTAGAACAAGTGTCGATAGTGTTTGTTTATTTATTTATTTATATCGGTATAGATATCTAATACCTCAAGGTGTCGGGCACTACCTATAGTGACTTAAGCAAGCGCGATTAAACATTTTTCGTTACCAGCGAAGAGGTTCAAATTGCCACACAAAAGTGGATCGAAAAGGGAAAACAACTACTTTACAACTTATTTCCACCTAAATTTTTGGCCATTCCTCAATAAGCCACAGGCATGCCTTATGCTTCTGTCGGATTTGAAATCTGTTAGGAGACTTAGGCACGCTTTCTAAGACATGTAAACAAAAGACGATCAATCGGAGTTAATTTGCCTACGGAAATACGTTTACGTCTAATTTAACCAAACAATCGTGAAAGGTAAAGCCACTATCTGCCTCGTAAGCGGCGAGTTATCTTGTTAAAGCTTCGCTACATTGTTTTGCTTGTGTCCGTCTTCCGCTGTTTGAGCTGTTTACGTACAAACTGCAACACACTCAGTTGACCATCGGTGTACCTTATGCGGTTTCAATAGAGATTATACTTAGTCAGTTAACGTGGCTTTAGCCGGCTCGAGTAAAAGGTCAGTCGCGATCAAACCCGGTTATCTTCGTCCGGCATGGGCTACGTACTAAATATCACCTTTTCAAGTCATTTTTATGGCCAGTGCTTCCCTTTCGTTGATATTGATGTTATTGTATATCTTGTGAATCACTTGCTATGACCCTGAAACTAGATTTAATGAGATTTAGCATGGAAGCTTGAGCTCTGAAAATGATTTTAGGTTTTTTGTATTTTTAAATCCGTATCGATTTGAGAACGAAGTAGAAATAACTCTGACCAAGTCCCAGAAGGCTGCAGCTATCTATCTTACATCAATCTCAAATATCAGAGCTCAAACGTAATACTGTGTAACTACCTATAAATTACCACGAGAAGGTACTACAACTACTGTAGGTTACTTTTACATATAAATCGTTAATATACCTAATTAAACCCCTAAAAGAATTTAAAAATATCACTCGAAGTAGCGGCACCTAGTTAGTTATAGACTATGTAGAATATGTAGGTATCTACGTTTGATTTAAATCATATTCGATAAACGAGTAGGTAATCAACAGCGTTTGCGGTTTGTAAACGTCGGTGTATGCATATTACGCTTTATAAATGAACTCGTTTCCTGGTGACTCAAGTGTGACTGAATTCGTGTTCGAATTAATGTAGTAAATTTTTTATAAATTTTTGTTAAGCCCTTGTAAAAATGAGCTGAAAACGTGAGTTGAACTTATGTCCATTCCTATGTTCTCTTATAATTGTATCTCGTAACCACACGGAAGATTTAAACAATACGAGTAAAAGTTATCGAGCGCGTCAAAGTTTCATAGAGGATGTTAAGTGAACCCTAAAACGGCTCCCATTTAAAAAAACTGACGATTTGGAAGCGACGCAAGCTTGCAGCAATTCTTCTTAAACGAAAAAAAAATCGGCATTTTGAAATATTGAAGTAGGAACAATGTGAGAGAGCTTGAAATAGAGAAAAGGTGAATCCAGCTAGAGTAAAACACATGTTTAAACTCTAGCTGCCCGTACTCAACTTCATAACCGATTTTTGCAACTTCGGTTCGGCTCGTGCAAATCGTCAGATTAGATTATTTTCGTTATTCTTGCATTATTTCCTACATAATAAAAAATCGATCGCGCTTGTTTGCAACATTGTGACCCCCCCAATCCCTTAACTAAGGCAAAAATCGTCAGATTATTGAACTGAATGCTTTTTTACTAGCGACCCGCCCCGGCTTCGCACGGGTTATTATCTAAATATATAAAAGAAGAAACTGACTGACTGACTGACATATCAACGTACAGACCAAACCGGCCGTCATCTAGAATTTCTTCAGTTATGATTTGATCGTGATGAAAATCGATATCCGAGGATCCGAAAAGTTCTTTCTAACGAACCACCAACGCCTAGCTAGCCCACCAACGGCCACCAAATTGAATTTCTAGTGTTTTGTTCGTGATAAAACTCGGTAGGCAAGGCACATATAAAGAGGTTCTTTATAACAAATCAGAGGTCAAAATTGAGAAACGGCCGCCAACATGAATTTTTCAGTTTGAGCACTTTTCCGAAAACCATCCATTCAATTTAAATCGGTTCAGCCAAACGCGAGATAATAGCGGACAAACATACACATGTACGTACAAATAAACGGGTTTCAACTGTCAACCTCCTTATTTGTAGACGGTTGAAAATTACGTTTAGTGCAGTGATACCTTAGTCTGACGCGCCCGACTATTTCTGACCATAGTTTTTTGCTATTCTGACGGGCTGTCCTGGCCGCGCGAACTCATTCGGTGGAGGTACTTAACAGGGTACAAGGTATCCTCCCTTATCTTAGTCTGCAGCGCCGGAGTTACTACAGAAATCCCCTCTTGACCTCCCCTACTATAAGTGTTACAATGAAAGTAATTTAGGTAGGTAAGTATTTAATTTCTTTAGCTTTTAACTTATTAACTAGGTCACAAGACAGCGGTACATGTTTGTGCCAGTTGTAATCGATATGTACACACTTGCGTACACTAATGGGACCTGCATTCCTCAAATGTCTCACTCATCTCTATGTATACGTTTATAGCTAGTAATACATTTTACGACGATAGACAATGGTCCAAGAAAATGTAAAAGCTGGGGACACATCGATCTTAAACCTGGACAGGCGGTTTTTGCGTCTGTCCGACCTACCGTTTGACTACAGTCCTTTTTACCTAATCAACCTTCCAGAGTTGGTTTGGTCCACGTTTACCAGAGTACTTCATAGTTAATTAGTTCATTGTTGAATTGAATTATTTTGCAACTTCCGACACGTAAAAAATACCTGACTGGAAAACTGTGTAGTAGGTACCTATTGTAAAAAGCCTGATAAAGACCTGGCAGCCCTACTTTTGTGTAATATTAAATTTTTATACTGCGCAAGCTCCAGCTCCCAGCAAAGTTGGGTAACCAGAGCAGTCTATTCGGTGCAGTAGTACCTGTTAACTCTATGAGAGATAAAGCACGGATTCGTTCCGCACTGCGCCAGCATTTGCATTCCGTCCACAAAACGTGCACTGTTAAACCTGGCAGATTATGCTGTTGCATTTAGTTTCAATATTTATTGAACGCAGTATTGATAATGTGTAGTTTTTTTAATGATGATTCCATCCGTAGAGAGTTAGAGACCCATTTTCATTGCCGATCTGTACGTTAGAGACAAAAAATATGTATTTTTTGGAGACAATTGTCTAAAAAAGGAAAACATGTATTTATTTTCAATAAAAATAAAAAAATGTTTGAATAACTTTAACCGTTTTGAGTTTAGGTAAAAGGTTTTCGTTTTTAGTAAAAGGCCATAAGTGTTGCGACCCCTTTTAAACCCGATTTTTATTCGATGATTACATATGTGAAGCTACGGAGCTACACTGAGCGTGATCTAACATGCTCTTGGCCAGTTTTATACTTTACATTATAACAACACGTTGCTGCTGTTGTTGCTGATACTGGACATTCTCTTCTTAAGTTCTAATCAGATGTGACAGTCTGTTATAAATAAAGCTGCATTTTGTTCCAGGTTACGCAAACAGTTCAAAGCCATCAGCACGATGTCGCTGCAGGGTCTACCTCCGCTACCCAAGAGTCTCAGCGGCTTCGCCGAGCCGGAGCCGGAGTCCCCGCCTGCGCCCGTCGAGGACGGCAAGCCGCCGACTGATCTCGACTCCCAGCTCACCTATTTGAAAAAAGAAATGGTAAGCCTTTTTTTCTATAGATATCTAGCCAGTATTTTGTACCTACTAGGTGTTTTTTTTCTGTTACACATCTTCTTTGCCCTTTAAATTGAGACTACTAGGTACCAGAACTATTGCTAGCCGTGTTAGCACGGCCTGACTCGTTGCCTATAAAGCCCTTGTGAGCGGTCGCACCTCTTTTTGGTACGCTCCCAGTTAAAAAAAATAAAGCGTGCACAATTCGTGAGACATGTTTTTAAATGAGGCACATGTAACGGATGTTTGGTCTAAACGTGACTTAAATAAATTTTCTCTGATTCGCGAAAACTAGCAACCTTACATACCGTAATGCCATACGTGTTCAACTCGTCGAAAAACTTTTTAAAACTTCAACTAAGACTATTCGTTTAGTTAGGTAGTGTTCCAAATTAATTCAACCTCATATGAGTGTAGCGTCTAAAAGCTTTATAAATAGGTTTAGGAACTTAATACTGACATATGTTGCTTATATATCTGTTAGCTAAAGTTGCAACTGACAATATTGTTTTCACCTCAGCAGCTCGAAAAGGCTTACTTTGATATGCGAAACCAGTGAGCAAAATGCGATTTTGCTGCGAGCGTGAGGAAAATAAACGTCAGATTGACAATGTTCAGTCAAGACATGCAACTTTTTTTATTAAATGGCATCCTGGCCCATTCAGCCAGATGAGGCCAATTTTCTAACAATGAGAACTACCGCGAGTGAATTTGCCGCTAGGGGCGCTAGTGGAACGTGGGTCCTATGTAAAGAGGTTATATGTCATTTTCAGTACATTTCTCATTAGTTTTTAATTTAAGTCGTGCTTATTTCGAAAATATGCACTTTTAGAGGAATCATTACATAGAAATATATTAAATACTAAAAAAATATTACTTTGGCTATAAAATAAGCTTTAAATTGAAAGTGTAAAATAACACAGCCCTAATTTAACGTAAATTTAGAGGTTATATAAAATAGTTAGAATTGAATGTACCTCTTTTAACATGGACATTAATGAAAAATAATCAATTCTAATATTGGTTTCGCGCCATACTAACTCATACTAATGGCGCTTGACAAGGACCCACGCAGGAGTGGCGCCGCCTGGTGAGCAAAAATACGGTAGTCCTCATTAGATTATATCGTTCATACAATCACATCAAAGCCAATTTGATTGACCTGTCTGTACGGACATGTCTAGACGGTGCGTTTTGTCGGGCCCGTCCCGTCGTACCCTACTATGTAATACAGGAATAGGCAATGTGAGATGAAGGAAGTGCACGAAGGACGATGGCAGTGACGGCTTGCGATAAATCGCCCCGTGTAATATCATGTTTAAACACAGCCAGAACCACGTTCAAAAACTCGTACGTTTTCATTTTTAAATATCTCTCACTTTAAAATTTTATGATTTTTATTTTATATTTATAAGTATAATATTAACCATTTGTTGATTCACGTTTCCTCACGTGTAAATCTGTAGTAAAATAATTTCTACAATTTACCATTTACGTTGTTGTGAACGATATCTAGTATCCGAACGCGATTAAAAATAATAAAGTGTTTCGGCTGTCATCCTCAATTTGAAAATTTCCTCAATAGCTTCTCTTTTGAATTGCTTTAAAGATAAAAGTTATCTGAACTGAAAACATAAGTGATACTAGTAGTGATAGTGATGAAGCTACGGCAACACCCGAAGAATTGAAAGAAGCGGTCAAAAACGCCGAATTAAGTTTCCTCCCGGCCAAATCGCGGGTAAAGGTAATACTTTGTTGGTTGTTAATAAGGACGCAAATGCCATAAAGATTCATTTGAAATCTAACCTCATGTTCTTAAATTTAGTAAGAGGTAATATTTTGTATTCTTAAATTAATAAAGTAGTATTCTAAAATTAATAAAGCCTTCCTGTCCGTTCATTTTGGTTTTAATTTATTTTTCTTCCTGCTGAGGTGAAAAGTTGTATGTTCAACTCGAGACCAAAGTTATTTGCATCTCGTGCCTTTGAGTCCTTCACTACGCTCAAGATTCTAAATTAGAATCTTTCGCTTGCTCAGGACTCAAAATTGGCACTCAGAACAAATACGAACTTTGCTCTCTTGTTGTACAAATAACTATTAATTACTTGCATCTGTCTTCTTTAATACTTTTTATACAAGTTTGAAGACCCATATTAAAGGGATACTTTTATTACGTGTGCATTATATGAGCAAACTACCTATAATAATTTTACAAGTTTCCTTTATTACCGCGACTGGATATTAAAGTTATAATTTAACATTTACACCATAGTATATATAAACTAAGGCATGATCGTCTTCTGTATATGACTCAGTTATAAAGTTACACAGTTCCGGAGAGTTTACGAGTATTTCATGACTTTATATACATTCCGCGTTATATTTATAGTAGTTTATTAAAATTAAGATTAGCAAATTGAATGTATCGTTTCAATGATTGTATTTATAAACTTAATTCCATACTGTGAGACGTTAATTGAGATAAGGAAGTATACTTTAGAAGTATGATTTTAAAGTTTTTAAGTTGGTACCGTATAAAAGAACACTTACTAATCGAATTCATACATCATACGGATATGTAGTATTTTATCTGCCAAATGTTTAGACAATGTTTTTGTAACTAAATTTGCACAGCTATATATCGAACATGGAAACGCGGTCAATCATATCATACTTTAACCTTTTTAGTAAAATTTAAAAACCTTGCGTTTCGTGACACCGAATATAGAATAACTCCCCAGTTACGGCTCGTACAAATATGGTAACATGACATAAAATAAACACAGACACGTAGATATCCATACAAGGTAAACACTAAACCTCGCTCGAATTTTGTTATTTTTAGTGGTTATATTGCTAAATGTTAACATTATTATATCAGGGAAATACTACGCTTAGAATATTTTTTAAAAACCATTATATTATTAGCTGAGTATAAAATCGGTAAATTTTAAATACTCAACTTGGCTTATACCTACTTCATCAAAAAATTCAAAATCTGTACCTAAACCAGTTAAGTACTCTAGCGACCATCAACAGGCGGTGTAGTAATGTTAGCAATTACAGATCGCAGGCACGTTTGGAAAAAACAGATGTTGTACGCATTTTCAAGTTTATCGCCGGCCTCTGGTCTATAGAGCAGAGTATAGCTCGTGTCGGTTTACGCGTTCCCTTTTACGTGTTTGGCAACATTCAACATGTGCACCGTACCACCGATATGTTTGTTCATTCTTGCCTTGAAAGAATTCTTTTGAACTATTTATTACCAATTTCGTTCATCTAAACTTACACCTGATCTGATCTTTATATGGAATCAGATCAGATGTAAGTTCGCTTCAGTAATTTTTAATTATCAGTCTCATTATTTAGTCGACCAGATGATTTAGTTTACAAATTTCCTGATACTTAATACCTATCCCTATTTAACTTCCTTCAAGTTTATTATGAAAATAATTGTAATATGTTTTTTCCTCTTCCAAACTGTTGAATTCCTATAATTTCAAAACTGACTCCTACTTACGTAAAAGAATTCTTAAGTAGTATAACGAGTATCTTATCTTGACACTTGTTTAATTACTTACTACGTCAATTATACCTACTATGTCGAGATATAATATACCTATAAGGTTTAGTTTTAGTTAGTTGTGTACCCACAGCCATTTACAATCTAAGTTTATTATCAATCGCTACGACTTATATTATGTTAGCGTCTTTTATGGTTAAAAGCAATTGCTGTACCAACCGAAGAGCATACAGTCACGTCAATATGTTGACACTGACAGTGCACCTTATTCCATGGTGTTAAGAGAAAGGTATACACATGTTGGCAACCGTACGCCTTTTTTATTTATTTATTTGGGAAACATACAGCACATAATTATACAATAAGGTAAAAAACAGAGTTAAAACATAAGCCAAAACAGTTTCCACTAATAGCTAATACACAATTCCTTTGCTCCGAAACATGTAAAAATAAATAAGTTATTTCAGGTTTAATTTAGTTGATATTGAAAAACATATTTAACATGCATGATTATACGACATGAAAATACAACAATTACAATTTAGAACAGACAAAATTGAATTTAAAATACAATACAAGATACAAACAAGCAAACAAGTACAATAAGTGACAACTCGATATAATTTTAATTAAAAGTAATAATAATAACGAAATAACCATAGTATGGTAATGTTAGTGTTTCATGTTATTATTATTTTTTTTCGATTTTTTTTGTTTAATGGCAGAAACAAATCTGTTATAATTCGGTTGGAACAAATCAGTGTGTAAATATTTCTTATTGTAAGTATTGCACGCTCGTGCTAAAAATTTATTATTAACATATTTTTTGCGGCTAAAAGGAACAGCTAGCAAAGCGGTGGTTCTTGTACGATATGAAGGACATCTAAATGATACGTTACTCAGGAGATCTTCGGAATCAATTAAATTATTTAATAATTTATATAAAAATATTACATCCCGCTTTTCTCTTCTTACTTGCAAGGACTCAAAATTGTCATGTGTAAATGATTTAAATTTATATTTCAAACGATTAAGAAATTTTTTCTGGATACTTTCTAATGAATTAATGTGCACCAAGAAGTGGGGGCTCCAAGCTGTAGATGCGTATTCCAAATATGACCTTACATATGCATTATATAAAAGTATTATTGTTGTAGGGTTTTTAAAATCTTTACTTTGCCTAAATATAAAGCCTAACATTTTATAGGCTTTAGATGTAATTTTATTTATGTGTGAAACCAATTGAACTTCGCCGTCTAAATACACCCCCAAATCCTTCACCTCTGAGACTCTTTTAAGTTGTTTGTGTCCAATAGAATAATTAAAGGTTACAGGGGCGGACTTACGCGTAAATGTAATAACTGAACATTTCTCTATGTTCAAATACAAGTTATTTCGTAAACAATAGTAGTTTAGTCTATTAAGGTCATCCTGCAAATTGACACAGTCACTCTCGGACTTCACGAGGGTAAAGATCTTAGTGTCATCAGCATACAATAATACCTTTGAATGTAAAAAGCAGTTAATGACATCATTAATATAAATGTTAAATAACAGTGGCCCTAAATGGGAACCCTGAGGGACCCCTGACGTAATGGGAACAAAACTAGAGGTGTACCCTTTAATAGTAACTGCCTGAGTTCTATCCCGTAAATACGATGTCAGCCAACGCAACAGATCACCGTGGATACCAAACATTTCAGGCTTCGATAATAAGACCGAGTGTGAAATTTTATCAAATGCCTTAGAGTAATCAGTATAGACCGCATCAACTTGAAAATTCTTGTCCATTGCGCTCAGAACATATTCAAGTAGTTCGCATAAATTGGACTCAGTAGACCGTTTATTAATGAAGCCGTGTTGTTGCGTTATTAACATCGGTCTTATTGTTGGGTAGAGTGTGTCATAAATTATTTTTTCAAATAGTTTAGGTAGGACTGATAATTTAGATATTCCACGATAGTTTCTAATATTATGTTTATCACCACTTTTAAAAATTGGCACAATGATAGATTTTTTCCAAATTATTGGTATGGATCCTGATATAAGTGAAATGTTGAAGAGTAAACTTACCGGTAATGCAAGAGAATTACTGCAAGGTTTTAAAAAGACAGGGTGTATACCATCTGGACCGCTACCTTTCGAGTCATCCAATTTCTTTAAATATCTTTCAACCAGAGGTTCGTCAATATGAACACTCTTAATAACACAATGTTGTGGGCTATTGACAGTAGGTACGAAAGAATTAGTCGGTTCAAACACTGAATGAAAAAAGTCATTAAACAAATTCGCTGTGCTTTGGCCATCATTTACCGTTTTATTATCTAAATAGAGCGAATCGGGAATACCAGCGTTATCCTTTTTTGATTTTATAAAGGTCCAGAATGACTTAGAGTTTATACTTATATTATTTTCAGTCCTAGAAATAAATAAATTATAACAAGATATTTCTTCTTTTTTAATTTTAGATCGTAAATTAGAAAAAGCGTTATAGTCTGCTACACGTCCATAAATTTTCCATTTTTTATGTATGTTTTTTTTCTTTTTTATTAATTTGATAAGACTGTGAGAATACCAGGAGGGAAAATGACTCGGATTTGTGATGGTTTTAGATGGGACACATTCATTGATTATATTATTTACATTAGAATAAAAGTTGTTAACGGCACTTTCGATATTATTTATGTTTAACTGCGATTTCCAATCAATTTCTTTTAATTTTAAATTAATTTTACTATAATCGGCGGCAAAAAATCTACGTATTACACGCGGGGCCGGTTTTAAATAACGCTCAGTCGAACCAATATCAATCGTTATACAAAGGACTGGGTGATGAGCGTCTATGGGCACAAGAGGATCCGCGCTTGCTACCTCGCACAAATGATTAGCAAGGACTAGATCCAAATACCTACCGTTTTTATTAGAGATGTGATTAAATTGTTCAAAATTTGAAAATTGCATGAAAGTTGATAGTTGCGCTGAGAGGTTGTTTAAATTGGGGTTAACCAAACTAAGGTTATGGGAACTCTGATCTAGCCGGCTCCAAACCGCATCGCCGATGTTAAAATCACCTACAACCAAAAAAATATCATCCGGAAAATCAGTGTGTAAATCAGACAAATACTCAAAAAATAATAATTCGGAGTCTATTTGTTCTTTACCTTGTGGGAAATAACAAGTGAATAACCTTAGTTTTTTAGATACATGCCCCTGGGTTATATAAATATCAAGAGATGTAACATCGGCGTCCGGTAGCGCCACGACGGGCCGCGCGTCGCGCGCATCAGCTCGCAGCTCGCGGCGTACCGCTATCAACGTGCCGCCTCCCCGCGTCACCCCTAGTCTCTCACAGTCACGGTCCGTCCTGTACACATTGTACCGCGAGTCAAACAATTCTGAGTCATAAATGCCAGGGACCAGCCATGTTTCAGTAATACATACGAAGTCATAATTATGTTTTAATATATTTCGTAAAAATGTAGTAGTTTTAGTCCGAAGCCCGCGAGCATTTTGATAATATAATTTAAATGACATTAAAAAATATATACAAGGTAATATTATAATGAGTATGTAAAATTCGTTTATTGAAAATTTGGTTCTTCAACAAAATATTTAATTTCATGTCTCCTGATAAGGTTTTAGAGTATTTTCGTAAAATAAATGTGACTTGTAAACAAAGCACCGCTGAGATAAATGTAATATTTATCTTTGTTCGGAGAAGTAACAGATAATCGCCGTCATTATCGCAATACCGCTTAGCAGGCTGTGACGGTGACGCAAAAACGTAATGGCAGACCACGATACCTCATATGCAGTGTCTAATGTGTGAACGATAAGTGTAATGCATATGTATATGCCAATTGCCAACATACCCCTAAATAGTCTATCAATTCACGTACATATAGGTATAGAAGATGAACTATTGATAGTGCCTTGTTACGCTTGGAAATTTAGCTGTGAAGACGCATTATTCAGTTCTTCGGCGATTTACTAACTGATGACGCGGTTGACTACGTTGACAAAACCGATGTACTTAACTTTAAATAAATTTAGCAATAGAATACTTAAGCCTAAGAATACTGGAGAATCAAGATGCGGTATCGATCGTCACTTTCGACATTAAAAAAACCACATTAAATGGTTTCGTAATTTATCCGTTACTTTTAAGAAAGAATACGATAATTCATTATGTATATTTTATTTTTAATATACTTTTAATATACTTTTAAGAAAGAATACGATAATTCATTATGTATGTTTTATTTTTAAATCTTTAGCCTTTAGAAATACGTCTCCTCTTTAAAGCCGTAAAGTCCGAAAGCAACTGTTTTTTCAGTCCTCCGGCCGGTAAGCGCCACTTTACGCAAAACTAAATTGCCGCCTGCCGGCTCCGTCGGGCTGAAAAATAGTATACAAACCTCGGCCGGTAAATGGGAAAGCCTCGGATCACATGTTAGTCGACCTCGGCTTCGCCTCGGCCGACAATTACATGGAATCCGAGGCATTTCCCACTTAAACGGCCTTGGTATGTAATGTACTATAGTAGTAACCACACTATTCGAACCCTTACTGTGTAAACCTAGTTTGTCCCACGCAACAGATACTATCGGCGTACTGTTCAACAAGTTTATTGCAATTATCAAGTATTTGCACGCAGCCTTGTACACGGTAATTAATTTACATCCTACTCTAAGTTCTGACGTTACTTGTATATAAGGTAAATACTGTTAATAGATTGTGTTCGCAAACAAAAACAAAGTAGAAACTTTATACATTACTAGCTTCTGGCCGCGACTTCGTCTGCGTAGGAGTAGCTCAAACTTTTAACTCTTTTCATAAATAAATGAACCCTGTCTTAGTAGAGGTCCACATGATCACCAAATGTCATGGTTCTACTTCAACGGCTTAAGCTTAGCATTATCTGTCAGTTTCATATTTCGTGAAAGTAAAAGCTGCAAAATAATATCACAACAATAAGATTTATATACAATATACCAAGGTGTTGGTAGGTAATGTATAGCACTAATCACGACTTGTACTATAAGTTTTCTAACTTTCTGATTCCGTGGGAAAACTTGGCTTTGGGATTAAGTAAGACACTTGGAATTAAACTTTAAGACCTATCCGGAGATACGGGATACCTAGGCTTTATTACTAAACTCTGACTAACAGGATTCTACTTAATGCTTAAGAAAACTAACGATACGATCAAAGTTTTCATGAAACACGTTTGAATTGACTAGTTTAATACAAATTTGACTTGTCTATTACACGTAATTAAGAACGTATTAAGTTAATACGTTCTTAATTACGTATTAAGTTAATACTATTAACCATTGGCGTCCATCAAACATAATGCAAGTCCGTCGAGTAAACATTACGGCGAATATAGGTGAGTAAGTTTTTGTGCCGCGTTGGCTCGCGATTATGGTTATGACATACAACGGTTATACACAATTACCTGGTTAGTGTTCATTTCGTATCCGACAGAGAGAGATAGAATTTAGAATGCCTATACCTGGTTTGATTCTTCTTCCTCGGTCCCTCACTGCTGAGGATCGCGACCATCTGTGCTCCGTCTCCATAGTGTGCGGTCATACGCCATGTGAGTCACGTGCTGCATGTTGCCACCAACTATCCTCTTAACTGGTTTGATTGGGACTAGAAAAATAAAAGTCGTTTTGGCGCTTTGCGATTAATTCATAGATATATGATATATTTAATTAATTTATTTAAATTTAACCTTTGGTATACTTAGGAGCAGAACTTGCGCATTCGAAAGGTTAACCAATCAATTGCTTTATTACTTATTTTATGTCTGCCGGGAAATATTAGAAAGTTCACTTGTTTCCATGATAAGGCAGTTAAAGGAAATAAACTTATTGACCATTATATAAATCGTTTTCTCAGAAAGTCGCACGATAACAAACGCACGATTTATTTTAGACCAAATTTAGGGGTTTTTGGGTATGGAGTAATACTGTTAGGAGATCTAGTACGGGATTTTTAATATACATAGGTATAATATAAGTCTAGTTTACGGCGTAAGAGTCGTAAGATGATGAACTGCCTAGTTTGTATGGTAGACATAATAATATATTGATATGCAAAAGTATTTGTATACTTGCCAAATTTTGATACTTATGTTAAGTACCTAATAGTATGTGAATCTGAAATTTATTTAACCAGGCATTAACACGCAGTAGACTGGTCTTTAAATGGTGTGCTTACCATGAGTTTGAAATTTACTGCAGAATACTTTACTCGCTAGCGCCCACGTCAACTCACTGTCACATTTTGATCGCACTTGCTGTTGGGAGCGAGATGCAACCGTAGATAACGTTCGTGGTAAGCACATGTATCTCATTGGAAATAGGGTATTTTTAACATGTTCATTATGAACATACACAGTTTTTATTTTATACAAGTACTTACCTAAATATCGCTGTGCAAGGTATCGTGCATAATATCTTGTTATTTATTCAATAAAAAATATGTTACAAATCAAGGTCTTTCAAATTATCTATTATATAATTTATGTATGGAAGTCTAAATACCTGTACAGCTGCTGGCTACGTCCGGCTTGCCCATAAAATCAAATTGACACTCGTAATATTGTTTGCATACATTATCTTTAGATCTCTCGATTCGGGTAGGCGTAACTGCAGCTCTTGTTATGGCTCCATTTACGGCTGCGTGGCTATTAAGGAAACAATATAAGATCAATAATATGACAGCAGGTATGATTAAACATAATTATTAAACGGGTCTAACGCGAATTAATTTGTTTACCTTATTTACCGACGTTTCGACACAGGTTTCACTGGTCATGGTCGCGGCTGACTGATGTCCCAGCAAAATGTCAAAACAGAGATTTGTGTAACTACCCAACGAAAAGTCTATGTAGAAATTTGGGCTAAACACACAATTTTTAAACTACCCACAAAACATATGTTAATTATTGTCAATAGTCCGACACACGACACTCACAATATCCCCGCGTACATCCGAAGATATATCCCGTGGCTGCAACTTCTGGATCACTGGTCCCCAAGTTGGTGATAAGTTAAAACCATCCTCCCTATTAAAATTTCTAGGTATGATGGTATTTCTAGCAGGTATGATGTTTAAATTATTTGAGCACTCGGGATTTTAATTTTGCACTTGCCTCTTCAACATTATGTCGAATACTGTTAACACCGCAGAGGGCTTTATAAATAGTGGATGAAGGAAGTAAAGTAGTTTTACTTAAAAATAAAATAAAAAAAGTTTTTAATAAGTATACTCGTACTTATTACAAATACACACTCTTGCACGCTTCATTGAAAAACCGAATATGTATATGTATTCAAGCTTCATTATTTTGCTTCCTAGTCTTAAATAAAAACTCTGTTTTCAGTATCTCTTCTGTTTACTCAAGTGTTATCGTTTCTTAAAACAATGCCTTTTACTTCCTTTCAAGTTCTTTCCGAGCGCGGTGCACCTTATATTGCCTGTTCCCTAAGTATACACATTTAGAAACCACTTAGCCAAATGGATCTCTTGTAAAAAGTCTGCTAACATCAGGGACTTGTTTTCTACCTTGTTTGACTTTCAATCTGTAGCTGTTACTTTTCATGTTACGTGGATGTTTTTATAAGGAATGCAATGAAAGCCGAATTTTATCTGAGCATCGAAAAAAGTCAACTTTCTATGCTCTTTTGTAGACGAGCTGTCTTCCCACGCAATTGTTTTCCGTTGCCCAATATGTACTGTAGTTGGTTTGAGCAGCCGATACAGTTATAAAACAAGTTTTATTTGAGTAAATCGAATTACAAACCAATTACTTTAATTTACTGTTTGTTACTACATTGGTCATGTTTTACAAATTGCAATTTTTCAGCCCGAGCTGAACATCTAGCGTGATACTTAATTTTAATTCGTCAAAGCATTAAAATTAATATAAGAACAAGGATCTTATACCGGTATAATCTTGTTAGGCCCACTTGTACCTCCCAGGGTTAGCCGCTAATCCGGAGTTAAACTGTCAAATTCCATACAAAAAAACGCTTTACTCCGTGTTATGTGGTGGTGTAAGTGGCCCTTACAAATTAACCGGTATTCAATTTCAATAGGTACTTATATCAAATGTTGTGGTTGTTTTTAGTGAGTATTTTAACGTACTATTCAGTTAATTACGTAATTTATTGTACTTAAATAATATTTTGGAATAGTATCCAATAATTATTCTGAAACCTGGGCGATTTTTACATTTTTAGTTATACCGGTAACGATCCTTATATAATAATCAAAATCTACTATCATTAGGTACCTATAGACATGATCCATTCAAACGTAAAAGCCCAAGAACTAATTTTGGTCACACATAAATTGAGACTGTATCGAATCACTTTGCATAGCATCTCCGATTCCGATTTAAAAATACCATAGCATTTAATTAAAATATTTATATGGTCGACATTTAGTATCTAGTCCACAGCGTGTGCCAGCGATTGATGTACATTGGCCACTGGTTGTTAACCCTCTGCCCGCATTGCCGTGTCTCACGAACACATCCGCGATAGGCAAGACGCCAGGATCGAATTAATCCCTTACTACGAATTACGATTAATGTTTACCGAAACCTACATTTCTACATTTTAAAATGTTTGTCGTTCCATAAAAACGAATGTAAAACGGTTTTAGGGTTCCGTACCAAAATGGTAAAAAAGGAACCCTTATGGTGCGACTCAGTCTGTCTGTCTGTCACATCTTCAAATATCTCGAGAACTACTTAAGCTACCAATTTGAAACTGGGAATAGTTATAGACAAAGTTAACGCAGACACATTGAGAAAAGATTTATCACATGTTTAAATTTATTTTGATTGAAAAATGCCGGATAAAAGAGGGGGCAAAAAATAAAAGCTTAGTTACTGGGTCATATGGGGTATCATTTGAAATCGCTAGATTTGCACGTTCTATAACAATTTTTTTAAATCTTTTTGTAATGGATTTTTTTGCTTTATAAACGAAAATGTAAACAAAATACCATTGCCCCCCTTTATCTCCCATAAACATTACGGGAAAAATATAACATTGACCAAATATTCATAATTTTATTTTAATTAAAAAAAACTTTCTGAACAAAAGTTGAAATTTAACCAACATCGTTTGTTTTTTTTATCTTATATTTATGTGATCATCATGCTAAAAGTACTGTCGTATAACTAAAGTTAAAAAAATGGTTTACGTCATAAAACAATATCAAGGAAAACAAACTCAAACGACAGACCCAATCTGTCGATACATGTGGCTGACGTCAGTTTCCAATTCTAGGTGTAAATGCAACATAAAGTTTATACGGAACCCTCGCTGCGCAAGTCCGACTCGCACTTGGCCTTTTTTATTTTATTTAGTTTGACTACTTATTGTTACTTTCTTTTTGTTTGTATGGATTGGGTATACGGATTGTCTATTAACCTTTACCCGCATTGTCCGATCTGATGTCATACAACCACATCCGCGTCGGGCAAGCCGCCAGGACCAATTTAATCCCCTAAAACGAGGTAACGAGCTATTCGCTTCCCGAAACTGCCAAACCGACAGTCTCAATTGTTTACGTTTATGTTTCCGCTGTGAAGACTATTAAAGAAAATATTTAGGTAAACCTGGGTCATATAAATCTATTCTCAAATCTATATAAAAAAAATGCGGTAAGTATGAAATAAAATAACATACAGTAAAAAGCTGCTGCTTATAGGTAAAAAACAGTGATGGCACCTTTACAACCTTTTTCATTCGATTGACAGTACTATATAGTTTTTTTTTTTTCAGAGTAGAAATCAAGTGTTATTTGTTTTGTTAGACTAGTTGGACCTTCATCGTCATTAAAATCAATCTTTCGTGTACTTGTACCACGGAGATAATACAGCTAAAGTTAATGGCAAAAAACCTACAATAATAAATACATTTAAATTGAAAGCCCCTGAAGTCTTCCGTCTTTTCTAGTCAGCGTAAAAGCGTCACGACATAGGACGGCAAGTAGTAAGGACTCCACTATTACAAGATCGTGTCATACAACTGGGCTGGAGGGAGCACGTGCTAGTATTTTTAGCACGAGCGACACCCGGGGGCGGCTTGCGTCACATCGTACCAAATCTCCTGAGTAAACAGGACTAGCAAAAGTAGGGTTACCAAATACATATCTGCTTTTTTAACTAAATCTCTGATTGACAGACTGATCCTCATAGAGATATTAAAACGTCAATATGGAAGTTACATAATTTAACCTGTAGGTAGCCAAGTATCATTATGTCTCTAAAAAATCAGTATTATCTAATTTTTTAAATAAATAAAAACAAAACCTGGCCTCCTCATCTTTGAAAGTCAGTTAAAAATTTCCAGTTATTACAGTATTCTACCGGAGTCTTCTGATGAAGAATCCTGACGTATGGCAACCCTCAGCGGGAGGATGCGTCACTCCTTGCTACACGTTCCTAATTTAGCCGTAATCTGTCCCGACGCGTTAAATGCTTGACGAACTACTGGACAGATTTACAGATAAACATTTATCCTCATTTACTTCAAATAAAATTATCATCACCTTTCTACGGTTTCATTGATAAAAATTGTGGTAAGCTTCGTTTATTCCAGTTATTCCTTTTTCAGTTTTGTTGCAAGTTTATGGTTTAACTTCTGTTAAATATCTTATATTGTTTTATGCCATAAGATCGTCAACAGTTCATAGAACTTCGATGACATTCTAATTTCGAGCTCGATTTAATGTTCCAGCTATAAATAACCGTGTAAACGGGGCATTAACTAAAACAAACTAATGTTAGACGAAGCTTTTAAAGAATACGACACGCCTCGTTTATTGAGAGATGTTTTTGTCATCAGTTCCAAACAGATGCTTGTCTTATTAAATCTAGAAGATTTTTTTTCGTTTGTTTATGTAAGGATCACGTTTGGCCACCAATGATTAGTCAATTTGTTAGTCCCATAATTAGAGTGTCACATCTTTGATCAGCTGTCCCGCTACGACTCAAAGAAAGGCCGACGACCTCAGCAGCAGTGACATAATGCGTCACGATTGGATTACTGACGACTAACAAGTCATCAATTACTGGCGCTGGCCGTGTTCCTGTTGCTTCCCAAGTCGACTGCTCAGCCAAACTATTGATTTTAGACTTCCTATATCCACTGCGTAATCGGAAAGATCTCTTGCTTAGGCTTATACTTGTGTACACTCGCTCGGTAAGGCAATTCGAATAGCACCTCTAAGCACTCCCTATAACATCTATACCTAATTGGATTCCATTTTTCGTGCTGACCCAATGCTCAATTGGTTTTTGTTTTACTTTACTCCTATTGATTGACTACTTCAACAGCTATGCATGACACGCATGTTCCCGAATCAGTATAAATGCCAGTGACGATTACAAATTGGATGGCAGTGATCCTTATTTTATTTGATTGTTGTTGGTAATTCCTCGCATTATTTGATACCTCATGTGAAACATTGTATATAGTTGTGCTTTATTAAAATACCTACTTGTTCATTTGAGTTTTTAAGACAACAGTAAAGTTCTTTTAGCGTTGGTCTTGTAAATCCCGCCAAGAATTGAGACCAACGTAGGCTCTGTTTTCATATGGGATTAACTGGATTATTTAAATCTACGATACTACTACTATAAGTACTATACATCAAACAATATCCTAGGTATCAAAATCCATCATTAATTCATTCATCCCCAATCCATTTCTTCATCTGATTATTTTTTGCACCGATGTACCCATTTGCTTGTGTAATCGCTTGAACCCTCGCAATGATAGGTACCAGTCTACCAGTGTACTGTTCCACCAGAACAATCGGCGACAAGTTGATGTTACGGTCATTAGCGCAAGGGCTCGTTACAGCTCCACGTTGCGTCACCCACCGTCGGCCTCTCCACAAGTTCCACAACTGCACTTCGCGCCTGCATTTGCTGTTTAACGGTTCTATTAGCAATACCACTCAATGCAATATTCGAATGCCAACAAGAACTTAGTTTTTAAATTGAGTTCGGTTCTCCGTGTAACTGCGGCTTACAATATGTTTGTGATTTCAAGAGACTCGTTGATCAAATCCTGGAGTATATGTAATAAATAAAGTTGGTACAATATCGACTATACAATAATGTACGAGTAGGTATTACTTAATCATGTAGTTATATAAAATGAGCATATTTAGATATTGTATACTAAATACTATGTTGCACAAAAACCACTTGCGTTCACAACCAATGAAACTGTAACCACATTTCGATCAAGCGTGTACAATTCCGTTCGTATCGATTACTGGAATTCACGCAAATCACCCACATCTGGTGTATTATTACACGGCTCGAGGATTCTATAGTAGAATTTATTGCATTCACTTTCTATCTCTTAACGTCAGTCAATAGTTTATGAATGCAATCTGCAATATTAATTTTGAATTACAACTCGACATTATCAAACAAAATAAGAAGAGAGATTTATGGTCTAATTATACATTGAAGTTTGATTACAAATTGTTTACTCAGAACTGGTCAGATGTTGTAGTGTACAAAGAAATGGGCATCCCAAGTTCATGAAGGCTTTCGAAGCACAGTTAATACTTAATATGCATGATCAGCATTTTCTTACAACTCGACATTATCAAACAAAATAAGAAGATAGATTTATGGTCGAATTAAGCATTGAAGTTTGATTACAAGTTGTTTACTCAGAACTGGTCAGATGTTGTGGTGAACAGATAAATGGGCATCCCAAGTCCCAAGTTCATGAAGGCTTTCGAAGCGCAGTTAATATGCATGAGCCGCATTTTCTTCTCATCTGCATAATAGCAGTATTTGTCGCATTTCCTTCCATCTCGTCTCGCGTGTCCCTTATCCGCATGTGTTGACGTTGACGATGATTAGTTTTTGTCGCGATAGTCTAAAGCGCACACGCAATGATGCGCGTCGGTCGCGCCTCGTGCCCACTGGACGCGCAGGCGCGCACCTAGAATGTAATACTTTCACACATATTCGATAAATGCAATTTCACCCACTTCTGTCATAGGTATTGTTTTTTCGTGCAAGCAATCTCTAGTATTGCGGCTAATTCATTCTACAATTTCATGCATCAGATCTGAGATATCGCTGATTAATAGAGTGATTGTAATCTTGTTATGTGAAGCTTTAATTGCGCCATTAATAATGTCTCTAACTTATTATTTCTAGGTAAAGTTTACCAGCTATTGCACTATAATAGGTGCATGACTAGTAACTACGCAGCAAATGCAATGATCATTACCAATCTAGGTTATACAGGGTGGAAATAGATTTTGGTCAGTGAGGGCAGCTACCAGATCCCGTGTTGCTAGGCGAAAATGGTCTAAGGAGACCTTCCTTCCATTTCAAATTAATGAAGATTGGCGTTTACAGATTTTGGAAAAAACATACAGGTGCGAGATAATGGTCATTTTTGGCAAACTGTTTTTTTGATGCCAATCAATTCCATTCCTGTCCAGGATCAAAAGCTTGTATGGGACCAAAAAGAAATTTCCGGCTAGAAAAGCCATAAATCGAGAAAAACTTACCCACACAATTTGTATGAAAATGAAAAAAGTTTTTTTTTTATGTATTTTTTTTATGTCAATCGATTCCATTTCTATCCAGTATCAATAGTTTCCTTGGGGTAAATTTTCGGTAATGTACAAAAAAACCGACCAAGAGCATGTCGGGCCATGCTCAGTGTAGGGTTCCGTAGTTTACCGTCCGTCACAACAGGCAACCTTAAAAAGTGTTTTATGGGTCAATAAGCGAAGTAGACCACGGTACAGCGCCATCTCTCGGGGAATTGGGTTACTAATTTATACAAACTAGACGGGTTATGTATGTTGGGTTTACAGGGGTAACTTTTGATCGCGTGAATCGATTTGAATCATTATTTTTTTATTAGAAGGAAGATACGTGCAGGATGATAAATGAAGTACTCAAGATAAAAAAAAATGTTTGCATATACGGTTAAATTACAAACTTAATTTAGAAATTATTTTGTACAATTTTTCAAAAACTGTTCAACCAATCAATTTCAAAATAATTTTCCAATAAAGTTCTTATCAAGTTCTACTACTGTAATTTTTTCATATTTTTTGAGCTCGTAGTTCAAAATTTAGAGGGGGGGACACATTTTTTTAAACTTCTGGAACGATTATTTCCGTAAATATTAACTTTATGAAAAACTTTTTTTAGAAATTATTTTTCAAATACCTTTCGAATGATATGTCACTTGTCAGACTCTTCAAGACTTTACATGTACGGGAGGTACCCTAAAAAAAGATTATAACCACTTTTTATTTGACCACTTTGTTGGCGTGACCGATATACATATTCGTACAAAATGACAGCTTTCTAGTACTTACAGTCACTGAGATTATCCGCGGACGGACGGACGGACAGACAGACAGACAGACAGAGCGAAACTATAAGGGTTTCTAGTTGACTACGGAACCCTAAAAAGGCAGAAATTAAATAAAACTGTTTTCATACATTTAGAGAATAAGTGAACTTTGAAGCGCAGTGCGCACGCGTTTGAGTTTTTTGAGACAGAATGAACGGGGTAAAGTCTAAATAAAATTTAACGAAATCTGACATTTGATGTTTTATATTATTTTTATATAACCAGCTCATCATACCCAGAAAATATTGCCGGTTGTAAAAGATACACCCTGTATTGATTGTTCAACAATTAATAGGGCTCTAAGATGGACATCATTTGATTTAATTTGTGATTTGAATTCATGCTAGATAAAATTTACGGCCCTGGAGTAACTGATTATGCAGAGGATAGCAATAGTAAATAATGTTTTCTCAAACATGATCGTAAATGTATGCATTTATGTCACGAAATGAAGACATGAAGTTCCTTGTTTACGGCTCCCCCCTATTTACTTCTTGGCCGGCGGCCGTGAAGTAATGTATGGCCTAAGTATGAACGAAACATTATTGTCCGCTGCTCTAACTTTTTAAATTTGCGTACTAACACTAAACTGACAAAGGAAAAATTACATACAACCAACGACCACTAGATACTTGCGACATTAAAAAAAACAAATTCTATGTTTCTATGTATATTTATGTGCGGTTAAGGGCATTTTCAAAAATAGGGCACCATTTTCTTTTTTTTTTTAATATAGGAAGTTTTGGGTTTTTTATAACCAGAATCACGAGCACTATTGATTTAAACAAAGAAAAAGAGTGTCCCGTTTTTTTTTGGTCAGCTTTGTAATGCATTTTTTGATACATTTCGTATGGGCCGTTACAAAACTGACCATTTTTTTTGTATGGAAAATCGAAGACCAATTTCGTTGAAAAAGGTGCACTTTTTTCTGAAAATGCCCTTAAACATGGTCCTCGAATAGCTAATTCAAATTGCATATTTAAAAAATAATAAGGTGGCAAATTAAATATTTTTTTTCCTTATTAACCTTTGAGTTTGAGAAAAGCACTATACAAGCCTCGGCCAGAAAAGAGATTGCAGGACTTGTTTAATCCTCTACCACAAACTCGTCCTGCAATCTCTTACTTCACGGCCTCTGCTGAAGGCCTAGTATAAAAATTATACGACATTAACTCCTCGACCGCGTTAGCGTATCGGGAGTTCAAATTATGTTTGCCGTTTATTTAAATCATTCGGCAACTTTCATATTTTGACCCCTCGATACGCTAACGCGGTCGAGGAGTTAATGTCGTACATCTTTTATACTAGGCCTTCAGTAATGTACTATTTACATAACTCCGTTTATCAAGTTGAAGGTCTAGAGGTTTAGTTAGTTGGTCCCTAATTCTACGAGGGCTTCACGAATTTGCATACTTCCATCTGTTGTTTTTACATTATATGTACCTATATTTAATATATAGTGTGTGAAGTAGCGTTTGTCAGCTACTTAAATCCTAAATCCACAATATTTACATCTTAAGGGATTCGAAAATATTATCAATTTATGTACCAACCAGCCCCAGCTTTGATATTTTGCCTAAACAACCACACATTTGTATTTCGCAGAAGTATTCACGCCCACGCGTATAGGTTAAATCTGTTTGAAGATGATAACATTTGCTGACTGCTGTATCGTTTAAGAAACACTAATGATAAATGTAATGCTTCACGGATGAGGTAAAAATGACATAACTATTTGGGTTAATGACATACTCGGATGTGTCAGATCAGACTCATGGGTCTAATACCGATGCCATGCCGTTGCATAACGTGATGCAAATCCGCTCCGTTGTTTATGATAATTCTTTGTGTCTATTTTACTCTTAAAATGTGATAATAGTTGCATAACGACCCTACGTCGCGTTAGAAACTTCCAATACGAGCTCTGAATATTTCATATTGTCCTTTTAGTTTAGATTGTTACTTGTTATGAAACAAGTTGCGCGGAAAATTTCTAGGAAACATTTCGAATAACAAAACCCTGTTGCGGATTCTGTGCTGTTGTTATGAGTTATAATTTTAACAACGGGGTGACGTTGGATAGAGCCCGCTGTTTAACTTGACGACCGAGTTTGTTGTTCTATTGGATCATACCGACTTACCTATTTAATAATTTGTGAAGCTTAGCCCGTGTTCAATTTGACGGTAACATTTTTTTACTAATGATCTTGTTTTCTATTAGAAATTGTTTCATTTGTCTTTAACATATCACGTATTATGTTTTCCTCGGCGATTTTATTCCGTCTATGGATAGAAAACCTGGCTGTCAAAACTGGCGTGTGGTGCGTTAGCAACACTTTCGTCTTGTTCCGTTCCCGGTTTGGTCACGCTTTCTTCGGCGCTCGTTAACGAATCTTAAAATGCTTATTATTTTAACAACTCAATGGTCCCATAAAGGGCAAGGCAACTTGTTTCAGCTTAGACAAAAAGAAACGATCGAAGCAGTAGCTTGGCAAAGGCTTTTGCAGTTAAAAGGCTGCCGCTTATACCTTATACCATAATAGGTATATTATTTACCGATTTGAAGGTTGTTAAATGTGAATACGTATGTCTATGTACCCATGTAAAGAAAGAGGAGTACCTATCAATTCTATTTTCTTTGTCTTAAGCGGTGACGTGATTCTTGTGTATGATTTTTTACCAGTTTTCACTTTCAGTTTCGACACACGATCTTTATAGTAGAGTCTCTCTAACACTGATTATTACTAGTAGAATTGTCTTGTTGAACTAATATGTACAAGTACTCAATTGGGATTCAAATACTACGTAATCTTGGAGAAGTGAGAGAAGGTAAATATTTATTACAAATGGTTTAATTGTCATTCATCAATGTCGGGGCCGCGGAAGTGTTTAGCCGAGCCCCCTAATGACCTATTCATGCCTTTTCTTTCATTCCGCCTGGTGACCGTGACTCACGGTTTTCATGTGCGACTCCCATCGGAATGCGTTTTTAATATAGGTATTACTTATCAATGTCATAAATGCGCCATATTTATGTTACGCATTAATGGCAGAACAGACTCTATAACTAAATAGTTCTAAAATTGCCAGGTACTTGAAACAGGGAAACTTAACTTACAGTTAACTACCACCATACTTAATAGTTTTGGCGGGGCTATATAATATTTTTTTGTAAAAACAAATCAAATTATTGTTTTTTTTCCGTTTGTGTGTTGTGTTATTTAAGTAGTAGGTAGTAACACTACTATGTATAAATTATAACCTGAAATAGTTATCATACATACAGGCGTCTTGCCTGTCATAGAGATTGCATAAGAATAAGATAAGTACTCGAGAAATTCGCCGGCTTTAATTGAGACCAGGTGGCCTAGAGGTTCTGGCGTTAGCCGCGTAATATAAGACCCGGATTCGTTACCCAGTCAGCATAGCCTCCTATTTCTGTCTGGAATAGGATTAGTCACACACAATATACAATTCAATACTCTTTATTGCACACCTCACACAGATGAAATACAGTTACAAGAGAAAATAATAATACAGAACATTAACAGTAAGGGGTAACAACAGGCGGTCTTATCGCTAGAGCGATCTCTTCCAGACAACCTTTGGGTAGTGGAATACAGATCAAAAGAAAATATGTAGTAGGTGGCACAGAGATTAAAACAAGTACACAAACAACGCACACAATAAATATACATACCAAAATAATAATACGATAAAACATACATACCTACATAAACATACATACATAATATATATATACATAACGATGAGTGAAGAAGAGAAACGACAGGGTCAAAGAAGAAAAGCTAAGGAAGAGACAGATATTAGTATTCCTTAAGTAAGTTTCATCTTAAAGGCAGTTATAGTTTGAGCACGTCTTACGTCAAGGGGAAGAGAGTTCCACAGTTGAACAGCCTGGAAAGTAAACGAAGAATTAAAAAACTTAGTAGAAGAAGAAGGTAGTAAGTTATGAGAGCATCTGACAGTTGCGGGGTTAAAAAGTATAGCGTAAAGGAGAGTATATGACAGAGAGTGATGAGTAGAGAGAGAGTATATGACAGTTACGACGATCGATGGCGGATAGGAAGCCACTTGAGTTGAGAACGAAAACTGGAAACATGGTCATATTTGCGTAACCCATTTATGAGCCGGATGCAAACAGTTTGAAGACCCTCAAGCTTGTTTAGTTGCTCCACAGAGAGGTCGGGATAGGAGACATCGACATAATCAAGAATGGGAAGAAGTAAAGTTTGAGCAAGTGCAATTTTAGTAGCAATAGGCAGAAAATTACGGAGCCGTCTGAGAGACTCTACAGCGCCAAACACCTTCCTGCTCACCTCACTCACTTGTGGTACCCAGGACAAACATTGATCCATAATAAGGCCAAGATTCTTGACGTGATTAGGAATTTGGATGTCGTCAAAAACTATTTTAGGGAGATTTTCGAAATCGACTTTAGAAATAAGTTTGTTGCTGCCAATTATGATGACTCGAGTTTTGAGTGAATTAACTTTAAGGCCATAATCGCGACTCCAATTTAAAATCTGCAATAAGTCATCATTCGTTCTATTAATGACAGATGGAAAGTCACTTAATGCGCCCTGAGAATATATTTGAAGGTTATCAGCATACATGTGATAAAAAGAAGAAATATTAAGAGTAATTGAATTTATAAATATGGAAAACAATAGCGGGGACAGCACACCACCCTGCGGAACGCCGGCTAGCGTGCTGCACCAAGAAGAATTAGAGGTGCCCACCATTATCTTCGCCGACGATCAACCAAGTAGCTGCCGAAAGTGCCGAACCAGTCCACCACTTTAGGAGCAATGTTCAGAGAGGGCAGGAAGGCTAGTAAAATATCAAAATCGACATTATTAAATGCATTACTAAAATCTAAAAGAGTAAGAATCGTGAGTTATATACTTATTGGAATTTATCCTCATTCGATAAAAAAGTTCGTTAAAATTAAGGTAAACGGCCCAGTGGATGACTTTTTTAGAGTATGTTTAATAGTTCAGAAATTATTTGTAAACATGTATGAATTTCCTCCTTAAAGTGTCATCCACTGGAATTCACCTTCATGGTCCCACATTTTAAACAACCTACAAGTAGGTAAAACACTTCAATGTGGGACTGGTAGGTTAGGCAGTGTACTTATGCACATAAACCCAATTGATGCGAGATCAAAATGCATCTCGCAAACACACCATTTCTAAAGGTAAATAGTGGCATGTGAAAGTTGGCGGATGTCAACAGTGGGGCCATATTCAAAATTCAAGTTGCTTGCACATTCGGCGAGCACTCGTACCCGTACGTGAAGGAAACCGGGTCGACAACAAGCCTACTTGCGCTAGCGGTGTTACTATCGCGTACAGTATTGGTAGAATGGTTAGTTAGACAGACCAGTTATTTGTGTTGTGACCTCGAAGTTTTTAACCGTCTTGTGTCGTGACTGTCGTGACAATTTTGCTAGTTACTGAAGAATTTGATAATTTTGAAGAAGCTGGTTTTACTTCGCTCGGTTTCCGATATCATACCAAAAGTGCCTTTTCATACCAAACGGATTTACAAGTTTTATAATTTAAATTTTCGTGAGTCATACTGATATTAAATTGCAACGGTTAACACTCACGTATTTTTATCACAATAGGCGTGACATGTTGCTTTACAAGTTGTGATTCAACTTCAAGCAACCTAAAACTAAACCTATCTTATAGGTCAAAGGATCATTTAAAACTCACAAATTCCAAAGTCAAAACATCGTTCGCTCGTATATAATTTTGCCCTCGATATGTCGCGGAATAACAAACCAATTAATATAGACATTATAAAGACTCCGCAAAGTTTGGGTTAGGCTTATTTGCTATAATATCGGTCGGTCCGTCTAAGAATTCGACTCGTCCAAGGAAGCGGTTGTAATGTAACGGCACCCTTCCCACGGCGATGCTATACGATACGACGCTGACTTCGTTTTGCAATTTACGCTTACGTAGGTACGCTGAAAAATATAGGTGTGAAAAAGAAAGTGAGCTCTGTAACACAACACTACACGGGTTTCGCAAAACAGACAAGAAACAATAGAAGTGACGCTTCTGCAATAAACTTATCTGCTGACTAATTGTTATATGATCCTTGCACGGAGAAGTGTGTTTGTGTAGAGACATGTTGGTTTATGAACATAGGTACTGAATTACCTACTAACGTACTATATTTGAGTTTCGATGTCGATTCTACATCCTTTTCTCTCTTCTCTTCTCTAGGCAGCTGTTCTGTCATTTCATTACCAACTTACTTTTGACATTGCCGTGCGGTATTAAAGTTAACGGCAATTACATAGGACATATTTAAACATGATTATTAAACGGGTCTAACGCGAATTAATTTGTTTACCTTATTTACCGACGTTTCGACACAGGTTTCACTGGTCATGGTCGCGGCTGATTACATAGGACGTTTTGAATATTGGATTATATGTGTCTCGTAGATATAGCTGTGGCTCTACTAGGCTTACAATAACCCAAAAACAGGCAGTAGTAGTGGAGAATATGCGCCCAACCGTGGGAAGGGCATTGTTATCATGAGTTCTTTCGGTGGTCATCAGAGCGCGACCGAAGGCCTCCTATCTCAAGGCGTTTATGACTCACTGTGGTCGCTATTGTTGCTACTACTTATACATGACTTAAACGGACCAGTATAAACGTAATTTTCGAATAACTTATAACTGTTAGAACCCTCGATGTTACATTTAAACTGGTTCTCTTATTAGTTATTACTAACCATCGGTGAACATTGGTAACTATGGGTAACTATTCGGCCGTGGTTAGGCTTCCTTCCTTTACCTGTATCATAGACCAAATCGCTTTGTTCGTTTTTATGTTATCTGCGGGTAAATTGAATTAAGTGGAAATCCATTCAAAGCTGTTATGTCATTATTGTCATTAAGTATTTAAGTAATAATTTGTAGAGACGTATGATAGATAGATAGATAAAAATCTTTATTCATCCACAAACAATAACATCATCACAAAAAAGTATACAACTATAAAGTAAGCATAAACAGTTTGACATTCACAAATTATAACAAGAAAACATGCTTGTAGACAATGTGTATGTTTGACGTATGTATGTTTTTTTTAAATGGCAGTTACAGAGCGTTGGTGACCCAGCGGTATGACTTGAGACTTTAAATCCGAAGGTCTCGGATAAAGTCTCGGAAATCTTGCTGGCTCGTACCAATGAGTTTTTCGGCACTTATATACGACATATCATTTGATATTTATCAATCGCTTTTCGGTGAAGGAAAACGTGAAAAAAACCGGACTAATCCCAATAAGGTAGGCCTTTGGGGAACTAGGGTTCACCCTCTGGGTTGGAAGGTCAGATGGTAGTCGCTTTCGTAAAACTAGCGCCTGCGTCAAATCGTGGGATCAGTTGCCAAAGCGGAGTTGCCAGGCTCGCTAAACCGTGGCATAAGCCGGGGAAAACGCTAAGAAGAAGAAGAAGGCAGTTACAAACTATAATTTTCATTGTTCCAAACGCTCCAAAGGCATTTTTAGTTACTCGGCTACATATTTGTAATGTGATGCCCCTGAAGGTATCAAATGTGCTATTGAAAGTATTAACGTAGGAATTTATGATGCATTGTTCCAAAGCAAAACCAACGAGCAAACTCGTTTTCACCTGATCATGTTTCATTCATATACGTCCGCTACGGACCTCGCGTTTGTTCTGAATGTCTGTGGCCAGGCCAAGCTTAACCCCCTTTAAAAATATTATAAAGGGTAATATGGAAACAGGCCGGAAACGTTATGTCGACAAGTGGTCTAGCACTTCTACTCATTCCTTTCAACATTTTTTTTTAATTCTAAATCCAAGTATAATGCATAACGCATGGAGTGGGGTTATTAGTACCTACGTTACGCAGTTATAGACATGTCAGATAGACGTCAGTTCATGCAAAAGCTTGCACAATTGTTCAAGTTTTTGGCAGAAGGGAAATTATATTGAAAGCCTATTCGTATGCTCTAAGGGTACACTTACATTATTAAATATCATACATGTTTGCAAAGACAAATCGCGATATTACGGCTAAGAGCGTGTATATTCTAAGTAACTGGGTATTTTTTACGTCAAGACATAAAGTTATCATGCATGGCGTGTCAGCATCATGATGTGAGTCATGTTTGTCGACCTTTCCCCCGTCTAAATTCGCGCAGCTAAGGACCGCGGCAGCGACGATCCCCCACTAATTGATAATTAAGATCGCATCAGTGTACTCTGGTTAATGCAGCCACCACTTCGTCAGACAGGTGTTCAAGTGACATTATACTTAATATAGATTACGGAAAATTTTAATGGCTTCTGACGTTCTGACATTTGATACCTACTTATTACGATTTGACCTATAAGATTCTAAAACAGACTGAATATTGATTATTTGATAATGATAACGTTTTAGTAAATACGCTAAATCGATACAGCTGACATTTCGTCGAAACCTACCACTCTAGGACCTCTTTGATCGCGGTATTTAGCGAAATGTTGATTGTTTTGCTATGCTAAGGTAATTCGGGCATAGGTCAAATAGGATCAAACTTTGGTCGATTTCTCTTTTGACGCAGACATGCCTAGGTGTAGAGACACCGGGACAGTGACAGTTAGTAAATCTAGGTAAAACTTGGCTGTGTACCGTCCAGATTCACTCAATAATCTAATATATTTGTGTTATGTTGAGTTTTATTGTGTAATACGAAAACTTGAACAAGACAATCAGAAAAATTTAAACCGGCAACATCGCCGTCTCTAGAATCAAACCTATGTAAGAATCAACGAACAACGTCTGTCGGGGGAAAAAACCTATGTATGTGATTCATTCGAAGTCGGGAAATGTTGACATAAATTACAATAATTAAATTGATCTACGTCCGGGCTAAGGTTTGCGTCGTTTTTTTTTTCAAAAATATGTATAAATAGCGACCCGTCCCGGGTTCGCATATTTTACATATAAATCTTTCTCTTGAATCACTCTATCTATTAAAAAAACCGCATCAAAATCCGTTGCGTAGTTTTAAAGATTTAAGCATACAGACCACGGGAACCGACTTTGTTTTATACTATGTAGTGATGAAACATCTCCATGGTCCATTTTTACTTTTCTCGGATTAAAATTTTTGCATTGTCTTGTTGCCAGCTCACCCGACGTCAATCGAATGCAACCCAATGAAATGAAAGTACGATATTCTAAGTTTCGGCTGGTATTTGGCCGAAACATGATTTTATCGTTTAATTTCTATGCCTTTACTCTTAGCTCTAAGTTCGAACCTTGTACTAGTTAGATGAGGTCGTTGCACACTGACACGGTACACGGAGCCAAATCTGCGCACGTGTGTGGAATACTGAGTTAATGTTTATAATGTGCATTGTGTCGTCATATCGTATTCTATGCACCTCCTCGACTTTTGTGGCGATGCATCACGCCTTTAAACTCATGTTTTGGTTCTCCTTCAATATGTGTGGCTAATGGGTTTCGACTGGGATGAATTTATGATTAATTGATTACCTACGTCAAAACACATGCATGTCAAAAACTGACACCAAAATTTTGAGAATCTTGAATACGTATTGGTTATTAATTTATTGGTTTTTATCGCCGTAATCAGTTTAATAAATAAAAATAACTAATAATCTAGACTATTAAAAACGATCTGCAGAAATACCAAGTTTCATCTAAGTGATGACTTATAAAAAAAGAGTTGTAGACCTTGAAATCAGCGGTCTGCTTTTGTAACTCTATATTTATAATCTTAGTTTTTGTGTAGTGGAGATGTACAATCTTACGCTCGCTTAGCCCGAATTGGGTGATTCATAACATAATGCTAGCCACGTCTGTTTGCAATATCTCTTGGCAGACTAAGGGGTATGATTCAACTCAAATAACCCTACATTTATATAGGGCCGTTGAAATCAGGACTTTATCTTCATAAATATTTAGGTACTAAGAATTGGCTCATGAGTTTGGAATTTCGTTGGTTCTAGTTTTTACCCGGCTGCGCCACAGCAGTCAGCGAAGCCCGAATGTTGAATTTTATGTTAGGTATTTATGTTTTATTGAACTTTGTTAACGTACGTCTTTCTACCTATCTATTCCCTATAATCTTCTTCATTCGCACGGATTCATAAAAGCAAGTAATTTTTTTATGGTCGGATTTAGAAAAGTTTTTTGTGCTGGTTATTATGTAACAACTACACTGTCCTTAAATGCACATAGCTATCTTTCCACAAGATATGAATAGAATTCTAAGGTTTACAAACAAGTTGGTATATAAATGTCAAAGATAGCAGTCGGACCAGTTTGGGGCAGTTCCTTGTGTTGTTGGATGAAGGTCGCGCGCGCAATGCCGAGACGATGACGTCGCACCTGCCCGTGTGCATTATCATTTCTGCTATGGTGAATAATTAGTTCATGTTAAACACCTCGACGCCTTTAACTCGTTTAAAAAGCAACTTGCACATCATGTAATTACAAACAAACCTATAATATAGCGTACAAAACGAGTTGGATGCGTAGATTACCTAATTCACTTATAAAACCTCATATAATAGGAATTTAACTAGTATTTTTTTTTGTTTTTTTTTTCGTGTTGCGACGACGATAGCTTTTAAATGTTTATGTACTTTTTTAAACTACGAGTATGTTCTCATGTCAGTGACGTTTTGTCTTTATGAGAATAAATTTCTTTAAACCTATGTTACGTTACATGTAGGAAATATACTCCATAAAACTCAAGTCCAATTTCTAAGATAACCAATGGATTCATGTTAGCATGACGTCATCTTGTCTGTAGGTCTTCATGGCAAGAAGGCAACTAACCTGAAATGTTCTACAACTATTATAGTCAGTATACTCTGTATTTGACTACCGAGTGTCGTGCAACAATATTAGAGTTTCGGCAGATATTTTTGAATGCCTTACAGACCTCTGCCTGATCAGAATCTTACTGCAGATGACTATTGACAGTATACCAATACGGGCCCGGAAAAAATAAAAAGATTTTTTCGTTCCAGCGTGCGTAGCCAAGATGCCAATCGTTAACGCTCAGTCGCGAACGAAACGCAACTGTCATGTCGCACTAATAAGTGCGCCTACCACTACCATGACTTGAATTCTGCGGTTGCGGTTGAGTTGTTTTCGATTGCGACTGCGGCATGCGACAGTATGTCCGTCTCGCTCCTGCCAAAGTAGTGGTAGGAGCGAGACAGGCATACTTTCGAATGCCGCAGTCACAATCGAAAACAGCTCATGGCACGCACAAAGGAAAAGTGGTAGAGAAATATAACTACAATACGCTACCTAGCGTGAGCGTTTGGCATCTTGGCTACGCGTGCTGCCTCTTGAGCTTAGCAAATAAGCGCCTCAACTCATAGCCTGTAGTAACGCATTTTCAAGTCACACACTACTCGTACCCCCATGCAGTGTATGTACTCAGAAACGACAGGAATAATCTACCAACAAATTAGTTTGAAATTAACAAACCAAAGAATACGCCATTACGGTTAACAGTGCATAACCAGAGTGAACGACGATTTTTATCTCGTAAATTATAAAGAAGTTGCACATTCCGCGTGGCATTGTTTGGCCACCGAAGAGAATCAGGAAGAAAACGTGACCAATGTCGGCAATGGCTTGTGTTAGGGCAATTAGCCTGCTTGCATACTTTACCATTTGGCGGCGAGGCAAGGCGGCCAACAATTTGCTTAGGTACGAATACTACATAACCGAATTTTATGCCTTCTTTTTATATTTAGATTATCATTATTTCTGTCCAATGTATGTCATATAGGTACGTAGTTTTAATTCACTATGTTTCCACTTGCCAGGCTGTTTCAATCCAAATAATTAGTAAATATTTTGCATGTCGATGTAATAAAGAATTGAAGACTGAATACTGTTAGGAACACTGAACTCGGTCGGTTTTTCTTCTTAAATAGTAGATTACATACCAAGGCCGTTTTAGTGGGAAATGTCTCATGTTCGTCGACCTCGGCTTCGCCTCGGCCGACAATTACATGGGATCCGAGGCTTTCCCATCTAACGGCCGAGGTTTGTATACTATTTTTCTACCCGGCGGAGCCGGCAGGCGGCAATTTAGTTTTGCGTAAAGTGGCGCTTACCGGCCGGAGGACTGAAAAGTCAGTTACCTTGTTGTCTTTAGTATAGATTAAATAAATTAGGTGAGATATATTTACATGCCATAACTTATGTAACAATATTGACGACGTGATTGCGAGATATCATGTTCATTCATTACATATTCTTGTAGACATTAAATAGCTTGTTTGTGCCAAAATTTCTGTTACCTAAATGCACATATGATCTCATGGTACACATTAATCGAGTAATGAGTTATCTATCTCGTATACCTGTGACGTTTGTGCATTTAATAATAAAAAACCGCTGGATTGTCGACTGACAAAGCAATAAGGGCGGAAATCTAATTGACGATATCAAAAGGAAAGTGCTCGACTGTCTACTGCACTGTGGCCTTTCTATTGTTCAATTTCTTTGAGCCTCACGTCAGGGTCAGCCGCCATTCGCTAGAGCTCATTGCTTTTACGATACAAACATAAAATATAGGAAGATAAATGCCATAGGAAATTAGCCCCTAATGTTATAAAAAAACAGTATAATGAGCAGGCAGCTGCGAATAACTTGTTAATTGTGGCGGCCGGCACGCGCAAGGCCTGCTCCAGCGCATTTGTTGCACAAAAATGGCGCTTTTGTTAATTGGGTAAGTTAGGTAGCCCGCGACGTAACACATATTTTGTACGTAGGTTTTCAAAAACTAACTGGTACGAGGCACAGGCAGGGTATGAATCCATGACCTCCGGATAAAAAGTCGTACGTAAGACGCTATGCCGCAAGTTCTCTTAATACGTCACGCTTAAGTAAATTCGAAAATCCCTTCTTAGACCCCCTACTATGAATGACAAGGATTAAAGTCAAGTGAGCAACTGTTTAGATTGGCGCTCGGTAAGAAAATTAGGTTATGAGGAAATCTGTAAAATGAAACCTTCCCTCACCTATAATTATGAAACTGCTCAAAATAGAAATAAGCGTTACGGATACCTAATATAAGGTTTATTCCCGTTGACACGTTGGACATTACGAACAAACGTGTGAGTTAATGTGTTTACTGTTTAAAATATGTAACATTGTAACTGTCTTGACATTTCTGTCAAATTGCCAATTTTATAATTCATATCGATTTTCACTTGTCAGTTGAAGGACTGCCAAGCTCCATTTTAGCGCTGCTGACTAACGCACCGGCTTACTGTTTTTGCAGATTCGTAATTTCCAAACCGGACCGTCATTGAACGCCTGAGCGTTTAAATGCCTCATGTGCTAGCTTGCACTTAAAGTTTTGGGCCCGCTCGCATTAAGAACGAGTCTGTGGAATGCCCATACGTGCGGGAATTCATGCATTTAATTAAATCTTGAACACGCTGACTGTTTATTAACCTTTTGGCCGCCGGACCCTGTTCGCCAAGACGCTCACTCACACGCCAGAGCAAATTTTAAGTAAACAACTAATAAAAAGTTTAGGGATTGCAAATAGTGATATCGATATTCATAATTAAAGGTGGAATTCTTCTCAATTTGCCTTTTTTTATTTCCAAACTTAGATTTCTCTCAAAATTTCTAAACTAAACAGATTTACTATACAAGAAAATGTTGAAAATAAAGGACTTTATCATGAAAAACAACAACTAAACATTATCGAATCATGAAGTAATATCACCGCACTAGTCTGTACGAGTAGTCTTCTATACATGTCAACGGCGCGCAGGGCACGTCTTTAGTTCAGACTGACAAATACTGTTTACGCGCGAGTTAAGTAATAATAGCGTCTGAGTCAACGGCATAAGCGCTTGTCGGTACGTAAACTTTATAAACCATAAGATTAGGGACGCGCATCGTGTCTCGATAAATTTACATACTTACCGGAGGGTTTTCGGAGAAAACTAACAGGTGGATTTAATAATATATATATATACAGTATGTATCAGAATGAAAGGCAAAACAAGAAACCCGTTAATGTTTAGATCATAAATATGAGCATGGTACTTACCTAATTCATCAAAAATACGACAGGTTTTACGTGAGGTATAAAAATATACATTTATTATTATTGTGTTGCACCTCCCCTGTATTATTTGTTTACAATCTTATAAATGACATTTCTTAAATTACCAACTGACAGACAGGCGTCAAACCTTGTTGAAGTTTGGATTTTTACCTAGTTACAAACAAATAGTTAACAAAGCGCTTGCGCGTTGCCTATGACTACAGCCATTATTAAAATAATTACCTAGGTTACTTATAAACAGAACTCAAAGCGCATGTGTATTGACATAACAACGTTAATGTTAATTAGTTGCCCCTAGCTACATATCAACAGTACGCAATACGCATGCACTGTCAAAAATCAAAAACGTAAACAAACCCTATAGGATGTTACAAAAACCATTAACCGACTGCAAAAATATGGTCTTCGAGTAATTCATTTAGTAATTTTATGCCATAAAACATGTATTTAGGCACGTGAAATGCACGTCATTACATTGTACTCGAGTTCCCCGTCAACCAGTTTTAAGGTTTGCTCTTCGTTGTGATACATACTGTATATATCGGTTATATATATATATATATATATATATATATATATATATATATATATATATATATATATAAAACTTAAATAAAACCAGATTCGTGAAAACATATTCATTTTAAAAACTTGCACATCAATTGAACTTTCCCATCCCTAGCTGTCTTTTATACATGCCAACGGCGACAGTGACACGGAAAAATGTAGAAATTATAAGCATATTTTTTAAATCCTTTATTATGAAACAATGGATTCATATACCTGCTTAAAAAGTAAATGTATGAAAAAACAAAGGGTCAACAAGTTGACACGAGTACAAAATAATTTTTAAATTCTATTATTTTACCATTTAGTAAGCGGTTGAAACTTTGTCTTGTATACAAGACGACGGCGTTAGTGTATCGTACTATCGTTGTCTTGTATAGGTGACAACGGCGGTCAAAGGGTTAAAGTAAGTGATCAATAAAGCCCTGTATTCAATGCCAAGCTTTGCAAAGGTCAGTTTGTAGCTCTCGATCAATCTGTAGACCTAACCTGTTCGTATTATCGATTCTACTTGATCGGACGTTACGAGTAGGTATGTAACCTATGCACATTATGCAGAATCGCGTGGTGGTCGCCGGGCCGCAGTAACCTCTATTAACAGGTTAGTTAAGTTACCTACAACACACTTACGAGTACTACTTATTTAATTACTGCAGCAATGAAGAGATATTTGTAAGCAGAAACGTCTGCTAACGATACCAAATTTCCCTCATCATGAATTTTTCGTATTGAGTTACTACAATAAATCCCTTTGACATAATTGCCTTAATGCGTTAAGCCCAGTATACCCACTGTTAATGAAATACGTAGTTAGTGCGTACTTGATCTGGTTAAGCATTCAGTTTGGCTTACGTAAGGGTCTTCAGATTTAATTATTTGGGTGAACTCATTACTTTGTTCTAGTAGGGGCATTATTAAAGGTTAATCCTATGTATTTCTTTTTGTATTTTACATCATTACATTAATACTTTTGAGTTTTAGGATGTTGACACCAATAAGCGTTAAATAAGTCCAGTTAGGAATTAAGGTTTTGGTTAATTTTCAACAAATAATGTCAAAATCATTGCAGGCACAGCACCAGTGACTTTTTGGAATGTTGACAACCATAAAGCATGATTAATTTTTAAATTAACATCCCGTGCGTAATAAATAACATTTTTGAGATACATTTTCTACATGGCACAGACGTAGCAAATAGCACGCGAACAGGTAATACGAGTTTATACTTGAAAATAAATCATGTTTAGAACCGTGACAACGCTGGATGTATATGCTTATGCTCAAACATCAAACAGGCCAACACACTTAAACCACTACAGCACATGACTTCGCAATGCCTCAAAGTGCTTTTACACATAATAGGACAAAAAGCGTGTTATCGACAGACCAGTACCAATAAGGGCAGAGCATTAGGACTGGAAGCGTCGTGGGTGGACTGGTCGCGCGAGGCCGTGCCGTTTTTCTAACGCCCTCTCGTAAGTCGCACCTAACTGTTCATGCCACTGCGCACTGCCCCGTGACGAACTATTTGAGGTTAGGGCAGGAACCGATGTGAATGTAAGCAATAAAATATCGATAGATATCGACTTTGTGCTAACTTTTGAATAGTTACACACTAACGTTAAAGTTAAGTAGCTGTATTATGTCAAGAGGGATCAGTGGTGTGAAGAGCTGTAGGATAGCCCTGGATGCATTGAGTTTTATGGATGACATAATCCATAGGTAAATGAATTATGTATAAAACATTTAATTACTTAGCTCTTGTAATCTTTAATCTCTTACCTTGTATTAAAAGTATTAGATCCAAGAAGGTGCGGTTGATTAAGAAAATAAAATTGTTCATGGATCTACATTCGAAAGTTCTAAGTCTCTAAGTTAATAATATAAGCATTTTTATTACACAACCACAAATTACCATCAACAAAAGACTATGTGTAAAATATGTAATACCTCCTTTAGGGGCTGTACAACCACAACAGAGGTTAACACATGGCTTCCGGCTAGCGTAGGCCATAAACACTATCTCCGAATCTCCTCGTGGTATTGAATTCAAATAAGCTTTAGTGAGACATGTGGGTGCTCCGGTCTCGGCTCTCGAGGCGCCGGCGCCGGTGCCGGCTCGCCCTACGGTGAAGGGCCCGGAGAAATTAGCAACTATACACGGGGACACTCTATGGTAATTCATTGCGTGTCATAGGAAGGTATGCATGCATTATTTATATAATGGATCAGAAACCTTATTGTGATGGGCATTTAGTTACTCATGTTTAGATTTTCTTAAATACCCACGGCCACCTATGTTGCACTCAGTTTTGATAGAACAGTTTTATTTTTAGTAAAATTTATTGGATGGTATTACCAATGAACCGCACCTTAGTTAAAGATTTGGCTGAACCAATTTAATTATGCTCTGTTATTATGTTTCTTGAACTAATGATTAGTGAACTTTTTTAGTTCTGCGGATCCATGTCGCAAAATAAATCTTACCAGGTTTCATATAGCTATAGCCTCCTCCTGCCCATCATACTCAGATTAAGCCATTGAAATATAAACCCAATTATTTAAAAAATAGAGTTGATTTTCCTTTCATTCACGTTTTAAGGAAAGATAGAGAAGATCTAATGTAACCTCAACCTATACAGGCTTTTTAGTCGTAAGTTGCTAAAAATTCAATATGTCCTTTAGAAATCACATTGGGCAGGACGAGGCTACTGTATGTGTATGATAAAATGCTTACCCAACAACAACACAAATCGATATGACAGCATTTTACTCATAAATGGAATCACCATTGGAATATCCAGCCATAGGCGTATACTAACGTAAATTTCTTATAATTTGCCTTTGTATGCAAATGTTAAAGTTACGTGGTTGTTGCGACTGATAGAGGAAGGAAAGTTGCGGGGCGCGCCGCTCCAGGGCATACAGGACTACAACTGCAAGCTGCACTTGTTGCACTACTTCCTCTAAGCTTCGGTAATGCTCTTATTGCAATTACCTTTCTAAATAATACTGTGTTATCTGGGTTAGGTTATTTATAAGTTTGCTTTCTTTAAATTGTTGCTAAAGTAAATACCGTTTGTTTATGCTTGGAGTTCGATGCTGGGATAACTATTTAGGACATTCAATTGGTGTAGCATTTCACTCTCATCTCACATTTACTACAAGTAGCTGTACGTAACTAGTAACATTAGATTTAAGCACCATGAAGACGTGCATGTCTTCATGGTGTTCATAATTCATATAGGAAAGAAAAATCTTAACATCAAATAACTATATTTAGTTATCTGACGCTGACACTATCGCGCTTGATAATTTAAACAATGAACAGGCATTGGTAGAAGTTTCTTATTTGCGTCTGTTTCGCTCCATAAAGCGAATACGATAGCCAAATTTTACGATTAATCGATGCCCGAAGTAGGCCATCTGATAACGTAAATTCCATATCAGTTAACTTAATACATATCGGATGCAGTTTGAACGTACAGGCTATACTACAGCTAGCTGGGCACAATGGCCCGGCAGCCCTAATAGGAGTTTCCTTTGAACTAGTTGTAACAACTCGCCGGTTGTTGATGTTCCGAGAAATAGCTGCGATATTGTTTTCCTCCAGGCGGATGTTGGAGAAATAAACGCTCGAATTGGTCTTAAATTAACCGTCAATAGTTCGATACCTTCTATATGTAATATACAAAGCTTTCAACTCAGTTTCATTACGTTAAATATGTAGAGCTGCTTTTCTATTTGAGACTTTTTTGTTGATGAGTACTTAAGCATTAGATCTCTATTACATTCCCATCAGTTTTAAATTTTCTATTTCCTTTGCCTAAGGATGTGTTTTTGGTACTCGCACTTCCAATGAAATATATATTGGTGGGCGTTGATGGACCTTTTAATACCATTAAGGAGAATAAGGAGTGTCCGGCACCCCTATCATGGCTCTATTACTGTAATCAGTTAAACATGGGGGCGAACGACAGAGCGGTGTCACAAATTTAGAAAACCCTAACGGCAACTACATTTCTCCTTGAATGTAAACAGATAGAAGTATACCTACAGGAGCAAATACTTAGGACCTCCCAGCACACTATAGGAAGCAATTTGCAACCTTAAAACGATGATAGGTTTCGTGGACGAACTAGGGTGGTTAGAGTAGAGCTACCTCGCTATCACGCAAAAAAGGCACAATGGATGTCGATTTGCGGAAAAAGCCCAGGATAACTAACTAGGGGTGCGGGATTGGTAGACCTCCTCGCGGTGCGCCCTGGGAGGGGGAGGATAGCCGCTCAATCGCTATTCTCCCTCTGCGAACTACCAATCACAGGATGGTTGTAGCAGTAGAGCTTGCTCCTGCGTGGGCCTTGAGCCGTGAGGTTGCTGCTTGCAGCTGTTTTGTGTGCAGGGCAGGGGCATCTGCCCTCCTGCGACGCAACCCTTGTTGACCAACCACTGAGGGCGGGTTAATTGGAGGGGAAAGGGAAATGAGAAAAAAAAACATTAAAAATCAATAAAAATCAAAAAAATCAAAAATACTCGGTTCTGACCGGGGCCGTATGCAGCCGCTCTACACCATCTCGCGGGTCCTCCTTCTGGAGTCGGCCGGTTTTATTAGTCCCTTCAGTGGGCATAAACCAACTCCAGCATGGGGATAACCACCCCCCCATGGCAACAAAGAGTTGACCCGTGATTTGGTGTGGAGCGGGGATACGGTGCATAAAAATTTTGTGTGTTAAACTATGATAGTGTTGTCCCTAGGTTAAGGCAAGGCACCAGTACATCCTCGATGTGTATAAGTAACCACAGAAGTGCTAAGAGGTTCGGCAGCAAAGACCATGTGCCCCGTCTAACGTCACCCGTACGTCTCTGACCTACGGTGCGTGTCGATTCGGGGATCTTGGTGTAATTCGTCGCTGACCTCAACCCCAAGTACGTGGCGAAAATCACCGCTCAGGTGTTGCTGGGTGTGACGCTTGTTTGGTTTCCCGCGTTGTTTCAATGACGGGAAATTGAACAGGCAAAACGGCGTTTGCCTATGTGCAAATCCCCGAACGCGTGACGGAGCCACGGGTATCGGGAACATTCCAGCGAACGAAATCCAGTAGTCGTAGTGGAATGCGCCGTCTCTGCTGTCCCCTACAGTTCTGGGCCCGCGTAGGAAGAGGCGAACCCTGTTTCCTTTTTCCTTTATATATATGCGGCACAACACATTTTATTATTCTATGATCATGGAAAACTTAACAGATAAGATAGAGATAAGGTCAACTACAGATATGTTGAAGGATACATCCGCCACGGTGGCCAACGCGCCTCTAGGGCGAAGGGCAGGGGGAATGGCCGGTGCCAAGCGCGCCCACCCCTATGGGAAGGAAGACGTCGAGGGAGTTGAAGAAATCGGGCCGAAAGTAAACTCGGCCCGAAGAGGAAGGAAAACGGTGGGGCCGGGCTCAGCTCCCCGACTTAAAGTAAAAATCCTTTCTCCTCGGGGGGGGAAAAAGGCGGCAGCGACCTATGCTGGGATGTCGGCCGCCCGAGACAAACTTCGGGACGTGGCCCAGGACTCGGAGGACGAAGAGGAACAAGGTGATGAAACCTGGAGTGACGGCCGGGCGTCCCCCCTAGTAGAAGGCGACCCGATTGAGACGGCCCACCGGGCGGTCCAGACCGTCCTGGAACAAACGGCCAAGTCGGCCAACCTTAAAGGCGGCATAAGAGGCGCTATCAACAACGCTTGCCGCGAAATGATTGCTGCCATTGAGAAGCTGCAGTCACAGCAAGACGAGGAAGTTATCCGCTCTCTGAGGGCGGATAACAAACGTATGCAGGAGGAGCTCGCCCTTTTGCGTTCCGAGACAAAGGCCCTCCGCAGGGCCTTCTCGGAAAGGGAGAAAGAGCCTCCCGCGGCAAGCCCGGACCGCGGCACCGGGAGACTGCAGCAGAAGTCGGAAGTGGTAGAACTGCTTGCCACATTGAAGGCGGAGCTTTCGAAGGAGCTGGTCATCTCCCTGGGGGGGAGGATCAATGCCGGACTGGAGGAGATCCGGAGCCGCCTCCCACCTGAGCCGATCCTTCGCCCACCTCTGGCGGCGGACGGAAACAGGGCTGTGGAACCCTGCCCCACACGCCCGCCGGTAGCGCCCGCTGCTCCAGCGCAGCGCAGCCTAAAGAGGACCAATGGTGGGCAGCAAGGTGGCAGTGCCCCAGCCACGAGTGGGTCTACCCTAATGCCCCCAGCCAGACCAGCACCTAAGCCGGCGTCGCGAGTTAAAAAAGCGGCACCTGGGGCTGCAACGGCTGGGCCTGCGGTGGTATCCGCAACCCCTACCCCGATGCAGACACCTGAGGAGGGAGGAAAATGGTCTGTCGTGACCAAAAGGAGAGGTAAAAGGAAGAAGGTCCCCCCATCCGCCCCTCCAGCCGTCCCGGCACGGCCACCCCTAAAGAAGCTGGCGGTTCCTAAAACGGCAGCCGTGGTGGTTGTCCTCAAACCTGAGACCACGGAGACCTACCCCTCTGTAATGGCGAGGGCCACTAAAGCATTTCGGCTCGAGGACGTCGGCTTAGAGCACGTCAAGATGCGGCGAACGGCTGATGGGGCCCGCATTTTAGAGGTAGCAGGGGCGGACAACGGTCGCACTGCTGACGACCTCAAGGCCCGTCTAGAAGCGGTCATCGGAGACGCGGCCAAGGTATACAGACCTATCAAGATGGCGCGTCTCCGAGTCTCCGGCCTTGATGAGGCTGCCACACTGGAGGCCGTAGCGGACGCCTTAGCCAGTAAGGGTGGCTGTTCGCCTGCGGAGGTAAAGGTGGGAGTAATCCGTTTCGGCTTTAGAGGCGCCGGTTCGACCCTCGCCCAGTGTCCCATCGAGGCGGCGAGCGCCGTGGCTGCAGCGGGCAAAGTCACTGTCGGATGGTCAGTCGCCAGGGTGGAAGCTCTAGAGCCTGAGGGGCTTAGGTGCTACAAGTGCCTGGGCCTGGGCCACACTAGGGCCACGTGCCCATCAGCGGTCGAGAGGGGGGACCTATGCTTCCGCTGCAGCAAGCCGGGCCACAAGAGTGCGGACTGCCAGGCGGAGGCATACTGCGCGGTATGCCACCATGCTAAGATGCCAGCGGGGCACAGGATGGGTGGTTCGGCTTGCCCCCAAAGGTTAGGGGGGCCGAAGCCTCAAAGCGGTCGGAGGCCCTCGAAAGAGCCCCCATAGTGGCTGACCCCACAGCGCCAGGGGCAACCGAGGGAGAAGAAATGGACCTCCAATGTTAGGACGCCCACATCACAATGATCATCAGGAGGTTCTCCAATGCAACCTCAACCACTGCGCCCGCGCACAAGATCTGCTGATGCAGAACATGGCGGAGTGGGGGGTTGCCCTGGCTGCAGTTGCGGAGCCGTATGTTGTCCCTCCACGGCCCAACTGGGTGGGCTCCAGAGATGGCCGAGTGGCGCTGGTCGCCGCTACTCTGGGAACGCCCCTCGTCCAGATAGAAGGAGGGGTGGGGTACGTGGCGGCCAAATGGGGGGAAATAGTCGCGGTGGGGGTGTACTTTTCGCCCAATCAGCCACTGGACGCCTTTCAGCGGTTTCTAGGGGACCTGGAGGGGGTGGTGAGAAGGGCCGGCCGGGCACCCGTTCTGGTCTTGGGCGACCTGAACGCCAAGAGCGCGGAATGGGGGTGCCCGCACACCGACCTAAGGGGAGCCGAGGTGGTAGACTGGGCGGCCGCAGTGGGCTTGGTCCTCCTCAACCGTGGCAACGCGCAAACGTGCGTGCGTCGGCAGGGAGGGTCCATAGTGGACGTGACATTTGCGACCCCCGCCGTTGCTATGCGCGTTGCCGAGTGGCGAGTGATGGAGGACGAAGAGACCCTCTCGGATCACTTATATATCCGCATGAGGGTCTCCGCACTGAAGAGGGTCATGCCGCCAGTCCCTGTCGGCCGACGGACAGGAAACGGCTTCCCCAGGTGGTCGCTTGCCCACCTCGACCGGGAGATGGCGGAGGAGGCCGCCATAATCGAGGAGTGGATCGCCCCCCCACCGACCCTCCGGGGAATAGATGAGAAGGCGATCCACCTGGGGAGGTCCCTCACGGCAGTTTGCGACGCGGCGATGCCCCGGGCGAACCCCCCACGAGGCAGGCGTCAAGTATTTTGGTGGAGCCGGGAGATCGCCGCCCTCCGCACAGACTGTAACGGTGCCCGACGGGCATACCTACGGTGTCGCAGGAGGAGGCACACCGCAGAGGAAGAAGAGTTCCTGCACACCCAGTGGGCCAATAAGAAGGCGATTCTCCAGGGGGCCATCGGAAAGGCGAGAGATGAGGGATGGGAGGAGTTCCTGGCAACCCTTAACAGAGACCCATGGGGGCGCCCATACAAAATGGTGCGCGATAAGCTGAAATGTGCCACACCCATGGAGTCGATGGAGCCAGAACTCCTCCGAAGGGTGGTCGAGGGCCTCTTCCCAGAGGCTGCGGACTTCGTCCCACCCAGAATGGCGCCCCCAATGGCGGAACCGGAGGGCCCCATTGCCTATCCCCCCATTACGGACGACGAATTGACGGGGGCGATATCACGGCTCAGGGGTGCCAAGAAAGCGCCGGGCCCGGACGGAGTGCCAGGGAAGGTCCTCTTCCTGGCACTGAAGAGGCTCGGGAACCGCCTCAGGTCCCTCATGGAGGACTGTTTGGGGGAAGGGCGATTTCCGGCCTGTTGGAAGGCGGGACGTTTGTGCTTGCTGAGGAAGGAGGGGCGCCCACCAGATTCTCCCTCTGGCTACCGCCCTATTGTGCTGCTGGACGAAGTAGGGAAACTGTTCGAGCGCATCCTGTCGGCTCGCATCCAGCAGCACCTAGCGGAGACGGGCCCGAACCTCAGTAATAGCCAGTTCGGGTTCCGCAGAGGGAGATCGACAATAGATGCGGTGGGCGCCGTAAGAAACTTCGGGGTCCAGGCGGAGGGAAGAGGTGAGGGAGTGGTAGCGGTTTCCCTGGACATCGCCAATGCGTTTGGCTCCCTCACCTACACAGTGATCGGGGAGGCACTCCGCTTCCATGGAGTGCCCCTATACTTACGGAGGGTAGTGGAGCACTACCTGACGGGGCGGGTAGTGCTCTACGAACAGGGTGGGGAAAGGAATGAGAGGGCCATGGCGTGCGGGGTACCACAGGGATCTGTGTTGGGTCCCCTCCTGTGGAACCTCGGGTATGACTGGGTGATCCGTGGGGTGCAGCTCCCGCGTATGGTCACCGTGTGTTACGCGGACGACACACTGGTGGCCGTGCGAGGGCGGGAGCTTGAGGAGGTGCTCAGGAGAGCCGAGGTGGCGACCGAACTCACGGTCCACCGAATCGGCCTCCTGGGATTGCGGGTCGCCCTACCGAAGACGGAGGCCATGGTCCTCGGGGGGGGGAGGGGATGGAGGTTGGGGGCGGGAACTGCCTTGAGAATAGGAGGGGAGCGGGTCCAAGTCAAGGCCCACATCAAATATCTGGGCCTCGTCCTGGACCGAAGGTGGACGTTTGAGGAGCACTTCACGAGACTAGCCCCCCGTCTCGTGGGTGCTGCCTCGGCGCTGGGCCGGCTAATGCCCAACGTGGGAGGGCCGAACGCCCCGTGTAGGCGCTTGTACACGGGTGTGGTGCGGAGCATGGCGCTTTACGGAGCACCAATATGGGCTGAGAGGCTGAATGCCCGCACCACTGCAATCCTCCGGCGGCCGCAGAGGGTGGTGGCCCAGCGCATGGTGAGGGCCTACAGAACGACCTCCCATGCGGCTGTGTGCCTCCTCGCCGGCACCCCACCCTGGGAGCTGGACGCGAGAGTGCTAGCAGAAAGACACCAGCGACGGGTCGAGGCGAGGAGGAGAGGGGAGCCACCAGACCCAGAGGAGTGGGAGAGGGCAGCACGCGCGGCTGAGGAGTGTCTCAGGCAAAAGTGGAGGGAGTCGCTGGAGGATAGCCAGTACGGTGTCAGAACCATCGGGGCTATCCTCCCATCGCTAGACGAGTGGGTGGACCGGCGTAAGGGGGTCCTCACGTTTAGGCTGACGCAGGTAGTGTCCGGACACGGTTGTTTTGTGCACTACCTGCACCGGATAGGTAGAGAGCCGGTGCCACGGTGCTGGGAGTGTTGGGAAGCGGACGACACGGCCCAGCACACTCTGGCAGAGTGTGTTCGCTGGGCCGTGGAAAGGGCGGTCATGCAGAATGATACGGAGCTGGCAGATCTCTCGCTGCACAGCGTCATAACAGCGATGCTAGGCAGCGAGAGGAAATGGAATGCGGTGGCCTCCTTCTGCGAAGAGGTTATGTCGCAGAAGGAGGCAGCGGAAAGGGAGCGGGAGGATGCAGCTGACGCTCTCCCGCTCCGTCGCAGGCGGCGGGGTCGAAGGCGTCTGGCCTTCATTCGCCAAGACCCTTAATGGGGCCAGCGGGATCGGGTCCCGCATTGCACGGCCCCACGTCGTCGGGGGGGAGGTCAAAGCGTTTCTGACCTCCCTCCCATTGTGCGGGTGCCCCGGCATAAAGCCGGGGCCGCCGGAGGGCACCGTGGTGCAATATTATTGATCCCACGGTGCCCTCATTAACGGCCAAGAGGGAAACGCCGGAGTGGTGTTTAGTGGGTAGGGCCGACTCTGCTTCCCTCTGACTTGAGAGGGAGAACTGAGCGGCGAGTCCCACACACCCCCCCACTACGACCTTACCTGGGGTCGGGGGGACGGTGCGGAAAAGCATTCACCACTCCGTCAAAAAAAAAAAAAAAAAAAAAGGATAACTAACTAACTATATGTGCGGATCAGTTTATGCGGTGATTAGCCGACATTAATCACGGATCTATATCTAACGCATTCGCAATAAACCCAAATACCGAAAATATTGATCTGGGTTGATTGGTTTTGGTTATGTAACACATCTGACTTTATAATGTAATATACTTAGCATAGTAATATGGAATATTTAGTATGATACCTATTAAATAACCGCCGAAATATTTTTCGCGATGCTTGATTAAATCTTATATCGAAATCGCACTCTTAAAACCATAAACCATTGTATATGTAGCTAACATTAGCTTTAAAGGTATGATTTCGAAACAAAAAACGTTCTATTATATAGGTACCTAAATGCTTAAACTGTACCTACCTAAAGCGCATTTTATCCATCACACATTTTTCCAAATTTGAGAGAAAATCAAACGTCTCTATCCTAACTAACATCCGTGTTATTTTTATATTCATATTTCATGTATGAATTATTCTAAATTGCATTATAGTGAAGTACTGCTATAAGCAATTTAAAATCTGAATATCAATTGGTTGGAATTGGCCCGAGGCGTTCAAATGCACTTGTCGTTCTGAACTGCAATCATCCATTTTTATTGTAACGTCTAGCCCATAGCTACCAATAAACCAATATCATTGTTTCCTTTCGGCAAAATCTTCTTAGAAAACAAGTAGTTAGTAGATACCTACGTTTAAGGTAAGTACAAGAAAAGTCACACACTCAAATAAAGATGTTTCATACAATTAGTATATATTAAACTGGGCCTCTATAAATAAATACCATTCTGAGACAAATTCTAACAGCCGTTATCACCGGCAATAGCTGTTAAGTCGTAGATAAACACGTGGGGACACAACCCTTACTACTGCGTCTACTCGCTATAATATTTCATTTCTAGAAAAAAAAACGGTTTATCCAGTCCAGTGTACATAATGCAATTGATGGTTGATATTATTTATGGTACATCGACCTCAATACAACCTTTAGCCCAGCCATAAAAAGAAGGTATTATTTATTTTACGCGCATCCTCGTGTTAGATGTTATATATAGTTACAGCTGGACATACTTGATTGCATGTGCTCATGGAAATCCACGTGGCCTAGTTATAGAACAAAAACATGACAAATCAATAGTGGAGCCACGTGTCAAGCCGCACAAGTGTTGGTCATCGGCATCGACACATTCCCGCGGCCGCCGTACATTCTTGAACTTGCATCGCATAGATAATGTCGCAATCGCAACGTTGCGATTACTAGGAATATCACAAATGTATTCTCGTATAGATATTATGTTGCGTTATCGTATTTGATGATTTTGTGTCTACTACTCAGTTATATAACACATGACATGATGTTAATTACAAAGGACAAGCCTCATAACTTTAATTAAAGATGTGCTATTTGTAAATTTAATGGAAGTTGACGTCATTGGTAAAGAATAAATTTTGACGCTGATATAAATAACAGTTAAGGGTTAATGTTACTGGTGAGGGGACCGAAGAGCTGGTGGCTTCCTCGCACAACGTATCAGCATTGCGATTTGCGATACAATGAGGAAATGCTGCCAGCATCCTTGGTACAATGCCTCAAGGATCTATTTTATGTTTAAGGTAGGTAGGTAGGTAGTTAGGTTATATAGTTACACTTACTGTATCTATTTTGAAAATAAATGTTTTCATAGGGTTAATCAAAATTTACGCACTTTTTTGGCACTAGCACTAACTAAGGTAAAGTATTCGTTCTCGACGCTGCACTCGAGTGCTCGGTATTCAAATTTATATAAAGTTGCCCATGTTGAATAGGTACTGGTGCTGCGCCGAGCACTTAGTACCTACTTCTACCTTACAAACTAGCAACTAACAGGGATTACACCGTTTGGACTTGTCATTCAACTGTCTCCTATTACATTCTAGACACGATTATAACAAACGCAAATTCAATAAGGTGGTGCTGTTTTATTACCTTTTTCCTGAGGCTTCCTGGTTTCTATAGTCAGATCAGCTCGATGTCATCATTTTATTGGTTTCGTGTTCGTAATGTCATCACACATTGATTTGTGGTGGTTTTGATCATAGCTCAAAACAAGGCTCGGGTCTCTCAATCAAGTGTCAGCATTGCAATACTTAATGACATGAAGCTCAATTTGCCAGAGTATCCAATATCAATGCATCTCCGGCGTCCCGTTGTTTCACTGTCAGCCGTGATATTAATCTGTGCAATGATAACATTAATTGATCGCTTGTGAAGCCCCACTGGTTCCATCTCCGGCGGACCCTGACACCGCCACTTTCCCGCTTTCCTCGATTATAAGTTATAACTAGTAATCATAATGTAAATAAAGTAATATTTACATTCATAAGGTGTCGGTAACATTAACGGGAAAATCTATAAGTTTCCCATGAGAAGTGGTGGACAAACATATATTTGTGCCTAATGGTCCTAAAGTATACCTAAATCTTGTCCCAAGCCGTAAAATATAACGTGAACGTTTCTTATGGGGATCTATATTGGGATCCCTAAAGTTTTTTATCCTATTTTTGCGTTCCCTAATCCTTTTTTGCCATAATAATCATTTGTCCTAACACTCATTTGGCCTATTTTTGATTGCCCTCTCATTGAATGGATGATTTTAGTTTGCCCTAATGTTTGATGTCCTAATGTCACCTGACATATTGATTACATATCCTAATGTTATGTTCCATAATGACTATTTGTCCTATTGATCATATGTCCTAATCATTATTTTCCCTAATTTTATATGGCCTTGACGTTTATCCTATTATTGTAATACCTACGTAATATTATTTGTCCTAACGATTCTTAGCCCAAATTAATTAATTAATACAAAATTGTAGTTTGTAAAGAGTGTTATGTAAAGAAGTCGGTTCTGGCGCTTCGCCGGCCGCTGCCGCGGCACGCTCGCTTCGCTCGCTCGGCTCGCGCGCTGTTAGGTCGCAGTTCAACCTAACACTCCTCCTCGCTTCGCTCGTCGTCGTACCTAAACCGACCTGCCTTAAACTTCGATCTTTGAAGCGCTGGATCTCAGCCATTTTAATTTTAGAAAAAAGTTTTTCAATTAAAAGCTGCTTATTGTGATGTGTTATATACGTTACAACTAATAGTATTTATCCTAAAGATTCTTAGCCCAAATTAATTAATTAATAAATACAAAATTGTAGTTTGTAAAGAGTGTTATGGAAAAAAGTCGGTTCTGGCGCTTCGCCGGCCGCTGCCGCGGCACGCTCGCTTCGCTCGCTCGGCTCGCGCGCTGTTAGGTCGCAGTTCAACCTAACACTCCTCCTCGCTTCGCTCGTCGTCGTACCTAAATCAACCTGCCTTAAACTTCGATCTTTGAAGCGCTGGGTCTCAGCCATTTTCAATTTTAGAAAAGGTTTTTCAATTAAAAGCTGCTTATTGTGATGTGTTATATACGTTACCACTAATATTATTTGTCTTAAAGATTCTTAGCCCAAATTAATTAATTAATACAAAATTGTAGTTTGTAAAGAGTGTTATGTAAAGAAGTCGGTTCTGGCGCTTCGCCGGCCGCTGCCGCGGCACGCTCGCTTCGCTCGCTCGGCTCGCGCGCTGTTAGGTCGCAGTTCAACCTAACACTCCTCCTCGCTTCGCTCGTCGTCGTACCTAAACCAACCTGCCTTAAACTTCGATCATTGAAGCGCTCGATCTCAGCCATTTTAGCTTTAGAAAAAAGGTTTTTCAATTAAAAGCTGCTTTTGCATTATTGTGACTTGTTATATACGTTACAATCAATATATGTCATAATTACACCACTTTCGACCAAATTTTATAAGACCCACCTTTGGTACAGTCCAACTAAAATATGGTTAAAACTGGTACAAGACTGCGTATGTATATGATAACATGCTTCGAACAGATGAGTTTTAGGACTACTTATCATTACATTATGGATAATAATTATTATGACAATTGATTGTTAGGACTAATGCCGGTTAGGATAAAATAGTTATAGCAAGAGATATGAGGACAAACGTTATTAGAGATCGCGATGAATATGCCAAAACACATTAGGGTTATTGATGTTATGCCAAAAATGCTTCGGGCAAATGAGTTTTAGGGCAACCATTACGTTATGGAAAATAATTGTTATGGCAATAGATCGTTAGAGCTAATGCCCGTTAGGACAAAACGGTTAGGGCAAGTGATTTTAGGACAAAAATTGTTAGGGATGTAGAGGGCCACCCGGTGGACAAACATATATTTGTGCCTAATGGTCCTAAAGTATACCTAAATCTTGTCCCAAGCCGTAAAATATAACGTGAACGTTTCTTATGGATATACCTATTATAGTCTCCGTAATAGGAGCTCCGCATAAATGACGCCCTTTATGGGCTATTATATCTTCTTATTAGGCATAGTTATGTTATGAATGTAGATTTATAACATTACCATAAGCACGGGTACGATAGAGATCTTATCAGTAATTTCTGTAATGCTGAGAAACTCGACTTTTCCACTAATCACCAAGCTCCAATGAAAACTAGTCAGGCTAATGATAGAGACGCCTTATTATGTGGGCGAACCGCTGATTATTAGCATAGCCGACGCACGACTCCGAGCATAACATGCAATACACTGCCTTTTCGATTTAATAAATATTTATTTAGAAGATCATTGTGCAAACTGGGCATTCACGACAATTACTTGTCGGGTTATTAAGCCAATGCCACAACGACATTGTTTTTTTATTGTTCAACGTGAATATCGCAATCGCAAATTGTTGTTAATGAAAGATTTTACGATGTCTAAAAGGATTTTTTGTCAAAACATGCTTGTTTAATGTAAATACCACCTTGGAACCCGATATACATTTTGCTGGCGCGGAATGTCTACGAAATGAATGACAGTTTCATACATTTTCCGCGCCAGCTTTTGTGAATCGATCTGTACTTTTTCACAGCGATGTGTTAATTATCCCGGGAGATTGAATATGTCAATGCAAAAAATTCCAAGATGCTTTAGAGGCGGCGCGGCGCGGCGTACTTGGCTAGAGCTCTCCGAACGCTGTTCCCATTAAATCAGTTTGCAAATCATTCTACGAAATTGAAGGATAGAATAGCCCCGTTCTACCGTGTTCTGATTTAGCATCTATCTGCCCTAAATTGTATCACTCTTATTATAGACATGAAAGTAATTAGATTGCTAATTTGTTAAACAGATAGGAGATTAACAGTTAGTAAATATAAAATAACTTAGCAGCATAGTCAAGATACGAAATTATTGAGTGTTGATGTTTTTAACTAGGTGCCATACATAGTGGAAAGAAACAAGATGAGACCGTCATCACGTCATTGGAGAGACCACTTTTGGTTGGAAGTTAAAAGAAATAAGGGCTAATGAGACAGCTAGCAGTCAGTGACGTCGTCGTTAATGGGAGAAACCACGGGACGGTCTCGCCTTGTTTGTTTCCACTATGGTGCTAGATATTTTGTATGGCGCCTAATACCTATTCATTTGGTTCAGTTACTTATTGATGGTTTTTTAATAGGTGTCAATAAACTCGAAGCCAAAGAGTTTTCCATGTAACTATTCAATAATTTAAAATTATGCAAATAGGACGAAGATCTCGATATTCTCGACGATGTGACGGCTTCTGCGTGAAATCTCTATTTCGGGAGAACAGAAGTTGTATACTGACTAATAGAAGTAACGGAATAAGTATATTATAGGCTGGTCTCCGATATCAATAAGCGTTTCGGTTATTTGTGTGGCCCACATCGGGTCGTGATCGCACCGCATTCCTCGCTAACGCAACCGCGGCGAAGGCCGCCCCGCCATTATTGTCATTTGCTTATCAGTGGTAGCTTCAAGCACCACGAACAAAATAAATGTTGCAGGCTATTCAACAATAATATAAACGGGTAGGTACCTTATGTTCACAAGCGATTGAATGACACTTCACGTTATGTTAGTATAGTTATAATATTGTAAAGTTGAGGTGGTGTGGAAAACTCGATTCCACCGACTTGCATAATTTTGCAACAGTTTAGCACTTTACATGCAGCTAAATTAGCTAAAAAGACATACTTATTGGAAAGTCAAATATCGGTCCGGCTAGCCTACGCCACATTTTGACATGCCCCCTGATGATAAAGTTAGCGTAATAACTGAGAACGCTGGCCAGGATAATTTTACAAATTGTGCTGAAAAATTGCATAAAATTTTACTTAAACGTTATGTTCAATTCTGATTGAGAAATCGCAAATCATTCGGTAATTATTGGATGTTCTCGTCTTCAAAAGCCATTAAGCAATTTAGATCGAATAGGAAAGTCGAGTCAGATATGACTGCAGAACAAATCGTTTTTAATGATTACTGATCGTTAAAAATTTTCGCGGTGCCGATAATTAAAAGTATTGGAAATGCAAATCGGATCCGCCCAATAATGATCAAGCGTCACGTTCTGTGTATATTTTCTAATATCTCTTTACAAAGTGTTTTTTTTTTAAAGGAGTAGATATTCTAAGTAGTTTTGCCATGGAACAATAGTCTGATTATATCTTATCATTGTACGCTTAATTCGTACCCAATATACGTTTCTGACATCAATGCGGTTAATATTAGAGACGAACGGGACGGGAACGAAATTTCTCAAATACGCGACTCTTCGACAATTAACTTGTTTACCTTACTAATAGATTACAAAGAATGACTGTAGAATTTAAGAATTTTTTTTAGAAATATTGAGATTGTCGGTTTACTATCATTACTAAGTACCTACCTACTGCTGGGTCCTACTGTAAATAACGAGAAGGCAAAGAAAATGAAAATGGTGCCGGAAGATAACTGGAAAACTAGATGCCGTAACAGTACCATTCGACCGGCACCCTGATTAGATACAAACATTCAATATACAGTTAATGCAGTCAATACCAGGCGGGACGCACTTAGTTTTTTTATTGCAATGATAGACGTACTTCTCTCATGGGGCTTACCTACCTATTCCTAAAGTAACAATAGGTATAACCAAGTTGTCTCTGAAGCATGGTACCTACTCTATTTCAATCCGAGATGCATCGTCATACTTTGATGTGTAAGATATAATTTGAATGGTTGTATGTATTGATTCCAGGCGAGCCTCCGTCAGCTGGACCTGTCGCTGCTGTCGGAGCTGTGGTCGCTGAGCGAGGCCATGGCGTCCTGGCGCCGGCAGCTGGAGCGCGGGCCGCGGCTCCGTCCCGCGCCGCCGCCGCCGCCCCCGCCGCACTACCTTAGAACTTAGCATACTTCCTCATTCAACTCCGACTAGATAATAGTGTAGATAAAAGTGTACACTTGTAAATTTTACTTAGAGGAAGAGGAAATTTTACTAATAACTATTATTACCATTGGGACCGCTTAGACGGACGATCTGGAACGAGGATACAAGCCACATTCTACACGGTCGACAGTAGGAAGCTCGGTCAGGAGGTTCTACCGTCGACAGTGTAGAAGGGATTGTATCGTCGTTCCAGATCGTCCGTCTACTAACCGGTCCCATTCCCTTAGCCGACCCCTCAAAAGAAAAGTATTGTGTTAACGAACAACTCACATTATGTTTTTATACCCATTTAGAATTCTAATTACATACATCACATCAGTTTTGACACTTTTGACCGAGTATGTATGGGTAAGGCAGGTGCCTACCCATCCCCCTAGGTAGGTACCTACTTAAGGTGGATGTGTATGCACGGGTCATTTTTCAAACAGTTTTTACAGCTTTAAGATGCATTTGCTGAATATTTTTGTCTTACGAGTATGATTGTTTCATTTAGTAGATCACATTAAGTTATTTTCGGAAAGTTGGTAAATTTCTAGAATTATCGTGATGAATGCCTTAATTTTGTGTAAGTATTTACATTTCGAAAATATACTATAAATCCTAACAAAACCGCACATATTTTTGCATTGGCGCAAATGAATAAGCACGATTGATTTTATTTGACAATGACAATATGAAAAGGTTTCCTTAATATATTTTAAACGTGCTAAAACTATAGTATAAAAATTGTTTGCGCAGGTCCACCTTATATATTTTTCGTCTTGTTTGTATTACCTACTCTCAACATGAACTGCCTCTCTCTGTTGTAATCCTACTTAAATCTCTGAATGAATGCGAGAGTTAACATCGTCATAAATTGAAAGAGATTTCTATACTACAGAAAAAGTGACAAAGGCCCAGTGCCCGTGCTGGAAATGCTGGAATCGAACCAGCGACCTCCTGCTACCCGGCAGACGCCCCGCCCTAACCACTAGGTTACCCGACCGTGGCAGCAAGGGTCTCAAATTTTCTAAGTATATGCAATCCTTTCTTATTTTAAACGCTGACGGTGCGTTCTGCCAATCCTACAGCTTAGAATTACGGCACTGGGGGCCTTCGTCACTTTTTCTGTAGAAGGCATCTCTTTAAATTTATATTTAGTAGAGTGACTAGATACTTAAAAACATGAATCAAAACATTTATTATAAAATAATAAAAGATTTTATTCCTGCTTTACACATTTTACATCGTCACAATTGCTGGTTATATAATGGAGGGTTTTAAATTGTAGAAATATTCCAAGCGCATTTATTACATTTCAAGAGTCGGTCTCTCTGTTGTGTGCTTTTAGGAATAAGTTAGATACAGTTTGGCTAACCATTAGACCTGCAGAATACTGATGATATTGGAAGTGTTCCTTGGCGTAAAATATTGAGGTCTTTCTACAGTGAGGTGAATGGTTAGCCAAACTATCGCAGAATACCACAGACTTCTAGGTAACCCATGTGTATAATTGTGTGGACTGTAAAAATATTTGGTTGCAATTGTAAGATTTTTTAAATAAATCTTGACTTAGGGTTTAACTTTTTTTACTTCATTCTGCCTTCTTCTACATGATTCACGAAATACCAATGATAAGTCCATATATCATATCAACAACTTAACAATAAGGACACACGCACACTATGCACAGATGGCGCTGCAATCGTTCCGGTTTCAGTTTTCGTGTATGAGTTTCAGATTCCGAGTAAAAAAATAAACTAAAGGTGAACATACAAAATAAACCTACCTATTTCTTGTCTACAACGTATGATTTGCTTGGCAATTTAGCGTATCAAAAGACATAGATACTCTAAACCAGAGATGTGAATTTCCAAAACAAAATATAGTGGGAACCTGTATAATCTGTGGAAAAGGAAAAATAAACAAGTAGTCTCATCTGCCTCTATTACTATACCTACAAGCCGTCCGCAACTTTGTCCGCGTATCACGTAGCGTAGTGCTACCCACCGTTTAAGGGCAACTGAAGGAGCAACAGACTACGTCCTACATCCACATTTTACCTCTGTAATGAGTAACAACCTATAACAAAACAATAGTTGAACGAGCACGTTTGTACGTAGGGTCGTTCGTAGGTATGTATAATTTGACGATCCGGTCAACGAAATCAACTTTTTTAATGGCTCGTCTACACAATGGCCCGTTGTGTGGAGCAGCCATAACGATTTCAGTTCGGAAAAGGGCCGTCCAGACGGGACAATCAAATTGATAGTGTCGGTGGTAGAAAATGAGGATTACCGCTAGTTGATTCGCCGCTAGGGGCGCTAGTGCACCGTGGGTCGTACGAAAAGAGGTTAAATGTCATTTTAAGTATAATGAACATTTATTCTCAAAATATATACAGTAGGGATAGGGAGTTTAGTTACTGATAGATATGCTCATTAACAGCATGCATTGTGCTTATTAGCATGCTATTAATGAGCATGTATATCAGTACCTTACCTTACCTCTACCTACCTTAAATCTAAAATAGGTCCTTGAGGCATTGTAACTAGGATGCTGGCGGCATTTCTTCGTTGTATCGCAATGCTGATACGTTGTGCGAGGAAGCCACCAGCTCTTCGGTCACCAGTAACATCAACTAGACGTCTCGCGATTTATACGAAAAACTTGCGTGCGCTGGGACCCCATGGACCAAGTGTTTCGACCCCGAATGGTACAAAAAGGTACTCTCTTATTCTCTTCTCTTATTATATTTATTACGTTTTAAAATTTCGGTGCTTTTAGCCGCTCCGTCCGCTTTTACATTAGTTCGTTGGAGATGGGATGTTGCCAGCGTGTCTACGCAAATAGCATCCAACACTAGCATACGTCCCAAGCCCCAAGGAACCAAGGACGGGGTATCCTTGGTTCCTTGGGGTTTGGGACGGATCGGGTCTCTTGCCGATGATGGCAAAATGAAAATGCCAGTCGGCTCAAGGAGAGCAGGTGCGTTAACGGTGGCAAGAGATCGATGGATTTTGTCATAAGAGACACATGTCGAAAAACGACCTGCACTTTTTTTACAACACAATCCATGGTGTCCCAGTCGGTCCACGTCTGTGCCACAAGGACATGAGTGTGGCGCACACACCGAAACCCCCAGTCGCGAACCAGTCGCCAGTCTCAGTAAGGGAGGCCGAATCCAAGAAAGTACCAGTATTAGGCGAAGGATGGGCATGAAGCCAGTAACCAGCCTCCTGGGATCCGACCACCAAAAGCCTCGCGTGGTCTGGATCTGTAGAATTATTTAGAAGAGTATTGTAAGTTAAATCGCAGTAAACATTATCCCAACAACTGATTTTGGGTTGTTTAGAAAGTCTGCTCGGGAAGGCAATTTTAAAAGCATTTTTAGCATCCTCTAAGCTTGCGATCTCACAGTTCGTGGGCAAAGCCCTTAAAATATTTCTTATGAGACCGGCTTGGCTATTAGTGGATGCTAAAAAGGCTGGGAAAGATTAGGGCCTTCCTGAGACCAGGAAGGCTCATTCAGCTGAATGTTTAGAATCATCTCTAAACTACTTTTGATCAAATTATGCTACGGCACGCATCCTGCAACGACATTCACGGTACTTTATTACGTGCCGGACGTGCCGGCAGACTGCCGTGAACGCTTTACGACCGACCGCACAGGAAGCGTTTTGCTACTAAATTTCGCTTAACCTTCCAACTTGCTTCCAACTATAACCAAACTGGTTCAGTCTTTAACTTTAGTCTTTAACTCCTATATTTCTTAAATTTTGCCTTCTTTTTCTATTGACGGAACTCACGGAACGGAAGGGTGACGTCGTTGCGGACAAGGTCACTTTGGTCGGGAGCCTCGTCGCCGTTCGTGTAAATCGTCCTTTAATTTGACATGACAGCAAATGAAAAATGACAACTCCAAACTCCAAAGCTTTGGTAATGGTAAACGTACGGTACGAAACCGAAAACTATCGGTCAAAGCAAACAACATAACTCTGCCTGCTGGCTGTTAGCGCATTACAGCCCTACGTAGGAATATTGCAGTAATTGTATGTATATTATATAATTGCAACCGATGTCCGATACTTCTTTGCAAGCGAATCAAGAAGCCGTTAAAGAAGAGCAACCCCCGCCCAAAATACCGGATTCTGTAAAGGTTAGAAACTTAATATAAACATTAATTTATAAAACCAAAACATGTGCCGTATATACTATTTCCATTATTGGTTTTATTGTAATAAACTATTTAAAACTATAACACGTGCCATATTGCTTCTTTCATCGTCAACTGATTAAACAAACACATTTTATCTCAATCTTTACCTTGTTTGTATTCCTGCAGTTATTCCTTGTGTTGATCAATAAACTAAGTTGTTGATATATATTAGATATGTTTGTTCATCCAACATTCAGTAACACATTAAGTACTTATAACATTTAATGATATATGATTTAATTTAGTTACATCATTTAACTAATTAATATTTTGATTATTCAAGCCTAAACGTGTGTATTTGAAATGAACCTTTTATTACAGAAAATAATTGCGATGGAGAAAGAACCAGAAACAAATACAAGCCGGAAATCCCGCATAGATCTCAATGCATTACCAACTAGACAGTACTTGGACCAGACGGTAGTTCCTATATTACTCCAGGGGCTCTCTGCGCTGGCTAAAGAGCGCCCTCCAGATCCTATTAACTACCTGGCAGGGTATTTGCTTAAAAATAAAACAACATTTGAAAATAACAATGCTGGATCAAATAATAATCCTCCGGCTAATGCTCAAACTTAAGTATTAATATAACAAACTTATGTTGTAGCAACGTGATTATACAGTTTTCTATTTTTATACTAGCTTAAGTTACTTTTGGCATAGGTAAATGATTAACGTTTTGGTTGGCATGTTTTGGTTTATGACTATTCTTAACCCAGATGGCTTGAGATTTGTCATGTATGTATCATGTTGTTGCTACATTATTAGTGATAGTTATTAGTTGTACTAAATAACTTTATTCTTATGTAAATAAATTTTAGCTCTAAATTGCTATTTTCTGTAGTTAATTCTCTTAACCTGACCTTTATTATGTTTTAACTTAAAATTTATTTATACTACTTACTATAGATAACTTCCCACTACTAAGTGCAGCCACACCTCTGCTTAAGGCCAAGCACGCACTAGATTTTTAGTCGTGCAATAATTTTGTTGCAAAAATGCAACATGTCAGTTAATATGGTACACGGTTCAAGTCACTTGCATACACATATGTTGCATTTTTGCCTGGCCTAGAGTCAGTTTTTGTCAGTCCATGCTAAGTTTCCTAAATTTCGATAGCACAAATCTAGGAAACTTAGCATCTAGTCGGACTCTAAACTAAATGCAGGTTGAGTTTTTAATGAATATATCAGTTAGTCACTGGCTGAATTCCAAATACCATTTTTTATTTATATATTCAGATCTGTCACTAAAGTCCAGTTGACAACTTAAGTACGAGGTCTCAATAAAATTCATTGACTGCATTAGTTTTAAACACAATGCCAGAAGAAAAAGGAGAGGCTGGCGAAGACGAGGATACTATTGGCGTAAGCATATCTAATTTAAAACTATTTAATTCAATGTCTACTTGGAACACGGCCACTCTAGAACCATGTCAAAATGACAAGATCTCTTACAATCTGATTTATAGCGTCACTATGACATAATCGTACAGTGGCCTAGGGATCCAATTGGTTTACTACCTAAAGTACATGTCATTATACTTCTGGGTCTGATACTTTTCTGGCAATGAATTGATGAATTTTTAATTAGGTACTTAACTAGTACCTACAAACTACATTTAGGTAGGTACTATTTTTTTATACCACGTCGCGTCGGTGGCAAACATGCATCCCCCGCCTGATGGAAAGGGGTCACCGTAGCCTATGGCATATATGGCAACCAGTTCTGCTCACAACCGTAAATTGTTCAGATATACGTAGGCCAACGTAACCAAGAAGGCGACCGCCACGGCGAGGGCTGGGCCGTGCTGCCCAACGGCGACTTCTACACCGGCTGCTACTGCCGCGGCCAGCGCAACGGCAAGGGCCTGTACGTGTTCAAAAACGGAGCGCGTTACGAAGGTATGGAAAAACAAATCAAGTATTAAATAACAGTATTCGATTTTTACCAGTTACAGAAGACATTGTGAGAACACAGAATTAATACCAAATAAGCTATATTCCCCTCTTTCGTAAAAACTTGTGCCTACAGAAACTCTTGGTGCACCCTTGTTATATCTACGCGTATTAACCTTTTGGCCGCCGGACCCTGTTCGCCAAGACGCTCACTCACACGCCAGAGCAAATTTTAAGTAAACAACTAATAAAAAGTTTAGGGATTGCAAATAGTGATATCGATATTCATAATTAAAGGTGGAATTCTTCTCAATTTGCCTTTTTTTATTTCCAAACATAGATTTCTCTCAAAATTTCTAAACTAAACAGATTTACTATACAAGAAAATGTTGAAAATAAAGGACTTTATCATGAAAAACAACAACTAAACATTATCGAATCATGAAGTAATATCACCGCACTAGTCTGTACGAGTAGTCTTCTATACATGTCAACGGCGCGCAGGGCTCGTCTTTAGATCCGACTGACAAATACTGTTTACGCGCGAGTTAAGTAATAATAGCGTCTGAGTCAACGGCATAAGCGCTTGTCGGTACGTAAACTTTATAAACCATAAGATTAGGGACGCGCATCGTGTCTCGATAAATTTACATACTTACCGGAGGGTTTTCGGAGAAAACTAACAGGTGGATTTAATAATATATATATACAGTATATATCAGAATGAAAGGCTAAACAAGAAACCCGTTAATGTTTAAATCATAAATATGAGCATGGTACTTACCTAATTCATCAAAAATACGACAGGTTTTACGTGAGGTATAAAAATATACATTTATTATTATTGTGTTGCACCTCCCCTGTATTATTTGTTTACAATCTTATAAATGACATTTCTTAAATTACCAACTGACAGACAGGCGTCAAACCTTGTTGAAGTTTGGATTTTTACCTAGTTACAAACAAATAGTTAACAAAGCGCTTGCGCGTTGCCTATGACTACAGCCATTATTAAAATAATTACCTAGGTTACTTATAAACGGAACTCAAAGCGCATGTGTATTGACATAACAACGTTAATGTTAATTAGTTGCCCCTAGCTACATATCAACAGTACGCAATACGCATGCACTGTCAAAAATCAAAAACGTAAACAAACCCTATAGGATGTTACAAAAACCATTAACCGACTGCAAAAATATGGTCTTCGAGTAATTCATTTAGTAATTTTATGCCATAAAACATGTATTTAGGCACGTGAAATGCACGTCATTACATCGTACTCGAGTTCCCCGTCAACCAGTTTTAAGGTTTGCTCTTCGTTGTGATACATACTGTATATATCGGTTATATATATATATCGAGTTAAAATGTAGACCTCCGCTGTCACTGCGGTCAATAATTTATTCGGCAAATAAACCGCAATGGACAATTTACTGAAGAAGCTGCCTAAACTTTATCCATTATTATGCCTTTTTTTTCTACATATACCTACTTACTACGAGTAGTTACCAACAATGACAATAATTGGCAATTAAATGTTTGAACGCTTAAATAAAACCAGATTCGTGAAAACATATTCATTTTAAAAACTTGCACATCAATTGAACTTTCCCATCCCTAGCTGTCTTTTATACATGCCAACGGCGACAGTGACACGGAAAAATGTAGAAATTATAAGCATATTTTTTAAATCCTTTATTATGAAACAATGGATTCATATACCTGCTTAAAAAGTAAATGTATGAAAAAACAAAGGGTCAACAAGTTGATACGAGTACAAAATAATTTTTAAATTCTATTATTTTACCATTTAGTAAGCGGTTGAAACTTTGTCTTGTATACAAGACGACGGCGTTAGTGTATCGTACTATCGTTGTCTTGTATAGGTGACAACGGCGGTCAAAGGGTTAATAATGATGCATTTTAAATTTGTCTTTAGTAGTTTCGAATGATAAGGTATTTTAAACTAAGCTACCGTTATACTATTTATTATTAAATAACTGAGTAGTTACACCTAAATATTCAGCATGCACCTAAATTGCAGCGAATCCTACGTTTTGCTATTACGTTATCTTCAGGCGAATGGCGTCGAGCGATGAAATACGGCGTCGGTACAATGACTTACCCCGACGGATCGCGATACGAGGGCGACTGGCGCCATGATCAGAAGCAGGGCTTCGGCGCCTATTTCTACCCTAACGGTGACATATACGAGGGCGCCTGGTTCAAAGGGAAACGCCACGGGCTCGGCACTTACTTGTTTAACGAATACCAAGTCAAATTCATGGGGACTTGGGTCGAGGGACGGATGGAGGGACCCGGGCAGATCTTGTACCCTCGCGTACGCTTTCACGGCTCCTGGTACAAGGGAGTCCCGAGGGGTCCTGGCTGCTTTGTGTTTGACACCAACTGTATGCAGCACGGATTTTACTTGCTCATCAAAGATCCGGCGCTGGAAGAGCTGGGCGAAGGTGAGGAGGAGAAGGAGGAGAAAGTGGATAAAGAAGAGCCGATGGGTGAAGAGGAGGAGATGGAGGAGGATGAGACAAGAGGTAGGTGGCGCAACACTGTAGGACCAGCAGAGGTACCTAGGATTCTAGAATAGACCTCTAGAAGTTTACAAAACTGAGTTCGAACCTCCGAACCTTCCTTTTTTTTTCAAGTAGGTAAGTAATGTACCAAATATCACTTAATGATTACCTACCTACACTTTTTCAGTTAAGGAAAACATGGTTAGAAAACGGGACTAGGTTCCCTTCCAAAGTAGTGGAGGCCATCTTTAAGCAAAGTGTGTTGTTGGATTCAGTTTAAGTGGCCACATTTAGGGAGTCTAGTGTGCTTACCAAGAGTTGGAAATCTACTGTAGAAATCCATAGTCGCTAGCGTCTACTTCAACGCACTGTCAGTGCATGTTGCTCGCACTTGCGGGCGGAGGCGCGATGCAACTGTATACATATAACGTGTCAAAATCTATAGCAACTCATGGTAGAGACATAGGTTTAACACATATTTAATTTAGACACGTTGGGAATCATTCCAGCCTTCGGCACTTTGCGTGGCAGTATCGGCAACGCGCTATGATCTTAGGCGGATACCTACGGAGCATGCAAACCATCAATATTGCCTGCAGGTAAAATAGCAGTGTGGCGCGCTCGCAACGTGACAGCGTACATGGCGGAGTTCCTGCCCCCGGAGCCGGTGCCGCTGCCCGTCCACGACTCCATCCCGTCGCTGACGGACGAGAGCGTTGAGACTGACATCCTGCGGTTCGAGCTGTCGCCCGTGCCCGCGGAGCACGAGGGCGACGACAACGACTCCTGGCTGATGCACCGCAAACAGTTTCTCGAGGAGGCGGAAGCCAAGGAATAGACGTGTTGATAATAAACCTTTTAAAATTGCATAACGGGTATCTTAATTTATTACCGACTACTCGTACATGGGGCACACGCGGTGTATAATCTGCCAAAGGTAAACTATTAAGTAACCCTTGATTGAGTAAATCTGAAATCTATTGCTACTGTGCTAACAAAAATAAAATGCATTACCTACTTCCTGATTGAATATACCTACATATTCATATGGTATAAGGTTTGCATTTAGCTCTTAAATATAGGTACTAATGTAGCAGAAATACGACCTTCGTTTCGTTGTACTTTTTACCCGTACAATACTTGTTGGGTAGTTACGTGTAATAGATACCTAAGTAGTGTAGTGTAGTAGTGTAGTGTAGTATGGTTGACTGGTAGAGAATGCCATTGGGCATTAAATCCTCCATTTGTAGATTTGTTTTTGTATTTTGTGCAATAAAGTTTAAATAAATAAATAAGTAGGTACTTACCTATTGATTTCATACGATTTATGTAATACGAGTATGTGTAAGCAACAAACGCGTCTCGAAATAAGCGCCATCTAGTTAAGCTGTCATACTCAGGGCAGAATTAGATAGGCACGTGCGAAGATGCAGACCCCGGCCCCCGCTTACCCTTATTATTCCTGTATTATTAATAGAACAATCCTAGGGTTACATTCGTGCATTCTGAAGAGAGAGCTAACCTTGCCTCGAGTATGACAATAACTACTTAGCTGGCGCGTATACTCGTATGATGACAATTATACTTTGCGGTGCATTATCTTTGTCAGAGTAGAGGGTTGTCCTCTTAACCAAGTCCACACGGACACGGTGACATAATCACATTTATTTTTTACTAAAATGTTTAGTTGTTATGCAGCTAACTATAACAGAGTTAATGCTACCTCTCTATTGCTGCATAACAATGTTATTCTTGATCCAGGTCAAAGACACCTCTAGCCAGGGAATCAGGGAGTTTCACTGTAATGTTGAAGGTTGAAGGAATTTGGCAGGTAAGCGTAGGTAGGCATCGTTTCCAATTGCTGGATACACTGTTTCTTTCCTAATAATAAAAGAAAATAAAAAAATACTCTAAAATGTTAACCTCGAATAATTTATTTAATTTAGGCACAAGTAATGATTTCAGTGTAATAAATTAATAACATTAACATAGGTATTTTAATAGAACAAATGCCGTAAATATCTGGAACGCTGACACAGGTATAAGGTACACATGCACACAACTACATAATTAGTTATGTAACTATTTAACAAAATCTTTGCCAAGTTCAGAGGTTGGCAAACCGCGGGTTATGCCCTTATTTTACAGTATTATTATGTTACTTTCAGTTTTGTCAAAAATATAATTTACTTACACAAAACTGCAAGCTAATATTCGTGACTGGTAATTTTGTTTTTAATTCTCTTAAGTGTTTGCCGATCACTGATCTAACCTAAGTGATACCGGCGATGCAAGGCTAGCGTTGAAAAAATCTGAAAAAAAACCGATTATTTCTCAGACGACTCGTTTTTTTCGGATTCTTTCGGAAAAAATCAATGAAAGTTTCCGCTCTAATTTTCAACTCTAAATCAATGTATATTAGGTCTAATTTACACCTACAACACGGCTACATCGATGACATTGAGGAAAAAACAGTTGAAACAGACGAAAGGAGTGACAGTGATAGTGATATTATTAAAAAAAACCCTTATCCTATCCTTAAAAAACCCGTAAACTTCGGAAAAAAACGAAAGTTTCATTAAATCATGAAAAAAACATTTGATTTTTTCCGGAATTTTCAACGCTATGCAAGGGAAAAATATAGGTACAGATACATATTCGATTGTCCAATAAATTAACAGAAGGAAATCAGTTAAAACAACGAAACATTTAGGTAGGAGAAAATATCTTAGACATTAGAAATCGCCAGCTATCTAAACATTTTCTAACCTCATTAACATTTTAAATAATTTGAACCGATTTAAGTAGAAATCTAACACACGTAAGCAATCATTCCTATCGACACTTCTAATAATTATTAATCATACGCAACCTACAATAAAAAGTGCAAAGCAAATATAAATACCTATGTACCTAATCTACTGCAGCGACTAAAGCGAAGGAAAAAGATAAGTACTTAGTGTCTCAAAACACTATTAATACGATAACTTAAAACGTTTTTGTTTTGTAACACAAGTTCTAGATTTGTACTTTTCGGTTTCTATAACATTTGATATTATCTCGGCAAGCATTCGTCACAAACGATCAACGTGTGTAATTTTCATTAACAAAATCCCACCGCTTTTACATTCAGTAAACAAGGTCAACCTTACAATCTATAGCCTGTGGGTCACGAGACCCCGATCTCGTTGTGACCTCGATAGAGTCAGATTCCAATCAAACTCCGACGGGTAACAGTATTTCGCGTATACATTTGATTTGTACTGTAGTAACTTTAAAAGTTAACTTTTGTACTTTTTTACCGTGGCGGCGCTTGCGGTGGAGCGTCTTCTAGCTTACCCCATACCACATTGCACATTTCGCGTACGAGGGCTTGCTCTCCAGAGTCCAGGTCGGGAGCCGGTCTCCTTCTTTCTCTCTCTACTCGCTCTCTGACTTCTAAGACCTGTAACGCGCGAACTACTGCTTCGGGACGCTCGCTGATGCCCCCGTTGACCCCTTTCTCTGCTTCTAGTCGTCGAACCTTCTGCTCCAGGTCGCGCACGTACTGCACCGTACGCTCAGCCAGCTGCGGGTGCGTGACGGGCGCGGCGGGCGCGCGCACTTCCTCGGCGTTGGTGCCGCTGCTGCTGCCGTCGCCGTCGTCCCGCTCCCGGCCCGCTGCTCGCCCGCAGTTCACACATGTGCTTCTCTCCCGCTCCTCGTCTAAGTATAAGCAAAGCTCTTTTAACTCTAAATTATCTCTTATCAGTTCCTGCTGTTTGTCGTCAAGTTCCCTTAGTTTGCTTTGATATGCCGATACTTCCTGTCTCATTACTGACGCCGTATATCTGCCGAATCTTTGCCATTCGCGTGCTAACTTTCTTCCTTTCTGGCGATCATCATCTAAGAAGCAACACAAATCACGGAGTTCTTGATTGTCATCGCTCAGTCTTCGGTTGGCGTCTTTCAATGATTTTATTTCGTCTAAAAGTGTTTGGATTTGACGCCTCTGGTCTGTTGATGCTCGTGGACCATCAGGTTCCACTCGTTTGGTGAATTTGAGCATGTCAGCTGACCTCCGATGGATCTGCTCCTCCTCGAGGTTGCGCTGCACGCGCTGGGTGTCGTCCGCACTGCGGGCGCGGGCCGTGGGCTGCCCGGGCTCGTGCACGATCGCCTTCGTGATCACCTCCCCAGACGGTCGCAAGACACGTAGCGCTCCCGGCGCTTGGGGGTACCCCACCGGGTAACCTTGGGGATATTTAGAAAACGGAATCGATCCCCCCGGATATGCAGCAGGTTGAGCTCCTAGCGGATACTCTATTTTATTCGGATCCACAGGTTTTCCCACGTATGGAGGTTTATACTCCTTCGCGGACGGGTCAATAGTGGCTAGTTTGGCCCCGGCCGCGGTTGGCGGAGGCGGATGGTAACGCGGTGGAAAGTTGACCGGTTCCGGGCCCTGTTTACCTAGTTGCTGTTTCTGTTTGTTGAACTGAACTGCATTTTGATTGATTGACATTGTCGTTAAGGCCGATTCGCAGACGGTCATCAGCTCAGAGAGGCCATATGATATATTTGTGGTTCATTTCAAAATCGGCACAGATTACGCGCACGCGAAAGCTGAGGCAGCATTGGTTCAATACAACTATTGGTCCTTGAATGAACGGAGGAGGGGACGCCGGCTGCGTAGGCCGCGGACCGTGGCATTCGGGAAATTATCTGGCCGCGATCCGATGTTTAGTAAGAGGCACTTGTCGTTTAGATAGTCGGCGCACTGCTTGTACTACTTTGTTTACGTTTTAGTATAGGTATTTTGCGGTTGCGGTGTTGTTTACGCGGTGAGAGGCGGACTGCGGACTTGCGAAGGAACGCGGCCGCGCGGGGCGCGTGTCGGTACTGGCGGGCCGCGGCGACGGCGCTACCTGCGCGCGCGGCGGAGGCTCTCGCGGTCCCGCTCTACACGGCCATCTCACCTGCACGCACACTACCCCGGCGTAGTCATTGACTTGAATGCTTTTGTGGTTTTGTTACATAGATGTTCACACGCATACGGAAGGTATAAATTGTACCAATATCAATATACGAGTAACCCATCCGGATTCGTTGCGTTCTATCAACCTACATGGTGCAACGCAGGAAGTGCATTAGGTAAGAAATATTGATACGCATAGTGCAATTTCGCAGGTATCTATCTACTGATATGATATAGATGCAATAGGTAGGTGACGTAGGTACAGTCACGTCTATAAATATGTATACACTTTGGAACTTATTACGGAGGAAGAAGGTTGAAAATTGAATACTGGTGCATATATATTTATGAAGCTGACCGTACTTAGATTTATAATAAACAAGTAAGCTTGGTTTCTTCACATACATATGTACATACGTTCCTAGAGAACTTCATAGGTAATACAATATATCTACTCTACTGTTTAATGTTTGTAAGGCGAAGTAAGGTTATAAAAAAAATGAGGAGTGCCTAGGCAAACTTGGTAAATATTTTCAAGTATTCTTTTAATGTCGTGCAGAATTTACGCCTGTGATACTCAAATAGCAACGTCAACCACACTGGATTTTGCCATTAGAAAAATCTTTTCGGACTATCAAAAGTGCGCACGCTTCAATACCTAAGTAAGTATTACCTAGTATCATAATGAAACCTGATATAATGTAGCCCTTCAACAAGTTTAGCGTTTTTATTTAAAATTGTCCCGGATTTTTTTATTTGGTAAATTTTATGTTATGTACTATATCGTGAGCTATTTCGATCCTAATAGAAAAAAATGCCATTGCATGTCGGGTCACGCTCAGTGTAGGGCTCTGTACCAATCATCCATCGCAATTAGTGAACCTAGAAGGTGTTTATGTTTATTATACCATGATCATAACTAGCAAAATTGAGTATCTTCGCAGCTAGCACTACGACATATATGCACTATTTTATATACCTATGTCACTATTTTACAAACAAAAAAAACTTAAAAAGATGGCTTATTTGACCCCGTTCAAAATAATTTTACTTCAAAGTTTTTATAAAGCTCTACTCATAATTTTTGGATTTGCGTTTCAAAGTTGCGGGGACACATTTTTGTTAATCTACACTCTATAGCGATTATTTCCGAAAACGTTTACTTTATAAAAATTAGCAAACCTTTACATATTTATTTTCAAATGCTGCCTTTTTTATTTTATACTAGGTACGACGGTGACAAACAAGCATATGGCCCGCCAGATGGTAAGCGGTCACCGTAGCCTATGGACACCTGCAACTCCAGGGGTGTTACATGCGCGTTGCCGACCCTTTAAAAAAAGGAGGATTCGCTGTGTTGACAGCTAAAGGGGCAAGCTTTGCTCCGTGGGTCCCCAGCTGTCAACACAGTGAATCCTCTTGGAGCTCTGGCGACCTTACTCACCAACGACACCAACAGAAACACAACACTATGAGTAGGGTCTAGTGTTATTAAACTGCGGTTTTCTGTCCGGTAGAGGTACTTCCCCAGATGGGCTCTGCTCCGGATTTGAGCGAGACGACATTCGTTGTGCTGTGCCCTACCACACTACGATATGCCTCCGCCTGTGCCCATACCTCTCTTACCTATCCAACAATACCTCACACCACTTTTCATTAACCACTTTGTCGGCATGATTGATATGTATACCAAATTACAGCTTTCTACTCCAAACGGTCATTGAGCTAAGCCGCAGACGGACGGACGTACGGACGGACGCTGGCAGACCCCGTCGGCGATGGCGGTATAACTTGGACTCCTTTTTAAGAGATTGGCCAGATGTTGCACAAGATCGAAACGAATGGAAGAAGAGGGGGGAGGGAGGCTTTTGCCCAGCAGTGGGACACAATAGGCTACCAATAATAATAATTACCAAAAAAAGTTACAGCTAGAATAAGTTAGGATAGTGGGGCTTACCACTACACGAGCATGTAATTACGTCAACGTAACGGTTTAACTACACCTGATACATTTTTGGCGAGTCGTAGCCAATTATCCCTAACTTTGACTATTTCAAAACACCAATATGAATGGCACCGTTAAGCAATTGCCGGGCATATCCGCCGGTTCAATATGTCTCTATTTTTACCCAGGTACCAATGTTATCACATTTGGTACCATACTACCTACACCTACCTACCTGCCTACCAAAAAGTTACTATTATATTGGAATTGGTCCTATCGTCCTGAACGTCGCGGATAATTAGCGGTAAGTCCATTATTCTCGCTGTAACTTTTTTTGCTAAGTCAATATAAAATACTAAAAATGGGTGTAAACATCATGGGTGGTCGTACAAGCTAGGTATCTACTAAAATAGGAGAATCTGTAACGAAATGGGAGGTTTGACAAATTAACGGAAAGTTTACAACACTAATCTTCTACTAGGATAGTAAGAGCTCGCGATTTTAAGTAGAAATCACATAATAAAATTTTAATTAATAAAGTTGTTAGTTACCTACTTTACTTTTGTCGGGTATTTTGAAGTATTTTCCGCAAATCGACAAACATTGAGCCATTTTAGCCATTTATCCTCTACGACACCTCCCAAGTAATGTGTTACGTAATGTAGAAGCATTTTAAGATAGGAATAATAATAGACTTTTGTAGAGCTGAGTTCCATATAGACTCTTATATTAGCTCACCGAGCAGCTTGGTGCATTATATCGGTTTTTCATAACAATTGTGCTGCTTCATACTTTATAACTTTGTTTGTTGGTTGGATTGGATGAAGGCATATCAAAATAGATAATTAATTAATTACATGGGCCATTTATAAAAAAAAGGAAAAGTTATTATTTTTAATTTTGGAAATTTTTATTTAGAATCGTAAGCTCTTTCAAAAAAATTCTTATTCCCATAACTCTTGGCATAAGCATGGAAATCGGCAGTGCCCCAAAATATAAGTGCAGGAAACAGGTCAACGCGTTGATGTCGTTTGTATGGAACGGTTAGTGTCTTATGGGTTATGGGGACTATTTACAATATATGTAAACATACACATCTACAGATTTCTTCAATTAAATCACGATTTACGGTGAATCCAACACTAAAGTCGAAGTAAAAAATGTAAAAATACTGTTAGACTCAACAGTGTCAATAGAACGCTGTCAATTTCATACATCGATTCGCGCCTTCCTGTCATCGTGCTGTACGCATACTATTATGTCCACCCACATTCTGCGCGATTTCTGCAAAGTTTCGCCTGTTTGTTTCTCTCTCTGTCTTTCCCATTCTCCTGCCTATTCGCGCCACAACATGACTAAAGGATTGGGTTGTCGATATTGTCGGTTATATGGCGGGTCCTCCGCCAGTACTGCAGCAACGGTAACGGCGCAAGGATGGCATGCGCGCGCGCATTCGCGGTCGTCGTCGCAATACACGCAGGTATTTATTGCAATCACTCTTTCTTAACCAAAATATACGGGCTGAATTAAAGAAGCTTGTTCTACTGCATGGATTATATTTAGTTTAAAACATACATAGACATACCTACATAATACTGATTAGTAAAAATAGATACGTAGTAAAAATTACACACAAAAATGGCCCACCTGAATACAGATATTTTCATTTTTTTTGTTTATATGTAATATAGTCAGGTTTTCCAAAACGAATACTGTTTCGCTTTATTTGATAATGTTTATGTAAATTACCGGGAAACTGCATTTTTAAGCCTCCGTAAATATTACATGATCATTGTGTAGAAAGGAAACTCATTCATATATTTTTTTTATTTATTCATGACGCAAAAAAATAACACAAATGAAATATAGATAACACAAACAGCACAAGTGTCACGAAAATGGGCCTTATAGACATGGTAACATTTTTTGTACGGTGTGTGATACGCATCAGCCCACAGGGGTTAAGTACTAAGTCTAAGCTAAGTTTCGATAGATTTGATAGCCCAGCATGCTTACCACGAACATCGAAAATTGGCATTGACGGGAAAACCTCTTTGTCACTCCAATAAGTAAGTGTGACAGAGATGGAGATACGAATCCGCAAGCGATCGATTTTCGTGGTATAGGCCCTGACTGTGAAAGTGTTATGTAAACTTCATAATTTCATAGAAGTTTGACGTTTAAAATAACACAAGTTTGACAGTTAATTTGCTTGGAAGAGATAACGCGGTTCAACTCTATGCTATATGCTACGTTGGGGCTTATGCTATATTATTATATTATGGTATGTGAGACGTTATAGTATGGTATCTTACTGATAGAGAATATTTTGTATAGTGCTGGCAGCGGATAAGCGGCAACCGATCAAGGAGGCCCTATTATTGCACAGTGACCAGTTCAACAACGCGACCTTTGAGGACTGCGTGTGGCGCCGCGAGCGGGAGCCCTGCCCCGACCCTGACGTCAAGCTGCATCTCTACACCGAAGCCGAGCCCTCCAAGAGAGTGGTGAGTTTTGGATCTATATCGGAATCCCTAAAGTTTTTTTGTTTTGTTTTTGCATTCCCTAATACTGTTTGGCATGATGATAATTTGTCCTAAACTCATTTGTCCTAATATTGTTTACCCTAACATCGTTTTAACCTATTTTTCTAGCAGCGATTCGACTCTGTGATTCACAGTTCTAACCTAACCTAACCGACTTTTCTAACAGCGATTCGGTTCTGTGTGAAGGAAGTCGTATTTGGTCAATAATTCGATTATGGCAATTAATCGTTTGGACAATAATTGATCGTATAAACGATATTAGCGATGACCGGTGACTTTTACTTATGTACTTACCACTTATCAAATTTTACGGACGTACCGAATTTCAGAAATCTAATCTGGTATAAGCAGTAAATATACTTTTCAACAGACTGCAGAAGGGACTCCTCCTTTTCCTTTTGTCTTTCTTAATTTTATTTTACCTGAACGATTACTCCGTTAAAATATGAATCCATTTTGACGATAAATTTTTGTTGGAAAAAGATATCCTCCAATTGATCCCAATACCATAGACTAACCGTTTTATAACAATTGTTAAAAAATATACTGTTTATTTTATTAGGTATTTTTTACGAGTTCTGAATATTTATGTAATGATAACTATTATTTTTTTGTTAGTTGAAATTAAATTTTAATTCATTTAATCTCACTCAAACATATAGGTACTTTACTTACATGCGCAAGAAGCAATGCGAGGCGTGTCAAATGTCGTATCTCAACTATTACAGAACAACAGAACCATATAATATTTTAAAATTAGAACCTGCCTCCTAATGAGGACTACCGCCTGTAGATTTTCCGCTAGGGGCGCTAGTGGAACGTGGGTCCTTCGGGAACATTTCAAACGTCACTTTGACAATCCTCTCATACTGACACAGGACAGGACCCACGCATGAGTGGCGCCGCCTGGTGAGCGACAATACGGTAGCTCCCATTCGATCCCACTCTGATGTTTGCGTGATTGGTGAATACTGCCATTTAAAATCACTTACAAACTTATATATGTAAACGAAAGCCATCACATGTTTTGTCACTGTTTCTCCTTATATTTTCCTACTACCTCATCAAACAACACTGAAGACGTTCACGACTGATATGGTCGTAGGTATTATTGTAACTATTTGTAACATATTGTACAAAATGTAAGATAAATAACTTAAACTAGGAGGTTTCATTAAAAACATAACAGTATGGCTATTACGATCAATATGGCGGTTTGTTTACATTGTTAGGAAGTTGGATTGACGGCAATTTTATAATAAATAATAATAATAAATAAATATAAATAAATAAATAAATAGCGCGCTCAGCGCTAGTTTAAGTTATTTATCTTACATTTTGTACAATATGTTACAAATAGTTACAATAATACCTACGACCAAATCAGTCGTGAAACTCGTGAACGTCTTCAGTTCAGTGGTGTTTGATGAGGTAGTGGGAAAATATAAGGAGAAACAGTGACAAAACATGTGATGCCTTTCGTTTACATGTATACGTATGTAAGTTATATTGACCGTGACTTTAAATGCCAGTATTCACCAATCACGCAAACATCAGAGTGGGATCGAATGGGAGCTACCGTATTGTCGGTCACCAGGCGGCGCCACTCATGCGTGGGTCCTGTGTCAGTATGTGGGTCCTGTATCCAGCCCTCCGTGGCGCGCCTCGAGCTTACGAGTAAGGGATGACTCACACTAGAACGGGACGGGACGGAGTGGGACGGGGCGGGACGGGACGATCTGTCAGTTTCTATAGAAAGCGTCATGTAACATCCGAGGGCTCCGAGCTATCACGTGATTCTTTCTATAGTAATTGACAGATCGTCCCGTCCCATCCCGTCCCGTCCATCTCATTTAAAACTATTGACCAAAATGCATCCCATAATTATGCTACTTAATTATAGGATTTTTTTTCTCACACTTTACATTCCACATTTTTGTTAATATCAGTACCTAGTAATTAAACTAGTAGTAATACATAGCTCGTACGTGCCGCTAGCCTCACAGATGTGTCCCGAGTCCCAATTTGTGTGTAAGAATTCTCTTCGTTTGCTCGGTTGATAAATATCTCATTCCTAGATTATAAGTAGGTAAGTGATGAAAATGCTTCCATGGCATACGAAAGAACAGCTTTTTGTCGTTTTCCCCAGGGAAATCTAATCACATGTTGTTTGGTCGCTAAAAAACATAATTGATAAATGGGCAACCACAATCTAATGAATAGCGTGAATTTGTAAAGCGTTTACAAATATCTTCATTAAATATTGGGAGCGGATGCAACCAATACCGGCAACTGTCAAACAGCTTCAATCTAGCTTTGAAGAATTAATTAAAAATTAAATTAAATTAAAATCTGTTTATTTCGAGTAACAAGACTCATACATAATTTACACACAATTAAAACAATTTACACACAATTAACACAATATACATTAACCACGATACACACATACAAATAAAACAATTACTTAAAATTCCACTCTACTGGACTCGTGGTTAAAACAGTGACTTTGACCACCGTCATCTTCCTCTCACTGTGTTAACCACCAGGCGCATGAAGTCCGCAGCAAAATGAAATATATGGACAACATTTATTTCCAATCATGGCCAGGACACTGTTGGGACTAGCGCGAACACGTCGCACCAGGGATGCGGCTCGTAGACGCATGGTTGCTTTAAAACAAGCCACATGTGCCTCCGCAAACATCCCTTGCGCTGCAGTACCGCGTAATTAATATCATATTATCAGCGTTAGGCAAGCCGAGAACAAAAATATAGACTTTTCATAATCCTGTCCGACTTTGCTGAGTTTCCTAGATTTTGATAGCACCGACTGAGAAAGTGTTAAGCAATCGTCATAATTTCATAGAAGTTTAACATTTAAAATAAATAAGGTAACACTTTAAACTTTGACTTGACAGTTAATTTACTTGCAAAAGATTACGTGGTTTGACTCTACATAATCTGACCCCCGGGCACATTTCGGATGCAACCAGGATTGAATGAGCTTCAAATGATGTCGATTAACTCTTGCTACTCCCGCGTCAGAAGGCCTAGTATAAAAATTGTACGGCATTAACTCCTCGACCGCGTTAGCGTATCGGGAGTTCAAATTTAACGGCCTCCTAGCCTAGTTGGTAGTGACCCTGCCTACGAAGCAGGAGGTCCCGGGTTCGAATCCTGGTCAGGGCATTTATTTGTGTGTTTATCACGAATATTTGTTCCTGAGTTATGGATGTTTTCTATGTATTTAAGTATTTATATGTATCTATCTATTATATATATCGTCGCCTAGTACCCACAACACAAGCCTTATTGAGCTTACCGTGGGACCGTCGATTTGTGTAAGATTGTCCCATAATATTTATTTATTATTTATTTATTTAAATTATGTTTGCCGTTTATTTAAATCATCCGGCAACTTTCATATTTTGACCCCTCGATACGCTAACGCGGTCGAGGAGTTAATGTCGTACAACTTTTATACTAGGCCTTCAGTTGAAAAATAGTAACACTTCGTTACCAAGTCCCGTAATTCGCGGCCTCTAATGTAGGGAGGGTGAGGGAAGTAGGGACTTATTGTGTATCAAAAGTACATGATAGCCCGGTAATTCGCGGGCGTGGTAGACGAAGGAAAACTGTATGTTACTTTACTACTAAAAAAAGTGTTTAGGTACATTTGCGAACAACAACTAAAGAAAACTTTATTCTTAGGTATAAGACGTGAACGTCGTGTTCAAGCATTGTTTCCGTGCGGTACTCACTCCGACACCTAGCATGTTGTAAATGTAAAAGTAAGATTAATCAACAAGTCATTGTTTTTTATACTTGAACATAATGGTGATTTAAATTTCCCACGATCATGTCATAAATAACTAACTTATCTACCTTTTTGCATCCAGGGTGATTAATTATTGTCAACTTTACTAGCAACTAGCAAGATACTATTGTGGTGAGCCGTGAGTTTCATCGCGCTAACTTTCAAGTTCCGTCAAGTTCAATACGATACATTTTTAAATCCTTGTTGAATCCTTGTTGTTGTCTGGAAGAGATCGCTCTTTAGCGATAAGACGGCCTGGTGTCTACCTCTTCTTTTGTTTGCTGTATTCCTTGTTTTAATTTCTTTTGATGTGTGCGTATTTGTATTGCATAGTCGAAACTGGGTAAATACTGGATATGGTCAAGGCTAAAAACTTTCCAGCGTGGCGATTTTATTGGTCACCGGGATTCTTCTGAGTCGGTGCTGACTTAATTTTGATTAACGTGCCCTACTTAATGTATATTGCCCATATAGCTGCATTCCGCATGCTAACGCTAAACATATCCTATTATATCCCTAAAAATCCGCTTATTTCCCAGACGACTCGTTTTTTTTTCGGAAAAAAATCAATGAAAGTTTCCGATCTAATTTGCAACTCTAAAGATGCGGTCTAGTTTACCTACGCCTACAAAAGGGCGACAGCCATGACATGATCGTGGGAATTGACACAGATGAAAAGAGAGACAGTGATAGTGATATTATTTATTTCTTAAAAAACCCGAAAATTTCGATATATAACAAGTTTCATTAAATCATTAAAAAAAAAACAATTTTTTCCGGAATTTTCAACGCTAATCAGCAATGATATGTCCCCATTCTGTTAGTCACTTTTTGCGACCGCTTTCTAGTGACATTGAGCATTAACAAAGAATATGAATGAATATGAATGTGTAGAAAAGCAGTACACGTCCGACGGCTGAGGACAACACCAATGTCCGTTACGCACGCACCGGCGGAATTTCAAACAGGCGCAATCCCGAAATATGAAACGTTAGGTTAACATTGTTCGATTACTACATTAAACTTTTACTTGTATGTGCCGTATACACGAACGGTCGAGGGAATACCTAAATCATGATGACACTAAGGCACGTATTATAACCATACCATATATTAAGATCATATCTCTGATTATACATGCCGTTATTTTTCTTCACGTTGGAGCAAATGGAAGGCATACAGATATATGATCAAAGATATTTGATAATGAAATATGGACCGTAATCACAACATAATCTAGTAACTTACTCTCTAAGGCGCCGGCTGTACACCAAACATTCGATAAGCCGAGAACGCGGATGAACAGGAAGCTCTCATCTCTCGAGAGCCGGCTGTACACTCGCGTCTCGGATTATTTAATGTTTGGTGTACAGCCGGCATACAATATCATGCATGGCATGTCTATGACAATTTAGCGTTTTAAAAAGTCAGACTTAGTGTCTCTGCCAATTAGGACGCTAACCACGAAACAGAGATGAAGATACAAATCCGCAATCGTTCGATTTTCGTGGTATGCCTATACAGCGTGGTACTTACACCCATTAACTTATCCAAAAACAGGTGCATACCCTCTACCAGTAGTTCCTTTAGGGTGCACACGTGACGGACGCGGTAGCGCTAAGATGAGGAGTAAAGTAAAAGAAGTAGGTAGGTCTATCAGCTATAGGTACAGTCAAGTGCAAAAATATGGTTCGACATAATCGACTCATAAATATGGTACTACGCTCTTATTACACCGGCATAAGGTGCTATGGGACATATTTTTGAGTAAGATGCGCACCACCATATTTTTACACTTGACTGTACGTCGCTTCCGATATAATTCAAAGCGCTAGTAAGTTTATCGGTATTTGCAAATTGCTATGAACTAGACCTACCTACTTCTTTTACTTTACTCCCACAAGTAGTTAGAAAAACCTGCGCAGATAATAATACCTAAGCCTGATGGGTGTTTTGCAACACCTTACAGGTTACCTAGACAGACTAGTTAAGCAGCCAGCGTGAAAATTGCGTAGGTGACATTTTATACTGCCTTGACTCCTACATACATAGTTCACGTTAGAACTTATATTAGGTGACTATCTAGATGTGCTGGATTTAATAGTTGTCACAACATATCAGGTGGGTTCGAAGGTTCAGGAGGTTTAATTTCTCCTAACCTGCCTACCTTCCTCCCACAAAACATTATCAATATTAAAATGAGACGCTTGCTTGGCATTACTATTTACCTATTACTGCTATTGGGAGGCTTTTGAGCCTGTTAATAATATAGGTAGATACGTAGATAGGTTAGCTAGGTTTTACTATAATTTTTAACCAGAAACGTCTGCGAACTATACCAAATTTCTCAGTTAGTGGTGAATTCTCAATAAAATTTGAGACTCCACTTGCCGATTAAGAAGTACTTTCTTACGGTAGATTTTGCTAACCGCCCCCCCGGCATACGACCAGGGGTGTGGTCTCGGTAGCTCAGTTGGCAGAGCGGTAGGTGAGCTGGTAGAGTCGCGGGTTCGAGTCCGACTCGCCCGAGGTCATGATTTTTTCCACTATTCCTTTTTTTCTGAGAAATTTAGCTAGGTTTATCCACTCACCAGTTTGTAGCGCTTCAAATTTGTACCTAAGTTTATCAGATATGTATATCTGCAGTGTGTAGGTACCTATGAATAGTCCATACGAATTGTTAGTAAAGTACAAAAATGTCCCGTACGCAGCGCAGCGCACCAGAGTAGAGGTGAGAATTATTCCCTCAGAAGGCCTATTTGTTTACCGCAAGCGAATTTTTGACTGTCTGTCACACTCGTATTTTCCAACGCGTCTTACGCGACCATAGCAGGCAGCCGTAGGCAGTGGGGATCCCCACTGCCCAAAGCTGCGTTGCGTTGCCCTGCCTCGCGTTTAGCCATAGAAAATACGTCGCAATGGAGCCGAGCCCGCAAAAATGCTAAATTTCTCGTAGGCATTCTTACCAATGTACGCAAGCAAGAGCAAAACTGATTATGATCCTGAGGATAAGATGCATATACCTACCCATCAATGGTTAATTAATCAATTACGGCATAAAGCAAAACTTGGTCATAATTATGACTTAAGAATTATAAAATGATTCTAGTATTTGACAAATCTCTCATTATTTATTACACACTATTCATTTCATTAAAGCTCGATTGAATCAGGACCACCCATCAAAAATTTTGAGTACTTATACCTAGTTACAATATGAAAAGTTGTGGAATATTAAACGGTCGGTGCCGAGAAATCGTCTGCAATCTGCAATGTGTTTTAATAATGAAAATGACAAGACAAAGGTTCTTCTGAAAACTTTAATGGCCATTTTAAGTGTAAATATACTAATTACATCAGGTTTATTTCATTTAATTTGGTAATATATTATATTTTTTCCCAAGTTTTAGAATTTCTTCCAACAAGATTTTTAGTTCGACGCACACAGGTCGGATGTTCCGTAAACGTAACCGCCGGAATGCGTCTAAGTTACCGCTACCTGTCTTGGGGGACTCCGTAGTCCGCCCGCGTTCGCAAACGCCCTACTTATGTCAACTGCTTTGGTCAAATAACTGTTTGCACCAATTACTAAATTAGTACTACTGATAAAAGTACCTAAGTATATACCGTTCTAAAAAAATATTTTGCTGCGAATTAGAATAGCGGTTACAGAAGAAACAGTTTTTTGGAGGTCAGGCATGTATTCAGAAGTACTGAATCAACTAATTATTTTATTATGCAGGTAGACTTGTTCAGCGAGGACTGGCTGCGGCAGAGCGGCTGGGAGCCAGCGCATGAAACCATACTGTTGATCCACGGGTATGCGGGTGGAGATGACACGTTGCCGATCAGCGTACTGCGAGACGGTGAGAGCCGTAATATACAACAGAAACCATTTTTTTTTGTGAACTGGAACTTCACTGAAAATATGCTGCCTATCTGTGCAGTTAGCATATTTTCCACAATGCTTATTGCTAATTTTTCAACTTTTTATCTGCTGAGATGTCTGTAACTGATTATCCAGCGATGGTATCCCGTAACTCTTCATAAGGATTTTGAATTTCCATGACGAATCATCTCTGCTTACTTTTCACGGAGTTTCATAAATTATACGCACATATAGTTAAAACTCGCTGATTCACTTTTAAGTTAAGAAGTTGTTTTGTAATGAATGTACACATGAATGTGGTAGGTAGGTAATTAAAGGTACCCCGTAAGAAAATTTCCTATTCTATTCTAAAACGTACATATAACGGTTTGTCATTACGAGATTATTAGATCATTATCTAACAGTTAGTAACTACTAACTAAGGAATATTGCGTTCGATAATTGATTATTTTATTAGTCACGTACATAGGTATCGCATAATATAATCACGTAATAATTACCAACAAAATTGCACAATAGGTAGGTATACGTTCCCTACTCAAAGTAGAAACAAGCAGCGTTTTTTGTTAAAGGCTCCATTCACGGACTGCATCCCACATAATGATGAGAGAAATCCTGAGCCGCCACGCGTATTTTAAACGCAAACAACGTTAAACATTTACGTGCGTGTGTTGAATTAATTGTTTGTTTAGCTTTTAAAATTTTACTAATACGGTAATACACGTATCCGTTGAAGTAGGTACTTATGTAAATAGGCTCTATATGCTAATCTATGCCTATAATTTCGAATTATCTAGACTGTAAAGGATTTTTGCTCTACCTTTATAAACACGTGTGAGGAGGTAAAAATTTATACATATTTAGATCGTTTATTAACTGACCCGGTTTACTTCGCACTGTTACTACTAAAAACACTTAAGTATTGTTAATAGTCATACACCTATAGGTAATACAAAACTTGTACTTTATTTAGAGATATTTTTAAACTGAATCTGCGGATCGCTCGTATGTTCATTGACCATTGTTTAATATTCCATTGTTGAATCCGTTCAGACATCACAGCAGCCAATTAAAGTTATCTATCGAATCGACTATCGACAACGCCATGGCTGCACGTTCTAACAAGTATGTAAGTGCGAAAGTGACGCATGGCGTGATAGTCGATATAATTACAACCATGCTAGTCCTTCTGGACTAATAAACTATGCTTTCTTTATTGAACCACTCGACTCATTCCCATGCTTGTCGAGATCGAATCCCTTCCGTCGACCTAAGATATGTTTCTTGCACCTTATTTCCGACAACGTATGTACAATCTCACAAAATCTCAGCAAAGAGGGAAATGTAATCGAAAAACAGCAAACAATCTGACAAGTCAATAATACCTAACGGACTCGCGCCCGCATTGTGTATTTGGTACTTAGGTATAGGTAGTTATTTTTATTTATTGGCAACAAAAAGTATAGGTACAAACGCGTCGCCTTATCATGCATGCGCTTGAGTTGAGTAAGTACCAAAGCCAGTATTACGGGGTCGTTCACTTTTGGCGCGTTGCATTGGCGGAGAAAGCCGTGGGAAGTGCATAGTCCATGGCGTTGTTCTCGGGGGACATGGAAGGGTTAAATGCTTCGCTGACTTTCGCCTTCATCTGAATAAACATATTTATGGTATAAGCGTAAGTGCGGTAGGCACTGTAGGTAGGTATGTTTATGCGATACCTGTATAAATTCAGTTTTAATGATGTCTCAATAAATAATGAATAAAGAGTCTTGCTTGACACTAACAGGCCTTAGATCCAGCTCTAAATGTGGCATTGCGATCTAGGTGTTCTCAAGTGAAACGATCATAGGTATCATATTAGATAAACAGATCGTGTTAGGGAGGCTCACCGGTGGCGAGAAATGCCTTATTATGTTCACTTATGGTAGCTAATATAATTATTTTTACCGTCATATATGAATTACAACAGGAATGAAAGAATCTGTATCACTTATAAATTGAAAGAGATGTCATATACTACAAAAAGTGACCAAGGCCCCCAGACAGTGCCCAGAGCTGGGATCGAACTAACGATCTTCTGCTTTCATGCGACCAGGGCGGCCAGAGTCCGAAATTTGTCAAGTAATTTTAAATTTTTATATAGTTTATTATGTTTGTAGTTTGTTGTTTTCTTAGTCTTATTCTTATATTATAAATAATGAATGATTTAATTCATGCTTTACAATTGTACCTACAATTTGTATCAGGTTACTCATACACAATTAAGTAGGTGCATAAGAATGACATAAAGTTTTATTAATTCCAGTCCAATGTTTCATACGCGTGCTTGGTCTGGAGGCCGATTCCCACGTTGCGCGGAGCAATACGCGCGTACGTATTGAAGCATAACCAGATCATGGCCAAAACAAATCAACATTTTAAAATCTGAAATTCTGAATTGCCCCTGCAGTTGCGATATTGATTGAACATCTTAAAAATTGTAAAACTTTGTTTGGCAGCGTACCTTCGCCGCGGTGGCTACAACGTGTTCATGTTGGACTGGGGTGCGCTGTGCCAGCCGCCCTGCTACGTGTCCGCCGTGCACAACCTGCGACCGGCGGCGCGCTGCGCTGCCGAGGCGCTGGGCTCTCTGCGCCGCGCGGGGCTCCGCCCCGACCGCCTTACGTGCGTGGGGCACAGCCTCGGTGCGCACATGTGCGGCATCATCGCCAACTACCTTACCTTCCGGCTTAACAGGATCATCGGTCAGTACATATTAACGTAAAATTAATATCTATCCTATAATGAAAGAGTAACATGGTGAGCTGAGCGACACCTCTGTTCACCAAATCACATGGTTAAGACTTGTACTTGTACTTTAGAGCGAATTTTTTTATCACGAAGTGTAAAAGGCAGGTTGCAGAGGAGAGCGGAGAGGTATTGTTTGAGAGATGGTGCACATTTCTAGACGTTTTCAAATGTTTTGCCTGTACGCGCAGGTCTTGACCCCGCTCGACCGCTGATCCGCTCTGCGCCGGCGCTGCGGCTGGACCCGGGCGACGCGCGCGCCGTGCACGTGCTGCACACCAACGCGGGCCGCTACGGCGAGGCGGCGCGCCTCGGCCACGCCGACTTCTGCCTCAACGGCGGCCGTAGCCAGCCCTTCTGCGAGGACACGCCCAGTAAGATACAAATCTTCACCCACTAATAACATTATCAGTGGCGAAACGTCTATAGAACTCTGTTTTTTAACGGGCTACTTATATTGAGATACGAGGGGTGATTGGAAAGTTCACGGCCTAAGTATGAAATCAAATCCAAAGATTTTATTTATTATTTTTATTTCTCTACGTAAGTAGTCCCCGTCGAGGTCTTTGCACTTATTCCATCTGGATTCCAAAGCCATTACACCACTTTTGAAGAAACTTTCCTCCAGGTCTTCAAAATAGGTGTCCCTTGGCGGGATAACAACTGAATAATGACAATTCAACATGGCGGCAGAAAAGAGTAAAATAGTACCTAGATTGAACTATTCAATATGTATTCAATCTGCCCTCGTAGAAGGGTACATTACTACCCTTAGCGTCACTTGCACCATCCAGGGTTAGCGACATAACCTGGAGTTAATCATTTTTTGTATGGGATTTGACAGGTTAACTCCGGCTTAGTGGCTAACCTTGGGTTGTGCAAGTGGGCCTTAGGGGTTAGAACGTTAGAAGGGTAAAACCTAGGTACACGAATATCGAAGGAAAAGAAAGAAAATTAGCTCGGACATTCCCAACTATGTTTAAATCAACGAGTAAAGGACGGTCGCTTTAGATAATGAAAGTATATTTATTTACCTACCTATCTATACGTATAAACAATTTTGGAATGCAGTTATTATTAATTTCAACATAATCGTTATAATTAACACTCGAGGCGCGCACCCAATTAAAAGGTTGCGGGTGGGGGTACCTATGTGTACCTAACTACATATAGGTACCTAGGTACTATAATAAGCCAAATGGTGTAGGCACCTACTTGTGCAAGTTGATCGTGTTGCGAAGTGCGGGCTGCCGGACCAACGAATATTCGACTCAGCGGGACATTGAATGCATCACCATGGCCTACCGCTGCTATCATTCCGTTTTTTGCTTGCACTTTGCTTTTAAAATCCAAATTATGTACGTAGAGTTCAGACTTCCTAAAGGAGCAAATTTATAATAATATATGGTGGTTGTTTACAGACGAGGCGCTATGCAGTCACATCTGGTCCATCTGCTACCAGGCGGAGAGTTTATTCAGTCCACGAGCGGCCGCGCCGTGCGGACGGCGCTGCTCCGTGCGTGTGCCGCCTTCCAGGGCGTCGGCGTTGCCCGTGCTGCTCGGGCAGCCCGCGCCTATGACGTGAGTCAAGTGCACTTGTAAATTCGCACCTGGACTAACTGCTACCTTCTACCTGCAGTGATTATTCAGTGCACGTTCGGCGGCACCGTGCGCCTGCTACTTGGCCAGCCCGCACCTAGAGTCAGACCAAGCTAACTTTGCCTCGATTTTAATATTAGAGACTGCGCAAGTACCTATTATTCAGTTAACGACCTCCTAGCCTAGTTGATAGTGACCCTGCCTACGAAGCAGGAGGTCCCGGGTTCGAATCCTGGTCAGGGCATTTATTTGTTTGTTTATCAAGAATTGTTCGTGAGTTATGGATGTTTTCTATGTATCAATCTATTATATATACCTACCTATCGTCGTCTAGTACAGTCAAGTGCAAAAATATAGTTCGACACAATACTCATAAATATGGTACTACGCTCTTATTACACCGGCATAAGGTGCTATGGGACAAATTTTTGAGTAAGTTGTGCACCACCATATTTTTACACTTGACTGTACCCACAACACAAACCTTATTGAGCTTACCGTGCGACTAGGTCGATTTGTGCAAGATTGTTCCACAATATTTATTCTATTTTATTTTATTTATTTATTGTAAACGTCAAACTTGTACGAAATTATGACGTTTACTAATTAATTTTACCGTTGTGGTATCAATACAATCGATACAATTCGGACTCTATGAACTGAATGCACGTATATCTGTATAGTCGGATCCTCACCTGAGCCGTACCTATGCTACCAGCCGATCAAGGCTTTACATACATATATGTTACATTCCAGAGCTTCGGGCGCCTACTGCGTGGAAGACTTCGTGCCGCCGTTCTGCTCGCACGTGGCCGGCGTGTCGGGCGACCCGCGCTGCTGCCTGGACGCGCAGTACGCGGCGGCGGCGGCGGCGGCGGCGACGGGCGAGCCGCCGCGCAAGCGCCCGCGCCCGCTGGTGCGCCTCCGCGCGAGGAGGGTCAAGAACATGGAGGTTGACTCCAGCGAGGTTCAGGAGTTAACTTCAAAACTAACTTAGGTACAGTCAAGTGCAAAAATATGGTTCGACATAATGGACTCATAAATATGGTACTACGCTCTTATTACACCGGCATAAGGTGCTATGGGACATATTTTTGAGTAAGATGTGCACCACCATATTTTTACACTTGACTGTACATAGGGCCCTAGCTGCCGCATAGAATTTTTCTCAAAATGCTATGCAGTCGACTTTTCCGGTTACAAATTAAGTCGTAAAGTGCTTTGTTTATGGTCAATCAAAAAATTTGAATTTTTTGACAGAACAGTTTCATACAAATTCCATTATTTGTCGAGCTCCAAACTTTTATGAAAGTTGCAAATGTCATATAAAATGAAGGCATTGGCCCTTAACAGCCAAAACAGGAGGCCGGTGGATATTATTATAATGTTGGTACAGCGACATTTTAGTTATTTTGAATAGCGTATAAAAAAAACACAATTTAATTTTTTTCTTACGAAAAAAATGGGTGCCATGGCAAAACGCCCCCGCTGCAACTATGAAATTGAAAGTTCCGTTTTTATATTTTAAAAGCACTATACCTACTTAACTCATCCGGAAATCATTTGCAGGCTTCTTATTCATTTAAACGGACACATAATATCCAGCATGCAAATTCCCTTTTTCCGTGCCTCGACAAAAATGATAGTACATTACTGTGCTGGTGCACGGAGCATGCGCCCGCCTGTGGGTGCAACACGCCATACACACGATATTTTTCAATAGGCGTGCGCCCGCTCAATGTACTATCGCGTTCAAAATTACATGGGCAATTTATAAATTAATTTATGCACTTTTGAACGCGTGTGTAACCGCGCCCACGAGCGGAAGCCCGTACATTGATGAAAAAAGATGTCTGCCACCGTTTTTATAGTCTGACTTGCAAACACAGTCTGACAGTAGAATTAATTATGAATTTATATTTACTTATCTCTTCTTTAACTCGGCAGGCATATAAATTTAAAAAAAACTTTGAGACTGGTTGTTAGACTATAGCAGCACAATCACGCAACATACAGACCTACTCACCCAAGCTGGCGCTGAAACCGTATGAAACTGACATTCATTTCATAGACATTCCGCGCCAGCTTTCGTCAATCGATCTGTACTTAGGAACTTTAACTAAGGTTAAGGCCAGTACAAATTATTATACTGCATAATTACTTCTGCCAACATGTCGTCTGCAATAGTTAGAACGACGGACTCTATTTTCAAGTTGCGGTTCATTACATTAATGGTTGCCTTTCTTCCGATTTGGCTAACTGACATTTCAGTTTCGTTTTTTTTATGTTTAATTTTATTCACATATATTTCATTTCATTCCGCTTTATTTATGGTTAAAGATTATAATTTCATACAGACTAATATTTTGCTTACAGAAAGAAAGTTATAGGTAATTAAGTGTAAATTATAAATAATTATTTATTAGCGATGTGTTTTGACGAATGTGAAAATATCAATACCATTGGACTATTTATACTTTTAGATTTAAATGTGTATATAAAAATAAATAGTAATGAGACTTTAAATACAAGGATTAAAACCAACTTAAAAAAGAAATTAAATTGTGTTCCTTAACATAACGTATAAGTAATTGTAGATTAGGTATAAGTAATTGTTATGCAGGTTGGAGACTTTGAGCCAAAGAAGAAAAATAAATTATATATATATTGCTAAAAAGGTGCAGTTTCATTTAAAAAAAATACAATTCCTTAAAAGTGTTTATTAGGTATAAGAGAAACATTGTAAAATTTCATAAGGTTCAATTTATACATACAATTTTGAAAGCTAATAATGACTAATAATGATGTAGGTAACCAGTATAAACGAAAGGAAGAATTCTTTGAATGCATGAATGTTACCTCCCTATTGAGACGGTAAAAAAATAAATACTAAGCAAATATTTGTCGTACCTACGACTAAATGTATAGTCAGGTAAACCACTTTATTAGCAGTAGGTAGAAGAAATAACTATAGTCATCAATCATCATTTCGGGTCATAGGCACTACTACCCAAAAAGGACAGAGTGATTTTCTCTGCCTATCTCCTCTCCTGTGACAAAGACGCTTGCCAAAATACACTTCGTCTCTGCAAAATCGCGCATCTACATAAATCAGCAGTGCAATTAAGCTGTTCTAGCTCTTAGTGACATGATTCTATCTAATTATATTTCATATAATTTAAAAGCTACCTTAATATGTATTCTTTTAAGTTTTATCAAATTCAATAAGACAAAATTATTTTATTTCACTAACAACCAGATTCGTCAAAATGCACTGTTGATTTATAAAGGTGTGCGATTTTGGTAACGCGGACTGTATAATCTAAACAAGACTATCCTCGTCCTGCCCAATGTGATTCCTAAAGGACATATTTAACTTTTAGCAAGTTACGAATAAAAGTCCAGTATAGGTTGAGGTTACGTTAGATCTTCTCTGTTTTTCCTTAATACGTGAAACAAAGGAAAATCAACTGTATTTCTTAAATAATTGGGTTTGAATTTCGATGGCTTTTTCTGAGTATGATGGGCAGGAGGAGGCTATATCGAGGGATTGAATAAGTGTTTCAGTAATACACGTAAACATTAATAACAAAAGAAAACCTAAAACTCCGGGGCACATGTCACGCAGTTTCACTGTCAGCTCTTGTTGCCGGCCATGAGTAAAGAGAGCAGAGCAGCCTTTTCCTTCTCCTTCTTGCGCACTACGTCGAGCGCGCGGTTCTTCCACGTGCTCTTACGCAGTTTGATGGGCCGGCTGCCGACGTAGCGACCTGTCGCGACAAATAAGTATGCTTTAGATTAGGGATGCTACGGAGCTTCGGCATCGGTTCCGATTGATTGGTGCGCGGGCGCGTGTCTATAAGTATAAACAGGTTTCGACTTGTCTCCCTGAGACCCCACGTGTCCGATGACGATTATTTAACTCACTATCTTCACCTCTGGTTCCGATTTCGGCTCCGGTTTCGGTTCCGATAAAACCACCACCGTAACATTCTTAGTTTAGATCAGCTGATAAATTGATTAACTTAAGATAATTTTAGAGCCACACGTAGACATTAGATGCTTTTGTTACATTTTATACAAAAATAGCATTAAACGATTGTAGGAAAATCGTCTGGAGAAAGACCTCGATAGCTTATGATGAATTGGTGGTGTGGATAGATATCCTTCAGAGCAGATTTATCTACTAGCGGGATCAAAATGCAAAGAACAGACAAAGAAGAAACTACCGTCCATCTCCTTCATGGCCTTGATGAAGTCGCCGGGGTCCTTGAAGCTGACGAAGCCGAAGCCCTTGCTCTTGTTGGTGCGTTTGTCTCTGACCACCTTCGCGCGTTGGAACGAGGTGTATTTGCTAAACGTTCGCGTCTGGAACAACAGGGGCATTAGTGACCTAACTTACGCTGTAAGAATTTTATCGTAATCGTTTTAAAAAGAATAATGATAGAGGCAGACAACAGACGGTCGCTAAAAAGCGATATTTTGTAGACAATTAATGGGTAACAGAAACAAAGGAATTTAATCTGAAAGAGTAGTTGTAGAAAAAGTACTCTAGTACTTATGCCTAAAACTTAGCAAACGTCTGTTTTAGGTTCTGTCTTTAACCACGGGTTTGGTCTCGATAGCTCAGTTGGAAAAGCGATGAGCTGTTATCTCAGAGTCGCGGGTTCGAGTCCCGCCCGAGGTCATGTATTTTTCCACTTTTCCTTTCTTTCTAAGAAATTTATTTGCTCCGTTATTAGTACGCGAACGGTGGACGCGATTGATTGGTAATAAATAAATATTATGGGACAATCTTACACAAATCGACCTAGTCCCACGGTAAGCTCAATAAGGCTTGTGTTGTGGGTACTAGGCGACGATATATATAATATAATAGATAGATACATATAAATACATAGAAAACATCCATAACTCAGGAACAAATATTCGTGATAAACACACAAATAAATGCCCTGACCAGGATTCGAACCCGGGACCTCCTGCTAATAATGCGGATAGTGTTGCGGGGATACCGACCAGCAGCTCGTCGGTGACGTCGTTGCCGAGGTCGCCGCAGAACATGCGGAAGTCGTCGTCGGGCCAGTCCAGCAGCGTCACGTCCTCCCACACCTGCCCGCCCGCCGTGCGGACCACCTGCCGACGACATCACATCTACATATAGTCAGACAACCCAAGTCTCACAGTAGATCTTTTTTTAAATTATATGCTTCCCTTTTTCGCTCGTGAAAAAAGATACTGTCAGACTATAATAATACTCCTTGCCACTGGAGCATAGGCAAAAAAAGTTCACCTCCATTATCTACCAATCCGACTGATAAAATCAGTTAGCTAGAAAGTCTAGATGGTGATATGGTTATCACTAATGGGAGGATGCAAATTCTTTTATAATGTCAATGTTTGGCATTACTAGAAAATACGGTTTGTTTTGCTTTCGTCACCCGCCCAATAGTTATCAGTGTTATCACACAATCCTGTAATCCCAAAATCTGTTTATAATCCCGTAATCTTAATGGCCAAACTATGGCCCACAGCTCAAATTCGACCTGCGAGTAACCCCATGGTGTGATCAAAGAGAGTGTCATATATGTATATACGTAATTGTCACGTTTATATGAGCTTTAGTATGCAGTCAACATTGTCAGCGTGGTGAAACAAAACCAATGCTGTAATTTATAGCTGGATATTCACCCATAGATATAGAATAAAATAACTATTCTTTTAACAAGTTAATGCACCAACCAATACAAACTTGAGACAGCGCCCCACAAACTTATGATCCCCGATCATATCACCGCCCGTTACCTCTTTTGGAATATGCTTTTGTCGCGTCCGCAATGGTTGGATTGGGTGGGTATCCAGGTAATTTAATATTCCTTTGAAACTTAGAATTTGAACACCTACCCAGAGATCAAAATGAGTTCAATAATAGTTACCTTCCGATGTTTCTTCTCTTTCTTGGCCTTGGGCTGTACGGTGTCAGGTGCCGCCGCGACCACTTGCACCGGCACCGGCACTACCGGCACCACCGGCACCACCGGCACCACCGGCGCGGGCGGCGGCGACGGCGCGCGAGGCGGCGTCGGCGCGCGCAGGGGCGGAGGCGAACGTTTCTGAACATTACGCAATAACAATCAGACCATACACTTAACCGTAAACATTCGTGGCACGACTTGCAAGTTGCACGCAACTCAATCAATGAGCTTATTGCTGTCCGCTGCCATTTCCCCAAGGATACATCATAAAGTATGGTCATGTGTGACCCTTGTCCGACCAACTACGTAACTAAGTAAACTTGTCTACGTGCGCGTTAAATTGTGAAGTAGGTACTATAAAAACGAGGCTAATTTTTGTATGTTTCAGTATTATAAAGCTGTAAAAAAATCTGTCCTCTCACTTCTCCAGATTTTCATCTTTCGGGTACGAAACTCTAAATACAATACAAATACTCTTTATTGCACACCTCAATAGAAGTCGGTAAATATACAGAGAAATAACCGCTGTAACCCAACTCAATCGATAACTAGGTAACAATCATCGAAATTGCAATATTTTATCAATAGTATCAATAACATTATTTGGGAAAGTGAGATATAAACGCGAATAAACAAACGTATGTAAACCCGGCTATTGAAATGCTTCAAGTCTAACCAAATTACACATACCCTCTTTTTGCTCTCATGTTTTTCCTTATCTTTGTCATCTTCCTTGGTCTGTTTGTAAAGCTTGGGTGCTGCGGAGAGCACGACGGGCTGCGGCTTGGGCGGCGGCGGGGGCGCCAGCTGCGGGCCTGGCATGCCTGACCGGAGGAAGTGCATGGGGAAATCTGGCATGCCACCGGGCCTTAACCGTTGTACCTAGCAAATAATGTGAATACTACAATCAAGATATGTTGTTGTACCTATGGTTGTATATTTAACTTCTTTTTTTAGCCAAATCATCAAAACACAGGTTTCTCGCTTATATATATGCCATCTTTGGAAGGCTAGCCGCCTTTAATCATGCTAAGGGTGCTGTAAGTAGATGCTGAGTATTAAAGTCAATTTTGCCACAATAATAAGAACACAAGAATTATGTTTAAAAATAGCAATAGCAAGTTGAATTGCAAGGCCTAGTTTTATACTGTATGGTGATTGTTGTAACTTACAGAGGCTGGAATCATCATGTTAGGCATGGACGGCGGCGGAGGCGGCGGCGGCACAGCAGGAAACATCATCCGGGGCATCATGTTCATGTTCCCTGGCATGTTGCCCATGTTGGGCTCAAACTGCAGCATGGCCGGTGGCGGCGGCGGCGGCGGGATGGCCCGCTCCAGGCGCTGTTGCACCGCGCCATACGTGCCTGCGCTGATCACCCCCCGGAGTCCATGCTCGCCAGAGATCTCTGCTTCGAACCTGAAGATAATTTGTGACTAATATACACATTATGTTCCTCAAATTCTGCTATATGGTAACTTCAAAGGTACTATAAATGTTTGTACATACTTTGTTACATGATTACACTGTCTATTATTATTTTATTACGATGATTTTTATTTGTTCAAAAGAAATAATCCCATCATCAGATCAAATAAGTAAGCTGGGTTCACAATTAGTAGCTACTTCCCTCACCCTCCTCCCTACATTAGAGCCCACGAATTACCAGGCTTGGTAACAAAGAGTTTCAATTTTCAACTGACGTGTGTACAGCAACGGTTAAGGGTATCTTTGGATTCTTCACTTTAACAAGGTTAAATATTTCGCATAAGAGGTTTTAGGCTTTGAAGGCTTTCCCTTCAGATCGGCATTTGAATTCAGTCAACAAGGGTTTTGGCATATTGAGGTTCTCGGTATAATGATAATAAACTAGGTTAAGCAGATACTGGCAAACTTTAGAGAGAGATAGATGTAGTTTGGTTGCCTTAGCTTTTTTAATATATCAATAAATAATTAACCAGCACAATCAATTTATTTTAGATGGTTCAGATAATTGATATTGACATGCAGTTCTTCATTTAGGCTTATCAAAGGTAAAAATAATTAATGGCAGAAACTACAGCTCAGTTTAAGGTTGTATGGTTTTTGGTTACTATGTGTATGGGTGATAATAACTTCAAGGTATTTATAAGCCTGCCCCAGATACTTACCTAGACATTTCATCTTGCATCTGTTGGTATTTGTTGGAGTCGTCCATGGTGCCTGTACTGCCTCTCCAACCTTAACCTTAAAGCAGTCCAAAAGAATTACGTACTAACGAGAAAATACGTTTATGACATCAAATTATAGTGCGCTCGATACGTACACTTTGGGACATTTTCAAAGGATTTTTTTAAATCAAAGTTCAACAGAGAACAGAGATGTCGTTTTAGGAAAATCGTTTTCAGAGTAACAGAAATCACAGATCACAGAGACGTCAGAGACATTTTATTTGACAATCAATTGAATGATGATGAATGAATGATAAACGTAGTGAACTAGTGAAAGTAGGGAACGACGGGTGCCACTAATCCGCATCCCGCGAAAGAGCAGCCCAATAACCAGCGCCCCAATAATTGGCGACCCAATTATCCATGTACATTGTGGTCGCCAATTATTGGGGCGCCGATTATTGGGCTGCCTTTTCGCGGGATGCGAAAAAAGTCGATTCTGGCGCTTCGCCGGCCGCTACCGCGGCACGCTCGTTTCCCTCGCTTGGCTCGCGCGCTGTTAGGTCGCAGTTCTACCTAACACTCCTCCTGACTTCGCTCGTCGTCGTACCTAACCGACCTGCCTTAACATTCGATCTAATGGGTCTATATAAAAGGCAGACAAATAATCGGCAGCCCAATAATTCGTGTTAATTTTTTTGGTTTTGGATTATTGGGTTGCTGTTTATTGTACTGTAAAAACTGTGGCTTCGGATTATTGGCCTGCTACCGAGCTTGTCCGACCCGATAAAAGGCAGTCCAATAAATGGCAACCCAATAATTAATGTACTATAGTTACATCGATTATTTGGTTGCCGATTATTGGCCCGCTTCGAGATTGCTCGACCCAAGAACAGGCAACCCAATAATCCATGTACATCGTGGTCGCCAACATTGGGTCGCCGATTATTGGGCTGCCTTTTCGCGGGATGCTGATTAGTGTCACAACTAATGACAATGGCCTTAAAAAAAAAAGACGAAAAAAGGGCGGGAAACTTCGTGCGCGGTGGACGCGGTTTTCTATTCTCGTGTTGTAAATTTAATTTTAAATAGGATTGGAGTTTGTATTTAGTGTATATATTTGTAGATTTAGTATTACTTTTTTATTTCATTTAGTAGTTACGTGTATATATATCCTGGTAAGTGCTAATTTTAAGTAAATTCTGGAGGGGGATAATCGGCCCCCCGACGACCCTGGGGGATTGATACCCCCAGGGTCAAATGATGTAAATAATGTAAATAAATCATCCATAGAGTTATTAATTAAAGCTATGGAGTCATCCATGGACACCGATGCTTCGGTATCATACACAGATGTTAGTTTAAAAAGAAAACATCTTTCACGATTATGCAATACGTGTAACAAACGTAAACGCAAAAGTACATCAGGAAAGATAAGACAGACCGATTGTATTTGCGCAGATATAAGTAGTAGTCAAACCATTACAAATCGAGTCGTCCCTAACCAGATTTCAATCCCTATTGTTAACCCGGATGTTGATATTACTACAGATAAAACTAATTCTGACACGGTTACCCCCTCTCCCAGTCGGGTGCCTGTTGGTCGAGTTCATTACCAACAATCTGATATTTCACCATTTGTAGTGCATGTACAAAAAGAAGGTAACAGTGAAGGCACAACTCTACACCCCATCACATTTGGTCGGTTCATGAAACAAAATGGCGTTCAAGGAGTTGAAAATTGTAGTTTGAAACGAATAGGCAGAAACCGAGTCAGCATGGCTTTTGCAACCTTTACGGATGCAAACAATTTCTTGAATAATGAAAACTTAAATAAAAATAATTATAAAGCTTTTATCCCAACTTTCAATGTGACACGCATGGGGGTCATTAAAGGTGTACCTATTGATTTGACCGATGATGAAGTTCAATCTTCCATTAGTTTGCCGATTGGTTGTGGGCCAATTTTAAAAATAAGAAGGATAAGAAGGAAAGCAGTTGTTAATAATAGTAACCAATTCATTAATACTGGTACTGTAATTTTAACGTTTGATGGACAAGTACTACCAACTAGGGTTTACATGTGCTATATGGCTTTGCCTGTGGAACTCTACATCTACCCCACGGTGCAGTGTTATAACTGCTGCCGCTACGGCCATGTCAAAAACCAATGCAGATCTTTGCCAAAATGTTACAAGTGTGGCCAAGGTCACCCTGGAGACACCTGTAATGTTGAAGAGGACGATTACTGGTGTTGCTTGTGCAAGGGATCTCATCAAGCCACCAATAGAAAATGCTTGGAATACAGTAGACAAAAAGCTATCAAGGAAACAATGAGCAAAAACTGTATCTCGTATATGGAAGCTACTAAATTTCACCCGCCAGTTTCAAAAGTATCGTATGCTGAAGCCTTGCTCACAGCAGCATCGGCACCGTCCTCACAAACACTATATAATAATTCTCAAATAAATCAAATATCAGCACCATCATTGAGCACTCATTCACACAAAAAAACGATATTCCTTAAACCTAAAACACATGCAAAGCTTGATAAAGGATATGATAGGTATGCTCATTCGGGGGTGCGGAGCTGGTAGACCTCCCCGTGGTGCATCCTGGGAGGGGGAGAATGGCCCGCTCAGTTGGCAGCGATGGCTATTCTCCCTCTGCGAACTACCAGACTGGAGGCGGTGGCAGTCGAGTCTCTCCTGCGTGGGCGCTAATGCCGGGTTCGTTTGGGAAAAACTGCTCCCAGCATGCCTCAGCTCATCTGAGGTGGCAGGGGACGCAGTTCTCGCCCAGTTGGGCGGGTGGGGGTGCGGACGCACCGATACCCACTTTTGTGGGGAGCTGCTCCCAGCACGCCTCAGCCTATCTGAGGTGGCAGGGGAGGCAGCATGTGAGGGGCTTGTGGGCTCCAATGACCCTCAGGGCTATGCCGGACAGGGCCTCCCACACCGGACAGGCCTGAGGGGAGGAGCCAGACGAGCAGAAAACGGCGGCCGGCGGTGCCGCGTGGAGACAACCACAACGTAAAAAACCCTAATCCCAAGGTGTGGCTGGCGTGCCGAAGGGATGAGTGGCTGGGGGGAGCCCAGTCACTAGCGCCGCAAAGGGGGGCATATCCCTTTAAAATAGCTAAACATGAGTGGCCAATACATAGTAAAACTACCCCAGGAGGTTCCAATCCTCTGTGTCACCACAGAACGGGCGACTGCCCGTACTGTGGTGACATGCCGCCCACCGTATTCTGGGGGGGCACACCACTCCAGGACGAAACCAAACGACTCTGGCAAACGATCAACGGATACCGATGCTCACGATTTGGATCTGCCGCTTAGGTTAAGCGGAGGAGGAGATGCGGAGGAGGCTGTGATCGAGCCCTCCCCGAAACTTGCACACGGAGGAGAAGATGCGGTCAGCGAGGAGGCGGTATATACCCTGTCCTCACCCGGGCTTGCCCTGCCCTCTCCTAAGCCCGTTCCAACGGGGTACCGTCCACTGCGGGACGCGCTTGGGCGTTACATACGCTATGCCGCGCCCGACACTGTAACGGGGGCAGAGGATGCGCCTGTGCCTTCAGGGTTCAGGCAGTTCGTGCGTCCTTCCACTCCGAGAACGAGAGTTTTTACCGGGAGGACGGCCGGCCCCCGCGGAGTGGAGACGACTCAGTCACCTGAGAGAGAGGAGTTCTACTCCCCCTCAAGGCTGGACAGGCGTGACTTGTTTGGCGAGGGAGAAGCCGACACCGGTGACTCGGAGGGCTCGGTGGATATGGGTCCACCAAAGGCACTAGCGGAGCCCTCAACCTCAGGCATGGGCCAGAAGTTTTGGGGCTCGAGGCCCGACAAACGACTCGCGGATGAGCTCGTGCTTTCTTCCGGCTCAGAGAGCGACGCGGGACTCTTGTCGGGCACTGCCACTGCCAAAAGAGGCAGGAAAGGCAAAGGAGGGGGGCGCCGCATCGGCCCTAGAAACAAGTCCGATGCGCTTGGCCAAACACCCATCGTCCCAGTCGAGCGCATAAGGCTCAGCTCGCGCTCACCGATAGCCAAAGTGCAGGAGTCGGAAGTGACCGACCGACCCGGCTCTGGGAGCCCCAAAAGGACCGACGAGGGAGCCGAGGCAGACTCGGCACGGAGTGGCGGCTCCCTGGAGGAGGGCAGAACTCCGCCAACCACTACGGCGCACGACACGGGCCTTGCCCTGGCAAAGCAGGAGCTGAACCGCCTCAGGCGGGAGGAGCTCCAGCGCAAGGCAGAGGAGGAGGTGGCAAGCCTCACGCGGTCGTTGGCGTCTCGAGAGTCCCCAAAGAGTGGCGGGACACTTCCGGGCCCACCCGACACAGAGGAAGCGGACGGCACTGCGGTCTCACTCCACGAAAAGGTGAAGAACAGCCTCAAGATGGTTGAAATGGTGGCCACTAAGTCCGCCAACCTGAAGGGGACATTTGTGCGCGCTCTAAAGACAGCTGTCACCTCAATCGGAGAAGCGTTTGAGGACCTCAAAGAGCGCACATCCTCTGAAGAGACCCGACGGCTGCAGAGGCTAAATACTAACCTGAGGGCGGAGGTCAAGGATCTGCGTTCCGAAGTGGAGGAGCTGAGAGCGGAGCTTCGAGCCCACTTTAAAAAGCAGGTCCCGGTCTCGTCTCCACCTAAAAAGACACCACAGCCCGCCACTGCGCCCGCATGTTGCGATACGGACGAACTAGTCGAGGCAATCACGGCCAAGGTAGGGCGGATCCTTGACGAGAGGCTCGGAGCCCTCGAGCGCGATGGCAGGCTTCTGCCAGCCAAAACGGGGCAGCCCCCACCGGCTGCAGACCGGGGACGACAAGCCGCGCAAACGGCCACACGGGGGAGAACGGTAAGGCAAACGCCTACCCGAGGTCCCCCAAACTACACTACTGAACCCCAAAAGGGCGGGACGAAAAAAGGAAAGGGCAAAAAGAGTGCGCCAAAACCGGCAGAGAAGGCCACTGCCACCTCGAACCCTCTTCCGCCCACGACCGAACCCCCTCGCCCAGCGGCCGCAACGTCCACTGACGAGGGCTGGAAGGTGGTCGGCGGCAAAAAGGAAAGGAAGAAGGCGGCAGGGAACAAGGCGAAGGCCCCCCAGCCAGCGGCGCAACGGGCAAAGTCTAAGGCCCGGAAACTTCGCCCTCCCCGCTCGGCAGCTGTGGTGCTAACCCTGCAGCCAGAGGCCGTAGAGAATGGCGTCAGTTACGCCCAGGTGATCTCCAGGGCAAGGGAGATGGTAGACCTAGAGCAGCTCGGCATCACCGCCTTGAAATTTAAGAAGGCAGCCACTGGCGGCAGGGTGCTGGAAATCCCAGGTGCAGCCAGTGGCGAAAAGGCTGACTCGCTGGCCGAAGCGTTAGCCAAGAACCTGGGGACTGACGTCCGAGTCTCCAGGCCGGTGAAGTGCGCGGAACTGCGACTCACAGAGCTCGACGACTCAGTGTCGCCTAGCGAGGTGGTTGCTTCGGTCGCGAGGGTCGGTGGCTGTGCGGAGGGACAGATTAAGGCTGGAGAGGTCAGACAGGATGCCTCCGGCCTCGGTACGATCTGGCTCCGCTGCCCAGTCAGTGCAGCCAAGAAGGTGGTGGAGGCCGACGGTGGGCGGCTCCAGGTAGGGTGGGTCCGGGCCGCAGTAAAGCTGCTAGATCAGCGTCCCATGCGGTGCTACAAATGCCTCGAAAAGGGGCATGTTAGGGCAAATTGCACCAACGACGCTGATCGCAGCGATGGCTGCTACCGCTGCGGCAAGCCCGGCCACAGAGCGTCCAACTGCTCGGAGGCGCCACACTGCGTTGTGTGCGAAAACGAGGGGAGCAAGGCAGATCACCTGCTTGGGTCCAAGGGGTGCCTAACTGCAACCTCTGCCCCGAAAAAGCCGAAGACGAGGACTGGAGCCGCCCGCCGGACCGCATCCCAGCCCACGAAGTCCCCAGCCACCGATATGGAGACGCAGGAGGTGGATCCAGCGCCCCTCGAGTAACGTAGATGGCTATACGTGTGCTCCAGACGAACCTCAACCACTGCGCCAGGGCCCAGGATCTCTTGTTCCAATCTCTGGCGCAGTGGATGATCGGGGTTGCCGTGGTCGCTGAGCCATACTCGATCCCGTCCCGTGATGACTTCATGGGTGACGTGGACGGGACGGTGGCGCTGGTGGTGCGAGCGATGGCGGGTGTTCTTCCGCCTTCAGCTGTGACCAAAGGGAAGGGGTATGTGGCGGCGCTATGCGGAGAAATATGGTTTGTCGCAACCTATTTCTCCCCAAATCGCTGTCTGGCCGACTTCGAGCGATTTTTAGACGAAGTGGGGGCGCTAATCGGGCGGCTCTCTCCGCGTCCCGTGATCGTTGCCGGAGACTTCAACGCGAAGTCCACAGCATGGGGTTCTCGGGTGACAAATGCGAAGGGAGCCACGCTCGAGGAATGGGCTGTTGCGGCAGGGCTGGCAGTTCTGAACGAAGGAACGGCAAACACGTGCGTTCGACAACAGGGTGGTTCCATCGTGGACATAACGTTCGCGAGTGCTGCCCTGGCGCGCCGTGTTCAGGGTTGGGAGGTCATGGTGGGGGTGGAGACGTTGTCCGATCACCGGTACATACGGTTCGAAGTCACCACCTCGGGCACCTCGTACAACCCAAGCCGGACGGGCCCGGTGGGGGGTGGCCCAAGATGGGCTCTCACCAAACTCGACCGGGAACTGCTCAAAGAGGCAGCGATCGTGGAGGCCTGGCTGCCCGTACAGGGAGCGGTGGTGGTAGAGGCGGAAGCATCTTGGTTCCGGGGGGCCATGACGCGTGTGTGTGACGCGTCAATGCCCCGGGCCAAGCCCGTGCCGCCGAAACCAAGCGTGTACTGGTGGTCCGCCGAACTTGCGCAATTGCGCGAGGGCTGCATAGCCGCGCGGCGCCAGTACATGCGCCAGAGGCGAAGAAGGAGGCCCAACGAGGACGAGATCCGCCGCTCCTACCAGACGTACAAAGACTCCAGGGCAGAGTTTGCGATGGCCATAGGGAAGGCAATTGAGGCGAGTCGTGCCGAGTTCCTGGAGACCCTCAATGCCGACCCGTGGGGTAGGCCATACAAACTTGTCCGGAGCAAGCTACGCGCATGGGCGCCACCGCTGACTCAAACGCTCGAGCCGAACCTCACGAACCGAGTGGTGGCAACGCTCTTCCCCGAGCGGGGCCCGCACACACCACCTACGATGGCGCCTCTAAGGGCGGAAGTTGTTGAGGAGGTTGGAGTCCCACCCATCACTCCAGGCGAGCTCAGCGCAGCGGTCCATCGGCTTAAGGCCAAGAACACGGCCCCCGGGCCCGACGGCATTCCGGGTCGTGCTTGGGTCTTGGCTTTAGACGCTCTGGGGCCAAGGCTGCTGCGGCTGCTTACTGCATGCCTGGAGCAGGGCTGCTTCCCCAACGAATGGAGGACCGGGAAACTGGTGCTCCTTCGAAAAGGCGGGCGGCCGGCGGACTCTCCAGCCGGATACCGGCCCATAGTCCTGCTCGATGAGGTGGGCAAGCTCTTCGAGCGGATAATTGCAGCTCGCCTCATCGAGCACATGGAGCGCGCAGGGCCGAATCTGGATGACAAGCAGTTCGGCTTTCGGGGGGGGCGGTCGACAGTGGATGCGATACTCCGGGTGAAGGCAATAGCGGAGGAGGCCGTTTCCCAGGGTGAGGTCGTCTTGGCGGTGTCACTAGACATCTCCAACGCCTTCAACACCTTGCCCTGGGAAGTCATCAACGAGGCTCTGCGCTTCCACGGAGTACCTCTCCACCTGTCGCGCATAGTAGCCGCCTACCTAGAGGGACGGGCGATAGTCTGGCCGGGGCGACGGGACTGGGGTCGGAGGCACATGTCGTGCGGAGTTCCGCAGGGGTCGGTGCTGGGACCACTCCTGTGGAACATAGGCTACGACTGGGTCCTACGGGGGGAAAACTTGCGTGGAGTCGGGGTCACTTGTTACGCCGACGACACGCTCGTGACGGCCAGAGGACCCAGCTACCGCGACGCTGCCATTCTGGCGACGGCAGGAGCCGCCCACTGCGTGGCCCGCATTCGCCGTTTAGGGCTGGAGGTGGCACTCGCAAAGTGCGAGGCCATCTGTTTTTACGGCCCGCGGAAAGCGCCCTCAGCTGGCGCCCAAATCATTGTGGGAGGAGTCCCAATTGCTGTCAAGCCGACACTGCTGTACCTCGGTGTCGTGCTTGACAGCAAGTGGAACTTTAAGGCACATTTCGAGCGCCTCGCACCGAAATTACTCCGTGCCGCGGCGGCATTTGGGCGTATACTGCCCAACCTGGGGGGGCCCAACTCAACGTGCCGCCGCCTTTACACTGGCGTAGTGCGCTCGATGGCGCTCTACGGTGCCCCTGTATGGGCGGATGCCCTCAGCAGCCACAACATCGCTCAACTGCGGAGACCGCAGAGAGCAATGGCGCTGAGGGTAATTCGAGGGTACCGCACGGTGGGCGCGGATGCCGCATGTGCTCTGGCCGGGTGTCTGCCCTGGGATCTCGACGCGCGAGCCCACGCAGCGTTGTTCCGCTGGCGTGCGGAGGCACGAGCCCGGAACAATCCACCGGCGCCACCGGAGGTGGAAAAGCGGCGCGAAGAGCTTCAGGGCGAGGCGAGGCAAATGTGGGTGCACCGGCTGGAACGGCCGAGGGCCGGCTCCCGCACCATTGAGGCAATTCGCCCAGTCCTCCACGACTGGGTCGAAAGGCGCTCCGGGGTTCTCTCTTTCCGACTGACGCAGGTACTGTCCGGGCATGGCTGCTTCGGCAGCTACCTGCACAAGGTCGCGCAGAGAGAACCGACACCGGAGTGCCACGCGTGCGGAGCTGGCGTAGACTCGGCCCAGCACACACTGGCCGAGTGTCCGGCATGGGAGGTGGAGCGGCAGGAAGTGATAGCCCAGGTGGGGCCAGACCTCTCGCTGCCGGCGGTGGCGCGGGCCATGGTGGCTAGCGAGGAAGGGTGGGAGGCTCTGCTCTCATTTAGTGAGCACGTCCTCAAACAGAAGGAGGCGGCGGAGCGCGAACGGGAAGCCCAGGCCGAGGCAGACCCGATGCGCCGCCGCCGCACAGGACGCAGGCGTGCCGCTCACGAGCGGAACCTGCCACCCTAACGATAGCTGGCGGGCGAGGGACACGAGAGCGCCCTTGCCCATGACGCCGGCTCTCGAGCAGGAGAGCGCGACTCTGTGTCCGGGAAGCGCTCCCACGGCGAGGATCGGTCGGCCCAAAGCCCGACCTTGCGACGGATCCCGCTCCGGGATGGCCACTGCGGGGCTGCGGACGGATCGCGCGAGCTTCCCCGGGACCCCGCTTTTGCAGCGGTGAGAGGACACCATGGGGTTTAGTGGGTAGGGGGGCCTCTTTACAGCCTCGAGTCCCACATAACCGACCAGGTTGCGCACCACCTTAAACCCGGCGGTATGCGTAAATGCATTCCCCATGTAAAAAAAAAAAAAAAAAAAAAAAAGGTATGCTCATTCAGAGTTAATAAAACAACCAGTAATAAATAGAGAAAAACCTATATTTAATAATAATAACAGTGATGATGATGAAACTAGTTTTGATGACATCATACAATCCTTAATTAAATTATTATCTAAGCCGCAAAAATCAAACTCAATATTACCGTCCAACGTTGGTCGTTGCTGCAGTAATAACCGCTTTATTTAATCTAAAACACCATAATAATGGATCACAGAGCCATAGTGGTTCAGTGGAACTGCCGAAGTCTAGTAAGTAAGAAACAAGATCTAATACACATTATTAATAAACATGATCCATTTCTCATGTCTCCAAGAGACATGGTTGAGAAATGATTCTGTTTTTAAAATGCCAGGATACTTCTGTCTGAGAGAAGACAGACCTGATGGGTATGGTGGTGTGGCCATTCTCATCAAAAATTCACTAACATATAATTATATCACACTCCCTGTACATAGTAATGAATTGTCTGTGATTGCAGTTCTTGTAAATAGTATTTGTTATGTATCATTATATTATAAAAAACCTAGCGATAATATTTTAAAAGAAATTGAGCAACTTTTTAAATTCCTCCCTAAGCCATATGTATGCTTAGGGGATTTTAACTGTCACCACGAGTTCTGGGGTTGTTCTCAAACATCATATTATGGTGAACAATTGTTGGATTTAATTACCTCTTGTAACTCATGCATACTTAACACAGGCTCTCCAACACGCCTAGCACGGACTCCTAGTGCAATAGATTTATCCATCTGCACCCCAGACCTTGCATCATCTCTGTTATGGTCTTCTGCAGAATCTACATATGGCAGTGATCACTTCCCTTTAATTATAACATTTCCTTTCCTCAAACCTTCAAAACATATCCGACAGCCCCGTTTAAAACATAAGTTGATAGACGAGAAGTGGAATGAGTTCAGGGAGGCTGTGGAAGATAAAATAAGTCAATTACCAGAAATAAATAGTGTAAATATATTAGAGTGTTCAAAAGCATTAACTACAACTCTTATTGAGGCTGCTAATGAAACTTTCCCATTAAAAAGTAATAAATCAGAGTTCATTCCATCTCCACCTTGGTGGGATTCAGAATGCACTCTTGCAGTCAAACATAGAAAGGCAGCAGAAAAAAAATATTGTCTAGAAATGACTGACCTCAACTTTGACAACTACTTAGATATTGCTAAGTCCACCAAAGAATTACTTAGGAAGAAGAAATTTGAGGGATGGCATAGATTTTGTAAATCCTTAAGTCCTAATGTATCATCTTCAATAGTCTGGCACAACATTAGAAGGTTTAGGTCAGCATTTAAAGATACAGAGAATCAAATATCTCCAATATTAGCAGAACAAGTTTTGGATCGCTTGGGGCCTCCCTATGTTCCTGAGCATCCCATAATTTTAAAGCCTCTAGTATTACACCATGATACAGTCGATTTAAATTCTCGTTTTTCACTCTATGAATGTTCTCTCGTCAACCAAAGACTCCGCGCCCGGTGAAGACGGGATTCCTTACTCTTTTTTGTCAAATCTTAATGATAACAGTTTGTGTTACTTACTTTCATTGATTAACAATGTAATGATAACAGGGTTTGTTCCTGCAGAGTGGAGGTCTCAAACATTGATCTTATTACAAAAACCGAACAAACCAAATTCTGACCCCACGTCATACAGACCTATAGCCTTATCAACGGTTTTAGCTAAAACTGCCGAACACTTAGTAAAAAATCGCTTAGAATGGTTTGTAGAACATCATAAACTACTATCTAGCAACCAATTTGGTTTTAGAAAAGGAAGATCCACTATTGACAGTTTAAGTATAATTACCACAGATATTAGATTAAGTTTTTCTAGAAATGACTCTTTAGTCGCTGCCTTCCTAGACATAAATGCCGCATACGACAATGTAAATATTTCAATTTTGAAAAATAAATTGATTCAACTAAATGTACCTATCCTTTTGACTAATTTTATAATAAATATGCTACACGAAAGGTATATAAAGTATCCTTTAGATGAGTCAGGAAATATTCACATAAAAAGAACAGTATGGAAAGGTGAGATGTATGGAAGTAAAACGACCGTGTATTGCTAATGCTGATTTATTACTGGTTTGACAGGGTGGCCGGCGCAAGCGCATAGGGTATACATATCTATACTTAGATGTAGGTGCACGTATACACATCATCCCTCCCACACTAGTCTTGAACCCTGTTGGCAATTTAAATTATTATTTATAACTAATGTTAACATATTTCTTTTTTTTTAAAACGACATCAAAAGAAGGCGGTTCTCAAGTGTATCAAAATCGGATCAGTAGTTTCCAAATTATGAACGAATACGTATAATTGCTGAGATCTATTTAAATTCTTTTTTTGACGTCGGTTTAATATTATGTACATCTAACTATTATCTAATCTTATAATTAACTGGTTGCCTCGGGCGCAACTGGTGCCGTGGCACAGGCTGCGCAGCCACCGGCGGCTCCACAGCCGCAGGCGCCGCCGTTGCCGGCTCCGGCTCCGGCGCCTGCGCCTGCGCGCCGTCCGCGGCGGCGTCCGCCGGAGCTTGGGCCCTAACCCTTTGCTCACCGACGTCGCCGTCGCAGTCAGTCCACAACTCGTCCTCGCCCTGAACCACATTTCTCTCTCCCACGGAATCAGTCGACTCAGGAGCAGGTAGTGAAGCTACCTGGGCTTCAGTCGTAACTGGAGAATGAAATGCTGGGCCACAGGTCGTGGACGCCGAGTCAATCGGCGGTATGTTAGACCTAACGTTGCCCTTATACTTAATTAATTGATCCGTATGCCTTATACAATAAGAGTCAAAATCAAACATGTAAACCTTAAACATTTTATTACCTACCTTACTTTTAATTATGCCATGTTCCCAACTTTCATTCCTTGCACTGTACCAACGAGCCAGAACAACGTCACCAACTTCGAAAATCCTTCGATGTGGCGGTGCTTCACAATTATTTGGTTTTGTGGGTGGCAGAACCAAATCAAGTCGCGTTCGTAATTGTCTTCCAAACATTAGCTTGGCCGGTGTCTCGCCGGTGGTACAGTGAACGGTATTTCTATACTCAAACAGGTAGCCTAATAACTTTTCGTGTACTAAATCTAATTTCAAATTTTCTCTTAATATACACTTTAACATTTTTTTGCAAATTTTAACCGAGCATTCGGCCATTCCGTTACTGTTTGGGTGGTAAACGGGTGACGTAATGTAATGAATATTGTTACTGGAACAAAACGTAATAAATTCTTTACAATTAATTTTCGCATCGTTATCTGAAACTAAACAATGTGGCAAGCCAAAGATAGCAAATAATCGCTTAAGTTTTGAAATTAATTCTTGCGTTGTGGTACCCTTATTCATATAAATACATTCCAGCCATTTACTATACGCGTCCACACCACAAGATATACCCTTTGCCCTATTGACATGTAGTCTATGTGGACACGGTGGTAGGGCCCGGGTGGCCTAGGCCAGGGCGCCGGGGCCTCCTTCGGCGGCGCCGGCCTCAACGCGTTACACGTATCGCAAGCACCGGCCCAACGCTCTATACTGGCATCGATTCCGGGCCACCACATCCGAGCACGGGCGTTAGATTTCATTTTTATTATACCTAAATGTGAACTATGCAATTCACGTAACATCGTTTCTCTAAGCGAGCTAGGAATTACGACCCTATGCCCACGTAATAAGGTCCCATTTTCAGTTTGCAAATCGGTTTTACATTGGAAATAAGGTCTTATTGACTGACAACTTACCTTACGCGGCCAGCCATTAGAAATATATTTAAATACAGTTTGTAAAACAGAGTCTTTTCCTGTGGCCTCCTTGATGTCAGTGGCGGTTACCGCCGGTAAAACAGAGTCTAGGAATTTCAGTGAACTAAATTTGTCGAATTCCTTATCAGTTTCGCTTATTGTCTCCGCTAACGGAGCTCGAGAGAAGTAATCGGCTACTAAGTTACTTTTGCCTGTCGTATACCTACTGCACAGTATAATTATAGGCTGATAATATAATTGCATACCTTTGCAGTCGTAGTGCCGTAGTTACGGAAATACCGGTATTATTATTGAAAATAGAGACTAATGGCCTGTGATCCGTCTTAAGAATAAAAGGCTCGCTACGGCCATAAAGATATTGATGGAACCTTTTCACACCAAATATTAGGCTCGTAGCTTCTTTCTGTATCTGACTGTAATTGCGTTCGCTAGCGGTCAGTGACCGCGAGGCGAAAGCCAGAGGTCGCTCGTTGCCCGCCGAGTCCTTCAAGGAGAGTACAGCCCCCAAACCTGTGGGTCCGGCGTCGCACGCCAGCGTCAGCTGCGCCGAGGGGTCAAAGTGCGCCAGCGTGCGCTCGGAGGCCAGCTCCCGCTTGACCCGCCGCACGGCGTCGCGCTGCCGCTCGCCCCACTGCCACTCCGCGCCTGCTCGTGTCAGCTCATGAAGTGGACTCATAATACTAGAAGCATTCGGAATAAAATTTCTGTAGTAATTCACTACACCTAAGAAACTTTTTACCTGTGTGATGTTTGTGGGTTCTGGTGCGTCCATGATAGCCCTAACTTTATCGGGACACGTATGCAATCCCTCTTTATTTATAACGTATCCTAAATACGTAACACTCGACTTAAAAAAATCACATTTTTCCTGTTGTAGTCTATAAGACCCGCCTCATTCAGTTTACTTAGAACTTCGCGTAACCTACTAAGATGAATTGTTTTATTAGGACCGGTTATGCATATATCGTCAAGCCAACAACTTACACCTTCGATTCCAGAAAGCAGTGTTTCCATTGATTTCTGAAAAATAGCTGGTGCCGGTGCTAATCCGTAGACTAATCGAGTATATTTAAAGAGACCTTTTGAGGTATTTATAGTAGTAAGCTCTTGTGACGAATCACATAATAAAAATTGATTATACGCGTTTTTTAAATCAATTTTACTGTAATGTTCCCCCCCTCCTATCTTGGCGAATACCTCCTCAATTCGGGGTAAGGGGTACTTGTCGATAATTAAATCTTTATTCAATGTGACTGAATAATCGCCAGCTATCCTGACCTTGCCATTATCTTTTAGGACTGGCACTATAGGGGTCGCATACTGCGAATGATTTACTGGTACTAATATACCTAATTTTGCTAAACGATCTAGTTCCTCTTCGACTTTGTCCTTTAAGGCAAAGGGTACTGAACGGGGCTTAAAAAACTTCGGACTTGCATTATCTTTTAGCTTTAATGTAACTTTAAATTTGTTAAATGACCCGAGTTCGTCGCGCCACAAATCGGGGTATTGGTCCAGTAACTTGTTTACGTCATCATCGTTACAACTACTTAAATTGTTTAACTTATTAGTCTTTACGCATAATTCTAAATTGAATGCTGCCATAAAATCTCGGCCCAGGAGGGGTGGCCCATCGTTTTCCATCACAAATATATTGATACCCTCCGTTCGACCGTCATAATTCACGTCTACGTTAAAACCTCCGAGGGGTGAGATTTTATGTCCGTTGTAAAGACACATTCTTATGTTACATTTTTTTAATCTATACTTAGAAAACAATTTAAAGTACAAACTCTGTGACATTACACTTGCACCCGATCCAGAATCTAATTCCATAATTACGGGAACACCGCCTAAACTGACATTAAGTTCTATCGGTTTGGTGTTTACGTACCTTAAATTATACATATGGCATTCCTCGCAACAGTTCTGTTCCACTGAATGACCATCACACTCCATATTATTAAGTCGTGAACTTTTGCACACTTTCTTCAAGTGTCCGACGACTCCACACTTTTGGCACCGATAGGCCTTGTAGCGACACTGGTCACCCTCGTGACTCTTCATGCCGCATACGGAGCACCGGGATGCCGCTCGCTGCTGGTCGCGGCCCGCCACCGGAGCCCGCGCGCCGCCTCTGCCGCGCCGCGCTCCGCCACTGCCGCCTGCCGGGTACCGTCCCTCGCTGCTCGTACGATACAGGGGCTCCTCCTTCACGGTGGTGGTACCGGCCATCACAGCCTTCGCTTCCCTAGCCGATTCTGCTTTCTCCGCTATCTCCAACGCCTGTCCAAACTTCAACGACGAAGCATCTTGCTCAAACAATTTGTCACGTTCAGAGCCTGAACCTAGACCTAGGACAAAACGATCTGCTAGAATCGTTTCTAAGGCAGCACCGAATGCACAGTAGCTAGCTAGCCCTCTCAGCCGTGCCGCCCAGTCTCCTAAAGTTTCGCCTACGTTCCTTGTCGCTCCATAAAAACGCGCCTTATCTGCATATGTGCACTTCTTCTGTTTAAAATGATCGTCGAAAAATGTAATCAGCTCGCTGTAACTAAGTCCATCTACTTCCTTCGGATAGGCAAGGTTGCGCAACAAACGGTATGACTCATCTGTGAGATGAGTTATGAGAATTCCACTTTTATTGTCATCTGCCACCTTATTTATTTTTATATATTGTGTCAATCGTCCTTTAAATATTTGCCACTCGCAGGTTTTATGGTCAAAATCTGTTAAATTTCCCAAAAAAGACATAATTAATTTTTACGAACACGCGCGGGTGCACAAAAAAAAATCCTCGTCGCCACTGAGATGTATGGAAGTAAAACGACCGTGTATTGCTAATGCTGATTTATTACTGGTTTGACAGGGTGGCCGGCGCAAGCGCATAGGGTATACATATCTATACTTAGATGTAGGTGCACGTATACACATCAAAAGGTCTGCCACAGGGCTCTGTCTTAAGTCCTTTGCTGTATAACATATATACGTATGATCTAGAAGTTAATGTTAAAGGAAACGGTAATGTTCTCCAATACGCTGATGATTTACTTGTATATGTTTCTGGGCCATCTATAGAAAACAGTAGTAACGAGCTATCAATGTCTTTAAGTGCTTTAAATATTTGGTTGGATGCTAATGGTTTGGACCTGTCGCCCTCTAAAAGCACTATAGTAGTCTTCTCACGAAAGAAAAATATTCCCCCTGTTAATGTTAATTACAATGGCTGCCCGTTAACAGTTAAAGACCATGTAAAATTTTTGGGAGTCATATTGGACCGTAAACTCACTGGAGTTCCCCACTTTGATCATGTCACGCTTAAATGTGAAAGAAATTTAAACATTTTAAGATGCTTGACAGGAGTATGGTGGGGTGCCCACCCTTTTACCATGAGATTATTGTACAATGCCTTAATCAGAAGTGTTTTAGACTATGGCACTTTTCTTTTACACCCCGCAGGTAACATAAATGCGGTCAAAAAACTGGACTCCATCCAGTCCAAGGCTTTGAGATTAATAACAGGTGCAATGAAATCAAGTCCAATCAGTTGTTTACAAGTCGAATGCTGTGATCCTCCACTTGCTTTTAGAAGACAGTTTCTCTGCGATAAATTTTTCTTCCGTACGCTGCAGTTGAACTCTCAGCCATTACTCATAAAACTTAAACATCTAGTAGAATTAGTCGAAACCAGCAACTATTGGGTTCATAAGGATTATCCTAGTCTTGTTCAAAGTTATAAAAAATATGAACGATTAGATGCACCCACTTATAGAGGCGCAAATCTTCCTTTATATCAACACAATTACAACAATCTTATTACAAAACCAGACATTAGATTAGATATAGGACTATCTAAAAATAGTTTGAATCCAAAAATGGACTTTATTAACATTATTAATTCTGAATGGACTGATTGGCACTGTCTCTATACGGATGCATCTAAACATGCCGATAATAGTTGTGTTGGCGTTGGGATTTACCATTCTCAATACAAAGGCATACAGCTTATCAAACTGCCACCTGAAACTTCTGTCTACACTGGCGAATGTTATGGATTACTTAAAGCTGTAGAATATATACTCATGTTGAAAATACCCAACACTATAATCTTTTCTGATTCTCGTAGTGCTTTGGAAGCCATAATGAGGTTTCCATTTAAGTCTCATGAACAATCTCCAATTGTTTTTAATATTAGGAATCTTCTTTTTGAGTGTACTCAGATGAGTTGTGTTGTCGTTTTAGCTTGGGTGCCCAGTCATGTGGGCATTCCTGGGAATGAAAGGGCCGACCAATTGGCGAATGAGGCTATAGGCGCGGGAGACATTGTTCCATACATTAATTATTGCCATGACTTGATGAATTTATCGAAAGTGTATCTATATCGGGATATAGATAGGGGGGGGGGGGGATAGGGCTTGGAATAATGAGACCTCAAAAGGTCAACATTATAGACATATTCAGCAGTCAATTCTAAAGAAACCGTGGTTTAGCAAAATAGTTCTTCCTAAAACTACTACTTCTATTTTATGTAGAATGCGTCTGGGTCATGTTTGTACCCCGGTACATTTGCACAGGATAAATAAAAAACCAGATCCTCTATGTTCTTGTGGTGAATATGGGGATTTGAATCATATTTTCTTTACATGCGCACTTTACGATCGGTCTGACTTTCTTTCCAGTCTTGAATCACTTCGCATTCCATTTCCTACATCCATAAAATGCTTGTTATTTAATATTTCGTACGATATTTATAAAATTATATCTGTGTTCCTTGAAAAAAATGATATTAAGATTTAATATATGTACTTATTATACTTAGTCTATATATTTTACCAAATCCAATCCTTTTTTTTTCCAAATTCCCGACACATCCGTTTTTCCTAATTCCTGGTTTCCCTAACTTTTAATTATCACATAACTTGACATTGGCTAATCTTATGAAAGCCATAAAAAAAAAAAAAAAAGACAATTGACAATACTACATACTACTATTACTACTGACATATACAGTCAAAGAATTTGCTTCTCGTATTTATATACTTTAATCTTGTCGAATTTATTCAAATTAAATAAATTTTAATTCATTAAAGAGGATCACGATGATTGATGAAGACAATAAAACACTCTGGTGTGGTAATTTGCCAGAGCAGGTAACTGAAGAACTGTTATATGAGCTGTTTCTCCAGGTTAATTTTGTTTATCAGTTATTTCCGTTATATTTATACTTAGTATAAAGAAAAATATTAATATGAATGCTTTTCGTATTTTACAGGCTGGACCATTAGAAAAGGTAAGGATACCGAGAGATAGAGATGGTCGTCAAAAGAATTTCGCATTTATAACCTATTGCCACGAAGTGTCGGTGCCCTACGCTATGAACTTATTTCGCGGGACAGCGTTGTTTCACAGAACGCTTACGCTTCAATGTCGAGGACGAATGGCCCTGCTTCCGCCACCCATACGTTGTTATGGCCCTGATCCATCCCTAGATTTCGTTTCCCAGGGTAATGTTGTGCAAAAATTTACAGAAATGACTGAGAAATTACGTGAAGACGGACACAGAAATGTGTATGCTCCGAGAAATATCCATGATTTAAATGACAAACTAGTACAGGCTAGTTTACAGGGTAACTGGACTCACAGGCACCACCCATACAGACCAGACAAGAACCATGGCCGGGGGACCAGGGACAATCACAGTGACAGAGGTAGAGATAATCACAATGACAATTACCATGGCGGTGGTCGCAATAATTATGGTAATAACAACTGGAGAGACCGAAGGAATCAAAAGAAAGGCAATTACCACAGAAGAGACTGATGTTTGGACAATATTTTATTTTGAGCTGATTTGTATAGAACATTATCCATATTAAGTTTTTGACACATAAGTTACAAACTGCTTTCAAGTACAATTCTAATAATTCTTCTATGGTTCAGTTTATGTATGTTGTATCTCATCGTGATGATTATTTACCATAATGCCGTGTCTATCTAAAAATTGTGTCACTTTTGCCTGAAATTAAAATAAAGCTCTTTAAAAATTCCATGTTTACTAAGCTAAGGCATACTTCACACTAAGTGGCTATTTTGACCCAAGAGTGATGTTGATCTGTATTGAGTTCAGGGAATGTTTATATAGGTATTTTCCCCATATCAAATGAATTAATTGTTAATTGGACATTGTTACCTAGCTTAATCTTAGAGTCTACATAACGAGTATAAAATATTCTAAAATATTGGACTCGAGATTTAAAAAAAAACTGTTTCAAGTCCTGATTGAATTTTATAACAAAAGCAATTTGACAGATAACCCGATTTAGTACTAAGAAGTCAATATCTAATTCAAACCAACTTTTATACCTTGAACAAAAATCATTAAATTACTTACAATTGTTCTATCCTTGTATTTATATGAAATATACGAAAATATTTCTGATATTAGTCCAATGGAAATTAAATATAATGAACTCGCAATTATTTTCTGATCCAAACCAAAAGCTTTTACTGGCAAGATTCTTATTAATATGTAGGTACCGAGAACTCCCCTTATCAGTAAAAACGATGTCAAATAGATTAATTCTGTTATGTAAAATAGCGCAGTATTTCCCTGTCCTCCATTTTTGAGAAACCTGTTAACAAAAGATGCTTTAGAGTATTGTCGCGTCGGCACAACTACCACCTCTTTAACCTTTTCGAAATGTAAGTACTGACTTTATATAAAGTCAGTACATTTCGTGCCCCACACGCCACAACCTCATATCAAGTATGAGTTTAGTTGCTTGGCGATGGTGACTATTACTTTTTCACCTCACTAGCTCGGAAAATGCTCTTTTATCCTTTAAAACTAGCGGGGGAAAACGCATTTTATCCAGTAGTAGGGAAAGTAATTTGGCCTTGCGCTCACCCACCTGTCCCGTATACGTGAAAACTGTACGACCGTAGTAAATATGCACAATATGAGATCACATCTTTCAATTTTAGCAAGTCGAAGTATTAGCACTAATATCTAAGAACCAGGAGTAACTCTCTGACACTTTATGACCTTCAGCTTTGAATGGATAAGATTTGTAATCGTATTCCGCGCGATGTAAGGTGAAAAATATTATATTACACTTGAAGGCAAAGTTTTTTAAACTCTAGTGCCTTGATTTGAGACCCTCGTAAAGCCCTAAGATTTCAGGTTTTGAACCTCTCGCTACTCTCGTGGCTCAATTTTGGAATCTTTCGCCTGCTCGGATTTCAAGATAGGGTAGAGGAACCAAAAGATGAAAAACCCCCACTAGATGAACGTTGTTCCCAAAAATCACAATAATTAAATTCTGACGTACTTTACAAGGTTAGGAATATTTTTTACTAAAACTAACACTTTCCCGTCATAGACATTTAAACTATAGATCCATGTATGTGGTTGTGAGGGCTCACCGAAAATATGCCTCTCGCCGAAATCACTTATTAAATATTAACTGTTCAAGTTCTGGTTCCAATATTGTGTTATCCAATCGATGAACAGCGTTCAACTTTTGAGTAAATGTTAGTTTTTTTTAAATGCTTAGGTATATAAATCCTTACGACTGACAGATGAACGGAACTTTCCTGGACTCACTCAATTGATTTGGGGCTTATTTTAGTATGGAAACGGGACTGTTCACTGGATTAAACTATACCTAAAACATGAACTAAGAGAATTCACTAGTTCATCTAATGGGCTGTATTCCAATACATGAACGCTTGTGTTACTTTTGTTAGTTCATTTCATCAACATCGTTGCCAAAACTTGCACGAACTAATGTTATTCGTCTTCCTATACTAACGTTCATCTATTGGTGCCCAGTCATTCAATATTAGGGTATACTCCCTTTGGCATTTTTACTGGTTCATCTTTTGGGTAAAAATGTTCAGAGTTAGGGCACTTTATTCTAGGGAAATTGGCCTATTTCGGCACATGATTCTTTTTATAGAAATATTGTATGGTTTAAGGAGGGTTTGGAATAGTTCAATCTAAACTAGACTATATGTAGTACAATATACATCATCATCATCATCATTTCAGCCGAAAGACGTCCACTGCTGGACATAGGCCTCCCCCAAAGATTTCCACAATGACCGGTCCAGCGCCACCCGCATCCAACGGACTCCAGCGACCTTCACCAGGTCATCAGGTCACAATATACATACGTAAAAATAATGCCAAAGTTAGTTGAGTTGCTTAATCGTTCATTTATTGGTCGCTCTACCCTACCTAAGCCCAAGGGTTAAACAACAATTTTGCCCCCTTGTATACTAAAATAAATAAATAACTATTTTGACGTGGCGGCGAAAAGGTTAAGGAAGGGTACTTAGATAGCGACTTAGGCAATTTAGGCATTCAAAATATGGACACCAAGACACCGGGACGCTCAAACGGTTAGGCTCACACATCTTGTGTGTTAGCCAAGAGCTTTTAAACGGGGGCTGCGACCGGCTGCGTTCGTTCTGTTAAAAAAACATTGTCGTAATTTGGTAGGTATCTACTGTATTCTGATGGCTAGGCCACAGCATTTGCTTATGCAGTAAGTTAGCACGTGCAGTAACTACAAAATCGAGATGCTCGTCAATTTATTACTACCTAGCAAATCTAGCAATTACGGAAAGTACACACCATCTCATCTGTAGAACAGGATTTGTAACTTCCATAAACGCCATTGTGCATGAGAATGAACACCCAGTCCCGTTTCTATGCATATACACTGAAATGGCGGCCAGGGTGCAGAAATGATGAGCCAGCATAAGGAGACCCTGGTTCCAGTACAGCAGGCACCAGAGCAGGTCGAACGAGAAGTAGCCCCACGACCATACCATCAGAGCGTAATGCCGAGGCAGAACTGGACCTAAAATAATATCATCGGTCATAGGTAGTGGGAATAAACAATTGTTGTTGTGTTTCTTCCCAATATATCACCGGTGTAAATATATATATATATTTTAAATAACAGAAATCGTCTACTGCTCGAACAAATAACCCAAAGCCAACTGAACTGAGTATTACCTACTTAGTTAAGATGGTTTAGTAGGTACCTTTATGGCTCGTCTTAACACTTTCGCAACCAGGCAAAATTTCGAACAATAATACCCCAGAAACCAGACAGTACTCGCTAGTCGGGCAACGCGGCAACGACGTGCAACTCAATGCCGCACGCCGCCAACCCGCTAGTCGGGCAAGCGGCGGACGCTCAGGGCTGTGCCAAGTAACTTTCGTATACTTACGTGAATAAAATTAACACTTTCAATGCTAAGAACTCCACCAAGGAGTTCTCGAAAACTTTGTTCACATGCTACACGACTTCCGAAGGCCATGCTATCCGACTCCTCTAGCGAGTTCTTACGAAACTTGCGACTTTTCAGGGTTGTGTTGTCGTGCGATTTTTAGGAAAACAATTTAAAAGCTGGCATTTTTGCCTCAACCTCAACCAACTAATAAGAATTTTTATTTTGTAATCGCATTAGGTAAAGTAAATAAAAATACAAAGTGAAGTAATAAAAGGTAATAATCAACTGTACCAACTTTTCGACCACATAAGTACATAATAATCAGAAGACTGAAGAGTGAAGCTCTCTTGAAAATAATATACATTCCTGAAACTTATATATGTATTTGTTTACTTGTAAAATTTTAATAGAAGGAAATTAAATACACAAATTATGAATCTTTACATAGGTATCATATTTTTATGAATTTAAGCCCCACCGATAGATGAACTCCAACAAGTTGGCATCGTCATCACCCTTCTACGGAAGGTTTTGATTACAAAAGCGGGAAAACCTGTTACAAGCTACGGCGTTGCGCTACGCAATCTCAAAAGGTGCTAAAATAATTTATTGGTCTATTCAGCGCTGATCACTCTACGAGGGAATTTCGCTACGAAGCGGGAAACCCCATGTTATCGGCTACGCCGTAGCGTTATCCCTCTAAGGATTTTTCTTAGCACTACGCCGTAGCCGATAACATCCATTTCCCGCTTAGTAAGCGAAAATGGCGCGTAGACAGGTGACGACAACGTGTCGTGACTCGTGATTAGCGCTGAATGGATTATCATATAATAAGCTAATAATAATAAAAAAATATATAGTTACCACGACGGTGGCGAACAAGCATACGGGCCGCCTAATGGAAAGCTGATTATTTTTAAGGGTCCCGTACCTTAATAAGGAAAAAACGAAACCTTTATAGGATCACTTTTGTTGTCCGTCCGTCTGTCTGTCAAGACCCTTTATCTCGGGAACGCGTAGAGACTGCACGTTGAAATTGATACCAAATACACAGATCTGCGGTCCCTTAAAGCAGTCAAAAAACCAAACCGTCAACGTATCTAATACGGCATTTCCAATACATTTGCGTTGCAATGAGGCAATGGGAATCAAAATGTATAGGGCACATCCCGATGACCAGAAAGCAAGAGCTTATCACAAGTACCTACAGGATAAAATCCGAAAACCGTATAATTGCCGCGCACTGAGAGTTCCGTCCCACCAGTATTTTTAAGAACCTACACCGCGTTGTACGGGTGTGGGGTGGGGGGCAGCATATTTTGTGCGGAACCCTCGGTGGGCCAGTCCGACTCGCATCTGGCTGGTTTTATTTACAGTGAAATCAAAAACATTTAGAAACGAAAATGTAAAAAAAGTACCATTCCCGCACCTTTACCTCCGAAGTTTACAAAGAAAAAAAGATGAAACTTGTTGTGATAAATATTACAGGAAAAATGTAATATCGACCCGATCTATCTTTATATAATATATCGATCTTTATTATTCCTATTTTAATAAAAAAACTGTAATACACAACTATAAGCGTACAGATAACTAAAAGTTTGTACGGAACCTTCGGTGCGTGAGTCGGACTCGCACTTGGCCGAATTTTTCTTTAGTAAGTATGACATCTATTTCAATTTATAGTTTAAATAACATCACGTTACTTTGAAAAGTAAGCGTTGGTGGCGCAGCGGTATGACGTGCGACTTTCAATCCGAAGGTCACGGGTTCAAATCGTGCCAGCTCGTATCAATGAGTTTTTCGGAATTTATCTACGAAATATCATTTGATATTGACCAATCGCTTTTCGGTGAAGGAAAACGTCGCGAGGAAACCGGACTAATCCCAATAAGGCCTAGTTTACCCTCTGGGTTGGAAGGTCAGATGGCAGTCGCTTTCGTAAAACTAGTACATACTCGTACATACGTACGTTAAGTCTTGGGATTAGTTGCCAAAGGCAACACCCCATGCTCCCTGAGTCTGATATAAGTCTAAAATATGCACGATAACTTTATCTGCGAGTAAAAAACCAAAGTCACTGCAGTCCTGAAGTGTCTACTGTAAAATAGCTCTCACCACAAAGTCGGCACACGCTGAGCGACCTCATATCACATTGCACTAGTCCCACAATACTAGCAACGCTCCCGTGCAGTAGGGTCACCACACGCGAATGGTATTCAGGCTCCTTGACCGGCTGCCACACGGTGGACAGCAAATACAAGCAACTCCAGAACAGAAATGACGTCAACTTCAGGAGCGATGGTGTGTCTATCTCGAGTAAGTTATCCATTCAATACATCCCAACCGTAAGTTTCGTATTCCTGAATACATCCCGGCTGTAGGTTTCTATGAATTTTAATTGTTTACTTATTATTTAAGTGAGGATTGAGTCATGTTGTGTGTACAATGTAAATCAAAGTGCACCTAAACACAAGTCGGTGACTAAATATGTCAATTTGACAATTTATATTATGTTAGAAAGAAAATCAAGTAGGTTAGTATCTAATGTAGTCTGGCCAACCGTTTAACTTAGCACTTAGCAGAAATGTACCTAAAGCAAACAAAATTACGGCAACCACGGATTAAGAACCTAAAGCATAGATGTAAGTACAAAATTTATAGTACATCATCTATCATTAACTTAATTACTTACGAATAAAAACAGGTTCATATACATTTGCTCTGCAAAGCTCTCTCTGCTCTCTCTCTCTCTCTCTCTTTCTTTATCTCTTAAAGAGGATCGTTGAAATGTTGTATGGAGGCTGTATTATGTTTCAAGTGAGTGCCTTGAAAGTTTGTCCATTGACTGCTTGTCGTGTAACAGAAGAATTAATTTCAGCGTTTACTGATATTCATCCCCAAAGGGGATGAAAAGTGGTTGATAGTATTACCGTAGAGTCAAAACAAGTGATGCTAGAAAGTTAAAATTTGCACAGCGGGCTACTTAAATAACTAGCACGCTTTAATAAAAACAGTTTTGGAAAATTCAACCCCTAAAGGGTTACAAACGTGGTTGAAAGTTTGGATAGGGATGGCGTATAATGTTTAGTGAGAGACTTGAAACTTTGTATTTAAATTTCTTATTAACATATAGGAAAAGTGATTTCAGGACTTTCCGAAATATATCCTCTATAGGAGTTAAAAATGGGTTGAAAGATTGTATGGAGGCTTTATCATTTTACAAGTAAAAAACTTGAGAATTCGTCTATTGACTGCTTATTGTGTAACAAGACACTAATCTTAGCGTTTATTGATATACCTCCCCAAGAGGGATAAGAAGGGGTTAAAAGTTTGCATTAATTCAGGGCAAAAACTGCTGATGCTAGAAAGTTGAAATTTGCACAGAGGGCTACTTAAATAATGAGCACGCTTTAATAAGAAACAGTTTTGGAAAATTAATTCCCTAAAGGGTTAAAAAGAAGCTTCAAGTTTGTATGGGGATGTCGTACCTTCTTAAATTTTACAGTGAGAGACTTGAAACGTTGTGAATAGATTACTTTTCAAAATATAAGAAAATAAATTTCAGGGTTTTTAGAATTTATCCACTAAAGGGGATGGGGAGGGGGCAAAAAATGGGCTGAAACATAGAGGCTGTATCATTTTTCAAGGGATAGTCTTGAAAATTCGTCTTTTCACTGCATAATATTGTGTAATAAGAAAACTCATTTCAGCGTTCAGTAATATACCTCCCAAAAGGGATAAGAAGGGGTTGAAAGTTTGTATTAAAGCAATGTTAAGAATGTGCAATGTTTGTAGATGGCGTAAAATTTATGTTAGCGACTTGAAACCTTGTGTTCAGATTTCTTATTAAAAGACATGAAAAGCGATATTAAAACGGGATGAAAGATTGTATGGAGTTTGTGTGTTTTTTTATGTGAGAGTCTTGAAAGTTCGTTTATTGACGGCTTATTATATAGTGCAACGAGAAAACAAATTTCAGCGTTTATTGATATTACTCCCCGAAGGGGCGACAAAAGGATTTACAGGAAATGTAACGAACACAATATAAAAGCAACGGGATTTTTGAAATTGAATTCTATGCGCACGAAGTCGCGGGCAACAGTTATTAGTACTCACTAAATTAATATCTGGGCGACCGACCGAAGCTCGGAAAATAGACAAAAACCAAGCTAGGCTGATTACTCGCCACTAAAACCTTCGCGTACCATACCTGTATACTTACCAATTTTCGTGAAATCGTTAGGACCATTTCGCAGATCGCCTAAATATACATACCTATGAACAGAGATGTTAACTATTTGAAATAAAAGCATTTCAAATGCAAATACAAAATACAAAATAACTATTTTGTATTTAGTATTTGGGCAATGGAGAGAGCTATGCTAGGAGTCTCTCTGCGAGATCGTATCAGGAATGAGACCATCCGCAGCAGAACCAAAGTAACCGATATAGCTCTCCGAATCGCTAAACTTAAGTGGCAGTGGGCGGGGCACATTGCACGTAGAACCGATGGCCGTTGGGGCGGAAAGGTTCTCGAGTGGCGACCGCGTACCGGAAGGCGCAGCGTGGGTAGGCCCCCCGCAAGGTGGACTGATGACCTGGTGAGGGTCGCAGGAGTCCGCTGGATGCGGGTGGCGCAGGACCGGTCATTGTGGAAATCTTTGGGGGAGGCCTATGTCCAGCAGTGGACGTCTTTCGGCTGAGATGATGATGATGATGATGATTTAGTATTTTAAATACTTTTATCGTAAACCATTTTGTATTTTATTTGAAATACTAAAAAGTTCACGTATTTTGTATGTTTTACACCTTTAAAATACAAAATGCCTTTTGCCATTTTTAACGTAACACGAATTTCTACCGGATGTACATAGGGTGAAACGAAATTAATTAAACGATCGATTAAATGCGCTAGGGTTCGCATTAGTGGTGCTGAACACGTCTAGGTCTCTAACTTCCACGAATTATTGAAACAGCGTCATTAAAGTTAACAAAAAGTTACACTTTTGTAATTACATACAAGGGTAATACGTCTCAAAAGTTGCCAAATTAAGTACCTAGTATTACGGTCTGTATTCAAAATCAGAGGTTTTAGTTACTTAACGCGATTCAGTTTAGGTTCAGTTTAGACTCAGTTGTATGGAAGCGTCTCAGTTTACGTCGTCAACTGGATCGCGTTAAGACGTCATGGTAAGGCCTCTGATTATTATTACCTACCTAAAACTTCTCCCTTCTTCCTAGCGTTTTCCCGGCTTATGGGCGGCTCAGGGAGCATGGGGTGTTGCCTTTGGCAACTAATCCCAAGACTTAACGTAGGTATGTATGTACTAGTTTTACGAAAGCGACTGCCATCTGACCTTCCAACCCAGAGGGTAAACTAGGCCTTATTGGGATTAGTCCGGTTTCCTCGCGACGTTTTCCTTCACCGAAAAGCGATTGGTCAATATCAAATGATATTTCGTAGATAAATTCCGAAAAACTCATTGATACGAGCTGGCACGATTTGAACCCGTGACCTTCGGATTGAAAAAAGTCGCACGTCATACCGCTGCGCCACCAACGCTTACTTTTCAAAGTAACGTGATAACTATAAATTGAAATAGATGTCATACTTACTAAAGAAAAATTCGGCCAAGTGCGAGTCCGACTCACGCACCGAAGGTTCCGTACAAACTTTTAGTTATCTGTACGCTTATAGTTGTGTAAGTACAGTTTTTTTTTATTAAAATAGGAATAATAAAGATCGATATATTATATAAAGATAGATCGGGTCGATATTACATTTTTCCTGTAATATTTATCACAACAAATGTATTGGAAGGAATAGGCGGCCCGCATGCTTGTTCGCCACCGTCGTGGTAACTATATAAATATTTTTATTATTATTAGCTTATTATATAATAATCTATTCAACGCTATTCACGACACGTTGTCGTCACCTGTCTACACGCCATTTTCGCTTACTAAGCGGGAAATGGATGTTATCGGCTACGGCGTAGTGCTAAGAAAAATCCTTAGAGGGATTTTCATAACGCTACGGCGTAGCCGATAACATGGGGTTTCCCGCTTCGTAGCGAAATTCCCTCGTAGAGTGATCAGCGCTGAATAGACCAATAAATTATTTTAGCACCTTTTGAGATTGCGTAGCGCAACGCCGTAGCTTGTAACAGGTTTTCCCGCTTTTGTAATCAAAACCTTCCGTAGAAGGGTGATGACGATGCCAACTTGTTGGAGTTCATCTATCGGTGGGGCTTAAATTCATAAAAATATGATACCTATGTAAAGATTCATAATTTGTGTATTTAATTTCCTTCTATTAAAATTTTACAAGTAAACAAATACATATATAAGTTTCAGGAATGTATATTATTTTCAAGAGAGCTTCACTCCGTTGGAGGATAACAATAGATTCATAAAATGTTTATTCGTAATATCTACAAAAATACCTTTCGCACAATTCAGTCATTTTAATGCACTTTTTAATAAGACACTTTTTTTCAAGTAGGTAATACTCGTATATACTTAACTTACCTACTCTTATTACTTATCTTACAATTGAAATCTAACTGATGCAACATCTTGAAATATGGACATAAACTTGCGGTGCCATATACATTAGGTACGTTTTTTCTTAAAGTAACCCAAGGAAAGGTTAATCAAGAATATTTTTTAAGAGGTCCCGAGTTTTAGAAGGAATCACATGTAAATAATTTAAATGTCTGTTTTATGGTCATCGCAACTTATCTACAAATTTCTGTATGGCTCTATATCGACTCGGTTGCATGGATTCTTTGAGCATCGGTCGGAATCGAGTGTCTTCGAGTAGCGCGAGGCAGAGCAGCCGCGCGTGCATGCGGGCCTCGGCGCACGCGTCGCCGAGCAGCTCGCCCGCCGCGCGCAGCAACAGCGTGCGCGGCTCAGCCGGCAGGTCCAGCATGCACGCCGCGCCGCGCCGCTCCACCAGCCGCGTCAGCGCCTGCGCCGTTGCGGCCCGCACAGGTCCGGAACGATGCGCAGCGCCTCTACGCGCCAGCGCTACCGCCGCGCGGGCGCTGCTACTCCCGCACGCTACGCGCGCAAGCGCCGAGGCGGCGTCCGCTCGCAAAAAACGATTAACGTCTGCGCAGCGCTCCAGTAGCGCCGTCGCCGCATCCTCCATCTCGGGATCTAGCGACCGGCCTCGGTGTTCGAATAGTGCTCCCATAGTAGAGCACGCGGTACGGGCTACGCGAGAACGCAGAGACTTTACGTGAGTGGCCGTCGAACGGACTATCGCCCGCCAACTCGCAGCCGGCGCCCGCGCTCCATCGTCCGCCGCGAGTCGCTCAGCTTCAGTTAATGCATTTACTATAACTTCCCAATCTTCGTGCTTAGCGGGTACTATACACTCCGTGAGCGCCGAACGCACGTCACGTTCGCACGGTTTTTGATTGTAAGCATTGCTCGTGGGATCGGGCGACCGCAGACCGCTTTTAATCGGACTGGCAGATTCACTTCTACTCCTTGTCGACACCGGACTGGGCGAAGAAATTCTGCTCTCTGGCCTTGAAAGAGGCGTTCTGGTTCTTTCGTAACTTAAAGATTTCTGCGATCCAAAATCATCGTTACTTTGAATGGAGTTATTGTCTTTGGAACTAGTCTCAATCTGTGATTCGACACCATTAATTGACCTCTCTGAATAATCTTCAACGTGTATGGACGGCGAATGCGGTGCGGGCGGCGTATTATCAACTTCGTCCGCAGGAATATCTAAAATAGTGGTTTCCCCGAATATCAGACTCTCCGACGATATCTTATTTTCTTTCTCTTCAGTGACATCTTCATGAGTAGCGGTGAGGGCGCTCGAATCTCTGTAATAAGAAGGGCAAGTTGAGTTCGTGAAGCGTTTAAGCATCACCTAGAAAGGGTTTGTTGTGACGGGTGTGTTATGCCGGGGCAATACGGCGAGTGCATGGTTACCGCGTGTGGTCGGGCAGGTCGGCGACGAGGTCGGGGGCGAGCGGCGGGGAGGGATGGGGCGCCACGCCGGAGCGGGGGCGCGCGCAGCAGCACAGTCGCAGGGGCAGCATGGCCGCCTGCCGCGGCGGCGCCTCCGCGACTGCCGTCGGCCCGCGACACCCTACCCGCCGCCGCCCGTGCGTACACCTACCGATCGATATCCACCACATGTTGATGAACTCACCACTCTACCTGCATATTATGCAAATTAAGTAACATTCTCGGAATTTCCCCGATCGCCGGCGGAACAATGTACCTAACCCCACCATTAGCAAAAATTACATGTCAAGTCACCGTGTAACCATTCTAATGTAAAAATGCGCCATGGCCTTGGAGGAGTTCCTACCTTACCAGAGGTACTCGTATATATAGGTACTTAGGTACTCGTATTTGATAGAAGTTAGTTAAGTCTAGGTACATGACCTACTTAACTGATAAGATCTATATTTATTTTAATTTCGGGCACTAGAGCCAATACATTTTTGCTGTCATGTTACAATCCATACTTCCATACATACCATACTTAATATAAATGCGAAAGTAGGTATAACTCTGTCTGTCTATCTGTTACTTCTTCACGCTAAAACCGCTGAACGGATGGATGGACGAAATATGAAATTTGGTATGGGGATAGTTTCACTCCTGGGAAAGGATACATAGGATACTCGTAGTTTTCGTCCTAATTCTACGCAGACGAAGTCGCGGGCAAAAGCTAGTGTATTTATACATATATTAATATTACACTCAGTGAATTAATATACTGTACCTAAGTGTGCTTGCAAAATCACACCTAAGTTAAGTTACCAACTTAGATTAGGAATTAGGAACAAAATTACTAAGTATAGGTATACTGTTTGTTAGTAGGTACATCTTATAGTCATAAAAAAGAACTTCAGCGTTGTAGAAAGTTACACGCTACCCGAAGTTTTGGTGGTGGGTTTCGTGTCCACGTGTGTTATAACCCTTAATAACCTAGTTTTACATGTGCTCCTATTAGTTTACCTGCTTCGCTTCAGTTAATTCTACAAATTTAAAGACCTATTAAGTGACTGTTACTACTGTTAGGTTAGCCTACCGAAGTGGGGCGATCCACCGATACCGTAAATGGGTCATCCATAAACGCCGAGAATGAAAGCCGGCAATAATTTCTGGCCCAAAATGTAGGTTAGTGGTGGCACGCAATTACACATGAATTATACTTGTGATTGGATTCGTGGGCAACGTAGGTACATACGTAATTGATATGGCTGTCGAAATTGATAGACGATAGGGTATATCAACTAGGTTATACTCGTAAGCTATGAGTAAAATGACTGTTAAAATTGTAAGAGTTCTGTGTCAATAATTTCGTTGTATTGTTTCTGAGTTTTCATGTCACATTATGTCACCGCTACTGTCGCTAGTGCTATAGGTAAGTCAGTCTTGAACTGAAACTTCATCTGAATTTACTAATTAACTTGGTGTACATCAAGATTGTACTTCATGGCGGGTCGGGAAGTAGAAAAGGATAGCAGGCACAATTTAGTGTGGTCCAACTTTGTATGGATGTAAAAAAGTATAATATTTTTTACCTCCACAAGGCTCCATTTATTATATTATGAAATAGTATTCTGTGTGCCCAATTTGAACTCATTTGTTACTGATTTAGAGGTCGCTCAGATTGTTGTGTTTTGCAATTACCCAAATACAAAAAAAAAATTCTGAACCAAAAAACTAAATTTGAAGCAACTTTTGTTTTAATTGCTTATAACTAGTAGAAAAACTGTATAAAAACAAATTAAAATCGTTTTTATATTATATTTATAAATGCCTTAAGTAATTTATTTTCAAACATGTTTGTACTGAAAAATTTCTTCCCTTTGTGCGACCTTTAAATGATGTTTAATTACACTAAAAATGGGCATAATTAGTTAATATGGATTTTGGATAAAAAAGAACCTTGTGGAGACGGAATATTCTTAACTTTATTTTTTTGGACTACCCTGGCACATGCGTACCTATCAGGTAGAAAAAATGAAATAGGTCTCTAATAGGTATACATATAGGTACCTACTTGCTACCTACATAACTAGGGGAAATGTTGTAGAACCTATAAAACTACTTTGAAGCTCCGTTTACTTTATATTTAGGAAATAGTATCATAAATAAAATATTACACAGCCTTGGCCATAAAAAGGTTTGAAGGTTGACATTTTCAAAGGCCAAATTTTTACGCAATTTCTTAGAATATTTAATTTCCTTCGGCCTCGGCGGCATTTTCCCGGCATTCGTCATAATTACTAGTATCGATTAACCGAGCCGAATGGGGTGACTGACTCGAGTCGAAAGTAATTGGCATGGTAATTTGTGCCAGTTTTATGCCGATAACCATCGACACTCCAAATACAAAACAAACAGTTAACTTACTTATTCGTTTATATTTTTAGCTCTACGCTCAATCCTTGTTCATTACAAATTGCGGTCACTTAGAAATAGGAACGGAAACTATAGTACGATTCTCGAGAACAGCCTTGGAGTCTAGTCTAGACGTTTTGGTCAGTTCTTGATATCAGATCAACGGAGAACTGCAACTGCAATGTGCCCTAAATACTTACCTACTAAATATGAGCGAGCACGCTACTTATTTATTTGCCAAAACATTTAAGCTTTTTATATCGATAGGTATTGAAAATGTCCTAGCATGATATGCAAAAGTTTCTGCATGATATGCTGGTACTTTCGTGACACGTGTTGGAAGGATCATTTTTTATGCTCGAATGTATGGTACAATATTTTGTCGTTATAGAAAGTTACATCATTATTTCTAAAACCCGGTGCCATTGTATGAAAGAAGTAAAGTAGGTATAAGTATAATTACGCAGAATAGCTGGCTCGTAGTTCTTCTGAACAAGTTTAATTTTATTTTGACTCGTGTCTATTCGACCGATATTCAGAGATCACTACAAGAAAGGCGACAATCTGAACCCTATTACCTAGTCCTATTACTAAGCTATTCCTGCGTGTGTGCTTAATACATAGGTAACTAGGCTGCTGTATTGTATGGCTATGGTCATTGGTCATCCGGTTTAAAAATAACTGTTAAGCTTAAGATTGTGCTGAAATGTAACGTGTTTTATCTAAAACTTTCATTAAAATTTTCTCGTAGGTAATAGATAAATACTGTACTATAGGTAGGTACCCAACGACTTCTACGCCAGCCACTTGGCCTAGATCAGAGTGTGTCCAGTACCTATATACAAGTAAGCTCAATAAGGCTTGTGTTGTGGGTACTAGACGACGATTTATATAATAGATGTATAGATTCGTATTAATATATAGAAAACATCCATAACTCAGGACAGGAACAAATATTTGTGATAAACACACAAATCGATGCCCTAACTAGGATTCGAACCCGTGACCTCCTGCTTCGTAGTCGTAGGCAGGGTCACTAGGTACCGACTATGCTAGGAGGCCGTTGAAACTTAACTTACTAAACTACTTCCATAGCGATTTACTACAAGTTGGTCAATATAGCAACGAAACTCCTATTCTTAATGCACCAGCTGAATGAATTCCCAAGAAAGCAAGGTCAATATTCAAGTTGTTAAACAAAGCACTATACCCTATCAATTTTAAATAAGCACTAGATACCTAATTGATTCAGTTATTGAAGGTGACTCGTGCCGCCGTGGTATTGAGCTATAGGAATATTGACCCTGGCATATTGAAAATTAAAGAGGGGCGATGGACTGATAGTATTTATTCTAACACTACGGAGTTCTGAACAATGTTGATACTTACTTGTCGCTTAGTGGAATTGGCGACAAAACTTTATGTAAAGATTCCCCGTTTGATTGTGAAATACCTGTTGAAGAAAAAAAAAAGTTTTAGTAAGTAAGTGTTTTTTTTTTTTACTTTTTGCAGCTATTGAAGTGAGTACGTTGTGCCCACTAACAAGTCTCGTCGACGAGCATATATTACAGCTCGTCGTCGCTCACCGTTGGGCGACATGCTCATCTCATGTACAGCATGTACTGGACTCCTGCGCACGGATCCATGGACATATTCCTGCGCATGGACATATTTATTGATTCCTGGCCTATTAGTCTAACGTCCAAGAGCCTCAACTATTCTGAGAGAGAAGTATATGACAGATTGGAAATATCTCCTATATTATTACAATAAGAAACTATGTAGGTAATTATAATAGGGACTTACTAGCAGGGTACTTATACTTACTTAGATATCTACAGAAAATAACGAGTGTAATTGGTAATAACCGTTCCGTTTAAATAAAGAAAATTTAAATGGAACAATGGGAAACATATGCATACTACCATTCTTCAATTTATATATTTATTTTTATGCGATGAGTAAGTTTTATTTTTGTAGTCGTTCTTTGGTTAACATATGTAATAATTAATGTACGGTATATGCAATGGTGATCGCTTTATAAATAGTTTAATGAAATAGAACCATATATATAAACATCTATTTATAAAGGCTTATTCCTTCTAATTCAAGATGGAAGCCGGCTTATCAGACGCTAACCTACCTGCATAATGTCCTTATGTATCTACGTCATTCTGATAAGTGATAAGTGTAACCAGCCAAAATATTTTTTCTCTCACATTTAGGTCGTCGTAGTACCCAAACTGGTTGAGAAATAACTTGGATGCGATGGATTTGATTTGTGTTTAGCTTTACCGCACTTACTTGGCAATGGCGCGGAGTCTGGCAACGGGCGCAATCGTCTTGGTGGCGGCGGTGCAGCCGGCGAGGGCGTCGAACGAGCGCGTCGGCGTACAGGCACCGGGAGAAGGGAGCTCCTGGATCAAAACAATGGATGTGTGATATCTAAGTCCTCCCGTTTATGGCAGCAGTCTCACGGACTGTCGGACTGCGGGCTGGAAACCCAATGCCATCCGACCCTTGGCTTTGAAAGGAAGTGGATAATCCGAAGCCCTGTCTCTAGACAGCATTCATAAAAACACATAGTTAGGTAGCTTTAGCATGAAATTACAGTATAAGTTTCACTTAAAAAATTTAAGCATTAAAAGATCCTGTAATCAATTCGGATACCATTCTGCACAGTCTAAAGCATTCTCTGCGTAGCAGTGAATATAGCAGTGAATTCTCTGCATATTTTCCCTTGATTGTTTTCATTAGGGTATAAGTACCTAGCTTATATACAACTTAAACGATGGTTTGTTTATTTTTAACCCCACAATTGATTATTTTATAGGTTGAAGGCAAATTACAATAAGTATTTAATTAATCAAGGGTATAGCTCAATAATTACAGGTAAGTATTCTACCTTGACACATGGCTGGGTCTGTTCTCAACTGGCTTGATGAGTCGCTCTCGTAACTGGAATAGAAAATGATATTAATAACGGAAATATATTCAATGTAGGTATACATATTATGCAACATTTTAGACGCAATCCAAATCGAAAGCGGCTGAAAGCTAGCCCTACGAAAAGCAAATTTTTGTTGAAATAAATAAAATATTAATAAAATATTTTGACTTGTTATTAGTAATAACGCGGGCCTGGCGGCTCGCGCGAGTCAAAGCGCAGCACGCAGTTGTGTGCCATGACTGCCATGCACTCTGATCCTGACGTAACTACAATCACGACAGGCTGCAGTCTATCTGTTACCTTATTACAAAACACATCAGCTCTAGCGGTATCAGCTAGTTTCCTTCGAACAGCGGTCAGCACGGCCGCAGGACCGGCAGCTCTGGCGAGGCAAAGTGCGGCACGAAGTTGAATGCCTTGCGTACGCTCCTTGTCACCCGAAATCTGAGAAATAACATAAAATATATGAAATTCAGTGGGGGTGCGACCCAAATGTTTATAAATATGTGTAGTATTTATATCAGAAAGTAGCATTATTAATTGTAAAAATACTTGAAGGTGTTTAATAAGAGGCATAACTTGTAACCACTGCCACTGCTAGCTCTGTTTTGTTTGTGTGAAGGCTAGATAAACCGCTATGACAGTTTTCAAGCCATTAGAACGCGCTTATGTTCAATGCCCTCCTTTTTTCGTGGCTGACAAACACTTGATAGGTTCTGTATACTTACGCCGATTATAGAAGGGTCGAAGATCACGTCAATTAGATTGTGGAGAGGTATGGTCTGCAGCATCGCATGAGGTAGCGCGGTTGGAGGCGGCTCCCGGCCCATCCTGGCCACTAACTCTGGTAGGAGTTGCCGCACGCAGTCTTTACTCGCTCCTCTTAGCAGGGCACAAACTGCTCCTTCGGCTGGGGCTCTGGCTGCAGAAACCTGCCATCAAGATGTGAATTTATTATTCCGGACCGACCCTTCGATCCGTCGTATTGTGCATTTCGGTAATTCTTCGAATTTGATCTCTGGCAACTAAGTACTTAAGTATTCCATGTGTAAGTATACCGTGGGTATACCTATCACCCGTACGTACCCGTTCGTATACCCTACATACCTATTACCTACTTACCAAATAATTTCAAACATAATTCTCGAATCGCGCGCGTAGGTGGCGCACTGCGTAATTATTATAGGTAGGAGCATTCCGAGTAAAGTACATATAATTACCTAGCTATTAGTAGTTTGTTAAAACTAGATACCTTTTTAGTTTTAAATAGTTTACGTGTCACCGTGTCCTAAACGTCGCGCTCGGCTGATCGTCAATCAAAAAACTGAGGGGAGATAAATACACGAGCTGAGCAAGTATACCTAACAGCCTAAACAAAAGGATTAAAAGATGTAAGGTATTCGTAGAAATATGTGCGTCAGCACCTATGAAAGCTTACAAATACAAGTAGGTACATAATTTACTTAAACATTTCATTATTTTTGACTGCCCGTTTTTATTTCCAAATGAATTTATGGAAATAAGATCGTTGATAAGTTCGGGGACCGGATGTACGCAGTTTAATACTTACTTTAATTTGGGCACCTCGTAAAGTGTCTTAGGACAAAGGATAATTCTGAATGACCTACACAGTATAAAAGCATTTCATGACAATATAAAAATCACAAGGATAGGAACCCATCACAGCTCACTATTACTCTCAATACCTTGTTACTTTCCACATTTTCTTTCGTACCAAAAATCCCATCGGGGTCATAAGCTATCTACTTATCTAGTTACCTCTTCGCTCAAGGCCCACATGTGCTGAACAAGCGAGAATGCCGCCGGCTCCGCGCGCCGCACGTTCTCCGCATTCAGCAGAGCGCTGTGCAGCTGGTCGGCCGCCTTTACAGCTGCTATCCAGTTTTCCTACACGAAAAAATTAACTATTGACTAATATGATGTATTTCTGTTGCCGCTATAACAACAAATACTAAAAAACAGAATAAAATAAATATTTAAGGGGGCTTTCATACAACAAACGTATTTTTTTTGCTCGATATTGATAAGTAACGGCAACAGGAAGACGCTTTTAATATTCACAGAATATTTAGTTATATATATATATATATATTATCCTTTTTAAAAATTAATATTTAAAACAAATATGGGGGGCTCCCATACAGCAAACCTGATTTTTTTTTGCCGTTTTTTGGGTTCCGTAGTCAACTAGGAACCCTTATAGGGTAAGCCCTCCAGTTAATGAACACCCCCCAGTGAATGAACAAAATCACGTTTTTTGCATAAAATAAGAATTATAGCGATTGCTATCACTTGCAGTATTTTTTTTCTTTTACGACAGTCAATTTCCTATGCACCGGAAACAAATTGTAAATTTATTTTAGACCAGATTCAATGCGGTAGACGTTTTGTAACGGTCCAGAAATTCTACTACAAATTTCCTATCCTAATGAAATACAGTTCCTGAATTTTACCTTGTAATATCAATTTGGCCAGTGATCGTGTAGTGGGGAAACGTTGTGTCGCGTAGTAAAGCTAGGTTCTTTTCATTCGATAAAGTTGCCATTATTTATTTACTCTGCCTTCTGCAATGTTGTCTACCACCTGTATTTTTAAAGAAGCTATGAGCTACTATCACTAAGTACTTTCATCTAAATTTGGAACCTAACGTGAAGGGATTGTAACTGTAGAAGACGTACGTGTTGTCAGGTAAAGTCAAGTGAGGTCTAGCTGTAGGAAGGATCAGTCAGTGTAGTATCACTCATATTACTCTAAATTATGTCGTTATCTAATCTACTCTCAACCCGAACTCCTTAACTGTCTTGCCTACGTAATGTATGTCATTGAGAGTCTAGTCAGTTCTCGTAAAACGATAAATGTAGTAGATAAATGTAACATACTATTTAGGGATACTTTTGAGTTAGAGGGAAGATCTTAAATCCATTCAATATGTTTCTACAGATAGGGGGAATAAAGGAAATATATTTTTCAAATCTAGATGTGTGTACTTAACTTTCGATTTCGGTTTCCTTATTGCGATAAAAACATATCCTTTGTCTTATTTTGAATCCTTCTATCCTTCCAAGAATGTGAATTAGTATAACTTCTCGTCGCTGATATCATACATCGTTTAATACCTTTTTATTTAACTTATTAAAACCAAAATAGTATATAATGTGAAATTCGTGTTTTCTTAGAAGCTTTGTTTGTCAATGACAACTGATTATTCCAAATAATTCAAATATCGCTGATTTCAAATTTAAAAAGCATAGAGCATTAAAACTTTTGGAGCATAGACGAAATTAGAGATTTAAGGCTAGCTATACACTACTCGTCAAATACACGCGTTTCTAATAAAGAATATGAAATAAGTTGAACAAAAAAGTTGAAAAGTTGTTGTTGAAGTTGAAGTTGGGAATTGTAACAAATTAATATGTAATAATCATTTATGTAAACGGGAATTGCATCCCGTTACAGTTTGAAGTTTACGTTTTTCTGGTTTTGAATTTTGTATGAAGAAATTAGATTCTAGTTAAGAACAGAGTACATTTGCAGTAACATTTGAATGGCCTATTTGATGTTTACCAATACAAGGTTTAGTTATTTGGGTAGAGTAAGAGTGAAACTTTTCATGAATGTACACTTTGCTAACTTTTAATTTTTACTGTTCCATTACTAGCTTATCAAATGTTCTGAAACCAGGTAATGAACGGTGTGTTCATTTACTGGTGTTAGCACAATTTAATTTTTATTCCAAATTTAAACGTTAATGTCATGGTATTAGCTTGTGTTTTCGCGATTCTGTATAGAAAACGTTTCTGATGTATTCAGCCAATATTGGAACATGAATAAAAAATCCATATTACTATAGTCCATTTACTGGATTTTTCATGCCTATGTATGAACATATAGATATATGGATTGTTCATTGACTAGATTTCTTCTAATTCTATGTATGAACATACACAATATACATGTGTACAAATCTTAATAAAAAGTGTATTATTTTACTACCAGCGTTTGGACTCGTTTTTTCCTTCGCTCGTTGTTTCTTGTTAAAAGATTTTTTTTTCTTTTTATTGCATTTATTGCTTCTATTTTGTGGCCAATGTGTTTCTATCATATTGATGAATAATATTCATTATATTCTATTTTACTCTATTTTAGATGGTGCCTCAATGTTTTACGTAATGATTACTAAAGAAAATTTAGTCATTTTGTTTTTAAATGATTTATATTATAATACTGATTTAATAAAGCTACATAATGTTCATTCACCGGGTTTCACACTGTTCATTCATTGGATTTTCTGTTCAATCATTGGGTTTTTCGGTACTTTTTGATAAAATATTTTATAACTCTAAAAGTATAAATCGGTTTGATAAGAAATCGCAGAAATTACATTCTAGTTTATTAAATGGCGATTGATTAGAAAACACGGTATTTAACACGAAATTAAAAAAATGGCTAACAAAAGAAGCATTTTATGACATAATAGAATATGACAATTATTTAATTAAATTGAATGCAAATCCTAACATAACATTACGAAAATAATGAATAGATACTGAGAAATTATTTTTCTAAATTGAAAAAATGCTTAAGTGTTCATTCACTGGTGGTTTTACCCTAGTTTCGCCAAGTCTGTATGTCTATCCGTCCGTCCGTCCGCGGATAATCTTAGTGACTGTTAGTACTAGAAAGCTGTAATTTAGTACTTAGTACGAATATGTATATCGGCCATGCCAATAAAGTGATAAAATAAAAAGTGGTTATAATTTTTTTTTAGGGTAACTTCTTCCGTACACGTAATGCGGGGTGATTTTTTTTCGTTTCAAATCTACAGTATGACATATCATTGGATAGGTATTTGAAAAATAAAGAGGGTTTTTCTAAAAACATTTTTTGATAAAGTTAATATTTTCGGAAATAATCGCTCCAAAAGTTTAAAAAAATGTGCCCACCCCTCTAACTTTTGAACTATGAGTTCAAAAAATATGAAAAAAATTACAAAAGCAGAACTTAATAAGAACTTTATTAGAAAATTATTTTGAACTTGATTGGTTGAACGGTTTTTGAAAAAATGTACAAAATCATTTCTGAATAAAGTTTGTAATTTAACCGTATATGCAAACATTTATTTTTATCTTGAGTACATCATATCATCCCGCACGTATCTTCCTTCTACAAAAAAAAATAATTCAAATCGATTCACGCGATCAAAAGTTACCCTCGAAAACCCAACATACATAACCCGTCTAGTTTGTATAAATTAGTAACCCAATTCCCCGAGAGATGGCGCTGTACCGTGGTTTACATCGCGCCGCTGTTAAGATTTTCCCGGTGATCGAAAGTACCATCGAATTGTTAATAATCATAAGCATATTGAGCATGGTATGTATTAAAACACTTATCAAGTTTGCCTATTGTGACGGACGGTAAACTACGGAACCCTGGACTGAGCATGGCCCGACATGCTCTTGGCCGGTTTTTATAGATAATAATGGTCTGGAACACTTGACAATAAAGTTTTGGCAAGTGATTCTAAGTGAATCTAAGTAGGTCCGAGACAATGTGTGCGTGTCGGGATCAATTTGCTAGCGAGCACTTGTTAATGGCTTGTTCAAGTTTCGATTTACTGAATGAATCATTCAAAAATTAGACGAAGTTCATGGAATTGTAGCTTGCCTTCTTAGAATTTTTTGTAACATAAAAGCATAAAACAATATGGAAAATGCTTAGTATAGAACCTATAAACTTGACTTTTGACTTGACTTCAGGGTGAGTAAATCTAAATGACTAACTACTTACATTTCACATCTACCTACTTTGACTATGACTATCCCTCTCATTCTGAACCTAGGTAGAACCTAATATTTTGGTTAGATTTGTTTTTTAAGCCATCATGACGTCTATTTTGGAGAAATATTTGTTTAAGTAGGGTAGGTACTTAAATATTTTAGTTTGTAGAGTCTATAATCTCTAAATTTCAACTGTCTATCACTGTTCATGATATACAGCCTGGTGACAGACGGACAGACGTCTGTCTGTCCGCGGAGTCTTAGTAATAGGGCCCCGTTAAGTAGGTACATTTACCATCAAATATATAGGAGCGGCCAAGGTGTTCACAAATATCTGAACAAGATATATCGTCGTCGTAATATTGGATGTGGCGACTGCCTCTAAACCTACGGAGACTACTTAGTACTTAGTACACAAAATTGTCGCCATTTTTACTGAAATTATCGTACAACTTATTTTTTTCTTTCATCACTAGACGAACTGAAATCTCTAATGAGCTTGAACAGGCAGTTGTACTCGAGTAGGTATAAAGAGAGCGGGTGATAATTAATACCTTACATTTGCGTAGTCATAGGTCGAACAGACGACTTACCGTATTGTGTAATTGATCCGAAACATGTTTAGGGATTACTCCCAAATCTTCCCATTGGTAGTGTCCGCGAAGAGGTGAGGGTCCACGTGGAGAGAGGAAGTCGTCTTCTTTTGGCGGTGATGACGCAAGAAGGCTCAGTACGAATCTAATGAATAGCAGGAATATTATCAGTGAATATGCGTCTGAGAGTTTAAGAGATTTAACGAATTGTAACAAATAACCGCTTACCCGTCCTGCTCCAAATGCAAACGTGTTGATCTTCGTCGAGGAGACACCGTTGGGCTTCGCTGTAGGTTATGAAGCACCTCCACTTCTCTATGCGGTTCCACTGGACTCGGAAGTTTATCCGGAGTCCGTATTTCAGTCAAAGTCAGAGTGAACCCTGAATTTTTTAAACTGCCCTCAGGTGCTTCATTTTTTGATCTGAAGTAATCATACAGTTCGCTCAATGATTTAGATTTTAATTTGACTTTACTGTACGTTGCTTCTACATTAGTATTGCGAGGCTTGCTGTTAATAACTGGTAATGGGATCCCACTCTTTTTCGGTTTGCTTTGCGATTCCCTCTCTAAGGCTTCTCGTTTTATCTCGTTCATTTTACTCACAATCAATGGCGTTACTTGCATTGATGCTTCCTCGATGTGCGAATGCTGTATGGCTGCAGGTTTATTTTGAATACTATCGTCTTCGCTCGTCGCTATATTTTCGCTGTCGGGTGTGCGAATTTTAACACTTTCTCCTCCGAAACGTACCTTTTTAACCACAACATCCATGTCTTCAGAGTCACCGTCGCTATATTTCAACATATTCCTATCAGAACTATCACAATCTTCTTCACTACCCGTATTCTTCTCAGATTCAGTCTCATTCTCTTCTAAAACGGTCATCGTAATGGCAGTATCAGAGTCGAATTTAATTTCAGTTTCTATTATCACTTTTGCGTAATTATTCCCATAATATGGCACATGGTTATATGAGTCATCGGATGAGGCATCGCAAGTCGCAAGGCTGAATGGGTTAGGCACAGGACTATTGAAAACATGATTTATTTTAACCAGCTGATGGCTGTTTTTGTCTCTATAAGTAGTTTTTCTCGGAGCATAGTACACGTCCAACGAATCTTCATCATACACTTCACACAAAATCCGAAATTTATCTTGCACTTTTGGTTCTAATCTCGACAAGTAAATCATGTAGTCTCTAGGACCGACCACTCTTCTTAACTTAATAAGCGACCTTAACGCTACATCTCTGTGTACATGATCAAAAAGTTTATCTCCTAGGGTTTGAAAAATAGGAAACGTATCCAAAACAGGGTGTCTTCTTTTCAATATAGCCATAACAGAAGGTATGGACAAAATTAAGCCCGTAATGACATTAACTTTGGTATCAAAATCGGCTGAATGTGGTCTAATGTTATGATAAGAACACTTGTCTAAAATGGCTCTAGCCGCGCATTCTGGGTCCTCACAGTAGGAACAAAATACTTTCAAGGCATCTAGGGCAGCTTTGCGGACGTTCGGGGAACCATGTCCTAAGTTATCTATAACTTGATCGAAAGGGAAGGTGAGTGCGTTGCCAGAGAGCGGTAGGAGATCAGCAAGCACACGTAGAGCATGGAGACGGACTTCCCATTCAGGGTGCGTTAAGCGATCTCTTATAGCGACGTAGAGAAGTTCGACATCTAGGTCCGGCGGGAACGCCCGGGCGCGGAGGACACGGTCCCACAGAGGAGCAAGGGGCGGAGGCGCCGTCTCCGGCAATTGCATCGTGGTGGACTGAGCGAGCCGGCCGGTCGCGTGCCCGGCGGCGCCGCGTCGCGAACACAACTGGGTTAATGATCGGACGGTACGGCACGCCGTCCCTGACCAATCGATGGCTCACACACATGCACACTTTACCCCGTCGACTAAATAACTTAACCCCATAACGTCTCCAGACGGAACTTCTAGATAACACCACCTATTATGTTATGTATTGACGAAACACAGCTGTTTTTACACATTTATAACATGGGTAAATCAACTATTTCAGCAGCCAGGGGACAAATACAGCACAGTTTGATAGAAGAAATGTTGTAGTATGTTCTACAGATATGCTTGGCAGATGACCCATCACGGAAAAGGTATATAACTACCAAAAACAAAACAATGTTTTGTCATGTTAATGCCATAAAACCGTGATTTTAAAGGTGACCCAGGAGACCGTGACCATGGCAAATAATACCTATTTGATTAACCTATATTCGGTTTTTGTTAAATAGCTTAATATAAGGCTAAAAGAGAAATCTGATTAGATATTGCGAGGGTTTTAGGGCACGACGCGAGGACATGATAACTTGTCTGACAAGCGTCGTGCCATATATTCATCTCGGTGACGACGATCCGAGGAAAGCACCAACCAACCCTAAGCCTACAGTCTGGGGGCGTGGTTGTCTTATTTTCGGGAAAAATCCGTTCTTGAATGTGCTGACTGGACTGGACATTATTACATTGCGAGAAAACGCCTGAAGCGGGCGCAGAGCTCCAATGCAGCAGCAGTCAAGTTTATCAAAAATATATTTTCAAGATTTTATTTACATTGCTACCTATGGATACTTGCTGTTTTTTCTCGTGCTCCACCATATTGGATGTTAATAATTTAAGTGACTTATTTCAAAAAAACATACCTACTGCTGTTCAATCCAACTTATACAGGTGATTATTTTATCACCAGCCAAAATCTACATAGTGAATGTATATGAATGTAGGTCATACTGACCAACTTTTATTATGGGGACAAATTGGCCGCATCACACCGGCCGGAATGTATGAAACAGGCAATTTTTTTTTCGCGATTCGACATTGGTCCCATAATAAAAGTTGGTCAGTATGACCTACACATTCACTATGTCGATTTTGGCTGGTGATAAAATAATCAACCTGTATACCTAAGTACCTATAATTTTAGACGACTTCTACAATATTCTACATTTCTAGAAGGAGGTTCTCAATTCGTCGGAATTTGTTCCAAAAGGCGGAGCTCACAAGAGGGTTAATTGTGTTGTGTTAACTTGTATCTATGTATGTTTGTTCCTATGTCTCCTGGTAACTACTCAACGAATCAATTGGTGGGTTTTTTTCATAATGGAACAATGTCACCAACTGCATGCATTTTACGTTTGGCATCCTTTGTTGAGGTTGATAATGTTGATAACGAACATATGTTCTTGAGTTGATATGGAAGTGTCGATAAAAACTTCATAATATTACTATATCTATCTTATTACAGAAGGCCTAGTATACATTTTTACCTGTTGCATTTGACATTTACTTCTCGATCGCTTTAGCGTATCGAGAGTTCAAGTTATATTTGCCGTTTATAAAAATCATCCGGCTACTTTATACTGAGCCTTCTGTATAAACGTACGACGGATATTTACACAGAGATGATGGTAAATTAACCAAGTGTATAAGTGCAAGTGTATGTATGTGTATAAGTGATGGTAAATTAATCGTGTTTGGCACCATACAAATTGGAAGAGGCGCAATTTAAAAAAGTGGAGATAAATATAGGGGAGAAGATTGGTCGATAAAATTCATCGTACTGTTAGCTATGAATCTCAGTAACTATAAAGCACATTATATCATTATCATATGATTTATAATAGTTACTGAGTAAAACAGCTGTGACATAAGGACGAAACTATAAGAGTTCCGTTTTTATAAATTGAAATAGATGTCATATACTAAAGAAAAAGACCAATACCGACGGAGGCCAATCCGAGAATCGAACTCAGGTCTTCAGCTTACGCGGCTAACGCCATAACCACTGGGCCAACAAGTGGTCTCGCCGAATGTCAGCGAATTTCTCGCGTATATGCAATTTTAGTTACAGGTACCAGTACCTAACTAAACTTTACTTTTATGAAAATAAATTAAGTAAAATATGTAGAATGATTGAGAAAATTTGTCTTTTACAAATTTAATCAAGCAGAAACGAAACGTAAGACGCCATGTTTTATCAAATGTCATATCATATTATATCTTTATATCATAAAGAGGGGATTCGCGACTTGCGAGGAAAACAAGCTGTTTGTTTTATTATTTTTGATACCTAAGACTTTTTAATCACAGTTATATCAGAAACATATTCATCTTTACACTCATATGTATATTATGAGAACTATTAACAGTGATTTCAAGATGTGTTCCTGTAAAGAAAGTACGAATCAAGTGTGACGCGGATCAAATAGAATGCCGACAAGATGAAGCTTTTATCGCTCCTATTTACGATTATCACGAGTTGCTACGCTCCGATCGTTTTCGCTCAAAATGAAAACTGTACACAGCCAAATAATCGGTGCGACTACAAAATGTCGGTGGAAAAACTTTCTGAGACATTGGGAAACAAATTCAATGAGATAGTTGCAACGGAACTTGGCAGCGATTATTCTACGCATTTCGAGGTACGCACAGCATCGAAAATTAGCCGAAATCAACCTTCTGATAATGAACTGCTTTTCTCTATAGCCAGTAAATTAAGCTACAAGCTCTCTGCTGCGGCTACAATACTTAAAGATATGAACAAAGCTATAAACGCCAACAATACTCCGTCCTTCACGTATCCCTGTCCGTTCAACTCTATACGTAAATCAGTTTTTATTAAAAATGTTGAATTATTTGAAAATATGCCTTTGGACCCAAAGTCTCAAATGTTGGAGCGCTTCAAAGATTTGAAAGTGAAACGACAGTATTATCTTTCACATATTGACTATGCAACTGATAAAGACTGTGTTACAATGCCACACTCTAATTTGAGGTATCTCTATCACAAGGTTGTGCACCCAGATTCAAAACTGGTTGTTTTTATTATTGATAATAACATGAGCTCAGGATCATTACAACATGCAGTAAAAGTAGCTCGAGAAATGGCCTATGCTCTACAAAGCACTGATGTTATTGCATTGAAAATGACCAACACTACTGGATTTTTGAAATTTGATGATACATGCAGTAAAGATGGTGTATCTACCTTAGGTAATGCTACAGACAACAATAAACTGCTACTACGTGAATACTTTTCATCACTGGACATTGCCCCTTCAAATGTGTCACCTCTCACTATAAATAAGGAACTAAAAACTTTACTTGCTGGAAAACCATTACCTGTCAATAAGCTGTTCATATTTTTGACAGACACTAAAATGCTAAAGAATGAAACTTGGTTAAAAGTTTTCCCATATTCAGCAAATGACGATAACATGAAGTTTGCAATTGGTCTGATTTATGAAAATGATGCAGCTAAAAACAGTTCTTTGGGAATATTTCATATGGACAAGTGGCACAATCACTCTAGCAACCACTCTGTGCTTAGGCTTCACATAAACAACAGTGGGGTGGTGGGGCAGGTAGCATCAGCATTTATTTCACTACTACCAGATAAATACCAAAATAATTTAATCACAACTGAAGGACCACTCTGGGAAGCAATAGAGAGAGACTTCATGGTGTCTTTGCTGCTACCTGTATCTTCAGGGATTCTAGGTTTAGACTTATATTGGTCTGATCTTGCAGAGGACATAATATATTTTAAGGTTTCAAATATGAAAAAAAGAGCATTTGTGATGGATTTCTCAGGAAAAGTGCTTATGCACTCTTACTTCCCAAGACCAGGAACAGCTTCAGAAAAAATCAAATTTACAGATTTGGAAAGTGTTGAGGCTTATGACTTCATTAACAGCATAAAAGAAGAAATGATATCGAAAAGTTTTGGTAACTTTACAGTAACTGATCAGAGTTCCAGTAAGTCCATTGTTTATGCTTGGAGATGGGTTGAAAAGCTATATATTGTTTGTATAGTTTCAGAGACATATCAGAAAAGTGTTTTTAATAAGACCAACATTTCCATTGCTAGAAGCAACAAGGAAATACTATTTCATAGATTAGACTTATTTCCTCCAAAAAACGGCAAAATTTGTCGTCATTTTAAACAAATAGCTACAATTGACCAAGGTACAGTCTATTTGAGTCCTTCTAGTTTCCAGTCACCATTTACTTACTTGTATGATATGGGGAATGGCCATGAAGCAATAACATACATGCAAAACTATTTAGCTTATCTGAAAAGTGTTGCTCACGGATTGCTCTCAAACCCAGGATTGAAAAATGAAATTCAACAAGATGTGGGTTTTCTTAATTCTCTTTTGACTTTTTATAAAAATCAACATCTGCATGGTACCCACTCCAAATACATAGTTAGAAGGTATGCAGCAACTGAAAGTGGTGTGCTTGTCATGTATCCTGGGACTGTTTTAGAATATGACTATGAACCTGTTCGCAGGCCCTGGTTTACTTATGCCTTAGAAAACCCAGAAAAAATTGTTCTTACTCCACCAAATTTAGATGTGGGTGGTGCAGGATATGTGGTATCTATTTCTTATGCTGTAAAAAGTCTCCTTCATCCCACTATGGTTGTTGCCATGGATGTCACCATGGGGTTTCTTTATAAACTCCTGATCGATAGCATGCCTTTATGTGAAAAACCACATATTAAATGCTTCATTATGAATAACAGAGGATACTTAGTTTCTCATCCTGGCTTGATGGATCCCAACAGTTCTGGTCCTATTGAACAGCAGCATATTACTCATAAAGAGTCCATGATCGCCACTGACATGCTCAATCACAAAGGATTTGTCACAAAAAGACTGTGCAGTAATTTCTATGATAAGACTATACAGAGATTTTACGAATTTAATACTTCTCTCCCAAACATACTTTCCAATGCAGTTTCGGGAGATCATTGTGTCCATTACTACATTGCAGCCATCCCTCGTACGAATGCATTTATAGGTCTTGTAAACACGTCATGCGTTGGAGCCCCTTTTTGTCCCTGCAGTATGGTGGATAGACTCTGTCTAAACTGCAATCGCATGGAGCAAACTGACTGTGAGTGCCCATGTGAGTGCACCTCTGAAATTTATGAGTGCCCAAACACAAATTTTACAAAGTTTAACCAAGAGATTCCCTTGTGTGGAATGGTGCCAGAAAATAATAACCACAAATCGCATTATTTTCACAACTTTGCAGAAACTTTGAAGTCTTGTTTCGATTTTCAATGTGAAACTTACTCAACGCGTTCGTCTTGTTTGGGTGTCCTAGGTTGTGAATGGTGTCAAGTAGATACAGATGGGCACTCTCAACTTTCTACGCCGTATTGCACATCTCAATCTTTATGCTTTAATGGAGTTCTCGGTGCCGTTACTCCGTATGGTGAGGGTACCTTAGGGCACGTCAGTAGAGACGTGTCAGGAAATTATTTAGGTCCGATTGCAGGTTGTATTGTTACGATCAGCTTAGTTATAGCTGTTGCCATATATTGTTACAGGCAAAATGTCACGACGGCTAGTTGCCATAATTTATATGTAGATGGTCCTGCAGAGACTTGGCCTGATGCAGACGTGCAAATGAGCCATTTACAGTCTGATGATACTCACGATCTTTCCGGTCAAGATAAACTGTTGCCAGCTATGGAAATAGAAGCCCCAATATCGCCATATAGAGTAGTGACCGGGTACAGACGCCCTCATACCGCAGGAGGCTCTGATCACGGCTATTCCACGATGACCCCGCATGAGGACTCCGAAGCGACCGGGTTTTCGGTCAATGATCCTATAATTCTGTCAGATGACACAAAATCAGATATAAGCTGCCCACTTCCCGCTAAGATTAAGCCTAGATTAAAAGCCGGTGATCTTAGTGTAACTGTTCTTCCCTGTGGTAAAAATAGTGTAATAGCTCCTGTGACTGTTCATAGACACATGGAGGCCTCATAATACTTTTAGTATTCATAATCTACCTCTGTTGTACATAGCATTAGTTGTTTAATGTGGTCAAGCAGCTTCATTTTATTAAATGTGATATATTAATTACATATATTTTAGTACCTATCAGAATTTTGTTACTACATAATGGTGCTCTTCCTTTAATTCTGTACTGTACTGGTGTACTTATTTTTTATTTTATTTTACATTGTATAGTGAAGCAGAATATGTGTTAAATAATGAGCTAACTCAAGAGGTATGGCAGATCGATATAAGTCGATCTGTAAGCAATTTTAGTATGTTACTTAATGTGTTTTAAATTGACATATTTTCAACAAATGAATGTTTCACTACTTATGTAAATTATATACAATTAGGTAATAAACGTCCATATTATTGGTAATGAGTAGTTGTATTTTCTGAATATGTTGACTTGCCATTTCTATTATTTGTAGCGCTAAAATCAATGGTGTTTACTTGCAGTTAATTCGTATTTTGGCTATATGTGAAGGCTAATAGAGAAATCGTCAGTATACAGGTCTATTTATGCGTAAGTTTTATATTTTAACTTTTTGTATTAGATCTTAAGATACAGTAATTTTTATTTCAAGAATGTGCCAGTGCCTCCTGTATTATTAAATTAAGCGGACATATTCTTAAGACTGAACTGGATGTTGCATTTAAGCGATGTAAGAATTAAATTTTCTTTTATATAAATTTGGCTTGATTATTTACTTACTTACCTAATGTACGCGTGCTTTAATAACTATTAATACTAAAAAAATATGGACTTTTAAAACTAATATATATGTTCTAATGTGTTTTCAGTTCACCACATTGAAATGATTACTGACTTAAATAAATTTACGCAGTTAGCGGCAGAAATAGTTAGGCTGGCAAGGTGTTAAAAATGATCTTGGCACAACAGCAGCTTGCAAGCTTAATTACCTCTGCTGCTGACAGTACAGTATTTTATTAGGGAGTTCCTTTGGTAAATGTATGGCCATCATCAGTTCTACGGTATCATGCACGTTTTTCGGTTTCATCTCAGTTGAAAACATCAGTTGCTCAACCTTGGCAAAGAAAACGAATCGCCAACTGAAAATTGGTGAGGTCCATTGCGGTTACTGCTGATAATGTTCAGCTTACCTAGCCTAATTGTGATATTCAAGAGCAAATGCGCAAGCTAATCATTTAAGATGTGCCTAATGCCTATAATACTAGAATAGTTCCCTCGATTTAGAAAAGATAGATTACACAGAAAATAAAAAATGATTGTTGAGAACCAAAGATGGGTACATTGGGTACTACTCGTATGGTACCAACAGAACAGAAAATATTCTTTTCCCCTCACTAGCTCGGAAAGCGCTGTTATGTCCTTTAAAGGCTTTAAAACTAGCGTGGAAAAACGCATTTTATCCACATGTGGGGCAAAGTAATCTAATTCGTATCACTTACCACCAGTCCAGTATAAGTGAGTCCTATATGCTCATAGTAAATATGCGCAATCGGAGGTCACACCTTAAATTGGTCATGTGATCATGTCTTATCCCGCACTTGGTAAGCTGTTGGCAATATCTCAGGAGCGTACTTACTCTGACAATTTTGAAATTGATTTTTGATGGTTTCTTCGAGATAACTTACATGTGGATAAGATTTATAACCGTATGTAGTCTATATTTTCCTCGCAATAGTGAGGGGGAAAATGTTGTATTACACTCGGCGGCAAAGTTTGTTCAACTCTCGTGCCTTGAGAAGTTGAGACCCTCGTAAAGCTCAAGATTCCAGTTATTGAACCACTCGCTACGCTCGTGGCTCAATTTTGGAATCTTTCGCTTGCTCTTCGGGTCTCAATATAAGCCCGAGAGTTAAACAACAACTTTGCCCCCTTGTATAATAAATAACTATTTCAGTCCTCCGGCCGGTAAGCGCCACTTTACGCAAAACTAAATTGCCGCCTGCCGGCTCCGTCGGACAGAAAAATAGTATACAAACCTCGGCCGTTAAATGGGAAAGCCTCGGATCACATGTTAGTCGACCTCGGCTTCGCCTCGGCCGACAATTACGTGGTATCCGAGGCATTTCCCACTAAAACGGCCTTGGTATGTAATCTACTAATTCTGCTACTAAACCAAAAGGCTGTCTGAAAGAGACGTGTCGCTTTTTAGCAATAAGACTACTTACTAATATTCTTTTCTCAAACATGATAGTAAATGTATGCATTTATGTCGCGAAATGAAGACATGAAGTTCCTTGTTTACGGCTCCCCCCATTTACTTCTTGGCCGGCGGCCGTGATGAAGTAATGTATGGCGTAAGTATGAACGAAACATTATTGCCCGCTGCTCTAACTTTTTAAATTTGCGTACTAACACTAAACTGACAAAGGAAAAATTACATACAGCCAACGACCACTAGATACTTGCGACATTAAAAAAACAAATTCTATGTTTCTATGTATATTTATGTGCGGTTAAACATGGTGCTCGAATAGCTCATTCAAATTGCATATTTAAAAAATAATAAGGTGGCAAATTAATAGTACATTACATACCAAGGCCGTTTAAGTGGGAAATGCCTCGGATTCCATGTAATTGTCGGCCGAGGCGAAGCCGAGGTCGACTAACATGTGATCCGAGGCTTTCCCATTTACCGGCCGAGGTTTGTATACTATTTTTCAGCCCGACGGAGCCGGCAGGCGGCAATTTAGTTTTGCGTAAAGTGGCGCTTACCGGCCGGAGGACTGAAAACATTGTTTTCCATAATAACCTATTTACCTAGTAGTTATTTTAATTTTAATATTTCCTCGCAATGTTTGAGAAAAGCACTATACAAGCCTCGGCCGGAAGAGAGATTGCAGTCTACCACAAACTCGTCCTGCAATCTCTTACTTCACGGCGTCTGCAGTAATGTACTATTATTTATTACTTACTAATACATTACTAACATCTTAATAATATTCTCTGTATTGTTTACTATTTTAGAAGTGCAATAAACATTAGTTGTATTGTCAATTATATTCTTGAGTAGTGACGTTATATGTCACATTTTAAAAAGATAAAATGAGTAGGGCATGAAACTCTGTACCTACCTACATATGCGAAACCGTATTTTGCGCGGGCGAAGTCGCGGGCGGAAAGCTAGTGTAAGTATAAAAAAACAACTTTTTAAATCACTTTTAAAACAATATTTTATTCAGTATACCTACTTACAATAAAGATACCAATTAAAAATACATATAGGTACTTACAGTCCATTTGTAAGAAGTAAAACGTAAAAGTTGACACTTACTTATTTGCTATTGAAAAGTTTCTCGATCGATCGAAGATCCATATCACAATCATTGATTCTAAATGGTCGCCATAGAGGTATACGGCTTGTTTATAATAGTCGGTATAACACCTGCATAAATAGGTAAAATGATCTTCGTAAGCACTATTGTTTTAACAATTAAGATACTTGGTGCCTTCCCGTAGCTGTTAACTACTGCTAACTACACCAGTTACACCACAATACATATACCAGCTATTTAGGTCGAGTAGCAAGCAAAGGATCGAATACCGGAAATGTTTGTAAATTTTTAATCGCTATATTCAGCTTATTTGTTAACAATTTATTATAGTATCTAAACACCATTTTAAAACATCAAACGTTCTAATGTGATTTTAATTTATCGCGGTACGGCAACGATTCCTGGACTAGGAAGGTATGATGGTACTAACAGCATCCTATTCATCATCGAATCTGATGTGCGTGTGCGTGGGTTGCGGCGAGGCGGGCTCGGGCGCGGACGGCGCGGCGCCCTGCGCCTGGCTGATGCGCTTGCGCAGGCGCTCGCGGCCGCGCGGCCGCGCCCCCGCGCGCCCCGCCTCCGCGCGCGCCCACTGCTCCTCCTCCTCGGCGCCCGACAGGATGCTGGCGCGGTTGCTCGAGTTGGCGCAGTACTGGAAAGTCGAACATTTTTTACTTAAGCTTATGAGCGATAATCATGCACCCGAGTCATTAAACTGTTATGTTTAGTAAATGATAAATATATCGAAATTATCGAATTTTAACTATCGTGAGATATATTAGTATTATAATAAAGTACGGATTACACTCAAGTATGTTTAGTCACTATGCGCGACATGTTTCGGGCATCTTTGGATGCCATTATCAAGCGTCGAGGACCGTGCGCGACAACGCGGGCGGGTGTAGTTACTGAGTTTCGGCTCGCCGCGCGCAGCGCTCTCTGTTTTAAATCGACACAAGTTGCAAATTACCTATTTGCACGTCCTTTGAATATTTTACATAAGCACATAAAGTGCTCATTATCGCACTACTGCGGTAATATAGCACCATAAGCACTCTAAAATCAATTTCATAATCATGTAAAATGTAAATTATTATTTTTGTACGAATTTTATTATAATACACTTTTAATCTCATAAGGCGACAATGAGGGATCCTAAGAATATTCAACTTAACAGGTATTCTTAAAATTAGTAAAGCTGGCAAAAATACCGTTCTTTTTCATAAAATTAGTTATGATATTGTTACATAATAATATTTGTATAGATTCATGCAATCATCCCCTAAGGGATAAAAAAGGAATTGAAAGTTAGTATGAGATGTGAATATTCAAGACCCTTTATCTCGGGAGTGCGTGAAGGTATCGAGTTGAAATTTAAACTATATACTAAGGTCTACTGTCTCTTGAAACCGTATTTCGCGTTTTCCGAAATTAATCGCCTAAGGGATAAAAAACGGGGTTGAAAGTTTGTATGAGATGTGGATCATTATTCAGGTTGCAGATTTAAAACTTCGTTTATAGACTCTTTGATACAACACAAGAAAAGTATATTTAGCGTTTTTCGAAATTCATCCCCTAAGGGGTAAAAAAGGAATTCAAAGTTAGTATGAGATGTGAATATTTTTTTTAAGTTACAGACTTAAAACTTCGTTTATAGACTCTTTGATACTATACAAGAAAAGTATATTTAGGGCCTACGCTAGCTGACGCGGACGCCCGCGGTGGATTTAGTATGGCGCACCCGCTCCGTGCGCCCGCTTCACTTAGCGCTGTTCATACAATTTCTTATCAGACGGGCGTCCGCTCCGGGTAATCCGCGTCAGTTAGCGTAGGCCCTTAGCGTTTTTCGAAATTCAACGGGAAGGTATAAAAAAGGGGTTGAAAGTTTATGAGGTGTAAATAAGTTTTCAGGTTGCAGACTTGGAAACTTCGTTTATAGACTTTCGTATCCCGCGTTTTCCGAAATTCATCACCTAAGGGATAAAAAAGGGGGTAGGAAGGGGGATTTTAATCATTTTATGACGTACGGAACCCTCGGTGGGCGAGTCTGACTCGCACTTGGCCGGTTTTTTAAATTTAAGTTATGATTTTTTGTTTTATTTAATAAAATAATATAGCCTTGATATAAGGCTGTTTTATTATTTTTAATATACCTAATCCTTAGCTTCATGATGTTCATAAACCGGCTGAGAATCTATCCATTCTGAGTTATAAAATAAAAATATTTTATTTTTGTGTCTTGTCTTCACACCCTACGTGCATTATGTTGTATTATTTCAATAATAGGTAAAATATTAGAGAGACAATGTTATTTGTTATGTATGGTTATAAATTATAATGTATGCAGAACATTTTGAACCCGCTATCTCCACAACTTCAACTTACTACTGGATTTTTTAGGCCTTCTAACTTTTAACTCAAATATCTCAAAAAGTAAATTTGTATGATGCAATGCAACTTCAAAAAATCATTAAAAAACAAATACTTAACTTAGCTCTCTTGTTTTTTTCTGCATATGAAAGAGAATGTTTTGGACTATAAGTAGGTACCAAAAACTCAATACCGACAATAAGTTACCTTTAGCCTGAAAACGCCACATATACTTACAACGTGTCTCTACCCTCTGGACATTGAATGAGATCCCGAGTAGAGTTCCGTCTTAGGAATTTGGTAGATTATATTATATTAAAGATAAATTAATTAACATAACTCAACAATAAATAAGAGCGTACTGTATCAGTAATTTACAATGCCGGTAATATGAAAGTGACACTAGTGACATGACATAAGCCCCAGTGTCGAACGAAAGCCTGGGTGAAGCCAAGATGAAATACTCTACAAATATGTCTACAGGTTGTTCAGAAATTAATTACTATTAAATCGTAAATCAGTAATTTCTCCGTTAAGAGGGGGCAGAGTGTTTGCCGCGGACACGAAATAGGCATTTAGCGGCCCCACGATGCTCGCTATCTGTGTGCGTGCGCGCACGCACACTACTACAACGGCGCGTCATCATTCGGGCGTTAAAATGTTGTAACTTAGAATTCCTCATTTTTATAATCCTTTGATACTGATATTGTATTAATTCACCTAATATTTGTTCGGTTTTTCCAAACGATTTTATTATTTGTGTTTGTATTTAGTACTAAAGAAAGGTACCATTCTGTCGGTTGTTGATAAGGTTAATTTCTAAACTAATATTTATGACATTCGCGCCTTATCGACAACCGGCAGAATGCAAAGTGCCTTTTTCTAAATACAAGCACATTTTTTATGATTTCATATGTGGCTATTTACGGCTAAAGGTACCTTATGGACGGTCGGCGCTTACGTCGCGTTGCAGCGCATTATTATCAGCGTCTTTGTTAACAGCGTAAGCGCCGCTCGTCCATAAGGTACCTTTCACCGCAAAACGTCACATATTATGAAATCGTTAAAAAAAATTGTCGTTTTCTTGGTAAAAGTACCACATTGTCGCTTGGAGATTAACTCCGATTTAGATAAAATTCGATATCTGAGGAGCCGGCAGGGTGATTAACGTGAATCTTAAGTCAAAATTGGAAAATATGGTAAGAATCGACGCCATATTGGATTTTGTGAGATTAACTCCGATTTGGATAAAAATCGATACCTGAGGATCCAGCGGGGTGATTAACATGAATCTTGAGTCAACATTGTAAACTATTGTTAAAACCGACGCCATCTTGGATTTTGTATGATCAACTCCGATTTGGATAAAAATCGATATCTGACTATCCGGCGGGGTCCTTACCATGAATCCAGAATCAAAATCGACGCCATCTTGGATTTTGAGAGATTAACTCCGATTTGGATAAAAATCGATATCTGAGGATCCGGCGGGGTGATTAACATGAATCTTGAGTCAAAATTGTAAAATATTGTAATAACCGACGCCATCTTGGATTTTGTAAGATCAACTCCGATTTGGATAAAAATCGATATCTGACTATCAGGCGGGGTCCTTAACATGAATCCAGAATCAAAATCGTAAAATATTGTAAAAAGCGACGCCATCTTGGATTTTGTAAAATCAACTCCGATTTGGATAAAAATCGATATCTGACTATCCGGCGCGGTCCTTAACATGAATCCAGAATCAAAATTGTAAAATATTGGTAAAACCGACGCCATCTTGGATTTTGTAAGATCAACTCCGATTTGGATAAAAATCGATATCTGACGATCCGGCGGGGTCCTTAACATGAAAATTGTAAAATATTGTAATAACCGACGCCATCTTGGATTTTGTAAGATCAACGCCGATTTGGATAAAAATCGATATCTGACTATCCGGCGGGGTCCTTAACATGAATCCAGAATAAAAATCGTAAAATATTGTAAAAAGCGACGCCATCTTGGATTTTGTGAGATTAACTGCGATTTGGATAAAAATCTATATCTGGGAAGCCCGTAGGGTGATTAACATGAATCTTGAGTCAAAATTAGAAAATATGGTAAGAATCGACGCCGTCTTGGATTTTGGTAAGATCAACTCCGATTTGGATAAAAATCGATATATGACGACCCGGCGGAGTCCATAACATGAATCCATAGTCAAAATTGTTAAATAACGTCAACACTGACGCCATATTGGATTTTGTAGGATTGAATCCGATTTGGATAAAAATCGATATCTGACGATCCGGTGGGGTCCTTTACATGAATCCAGAATCAAAATTATAAAATACGATTTTGATTCTGGATTCATGTTAAGGACCGCGCCGGATAGTCAGATATCGATTTTTATCCAAATCGGAGTTGATTTTACAAAATCCAAGATGGCGTCGGTTTTTACAATATTTTACAATTTTGACTCTGGATTCATGTTAATCACTGTGCCGGATCCTCAGATATCGATTTTTATCCAAATCACATTTAATATCACAAAATCCAAGATGGCGTCGCTTTTTACAATATTTTACGATTTTGATTCTGGATTAAATTAATAAATTAAAAAATTAAAATTTTATTTATTTACACAAACAAAAAACATGAAATGGGTTGTCCGGCGGACCCAAACTAGGCTGAGCCTGTATCTTGGGACCCTGGAGTGCGATAGGTACATATGTAAACTTATTGGACTTGGACATTAAACAGTGAGATAAATTATGATACAACAGTTTAGAAGTTATCTAGATAACAAGATAAACGCGAGCGATCTATTATGTGTGTGTGTGTGTGTGTGTGTGTGTGTGTGTGTGTGTGTGTGTTTGTGTGTGTGTGTGTGTTGTGTGTACACGAACATGTAGGAACATTTAACTGATTAGAAGAAGAGCCTCCCTATCCTGATATGTTAGGGGCACTACCCATTTTCTTACAATTTTCGTCGTTTTACCGAGTGGGCAACACTGAATACCAAGTAATTTAGAGACGTTTTTATAAATGCGAAGGGGCATATAATCAGGTGAACGCCTGGCAAAAGTAGATCTGAAATTTGGAAGATTCATGTTAAGGACCCCGCCGGATAGTCAGATATCGATTTTTATCCAAATCGGATTCAATCCTACAAAATCCAAGATGGCGTCGGTTAAAATATTTTACAATTTTGACTCTGGATTCATGTTAATCACTCAGTCGGATCCTCAGATATCGATTTTTATCCGAATCGGAGTTAAGCTCACAAAATCCAAGATGGCGTCGCTTTTTACAATATTTTACGATTTTGATTCTGGATTCATGTTAAGGACCCCGCCGAATAGTCAGATATCGATTTTTATCCAAATCGGAGTTGATTTTACAAAATCCAAGATGGCGTCGGTTATTACAATATTTTACAATTTTGACTCTGGATTCATGTTAATCACTCCGTCGGATCCTCAGATATCGATTTTTATCCAAATCGGAGTTGATTTTACAAAATCCAAGATGGCGTCGGTTTTTACAATATTTTACAATGTTGACTCTGGATTCATGTTAATCACTGCGCCGGATCCTCAGATATCGATTTTTATCCAAATCGGAGTTGATCTTACAAAATCCAAGATGGCGTCGGTTTTACCAATATTTTACAATTTTGACTCAAGATTCATGTTAATCACCCCGTCGGATCCTCAGATATCGATTTTTATCCAAATCGGGGTTAATCTCACAAAATCCAAGATGGCGTCGCTTTTTACAATATTTTACGATTTTGATTCTGGATTCATGTTAAGGACCCCGCCGGATAGTCAGATATCGATTTTTATCCAAATCGGAGTTGATTTTACAAAATCCAAGATGGCGTCGGTTTTAACAATATTTTACAATTTTGATTCTGGATTCATGTTAAGGACCGCGCCGGATAGTCAGATATCGATTTTTATCCAAATCGGAGTTGATTTTACAAAATCCAAGATGGCGTCGTTTTTTACAATATTTTACAATGTTGACTCTGGATTCATGTTAATCACTGCGCCGGATCCTCAGATATCGATTTTTATCCAAATCGGAGTTGATCTTACAAAATCCAAGATGGCGAGTTGATTTTACAAAATCCAAGATGGCGTCGGTTTTTACAATATTTTACAATGTTGACTCTGGATTCATGTTAATCACTGCGCCGGATCCTCAGATATCGATTTTTATCCAAATCGGAGTTGATCTTACAAAATCCAAGATGGCGTCGGTTTTACCAATTTTTTACAATTTTGACTCAAGATTTATGTTAATCACCCCGTCGGATCCTCAGATATCGATTTTTATCCAAATCGGGGTTAATCTCACAAAATCCAAGATGGCGTCGCTTTTTACAATATTTTACGATTTTGATTCTGGATTCATGTTAAGGACCCCGCCGGATAGTCAGATATCGATTTTTATCCAAATCGGAGTTGATTTTACAAAATCCAAGATGGCGTCGGTTTTAACAATATTTTACAATTTTGATTCTGGATTCATGTTAAGGACCGCGCCGGATAGTCAGATATCGATTTTTATCCAAATCGGAGTTGATTTTACAAAATCCAAGATGGCGTCGTTTTTTACAATATTTTACAATGTTGACTCTGGATTCATGTTAATCACTGCGCCGGATCCTCAGATATCGATTTTTATCCAAATCGGAGTTGATCTTACAAAATCCAAGATGGCGTCGCTTTTTACAATATTTTACGATTTTGATTCTGGATTCATGTTATGGACCCCGCCGGATAGTCAGATATCGATTTTTATCCAAATCGGAGTTGATTTTACAAAATCCAAGATGGCGTCGGTTTTAACAATATTTTACAATTTTGATTCTGGGTTCATGTTAAGGACCGCGCCGGATAGTCAGATATCGATTTTTATCCAAATCGGAGTTGATTTTACAAAATCCAAGATGGCGTCGTTTTTTACAATATTTTACAATGTTGACTCTGGATTCATGTTAATCACTGCGCCGGATCCTCAGATATCGATTTTTATCCAAATCGGAGTTGATCTTACAAAATCCAAGATGGCGTCGGTTTTAACAATATTTTACAATTTTGACTCAAGATTCATGTTAATCACCCCGCCGGATCCTCAGATATCGATTTTTATCCAAATCGGAGTTGATTTTACAAAATCCAAGATGGCGTCGGTTTTAACAATATTTTACAATTTTGATTCTGGATTCATGTTAAGGACCGCGCCGGATAGTCAGATATCGATTTTTATCCAAATCGGAGTTGATCTTACAAAATCCAAGATGGCGTCGGTTTTACCAATATTTTACAATTTTGACTCAAGATTCATGTTAATCACCCCGCCGGATCCTCAGATATCGATTTTTATCCAAATCGGGGTTAATCTCACAAAATCCAAGATGGCGTCGGTTTTAACAATATTTTACAATTTTGATTCTGGATTCATGTTAAGGACCGCGCCGGATAGTCAGATATCGATTTTTATCCAAATCGGAGTTGATTTTACAAAATCCAAGATGGCGTCGTTTTTTACAATATTTTACAATGTTGACTCTGGATTCATGTTAATCACTGCGCCGGATCCTCAGATATCGATTTTTATCCAAATCGGAGTTGATCTTACAAAATCCAAGATGGCGTCGGTTTTAACAATATTTTACAATTTTGACTCAAGATTCATGTTAATCACCCCGCCGGATCCTCAGATATCGATTTTTATCCAAATCGGAGTTGATTTTACAAAATCCAAGATGGCGTCGGTTTTAACAATATTTTACAATTTTGATTCTGGATTCATGTTAAGGACCGCGCCGGATAGTCAGATATCGATTTTTATCCAAATCGGAGTTGATCTTACAAAATCCAAGATGGCGTCGGTTTTACCAATATTTTACAATTTTGACTCAAGATTCATGTTAATCACCCCGCCGGATCCTCAGATATCGATTTTTATCCAAATCGGGGTTAATCTCACAAAATCCAAGATGGCGTCGCTTTTTACAATATTTTACGATTTTGATTCTGGATTCATGTTAAGGACCCCGCCGGATAGTCAGATATCGATTTTTATCCAAATCGGAGTTGATTTTACAAAATCCAAGATGGCGTCGGTTTTAACAATATTTTACAATTTTGATTCTGGATTCATGTTAAGGACCGCGCCGGATAGTCAGATATCGATTTTTATCCAAATCGGAGTTGATTTTACAAAATCCAGATTGGCGTCAGTTTTTACAATATGTAACAATTTTGACTCAAGATTCATGTTAATCACCCCGCCGGATCCTCAAATATCGATTTTTATCCAAATCGGAGTCAACCTTACAAAATTTATAAATATTAATATAATAAATATAATTTATAAATTTTTAATATATTTATAAATATCTGCTCCATCATCAGACCTTGGAAACCATGCATGGCCCAAGTGCTCGTCGAATCAAAACCAACGAGTGTAAACACGAAGGTATTCTATCAACTGGTTCCTGAGTACCAGTTGACACTTTTCTGCTCCACCATCAGACCTTGGACACCATGTATAGCCCAAGTGCTCGTCAAAACAAAATCTACGAGTCTGAACACGAAGGTATTCCCACCCACTGGTTCCTGAGTACCGGTTGACACCTTTCTGCTCCTTCATCAGACCTTATCTGGGAAAAGGGACCTTATTGTTGGTGGCGCTTACGGCGTTATGAACGACATTCGTATACGGGTATCGCCTTACGCGGTTCAAGTACTAGTTTAGACAATTTAGATTTAATTTGCCGGTAAAATATTATTCTTCAGAAGCACGTAAAAATAACAAAATAGACTTACTCGATTTTGCCACTTGTGTGGCACAGTATACGTACACAATATATCTCAAGGTGAAAACGCTCCGCAACGAGACGTGGTGTCGCTTCGAGAGGTCGGGGCAGACTGGCTATTTTGGGTTTTGATCACTTGTTATATTTCAACGTCTAGATCCCATAGTAATTTTGTATGGCGGATTTTGAGGGCATTTTAAAAAAATCACAATAAAATAACCAAAGAGTATTTTGGCATAAAATAAAATTTCCAGAGTAGCTAACATACTTGAGATTGTATTTAGTATGTTTTTAAAATTACAGTAGTATATTTTTTTTTCAGGAGACGTTAAACGCTAACACACGTTTTCACAAGTTTAGTGAACTTTTGCGTTGATGTGTTTAGTAAAGTATACATTATTTTCGATTATTATGAAAAATCCGGTGTAAACATGCTCTTTGAGAACCTGTTAACATACATTTTGTATATCTTTGTAAAGAATTATGACCCTGAGACGTTTAACGGCAACTGCTGTTTTCGTTGATTTTACTCTGCCCCCTCTTAACATTTTGGCGTTTGGAATGAGACTTTGTACATGACTTAGAAAAACTAATCAACACACCTATTCATAGACACGTTGTATTTTATCTTCGTTCATACATTTAATGAGTTCGAAATGTTCGAATAAATTAAACCAAAAAAATATAAAAAATATAAAAGTTATTTTACTAAATCTCATTACTCGATTATAGTGTGCAGTGCTGCAGTCATTTTTTATTGTGTTTGGCTGTTGACCAATACTTGAGCCTCATTATCTTGGTTTCAGGAAACAATTCTACTTTATGCTCTGGAGCATAAAAATCGATTTTATACGCAAAATAAAATCACTTCAAACTAGCGGACGAGAAAGTCGAAATTTTTGAGCGTGAAAAATGTGATTGTATGATAGACCAACCAGCAAAACTTCTAATTAAAGAAAGATGTGCGATTTTCAACCAAATACATTTTTGGCTTTGGGCTCTAGCGGTAAAATGTCCAACTTTCAAACTTAATAATGTTGACAGCCTTCCTATTCAAACGTCGGCTGTGGCCGTCATCGGAACGTCGTGCGACGGGCGCCAACAACGAACAACTTCGCAATGCAGTAAGGACTTACGGGGGACACCGTAAAGTTTAATGTCGCTTAAATCTGGCCTCAAAGGGTTAAAAATTTATGTAAATATTGGACTGACATACAGTTTTAGTGCCTTATAAAAAATACAATTTACTTACTTCATCAGCTGCTTTCGCGGAATCGAAACGTATGATTATCTCTGACTGCCCCTCTTTTGCGTCCACATGAAGGGCATGGATGTTGCTCCGTACCTGTAAACATTTGACATTATTTTACGTAGTGCACAATGAGTCACAATGAGCGTGTCTGTCTTTATAAATAAGTAACTCATAGAAACAAATATAAATGACCAATACACCACTTTTCACTTTTATTAGTATACCTACTCAATACTGAAACAAGACGTACTGTATCCTCGCATAGTTGTCTTTATTATATATAATCATGGTGTTGTTCATAAACGCAGGTCAAACACAGTTAAGTTAAATGATTGTCTGTCCTTATCTGTCAGTTTGACATCTGCGTTTGTTACAATCGGACAAAACATAATATAACAAATTATGTCTGTTAACTGTTTTGTGAATAAGGGGGCTAGTCGACGGTAAATTCACGACAAAGTGAACATACCGTTCGTTTGGTAAGCCTGATGTCGCAGCATGGTTCTGGCAGGACCTCTCTGACAAACACACCAGGGATTTTATCCAGAGGTGTTACATTCTTACTGTTGGGCAATTTACCGGGGTTCAAAGCTGTAAATAAGGATTTATAATAACTAAATGATCTATTTTATTATCTGTCAATTCATGTATGTAAATTGGCCAAATAATTAAAAAAAATGACAGGTTTTGATTAATCAATAATATCTATAGGAATACAGAAAATACGGAACAACTCACAGCTTCAGGCGAGACTTGAACTCCTAAGGGGTTTGCGATGCGTGCAGCGCAGTCGCGAGATCCAGTCTTGCTGGATGCTGTGAGTTTTTCCACTCTTCTTTTATTTCTAAGTATTGTTGTATGGTTAGTACTTGGAGCATAGACAACGGGAGCAGCCTGGTCTGGTATTTTTTGCTAATTGGTGGTGTATGGCTATTGGTACGTTACGAAATAATAAACATGTCACTTAGACGTGAACACATACTAAACTGCAAGTTGTTTGCCAGAGGGGAAATTGTATTGAGAGACTACTCCCACTGTCTAGTTTGCTCTAAGGTAAATGTACCCGCTTCGTAAAAATAATAATAAAGGAAATTTCTGGCAATTACCTGTGTCAGCTTCCATAGGAAGTGTAGCCGGCTCAGGTATAGCAGAATAAGAAGTTTTCCTATTATATAAATTGAATTTCACTTGTTTCATATAATTCCTTTGCAGGGTTAAATACTTGTTCCTTAATGCTTTCCATTCTGATCTAGGCAGAACTTGGAGACCCCACAAGGCTCCTTTTGGAGCTTCTTTAGTATTTAAACCATTAGAAGTTTTGCTTTTAGTTTTTGCTGATTTTTTTCTTTTCTTCTTAGTTGGCGAATCTGCGTCATCTTGGGATTCATCATGGCTAGTTAGTTTGTCTTTAGGTTCCTTTTTTATGCAGATCTGTAAAATGTAATGTTCTCTACAGTCATACCGCAATGAATTAATTTATTTGGTAGCAGTGGCGGCGCGATCACAAAACTCGATTCCTGCCGGCTTCCCTTGCGTGGCCAATCTAGTACACTTTTTCTTAACAATTCAAAGAAAAAACGGGTTAAATCAGATCCGACTTGGTCAAAGAATATTTTGACACCCGCCACTGCTAGTTAGGTACTTCCCAAAAATAAAATAATGAAGACATTATATTTTTCTTATATTTATTTTGTCATAATGAAAAAAAAAACATATTTTTAACTCTGTAAATTTCAGAGATAAGTGGAGGGGGAATAGTATATTTTTTTACATTCTCGTTTATAAAATTTATATGTAAAAAAAAATTAATAATACCCCACATGACCCAATAACTGAATTTTTGCCCTCTTTTATCAGACAATTTTCATTGAATTTAACCTTTTGGCCGCCGGACCCTGTTCGCCAAGACGCTCACTCACACGCCAGAGCAAATTTTAAGTAAACAACTAATAAAAAGTTTAGGGATTGCAAATAGTGATATCGATATTCATAATTAAAGGTGGAATTCTTCTCAATTTGCCTTTTTTTATTTCCAAACTTAGATTTCTAAACTAAACAGATTTACTATACAAGAAAATGTTGAAAATAAAGGACTTTATCATGAAAAACAACAACTAAACATTATCGAATCATGAAGTAATATCACCGCACTAGTCTGTACGAGTAGTCTTCTATACATGTCAACGGCGCGCAGGGCACGTCTTTAGTTCCGACTGACAAATACTGTTTACGCGCGAGTTAAGTAATAATAGCGTCTGAGTCAACGGCATAAGCGCTTGTCGGTACGTAAACTTTATAAACCATAAGATTAGGGACGCGCATCGTGTCTCGATAAATTTACATACTTACCGGAGGGTTTTCGGAGAAAACTAACAGGTGGATTTAATAATATATATATATATATACAGTATGTATCAGAATGAAAGGCAAAACAAGAAACCCGTTAATGTTTAGATCATAAATATGAGCATGGTACTTACCTAATTCATCAAAAATACGACAGGTTTTACGTGAGGTATAAAAATATACATTTATTATTATTGTGTTGCACCTCCCCTGTATTATTTGTTTACAATCTTATAAATGACATTTCTTAAATTACCAACTGACAGACAGGCGTCAAACTGCTTGCGCGTTGCCTATGACTACAGCCATTATTAAAATAATTACCTAGGTTACTTATAAACAGAACTCAAAGCGCATGTGTATTGACATAACAACGTTAATGTTAATTAGTTGCCCCTAGCTACATATCAACAGTACGCAATACGCATGCACTGTCAAAAATCAAAAACGTAAACAAACCCTATAGGATGTTACAAAAACCATTAACCGACTGCAAAAATATGGTCTTCGAGTAATTCATTTAGTAATTTTATGCCATAAAACATGTATTTAGGCACGTGAAATGCACGTCATTACATTGTACTCGAGTTCCCCGTCAACCAGTTTTAAGGTTTGCTCTTCGTTGTGATACATACTGTATATATCGGTTATATATATATATATATATATATATATATATATATATATATATATATATATATATATATATATATATCGAGTTAAAATGTAGACCTCCGCTGTCACTGCGGTCAATAATTTATTCGGCAAATAAACCGCAATGGACAATTTACTGAAGAAGCTGCCTAAACTTTATCCATTATTATGCCTTTTTTTTTCTACATATACCTACTTACTACGAGTAGTTACCAACAATGACAATAATTGGCAATTAAATGTTTGAACGCTTAAATAAAACCAGATTCGTGAAAACATATTCATTTTAAAAACTTGCACATCAATTGAACTTTCCCATCCCTAGCTGTCTTTTATACATGCCAACGGCGACAGTGACACGGAAAAATGTAGAAATTATAAGCATATTTTTTAAATCCTTTATTATGAAACAATGGATTCATATACCTGCTTAAAAAGTAAATGTATGAAAAAACAAAGGGTCAACAAGTTGACACGAGTACAAAATAATTTTTAAATTCTATTATTTTACCATTTAGTAAGCGGTTGAAACTTTGTCTTGTATACAAGACGACGGCGTTAGTGTATCGTACTATCGTTGTCTTGTATAGGTGACAACGGCGGTCAAAGGGTTAAATTCAAATCTGGTGTCTGGGTTAACCATGTGTAGGTAATTAGAATTAGGTATATCTATTCCAAATTTCAAATCGGTAGCTTAAGTAGTTCTCGAGATATTTAACATTGTGACAGACTGATAGACTGAGTCACACCATAAGGGGTCCTCCTTTACCATTTTGGTATGGAAGTCTCAAAATTAACTTACATCATCTATTGGTGTTGTTACACTTTTGCATTCATCCTGAAATAATAAAACAGTTGATTAGCACCAGTAAAACAATATTTATTAGAACAAGGACGCAGGGAATGGACCGGTAGTTCTAAAAACCCTGATGTTTTAAATTATTTTGTGCTCTGTATGTAGGACTCAAAGTTGTATGTAATTTTAGAATCACAGTAGGCGGTTCGATACAATAAAGAACAATTTCCACATGCAACATTTTACTTGTAATAAGTCGTTTTTTTTTTTAAGTTTTAAATAAATAATAGTTAAATTATTGTTCACCTGATGCATTGGCTGCACGATTATTACCGTATACCTATACGCCTTCAAATACAATATTTGTATTCATTATAATACTTCTTTATTATTTACAAGGGAAAAGGAGAAATGCACCTACCAAAATTCTACAGACCGATATCACTTATTCCTGTAGTATCTAAAGTATTTGAGCGTTTGATTAGCACAAGAATGATGCAGCATTTCACCTCAAATAACCTTTTAAATAGACAACAATACGCCTATCAGGTGGGCCGGTCAACTAGGGATGCGGTGCGCGACGTATTCACCCGGGTGATGGCACACCTCGAGGGCGGGCGGGAAGTCGCAGTAATATTCTGCGATCTTTCGCGCGCCTTCGAAATGATAGATCATCACCTACTTATTAAAAAACTAGCTCGTTATGGCTTTGAAGGAAATTTCCTAAATACAATAGCTTCATTCCTAACGAATCGTAAACAAAGTACATCTGTCCTTGGTGCGAAATCAAACCTTGAACCAATCGGAGGATGTTCAGTTCCCCAAGGATCAGTAATGGGAAATAACCTGTTCCTAACACTAGTTAACGATATAACAACTGCAAGTTCGGATGCTGAGTATGTTATGTTCGCCGATGATACATGTATAATAATTAATGCAAACGATTTTCAAACCTTAAAAATCAAAGCCGAGACAACAATGCATCATGTGGCCCAATGGTTCATAACAAATGGCATGCTTCTGAATATCGACAAAACTAATATTATGCATTTTAAATTACGGAAATGTGACATATGTTCATTCGATATCGCCATAAATAACACAAACCTACCCCAGGTAGATCAGGTGAAATATCTCGGCATCACGATGGATTCTGGTCTGACATGGTCTCCCCACATAGACGCGGTTTGCGATAAATTGGCATCAGCTTGTTTCGCACTGTCCAGGCTGGCACCCACACTGACAAGTGACAACCTCAGAACTGCCTATTTTGGGTACTTTCACTCGATATTAAGTCAGGATATCGAGTTATGGGGCACAGCTGCAGATTGTGAGAAACCATTTAAATTGCAGAAGCGTGCCATTAGAATAATCTCGGGTAAGCCCTACGACCATCCGGCTCAGGCACTATTTAAAGAACATAAAATTATGACTCTGCCAAGCATCTATATATTAACAGCTTGTCAGTACGTCAGATCTAATATAGACCAGTACATGACACGCGGGCAATGCCACGATAGGAATACCCGAGGCGCGCATTTGCTACTGGTGCCGCGTCGTAAACTCGCAAAGGCTCGAAAGTCACTCGCTGTCTTCGGTGTCAGGATATACAATACCCTACCTAGTGACATGATTAACACGGAAAGTGATCAAATATTCACAAACAAACTAAAACAACTGTTAACTGACCTATGTTGCTACAGTGTAAACGAATTTATCTCAAGAGATTGTTAATGTGAATAATAATAACTAAGTTTGCTTATGAATTAACTGTATGTTGGTTGAAATAAATAATATAAGATAATTAATTATAAATTATGTAATAATATAAAATATAATAATTATGTTACTTAAAATAAGCTTTAATCTCCATTAAGTACATGTACATATATATAAGAAACAACTTGTAAAATTTGTAATTTTACCAATAAAAATCTCATTCTCATTCTGAATGGATTTTAATGAAACTTTACAATGATATAGCTTATGCATCAGAATAATACATAGGCTACAATTTATAAAGATATTGCGCAAACGAAGTCGCAGGCACTAGCTAGTATTATATAAATAAGATTTAAATCGAGGAGGAGGAGCAACCATAGAGGAGTTATGTGGTTAGAATAGGGCTACCTCGTTATCAGGCAAAAAAGGCACAATAAATGTCCAGTTGCGGAAAAAGCTCTGCATAACTATCTAAGTATGGAGTAATTTTTGTATGGAGAATTTTGTCCATACAAACTGGTGCCCAACCCTTGCAAGGATGAATTTGCAACTTACAGTAGGTGTATCCCTTTTTTCAGAATCTGAGTCTTGTCCAGGCTTCAAATCTAAATTTTTGGGTCTCTTATCTTTACTTTTCCTAGACTTTTTCCTAGGTGGTTCATCCTCTTCCTTAACCTTGAAGTCTTCTATTTTCACCTTTGTTTCTTCTTTTATGTTATCTAGTTTTTCACTTTTAATTTCCATCTCTTCTTTAATCTTAGCCGGCTTTTCTTTCTTAATGTCTGCCTCATTTTTGACCTTAATGTCATCATCTGTCCCCTCCACTGAAAACATTTTAACAGAAGACAGATCCTCGGGAAGCATGCTTGTGGGCAGTCGGCAACCCATCTTGGTGAATGCCATGATACAGTTATGAGCATCCTCAGCTTTATCAAATTCTATGAAGGCATATCCCTGGAAGTCATAAAGGTTATTTTTTTAAAGTAGGTATAAGTAGTTTCAAATGTAAATATTGGATAAGTTTTTTGCAATAAGTGTTGTAGCGTAAAATTGAATAAATAATTAGATTGGTTAAATTATAAGGATCTTCCATACTATAATAATAATTATAAATACAAAAGTAACTCTGATGTCAGTGCCACCTCTTCACGCTAAAATCACTGGACGGATCAAGATGAAATTGGCTATGGGGATAGTTGGACTAATTGGAAAGGACATAAGATAGCTTTTGTTCCAGTTCTATCTAGACAAAGTTGCGGGCAAAAGCTAGTAATTCATATAATGGCACAATTTTAATGGGTATCAAATATACAATATTATTCTCGAAAATTATATTAGTTATAGTAATATGAAATGCTAAGGAAGTAGACGGAGATGTACCTTAATTCTCTGTGAGTTTTTAAACTTAGGTAATGAAATATAAGCAACATGCCCATAGTCCGAGAACACCTTTTCAAGCCACTCCCGGTTGGCCGTCACGGGTATTGACTCCACGTACACAGTCCTGGACTCCGCATCATATGGTTCGATCGGAGCTTTTCTTCTTATCTGAAAATATAAGTAAACATTCTGTTATGACCTAGGACACCAAGAAATTATATGAAATCTACAAGAACTTAAACGATTTTACCTTCTGTCTATCTTCTGATAACTCCAAAATTGTGGAATACTTCATAGCTTTCGCGATATCAATTACGTCCTGCGTCATGGCGCGAATCTTATTAAATTTTAGGAAAACTTCAATAGGCACATATGGGTCGGTTTTTACTAATTCACCGAGAAATCTATCTTTTGAGAGATTTGCATCACTGAAGTAAAACTCCATTTGCTTAAGTATTTTGTCGTACAAAAGTTTTTTACGATGCCGCACTCTCTTCCTACCATGGGACTCATGTTTCGTCGTATTATCAGTAGTAGCCGTAGTTTCAGATTCTGACATAATTATTTAGTGAAAATGCAAACATTTACACTAATAATGTGTGATGAAAATGATTGCTGGCTAGGCTATTTTAATCTCTATATAAAAACTGTACAAAATAGTACAATAAAATTGAAAACGATTTTACAAATTCACAATCACACAAGCAAAGCAATGTCAATTTGTTTTTTTTTTTAATTTTATGTCAATTTGACATACTAATTCATAAATATTGCCATAATAATAAATTATTATTGTTACCGTGCGTTTACATGCTCGGGCTCACGGCCGAATGATTCGGCCCACCCTAGTACACGCTCATACGAGACAGACTATATAGATAAAATTTAAGCCAGACCATAGATAATTTAAGCTTTTTCAGGTAGTTTCGGTGAGTTAAACGGTGTTTTAAATAGCTTTGGTTATTGAGACTATTTAAGACACTTTTTAAATAGCTTTACCCGAAGTGAAATTATTTAAGACACCTTTTAACTCAACCAAACTACCTGAAAAAGTACTTAAATTGTCTCTGGTCTGGCTTAAGTTTTCTCTATATAGTCTGTCTCGAATCATCGTGTACTAACATGGCCGAAACATTCGGCCGAGAGCCCGAGCATGAAACCGTGCGTTTACATGCTCGGGCTCTCGGCCGAATGTTTCGGCCATGTTAGTAGTGTTAGTACACGATGATTCGAGACAGACTATATAGAGAAAACTTAAGCCAGACCAGAGACAATTTAAGTACTTTTTCAGGTAGTTTGGTTGAGTTAAAAGGTGTCTTAAATAATTTCACTTCGGGTAAAGCTATTTAAAAAGTGTCTTAAATAGTTTCAATAACCAAAGCTATTTAAAACACCGTTCAACTCTCCGAAACTACCTGAAAAAGCTTAAATTGTCTATGGTCTGGCTTAAATTTTATCTATATAGTCTGTCTCGAATGAGCGTGTACTAGGGTGGGCCGAATCATTCGGCCGAGAGCCCGAGCATGTAAAAGCACCATAAACGCACGGTTAATGGCTACACTTAAACAGAGACAAATATTTTTATTTTTCTTTTATGGGCCCACACACGGCAATCATATTGTTAATTTGCTTATTTCTTTGATGGCCGCTCCACACAATGGGCCAAGGTGGGCGTTGATAAGGGAGGCAGTTATGAGTAAGAGGGGTTACGCAATACTGCTATCCTGTTTTGCAGTACAGCTACATCACATATGATGGCCCATTGTGTGGAGCGGCCATCAAATTTTGAGTTTTGAGTCGACATCACAGTACCTTAAGCCCCTCATTCACGGCAGAGGGGCTTTAAGCATTCTAGTAATGAGCATGTGTAACAGTACCCTTTCATTGCGGTCAGTGCTATTTCTTGGGACCCGATCTATTATTACACAACACGATATGAAAGATTGGGCCTGAGAAGTAGCACCGTCTAATACCGCTTTGCTACAGACGGACTTTCTGTCAATACCTCTGACGAATCGTACGTGTGTGGAATGAAAGTTGCGTGTAGATGTACCTTTAGATAAAAATACTGATAACCAATCTGTGGATGCAGTGCAGTGGACCAGTGTACGTTTGACATTCTGAGTTTTTGGTGGTGTAGCTTTAGCGGAGTATAATATATATATATATATGTGGGAGAAATAATTGTTTGTTAGTTATTAGGAAGGTGTTAAATCATGAATACAGTTTTCAAGCCCTAGTCTTAATTGGTTTAGTGTAATATTGTGGTTTTGCCTTTATTTCTATGATGTGCCTTTAACTTGTGTACCGTCGATAGATCTCGTACACATCTTGTAGATAGGTCTGTGCTAGAGAGGAAGATGACGGATTTCATCTGCTACTGTGTTATTATTTCCGCTTAATTGCACGATAACTATACTCAAAATGACTGCAAGTACAAAATCTGCCAATGTTACGCTGAGGCCGATTGAGGTGCCAAAGGCTTTGCAGGATGGAGAGAAATTCATGAAATGGGATGAGGTATTTATATTATTTAATTATTTAAATGAGTCAAATAGTTGAGTATGATTTTTTACTTTTTTTTTTATTGTTGAATAGGATTCTGGCCAGACAGGCTTGCCAGTTACCCTGAGGGTGGATGCTAAAGGGTTCTTCCTATTTTGGACTGACCAGAATATGGAAGTGGAGATGCTGGATATTGCCACCATCAGAGATGTGAGGACTGGAATCCATGCAAAAGTTCCAAAAGTAAGTAATAGCATAAACAAATTATTTACATTATTTTCTACAGTTTCTACTGGGAATTCGATTTTCTACAGTAATATTGTATTTTAATGTAATTACGAATATTTATTTACTGTATGTTTTTATGACCAATTTTCGTGAAGAGACTGTTAGGTATGTACCTACATAATGTTTCAGAAAATAAAATTACACTATTGTTTAGGTATTATTACCAGCTATGATTTATAACAGAGCTACTAGTATACTTTTCTAGAGCAGTAATAATGTCATATCATATCATTAAATCTATAGGAGTAATTATTCTTATTGGTAACTTGTCTAATTAGAAATTAAATGATATTCTCATTTATTTACCTGATTCTTAATAACATATATTACCAATTGATTCAATCTTGATGAGTACATACACCAGACATAATTTAGTCCTCAGTACCTAAAGTAATGTAAATGCCAAAAAAGTCCTCCATTAGGACATTATAAAATGTAAACAAATAAACCATGTGACTCAGTTGTTGGGCCATAAGACATGATTCCCTTATAAATGCTGTACCACATTGGCCAAATAACCAAGTCACAAGGTATTTTTTGTTTACATTTTTTAAATCCCTTGGAATACACTGTTCATAAAACATTAATATACTTTTCTGACTTGTCTACGCTCTTGTTAGTCAACACTCAGTGCCTACTTCTGACATAAATCATTGCATTGTGAATCTCACCAACTTGACACATTTTATGACTACTTTATCCATGTTGTAATTAATCCATTGGAAATAAAGGTTGGCACAAATACTAGATTATAAGAGTTCTGTACACTCACAGCTTTTTAATGTGTTTTCGCTTATCTCAGGCTCATGGTATGAGTATAGTCTAAATCTTTTAAACTGAGCTTGTAAACTCACAAAGGCTTGGTGTTAACACAAGGGCATTGTGTTAACATGTTTGCTGACAGTGGCACAGTTAAGGATATCGTTAAGCCTACATCTATCCCGCAATGTAGTGTCTACTTTTGATTTCATAAGCACCAAAGGCACTTACATAAAAGGTTAGAAGTACATTACATGCATTTTGTATTTTTAACTTTATACCTAATTAGATAAAAATTCCAGGCTAGCAGCACACATGTTATCTTGGCCTTTATTAGACTATTTTTTCTCTTATTCAACAATATTTTGGTGATTTCTATGTTCCATCAGTCAGAGAGCTTCAATTCATGGCCAGTAATAGATAGAAGCATGCAGATGAAATTAGTGTTTTTAATGAGCTATATTAATAATTATATAAAAAAATATATTTGTGATTACTTACCCTGCAAAACTATACATACTTATATACTAATATTACTTAGGTACTGCAAAACTGCATTATATATATCATCTATAGCTGGTAAAGCTAAATCTAAACTAAAACCAATATAAGGGGCTACACGTGGAAATTGACGGGTTTTTACGAGTTTTGACTCGATTTTCCACCACAAATACTAAAAGTACAATTACAAAACAATCTGTCATCGATGCATCAACCTTTTGTCTTGACTTGCAAGAGACGGATTTTGAAAAAAAAGTACTAACAGATAATTTTTAATGATTTTTTCAGACATGGTCTAAAAAGCACATTTTTCGATATTTTAATAAAGTTTATACTATTATATATGTTAAATCTACCTATAACTGGTCCTATTTGTAGTCTCTAATAACCTAAGAGAGATTTTAAATTTAAACATATTGGTACAAAATTAAGGTATAAAAAAACTGTTATTTTGGATTAAAATTGCCAAAGTTTGATGCCATATATCTCACACTTAATATTTAAGTGAATATGATAAGCTTATTTTCTTAAGGCTGTTGGGGTTAATACAATTAATAATATAATAATAATATAAGCCTTTATTTCCAAGATAGATTTTTTACAAAAGTTACATATGAATTATTTTTAGAATTTTCCTTAATTTTATTTGGATGCCCATTGTTGAGCAAAGGCCTCCTCCATCGTGCTCCATACACCCCGTTCAGCCGCAAATCTTGTCCATGTAGAGCCTGCACATAGGACGATGTCGTGATTCCATCGTCGTCGAGGCCGGCCCTGTGGCCGTTTCTCTCCACGAGGCCACCAGTGGAGTACACGCTCGCTCCACCTGCCATCTTGAGCTCGCGCTACATGTCCGGCCCATCGCCACTTTGTTCTGCAGGCCACATCCACCACGCACTTAAGCCGTGTCTTCTCTCTTATATGGCTGCACCTTACTCTGTCACGTAATCGTAAGCCAAGCATGCTTCTTTCCATTGATCTTTGGAAGACGCTTAGTTTTCTGACTATCTCTTGGGTGAAAACCCAGGTTTGGCAACCATATAGAACTACTGGCATTATTGTGTTTTCAAATACTTTTTTTTTCAGTTTAATTGGTAGCTTGGATTTGAACACGTGTTTCAGAGCCCAGTATTTATTCCAAGCCTTTTTTATTCGTCGTTTCACTTCTGAAACTGTTAAATCCTGAAATGTTATGTTTTGACCTAAATAGATGTAGTCATTGACATAGTTGAGTGTGCATTGGCCGATTTGAACTGGTATTTTCTCACCATTTGTCATTACACACGTTTTATTGGTTAATACAATTAGCTACAAAAAATACTCGAAATTTGAGAAATACGGATCGAAAGTCATTGGCACTAGGAATGGCCTTAAGGTATTGTTCTGTGACATTTAGTCTACTGTAAGGCACCATTAGATATGTTTTTTAAAATATGGTCATATGATCGAAAACAAACACTCTTAAATTAGCCTAAAATAGCCTTTACTTCATGCAAAGTTTTACAAATTATATTTTTGCTTAACATTAAGTAGTTTCTATTTTGCATGTCCTTTCTGCGGTTTAGGGTTCAATTTCTCCCATTCCTTCCTATTGCGCGCTGTTCTCCAGCGCAAAATATATATATAATATATAATAAAGCGGATCCAAAAGGAAGATTTAATAATAATGAGAATAGTGGAAACCGGTTTTCCGCAAAACTTCTTAATCAAATGACGTAAGTGCCTCCAACTTTTTTTGTGTAAATCCTATAAAAAGTCCGGTTTATTGTAAGGCACCAGTCGGATTGGAAAGAATGATTTTCATCACCGATGTGGATGGGACGGAGACGGTAGGTATATTGCTTTTAACGATGGCCTTTAGGCCGCAAAACTCACGCTCCTAGCGTCATCGTTTGATGTTGACGCCGACCCTATGTAATTTTACCCGATGTAAACCTAGATTACAATAATATACGAGGTGTAACACCAGCCACTAACAATCCCATATTTTATAATGCATAAATCATACTGAGCATCTTTTACTAAGGGACCAATACCAAAATCGCAAATAAAAATCCCATACAAAATGTCAAGATGGCGATTTCGGGGTTGGTATATTTCTTACGTTATATATTTCTTAAAACAGCAACGCCGATAACGCTAGGAGCGTGTATTCCGTGGCCGAGGCGTTAGGGCCTTATCACACTAGCGATATGTGTCGCGAGGGCGCAGCGATATCGCGACAAATTTCTACGGACTTACGTGTCGCTACTGACTAGCTGCGTGAGAGCCTTCGCGTCCAACTCACCCACAAATCGCTAGTGTGATGAACCCCTAGAGTAACACGTTGGTTTGATTGGTTGTGCTTATTTATGTGTGCATACGCAATCAAATAAACATCTTAACAAATATCGGGATGATTTGTTTCTAAAACGGATTCAGTTCCATTATTCTGAAAATTGTTTATTTCATTTATAAGAAAGCCATGCTATGAATAAGGTAAGTAGTTAGGTACATATTTTGTGACAGGTTTCATGTTAATTTATTAGGTGTTATAATATGATCAAAACTACGGTCAGGGTCCAGATATACGTCCCCCGAGACTTACCAAACCGTAACTCTCTACTCTTATTAAAACTAGTGCCCGACCGAACCTTTCAGACTCGATTCGACGAGATTCAGACAAAATATCTGTTTACGGATAAGTATTAGGTCTTTTTTATGAAGGAGAGCCGCGTATTAAAAAACATGGCCAATATTTCAGGCCTCACTCTGTTACAGTAAACAAGACAATACTAACTCCCGATGTTTGTTATGTTAACCCTTCAGAATCTACTCCCGGTGCAATCCTAGCTTATCGTGATGGCAAGCGTAGAAGGCACTAACCTTCAAAAGCCCCCAACGCTAATGACCTTCGGTCGGAACCCTTTGGTTTTATGATGGTTTTTGAAGCTTATCATATTAACAGAAACACAATTAAGCAAAATTATATCCCATAATTACTTCAAAGTTCATTGTCTCTGAGATATCTGGCATCAAAGTTAAACAAACTTTTGTCGTACCTAATCAGTTTAAAATTAAAATATCTGAACATTTTTTAGAAACGTCAGTCTACTATGTCGATTTCATATAGAAATGAAATCATCATTAGCACTTAAAATAGGTTATTAAGTAGGAAATCTCGAGGTGGTACGATTTACCCGGCGGTACGATTTAGCCGACTCTCCCCTATAACGAAAAAAGTATTTTTTAGACATAAAAAAAACATATAAAATAAGTAACTATACATTTCTTTCCAAAATTTGGCAGACACGAATGGAGACAAAAGATCGAAGAACCGATTGCTGTTTGTATTATAATTATATCTGCAGTGAAATTTATTAATAACGACTGAAAACTTGTATCTCTACGTTCCTACGTTCCTTAAACACGTATCTCTACGTTCGTTGCTTAATCACGTAGCACAGAATTTTCCACGACGGTGACACCACGGTGAAACTACGGTGCGATATAAAGTATAAGTAGGCGCATAATTCTTAAACCTCCATATTTTTTTTTGTCGGTTTCTCTTCGGAAATTGCTGGGTAGAACTAAAAAAAATTGACTTCAGTTAAAAAAAGGATAGTTGAACTTCTCTTAGAACTGAACTATACTTGGCGTATTTGCGTTTTGCCTCTCGCTCGCATCAGTTAAGTTTTGCTTCGGTGCAAGCGAGATGTGAAGTGCAACAGTGGGTTTACTTGGTTTCGGTTTTACGTTCGGCCAAAGATTTTGGTTTTGGTTAAATACTAATTAGGGCCGAGGAAGTGAGGAATAGTCAATTATTTATTATTTTCCATCTATTTTATAACATATTATATGTGACAGCCGAAAATCTGAAGTAGATATAATACTTCAGATTTTATATGGGTAATGGCGAGTGTTCACGGAATAAATCCGAGTGAAGTAGGAAAGGAACAGTAATAATCATTCTAAAATATACAGCCTGTATCTTTAATATTACCTCAAACCGTAACCAAACTTAGGTTTTAGTACTATGAACCGATATTGCAAGGTAATTTTTAATTAGCCTTAACCACTAAAGCGTAATGAATTTTTGAAAATTTATCGAGCAGCAATGTATTACGTATACTTATTTGACAGCAGTTAAAGTTATCGCTTGTGACGTCAAGCCAGCGAGACAAAGTAGCGTACATTGCGTGCTGAATTATTTTATAAGGAAAAAATAAATACTGAAAACGTAAAATTTAATTGCAATATCGGTTCATAGCACTAACCGCCTACGTCTGGTTAAAATTTGAGGTAGTATTAAAAATACACTCAGTATAGGCCTATGTAAGTAGTTTTTTTTCGTACAATTATTTAAAAAGAACCGCAGGTTTATTCGACGCAGAATTTAATCATCTTTGATACTGAACTAAATCGGCATATGGAATATCAGGATCTATGTTACAATGGCTACAGTCTTATTTAACTAAAATAACTTTATACGTAGTAGTAAATGGTTATCAATCGTCTAATCGTAGTATAACATCCGGCGTACCCCAGGGCTCGCATTTAGGTCCAATCCTCTTTAACATATTTATTAATGATGTAACAGAATGCTTTCACAATTCTATGGTTTATGTGTATGCAGATGATTTAAAGTTTGCACGAGTTATTAACACATCTGAGGACGTCGCTCTACTTCAAAGTGACATTGTTAGATTAAGCAGTTGGTGTCGCCGTAACCTAATGCATCTAAACATAAAAAATGTGTCCACATGAAATTTACTCGTAAGCAAAATATAACGCAGTCAGTTTACAATATAAATGGCTGCATACTAGAGGAAGTTGAAAGCATTCGAGATCTTGGAGTCTTCTTTGACAGTAAATTGACTTTCATCCCTCACATAGAAAATGTTGTCAAGAAAGCATCGATGACCCTAGGCTTTCTTATGCGAAACAGTAAATCTTTCAAGCGCAGTGCAACCAAAATACTACTCTATAACAGTTTGGTAAGAAGTATTTTAGAATATTGCAGCGTCGTCTGGCGGCCACATTATGCTTCTCACTCCTTACGGTTAGAGTAGATACAAAAGAGGTTTACTCGTCATTTAGCTTTTCAGGCACGTGTTGTAGCCAAAAGATCGATATCCTATACAAAAAAACTGCGACATTTTAAAATGGATTCACTGGAACACCGACGGGTGATCTTAGATGCAACATTCCTGCACAAATTAGTAAACCATGTTATAGATTGTCCACAACTACTATTACTGCTAAATTTCCGCGCTCCTTCTCGTTATCCCAGAAATCCTATCACCCCTTTATACCCGCCTCTCACAGGATCAGAATCAGGTGCTAACTCCCCGATACGCAGACTTTGTAAAATTGCCAATGGTTGCAGTGACATGGCGGATATGCACTTTGATTCGCTTAAAACATTTATAAAAAGTGTACGAAAGTGTTTTTTACAAAATTAAGTCAAGTTTCCTTACACTGGCGCTGAATATATTTAAATAAATGTATTATTTTTAAGCAGAATTTAACTTTAATTTAACTTAAAGTGTATTCTATTTATAATCTAAAATGTGTATTGTTATAGTTTTTTTTTTAAATCTATAGATTGTTATAGTTGTTATTACCTATCCAGAATGTTGTGCATGCGGTGTTTTACCTATAAGTAATTGTGACACCACTCCTTAAATATGTTTGAGCTTTGTAAGTAAGTGTATGTATTGATGTCAACAATTGTTGGTGAACCTTAAATAAAAAAAAAATGACTTTTCCCTCGGACCACGCCTATTTTCTAGCAAAAGCAAAAATCTGAAAAAGAGCAAAAAATTAAACAATTAAGATTTGGAAAAATTGATTACACGCAATTAGGACCAAATTAAGATATTGAACCGACTTCCACTTTGGTGGGAATTAATTCTTCAAAACTTTTTTATGATTTCATTTGATTGGCATACACTCCGCGCCGTAATTTGCTTGCCTATATTTCCAAAAATCTAACCTCACTCTTTCCCTTTCTCTAGTGTTGTTCTAAAACAAGCCAAATATATCTATTTATTGCTATATTGTAATGCTATGATGTAAAGAAGTTACTTAGTTACATGATTAAAAAAGAATAGCGAGTGAGTGAGTGAGGTTAGTTCTTTCAGTTCTTTGGAATCAAATTTCGGCGCGGAGTATGTAGTAGTAGAGGATATTTTTGAATAATTAAAGCGTCCAACGATTGTATATTCAAATAATTAGATATTATATTCGTATAATATACTTAACATCGATTTCCCAAAGCAAAATTGCAAATAATAAACACAAAATTGCAAAATGAATACGTCTTAATTCCCAAGATGCCCCATTCCATGATATGAAGCCATTAGGTGTCCATACTGTATTGCCTGTTTCACGACATGGCCGAGGCGTGGAAATTGCGGGGCGCGGTGGCCGTAACGGTTATAATTTATGTGCCCTTCCATAACTGAGCTAAGTAAACAGCCACTGGGTTGATGTCATTTTTGTGAACAACAGAACGTTAAGTGTTCTTGTTTTAACACCGGTCGCTTTAGCTAATTTATTTTATAATGTTTCAGATACTTATATGTACATAGCTAGGTACGAGTACATATATTATGTATAAGATATAGGCTGTATCATGTAGTCCAGTGAATTGATTTAATAAGTTATAGGTCGTGGTTTCGAGCGCAAGTGGTTAATTTGAACTTTTGCATTTTTAGGGTTCTGTACCTAAAGGGTAAAACAGGACCCTATTACCGTGGCTCCGCCGTCCGACTGCCCGTCCGTCTGTCACCAAGCTGTATCTCAAGAACCGTGATAGACAGTTTGAGATTTTCACAGATTATGTATTTATATTGCTGCTATAGCAACAAATACTAAAAAGCAGAATAAAATAAATAATTAAGGGGGCTCCCATACAAAAACGTGTTTTTTTTGCCGATTTTAAATTTAATGTTACGGAACTCTTCGTGCGCGAGTCCGACTCGCACTTGGCTGGTTTTTCATATATAGGTACATATTTTAGAATTAATTTTGAACACTCATATTGTGTAAGCAATTAAGTTTTCGGGAATGATGCATTAAACCTTTTACAATAAAGGCTCTAAAATTAAAAACAATACTTACCATATAGGGATTCAAGAAAACAACAATACACCTTCGTAGGTTTTATAATTTATCGATCCTATATCTTATTTTCCTAGTTAGGAAGACTCGTTTTCCCGAGGCTATGTTTTGTTTTGGCTACCCAGATGTCGTTTAGTTAGTATAATCTCTTGAATAAATAAATCATTTGTAAACCAGTAATCATTAGGCAAATGCTGCTGAGAGATTTAAAAACGCACAATTATGTTAATAACGTTTCTTCACGCTGGGCCACTGCGGAACTATACTATGCACTTTCGTTGACGACGAGTGATCTCAATCGTACTACTTACGAGTTACTCACGGGCGTCATTGTGATTTAAGGTTTCTGATGAAAGCTAGGGCTCAAGTTTCAGACGAATAATATAAAAAAAAACGGAGAGAAAATTGAAATACTTATTGATCCTTAGCACATGAGATAGCACAGATTGACAAACTTCATAGATTAACGGGATCGGGTTCTAGAACATTTTTGAGGAGGCCGGAAGTAGAGCCAATGGTTCACGATGTTTTCCACTCTCGAGTAAAAAATCTTACCGAAGCAGAATTTTCTAGAAATTAAATTGGGCTTCTGGAAAAAGGGTTGAAATATAATTTAGAGCCGAAATTAAATCAGGGGAAGCACTAGAGAATTTGGCAGTGGTTTCAGAGGTTGCGATGGTGCGGGGTCGTGGTGATGTAATTTACATTACAAAGACTATTAAAAGTAACGTAAGTAGTAACGCCATTAAAAGTACTGGTGCAGTACAGGGTGCGGGGGCAGGTTCTGATATTTTGTTGCTGAGATCTATACAACAAAAAGTGCAGGAGAATGAGCTAGTGGTTTCGAAAGCGGACAAAGGCAATTGCATTGTGATTATGGAGAAGGAACAGTATGATCGGAAGGTAAACATAGGAAAAAATGCAATTAAAGATTCTTCGCTCATTTTTGAAACCGAGCATATGAAAAATATGGTTATTGTATGTATGAATCCACGAGCTCGTATTCTTTATGGACTACCGAAGATTCATAAAGAAGATATCCCGATTCATCCAGTGGTCTCATACTTGGGTGGCTACTTATAATTTAGCGAAGAGATTGAATTGCATTATCAGGGAGAAATCCCAATTTCGGCCTACGTATTGTGTAAAAAATAGCTTGGATTTAATAGACAGGATCAGAAACATTGATTTGCCTGATAATGCTACACTTCTAATCATTGGATGTAGATAGTTTGTTTACGAATGTCCCGTACGAAGATACTTTAGATATTTTTCGGGGTCCGTTTGAAAGGCAACGGTTACATTCAGGGGAGATAGATGAATTGATTGAAGTACTATTTGTATGAAACAGAATTATTTTAGGTTTGGGGGGCATTATTACTTGCAAGATGATGGTTTGGCTATGGGTTCGCCCCTGAGTCCTCTAATGGCGTGGCGGCGGATGTTTCATGAACTACTTTAAGAACCGGCATATTGTGGGTAATCAAGATATTTTATATTCTTTTAGATACGTAGATGATTTGTATATTGTTGGACGGGGAGTATGAGCCAGTTGGACGAATTCGTTGCAGATATTAATAACAAGCATCCAAAAATCAAGTTCAATAAAGAACTAGAGCAAAACAGTGCACTCAATTTTCTGAATTTAACTATCACTAGAGTCAATAATTCGCCATTCGAGAGCGCCACTATGTCAGTCCGACTCCTCGACGCCGTAGGCGGAGGGCTTTAAATTACCCGAGTTAGTAATCCCCTTACTGCCCGTGGTACATACAATGTTTTTCATCACATTTGCGAGGAAATAAATAAACTTTCTAGGCAGATAAAGAAACAATACATATTAGCGGTAGTGTAGTAGCACAGTCCACAGTTCTCCGGAGTGAGTACGACTATGCGCGGCGAACGCGTCGTGGGGCAGGTGCTCCGCGAGCTCCGGGCGGGCGGTAAAGTAGTATGAGAGTCCTTTAAAACCATGGGATTAATACAGCTCTAAGTCTAAGTATGCTTGCATATAATATCACCATTCACGAGCAGGTGTGATGAAAATAATATTTTCTCACACATGCAATGAAATGTTGTTATAACGTTAGTTATAATAGGCTTCAAAGTACCACGTTTCAGGCGGGGCAACTGGAGAGACACGTAATGAAATTTCATACGAAATTGAAGGCCTAGGCCGGGAAGTAATATTTTTTTAATTTTATTCCACTTAAATGTGTGACACAGCAACATGGTTTTTAGCCATTACCTATAACAGTTTCATTACTATGGTTCATGATGACATTCTGCCAGTTATGCCAGTACGCCTTTTTAAAAAAACAATAAATTATATATTCGAATATATTAAGTCGATACTTAATCGATATGGACATGAACATAACAAATAACACATTATAAATTTAAACATAAGCGGTAAAAGTGTCTACTCAAACCGTGCCGTTTTGTTTCATGATAACATTCTGCCACAGTGCCTATTAAAAATAAAAATAAGTAATGATATTTTGAAGTTTTATTTATATAAAATGGACATCGACATGAACATAAGTAACAACACGTTATTGCAAATTTACTTACACAAATATAGGTACATTCCAAATATTAAAATAAATTTAAACGTAAAAGCGTCTACTCAAACCGCGTGTGAAAAAACGCCTATGTAGTTTTTTAATAATTTTGGAGGTTAAGTTAAATAACTTTGATTCTTTTATTCTATTTCAATGGTTTTATTGTTCATTGTTATTTATTATAATAATGTTGTCGTCGAGTTTTGAAGCAGAAATGACTATTCATTGAGCCGCACCAGAATTAAGTGCGAAATGCGAAAGTAAAATTGAATGGGCTCTAAATTAATTGATGGCGCAAATGACAAACGAGATGTCGGAAGGCATATGGCTACCCAAAATGCATGCGTGTTTAGTTAATATTACGATAACTGTTTAGACTAAATTGGTTTCTTGTTTAAGTGAGAACTGTGTCTGTCTATCTAAGGATAAGTAGGAATTACAAAAATTTGTAAAGAGGTTATAATTATCATTGTCACAGAATAACAAGTGCTGTTCGGTAGGTACATTTTACATTGCGACATATTTATACATCATGAAATACTTATGGATCATCTGTTTTATCGTTATAGACTAAATTCATGTTGGAATCACCACGAACTAAATAGCAATATTTTTGTTAGATATATTAATTCGTCAAGTCAACTTTTAGTTTTTCTAGAAATAAAACTATCATATTTTTGGAGATTTTTTTATTTATTTCATTGCATGTTTGAGAAAAGCACTATACATGTCTTGCCGTGAAAAGGGCTTTAACGGCTTCGTATGGTTACCCGGCCTCGCTAACGCTCGGCTCGTGTATATACATACTCACCCGTTAAGCCCTTCTTTCCCGGCGTCTGCAGTAATGTACTATTATCACTTAGCGATTTCTAATGGCTACGATAGGTAGATCGTGTCATCAGAAACAAGCAAAATAATTTAGTCAAAAATATGTTGTATGCAACACAATCCTCTAATCCCATTAAGAAGTTCAAGGCGAGCATTACGTACGGTGGTAAATTCTCAGATTCGATTTACAAAACATTGAAAACATTGAAATCTAACGACACTTTGCGCTCGAAACTTTGTAATGGGAAACATAAAACCGAGAATGGGGAGAAGTAGTTAGGTATACATATATTGAAGAAATAGGTAAGCTCCTACATTTAAAAAATATATGTTTACCTAACTAACCGGATATTTAACATAATGAGTAGGTACATATTCCTATTTCCTACCCATTTCGGTATTTACACGTAAACTGGATTACTGGATCATGGTGAAATGACCACTGAACCCTAAAAATCAACTGTAAACGACTCTGGTAAACGTGGGACGAATCCAAAGTCTCTGGATTGTCGGTTTATGTGATATCTGATATTATGTTAGTACCTACGGTGTCAGTCACAGAACTATATCGAGATATGTAGTAAGAACCAAAAAGTGTATGTACTATCGTGTTCAAAATTGCATGAGCAGTTTATGAATGAATTCATTAATAAATTGCCCCTGCACTTTTGAACGTAATTCTTATACCTACTAAATATTCACGGGTTGCACTTCCTATCGATTAACATCTTTTAACTAGTGAATCTTCCATGGATGTGGTAGATTCACAATGAACAACAACTGTGGACACTGCGGTTGTTATGAAGGGTTTTCATGAATGTTATAGAGTCAAACAGACTCTCTAAATGACCACGTTTTCTGACTCCGAAATAAACTATGGTAAACTAGGCGACTTTTGCCCCCCTCTCTCCTTCTGGCGACATTTTCTGAGATTTGGTTCACATCCTTCTAACAAAGACACGATTCGTTGTCGTTGTAATGTGAATAGCTTCATATAAAATGTTCTGCCGCTACGACACACGATAAAAAATCGTCCCGACACACGACATAGTGGGAACCGGGTCTAAGTCGGTTGAAAGTAAGTTTCGCCGTAGTCGGGTAAAAAGGGCCGCCAATGGCACCACTTGTTTTCAACTTTGTTACGCAAATAATGTGTGTCTTTTAGTTTTGGCTTTAGAGGTTACCAGTCGCAAAACAAATAAAGTCGTAAATTCAACAAAAGTTTTATGCCTAGGTTGCGTGTAGGGCGGTCCATTAGAGCACCCATAAACTAGGCTGGGGATGGGTGACGCAACGGCAGCGGGGCCACTAGTCATTGTAATAGGACTAATAGGAGTGCTTTAAATTAAACTCATTTTTCATCGTGACATATTAATCGCATTGTTCTGGTACCTGACTACTAACTTTGTTAACATCTACACAACTTTATTACATTAGAGTTAGATTATACTAATTGACTAAGCGAGCCCGAGTGAAGAGTCTCGTTTCAGTTTAGCAAAATGCCTTCATGCATATGTCCTGTTGTCCGGATGTATGTGACTGTATAGTTAGGCGATGTTGGCAGTAGGAGGTTGTCTTCGCGATTATTGTGGCAGCGGCGGCGGAAAAGTCTGAGCCCGGTATCTCTTTGCTTCGGTACCGGTACCGCTATCTGTGGCTGTCGTTGTCACGCCAAGTCGTGGCAGGGCCGTTAATGTTTTACAAACAAAATTGCAGTTGTAAAGAAAAGGATCTTTTCCATTCTATTGTATATACATGTCGTACCTACTTGAAAACTAAATCACAATAAGGGCGTTTGCCGCGAAAGCAGGAGGTCGCTGGTTCGATTCCAGCCCTGCTCACCGGAGGTCTTGGTCACTTTTTCTGTAGTATATGCATTGATATAAGTAAAAGGGGAAGATATGGTACCAGGCGCACGTTCGTGTGCCACGAAATATAGGTTACTGCACCTATATTGAAATAGTCGTGTGACGGCGGCCGATGTGTCAACAGCGTGGTCATCTGGCACGAATATTAAAGAATCATGCTCAGTTGCGCCTTTTTTGAGTGTTTCAACAGCTCAAGACACAAAAATAAAGCTCACTGTATCACTTTCCATTCGAAAGTACTGTTTATAGTATGAAAATATTATATTTTAGCAAATAATATTCAAAATAATCTTTGTTATTGAGTGAGAGAGACAGCTAAATATCTAATACCTACGCGAGTAACACGTCTATCCGATTGTCACATTACGTCACTTCACTTTTCTTGATAGGGTCAACAAAACAAATTCTGATTAATATGAAATGTATTTTTAGTTTCTGCGCTCCTGTTACTTAAAACACATCTGACATTAATTTTGTAACACTTATAAAAATAATATGGGTAAATTATGTTTGTATTCATACCTACGTAGGGACCGTAGGGTACCTACATACATACTCGTGCTTACCTCCTGTGATTTAATGCTAATGGTTATACTTACAACTTTTAACCCCATTTTCACTGATTTTCACCATCTTTTTGGTTGAATTATAAAATTATTATTGGTATGGTAATAAGTTTGTAATGTCATATTGTATATTTTAACTTCTACGTATTAGTGGGACGTCTTTTTAAAAGGAATAAAAATGTCCCATGATTTTGGGCATTTAAAATACTTTTATTTATATCACCGGTGACTACGATATTGCAAGACTCTTAAACAATCACACATATATGTGTATTATAATAATTTGATATACAGATTTCCTGCCGATGAAATATGGAGAGATAAGTGGCTCACAGTGGTTCGTGTTCAAAGAAGGGATCCAGAGTGGATATCTATCAAAAATAGTAGAATATGTTCCATACACTTCAACCAGAACATATTTACACCACCAACAAGGGTAGAAGAAGAATAACGAAAGGCGCTATTCCTTACTTTCGGGTATTTTACTCTTAAAACTTAATAAGAACTTTAAGTTAAATGAAATTTAATATAACTGTCAATACAAGGTAAACATATTATTTTAATATTTTTAATTTTACTATGCAAGTAGGTACTCCGGTGTGCACCGACTATTATTGAACGTTATTTTTAGTTTCATTATGTGTGTACTTCAATCTTTTATTTCATTCTGTTTCATTATGAAATTAGTAAATTGTTTAAGTAAGTAATTATTGACTTTGTTTTCTGACGCTACCTAGATTTCCAACTCAGGGCGCTAATTCCTACAGCTTACCAGTGTAACTACTCGTCCAGTAAAAGTGAGACCTGTTTGACTTGTGAATATGCGCAATCGGAGATCACATCTTAAATTGTTCAAGTCTTATCCCGCACTTGGTAAGCTATGTGCTATATCGAAGTACCAGGAGTAAAACTTTTTGATTTGATATTGATAATAGCCCTATTCGCTTGCTCTCATAGTGGTCCGTAAGGGACGAACTAAGATTATTATCAAATCGAAGTCCTCTTTTTTAAAATGGAAATGACACGGCTTCATATTTATAGAGGTATTGTAAGAAATACGTGTGTCTCGCTTGCACAAATGTATGAATGCTTTAGTTTATCTCTGTCGCTCCGTGTGTAATACGCAAAATAGGGGAGTCTCGTTTGCACAACCATGTAAATCGTATTATTTTATCTCTATTGCGCACTGTGCACATACACATTACAGCGGTGTGTAAGAAATTGCAAGTGTGTGGGTTTTGGCCTAGCTTTCCGTGTTGACAACTATGAGCGTCACACATCTTCCCCTTTTACTTATATCAATGAGTATATGACATCTCTTTCAATTTATAAATCACATTCTTGAGGTAAGGAACCCTAATAGTAAAAGCGATAAAGAAATGGCAGGCAATAATTTAAAGCAACCATAATAATTTATTGGTTACAATTTGCAGCACTAATGCATAATGGATCAAATCATTTACCTATATGTAATATGAATTATATTTATCAAAAAAAAATAACTGGGCCAAGAAACAGACAGCAATTAAATAACAATTGTTATTCAAACATTCTTCACCCTCAGTTCAAGAAGACTTTTCTACTACGTCGAGTCTGTAGAAAGCTACATGCGTATGAAATACATATTTTAGAACAAGTCAAAATCACTTGTCTACCTACAACATACAAACTTTTGGGTGTGTTGATACAAACGTAATTTTTTTAAGGTACTTTTTTGCTTACGAAGCAAAATGTGATCTAATTATATATATTTAAAAATAATTAAACTGTTTATTGCATAAAAAAACAACATAAGCCATACAATTAAACTTAGTGTTAATCTTTACATTTTAAGATTATATTACTAAGTGATATGAGTGAATTACTTCACTGTAATATTGTCTTCTGTTACCGCGATTGTTATTCATTGAAATTAAACACTAGAACGGATTAATCGCGTTTATTAACACCATAATCCTACGTTTCGAGCCCTTTACAGCACTCGTTTTCACAGGGTTAACCCCAATCACTGCTAAGGATTTTTCGTAGCGCTACGCCGTAGCCGATAACATGCATTTCCCGCTTTGTAGCGATAATGGGCGTGGAGGGGTGACGACAACGTGTCGTCATTAGCAGTGTATGGGTTAAGATGATGACTGAGAAAATGTGAATTCTCCCCGTCAATCAAAAAAGTTACTTGTGCGAACTACCTACATACAAAAATATAAAAATAATTAAAAACAAAAACAAAGGTTGGTCTACAATGCCCAGAGGGGCTTAAAAAGCTAGTAGTGCATAGCCTGAAGGGCATTCTATAATTAAAATTAAAAAATGTTTAAATTGTAAAAACCCTGTGAGGTATTTCACTGTACCTACTATCAGATGCGAATTATTCATGGGAGATGTACGTAGATATAGCAGTAGACAGAAGCGGCTTAATAAAACCGTGAAGATGGAGAGACGCAAACACTCCTGACAGGTGATTGTTGCCGTATTGCCTCGAATACCTGCCTAATTCAGACGCTATTTTTTGCAGTTACACTTTGTTTAGATGTAATTCCATGATTGTTTTTTTTTTAATATATATACTGGAACTTAAATAAAGGAGAAAAATAAATTCCACCCTTCAAATAAAACAACTGTATACAAAACTAAGATTTTTTTTAAATCATTGCACTAAAAAGATATCTTCTGTTCATAGAGATGGACGTTTTTCACGCCAGTGCTTCGTCAAATATGGCGCAGGCGCTCCAATGCAGTGTGAATGCGAAATCGGTTTAAACTTAGCGTAAAAGAACTCTTATTTATGCATAAAAACCTAAAGTACCTCTCTTGCCACCATCAACGTGCCTGTTCTCCTTGAGCCGACTGGCATTTTCAGGCAAGAGACAAGAGACCCGATGGGGTGTCCTTGGTTCCTTAGAGTTTGGGACGGATGCTAGTGTGGGATGCTACCTGCGTAGACATGCTGGCAGTGCTGGCACCGTCCCATCTCCAACGAACTAATGTAAAGGCGGGCGGAGCGGCTGAATGCGCCGTAATTTTAAAACGTTATAAATATAAGTGCCTGGGCAGAGAGTACCTTTTTGTAACATTCGGGGTCGAAAATCTTGGTCCGTGGGGTCCCAGCGCACGCAAGTTTTTCGTAGAAATCGCGAAACGTCTGGTTGATGTTACCGGTGACCGAAGAGCTGGTGGTCCTCGCACAACGTATCAGCATTGCGATACAACGAGGAAATGCCGCTAGCATCCTAGGTACAATGCCTCAAGGGCCTATTTTAGATTTCAGGTAGGTAGAGGTAGGTAGTTAGGTAAGTTACCTACATTTATTGTATATATTTTTGACATAAATATATTCTCTTCGATGGAATAAGATCCAATTAAAAGAGATGTCATATTCATATACTACAGAAAAAGTGACCAAGGCTCCCAGTGCCCAGGGCTGGGATCGAACCAGCGACCTCCTGCTTACGCGGCAAACGCCCTAGCCTCTAGACCACCAGGGCTTTTGCGGCACGGAGGAAACATTTATTATAAATTATAATTAATAAATGATTTATTTCATGCTTTACAATTGTACATATTGAGGTTAAATCTGTAGATTAAAGTAAACCAGTATATTTATTAATATAATTTTCCTCTTATCATTCGGCCTGAAATCGTAAGCACTAAATTGTTAACTGGTTAGTCAGATAAGCCGATAGCCACAAATGAGGGCGTCAGAATTTTCTAAATGTACCTAGTATGGATCCCGAAATATAGACGCTTGTTTTGTTTTAGTAAAGTTTCTTAATACAATTACACGTGACTGAGTAGGCAAAAAACCACAAAGCTAACTTTGCAGAACAAAGTATCCAATGGAGGGCATACTGTAAAGTTATCTTGTTATAAGAATTCGAAAAAGTTCTACTCGCGCCAGGCACAATAACGTTGCTGCTGGCGATTCATAGGTTTCCAATGTTAATGGGGATGTGTAGGGACGCTGCGTTCAGCGTTAGCGTTACATAGTATGGCAAAATAATATTCCGATAATAAGATGATGATGCTGTTGTTACAACATCCCATCCCATCGTGTGATATATTGCACGCATACAGCGTGCGCGTACAATCAGTGTCACATTGACAGTTACTGTCGAAGAGGCCACATATTGTATTGTCGTTACGCACTTTTGTTACCACAGGAATAAGTACAGTCACCTGCAATAGTAATAGTAAGGCTGCAAAATAATCTGACACATTCTTGTTTGTACCGCCAGCGTGAGCGTGTCACATATTTTTGCGGCCTTCATTGCGTCATATACTATTGCAGGTGACTGTACATAGATGTGTTGCGAAATATGGCTGTCTTGGCTGTCACAAACTATTTTATCCTAGCTTTATATTTAAATAGCAGATCAAGGTCCTTGTTATGGAGGCGCAACTATTGTGACAATCTTGTCTAGTAATATTGCCTAGCATAAGCTGCATATCTAACCCCTCACACGATTGCTATTTTTTAATGACCTCTATTGTCAAGTAAAATAAGGGTGACAGTTGTCTATGCTATTATTGTGCAAACGAAGAAAGTATGACACCGGCTAAAATTAACGCCCGCTCCGTTCATTATCGATTTGGGTATGGATGTGTGTTATGGGAAAACGTATGCACGGTTATCACGGTAAAGTGGGCTCCATCGATGCAGGCTGTTTAATTTGTGTTAAATTTTCTAATGATTCGGCTTTCACGGATGGTCTCCTCTCCTAATAGTAAATTATTGAAAGTTTTGTACAAAACTAAGACGTATCGTATCGTATGTTTGTTAGATATTCTTCTTCATTTAGGACTTTACAGATTACCACAGTACACATTTATGACTTTGTTTTTATGGAAGTTCGTCATTATTGTCATGCATTATACTTTATACTTATCTGTAAATTCTAAATCTAACTATTTTATATAGCTTGTATAGTGTGATAGCGATATTTCCTAACTTTATGTACCCCCTTTAGTGCTTTGTCAAAACAATTTAATGCCGTAAGTTGAATAGCGCTACGGCGAGCTTTATAGGCTTAGTCCGATGAGATAAAGCAAGTTTGTAGTAGGAAGGCAGTTAATAGACGAGGGGCCCCTTTTCTTGAATATTACTTCAGAAAATTTCAGTGTATAAGACTTGTCATGCAAAGACATGCCACTTGCACTATCTAGGGTTAGCTTCCTAACCTGGAGTTAACACATTCAGTACCAGGAACCCGCATGGTGCGCGCGCCTGAACTTTGCTCAGGTGCGGTTGTACCGCTGGGCGGGTTGTCGGTACTCGGCGGACACATTCTCCCCAAAAACCGGTTTCTGGAGTAGTGAGCCGGTTTTTGTCAAGCACTGAATGTGTTAACTAGTAGGAGAGAGTCGCTTATATCGTACCACTTTTTACTCAAACGATGATAACTTTTTTCTGAAGGTAGTTAGAAATGTGATTATTTAGTCATATAAAAGTTCAGTTTCTTGGCTAGGTTATATATATACTAAATTGAGTATTCTAGGATTAAATTAACGAACAGAGAAAATAAAAAGAAATCTGAAGGGACAGCCATCGGTCCGATTTAGTCGACCTGTCGGTTAAGAGGGGGCAGAGTGTTTGCCGCGGACACGAAATAGGCATTTAGCGGCCCCACGCTGCTCGCTATCTGTGTGCGTGCGCGCACGCACACTACTACAACGGCGCGTCATCATTCGGGCGTTAAAATGTTGTAACTTAGAATTCCTCATTTTTATAATCCTTTGATACTGATATTGTATTAATTCACCTAATATTTGTTCGGTTTTTCCAAACGATTTTATTATTTGTGTTTGTATTTAGTACTAAAGAAAGGTACCATTCTGTCGGTTGTTGATAAGGTTAATTTCTAAACTAATATTTATGACATTCGCGCCTTATCGACAACCGGCAGAATGCAAAGTGCCTTTTTCTAAATACAAGCACATTTTTTATGATTTCATATGTGGCTATTTACGGCTAAAGGTACCTTATGGACGGTCGGCGCTTACGTCGCGTTGCAGCGCATTATTATCAGCGTCTTTGTTAACAGCGTAAGCGCCGCTCGTCCATAAGGTACCTTTCACCGCAAAACGTCACATATTATGAAATCGTTAAAAAAAAATGTCGTTTTCTTGGTAAAAGTACCACATTGTCGCTTGGAGATTAACTCCGATTTAGATAAAATTCGATATGTGAGGAGCCGGCAGGGTGATTAACATGAATCTTAAGTCAAAATTGGAAAATATGGTAAGAATCGACGCCATATTGGATTTTGTGAGATTAACTCCGATTTGGATAAAAATCGATACCTGAGGATCCGGTGGGGTGATTAACATGAATCTTGAGTCAACATTGTAAACTATTGTTAAAACCGACGCCATCTTGGATTTTGTAAGATCAACTCCGATTTGGATAAAAATCGATATCTGACTATCCGGCGGGGTCCTTACCATGAATCCAGAATCAAAATCGTAAAATATTGTAAAAAGCGACGCCATCTTGGATTTTGAGAGATTAACTCCGATTTGGATAAAAATCGATATCTGAGGATGCGGCGGGGTGATTAACATGAATCTTGAGTCAAAATTGTAAAATATTGTTAAAACCGACGCCATCTTGGATTTTGTAAGATCAACTCCGATTTGGATAAAAATCGATATCTGACGATCCAGCGGGGTCCTTAACATGAATCCAGAAACAAAATCGTAAAATATTGTAAAAAAGCGACGCCATCTTGGATTTTGTGAGCTTAACTCCGATTTGGATAAAATCGATATCTGAGGATCCGACGGAGTGATTAACATGAATCCAGAGTCAAAATTGTAAAATATTGTAATAACCGACGCCATCTTGGATTTTGTAAGATCAACTCCGATTTGGATAAAAATCGATATCTGACTATCAGGCGGGGTCCTTAACATGAATCCAGAATCAAAATCGTAAAATATTGTAAAAATCGGATTCAATCCTACAAAATCCAAGATGGCGTCGGTTTTTACAATATTTTACAATTTTGACTCTGGATTCATGTTAATCACTCAGTCGGATCCTCAGATATCGATTTTTATCCGAATCGGAGTTAAGCTCACAAAATCCAAGATGGCGTCGCTTTTTACAATATTTTACGATTTTGATTCTGGATTCATGTTAAGGACCCCGCCGAATAGTCAGATATCGATTTTTATCCAAATCGGAGTTGATTTTACAAAATCCAAGATGGCGTCGGTTATTACAATATTTTACAATTTTGACTCTGGATTCATGTTAATCACTCCGTCAGATCCTCAGATATCGATTTTTATCCAAATCGGAGTTGATTTTACAAAATCCAAGATGGCGTCGGTTTTTACAATATTTTACAATGTTGACTCTGGATTCATGTTAATCACTGCGCCGGATCCTCAGATATCGATTTTTATCCAAATCGGATTCAATCCTACAAAATCCAAGATGGCGTCGGTTTTTAAAATATTTTACAATTTTGACTCTGGATTCATGTTAATCACACAGTCGGATCCTCAGATATCGATTTTTATCCGAATCGGAGTTAAGCTCACAAATTCCAAGATGGCGTCGCTTTTTACAATATTTTACGATTTTTATTCTGGATTCATGTTAAGGACCCCGCCGAATAGTCAGATATCGATTTTTATCCAAATCGGAGTTGATTTTACAAAATCCAAGATGGCGTCGGTTTTAACAATATTTTACAATTTTGATTCTGGATTCATGTTAAGGACCGCGCCGGATAGTCAGATATCGTTTTTTATCCAAATCGGAGTTGATTTTACAAAATCCAAGATGGCGTCGGTTTTTACAATATTTTACAATGTTGACTCTGGATTCATGTTAATCACTGCGCCGGATCCTCAGATATCGATTTTTATCCAAATCGGAGTTGATCTTACAAAATCCAAGATGGCGTCGGTTTTAACAATATTTTACAATTTTGACTCAAGATTCATGTTAATCACCCCGCCGGATCCTCAGATATCGATTTTTATCCAAATCGGGGTTAATCTCACAAAATCCAAGATGGCGTCGGTTTTTACAATATTTTACGATTTTGATTCTGGATTCATGTTAAGGACCCCGCCGGATAGTCAGATATCGATTTTTATCCAAATCGGAGTTGATTTTACAAAATCCAAGATGGCGTCGGTTTTTACAATATTTTACGATTTTGATTCTGGATTCATGTTAAGGACCCCGCCGGATCCTCAGATATCGATTTTTATCCGAATCGGAGTTAAGCTCACGAAATCCAAGATGGCGTCGCTTTTTACAATATTTTACGATTTTGATTCTGGATTCATGTTAAGGACCCCGCCGAATAGTCAGATATCGATTTTTATCCAAATCGGAGTTGATTTTACAAAATCCAAGATGGCGTCGGTTATTACAATATTTTACAATTTTGACTCTGGATTCATGTTAATCACTCCGTCGGATCCTCAGATATCGATTTTTATCCAAATCGGAGTGCAAACCCAACTATCAATTATCCAACGAGTGTAAACACGAAGGTATTCTATCAACTGGTTCCTGAGTACCAGTTGACACTTTTCTGCTCCACCATCAGACCTTGGACACCATGTATAGCCCAAGTGCTCGTCAAAACAAAATCTACGAGTCTGAACACGAAGGTATTCCCACCCACTGGTTCCTGAGAACCGGTTGACACCTTTCTGCTCCTTTATCAGACCTTATCTGGGAAAAGGGACCTTATTGTTGGTGGCGCTTACGGCGTTATGAACGACATTCGTATACGGATATCGCCTTACGCGGTTCAAGTACTAGTTTAGACAATTTAGATTTAATTTGCCTTAAACAAGCAGGTAAAATATTATTCTTCAGAAGCACGTAAAAATAACAAAATAGACTTACCCGATTTTGCCACTTGTGTGGCACAGTATACGTACACAATATATCTCAAGGTGAAAACGCTCCGCAACGAGACGTGGTGTCGCTTCGAGAGGTCGGGGCAGATTGGCTATTTTGGGTTTTGATCACTTGTTATATTTCAACGTCTAGATCCCATAGTAATTTTGTATGGCGGATTTTGAGGGCATTTAAAAAAAATCATAATAAAATAACCAAAGAGTATTTTGGCATAAAATAAAATTTCCAGAGTAGCTAACATACTTGAGATTGTATTTAGTATGTTTTTAAAATTACAGTAGTATATTTTTTTTTCAGGAGACGTTAAACGCTAACACACGTTTTCACAAGTTTAGTGAACTTTTGCGTTGATGTGTTTAGTAAAGTATACATTATTTTCGATTATTATGAAAAATCCGGTGTAAACATGCTCTTTGAGAACCTGTTAACATACATTTTGTATATCTTTGTAAAGAATTATGACCCTGAGACGTTTAACGGCAACTGCTGTTTTCGTTGATTTTACTCTGCCCCCTCTTAAAAAAAAAGGGCACTTTTTGAGCAACTGTATTGAAAAATGCTTTTAGTGCCGACCGGCGACAACACATTGGCATTATCCTACCTGAATGATTATTAAATTTGTTACATTTTTTGTAGATGTGTCGAGCTTATAAGAGATAAGACCATTCTTCCATAATTCTTTAATGAGACCAAACGAACAGTCGCTTATCGTAAAATAACACCTTTTGTTTAAAAAGAACACCTGCATTGTTGGAGCAAAATTATACCTATTGATGAAGAAAATGATACCATAGAAGTCAATTACTTATTTAATACTTTGTTATTCTTCTAATTAAAGTACGGCAAATAAGTTAATCATTGTAACATTGTAACTTTCTTATTACTTATACATTTCTTATTATTTCTTGGGTTCTTTGAACATTCAGACTTGAGTACTCGGGTGCACTCATGTCAATGTATTTAATAACTACTAGTAGTAGTCGCTCTAATCTATGGCATACATTTTGTCAAGTTTCTGTACATATCAATGACATATACTATCTCCATCTAAAAGGGGGCTCGTAGTTCTCATTCAAATAACCGAAAATAAAATTAATTCCATATAAACTAGTAAGGTCATAATGTTTAAAAGAAATTGTGTCAATGAAACTAGGCGTTGAAATGAAACTTGAGTTATGAATTCATAATTAGATAGCTATTTTAAACAGAAGTTAAAAGGTATTAAAAAAATTATTCGTGGCAATTCATTCGGCGAATAAATTATCCGCGGATAAATTATTCGACGAATAATTTTATTCGAATAAGAATAATCATCCGAAAATTCATCCGTCATCCGCGAATGATTTGGTTATTCGTCATTCGTCATCCGAATAAATTTTGCCCATCACTGATTCCATACTTTATAATTTAACGCTTAACTCCGGGTTAGCGGCCAACCCTGAGTTGCGCAAGTGGCGCTTACTGGTTTGCGCAGAAGTTTTAATGATATATATATTTTGTTATATATAATATACCTAACCTACTTAAAATATTACTCATCATCATCATCATCATTTCAGCCGAAAGACGTCCACTGCTGGACATAGGCCTCCCCCAAAGATTTCCACAATGACCGGTCCTGCGCCACCCACATCCAGCGGACTCCTGCGACCTTCACCAGGTCATCAGTCCACCTTGCGGGGGGCCTACCCACGCTGCGCCTTCCGGTACGCGGTCGCCACTCGAGAACCTTTCCGCCCCAACGGCCATCGGTTCTACGTGCAATGTGCCCCGCCCACTGCCACTTAAGTTTAGCGATTCGGAGAGCTATATCGGTTACTTTGGTTCTGCTGCGGATGGTCTCATTTCTGATACGATCTCGCAGAGAAACTCCTAGCATAGCTCTCTCCATTGCCCTTTGGGTGACTTTGAGCCTTCTTATGAGGCCCATTGTAAGCGACCACGTTTCAGTACCGTATGTCATCAGTGGCAACACACACTGATCGAAGACTTTCGTCTTCAAGCACTGCGGAATATTGGACGAAAAGATGTGTCGCAGCTTCCCGAACGCTGCCCAACCGAGTCGGATTCGACGATTAACCTCTTTCTCGAAATTGGACCTACCTAACTGGACAGTTTGTCCTAGGTATATATAATCGTCTACAACTTCGAGTGTAAAGTCTCCGATTGTCACTGGAGTTGGTGCTACATGGATATTCGACATGATTTTCGTCTTATCCATGTTCATCTTAAGACCAACTCGCCCGGAGGCTCTACTGAGGCTAACAAGCATCGTACTTAAATCCTCCATGGTCTCAGCCAAGACTACTATATCGTCAGCAAATCGAAGGTGAGTGAGGTACTCGCCGTTTACATTGATGCCTAGCCTACTCCAGTCCAGAGTCTTGAAAATATCCTCCAGTGCAGCGGTAAACAGCTTAGGAGAGATGACATCTCCCTGCCTGACTCCCCGCTGCAGCGGAATAGGCTTCGAGTTCTGGTCTTGGAGTCGGACTGACATAGTGGCGCTCTCGTACAAACACTTCAACACTTCGATATAGCGGTAGTCTACCGGTAGTCACCGTTGGAGAGATTGTAGTACCGCCCAGGTTTCGATCGAATCAAAGGTTTTCTCATAGTCCACAAACGCTAAACAGAGGGGCAGATTATACTCCTCGGTCTTCTGTATAAAATATAAAATATTACTACTAATAAATAATGATACTAATATTATTACTTGATACGAAAGTTTGCATGGATGTTTGTTACTCTTTCACGTAAAAACTACTGAATGGATTTTAACAAAAGTTTACAATAATAATACATCAGAATAACACATAGGCTACAATTTATAAAGATATATTGCGCAGACGGAAGTCGCGGGCACCACCTAGTATTAAATATACCTACACTAAATTTCAATGAAAACGAGGCATTTAGTGTAGTGATGTCTCCGGAAACTGACCCAGTTTTATTGCTGTCCACTGTAGGTACACATTCACATACAGCAGAGATTTTCTTTATTAGTAGGTATTCTATAACTAACAGAATTGGACTTATTCACCCATTTCTTAATTGGACTTATTAGGGCCACATAGCCCGCAGTAAGGCGTTTTTGTATCGAGTTTGACAGCTTAACTCCGGGTTAGCGGAGTACAGTGCAAGCAAACCCTGGATGGTGCAACGTTAAACCTGAAGAAGAATACTATTATTACTACGTTTCAGTATTTTTCCAGAATTCATGTCGCGTTTGTTCGACGTCATGCCAAATCAATCTGTTCCGGTTTACAGGCAATCCGGCAGTTTTATGTTATTGCAGTCACGTATTTTACACGAGCGATCGTCAGGGAATATGTTTCTGTAGAACGGCTTTAAATTAAGATACCTATGTTCTAGCTAAACCACGCATCCACCAGCAATCCTAGCTGTAGGTAGGTTAGTACCTACCTAAATTGCATGGACAGTTTATGAATGAATTCATTCATAAATTGCCCATATGCACTTTTGAATGCGTGTATACATCGTCACTTATAGTTGCCGTTTCGAATATACATGAAGCTTGATCAGTTTGTTTCATCAGTGAAAACTAAAGTTTAATTGAGTAACACTATCTTCTAGACACATTTTAAGTGAACTTTGTTATTATACTTAATTTTTTCTTTTGCCTCTTTCTGTAACAAGCACAAGTGTTAGATAAAATTCCAGTTATTTCATCAACTCCCTGCTTGCCGCATTGCTTATTGCATTGTATAATAATTTTTAAATGTTTAGTCTCTATATTTAACTTGTATTTGATTAAGTTCCCTTTGAGCATTTCTGCTTAATTCACTAGTGGAAACTGTTTTGGCTCCTGTATTATTCATAATGTTTATATTTTGTATAATTGCATGCTGTTTGTTTCCCAATAAATAAATAAAAATAAAAAAATAAAAATACGAATTAGGTAAGGGTAGTTATGATGAAAGCGTTTTGCTTCACGCTATTTTATTGCCGGGTTGTATTATTAAGGCGCTCTTTTCCCAGTAGACACTAAACTCACTCATTTTTGAATCAGTCGTAAATATTATTAAATTAATTAACAGTGTTGAAAAATATGAAATAAATATATGTCATACCTACTTCGAGAAATTTCTACTTGCGCCAGACAATAATGTTGCTGGCGATTCATAGGTTTCCTAAATTAATAGGGATGTTGACAGAGTTGGTAGCTGTACGCTCCATTCAGCGTTTGCGTTACATAGTATGGCAAAATAACATTCCAATAATAAGATGAAGATGCTGTTGTTACAGCATCCCATCTCATAGTGTGATACTAGTGATACTACTGATTGCACGCAGGGTTTGTCTCAATAGAATAATTTATTTATTCACTAAAACTAAATACCTCTTAAATCTACGAGCATTTCCACGCGCGAGCTCATTGTCCATCACGCTCCTTAATTCCCATTTGCCCATTCTCTATCTTATCGGCCAAAGCGTTAGAAAATACCGCCTTAAGAGGCTGACAACAGCTAAATTAACGCACACTGTCTATTTGTATCAGAGTAAACGAGATCGCACTATCACCGGCCGGCCTGAAGGAAAAAACACGAAAACTATTAAAATAAACAAAATCGTGGACTATTTGTGAAACGTGACTAAGTTTTAGATAATGAGTATAATGGATCTGTGATTTTAATTGCAAACGCCTAAGTTAAAAAAAATTAGGCATATAACCGTTTCATTACGAATTTAAGACCAATCTCTCCGTATAGGATCTTCGAAATATGATGAATTTTAACATATATTTTTTTTGCACTATTAAAATATGTACCTAGTTTTTCTTAAAACACTGCTTAACAAACATGATTTAGGTGTTGTCAGCCCCTTAAGAAAGCACGATGAAATAAGTTGTTTGCCGTGATCACAGCATGTCTGACTTTCATTAAAATTTAAGACCATTTTGTTGGAATTCGGTGTGTTATACATCGAATCCCAACAAAATGGTCTTAATTTTAAAAAGGCGCCTTTCGGTCAATATACACGTTTCACGTTAACCTCTACTTTTAATTTAATTACAAAGGTTACAATTCATTGTTTATAACGCGCAATTCTGAAATTAACTCGCTGAAATATTAAATAACAGAAGCGAGACCGCAATAACTTAATGAATCCATGTTCAACCAACTCGTTGGCATAATGGACTACATAATACTAGCAGTATTCCAAGTTGGAAGACTGTTAAGCTACTTGCCTACGAATCAATGCAAATGTTAGTTAATAATAATAATAATACTGAATGGCGTAGGGATGTGACGACCCCATCGCCCACTGGTTTCCACCGGTGCAATCAGTCAACGCAGGGCAGCTTGTGGCGAGCTGTTGGGGAGTAGCGACCCCACGTACCTGAGCGCTCCTGGGGGACTCCGTCGTCCGACCAAGTCCTCCGCCTCTGGCTTGCCTTAACCGGCCGTCCAGAGTGGGGTCGCGAGAGCTGTGTTCTCGAGGGTAGATGTGGAAACCTAAGTGGCGAGTTGGCTATATGTTTAAAGTCCAGTGACACCTCTCTACCCCCAGCCCTCATACCGGTGTTGCCCTCGAGCCATCTTAGATGTCGCTTTTTGTGGGGGCCCATCTTATGTGGGCGAGTCACCGTCTGCCGGAAATAAAATTGATTACCGTTTTGTTAGGCAGACGTCCGATTTTTTTCTCCATAACCCAGTATTTAGTCCACCGCTTTCACCTAATAGTCCAGCATATTTTAGATTCCATTAAATCTCAATAGTCTATACACCCTGGCGGGTGCTGCCTCTGCGTGCGTCCCATGACTCGGGCAGGTGCAACATCCGCTCGGTGTACCCCTTACATTTCATTAAATTGTCGAAAGGGCCTCTGCGTGTTGGCTTCGGCTCCGCGCACGCCTCCCAAAGGTCCGGAACACCATTGTTCCGTGATGGGAAAGACAAAAAAATAATACTGAAATAGAGTAGCGATGTCTTACACCTTTTTATACAGGCTGACCTCAACTATTGGACAAACCTTGAAATCCCACATGGGGCTACATCTTAGTTATGCTCTACTGTCATTTTTTTTTATTATAACTAAAAATAAATAAATCCAAACAAAAGTTTTTTCTAATAATCTACAACAAAAAGATACATACTGTATTTATCAATGGCAGTGCTTTTGGCAGTAGCATATTAGCGCCACGGTTTATTTATTTATTTATAAAAAAAACCGGCCAAGGGCGAGTCGGACTCGCCAACCGAGGGTTCCGCACATGAGATGCTCCCCCCTCCCCCCAGTTATAACCTTAGGTAGGTTATAACTGGGGGCACAATAGATGTCGAGTTGCGGAAAACGCCCAGTATAATATAACTAACTAACTAACTAACCTTAGGTAGGTACTTAAAAATACTGGTGGCTCGAAATTCTCAGTGTGCGGCAAATATACGGTTTCCGGATTTACTCCTGTACTTGTGCTACAATCTCTTGCTTTTTGCCAAATTTCTTGATTCTAGGTCAACGGAAAGTAGGTATCCTATACATTTTCCCATTTCAAATGTATGAGAAATGCGACATAAACGGCCATATCTTTTGATTGCGTTGACGTAAAGGTTTGGTTTTTTCACAGCTACTTGTGTATGTGGTATTAATTTCAACTGGCTTCCTCTAAGCGCGCCCGAGATAAAGGGTCTTGACAGACAGACGGACGAATGGACGGATGGACGGACGGACAACAAAGTGATCCCTTAAGGGTTCCGTGTTTCCTTTTGAGGTACGGAACCCTAAAAAACCGGCCAAGTGCGAGTCAGACTCGCACACCGAGGGTTCCGTAGAAACTTTTAGTTACAACTGCACCTGGAAGTAGAAGTTTAACGTCAGCCCCATGCCCGACTACCGAGACTCGACAGATTGGATCACTCGTTTGCACGGCATAAAGTTAGTATCTATGATAGATATTTTTTTTTCGAAAACTCTTTTTTTTCTTTTTTCAACACCGTCTGTTGAATAAACTTACAGCATGCTATCATATAAATTTAAAGAAAAGATAACAATCTCCGGTGGTTAATTATTTAGTTCAGAAAATAATTCTTTAATTAAAAAAAAATACGAAAAATATTAATATTTATATTAGGTATAGGTACTTTTCCTGAAGTACCTATACCTATTATCTACTTTATTACGTTCCTCCTATAAGTAGACGTGACATCTAAATAGCTTTCTTACAGCGTGATTGTATAATTGCGCCGTCCGCGTCCCCACGCCTTCTTCTACCGCAATGCTACACTTAAAATTGCGGAGATCGTGCAATCTATTTCTGCATATTAGAGGATGTTCAGACTTGTCCTCAGTCCCGTGTCACATTTATTAACTTCCAATGAGTAAACGTAACATCTAAATAGTTCATATAAGTTGATTATATGATTCCGCCATTCATCGTCATCCACACTTGAGACATCAGAAATCTTGCTATCTACCTGGTTCTATGCGTTAAGAGATGTTTCAGACGTCTAGCGAATTGAACATGTATTTGTACAGGACAGCATGTAGGTATAGATGCTTATTCACTCGAATATATTTTTCCCAGAATACGTTGTCTATCCTAAAATACACAAAATGCAGTGTCTGTCCTAAAATATAAATAATCTAACGATGTGTGTAGGCACCACGTAAGATTATATCGTACACATTCAAGACCTAAATCATATTCGTATCAATATGATTGTGCCGCGAACCCTTTCTAATCTTTAAAGCTCAAAGGGCTCAGTTTGGGTAAAACAATTAGACTAGAACCGAAGCGGCGGTTGTCAAAGCCAGGAAGCCTTGGGTGGGTTTTGTATTCAGTAGCAGTGGGGCAAGTGCCTAAGCGAAGCAATTTACCGCTAACCACATTACAATCATTGCATCAACCATGGCCCGGTAGCAATCTAGTTGCTATGCGTACTCAGTCGTTTGCATGTTTTGATCCATATTCTGTTGATGTGTACGCTACTCTCGAATTCAAACGCTCTTTGATCCTAACATAACATAACTGGTACAATTTTACGTACCTTTGTAGAATCGGCTAACTGTACGTCAGTAAGATTATCAAATACTCAATGCCAGTCAGACTGCCGAACAAATATATTTAACTTAACTACGAACATATACCAGAAACTATTTTGAACCCTTTAAAAATGCTATAAGTTGATATAATAGGGGCAAAAATCGCTTAATTAAGATGAAGATAATAAGGTGTATGCACTTACCCAAAAATATGTCCCATGGCCCTTATGTCGGGTCTTATATTAAGATCAATCAAACATATTTTTGAGTAATGCGCCCTATTATCTTAATCTTAATTTACCGGTTTTTGCCCCTGCTCCGGGATCCAGTATATAAATGTACGTAGTTGTGTACTTGGATTTCGGGATACTTTTAATCGTTATTAATACACTAATCGAAACGGCTTAAGAGCTGTACACATAAACACAGCTCAGAGGCGGTAATATAATCTATTGTGACCGGAATCGCAAGTGTAATATATTTCTTTAATGGCAATCGTCCTTGTTCCCAAAACTTTCATTTGATGGAAACATGTTTTTGGCCTAATAACGGTCGTTTATAATACTAAAGCGTATTGTGCGATTTGTGCGTAAATATACTACTTACATGACTTAGCTATAGTTTTCACTTCGTATCTTACTTGGAGTTTCGTATAATAATTATATTAATTATTAAGGCCAGCTATTTGATCGAGTAAAACATGTAAAGTAAGCTGTATGTTTTTAGTAATAAATAATATGTCCTAAGTAATTATTTTTAAGTTTACGAAGCGTTTTGTTATAAAATTATAATTAGATACTTAACTAACTTAAGACTACTCGTAAACATGACAAATTTCATAAATGTCCATGAAAAGTTAGGTTAAAACTTCATTTAAAAATTCATAGTTGGAAAAAAAAGTGAATAAGAAACAATTATAGGAAAATACCGTATTCTATAATGGAATTAATTATTATCGCTCCCACCGCAAACACGACGACGTCATGCTTCTCCAACAGGTTTTCTTCAAAAAACAGGAAAACTCTGCGACGTAGCGTTAGGAATGTTAGGATTAGAAGATTGCCTGAGCAGCGTACGTGTCAAGATTTTTTCAATTCCAACTTTTTTCCAAAAGGACACTTTCATAAACCATTTTATTGATTGTTGATTGTATTTTATGATCGGAACAAGTGGACTCGTGCTCCAATATTATTGGAGTAACTAACAAATATCGTTTTAGTTTTTTAGCTTATTACGGAAGATAATTTCAATTCCTATGGAATGCATGAAGGAATTTCCTGTTTTTCGTTTATTAATAACTTCGGTACCTAAATCTGAAGGCTGTTACGCGATTTTTGCTCGATCAGGTAATTACTTGAGGCTTTATGATAGTCAAAATTATATCAAACACATATGTAAGTTGTGTATAACTAATTAACTATATACCTATGTTGGAAAGTAAGTCGTTTAAGGAATAAATCTAACACTTTTCACTTTCATATATTTTTTCAAATACATTACGTTTGGTTAGATCAAATTTAAAAAGAAATTCTCAAAGTTTAACAGATATAATTGAGATGTGTAAAATAAATATATTTCTTATAAATAAAGATGCAAAAACAAACTTCATTTTGTCTTATTAACGTGTAAGAAAATAAATTAGGTTGTATAACAACTATAAAAATATTAAATCAAGTTACAATATTGTATGAATCAACCTCCTCGCAAAACAAGCTCTGTGAGAATTGTGTTTTTGGATACTAAATAATAATATATATGTATTTATCAAAACTTTTTGAATTTTAATTATAGAATAAAGACTACCCTTCAGGCAATGTAACACAAGCTTTACAAGGCCCATAGGGCATTTTACACCAACTTTTGTTTTTATTTTTAATATTTTGGTATGTACCTCAGTAGGTGGTTTGCACCAGTAACATTTTTGATTGGCAGGGAGAATTCTCAATCTCTCAGACATCATTTAACCCTGTGATAACGAGTATGAACGGCTCGAAACGTGGGTTTATGGTGGTAATAAACGCGATTAATCAGTTTTAAAATTTCTACATTACGCACCCGACTTACGCTTCGACAGAGTGACTATTCCTTTCTTCTGTACAGTTATATAAGAACTTGGGTATACCTATACTTCATACTAACTTAGGAATTGCAATTTATATGCGTTATTTCATTCTTAAACGATTTTCGCCTTCAAATCGTGACCGGTCTCTTAAACCCAATAACGCTGGGCTTCTAGTTGTTACAGAAAACTTCCTCTGACCTCTATCCAACGCTTCGCCCCGACATCAGATGAGCTTGTTTTACATAAAATATACTTAAAAAGTTTAAATTTGATACATCTATTAGAAGTAGATTAAGGTTGGATTTTAGGTAAATAACTATTTATTTACTTAGTTACAAGTGTGTTAAAATAGCTTTATAATACTGTTTTCTCCTTGTCCTAGGACCAGAAAATCCGGAACGTGGTTTTATTCGGCTCGCAGGGTTCGCTGGAAGAGAAGACCGTCACCGTGTGCTATGGGGCAGATTTCGTCAACGTCACTTTCATCAACTTCTGCTGCACGAGAAAGGAAATCGCTCAGGTGCGTACATAGTGTATGTACATACTTTAAGAAAAGTTATGAAACGTTATTTCCGTTTTCATATCAGCTTATCGTCAATTGTACTTTTATTTAAAGAGGCACCAAACCTTCCAAACGTTAAAACAGTAACAACAAAAGGTGGGACGACCCCAAAGAAGCAAATACATACTTTTCCACTTTCGGCATTACCACTATTACCAGGCTAGTTTGATGATCCCTTAATATTGTAAAATCATCAAATTTATAATAGGTACCTACAATGCAACGTTCTGAATTACACGTCAACGATATGTCATCACTAGATTTATGTTGAAAGAGGTAAACAATAAGTGGCCTTGTAGTAATGAGGATTCTCTTTTTCAGATAACATTTGGGTAGCTTACGTACCTAACTCGCAGGCAATTTTAACGTACATTGTGGTTGGTCGCAGCGTCATGTTTCGTTAGTTGGCCTGGCCGTCCCTGAAAACTAGTGCTATTGCTTGTCGGCGGCTATCGGGTTTTGCTGTGTTCTTTTATTCGTTTTACGTGAATTTATTGAATAGTTTTGTCTATAGTTAGGTTGGTAACTTTCGTCACACACCTACAATTTTTTTTTTGGAAACATTACTTATTTGAACCATACCGCTAAATACAACACCTTGAAGGTGCAAAATTAGCGTCGAGAAGATTCTTTAGGTAGACTTCACTGTGCCATTTATTAGAACGGGAAATTGTCGTGATATATGTATAGAGACAGAGACAGAAGGATAACACACGGCATATCAAGTATATGGTAACTATAATATACCTTCTTCCCGGCTTATGCCAAGGCTCAGGGAGCGTCGGGTTCGCTTCGGCAATTTATTCCAAGATTCATCGTTGGTGCTAGTTTTTCGATAGCGACTGCCATCTGACCTTTCAAATAAGAAGGAGAAATTATACGGACAACAGAATACAACCCAAAGGCTACGGAATTAGTCCGGTTTCCTCACGATATTTTCCTTCATCGAAAAGCGATTGGTACGAGACGGGGTTTGAACCCGCGACTTTTAATCCGAAGGTCGCACGCTCTTACCGCTGGGCCACCAACGCTCTGCTCTACGTCCTAATTAGTGAAATAAGTCCAGTGGCTCAGCTTGTTATCCTTATAGGGATATTGATTTTCAATAATGCATAAAATAAGTCACTAGAAAATTAAATAATATTTAAAACGGGTCACTCACGTAATTTAGTCGATTTTCGCTCGACATGTTTCGTTCTTTACGAAGAACGTCATCAGGAGCGCCCACTCGCGACAGAGGCAAGTCGTACACTGCGGGCTAATGCCCTATCTGCTCTGGTACTTTAAATATTATTTAATATGTTCGAATCTCACGAGAGTTTTATAGTTAAAATCACTAGAAAATTATTGGAAAAACGTAGACCACAGTTATTTTCAAATACAATTTCAGTTTAATAAATCGTAAAAAACTTCAAAGAGGTTGTTTGACCGAGACGTCACATGTCTGTTTCTTATAAACTCCATATTGGCAAACGTTTTTGACAGTTACAAAACGAACCTGTCTGTCTTTCGTTACATGTTCTTAAGTATAGTACAACATACAGATTACAATTTTGATAATAGCATTTAAGGTTATTATATTACAGGTAAAAAAAAGTTTAAGGTGGTTTATATATGTATACCGTGATACCTATATCTCATCGCTATAATGTTTCAGCTTTAAATTTCGAGTTATTTGTCAGATTTAATTTCTCATTCTAGAACAATACCTCAGACTGGTCGACACGGGAAATCACTAATTCAAAATTCTAAAATGGAACACAAACGGCTCCCCAGCGAAACATTTGGCATACACATAACTGATTTCTGCGAATTTATTTATGAACGTGGCTTCAGGGTTTTCCCTGATGTAACTGTAAAAATAATTTTGTCCTACAAATTAACATTTTTATGATGAGATAAAAAACTTCACAATGGCAATCATGTGTCAGCCAACCAACGTACCGGACGTGTAGTTGAGCAATAAAATAAAATAATGTTATTCATGTGAGTTTAATATGCCAGTGTTTATTTAGTAAGTAATTGGCTTGGTGATAGCTATTCCCCACGGCATCAATCGAACCTGTTTTTTAAATATGTACCTATAGATGTTATGATTATGATTGGGTCAAAAAGTCATATTTTACAAAGCTTGAAACTCAAAACAATTGCAAAATCAAAAACAATTATTTATTTATTTTAAACTTTATTGCACATTAAAAGAAGTACAAAAGGCTGACTTAATGCCTTAAGGCATTCTCTACCAGTCGACCATAGGGCCAAACAGAGATTTTCAAAAGTGGGTGCAGTTAGAAATTTAGACACAGAGAGAGCAGAGCTAGTTGATTATATGATCGAGTAGAGTTAATTAACTAGTGTTCATTTTCTTTACTTTACATTTGTACATTTTTGTACTTTATTAGGTACTCAAAGGTATATAAGGTGAAGAAATGTACACATACTTCCCGTTTAATCATGACACAAAAACAAAGCTCTTGTTCCGTAACACTAGAATTATACTACTAGGTAACCCTCAGTGTAAAACTTTTTAACTTATCCCAGTGCACGTGAAATAGAATAATCATAATTTAGGTATTTAAAACGAATTAACTCTTACTAATAAGTATTGTGAGTTGCTAAAGCTAATCTAATTGAAGTATTTGAACGATTTCTACAATCATTCATTTATTCCATACAAGTTACAAAACGATATAGAAATTTCAATGTATCATTCGGTAAAGTATGTCGCCGGATATTCAGGAAACCTCATTTATGTGCACTGGCTGCGGGCTACCCGCGTTCCAGGTTATCTAGCAGACCGACGGAACGTGAACGTATCTGCGCGAGACACATTTCACCGCGAATATCCGAACACAAATTAATGTACGATACATTCTTTAGGTTATCTCAAATTGCATTTAATGCGATTTGTGTATACCGCATCTACGCCTAAATGTATTCCTTAAATATTTATTAAATTGGTCTTTGTTAAACCGCAGATCTAAATAAAACGATTTGTCGACCGACCGCATGCGAACAATGTATAATGAATTATAAGTAATATTCGATTGTCATTTATGACTCATAACTTGAAAATTGGTTAAACCTAAAAACTAGGATTGAGAAATCAGCATAGGTACCTACTATAGTAATTCTCATCATTTGCGACGCATGTCATAGAATATAACTGAGCTGAGTACATTCGGCACCAGACATCGGAGCATCCATGTACAAAAATACCTGAATATGAGCTCCACCGCGTTGATAATAAGGGGCGTGATCATATATTTGTCAACACCTTGGCACTCCTACATGTCTGTACACAACCGACATGAAAACTTCGTATTTCCTCGCGTGTACAAAAGCTCTTATACTCCGTTAGGCCGGGATTCATTCATTGTGCTCATTCATTGATCGCGCTAAGCCCCATTTTTCTGCATGGCGATCCAACATGCGCTATGCACGCGTTCCACATACGTGTGCATATTGTATTGTCATTTGGGTCATTACCTACCGACGCGAGCGTGTCTCAGGGTGCGGGTAATCGGCGTTACACTTGTTACTGAAGTACCTAATTATTGAAAGTACTGGGAGCGGTGCTGGTAGACAACTACCTTAATAACATACAACTTTCCTACGCTCATTAGTTTAATAAATGGAAAATTACATCACATGTTGTTAAGTAATGACTACCGGTGGCAATATAAATTTTCCAACAAGCCTCGTAATGGACTTGATAATAGCATTGTCTTGACTACATTAATCCACATCATTTTCACGGTCAAAGGACATTATCAATGTAAAGCTATGGTTTTAGCTGTAATACTAGTGCTATCCTGTTAGTTACTAAGATCATATTCTGATTATTATCCTACTATACTGTAATTCGTGTAAATTGTTTACGCATATAAACTGAAGTCTGTCAGTCAATTCCCTGATGAAGGATGCGACTGACGAGCTTGATCGCCGGAATCTCGACTGGATTCTTGGCGGAATTCTTGCGGTTTGATCAGCTAACATGCGTTGTTATAAAAGATAGACAGTTTATTTACGCTGGCTGTGCTACTGGACCGCATATGACACGCGGGACAGTTATTTGGCATCCGTTTGGCATTTGATATATTTTTAGGCGTTATGATTTGGATTCTTCAGTGTAATGTCTATTAACCGCATATTAACCATGATAGGACAATTGGTCTGCGGTCCCTTGATGCTGGGAAAAAACCAAACCTCTACGTCAATGCAATCCAAAGATATAGCTGTTTATGTCGCATCTCCCATATGATACACTTCCCTTTGACCTAGCATCACGAAATTTGACAAAACGCAAGAAATTGTAGCACAAGTACAGGAGATAATCCGAAAATCGTATTACTGCCGCACACTGAGAGTTCCGTGCCACCAGTATTTTAGCACCTGAGATCATAAATGTCCCCAGAGCATCCTTAGTGAGGAACCTACGGTGGGGGAGTCCGATTCCCACTTGGCCAGTTTTTTTATCTCTGTTTTAATTTACAGCACTTACATAGATTTTTTATCCGTTTGAGCGGTTTGCAGCGTTCTTTGTACATATTTAATTTCGCGTCGAAAAATGTAGCTCGTCATTAGACATTCAGTTTATCTTTTTGGAATATATAGCGATGAAATATCAAGAAAAAGGACCAGTATAATCATAAAAAATTTAGGATTATGGATTTTTAGGATTATAGGAGAAGTCAATAATCTTTACTTATGTGAAAAATATTGGTCCAAAAAGCGAACTGTTTTGGTGCGCAAGGCCATGTCCTGCGTTGATTTACGTAGTTTGATATTTTTAGTCCGAAAAAGTACACGTGTGTATGAGAGGAAAAATACAGCACCCCCATAACCTTGTTGCCGTGCTTTGGGAAGCACACAGCAAGCCTGCGGCTTCGAATTTAATAAGAACCTTATTGCGATTTTAATTTTAACTCAATTATACATAAAAAAGTGAACAGACGTTTTATTATAGCTAAACTTATAGCTAAACTGACAGATAAGGAAAAACAATCATATAGCTTAACTGTTTGATGTGCTTTTATGAACGTTATGACTTTTATAGTGTTAACGCCATAAGTATTTAACTGTGTGTTTAATTACAATGGAACCCTTTCCTTTTTAAGTCGAAGTTAAATATCTACGAAAAAAAATCACTATACAATTTCTTTTCGCTTTGCCCTAGCCGTGTAAAAAGGTAGAAGTAAACTGATAAATGAGGATGACCGTCTACATATATTTGTTTTAATTATTATATTTATATTATGATACGATATTTTTTTATTCGGGATAAGCGGGATTAAGTAGGTAAATTTATAATGAGCCATAACGAAGGTAAGAGCCAAAACATCAGCAAGATTATGCGGTTCTAGAACGAATTATTTAATCATGACACCGTACTCCTTAAGCTGGGATCACACTGCTGTTAAGTAACCATTAAAAATTCCTTGTAAGACATACCTATGTAGAATAATTTACCTACTTAAATAAAGCCTGCTGATGCTTTACGCATCAGATCCCAACTTTTATTACACTGATAGCAAAAAACTACTTAAACATATCTGAACCTAGAATGTTAATTTTGTCCATGTATTTTTGAGCGTAGGATAGTATTTTACAATATTCTTAATGTTAATGTTTCTACCTTACGTCTTTCTATTACCCTATTGCTAATGGTTAATTTTTGGCCCATTTGACCCAACATGTAAAAAAAAACCGCCAAAATCGCTTCCGCATCGTAACGCAAAGCTGTAAATCTGTGCAGGAGATCTCGTTAATAATAGAACGCCAGGACAATGCTCCGCGTTACGATGTAAGCTTGACACGCTGCGATCTTTATGGCGCGGATTTCTATATTCAATCTCGCTCACATTGATTTTATTGAAATGAAGCTGAAACCTATTTAACCAACAATTATTCGTCCATGACGATGCGTCTTAAGGGGCTACCGCATATTTCACTGTTTTTAAAGTGAATAGGCTTTGTTCAGCTCCAAGCACAACGCTTGAAATAAAAATGTAGCTAGGTATTTGGTCTACATTTGGTTCTACTATATTGTCAAAAAACATATACATCAAGAGAAAAATAAATAACCGTAAACCCTTTTTTCTACCTTAAATCTGTATCTACTCCCTTATTATGCGTCGTAAGTACAAGAAACTAAGACAAGCAGTATATATTTATGTTTACTTTAAACGCATCTACTGATTTTTTGATAGGTTTTGTACTTTTCGAGAAAAAGCTATTACACGCATTTTTCCGAAAACGCCGGCTCGAGATGCCTGCGCGGGCGACGGGGGCCAGTCGTGTAAGATGGCACTATTAGTTTATAGGGTTGCGTCCTAGTACAAGCAGCTCTTCCTAGGTGGCAACTTATGCTTATTGACGTATTGTATAACCGGTGAGGAAAGGAAGCGGGAGGGGAAGAAAGCTCAAATCGCCGAGGTCATTGGTATAGGGGACGGCCTTAAAACGAAATATACCACATTTGAATCCTTTCGGGGTTTTCCATCATTTATATTAAGGTCACCCGGGATAATTGCCACTATGGGGTTATTGCATCTATTTGTGTTCTTTCTTAAACAACGTTAGTTACTATAGTTCCCGCCATCTAGGGATAAAGGCCTGAACAAACTCGAGGGCAACAAGTAAGATAGAGGGCGTTTTGATGAATCGTATTGTAATGATCGACCATTATGAAATTTAGTGCCTCGCTAGACCTGCAGTGGATAGGAACTAACCTAACAAAATCCCTTAAATCCCTGTTTTTCTTTAGTTGTTGGATAATAATTAGTTGTCAATGTTATGTTATTACTTTGCTGAAAAGTTCAACCCATTATTTTGGTTTATGGCCCATTCGTTTTGGAAATAAATTAATACCGATTTCTAGGAGGTTACTTTTTAAACTTGGCAAATTGCGTCTCTGACTTTGAGGTATTTGCGTCTGTGCAACGCATTTGTCCCAAATTTCAGTGATCATCAACCTTTTCTCTGGTACGTATTTTTAACATTAGGTATATATTACAATATGTACTATGTATATTATATATTATTTTAACTACCCTCTTTTTGTATCACTCTAGAATACAATATTTGGCTATTTGAACATATATTTAAAAGATATAGAAAGCTCCAGACATTTTTCTATTATTCAAAATATAAACTGAATATTTTTATTCCTTATTTAGGTAAAACATAGATAATTTTATTTAGTGGATGTATGAATCAGTGGCAAAAGAAATAATAAAAGCCCTCAAAGCAAATTTTTATCTGAACGACAAAAAGGTTTACAACAACTGGAAATCAGGATTGTATAAATGCGTCTACAGATGAAGGACGCAATTATCCAGATTATACTGTTTTCTATCTAAGGTCAATATTAGCTGTTTTTGATGCCTCGTTTTGATTTCATCCCTTAGAATACTGTATCGAAAATGCATTTCAGGAAAAATTGAAACCTTAACTGTAACATTTCACCAATAATTTTTAAAAGACGCCATTAGCCCAACTGGGCCAAAAGCGTCTAAATTCCCATTTTTTTAACCCCCTATATATCGTTTCTTTGTATAGTAGCGGAAAAGTTACTTTACGAATTATTTGGGTAAAGTGTTGTAGAAGGCGCAGAGTGAAACAATATATGTATATATTGGTTACATTTTTCATAAATTGAGGTTAAAGGAAACTACAGAATATCCAAAAAAACAGTGGCGCAATTGACAACCATTCATATTTTTAAGTGCTACTTTTTATTGTATGGTTCGAAAGAATGGACCAATTAATGGTACACGTATTTTTTTTTATTTGCGTAACTTTCATATTTTTGTCTAAAAATCTATTTATATTGTTACTCGGGCAGGAAAGGCGTAAGTAACAAACGTCATGAGTCAGCCTTGTGACGTCATGATTGTGTTTCATACACTAAAAAAATCATTGAAATAATTTTAATTTGATGCGGATATCGACGTTTAATTTTAAACCTTAAATAGTCTGAGCCAAACTGACATTCACGACAGACGTCACGAACGTCAAAACATGTAAACAAACACTGAATTTTTTGTTGTTGGTTTATTAAAATGCCATGAGTAAAATATTGCTTTATGAAAACATGCACAAATAAAACGGGTTTACCGCCTACCAAAATGTTACTTACTGTTCCAACGGAAAATAAAGCTGAGTGCTGAACACCACTCACCACCAGCCGGTTTGGATAGTTTACCTACAAGCGCACTTGCGACGATCACCTAAATAAATGTATTCAGCTAATCTTAAGCGTCGTTTAAGTCCATGAGAAGGTGGAGTTGCAGTGAAGATCAAAATCACACACGAAAAGTACAAGAAAATCACCAGTAAATATCCGAATAATTTGAACTGTGCGGTTAGTGCCAAGTGACACTGTCAGACTCAAGTGACAACCCAGCCGGAAGATTTTATTTGGTTATAGTGGCAGCTCTGAATCAGCTGTGTGACGTCACTTACCCTTTAAACTATTTTTAAGGATTTTTACTAAAAATATTGCGAAAAAAAAATTGAAAAATATATTTATGTGATCTACAGGCGTATATCTCGAAATGGTTTTCGATTTAGGAACATTGAAAATTTTGAAATGTTGTCAATTATCCCGGTTGACCTTAAATCTACTCAATTAAATTGCAATCATAAACAATTAATGTTGTTATTACATGTTTCTGTGGTCCTGTGAGCACGTTCTTGAGATTTGACGTTAAGTCAACCAATTGGAACCCTAGGGTTCCACTCTAAAATCATGTCAAAATGACAATCAGTAAGTTTCTTACAATCTAATTCAGAGCGTCACTAATGACATAGTCCTACAGTGGCCTAGGGTTCCAATTGGTTAACTGTACTTACAATGCGAACATTACGGTTACTAGTAAACACATCACAGATCTAACTGTAGGGATGCCTACTTGTTTTAAAACATATAATCCTATGGATGGGAATCGTATATTTATTGTATGTGGATTTTTATTTACATTAGTTTCATGATTATGACAATTAAAATAGCAGGTTTAATTCAGCTCTTTTCTTATTTCTGTTAGTATAGCACGTGCAGATATTGAAAACAATCTAATCGCGGTTATGACGCATATAAATAAAATAACATAAGTATGTATATCCAGCTTTGATCGAAGCTGCTCTACGTAAATATTGCGCGCTTCAGGCGTCCTTTCGCGCCATGGAAACCTGTTGCATTTATTATTCAATTTGGAGGGTTCACTAATGGCCTCGCGGAAAGAATATAAAGATAAGCATTGTGCCTACCTACTTTTGTTACGTAGGACGTTTATTTGCGCTTATCACACTAGAACCCGTCCGCGACTTCGCGTAACTGCGGTCAAAAACTTTGAACCCCATTTTATCACCGTAGGAAGTGATTTAAATCCTATCCTATTTTAATTAAAATCCTATTTTTCTTCCGATTCTTCGTGAAGCAAAAAAACATTTGAAGAAAGCTCTGGCTTTCTTTCCCGAAGGAGTGTAGAGGAAATGTGAAAGGTTTTGGTGTGTTATGTTATTTTACTAATATTTTTATGAACTATCTATATGTATAATGTAAATAAATTGAAGTTGATTATCGTTAGCCATACGCCCCACTAAAGGCACATGTTATGTATCGGATTATTGTTTAAAAGCGAATGGTCGGTTTTACAAATCACCTAACGTGAAGATACAAAACCACGGTAAAGCATGAAAGTGACTAAGTATTGGGTTTTATTCCTCGCATTAACTGCAGATTACAAATCCAAACACACTTTAGAAATAATTTACTGATGTATTTATTCACTTTAGCTCAACATCAAATGAGTTCGAACGTTTGAACTCACAACCAGTATGATTAAGAGTTCGCACGGTTTACTACTCGGCTGCCCGGGCAATTTAAATGTACCACGTATTTATATTGTATTCAATGAGCCCAATATACAGCGTATAAATCTAATACGTTCAAACCTCTTAACGGTGGTTAGTATAGGACATAAAAAATGTAATTAGATAACTTTTACTTATGCTTGCAATAAACATTTCAAAGTTAACTTGGTAGGTATATAGCTTTAAGTTCCAGTTTTGTATATAGTGCCAGTGGATTTTTTATGATGAACTCTTGATACGTACCATAAAAGGACCATGCTGGATATGGGTTTACTGTATGACATAGTCAAGGGTTGTGTTGATTGCCCTAACCTTGTAGCTGAAATGAAATACTTCACACCTAAAACAAATAATAGGCACCAACGTCTTTTTAGTTTACCTGACCACCATACTAACTATAGCAGGAATTCTATTGTATATAGAATATCAAAAACTTACAATAATCACTTCGGCGATATTGATATATTTATGCATACTAATAAAAAATCTTTCAAAAAATCTGTTGAGAATAAAATCTATAAAAGTCACGAGTAGGATTGAAGACACACACACACACACACACACACACACACACACAAATGCACACACACGCACACACACGCACATGCACACATATGACACATACACTCATACTAATGGTTTTTTTATTTATTTATTATAATACCTAGTAACCTAGCAAATCCGTAAAATTCGTTGTGCATCTGTCAGGGAGACCTATAATTGGCTTCATAGTTGTATCCTAGTAATAAGATTATGTACTGTATGATAAAGTTGTTGGTCTTCTAATAAAATAAAATAAAATAAAAATAAATAAAGTAATCATACTCTTGATATCTTTTAAAATATATGTAAATATGTATGTTTCAATTGGTCGAATTGTACTTCACAACTCAAGCACACAGCAGAAGATTTTTCATAGTCATATTGTAAAGCGTTAGGCAGGCACTAATTATGAAATATTCCACAACGTATTTATCTTACAGATATAAATAACTGCTACGTTTGCAATCTACAGTGATTCGCACATGACAAATACTAATCATTTAATTAGAAATTATTTATTTATTATTAATTTAATTTACATAACATTAGGTGTTTTTCAGCGATGTAGTTTGTATAGTTGTATGTTAAAGTAGTTCAAGTTATGAATTTGTAAATTAATAGAGAAACATCTTTTTATACAACGTGTCCCAAAACTCAACGATAAACCGGCACCACAGGATGGACTTGCTTATGAACTTATGATGAGTCGAGAAAAAATAAGAAAAACAATATATCTCAATTATTTTAGAAATTACAAATAAAAAGGAATTCATCGAAAATCGACATACCTAATGGTATTTTTAACGACCATGTCTACAAATATTCAAATATTTAGGCAGCCATTTTAGAATAAATAAATTACATGTTTAGAGTATGAATAAGAGTTTAGATTTATGGCAAATGTCGACTCCATAGCTTGCTATTAGTCTAACCATGCAATGAAAACTCCGATGCCTAAACGATAACACTAATGACTTCTATGTCTGGTTTAATTTATCGCGCATATTAGACTTACATGCTGTTATATATTATGATGCTGTTATTAAACAATGAATGAAGCCACTCGTATTTAAGTATCACGAAAAAAGAAATGAGCTCATGCGATAAGATAATTTGCGCCAACAACGTTGATTGACATATTTTCACATTGTCATGTCATGTTTTTTCTCAAACGACGTCTGTTGGTCGTTATATTTTTTTCTAAAGTGTGATACGATGCAGGAAAGCTAATTTTTAGTTAAGTTTGGGTAAACTCTGTATCAACCGAATTGTATGTTGTTGTGTGACGGTATATCATAATCTAAATTTAAATTTGTTTGTTTTTACTCCCGTGTATATGCGACGAAAAATGCATACACGCAAAACTGTTAATAACCCTCCTTCTGTTCGGCAGTCGGGACATTGACCACTACGAAGTTTACATGAAAGTCATAAAACTAACATATTAAGATTGTATGACGTCACCGATATACCACCTACTATTGCTGCTTAATGATTTACCTGAAGCCGTCCAAGCAGCCGATGTGTTAATGTATGCGGATGACGTGGCCGCCATCGTCATTGCACCCAATTTTGATGCTCTGCAATCAAGCCTCAACAAAGCAGCAGATCAATTGTTCAAGTGGTTTGGATTGAATGGATTAGCCCTCAACCTCACTAAAACCCACTTCCTCCACTTCCACGTAGGAGGCCGAACACCAAGACCATTGAGCGTCCAAGCAGGCGGTGTAACCTTGGAGCAGGTAACGGTCACCACTTTTTTGGGTTTCGTGATTGACCAAAAACTAACATGGGCCGACCATATCGATATGCTGTGTGGCAAATTGGGTGGGGCATGCTTCGCACTAGACCGTCTCGCGCGTGTTGTACCCCGAAATGTCATAAGGGCGAGCTATTTCGCGACGGTTCATTCGCTGCTGCAATACGGCACAGAAATATGGGGACGTGCGGCGGACTGGCAGCGCACTTTCCGACTGCAAAAAAGAGCTGTGCGATCAGTAGCGCAGGTGCCTCGAGACGCCTCAGCGAAGCCTCATTTCAAAGAGTTAGGTATCCTCACATTACCATCCATACTGATATACCAAATTGCGACCTACGTTCGCAGTAACCAGTCGGAGTACAAAGCGCGCGCAGACGCCGGCCGCCCTTTACGGAATCCAAGTTGGTTACTTCCGATACAAAGGAGACTCGCGCGGTCAAACAAGGTGACCCATGTAATGGGTCCAACTATTTATAACAAGCTGCCCGACTCAGTCACCTCGGCTACTTCCTTACCTAGCTTTAAGGCAAAACTGAAACGTTGGCTTCTTGAGCACACGTTCTATAGTTACGAAGAATTTTTAAATATTTAGCAATCTAATAATGACTATTTATTTACTTATTAGTACTTTACAATTTATTAAGTATTAACCCGTTTACAGTTAATAATTAAATTGTATTATGTGACATGTTATATTATGAATATAATAAAGAATATGAATATGAATATGAATATTTGAAGTTCTTTCCAATTTATTAAATAGAGATTGTGTCGATAAACGACTGGGGTGTACATTATCCAATAATTTTGTATTGTTTTTTTCTACGCGAAGTAAAATTTTACTGCAGTCAACATCCCTGTTCGTAAACCTTATTGCAAAGACAAACATTTCTACGTCCCATGATCCATTAAGAACATTGCTGTGAGTAAGTAGGCCAATTTTAAATATTGCAAAAAAACAAAAAATCTATTCGGACATCGCTGAATTGCAAGCGTGTAGTGTGGTGGGCGTGCGCTATTCTGATTTCTGACACATATAAATTATTCTGAAGTAGTCTGAAGTGCCAATCAATTCACACACTTATAGTTGCCGATTTCTAAGTCTGAACTTTTGACACTTGAGTATTGACGTACTTAGTGATGAGGCTAAGACAAATCGTTTGTCAAATTCAGCGATTATTGATTTTAGCGATGAATTGTTTGATTCGATTTTACTACTACGGATTTGTATTTGATAAGACGTGGATAAGACCGAGAAACTTCGACAAACTGCGCATTTGTCATACGATTTTTTCCAAAGTCATCTTAGTTTCGTTCAGAAATCAATACTGTTAAATTCTTAAAATGTAAGATAAAAACCTTCATAGTAATTTGTCTTATTTAAAATAACATTTTTTCCCACATCGTACTTAGTTTTATTTTCGTTTTTATCGTTTTGTTTTGATTTTTTACTGTATTGCCTATTGATAACAAGATCGATTTTTATCGATTAACAGACAGTTGTATGAATTGGAACAGCAGACATGGTCACAACACTAAATTTAAAAAAAAAACGACGTAGACCGTAACTGTTGGCATGCTAAATTGTTATCGTAAAATATTCAATAACTAATGTATGAAAAAATGTAACATTCATCACATTATGTTTATGAAAAGTAAAATATTGTGTTTATGTACATGACTAGCTGTAATATCTTTATGGGATTTTGTTTATAATTCCAAAGTGTCTTGCGCGTTTACGTTCTACGGGTATTTCGATGTGTCAAAAGTTCAGACTTAGAAATCGGCAACTATAATACGTTTAGAATTCTTTTGGTTTAAATTATATTCCAATACTTGTAGCTAGCCTCCGCAATGATTTCGCCTGCGTGGAAATCGCTTCTATTTTAACCTCCATTGGGGTTCAATTTAAGTTAATCGTTTGTTTAACATAATTTAGCTGATATTATGTCTATCATAATATGAGCTAACTTATGTTTTCTCCCTTTCTAACAAACGGATATGTCAAACAATCATTTCGCTAAACTATATAACGCCATTAGGCTAACCTATGTTTTGGGTGATATTTTTTATATACATATATAAATCACACACAATTAAAACAGTATTTTTTTTACATTACGTTTTTTAGTTTAATTAGGAAAATATGAGTTTTTTACACACCGTTAACATTATTAAAAATATTACAAGAAATATATAATACCTACCCTAAATTCATCAGTTCTTATAGTTTATATTCTTTTTATTTTCACAAATCAAGCACGGTAGATTCTACATACTCGTAGTTAGTCCAAAATACCAGATTGGTAATATGTAATGAAGATTAGTGTGTGACGTACAGTCACCCAATTGTCATAGTGACGTTATAAATCAGTTTAGAAAAATGTCTGACTGCTTGTTTTTTTGACATGGTTGTTTTAGAGTGGCTTAGGGTTCCAATTGGTTGACTGTACCTACTGGTCACGTTGTGTATGGGTTTGCTAATGTTTGTGTTTTGTTCAGAATTACGAGAGTTATGAAATGTTATGGAATCAATACGCTACCTTGTATCCATGTATCCTTTACCAATTTTAAAGTTTTTTTTTTAAATTCAACCTCTCAAAATTTTCCTGTGCCTACTGTCAACAATACCTATCTAATCGTATGTATTTTTTCATCACACTTTCTCATAAATGGTGATATTATATGACTTAGACTTAATGAGCTATATTAAGCCCATGGCCGTAATGGATTCTAATATTTCTAATACTACTTAACCGCCCGCCCGGGCCTCCCGGGGGACCCGTGCTCCAAGCGCTCGCCGCACATAGCCGCCGCTCACTCCGGAGTACTGTGGACTGTGCTACTACACTACCGCTAATAATTATTGTTTATTTATCGGCCTAGTAAGTATCTTTATTTCCTCGTAAATGTGATGAAAAATTTGGTTTGTATCGCGGGCGGTACAAGAATTATGAACTCGTGTTAAAATTAAGCCCTCGTCTTCGACTCAGGCTGAAATTCACACTCATTCATAACTGCTTATTTACCGCCCTTAATACACAATGTACTGATAGTAACTGTGAGTCATATTATACACTTACCTAGTACCCAATTAATTCATCCAAAACCAAGCTTTTGACACTTGACGTGACCTCACGTCACGTATGAGCCGCGCCGCCTGGTGAGCAAATAATTGGTACCTAGTTAATAAGTACCTAGTTCTAATTGAAAACAATAAGACTACTCAAAACGAGGAGATTATTGTTATAATCTCGTTTGCGGCTAAATCGCATTGTTTGCTCGTACGACCCGACCTGCCAATTAGGTCGTCGCCTTAAGGCTGTTATGATAGCAAAGCTCAGCTGTGCGCTATGGAAGCGCATAGTAGCGTCATATACTCGTAGCTTAGCTTGACCGCTTTGTATTAAACTATTAAACGTAAAGGTTAAAGTCCTGTGGAAAAACATTATCAGAGCCTCTGACTACCCATTTTTCTGGTTATTCTCTAGCATATAATTTTTAAACGTGCTTTATGTATGTATGCAGCGTCAAATTGATTATGTTTCTCATTGTCACGTCAAACCACATACGCTTATAAAACAACGTGACCGAAATATGTTACCTACATATTTCACATGGGTGTCGCGCGGCAAGTATAAGGAAAAATGCAGAGTCCCCGGCACAGTATTGTGTCATGTCAGTGATAAATTGCGCACGGCCACGTCTTTAGTGCGATGTGACAGACATAAAAAGGCAAATCCGATGGGTTACGATACACATACCAAGGTCGGAAGTCACTAGATCTGAACGCGCACGTGCTGTTTAAGTAAGCGGTCTATGACACAAGAGCGTCTAATATTTAAAAAAATAAACAAATGTTTTCTCGAAGGTTTTTGCTGTAGCCGTTGATAAAGCAATATCTACTGCTGTAAGATTTACTTTCGCAAATATTTGAAATCTGATGATATTTAGACGATCCGCTGATCTTTTTGATTTTTGGCTTATGTTTATACAAAAAAAATGTTTAAGAGCATGTCGAGGCATGCTCAGGCTAGGGTAATATAAAAAAAAACCGGCCAAGTGCAAGTCAGACTCGCCCACCGAGGGTTCCGTAAATCATAAAAATTATTAAAAATACCCCCCTACCCCCTTTATCCCTTAAGGGATGAATTTCGGAAAACGGGGAATACGGTTTTCTTATTTATTATCGGAAAGTCTATAAACGAAGTTTCCAAGTCTGCAACCTGAAAAATTATTCACACCTCATACAAACTTTCAACCTCTTTTTTATCCCTTAGGGGATGAATTTCGAAAAGCGCTAAATATACTTTTCTTGTATAGTATCAAAGAGTCTATAAACGAAGTTTTAAATCTGCGACCTGAATAATGATTCACATTTCATACAAACTTTGAACCCCCTTTTTTATCCTTTAGAGGATGAATTTCGGAAAACCCAGAATACAGTTTCAATGGACTGTAGACCTTAGTATATAGTTTAAATTTCAACTATATACCTTTTCGCACTCCCGAGATAAAGGGTCTTGAATATTCACATCACATACTATCTTTCAATTCCTTTTTTATCCCTTAGGGGATGAATTTCAAAATACGCTTAATATACTTTTGTTGTTTAGTATCAAAGAGTCTACAAACGAAGTTTAAAGTCTGTAACTTAAAAAAATATTCACATCTCATACAAATTTTCAACCCCCTTTTTTATCCCTTAGGGGATGAATTTCGGAAAACGCAGAATACGGTTTCAAGGGACCGTAGACCTTAGTATATAGTTTAAATTTCAACTCGATACCTTCACGCACTCCCCAGATAAAGGTTCTTGAATATTCACATCTCATACTAACTTTCAATTCCTTTTTTATCCCTTAGGGGATGAATTTCAAAAAACGCTAAAAATACTTTTGTTGTATAGTACCATAGAGTCTATAAACGAAGTTTTAAGTCTGTAACTTAAAAAAATATTCACATCTCATACAAACTTTTAACCCCCTTTTTTATCCCTTAGGGGATGAATTTTGGAAAACGCGGAATACGGTTTCAAGGGACTATAGATTTTAGTATATACATAGTTTAAATTTCAACTCGATACCTTTACGCACTCCCGAGATAAAGGATCTTGACGGATGGGAGGACGGACGGACAACAAAGTGATCCTATAAGGGTTCCGTTTTTTCCTTTTGAGGTACGGAACCCTAAATAGAGCTTATAAGGGGTACTTTCGCGGTATTTCATCCATTCACTAACGACAAACGACAAAGAGTTCCAAGTTGACTACGGAACTTTAAAAAGGAATAATACCTACCTACATATAAAGATGCGTCAGCTTTCAGTTGGTCCATTTTTTTGAAAAACTAACCCGACTACGGGTTGTTTTCCTCTTTGAAAGTCTGTCAAAAGCATGTCGGGCTCAGTGTAGGGTTCCGTAGTTTACCGGCCGTCACAATAGGCGAACAAAAACGAGATATGAAATGTGTCCCCCCTAACTTTTGAACCGCAAGTCCAAAAGTTAGGGGGGACACATTTCTTTTACCTTCCGCAGCGATTGTTTCCTAAAATACTCGTATTAACTTTATTTTTTTCATGTACCTATCCAACGATACTTCACACTTTAGGGTTAAAACGAAAAAAAATCACCCCCACTTTACGTGTATCGGAGGTATCCAAAAAAAGGTTTTTGGATTTTTTATTTTACCACTTTGTCGGCATGATTGGTATTCATGCCAAATTGTAGCTTTTTACTACTAACGGTCACTGAGCTAAGCCACAGACGAACGGACGGACAGACATAGGTACAGTCAGCCAATTGGAACCCTAGGCCACTGTAGGACTATGTCACAGTGACGCTATAAATCAGATTTGTAAGAAATCTCTATTTGCTTGTCATTGTGACATGGTTCTAGAGTGGCCTAGGGTTCCAATTGGCTGACTGTACATGGCGAAACTAAACGGTTCCTAGTTGACTACGGCACTCTAAAAACTAAGTGATTTACACTTCACTCAACATACTCACTTCATTAGTTTTGTTTTGATGCCTATGCCAAACCTCTAATAATTGAGTGTCAACTTGATAACTTTCCCTATTAAGTATGTTGAAATGAAACTCTGGAGCCTAAAATATTGAACGCTTCATTAGGCCATCAATCGATTGTCTGCATCCCGTTTTGTTTCAGACAGAGGCGGCGCGATTGCATGAATATTTAAATCTGCATCGAATAGAGCTTTTAAATTATTTGTAACTGAAACCATTTGAGACTATCATACTAAAGTAATAATAAAATTTTATTATATAAACAACCAATCACTCGCTTAGCCGGTTACAGATATCTACGATTATTGATATCTGTTGAATGTGCATAAGTGAAATAACTTCTGTTGATATAAATTACCGGAAGACATTGATGCTGGTTTGAATCCTATTTTAGTCTACTAAACACAATAAACGTATCGTTTTAGTAATCATAAGTCTGCCTACGCATCGTTTCAATAATTTACGCTGCAAATTTATTACCCTATTGCGTTAAGAATGGTCAAACGTGAGGCAGTCGTCGAATTTTGTCATTTCAGTTTTGTTCTTTGTCATACTTTGGGATTGAAAAACTTTTGTATCGCTCCATCATTCTTAGCATGCGAGTTTTGGACGTTTAATCGATATGTGTCGCGTTTTGTCTGTCGCGTTAAAGAGTCCCTCGACCAACTCCGCCAATCACGCGGTGTTTCGCAAAACAATCGTAACTTGAGACTGAAGTTAAGTAAAGTCAGAGTTTTGTCGTTCGTAAATTGATTTGATTTGTTGACAATTTTGTTCGGTATGATTTGCATCTCAATAGATATGCAAATCATTCCACTCTAGTAAATGTCTGCAATAATGCTCTGGATGCTACCACATATTTTCAGTTACCTTTTTTGCTTTTGTAGTGTTTCCGTCAGGCCGCCAAGAGTAAACTTCTGGAGACGTGATGGGGCGAAGACAAACGCTCGTGACTTTTTAAAATAAAGTTTACAACGTAAATGTTCCTTTTAGCCCCGTTCTTTGGTATCCAACCTCCGCAGCTCCGGTCACTGGCTTTCTTTACAGTAGATTTACTATTGTATTCTGTATTATAAATTTACTCAAACGGGGCTTAATCGTGTAGAAACTTTGAAAACAAACCTCCGACGTTTCAAGGGCGACATTGCCCCCGTGGTCCCGGAGAAAGAGCCCCGTTTTAGTAAATTGAGAATGTGAACGTTTAAATAAGTGTATTGTAGTCTGTAACAAAATATTTATACGCTGGTTATATCAGTGGTTATCGATGTTTTAAACCAATTACCTACTTAAAACAACATCAAACAAAAAATAACAACGGAGAACCAACCTTGTTATTAAATTCGGAAAAAAGCAACATAATACCGTCCTAAATCCGCTTTACCTTGATTTGGTATTAACAAGAACGTTCGCTAAGCGAAAGCTAGCGATATGACACTGACAGGTAATGATTAGGAATAAAAGAAAACTAGAAAACACACGACCGCACTGAGACTAACCGCCACTGTGGGATACATGCCCAACGCTTTACACAACTGATCTACCGCGATTTACCTTTGAGTGCATTTCATTATATAGATAGATAGATAGATCATTTATTTGTATTATTTGTACATCGTCATATTTCAATAAATTATTTACACAAGTAAAAAATAATAATACCTAATAAGGATCGTGGAAGTACTTAGTTAAATATTGATAATACAATAGGGATGACGACTAGGTTGAAAAACTATTATTCTAATTAGTCCGTCAGTTAGGTTATCTAAAATTATTAGACACGTATTTTTTCCTTTTTCAATTTAACTAAAATTGACGAAGATAAAGAGCATCAAAGTTCCGGGGTGGGTGCTTGTGACGTCACTCCTAGGTAAGAATTGTACCTAGGAGTGACATTACGCGAAACTTGAACGCACTGTATTTTTGTCATTTTTGATTTGACAAACAAAAGAAAAAATACGTGTACAATTTTTTTTTATAATCTAAAAGACGGACTAAATAGATTTTTTCAGTCGTCTAGCCTATTGTCTAATTAATGTATTTGGTCTGAAATATTATAAATCAATTAAAACAATATAATAAGTTACATAATTTCGACATATTTCCTTATCCATCAAGGAACTCAATTACTGTGTAATATGCGTTTTTTGTGCAAAACGTTTTGAATTCATGTGTGAAGCGTCGCTCTGCACTCATATTTCTTATTGCCTCAGGTATTTTATTATATATCTTGGCAGTTTGGCACCCATTACCCCAAGGAACTTCCCCGTCTTCTACAGCCTATGCGTCCGCACCAAAATACCAGGTTTCCTGCGCGCTGAGGTCTTACTCATACGGAACTCATCAGGGTTCCTCCTAGCATATTTACCCGCCTCAAATATAAATAGCGAAGGTACAGTCATTACCTTCAGGTCAACAAATAGCTGCCGCGCATGTTCATCTTCGGGAACTCGGCATATCAGTCGGATTACCTTCTTTGGTAGTATGAATGGCCGGTCTCTATCAGCTGCCAAGCCCCAAAGTACAATTCCGCGCGTCAAATGTGCATGGAAATATGCATATTATGCAGTTAGCAGTCTTTGCCTCGACAGCGTCTGCTTTAGTCGACCTATAGCGTAGAGAGCTGAGATCAGTTTTTTTACAGATCATATCGATATGCTGGTTCCACTGTAAACCGCTGTCAAAGCAAAAACCTACGTAACGAGCATGACTTACAGGTTCTATTTTAACACCGTTAACAGTTAAACCTAGTTTCGCCTGTACCTTCCGATTAAGAGTGAATTGGAGAAGGTTGGTTTTCTCGATATTTAACTGCATGCCATTAGTTTGAAACCAGTGCAGTAATTTCAGAATTATATCTCTAGCATTATTTTGCAGTTCATCTTGGCTGCGACGACCATGAAATATTGCGCATATGTCGTCCGCATACATTATTAAATTCGCAATAAACTAGGAAAGGGCAGGTCGCTCATTAGTAACGAGAACAGGTTATTTCCGACATTCGAGCCCTGAGGAACAGATCTGTGTCCAATTGAGCTACACTCAGACTTTTCGCCATTTACATCAGTGACTTGTATACGGTGGGCTAAAAAGGACTTCACTATCTCCAGGGCTTTGCCACGGATGCCATAATGTTCGAGCTTTGCCGCTATTAATTCATGGTCCACCAAGTCGAACGCACGGGACAGATCAAAGAATATAACAGCATATACCATATCCTAATACTTGTACTAATACTTACTTAATAAATAATAATGCACTGCATTCATTGAGTGAGTATATAACTATTTACCCCTGCATAAAGTGTGCGCCTAAATCACAATGCAAACATACATAATCATTAAAATTTACGCGACTCTGCACTATGTAGGTCATAAAAGCTACATAGCTAGTGCACCATATTATTTTTAACAATGTGCCTCTTTAGCGTTAGCGCGTCGTAAAATTATTGCTTCTGGCAGAGCAGTAATGAGCGCGACTTCAAACTTTAGTATATATTCGGATTCACCTGCCTCCCGTTTTCCTTTTATTCGTTCGGCCTGTCACAAATATTATTCTTGGCAGCGGATCAGGTGCAAGTCCGATTTTGATATACCACGCATTCGCGTCGCCGTCTTTAGACTTCGGCGAATGTGTATACGGCGCGATATCAACCAAATAAGAAGTTCGCCGAAAAAATTGAATAAACGGATTTATTTTTAATTCAACTTGAGAAGTCTAAATCGATATTTTTATTAATTAGAGTAAGTTTCCGATATATTATTATTTCGACAAAGAACTATTGAACTATTTCATTGGATAGTAGACGTATAATGGAAATAATATACCTTCTTTCAAGTTTCCTTATTAGTTATAATTACTATTTAAAACGAGATATTTACCATGTACATTTGTTTTCATGAGCTCCCGATATTTCGGCACTGTTACAAGTGCCATGTTCACGGTGTAACTGATTTGCTGCGAGTTTTTATTTTATTTGTGGTCTACCCACACCCCGTAGCGATCTACCCGCTTACGGGTTCGTTTAATTTGCGCGGTGTCACTACCGCTACTAGCGAAATAAATAGTAATTAATAAATAAATAAATAAACAAAAAAAAAATAGATAAAAATAAATAGTAATAAATAGTAATTATAGTGTAAATGACCATGTTAGCTTAAAATCTTATATTCCTTATTAGTTATTTACCAAGCGCTGTTATGCTATGGAGCTTTAGTAAGCAGATAGAGTTGCTCACATTATTAATATGCAGACGACTTTCGTAGAGTTTTCTATCCCGGCTCTAGTTTGTATGAGATCTATAGGAGCTAGATGCATATCTAGATTACATTCATATTAGTTTAAGTTTCTGTTGGACTCCATTCATTTAAAGTGACACTGGACCTACCAACCACTTTTCTACTATTTGCATGTCGTTATAACGTCATGTGGAATGTATGCTTACACTTCTTCTTCTTCTTCTTGCAAGCCTATACTGTCCCACTGCTGGGCAAAGGCCTCCCCCCACCTTCTCCACTCCTCCCGATCGAGAGCAGTCTCTGGCCATTTGAGCTGTCAGGTTGCCACTCAGTGGCGATCTTGGCCCACAACTTTTCCGGCATACGGCAGACATGACCAGCCCAGTCCCACTTCAACTTGGCCGCCTTCCGAGATACGTCAACAATTTGAGTTTTGGAGCGCAGCGTTGTATTTCGGATTCGGTCAATTAGTTTAACATCCAATATGCTACGCTCCATAGCTCGTTGGCAAACCCCGAGTTTGGACTTGTGAGACAACGTCAAAGACCAAGTCTGTGCACCGTACACTATACGTACCGTATGCTTACACTAGTTATGTTAAAAACAATACAACCACATTGAATGTTATCATTAAATATGGACAAACTATTAATAGTTAGTGATAATAAAAATGCGTATTTTTTTTTTTCATCTCACCAATTTTAACATTGAAATGCATCGCTTATATCATTTGAGTGATAACGTGTTGCTAATGTCTAGTTTTGTTGACAGATGTGGACAGAAGAGCTTTTCGCACTGGCTTACAACTTGAACCAGCTAAACAATCCCACCATCAAGTTCCTCGAGAAAATGCACACTAAGATTATCCTGAAGGCCGACAAGTCTGGAAAAATACTCGTTAAAAAGTAAGTCACTTAACTAGCTTACAGTTACATCAATTTCCTCTTTGTTTTCAGTAGGTTATTTTTGTAGAGTTCTTAATTATAATCGAAATTAAATTATTTTTCTACGCATATAGCATAGCTACTACGATACATAACACAGACTTTCCAGTGGCAAGGTAAAAGCAGTGCAAAATACCTGACTGTTTGAAGTACCTGCAAACATCTCGATAGGGCATGTCTCGCGATGTATACAGAAATGAGTTTACTGAATCCTATGCTATGGCTGTTGTAGCATGTCAACGATTATTCTGTGAGCGCGAAGATATAAGATATTTGAGACGAAATGTTTGACAGGTTGACGTGAGTGCAATACAGTGTTGAGACTGTTGAGAGGCGACGGATGATATTTTTGTGATGGTGTGGTACGAGTACATACATCTCCCGACGGATCCAGAGTTCAGCTGTATGTTTTTATAGCCTTACAGTGTGACCAGGTTTAATCAGTCAGCAATGAGATATTTGCGTAACTTCGGACAGGTTTAATTTAAATGAGTGCAGTCCCGGTGTTGTAGACGGGTCGAGTCGCCCGATGCTTTTACATTACAAGGTAATTTTTATAGGTAAAAGAGAGATGACAAACATTATATACTCCTAGATATAATGACCTACAAAAGTATTTATTTTGAATTGCCTATTATTATAGTTCAACTAAAAAAATATGATTCCAAATAGTTATAAAAATTACCCAGATAAATATGCATCATAGCTAACCTTTTAAACTAACATTTGCTAAGCCCGTATAAAAATAAATCCGCCGTAGGTACTGCAATTCGCGATACCGTTCTATTGACAGCGTATTGAAAACTCGAGCCACCTCGACCAGGGATATCTGCCAACGAATGCGCATAGAAACTTTCGATTGAATGGAATATTGGTGTGCTGAATCCTAGGCTGTTTTAAAAAAAAAAACAATTTTGTACTGTATAGCTATAATTTTCAAAATACCTCGTTTATGCTTGCTGAAATATTTCATGATTGCAGCCATCAGACCTCAATGTTAAGAATGCTTTGATATAAGGATACATTTAGTACATTGTATTGAACGTCATTGTATTGCTGTATCTACAAAGTATTGTATAAAATGCGTTGCTCGCGTACCGTAGGTATTTGCTTTGTTAAATGAATGACGATTTCATACAATGGCAACCTATATATTTTTAAACAATGAAATCACTGGCCAGTATCATAATCGAATGGTACTTCTTATTACCTATGCGTTTCAAGATGGTCAAACGACACAGATAGTATAGGTAGGTAATCGAATCTACCATAATAAACACAAAATTACTTCCAAATGTAAGTATGTATTTCATAAGCAATGAATGTGCTCGGTTTTATCCTTGTCACTCTGCCTCTTTTTTATGTGGTGGCGGTTGGAGTTAGCCAGCAAGACTATGACATATATAGAACATAGAATTGTGACAGATAGCCCAAAATGAGGGCTTCACGTCGGTAGCGCAATGTTTAGAAATCATTTCTGAAAACAATATTTTTATTGTCTGTAAAGACTGCTCTCAAGAAAAAATATGTTGACTATAAGGTATATCAGTTCATATCAGTCGTCATTTACCCCCGTTTAAGATAAAGTGAATAAAAATATATGTGAAATAAAATGTTATAATTAAGTACGCGTTGTTTGTTTCTCAGGTTCTGTTTATGTTAAGTGATGAAATTTATATGCCTCACGAACTTGTGCCAAAATATTCGTTACGTTCAAAGACTAGTAACCAATATGGACATGTCGGTGTAGTTTCTAAACAAATGTCTATTTCCTTATAATGCTCACAAAAGCCTGTCAATTAATTGTAAGTAAATAAAAAAAATAACTTGCAGTTGTTATTTTTCCAAGCAATAATTCTTGGAGCAATTGAGCTCTCGACACTGATTCGATCCCCGGCTAACTTTTCCATTGCTTCTCTCTTTGTGTCACACGCCTCTGCGTGTAGCGATATGTAAGGTGAGTGTTATACACTTTAACAGCATCGTAGTTTATCATCAAAATCAACGCGCTACCAAATTAAATGCGTAACATTCACAACTTTCGCTATGTCTCAGTTAAACAAACAAAATATACCCCAAAAATATAAAAGATTCTAGTAAACCTACTTCTGAGAACATCTACAAAGATGATGAGGAATTCGGAATCGTATAGAGATTAACAGTATTTCCTATTTACCTGTCTCTGGCTTCAATCTAGTAAATAGCTAATCACTCCGAGTGGAGTCCAATTTGACAGCGTAACTGCGGCGTATTTCAGCGAATTTGTTAAAATGTTGCGACTGGAATTTGGCATCCGATGTCGCGGGCTACGCAGCTTCAGGTCACCATAGCCAAGATGGCTCGCCGAGAAGTTATAATAAATAATAAATACGGGTTAGTAAAATGAAATGGTTTTGTTCACGTAAGGCCGATTAAACGTAAATTGTTTAGCGCTTTGGGAGCTGTATCAATTATTTGACTTTTATAGGGCAGGAAACAAGGGAAATCTGAGAAATAGATATTAGAATGAAACACTTTAAAAACGGATTAATCACGAATTTTGCCTACATGCCCCTTATGTGTCGAGTTATTTACAGCACTCGCTGTCACACGGGGTTTCAGTTATTAAATGGTAAAGTGGGGAAAATGATCCTCATATCAGTTATTTTTTTTAGTTCTGGTCGTCCTTTAAACCGCCATCTTGTCACGATTCGCCGCTTAGTGGACAGTGACTGCCCGGAGTGTGTAGACACGTGTTTATGGGCCATTTTGTGAAGGTATATTGTGGCAAAATTCGTCGATTTTCAATCTTATCCCGTAATATTTATAAGGTGGGTAGAAAGGATCTATTTTTTAGACAAAAAAAAATTTAATTTATTATTTTTACGTATTAGAATAGGCGTAGGCTAGTTTTACCGGCAGAATACAAAAATATAGTCGTTGCTCATGCATTCTAATTTAGACAACAGAAAGGAATCAAATAGTTTTTTATTTGACATGGGTTTCAATTCAACACAGCACTGTCTATCTCATCAAAAAACCTATCAATATTCCCCAACCTTACTTAAAACATTTTTAAGTACTTACCTAAATATGTTACTGAAATTCCTTAGGTGACCCCCCAAGTGCATCTCAGCTCCCATTTCCATCTAAATGATGAAAGAAAAGCTAATATCACCGCAATCAGATTCCGGGAAGAGGTTGGAATTTTTATATTCACATTACATTTGAATAAAATGTAGGTACGGAGTGAATCTGAGTAAAAGTGTGTGTATAAACACATAATACTCAGAGAAAACTGGTTTTGGTTACCGCAGTATTTTACTAATATCAAATCAGAGTAACTCACTGACTCAAAAGCAATATCTGATACGCACAAAAACGTAAATATCTTGCTCAGTAGGTATATAAGTATAGGTAATAAAATATTAAATTGATTTATTTCAGTTAAATATTATCGCGTGTCCGATACCTACTTGTAATCAAATTTCTGCTTTCATTAATTGTACTTAATTAACTTTATTTCGCTCGCCAACGAAACCGTAACAACACAACAGCGATAACAGTTTTCCTCGTTTGATGGATCACGAAATAAGCTTAATGAAACTTTTGACGCTGAAGTGATTTCTGGCACACTAGGGCCTGCGTATATCGTGGTAATAATACTCCAATGTTATTTATTTTATCATTTGTTCGTATGTTTAGCTGTTGATTCCTTAGCCTTGGTACGTGGTACGATTAAATATGTATAAAGTTATGTAAAACAAATACTCTAGATGTACGTACTAATAATATACCTTACGAATAGCGACAATCGCCGGCGTTTTTGCCATATTCGAATACGAGGATTCTTAATTATGTACTCATCATATATTGGTACGATTAGCGTATTAAATATAATATCTGTTTTATATCTCGTATGCAGGTAAACATTTTTAAATCGTTATCTTTAGGTGATTCTCGTCACTCGTCTATGCTCATCACATAATTTTTTTTATTGTGTTGTGTGTTGTGTGTGTTTGGAAGGTGACTCACGAAAGTTTAAATTATATTATAATTTGTGTTGCGAGTCAGGGCTCGGACGAGCCCTATAGGCTCAAATTTTCCGTGAGTTCTCCTTTTAATACCCTAATAAGAGGGATGTTATAAGTTAAACTTCTGTATTTATTGCTCTTTATCTGCCCGTGGGAGCTACCAAACAATAAACCGACTTCAGTGCTGGGTACGGCAAAGCATTTGTGGTACTACGATTGTTTTGATAGGGTTTAACTTTAAACTGGCTTATAATAATTTTATGTGTGGTTTCGAAATTAGAAATTTTGATATTTTATTAAAACGGTGATTTTTTTCTAGCACTTCAATCTGTCAATTTAATGACTGACAGCGATATTGAAAAAGTATACTTACATTATACTTTTTTGAAACCGATATGAACAGTCTCGGTTTCAAATATTCTGCAAATGAGCTTAATTTAAATTCTATCAAAATACATGACAATGACGTGATCGTTCGGCGCGGCGGGTTGTTCGGGTCACTTTGAAATAATGTACTTACTATGAAATGTACTGAAAGTAGAATCGAGGAAGAGTGGAAAGTTTTAGAGGAAGAGAGTCAAGAGACTGACATGTACACCGACATGGCTCTGTAAATGCGAAGAGATTAGTTTTGAGTCATTCCGAAGACAGCCTTCACGTGTACATGCATTTGATAGAAAATAATAAAAACCGTCATACTTGTATGAGTGATTGATAACGTTCTAATGCTCCCCAAGCTCACAGCAATGTGACATATAAAGTCAGTTCTAAGGCAGTATCCTGGAGTCAACACTACCGTCTGATGCTACTCCTTCTCAATACCTACTTAAAAACATACATAAATACTCGTAAAACATTTTCACATCTAAGGAACACATACCTATTCGTGAAAAATTCATAAATAAATGGCCCTTACCGGACGACTCGACCGGGTGTAGGGTCTAGACGGGTCTACGACGACCCAAGCTTAGAGACTAAACCGACTAGGAGGCCATTAACTTATGAGAGGCTCAAACTGCGTAGTAAAATCACCATTAGGTGGTGTGATGATCGAGGCCATAAGCCAATTTTCCGCATCTCTACGCATATCGACCAATACGCGTACCTAACGAACCTAACCTATCTTATTTTACGACAAATATGCGTTTGGTCATTATGCAAGAAACATTTGTCAGTAGTTAGACATAATTTTCGGCATTGTAGTATTGTTAGAAAGTTAACTTGTTAGCCTGACACTGTTTAGCAGAGATGTTAAAAATAGGTTTTGAAATGTATTCAAATAAAAAATACAAATACTTTGATATTTTACCTATTTCTAATAAAAATACAAAATAGTTTCACAAAAAGGTATTTGAAATACAAAATGCAAAATAGGTATTTAAAAAATACTTTTATTCAAATAAAATACTTTTTTGACAATAGTTACTTAAGAGGCAGACAACACTTAAGTCATGTTCTTTAAGCAGTTTTTTAACAAAAACTATAAAATTTTACCTTCCAATAAAATTATTATTAGTTTTCCTGATACGTCCGAGATCTTTAGAATGAGAGCGTTGCCTTTCCTGAGCGTTGTCTTTTAATTTGGAACAGTTGTCAACTCAATCCAAGTGTCTATTCTAGATTCGAAACGCCGCCAATCCGAACTGTCATTAGTTTGTTGGCTTTTTACTGTTTAAAAAAATTGTTTCTGTATGTGGTTAACTAGTTACTTTGTTTTTTATTGCGTTATTTTAATATCTATAATCTATAGATATTTTACAAGTAGCACTAGTAAAAATGCAGGTCACTTCTCTACGGTTGCTGAACCCATCTTAGAGCACTTATGATATGTATGTAGATAAAGTAGTGTAAGCAACTATACATAATTAGGCATTAAAACACTCGTGTGATACAATCGCATATACTACTATTATTAAATAAATGTCTAGAAAAATCGTGTTGTACACTGTAAGTGGTGCCTGACTGGCGTAATGTCTGGTATTGTGCGCCATAATCTTTTAAGTTGCTAAGCCAGAATCACTTAAGTTAGTTATAAAAATAAACTCATTCTTGCCATTTCGGAGTAAAGCAAATTTAAATTATAGAAGTTTAAGACCGTGTTATTTGATATTGGCTGTATAAGACATTATTTGTCTTTGAAATTAAACCTCCATACTGTTAGCACACTTGGCGACCATAATGTCATAACTATGTTTGGCGATGTCACACGGTGGACTGTTTGTTTGTATTACCTAATCTTCAATTATTAGTATATGACATAATCAGCTCATCATAATCAAATCATAATGCTTTAAACCTGTTCTTATGGTTCTCTTTGACATCGACTTATAATTTAATTTATAAAGCTTTTTATTCATAATTAACCTAGTATGACACTTCCTAAAGTGAATATTCCGATAAATTACCAATTAAATCTTGTACGTGTAATTGGACCCCTTTAAAGTTTCCGACTGTTACTACTTGGGGTACGGAACCCTAACAAGGGTAGTTTCATTATTGTAAAGATGTTACCTGTCCAATATCTGAGCTACGGTCAAGTTTGCCGGCGCAGCGCATCCAGTAATGCGATTTGGTCAGCCGACTGCGAAAGCTCATTCCTTATTGCCCTGCAGCGTTACGCTGTCATACTTTGAAACTTTTACCGAAATTGGACTGGATGGGATTGGACGGACGTTACTTTGATGAGAAAATGTTGGAAAATTAGACTTTGAGGTTTTGGTATAATAATGTAACTAACTAATCTGTCTTATACATTCTTTAGATGGTTTGGATGAGATGATTGAGCGAAAATGATTTTACATAATATCATGTTTATTATGGTGATTTATTCATGTGGAGCTTATTGTGGACTTTTAGACAAACTGCGTGCGAATATATATATTAAAACAAGGTGAAAAATTCAAAATTTGTAGGTGTGAAAAACCGTGTACGTCTACAAAATTGCTGTACTTATTAAAATTTTTACTGACGAAAATAGATGATCATACTTAACTTTTGCAATTTGAGCAATATGGCAATCATACATTTTGGACAATTAAGTTCTTAAGTTTTCTACGGGAAAACTTGTTTTCTTGATATAGGAGCTATATTTTTTTATTCCACATAGGTTTGACACTATATATCTATATATTATTTAAACGTGTTTAAGTCGACTGCTTGCCAAGCACAGCAAGGAAAAAACTAACCTTTGCTAAAGTTATAGGTTAAAGTCAAATCAATTATAATATTATAGCCACCCAACCCGGCTTCGCACGCCCACCCTTACATAAGTTTGTTCTCTTATGCAAAGTTCCCAAATCTAAATTACCGCAATTGTTTTCCCATCAGCATCGTCCGGCTGTTCGCCCAGAACAAGGACGACAAAAAGCGTGTCGAGAAGGCCCTCAGCGAGTCAGGACTGCCTACTGGCAAAAATGACACCATCAGTCAGTCCAAGTTCCAGTTTGAAGACTTCTTCAACTTCTACAAGAGTCTCACGCAGCGGAGCGACGCGCAAAAAATATTCAACAGCCTGTGAGTTGATTCCTTACATGTCTTATGAAAACTTCTTAATACCTACCTCACAAAAACTAGGTATATGTTCCTCTATTTCGCCAAAAAGATTGGAATATATTTCAGCATTTGAGTCCCAGTGTGCCATTTTAGGCTAGAATTAAATGATCATGGAGTAAACAAAGAAACTCCTCATATCGTTTTGGATTTGTATTTAGGGACGCACCACAGTGAAGTAGATCTGCTTAAGTCTGCAAGACGGCATTTTATACTTTCAAGTAAAGTTCGTTTTCGTTAAAGATTCAACGGCCCTGAGTTGTTTAATTGACAGTTTATAGACAGCGATTCAGTCGGGAATTGAAACGCGGCAGGGAGGGAAGCCTAAACGATTGATGTCATTATATAGGTACCTGGCTGCAGTCAGCATCCATATACTCGTACGCATACGTACGTGTACGTGTTCATTCTACGTGTGGTTTTATTGTGATAGACATACGTACAGATTGGGCCAAAAATGTTTGCGCTTTTAAAACTGGAATCAAATTGAAAACATAATGGTTTATTTGCTAAAAAAGTACCTAGTAATTTATGTGATTGTATATAATGAAAAGCATTGAAACTCGAGTGTGGGTTTATGACGTTTACGTCACCAAATAACAATCACAAGAGTGTTTGCCTAATTATTTTGCAACTAGCGACCCGCCGCGGCTTCGCACGGGTTATTACAATACATATAAACCTTCCTCTTGAATCACTCTATTATATCTATTAAAAAAAACCGCATCAAATCCGTTGCGTAGTTTTAAAGATTTAAGCATACATAGGGATATAGGGACAGAGAAAGCGACTTTGTTTTATACTATGTATTTTGCAATCACATATATTAATAAATAATAGCACATAACATGAGCTCTCCATAATGCGTTGGAACCGCATATATTTCGACCACCATTACGACTTTTGTGAATGAAAACTTTTCTAACAATAAATTTGACATTTATATTTTTAAAATTCAGAGTCAAACTAGAGTTGGCCCCAATAAGAATAGAGGTCAAATCAAAGTTCCTTGTTTGTCAGAGATGTTCGAATTTTGAAAAAAATAGTACATTACATACCAAGGCCGTTTAAGTGGGAAATGCCTCGGATCACATGTTAGTCGACCTCGGCTTCGCCTCGGCCGATAATTACATGGGATCCGAGGCTTTCCCATTTACCGGCCGAGGTTTGTATACTATTTTTCTGTCCGACGGAGCCGGCAGGCGACAATTTAGTTTTGCGTAAAGTGGCGCTTACCGGCCGGAGGACTGAAAAACATATTATCGTCGATAATATAATTTAGCTATAATAACACTTTCGCAGATAAGAAATTTGTTGTAGTAAAAAAGTTTATTATTATGGGGGTCTTTATACTTATGCGGTTTTTGAACGCATTATAGAGGTCTCATGATATGATAATGGTATATACATACTTAAATATGATTTAGAACCAGGATTTTTTAATGCATTTTTTATAACAATAGCGCGGAGCTGACTATTCGTCACTGGCAACTATCGGTGCTGTAAATTTAGAGACATTCCATGTCCCATATTACACTTGATTTTAAGATGTGCCGGGTATGCCAAAGTAATTCGGGCTTTCGGAGGCTACGGAATGCGACTTTAATAGGCGACGTACCAAGTTTCATTCAAAATAGTTGTTTTTATTAAAGAGTTTTACACAAAACCTGGACGATGTCGAGTTCAATGCTTAGCGCTCCATAAAAATGCATAAAATAATGTTCAATTTCCCATGGTTCCTTATTTTATTAATTTATTTATTTGAAAAATGTTGCTAATTGAAAAAAATTTGGCCCATTCTGTAGGTATATTTATTGAGATTTTTACAGTTCAAAATCAATTCACCTATTTACTTACCGAATAAACAGTGAATGTAAAATCGATTGTCTGATTTTCACATAAAATTAAGTATGTTTTGAGTGCAATCGTCTTAAAAGGGTAACTTAATAATAACTTCAAATTCGATATGTGTATTTGTTATTTATCCGGAATCCCCTAGTACGGATGGCAAACCGCACCTGTCCGCGGCGCAGCTGGTGGACTTCTTGAATGAGGTGCAGCGTGATCCGCGCCTGAACGAGATCCTCCACCCGTACGCGGACATCCAGAGGGCCAAGGACCTAATTAAGGCGTACGAACACAACAAGTACCACCAGCAGAGGTCGCAGCTAACTTTTGACGGATTTTTGAGGTAAGTAAGAGCGTTTGTGATTTAATAGAAGTCAATGATTCTCATAAATTATGTAACCACGACGCGAAAAAAAAGCAAAGAGTAATCGATCAAACCTGTGACAACGAATGCTTTGAATGCCTCGCAATGAAGAGGAATGTAGTCAATATAAATTAAAAATAAATAAAATTTATTTTATATTATTGAGTGTTTTGTGTACTTAAATAAACTTGTGTAAATTTCTGTTGTATGTATCTATAAATACTTAAATACATAGAAAACATCAATAACTCAGAAACAAATATTCGTGATAAATACACAAATAAATGCCTTAACCAGGACTTTAAACCCGGGACCTCCTGCTTCGTAGGCAGGGTCACTACCAACTTAGGAGGCGATTAATTCGTATTAAAGTGTTTCAGTTCAATGAGCCTACTAATCGCGGTGACGGTATTATAGACAATTGCTATGCGATTTTAAGGGCGAACCCGAGAAACTTTTCTATAATTATTTTTCTTTGTCCATCAGCCAGATTATTTGTCTTGCAACCCTTGACTTTTCAAGGGGTGCTAGGAGTATATTTTCCATCATGTTTTGAACTTTAACTTTGTTTGCCAGGTTTCAAAATCGACTAAATTTTGATATTCCCATTCCTTCACTAAGGGTTAAGGTGGATCTGCGCTAGCATACTAATATTTTTTTAATATATTTTTTAAACATATGCTTGATTGAAGCCGGCAGGAATCGAGTTATATGAACGCCCTGCCATTTTCACTAAACCTTATATATTCCTTTTTGCTGGTAAATAAATATAAAACTGTTACCCATATAGAGATTCTAGCACGGACACTTTATTGCAGGTTCTTAATGTCGGAGGATAACCCAATAGTCGCGCCCAACAAGTTGGATCTGAGCGACGACATGGACCAGCCAATGGCGCACTACTTCATCAACAGCTCGCACAACACCTACCTCACGGGCCACCAGATCACCGGCAAGTCCAGCGTCGAGATCTACCGACAGAGCTTGCTCGCTGGCTGCAGGTGCGTCCATTTCTATAACACAATCACTTGTTGCGGGAGGATATACTAAAACAAATTGGGCCTGAGCGACGACATGGACCAGCCAAATACGTACCATAAGTACCCATAGTCTGTACTTTTTAAGCATTAAGAATGTAAACATGACTCAGGTGTTGGGTCAATGGCATAATTCCATTATGATGACGGGTACGAAATGTTGTAATGTAACCTCTTTGGCTAAATTACCAAGTCACTTTTTTTTGTCTGTTTACATTTTTTAAATACCTAAAAGTACATACTATAGGTACTTCATAAACACCTCCTCAGATCCCTTCTATGGTATCGCAAATCGTAATGATGTGTAATCTGATCTGATCAACTAGACCGCAAACTCAGAGCTCTTATTCGGCTTAGAGCACCTAACAAGGTGGGTTATCTTGACTTGACCACGTGACAAGTTACTACCGCGACACACATAACCCCACGTACTAGGGTAGTGCCATGTGGTCGCACTAATGATTTGCTAATCGAAAATATTTTCAGTTATAAAACTCTCCAAATTACATTAATGTATTTTTAATAACATCACAATTATAAATATGTTACCTCACAATCGTTTTGATCGACCTTAATAGCTCAAATTCATTGGTGTAAATATATATATGTATACTCGTAGATATTAAGTATTTAACTACACACTTTAAAGGACAAGGATTTAAGATTATTTTACTGTAGAAACGAATTAAAAATGTAAGACAATAGTCCAGTGTTAATATTGAATTAGCGTCGGGTCGTGGGACGCATAAATTAAAGAGCGAAAATCAAAACTTTTTTACTAAAAGAGAAAAAGTAATTAGGTGGAACATAACAGAATAGGTCTTTTCTTTTGCGAATTAGCATTATTCGTTTGACACAGATGCGTGGAACTAGATTTCTGGAACGGGCGCACGGAGGAGCCGGTGATCGTGCACGGCTACACGTTCGTGCCCGAGATCAACGCCAAGGAGGTGCTGGAAGCGATCGCCGAGAGCGCCTTCAAGACCTCCGACCTCCCCGTCATACTCAGCTTCGAGAACCACTGCAACCCTCGCCAGCAGGCCAAGATAGCCAATTACTGCCGGGACATATTCGGCGACAAGCTCTTAGACCGCCCTTTGGACTCTCATCAGCTCGAACCGGGTAAGTCAATGTTTGTGCATCATTGACGTAATCCATTTTAATTTATTCGGTGACAGAGTATTGTAGCCTTGGTTCACTTTCGTCACGCGGATTGACAGCCGCGTATATCGGCACTTAAGTTAGTCACGCGCATAAAAGTCAAATAAAGTCGCCAATGAAAATGTAGGAGAAAGCGGTGTAAATATAGTGTGACAAGGGCAGTGATGTGATCACGCGGGCGGAAAGTTCGATTAAAGTAATTGAAGCCCAGACACCTGATGTTTGCGCTGGCCGCGGTCGTCCGCCGTGTAAACACCGCCCCGACCCGTTTATTCTACGTTGCGTTCCGATTACATGTCACGTGCGCATCTATTTATTTCATAAAAATGTTTTTGTTTCATAAAAATGAATTCATCCATAAATTGTCCATGGACTTTTGAACGCGTGTGTGTACCTATAGGTTATGGGAAGACAACGAAACTCAATACTCTTATGGTTTTCGTATCAGAAATTATTCTATAGCATCCATATTATTTAACTTTAGAAAAATAGCAAACAGCTAATAACGAATATGTTCATATTACGTAAAATAATACACGTAGGGCTATAAGATACGTTTAGTTTTATTTTTCACGAATGCTGACGTAATCCAAAATTTTCTTTATTGTAATTATTATATCGAAAATCGTTGTTAAAATTTACGGACGTAAATTTCGTTGTACGTAAAATAACGGACGCGGATAAATAAACTGGTTAAACTGCCTTCTTATTAACTGGAATTATTATTGGTGTTTTTCGAGCTGCATTATATTGAAAAGCCGGTTATAGTAATTACCTACCTACTACTATAGAAGCAGACCAGGTAGTAAAAAATTTCACGCCATGCCTGATCCTTGTCACATAATGCGTCGTGACAGTTAGACACAAATTTATCGGCCGAATGCGCAGTCAATCGCGAAAGTAGCTCATCATTCATTCATTTGGCCGTTATTTACTTCTTTGCTGGAATAACGTATTAAATTTGCGACAGTTTAATGTGGCGAAGTTTTGTATTTTAATACCGCCGTGTATGCGATTATATTAAGGTATTATCTACGCACATGTCATTAGTGCTCTAAAATGCGTTCAGAAACCATAGGCAATGACCAGCATTACCAAACTAGCAGGAATTAACAGAACTGTCATTTTAAAATTACCTACTGAAAACAATAGGTAATGAGTTCAAATTTGGAACAGCTGTCACATTCAAGCGGGTGTCGGGTGTTACGAGTGAAAATTTGTGAAAAAATGGTTTCTACTTTCTATTTTTTTAATTTCGGAGCCGGAGCGAGGCGTCTCCGTTTCAGCCTGGGCAAAAAGCTTTCATGTGTCTGGCTGTACGTCTCTCTATGCATTTCTTTACCTCTACAGGTCGCATTTATCAACCAATTCTTGTGAAATTTTGTAAGCATGTTCGTTAATAACATGATGTTTTTTGTTGATTCAGTTTTTGGAAATTTTCAAAATGGCGGGCATTGGCACTAAGGTCCTAAGCGACATAGACTCCAACGGGGATATGACCTTTGATGGCCCTTTGTGCCAATACCAGTATCATCTCGTAGTATTATCTATACCTAATCTATAGATATTTTACTAGTAGCACTAGTAACAATGCAGGTCATGACCCTCTATTCCTGAACCTTTCAAGAGCACTTGTGATATGTGTGTAGATAAAGTAGTGTAATGTAACGATAGGTACATACTTAGGCATTAAAACACTCGTGTGAATCCCTTACTCGTGTTGTAATTGCCTTCATTATGTACAGTCGCATAATAGTAGTTTTTCTACTCCAGCACTTCTATTTCGGCGACCCTCAAGTTTTAAAAACCCTTATTATATCACTGTTGCACAAACCACTATTATTGTTTCTCTTTTATATCTTTTTAATGATAGTTTAGTTTAGTACGTAATAACAAACAAAAGACGGCGACGGTGAGGAGTAGAGGTATTGTCGGAAGTTGCAAAAACTCGCATTTCAGAGAAATTTCTGCGCCGATTCTCATCGCTATTGAAATAGTTCATTTCTACGTTGATTTATTCGTTGCAGCGGCAGATCAATCTCGCTAATGGCATTTTATCATTGATTTTTATGCGGTGCTTGAGGGGTACCGTTTAATTTACATAGTTTACGCGGTGTTTATAACTTTATTCCTAACGGTTTTAACGTACCTATATAGATCGTACGTAGATCTATACACGTTAAAACCGTTATGAATATGAGTAGATCGCGATATAGGTACATAAATAGTCATATTTATAAGTATTGCTAGGTGAACAATTGAAATTAGCTAATTCTTTTTTCGTAGTCTGTAACCGCTGACTCAAAAATGTGGATGTTATATATGAAACGCGTCTATTTGTCTACCTGTACGTTCGGCTTCATAAATATAAGTTCCGAAGTGTATAGATGCCGTGCATCTAAACATAATTTAATTAGTCATTTTTGTTTCTAGTCTGAAAGGTATATCGTGAATATCGATTTGGAAGTTTTAAAATACGATATTAGAAATAAGGGTTTTAATAACCGTAATCAATGAAAAACTTTTCGTCAGGGGTTTAAATAGGTTATATAATTTCGGATTTGACCATTGATCCATCAGTATGGCACGGACTGTAGGTTCTTACATGATTGATTTCTAACCACGACGTACCATAAGGAATTAACATTCGATTTTATAGCGCTATTACGTCAATTCCTTTTAATGTGGGTTTCCGGATTAAGGTTTATGATTATGACTGCGCCGCGTCTAAAGAAGTACTTTATGATTATTTAGAACCTTGTTTAACCATTAATGAAGGTAACCATAGGTATATCTTATATTAGTCGGAGGTTTGATATGAAGTTAATTTGCACTCGTTTAAGCAAAAGTTTTCATTTTGTTATTTTAGTAATTTAGTCCCAGCTTCTCTTCCCACTGGAAAATTCGAAATATTAGTTGACAATCGTCGTTGTCGGTTTTCATGAAATTCAGAATGTTTACTTTATAAACACGGGCTTTATAAAACCTAGATATGAAATGGGAGACAAATACGGATATTATTTAAAAGTGGTGTTTATAAATTAGATTTATGTAATACCACGAGATTGTATTTTATGAGTATTGTTGTTCCCTCACTGCAGCATTTGTCTTGTCGCTGACTATTATTTGAAGTACCAGTAAAAACAGCTTGTAGTAAATTATGTATGTTACTTAACTCAAATGTAACCAAATCAGTTTAATTATATTCTTAAAATTAACAATTTTAGGAGGAGAACTACCGCCACCGTTGCTTCTTCGTCATAAGATTATAATTAAGAACAAAAAGAAACACCACCACCACCACAAGAAAGAGGACTCGTTGGCGTCCGAGGAGAGCGAAGCCAGGCCGGAGCCCCCCGTGCAGGGGAATGGAGACGTGTCTCATGCAAGTGTACGTACCTAGAAAATACTACAAGAACAATGTAAAATTATATAATAAATAAATAAAAAGCCATTTATTTCCTAATATACCTAAATAAATAATAAAATAAATAGATATTATAGGACATTCTTACACAAATTGACTAAGTCCCGCAGTAAGCTCAAGTAGGCTTGTGTTACGGGTACTCAGACAACGGTATATACGAGTATAATGTACAAAAATACATCGATTCATTATAGTAACATTACAATTGTTAGACATTTATGCATGTAATTTATTATTTGATACTAATATTACTACAATATAATAAATATGTTCTCCATGTCATAATCATAATGTTCGTCAAAAATGTATGTAGGTATTTAATAATATGATCTATTAAGTTCTGTTACTCGATTTGCAACCTCTTTCTTTCCGTTAAACCAAATGCTACCGAAAAATAAAAAAAAATGACAGAATGTGGTGGATTTGTGAGCTATAATTTTATACCAAACATAACGCATATCTCGTCGTATTTATAATGGATTGGGGCTTAAAAGAGGATATTGTCGCTAGACGACTAAAAAAACGACGTCTTAAGACGAAGATTAGATTAGACGAAATTACACAATATAGAACAACCAATTAATAACTGACTTTAAAAAGACTAGGTTTTTATTTGTGTTCATAGCGAGTCGTTGATTACAGCTCGTGCGACAGAGTTCAAAAGAGTCATCATCATCGTCAGACTCGGAGAGCTCGTCGGGCGAGGATGAAGCGGGAGGCGCGGAGGTCGGGGGCGAGGAGCCGCGCGAGACGCATGCTGGCGCCGAGATATCCGCGCTCGTCAACTATGTCCAGCCCGTACACTTCAGCTCCTTCGAGAGCGCGGAGAGTGAGTGTACCACCTTACACATTACAGCTCTCGTTTTATGGTTCGGTTAGCTTTAGTCTTCGGCTAATTAATCCGAGAGCTCGTCTCGTTAGGAGCTGGGGGTCGCGAACTGCTGCGGCGCCGAGAACTCTGCGGTCATCAACTACGTGCAGGCCGTGCATTTCAACTCCTTTGAGAGCGCGGGGAGTGAAACCTTTTTACACATACAAACCGGTCCTCATACCGTACTGAGTGGATCTTCCACTCCCAAATAAACAATTAAGTTGCCAACGAAATTATCTTCCATCTGATTCACCTTCCACATTTTTAACATCCACGCACTCGTACATATCTTTTGGCTATAGTTTCTGGAAAATTTTGAACCGTAAACAGTGATTAAAGGTGCATTATTTATTTACAGAAAAAGGCCGTTTCTACGAGATGTCGTCATTCGACGAGAAACAAGCGACAGCTCTGCTAAAGGAGCGGCCGATCGAGTTCGTGAATTATAACAAGCACCAACTCTCGCGCGTCTACCCCGCCGGAACACGTTTCGACTCATCCAATTTCATGCCACAGGTATGTTTATATAAATATACGTTCTGAAGGTGACTTGAAGCGAATGAAATATGCACCAATGATTGCATTAGAGATAAGTTGAGACAATTTGACACTGGCGTTTAATTCACGTTTGTTGTTTGACAGGTGTTCTGGAACGCGGGCTGCCAGCTGGTGGCGTTGAACTACCAGACGCTGGACTTGGCGATGCAGCTAAACCTGGGAACCTTCGAGTACAACCGCCGCTGTGGCTACTTGCTCAAACCGGAGTTCATGCGTCGAAAGGTAACATTTGTATAAACGGAGACCGCTAGCTTGGCAATGCAACTGAATCTTTGAGCACAGCCGCTGTTGTATCTGCAAGCTCAACCCGGAGTTAATGCAACCAAAAAAATTTGATTTTGTATTATTATACATTACTACATAGTATAAAACAAAGTCGCTTTCTCTGTCCCTATATCTCTATGTATGCTTAAATCTTAAAACTACGCAACGGATTTTGATGCGGTTTTTTTTAATAGTGTGATTCAAGAGGAAGGTTTATATGTATAATAATAATCCGTGCGAAGCCGGGGCGGGTCGCTAGTTATAAAACATATTGAACTGTTTTATTTTATTTTAATATACTTTCTATAGATGGCCAGGCGTTACTTACTCGTACATACGTTTGTCAAACTAAAACGGTGATGATGATATTTTGCCTTACTTCGTATTTATAAGTCCCACAGCGAACTAATAGGTCTTCGTTTCAGGATCGGCGACTGGACCCGTTCGCGGAGAGCACCGTGGACGGCATCATCGCGGGCTCGCTGGCCGTCACCGTGCTGTCGGGCCAGCTGCTCACGGACAAGCGCTGCGGCACCTACGTGGAGGTGGACATGTTCGGCCTGCCCGCCGACACCGTGCGCAAGAAGTTTCGCACCAGGGTCGCGCCAAACAACGGCATCAACCCGGTCTACGAAGAGCAGCCGTTTGTCTTCAAGAAGGTAGGGTAACCTATAGGTGAACTGTTGTCGCGGTACCTACGCATGGTACAGTTGCCGGCTGACATCCGCTTCGAAATGTTGTGGTACCTCTGTGGTAGTGGACATGTTCGGTCGGCTTAAGGTCTGTCGCTATCATTAACCATTACAATAATATAATGGGTGTATTGGCAGGTGGTGCTGCCGGAGCTAGCGATGATCCGGATCGCGGCCCACGAGGAGAGCGGGCGCCTGCTGGGCCACCGCGTGCTGCCCGTGGTGGGTCTGTGTCCGGGCTACCGGCACGTCAACCTGCGCACCGAGCTGGGCCTGCCGCTGCCCGCCAGCCTGTTCCTGCTGGTGGTCGTCAAGGTATACCAATTTTCTACACTAAACAAACGAGCCTCATATCGAGGGGTGAGCGGTCAAACCCGATAAGTCGAGCAAACCGATTTTTGAACTTCGAACTATGTGCATTTTACGTAACGTTGTTATTTCAATGAAAAATTATCTCGACTTACCGGTATTGACCGCTCAACCCTCGATATATTCGAGTATAGATTTTTTTTCAGAAAAGACAGGCTGATTTACACTTATTTAAGAGGAACATTTAATGTGTATACTTCAAAACAAACATGGAGTAATAGAGACGTATGAAATAGTAGCGTCCCAAGTATGACAGCTGCGTTACATGGCACTTATACTGATCCATGTTTAGTGTAACCTGCATCGTGTAATGTTGTCTTTTGATAACCGAAGGTAACCCATTTTGCTCTATGATTCGACTCATGTTTTTTTAAGACTACATACTCGTAGACAGCTTTTAATTTCAACAATCTTTGGTTAGACGTAAGTCTTTGGTTTCAGATTAAAATGGTCTGGTTTATCAAAATAATTTTCTTTTAGGCTCTTTTGCAGTAACTCCTTGCACTTATGATTGCAGGACTACGTGCCGGACAAGCTGTCGGAGCTAGCCGAGGCGCTGGCCAACCCCATAAAGTACCAGAGCGAGCTAGACAAGCGCGAACACCAGCTGGCCGTGCTCACAGACGGCACCGACGAGCCGCGCCGACCCAGCACCTACCCTCCCGTAAATATACTATTCTTACCGCTATGGTAGGGTCGCCTTGTGTTGTAGGTTGGTGAGGAAACATCTTATTTGAGTATAGGTAATATATACCTTGGGTTGGGGTTGTTCCATGCAACACCAGAGCGAGTTGGATAAGAGCGAGCACCGACGCGCCGCACCGGCCCAGCACTTACCCTCACGAAACGCAGAGTATGAAAGGGTCGCCATATGATGTGGGGGTGTTTAACAGGAAATTAAAGAATGATAGGCAAACTTATAATTATGAGGATGATTTAACCTTCCAGAAATATTGTTTTCAGTCCTCCGGCCGGTAAGCGCCACTTTACGCAAAACTAAATTGCCGCCTACCGGCTCCGTCGGGCTGAAAAATAGTATACAAACCTCGGCCGGTAAATGGGAAAGCCTCGGATCACATGTTAGTCGACCTCGGCTTCGCCTCGGCCAACAATTACATGGAATCCGAGGCATTTCCCACTTAAACGGCCTTGGTATGTAATGTACAGTCAACCAATTTGATTCCTAGGCCACTCTAGAACCATGTCGCAATGAATCAATTTGTTTATCTTCTGTGACATTGATTATTGCGTGATGCATGTCATAATGACATCTCAGCATTTGCGAACATGTGTCAACAATAATGAATAAATAGTAAAGGAGTTTGCATATGTATTAATAAATTTTATATTAGAAATTGAAATGGAAATTAAAATACTGTTCTGTCAAAACATCACTGAAACAGGCCACGGAAGCCTGGAGACCATTTTTTGAAAAGAAACATTTTTCCGTTCATAGGATGAGAAAATATATTTCAAGCATATTTTCCTGGATAAAATGAATTATATCACAGTATCTATGATGTTTTTGTAGAATCATCAAGAATATTCAAGAAAAAATATTTTATTGTAAACAGACAGTAGGATTAGGACAGTAACGAAAACAGAACTTTCCATTAACTATGCAAATGCTTTAATACAGATAATAACAATTAAATCGAAGCACAATAACTTTAATATCGGGTAAATGCATTCTCACTTTGTATAATGTTTAGATAAATATTTAGTGGAGATGAAGCCATGTTGTTCGTAATGATGACGCATTTGTGTTCTTTGCTCGTCAGTTACTCGCCTCACAACATGATTGCGACTGCGATGATCATTTAAATCTCCTTCCGCTGGCTATCGATTGACCAACAAATCCACTGTAGCTCGCTGAAAATAATATAATAGCATTAACTTAAAATGAAAATAAACCTATGTTTTTCTAGAATACCGTTCATACTTGTAAAACCTAACTTACCGAAACGTTCAATCTTTCTGCTATGTCACGTCTGCTGTAGCCTTCCTGATGCAATATTACTATACGAGTTCTCTCATATATATTTGCTGCCGGCATTTCAATACATATTTTGAGTATTTTTTATTACCCAATTTAATAAAATTGACGACAGAATGTTAAGGTGGATCTCCCCGTGCAAGTTTCATACAACTTTCGTTGCAGGTTTTCTTCTATTCTATCGATGCACCGGAGTTTAAACCGTGATATTTAGGTTATGCGGGTCCTCCAGTTTGCGCAAATAGTATAAAAAATGCTAGAAAACTAACAATAACGTAAAATAATCAGATATAAAAAGTGCTAAATTTCGCTAAAGCGCTTGTTTGTGTGAGTAATCCTGATACTGTCCGTGTAAACTAATATGGCGGCTCAACTGACAACCACTGGTTTTGAGTTTACTATGAAAGATGTCACTGTAACCACCTGTAACACAGGTCAGCGGACTGAGTAGTACCAAATTTCGTCCACAGGTGGACAATACAGTCGCCATCAGATATATCGTAGTGGGCGAGGTGCTCAAATATTTCTGAGCAAGGTTAAATTTCAATAAGTTCTTTACAATAGATCCGCCAATAACATCTGAGCACTCAATTTTTTCATAAATATAGGAGAAGCAATTTTTCTGTGAGTTCTGAACACACAGCGAGGAAAAAATATCTTAACGCTTAAATCGTCAAAGGTATCTAAGCAAGATAAGTGGTCACAAATATCTGAACATTGAATAAAAATATACCTTACGACGTTATCTTAAAGTTAAATTCAATGTCATTGCAGTCAAGTACCTAATAATAGCAAGCTTTGATATTGTGTTGATAATAAAGCAAATTCAAACTTTTAAATTTGACAATCCACGAGAAGAGTACTGAAACGTCAATCGATATGTGTGTCCCTTTTCAAGGACGTTGCCAGCTCGTGTCGTTCGATTATCCAAATGTCCCATAAAACAGAAAAATTTGAACTTTAGAGCATTGACAGGTGAACTCGTTATACGTATGGGTATTTAATTTTCGGCAGTTATTGGAGATGTTGAAATAGCCCAATTAATTTATATTTGATCATAAGAAAATGTAGCAAAGCTTAGTAGTCCGGGTTCAAATCTTGGCCAACCATACCATTTTTTTACTTTTTGTTGGTTATAATAAGCACGTTTTCGTTGATGAATTTGGGCGTTTTTTTTTTGTTTTTTTTTTTTATTGTTTTCTATTCTGAATCGCGAGCTCTTTCAATCCTAGTAGGAGAAAAAAAGTGTCCCAAGATTTGTTTTCCATTTCGCCACCGTCATTTCATAGATTTAGTATGGCGGTAGCGTCAATGGAAAAGTTTGAAATTTGTATGGAAAATTTAGGACACTTTTTTTTCCTACTAGGATTGAAAGAGCTCGCGATTCAGAATAGAAAACAATTACTTCAATTATTTCCAATTTTCAAAAATGACTTTTCTACAACAAAAAATAAAAATGCCCAAATTTACAACTTTACTGTTGTAATTTTTTTCACATAATTACTATATATTTATATCGTACCTACTTTCTTGATAAAGTAAGTTTACAACATCTAATTTAGAGTCAAAACTATTAATAAAAACGTAAACAAAATGAAAGTAAAAAAAAAATTACCAAGGCAAGTTTGAAAAAGATTTTTAAGACTGAAAACTACTACAAAACGATTGGTTATTTTTTGTTCTTCTTCTTTCACATTGTTTTACTGAACTAGCTTATTATTATTTGGTGATGTAGGAATTTAAAAAACAACCCAAATATATGTAATTACGATGTACGAGTACACCTCTATACAAAGTTGTCAGAGGCTGGGTAAAATGCGTACCTATATTTATGCTGTAAAAACTTCTCAAGATTGGATTCTAGCCACTCAAGTATTGTATGAATTTGTATGTGTAGTACTCGTAAGTCTCGAAAAACGCCATTCTCCTATTTAATTTATGACCCCAAGTCTTCTGCAATGCAATGACTACATTGGTCAAAAATATATTTGCTAAATACTACATAAGCATTTTTATAACGCCACTTAGGTAAACGCTAGTTAGTTTACGAGGAATGACATTCTCCGCGCCCTCTGTGGAATTTTTGGAGTGATGATAACACTACTGACACTGATGACTGACAGAAGACGTGCTAGTGTGCGTAAATGGGTAAAATCTCCATATTTCCACGTTGTTGCAGGTTTTTGTTGAAATGAAATACTGTTGGCTGCAGAAAATCTCGTAGTATACTTCAGATTTTCTAGTTTTTGCGCAAATACAAAAACATCTTATGTATCTGATTTAGTTTTGGAGGAAATTATGAAAATAACTAAGTTTGAAGCACTAGCGCCATCTCTTGGTCGCTAGTCGCCATACCCTCCAGGCACTTCCACCTTAACTTGAATTGTCACTGTCTGTCTGTCAATACTTATTTTTCTGTTCATGTCATCGAGCATAAACGTTTATGAACTCTTTACGTTTATTTCATGTTGTCATCTGAAAGTTGATAATCGTTTGACCCGCACTGACGTTGTTACTATCTAGTAGTTACTGCGACAAAGTTCTATAGTGGCCTAGGAATCAAATTGGTTGACTGTACTATTAATTAAATCTTGAAATCAGTAGGTAAATGGAAATGAGTATTTATGTGACCGTGTTTAGGTGAAGCCGCAGCTAACGATGGACGGCAGCCCGAGCAAGCCGGCCGCGTGCGCGCCGGAGCCGAGCGGCGACAGCGCGCCGCCGCCGCCGCCGGAGCCCGCGGAGCCGCCCACGGGTATGTCTTCGTCATCTCTAAACCAGGGATGTTGCGGATGCTGATCTTTTGACATCCGCGGATGCGGATATTAAAAGGCTCACATCCGCGGATGCGGATGTTATGTAGGTACATAAAAAAAACCTCAAATATTCAAAATTTTGTATTAATTATTGAAAAAAAGAACAGTTTAATATTTAAACATAAATATATGCGAGTTATACTTAATAAACAATAACTTTGCTGCCTTTTCCAGGTTAAGACGATTTCTCAGCGGGTCATAAATAAGGCCCGCAGCACTGCTTAAATCAAATCACTCTTCACAATGATTATTTCACAATGTTTATTTAATGCTTATTAACTTCTCAATACGATTTATACGACACCCTTCGTCCTACAATAGCATGTCAATACTAAAATCAAAATAAACAAACTCGTCATTTCTTGTCGCTATCCTTCAAGGACGCAAGAGCACTATCGACGAATCAGGAAAAGTAACAATATTCCTATTGGGTAATGGTGAAATTGCCTACTTTAACTAGCACGTGCGCCATTACCGAGACGTTCCTGCATCGACTTGTTCCACATCTGCATCCGCATCAGCTCCGCATCGACTTGATGCGGAGGCGGATGCGGATGCGGATTTTGAAAATGATGCGGAAGATCCGCGGTTGCGGATGCGGATGCGAATATTCGCAACATCCCTGCTCTAAACATCTGATATTTTCGAACGACCAATTCGTATACCTACCTGTATATGTTTTGAAATTTTAAGTCGTCGATGTTAAGTACCTTAGTATTAGTACGTAACGTTCTGTGGCACATGCGATCGAGTTTTGGCTTCGCGCCTTTGTCTTATAACAAAATTGGTTTACTATATAGTTAGGTCGCTGTCTCTGAACACAGTGTGAAAAGCTAACAAAACGTATTATTCGCAACGTCGCAATCGCAACGTGTAATTTATGTCATTGGAAATTTGTGACTTGAGTTGTGTTGTCACTTGTCAATGCTGCAAATTCCATAGATACCGCTCGCGTTGCGTTCAGTTTTGTTAAGCCATGTTTACACGTTGCGATCGGGGCCAACAAAATGGGCTTGCCAGAAAATCAGCGCTGTCTTTCGGGATAGCATTATGCTGAGGCGAGTCCATTTCGTGGTAAAAATATTCTGTTTTTTCTTTGGTACTGAAATGTTTTCTTGTATTTCTGATTTTTACCATGAATAAATATGATTTTGATTTTGATTTTATTAAAATTATTGAATGTCTTCAAGTATACCTGACCATTTCATTCTCGAAAAAACTTACATTCAGTGCCTGCTATAAACTCAAATAACTCTATGTACCAAAACCCCAAAATAAACAGTATCTTACTTTTAGAACTACCGGAGTGCAAATCAAACGGCGGTGCGGAGGAGCCCGTGTCGGAGACGCTGGACGCCCTGCTGTCGCTGAAGGTCGTGAAGGAGAAGCGGTCGGAGCTGGCGCGGAAACTCGACGCGCTGCGGCGCAAGTTCGACAAGGAGAAGCGACCGCTGTCGGCGTACGTCAGCACCAAGCTAGTCAAGAAGCTGTCATCTAGGAATATGTTAGTATACTCTCTTTTTATAATCACTGGGGTGCAATTAGAACGGCGGCGCGGAGGAGTCCGCGTCAGACATAACAGGAATAATAAAGTCTGGGTATCTTGATCGAGTCCCTCGGAGTGGGTGGCGTGAACGGTGGACCGAGTAAAGCCAAGGCCTTGGGTTCGAATCCAGGTCAAGGCATTTTTTTTGGTGTGTTTGTACTGAATATTTGTACTTGAGTTATGGATGTTTTCTATGTATTTAAATACATATATGTATATATCTATTGTATATTATAATCGTCGTCCAGTAGTGACACAATCTTCATTGAGTTAACTGTGTACTAGGTCGATTTGTGTAAAATTGTCCCATTATATTTATTTATAGTCTGACAGTAGTTTTTTAAATTTATGTGCAAAGAAGGGAGGCATATAGGTTAAAAAAAAAACATCTGCTGTGTATCTGAGTTGGGTTGGTACTGGTAGACTATAGGTAGTAATTATTTTGGTATGTGGGCACACAGTATTGGCGAGGCCAGCTCCAGCGACGAGGGCCCGGGCTGCGGCGCGCCGGGCAGCGCGGAGGCGGCGGCGGCGGAGCGCGAGCTGCGGCTGCGCTACCACCACGCCATCTACGCCGCGCTGGACAAGCACGTCATGCTGGACCAGCAGCGCCAGATGCGCGCGCTCACGGTACGTGCCTGCTGCCTGCCATCGGCCAGGCGAGCTTCGCCAGTCTCGCCTATGTCGCATAAATTACACCTTTTACGAGCAAGTGTGATGAAATGTACTATTTCAGTCCTCCGGCCGGTAAGCGCCACTTTACGCAAAACTAAATTGCCGCCTGCCGGCTCCGTCGGGCAGAAAAATAGGATACAAACCTCAGCCGTTAGATGGGAAAGCCTCGGATCACATGTTCGTCGACCTCGGCTTTGCCTCGGCCGACAATTACATGGGATCCGAGACATTTCCCACTAAAACGGCCTTGGTATGTAATCTACTATTAAACTACAACGGTGTACGTTTTCACTTACAACATTCTTGATGAAGTGGAGATTTGTAATTATGCGCGACAAAACGTACAGCTATTAGTTTGTAACTGTAAACATCTGGTCACATGAATGCGGTGTGGTGGTGAATGAATCATAAGTTTAAATCCTTTTACCAGGATTTGCTGGACGCGGAAAAGAAGGAGGTTCTCAGCCGTCTCGCCAACGACCGCAACAAGGAAGTCAAGGCGCTCGCCAAGAAGACCAACCGGGACAAGGATGAGATCCTCCGGATAAAGCGGGAGATACACTCGCAGGTATGCTCGTAAATAAACAAATCGTGTTAAACAACGTTACCTGTCCATTTGTATCAGTATAAGGTTTGATAATTTATTCAAATTCAAATTCAAATTATTTAATTCAGACAGGTCGTCCGTCCGTCGTAACATTAAGGGTGTTACCGTTTGTACATGGGTTGTATTAAGGCACACTTGCATAGTTGGTTTGCCGAGTTGTATTAACCGGTTGTAACATAATAGTAGTTTATACAATAGTGATATAATAAGGGTAATCATTAGGGCCCGGAATTTGGCGTGTGGTTTTTGAAAAGTCATAGGGAGAGAACACCAATGTTTATCGAAATATCCGTAACTGACTCATAAAAAGTCATAGGGAGGGAACACCAATGTTTATCGAAATATCCGTAATTCACTCATATAGTTATTGAGATTAATTTATCCTCAATTAAATAACACTTGCATTCGTGCAAGCAAATACCTACTCAGGTCATCAACTTTTTATTGATATCTATATCCGATATCCAACACTGGCTGTTACAAATGTTATATAATAATAATAATAATAATAAGCAACTTGCTCTTAAATACGATCTTGTGGTCCACGAAGTGCCGTACTACAAGTACGCACCTACCCCAGTTCTTATAAATGGTCGTGCCACGCTCTATTGGGATCGACCTATCATCACGGACAGGACTATTGTAGCCAATAAGCCTGACATCGTGCTGGTTGATCGATCGCAGCGTCGGGCCGTGCTCGCCGACGTCACCATCCCCCATGACGAGAATCTCGTGAAGGCCGAGAAGGACAAGTCCAGTAAGTACCTAGACTTGGCTCACGAAATAACCGCCATGTGGGATGTTGACTCGACGATCATTGTCCCGATAGTCGTTTCAGCGAACGGTCTCATAGTGAAGAGTCTCGACCAACATCTTGAGAGACTCTCGCTAGGTGGATGGATCAAGGGTCAGATGCAGAAGGCGGTAATCCTGGATACGGCGTGTATAGTCCGGCGGTTCCTTTCTCTGCGGCCCTAACCACCGGAAGCCTGGGCCCTGCCCCGTTGCCGGCGGCACTCTAGGTTAGGTTTTTTATAATATGTTTATATGTATTTTGTGTTGTTTTTGTATGTGTTTTTGTATTTTACTTTTATAATCATATTATAAAATTACCTAGTCTAAGAACTAAAGAAAATAAAAAGTTAATGATAATAAATAAATATTATGGGACAATCTTACACAAATCGACCTAGTCCCACGGTAAGCTCAATAAGGCTTGTGTTGTGGGTACTAGGCGACGATATTATATAATATACAGATACATATAAATACTTAGATACATAGAAAACATCCATAAATATTCGTGATAAACACACAAATAAATGCCCTGACCAGGATTCGAACCCGGGACCTCCTGCTTCGTAGGCAGGGTCACTACCAACTAGGCTAGGAGGCTGTTTCATAAACGTTATATAACATTATATCTATTCTCTAACATGATAATGTCACGTAACACTAGCCTTGTCACACCGTGGTTTATAACAGCCAGTGTGGGAGCACCATAATATGTATAGACACTGTCATAGCGGTATTCAAACCTTAATCAGTTGATATTTCATTTATACATATAACTTTATTCATCATTGACCGTTGAAATGAATTATGTATCATCGGAAAGTTTGAGGTATTATTGTTTAAAGACACTAATAAAAAAACTCTCGATTTGTCCTCTCCCTATGACTTTTCGAAAACCGCACGCAAAATTCCGGGCCCTAGTAATCATATACATATTAAAAGAACCAATTATAACCTGTTGGATACTTATTTTTTTCTACGATTGCGAAAAGTCAACCCTAGAAACTACAACTACGAGTAGTGTTCACTCAAAAACGTAGTAATGTATATCGAAGTAACGAGGTGGACGTTGCGTTGCAGTCGGTGGAGCGCGGCGTGGCGGAGTGCTCGCAGCTGGAGCAGGCGTCGGCCGCGCGCCGCGAGGCGCTGGCGCGCGCGCACGAGCGCCTGCGCCACGAGCTGCAGCGCCATCGCGAACAGGTACGCATTCACGTTGCAGTCGGTGGAGCGCGGCGTGGCGGAGTGCTCGCAGCTGGAGCAGGCGTCGGCCGCGCGCCGCGAGGCGCTGGCGCGCGCGCACGAGCGCCTGCGCCACGAGCTGCAGCGCCATCGCGAACAGGTACGCATTCACGTTGCAGTCGGTGGAGCGCGGCGTGGCGGAGTGCTCGCAGCTGGAGCAGGCGTCGGCCGCGCGCCGCGAGGCGCTGGCGCGCGCGCACGAGCGCCTGCGCCACGAGCTGCAGCGCCATCGCGAACAGGTACGCATTCACGTTGCAGTCGGTGGAGCGCGGCGTGGCGGAGTGCTCGCAGCTGGAGCAGGCGTCGGCCGCGCGCCGCGAGGCGCTGGCGCGCGCGCACGAGCGCCTGCGCCACGAGCTGCAGCGCCATCGCGAACAGGTACGCATTCACGTTGCAGTCGGTGGAGCGCGGCGTGGCGGAGTGCTCGCAGCTGGAGCAGGCGTCGGCCGCGCGCCGCGAGGCGCTGGCGCGCGCGCACGAGCGCCTGCGCCACGAGCTGCAGCGCCATCGCGAACAGGTACGCATTCACGTTGCAGTCGGTGGAGCGCGGCGTGGCGGAGTGCTCGCAGCTGGAGCAGGCGTCGGCCGCGCGCCGCGAGGCGCTGGCGCGCGCGCACGAGCGCCTGCGCCACGAGCTGCAGCGCCATCGCGAACAGGTACGCATTCACGTTGCAGTCGGTGGAGCGCGGCGTGGCGGAGTGCTCGCAGCTGGAGCAGGCGTCGGCCGCGCGCCGCGAGGCGCTGGCGCGCGCGCACGAGCGCCTGCGCCACGAGCTGCAGCGCCATCGCGAACAGGTACGCATTCACGTTGCAGTCGGTGGAGCGCGGCGTGGCGGAGTGCTCGCAGCTGGAGCAGGCGTCGGCCGCGCGCCGCGAGGCGCTGGCGCGCGCGCACGAGCGCCTGCGCCACGAGCTGCAGCGCCATCGCGAACAGGTACGCATTCACGTTGCAGTCGGTGGAGCGCGGCGTGGCGGAGTGCTCGCAGCTGGAGCAGGCGTCGGCCGCGCGCCGCGAGGCGCTGGCGCGCGCGCACGAGCGCCTGCGCCACGAGCTGCAGCGCCATCGCGAACAGGTACGCATTCACGTTGCAGTCGGTGGAGCGCGGCGTGGCGGAGTGCTCGCAGCTGGAGCAGGCGTCGGCCGCGCGCCGCGAGGCGCTGGCGCGCGCGCACGAGCGCCTGCGCCACGAGCTGCAGCGCCATCGCGAACAGGTACGCATTCACGTTGCAGTCGGTGGAGCGCGGCGTGGCGGAGTGCTCGCAGCTGGAGCAGGCGTCGGCCGCGCGCCGCGAGGCGCTGGCGCGCGCGCACGAGCGCCTGCGCCACGAGCTGCAGCGCCATCGCGAACAGGTACGCATTCACGTTGCAGTCGGTGGAGCGCGGCGTGGCGGAGTGCTCGCAGCTGGAGCAGGCGTCGGCCGCGCGCCGCGAGGCGCTGGCGCGCGCGCACGAGCGCCTGCGCCACGAGCTGCAGCGCCATCGCGAACAGGTACGCATTCACGTTGCAGTCGGTGGAGCGCGGCGTGGCGGAGTGCTCGCAGCTGGAGCAGGCGTCGGCCGCGCGCCGCGAGGCGCTGGCGCGCGCGCACGAGCGCCTGCGCCACGAGCTGCAGCGCCATCGCGAACAGGTACGCATTCACGTTGCAGTCGGTGGAGCGCGGCGTGGCGGAGTGCTCGCAGCTGGAGCAGGCGTCGGCCGCGCGCCGCGAGGCGCTGGCGCGCGCGCACGAGCGCCTGCGCCACGAGCTGCAGCGCCATCGCGAACAGGTACGCATTCACGTTGCAGTCGGTGGAGCGCGGCGTGGCGGAGTGCTCGCAGCTGGAGCAGGCGTCGGCCGCGCGCCGCGAGGCGCTGGCGCGCGCGCACGAGCGCCTGCGCCACGAGCTGCAGCGCCATCGCGAACAGGTACGCATTCACGTTGCAGTCGGTGGAGCGCGGCGTGGCGGAGTGCTCGCAGCTGGAGCAGGCGTCGGCCGCGCGCCGCGAGGCGCTGGCGCGCGCGCACGAGCGCCTGCGCCACGAGCTGCAGCGCCATCGCGAACAGGTACGCATTCACGTTGCAGTCGGTGGAGCGCGGCGTGGCGGAGTGCTCGCAGCTGGAGCAGGCGTCGGCCGCGCGCCGCGAGGCGCTGGCGCGCGCGCACGAGCGCCTGCGCCACGAGCTGCAGCGCCATCGCGAACAGGTACGCATTCACGTTGCAGTCGGTGGAGCGCGGCGTGGCGGAGTGCTCGCAGCTGGAGCAGGCGTCGGCCGCGCGCCGCGAGGCGCTGGCGCGCGCGCACGAGCGCCTGCGCCACGAGCTGCAGCGCCATCGCGAACAGGTACGCATTCACGTTGCAGTCGGTGGAGCGCGGCGTGGCGGAGTGCTCGCAGCTGGAGCAGGCGTCGGCCGCGCGCCGCGAGGCGCTGGCGCGCGCGCACGAGCGCCTGCGCCACGAGCTGCAGCGCCATCGCGAACAGGTACGCATTCACGTTGCAGTCGGTGGAGCGCGGCGTGGCGGAGTGCTCGCAGCTGGAGCAGGCGTCGGCCGCGCGCCGCGAGGCGCTGGCGCGCGCGCACGAGCGCCTGCGCCACGAGCTGCAGCGCCATCGCGAACAGGTACGCATTCACGTTGCAGTCGGTGGAGCGCGGCGTGGCGGAGTGCTCGCAGCTGGAGCAGGCGTCGGCCGCGCGCCGCGAGGCGCTGGCGCGCGCGCACGAGCGCCTGCGCCACGAGCTGCAGCGCCATCGCGAACAGGTACGCATTCACGTTGCAGTCGGTGGAGCGCGGCGTGGCGGAGTGCTCGCAGCTGGAGCAGGCGTCGGCCGCGCGCCGCGAGGCGCTGGCGCGCGCGCACGAGCGCCTGCGCCACGAGCTGCAGCGCCATCGCGAACAGGTACGCATTCACGTTGCAGTCGGTGGAGCGCGGCGTGGCGGAGTGCTCGCAGCTGGAGCAGGCGTCGGCCGCGCGCCGCGAGGCGCTGGCGCGCGCGCACGAGCGCCTGCGCCACGAGCTGCAGCGCCATCGCGAACAGGTACGCATTCACGTTGCAGTCGGTGGAGCGCGGCGTGGCGGAGTGCTCGCAGCTGGAGCAGGCGTCGGCCGCGCGCCGCGAGGCGCTGGCGCGCGCGCACGAGCGCCTGCGCCACGAGCTGCAGCGCCATCGCGAACAGGTACGCATTCACGTTGCAGTCGGTGGAGCGCGGCGTGGCGGAGTGCTCGCAGCTGGAGCAGGCGTCGGCCGCGCGCCGCGAGGCGCTGGCGCGCGCGCACGAGCGCCTGCGCCACGAGCTGCAGCGCCATCGCGAACAGGTACGCATTCACGTTGCAGTCGGTGGAGCGCGGCGTGGCGGAGTGCTCGCAGCTGGAGCAGGCGTCGGCCGCGCGCCGCGAGGCGCTGGCGCGCGCGCACGAGCGCCTGCGCCACGAGCTGCAGCGCCATCGCGAACAGGTACGCATTCACGTTGCAGTCGGTGGAGCGCGGCGTGGCGGAGTGCTCGCAGCTGGAGCAGGCGTCGGCCGCGCGCCGCGAGGCGCTGGCGCGCGCGCACGAGCGCCTGCGCCACGAGCTGCAGCGCCATCGCGAACAGGTACGCATTCACGTTGCAGTCGGTGGAGCGCGGCGTGGCGGAGTGCTCGCAGCTGGAGCAGGCGTCGGCCGCGCGCCGCGAGGCGCTGGCGCGCGCGCACGAGCGCCTGCGCCACGAGCTGCAGCGCCATCGCGAACAGGTACGCATTCACGCCACTTATAATACTTTGAAGTACTCGCATGCTTGATGTTGATATGAACCGGTGGGATGTGTTGCAGGAGCTGTTGGAGCTGGAGCGGCTGTGCGGCGGCCCGGAGGGCTAGAGCCGGCGGCTGGCGTCCGGTCCTCCCTCCGCCGCCCGAGGCGGCGCCGAGCCTGGCGACTACGCCCCGAGGCTCTTTACTTTTGTTAGAAATCTGTGATATTATCGCCTAAGGAGAGGAGCGTACGAGTAGATCGCGTCTCCGGTTGCGTCTCGGCGACGGCAGTATTGTTTCGATTTCGCAATCTCGTAGTTTTAAATTCGTAACGTTTTGTAGAGACTCGGCCGTCGCACCTGTCGGCGCTCGTTGACGCGCGCGTCGGCTGTGGTCGAGCCGGGCCGAGGCGTCCGCCGAATTCGTCCTAGGTCGGTCGACTAGCCGAGTACCCGTTTCTAATTTCGCTCCGATTCCTACTAGGAATATGCGAATATGTCGTGATAGTCAGGTGTGTCTTCGTGTCCGAAGTGTGTTTAGCGAGGAGTGTTTGTTATGTTATCGCATTTAATATGATAATAACGTAGTGTAGAGGTGGGCGCGGTCTAGTGCCGCTTGCCTGTCGGTGAAGTGGCCGGCCGGGCTCTGAAGGAGCCGCATGCGGCGGGTACAGATCCGGCGCATGATTCCGCGCCCGACGTTTGATAAGATGCGTTCAAATGAAATATCTATACATATCGGAAGCACAACATACATTGAAATATTTTCACTATCATTTTTGGTATAAGGTTTCTACGATCGTTCTTCCTTTGATTAGTAGTTTGTAGATTTATTCCGAGAGTAATGTTAATTATGAAAATTATTCTTATGATGGTTATTCCAATGATTTCTGGTTAGTGAATGTGTTTAATGCGGTAAGTAAATTATTATTTCTTATTGCAGAGAACTAAACAAATTATACACTTTATTGAACGCCATTTTTGAAATAATTGTAAACATAAAACAAAAAATGTTATCTTCCGGGTTGATGTATTGTAAGTTGATTACGTAAGATGATTTTGTAATGAATTAATGATTTAAGTACGTAAAGTCAAGCAGCGGTGTTTTAGTGGCAAGAGTCACGCACGCGCGAGCGTGCCACTAGTGGTTGGATCGGTATAATATTGTATGGCTTGGAAACAGTAATCGCACTAACCGCTCAGTCAGTAATGTAGGTTGTAGATTAACATTCCATTTTTGCTTAGAAATTAATATGATAGCCATTATATTTTACTACTACCGTTTGAAATTAATTTAAAACTAGTATTGCTTCCACTGATATTATTTAAAATGGTATACAACATATTTTCCCTATAGTAAGTACCTATTTTTGAATGTAGCTCTTTTATCCAAATTAATTACTTACCATAACTTCCTTGTGTATAAGTAGGTCACATTATAGACGTAGCAAATTTAAGCCCCAAGTTAATTACCAACGAGATGACGCGATGGATAACTCTCGGTTAGCAATAATTTTAACTAATTTAAGTAACAGATATTAATTGTTAAGATCGTAGTGGCCTTGTCCTGGGCGGATCGAAAGGTATCGTTAATATAGAACAGTCGTAGTAATGTCTATTATCAGTCCAGCAGTAGTTTTGGCAGCATAGGCAGCTGTAGCTTCTGAATTGATAGAACGCCGTTCAACCCGCTATACCTTTGTCCCGCGTCTGCCACCGTCCGAGGTGCACGATTCTATCGCTTATAGTGTTATAGTTGTCCCTTCTGTATGCCACTATATTCTAGTGTGAATTCAAAAGAAAACATGGAAAACGATAATATATATTTGGTCCATGTTTCTTTTAGTGTAAACATCATTGGATTGCCTATGCCTTATGCCTTGCTAGAGACCGTGTCACATCACTGCCATAAAAAGAATCTTATTTTATTTGTCACTGTCTTACCAAGTTCGTCTTGATATGTTTTAACATAAGTATTTCGCTAACACGTTAAGTTTAACTTCTATGGTGCTTTTACTAAATTTAGTCGCGATGTACTTAAATGAGGTTATCGTATAGTCACTTTATATTAATTACATTATTGTAATGTTTGGTAGTATTTGTCACAAATTAAAAATAAATTTATTAGAGTTAACGATGATGAAGGATACGAATCATATAACCGTTGACTCGTAAAATCTCTCATATCCTTACATGCAGTCAAGTCGATTTTGAATCCGAACCCAACTCCAGTACTTCTTGTAATCGGATAAGTTTTCCCGAGTTTCAGTCGTTATTTGTGAGGAAACGTGGTTTTTTATTTATGTGTGAATCTTTTTATGTTGTATATTTTCCTATTTTAGTTAAATGCGTTTTATTCGACGTTATATTAGGTCGCCGTATATCCATTTAGAGCCATGGAATTTAGTCACTTTTGACAGCTCACAGGGAAATGATTAGGATTTAGGTAGACGTAGAGGAAAGTGTATTCGCGGTGTAGTCCGTAACGAATACCTCCATTTCGTTACCCGTGTTTCAGCAATAACATATTTATAATAATAAAAAATACAAATGTATCCGTCTCTACTTATCTTAAACGAATCGCAATAATGTTCACGTTTTGATAGATCTAAGGTGCGGTGCGTTCATATTGTCCAACTGTATGCTATATAATAACGATTCTCCGGAGAAATTGATAGTCGATATTCTGTACCTTCTGAAGTGCCTATTAGTTTATTATTTTTGGCTTAGAGCTTTTACAGCGCATCGACACAATATGGACTCACCGAGTAACAAGTCAAGTGCAATATTAAATTAAGAAAGATAAGAGGATCGCTTTCGACTTTCGCGTTCTCCGTACTGTGTAGACTATCATTATAGCTGCCAAATATACATGGGTATAATAGAATTAACAGACGTTATTAGATTTGCTCATACTACATACATAATTATTCTTGTTTTACTTTACACTTGATATATTTTTAGATACAATAAAATTTACACCCGTTTCGTAGTCTAATCTTGTAATAAAATTTAATTGATCACTTTCTATACACAGCTTGTAGGTTATTGGTGAATAACACCCCTGCTGTTCCGATTGGGTAGGTGTCATCTACGAATAGTAAAAGATAATGAAACGTATTATATAATTAAGTATTTGTAGAATCCAAAACATACGTACAATTTAAAATTTGACATTTGAGTTGTTTATCCCTGACATCTTTCGAATGCCCTGTCTAGGTAATCGTGACGTCATGATACAAGAGGCAAATGACACGTACTATCTTTTTGTTTCGTTTGTAAGTGATTAAATTCAAATACTTTTGCCAAATTGGTGAAATAGCAATTTTATCAGAATAACAATTATATTTTAAAGTGCCATTACATAATTAATGGCACTTGCAATGGCAATGGTGTTATATAACAAAAAAAGAAAACATGTGGATCGAGTTTAAAAAATATAAATGAGGTATTTATAAAAAATAATCTTTATGAAACCAATTGAGAAAGTTAAATATATAGGTAGCGTATTTACTTGGTCACAAATAATGGATAGTACGATAAGTACACGAAAATAGAAAGGAAACAGGGAACCTTTTTCTTGACCGCCTTCGTGTGCTATGTTTGAAATTGTTATAATGGTAGGTAATATGTGTATATAGGTACTTGTGTGCGATTGTTTCGTATGGCCAGTTTATGTAGCCCTGCGTCCCATACACGATAGGGTGCCAGTAAAATACGTCTGGCGACGATCGAAAATGAAACACTTGCCTTTGAAGATTTAAATGAATTATCGAGTTTCATTCGGGTCTCTTATTGGTCATGTAAATTTAGCGCGTAGATAGTCACAAAAATACCGTGTTATAGGAAGTCCGTCTAGAAGAGCAGCCCAATCTAGTCCCTTTCGTGTTTTTGAATTAGGTATGATTACATTTTTATTATATTTGATGGCGACTTTGTATGGCATCTTATTAAAAAGTAGGACACTTTTGTTATGTTCGATCGAACCAAAAAGACTAATAACAGATACCAAATATGTTACTACTCTAGTAGTAGTACTACTACAAGAGAAGTTTAATTTCGGAAGCCATCAAATCAATATTTCAGGGAGAAAAGGCGATGTATGAATTCGTTGTTTCACCTGTTCTTCGTCACGTAACGAACGTGTATTGATAAAGTTATAGATGTATATATTTTAGGAGTCGTATTTTCACTACTGTTTCGATTTAGATTCATTATTTAGTTCCCAAAAACCGACCTCGCTCAGGAATTGCGAGCTGTGTGCCTAGTTCTAACTGAAACTGCACATGCGGACGCCCCAATGAATGGGGTTGTTGTTAAGGAAAGTATATCCGTATTTTTGATTAACTCTGTGGTGTCGCTCTGTTCCACGATTGCATTTTCTAGAGTTCATAAGATATGTAGTCAATGTATCTGGTGTAATTTTGCCAACTAGATAGTAAGAGTTAGCTTGTTGTAAATAATCCGACTGCAGCTTCGACCAGACACGAGAGGAAGTGGGGAGGGTTCGAACTTGTGGATTGATTGATTACACTATAACGTATATGTGGTATAGAGTTTTAGCGATCGTATCTTTAACGTTCTACTTGTGCTATGTTTCTGTACAAAATGTCTGGTACGAATTTATATTGATATGCCGATGACGAATTTACAACTTAAAAATAGATAGACCCATAAAACAACAGGGCTTCGTACCTTGTCTTTTGTATAGAATCATCTCATTTATAAGTAAATTCTTACTTCTAGAACGGTATCATCTGACTGACTTACAATCATTGTAAACGTATACGTATATCTTATATGTACAAGTGTTTGTATTTTTTTTATACTCTTACTAATACTATTACTCATACGTTGAGATATAATATTTTTTTAAATGTTCTTTACATGATATTTACTGTTACTGTTCCCTGTTTCAAGTCTTCCTGCTTTGTACGCTTTCACTCAAATATAATTATTTTTTCTCAAACATGATCGTAAGTGTATGCATTTATGTCACGAAATGAAGACATGAAGTTTCTTGTTTACGGCTCCCCACATTTACTTCTTGGCCGGCGGCCGTGAAGTAATGTATGGCGTAAGTATGAACGAAACATTATTGTCCGCTGCTCTAACTTTTTTAATTTGCGTACTAACACTAAACTGACAAAGGAAAAATTACATACAGCCAACGACCACTAGATACTTGCGACATTAAAAAAAAAACTATGTTTCTATGTATATTTATGTGCGGTTAAACATGGTGCTCGAATAGCTCATTCAAATGGCATCTTTAAAAAATAATAAGGTGGCAAATTAAACATTTTTTTCCTTACTAACCTATTTACCTAGTTTAGTTTAGTTCATTTATTTCACGAAGAAAATTACATATACAATTTAGTGTTAATGTCAAAGTATACAAATACAGTAGTAGTAGTTGTTTTAAATTTAATATTTCCTTACAATGTTTGAGAAAAGCACTATACAAGCCTCGGCCGGAAGAGAGATTGCAGGACTTGTTTAATCCGGCCTCGTCTACGCCTCGGCCGTCTACCACAAACGTCTTGCAATCTCTTACTTCACGGCCTCTGCAGTAATGTACTATACATCAATAAATGAATTTACTGAATCTAACTAAGGCTACTACTTTTCATGTTTGACCGTTTTCTATTTATATAATTATGCATATTTTATGAGCATTTATATTTCTGTTTTATTTGGTTATGTATTGAATAATTGTCTTCTGTTTTTTTTTAAATATTGCGATAATTAAATATTATTTAACGCTCTTCCTAGAACATTTATGCCGTTATTAAATAGTAAAATAATAATATGTACTAGTGACTAAGAACTCTTACCCCGCTGGTAGTCTTATTTAAATAGAAAATCTGGCTATCTTGGCTATATTAAATAAAATGTCTATAGGTACTAAGCGGGGTGATGAAGTGATCGGCACATTTCTTATGATCTATAACATTAAGCGTCGCAAGCGACGGGTTGTGAATAGTTCGAGTACCAGTAGATTAGATTCGGAGCTGCAGTGGGGTGCGTAGGGCCTGTAGTGGACTCCCATCCCTGTGCGAGCCGTCTGGGGACATGCAACACATTGGGCACCGAGTGAGTGTTTCAGCCGGCATTCATATTATAAATAAAATACCTATTGATGACAAGCTGTTCTGACAGAAACATAGAATGTGCGTTATGAGATGTTCAGAATTGGGTTTGGTAATTGTCGGCATTCTAATATTGCGTTACAAGCATCTTTATCGTGTCTTCTTATCAAACACATTTTTTTCATATGAATTGATATTTACTGTCTATATCAATTTACCTCAGAACTTTGGACATTTAATTATCAGAAAATAACCGTATGGTGTTGTAATTTGGTGTTCGAATTTTTTCATGTTCATCATTCGGCGTTTCTTGAGGACTTCTAATATTGTATTTATGTACGTTTTTCAAATCACCATATCTAATATTATTCGTTATTTTGCGAATTTGTATGTGTATCTTTGTGTAATGTAAAGGGCATGAGAGGAACATGTTTGTTTTGTTAGTAAGGTTATTATTTAAATTATGATAAAACTGTGTTGGCTGTCATATAAAAATATCATGTCATGTTTTTTGTTAAAAAATGTATATATATGCAAAGTTGTTACTATTTTGTTAATGAAATATTAATTTTAAGTCGCACTCATTGAATCTGAGCAAAGATCTGTTATCTAGAATTCATATTATTGATATTGTGCCAGCCGAAATTTATAATTTGCCTTCGTTAATAATATTATTTATTATACATATCCTATGTTATTATAACTGAGAGAGACAGAAGTTTGGTTTGTTTGTTACCTGTATTTTATAGTTGGTTTTGTACTGTGACTCGCTTGTATGGTTAGAAACGTAATGAATTGATAAAGCTGGCGGGTTTTAAATACTCGGTTTGAGATTTTCCCATGATTGCGAGTTCTTTTCTATAAACACGGCTTTTCTAAACCAAAACATATGAATAACATGTTACTAATTTTGGAATTGCAAAATAGGGTTCATTATTGTTCGTCAGAATATAATGATATTTCTTGTCAATAACAAAGGAAGTTGACTAAGTGTCAAATTATAATTGTTTCTAAATATGTTGAAAAAAATATTCGAATACAAATACTATCGTCAACACTATTCATTGACCTTTTGTAAACCTTAATGCTGCGACATAAGGACTAACAAAGGTTGTTGCTGTTACCGTTACTAGAATACAATTAGGACAGACGATATCGAAACAAAAATAATTACCTTAACCCAGACTATTTATTGCGCCTTTTGTGGCATCTAACTAACGCAGGAGAGAAAAAGGTGTCTGTGACCAGCGCGGCGACAATTTTTTCAGAATAACCTAAATAGATGGTGCTGCGTTCTTCCAAAATTCAAACTATTGCTGTGGTTTTTAGACAGGTTTGTAGACATTGTCTGTCCTTGATTTATTCACCCACGCTGTTAGTATCTATCCTGTGTTTATATTTCGTACCAATTTCAAACGAGTACTTATTTATGGAGTATTTATATTGTTAAAATGTGTAGTTCTGGGCGGCTTACACTCTCTAAATAGTTCTAGTCATTTTTAATTCCTCCGTGTTGTAATCGATACATAACAAGTATGCCTGTTTATGGGTAGACAATATAATATTAATCAATATGAATGTTAAACAAATATATATAGGTGAAACTTATATCTATTAAATTTGATGTCTGTTCTATGTTGTGGTTTTATTTTACGTCTTTTTAGCTCTCCATTTTCGCTGCATTGTTCTTGTCGTTTGTTCCTAAAAATATGATCTCTAATTGCTTACTACGATTACCGCCATAATCCGACTAGCATGGGTAACGTGAGCGGGTCGCCAGGTCGGTAAGGCAGTTCGCCTTCGTAAATACCTACCGACCAGTCGATCGCATTCCTGATAACACGAGGACCCTAGTCAGTAACAGTTAGTTCTGCGCTAAGTCTGCATTCACTTAACCATTTTCTAGGCCGCAATTTACAGTTTACAAAAAATATTTAAAATTATTCATTTCAGTGACTTTTTTAAGGCGAATCACTTTTTGTGAAATTGTAATGTAATTTAAACCGTAAAGCGATGTGCTAAGCTTGAATTTCTATTGACACGATGTATCCGACAAATCGTACTATGCCTGCCGGGCTAGCACATGATGCGCGCGGGACGACAAAAGCCGCGACATAGAGCTTTCTCGATCTTTCCCGCGAATCCGTAGGATAAGATGCGCGCGGGAAACCGGTGACGCGCGAGCATATGTCAAAGCGACACAATTTTGTCGCCTGACAGTTCCACGCGGGATACTTGCTCAAGTCGTAGCACAAGTGCACTTTAAGAGACAAAATACCTCGCAATTGAACGTCAAAATACGAGAAATTGTCTTCGAGCCGGGTAGGTGGCGACAAGCATATTTCTTAGATGTTTTGTCTAATTTACTCGAATTTAAACGTTCATCAAGACTATTCCAACAAGTTCAAACTAAATGATAATAAGGCTGGGCTTTTATTACACAGTATTTTTAGGTCTTAATTATAAGACAAGCTAAATGTATCTGCCTACGAAGTTGGGAATTTAATTTAAGTGTTATAATATTGATTGTTTCAGAATGAAATTAAACACTTTAGAACGGATTAATCGCGTTTATTAACACCATGATCCTACGTTTCGAGCCCTTTACAGCACTCGTTTTCACAGGGTTAAGATGATGACTGAGAGAATGCGAATTCTCCCCGTCAATCAAAAAAGTTACTTGTGCAAACTACCTACATACAAAAATATAAAAAAAATAATTTAAAAAACCTAGTTAATCGATAATAGGTAGGTTTCAATACCAATTCAGGCGTTAAGTAACGAGAAACTACCATTCAATTTTAATATTTAATTTCCAGGCTCCCGATCCGATAGAAAAGCGCGTATCTTTGTAGAAGCTGAAGCAAATAGTTGTTTCATACAGCTAACCCAAGGCAAGAGGAAGATGAGCTCCATAAACGCAACCAATATTTTTTATTGATACTACTAGCATGCACGCATATATGCATATTTTACCGAACGCCAAGATCATAATATAATAAAAAAATGCATTACGTAAAAATAAATTCTTTATTTTTACCTATTATGTACCTACATTTACAAAACTTGAAACAATATTTTCCACAAAACTCGTTCAAACTCCATTATATTGTGAAATTTTGAGACTGCAGAAGTAGTGTAGGTGGGCTTGGGGCTTACAAGCTATATAAGGTAACTACCTATATGCTGGCGTGGTCAGCTTGCCATGCCCTACGTCTCCACTTTACCCGTAACGTCGTTCTATCTTGTTTTGGGTTTACCTCTGCTTCTTTTACCGGAGATGGAAAGTTGTAGTAGGCACTTTTCCAGTGTGTATTGCCTCGTATGAAGGAGACCACCTATCCTTCATACGAGGCAATACTATCGTAGAGCCTACTCTACTGCGTTTTGTCGGCCATGTCCCGCACGTCCAGGCTGCCGCGCCGCACGTGAACCTCATCCCATGTTCATTTCGGCATATTTATATCGGCCTTAAATATGATTTGTTTGGGAAAGTCGAGGAGAAAGTTCATGACGGGGCCCTGAAAGGCGCAACGCGTCTTTTATTTTCGAATGACAGTTTAGCGCCGGATACTCCGGAGACCATAGCCGCTTTACAATCCAAACACCCCCCAGGCCCTTCCACTCCTATTTTTGTTGATCCCCCTTCGGACCCTTCAGCTTGCCTTCACGCCACAGATGAAGACATAATTACTGCCCTCGCCTCTTTTCCGAAAGGATCGGCATCAGGTCTGGACGGCATCTCGCCGCAGCATCTTATTGATCTCACTAGTTATCGAACAGGGATAGCTGGTGAGCACCTAAAAACTAATCTTACAAAATTGGCCAATCTTATGCTGCTGGGAGATGTCTGCCCTGATGTGATGCCAATTATCTACGGGGCTAATCTTATTGCCCTGACGAAAAAGGACTCTGGCGTGCGTCCCATCGCGGTAGGCTCAACATTTAGACGTCTAACAGCTAAGATCTGTGTCCGGCTCACTAGAACCAAATTACAAGCACTTTTTGAACCGGCACAAGTTGGCTTTGGCACTCGGGGAGGATGCGAGGCAACAGTGCACGCCGTGCGCACTTTCATACAAAGCAACTTGTGCCAAGTTCTTCTAAAATTAGACGTTAAAAACGCTTTTAATTCGGTCAATAGGGACACGCTGCTAAACGAAATTAAAATTCATGTGCCAGAAATATATAACTTTCTCCTTCAGTGTCTGTACTCTGTAACTCTCCTTCGAAACTAATGCACAATAATTTTTAAGAAAAAAAAACCGACTTCATTTGGTTCCCGGTAAAAGTGAAATTAAGAATTTGTTTGAGTTAGCCAGTTTACTTCACAAATATCCAATACACCGCACGTGTACGATTGAAAATTGAGGAGCTTTCTTAATGTCCTAGGGCTTCCATCATTACATTTGAAGTATAATCAAACGGAACTCCCTTGTAGACCTTTAAACAAACAAAATAACAATGTGTTAAATTGGATGACAGACTGTAAATTAACGAGCATATTCATTATGCCATCCCTGATTATCAACATCAGGTCCACTCCAGCAAAATGATGGCCACAGTAAGAAAATGCCTAAGCTAATTATGAACACCCTCTAATCACAATTAACCTGCCGTTCAAATTTGAAGAGTTCTCTGAATTCTTCTAGAACTCCATCATCAGAATATAAATCAAATCAAAAAGATGAATGTCACAACTAGGATAATAAGTAGAGCTAGGTTTATTAACCAGTTCCACTTTGCGATCCCTGGTCTTCATCATCAGATCAAGTTCATCAAAATTTTGGCTCCGCCAAAACACTGTTTTAGTTACTTAAGGAAACCCTCAAATCAGAATGCATGTGCCGTTAAAATTTGAGGAGTTCTCTCAATCCCTCATGAAGTCCATCATCAAAATAGAACTATAATCAAATAGGACTATCTTGAAGGTATTTCTTTACAAAGAAAAGATGAATGTCTCAAATCGGATGATAGAGCTGGGAATTAACAAGCAGTTCCACTTTGCCATCCCTGGTCTTCATCATCAGGTCCACTCCACCAAATTGATGATGTTCGTAAAGAAATGCTCGAGTGTCTTAAGAAACTACCCAAATCATCATGCATGTGCCTTTCAAATTTGAGGAGTTCCCTCAGTTCCTCATGGATCCCATCATCAGAAATTGATTTTGAAAAAAACGGAACAAATCTGGAACCATCTATTTTCAGAAAAAAAAAATTTTTTTTAAATCGGACGATAGTCCTGGGAATTACCAAGCAGTTCCACTTTGACATCCCTGGTCTTCATCATCAGGTCCACTCCACCAAATTGATGATGTTCGTAAAGAAATGCTCGAGTGTCTTAAGAAACTACCCAAATCATCATGCATGTGCCTTTCAAATTTGAGGAGTTCCCTCAGTTCCTCATGGATCCCATCATCAGAAATTGATTTTGAAAAAAACGGGACAATCCTGAAACCATCTATATACAGACAAAAAAATATTTTTTAAAATCGGATCATAGTCCTGAGAATTACGAAGCAGTTCCACTTTGCCATCCCTGGTCTTCATCATCAGGTCCACTCCACCAAATTGATGATTTTCGTAAAGAAATGCTCGAGTTTCTTAAGAAATCACCCAAATCAGCATGCATGTGCCTTTCAAATTTGAGGAGTTCCCTCAGTTCCTCATGGATCCCATCATCAGAAATGGATTTTGAAAAAAACGGGACCAACCAGGAACCGTCTACTTTTAGAAAACAAAAAAAAAATTAAATCGGTTCAGTAATGACGGAGTTATGAGTGAACATCCATTAAAAAAATAAAAAAAATTCAGTCGAATTGAGAACCTCCTCCTTTTGAAATATTGAAGTCGGTTGAAAATAATGAAATCCTTTCGGCCGTAGGTTGCCAGCAGGGTGATCCCCTCGTTCCCGCTTTATTTAGTTTGGCAATTAATCCGGTTATCCATAATCTAAATTCTAAATTAAATGTATGGTACCTCGACGATGGGACCCTAGGTGGAGACTCGCAGACTGTCCTTGCAGACTTAATAAAAATTAAAGCTCAATTCAGTGGTATCGGTTTAGATTTAAATTTTAGCAAATGTGAGTTGTACATTTCAGACAATATTGACCCTCTTTCTACTTCCCAAATTATTCAAAATTTTAATGACATAGCTCCAAATATAACTGTGACATTCAAAGACAACCTGCATCTCCTGGGTTCTCCTATTTTCGATGAAGCCATCCCTCATATTCTTAACAAATCCATTTCAAATTTCAGTATAATCATTCGGACCGTTTTGTTAAAATTAGTAGTCATTGCGCGTTATTCATCTTAAAGTTTTGTACATTTGTTCCAAAATTTACCTACCTGCTCCGTTGCTGCCCCATCTGGAAATTCCCCCACCTGATCCGACCTATCGACAAACTCATGAAATTTCAAATTGAATCAATTTTGAACATACACTTTAGCGAGCAGGCATGGACTCAAGGCACCTTACCAATTAGGTACAGCCAGCGAACTTAAAAAACATGGAAGAGGAGCTTCAAACAAATTGTCAACATAAAACGGGGTAAACACTCGATATGCGCATGCACGCTACGCTGCCAATCAAACTCGTCAAAATTTTCAGTCGGTTTTAATAACTCAAATATCCCAAAATATCATTGGTCAACGTCAATATGGTGCGGTGGGATTGGTCTGAGCGCTGACACTTATAGATGACACAACAACTGTGACATTGGAAACGTATTGTTAGTAGACGGTGTAATGCAATAAAGAGCAAGTTTAACATGATATATTTTTGTTGTGATAAATTTTAATCAAATTTTCAGTAAACAAAGATAACTTACTTTATTGATCTCGTTGGTTTACTGTAGGATTATTAATATATGTAATTAATATGAATAATATTGTAACGTCTATAATACCGCAACCGTGCTAATTATTCGCGATCTCATTTTCATAACCTGGTATATGGTCAAACGTACTCTTAAATTCATAGGTGGGTGTGTTAAGTCACATAAATATATCAGATAAAAAAAGAGATTTTTTTTGTCCATGAAGTTACAGGCAATTATAAGAACCCTTAGACACGTATTTTAATGCCCCTTGCTGTCGTTAAATATGTTAAGCCTTGAACAGCATAATTCAATTGACATAAGCAATATATGAATGAAAATAAACGCGTCAACCAAAGAAAATAATAACTATGATTACGCAAATATTTCATTCTGGAAAAGGTATGAAAAAATACTTCCCATTAACATTTTCACATATTTATAAAATGGATGTTATAAAATTATCTAAGACTTTCACTACACTATCTATACCTAAAACTTAAACTTGGAGTCCGGTTATTTAAAGCCCTAGCTGAGCCCTTGAGGTATTCCGTATTGTTGTATAATATGTTTTTTTTTAAACATACCGTACAAATTGGGATTGGACCCCTTTTTTAAATTTGTTAATCCTTTATTTGTTAAGTATATGTCGTCCTCGTCGAAATGCATACAACAAATATTTGTGGATTTGGTCGGTTGCCATGTTCGATCATGCCTTTCTAATCTAACGGCATTGGTCCACATTTTCCTTATATAAGGGTTGGTCGGAAATCTGGAAAAATACCTATGTTGATATTTAATCATAAAAATATAAATTCTGATTACACTAATACACTATTTATTTCACTTGTTTGATACGTCGGGAGTGTAACTAATTTTTTTTTTTTTTTTTTAAACTAATTTAATTATAATAAAATATATATCCCTGTATTATAATTTCAATGGTTGTCCAAAAGTTGGCATAACACCATCCCCATATAAAATTGTCCCGGATCAAAGAAATTTAAAATAATATGTAAAATAACTACTTACAGATGAAAAGTAATGCCATCTTTTTTGTGGTGTTTATCCGTGCGACTTCGACACCATTTCACAGCGCAACAGGGTATTTTTATTATATATTATAAAATTTTACGCTATCTGTCAAACTGACCACATCGCTGACGGCCATTTGTATACTAAAGAGCACGCTGGCGTGCCTGTGTAAGCCCCGCCTCGCGTGGCGTGCGTTTTGTGGGGTCATTATTTAGAGCTTATTAGTCTTCCATGTTTTTTAAGTTCGCTGGGTACAGCGCTTGGGTACCCGCAAAATTTCTACTATAGCTCTACCGGCGTTCCTAGCTTCAATCCACAGCACTGCCAATCTCACAGGTAATATCTTGAAAGCCACTCCGGCTACAAACTGTGATATTGCATGCCTGGATGAAGCTACGAACGCATGATGGCTAGCTGGACCGAGCCAAAATATTCCCTCCAAACCAGAGATGCAAAGGGCCTGGGACAACATTGCATCCGCTGCCGTACTAAGATCCCTAGTGGACACCTCATCAGGCAGCGACCGTGCGCGGCTTCTAGCAGCGTCCAAACCAGAGTCCGGTCACTGGCTTCATGCTTACCCATCACCACACACAGGCACCTTTATCGACCCAAGTGCACTCCGCATTGCTGTTGGTCTCCGAGTGGGGGCGGACGTATGTGTAGAACACAACTGCGCCTCTTGCGGGGCTTCAGTGAATCGCCTTGGTCACCACGGTCTGGCTTGCTCTTCGGGCGCCGGCCGCATACCTCGTCATTCTGCCCTAAACGACATCCTGAGACGGGCGCTCGTTAGCGCCAGCGTCCCCGTAGCTCTGGAGCCCCAGATCTCACGGGACGATGGCAAGCGCCCCGACGGGATGAAGCTAATACCTTGGAGGATGGGTCGTGCGCTGGTGTGGGACGCCACCTGCGTTGATACGCTGGCGGCGTCCTACCTCTCGGCCACCTCAAAGCAGGCGGGAGCGGCCGCGGACGCCCGAGAGCGATTCAAGACCAATAAATATAGCTGTCTCACCGCCCAGTACGAATTTGTACCATTCGGCGTTGAGACGCTCGGACCGTGGGGCAAGGAGGCACGGGGGCTACACAGAGCACTCGGTAAACGCCTTAGAGAGGCAACGGGTGATCCTCGCGCAGGCGGCTTTCTTGCGCAAAGGATTGCAATAGCAATTCAGCGCGGGAATGCCGCCTGCGTGTTGGGCACCATGCCCAGCAATCCTGGATTAGATTTTTAAGGTAGGTAGTTTTATTTTTATTTCTGTATTATTATTTTTTAAGGTTTTTTTTAAGGTAGTTTTTTATTTTATTCTTAAGGTAGGTTTTTCATTTTTAGGTACCATGATTGTTATTTATTTATTATAATAATAGTACATTACATACCAAGGCCGTTTAAGTGGGAAATGCCTCGGATTCCATGTAATTGTCGGCCGAGGCGAAGCCGAGGTCGACTAACATGTGATCCGAGGCTTTCCCATTTACCGGCCGAGGTTTGTATACTATTTTTCAGCCCGACGGAGCCGGCAGGCGGCAATTTAGTTTTGCGTAAAGTGGCGCTTACCGGCCGGAGGACTGAAATAGTAGATTACATACCAAGGCCGTTTAAGTGGGAGATGTCCCGGTTTACATGTAATTGTCGGCCGAGGCGAAGCCGAGGTCGACTAACATGTGATCCGAGGCTTTCCCATTTATCGGCCGAGGTTTGTATACTATTTTTCTGCCCGACGGAGCCGGCAGGCGGCAATTTAGTTTTGCGTAAAGTGGCGCTTACCGGCCGGAGGACTGAAAAGATTTTTCTTTTATATACTTATTATCTCAGACCTTTTAGTTTGCCTGGCATTCTTTAGTGTAGGCGGAACATATGCTTAGCACAACTTACACTGTCGCCTGTCACTTCATACATTAAGTCGCGGCCGATGTATGGACTCGCGCGCGAGAACGTAACATATCAGAATACTAAGAGGTAACATATGCTAGCCCGCCAGATAGGTTGAGATAGGTAATAATAGTTTAGGGCAATTTTGCTGTACGCAAAAATATATATTGCAGATGCTGGTAACTATGAGAATTTGCGCAACACACATAACGCAATTGGAAATAGGCCTTCCATCATATATGTATAAGTTAATACACCTTGGTGTCACCTCTATTTGTTTTATTACTCGTCCATTTTGAACCTTACAGCAAATTAAAAAAAAAACACTTTTTGAAGTCGGTCATGACTTCATAAGTATGTAAGCACATGTAAGCAATGGTATGGTCATTGGTTTAAAGACAGTGTCAAATTGGCATAATCAAAATTTGTTAAGTATTGAAAATTTCGCGTGTAAAATGTTCAGGCAATTTAAATTTCTGAGTCGGCTTACACCCTATGTAAATCAAAGGGCTGGTTTCCAAAACTTCGTGATGTCGGACCCATTAGCGCAGTTGGAGTCGGAGTGTGAGAAGTGCTGCTACAATCCAAGAGTACCGCCCCGCAAGGTCTGTGGTTGGGGTTGCAAATGGTATGAGTTGTATAGCTTTGCGTAGACTTAAGCTGTGAACCGAATTATAAATAGTTACCTACTTCAGCTTACTAAAGAAATCATCAAGGGCGATTTGACGGATTGTGTGAATACCATGGAGTTAATGTCTTGACAGAAGCCACTGAAAGTACCCAAAACAATTAATATACCCTACTTTTACCATTGGCATATACTACAGAGCTGAAGCAGCTAGGAACTTTTAGAAGTCCCACAAGGGCCTGTCTAAAAGTGGGCATCCATCTATTAATTAAAGGGGTAGATAGTCGCTAATAGATCCGTTTTGCTGTAGGTACATTTATTGACGCGTTATCTTGTACCTTGTACAACTAGCACATCATCCGTACTACTACCGCGGGTCTATAGCAAGTGTCGGTTTGTGTAAGTACCTACTTCAATTCAATGTAGTTGTCTACAATTATAACCTAATGTTTTACTTAGTCTACTTACAATCAATTTCAACATGTCAACGTATAGGTAACGATAGTTGGAGCGGGTAGCGACATCGGCCGGATCGTCTCGCTGTACCTGAAGCAGCAGCCACTGATCAAGACACTCGCATTGTACGACGATATACCAGCGAGGTACGTGCTGGGCGTCGCTAACGACTTGGCGCACATCGACACCAGCCCCGAGATCGAAGCGTATCAGGGAAAGGCGTTCCTTAAGGACGCTTTACATGTAAGATGGCTTAAATTCAAGGTAGGAGGCATAATACTTTTCATAAATGGTAATGCCGGACATTGATAATTGATAAGACTAGGTACGACTACGACTTAGTCGCACCAACTTTTGCGATGCGAAAGTCACACTGGCAGAGTCGCCATGTAGTGCTGGGTGTAAATTAATCAACTACTTGCATTAAATTACGAGTAGGTATGTATTATTATGCCTACGTGACACGAGCATGAGGTTTAGTTTATCGGCATCGATTTATTTTGTGAGGGTTTTGATTTCTATATACTTAGACTTTTGATTCGCAAAAAACAACTTTTGCTAGGATGCGGACGTAGTGCTGATATGTGGCGGCTGCTACGAGTTGCCCCCGTGCTGCAACGAGCCGGACCGCGAGCTGTTCTTCAAGAACATGCAGTTCGTGCGCACCACCACCATCGCCGTGGCGCAATTCTGCCCGTACGCCATCCTCGTCGTGCAGACGCCGCCGGTCGACTGCAACTACGCGCTGTGCGCATATGTTAGTCTGATTCTTCCACACTTTTAATATCAATTTCATAAATGGCTAAGCGTGCTTCTTAAAGGCTTAAAGCAATATACATATACAGGTCGTTGTATCACAGGTTCCGCCCCGCGCCCGTAAGTAAAGATGCTTTAACTTAAATATTTTTTTATTTTAAACAAAGTATCACCCAAGTGTCTCGATCGTGCTTTTTTAGAGATACTTTTGCTTATAAGTAAGTTTTCCATAGAACAGACATAATTTTTAAGAAAAAAATCAACTTCAATTGGCATTCCCGGTAAAAGTTAAATCTTGACCTTGAGTTTGTTTGAGTTTTGAGTTAACCAGTTTCGAGTACCTTCGAAAATTAAGGAGCTTTCTTAATGTGTCATGGCTTCCATCATCAAATCTCAAGTAACATCAAACAGAACTACCTTGTAGACATCCAAAGTCACAAACAGAATAACAATGTCTCAAATTCGATGACAGAGCTGGAAATTATCGAGCAGTTTCAATTTGCCATCCCTGATCTTCAACATCAGGTCCACTGCAGTGAAATGACGACTTCAGTAAGAAAATGCCCCAACTAATTATGAAAACCCTCCTAACACAATGAACGTGCCGTTAAAATTTGAGGGTTGTCTGAATTCCTCAAGAACTCCATCATCAAAGTAGAAATCAAACCAATATGATGAATGTCACAACTCGGATGATATGTAGAGCTAGGTTCACCGACCAGTTCCACTTTGCCATCCCTGGTTTTCATCATCAGGTCCACTCTACCAAAATTTTGGTCCCACCTCAAATAAATCTTCAAGTTACTCAAGGAAACCCTCATATCACAATGCATGTGCCATTAAAATTTAAGGAATTCACGCGATTCTTCGTGAATTCCACAATCAGAATAAAATTATAATCAAATGGGATAACCTTGAAGTTATTTCCTTACAAACAAAAGATGAATGTTTCAAATCGGATGATAGAGCTGGGAATTACCAAGCAGTTCCACTTTGCCATCATTTGTCATCATTTGTCTTTAATTGATGGTTTTTGTAAAGAAATGATTGAGTGTCTTAAGAAAACACACAAATCATCATTCATGTGCTTTTAAAATTTGAGGATTTCCCTCAACTCCTCATTGATCTTAACATCATAAATTAATTTTGAAAAAAATGACCAATCTGGAACTATATACTTTCAGATAAAAAAGAATTTTTAAAATAGGTTAGTATTGACGGAGTCTTGAGGTAACAAACATAAAAAAACGGACGAATTGAGAACCTCCCCTTTTTTGAAATTTTGACGTCGATTGACAAGTAGGTACTGATCAGAAGCATTTTGTTATCTTGTAGACACTGAAGGTTCTCCACAAGTATGACATGCGGAGAGTGATGGGTGTGAACTCGGTGAACGCCATGCGGGCCAACCAGCTGTACAGCTCCATGATGGGCGATGACCCCAGCAAGTCCACGGTGGCGGTGGTTGGCGGCTGCGGCCGCTGCACGCGCGTGCCCGTCTTCTCCGCCGCCAAACCTAACCCCTGTGACTGCAATGTGCCACAGGTACACAGATATCAATTCCATAAATACACTATTCCGAACAAAATCGATCAACAGTTCAGGATTGTTAATGTATTTGCATTCACGGCTCGCTCGCGACTGATAGTCCACAAAATCCATTGGTCTTAACCTTGCGTAACAGCCTTGCATAAGAAAACAGTAAGTAAACAAATTTAATTTTGCTGTGATGTAATTCGTTCCGATCAAAAGATTTTTGCACGTCATGCTTTTGGGTCCCTTGATGCGCTCAATATTTTCAATTAAAATTAAGGCACATTTTATTAATTATTTTTATTATACATTGAAACAGATGTCATATACTACAGCCGCGAAAGCAGGAGGTCGCTGGTTCGATCCCAGCCCTGCTCACCGGGGACCTTGGTCACTTTTTCTGTAGTAAGTATATGACATCTCTTTCAATTTATGCCTGCCCTGTTCCAATGTGTGCCTACTTAAAAAAACATGAATCAAAACATGTACTACAAATAATAAATGATTTAATTCATGCTTTACAATAATTATTTTCAATAATTAAGACTCAATATAAGGCCACTACCACTACCATGGAGCCTAGATGCGTCCACTGCTGGACACATACCTCTCATGCTCAAGAGAAATTAGGCTTTAGTCCACACGCTGGCTTATAGAGACTTCACATGTTTCACATGCTTCACACACCTTTGATTTCTTTGCTTATGCAGGTTTCCTTATGATGGCTTGTTTTTATTGAGATATCGAGAAACAACTGGTACGAGTTAGGGTGCACTCACAACTTCCAGATTGAAAGTCTTAAGTACCTACGGCAATTAAACACTTGCAGCTAAAACGAGCTTTGTTATATTGGTGCACAAATTACTATTTCAGTCCTCCGGCCGGTAAGCGCCACTTTACGCAAAACTAAATTGCCGCCTACCGGCTCCATCGGGCTGAAAAATAGTATACAAACCTCGGCCGTTAGATGGGAAAGCCTCGGATCAAATGTTCGTCGACCTCGGCTTCGCCTCGGTCGACAATTACATGGGATCCGAGCCATTTCCCACTAAAACGGCCTTGGTATGTAATCTACTATTGTGTCTATTGTTGAAATGCTGTCAGCGTGTATAATGTTGTAGAAAACGTTGAACTGCCTGAGCCGCCTCGTGCGCGAGGCCGACGACATCATCTGCAAGGTGAAGAGCAACAACGAGCAGGGGCATCTTTCCATCGGCTTCTCCACTGCCAGATTTGTCTTGAACGTCATGAAAGGTTTGATGTTTAACTAGCTTTCCGCCCGCGACTTCGACGCGGATAATACGGTTCCGCGTACAACGTGTCATGGCTTATTTTATCTTTTTTAAAGTGTGAATTGATATAAAGTGTACAAATAATCATTATCGCGCTCGTCAAAAAGTAAACGATACAACCTTATAAGTATTAAAAGATGTTGGCAACAGGCGGCCTTATAGCTAAAACACGATTCGTCTGTTCCAGACAATCTTCTGGTGTGTAGCAGAAATTACTAATTGAATGTATGGTGAACAGTTTTGAGGGACAAACCTTCCAGTATTTTTAAGATATCCATTTCAGTGGATGTAGATCAAATTCTGGTAGAAGCCGAGCACAAACAATAAGTAACTAGGGATGTTGCGGTGTATCGGCTTCGGTTTCCATATGCCGAAACTTTCGGTTGATTTCACACCTCCAGTTCCGGCTTCGGTTCCGATTGATTTCTAACGGAGGTTATACCGAAGCCAAAATGCAGTGGGCGCGGTGCTTTACCTTAATATGTTCACAGCTTGTGTTATTTAAATCTAGGAAACTTAGTATAGGCTAACTCTACAATGCCGCCAATTCTTTCCGTGTATTGTTATCGGGTATCGGGATTTATGCACTTATTCAATTATTTATTTATGCACTTTAATTTTGTATGTCTTTCCTTAACGTGGCAAACTAATACGTAATCATAAATCACCCTACACTACGTAAATCGAACAAACAGGAAGTGAATCAGCTTTTTTAACTTGAACAACTTATTTACTTTATTTAGTTACCCAATTGCTCGTTAGATTACCTACGCTGTTCCAAGCAGTCAAAATCCTGAATCGCGCCGCGCTATCAAGGTTTTTCCAGGGATAATGACCCCGGGTATTACTTAAATTATCAAGAAGGGTTGGTTGCGGTACAATCACATTCACAATTTTTTTGACAGCTTTACAATATAATCAATAATGTTAAATACTTACCTCAGTGGTTGGTCGCGGTCTATTCAAATTTCCAAACTCTTCCAGTACCTCCTCGTGCAACAAAACAAACAATTCGTGCAGCCCACAGAGAACAACACAGATCCTACCTCTACTGATGAGGACTCCGTCCGCGCGCTTTGAAACTTATACACCATTTGATTATATATAAAAAAAACGGAAATTAAAAAAAAAATATTTTTTGTTTTTAACATGTTCTTACAAGAATAAACTTTAATGTTGTATACAAATCATCCCAATATTTTGTCAAAATTACTGCGAAAATCCCTGTATTTGCAGTGTATTTTTATCAAAAAATATGCATTTTCAGAATCGAATTACATAGGTATCTGTTTAAATTATTGGAAATATGGGGCCAACATATCATCAACCCGAAAAAAAGTGTTTTCATATAATGTTAACATTGTACCAAGTTAAACTTTTGTCTCCGCGCGCTTTTCAGAAAAAACAACTGCCAGTAACTGTATAGTATAATTTTTAAGAAAAAAAAAAACCGACTTCATTTGGTTCCCGGTAAAAGTGAAATTTTGAATTTGTTTGAGTTAGCCAGTTTACTTCAAAAATATCCAATACACCGCACGTGTACGATTGAAAATTGAGGAGCTTTCTTAATGTCCCAGGGCTTCCATCATTACATGTGAAGTATAATCAAACGGAACTCCCTTGTAGACCTTTAAAACAAACAAAATAACAATATGTTAAATTGGATGACAGACTGTAAATTATCGAGCAGTTTCATTATGCCATCCCTGATTATCAACATCAGGTCCACTCCAGCAAAATGATGGCCACAGTAAGAAAATGCCTAAGCTAATTATGAAGACCCTCTAATCACAATGAACGTGCCGTTCAAATTTGAGGAGTTCTCTGAATTCCTCTAGAACTCCATCATCAGAATATAAATCAAATCAAAAAGATGAATTTCACAACTAGGATAATAAGTAGAGCTAGGTTTATTGACCAGTTCCACTTTTCCATCCCTGGTCTTCATCATCAGGTCCACTTCATCAAAATGTTGGCTCCCCCAAAACAATGTTTTAGTTACTTAAGGAAACCCTCAAATCAGAATACATGTGCCGTTAAAATTTGAGGAGTTCTCTCAATCCCTCATGAAGTCCATCATCAAAATAGAACTATAATGAAATAGGACTATCTGGAAGGTATTTCTTTACAAAGAAAAGATGAATGTCTCAAATCGAATGATAGAGCTGGGAATTACCAAGCAGTTCCACTTTGCCATCCTGGTCTTCATCATCAGGTCCACTCCACCAAATTATTAATGTTCGTATAGAAATGCTCGGGTGTCTTAAGAAACTACCCAAATCATCATGCATGTGCCTTTCAAATTTGAGGAGTTCCCTCAGTTCCTCATGGATCCCATCATCAGAAATTGATTTAAAAAAAAAACGGGACAAACCTGGAACCATCTATATACAAACAAAAAAATATTTTTTAAAATCGGATGATAGTCCTGGGAATTACCAAGCAGTTCCACTTTGCCATCCCTGGTCTTCATTATCAGATCCACTCCACCAAATTGATGATTTTCGTAAGGAAATGCTCGAGTTTCTTAAGAAATCACCCAAATCAGCATGCATGTGCCTTTCAAATTTGAGGAGTTCCCTCAGTTCCTCATGGATCCCATCATCAGAAATGGATTTTGAAAAAAAACGGGACCAACCTGGAACCATCTACTTTCAGAAAACAAAAAAAAATTCAAATCGGTTCAGTAATGACGGAGTTATGAGTTAAAAAATAAAAAAAAAAATCAGACGAATTGAGAACCTCCTCCTTTAGAAATATTGAAGTCGGTGGAAAAAAGTAAAAAACATTGAGTTTTACTTAAATTAGAAGCCGGCAAGTACAATACTAGGAAATGAGCTATCAAACATAGTTAACAAATTTCACATTTAGCTCACCGTTTTTACGTAGCACAACGTTTTTCCGTACAAACTTTATTGATGGCTTCTTAAAGTGGAGAATATGATTTTACAAACGAAATTCTTTGTTGTAATGGGCTTCTTTGAACTTTACCAGGACTATTTGAAGCAAATACACCTCTTGACAGTGCGCTAGTGGAGCAGGGTGATCCGACGAAGTGCTACGGCATGCGCGTCTGCGCCACCCCGGTCATGGTGGGGCCCGGAGGTGTCGTACAGTACACCATCCCCGAGCTGAGCGAAAACGAACAGCAGCTGCTTGCTGATGCCAAGTTAGTGATTATCCAAGTAGAGTGATCCGGGGATTTGCTACGGGTGGCGCGACTGCGCCACCCCCGTCACGGTGGAGCCCGGAGGCGTCAAACAGTACCCCATGCCTAAGCTAAGCGCAAACGATCAGCAGCTACTTGCTGATGCCCAGTTAGTGATTAGACAAGCAGAGTTATCCGGGGAAGTGCTTTGGGATGCGCGACTGCGCCCCCCTCCTCACGGTGGAGCTCGGAAGTGTTGAACAGAACACCATTCCCGAGCTGGACGCAAATGAACAGGTCGTTGATGCAAATTTAGTGACTACGGCTTGTTATATCTTAATTTTCTCTGCATGATCTTAGCCTACCAGTTTATTGAGAGCATGAACACAAGATGATAGGTAGTAGATATGGCTGCTACTCATTTAATTTTGGTATACGAGTGCGTGTGTTGCCGCCATTCTGTATGTAGCCAGGTATATGAGTATCGAAACGACATCACCCTGAATTTAATGTACCTACTTACTACTTATTCCGAAACATTTTAGAATTTCTGTTTTAACTACTTTCTTGGTTTACTAATGATTGGCCAAAAATAGTTTTAAAATTCATTTTTAGGGTTCCGTAGCCTAAATGCCAAAAAAGGAACCCTTATACAGGGTGTTTCAATGAACGTAATACAAAACATGTTTTTCCAGGTTTTTCAAACTCGTCTTCCTATTGCTAAAACACTATGTTAGGTCGCGTGTTGTTAAACTATTTAATAATCATTACTATCATTGTTTTCCTAAATCCTGTTATTTTGATCACATCATAGTGTTTCGTCCAGTCCGCCTGTCCGTCCGTCCGATAGTTAATCATGTAGTAATGATATTATAGATAAAATATGCTTAGGGGGTGCGCCCCATGCCCATACATGTAACTGAATGTGATTTTTTTAGTGTACTTGTGGCACATCATCGGATAGGCCTTTAGAAATAACTTAAATGTTTTTTTTAACAAGAATTTGATTAATCAAATATTTTAGGAAATAATCGCTCTAAAAAAGTGTCCCCCTCCTCTTTTACTTTTGAACGGGAGTTCCAAGAAATGTGAAAAAAATCAGAAAGATAGGATATAAGACAAACTTACGACAAAAATTATTTTGAACAAATTAGGTCAAGCCGTTTTTGAGTTTTTGACAAAAAACTATTTATTACAGAAGGACGTAAGTGCCTTGATATTTAGAAGCACTTACACCTTTTTGCTTGCACAATTTTTTCATCGTGTGACCGTATGGAACCCTCAATTATGCGTGGACGGCGTGGTCCGACACGCACTTGGCTGTTTTTTTTTTAATTTGTGGGTAGTTTACTAAGGGCTAGTTGCACCACGCAGTCAGCCAACTTACCCGGAGTTAAGCGTAGCAAGTGGCACTAATCATATCATCATCATCATCATATCAGCCATAAGACATCCACTGCTGAACATAGGCCTCCCCTTTGGACCTCCATATGTACCGCTTGGAAGCGACCTGCATCAAGCGTCTCCCTTCGACCTTCATAAGGTCATCTGTGCATCTTGTGGGTGGACGTCCTACGCTGCGTTTGCCAAGCCGTGGTCTCCACTCTGCGTGCAATGTGGCCTGCCCATTGCCACTTCAGCTTGCTAATCCGAAGGGCTATGTCGGTAACTTTAGTTCGTCTACGGACGGATCTCCTCATTTCTGATTCGATCACGTAGAGAAACTCCGAGCATAACCCTCTCCATAGCTCGCTGAGCGACTTTGAGTTTTGAGATGAGGCCGATAGTGAAGGACCACGTTTCGGCGCCGTAAGTCATCACTGGTATCACACATTGATTGAAAACTTTCATCTTGAGGCACTGAGGTATGTCGGACGAAAAGACATTGCGTAGTTTCCCGAACGCTGCCCAACCGAGTTATATTCGGCGGCGGTTGACCTCTTTCTCGAAGTTGGACCTAGGTGGATGTACGAGTCAACAACTTCGAGAACCGAGCTTTCAATAGAGGCTGGGATAGGCGTAACATTGGCATTTGACATAATTTTCGTCTTGTCCATGTTCATTTTCAAGCCTACCCGTTGAGAAACTCGGTTGAGGTCATCGAGCATCGTGCTGAGTTCTCTCATCGACTTTCCCATGACTACAATGTCGTTGGCAAATCGAAGGTGAGTGATGTATTCGCCGTTTATGTTGATGCCAAGTCCTTGCCATTCCAAGAGCTTTAAGGCGTCTACAATTGCTGCAGTAAACGGTTTGGAGAGATAACGTCTCCCTGCCTTACGCCTCTTCGAAACGTGACGCAAGTGGCACTAAGCATCAGTAAAAATAAATATTAATCATTTTTAAATCTATGCTTCAAGCTGTATGTGCGAAGTGACAATTTGAAGAAACATATGTTTTTGGAATATACCTAATATGAAACAAAATAAAACCTATTCATAACAAACATTTGCCTCACAAAAACTTAACAAAATCAAATTATACCGAATGATGATTTGACCAAATGGTAGTAACATTGCGAAATGTGATTTTGCTAAACGTGGATTTGGGAAATGAAACTATGTATTGCGAAATGATTCTTGGGAAGTGAAATTTTGCGAAACCTTTTTTGGCGAATAAATACCTACTTTTGTGCCTGTTTTTATTTTTATCTACAGGTGTGACTTGGAAGACATGTTGAATCTCGGCCGATGTTATGCTACCGGAGAAGAGTACACGTTGCATCCTTGCAGATACTACGAAACCGAGCCGTGCCCACCAGCGTGTCCAGAATCCGACGTGAGAAAAAAATCTAAGTAAAATCAGACTCCGAAAATGTGATTTGACAGCTGCAGGAAGGTATCCGAGGTATTAACTGGCTCGATTTTGAACCTACTTGATATGTTTAATAAAAAAAGGTACTTACATTACTTTAGGTATATAAATGAAACACTTTTAAGGGGATTATACTAAATATAAATTATTCAATGAACTTTTGTTATCAACTAGCATTTATTTTTAAATAAAAAGCTTACATTAAATTGTTTCTTGTTTAATCAACCTACACCTAATTGAAGTGAACATGAAATTCATATGAAAATACACACATTTGGCCAGCATTAATTTGAAGCACTTGAGCAGCAGGGATGATAAATGATAAATATCTTTTTTTTTATTAAGGCACATTACAATGCACTTACCAGAGGCGTTCAAAAAATAATCGGCACGACTATGAAAACTCGAAGTTACTTGAATCATAAATGTTTACTATGAAATATACTTCTTTTCTATTTGAAGAGCATACATTTTACGTTCAAATCATGTCCACTAACTCCATAAAAAAATCTCATGTAGGTCGAAATATGCCCTTTTATTTACTTCATCGTCAGTACAGCAATATCATTGTAGAATTTCGGTATTCAAAGAACGAGATTTTATTGTCATACCTATGCTTCGGCTTGATTTCACAATGGGCGAGTTACTGCCTCGAGCTTAAAATCTTGTGCAGCTTCCTTGGTCATCTGTAAGGACTGAGGAGCGGAATCAACATCATTTTTATTTTATTTTATTGAAGACTTTTTTGACATCAACCTTTGTCTGCTATAGGATTATCTTACATCGACCTGTTTTGGTTTTTTTCCATGTTTTTGCGGTCTATGTCTACAAAATGTACAGTCGCCATCAGATATATCGTAGCGGGCGAGGTCCTCAAATACTTCTGAGCAGGGTTAAATTTCAATAAATGATTTACAATAGATCCGCCAATAACATCTGAGCACTAAATATTTTCATAAATATAGGAGCAGCAATTTTTCAGTAAGTTCTGAACACACAGCGAGAAAAAATATCTGAACGTTTAAATCGTCATAGGTATCTAAGCAAGAGAAGTGGTCACAAATATCTGAACATTGAAGGAAAATATACCTTAAGTCAGTAGTTTTCAATTCAAAATACCTTCGACACATTTTGTGTGCACATGTTTAAATTTGAGATGACGTTTTCGACACATAATTATTGCGTATTTATTGTGCTAGTTGGATTAGAACCTACTCGGTATTATCTTTCTGCGAACTCAAATTAGATATATACTCGTACTTATAACCATACGTCGTTATCGCGGGTACAATAACCAACTAGATAAAGAGCACATATAACAGAATGTCTATTTGGTAGAAGCGGGCATATTCTGCCTACAGCTACTAAGCATCTAAGAAGCTTTCTACACGTGGAGCTCCCCGCGATAACGACGTGTGCTTAATAACATTTAAGTTTTTATTCGTTTCAATTCTATATCGATGAAATGACATTGACAACATTGACAACAGGCAACGGTTGCAATTTGCAGTTACTTATTTGAATTACAATTTTGACAAAATTGTTTTTATGGACGAAAAACTATTCCGTTCATCAGCACACGTCGTTATCGCGGGTGCAAAAACGATTTGACAGTACAGGAAGATTATGAAAAACAAGCATTAACAGACTCGAAATTCATTTTGAGGAACATCTATGCCTACTTGTACGAGTTAAAAACTTATCAACATTAGGTTTTCTAATACCCAACCTCCATACTTGACTTGAGTATCAATACATACTTAAATAGATTAATTATACAGTCGCAATGCAAACTCTTTAGTCTTTTTTCCTTTTTAAAGACCGTTTTTGGACTACTTGTATAACTCAAAAACTTTAACTATGTTGTTTTTGTAAAAATGCCTTCGATTATTATAGATCTTTTCTAGCGAAAACTCTCCAGCTCCACGTGTAGAAAGCTTCTTAGATGCTTAGTAGCTGTAGGCAGAATATGCCCGCTTCTACCAAATAGACATTCTGTTATATGTGCTCTTTATCTAGTTGGTTACAGTACCCGCGATAACGACGTATGTTCATCAGATAATGGCAGCATGAGTTTATGGAGACCAGACATTACCCGATATTTGGAGCATAATGTGGTACCTAATCGCCAGAGTGGGGTATTACGATAGGGTTTTGGTGCTGGATGTGTAAAGATGGCCCGGGGAGTTGGTAGAAATTAAAGGACGAATGAATGCGCTGGACTACAAAATATACTTGAAGAGTCATTCCTCCCAACTGCCAACGTATTTTATCCTAATGAGCACATCACGTCCATGTAAGACAACAGGTTGGTGCATAACGCTCGGCTTGTTCAGGCATGGCTTCATGAGCAACTAAACGTGGTCACTAGAGTTAAAATGCCTGCCAAGAGTCCTGACCTTAACCCAATTGAAAATGTATGGGTCAAAATGGTGCAGGAGAGGAACGGAGAAGAGTGTCGCGCAAAGAACGCCGGACGCTTTAAGGCTTTTGGCGTCTGGGAGTCGTTCAGAGGACGTACTTACCATATGTGAGAATTTGGTGGGGCCAATGCGAAGACGATTGCAGGCTGTCTTAAACGCAGAAGGAGAATACATTTTTGTTGTGAAGTATGTTGTTATATTTTTGCTTGTGGTAAAGCATATAACTCTAGGTTATTTTACACTTTCGCAGTCCAGTGCCCCACGTATGGATCACAACATATTTAAGTGGTTTTCAAAAATAAATAATTAACAATTATATTTTACGTTTGAATTCACCTTACTCATAATGCTGAAAATTGACTATTATCATTTATTTTTTACATTGATTACACAAATAATGATGCGTAATCAATGATAATCAATCGTCTTTCGGCTGAGATGATGATGATGATGATGTATTAGAACTTGCTCTGTCAAGAAAGTACGATAAGTATATAATATGTGAAATAAATTACAACAGTAAAGTTGTAATTTCATCAACGAAAACGTGCTTATATTACCAACAAAAAGTAAAAAAAAGGTATGCTGGCCAAGATTTGAACCCGGACTACTAAGCTTTGCTACATTTTCTTATGATCAATTTGGCTATTTCAACATCTCCATGAGCTGCCGAAAATTAAATACTCATACGTAGAACGAGTTCACCTGTCAATGCTCTCAAGTTTTATGGGACATTTGGGTAATCGAACGACACGAGCTGGCAACGTGCAACGTCCTTGAAAAGGGACACACATATTTTTTGACGTTTCAGTACTCTTCTCGTGGATTGACAAATTTTAAAGTTCGAATTTGCTTCAATCAATTCAAGCTTGCTATTATTACTTGACTACAATGACATACTTCGAGGTAACGGCGTAAGGTACATTTTTCTTCTATGTTCAGATATTTGTGACCACTTCTCTTGCTTAGATACCTTTGACGATTTAAACATTCAGATATTTTTTTCTCGCTGTGTGTTCAGAACTTACTGAAAAATTGCTGCTCCTATATTTATGAAAAAATTGAGTGCTCAGATGTTATTGTCGGATCTATTGTCACAGAATAAATAATAGTACAAGTACAGAAGACCCTCTGTTTTGATGTTCACGAATGCCGCCTTTTTACGTGCCTATTAATTATTATTAGCACGGACCGCACGCGAGCCGCGCTGTCATTGAGTTCTATTGCCCGGCGCGAAGGTCGATATTACTCCGCACCTCGCCAAAGATAGGGTTGTCATTTTTTTGAACGACGTCGGTGGCAAACAAGCATACGGTGCCTCGGCGACAATAAGATATTTCAATGTACATATCACCTACGCATCTTGTACCTACCCTTGATCCAATAATATACACACACAGAATACGCGAATTATAAATATTAAATAGCACGCGTGGTATATCTACATGCATAAATTATTACACTTAGCAGCTACTTAGGTAAATAACACCGAAAACATAACAGGCGTGTGACCGCAAACCGTAACGAAGATCGTAAAGTCTATCTCCATCTCTGTCACACTTACTATTCGAGTCACAGAGACGGAGATAGACTTAGATAGATAGGCACCGCGGAGATAGAAAAACAGGTAGGTATTCTCACAGACACTATCATAGAATGCTACCACCATGCATGTCCCCTATCTACTCCCACAGCCGAAAGCGGCAGGAACACCAGCTGGTGGGGCCCTGAGCTGGAGAGACTTAGGACTAAGATGAGGAGACAATTTAACAGAGCGATGAATACTGGAAGCGACCTAGACTGGGACAGCTATAAAAACACCAAGTCTAAGTACAAGAAACGTCTCAGGTACAGAAGAACGAACTCGTGGCGCAGCTTCTGCACCAACATTGAGACCACTATACAGGCCAATAGGGTAAGGAAGATTCTCTCTAACAACTCAACCATATCCCTAGGATCCATACGTAAACCCGATGACACCCTCTCCACCTCAAGGGAAGAGGCAGAAAGTATTCTGGTACAAACGCACTTCCCGGACTGCGAGATACTGAACGCGGTAAGTTGGAGAGAGGTAGATACCGCTCCTACGGAGGATGAGTGGCAACAGACATGCGAGGTTATCACCCCGCAGCGCACGCACTGGGCAATAAACAGCTTTGACTCGTACAAATCGCCGGGCCTGGACGGGATCTTCCCAGCGCTACTGAAGTGGGGGCAGGAGGATCTCGCCCTCAGGCTCAACAACGTCTTGCGCGCCTGTCTGGCCCACAGGCATATGTGCCTAGCACTGGCATATGTGCCTAGACGCTGGAGAGAAGTCAAGGTTATCTTCATACCAAAACCAGGTAAAAGTGACTACTCGGACCCCAAATCTTTCAGACCCATCAGCCTCACCTCCTTCTTGTTAAAAACACTAGAAAGGATGTGCGATAGGTACCTGAGAGAGAAGGTGTTAACCGAGGTACCCCTACACCCGAACCAACATGCCTACAGCCCCGGCAAATCAACGGAATCAGCACTTCACGCAGTTGTAAGTAAGATTGAAGTAGCGATCAAAAGCAGGTCTATGTGCCTGGGCACCTTCATAGACATCGAAGGAGCCTTCGACAAGACCAGGTTCACCAGCATAACTGCAGCACTGACAAAGCATGGGGTAAGTGCAGTTATGGTTAATTGGATAAATAACATGTTGAGCCAGAGAGTTATCAGACTCGGGACCGACGAAAAACAACAGGCGCTGGTGGCGAAAGGTTGCCCGCAGGGGGGAGTCCTATCGCCACTGCTATGGAACTTAGTGGTGAATGACCTGATCACCAAGCTGAACAACAATCACCATTACACGATCGGCTATGCTGACGATATAGTGATACTTACGAGCGGCAATCACACAGGTACGATATGTGATGTCACCCGCTCTGCACTAGCCATCGTGGAACGCTGGTGCACCGCAAACGAGCTTACAGTTAATCCCAGGAAGACTGAACTAGTACTGTTCACCAACAAACGACAACTGGGCAACTTTCGGCTGCCCAAACTGTTCAATACAGAACTCCAACTAGCAACTGAAGTAAAATACCTGGGAGTACTACTTGACAGTAAGTTGAATTGGAGCAATCATGTTAACAACAAAATTGAAAAAGCTACAATCGCATTCTGGCAGTGTCGTAGAATGGTAGGTAAGACCTGGGGACTTTCCCCGAAAATCACTCTATGGCTATACCAGGCTGTAATAAGGCCTATAATAAGCTATGGTGCGATAGTCTGGTGGCCACGAACCAGGCTGTCCACGGTGGAGGCCAAACTACAAAGACTGCAGAGATTGGCCTGTATGGCGGCCACGGGATGCATGCGGACAACACCAACCGCTGCCCTGGAAGCCCTACTGTGCCTCCCGCCGCTACACCTCCTTATACAACAGGAGGCACTGGCCGCGGCGGTACGTCTTAAGAAGATGAACCTCTGGAGACTGCCTCGGGTACCCCACACCGAAATCCTCTACGAGGCTATAGGTAAGGAGCCGCTCATAGAGGCAGCAACTGATAAGATACCCAGGCAATACATATTCGATAAGAAATACAAGATACAATTACATGAAGACCCCCGGGAAGGCCTCAACCCAAGGGAGCTGAGAATCTTCACGGACGGATCAAAGACAAGGTCGGGCACTGGCTCAGGAGTATTCTCTGAGGACCTAAATATACACATCTCTACACCACTAGGTGCACATAACACTGTCTTCCAGGCGGAGTGTTTGGGCATTATACTGGCAGCACACGCAATCGTCGCAAGGAAGGTAACGGATTTCCCAATCCGCATACTCTCTGACAGTCGATCAGTACTACAGGCCCTACAAGGCTACACTTTAACCTCGGGACTAGTCCACGAGTGCCACACAATCCTGTCGGAGGTATGTAAGAACAATCACGTAACTCTACAATGGATCAAGGGGCACAGCAACTCGCGAGGGAACGATGCAGCAGACATATTGGCGAGGGAAGGTTCGGAGACGGTCGTGGTAGGACCAGAACCGATCATACCCCTGCCATTCGCCTGGCTGCGGAGCACTCTCCAACAAGACACCAGGGTAAAACACCAACTATACTGGTCTAACATAGGAACCTGCAGGCAAACAAGGTTAGCCCTCCCGACAATCACCCCCGGGCTGTCGCGGAGGCTGAGACAGCTGAAAAGGCCCCAGCTCCGTCTCCTGACTGGGGCCATAACAGGTCATGCCTTATTCAACAAACACTTGCATACTTTGCGTGTTACAGACAGCGCACTCTGCAGGGCCTGCTTGGAGGCAGAAGAAACAGCCGCCCACGTCATCATCGAATGCACTGGGGTGGCAAACTACCGGGCAAAATACCTCGGTACACCGAGGTCTCTCCCGGAAGTCGTCGGCAACATCAAGGGTCTGCTAGGCTTCCTGGAAGAGCTGGGTTGGCAGGAGTAGTGCCGGCAACCCACCACGCAAAATAGGCGCATCATTTGACGTCGAGTTGCGGAAACTAGCCCGCGTATACCTATACCTATACCTATACGGCACAGAATACATATCAGTACAAGTACAAAAATCCCTCTCCAACAACTCGTTTAAAGAAATAACGACTCATGTTACGATAATACTATGTTAAATAAAATTCCGACCGCGCAACGCTGAATGCCTACAATTATATTCACGTAAAGTGCGCTCTCTTTCTATCGCGTAACTCGTTCCTTTTATGATGATATCAATGTTGTCTTCTTTTAATATAATCTTAATACTTAGTTACTACCTTTTTATATTGCTCTACTTTAGCTCGAATAAACCTAAGATATGTCTAAGTGGTATGTAGGTTTAATTCTAATAAATTTGCGTGCAACTAGTTAGGCATAGGTGCTTACTTAGATAGGTACCTTAATTGAAACAGGCCTGATGAACCTACCCAAAGGCCTTGAATAATTCCGCCCTTTAGTTATTTTAATATAAATAAAATTCTGTGACGGCGGTCGAATCAGTACGTAGGTATGCGACGAACAACTCTCGCGCGTGCGTCACCGCTCGCCCGTGAGTCCCTACTGATTTTGCCCCTAGCAAGGGGTACTTACAGTTCGATACCTACACGCGCGAGTGGGACAGGCCTGCTATTGTAAAGAATTTATTGAAATTTAACCCTGCTCAGAAGTATTTGAGGACCTCGCCCGCTACGATATATCTGATGGCGACTGTACCGATTTGTAGAAAAAAATGTTTTTAAGAATAAAAAGTACCTACCACCTTCAACTTTAGCAGGATACCTACTTGTATAAAAAAAATTCATTAATACCTATCATTTTTATTCTAAACAATCATAATGATCGTTTCGATTATATTGTAATTTTTTAACGGGTTTCCACGATATACACAACAGTCGTTTGTCTACTCCAGCACTTCTATCTGTCAATTAGATGACTGACAGCGATATTTAAAAAGTATTCATTTAATCATTATAACGTTGTCTATGGTATTCCATAAGAACACTGCTCCTTTGGATTTTCATACAATATATGAGCACAGAATAAATAATAGTACAAGTACAGAAGACCCTCTGTTTTGATGTTCACGAATGCCGCCTTTTTACGTGCCTATTAATTATTATTAGCACGGACCGCACGCGAGCCGCGCCGTCATTGAGTTCTATTGCCCGGCGCGAAGCGAAGGTCAATATTACTCCGCACCTTGCCGAAGATAGGGTTGTCATTTTTTTTAAACGACGTCGGTGGCAAACAAGCTTACGGTCCGCCTGATCGTAAGCGGATACGGTAGCTTTGCACTATTATCTATTCTGTGGCGCAAGCATCGACTATGTCAGAAACGAATACGCGAATTACTACTACTACTAGTTACTACTTACTAGTTTTGTTTTACTAGCTGTTGGATCTCCTTGAATAAATAATAATAATAATAATAAACATATTGTAAAAACCTAACTTAAGAATGAAAATAAATAAAGGGAATAATAATAATAAATAAATAATAATTATAAATTTAATAAGATAGCACGCGCGTGGTATATCTACATGCCACATGCATAAATTATTACACTTAGCAGCTACCTAGGTAAATAACACCGAAAACATAACAGGCGTGTGACCGCGAACCGTAACAAAGATCGTAAAGTTTATCCCCGTCTCTGTCGCACTTACTATTCGAGTGCCGCCGGCATGTAATACTAATAATTTCATGCAGATCGGCGGAGTGAACCCCCCCTGCTTTTAGTTATTTTAATATAAATTCTGTGACAGCGATCGAATCAGAAGGCCTTGTCGCGACGAACGCGAATGTAAAGCAACCTTAATGCCGCAACGCTATTTGCGTGCGGCAACACTGAGAAGCACTCTGGTGGAGTCGTGGTAAGTTACGACACATTGTAAACAGCGAACTTAAAAAACATGGAAGACTAATAAGCTCTAAATAATGACCCCACAAAACGCACGCCACGCGAGGCGGGGCTTACACAGGCACGCCAGCGTGCTCTTTAGTATACAAATGGCCGTCAGCGATGTGGTCAGTTTGACAGATAGCGTAAAATTTTATAATATATAATAAAAATACCCTGTTGCGCTGTGAAATGGTGTCGAAGTACGGCAGCGGATGCAATGTTGTCCCAGGCCCTTTGCATCTCTGGTTTGGAGGGAATATTTTGGCTCGGTCCAGCTAGCCATCATGCGTTCGTAGCTTCATCCAGGCATGCAATATCACAGTTTGTAGCCGGAGTGGCTTTCAAGATATTACCTGTGAGATTGGCAGTGCTGTGGATTGAAGCTAGGAACGCCGGTAGAGCTATAGTAGAAATTTTGCGGGTACCCAAGCGCTGTACCCAGCGAACTTAAAAAACATGGAAGACTAATAAGCTCTAAATAATGACCCCACAAAACGCACGCCACGCGAGGCGGGGCTTACACAGGCACGCCAGCGTGCTCTTTAGTATACAAATGGCCGTCAGCGATGTGGTCAGTTTGACAGATAGCGTAAAATTTTATAATATATAATAAAAATACCCTGTTGCGCTGTGAAATGGTGTCGAAGTCGCACGGATAAACACCACAAAAAAGATGGCATTACTTTTCATCTGTAAGTAGTTATTTTACATATTATTTTAAATTTCTTTGATCCGGGACAATTTTATATGGGGATGGTGTTATGCCAACTTTTGGACAACCATTGAAATTATAATACAGGGATATATATTTTATTATAATTAAATTAGTTACACTCCCGACGTATCAAACAAGTGAAATAAATAGTGTATTAGTGTAATCAGAATTTATATTTTTATGATTAAATATCAACATAGGTATTTTTCCAGATTTCCGACCAACCCTTATATAAGGAAAATGTGGACCAATGCCGTTAGATTAGAAAGGCATGATCGAACATGGCAACCGACCAAATCCACAAATATTTGTTGTATACATTTCGACGAGGACGACATATACTTAACAAATAAAGGATTAACAAATTTAAAAAAGGGGTCCAATCCCAATTTGTACGGTATGTTTAAAAAAAAACATATTATACAACAATACGGAATACCTCAAGGGCTCAGCTAGGGCTTTAAATAACCGGACTCCAAGTTTAAGTTTTAGGTATAGATAGTGTAGTGAAAGTCTTAGATAATTTTATAACATCCATTTTATAAATATGTGAAAATGTTAATGGGAAGTATTTTTTCATACCTTTTCCAGAATGAAATATTTGCGTAATCATAGTTATTATTTTCTTTGGTTGACGCGTTTATTTTCATTCATATATTGCTTATGTCAATTGAATTATGCTGTTCAAGGCTTAACATATTTAACGACAGCAAGGGGCATTAAAATACGTGTCTAAGGGTTCTTATAATTGCCTGTAACTTCATGGACAAAAAAAATCTCTTTTTTTATCTGATATATTTATGTGACTTAACACACCCACCTATGAATTTAAGAGTACGTTTGACCATATACCAGGTTATGAAAATGAGATCGCGAATAATTAGCACGGTTGCGGTATTATAGACGTTACAATATTATTCATATTAATTACATATATTAATAATCCTACAGTAAACCAACGAGATCAATAAAGTAAGTTATCTTTGTTTACTGAAAATTTGATTAAAATTTATCACAACAAAAATATATCATGTTAAACTTGCTCTTTATTGCATTACACCGTCTACTAACAATACGTTTCCAATGTCACAGTTGTTGTGTCATCTATAAGTGTCAGCGCTCAGACCAATCCCACCGCACCATATTGACGTTGACCAATGATATTTTGGGATATTTGAGTTATTAAAACCGACTGAAAATTTTGACGAGTTTGATTGGCAGCGTAGCGTGCATGCGCATATCGAGTGTTTACCCCGTTTTATGTTGACAATTTGTTTGAAGCTCCTCTTCCATGTTTTTTAAGTTCGCTGATTGTAAACCATAGTGCACAAAAAGTAAGATGGCGATTATCCGAATAGTAGGCGCGAACGCGCGAGTTATAGAAAGTGTGTTAAATACGTATCGAGGCGAGCTCCGGGGACTTCTAGGAGATTCCGGAGTCGTCTAAAGCTAAGTATCTAAGTATATAAGTATTAGTTACTTGGTGAGGACTCAAAATATGGTGATATGACATTCTTGCAATCTATAATGTATTATCTATTTAACATCTATTATACGAGTAATGACAAGACAGTAAATTACGATAGGTTCAGGGTGCCACGGTCTCTGCCGTGGACGCTGAACTTATAAGAGCTATTTTATTAGAGACCATCTTAGGTAAGGCAGAAAAGGTCACTTGGCGACGTCTGGCGTGGCGTGGGGTGTCGGAGTTGCGGCAGTTTGTCCCGGCGCAGGCGTCGTGTCTCTTGTATTGTCTCTTGTGTCGACTGACCTGCTTGCAGCGGGACGTATCGGTGTGTGACGGTAGGTGCCCGCGGCTCGCAGGGGTCAGGCCGGCGGCGACGGCTGCACGGTAATTGGAGTGCAGCGTAGTATGGCGCTGGGTACTCCGACAGGGCTCGGATTCGGACCTGTCGGCGGCGACGGCCGCTAGCCGGGCTACATATGGTAGTCCGGCCCGTGGCGACGGCCATGTTGATGGGGGTGCGACCATGTACACCAGGTAACCCATCAGGCTCGGCGTATTCGCCGGAGCCATGATCATGTGCTTGATCCTTCATCTGGCCGGGTAAGATGGGTCTCATGTGTAATGTGTGTAATCGTGTACCGTATTAGGGTAACGTATTAGGGTAGGGTAGGGGGATTGAAGAATATCTGCAGGTTAGCCGGGAAGTCCAGGATATGAGGAGATCAAAGAAACACGTCCGTTCGGTATTCCATTTAATCGGGTGACGAAACCAAATGTGAATCTACCCTATATTGTAGAAGCATAAGTCTACCCACATATATTACACCTCCACCCTTAATTACTAATACAGCTGTTTATTGATTAAGTATTTGAATACAATGCTAATTACATTATTGCCTAAAATTAATGTTCTTATAGTATATTAACCTAATCTATTTCAAACCCATATCTCAGCACGGGTTTACGTATGCGCTTTGGCCGGTCCGCCGGGGACGCGGTATCTATGTGAGTACCCTCTGTACCCAGAGGCACCACCTCCTCTGACGTTAGAGGTGTTTCCTCCACGTCGGGTTCCACCAAACTTTCCGGCGCGTGCGGAGACTGAGTGGCATCAGTCTCACTGACTGCAGATACCTCGCCTGGCGCCACCTCTGACACAGCTGGCAAGGTCACCGAATAACTACTACGCCTTTTTTTAATTTGATCTATATGTCTTTTTAGTTGTGGACCACCTTCCCTGCCTATAACGAAATTCCGAGAGCCCACTTTTTCCTTAACCTGGCCACTTAACCAGCTTCCCCCCGCGTGATCCTTTGCCCACACTGAATCGCCTACCTTAATCTCCCTGGTTGTTCCCCCCGCGTGGGCTACTTGTTTATCCTGAGCCTGTTGTACTCGAGATTCGACTTGCCTAGTTCCGTTCAGCAAATCCAACCTCGACCGCAGCCGTCGGCGCTGTAACAACATGGCGGGAGCCGATCCAGTAGAACTATGTTCCACGTTCCTATACATCATCAGGTACGCTTGAAGAGCTTCGTCTATATCACTACCATCACGAAGTGCCTTTTTGATGGCTCTCTTGCATAACTTAACCGCATTTTCTGCAGCGCCATTTGAAGCTGGGTGATACGCTGGCGTAAATGTAATTTTAACGCCATTTATCGCCATAAAATGCGCGTATTCCTTAGAAGTAAACGGAGGGCCGTTGTCGGATACCACTTCCAATGGCAATCCAAAACGGGCAAATGTTTCACGTAATGGTTTTATGACTGCCGTGGCTGTGGTCTTCGGCATTTTAAAAATTTCTAACCACTTCGTCGACGAATCTATAATAACTAAAAACGTTTGACCATGAAAAGGACCCAGAAAATCGATATGTAACCGCGACCAGGGCTCCGGGTTATATGGCCACGGTTGTGGCGGAGCGCGCGGCGGCGCGGCGCCCTCTAACGCGCATGTAGTGCACCCCTTGCATAACTTCTCGATATCGCTATCTATTCCGGGCCACCACATCACGCTACGAGCGACACTCTTCATTTTAACGATACCTAAATGACCGACGTGTAATTCTTTGAGTAAATGGTCTCTTAAAGCCTTGGGTACTACTAGCCGATAACCCCAAATTATACAACCTCGATCTATATACAATTCATTGCGTCGCAAATAATACGGCTTGACAGCCTCATCATCACAGCCGTTAGGCCATCCGGACAGCAAAAACAAGAATATTTTCTTTAGCACTTCATCCTTACTTACATGATCTTGTACCATTTTCCGCGTAATTGGTAGGAAATTCTGAATGAAATTTAAATATGTGATCTCCTTACGCTGGCTTTTTTCCCTGTCTACAGGCAAGCGCGATAAAGCGTCCGCGGCATTCCGTTCACTACGCACATACTCGATGGTGTAATCATAACCTGCTAAGATGACGGCCCACCTTTGCATTCGACTTGCAGCCATGACTGGCACTCCCGTTTTATCGCCGAAAATTGTCACCAATGGCTTGTGATCGGTTCTGAGAATAAACTTCCTACCATACAAGTATTGGTGAAATTTCCGGACTCCGTAAATTATCGAAAGTGCCTCACGATCAATTTGCGAATATGACTTTTCTGCGGAGTTAAGTACTCGCGACGCGTACGCTATCGGCCGCTCGTTGACGCCCGCATCGCCCGCGCCGGGCACGAGGTGCGAGATCACCGCGCCCACCCCTACGCTGCTCGCGTCCGTTGTCAAAATCAGAGGGAGGTCTGGCGAATAGTGCGCTAATATATCGCTAGAAATCAACATACTCTTCACCTTACTAAACGCACACTCGCATGCTTCACTCCACTCATACTTCACATCCTTCCGCAATAGTGCATACAGCGGCGCGAGTATAGTGCTTATATTCGGCACGAACTTTGCATAATACATGACTAGGCCTAAGAATGATCGTAACTCCGCCACGTTCCTTGGCGCCGGTACTTTCTTGATCGCTTTAATTTTCTCAGGACACGTATGAACGCCTTGTTTACTTATAACAAATCCGAGGTAAGTTACCGAGTCCGCAAAAAACGTACATTTATCTTTTTTAACTCGAAGGCCATATTTCCTTAACCTTTCAAAGACTTCATGCAGCGTGTCTATGTGCGACCGGTCATCGACCCCCGTAATAATCAAATCGTCCAAAAACACACCTACTCGTGGCATATCCGCAAACAATTGCTCGAGTTTTCTCTGAAAAATACCGGGACTAGACGCAAGCCCATATATCAATCTATTATACATAAATAAACCCTTATGGGTGTTAATTACCGTGTATTTCTTAGACTCATCCAATTCAAATTGAGCGTAAGCTTGTGAAAGATCTAATTTAGTAAACTTATCTCCGCCGTGCAATTTAGTAAGCAAATCTTCGACTTTCGGTAAAGGATAGTGGTCCACTTCTAAACATTTATTTAACGTTAATTTAAAATCCGCACATACCCTTATAGTGCCATCTTTCTTAATAACCGGCACTATAGGCGTGGCCCAGTCGGAGGTGGCAACAGGCGTGATGACGTTGTCGCGCGTCAGCTGGTCCAGCGCGCGCTCCACCGGTTCGCGCAGCGCGTACGCCAGCGGGCGCGCGCGCAGGAACACCGGCCGCGCGTCCGGCCGCAGGCGGAACCCGACCGTCCCCCCGGTGAACCGGCCCAAGCCCTCCGCAAACACCTCACAGTATCTGGAACTAAATTCCGTTTCATTAAATAACATATTTACATCACTCCTTATTTTTTTACATTCGAAGTCAGACATATCTAATATGTCCAATTCCTTTAACCAACGCCTTCCTATCAGGCTAGTTTTACCGCCGTCAATAATATACAAGTCTAAATCTTTACAAACTCCATTACATTGCACTTTAGGCGTTATCTTACCTACTAACGGTACGTAAAGGAAATAAAATTTTACAACTCCCAAGAGCGATATTATTTGTCGACGGTTAGAATACTCTTAGAACAAAGCGTAAAAAAAAAAGATAACAGATTTTGATATTGCTTTAGGAATTAAAAAAAAATTCGTTACCAACCTTTTAAATCTAAGGAAAAAATATACAAGAGGAAAATTTTTTCTTCAGATAATCGTATTTAACTATTTGAACGTCGCCTATCATTTAATAACATATTTGACCAGAGCTTATTTCAATATAATATGAAAACTTAAAAAAAAATATTACTCTTCGAAAACATTACGCAAGTGCTTTATGGTAACTGAAATGCATTTAATATTATTAAAGATAACTATTAGAGCCCATTTCTAACACATTCATCAATAGCTTAAATTTATGTAGACACAAGAATTTAAAAAAAATTCTCCTAGCCATAAAATAAATCTCATAATTTTCAAGTCAAGGTCATTAGTTCAAAATCATTTAAATAGTATGTATGCGAAAAATCTAAGGATTTCATCGAAAGATTCAACTTTTATTATCTTATCAATTCTAGGCGTAATTCAAATGCTCGAAGCTACGCGCGGGAATTAATATCGTGTGTGTTTCGCGCGGAACGGGGGCGGTTTGACCAATCACATCACAGCCGGCGCGCCAGGCGCCTTTGCCTCTCGGTGAATCGGTACGTACATCGGTAGGTCGTTGTATTTGCACCTTGTCTCACTTGTCTGTCAATAACAACAAATAACATAACAATGATGTCGATAATATGACTACAACTGAGTGTTTACGCAAGATAGTTATATCAAAATGTCAATGTCGTGTGATAAAGTCTGGGTCGATGTCAGTGAAAAAGACTTAGATGTTTTTTTGCCGAAAGTGCAAAAAACATGGAGTTGTAAAAGACTTAAAATTTTGTGACGAAAAGTGCGATATTCATACATAGGTAAATTTAACAAAAACTTAGTTTTTTTACCAGAATTAGTGCGCTGGACGTCAAATTTTCGATGGTTGTTGTGCTATGATGACACCTACTTTTTATGTTAGTATCGTATAGAACACGCTAAAATAAGCATGTTTGGTATAGACAGTTTTTTTCTAAAATAAAAAATGGCCGACTTATTTGACCCAAAAGATGAACAATTTTAGATCTTAGTAAAATTTTCGATGGTTGTTGTACTATGATGACACCTACTTTTTATGTTAGTATCGTGTAGAGCACGCTAAAATAAGCATGTTTTGTATGGACAGTTTTTTTTCTAAAATAAAAAATGGCCGACTTATTTGACCCCAAAGATGAACAATTTTAGATCTTAGTTAAATTTTCGATGGTTGGTTTGCTATGATAACACCTACTTTTTATGTTAGTATCGTGTAGAACACGCTAAAATAAGCATGTTTTGTTTGAAGTTTTTTTTTCTAAAATCAAAAATGGCCGATTTAGGGTAGAAAGGGGACAATTGAAACACGTTATAATTGAAACTATTCAAATTTTTCGAAAACTATAATACCTACGCGTCTGACGCATCACTCTGAAAACATGGCCAGCCATGTTTGAATACTTGGCCAGTACCACTCGAGCGCCGGTGCGTTACGGGAGTATCCACGAGCCAAAACAGGTTTACGCGGTGTAAAATAAGTATTTGTGTTTTCGTATATTTTCTTATAACTTCGTTCACTCTTGTATTTTGACGAATTAAATTATGTAGGTGTTATATTTAAGAATAAACGAATGTTTTTAACAGCCGTTGATCAGCGTTCGAGTCTTTTTATATATAAGATTTGACTTTGAACTGAAAAATGTGGTGTGTGGACGACAGAAACAAATTGAAACGTTTCAATCGTCCTCGCGTTTTAATCGTCCCCAAAAGTAACGAACTTCGAAATATAAATAAATAATAAATATATAAATATTACAGGACATTCTTAAACAAATTGACTAAGTCCCGCAGTAAGCTCAATAAGGCTTGTGTTACGGGTACTCAGACAACGATATATATAATATACAAATACATAGAAAACATCCATGACTCAGGAACAAATATCGAAAAAAATAATAAATAATATAAGAATATAATATAATATAAGATTCTGATGCACAAGTTTGTTCTTTCATTTTTCAAATTCACTTGTACTCGTAACGTAGGATCGTGGTGTTAATAAACGCGATTAATCCGTTCTTCTCTTCTCTTCAGTGTTTAATTTCAATGAATAAAATCGCGGTAAGAGAAGACAATATTATTCACTTGTGTAGTTTTTGACCTAGTTGTTAAATTATAGATATTCGATGTTTTTTATACTGATTTTTTGAAAATATGTGACTTCTTAAAAAGGAGGTTCTCAGTTTGACCCGTATGTTTGTATTTATGTTTGTTTTGTACACGATTATCTCGCGTTCGGCTAAACTGATTTTGATGCGGTGAGCACAACTACTTTGTTTTATGTCACATAAAAAACATAATATGTTATTTTATTTTGGTATATCGCCATATAGCAACACTTGTTACAGAATGTTTTATATGTTGATTTGATATTTTTGACAAATAATAACACATATGTCAAGCATATTAATACATTTTTCATCACACCTGCTCGTAAATGGTGATATTATATGTAAGCATACTTACACTTAAAGAGCTGTATTATTCCCATGGTTTTAAAGGATTCTCATACTACTTTACCGCCCGCCCGGAGCTCGCGGAGGACCTGCCCCCCACGCGCTCTCAGCACGTAGTCACTCCGGAGTACTGTGGACTGTGCAACTACACTACCGCTTATCATTATTGTTTCTTTACCTGTATAGAGTTTATTTTTTTCCTCGCAAATGTGATGAAAAACATTGTGTGTACCACGGGCAGTAAGGGCATTACTAACACATGGCAGACTAACCATGAAGTTTTTGTGCGGACATCTTTCAACTCATAAAAATATGACGGTCATAGACGGTTAAAGGCAAATTGTTTTAATCGTCCCCACTCTACCCTATTTGACTCGAAAGATAGAAGATATTTTACGACAGTCAAATTTTCTAGCTGGCATCCCCGGTATAGTCGTGGCAGAGGCAGACCGAGAAAGAGATGGCGGAACAACTTGGATGCGTTTCAGCGGTATTGGTGGGATCTTGCCCATGCCCAGCACAGGGAGGATTGGATAAGGAGAGGGGAGGCCTTTGCCCAGCAGTAGTACACAAAAACAGGCTTTTAAAAAAAACAACAACGATGGGTATCGTGCTATGATGACACCTACATTTTATGGTACAATCTTGTAGAACACGCTAAAATAAGCATGTTTTGTAAGGACAGTTTCTTTCTAAAATAAAAAATGACCGACTGATTTGACCCAAAAGATGAGCAATTTTATGTCTTGGTAATATTTTTGATGGTATGATTTTGACAGCGAGCGAGCAAGACCTTCTTGGGCAGAGCTTCGCTCCCGCCTTAGACTTCCAGGTTATTTATTTTTAATAAGGGAAGCGAAGCTCTCGCCTTAGTCTTCTAACCTAACCAAATCCGTGTCGATTCTGCCCCGGAGGATTATTTATAATAAATTACCTGTTGACATAAAATTCCTGCAAGGCAATAGATTTAAGAATAAATTGACTTCTTGGCTTTTAGACCATTGCTTCTACAGTGTTAAAGAATATTTAGAATATAGCTGACATATTTATTTTAATTATTATTAATATTGAATTTTTATTGACATTTGCATTCATTACCTACCACAATTGTTTTTTGTTTTTATTTTTGGGTTTTGTTCATAATTTACACATTGTTTCATGCATTTTTATCTATCTTGACATATTTTTTATAATTTTAGATATAATTATTAAGATATAAAAGGTTAATATATTTGTATATAGTACTATAAATACTGCACGCTATTCGAAATATTTGCACGCCTGCATGCAGGTTGAATGCACTGGACTTAACAATTCTAACTGTAAGACCCACTATACTGTGTTCGATGCAAATAAATACTTTGAATCTTTGAATTAAAATTGTTTATCTTTCAGGTCAAATAAGTCAGCCATTTTTGATTTTAGAAAAAAATGTTCATACAAAACATGCTTATTTTAGCGTGTTCTACACGATACTAACATAAAAAATAGGTGTCATCATAGCACAACAACCATCGCAAAATTTTACTAAGATCTAAAATTGTTCATCTTTGGGGTCAAATAAGTTGGCCATTTTTTATTTTAGAAAAAAACTGTCCATACAAAACATGCTTATTTTAGCGTGTTCTATACGATACTAACATAAAAAGTAGGTGTCATTATAGCACAACAACCATCGAAAATTTTACTAAGATCTAAAATTGTTCATCTTTGGGGTCAAATAAGTCGGCCATTTTTTATTTTAGAAAAAAACTGTCTACAAAACATGCTTATTTTAGCGTGTTCTATACGATACTAACATAAAAAGTAGGTGTCATCATAGCACAACAACCATCCAAAATTTCACTAAGATCTAAAATTGTTCATCTTTGGGGTCAAATAAGTCGGCCATTTTTTATTTTAGAAAAAAACTGTCCATACAAAACATGTTTATTTTAGCGTGTTCTATACGATACTAACATAAAAAGTAGGGGTCATCATAGCACAACAACCATCGAAAATTTTACTAAGATCTAAAATTGTTCATTTTTGGGGTCAAATAAGTCGGCCATTTTTTATTTTAGAAAAAAGCTGTTCATACAGAACATGCTTATTTTAGCGTGCTCTACACGATTCTAACATAAAAAGTAGGTGTCATCATAGAACAACAACCATCGAAAATTTTAGTAAGATCTAAAATTGTTCATCTTTGGGGTCAAATAAGTCGGCCATTTTTGATTTTAGATAAAAACTGTCCGTACAAAACATGCTTATTTTAGCGTGTTCTACACGATTCCTCCATATAAAGTAAGTGTCATTATAGCACAACAACCATCGAAAATTTGACCAAGTAGTTACTTCTGGTAGAAAAACTAAGTTTTTTAAATTTACTTATGAATATCTCACTTTTTGTCAAAATAAAATCGAAGTCTTTTACGACTCCTATGTTTAAAAAAAAATCTAAGTCTTTCACTGCGTACCCTTTGAAAGGGCACATCGTCTGTCTAATATCGGTCTAAATGAGGTTTCTTTAGAAATAGTGATTAAACAGTATTTGAATAAATAATTTTATACTACGCGTGCATTTAATATTTTATTTAAAGAAGAAAACAATTTTGCTTTAGGTACCAATATGGATTACAATTTAAAATTAACAAATTAATATTTACATTACAGATCATAATTTAATACGTAGCACAAACGAAATGTAAGAAACGCGTTGCGTAATCGTGATCTGATTGGTCGCACAGCACGGGCCGTAGCGCGATAGACTATCCCGCTCAAATCTCTTCGAGTTCGAATTATGATGCGAACTGATAAGATCATAAAATTTAGAGCTATTGATGTATTTCTTATAATTTCGGTGTATGCATTTCTATAATACTAATGAACAAAATGTACCAACTTGAAAATTTCTAGATTTTTATTGAAGTTAACAGAAGACCTTAAAAGTTGAATTCTTCATATAAATTGAAACTATTGATGAATACGTTAGACATGGAACCTATTCGTTATCTACATAATTTTTTAACACATTTCAGGTACTTGGATGTACTTAAGTATTTTTTTGGAGAAAATATGTAGGTTTTTCTCGCTTCAAGAAAGCTTTCGACAAATTTGTTATAAAATGACAGGTGACATTCAAATAGTTTAATCGAATAATATAAAGATAGAAAATATGACTTGCATAATCTTTCCTTGATTTTACACGCGTCGGTAACAAATACCTATATTTTACCCAAAGCTTTATCTAAAACAGTTAGACAATATTTTTCTCGATTAGTCTAAAGTGTACTCTAATAGGTAATTTAAAAAAAATCGACTTGTGAGTTATGTTGTGTTTAGGGGTCATTATAGTCTTCGCGTATTCGCCTATACAGGTTTCACCTTAAAGTTACCTGTTAAATATCCCAATACTAGATTACTTCTTTGCATTTCACAATGTGTAAACAACTTTTTATAACACTCTAAATTAATACACGAAATCGGGCTACCTGTGTCTACCTCCATAGACAACAATGCTCCGGCAATGTAAACATCTATGCGGTATGGTTCACACAAAAGCGATTCGTTGCTATTTAAAGAAAAATTATTTACCTCTTCACTTTCACTGCTTCCTGAATGGTCCATATACACAACCTTCTCATCAGTCACGTGATATAATGTTGAGTTGCCTCGCAACTTGGGGCACACTTTTTTTAAGTGACCCTCCTGGTTACATACTCGGCAGACGTAACTCCTGAATTTGCATCTGTCGGCCTCATGATTCGCTCCGCACACCTTACATGCTTCCTTCGAATATGTGTTGTTATTTCGACCGAATCCAGGAAACTTTCCGCTAAACGCTCCGCTCGTGACGCTTGGACCGCCGCCGGCCGTTATCTTCCCGCGGCTCGCCCTGCCTGCCGCTGCCGCCGCCGCCGCTCTGCCGCCGTCCACCGCCGCTCGGCCCCGGCTCGCCCGCCCCAAGGTCCCCAATTGATGGACCGACGTAGTCGCGTTCGCTGGTATACCGTCGCCGGTTCGATTCCGAGCATAGTCCTCTACTAGCGCCGCGTTCGACTCGGCCGCTTCCATTGACACGGCCAACGTGTACGCCCTGTCGAACGATATCGTATCATCCTCCGTAAATAGTTTCTGCCTGATATCGTCATTTAAGAGGCCACACACAAATTGATCCCTCAAATTCTCCTTCAAGCTATCCCCCACAAAACTGCAGTTTTTAGTTAATTTCTTTAGATCCGTCACAAAGCTCGCAATAGTTTCGTCACGGTTCTGCACTCGCTGGCGAAATTTAAAGCGTTCTGCGAGCAAACTCGGTTTAGGGTTTAGATGACCTTTCATGACCGCTACGAGTTCGCTATAAGTCTTGCTCGCGGGCTTCGCGGGTGTGCACAGATTCACCATCAGTTCGTAAGCCTCACTGCCCATAACTGTTATTAGAGTAGCTACTTTCACTTCACTTTTTAAGTCGTTCGCTATGAAGTATTGTTCCAATCGGTCAACATATAGCTCCCAATTGTCGTTCACAAGGTCAAACGGCCCAACCTTCCCCACTGGCATTTTGAACCGTTACGTAAAACTTTCACACTTTTTTGTAAAACTGTAACTGCACTAGCGTCCAATTGTTCTCGTCGCCACTGAAGAATATCTGCAGGTTAGCCGGGAAGTCCAGGATATGAGGAGATCAAAGAAACACGTCCGTTCGGTATTCCATTTAATCGGGTGACGAAACCAAATGTGAATCTACCCTATATTGTAGAAGCATAAGTCTACCCACATATATTACAGTAGAGAGTGTCATTTTCATAGAGTCAATCTTCCCACAGATCGCACGTATAAGAAAACCACCATCAGATAAGCGAAGCAGATTATGTGTAACACCTCGGGTCCTCAACTGGAGGGAGCCGAGAGTGTGAGGTGAACTACACCTCGTTAGGAGTGAAAGATGGTATGTATGCCTTGCATCTCTTGCCTGACTTATATATTAACAAACACCCCCATCGCGAGTATCGCGACAATGGCGGAGACGCTGGGATCTGATCTTCCATGGTGCTATCATGATTTGAGGCTTAAAAGAGTGCAAGGTATACATCTTCACTAAGAGGTTATATTTCCTAAATGAAAACATACATGGCCTTGAGAGTGTCACAAACTCTATAATATTTTGTGATTTAATTTTATACTGTATCATTAAACATTCTTATTTTAGTAGACCTATTTAAATATTCAAAAAGATAAAATTAGATTGAATACAAGCAGTATTTAATTTCATTAGGTGAGAAGTAAAATTATAAGTAGTAATTTGAGCTAAATACGCTTCGATAGCAAAACTTAGTTACGGCATGTTCAATGAACATACTTTAATTCTAATAAGAATTATATAGCAGAATCGTATATAAGAATACTTCTTAAAAATTAAGATTAAGTGATTTCATACTTTTCTGTATTTATCAACAACGAGGTATTTAATTTATGGATTATAAATACTACATTTGGATAAGCCGCAGAGACAAAGTGACGCCATGACAGGCGGGAGAACGTGATGAGTGTTGCCACACATGGAGAGATATCCATAAAAATGGGAGAATGGGGAAATACATGGAACAAACGAGATAACTACGAATATGAAGGGAATGACCACGAGAAGTCCAATTGGAAAGAACAGACGTGGAGACGTGGACGAAATTTCGGTAACTTTCGTATTTAAAGCGGATACCTACTACTTATTAAATACCTACGTATTTAATTTGAGGTTTGAGGTTGAACGACATTTCTACAATCAAGTGATTGTTTATTTCATTGCCTAATATGTGTAAAGGCTGTGAATCTTAAAGTAAATAGTAAATAAAGATGAAAAACTGTAGTCCTATGTCCTAATAGCTAATAAGTATCTTATAAGAAATGTACAACTAGTAAGTAAGAATTCGTACAGATATACGAAAATTGTTCAAGTTATATTTCCTGGAAGAATTTACCGTATATTAATGGATAAATAACGGAAATAAAAGAAATAAGATAAGTTAGTTAAAAAATTCGTTTCGCACTTGTCAGAAATTTTGGGGAAATTTAGTTAACACTGACAACACCTTCCTATGAACACTCTATTTTATCAAGTACGAACTTGTTAGGCGCCGTTGCTTCGAAATATAAGTTCAAGCTCTCGGAAATCTTAAACATCTAAGGTAAATATTGTTATAATTGCAGAAAAACAAAGTTGTATACAAAGAGTGGTGTATACAGGATTAGTAGATGTATAGATCTTTAATAATAAGTGTTTATTTCTATAGGAAAAGAACTTAAACCGCCAACCATCTCGGCTAAGACGATTTACACGGATTTACAAAACTTCCCTGATTTGACGATAAAACGCTGGACTAGACCATTTCGCGGTAAGTTTCTAAGTGTTACTTTGCAAAAATAGTACACAAGTTATAAGTTCTGAACCATGTACTTAGTCGAAATAAAAGAAAATAGATGCAGCCGCATAATAACGCCATGTTGATTCATTATTGCTTTAAGCGTTATACACAACGAAGTAATTGTTAAAATACAACTATAATACTATAAATCGTTGAACTATTTATCGACATACTATAAAAAATATGTCTAAATACAAATTCATAGTCATGTAACTCATGTAAAATGATTCAGAACTTTTCGATCAAAATGGCTGCCTTAGTATGCAATATAAATGTCTTATATATTACTTATTATAACTTTCAAAGTCCATAAATAGATATGATAGCTACTGCAACTTGTCAAGTAAGCGATTCAAGTTAAAAGTTGATCATTCAGATGACATTACAGTATATTATTGCGGTATTCACCTGACTGGTAAAGTCAATTGTTTTATGTACATATTGTACATACATGTGACATGTGATCTAATACTTTTTTACAGCTGTGTTGTTGTGTTAGATTAATAAGTGAATAAAAGTGGTGTACAAAAATTTAGTGATGCATGCAAACAAACAAACAAAGCTCAGTAATAAAATACATTGAAGTTAGTGTCTTGATAGCTTTCATGTACAATGTTACCTACTTGTATATTGGTAGCAGTGTGTAAAAGTCAGTGACATAAAACAATATACATACAAATCTCCAGTAATTCCTAATTCGAATATTATAATACATAAATATTTCAGTAAGATTATTATGTTGAGTTTTAATTTAACTTTCCATTTCTTTACTATAAAGGACCCTTACATGTGAATTATTATTAACATTTAAATAATGGAGTAATTAGTTTATTCAAATGAAGTTTTGATACAAGATTGGAGTTAAAACTATTTAACCTTATTTAAAAATTGGAAGTTGTTCTGACTTATGACATGAATTAATAAATAGTTCAAATAAAAGTCAGTGACATAAAACAATATACATACAAATCTCCAGTAATTCCTAATTCGAATATTATAATACATAAATATTTCAGTAAGATTATTATGTTGAGTTTTAATTTAACTTTCCATTTCTTTACTATAAAGGACCCTTACATGTGAATTATTATTAACATTTAAATAATGGAGTAATTAGTTTATTCAAATGAAGTTTTGATACAAGATTGGAGTTAAAACTATTTAACCTTATTTAAAAATTGGAAGTTGTTCTGACTTATGACATGAATTAATAAATAGTTCTGAAATAAATATAGAAAGTACATAGGTATAAAAAATAAAAGTAAATAAGAATTAAAATAAAATAAAAATAAATCAGCAATAAGAATAGAGAGTAGTCTTAAACGTCTTTATATAAATCAAGTTGTATATATCTGAGGTTAAAGCACCTGCCTGGTCGAACCAAATACTTTAAATAAGTAGGTACATTTTGGTTAAAGGAAATTATCTCTGCAATTACAGGATTGTACAAGATAACAAGATGGATGATATACTTTTGGCTAGACTTAGACTCATAAATGATAAAATATCAACAGACTTAGACGAAGTACCAGACATAGTTACTTCAGAAACTTTAGGGCAGGCTCTTATCTTTTACAATAAATTAGAAGCTCTAGTGAAAAGGCTCAATGGTGACTTATTAGAATATTTTCGATTAGTATCTACTCCTGCGGTAGATGAAATTGGTTTGATTAGTGAACTCCAGCTTAGAGCTGAGGAGGCTCTGGCCGAACTCAAAGCTAAGATTGATCAAGCGTCTTTGTCAAGCAAGACAACAGAGAAAACTTTGGATGCAAATTCATCATGCCGGCTCCCAAAGCTTCAACTACCTGTTTATAATGGGAACATAACGGGCTGGTGTGAATTTTGGGATTCATTCAGAGCAACATCGACTCGAGACAAATAAGTGATGTCGACAAACTTTCATATCTTAAGGCTTCGGTAACCGAGGATGCCAAGAAGGCTATTGATGGATTGCCAACCACTAATGTAAACTATAAGATTGCAGTTTCAATTTTGAAACAGCGTTTTGGCAAGATATCTCATTTGATTGATGCCCACTATGCAACTTTATATAAAGTGAAGACAGCAAAAAGTACTGCTGAGGATTGCAGAAGGACATACAATGAGATAGAGAGAAATCTTAAAATTTTAGAGTCGCTGGGTGAGGATGTTAATCACAATCATCTGCGTTTCATGCTATTAGAAAAATTCCCTTCAGACCTAGTATATGAGTTAAAGCTGAAGCTCAACGATGAGTCTATACAGGAACTCAGAAGTCAGCTGGATAAGATAATTACTGCCAAGGAAGACGCTGACAGGATATCTGGAAGGAAGCGTCTGCATGAAACAGAAGACAGTACCGTAGGTACTCTGCATATTAACGCTAAACGTGCAAAGGGCCCAAGTCGATTACAACAACCTAGACGGCCAGATCATCAAGGAGGCTTTGACAAGAACATCCGTCAGAAGAAAAGATTTAACAGCTTTAATGGATTTAAGAAAGGGAACAATCAAAATAATAAAGCCTTACCGTCGGATAAAGTTTGTGCGGAAACTAAACAAAATCCTTCGAGGGAGAAGAAAAGTGAGACATGGGTATGCATATTTTGTAAAGGGGCTCATTATGACGAACGTTGCTCGGAAGTTACTACGCTGGCTGAAAGGAAAAAGCGGCTGATAGGCCGATGCTACTTATGTTTCAGGAAGGATCATGTAGTACGGAATTGCGGAGCTAAAAACTTGTGTTTTCATTGTAAGGCAAGGCACAACAGAGCATTGTGTCCTTCGAATTTTCAGAATGATGCAGTAGTGATGAAATAGTCATGACAAATTTTGGAAACGGCTTCAATACGCTTCAGACCGCAATAGTTTATGCTAATCCATTAGGTGATAAGGAGCATCAATTTAAATATCGTCTGCTGCTTGATTCAGGTTCTCAACGTTCCTATGTTACATTCCAGACGGCGAAAGAGCAGGTCAGGCAGAAGGCGAAGGACATATACGTAGATAACTTCGTTTCTGGTGCCGACTCTACGGAAGAAGCAATGGAGCTCTACAGAAATCTAAAGGGATCATTTCAAGATATTTCAATGTCATTAAGGGATTGGAGTTCCAATTCTGAAGAATTCATGAAGAAAATTCCTGATATATGTCAAGAAGATACAGTAAAAGTGCTTGGTTTACAATGGGACATAAAGAAGGATACTCTTCAGTTGAAACCTAACTTTCAGGAAGAAGCTGTGACAAAAAGAGGCATATTGTCAATCATTTCTTCTATATATGATCCATGTGGTTACGCCGTACCTTATACTTTAGCATCAAAGATTTTTCTACAGAAACTTTGGAAAGCAGGGGTGGCATGGGACTCACCATTATCAAGTGAACTAACTGAAGAATGGCACATCATTAGACGAAATTTGGAATCCGTAGGAGAGGTGTCAGTGGACAGATGTTATATGAAGAGACCAATGAAGAAAGAATACCAACTGCACTGTTTCACTGACGCTTCACTACAGGCGTATGCAGCGTCCGTAATTTTAGTCTGTGGATCGGAGAAAAGTTTCATCATTGGTAAATCCCGTATTGTACCAATTAAAGAACAGGAGAGTCTGAAGATACCCCGTCTTGAACTTCTAGGGGTACTAATAGGAAGTACATTGGTAAAATTTGTTCTTAAATTTCTTCAACATAACATCATCAGACAAGTCTTGTGGACAGATAGTCAGATTGTCATTGAGTGGTGTAAGTCTAACAAATTGTTACCACCCTTCGTGACTGGACGCATAGAAGAGATCAAAGCAAACAAAGAACTAGAGATCAGATATCTTCCATCGGAATTAAATCCAGCAGACGTCGGTACGAGACCTACCTGTTTAGGAGAGGACAGGGACAAGTGGCTGAAGGGTCCACAATTCATAACGCGTGACTCCAAGAACTGGCCAACCACGCCCAGTGGCGGGCCAACCAATTCTCTCTTGACTGGGGAGGGTCTTGGGATCCAAGAAGATGAAGATCTGATGGAGATAGATGATCCATTTATATCCAATGTCAGTCCAATGGAGACGGAAGAAGATATTACGTTAGAAGAGACTCATGAGAATAGTCAAATGTTAGATAATAAACTTCTGAAATTAAGAGAAATTCAGGCTACATACTTTCCTCTAGAGACAGAAGGAAAAGAGACCAGTTTAAGCCGGAACTTAGGTTTATTTAAAGACATAGATGACCTATTAAGATGTAAAGGACGTATGAAGTACGCGGATTGGTCGTTTGATAAACGATACCCTATACTCATACCAAAAAACTCAGATTTTACTAACGAGGTTATAATGAAGGCTCATAAAGAAAACTATCACGTCGGTGTAAGTCACACACTAGATAAGATAAGAGAAACCTACTGGATACCTCAAGGCAGAAGTCAAGTTCAAAGGATTTTGAAGAAATGTCCTGAATGTATGAAACATGACGGAGGACCTTATAAACTTCCTGAGACGCCCGCTCTACCAAAAGAGAGAGTGAATTATAGCTCTCCCTTCACATACGTTGGTACCGACTATCTGGGACCGCTTGTAGTTAACAACGGCGATGGAAAGTGTAAAAGATGGATTAGCCTCTATACATGTTTAGCTGTAAGAGCCATTCATCTAGAGATAGTCAAAGATCTAACAGCGGAAGAAGGTTTATTAGCTCTGAGAAGAATGATTTCAATAAGAGGCGTGCCTACTTTGATAACATCGGATAATGCAGCTCATTATAAGTTACTCTCAGAGATTCTTCAAGATTCGTATTGCATAGATAAAGAGATAAAGTGGAAATTCATACCACAACTTGCCCCATGGCATGGAAGTTTCTATGAGAGACTGGTCGGCTTAGTTAAGAATTGTTTAAAGAAAACTTTACAGAAGCATTTATTGAACGATAGTCAGCTGACAACAGTGATTAAAGAGATAGAAGCTGTTCTTAACACGAGACCTTTAACATACGTGGACACAGAGCCTGTGCACGTATTGAAACCTTCCGATTTTACGACTATGGGAAAATGCATGGTCATGGAAACTTCAGGAAAGGATCCTAGCACGTCAGTTGGGACGGTGACTAAGGATAACCTAATTAAAGGATGGAAAAAGGCACAGATAATTCGGCAAGAATTTAAAGAGATGTTTGAGAACCGGTATCTCCTAAATTTGAGGGAAAGGTATAGCCACCACCCACATGAACCAAGGGTGACTTCCAAGTTGACGCCAAGCATAGGGCAAGTCGTACAGATTAAAGGCGACACTAAAAATAGAATCAATTGGAAAGTTGGTAAAATAGTATCTTTGAGAGAAGGCGCCGAAGGTTTGTGTAGGGTCGCCACAGTCCAAGTAGGTGATACAATGTATACGAGATCTATCGCGCATCTCTACCCGTTAGAGATCGAAGATAGAGAAGAACAGTGTAAGCAAACATCGCAACAGGAAGAGAACTTAGAAGATCCTCTACAGATTCCTGATTTTCCGCGTCCAATAGATAGTGATGACGTAAATTTCGAAGCACCTTCTGAACAGAGAGTCTCTCAGCAGCTGGCCGGCAGAGAGGAAGTAGAAGAAGAAGTTTTGCCACAGTCATCGGTTGTGGAGGAAGTACGTTCCTCACATATAGAGCCTATGTATGTTGATAACGAGTCTAAGTCTAAGTCTATATCAGAGTCAGAACCACTCGCGGTCGTCAACCACGAGTGTCCTGAACCTGAGCCACGTCACTTAGGGCCAGGCGTACCCTCAGAACAACAAGACTCAAGACCCAAGAGAGAAGCAGCTCTTCGGGCGCTAGAGAAGATTAAGGAATGGACCAGCAATCTAGTCGCCGTGTTGCTTCCTCTGGTGGGGAGTGTCGCGACGAACGCGAATGTAAAGCAACCTTAATGCCGCAACGCTATTTGCGTGCGGCAACACTGAGAAGCACTCTGGTGGAGTCGTGGTAAGTTACGACACATTGTAAACCATAGTGCACAAAAAGTAAGATGGCGATTATCCGAATAGTAGGCGCGAACGCGCGAGTTATAGAAAGTGTGTTAAATACGTATCGAGGCGAGCTCCGGGGACTTCTAGGAGATTCCGGAGTCGTCTAAAGCTAAGTATCTAAGTATATAAGTATTAGTTACTTGGTGAGGACTCAAAATATGGTGATATGACATTCTTGCAATCTATAATGTATTATCTATTTAACATCTATTATACGAGTAATGACAAGACAGTAAATTACGATAGGTTCAGGGTGCCACGGTCTCTGCCGTGGACGCTGAACTTATAAGAGCTATTTTATTAGAGACCATCTTAGGTTAGGCAGAAAAGGTCACTTGGCGACGTCTGGCGTGGCGTGGGGTGTCGGAGTTGCGGCAGTTTGTCCCGGCGCAGGCGTCGTGTCTCTTGTATTGTCTCTTGTGTCGACTGACCTGCTTGCAGCGGGACGTATCGGTGTGTGACGGTAGGTGCCCGCGGCTCGCAGGGGTCAGGCCGGCGGCGACGGCTGCACGGTAATTGGAGTGCAGCGTAGTATGGCGCTGGGTACTCCGACAGGGCTCGGATTCGGACCTGTCGGCGGCGACGGCCGCTAGCCGGGCTACATATGGTAGTCCGGCCCGTGGCGACGGCCATGTTGATGGGGGTGCGACCATGTACACCAGGTAACCCATCAGGCTCGGCGTATTCGCCGGAGCCATGATCATGTGCTTGATCCTTCATCTGGCCGGGTAAGATGGGTCTCATGTGTAATGTGTGTAATCGTGTACCGTATTAGGGTAACCGAGATTGTAGAGAGTGTCATTTTCATAGAGTCAATCTTCCCACAGATCGCACGTATAAGAAAACCACCATCAGATAAGCGAAGCAGATTATGTGTAACACCTCGGGTCCTCAACTGGAGGGAGCCGAGAGTGTGAGGTGAACTACACCTCGTTAGGAGTGAAAGATGGTATGTATGCCTTGCATCTCTTGCCTGACTTATATATTAACAAACACCCCCATCGCGAGTATCGCGACAGGCCTAGTATAAAAATTGTACGACATTAACTCCTCGACCGCGTTAGCGTATCGGGAGTTCAAATTATGTTTGCCGTTTATTTAAATCATCCGGCAACTTTCATATTTTGACCCCTCGATACGCTAACGCGGTCGAGGAGTTAATGTCGTACAACTTTTATACTAGGCCTTCAGTACTTTACGTAGGTATGCGACGAACAACTCTCGCGCGTGCGTCACCGCTCGGCCGTGAGCCCCTTCTGATTTGCTCCTCGCGAGGGGTACTTACAGTTTGATACCTACACGCGCGAGTGGGACAGGCCTGCAGGCCTACCACGAACATCGAAAATTGGCATTGACGGGAAAACCTCTTTGTCACACCAATTTGCAAGTGCGACAGAGATGGAGATACAAATCCGCAATCGTTCGATTTTCGTGGTATAGGCCCTGATATGAGCACTGTTGTTCTTTTTTTTAATTTCTATAGTGGGCACAACATATTCCCTATTCTGCCACGTTTCTATATTTTGGTTTTTACGCTATTTTAGCTGTCGTAGAAAAACTAGGGTATGCAACAGCTCATAATTGGTTCTTAAAACTCTCGGGTCTATTATTACAAAACTCGGCTTCGCCTCGTTTTGTAACGGTGATCCTCAAGTTTAATGGACCCTTATCATATCATATCACTGTTGCATAAACTACATAAATTAAGTATGTGATTGTATATAATGAAAGGCATTAAACCCGAGTGTGGGTTTATGAAACGAGGCGGGAGCCGAGAGCTCAAGATAAATATTAAGAAAACTAAAGTCATGGTTACCAACAAAGTACAGTCCCCTAAGGTAAATGTTACACTAAACTCGGAACAATTAGAGCAAGTTAGGTCCTTCACATACCTAGGAAGCATACTTGAAGAAAGGGGCAGAAGCGAAAAGGAAATAAGAACAAGAATAGCAATGGCTAAAAAAGCTTTCACCTCAAATAGACACGTCTACAACAACAAGATCCACATAAATATTAGAAAAAGCCTCATCAAAACTTATATTTGGAGTATTGCCTTATACGGATGCGAAAGTTGGAACATCACAACCGAAGACCGCCAGCGACTAGAGGCATTTGAAATGTGGTGTTGGCGCAGAATGCTCAAGATCAGCTGGACGGAAAGGCGTACTAATCAGGAAGTTCTTGTAATGGCAAAAGAACAAAGACACATAATATCTGTCATCGAAAACCGGAGAGCTAAATGCTTAGGCCACATACTTCGACACGAGGGAATTAACATTACCATCTTAGAGGGCAGAATAGAAGCAACCAGAGGCAGAGGAAGGTCTAGAATCCCATATATGGCTCAGGTAAAGGAATGGTCCTGTAGCCATTCGTACCAAAATATGAAGACGAAAGCCCAAAACAGAGCTGAATGGAGATTGCTGCAACGACAGAGGGCTAGGCCCCCTTAATGACGATGATGATCACAAGTAAATGTTTGTCCGTTCGTCCCGTATTCAATAGATTAAGTGGTAACTCAATTCAATAATACCTTAGTCCTTATTTATTTTTCTCCCGGGCGTGTCGAACCTACGAGGCGTACGATAAGTACCCAACGGAACCGAGCCCAAAGCTCCACATACGAACGCAGGTACGGGCTATACGTATCATGGCATGTCACGGCGTGTCACGTGAATCCGGACGCGAACGCAGGTACGAGGTGCGTACCTTGCCGTGTTCGTGAAATTCATGATCTTAGTACGGCCGGGCTTAAGAACCCGTGGCTACGGATCCGCGTGTATCACGGATATCAGGAGGAGGATTACTAATCCTCACAGGGTATTATACAATTTATAATTTTTTAAATTTTAATTATAGAATGCCCTTCAGGTTATGTATTACTAGCTTTATAAGCCCCTCTGGGCATTGTCGATCAATCTTTGTGTTTGTTTTTAATTATTTTAATATTTTTGTATATAGGTAGTTTGCACAAGTAACTTTTTTGATTGCCGGGGAGAATTCGCATTCTCTCAGTCATCATCTTAACCCTGTGAAAACGAGTGTTGTAAAGGACTCGAAACGTAGGGTCATGGTGTTAATAAACGCGATTAATCCGTTCTAAAGTGTTTAATTTCAATGAATAACGCGGTAACAGAAGACAACGTTAGTCCTCTACTATATATGTAATAAGCCAATGTTTTTTTCAAATAATTATTTGAGCGGGAAAGGGCAATTGCAACGTAAAACCGGCAACTTGTTTTGGAAATGAATATACCTATTGTCTGAAAATTACTTAATTAGGTATAATATTGAAGATGGTTGAACTTTATCGTCTTGTCTGGTTGCTGTTCGGGTAGAGGCCCTGGAGCCCCAAACTGTAGGGTGATGTCGACCCTGTGGTCAGGAAATAGTCGCCCGTTGCACTGGAAACGAAAAAAAATGGTCACAGATTAAGCAGATAATTACCTACTCCGGAATATTCATACAAATTCATTGACGGATTATATGTACGTATGATACGTACGAATTGCAAGGGCTAAAAGGTGCAACAAGTTTTTGTTACTAGTGCGATAGAGAGGCAGAATTTCGCGCACACGCGCAGTTCGCGTTGCACAATAGGCCATCGGTTTTAAAAGTATGTTCTAACTGGTACATAATGCCACAACACACTGCACGAACAGTTATTAGGTATTTCAAGAGCATTTTATTTTGCCGTGGTTTAAACTTTCACGGTTTTCATACATTATTAATAACTGGAACGGGGATTAATCGCCTAACATATCAATTAATATTCAAGCAGTTCGGAAAAGCCGAGCAGCTTTTGAATATTTAGAAGTAGTTGATGTCAACTTTAGCCTTTAGCCAATGCTTCTCCGAGCCGCCCTACTGGGCATTATTAATAATCTTACCTCGTGTTGACCAAGTCTCCCATATATGTGATAATAGTGGAGCCGGCGGGGTTCCTTGCCCAGGTATAGTAATTTGCAGCGAAGGCAGCCGGGAAGGCCATGGGCGATTGTATAGCCTCCACTAAAAACTGCCAGACGCGGTTGTGACTGCATAGGTCTGGAATATGTTATATATTTGTGTCGATATCGCCTGTCGATGTTGCCTTTTCGCCAAATTTCGTTGTGCCGAATATCATTTGACAAAAATATAATAATTTGCCAACTTCCATTTGGCCGAATTTTCATTTAGCAACTAATTTAGAATATCACACCATTTGTAATGTATTAGTAAACCATACATTGTCATAGTGGACAGGCTTTGCCAAAGTCGAGTCGATGGTTAAGTTTTAAAGCAAGCGTCCACGGGCATCAAACACTGAGATCGCCTTATTTGGATAGTAGCCGCAATAGCCGCATAATTCGATTACATTGATTTATAAAATTTTACCTTACAAATTGGACCGACTTAAAAAATTGGATTGAGTTGGTTGAAAAACTGTGTGTAGGTACCTTCGGGGCTAAACTTGTCAAATGTGCCGTTAGGGCAGCCAGGTTGCTTAGCACCGGTGGTTGAGTAGTTGGGCCAGAAGTCCACGTTGCCGACCGAACAGTTCATGCCGTAGTCGCTGGGGTCGGTGTGGATGACGTCCACGAAGCGCGCGCACCAGCGGTCCAGCCCGACATGCGTGCACAGCGGGCCCTCGAACAGAGTTCCTGCTGGATCTAAGCCTGTGATGCTGAGGGACACCAAAAGTTAGAGCCGGACTAGCATCATGTAACAATATACTGACTGACTGCGTACGCCCAGTAAGATAACTTTAAACTACTACAGTGACATTTAAATTGACCCAAATCACACACTTATCAATCTTGTCATTCTTGCCATTAAGTTAATAAAAAAATCTTTTAATTTCTGTTTTTTTTTTAATTTCGTATAAAGTTTACTGTGGTCAGTGGGTAATGTTTTTGATACTTAAGAAGAAGTTCCCCTTAGTTATAAATTGTATAGGTACGTGATTTTAAATAGGTCCATCCGCCAACCTGACGTCAAGATGGCGGATGGACCATTGGAAAATGGCATTCTGCCATTCTGACGCTCACCGAGAATGCGAATGTACAGAGGAATCTCGTTTCGCGATAGCATTTAGGCCGGGTGTACATACCTAACTACGCGTTCTCAAGTCTCCGGCGAATGTCTCAGGCCAGTGCAACCATTTATACTCTCATTCGAGAGCCTCGGGTAAGAGGCTCGGACGAGAGGCTATTGCTTTTTCATGTAGTTAGGTTCATGTGGTAAGTCCTCGTTTGGAATGATGAACGAATGAATGATTGCTTAGGTTTCATACGTTATAAATTGTATTAAGATGACACATAATATGTGTCACCTTATCCAAGCTATGGTTTCACTCGCCCAAAACTCGAGAAAGCGTACCTATGTACTGCCAGAATAATATTTATGTTTACCGTGCAACTTCATGGCCGTTATATATGACCCGTTTGCCAGCGTACGCCATCAAATGGGCTCCCAAGGAATGCGCTAGAAGATGTAGTCGTGTCAAATCCAGTCCAGCTTCAGCCAGCTTCGTCAAAGCTTCTCCAAAATATTCTCCAACCTAGTCAAAAGTAAGGGAATAAGGTTGAAAAATTGCCAAACAGTCATTAAGCTTGATTAAAATTACAAGTAGGTGACTTACAATTTTTGCATTTGGAACTGCCGAAGTTGCGTAACTCAATTCCTTATTAAGAAATATGTCGGCAGCTTCCTGCTGCCAGTTGAGGAGTAGCACGTTGAACGCCTCTGTAGCTAAATAAGCCAATAGAACAGCAGTGGTGGCCGGTCCGTCCACTTTGCCCATGTAGCCAAATGTGTACGCAACGGTCGGACGGGCATGGTCAATGCAAGTCGAATTAACTAGAGTTTGAGCCTGTGTCAATGAAACTTCTTCAAAATTATTGAGTGTTCTGAAAATAAAATTGATCTTGGTTATAGACGGGCTGAAGAGCGATGTTCAATAGTTCCATATATTCGAATACGATTTAACGTAAGAATTTTCTAATATTTATTGAATGAATCACGGCTATACAATATTCAATATATTTCCCATGTAACTATATAACACACTTATGTCCGTCAGTTATTGTACAGTCAACTACAAAGATATGAACAAGCATAGCTAAACTGCCAAAAATATGTATACATGACTTTATTGCCACAACATTAAGGTCGTATATACATATTTTTGGCAATTTGCCTGTAGGTATTCATATCTTTGTAGTTCACTGTACACTTCTGCTTAAAACTATTTAAGTATGAATCATCATCATCATCATTTCAGCCGAAATACGTCCACTGCTAGACATATGCCTCCCCCAAAGATTTCCACAATGACCGGTCCTGCGCCACCCGCATTCACATCCGTGTTGTTGGATAGCAATAGACATTGGGCAACCTTTGCGTCAGATAAGAACATTGGAGAAGCTGAGAACGCGAGAGTACAGCCGACTCTCGCGAGATGAGAGCGCCCAGTTCATTCGCGTTCTCCTCTTCTCGAAGTTTGGTGTACAGGCACCATGACATAACGGACATAAGACGTAAAATTTTTTTTTGAATGACCGTCCCAAAATTAATAGATAGCCATACGGAGAGGGTCTTTGAAATAAACCTGTGATTAAGTAGGTACAGTAACATGTTTGTGATTTTCATTCTGCCAATGTATCACTTATATTAAGAGAGATTAGACGGACATTTGGAGCGTCGGATCGACGACGATAATTGGCCGATTTCCCTTGTACTCTACTGTCTCTACTCTATCTATGGTTCCCCTGGACGGGCCAACCATCACCGTGGATCGTCGTGGATCATCGATTCAGATCGTCCGTCTAACCGCCTTCTATGGGTTATATCGGTTATTTACTTTAAATGATAATAACAAGACTTGTAGGTACAATATACTTACCCTTTGTAACATCGTAACGAAGCTGCTGACGTGCTGTGAAAAATACCTGGAAGGTTTTAAGCTAACATGGTCATTTGCATTATAACTAAGTAGGCATTATTAAAAACGCGATTTTTGTCATGTAGTAAGTATATTTGTTTATGTGAGTTCCCTATGTTTTGGCACTGTTGCAAGCGCTGTTGGCGCTGTTCACGGAGTAACTGTCGTGCTGCGAGTTTTTAATTGTGGTATGATAATGATAATGATAATGATATTTATTTTTTGCAAGAACATAGTTACATAAGGTCTTATAAAATAAAGTAGCATTGCTTATGTTCTACCCGAAAAGGCATGCAAAAATTAAATCTTATACTATTTATGTACAATTACAATAACACATGCAGTAGGTACATACATTTTTATGCGGGATTTCAGTGTTAATCTAGTATGTCCAAAGAAATATGAAATTAAATTACTTAATTAAAACAATTACAATGATAATAATAATTATACGGTGATTCGTGTCGGTTAAGTTAAATTTTATTGAAATCTTAGATGCTATACATTTGCTGTGTCTGTTAATAAATAGTCGGTGACAGAGTAAAAACATTTGTCTAGTAGCCATTCTGTAAGAGTTCTCTTAAAGCGATTTTTAGGGCATTCTATAATAAATTCAGGTAACTGATTGTAAATTTGGATAGCCATACAGTACGAGTTTTTCTTGTGAAGCATAATTCTAGAACGTGGTAAATATAATTTATCTTTATTTCTCTTTAATCTCTGATAGTAGGTGCTCTGCATTTCAAATAATTCAGGGTGTTCTCTCACAAACATGCACATCTGTTTGATGTACAAACATGGAAGTGGTAAAACTCTTGTTTCTTTAAATAAGGGCCTACATGGCTCTTGGTAATGAGTATTACACACGGCTCTTATACATTTTTTTTGTACCATAAACGCATAATTGATATCCACCGAGTTTCCCCAAATAATCAAGCCGTAACTAAGTAAAGAGGATACATAACCGTGATAAGCAGTTAGAGCTAAGCCTTTTGATGAGGTTCTGCTTAGTCTTCTCAAGGCGAATACAAACTTATCTAGTCTCTCACAGACATAGGATATATGAGTTTTCCAGCTACAAAATTTATCAATAAACATACCGAGAAATTTGGTTGATTCGACTTCTTCTAATTGGTAATTATTATATTTTACATTAAGATCCATGTCAGTATTTTTAAATGTCCTAAATTGCATAACGTTAGTTTTATTTAAGTTTATTTTCAGATTATTTTTGTGTAGCCAGTCAATTATATCTGCGAGTGCTTTATTAATGTCATTATTGAAAGTATCTTTGTCATGTGATTTAATTATTAGAGTAGTGTCATCAGCAAACATTAAACAGTTTTGTGTTATATGCAGTGGCAAGTCATTAATATATAAAATAAAGAAAAGAGGGCCCAAAATACTCCCCTGGGGTACACCACAGCTGCTGTGGTTGTACTGTGACCTTTTCGTTACAAGTTCTCCATTCTCAATAGTTTGTATTTCCGTACATTGCTTTCGATCTGAAAGGTAGCTGTTAATCCAACTGTACGCATTCCCCCTGATACCGTATCGCTCAATTTTTTTTAAAAGAATTGAATGGTTGACAAAATCAAAAGCTTTGCTTAAGTCCAGGAATATAGCCGCTACTGGGGCTTTGCCGTTTATCGAATCTATTATTAACTTCATTAAGTTAAAGCATGCTAACGTAGTTGAGCTGCGCTTACGAAAACCATATTGGTTTATGTGTAATATACGATTTAAGAAAGATGATAAGCGATTGTGCATAGCTTTCTCAATAACTTTAGAGAAAATCGGTATCAAAGTGATGGGCCTGTAGTTATCCATTTGCATTTTATCATTTTTTTTGTATATCGGTTTAACTATAGATAATTTCAGATCTTCAGGAAATACACCTTGTTCAAAAGATAGGTTAATTATATGAGACAAAGGTGCACTGATATATTTCGCACAAAGCTTTACTACCTTAGTACTTATACCGTCCACGCCTACTGCATGACTGTTTTTTAGGGACATAATAAGTTTGAATATTTCTAGTTCATCACAGGGATTAAGAAATATAGTTTTTGGATTCAAAGGCACCGATGATAAATCGTTATTAGATTCAATATTATTGGTAATTGTTTGTTTTGTTAAGTTACTGTAAAAATCGTTAAATAGTGTAGCTATCTTAGTGGGATCACTGTATGTTGTGTTGTCAGTAGTAATGCAATTTAGGGTATTGGGTTGCGGGTGAGTTGGGCCGCTTATTACTTGCCAAGTAGCTCTCAATTTATTCTTTGCCAGTGTGATTATTCTTCTGTTATGTAACTGTTGTGCTTTATTCATACATTTTTTTAATAGTTTCGTATAAGTATCGTATTTTTGTTTATTATGTGTTTTATTCATAATTTCATGTTTATATTTCAAATAAAGATTTCTTTTATGTGTACATAAAACCACACGCTCTAGCGATCTAATCGTTACCGATAATATAATTAAAAATCGGGGTCATATCGTTGCTGCGCATAACCACTTGTTTCATAGTCATCATTGCGCATACAATTAGAAAGTTATATTATTTTGTGTCATACATTTTTAGTCATAAAAATTTTGATCATACTCAGTAGTGGTCATATATTTTTTGCGCAGATAAATTTAAATTATAATAAACTAGCTGCCCGGCGTACTTCGTATCGCTTTATGCTTGGAGGCGCAAAATATGGGGCAAGGCAGAGAAGTGACCATTTTTATTTGACACTATTAAGTACCTACATCATAAATTACATTATAGCGTACCTATTTAATATACCTATTATATACATAAGATTACTCATTTTTTTTCTCTTGTGGCAATCATCCGGTTATTGCGTTGTTTTGGTTACTAACTGTACTCTGTACCTAATACTTTTGCCTTTGAAATCAATTTGGATTATTTTTACAATTTATTTAAAATACACCTATACCCCATTTAAGCAAATTTTTTTACAACATAAGTACAACTACTGCTGTAGTTGGGTCCGGTGAATGCGCGTGTCATACTTCCTGGCGGTGACATGATGTCTTTAGGAATTTAAAGATATCATGTCACCGCCAGGAAGTATGACACGAATGCGCGACCCGAGAAATGACGACCCAGGAACTCGCGTCCACTTTTTTGTACGCGAGTTCCTGGGTCGTTATTTCTGGGCCTGTAAAAATATTGGCTTCGTATTCTCGCCCTGTAAAAAGGATTTACGGACCAGCAAAGCGCGACCCAATAATTCGCGACCCAGCAATCAGCGTCCACTATACGCGGATTACTGGGTCGTACATTCTCGTCCCGTAATGAAGATATACGGACCAGCAAAACTCAGTCGGCCGTCAAGTCAAGTCAGCAGTCAAGGATGGAAAAAGTCAGTTCTGGCGCTTCGCCGGCCGCTACCGCGGCATGCTTGCTTCGCTCGCTTGGCTCGCGCACTGTTAGGTCGCGGTTCTACCTAACACTCCTCCTCAATTCGCTCGTCGTCGTACCTACACCGACCTTAACCTTCGATCTTGGGAGCTTGACTGAAAAAAGCCAAGAGGCTGGAATGTATGGACGCGCATTGCTGGGTCGTTAATTGCTGCCCCGTAAAAAGATTGGATTCGGATTCTCTCCCCGTAAAAAGGATTTACGGACCAGCAAATCACAGCCCAAGAACTAACGACCCATCAATCAACGTACATCACGGACACGGATTGCTGGGTCACGCATTCCCGGGTCGTTATTTGCTGGGTCGCGCATTCCTGGTTACCCTGTAAGTTGTTCTTCTATTATTTTTATTTTATCTCAAAACACACACACACACACAATGTTTACACTTTCAGTTGACTAAAGACAAAGTCCTCCCCCAGTAGGGGCGTTGATGCCATAATCGCCACGCTTGGCAGGCGGGTTGGCGATCGCAGTTGAATACACTGCATTACAGGGATGCTGCTGCCCATCCACCAGTGGTTTACACCACCTACCAATACCTATTTACAAATGACAGGAGTGCAGCAATATTTTGATAATAAGTAATAACCTTATTGGGTCTTTAAACAGCCCATCCACCAGGCTGATTTCCTTTAGTCGGTGTCACCACATGTTTAAAGAGTAACTGTAATGCTTTCTCATACACTATATTTTTAGTTTTGTTTTGTGGTGCATAAATGTTTAATGATGACGGTTTCCCAACTCGAGAACAGGCAACATATAATTGTCCATGCGCAAAACAGGGAAATTCCAAATCAATGTGACAAATTATACATTGAAAGATAATAAAGATATGTACATGACACTCCAATCTATGAAGTTTTTAAGTTGGCATTGGCAATACTTTAAGGCAGTTTAAGGTACTGTTACACCGTTCCATTTCATGTTGAATGCTTTTGTATACAAATTGCATGAAATGATTATGGATATAATCACGATACAATACACCATCCGATTATACATACATATTTTGTATCCAAATATACAATCTGGCAGCCCTGCGAGTGTAGTATTAAAAAAAACACATAATCAACTTGTCGCACGATTAGAGAGAGACAGAGCGATAGTTCGAGTAGGACACACATGTCTTACTTCACTCTAACTATCGCTCCAGCTCACTATCGTCTGACCGATCGCCATGTGTATATAAATATCTTTATTATTAACACAAATTATTTGTGATAAAATCAATGGTCAAAATTTATTCATTCCCTTTTTTTCCTTCAAGCCAATCCAATTAAATTGTATAATATACTCGCTTATCTAATAGCTTTAAAATGGCAAACTTTTTAAAACTGTTTAACAGTTTCTGAACGGAAACGTGTGTCAACTTATGTCAGACCGTATTTCAGGCAATAAGGGCTATTTTACTAGTAATTTGTAACAAACTATTGCCTTATCGACTTTTGTATGGGAAACCAGTTGTATGGGAAAACAAAATCGCCGTTTTTAGTATTTTACTCGCAATATTTCCGTGTTTTTACAGTGCCTAAACCTTCTGCGGGCTAATACAAACATTTCAATACCAAAATTACCTAAATCGGTCCAGCGGTTCTCGAGTTTGTCCGTGACTAACAAACGCATTTCATTTTTATATATATAGATTAAATGTCACTAAGAGCATAATTGTCAATAACAATAACGTTAACTCGCATAACGATTTGAAGCATAATAATAATCAACCATAAAGCTTTAAAGCTGTAATATTATGCAACAAACTCCTTTACTCCTTTATTGATTATTGCTTAATAAAAACATAAAATATTAAAGAAGCTATTTGAATTAAGCCTAACTCCTGTCTGCAAAAAAATACATCTTACCTAATTTGCAGTTGTATCTGTGGGGGTCGCAGTTCTAACCTAACCTAACCCACTTTTCTGGTAACAGGTTGGGACTATAGGGGTCGCAGTCCTAACCTAACCTAACCCACTTTTCTGGTAACAATTCATGTCTGTGGGGGTCGCAGTTCTAACCTAACCCACTTTTCTTGTACCAGTTTGTATCTGTGGGGGTCACAGTTTTAACCTAACCTAACCTACTTTTCTGGTAACAGTTCATGTCTGTGAGGGTTGCAGTTCTAACCTAACCTAATCCACTTTTCTGGTAACAGTTCATGTCTGTGGGGATTGCAGTTCTAACCTAACCTAACCCACTTTTCTGGTTACAGTTCGCATCTGTGGGGGTCGCAGTTCTAACCTAACCCACTTTTCTGGTAACAGTTTGTATCTGTAGGGGTCACAGTTCTAACCTAACCTAACCCACTTTTCTAGTAACAGTTCATGTCTGTGAGGGTCGCGGTCCTAACCTAACCTGACTCACTTTTCTGGTAACAGTTTGTGTCTGTGGGGGTCGCAGTTCTAACCTAACCTAACCCACTTGTCTGGTTACAGTTCGCGTCTGTGGGGTTCGCAATTCTAACCTAACCCACTTTTCTTAATCTAAGTCTCTTCCTAGTTTCGTTCTCGTGTTTCTGTAAAGGGTGTCATTTAAGTAAATTATCAATGGAATAATAATATTTGAATTAAAAATACAAGAACCGTATAATACGTGATTTTTTTTCTGTATAACAAAATTTTATGAAATTTCTATCTACGAATGAAGGGGACACCGTTTTTTGGTTTATACTGACTTATTTATCATAATTTGCAGGTTTTATGCAATTTTGTCCCGCCCAAGAGTAGATGTAGGCGCGCGAAGCAGAGCTCCTATTTCCGGACAAAAGATACCGCGTTGTTCATAAGCTAATTCAAGCATTGTATTTTTTATGAATAAAATATGTAATGAGCCTTAAATACATGACTTTAAATTTTTATGAAATATTAATTAGATGCGTTGCAATACTTATAACTAAAGACAATTATGGTCATCGAACATATGATTAAAAATATGATGCCAAATAAAAGTATGATTATAAAAAATATGCTTTAGATCATTTATGACAAAAAACGAGGTATGCTCAAAAATAATTATGACAAACGTTTATATGCGAAAAGTGTTATGACAATCAAAAATATGACAATAGTTTGTATGCGACCAGAGGGAGACCCTAAAAATTATGCGAGCCGTGTTGCCTCAAACAACTTGAACGATTTTATTGAAGTAGCAAAAAAAAATAGTACATTTCGATGCTAGTGTGTGTTAGGTTTTATTTATTTTTGTTATTATATTTAAGGCGTTGCTAAAAAAAAGTTAATATCTTCTTATTTATTTTATATAATTTGCTTTTAAGACAGTTATGTTTAGTTGTAATCTATGGTTTGCACGAAATCATTCATTGTAATGTGATTGGTTGAAAATGTGACGGGTCACATAAAGTCGTTCAACGATTGGCTGATGTCATCGGTATCGCGATGACATCCGCCAATCGGAGGGCTGGATTTTCCCGCCAGAACTTGGGGCTTTTTGACCGGGCAGAGAGGATGACGCGGGAATTGGGTTTGGGATCGAGGAGCGATGCCTGGGTTTTGGCGGAAGGGCTATCTATTTAAGAATTGATACGTATTTAAAATAAGCTCTTAACACAACTCTTTTGTACCAAATGTTTTAAATAATAAAACACAATAAGTTATTTGTAATTGGAGTTTTTCCTTTAAGATCAACTGCCCCGTACCTACGGTGATTCCAGTGGAAGGTATTATATGTGGAAAGTATGTCATTACTTCACGAGTCCCGAGGTATCTTGTCACGAGCCGTAGGCGAGTGGCAATACTCGGGACAAGTGAAAAATGACATATCCGCACGTGAATCGAACGACGTTTTTCAACACAGATGCGAAAAAAATTAAAATACATAAGAACAAATTGAAAGTTTTTTTTATAATTTCCGTGACACGGTTGTAATACAGTTGATATATTAAGAACATTTTCAAAATGTTTATCCTATCTTCTTTACTTTCTCATTTTCAATCTCATAATAATTGTTTCTCAGAATAATAAATCGCATGTTACAAATCGTATCGTTATGTCTTATAGGCCCTTCGAACATGTTTACCTGATTGAAAAACGCCTCTACTTTGACTGACGTTTCGTAGGCTCTGTTCCGTTTCATACACACAGATTTATAAGAACTGTTTTCCAGTTTTCAATGTTAATATTTTTAATGAATGATCATTAGTATTATGAAGAAATAATTATTGAAATATGAAATATCAATATCTTTAATATTATTGCGTTAATAGTAGGTATTTAGTTTTATTACGGCTCGGTAAAGTTAACGAACAACAATACACTTCGGTAAGCAATCATGAATTGGAACACAACTAAATTTAAAAAGATTGGAAAAGTAAAAAGCACTAGTTCGCAAGCACAAACTTTGCGCACGCAAAACAGCCAAAAAAAGGGCACTTTTTGAGCAACTGTATTGAAAAATATTTTTTTCAGTCCTCCGGCCGGTAAGCGCCACTTTACGCAAAACTAAATTGCCGCCTGCCGGCTCCGTCGGGCAGAAAAATAGTATACAAACCTCGGCCGTTAAATGGGAAAGCCTCGGATCACATGTTAGTCGACCTCGGCTTCGCCTCGGCCGACAATTACATGTAATCCGAGACATCTCCCACTTAAACGTCCTTGGTATGTAATGTACTATTACTTCAAATTTGCCGCCCCCTAAAATCTGCCGCCCTAGGCTTCAGCCTACTCAGCCTACTGGTAAATGCGCCACTGATCTTGACATATAAAAGCGATAATAAGAACCTCGTTATGAGCAAGTGTGTTGAATTTTTTTTTATATCTACGTTGTAGATAAGTATTAAAAAAATACATCGATGGCGTTCTACTTACTTGTTAAAAGTAATAATATTTTCCAGCTACAATATTCACAGTTGTTTTTTATTTGCATTGTGTGAGTGTCGCGTACAGAACTGAGATGATATGGTATATGATATTACTTGTATTGATTGCTCCAATTTTATTATCACACTTGTGTCTACAAATAATAATTTATTTAATCGCACAATTAGATATGCTAATAAAATAAATATTATTCATCTTGCAGGCTTATGACTCACGTAGTTATTTATCATAGCGTTAAGGTCGCAAAGTTGTTGTTTAACTCTCAAGACACGAGAGGTAACAAACTTTGCCGGTGAGTGTAATACAACGTTTTCCACCTCATTACCGCGAGGAAAATAAAAAAGTACATACGATCACAGAGCTTATCCAAATGGAAGTTAACTTGAGGAAACCATTCAAAACTCAAGGTAAAAATGTGTGATAGAGTTACTCCTGGTACTATATATTGCCAATAGCTTACCAAGTGTGGGATAAGACTTGACCAATTTAAAAAGATGTGACCTCCGATTGCGCATATTTACTACGGTCATACAGGTCTCACTTATACATGGAAGGGCGATGAGTCATAGGAATTAGCACAAGGTCAAATTACTTACCCCCCTAGTGGATCAAATGCGTTTTCCCCACTCTCTTCTTCTTCTTAGTCAGACACTCTTGTCAGAGTGGTCGTGGTTGCGCAGACGAGGTACTTGGAGAGATGTTCGTTGGGTCGTAAACTTTCTCGAAAATAGCTCTCCTAGCGATTTGCTTCTATTTTTGCCGGTTAGAGGCGTTGCAAGTGCATTGGGTCACGGTGGACTCGGTAGCTTGTTTAATCAGGTCAGTCCAGCGAGTTGGTGACCGTCCGCGTGATCTTTTGCCTTCCACCCGGCCTTGAACCACCGGTCTCTCCATCGAGTTCTCATTTCTGGAAATGTGACCAAAAAACTTTAGTATTCGTAATTGCACAGTTGACGACAGCCGATTCTTGATATGAAGCTCTTTAAGGATGGAGGCATTAGTGTGGAACGCTGTCCACGGTATCTTAAGGAGGCGTCTCCAGCACCACATCTCCAGTGCGTCGATTTTACGGCAATCCTGTAGTCTCAGCGACTAAGTTTCGGCTTCATAAAGAAAGATTGGGAAAACAAGGCATTTCATCAACCTGACCTTTGTATTCTTGGTAACCCTTCTGTCTCTCCAAATCTTTCCCAGCCGCTCCATTGCAGACCTGGTGGTGGCGCATCGTCGTCGGATCTCGTAGCTCTGTACAACTTCGCAGTTAGCTATACTCTGTACGCTAGTTCCACTTTGTTCAGCCCGGTCTACTATCATCATCTTTGTCTTATCCCGGTTGATAGCAAGCCCGAATTCAAGACTGATAGCTTTGAGACGAGTCAAAAGGTTCTCCATGTCTTCTCTAGTCTGTACGAGAAGGGTTGTGTCATCAGCGTATCTGAGGATCCCCCACTAATAGTTTAGGATAAAAGAGCGCTTACCGAGATAGTGATGTGAAAAGTACGTAAGTAGGCACCTAAGTACTTCTTGCGATGCTTCCAGATGAGGCTAGGTACAAGTTACTAGGTCCACGAGTGATTCAGAACATTCTCGACTTTGCTGTCTCTTTCTTTCCCTCTCTTTCACACACTTCTCAAACGTTCCATAAACCTTTTTTTTAAATAGTGCTATCTCTTTCACTTCTTCGAGTAATTTCGCAATTCAGTAATTGTACTTCAGGAGTCCTGATAACACCTGAAAAGGGGTTTTCAGATTATGGAGCCATCTGGTAGAGGGTGGCATGAAAGAAACTAAAAACATGTTCGGGCGCCTGAAAACAACGGCAACTGGGGTAAATTTTGAATCTTCTAGTATGTGAAAGAGCTACCTCTGAATCCTCCTGAAATCACTTTTCAGCCTGCTGAAAACGCTTCTAAGGCATGCTAAATCACATTTAAAGTTTAGATCACACTGTCGGCATATTTAAATCAATATTCAAAAGTTGATTTAAATTATTTGATTGTGATATTTTTACTTGAAATATTTTTTAAAGGCGTAAGGCCTCTTAAAAGTTCCCTCTTTTTAACTCACCTCTGTTTAAGTATTGTTTAGAAGTGGCACGTTTCCGCGGATCCACGTGCTAACCAACGCCTGGTTTATCGGTCACGTTCCGTGGGGCTTCAGTCTTGCTTTCTTTCAGTTTTATCGGCAAACAAAGGGGTTGCTTGTAGGGCTCCTGATATCCGTGATACACGCCGATCCATAGCTACGGGTTCTTAAGCCCGGCTACTTAAGGCGGTACTAAGATTACGAATTTCACGAACCCGGCAAGGTACGCACCTCGTACCTGCGTTCGCGTCCGGAATCACGTGACATGCCGTGACACGCCAAGATACGTAGCCCGTACCTGCGTTCGTGTGCGGAGGCTTTTAAGTTGAGCAAATTATTTTAATAAACTTTTCGTACCACACCCGTTTATTAAATTAGCTATTCATTGTATTGTAATTAATATTTGGTTCTTTTCATTTATTACTCACTTAATATTTAAGGGGCTTTACTATTGGAAATAGATTTTAATTGATGTAGGTAATGAAACGGAATTAGAGCTATGAATAAAAAACTCACGATACATTTCTATTCGTAGCTCTTAGATACCACATCGTATCTTCACTCAAGGTCACGGGTAGACCGAACCGGCGGCGTGTTCTTAAGAAACGTGAAGCCGTGATCACGCCTACACGGATCTACACGGATTCACGTAGGTACCCTAATGTCACGTGCGGAACGGACCAGAAAACCGTTGCCGTGAAATACGAACCCGGGCGCACGGCTACGGGTTCACGAATCACTGACACGACCGCGAGCCCTAGTTGCTTGCAGGTTTGGCGTGCATATGCGTGCAATATACCTATAGATGCTACATAATAAATGTAGATTTCTCGTATGTGTTAGAGGTTTTTCAAGCTTTTTATTGATCGATCGTTTGAAGGATACTTTTTAAGTAAATGTATTATTTATAATTTTAAATAGATAATATTATATTGTATTTTTGTTACTTCACTGAATTAATAAAACACCCATCAGGGAAACATTCCTATGTTACAAAATAGAAATGGTCAAGGAAATCTGTTAGCCTTAAACTTCAATATTGGTACAGCCCAACCTCGGATAATCCTTTGTTAATCCTATTAAACGGAAGTTACGCGAGCAATACGCACGTGCGGGATTCACGCTGATCTTGAACCTGTAACGTGGTGGGAGGCCTTTGGGCAAGGGCAGGGGTGAGGGTGGGATGGCCTCGCTTCCCCGTGTGGCTGAGTGACGTATGCAGCAGGGAGAATGTCGCGTTCATCGCATACTGTGAGATCAATGTTGACGAAACGCATGTTACCTATTACGCAACAATGTTTAGGTACTAACACATCTACGTTGCTACAGTCTAGTATACAAATATTGGTGTACATATCTTACTTAAAAATGTGCCCCTTAGCATCCTATTCCGGTGTAATAATATTAGCGTAGAGCGTAGTAATATTTGTTACACGATTTTGTTGAAACGAAACGAATTTGTGACCTACCTATTTAAGTATATTAATTTCATAAATTCAAATCTACTAGATATCGCTGTATGAAGAAACAGCAGATCGATAGTATATCTACATACACATAGTTAATTATATAGAAATGTATGATCGTACGTAAGCAAAACAGTGAAATAGTTGTGTAAATAATTTATTATTTTCACTTAATTGTAAGCATAATATTGTTTAAGTTGGATAAGTCAGTAGGGTCGAGTTTGAATCTCATTAAGGCCGAATTCATAAAAGTAATGGCGGTCTATATAATATATGCGGTGAGCTCATGATATGTGTGTATTTAAAGCAGTGTATGTACTTGTAAATAATTAGGCATTATGAACAATCACATGAACTACTATAATTTTTCACACCTTATTTATTAAAGACTACGGAACCCTAAAAACGGTAGGTAAATATTTTGCAAAAGTACGCGCGTACTACGCGAACGACCGACTTAGCAAGACTGTATGAAAGGTTTTACTTGTGCAGTAAAGATAAAGTAAGTTAATATAAATCGTTTTTCTACTCCAGCAGCGTTATTTTGTTAATTTTCCTTACACCGTATTTAAAACTTACATAGGTACATACATACATATTACTCGTACTACCAGGGTTCAGCATCAGCTCCATCTTGTGAACTGCTCTACTAATTGCTCGTTAACATGAGTCGATTAATGAAAACAGCACACGCGTATGTTTCACCAAACCTGAGTTCCATTAGGTACTACCTGGGTTTAGCATCAGCTCCATCTTGTGAACTGCTCTCCTAATTGCTCGTTAACACAAATCAAATAATGAGAACAGCAGTCGCCTATTTTGCACCAAACCTGAGTTCCACTAGGTACTTCCAGGGTTCAGCACCAGCTCCATCTTGTGAACTGCTCTCCTAATTGCTCATTATTATGAATCGAATCATGAAAACAGCACTCGCCTATGTTGCACCAAACCTGAGTTCCATTAGGTACTGCCAGGGTTCACTATCAGCTCCATTAATTCCTTATGATATCCATCATCAAAATATAATTAAAATCAAATAGGACTACCTCGAAGGCATTTCGTAACAAACAAAAGATGAATGTCTCAAATCAGAAGATACAGCTGGGGCCCGCAAATTATAGAGCAGTTCCTCTTTGACATCCCTGGTCGTTATCATCAGGTCTACTCCACCAAACTGGTAGGTTTTGTAAAGAAATGCTCGAGTTTCTCAAGAAAATACCCAAATTACTATGCATGTGCCTTTCAAATTTGAGAAAAAAACGGGACCAACCTGGAACCATTTACTTTCAGAAAACCAAAAAACAATTCAAATCGGTTCAGTAATGAGGGAGTTATGAGTGAACATCCATAAAAAAAATAATGAAAATAAAAAATTCAGACGAATTGAGAACCTCCTCCTTTAGAAATATTGAAGTCGGTTGAAAAGAAAAACTAAACAAATAAAAGAAGAAATTACAAATGACGGACGACGAATGCACGAAAAAAAAACTGGAAACATCCGAAGTGGACAGCATGACGTGCGTGCGGTGTGCGGTAGAGTACAAGATGCCGCAGGGTCTGAATTTAGAAGACATAGGTAACTGTTGGCCGCAGTGGCAGAGGTTTAAGCAATCATTTCGAATATTTAAACTAGCCGAAACACGGAAAGCAGCCATACTACTAAACTGCATCGGGCCCCAGGCCCAGGAATTTTATTTCAACGTGCTACATCAAGAATACAAAATTAACCTTGAAGATATTTTAACGCTTTTTTATGATCACTTCAAGCCTAAACAAAATGAGGTGATTAACAGCTATAACTTTAACAAACGAAAAGATGAGGTCACATATGATGGTTTATTTTAATAACTTATGTTAACGATATTAACATTATATTCGTCTTGAAAACTAGGAGAGTAAGCAGACCGTATCACGATCAGTAAGCAAAGAGGGTGGGGCGAGATGTCAAATCTTTTACGTTTTTTATTAAGGCGGCATTACACAAATCCGTTAGGGTACCTTTACATTATTCAACTCTAATACAGTAGCAAGCATCCTGTTTAACAGTGTACACCTGCTTCTATTTAGTCGTTCAAGGTCCTCAGGAAGGTGAAATAAGTAAAGGACGTCTTCAAAATCTGAAAAATTAAATGATTGCCATTAGTTTTACCGTTCATTTATTAATAGCTAAGGTTACCCATGCACCTATTTACCAATAACCCATAGTTTATAATATTAATATCGTAGGCTCAAACAGTCAACATCTAACGCAGATCTGAGAGAAATCTGCATATGGCTTTGTCTATTTTTTACATATTTTCGTACTCTTTGAACGTATATTGTACTTTGTACTGTAGGTGCCTATTGTTGAAGACCGAAATATAGGTACGAGTATGTATGTTAATCTTTGATATCTGATCTTTGATATCTTTGTCATCTTTGATATCTTTGTCAATCTTTGATATCTTTGTCATCTTTGATATCTGATAATATAAAAACTAGAAAATTCTTAAGCGTGAATGCTCTCCCACAGCAATTTTGTAAGTATTAGCCCCCGCTGGCAGCCACGTATACCGTACCGTGCTCATGGTCTGCACGTTGACGTCGTTGACGGCGGTGACGCCGAGCGCGCTGACAGCTATGGGGTGCTGCAGGCGGCGCAGCAGCAGACACATGAAGCGCCGGTTGGACGTGTTCATGCTGTCCCATAGCACGTTGAATAACAATCGGCTGGCAGCCACTTACCGTGCTCATGGTCTGCACGTTGACGGCGGTGACACCGAGCGCCCTGACAGCGATGGGATGCTGCAGGCGGCTCAGCAGCAAGCTCATGGAGCGCCGGTTGGACGCGTTCATGCTCTCCCATGGCACCGCGTACGCTGTGTCCGCTAGGCGCTCACTCTTCAAGCACATGCAACAGTAACAAACAGGTACGACGGTAAACGAGTATGTAAAGTAGGTAAGCAATTCTAAATAAGTGCCAATATTGTCAAATGATGCATTTTGTTTGCCTCATCTTCTAATTTATGGAATTGAATCTGTTACAGATCTTTTCGGTGAGATATCAACGTCCCCATAAGCTGCCGTACCTTGGTGTTTACTATTTCAAAGATAGAAGATATGACGACGAGCTGTCCAAAAATGGTTACTGTAAGGGGACCATATTTGGTTAGTGCCTCTGCGCCCTGGAACATAATTATATGTAAAAATGTTTTTAACGCCTAATATACTCGTAATTTCGTCGCATGATGATTTTATATTAAAAATAAAACCAATTTCAATAAAAAATCAAAGGTACTAAAGGTATCAAAGGTACTCATATTCAAAAACTCTTAAATTAAAAATTCTCGCCAACTCATATTCAAAAACTCATAAAATAAAAATGCTCGCCAAATTGTTAAAATTCTCAGCTGTTATATACATATAATTTAAATTAGTTCCGCAACACTTAAAAAACCCGGCGAAGCGCGAGTCGGACTCGCGAATAGAGGGTTCCGACCATTGTCTATTAAAACAGCAAAATTGAATATTTATTTTATTCCATTTTTTTGTATTTATTGTTAAAGTGGCCATACAAAAACATCATCTGCAAATATTTGAACTGTCTAACTATCTCTCTGTCTCACAGTTCAAGAGATACAGACGGACGGACAGGCAGACAGACGGACAACGGAGTCTTTTTAATAGAGTCCCGTTTCCCTTTTGGGTACGGAACCTTGGCCAAATTATAGGATAGACTTTATATACGTCTAATGGTGAGGATTAGGTATCTTACACTTCGACAGAACTTACGCCTTCTGACAACTCAAGAAGCATTATGCATCCCGCTACTTGGTGAAATAGAAAGTAGATAGCTATCACCGGTCCAAAAAAGTCTGAGATGTCGTCTGTAAAACTGTAAAAAAAATAGTATCATGTTGGAATACTTCTGAATGTGCAAGTAATACTCTGTGGCCTGTGGCTTATAAAATTCTCCAATAAAAAGTTGCTATCTACTTATACTTGGGTATTTCAATAAATAATCATGTAAGTAGAGATAATAATATTACCTGACAATTAACACATGGTGTTTAACGCATTGTTTAATTTTTTCTGCAATTACAAGGTTCTCTTCCACAGTAAACATTGGTACCGCTACTATTGTAAATTGCTTAGTTTTTACAGTATCAGCGTTCTTGGGCTCGGAAAAGGTCCACAGACTATGATCAAGCACGTCAATATGTCCAATTATTTGAATGATGAACAATGACATAAGGAGGTCAATACCTCCCACTAAAATGGCGCATCCGAACACAACGTAGAAATTTAAAATTGTGGCCAACTTATAATGCTCTACAGGATCGAAGCCAGGGTAGGAGAAATAAACTGATAACTCGATGGCTTTACTGTGGTCCTTGTAGGCCCCGCTCCTGATGTTGCTGATGATGGGCATGATATTAAAAGCTGTGGCACAGATCATCGCTAGCACCAATGTTATTATCACGACGCGGTGTGTGAGCCATTCTAATTTCTCATATATCTGGTATTTATAAAAAACATGCTATTACTTCTGATGAAAACATTATAGTAGGATGTACTCGTGGTAGGTATCCAAGACACTGACCTTCAGGTGGTAGCTGCTCTTATGTCTAAAATGTATGAGATGAAAAGACATCACAAATCGTTCTACTATTTCTCCATATTTAGAGAACATCGGAAGATACGTTCGAACCTAAAACAAAACAAGAGAATACCCAAACCAAACGACAAAGTATGAACAAGGTAATACGATGCTGACATTGACGTAAATTTTTACTTACTATTGATAAGAAAGCAAGAAATACTGTTAAATACATATGACCCACTTCAAAGAAAGTTAAAACTTTGAAGTTGTCAACCAGGTACCATACTTCCAGCATGATAATCGTGACTCCGAAGGGTATGATGCTGCGGCCGTAGTACTTGTAGAGGGGGTGCACCTTGCCGCCGGCTATTTGGTACGGCCAGGAGGCCGATATGGATAGGAATGCTTTTAAAATCTTTATGTAACTGATGGACAAGGCTTCACGGGGTCTGTAAAAATTAGATTTACACTTATTAAACTATGGTCATATATGATACAGGTGTTACATTACAAAAGTCCCGAACGAAAATCGAAATTTCGAATTTTTTCCACTTGCATCGGACTCGGGGGTCACCGACCTTATCAGCTTGTGAAGTATCGTTCGGGACTTTTGTAACATGCTGTATAAGCATATGCTCGGAGTATGAAGGAAGGTAACGTTGGTAAGTAGCATTGGTATTAAGCGATGGTTAAATTGGACTTAATTAATCATGTAGATTATATAAGTCTACGCAATCGGTTTAATTGTAGCGGGGAGAGTAACAAAAACTTGTGCATTAAATTATGAACAAATCGTGCTGTTCAGGGCCCCTACCATGACGTCTTAACGCGATTCAGTTTAGGACCTAAACTGAGTCGCTGCCATACAACTGAGCACAGTTAAGAACCTAAACTGAATCGCGTTAAGACGTCATGGTAAGGCCCCAGTACTACCAATTGAAATACTAAGTTACTACTTATTTCTGGTTAGGGTAAATATTTTGTCTTACGAGGCACGGAGCGCCCGCCTTTTAGACGTGTCCATGTTTACCATGACAATAATATAATGTTCTTATAAGTATAAAGCGGTGACGAGAGCAATTTATTTCTATTCCGTCAAACGTTATGGTTAATGTGGATACGCGGGAATAACTATACACTTGGCTTGGACACGAAAATGTTTCGACAACATATCCACACTGCATTATCTTCAGAAAATTATTATTAAGTAGCCCGTTATTAGTACCTAATAAAGCTAATTTCTATAGGGTAATTTGATGGCAAGCCTATGAAATACTTGCCTTGTTATTTACTTACTAGATTGCGTAGAAATATGGTATAATGTGCAAATCCTCTTATTACACTCGTAATATCGTGTGAAAAGTAACAGCCGTGCTTCGTACAAACATGTACCGTGCACTTGGCCGGTCCGGGCATGGACGATGTAAATATAAGGTAATGAGTCACATTAAGTCGTTTATACTTTTTGGAAACATTTCAACATTTACACCGGTCATTAAGCTGCTAAAGCCAGAATTTTTGTTCGTTCGAAATTGCGGTGGGACGAAGGAGCTTGGGCTGATATCAGCTTATAATTTGCGTTACAATTTTTTATTCCTTTGTTTAACCAGCATTATGTTTCGTACATTGAGCAAACCATTAATCAAGATCAACTTGCAATCAGTTGATATTGCAGAAATGGTAATGTTTAGTGATATTAGATTAGTTATCACTAGGACGTCCCATTATCGGTCCAAAAAAGACGCGTTTTTATTGGCCTACTATTTTAAAACTGATGTCATATCTTACATAGAACACTTCATAATTATAAAATGAGAGTAGGACTATTTAATTTATTCCTCTTAAATGTCCCATGATCGGTAGAGTTACCCTAATATTGTTGACTATTATAAATTTTTTTGGTGAATCTAAAAATATGGATGGATACTAATTGAAAATGAACTACATAAATAAAGGATGATTGCAAATCTACTGCCGGGCAAAGACTCAGCGCCTTTGCCCAGCAGTAGAAGGCATCATTTTCACAAAACCTATCAAGCCATTTTCAACCCCCTGTAATTTCACGCTGGTTAAAGCTAGAACCCTGAATTTTCAGTGATATGTGGGCTATAACATTACTTAGATATTAAATATATATACATTGACAATAACATCTAATTTAAACTTTTCGTCTAAGAACTATCAAACGTCAAATTTAATTTAATTTAATTTAATTTCTTTATTTAGGACCAACAAAGGATCATGTTGTTAGTATACATCTTAAATACATCTTAAATACTAGCCTATTCTACGTGTTAATGCTTATAACTAAGTAAGTAAGTAGGTGCCTATATACATGATTATTTGTTACTGCGCGCATGAATAATACAGCAGTTATTGAGGTACAGAAAGTCCAGTCGGTTTGCTATCATATTCAGGATGCTGTTGGAGCTCGCTCGCACTCTACGCACCAGGGATCAAAGTATCGTCACTCACTCACTCACTCACTCACCGATCATCAATAATCTACGATACTTCTAGCAAGCCCAAAAGCTCCAAATTTAACATGAGTTACTATTTCTGATGATGGGATCCATGAGGAACTGAGGGAACTCCTCAAATTTGAAAGGCACATGCATAGTAATTTGGGTATTTTCTTGAGAAACTCGAGCATTTCTTTACAAAATCTACCAGTTTGGTGGAGCAGACCTGATGATGACGACCAGGGATGTCAAAGAGGAACTGCTCTATAATTCGCGGGCCCCAGCTGTATCTTCTCATTTGAGACATTCATCTTTTGTTTGTTACGAAATGCCTTCGAGGTAGTCTTATTTGATTTTAATTATATTTTGATGATGGATATCATGAGGAATTAATGGAGTTGATGCTGAACCAATGGCAGTGCAGTACCTTATGGAACTCAGGTTTGGTAAAACTTACGAGAGTTCTGTTTTCGTCATTCAACTCGTGTTAACGAGCAATTAGGGGAACAGTTTTCAAGATGGAGCTGATGCTGAACCCTGGCAGTACCTAATGGAACTCAAGTTTGGTGAAACATGCGCGTGTTCTGTTTTCATTAATCGACTCATGTTAACGAGCAATTAGGAGAGCAGTTCACAAGATGGAGCTGATGCTGAACCCTGGTAGTAATATGTATGTATGTATGTAAGTTTTAAATACGGTGTAAGGAAAAAATAGCTCGACATGTGCGACATGACCAAACCTGAGTTCCATAAGGTACTGCACTGCCATTGGTTCAGCATCAACTCCATTAATTCCTCATGATATCCATCATCAAAATATAATTAAAATCAAATAAGACTACCTCGAAGGCATTTCGTAACAAACAAAAGATGAATGTCTCAAATGAGAAGATACAGCTGGGGCCCGCGAATTGTAGAGCAGTTCCTCTTTGACATCCCTGGTCGTCATCATCAGGTCTGCTCCACCAAACTGGTAGATTTTGTAAAGAAATGCTCGAGTTTCTCAAGAAAATACCCAAATTACTATGCATGTGCCTTTCAAATTTGAGGAGTTCCCTCAGTTCCTCATGGATCCCATCATCAGAAATGGATTTTGAAAAAAACGGGACCAACCTGGAACCATCTACATTCAGAAAACAAAAAAAAAACAAATCGGTTCAGTAATGTGACGGAGTTGAGTGAACATCCTTTAAAAAAAATAAAAATTGAGACGAATTGAGAACCTCCTCCTTTAGAAATATTGAAGTCGGTTGATTAGATAAGAGGGTAGAGAGGGGTGCAGAGACTCTCATTTTAGCGCCGTTTGAGAGGAATAAGAATCTACTGATTTTTTAGGGTTCCGTAGTCAACTAGGAACCCTTATAGTTTCGCCAAGTCTGTCTGTCTGTCCGTCCGTCCGTCCGTCCGCGGATAATCTCAGCGACTGTAAGTACTAGAAAGCTGTAATTTTGTACGAATATGTATATCGGTCACGCCAACAAAGTAGTCAAATAAAAAGTGGTTATAATCTTTTTTAGGGTAAGTAGGTACCTCCCGTACATGTAAAGTTAGTCAGTAAGTAATTCCTGGTAATGTATACATTGTATACTTTTATTTTTACAATTATTTACAACATTTTCTTTGTTGCAGCACAAAGAGTCCAGCATTGTCAATATGGTATTCTCCTTAATGATTTTGTTGGTTTTCAAAGTATCGATCAATAGCTTCATATTGTCGTGTTTTTCGCATAGGCAAGTGTTTTGTTTATTCACATCCGGCTGTATTACCCAAAAAGGTTTCATTCGCGCAAATGTTACGTAGCTAATCGGTGGAAAGCCTGCTCGTATATATTTTAAATGCAAGTCTTTTACAGTGGCATTCAATAATCTTTTTTGTTTTTTACCGCTGCTTTGGTCACAGTATCCTTTTTTCCTGGGCAGATAGTTGAGTTTTCGTCATCTTCATAAAATTTCAGAACTATGGATCGATTTATTTTATGCTTGTGATCTGTATTACTCTTAATAGGTGAACACGAATCATTTTGAACAAGGGGCATAGTTTTTGGAGATTGTTTTACTAATTGGCTTAGTCTTTTATACCTTTTTTATACATTTCATTCTCTTTAGCAATTTTGGCCACCTTCTTCCTCAAATCAGTAACTTGCTTTGACTTCAATCTTTGATATTTTCTTAATTTAGCCTGGAAATCTCGTTTTAATTCTGAAGACGCTGTTGAGGCAGAACTGCTTGGACAAGATGATATTTCAACTGAATGTATACTACTTATACTTGGCGTGCCACAGAGGCATGGCGTGCGGAGTGCTGCAGACTGCTTGATCGCAGAAGACTCCACATCGGCAACAGAAACATTTAACCGCATTGATCGTAGAACCCGATCACTTGACACATTATTTTTTAATGATTAAATTATTTAATATTTTAATATTAGTTATTGCCCGAGGTCGATAGCTAAGAGATATTTCCAAAAAAATAGTATAATATGACTATTTTGACTTTCTGCACCAGCGTTTTCAGTCTTGCCATCAAATGTTATTGCTTGGGATATTCACCCGGATACATAGTAAGCAAGTATGATGCTTTTTATCTGAACAACTAATTTCAAAAATAAACTACAAACGTAATAATGCAATTTGTTTTAATAACTACTTATTGAAAGGACAACTGTACTGTAGGGGAGAGTGGGTAACAGTGGATCACGGGTTACAGTGGATTATTCGCTATATCCCTTACGTATGATGCTTTACGCACATAAAAAAACGCGTTGCTACTACTCATCTATATCCTACGTACTAGTCATTGCCGCGCTGTCAGAGCTGTATCACATGCTATCACACTCAAGTCAGTTGGTAAGTACGAAAGTAATTTTTTCGTAATATAGAAATTTGTAGTACTTGCAAATAAATCATAAATACAAAGGATACCTTTATGTTTTGACCTTGATATTTAATAAACTGTGGGTAATGTAGTTTTGGCTTGGGTGTGGGTAGTTTTTTTTTGGTAATTTTTTTCTCTGACAATGGCCTATGGGTCACAGTCACAGTGAATTATTTCAATTTGGGTCACAGTGGACTGAAGAAAATTATTTGAGAGAAAAAAATTTGATTCAGTGTAAGTTAAAAAGAACAGTGTATAATATGGAAACTAAAAGTTCAAGACTGTTGCCTACTTTAAAAAATGTTGATTAGGTCAAGTTTAGGTAAAAGATTTCAGTGTAATACTAAGCTCGGAGGTACAAAATTTTTTGGTAGTTTAACAGTGATTATTGTTAATATTTAGTAAGTTATTTACTATGTCATAATAGGCTTTCTCATAGTACAAACAAATGAGTGATAATGTAAAAATGTTGCCTTTTATTAGACATAACTTCAGGTGAGTCACTGTCACCAATGTGATGATCCAAAGTGACCCATCCCCGGGTTACGGTGGATAATTACCCATTTTTTTTAAAAGTTGCTATAACACGTTAGTTTATGCAGTGTTTGCTGATAATTGCTATTGCTTTTGTAAATTAGGTACATATCTTATGATTATTTATCATATTTAGGTATAAACTTTGGATTTGCGGAGCTTCAAAAAAAAAGTGATCCACTGTTACCCACTCTCCCTAAAGTTTTTCAAAAACTTACAGAGAACCAACTAAAAAAGGAAACTAAAACACACAACTTGATTGTAACGTTTGAATATCTTGTGTACCGTCGAATGACTAGTATTAAATCGTTTTCCAGCATTTCTTGTACTACACTCAGGGTCAACTGCAAAATGGCGAAGGATTTGGTTTTGTAATGGAATTTGAAGCTCATCGTGAATGGCTGCTCCCTCCACCCTTCCAGTCACGCGCAAACCTTCGCGTACCTACTCGCTGTATCACGTTTACAATTCCACCAGGGAATCGCTCTCTGTACAGAGCTAACGCTCGATTACCATTTTTTAGTTAAACGAGGCATTTTTACAACATACAATTGTGATTACTTCTGTATTGAATGACTGACATTGTCAAATCTGAATTGAAATAAAATAAGAAACTTTTAATTCTACCAAAGAGTTTGCCACGTTTCTTTAGACCCAATGTACCAAACTTAATTAGGTACCATTATTGTGTCTAATTCCTCAAGCTATGATCAATATTAATCATCACGTCAAGTGCTGTTATCGTGACAGATTAAAATGACATTAAGTAGATGTAGTCAGTTTCTTGTTGATAAAAATGATAAATAAATAAGATTTAATATCTTTTAACACGCCTAGTAGTACTCCAGTCTCGAATCAACCAAGATAACTACAAAACATTAAACGCAGTGTAATTGTAACTTGTATTGTATTGTAAATGTTCCTGCAGATACGAGTATTAGGTAAGTTTGTAACTGCTAGGTCTTAATAGACATTCCGTTGTCGCAACCATGTTTACACTAGTTTACAGTACATTGCTCCTGAGAAAGTTTTCAAAAAATAATTATGTGGTCATAATTAAGCGTAACTTGAAAAATCCTTTTAATTAATGATTACACCAATGTACTATGTCTGATTTCATTTATCGCCCGTATTAGATTTACTCACTGTAGATACATGTCCTCTTCTGTCATGCGCACGGGGAACTTGAACTTGTTGCGTAACCTTGTCCGAGCGAGGCCGCCTCGAGATCATCCCCTCGCCGCGTGTGGCCCAAGTCACACAATCTGGTTAATAACTATATTTAACCAGGCGAAATTGTACCCGAAGGTTAGTATATGTGTACCTGTAGGATCCTTATGACGCCATTAAGACCAAACGTTTAAATATGAAACTTATTTAAGTATAAGGAGGTATAAATAAATTAAAATTAGCTAGGTACGTGCGAAGTCGTTACAAACTAAGAGAAGTACAAGTGACGACTCTCTCGATATATTTGGCAGACATCAACTGTCCAATATGTATAAGGGGCGCACATCCCTTACTTTAGGTAGGTATTATGAAATTAAAAAAATGGCAATTTATGCAGATGCCAACAAAAAGTGGTAGGAAATAGGTATGTTCTGTCCAAACATAAACAAGTTAAGAAAAAGTGGTACGTAGAGTCAAAACACGTATAAAATGTTATTTTATTCGTCAAACTTCTATGAAATTATGACGTTAGCTTATTTTCACCGACTGTGCTATCAAAATCGGTTCAAACTTAGCTTAGTCGGACTCTATGTTCTGTACAAAACGTATAAGTATAACCTATGTACTTATATTGTCTTTTTCTATTTGATCAAATTTTATTGAAGTAATATTGTATTCTGTTACCGCGATTGTTATTCATTGAAATTAAACACTTTAGAACGGATTACTCGCGTTTATTAACACCATGATCCTACGTTTCGAGCCCTTTACAGCACTCGTTTTCACAGGGTTAAGATGATTGAAGTAACGTTTACTTTTACCCAACTAAACGATAAAAATGTTACTTGCTTTCATTTGAAACCTCTTTTCAATGGCATATTACTAACTTTTTTTTATTTCTAAAACCTTCTATGTTGATCTGATGGATTATAATGAAAATACAATATTTTTCTCTCCTTCGTACCACGTAGTGAAGGTCACAGGGGGGCAGAGCCTCACCCCCCAGTTTTCATCGGTCTCGGAGTCGCAAGCCTCTCACAGTCATATGTTGACCGTACTCCGTACAGTTAGTCTCTCTAAACTGAAAAAAAAATTGCAGTCATCCACAAACGATCTTTACAAGTGACCAATAAGTACAGAGATAGTGAGTTAGTGTTATTGGTTTTTAGAAGGGTAAGTTGTTATTGGCTTTTCTTTACCGGAATCACTTTGTTAGAGTATGTCGTTAGACTATTATACTTAACTTAATTAACTTACACATAAGTAATGATAATAATAGGTCGTTGTGTAATTCAAAGGGTTTTTAATTCTCCATTAATTAGGTTCTGCCTTAATCTAAACGGACAGTTATACAAATAGGCTACGAGACATTAATGTGTACTTTATACATTTAAGTGATTTATTGAATCAGGCTTTACTTAGTGGATTATTTACGACAATATTATAAGACTAGCTTTTGCCCGCGGCTTCGCTCGCGTTAGAAAGAGACAAAACGTAGCCTATGTCACTCTCCATCCCTTCAACTATCTCCACTAAAAAAACCACGTCAATTCGTCGCTCCGTTTTGCCGTGAAAGACGGACAAACGAACAGACACACATACTTTCCCATTTATAATATTAAGTATGCATTGCTACACGTTCACGTTCAAATTTGCAACGCAATATATCTAACGGGTATCTAACGCAATATATTATGCACTCTGCATTTTGCTGCACTTGAGTCGTAAGACTTGAAAATGCATGTTGTCCATGTCCAATTGTCCATTGTCCAACCCATTCATTGACACCTAAATAACATGTTCTTGAGTGGTACTGGCGTGTAATCGGTCCCTTACATATGTTTTCTTTGACAGCCATATTGTAATTACGAGTAGCTTCAATTCTTGTAACAGTAGTTTGTATTCAATATTGATTGATAAAGTATAAATCGGCAGCCAAAGCCAAGATTAGCCACGCTAGAAAATAAACATTTGGTTAATTAACAAAGTAGACGAGGTTATTCGTAGATGTATTTTTAAAACTATTGTTTTTTCTTGTAGTCGAGAGTTTTCATTAAATAAATATATGATCTGTAGATCTCGTGAGTATAATTATGATCTTACAAGTCACACATAGGCTGAAAAACACAGGCCGCAGTAGATTTTTTTTATTTATATAAAAAATTCGAAAATTCCGAAAATGAATCTTCATATGATGGTATTATGAAAGTTTTATTCTTGTAATTTTTTCACGTTTAAAAATTCAAATTAACGTAATACACTTACTGTATCGGAAAAGTACCGATTCGCATTAGTGACCCGTGTCTATGTGATCTACCACTATAGATTAATCACGAACTTGGGAGATAGTTACAAAAAAAAGTTCCTTACTTCGTGTTACTGTATTTTCGACATTCCTGTGCTTCATTTTATAAATCATATTTATAGTAGGTACCTAAATTAATTATAAACCATGCTATGAAATAAATATATCTACCTAGGGGAAATTGTTCATCGATGTAACACTAAAAGTTCAAGCCTTTCTATCTCTGGTGATTTTACAGTTATGAGTGTGATTTTTCGTATGGACATAGATAAAGAAGGCCTAGATAGTGTGTCCGTATACCAACAATGAAGCCACTTCAATGTTGAAAAATATTCAACATTTGGAATGACGTCTATCAGTGCTCTAGGTCGTGTCATCGCAAAAACATCTCCCGGTTTTTATCATAAAATTAAGTAATAATGGTAGGTTGTGCAGTGATTGGGTGTTCTAACTTATCTTCCAACACAAACACAGCACGTAAGATCACATTCCACTCGTAAGTATTAAGTTTTATGTTATATTTTTACGTATTTATAAATGCAAAAAATTCAAACGCCATTGTATGAAAATGTTGCCAGTACAATGATTATTTTTCCCTCCGATTGGGGCATAATAATTACGTTCGAAAAATGTCTATATTTGCTAGTCTTTCGCTTATTGTTATTTCTATTACATATTCGTTTCCAATTATAATATTTGTTGCCAAGTTTTAAGTTAGATTTGTTTTTTATCTATGTAGTATTCATTTTAGTTTTCCAGTTGGCGAGTATCTCGCCGACCGATGGCTAGCGAAATAAGGCTGAATAGAAATGACCAATTATGGAAACCGACTAAATATAGTAAAATTTGCTCTGATCATTTTGAAGTTAAAAACAAGTACCGGACTAAAAATAAGGGTTCTATGGAACCTAAAATTAGATTTGTTATTATATATTCCAAACCTACGCAATTTAAAACAATTTAGTATCACTAAAATTAAATGCCTTAAATCCCTCTACTTTAGACGCGCAGGGTTTTCCTGGCAACATTATTTTCGTCCCTATGTGTGTGTCGCCGCGTGTAAATACGAGTGTCGCACGCACACATGAATTCACTTTTGGCTTCAACTTTGACGGTTTCGTAGTTTGACGTTAGGTCTCTAGGCCTAATACCTTTATGCGTATGGATATAAAAAATTTAGTTGGCTACTAGTTGCTAGTTGGTTGGTATATTGTACGGCATTCTTGTGTTATACTTATGTTTAACTGTTTTCCTGGGGTTTATTCCATTGTATCCTTGTGCATGTTTTCAATAAAACACCTGAATGTTTACAGTGGAACAATTGAAATAAATACAATCTACCATAAACTAGGGTTAACCAACATTAAAACAATGTTAAATAATAGGGGCATTGTATATATTCTTCGATAAATTAATGGGAAAGGAAATGAGATTTAGTATATTGCTGAAATATACAAAAACTAAGACTGTTCCATTGTATCCAACTTGAGTTTCATTGACATTATTGAGAGCCGAGAATCGGGTAAGCACTTAGGTACTGCGTACTACGAGAAATGTACTCCCTTTGTGTCCTTGTGGCAAGAATGCCAAATAAGTAGATGCAGGAGGATCTTGAGTACCTCCATGCTTGGTATCATACATTTTCCTGAAGGTAACATTTTTTTATATAAAATACCTGTTTCATTGTAAACCGTTTCATTGCGATACAATAGGGTATTTTCTTAAGAATATTAAAAAAAACTGCATCAAGAAGTGAAAAAAAATCATAAATAATTAGCCCTAGATAAACTTAAATATGTTTATATATATATAATACAACATAAAATTCTATAACAGCAATCTCTTTTCTGTATCTTGGTTAAAAATCACAAAATGTAAATTAAAAAAGTTACGTATACTCTGGGTGTACGAATTCACAATAACGTTCGCAGCCTCGTGCTCCTTCTCCGAGGCTAGCCTGCGTATTAGCGACGTACTAGCCGATAAAGCCGCGTTTCCGACATATATATCGCAAAGTTTCACTGTGTCCATTTGTTTCAACGTTGGACTACCTACCCTACACTAAAATTATAAAAATGAATGGATTTATAGAAAAAATATTCATTCCGGCCACATTCAAACTCGTTTTAAGGATGACTCACACTAGGACGGGACCGTACGGGACGGGACGATCTGTCAATTTGTATAGCAAAAATCACGTGATAGCTCGGAGTGACGTTTTCTATAGAAACTGACAGATCGGCTTGTCCCGTCCGTTAGTTCTAGTGTGAGTCATCCCTTATGAGATTTCTAGTGAAAAAAAAGACTTATACCGACTTTAGCTCATATGAAACTTCAATACATTAGTTGTTTTCTAATTCACATTTAATTATACCTTCGTTACAATCAACCAAAATATATTGCCCGCTATTTAGTGAGTCGATTTAATGCAAAATCGGTTTACATGATGACAAAATAAAAAGGTAGGTGGAGTTGGTTTTTAACTCGAATACTAATTCTATGCCTTGAAAACGAGTAGGTAATACAATCTGTCGATACAAGTGGCTAACATAAATTTCTAATTCGAGATGCAGTTGCTGATACAGTTGACTAAAACTTGGTACGGAACCCTCGGTGCGCGAGTCCGATTAGCTCTTGGCCGTTTTTTTTTATAATACACTAAATTATTGTTCCGTTTGTTATTGGTCTACTAAGGAACTTCAACTCTATTCTGCAACTTGCACATTAATGTGCAGGAATGTTGTCAACCGTTTTCAAAACATGCCCCATAGAACTTTCGCAACTTATATGAAATTTTCTCGGTGCAATGCTAAATGTAACGTTGTCACGTTTTAAATTAGAGTATAATTTAATCTGCATAAGAACCCCTTTGATAGGTATCTAAATTAGTCTAGAACCTAATCCAGCTCGTCTAAGACCTTGGCTTAATGCTAACAACCTATTTTTACTAAGGAGCATACGTCACTTGTCATTAGTCTCAATCCCTAAGAGGATAATGGGTCTTGAACGGATAATAGCTGATCGCGTGCGCAGTTAATTAGTTTGGAGTGACCAGGGACTGAATTCGCTAATGCCTCGTTGTTGTTGCGCGCGAGTGCCTTTGAACCTGCAATTTGTAAACTATGCTGCTATAGTTACAGGCTTAGTAAGTCCAATGTCCATTAATAATCGATTATTGATGATGATAACTTATGCAGCAATGAAACTGCAGAGAGCTGTTCACACTAATTACAAAGTACCTACCTAAGTAATTTTATAACTGCGAAAAATATGTAAAAGGAGTATTCCACGGTGTCGTAAGCGCCATTCGTCTTATGCTTATACTCTTTTGGCTCGTCTTTTTACCGTGTTTTGTTAGTATGATCTTAAAGCCGCTTGTGTTCTAAACAAATTGTATATCTTCTACAACTTTTTGTTGAAACAAATCAAATTATTTAATTTAATATTTTTGATTTGCTATTAAAGTAGTAACACTATACCTATAAATAAATTATACATTGAAATATTTGAAATAGATGTCATATACTAAAGAAAAATACCACGATTCTCGGATTGGCCTCCGTCGGTGTTGGTCTTTTTCTTTAGTAGGTATATGACATCTATTTCAATTTATAATGTATAACTTCTTTTTACTATAAAATAAAGTTTACAAAAAATCCGGCTTTAAAGTAAACATGTCGTAAGCGACTCGTACTCATAATGATGCTCAATACTTACACACGCACACCTCTCCACACCCTGAGCCACTCACGCAATGTTGCCCCCGTGTCGCTCCGTGCGAGCGACCATTTTCGGGGGCCCATTTTAGTGAGTTGGCGAGTCACCACCTGCCTCTTTTTTTCGTCTTTTTTAAGACTGACAAAGGCAGGTGCCATTGCCCTTCCCATAGCCCCGGTTACCCAATCCATTTAGCCGTTCAACCCAATAGCCCATTTCCTTTAGTTTCTGTTAGGGTCCTACTGGGACGTAGAAATTAAAAGAGGACTGTATCAAAATAGGCTGGTTTATTCCGCCTTAAATACAGCTTTGAACCCGGCCAAACAGAATAGAAAATTAAATATCGGTAACGTCCGTTTGACGGTGGAATAGGTGAAGCCGAGTGTCGTTCGCGGGTCGCCCGCGCTCCGCCGCGGTGACGTCGTGCCGCTCGCCGCCCGCGCGTCTCCTCCCGCGCGTAAGCATCCAGTTCTTAACAGTTTCTATTTTTATTTTGCAATAGTCCTCCACTAACCGGGAATTGTCCTTGGATGCATTACTATAGTGTATACAATGATAATCTTCAGTTAGTGTCACATCACATTTAGAATAAATTGTATCTTACAAGGTCCCGTGATTATGTAAGACACATACAAATAATAATAAAAATCTTTATTTCAGACCAAGATCCATACTTAGTAACATACTTAAGGCCGTCCCCTATCCCAATGACCTCGGCGATTTGAGCTTTCTTCCCCTCCCGCTTCCTTTCCTCACCGGTTATACAATACGTCAATAAGCATAAGTCGCCACCTAGGAAGAGCTGCTTGTACTAGGAAGCAACTCTATAAACTTCTAGTGCCATCTTACACGACTGGCCCCCGTCGCCCGCGCAGGCATAATGGCGCAGGTGTAATAGCTTTTTCTCGAAAAGTGCAAAACCTATTCAAAAATCAGTAGATGGGTTTAAAGTAAACATAAATATATACTGCTTGTCTTAGTTTCTTGTACTTACGACGTATAATAAGGGAGTAGATACAAATTTAAGGTAGAAAAAAGGGTTTACGGTTATTTTTTTTTCTTTTGATGTATTATGTTACCCAATGCTATTGATTCTTTGTTTCCTTCTGATACTGTTACTGTTATTGGTGCAATAAAGAATATTATTATTATTATTATTCTCTTTATTCATTTTTAATCTTTTTTAATCTTAGGTTAGGTTTTTACAATATGTCTATAAAAGTAAAATATAAAACAACATACAAAAAAAAAATATAAAACATAAACACATTATAAAAAACCTAACCTAGAGTGCCGCCGGCAACGGAGCAGGGCCCAGGCTGCCGGTGGTTAGGGCCGCAGAGAGAGGAACCGCCGGACTATACGCGCCGTGTCTAGGATTACCGCCTTCTGCATCTGACCCTTGATCCATCCACCTAGCGAGAGTCTCTCAAGATGTTGGTCGAGACTCTTCGCTATGAGACCGTTCGCTGAAACGACTATCGGGACAATGATCGTCGAGTCAACATCCCACATGGCGGTTATTTCGTGAGCCAAGTCTAGGTACTTACTGGACTTGTCCTTCTCGGCCTTCACGAGATTCTCGTCATGGGGGATGGTGACGTCGACGAGCACGGCCCGACGCTGCGATCGATCAACCAGCACGATGTCAGGTTTATTGGCTACAATAGTCCTGTCCGTGATAATAGATCGATCCCAATAGAGCGTGGCACGACCATTTTCAAGAACTGGCGCAGGTGCGTACTTGTAGTACGGCACTTCGTGGTCCACAAGGCCGTATTTAAGAGCAAGTTGCTGGTGAATAATCCTGGCTACGAGATTATGTCTGTGCAAGTACTCGCCGTTAGCAAGATGAGAACAACCGGAAATAATATGCCTGAGTGACTCTCCGGGACGGCGGCATGCCCGACAAATGTCGACCGTACCGTCCTTCAGGATATATTATTATTCTCTGTATTTTCTGTAATTCTTAGGCTAGGTAATTTTATAATATGATTATAAAAGTAAAATACAAAAACACATACAAAAACAATACAAAATACATATAAACATATTATAAAAAACCTAACCTAGAGTGCCGCCGGCAACGGGGCAGGGCCCAGGCTGCCGGTGGTTAGGGCCACAGAGAAAGGAACCGCCGGACTATACGCGCCGTATCCAGGATTACTGCCTTCTGCATCTGACCCTTGATCCATCCACCTAGCGAGAGTCTCTCAAGATGTTGGTCGAGACTCTTCGCTATGAGACCGTTCGCTGAAACGACTATCGGGACAATGATCGTCGAGTCAACATCCCACATGGCGGTTATTTCGTGAGCCAAGTCAAGGTACTTACTGGACTTGTCCTTCTCGGCCTTCACGAGATTCTCGTCATGGGGGATGGTGACGTCGACGAGCACGGCCCGGCGCTGCGATCGATCAACCAGCACGATGTCAGGTTTATTAGCTACAATAGTCCTGTCCGTGATGATAGATCGATCCCAATAGAGCGTGGCCCGACCATTTTCGAGAACTGGCGTAGGTGCGTACTTGTAATACGGCACTTCGTGGACCACAAGATCGTATTTAAGAGCAAGTTGCTGGTGAATAATCCTGGCTACGAGATTATGTCTGTGCAAGTACTCGCCGTTAGCAAGATGAGAACAACCGGAAATAATATGCCTGAGTGACTTTCCGGGACGGCGGCATGCCCGACAAATGTCGACCGTACCGTCCTTCAGGATATATTTCCGGTAGTTATTCGTCATGATAACTTCGTCCGCAATTGCACAGACAAAACCTTCGGTTTCTCCGAAAAGGTCCCCGAATCGTAACCAGTTCACCGATGCGGACAGATCTACATCGGGGCCCGCGAGGGCCTTGTAGAACCGCCCGTGTAGCTCTTTGCTCTTCCATACCGTCTTGCGGTCCTCGGTGCTTAGTACCACAGGTTTGCGCCAATTCTCGTTAGCCAAGGAGAGCGGCGTGAGATTTCTGTCTACTGCCACCACATCACGATGCATCCCACACTCGTTGTTAAGGAAATAATTCCTAAGATTGTACACCTCACGGTTGTGAAGGTTTTTGGCATTTAAAAAGCCGCGACCTCCACATTTCCGTGGGATGTACAATCTCATAACAGACGACCGTGGGTGTAGCATACGATGTGTGGTAAGCAGTAGGCGAACTCTCCGATCCAGGGCATCCAGCTCGGTCTGAGTCCACCTTAGTATGCCAAAGGAGTACGTGAGCAGGGGCATTACCCAAGCGTTAAAGGCGCGCACTTTGTTGCCACCTGACAAAAGACTTTTAAGTACTTTTGTCAGCCGTCCAAAAAAGCGCTCCTTTGTCGCCTGTCTAATACCCACATCCTCTATACCCAACGACTGTGACATACCAAGGTATTTATAGGTTTCTGCTTCAGAGATAGATCTGAACGACATTGTCTCAGAAAGTTGCAAATTTGTTGAATTTACTACTTTCCCCTGCTGTACATGCATAATCGCGCACTTATCGACACCAAATTCCATTTTGATGGCTCTACTGAAAACTTCAGTGGTTTGCAATAGCTCCAACAAACCTCGGTCATTTGGTGCAAATAGTTTGAGATCATCCATGTATAGAAGGTGAGAAATGACTTCACCCTCTCTCCGAAGCCGGCAACCTAGCCCCGAATCCTTCAGCAGGGTGCTGAGAGGATTCAAAGCTAGGCAGAACCACAGGGGACTCAGACTGTCACCCTGGAATATTCCTCGCTCTATCCTTATAAAGTCCTGCGGCCCAAGGGGACCATCTCTGCCTCCTGGTTGACAAAGGACTGTGGTCCACTGTCCCATACACGCGCTTAAGAAGGATATTAAAGCTGCATCAAGTTTATACAGCTCCAATATCCTTTTCAGCCATGAATGAGGCACCGAATCATAGGCCTTTTTATAGTCAATCCAAGCGGCCGAGAGGGCTCCCTTGTTCCGCCGAGCTTGTTGGCAAATGGCCATGTCGATGAGGAGGAGCTCTTTAGTACCACGGGACCCAACCCTACAACTATTTTGAGAAGAGGCCAAAACATTGTTTGCGACAATATGCGCGTTAATTTTTGCTCTCAAAATGGATGTAAGGAGCTTGTAAAGCGTGGGCAAGCACGTGATGGGTCGATAGTTTTTAGCTTCCGTGGTACTACCGGACTTGTAGAGCAGGAAAGTTATACCAGTTGTTAAGGAAGGTGGCAGGGAACCAAGCTCAAGGGCTTGTTGAAATTGCGTTGCCAACCGTGAGTGCGAGCATCGAAACCACTTTAGCCAGAAGTTGTGCAATCCGTCCGGTCCAGGACTTTTCCAATTCTGAACCGTACGGACAGCACAAGTTACGTCTTCGGGGCTGATGGTAATAGCCCCCATAGGTTCGATGGCCTCGCACTCACGTTCGACAACACTCATCCATTCACCTTCCGTGTGCTCAACGGGCACCGACCAGATGCTACGCCAGAAATCAGACATGGCAGCAGCATCCGGTGGGCCTGCATCGGGCACACGTGGATTGGTTTCCTCCCACCTTCGGTAAACTTTCCTTTGGTCACTTTGGAAAAGACGATTCTGCTGGAATCGATCCACACGCTTTCTGTAGCGGCGAATATAATATTATTATTCTCTTTATTTTCTGTAATTCTTAGGCTAGGTAATTTTATAATATGATTATAAAAGTAAAATACAAAAACACATACAAAAACAATACAAAATACATATAAACATATTATAAAAAACCTAACCTAGAGTGCCGCCGGCAACGGGGCAGGGCCCAGGCTGCCGGTGGTTAGGGCCGCAGAGAAAGGAACCGCCGGACTATACGCGCCGTATCCAGGATTACTGCCTTCTGCATCTGACCCTTGATCCATCCACCTAGCGAAAGTCTCTCAAGATGTTGGTCGAGACTCTTCGCTATGAGACCGTTCGCTGAAACGACTATCGGGACAATGATCGTCGAGTCAACATCCCACATGGCGGTTATTTCGTGAGCCAAGTCAAGGTACTTACTGGACTTGTCCTTCTCGGCCTTCACGAGATTCTCGTCATGGGGGATGGTGACGTCGACGAGCACGGCCCGGCGCTGCGATCGATCAACCAGCACGATGTCAGGTTTATTAGCTACAATAGTCCTGTCCGTGATGATAGATCGATCCCAATAGAGCGTGGCACGACCATTTTCGAGAACTGGCGTAGGTGCGTACTTGTAATACGGCACTTCGTGGACCACAAGATCGTATTTAAGAGCAAGTTGCTGGTGAATAATCCTGGCTACGAGATTATGTCTGTGCAAGTACTCGCCGTTAGCAAGATGAGAACAACCGGAAATAATATGCCTGAGTGACTCTCCGGGACGGCGGCATGCCCGACAAATGTCGACCGTACCGTCCTTCAGGATATATTTCCGGTAGTTATTCGTCATGATAACTTCGTCCGCAATTGCACAGACAAAACCTTCGGTTTCTCCGAAAAGGTCCCCGAATCGTAACCAGTTCACCGATGCGGACAGATCTACATCGGGGCCCGCGAGGGCCTTGTAGAACCGCCCGTGTAGCTCTTTGCTCTTCCATACCGTCTTGCGGTCCTCGGTGCTTAGTACCACAGGTTTGCGCCAATTCTCGTTAGCCAAGGAGAGCGGCGTGAGATTTCTGTCTACTGCCACCACATCACGATGCATCCCACACTCGTTGTTAAGGAAATAATTCCTAAGATTGTACACCTCACGGTTGTGAAGGTTTTTGGCATTTAAAAAGCCGCGACCTCCACATTTCCGTGGGATGTACAATCTCATAACAGACGACCGTGGGTGTAGCATACGATGTGTGGTAAGCAGTAGGCGAACTCTCCGATCCAGGGCATCCAGCTCGGTCTGAGTCCACCTTAGTATGCCAAAGGAGTACGTGAGCAGGGGCATTACCCAAGCGTTAAAGGCGCGCACTTTGTTGCCACCTGACAAAAGACTATTAAGTACTTTTGTCAGCCGTCCAAAAAAGCGCTCCTTTGTCGCCTGTCTAATACCCACATCCTCTATACCCAACGACTGTGACATACCAAGGTATTTATAGGTTTCTGCTTCAGAGATAGATCTGAACGACATTGTCTCAGAAAGTTGCAAATTTGTTGAATTTACTACTTTCCCCTGCTGTACATGCATAATCGCGCACTTATCGACACCAAATTCCATTTTGATGGCTCTACTGAAAACTTCAGTGGTTTGCAATAGCTCCAACAAACCTCGGTCATTTGGTGCAAATAGTTTGAGATCATCCATGTATAGAAGGTGAGAAATGACTTCACCCTCTCTCCGAAGCCGGCAACCTAGCCCCGAATCCTTCAGCAGGGTGCTGAGAGGATTCAAAGCTAGGCAGAACCACAGGGGACTCAGACTGTCACCCTGGAATATTCCTCGCTCTATCCTTATAAAGTCCTGCGGCCCAAGGGGACCATCTCTGCCTCCTGGTTGACAAAGGACTGTGGTCCACTGCCCCATACACGCGCTTAAGAAGGATATTAAAGCTGCATCAAGTTTATACAGCTCCAATATCCTTTTCAGCCATGAATGAGGCACCGAATCATAGGCCTTTTTATAGTCAATCCAAGCGGCCGAGAGGGCTCCCTTGTTCCGCCGAGCTTGTTGGCAAATGGCCATGTCGATGAGGAGGAGCTCTTTAGTACCACGGGACCCAACCCTACAACCATTTTGAGAAGAGGCCAAAACATTGTTTGCGACAATATGCGCGTTAATTTTTGCTCTCAAAATGGATGTAAGGAGCTTGTAAAGCGTGGGCAAGCACGTGATGGGTCGATAGTTTTTAGCTTCCGTGGTACTACCGGACTTGTAGAGCAGGAAAGTTATACCAGTTGTTAAGGAAGGTGGCAGGGAACCAAGCTCAAGGGCTTGTTGAAATTGCGTTGCCAACCGTGAGTGCGAGCATCGAAACCACTTTAGCCAGAAGTTGTGCAATCCGTCCGGTCCAGGATTTTTCCAATTCTGAACCGTACGGACAGCACAAGTTACGTCTTCGGGGCTGATGGTAATAGCCCCCATAGGTTCGATGGCCTCGCACTCACGTTCGACAACACTCATCCATTCACCTTCCGTGTGCTCAACGGGCACCGACCAGATGCTACGCCAGAAATCAGACATGGCAGCAGCATCCGGTGGGCCTGCATCGGGCACACGTGGATTGGTTTCCTCCCACCTTCGGTAAACTTTCCTTTGGTCACTTTGGAAAAGACGATTCTGCTGGAATCGATCCACACGCTTTCTGTAGCGGCGAATACGGTTTGCCCATGCACAGATTTTCTGTTTCAGAAAGTCGATGCGTTCTGTGACATTGGCCATGTAGTCGCGGGGCGCAATACCCGTCCCCGCGAACGCCTGGTTCACAAAACGCATTACTCGGGGGCGATTATTGCCCCCCCTGAAGCAGATCAGCTTTGCAATAAGAGTCCTAAATGAGTTGATACGACGCTCGATCCGCACTTGCCACGCAGGGACACTCCCGGTGGTCCTAGGTGCACGTTCAGCGTCCGGAAACTTGACTCGAGCAACACGGCACGCCGTGATGGCCCCGCAGTACATGATCGAGTGTGTATCATCTAAACCATTACTAGTCCGTAGATACGGTTCTAGTAAAGCATTCAGGGCACTCATTAGCGCTAGATTACGTCTATTCATTGGCAAACGTGGTAATCGCGGCCTAGAATTGTTTGTGGAGCGATACTGCGTAATCGTCTCATCCAAAGTCCTCCTCAATTGCTCATTAGCTGAAGTACTCACACTCTGAATCGCAAACACCTCCTCGTCAGCATTGGGATCAGCCCGCGGCGCCCTCGGTGCCAGGTCGGGTGCGGGCACCGAAATCGGCGATATGGCAGGCGGGTCTCGTGCCGAAGTGGAGACTGCGGCAGCAGTGAGAGCCTCCAGGCGAAGCCGATCAAGCGTCGCGTCATCCAACCGCTTTAACCGCTGAATGACGCGCACCTGATCCGATAGTCGTTGCTCCGAGACAGTGATGGTGGGTTCAAGAGCCTGAAACAGGGGCAGCATCCTAGAACGATACGCGGATAGCCGGGTTCCCCCCTCTGTAGCCCCATAATAGGCGCGCATGCAGTTCTCATTCATCATCCGAGTCCATCGCATGCGGCGCACTACACCACCGACAGCGGGAGCCGTTGGCGGAGCAGAATGCCCCGCAGGCCCCAAGCGTGCCGGCAGCGGAGGTCGTCCTCGTCGTGCTGGTGGTGGTGGCGGCGAGGGCGACTGCCCGCGTTCGTCGCTGCTCGACTCGCTGCTGTTCGCGTCAGGCGCTGTGGCGTATTCGTCGCCTGACGACGGTTGTGAGGAGCTGGACGGCGCGGGCGAGGATGTGGGTCGTGCGCATTGTAGTTCGGCCGCTTTCGAACGCGATCTAGTGAGCATTTATTCACTTTGTTTTATTCTGTTCGCCATGTTCGCCATTTCACAGTCTTGTGTAAATTGGTGTAGCAAAAGTCATAATTTTGTTGCTACACATGATTTAGGTCGTAAATATAAACACAAAAGGCTCTAAAAACTGAAATTCGGCGAATATATACTACAAAATAAAAATATTTGATAAAATATTCAATAGATGCGTCTGTCAGTGTCAACGGCGCTTTTTTTTTTTTTTTTTTTAATAAAAATATTAATAATAATAATAATATCCGCTCGGTGTACCCCTTACATTTCATTAAATTGTCGAAAGGGCCTCTGCGTGTTGGCTTCGGCTCCGCGCACGCCTCCCAAAGGTCCGGAACACCATTGTTCCGTGATGGGAAAGACATACAAATAATAATATTATTATTCTCTTTATTTTCTGTAATTCTTAGGCTAGGTAATTTTATAATATGATTATAAAAGTAAAATACAAAAACACATACAAAAACAATACAAAATACATATAAACATATTATAAAAAACCTAACCTAGAGTGCCGCCGGCAACGGGGCAGGGCCCAGGCTGCCGGTGGTTAGGGCCGCAGAGAAAGGAACCGCCGGACTATACGCGCCGTATCCAGGATTACTGCCTTCTGCATCTGACCCTTGATCCATCCACCTAGCGAAAGTCTCTCAAGATGTTGGTCGAGACTCTTCGCTATGAGACCGTTCGCTGAAACGACTATCGGGACAATGATCGTCGAGTCAACATCCCACATGGCGGTTATTTCGTGAGCCAAGTCAAGGTACTTACTGGACTTGTCCTTTTCGGCCTTCACGAGATTCTCGTCATGGGGGATGGTGACGTCGACGAGCACGGCCCGGCGCTGCGATCGATCAACCAGCACGATGTCAGGTTTATTAGCTACAATAGTCCTGTCCGTGATGATAGATCGATCCCAATAGAGCGTGGCACGACCATTTTCGAGAACTGGCGTAGGTGCGTACTTGTAATACGGCACTTCGTGGACCACAAGATCGTATTTAAGAGCAAGTTGCTGGTGAATAATCCTGGCTACGAGATTATGTCTGTGCAAGTACTCGCCGTTAGCAAGATGAGAACAACCGGAAATAATATGCCTGAGTGACTCTCCGGGACGGCGGCATGCCCGACAAATGTCGACCGTACCGTCCTTCAGGATATATTTCCGGTAGTTATTCGTCATGATAACTTCGTCCGCAATTGCACAGACAAAACCTTCGGTTTCTCCGAAAAGGTCCCCGAATCGTAACCAGTTCACCGATGCGGACAGATCTACATCGGGGCCCGCGAGGGCCTTGTAGAACCGCCCGTGTAGCTCTTTGCTCTTCCATACCGTCTTGCGGTCCTCGGTGCTTAGTACCACAGGTTTGCGCCAATTCTCGTTAGCCAAGGAGAGCGGCGTGAGATTTCTGTCTACTGCCACCACATCACGATGCATCCCACACTCGTTGTTAAGGAAATAATTCCTAAGATTGTACACCTCACGGTTGTGAAGGTTTTTGGCATTTAAAAAGCCGCGACCTCCACATTTCCGTGGGATGTACAATCTCATAACAGACGACCGTGGGTGTAGCATACGATGTGTGGTAAGCAGTAGGCGAACTCTCCGATCCAGGGCATCCAGCTCGGTCTGAGTCCACCTTAGTATGCCAAAGGAGTACGTGAGCAGGGGCATTACCCAAGCGTTAAAGGCGCGCACTTTGTTGCCACCTGACAAAAGACTATTAAGTACTTTTGTCAGCCGTCCAAAAAAGCGCTCCTTTGTCGCCTGTCTAATACCCACATCCTCTATACCCAACGACTGTGACATACCAAGGTATTTATAGGTTTCTGCTTCAGAGATAGATCTGAACGACATTGTCTCAGAAAGTTGCAAATTTGTTGAATTTACTACTTTCCCCTGCTGTAGGTACATGCATAATCGCGCACTTATCGACACCAAATTCCATTTTGATGGCTCTACTGAAAACTTCAGTGGTTTGCAATAGCTCCAACAAACCTCGGTCATTTGGTGCAAATAGTTTGAGATCATCCATGTATAGAAGGTGAGAAATGACTTCACCCTCTCTCCGAAGCCGGCAACCTAGCCCCGAATCCTTCAGCAGGGTGCTGAGAGGATTCAAAGCTAGGCAGAACCACAGGGGACTCAGACTGTCACCCTGGAATATTCCTCGCTCTATCCTTATAAAGTCCTGCGGCCCAAGGGGACCATCTCTGCCTCCTGGTTGACAAAGGACTGTGGTCCACTGCCCCATACACGCGCTTAAGAAGGATATTAAAGCTGCATCAAGTTTATACAGCTCCAATATCCTTTTCAGCCATGAATGAGGCACCGAATCATAGGCCTTTTTATAGTCAATCCAAGCGGCCGAGAGGGCTCCCTTGTTCCGCCGAGCTTGTTGGCAAATGGCCATGTCGATGAGGAGGAGCTCTTTAGTACCACGGGACCCAACCCTACAACCATTTTGAGAAGAGGCCAAAACATTGTTTGCGACAATATGCGCGTTAATTTTTGCTCTCAAAATGGATGTAAGGAGCTTGTAAAGCGTGGGCAAGCACGTGATGGGTCGATAGTTTTTAGCTTCCGTGGTACTACCGGACTTGTAGAGCAGGAAAGTTATACCAGTTGTTAAGGAAGGTGGCAGGGAACCAAGCTCAAGGGCTTGTTGAAATTGCGTTGCCAACCGTGAGTGCGAGCATCGAAACCACTTTAGCCAGAAGTTGTGCAATCCGTCCGGTCCAGGACTTTTCCAATTCTGAACCGTACGGACAGCACAAGTTACGTCTTCGGGGCTGATGGTAATAGCCCCCATAGGTTCGATGGCCTCGCACTCACGTTCGACAACACTCATCCATTCACCTTCCGTGTGCTCAACGGGCACCGACCAGATGCTACGCCAGAAATCAGACATGGCAGCAGCATCCGGTGGGCCTGCATCGGGCACACGTGGATTGGTTTCCTCCCACCTTCGGTAAACTTTCCTTTGGTCACTTTGGAAAAGACGATTCTGCTGGAATCGATCCACACGCTTTCTGTAGCGGCGAATACGGTTTGCCCATGCACAGATTTTCTGTTTCAGAAAGTCGATGCGTTCTGTGACATTGGCCATGTAGTCGCGGGGCGCAATACCCGTCCCCGCGAACGCCTGGTTCACAAAACGCATTACTCGGGGGCGATTATTGCCCCCCCTGAAGCAGATCAGCTTTGCAATAAGAGTCCTAAATGAGTTGATACGACGCTCGATCCGCACTTGCCACGCAGGGACACTCCCGGTGGTCCTAGGTGCACGTTCAGCGTCCGGAAACTTGACTCGAGCAACACGGCACGCCGTGATGGCCCCGCAGTACATGATCGAGTGTGTATCATCTAAACCATTACTAGTCCGTAGATACGGTTCTAGTAAAGCATTCAGGGCACTCATTAGCGCTAGATTACGTCTATTCATTGGCAAACGTGGTAATCGCGGCCTAGAATTGTTTGTGGAGCGATACTGCGTAATCGTCTCATCCAAAGTCCTCCTCAATTGCTCATTAGCTGAAGTACTCACACTCTGAATCGCAAACACCTCCTCGTCAGCATTGGGATCAGCCCGCGGCGCCCTCGGTGCCAGGTCGGGTGCGGGCACCGAAATCGGCGATATGGCAGGCGGGTCTCGTGCCGAAGTGGAGACTGCGGCAGCAGTGAGAGCCTCCAGGCGAAGCCGATCAAGCGTCGCGTCATCCAACCGCTTTAACCGCTGAATGACGCGCACCTGATCCGATAGTCGTTGCTCCGAGACAGTGATGGTGGGTTCAAGAGCCTGAAACAGGGGCAGCATCCTAGAACGATACGCGGATAGCCGGGTTCCCCCCTCTGTAGCCCCATAATAGGCGCGCATGCAGTTCTCATTCATCATCTGAGTCCATCGCATGCGGCGCACTACACCACCGACAGCGGGAGCCGTTGGCGGAGCAGAATGCCCCGCAGGCCCCAAGCGTGCCGGCAGCGGAGGTCGTCCTCGTCGTGCTGGTGGTGGTGGCGGCGAGGGCGACTGCCCGCGTTCGTCGCTGCTCGACTCGCTGCTGTTCGCGTCAGGCGCTGTGGCGTATTCGTCGCCTGACGACGGTTGTGAGGAGCTGGACGGCGCGGGCGAGGATGTGGGTCGTGCGCATTGTAGTTCGGCCGCTTTCGAACGCGATCTAGTGAGCATTTATTCACTTTGTTTTATTCTGTTCGCCATGTTCGCCATTTCACAGTCTTGTGTAAATTGGTGTAGCAAAATTAGCAAAAATATTATTATTATTATTATGTTTTCGACAATTTAGTAGAACCAAATGTAGACCAAATACCTAGCTACATTATATATTTTTTTCAAGCGTTGTGCTTGGAGCTGAACAAAGCCTATTCACTTTAAAAACAGTGAAATATACCGGGTAGCCCCTTAAGAACTAGTGTTAAAGTAATAAATTAATAGATTATATTTTAAGGCTATTATTAAGGGCATGAAGCCCTATCCACCTCTATTAAACTATTATTAAAATTAGTAAGTATTTAAGCAAACAAGGAAGTAGGTATCTTATCGCGTATTAAATTAACTCTGACGTTTCGAGCGCGACATTGCCTTGGTTAAGAGAAGTCTTTATATGTAAGTATAATGACATATCTATAATCCTCTTCTTTTATCTCTTGTTGGTCGAACGTCAGCAAAAATGTTTTATATGTCTGTCCGGCTGTTTGTCTGGCTGTCTGTTTGTGGCTGGCTGCCAAATTGTGAGATTTGTGAGCAAGTCTATTGGTCTAACTGAGTTAGTTCGGGGCTACGTTGCCGTGTCGTAGAGTCAAACCACGTTATGCAAATTCCTCCCCAGCAAATTAACTACCAGACTTTAAAGTGTTATTTTAAACGTCAAAATTTGAAATTATGACGTTTACTTAACACTTTCACAGTCTGTGCTATCAAAATCCGGACCCTAATTGTCGTCATATATTAATTTTAGGTAATTAAACATAGATTATTGGGAGAGTATTATTTTTCCCTGCCTATTTACACGAAATTAAGAATCAATCACTTATGCATAGATTGCATAGATAGGACACGTATCTACTTAACTTAGGTAATTAATTACGTACTAACCTGCATTGTTTAACTTACTTCTTTTGCCAATTAGCAAAATTTAAACACCAATTTGTTACCTAATTTATAATTAAAAATGCTGTTGTGCGATACGACGTACTCATAGAAACAATTAAAGGATGACTCTCAGTAGAACGGGACGGAACTGCGCGGGACGGGACGATCTGTCAATTTCTATGGAAAAAATCACGTGATAGCTCGGATCGGATCACGTGACGTTTTCTATAAAAACTGACAGATTGTCCCGTCCCGCCCCGTCCCATCCTGTTCTAGTGAGAGTCATCACTAAACGTGACGCCACCATTGATGCCCAAATAGGTATTGTTTCATACCTAAGTGTGTGTGTATGTTGTGCGTTTTGAGTCCTGCTTGATAAACCCTTTGACCGCCGTTGTCACCGATACTAGACAACGATAGTACGATACACTAACGCCGTCGTCTTGTATACAAGACAAAGTTTCAACCGCTTACTAAATGGTAAAATAACAGAATTTAAAAAATATTTTGTACTCATGTCAACTTGTTGACCCTTTGTTTTTTCATACATTTACTTTTTAAGCAGCTATATGAATCCATTGTTTCATAATAAAGGATCTAAAAAATATGCTTATAATTTCTACATTTTTCGGTGTCACTGTCGCCGTAGGCATGTATAAAAGACAGCTAGGGATGGGAAAGTTCAATCGATGTGCAAGTTTTTAAAATGAATATGTTTTCACGAATCTGGTTTTATTTAAGGGTTCAAACATTTAATCGCCAATTATTGTCATTGTTGGTAACTACTCGTAGTAAGTAGGTATATGTCGAAATAAAAAGCATAATAATGGATAAAGTTTAGGCAGCTTCTTCAGTAAATTGACCATTGCGGTTTATTTGCCGAATAAATTATTAATCGCAGTGACAGCGGAGGTCTACATTTTAACTCGATATATATACGAGTATAACCGATATATTCAGTATGTATCACAACGAAGAGCAAACCTTAAAACTGGTTGACGGGGAACTCGAGTACAATGTAATGACGTGCATTTCACGTGCCTAAATACATGTTTTATGGCATAAAATTACTAAATGAATTACTCGGAGACCATATTTTTGCAGTCGGTTAATGGTTTTTGTAACATCCTATAGGGTTTGTTTACGTTTTTGATTTTTGACAGTCCATGCGTATTGCGTACTGTTGATATGTAGCTAGGGGCAACTAATCAACATTAACGTTATGTCAATGCACATGCGCTTTGAGTTCTGTTTATAAGTAACCTAGGTAATTATTTTAATAATGGCTGTAGTCATAGGCAACGCGCAAGCGCTTTGTTAACTGTTTGTTTGTAACTAGGTAAAAATCCAAACTTCAACAAGGTTTGACGCCTGTCTGTCAGTTGGTAATTTAAGAAATGTCATTTATAAGATTGTAAACAAATAATACAGGGGAGGTGCAAAACAATAATAATAAATGTATATTTTAATTTTTTATACCTCACGTAAAACCTGTCGTATTTTTGATGAATTAGGTACCATGCTCATATTTATGATCTAAACATTAACGGGTTTCTTTTTTTGGCTTTCGTTCTGATACATACTGTATATATATATTATTAAATCCACCTGTTAGTTTTCTCCGAAAACCCTCCGGTAAGTAAGTATGTAAATTTATCAAGACACGATGCGCGTCCCTAATCTTATGGTTTATAAAGTTTACGTACCGACAAGCGCTTATGCCGTTAACTCAGACGCTATTATTACTTAACTCGCGCGTAAACAGTATTTGTCAGTCTGAACTAAAGACGAGCCATGCGCGCCGTTGACATGTATAGAAGACTACTCGTACAGACTAGTGCGGTGATATTACTTCATGATTCGATAATGTTTAGTTGTTGTTTTTCATGATAAAGTCCTTTATTTTCAACATTTTATTGTATAGTAAATCTGTTTAGTTTAGAAATTTTGAGAGAAATCTAAGTTTGGAAATAAAAAAGCCAAATTGAGAAGAATTCCACCTTTAATTATGAATATCGATATCACTATTTGCAATCCCTAAACTTTTTATTAGTTGTTTACTTAAAATTTGCTCTGGCGTGTGAGTGAGCATCTTGGCGGACAGGGTCAAGGTTAAAACATACTTATTGAAGTAACGTAAATATATGTATTACTTTCAGAGTAAACCGCAATGGCTACGTGTGAAGAGAAACTGTATCCCAACTGCGACCCAACTGTGTGGCTCCGATCCTGCGAGGAGGAGGTCACAGAACCACTTGAAGGGCAAATTTCAGGTAAGTAAATACCTGCTTTGTGTACCTATCAATTAATAATTAAGTTATTGGTTTTGATTCAGCCAACCAAAAACTTTGTCAGTTATTTGCGATATCACAAGTTAAATATAAATTATTTTTTAAAACGTGTCCTATTTGCCTATTTGTATTTTTTGTATTGTTATACGTTTTCAGGTGAAATTCCGTCGTGGGTACGCGGCAGCTTGCTGCGGAACGGACCAGGCTCGCTCCATGTCGGCTCCGAGCGGTTCGATCACCTTTTTGATAGCTCTGCCCTGCTGCACAGGTATGTATATAGGCATAGGTGCATTGTTTCTGACTATATATTTATTGCAGCTTACTGTATCGGGCTGGTCTTGCGACAGGCAGGCTCCGGGCGGGCACAACCAACGCCCTACAGGCCAGGTAGCTTAAATAATTGCTTCCGTAAAGTTGTCCGTTGTCCACCTGTTCAGATATTTAAGTTGTAACTTAAAAATAGAGATTTGTAATTGATGCTGCTATGTTAAGGTTTGCGATTCACGATGGAAGCGCTACGTACCAGTGCCGGTTTCTGCAGTCGAATACATACAAGCGCAACAAGGCGGCGCAGCGCATCGTCGTCACCGAGTTCGGCACCAGCGCGGCCCCCGACCCGTGCCACACCATCTTTGACAGGTAAATGAACTTCCGACCATCGGACTAAAATTGTGATATTTTATCCTGATTTAGTAAACCTAAGCAATATCAATGGTTGATTCTTATTTAAGTACCTAACGTAACGTGTCAATTTAACGTAGTGGAATACCTGAAAATTCTCTCATTCTGCCCTACCGTTGAAGAGGACGAGTGTGAAGTTAGCAGCCTAAAGTTAGGGGTTATTTCCAAAGAGCTGTATAAAAATAATGGTGCTTTTACGTTTCAGAGTTTCGGCGCTTTTTAATCCTGGAGAATCGATGTCGGACAATGCCATGATTTCTCTGTACCCATTCGGTGACGAGATATATGCCTTCACAGAAGGACCAGTCATCCATAGGTACACCCTAAATTTATTTTTACATGGTTCTCCACATTTTTCAATAGCAGTTTAATTTAGGAATATGTGAATAACACACTGAACCGTACAAAATTGAATTAGAATGATTCCTAATCATATAAAATAGTTTCCGCTTATTTTAACCTTGAAATTCGCTCATTCGTGTTGAATTACAGAGTAGATCCCGTAACACTGGACACGCTTGGGCGCAGAAACCTGACACAGAGCGTGGCGCTGGTCAACCACACCTCGCACCCACATGTCATGCCTAACGGTCAGTAATAAAATGTTGTCCTCTTAATGTTTACGTTTTTTTTCACGCCGGTCGCTGTGGTAGTTATATTTCCCACTTTTCGCAATTAGCCAATAGATGTAGGGTAGGGGAAACAAAAAATGAAAGATTAAGCGACTGGCCTAACTTTGGTATTTTTATTGGTACCTAGGTTTGTTATGTATAACAAATTTTCATTAACATTATTTTTTTATATTGTGCATAAAGTCTAGTTTAAAATAAACTATTGCAAACCCTCTGTAAACCATGCAATATTCTTTATAAAAAATATTTTGGCCGAAATGGCTCGATTTCCCCAGAATATGAACAAAGTGCCCTAACTCTGGACATTTTTACCCAAAAAATTATAAAAAAATAATAACGTAAACGATACCTGGATTAGGTACTCTAAAAATATTACTGAACAAAAGCACGTTAGTTGAAAAGTTCCTTATGAAATTGTATACGAAATTTTTTTGCGTTTAAATGTAGGTATTTGACGGGAAAGTCTTAAATTTTTTATAAAAAATATTCCTAAGCTTGTAAAATACCTACGTCAGGATTTACCTAATTATTCTCATTATTAGGCACAACGTTCATCTATTGGGGGTTGTTCATCTTCTGGTTCCTCTTCCCTACCTACTTTTATTTTACAACGCCTATAACAGGTTCTGCTTTACGTTTCAGGGGACGTGTACAACGTGGGCATGTCCGTCGTGAAGGGACGCCTGCAGCATGTTGTGGTCAAATTCCCGTTTACTGAAAAAGGTTAGTTTTCGGCATAATTTACATTTTATACATTCTTTTCGCATAGCATTTTGTATGAATTACATGTCAATATTTTAATTACTTACAAATGTAAATAAAATTCATAATATAAGCTACCCTAGTTACTAACACTAGAAAACAACTCTTTATGAGCCATCTTTTGAGTTTAATTTTAATTAAAAAATAATATCTACAGCTAACAATAATATATATAACTAGCTTTAACCCGCGGCTTCACCCGCGTACTAAACGTAATTTTCAACCGTCATACAAAAAAGGAGGTTTTATTTATTTATTTCACGTCCACTAAGTTGGATTTGAAAATCTTTGTTGGTTGTTGTTTTCGAAATCTGCGACCCGATAACGACACCCATATCAAATAAAATATTCGTAACTATTCTTGTTTCCACTTTTACAAACTTTGGACCATCATTTAACCCCTACTTTGAAAAATCCTATCTTTGTGCAACCCTTCTCCATCTCTTACTTCTTCGTCTTATAAGAAAACCTACGTACCAATTTTGGAATCTTTAGAACCAGAAATAAACATAAAAACAACACCCATATTGATATTTTCAGATTTCAACCCCATCGCATCGCACCCCATCAGGGAAGATGGTATCTCACGTCCGCCTCGTTGGATGTTGAAATTGTTATTGTTTTCGAAATCAGCGACCCAATAAACCAGAAAAACGATACCCATGTTGGTTATTTACTATATTACCCCTTTTCCCCCTTTTGTGGTTTGATTTCTCAAAAAGCCTAAATTTGCTAAATTTTAAAATAAATTAAATAAAATTTATTACCGAAACACACAGGAAGTGCACAGACAATTAAATGCAGAAACTTATATAATAACCTATGACTAAATAGGTAGGTACCGTATCACGGTCTTCAATCTGTAAACCATTTCTCAAACCTTTCCTCAAAAAAACTATCAACCAGTGGGTCACAAATTAAAGTCCTTGAGTCATCATTATTACTAACAGTTAGGTAGGTATATAGTGTCTAGTGTGTGTGTGTGTGTAGTGGTTTTAAATCTCTAGAACCAGAAATAAACATATAACGACACCCGTAGTGATATTTTTAGATTTCGACCCCATCGCGTCCCAACAGGGGAGATGGTATTTCACAATCGCCACGTTGGATGTTAAAATCTACGTTGTTTTCGTAACCAGCGACCCGACAAACTGTAAAAACGATACCCATGTTGTTTTTTTTACTTTTTCACCCCTTTTCCCCCTTTTTGTTTTCTTAAAAAAACTTGAAACAGGTGTTAACTAATTTATCTTTATAAATACTTCTGTAAAGTTTCAAATAGAATAGTCCAACTAATTTTGCTCCCCATATACCAACTTTGTACCCCCATTTCACCCCCTTTGGAGATGAATTTTGAAATCTCCTTTCTTTGTGCACCCCTACGCTTTGTAAGAAACCTAAGTGTTAAATTTGGAATGTCTAGAAACAGAAATAAACATATATATATATATATATATATATATATATATATAATACACGTAACAATAACTATTTATTCATAAAAAGTAATAAAAATAACAAAATAAATAGGTAACAATAATTCACATCTCGGCAATACGAATATGGCATAGTAATAATAATGGTCAGTAAATGAAGTTTAGCTGGTGTTGGGAATGGCTGCTCCGTCGTCAAACCCCAGCAGTTTCGCTGCAGGTTTGAATTTGTGACGTGTGCCTCGTATGCACATGCTGGTGGCTCGAATTATAGCAGTGCATATTCTTGTTCTAAGCCAACCTAGTATCGTGCTCAGCGATTTATTCCAGCGGTCTGCGAGGGCTTCGCCTATGTGTTTGACGAAGGAGTTCATCTGTGGTGCGAATACGCCATCGACGGAAGTCACGAGAGGGGTGAAGGTAGCATGTTTCGCTTCGCATGCAGCAGAGTATTTTCTTTGTTTTTCAGTCTCAGCAGATTTAAGTACAGAAGTGACATCACGTGAAATGTAAGAGGGAGCGTCAGTGTCTACGACACGGATATCAAACAACGCCTCCCTCTGAGCATTCCATACGCCACGGCAAGATAAGTCACCGCGTAATCCAAGGTCTCCTTCTGTGATTATAGGTTCTATTGTGACGTTGTTCCATGCTTGCTGACATAGTTCACCAAATAGATTTCGTATTTCGTTGTGCCGTCTTGAAATTAGCCCCCCAGTCTTGCAGCAGAGTGCATGGTCGGTGTTAAATTGGCTATTGCCGCATCCATCGCATGATGGTGGCATTGAGATTGGGGTTCTGTGATAGCGTATCGCCAGGGCGTCTCTGAATTCATGAGGGGACAAGTCGAAGTTATCTTTCTTCGTTGGTATAGCGGATAGCCAGGTGGAAGACTTTGTTTTCATTTTCGATGCGATTGATCTTTCTATAGCTCTTCTTTTGTTAGGGCATAGTTTGGCTAATATCGTGTCTAAAAGTTCGTTGTCACGAGCTTCTTTCATCGTTCGGCTTTCTTTACGTGCGTCAATCAAAGATTTATTGTGTTGGGCGAGGTCTACTTGTTGTGTCCCGATAAGAGCTGATGAGAGCGTTGAACAGCCTTTTTTTGAGGTTTTGTAGCTCAAGTTATTCTCGGTGAATGGATTAGATATTGCCAAGCCACCTTTATGCACGGGAAGGGAGAACAGATCGGCTTCGTCAGCAGTGATGTCGCTACCCATCAGAGTTGGCATGAAATTTGTCCGGAGTGAATGTGTCAGCGGTTCAAAAAGTTCGTTAGAATCAGCGATTACACGTTGTAGGAATGACCATTTGAATTGGGCGGCTTTAATAAGTGCTGTGTAGGCTGCTTGGGGAGAGTTTTTACAGATATGTGTTAATTTCTCAATTATTGAGATAAATTGCTTCACTTTATTTCTTATAAAGTCTTCTTTTCCCTTGCCTATGTAACTGCCAAGGAAGGACGAACCTGTGGTGACAGTAATGTTAGTTCCTTTAAAAAACTGTTGTGCTTTATTTTTGTCCATTTCAGATACGATAAGGATTGTCTTTTTAGGTTGAGGAAAGTATCCATATGCCGGTCCTATGTTGCAGATCTGTTCCCACCATTTACGAAGGCTTTTGAAGTTTCCTTGTGCCGATGAGTCATCTGCGTACCATATTTGGAATGTATTTTGTTCTTTTTTCAGTTTGTTGATAATGGGTAATGTTGCAAGAGCATATAGTGGCATAGCTAGTGGGTCTCCTTGGGTTACGCCTTCTTTACTATACAATCTTGTGTCTGAGTTTCGAATGACAAGCTCTGCATGGCCATTATATGTATTGTACAAGAAACGAGCACAATGTGGCCAGTATATTCTGGCCTGCCAGAGAGCAAGCTGCCTATTTACACTGTTGAAGGCGTTATTTGCGTCAACGAGGAGCATTCCCCATTCCGAGCTTGGTTGACATTTATTTTCAAAAGTGTCATTCATTGCATGTATGGCTCCTTCGATGCCGCAGTTGAGGCCACTGCAGAGTTGCCATTGTCCACATGCTTCGGTGACTTCAGATTGGGTTGCCAAAATCATACATTTAGAGAGTATTCTTCTTAGGCATTCCCCAATTCCAATGGGTCTCACGCCCGGGCATTTATCAAGAGCTACTAGTCTGCTCGACATAAGAGCTTGTATTTGTGTCCACGGTATGTATTCGTTATTCAATTTCATAGTAAGTTGTGCTACGGCATTTCTTAGGTGCAGGCTCGCCTCTCCAAATCTTAAGAGGAAGTCCTTCCAGTGTTCGGACGTTGAGCCAGTTGGACCACCACCGCCGTGTAGTTTTCTTGCAATTTGCTCAACGTGGTTACTTGTTATGTCAACATCCAATAATGGTGGTAATTCGGGGAGATCCTCGGGCAAGACAAATAAGTCGGGGTTGGCGTTTGTCGGAGGTGGATGTTTTTCACTAAGTACGTCAATGACGGTTTTACCGGTACAATCGATTTCGTCGTTACAATTTAGGACTTTGCTTGTATCTTTGGTTAACAATCAGTTTAGAGCTTCACGGACTTTACCACGTAGAATTAATCTTGTAAATGTTTGTGTTGTCTCGTCGTTTTTGTGGTGTTTCCGAATGTAAGTAATTTGAAGAGTTTTGTCAGATTTTATCACTTCTGAAATTAAAATGTCAAACTACTTATTTAAACTTTCACGATTTTCACACATTATAAATTTACTAAAACGGGGCTTAATCTTAAATAAAAAAGTTTATACACGATTAAGCCCCGTTTTAGTAAATTTATAAAATGTCAAACTGTTCATCGGCCCACAGTTTAAGGCGGCGGTCAAGCAATCTGCTAATATCTTTAGCCTGTTTAATGTTTTTGTCTCTTTGTAGCATTACGGCAGTGTAAATTAGTAATCGTTCTGAGGGATAATTCAACTTGGTTAGGTGTTCTATTTCATCGGCGAGTGTATGGATGAATTTTCTACTAGCTGTGCCAAATGGGAGATCGTAAAGTTTTCCATGCAGTGAACATATGTCGTTCCATCTTTTTTGCCATATACCTGTATTCGATCCCGTGTTATTAAGGTAGGGCGACCCATATGCTTCTTCTAGTGGTGATGAAAGCGGCGAGTGTTGAGTGGCAGCTTGTTGTTGCGAAGAGGACTGCTCTCCATGGGCGGCACGTATGTGACGTTGCAAGCCATTTTTTTTAAAGGTTTTGTAGCAGGTCGGGCAGGTTTCTTGATTGTTTGAGTTGACTGCAGTTGTATTCATATCTTCAGAACACAATTTTGTTGGGTGCTTTTAGCATGTTGACATTTGGTGTAGAATGTTGATATTTTTGTTTTATGGTAATTTCGAATCGAGTAAACACTTTCACTATATTTTTAGATATTCCGGTATATTTTAAGAGTATTTTGGTATTGTGTATTGCAAAGATGTGAATTATTTGAAAGAAATTTATTTGAATTTTCAAAACAACGTATGACATTGACACTGACATAGAACGAAGTATATATATATATATATATATATATATATATACTCGTATATATATATAGTCTAACTAATCTTGTTTCCCCATACAAAAAACTTTGGACCCCCGTTTCAACCCCTTAGGAGGTGAATTTTGAAAAATCCTTCCTTAGTGCTCGCCTACATCATAAAAGGAACCTACGTGCCAAATTTGAAGTCTATAGGACCAGCCGTTTGGGCTGTGCGTCAGTCAGCTTCTTCTTTTATATATTTAGATTAAATAAATAGGTACTTAATCGTGTTTTTGTCTGTTCGTTTAGGGGACATGTTCGAGCGGGCTCGCGTCGTGGGCAGCATGAAGCCGAGGTGGCCCTTACATCCGGCATACATGCATACTTTTGGTTAGGAACTATTATATTCCGATGGTACAGAATGGTTGTAACTAAGTTTCACTGACAGAATATGGTATATATTTTGCCATTAAAATCATTTACCGTACGCGTACGAGTAAGTATACATATTTATTGAAACACTTGTAGATTGGCATTCAGCAAAAATACTCCATATGTATGTACCTACCTACCAACATATACCAAACTTGAAATGATGTGGCTATACCAAACTTGGCTATACCAACATATACCGAACTTGAAATGTACTGCCTGATTCCACAGGATAGGAACTGACGTTCATAATTAGAATGATTGAATATTGTCTATAGGTATAACGGATAACTACTTCGTGATAGTGGAACAGCCCTTGTCTGTGTCCCTGGTGGGCCTGGTGCGGAACCAGCTCTCCAACAAGCCCCTCGCTCGGAGCCTGCAGTGGTACCCGCAACATGAGGTACCTAACCACCTACTTTATCATATTATGTAGCGCAGCCAATATCGCCGAATCAGCTATCTAAAGCCTTCTTTCGTCGCCGCGGGCACGACACCGCGCGACCGCGTCAGCGGCGAGCGGCGGCCGCAGGCGCGCCATATCGTGGCTGATCCTTTAGGCATATTATTCTTGTAGAGCTCATGGCGCCTTAACCTAGAATTTTTACACTTTTTTCATAGTTAAGTACAGAAGTGTAATATGTTTTTTCTAGACACACATAGTCCTGATAAGTCGAAAAACTGGCAAAGAAGTGACGCGATACCAGACCGACACATTGTTTTACCTCCACATCATCAACTCGTATGAGCAGGACGGCAAACTGGTCGTCGATATTTGTGCGTATAACGACGCTAAGGTGATAGATGCTATGTACATACAAGCCATTGAAGTAAGTCTATTTTTAAATTATGTTAGTAGTTGTTGTATGGGTTATAAACGAAGAACTAAAAATGTTTTATCACAACGTAAAGTCCTGGCAAAATAATTGACATAAGTAATAACATTGAGGAATAACGCGATCTGCATCCACTGAAGAGTTCTGAATTGAATCAAGTAGATCATCTTGAGTTAAGAGCGTTGATGGTCCAGCGCTAAGAGCGTGCGACTTTCAATGCGAAGGTCGCGGGTTCAAATCCTGGCGGCTCGTACCAAAGAGTTTTTCGGTACTTACGTACGAAATATAATTTGAATATTTACCAATCGCTTTTCGGTGAAGGAAAACATCGTGAGGAAATCGGGCTAATCCCAATAAGGCCTAGTTTACCCTCTGGGTTGGAAGGTCATATGGCAGTCGCTTTCGTAAAAACTAGCGCCTACGCCAAATCGGACCCCTGGTTCCCTGCATGAGCCGTGGCATAAGCTGTGAAAACGCTAGGAAGAAGAAGATGGTTATGAGTTAACACCTTCGCTACTTCTTTTATTATATATTAAATGGCCTTTCATGGAATGTATCGATGGCGCTGCGAAATGCACGCATGCGCGGCTTTCATAGCTATTTAAACCGGGACAAAAGGTTACCTCTTGTCAATCTAAGTCAAATAATTACTGAAGAATATTTTTTACGGCCATTTTAAATCACCCTCGTACTTAATGTGAGCGATTTCAGTCGATGCAAAGCAACGCAGACTATGCGGAGTGGTTCCGTGGCCGACCCAAGCGTGTAGAGATCCCACTGGACGCCCCACGGCTCACCCGAGTAGCTCCCCGGCTGCTGGCCGCCCTCGGCTGCGAGACACCCAGGATACATTACGACCTGCACAACGGTATGTTGCAACGATTGCTCGTATTAACTACCTACCTTACTGCTTACTCGGAGTGGCTCTGTGGGTGGCCTAGCGGGTGTAGGTTTCGCTGGACGTCACACCGCTCACTCGGTTGCGAGACGCCCAGGACACGATATGCACAATGGTTAGGTACCCGTATTATCAACCTACTGTTTACTCGGAGTGGTGCGACGGGCGGGCTAAAGGGGTTGAAATCCCACTGAGCCTATTAGCCAGTGTGACAAATGGGAACTAAATCAAATTCCCATAAATACAAATGGAATGATGGTGTTGTCTTTCATTTATATCGTTCGTAATGTATTAAGTATGACTCATACTATAGACCGAGCCGGGCCGTGACCGGTGTGTCAATATCTATAGACAGCGTCACGTCGTCTGTCGCGGCCCGGCCCGTCCGGCTCGGTCTAGCGTGAGTCATTCTTTAGATGACAGGTATAATTTTCTTTTCAGGAAAGCCATATCGTTTCTTCTACGCCATTAGCTCAGACGTCGATGTTGAAAATCCTGGACAGGTAATTGATTGTAACAAATTAATGGATCTTTATCTTTAAATTTTTTTGTAACACGTGTAGTGTTTGTACTTAACTTGGTTATAGATTATCAAAGTGGACACACAGACGGGTGAAACCCGAACCTGGTGCGATGTGGACTGCTACCCCAGCGAGCCCATCTTCATTCCGAGACCAGGGGCTAAGGTATTTATGCCCAATATGCCCCTTCAAATTTCTTTGTTATCCAAGTATTGGTATGAGTAAATAGTACACCGCAGGCAATATCGCTTACAATTTGTATCCATTAATGCTAAATTATCAGAACTACCTAAAATTATCCCTATCGAATAATGTCGCTTTCCACAATCGCTTTTAAAAATCCCTGGACGCTTCCGACAAGGCTTCAAACAAGGAAATTTCCGGACGAATAGCAGCTCCGGCTGTTTTGATGATAATAATGTGATCTAGGCAGAAGACGACGGCGTGCTGCTGAGCGCGCTGGTGCGCGGCGCCGAGCACGCGTGCGCCGTGGCGCTGCTAGTGCTGGAGGCGGCCACGCTGCGGGAGCTCGCGCGCGTCTCCTTCCGCACGCCATCGCCTGCGCCCAAGTGCCTGCACGGCTGGTTCCTTCCCGAACGGTCTTAATTAACAACGTTTGGGGAAACTGTTAACTGGATTGCGCGACAGTTGTGTCACGTTGTGAATTCACCTATGTGTGAACACCATTATTGTGAACGCTGCGAATAGGCCACCGGAAAGACGTGTAGCATCGTTTTGTGTTTGACCCGGGCTACACGTGTATTTTTCTACATTCAAGAACACCGAGAAAAAACATACCTAATTTAATAAGATAAGCGTAATAAGTGTCTCAACTCTTTACAGGTAGTATTTAGTTGAATTTGAATAAACAGTTTTATTTTTAAATAGAAAACTCCCGCGAAAATCAGGTATATAAAAATACTTATAAATACATGTCGAACTATGTCTATTCTATACACATATTATATATGTCAGGTTTAAATGCTCAATAGCTTCACGATATTTTCTCATTAGTTTTCAAGTTTTTCTTTCTCGACTGGTGATTAAAGTCGAAATTAATGTTTCGCTGTGAATTAATTCAAGATGAAACTAGTATTTTTTTTATTTTTCATAGTATTTGAATAAAATATCATTTCTGTAACCTTAATTAACAATTCATGGTACCGTACACATAAAAAAAACTAACCTTGACACCTTTCCGAGTGCACACTGGCACTAATAATGTTAAAAACGGTCAAAATTTATGAAAAACTTTAATTCGACAATAACTCAAAAATCGTGCGAGTTTTACTGGGGTCATGTTAAGTTGGTTTGGTACCTCTTGACCTGGTCAACCTCTAGTGTCACTGTGACGTATTATTTATGGGACCACCTGTATATCTTAAATATTATGTGTGTGTTTTTTATGTGACTGAGGAAAAGATAGAAAGTTTTCGAGAAAATCTAATGTGCAAGCAACTACTTGGTGACGGTTCTGAGTCGTATCAAACAGTGGATACCTATTACAAAGAATTACACAGTCGCATTACGGAAGCGTTTGAGAAATCTTTTCCAAAAAAAACAAAAAAAAAATATTTGGGGTTGCATTTCAATGATTGGGCTACAGCAGGAATAAGAATAAGTCGCGACCACTTATTTGAATTGTATCATTTAAAAGCTATTATTTTTGATCAGAGTTTTGTAGAATTTGTAAAGCGTTATTCTAAAGTGTTCAAATCAGTTTGTATGAAAGCAAAATCAATACATTTAAGTAATAGAGTGAAATGTTCGAAAAATGTGATTAAAACGACATGGGATATTATAAATGAAGAACTAGGTAAACCAACAAAGGCAAATAAACCTAAAATTGAATTACTGGTTAACAATGTAACACTTAACAAGAATGTGGATATCGCAAACTCGTTTGTCAATTTCTTCTCAAACGTTCCTGTAGAAACAACACAATTTTTAAACTCAAATTGTTTAGAAGCTGAACACCTTTTAAAAGCAAACGTTGGGGAAGGCCCTATCTTTAAGTTCCATTACATTACTGTAACATATTTAATTAAAACATATAGATCCCAAAACCTTAAAAACACGAAGGATATTTTTGGACTCTCTGTAAAATTACTGGACAACGTTATAGATATTCTGGCACCTCAACTATGTATGATTTTCAATTTGTGTATTGATCATGGTACTTTTCCGGATCTAATGAAATGTAGTAAAATTATTCCGCTATTCAAGTCGGGAGACCCTAAGGAGCGCACAAATTTCAGACCCATATCGATTTTGCCTGCGTTAAGCAAAGTATTTGAAAAAATTATTTTAAATCAGCTATTGCTTCACTTTACTAAAAACAACATCTTACATTCTCAACAGTTTGGTTTTTCTAAAGGTCGGTCAACAACTGATGCTGCAGCGAGTCTTATTAAATACATATTCGATGCCTTGAATGATTCGCATGATGCCATTGGCATTTTTTGCGATTTATCCAAGGCATTCGATTGTGTTGATCACCCGACGTTGTTGGCAAAACTAAATCATTATGGAGTCAAGGGCAGGTCCTTAGGTGTTCTACAATCATATTTATCAGGCAGAACCCAGTGTGTTGATGTTGATGATTCTAAATCAATAGAAATGTCCGTTAAGATGGGTGTTCCCCAAGGTTCGATATTAGGACCTTTCTTATTTTTGACTTACATAAATGATTTACCGTACATGATTAAAGACTCAACTAGGATAGTCCTATTTGCAGATGACACGTCGCTCTTGTTTAAAGTTCCTAGAAATAGTGAAAGCGTAGATTCAATAGTTAACCCTATTTTGCAGAAGACATTACATTGGTTTACAACAAATAATTTATTATTAAATCCAAAAAAGACTAAATGCATTAGATTCTCAACTTGTCGCCAGACTGAAAAACATCACTCTCTAAACCTCATTTTGGGGAACCATACGTTAGAATTTTCAGATAGTACAGTATTTCTTGGTTTAACAGTCGATTCTAAATTACAGTGGGGCTCGCATTTAGCTACGTTGGGTAATAAATTGTGTTCTGCTGTTTATGCTGTGAGGAAAATTAGGCAACTCACGGACATAGACACAGCAAAATTAGTATATTACAGCTACTTCCATAGTCTCATGTCCTATGGCATACTGGTTTGGGGGAAATCTGCTAATGTAGATAGCATATTTGTTTTACAGAAGCGAGCCGTACGTGAAATTTTCAACCTAAAGCGGCGAACGTCGGTTAGAAATTTATTTAGAAGAGTCAATATCATTACACTGCCTTCACTTTACATACATGAAGTTATTATGTACGCTAGGAAATACTACGAACATCTGCCAAAGAACAGTGACATACACGATTTTAATACCAGAAACAAAGGTAAACTTGCCGTGCGCCGCTTACGACTAGCTAAAGCTCGGAAATCTTTTATTGGTCAAACTATACACTTTTATAACAAAATTCCTAAGCATATTATAGACCTGCCGGATCATAAATTTAAAAAAATTGTTAAAGATAGGTTGATTGAAAAATCTTACTATAATGTTTCGGATTATTTATCAGATAAATATATATGGGATGAAATGAAATGAGATGAAATAATTGTAATTATATGAATATGACAAATAGTTAAAGCACTATTAATACTTAGTTTTAAGGAAAAGTGTGCAATAATTGACGGACATAAGTGTATCTTTGTATACCTACATGGGAAATAAACTGAAAACTGAAATATACCATAATATTCATAATGCAAACCGAAAAATAAACAAGATTTACTAATACAATACTGTCAATATTACACATTAATTTTCAAATTGGGATCAACTGAAAAAAAAATACACGTGAGAACATGTGGGAGAGTGTAAAGTTAGATAGTTTAGTTATTAAAATATCACCAAAGATCAGCAACGGGGAGGGAGGAGTCAAAATGTAGCCGAAAAAACCGAGCTTGATTTGTGCACAAGCCCTAATGGCGCATTGGTGACTACTTGATCACTGGAAGGCTAGAGCTGTTGGTCTACGATCGAAGTGCTTTTATCATACATATCTGTGTGAGATTGTCCTCAAATATTTATTTATTTTATATATCGGTGGCTTATAAGTTCACTCAATGTTGCGGTCACTGTGATAGACGATAAACGCGATCATCTTATATTAAGCCAAATCCTGGCCGAACCCTCTGTTAGTTAAGTGCTGTTCGAATGCATCAAATCGAGTGTAAACCATGATGTTCTATCCAGTTCAATGTGTTTCTTTCGCGCAAAGTAAGATGTCGTAATTAGCGTATAGTGTTGTTAATAGTTTCAAGATACTTGCTGTTAACGTAGATTTAAATTATATCTCTTAGTTACAGCCATTTCCCATTCTGCCTATGCGCAAATAAAGTAACTAGTGCGACGCGAGGACAAAATTGAGCGCGACATTTTCGTTAAAAGTCAGTTTACTCTCGCAAATATGTTGAAAAGCTTGTCTGGTATCCATTATTCATTTAAGTATTAATTTGTTCCTTGAGTGTGACTAACATAGCTTATTTGTATATATTATTGAAACGTGGACTAAAAAAGGTAAGGTAGAAGTACTAGTGCTCGAAGCTGTACTACTATTCGACATAGGTACTTTATGTCAAAATCATTAGGTTAAATTTGAACAACGATTTTTTTACGATTATCGAATTTAAACCTTATCACTTTGACATAAAGTGCCCATGTCGAATACTAATGCAGCGTCGAGCACTAGTACTTGTACCTTAACAGAAATAAGGCAATCTGCCTTGTTTTATAGAAAATAAAATAACTGCAATGGATACCCGGCCAGCCGAAAAGAATTACGCCATAAGAGTGCTGCAGTTGGAGTACTTTTTCATATAGTCTTATTTGGAACGCGACTTTTCGTTAAGTCCCAACAGTCTTTAAAGTTTTAATAGTGATGGTATGAAGTTCTATGTATGAATGTGACACTTAATGCTCACGTCAGTAAGTTCGTTTTCGTACGAACCAATTATGGTTTGTATCGTATCATCATCAATGCGAAATTGTTCGCTAATGTCATTCTGACCCACATTTTTGGATGTTTTGGGTCTACTTTGTGTGTCTGTTTCATTTAGTAAGTCAATGCCTATTAAGCTTTAATTGTGTGTATCTGTTAATTATAGTACCTACTCGTAAAACCATTACTTGTTATACGGACAGCTCATTACAGCTTCTACGTATTTTCAATAAGTTTAAATTGTAATATGATAAAAATGTAACTAGGTACCGAATGCTAGTTAACCAAATATTTTACTAATGAGTAAGTTAACTATTATTGTAAAGAAATTATAGCTTGTGTACATAATTATTTTTGCATAATATGTAGTGTTTTGCAAGGTTATAAATGTAAAATATATAAATGTATTTTGAAATATTCCATTGTTTTCATAAAACTTGGTAAGACATCCACAATTATAACAATAATTTGTTTAGTTTACGACACCCATATCTCTCATATATCATATCGTAAAATAATCTACGCCACTATTATTAAGTATTCTCAGTGATTTTCATGGCAGATAATTTAAAGGCACTGTGACTCATATTTCTACCCTGTATAAAGTAATAGGATAGTGAATAAACTCAGAGAGTTATGAATATCTATAACTTTTATATTTATAGGAAACATTACGGTATAATCGTAATGTTTACACAATTAAAAATAACTATAAAACTAAAAAAAAAAATACCTACCGCCTTATTCATAAAAACTTAACAGACCCTTCTTCTTCTTCTTTTAAATAATGGCTTCTGTCCGAGTGTTGGACAATTTTGCCAGTGTCACGTATTATAAATATTTGAGTATATTATATAATAGTAGTTTATGCAACAGTGATATAATAAGGGTTCTTAAAACCTGAGGGTTCGCCCTCACTCGGCTTCGCCTCGTTTTGTAATAATAGATCCCAGAGTTTTAAGAACCAATTACGAGCTGTTGCATACCCTAGTTTTTCTACGATAGCTAAAATAGCGTAAAAAGCAAAATCTAGAAACGTGGCAGAATAGGGAAGATGTTATGTCACTTGTGCAAACTATAGAAATTAAGAAAAAACAACACCAGTGCTCATTTATATTGTATGAAAATCCATAGGAGCAGTGTTCTTATGGAATACCACAGACAACGTTATAATGTATACTTATTAAATATCGCTGCCAGTCATCTAATTGACAGATAGAAGTGCTGGAGTAGAAAAACAGAATAGGTAGTATAATGCCACTTGGGTGACGTTGTTGGGTAATTGGCCTCGCTATATGTTAAATTTATAGCTATAAGACTTAAAATATAGTTTCTTAGGGGGCCAAGATCCCGGGATTGCCGCTTGATGACTTAAGGAGTGACTGAACTCGTTTCAGGATTAATTCTTTATTAGCTGTATACTGCTTCGTTAGTTTACTGCACAATTAGTTATCAATATCACACATTAAACAAGATTTAGCAAACAAAAAACAAAACCTATTCCAGAGACGCTATCGCCATCTTGAGTTACAAACGACAATCACTTAACAAACCCATATTACTATAGGTTAAAATATGTTTTGCCCCTTTTTGACAAACGCAAATGTCAAACGGAGGTTTGATGAGCGTTTATGAATAACGGCATTAATATATATATAGCTACATACATAGCCAGTGCTATGGTTTAAAAATACTTGTTTTACTATTTCACGCGGGCATGGTTCTACTTCTACTACCTTTTATTATGTACACTTATCAATGTGCGTAAACATACCTAATGCTAAAGTATAATCTGTATACTTAGCGTAAGTAATTAGATCAATAGACGCTGAAACCACTCCATTCCTTAATTTGCTTTCAGCCAGCCCTGACGTCCAGTTCTAAAATAAAAATTACGTTAGTCAAAAATGAACAAGTTATTGGAAGTTTCAAATGATACTATGGAACTTTGGTTAGATTTTTTAGAAATAGCTATAGTGCGCGACGATACTAGGTTTATTTTTGCTATTTTTTTGTGCGTGATTTTCACAGTCAGCCTCATCGGTAATTTTATGACGTGCTTTGTAATTTACTACGACAAATCAATGCACACAGTGACTAATTACTACTTACTGAACCTAGCGTTATCCGACTTGGCTCTCACGTTTGCGATGCTCGAAGAAATTCTGGAGATTCTTGTTTCCACGTATGTCCACAGTCAATTCACATGTCGAGTTCAGTGGTTTTCAATGCTCTGTTTATGGAACGGCGGCATCTTAATTATGACTGCAATATCAATTGAAAGATATATTGCTATTTGCCGCCCGTTGAAGGTAAAAAGTACCACCGACTGTAGTAGAGTGGTGAAGATAATTGTAGTTCTGTGGTTAGTTTCGATAACTGAGGCGGTATTGGACACACTCGATGTGGAAGCCTGGAAAGTCCACGAGACGTGGGTGTGCTACAACATTCCAACTTTGCGGGTTCGAATCGTGAACGGAGCACAAGCGATTGTTTCATTTGTCATCCCGCTAATAATAATGACTTACGTCTATTTGTCGATTATAATAAAAGTCAACACAAAACGAAGGAAAAGTTCCAGAGATAAGGTTTTTAACTACCACGATCATCGAGGGAAAATTAATAATGTTGTGGGTAAGTATTGTAGAATTACACAAATATTAAATATTCCGGATTTAAAATGATATTAATAAGGGTGTTTCGGTCAGCAATGTAGTGCCTTCCCATTGTATTTATAAAAAAAACCCGGCCATGTGCGAGTCGGACTCGCGCACGAAGGGTTCCGTACCATTATTTTTTAAAACGGCTAAAATGCTGGGGAAATTTCAACTGTTTAAGTATCACGGTTCTTGAGATACAGGACACACGGACGGCGGAGCTTTAGTGATAGGGTTCTGTTCTTCTGTTTTACCTTTTGGGTGCGGAACCCTAAAAAGTCAATCGTCCCCTTTACGGCCTTTATCATAAATACTTAGTAGTCTACTTATTTTGATCTCCATTGGTTATTATAAAAATTATGATTATGAGTTATGAAGAACCATACAGTAACTATTAAAGTATAACTTTGGTTAGAATGCATAGGGACCTACAATTCTAAATATTGAATAATTAACTAATCAAACTAATACAACGAGGAAATGCCGCTAGCATCCTTGGTACATGTCCCAAGGACCTATTTTAGATTTAAGGTTGGTAGAGGTAGGTACCTAGGTAAGTTACACTTACTGTATATATTGTGAAAATAAATGTATTGTTCCTTAAAAAAATTAAAATATATTTGGATAAAACATCATAACACGACTCTATTGATACGGAATTAAGGTCAAGTACTTACATCGATATTTTAGACTTTCACAACACCTCCTACTCAGCAAAGATTAGAACTGGTTTTTATTATTTCGGATTAAACTCCAAATTTTTAGTGATTATTTTCAATCAGGTATTTTTAGGTTCAATTGATGTATAAAAAGACAAAAACTTGCCACGGTTTACAATTAACTGAAATTATGAACCGGTTTCTTGTATGGAGGTAAAATCGGTTTCCAACCCCTGCTACTCAGTACTCATTTGTGTGTTTGTATCCAGTAGCTATGACGTCATCATTCATCGTTTGTTGGCTGCCATTTTTCGTACTACGAGTGCTGCTTTGTGTCCTGAATCTGAGACAGCTCCTATATATTGCTGAGGTTAGTAATATAATTAATATACCTATACGGAGAGTTCAGACTAATAAAAATACAAGACAATTGAAAAAATGCGATGTAGAAGTAAACATAAATGCTTTCACTTTTTTCGTTCAAATTTTGATTGACGTTGTTAATTATAATTGGAAATTTCAATTTTTACAGTAGCTCATTGACCTAGGTATCGACACTACTATATACAGAATAATACAGACATGATATGATTAGCCCGAGCTCTGTCTATAAGAATAATATATCTAGTCATGTGTAAAAATATGGGTGTACGCAACTTACTCAAAAATATATCTTAACGTTCTTATGTCGGTGCATTAAGATCTTTAGGACATATTTTTAGTAAAATACTTACACTTAACTTGTACCTTGCTTGTGCAATCGATAATTATTTAAACTGAAAATATCATTTCCGTTTTAGTGGTGGAGTATAGCAAGGCGTGTAAGCTGTTACAACTGTTGGCTAAGCGTTGTCTTAAACCCAATCATGTTTAGCTTCGTGTCGTCGAAATTTAGGAAATCCTTGAAGGTAATCTACCCCTAGTCGCCTAGCCTAGTAGTCTGTAGTCTGTAGCCATGCAGTTGCTTAGTTTGAGACTAGGTTGATTTGTGTGAGATTTTCCCCAAATATTTATTAATCTTTATTTAAGAGTATTTCAGTTGTTTGATATATGTAAATATGTGTGTTTCAGACCATTTGGAGAAATAAAATAAGCAATTAGTACTCAAGCTAAAAAAATAAACGACGACGTAACTTCCGTATTTCATACAAATACATGGATTTTTCCGCTGCAGTAACATAATTATATTTTATATTATTACAAAAATGTTGATTACTGTTGATGAGTTCTGACCTGTTGACAGATGTCATGGTGACAGTTTCATTTCTCGATAGATTTAATGGGATTAAATTATGAATAAGAGTTTAACTATTCAAGGTGCCGTATGTACGAAAAAATTCAATAAGAGGACACTGGCACAAACAAAATAAAAAATCACGTCAATTTGACAGTAACTTGAAAACCGGTAAATAACTGGAATCATGTTAGGTTGGTTGGCTTCCTCTTGACTTGGTATACCTTCAGTGTTACTGTGACGTACCCAATGGGACACCTTGTATGTTTGGTTACTTTGGTTCGATTTGTATTACTTGATCTTTTATTTAAGTTTCAATATTTCCGTGTAAAGACTAATTTTCATTGGTCGATAAATTGGTCGGTATAAAGCATGCGGGGGCTCTCCGCAAGCGGTATAATGACTGGTGTCAATCTTCAGAGGGCAACACGGTCGGTATACCGCGTGCGGGGAACTATCACTCCAGTAATTACCGAGCTTGCGTTATTCGCCGTGTTCTTGCATTGCACGGTCGTTAGCTATCGACCAATAGAAACAACTCAATGAATGGAAACGACGCAATGAATGCCGACCCCCGCATTCGGGTCACGGGCCGTAACGACCAATGAAAAAGAGCCCTAAGACCATTTAGAGTAATTAATTAGGAATGTAAGTACAAGCAATAAAGCCTAACTATACAAACATATTAGAAGTTAATGGCAAAATGTGTGTAAACATTATCCACTTAATATCAATGTCTTCTTTACTCAACAAACTTACTGAATAAAGTTGTTATGCGTATAATGAACAAACAAGACCTCATTCGGCTATTACCCTGCTAATGCGTCATTTAGAGAGTGGATAGTGCTTTAGACAGACGTAGGTACCAACAATGTCTAGCTCTAGCAATAACTCTGAAAAATTCAATGTAGAACTGTGGTCTGCCATGTGGGCTGAAGCATTTCAAGTAGAAACTGAGTTTTCTAAAATGATACTCTTTGGTATTATGGCTTTCATATTTGTACTAAGTCTCCTCGGAAATCTATTGACTTGCTACGTCATTTATGATGATAAGACCATGCACACCGCGACCAACTTCTACTTGTTTAATCTGGCGATATCAGATGTGATTCTTACCTTTGCGATTCTGTTTGAGTTGACCGGTGACGTATACTTAACAGCGAAAAGTGAGTGGGTGTGTAAAATGCAGTGGTTTTCAGTGACTTGCTTATGGAATAATACTGTGCTAACGATTACAGCCCTGGCCATCGAAAGGTACATAGCGATTGTTTATCCTTTAAAAATTAAGTCATACTCACGAGTCGTATGGAAGAGAGTGATGAAAATCATCGTCATGTTATGGGTAGTAGCAATTATTTTAACACTGCCAGAAATGCTGGTTGTCACTTTGAGAAAATACCGGCAGACTCAAGCGTGCTTCGTGATACCTACTCCGCTGGCCCGAACTTTAAATGGAGTTTTAGCAATTGTGACATTTTTTATACCACTGATTATTATGATGTTTGTATATTCAATTATAATCTATAAAGTCAATACCCGACAGAAGAACTTAGGGCACCAAGGAGTTACTCGAAGAATGAACAAACTCATTGGTAAGCTTTTATATTCATCACACTTTCTTGTTAAATGTGTTATTACAGGTGAAGTGACCTCTAAATACTAAATTACTCAGGGCAGTTTTGTATTTTTTCTTATATTTGAAAACTACGTTTTATTTTGCGCTATTTGAAACGAAAGAAAGAAACAATGTATTGTCACGATCATATAATAATACAGTCTAATTAAGCCAAGAGTCGAAATCTCTTCAACAGTCCTGAAATTAAGTAAGTGTATGGCAATTGGATGTCCTGTTGTAGTGTCCACGCCATTTGATGTTTGGGGACCTCGAGGAATCGCTGCCATCTTGGAAAATGTGTATGTTTTTGTAGACATTCTCGTTTTGCTCCAAATTTACGCATGCTACGAAAATGTGGTGTAGGACAACATGAAAGCTCATTACATTCTACCTACATAAAAAAAAAACATAGCCAACTTTGCGAAAAAAATGCTCCTTTGAGAAAACAGAATCAAACAAAATCCATAATATCCCTTGGAAAGGATTTGACGATACTTTTTGCTTCTTCAAGTGTTTTATTATTATGAAGAATTTAATGAGCTTTAATGTTGCCCTACATCGCATTTTCAATAGCATATGTACATTTGGAGCACCATGAGAATTTGTACAAAAAGATACACATTTTCCAAGATGTCGGCGGTTCCTCGAAGTCCCCAAACGTTATATGGTGTGGACATAAAAACAGGACCTCCAATTGCCATACATATTTACCTACCTAATTACATATTTCAGCGGGACTGATGGTATCGTTCTTGATCTGCTGGACGCCTTATTTCGTCGAGCGCATAATTTTAGCGGTGCTAGATCCCAGCCAACTTCTCAGACTTGCTGAGGTACCACAAGTTTTAACATTATTTTTTATAACACGCTACGAGTCGTTTGGCTTGAGGAACGGGACTTAATTGTAAATATTGCCAACACAAGGATTTACTGTGTTAACAGGAACTAAAAGGTCCCTCGCTGCAAAGGCAGTTCATCATTGGGAACCAATGTTAAACGTATTCGTTTTATTCTGTGCCGTGGAAGAAGTTTGCTATGCTCTACATAACTACCTCTTTTGTGGTAGTGGACGTTTTTGCTCGTGATTACGTCGCTTATATGTAGAAGTCGTTAAAATTTTCAACTTTCGCCAGCCCCTTAAGTATTGAATTTAAAACAAACCTCTCGGTGAAGCTCCACGGCACTTGAAACATGTATGCTCCTTTCATGGTTATACTTTAATTGATTTACGCTGTGTTTTGTCCGTGAGTTTCTATATAACTCGGTACTTGTGTATTTTAGTGGTGGAGCTTATTGGTGAGAATGGTCATCATCAACAGCTGGTTGAGCGTCATCCTGAACCCGCTGATATTCAGCCTCGTATCCATGAAATTCAGGAAAGCGCTAAAGGTATGGCGATGGCGCCACTTTTATAATTCTTTAATAACATGTAATAAACACCGCTCTAGGTTTAGGGGGATATAATTATGAAAGGAACGGGCCTTTAGCACTGTTAGATAAGCCATCCGTTTAGTATTATAAACGGAAACGGAAACTTCTCTAATAGTGCATCGCCAAGATTTCCAAGTCGGTGCAAACTCAAGATAGTCAACCCTTAGTTGCCTTGCTGTGTTTCTTACACGAAGTAAACTGTCGAAATCATAAACAAAGGTCAAAGCCTAGATTTTTATGTTGCCTAACCGTATAACTTTAACCCTAAACTTGGCAGTGTCCATTCTTATGCACATTGTTTTTTTTTTTATCTACATATAAAATTAATAGCCAAGAATTAACTATTATTTATAGCGTATTTTTCAAATAGGTAGATACTGTAGTGTGTAGATTTTGACACTATCATACAAAAAAATATGTTGTATTTTCTTACTCAGATTTTTTTGGCATCAACAATGACGGCGACTACATCAAGTATCTCCGTTTTCCTGATGATATTGTGGTTATGGCTGAGACCCTGAAAGACCTTAATGGAATTCTCAAAGATCTATGTCGAGTCTCTCAACAAGTGAATGTTAAGACTAACATGGAGACGACGAAAATAATAATGAGCTCTTATAAAATTACACCCACCTCTTTGAAATACACACTCCTATGAAAATTGGAAATACTACACGAAGATGTTGAAGACTCAGTATTTACAAGTCTTACAACCCCGGGGCAAACAGTTCAGTTAGCTAGGACCAAATTTGAGGCAGAAGCCGCTCAAATCCAACTCGGCTGGGTAGCATTCGGGAAGCTTCGTAATAGTTATCTTCTCGCTAAAAATACTGCGGTTTCTTAAGTCAGTTTGTATTGCCATTGACATACGCCACTGTAAAGTATTCGTTCAGATTGAATTTCATCAGAAAGTACAGAATAGCTTAAAGGTCAATTTGTTATGCTCGGAGTTTTCTTAATGAGATCTAATTCGAAATGAGGAAATCCGTATGAGCTCCAAGGCTTAGACATTTGTGGGACGGGCTCATTGATAATAAAATTTACAGCTGCTGGGGCAGAAAGGTTCTTGAAGTGCGACCACGTACCGGAAAACGAAGTATGAGAAGGCCTCCGACAAGGTAGGCCAACAAGTTTGGATGCGGGTAACCTAAAATCGTATATTATGGAATTCAGTCTTTTATTTGAAATGATGACTCTAAATACCTTGACCGGAATAACATTAGGAGTATGTTTTGTGGTTGGTTGGTTTTTTTCCAAATTTATTATAGAGGCCTTAACGCCGAGGTGATCATATTGACAAAGGCTTCTTTATAAATACCTTAATGTAGATTGATAATAAAATAATCCTAGTTTTCCTCACGATATAAGATTATTCACGGTACAGTCACTTCTATAAATTTTGTATACACTTCGGGACTTATTACTGAGGAAGAAGGTTCAAAACTGTATATATATTTATGAAGCCGACCATACCTATATGTTTCTTTATATTTTTTATTTTATTTTAATTTTTTTTTATATGCCCCATAAGCTGACAGTGTCTCTTCTAGGATACAGACTGGATTGTATGTTAATTAATGCATCCTTGGCAGAGTGCCTTAAAAGATACGTTATATAAATAAATAAACAAAATACAATGATTTTTTACAATTTGTCTACCTATACTTTATCAAACTCTTAATATCCACCCACTTGAGAAATAAACACTAAATTCGAGGAAAAAAAATTTCTGCCAAGTTTAGGGTTAAAAATACTGATCTATTAAAAATCGATATTTTGCTTCATTACTACGAATACATAAATAAATTCATTTTCGGTATCGTTGTACTATAGCGTTCAGAAATGCATGGGCAATTTATGAATGAATTCCTTCATAAACTGCCCATGCAATTCTGAACGCGTGTGTACCTAATTGTAGAAATATGAATCTCAGCTTTTGTTTCAGGCTCTTTGGGATGCAAAAATAAGAAAAATGTCGAGTACACGTCCTTTCGGGCACTTATGGAAATAAATACTTAAATAATATTGCTAATTCGAACTTGCAAATTACGGTCAGTTCGAAAACATGTACCTAACGGGACTGGACACCGCTTATGACATTACGGTTGTCCGGGGTATTATAGGATGGTGTTTAGATAAAACATTGTAGGCTTATGCGTCACACACACAAGATCAAACTTACTTGCACCTAGTACCTGAATCTTTCACTTACTCAGAATGAATAATCAGTAAACAAACAAAACAAATTTTGGTCTCTTGTTGCGTGAGTTGCGTGTTAAATGGCTATAGGCCGACACAATTCTAGATGTAGCTATTTCTTATTGAGGGAAAATAGTGTTCATATAAATCATAACTGTAATAAATAATGTTTCAAGCCATCATCCTTTTTTTTTAAAGGGTCGGCAACGCGCATGTAACACCCCTGGTCTGGTGTTGCAGGCGTCCATAGGCTACGGTGACCGCTTACCATCAGGCGGACCGTATGCTTGTTTGTCACCGTCGTAGTATTAAAAAAATAAAAAAAACAAGCAATTTAATATTTTATTTCATTCACAAGTTATGCGACACGTGCCTTAGAGTACTCTGAGTTCCCGAATTATAAACAAAATAATATGAAATTATTTAATAGAGCGGGCTCCAATGAGATGTTCGTTTGCAAAAACATTCTGACTTCTGATGTGATGCCAGACATACAATTAAGGGGGTCCACGCGAGAATCGAGTGTTTTGTACAAGTTTTGACTCGATATATATTCCGCCACGAATACTATGAGTACCTACAATCATCAAACAATCTGTCATCGGTTCATCAATCTCTTATCTTGACTTGCAAGATCCGTTTTAATGTTTTTTTAAACATGGTCTAAAAAGCACATTTTTCGACATTCTAAAGAAGTTTTCGCTGTTATATATGTAAAATCTACATATAACTGCTCCTATTTGAAGTCTCTAATAAAATAACCTAAGAGAGATTTTAAATTTAAACTTATTGGTGCAAACATTATGTACAAAAACCTGTTAGTTTGGACTAAAATTGTCAAAGTTTGATGCCATATATCTCGAAAATAGTTAATATTTAAGTAAATATGATAAACACAATTTTCAAAATGCCGTTGGGGTTACATTAATTAGCCATAAAAATACTCTAAAATTGAGAAATACAGATCGAAGGTCATTGGGACCAGGAACGGCCTTAATAGATGTTGCCAACCAGTTTTGTAGTCCAGTGTGCCCCCTCTATTTTTGAACGGGCGGTCCAAAAATATGATAAAATGTAGGAAGATGGGACATAGTACAGTCAAGTGCAAAAATATGGTTCGACATAATCGACTCATAAATATGGTACTACGCTCTTATTACACCGGAATAAGGTGCTACGGGACATATTTTTGAGTAAGATGTGCACCACCATATTTTTACACTCTTAAGAAGATGAACCTCTGGAGACTGCCTCGGGTACCCCACACCGAAATCCTCTACGAGGCTATAGGTAAGGAGCCGCTCATAGAGGCAGCAACTGATAAGATACCCAGGCAATACATATTTGATAAGAAATACAAGATACAATTACATGAAGACCCCCGGGAAGGCCTCAACCCAAGGGAGCTGAGAATCTTCACGGACGGATCAAAGACAAGGTCGGGCACTGGCTCAGGAGTATTCTCTGAGGACCTAAATATACACATCTCTACACCACTAGGTGCACATAACACTGTCTTCCAGGCGGAGTGTTTGGGCATTATACTGGCAGCACACGCAATCGTCGCAAGGAAGGTAACGGATTACCCAATCCGCATACTCTCTGACAGTCGATCTACTACAGGCCCTACAAGGCTACACTTTAACCTCGGGACTAGTCCACGAGTGCCACACAATCCTGTCGGAGGTATGTAAGAACAATCACGTAACTCTACAATAGATCAAGGGGCACAGCAACTCGCGAGGGAACGATGCAGCAGACATATTGGCGAGGGAAGGTTCGGAGACGGTTGTAGTAGGACCAGAACCGATCATACCCCTGCCATTCGCCTGGCTGCGGAGCACTCTCCGACAAGACACCAGGGTAAAACACCAACTATACTGGTCTAACATAGGAACCTGCAGGCAAACAAGGTTAGCCCTCCCGACAATCACCCCCGGGCTGTCGCGGAGGCTGAGACAGCTGAAAAGGCCCCAGCTCCGTCTCCTGACCGGCGCCATAACAGGTCATGCCTCATTCAACAAACACTTGCATACTTTGCGTGTTACATAGACAGCGCACTCTGCAGGGCCTGCTTGGAGGCAGAAGAAACAGCCGCCCACGTCATCATCGAATGCACTGGGGTGGCAAACTACCGGGCACAATACCTCGGTACACCGAGGTCTCTCCCGGAAGTCGTCGGCAACATCAAGGGTCTGCTAGGCTTCCTGGAAGAGCTCGGTTGCCAGGAGTAGTGCCGGCAACCCACCACGCAAAATAGGCGCATCATTTGACGTCGAGTTGCGGAAACTAGCCCGCGTATACCTATAACCTATAACCTACACTTGACTGTACGAACTTATCACGTCTCGTCGCAAGCACGCGCAGCGAGTCCAGAGCAATGTTAAAGGGGGAGTGGGGGTTCTGAATAACAAGACCGTGGGCCTGCGTGGCAACATGGCCAACACGGCTTTTTATAATGCGAGGGTATCAGGGTGCGTAGCCAAGATGCCAATCGCTCACTCTCAATCGCTAACGAAACGCAATTGTCAGTGTCACACTAATAAGGAGGAGCGATAGAGAGAGGTAGCTACGATACGTTAGTAAGCGTGAGCGATTGGCATCTTGGCTACGCACGCAGGTAGACGAATCACAAAATATTTCGCTATTTATGCAATGCAAATTCATTGGAGCCTGCTTTATTATTTACATTTTGCACATATTAGTACTATTCGAAATGAATACCTATAGAAATTGTTAGATACAAGCTTTCCATTTACAAAAATACGTCTACTCAAATTAATTTTGTATTAGAAGACCTATTTCAAGCTACTCTAGATTGAGCTTATTTGCAGTTTTTTTTACTATATTCCTGTAAAGGTATGTGTTTATTTTATACGTGGGTATACAATACACATTATAACTTCGTGATGTGATTGTAATAATAATGGCATGGACACTTACTGCACGTATGACGAAACTAATAATTAAAAAATAACATACTAATAAATGGAGTACTTAAAACGCAGCACTCGTTGTGTACATTGTAAAGCAAACACGGCTAATGTGTCGCGAGCCTATCAACACATACCTTCACTTGTAGTAGGCGCGGGCACATAAAATTGGAATCACACGCAGCGTGGATACATCTCAATATAGCAGCATTATGTCAACTAAAATTATCTGAAAGAAAAAACTACCTCTAACTTAACTTAAAACTTTAAAATGATGTCTTTAATCAACACGCAGTCCATAATGGTCATCAGTCTTTCCGTAAATCTGTTGATATGTCTCGTTACTTACTTTGATAAAACTATGCGCACTGTAAGCAATTTCAGATTTCAGATATTTATTGATAAAAGTAATATTTTACACGTCATTGAAGGTATAATTGACAGAACTTAACAAATATAATAATCAAACGATTACGTGGTAGTTAGGTACATTGAAGTCATATGAGAATCTTATTTATTATGTGTAAAATCCTTAAAGGGGTAGGTGCTATTAAATGTTGTCAATGCAATTCACAGTGTTAAAAATAACACTGTGAATTGGCGTAAAAACGCCAAAAAATATTTTATTTTATTATTATTATTATGTATGTCTTTCCCATCACGGAACAATGGTGTTCCAGACCTTTGGGAGGCGTACGCGGACCCGAAGCCAACACGCAAGGCCTTTTCGACAATTTAATGAAATGTAAGGGGTACACCGAGCGGATGTTGCACCTGCCCGAGTCATGGGACGCACGCAGAGGCAGCACCCGCTAGGGTGTTTGGACTATTGAGATTTAATGGAATCTAAAATATACTGGACTATTAGGTGAAAGTGATAGACTAAATACTGGGTTATAGAGTATACAATCGGACGTCTGCCTAACAAAATGGTAAGCAATTTTATTTTCGGCAGACGGTGACTGACCCACATAAGATGGGCCTCCCACAAAAAGCGACATCTAAGATGGCTCGAAGGCAACACCGGTATGAGGGCTATAGGGGTAGGTAGAGAGGTGTCACTGAAGGCCTAGTATAAAAATTGTACGACATTGACTTCTCGACCGCGTTAGCGTATCGAGGGGTCAAAATATGAAAGTTGCCGGATGACTTAAATAAACGGCAAACATAATTTGAACTCTCGATACGCTAACGCGGTCGAGAAGTTAATTTCGTACAATTTTTATACTAGGCATTCTGGACTTTAACATATAGCCAACTCGCCACTTAGGTTTCCACATCTACCCTCGAGAACACAGCTCTCGCGACTCCACTCTGGACGGCCGGTTAAGGCAAGCCAGAGGCGGAGGACTTGGTCGGACGACGGAGTCCCCCAGGAGCGCTCAGGTACGTGGGGTCGCTACTTCCCAACAGCTCGCCAGAAGCTACCTACGATTAAATTTATTGCTCCTATTACAGGAGACACCCGGTATATGTAATTTTACAGAGCTTTGTCTGACCTAATAACAATAATTTATTTACTTATACTGATTTGATACGAAATACGATATTATTAAAAGTCATTCTGTATAAACTCGTATATATAATGTTTTAAATTTCTTGGTAAAAATGCGTCGCTGGCCGAGTTTCTAATAGCAATTTAAATACGGTTGTAGGTATTACCTATTTTGGGCCCATATTTGGGAGCTCAATAACTTGTTGTAAAACCGTAAGTAAATTGTGCCTGATAAAGTATTTTTTAAGCATTTGCTATTGTATTAGTTATCGTGTGGCGTAGGCGTAAGTCATAATGCTTGAAGTGTTTTTTTACTAATATTTTTTTCTAAATAAAAGCTGCGAAGGCAATACGGGGCAATACCTATTTGCAACAATTGCAACACAGCTACACCCAATTAGATGAGTTTACCCTGCCATAAACGTCTTGAAAGAGGCAAGATGTGGTAGGCCTCATCATGTCCATGATGAGGCATCGGGACATGATGAGGCCTATCACATCTTGCCTTTTTCAAGACGTTTATGGTAGGGTAAACTCATCTAATTGGGTGTAGCTGTGTGCCATTCAACTAAACTGACATGAAATGTATGTACGTATGCTATTAAGTCCAATTACAATGGAGGCGTCTTCGTACTATTTCCCCTCTGCCAAAATAATATTCAGAAAAAATATATCATTGTATGGGCTGATAAGTCTGAATGAACATGAGTATTACATGACAAATGACAAGGCTGAATAGTCTTCACCCTTCCTCCTCTCCCCTCGCAACAATCGACAGAATATTTTTGTACTTATAGAAAATGTCAGACAAGCTACGTGGATGTATATCCATTCAACAATAACTTGAGTCATTTATTTATTTATTTATTTTAACTTTATTGCACGTAAAAAAGTGTACAAAACGCGGACTTAATGCCTTGGGGCATTCTCTACCTGTCAACCGTAGGGCCAAATAGAAATAATTAAAGTGGGTGAGTGAAAATAATTAAATTACACAACTAAAGATAAAAAGTTAAATTACCTCATATTACTATCCTATTACTACCAATAGGTACATACTTAATGATAATGATAAATGATAAATATCTTTATTTTTCAATTTAGGCACATTACAATGCACTTATGAACGTCAAAAAAAAAGCTACTACCGGTTCTATCCCTACACTGTGGTGTAGGGGCTGTGGCCCGAGAAGATTATTACCGGCAAGAAACTCGGCTTACTACATACAAATAATTTACAACTAAATATAAGTACATAGAAATACTAATATTTAATATGTTAATAAATATCTATAATATACCTAAAATTGCATGTGCGTTAAGGGCTTCCAACTAATCCTATTAAATCTGATCAAACAGGTGCTTGAAAAGCAAACGTTTGAAAGCTAATTTACTTGGGGCTTGTCCAATTCTCAGAGGGAGCGCATTCCAGAGACGGATACCTTGGACGGTAAAAGACAAAGAGAGAAAACCACTATGGTGAGGGAAAATGAAAGTTTAATGGTAAGATAGGAACGAAGTTCACTACCCGGGCGAGGGGTGACGAAGGTAAATTTAAGGTAACTGGGAGCAGATGGCTTAAACAGTATACAAAAAGGCAAACCAGAGTCCTGCGTTGACGGATTGGGAGCCAGTGAAGCTGGTCAAACTTGCGCGAACCGAAGATAAACCGTATCCCATTATTGAGCAAGCGATCCAGTTTATTAAGAGAATCTTGGGAAATGTTGTGCACGCATCAGCGTAGTCCACCTGTGGCAGTATTAGAGCCTGCAAGAGTAATTTTTTTGGTGGACATAAGAAGGAATTTTTTAAGCCTATATAGAGAGCACAAAGTACCAGAGACCTTCCAGCCCACATCCGAAAGTTGTGCCTCCCAAGGTAAGTGCCTGTTTATGACAATGCCGAGATCCCTTACCTGATTCGTGACAGGTATCGCTGAGCCATCAAAGATTGGTGCGACAGAACCGATTTCTAGGTTACAGTGTTGTCGCGGGCTCCCCACAATAATGGCCTGGCACTTGGATGGGTTTACAGAGATCCCAAACTTACTGGACCATTAGGAAACATGGTTAAGGTTAGCACATCATTGATTGCGGTAATGGTTGAATATACTTTTCCCCTAACTAGCTCGGAAAGCGCTGTTTTGTCCTTTAAAACTAGCGTGGAAAAACGCATATGTGGGGCAAAGTAATCTAATTCCTGTCACTTACAACCAGTCCAGTATAAGTGAGTCCTATATGCCCAAAGTAAATACCTATGCACAAACGGAAGTCACACCTAATGTTTCGATAGCTATAAGGTCCTATATTGGATGGTTTACGAATAAAATATTTTTAACGTGTGATCACAGTGACTGTTTATTGGCAACTAAACTACATATGCATTGATATTAATCTTACGAGAGGCATGCATGTGTGTGCGTGTACTTAGCGAAACACCTAAAATTGGTCGTTTTATCCCGCACTTGGTAAGCTGTTGGCAATATCTAAGTACCAGGAGCGTACCTACTCTATGAGTGTCTTTGAAATAGAATTTTCATGGTTTCTTCAAGATGAGTACCTACATGGGGATAAGATTTGTAATCGTATGTAGTCTTTATTTGCCTCGCAATAGTGAGGGGAAAAATGTTGTATTACACTCGGCGGCAAAGTTTGTTCAACTCTCGTGCCTTGAGACCCTCGTAAAGCTCAAGATTCCAGTTATTGATTTAATTGAATTGTTCTCATTTTGGAATCTTTCGCTTGCTCGGGTCTGAATATAAGCCCGAGAGTTAAACAAAAACTTTGCCCCCTTGTATAGTACCTCAATAACTATTTGCTACCTCAGCTTGGGCAAACAACTGTAAATCGTCTGCATACAGATGGTGAGGTACCTACACCGGTAGGTATTGAAATCGCACCACTCCGAATACCACTGACCAACACGCACAGCCTGGGAATGGTCTGAGAGATATGACACGAATCAGGCAGCCGCACCCGAGGAGATCCTGAGATGAGAGAGTATAGCGAGAAGGTCATGAATCATGATCAACTGCATTAAATGCATTCGAAAAGTCAATAAGCACCAGTACTGTAACCTTGGAAGATTCGCGGCACAGTCCTGACAGGCCTCATCTCATGTAAGAGAGGGGGTACGGCTATATGTAGTTGAAATGTTGGCCAAAAGCGGCTTGTTATTGAAATTCGGGATTCAATGCCTATTTACTTCTAAGATAGACTTTACAAAACTCCATTTCTAGTGTCAAATAAATGTTAAGTTAGGGGGGGGGGGGCTACATGCTTCTTTTAGGCAATCGAGCAAGTTAGGCACTGCTCCCACCGGCCCATCGTCCCGCCGGCGAGTGAGATATGAACTATCGACTTTTTTCTAGCCCAAGAAACGAACAAAAGATAATCGCTTCCGTGTAAATAAAAGAGAGAGAGATATATATTAAATTTATAGTTCATCGCTCACTGTTCACACTGCCGGCGAGGACACTCTCCCAACGCCCCCGGCGAGTAAGCTATAATTCCATAGAATTTTTACTAGCCTCCCGCCGGTTGTCAACTGTTTCTAGTACAGAATTTTACTAGTTGCTCGCCGAGCTCGCCGATATCTGGCGGTGGGACCGCTGTTTACTAGTTGACCGCAGCGATAAAAGCTATCGACTATAAAAGTAGCTCAGCGGTACTCGCCGATGCCTCGATGCTCGGCTGAGCTAGTGAAGCGAGTGGTCGTCCGTCGTCCGCGAACACTCGCTTTATAGCCGAGCGTCAAAACTATCAAAACTTTACTCGCTTCTCGCCGCTTGCCCACTTTTTCATAGTTTATAGTTCTACTAGCTTAGTCTGTAGCCGGCGGTGGGACCAGTGCCTAAGGCGATACATCTTTTAAGTTTTAGCAAATTTAGGTGAATCACTGCCTGGCGTGTGTAATTAATAGGAAAACAAATTAGGTACTTAGATTACCCTTCCGCAAGTGAACATTGGACCTTTGGTGTCTTGAACTAATGAATGATAAGACCCATTTATATAACGCACGCTGTTCCGATGTGTGACAGCGCTATAATACCATCCCGCTCGCACACCGTATAGTGGCCCCACGACCACAAACTACATATATAGATGGTCACGACCTAAGCAATACTTATCAGTCTTATCATAGGTAATAAATTTAGGGTAAGTAATTAATCCGTACTTGAAAAAGGTTAAAAAAAATTTGTCTAATACCACATATTAGGTACTTGTTTTTTAATTAGGGAACAAATTTTAAGGTCATATAAATTGGAAAAAGTGTGATGAATTCGTATACAGCGAGGATTAGTATAATGATGGTATGTCCTATATGTATTAAAAACTGGCGCATAGGTAAGCATTTGTAGGGGAGATTCAGAGGTTACCCACATGAAGGGTGTCATTGTAAAATATAGTGAAAATACAGTAAAGCCTCCCACAAGACTAGTTTTTTACCAATTACCAATAGGTGCCTATATTGATGCTTTATGTTTTACGAGGCTTAAAGTAAAATGATATGTGTATAAGTCCTCAAAATGTACTTTCCTCTATAATAAGGAATCGTTTGTGTCCTACCTACAGCAAGATCAATACGTAATTCATAATTCTGTTTTGAGACAAACATTGAACTATATTATATAAGTATGTACATAATTTAAAAGGTATTAAGTTTTGGTAGCTCTCTCAGGAATAATTGAATCTAAGATCGACGATTAAATATAAGACTTCGTACGATCGTTTATCTATTTATTTCTCAATAGACAGATAATGAAATTTCTACTGGTCATCAAATGTCATTGCGGAACCTTAAAGAGATAATAATATTCAAGCCGCAAGATGTGTGTTGTACCTACATCGCATAATAAAAGCATCATGATTCGCACGAGATTGCCAGTCCACAGTGAGACTGCAAATAGAACCTACTACATAACAGCTACGAATCGTAAATAGGCAATCATTACCGCCGTTCAATCACCCGTGTGCGCTCAGTTAGTGACACTTAGGTATAATGGCGGGTGCGGAAATACTTGTAGTATTTGTTTTAGTTGTTATCTTAGTCACAAAACTATCTGTGTTATTAAGTAAAACATCGTGTACTTCGGAACTCCCTATGACGGGAAAAGTTATTATAGTGACGGGAGCTAACAGTGGATTAGGATTCGAAACCGCTAAAGATTTGGCGAGGCGCGGAGGTCGCGTCATCATGGCCTGCCGGAACGAGCACCGGGCGCTGGCGGCCTGCGACCGCATCGTCAAGGAGACAGGCAACGCAGATGTCATCTACAAGCACCTCGACATGGCGTCTCTTGCGTCGGTGCGGCGATTCGCTGATGATATCAAAGTCACGGAGAAGCGACTGGACGTTCTCGTCAATAACGCAGGAGTTAATGGTTGCGGGGACAGGTATACGGAAGATGGTATTGTCGAAGAAATGCAAGTCAATTACTTTGGTTTATTTCTATTGACTCTTCTCCTCCTACCTTTACTGAAGAAAACAGGAGCGGGTCGGATAGTGAACGTTAGTTCAGCCTCACATTTTTTTGGCAGGATAAATTTTGAGCACATCAATAAGAAAGGCTATTACATGGATATGTTTACGTATTGCAACAGCAAGTTGTGCATAGTTCTGTTCACCGTCGAACTAGCTCGAAGGTTGAAAGGGTCGGATGTGACGGTCAACGCCGTACACCCGGGGGTCATTCTCACCAACATTACTGCTACATCGTGTGCTTTTGAACGGTTTTCGTTCTCTGTTCTCTGTTGGATTGCTTCGAGAAATGTCGTGGAAGGAGCGCAAACAATTATATACCTAGCAGTAGCAAATGAGGTTGCGGACTCCATTGGGAAGTATTTTATAGACTGTAAAGAGAGATACATGTCTATGAAGGCTAGTAATAAGAAACTCGCAGCTGATCTGTGGAGTTATTCTGAAAAATCAGTGGGCTATGAAGAACCGAATAAAATGCATGAGCAGTGAAAAGAAGTATTTGAACCGTTGAACCGAAATATTGTTGTACCTGCTTAATATAATTATAATAATACTTCATTTTTTTAGTTAGACACTAGGTTAGGACTAAATAGCATTTTTTTTTAAGAATAAATTTAGTATAAAAGTCACAGAGGATATGAGAGAGGGGTAAAAGTCTATGAAAGTCAAACGGGACAACGAAAGAAAAACTTTGAGCATGGTACGATTAAGTTTTGGTTTTTATAGAATTGTATTTTATCTTTATCGTTAGTTTAAGCTTATTTTTAGTTTTAATCTGTATTGTTTTAACTGTCGCGTAACGTGTTTTGCCTGAATATTTTTTTATATAGTAGCAAATAACAGTAAAAACAACATTTTAAGTAATTGAAGAACTTCATGACAATGGCCGCTGAGTTGAGATCTAACCATTCTAGAATTTGGTAAGATAAATACCTAGATGATAGATATAGATATCACTTGGGATGATTAGCGAATCCGTATACGAACTGGGCATTGTTTTACAAACCTAACTAAAAGTTACATGTGTAAAAGTAGCATACGGCAATCAGTTTATAACTAATTAACCTTAGAGGGTTTTTTTTTCTCTTATAATAGACTGCGGTGGCGTGGCTACAATAATGTATCCCCATTAGGTAGGTACCTATTATTATTGTAAATCCTTAGACACATTTCCTCACACAGCCAAAGAGTAGGCTATTGACTCAAAAACCAGAATGAACTCTAGCTCTCTAGAAGTTTAAGTAATGAATAATGAATTGGAAAGTGAATAAATAATAATCATACATTATAGGTATAATAAACATATCAACATTATAATGTTACTTAAGTCCCTGATCACTTATAAGCAAATTAGTTCACAGATATCAGGCGTAAAAGGTAAAAAGATTTTAATAAACTGAAGTTATTAGAAGCACACTAAAAATTATAAATGAATTGTTAAAAGGCAAAGAAATACTCAGAACTTATAAACTCCTCGTGCATCAACTGATTCCTTCAAAAATAATGCACCTATTACAACTGTCGACGTGGAAAGATCTTTCAGTTCATTGAAATGGATATTCACAGCAAGACGCTACAGATTCACTATTTCAAATATATTAAAAAATATTAATAGTTTATTCTGACAATCGTGACAACTACTAAAGTTATTGGGGGTAATTATTGATAATTATTAAAGTTATTTTTATTTTTATCTTATAAATAAGCATCGGAGTTTTCATCGCACGGTAAGACTAATAGCAAGCTATGGAGTCGACATTTGCCATAAATATAAATTCTTATTCATACTCATACTCATTTATTTAACTTAAAATGCCTTTATAGCTGTCGTGTACTCGTATAATAAAAAAACTGAGTCAAATTATATTAAAAAAATATTAGATTACAAATTCATATCTTTAACCATTTTAACATACAACTGTACAAACTTAATCCCAGATGTGCCATTACCCTCGCAACCAATAAGAATGAGGTGGGCTACTTGGCTAAGTGCAGATTAAGTATTATGACACTTATTATGAATAATTTTTAAGAAAAAAAAACCGACTTCATTTGGTTCCCGGTAAAAGTGAAATTTTAAATTTGTTTGAGTTAGCCAGTTTACTTCACAAATATCCAATACACCGCACGTGTAAGATTGAAAATTGAGGAGCTTTCTTAATGTCCCAGGGCTTCCATCATTACATGCGAAGTATAATCAAACGGAACTCCCTTGTATAATAAAACAAACAAAATAACAATGTGTTAAATTGGATGACAGACTGTAAATTATCGAGCAGTTTCAATATGCCATCCCTGATTATCAACATCAGGTACACTCCAGCAAAATGATAGCCACAGTAAGAAAATGCCTAAGCTAATTATGAACACCCTCTAATCACAATAAACGTGCCGTTCAAATTTGAGGAGTTCTCTGAATTCTTCAAGAACTCCATCATCAGACTAGAAATCAAATCAAAAAGATGAATGTCACAACTAGGATAATAAGTAGAGCTAGGTTTATTGACCAGTTCCACTTTGCCATCCCTGGTCTTCATCAAAATGTTGGCTCCCCCAAAACAATGTTTTAGTTACTTAAGGAAAACCTCAAATCAGAATGCATGTGCCGTTAAAATTTGAGGAGTTCCCTCAATCCCTCATGAATTCCATCATCAAAATAGAACTATAATCAAATAGGACTATCCTGAAGGTATTTCTTTACAAAGAAAAGATGAATGTCTCAAATCGGATGATAGAGCTGGAAATTACCAAGCAGTTCCACTTTGTCATCCCTGGTCTTCATCATCAGGTCCACTCCACCAAATTGATGATGTTCGTAAAGAAATGCTCGAGTGTCTTAAGAAACTACCCAAATCATCATGCATGTGCCTTTCAAATTTGAGGAGTTCCCTCAGTTCCTCATGGATCCCATCATCAGAAATTGATTTTGAAAAAAACGGGACAAACCTGGAACCATCTATTTTCAGACAAAAAAATATTTTATTAAATCGGATGATAGTCATGGGAATTACCAAGCAGTTCCACTTTGCCATCCCTGGTCTCCATTATCAGATCCACTCCACCAAATTGATGATTTTCGTAAAGAAATGATCGAGTTTCTTAAGAAATCACCCAAATCAGCATGCATGTGCCTTTCAAATTTGAGGAGTTCCCTCAGTTCCTCATGGATCCCATCATCAGAAATCGATTTTGAAAAAAACGGGACCAATCTGGAAACATCTACTTTCAGAAAACAAAAAAAAAATTGAAATCGGTTCAGTAATGACGGAGTTCTGAGGTAACATACATTAGAAAAAAAAAAATAAATAAAAAAAATTCAGACGAATTGAGAACCTCCTCCTTTAGAAATATTGAAGTCGGTTGAAAAATAAGAAGTGTTACTCGTATATTTGAATAAAATACTTAGCAGAGAAGATATCGCAATATGAAAAGCCTAAGTCACATTGTCGAACATAAATATCCTAAATGAGCTAAGTTTTATAAAGGATAACTATGAACTTATTATGAGTCTTATATTGAAAATATTAAAATGTGCCAAAATATCCATATAGCAAACTTTCCAAATACTTTTTAGACATAATGAGACAGTTTTTTAGATGTTTTGGCCCTGTAACAGTTCAAGATAAATTGGATAAAGTACTTTACAGAAATCTGGACTTCGTAGAAGCCTCTGCTCCTATCCTTGTAAAAATGACGACTGCGGAACCCTATATTGTATTTGGGCCAACATGTCCTTACTCATACATACAGGTACACACATATACATACATACATATAGGTTTATTTTTTACGTGACTTTATATTTATATTTTGTTTTATTCTTGTTATGTGCTTTCGTAATAAAATCAGTAAAAAAATTATTACTTATAATTTTAATATTTATTTTTCAAAGATAAAATAAATAAAATTAACAAATAAATAAATCAATGAGTATGAGTATGAATAAGACTTTAGATTTATTGCTATCAGTCTTACCGTGCGATGAAAACTCCGATGCCTACTTATAAGACTTGGTACGAAGTACTACATGAATAAAATAATTATTTATTGAGTAAAAAAGGGCACATACCTTAAACAATCCACAACGCAGGTTTCGTCAACTCACAGGCAATATATCCACCACAGGTTTCGTCAACTACAACAACTACATGAATTAAAATAAAACTGTGTTATAAAGTGTACCTATATAATTCGCAGAGAGGTAGTTTCATTAGGCATAAAATGATATTTTTTTAGAATAACATATATATCTGTTTATCTCTATTCCTTCTTAATCTTCTTTCTCATTCCCGCTCCGAAAACCCCGATTTAAGGTAATAATGAATGGTACAGAACCCTCAGTGTGCGGAAATTGACGATTTATGGATGTTTTCTTATACTTGTGCTATAAGAAACGCTTCTTCCTAAATATCATGATTATTGATTATAGATCAACGGGAAGTAGGTATCCTATAAGTTGTTAAAACTAAACAGCCGTATATTTGTGACGTTTTACGGGAAAAGGCACCTTATGAGGGTTTTTAGTTACGGAGATATTCCATGTTTAGTAAAAGTCGGCATAAATGGCGATTTTTAGGGTTCCGTACCTCAGAAGGAAAAAACGGAACCCTTATAGGATCGCTTTGTTGTCCGTCCGTCCGTCTGTCCGTCAAGACCCTTTATCTCGGGAGTGCGTTGATGTATCGAGTTGAAATTTAGACTATATACTAAGGTCTACGGTCCCTTGAAACTGTACTGTACTGTGTGTCCGCGTTTTCCGAAATTCATCCCCTAAGGGATAAAAAAGTGGGTTGAAAGTCTGTCAAGACCCTCCCGTCCGTCAAGACTCTTTATCTCGGGAGTGCGTAGAGGTTGCAGATTTAAAACTTCGTTTATAGACTCTTTGATACTACACGATAAAAGTATATTTAGCGTTTTTCGAAATTCATTTTCTAAAGGATAAAAACGGGGTTGAAATTTTATATGAGGTGTGAATAATTTTTCAGGTTGCAGACTTGGAAACTTAGTTTATAGACTTTCTGATAATATATAAGAAAACCGTATTCCGCGTTTTCCGCATCCCCTAAGGGATAAAAAGGGGGTAGGGGGGGTTAATCATTTTTATGATGTACGAAACCCTCGGTGGGCGAGTCCGACTCGCACTTGGCCGGTTTTTTTATTCAATGTATATTGTAAAATGTAAACTATACATTATAACACATCTTTACATGTTTGTATTTTATCATAAGTGAATTGAAACCCAAATAATATGCTAGTAAAGTTTAGTACAAAGGTTTAGGTCTAAGGTTTAGTGCGATGTAATTAGGAAATGTTAAAAAATTACTTGTCGTGACCATAGCTGGGCATTAACTCGTTAATTCGTTAATCGTTTATTACCGACGTTTACATTTTCATTAACGTTTAAGTTTATTTCAGAATATATTAACGGAATCATTAACTTCCATGGTACAATCCTGGTTCCTGGGTACAATATCAATACTACTCAAATGAGTAGCATTGATATTGTACCCAGATTAGGAGATCAGTTTTGCCCATTGTTGCTAATCTACTAACGACCATAACCGTAAAGAACAGTTTTATAAATTGTTGATCACTAACTCAAAGATATAAAATATGCCATTTTTACCACGTGTTAACGGATTAACGATTAACGTTAACTTCCGTTAAGTCTTCCGAAAAGTAGCGGTTTAACGATTAACGAAGTTAACTTTTTTTGTAACGGATTAGTGATTAACAACCTTAACTATTTGATTAATGGTGGTCAGCTATGGTCGTGTCTTGCACAGCTGGCTCCGTTATCATCTTCGTTATCTTCTCTAAAATGGGTCAGAAAAATTGATCTTGGGCATTTGAACCCATTTATATATTTTTATGTATTTTTTATATCTTCATGCCATTTATATATTTTTTAAATTAATAAACAAGCAAATTTTTATAATATCTAATATTCAAAATTCAAAAAAATTAAGTATACATCGACTACTGTGATGTAAACGCAACTAAATACTTATGGTTATTTTTATTTAAAAAGACGTTTCAAATTATTTAAATTAACCTTACCTATCAATATTGATACTTTAATTTAAATATTAAGATGCGATCACAGATAGCTGTTTCTTAATGTAAGCCATTAAATTATGGTTTCTGAACATGTTGTACGGACGTTATGACATGGATGTAGATAAAGTCATGTAACTACATAAGGCACATTTTCTTTACATATATAGTAATTGTTGTTTTTAATTTAGATTATAATAAAACCGGTCAAGTGCTATTCGGACTCGCCCACCGATGGTTCCGCACAAAGGATGCTTGGCCATTTATTATGACCTTATTAGGTACTTTTAAAATACTGGTGGCACGGAACTCTCAGTGTGCGGCAACTATACGGTTTTCGGATTTTTTCCTGTACTTGTGATATTAGCTAATTAATTTAAACTCGACATAGGTAAAAAGTCTTGACAGACAGACGGACGGCCAGACAACAACGTGATAAGGGTTCCGTTTTTTACTTTTGAGGTACGGAACCCTAAAAAAAATAACTGTAGGACTAGGAGCCTCAACCCAGCTATTTAGCTAAGTAATCCAATTAATCTAAGAGCATACTTCATTCTTCAAACACGGTTAATATTGTTACGATAAAAGCAAACATACGCACGAGCTCATTAGAAAATATACCGGTTTGCAGTGAGCTCGGGAAATGCTACTCCTCGTAGTAACAAATATTGATATTACCTAGTACTTACTAGCAATAACAAAATAACTTAACAATGATTGGCCGAACTACAAATGCATCTCGCGAGTTTAACGTTACGATGTGGGCGGAGTTGTTAGAAGAAGCTTTGCCTAAAGAGTACGAGTATGTTTACTCCAAAGTGATATATGCAGTCTACATGTTCTGCATATTTGCGGTCAGTCTCGTAGGCAATTTGTTAACGTGCTTTGTCATTTACTACGACAAATCAATGCATACGGCCACTAATTATTACCTGTTCAACCTGGCCGTGTCGGACTTGATCGTCACCTTCGGCATTCCGTTGGCGGTTCAGTTAGAGTTGAGCGACGCTTACAAAATCGGCCAGGCAGCGTGCCAAATATACTTCGTTTGTGTGGTGTGCTCCTGGAACAACAGCATCCTGACTATAACCGCCTTGTCTATTGAGAGATACTTTGCTATTTGGCACCCTTGGTTATTGACATCAACTCCAGTATGGCAGAGAGCAACCAGAATAATAGTTGCACTGTGGCTTATAGCGATCTTGGAGACAGTCCCAGAAATATTTACGGTTTCGGTAATCGAGATGCAGATGCGACAATCAGTCATATGTTTCACCATTCCGACCGCTCTTGCTAGGATTGTAAACGGAGTACTTGCAATCATAACGTTCTTAATTCCACTTTTAATAATAACGTTTGTATATTCAATGATCGCATTAAAAGTCAATATCATACCGAAAAATAATTCAGAAGATCAAATTTTCAACTATCGAAGTCCTAGAAGCAAAGTTAACAAATTGACAAGTAAGTGTATAACCTATAAATATTATGTAAGACAACAAACATTCGTGTCAGTCAACGTCAATTATTACGAGTAAGATTGTTATTGTGTTAACTTAGGTAGTAAAAATCAATCGATCAAATCATTTCACTAATTGAACTCTATTGCCTAGGTAATAAGACTAATTAGTTTGATGGCAACTTAAATAAATTTACAATTATAATTAAAATTAGGTATAAAAAACGAATACATATGTATAACTAATATTAGGTATAAAAAACTAATACATATGTATAAAGTATAATTTATTGCGGGGTATCTAATTTAACATGGTGATTTTGTCCTCAGTAGCTATGACGCTGTCGTTTCTCATCTGCTGGCTGCCGTTTTTCAGCATCCGGGTCATGATCTCCGCTCTGGACGTCCAGCAGCTGATAACTTCCGTGCAGGTAGAGGAAACGTTCTACTTACATTTTTTTTTGCATCTTCTGTAGATGTTATCTATATTCTATATCATTTTGCCCAGCTTTTGCTCCACCGAGCAGTCATAGATTTAAAATAACATACCTACCACTTTTGTTCTTTCAGTGGTTGGGGCTTGGATACAAAATGTCAGATGTCAATAGCTGGTTAAGCATTGCAATAAATCCAATTCTCTTCAGCCTGATGTCCACCAAATTCAAAAAGGCTTTAAAGGTAACGTATTTGTATAAATCATTTTATCTTTTGTTAATTTTGGAAATTCATCTAATCAATTTGCATAGGTACCTACTAAGCATGTTGGTTCATCTCTTGTTATGTAGGCATGTATAACAGCCTAAAAAATTAACTGTGTCAATATAAAACGGCAAAAATGAATATATTTATTCCATAAAGGGAATAAATATACACTAGAACGGGACGGGACGATCTGTCAGTTTCTATAGAAAACGTCACGTGACATCCGAGGGCTCCGAGATATCACGTGATTCTTTCTAATCTTCCTATAGAAATTGACAAATCGCTCCGTCCCGCCCCGTCCCCGTCCCGTCCTAGTGCGAGTCATCTTTAAATTAGATCATCGCGCTTATATACTTACAGTTTAAAATTTTCCCTAGATTTTCTAATGACGCATAATTATATAGTTTAATTTCAAAGCTATTATAATTGTGTATTAGGGAACCTGTTTTACCTCGAACAGTTTTTTCTTTTATGATTTATATTTAAAAAACGTAAGAGTACAAAACTGTTGTTTTATCCGAATATCATAAGTTACATAATTAAACTATCTAATACAATACGAAATTAAAAGATTGGTATGTTTATTATGATAGGATACGTCGACGAAAAAAAAGCTGAACACCGGTCAGATCGCTCTGCCAATTGAGCTACCGACGCCCCATCGACCCCGGCGAATATTTCCACTATTTCTCTCATTTTCTTAAACGCCTTAGGGAGACGCGTAGCGACATTTATTTAAAACATCGATGCTGTACAAGTGTTTAACACTTTCGGTAAAATTATAAATATATTTATGCCATTCAATAGTTTTCTAGTAGGTACAAATTATCTTATAAAAAATACTTAGCAATTCTCATACCTATTTTATTTTTGCCTAAAACAATTTACGAAGTTTTTCTAAGATTGATAACTTGTTAAAAAAACTATTTACAGTATTAGTAAGGTAGCGGCCAAGGTACAACATATTCTTGGTGTCCGTACCACTTAGTTATACAAATTTTTGGCCAAGCTTCGTATTAGAACTTCCAATTGGACGTAGCTTATCGAAAAAAATCCAAATTAAAAGAAAAACATTAAGGTAGGGATGAATTGCACAAAAAGTGTACATTCCGAAAAGTAAAATGTCCTCATCATTAAAAAATCTGTATAAAAATAAATATTGCAGTTACACGCATTCCAAATAACTCATAATGTGGTATATTATAGTACCTTATATTCTGATAGGATTTTTATACCTTTAAGGTATTATAATCAGTAAAAGTATTTAAGAAAAAATTAAAACATAAATATAGTTTTTTTCTCTCATACAAAATTCATATAAAGAAAGAAATAAAGAAAGAAAAATAATTTATTGTCACAAAAAAAAAAAACATTCCATTAATATTAACAAAGACTTATACACTCTAGGCTAAACTTAAACATTATTTATTTTATTTAAAAAAGGACAGTGTGACAATAGGACAGTCTCAGCTATGTGCTGGAAACCTCGCCTCTACGGCGTGGTTCCAGCGCTGGTTTTCAGCCTGCCCGAAACTGTGGCGGCGACTAGAGCGGCTGCAAAAGTACACGTCGCGTTACTTTACCCATTTTACAAAACAATTAAGATAAAAAATAAAAAGTAAAAACATATAAATTTACAATAGACCATTTATAACCATATTACTGCGAATAAACTATTTGTATTTGTAATAAATAAAATTAAAAAAAAAACGAAGAAAGGCAGGCAACTTCATTCAAGTAGGTGTAACAAAAAAAAAGCAAGAGGTAGATAGATACACTGAATATAGTAATTATTAATACGTTAATGGTCAAATTGCCGCTTAAACAACATGGTTTTCAGTTTTCTTTTTAATAGAGGTTGGGATATGTTTAGGCGCAGAGGTGGGGGCAGATCGTTCCATATTTTAGCTGCACTTTCAAACTTCAAATATATAAATACAAATTCAAATATATAAATTGAATTTGCAAAAAAAGAAAGAATAAAAGAGTCTGAGAAGGGAAAACGGAACAATCGTAGAATAAATTACTTTTCATATCACGTCCCTTTAATAAAATGTTTCTAAATTCCTAGTGTTTTTAAATGCCTACTGGTCTAACTATGAATTAACTAACTTAATAATTTTTCAGTCACTTTGGAACGCGAAAGTTAGGAATAAACGTCATCTCAAGTCCGAGGGAGGTACGAAGGCGTAATAGTGTTAATGGTGAAAAAGAGCTACGATTTGGCAAGACTTGTTGTGAGACTGACGCTCTCAGTGAAGCCCGGGCGTGACGGTGCCTTTGCTGCAGAACCCAAGGTGGACCCAGTGGAACCAGTGGTCCCCGATACAAAAATACTACTACAAGCGATCGCTACAGATAGCCTAGCTTAGGCAAATGCGCACGACTACGCAAATCGAAACATAAATTGGAAACGGCTATGTTTGTTTTATTTGTTTTGTTGAACATGCGTCGACATCTCTATTTCATTATATGTACCCGGCACCCGGGCATTTCTTAAAACTGCAAATAATTATGTTTAATTAGCAATGGTTTGCACGTGTAAGCAAATCATGATAATGTTATTAAGTGCACAATTAGATTTTCTAAATTCGCATTATACATGTAGTAGGTGTAGATACTGCGTAATTGACGTAATTTATATTGTTGATCACTTGGTACGGGGTCAGACCATGGTACGGGGGTAAATAGATGAGACAACCAAGCCCGCAGTTATTGTTGTCTTTATTAAGTATTAAGTTAATTAATAAAGTTTTTTATACATTACTTGAAGAGCATTTTATGTGAACTTCGTCATGACAATTTCAAATGCTAACAAACTAAAAGTAAACAAACCAAATACTTTCAAAACTGATTTTCGTTTTTTGTAAAATAATAAGAAGCAATTGAAAATTTCACAGACACAGACCCCACTAGCCGTCCTTATATACCCAAACAAAAAACATCTAGAAAATTTTCAAATATAGTTTGCACGTGTAAGCAAATCATGATAATGTTATTAAGTGCACAATTAGATTTTCTAAATTCACATTATACATGTAGTAGGTGTAGATACTGCGTAATTGACGTAATTTATATTGTTGATCACTTGGTACGGGGTCAGACCATGGTACGGGGGTAAATAGATGAGACAACCAAGCCCGGAGTTATTGTTGTCTTTATTAAGTATTAAGTTAATTAATAAAGTTTTTAATACATTACTTGAAGAGTATTTTATGTGAACTTCGTCATGACAATTTCAAATGCTAACAAACTAAAAGTAAACAAACCAAATACTTTCAAAACTGATTTTCGTTTTTTGTAAAATAATAAGAAGCAATTGAAAATTTCACAGACACAGACCCCACTAGCCGTCCTTATATACCCAAACAAAAAACATCTAGAAAATTTTCAAATATAGTTGCTTATATAAATAAAAAAATTCTTCCAGAAAAGGTTAATAAAGACACGGATTTCACAACCCTACAAACAATAACATACTGCGCAAGCTGGACAGCAGCCAAAGCTAACGGTACAAAGTTAGATTTAATTCCATCCGCCGTATCACATCGACCCCGTAAAAAGAGAAAGCCAAACTGGGAACACAGATTAGATAAAAAAATAAAAGATCTGAGAGGAAAAATAGGTAAACTCACACAGTACAGAAATGGAAATACAGGTAGAAATCTTACTGTACAGGTTAAAAGTATTCTAGAACACTATAAGATACATTCTACGCACGAAGGACCGAACACGAATTTAGCGCAAGTCCTGGACACGTTAAAACAAAAACTTGCTGTCGCATCAAGTCGCTTACGTAGATATCAAGCCTGCACACTTCGTAAAGGCCAGAATCTACAATTTATTAAAAATGACAAGCAATTCTACAGAGAACTTAAATCCGAACGCTATAAGAATAATGAAGTTGCTCTGAGAGATGTGAGAGCCTACCGCAAACATCGAAAATTAGATTTTCGATCTGAAGGCCTAGTATAAAAATTGTCCGACATTAACTCCTCGACCGCGTTAGCGTATCGGGAGTTCAAATTATGTTTGCCGTTTATTTAAATCATCCGGCAAACTTTCATATTTTGACCCCTCCATACGCTAACGCGGTCGAGGAGTTAATGTCGTACAACTTTTATACTAGGCCTTCTGCATCTTTTTCGCTCGAATAGGTATAAGTATAAGTGCAATAGAAAGGGAGATAACTACATTTTTTTATTTGTTCGACTTTCTTGGTAGTAGACCAGGCGTGCGTGTCCAACCAAGCCCTCCATCAAAACTAAGAACATCATAGTCATACCATACACCCTTCTTTCACTTTCTTACTAAATAAAGGAAATGACAAAAAGAGATGTATATATGTGACGTTATCTGGGAAAAGGGACCTTATTGTCGGTGGCGCTTACGGCGTTATGAACGACATTCGTATACGGATATCGCTCATAACGCCGTAAGCGCCACCGACAATAAGGTCCCTTTTCCCAGATAACGTCACATATAATGTTTGTTATTTCTCCGATTCCGTAGATTGTCAACAGTTTTGCTGTTCTCTTTTGATGCAATTCGTCCAGGCAGCCAAACTAAATACATCATAGTAATTTAGTAGTCGTGCATTGGCACGATTCTATGTTTTGTGTGGTCGTCCAGTCGATATGTCGCCCTGACAATGGCGTTACATTATAAGTTATTATAATACTTATATTAAATATTATTTACAATCCCTGCTTGATGCTATATTTTTTTGTGAGTTATGCCTGAGTGCGATTTTCTGAAAAGTGACATAATAATATGATGAATGTTAAATTTTTCCTATGGAAAAAGGAGGTTGATCACTATTACTTCACTACTCACATCTCATAGGAAAAGTCTTCTGATGCCTGAATTTCAGTTATGGAAAAATGTGAGACAGACATATCCAGTGACAAGCAAATGACAAGTCTGCACTCTATTCGTGAATTGTCAAATTGCTTCATACAATTTACGGCCTTCTTAATGCCATACAGATATAGTTTGTCCTTGCTGATTGATTTCACAGCTTTGAATATATTGTCAGATATTTTTGCTTTTGCAGTGGATAGATATTTCTGCCGATGAGAGTGATCACATAATTTTGATTTTTATAAGTAATCACATGTTTATAAGCGCCTCGATCCGATATTTATGCGGATACGGAGCAACGATATTTTTGCCGGCCACAAATCATCAAATATTTTTACCGAGGTAGTGCCGTCAGATACTTATGCGCCCAATAGAGCGTCAGATATTTATGTTCGGCTGTTCACCGTCATATATTTATGCTGGTGACTGTACTATGACAAGAGACATCAATTACGCTGATGTTAACGTACATTGAAAATACTATTTAGTTTGTATGAACACCTACAAGTAGGTACAGACAGACAGAGTACCTACATATTTTATAAAAGTTGTTGAACAAAAGTAGTTAGGTTTGAGGAGTACTACCTGCGATTTAATTTATTGCTCCTGTTACAGGCAACACTCGGTATAATCTTTTTTTGTAGGACCGACGGTCCACCAACGCCCCTAGCGGCGAATTCACTCGTGGTAATCCTCATTTATTATATTTGTTACTCTTGTTCTTGTGATACTTCGTTACGTTTTTCAAATAAAGTGGATTGTATGCACTATGATTGTTGTTTTTTTATGTCACTTAAAAGTATTAAAGCTGTTGAAGTGTTGAATCAATTGACATAAGAACCAGCAAAATCGGTCGGTGAAGGGAACATACATACATACTACATTACATTCGTACATAAATAAATATTTAAAATGTATACAGACCGTTAAACACATTACCCTCATTTGCGTTTTACAATGTTAGCTAAAAGAATACCTATATTTATAAAAAATCTTAAAATAAGGGAATTTCTAAGTTTCATGAGGACACTGCACTCTTGCCTTCATTCTGCAGTTAAATTAAAGCCTGTAACTATAGATTATTACAGATTATAGATTAGTATTTATACTATAAATTAAAGAAGTAGCTAATTACACGATTTTAATACATGTTAATTTGTATTACAACCCGGTCGTTACCTCTTTTTTTAATAAGTAGTAGTACTTTTGTTTTACTAATGGGTAGGTAGCAATTAATAACCACGTGTCATTCATTCACTAACCTAATACGAGTAACACCACGGACGCAACCCCACCATACTCGTACCTGTAGTTACCCAGGTAATCGTTATCTATTCTTTAATTTAAATACCCACAGAATTGTTAAAATAACCCAATTCGAAGACAACCCGTGGTCCTGTGCACTTGCAGTGTATTAGTTTAACAATAAAAGTGAAGTGTTTGTGTTGATTAAATTTTAGAATGGATACAAGTGACGCTGAGGTGTCCAGTTGCCATGAGATAGAAGAAATGGTAAGTTTCCATCCAACCATTATTTGCACGCAAATGATGTAACCATTATTAGTAGTAGATTATTTAGTAGGGAACTTTAGGGGTCGAACCTTACTTTTTTTGAACAAAGCAAGGAACTTGGCACAGACGCTCCTTAGGTCAAAATAAGCCGATTAAGATCGGCAGCCCTCGGGAACCCCTCTTCGGCGCCAGAGGGGGGGGTATAAAGGTGCGCTCCGACCGCCTTCATTATAAAAATTCTAACGGACCCCTTTTAGATTGTAGGTGAAGTTTGGTATCACTTTCGGATAAATCGATAGCGCAGAATTCATGTTTGGCATAAAAAAATAGAATTTGTGTAGTAGTTTTTCTTTATTACACGTTTTTCAAAAAAAGTCAAATTATTTTTTTGTTAAAGGCAGCTTCACACCCAAGAATACTGTATTTTTCAACAAACAAAAAATACTGTCTGAAAGATAATTTAATTGTCTTTCAAAAATATATAGCTGAAAAAAAAAATGAAACTTCACGCGCCGCCTAGTTATTTTAAAGTAGGTAACGTCACAACTGCTCATGCTTAGCTCGTATATACAGGGCGTCCCAAACTTATGGGACATGAAGGGGAAGTACCTTAAATATCGTAGATAGTGAATTTTGCTCAAAGAAGACTTTATGTTATTTTTAAAAGTTAGTAATTCTGCATTCATAGATTTTCTAAAAATTACTTGCTTCGTCTGGGAATCGAACCGACTAAAATGTGAAAAAAAAAATCACCCTTTTTTTATGATGCCAATCGAAAGAACAGCTAAAAAATAATAACTCTGCTTAAGTAACATAGTATTTTAAAAGAAAGGAACAACGTGAAATTAATCATTTTAATCAAATAAAAAACATACATGAAACTGCCGTAGTCAATTAGTTAAGTAGGTATTTTTTTGTAAATTAATTAATTAAATGCTCAAAATGTGATCCCTCTTGTCTTACGCAAATCGCCAATCTTGTAATAAGCCCGCTGCCTGTTGATTTTCTTATCATTTTATGGTGAACACTCGATGTGATATGGCACAATTCTGTTTGCAACTCGCCTACGTTCTCGTATCGCTTTTTGTATAGCATATCTTTCACGTATCCCCAAAAGAAGAAATCTAATGGTGTGAGGTCCGGGGATCTGGCCGGCCATCTAATCGGTCCATTTGTACCAATCCATGTAGGAAAACATTCATTTAGAAAATCTGCTGCTCTCCGACTATTATGAGCCGGAGCTCCATCTTGTTGGAAAATTAAGTTTTCTTGCTCCGCCGCGGAAAGGTTTCTTATCTTATCCCTTAAAATTTGAAGTATTCCTAAATACTTTTCTGTGTTCAAGGTTCCTTGGTAAAAATGGATTAAGAAAACCCGGTTTTTTAAAAGTCCGCACCAACAGTTAAGTGAAAAACGCACTTGGTTATTAGTTTCAGTGACTCGTAGGGGATTTTCTTTAGACCAAATACGATTATTGTTGCGGTTATACATACCGTTATTGCTAAAGTTAGATTCGTCTGTCCAAATAATATTATCCAAAAAATTTGGATCTTCGAGCAAGCGTGCCTGGATATCAAGACAGAAATTTTTTCTCCTTTCTGTATCGCCCGGAAGTAACTTTTGAACCAATCGTCCTTCAACATAACTCTTAAAACCGTGTTTTTTTAATACACGGTGTATTTTACTTTTTGAAACTCCAATTTCCTGTTCTCCTTCTCTCACCGATGCTTTCGGAAAAGCCGAAAAGTAAATTAAAATACCAAGTTCTTCGTCGTTGATCGTATGGTTTTCTTGCTGTGGTTCTCTTGGGCGTTTATCGAAACGTCCCAGAGTTTTCAAATTGTTCACAAGCCTTTTCAAAACTTTACGAGACGGTATTTGTCTATCAGGATATTTTACGCCATACCACCGCAAACTTCTAGAGATATCTTTATCGTTCAAAAAATATGCTTCTATTAGATCAAAACTTACTTGATATGCCATGTTCGCAATAAATTAACACAATAACACTTGTGTAAGTGAATTAAGACTAAACAGATCAATATCCGAAAAACTAACGCTTGCACAGACTGTTCCATTTTCAAATTTAAGAACAACATTTAAAAATATCACTTCTTTTTAAAATATCTTAAAAAGTATGCATTCAAACAAACGCTGTCATAAACTGTTCCATTTTCAAATTTAACAATTATTTATTTTTGTTTTAAATTTGCCTTCTGTCTAGCTTACAGAGGACGTATTGAAATACTAAGTTTTATCAAATTATCATTTTATCCACACGTGCACTTATAATAAGGAAAACTTATGCCAGTACCTATTTTATGAAGTGGGTACTTATTTACGAATAATCAATGCTATCTTTAGAATGATAATATCGCTACTTTTCGAACGTCGTCTTCGGCAATAAATAACTTTCTTGAAATTTGACTCAATCATTTTATGGTGTTCCTTTCTTTTAAAATACTATGTTACTTAAGCAGAGTTACTATTTTTTAGCTGTTCTTTCGATTGGCATCATAAAAAAAGGGTGATTTTTTTTCACATTTTAGTCGGTTCGATTCCCAGACGAAGCAAGTAATTTTTAGAAAATCTATGAATGCAGAATTACTAACTTTTAAAAATAACATAAAGTCTTCTTTGAGCAAAATTCACTATCTACGATATTTAAGGTACTTCCCCTTCATGTCCCATAAGTTTGGGACGCCCTGTATATCAACTTTGGTATCAATTTCGGATAAATAATCAGAGTAGAATTTATTTCTGGTATAAAAAACATAATTTAATGAGTAGTTTTTTTTATTACACAATTTTCAACCCCCCCCCCCTCCGGAGCTAGAGGGGGGGGGGGCCGAGGGCTACCGATCTTAATCGGCTTAGTTTGAACGTCTGTGCCAAGTTTCATGCTTTGTTCAAAAAAAGTAAGGTCGAGCCCTTTTTTGTCGCTAAGCGCCCCTACTATATTTGCACGCAAGAGATGTAAACATTGCACACATTGCATTGCATTTACACCTGATTCTAAGTGTTTTTTTTTTACAAAATATCATGTCTATTGCGTCTTATTCAACACTGTTAGTGCATAATAAGAGAGAGAGGCACCTGTCATGGTCTAATCTGAACAGTTACAAAGTGACAAGTGCATTTATAAAGCGCGACACAACTCGCGCACTGACATGTGCTAACCGCGCAAGTCTACAATAGTAGATTGTGTCCCAAGGGATCAATATGATGGCGTTCATTGAATCCTCGAATGAAGTGTTAACGCCCAAGATTAAAATAATTTTGATACGGTGTGACACAAACTACTTTTCACACGAAATATTAGGAAAATGAATAAAACCTGGAAAAAAATGCTACACCGACAACACAGGTACACCAAACGTAAAACTGTAATCCTTGAACAAAAAAGTTTATTTTAACAAGAGTAAACTTTGATCCCTTCTAGCAGGGAAGAATAAACCCTTTCACGCGTAAGTATTTTTAAATAAGAACTTCAAATACAGGCATCCAATAAATATAAAATTGTCTGTTATATAAATGTGGTTTGTAGCTTTCTACTTATTTTTTATTTTTTTGTAGCGCAGAGAGGCAGAAAGAGCAGCAATCCAGGCGGTGGAACGCCGCATGAATGACATTGTACGCGATGCGATTCAGGAAGGTACTACTCACTTTTGTTCTTTTTTATCCCAAACTCCAACATACGTTACCCTAAAAACATTCAGTAGTTTACTATAAGAAAAAGATCTAGGTATTCGTAACCCAGCACTGTAATCACATGGAGTCATTCATACTGAGGTCCAATTACGATCACCAATATATTTCTCAATTAAAAACGACATTTACTTATGGGTAAAACTAAAGTGAAAATAGTCTGACGTAATGAAATAGTTTATAGACGTAATCTAATAAACAGGACTTCCTTATTTCAGACGACGAGATTCTGACCGAGAGAAACTTACTGGCCGTAGAGCTGCAAAACGAAGAGCGGTCTCTAAGCACTTACAGCGAACTGCTGGCCGTAGCACAGCAGGCATTACGGGACCAGCTGTTGGAAATGCTGGACTTGCAGGTGAGTTACACTTTCCTTACCTCTATACAAAAAGATTTTTGCCATGGGAAACATTCACCATGCTGCAAAACAAATGGCGGTTTCTAAATATGTACAGCGAGTTGCCGACCGCCTCGCAATAAAAGCGCGAGCAGCTGCTGGAAATGCTGGACTTGCAGATGAGTTACACTCTCCTTGCTTAAGAAAAATAATGAATGAATGTTTGCCCTGGCGCTGCAACACGTAATTTTACTGGAGCTGCAATTCGATAATAATATATAAATCGAATAACAAATATTAACAAATATGCAGGATTGCATATACTTAGGAAATTTTGGACTCTGGTCACCGTGGTCGGGTGGGCGTCTGCCGCGAAAACAGGAGGTCGTGAGGTCTTGGTTACTTTTTCTGTAGTATATAACATCTCTTTCAATTTAGAATGCCTAGTTTTTATTATTAATGTTCAGTTCACGATTAGATGACGAATACTTATGTTTTGGACGTTTTATCTGTTTCAGACCCAACTAACTGACGCTAATGTGGACACAGTAAACCTGCTCTCGTCACTGCAGGAGCTTCGCGAACAGAATCACGCCACTCTCATAGCCGACCCCGTCTATGTAAGTTACCTTTCTCATTGTATTACAAACATTCAACCGAAATAACTAAACATTGCAAAGGTATTGTACAGGTAAAAAATTGAGTACCTAAAGCATTTCAACATTACGTACCTACATGTACCTACGTCATTTAACTCTGCAGCTGACCGTACATGTACGATCAGTTGCAGAGAAGTTAGCCAAATTCAGCTTGCATGATTTTACCGTAACAAATACACAAACGTACATCTGTTGCAAGCTTGTAAATATATTAGCACAAGCGCTTATTCATCCGAACAGTCGCGTTATATAGATACTGACAGAAGAAGCTCAGTCTAAACTTGAATCAAACATAAACATCCCTATTTTTGAGCAGAGGATTAAGAATTTATCCCAATTTCCCATCATTTCAGAATCTCATCCTAGAGGAACGCGATTTACAGCGCAAATTGGAAGAAATGGGCATCTACGTGTACCCACCGACCGGGTCCGGCCAATCTTACCAGCCTTCGTCCAACTTATCTTAATGTTTTCCGGTTACAACCAATGCATTGGCGTAGGCATTTATTTTAACAAGAGTAACGTTAATCTGTCATTCAAAGGCACATATTAGGACGAGATGAAATGATCCAAACTGCTGCAAGGCTACATGATGGTGTTAGATTTAATAATTGTATAGTGTTAAAGTGTCGTGCCGTTTAATATGACCTAATACGGTAACTAATTATTAAATAAATCTGTAAATTTATTATACCTAATTTTTATTCATGGTTTGTCTTTAATCTCGACATTTGCTATCCATGGATATCACTAAATAGGTGTAGATATATTTTAAAACCTGGAGGTTGTAGACTAATCATCAATTTGAAATAAGCATAGTAGGTATCTACCCCCGAAAAGTGACAGACGTGGATATTAAGAGTCCGCATGAGCAACGCGAAATATGAAAAGACGATAGTAGGCGGGCGCCTTTAAACTGCATTATCTGTTATATTATTGTCTGTTCAAGCCAGTAGGGATCAAATTGGCACTTTTCTTCCCAGCTTCATGGGAGGGATCAAAGTGGCACTTTTATGATCAAGGACTACACATTTTTACGTTTTAGGGCATTAGCTAGTGGCATCGTCGTGTTGGTATGATGCTGTTTTCGGTTTTGATTATTTCCTCTTAGTTAAGCAGTATTATGTCACACGGTATCAAAATTATTTTCGTCTTGGGTGTTAACGCTTTAATACCTCATTACGCTCAGGATTCTACTTTATAATCCCTCACTATGTTCGGGATTATATTGTAGAATCCATCGCTTCATTCGGAATTCAATGTATGCCCTCGCCGGAAATATATAATTTTGACCCCTTGTAACACAATCTACTAATTATGAAATGTACACAAACAATAACGGACTCTTTTGATGACTTACAATAAAATATGTTGAATAACTTAAAACTTCTTTTCTTTGGTTACAATCCTAATAGCAATTACAATAAAGCTTTATTCATAATTATAATTGTACATTACGTTTACAAAAAAAAAACAATAAGAGTAGATAAATTGCATAAGAGTAGATAATGTTATACCTACATTAAATATTAATACAAGGGTCATTATTTCAAGGGGTTCGAATGTGTTCAGATCAGACTCTAATTCTCTATTAAAACTTATAAAATTACTGTTGTTATTAAGTTGCTTAGGACGTTACCACTTCATCAATAAAAGAATAGAATAGAATAGTTTAATGAATAAAAATTTTATTATACTTATTTTATTTTTCATTTGATAATATTTTAAATTTTCTGCACGAACGTTATGTTACGTGGTCCTGTTTGAATGATACCCCGACTAGTTTATAGCATTGTTAAAAAAACAACGTATAAAAAATCTTGCTGTTTACTACAGATAAATTGTTCATAATATGTTGTTCTATGCATGCGGCAAATATAAAAAAGTTAGGTCATTGATAAGATATATGTTTTCAACGTTTCCTGTTGTTCCAAAATACATCGTCATTTTCGTGGTCACACTTATTTATTAATATTTTTAACGATAAAATAGGCCATACCCCTGTGTATCATCTTTTTAACCATAATCCACTTGGAATTAAAACTGTGTCACATTGCAGGATAATGTCAATAGCAATTTATCTTTACTTATTAATAATTAATGTAAATAAAGGTTTACGTGAGATTTGTGTTCAAGATCGAGCGTCAATTTCGTTACGGTTTTAATTTGGTGAGTATTGGGTAAATAAATACATTGCTACGCTGGTGTTGTGTCATTTACGGATACATTATATAATATCGATTTCATTTTCTTCAAACCTCTAGGATATTTACTGCAAAGCCGTGAAAGTAAGAAGTTTACAATTTCGTGGTCGTCTTTTTCGTGGTCCATACGACCACGAAACTTCTTAAGTGATTTCACCTAAGATAAGATGAAAACATTGAAATTACTATTATACCAATTTTATCCCTTTTACATTTAATCTTTAAATACCTGGTTATGCTGTCTTTTGTAGTTTGTTTTTGAAAGTTTTGTTACCCTGTTTTTACCTTTTGTAACAGAGATATGGCGAGACATCTACTCTAGGTGCACGTCGATCATCCAGCAGTTCAGCTGCTAGTCTTAATGTGTGGTGTGGCGGTGAACCATATCGCCGCAAAATGTTATTTAAAAATAATATTTTCATCAGACAGCGAAGACTAATATAAATTGTTTGCGACTGAGAATATTCTTCACTGCAACTTATATACTGTATAATTTAAAGATCGAGAAGATACTTAAAGGTTTGTTTTTGTTTGTGAGTAGAAGTTATATTAATATTAAGTAGTCCCTAAATAATATTTAGGAGGTTACAAAAATTTCGAATTGAAGTCGTCTTTTTCGTGGTCAAATATATATATATAAATATTTTAAATGAACATCTATTGTTTATCTCCGCGGATACATTATTAATTAAATAATGCACATAGTTTTCTCTTTATGAACTGTTTTTCATGCAAATTGTACAATTGAAAAATGTTAAAATAAAGAAAATGTTTTTTTTGCGTGGTCATATAGCTCATTTTTGTTACCATTAAAATTGTATTTTAGCTTTTTTGAACTAATATAAGCGGTTTTGATCTGTGATAATATTAAGCACCTTATCGTTATATATCCTAAAGTTCAAAATAATACTGACCACATTAAAATGTGTGTTTTTATTTCTGTAACATTTATCTTACACCTCAAATAATGACCCACAACTCATTAATTAAATATACAGTTAGAAATAATGAGCGAATGATTAGCTACTTATTAATAGTTTGATAACATGAAATCCAAAGTAAACACAAAGTCGCATACCAACTCCATGCCATACAAAGAATGATCCAATCTGTCGATACATGTGGCTGACGTCAAATTTTTACTTTTAGGTGTAGTTGCAACATAAAGTTTGTACGGAACCCTCAGTGCGCGAGTCCGACTCTTAAAAATATTTTATTTCGCAAATTGTATACAAAACTAAATGGCGGCACACAAAACACACCATTCACTGTAATATCATGTACATAATACCTATATGATTTATAGTCACTGAGTTAAACCGCTGTCACATACGGACAGACAGACAGACAGACTGGACGAAACTATAAGGGATGGAATATGGAGCTTCAGTTATCGTTCAAATCTGAGACACGCCGCTTCAGTGCATCAATTTTTGCGAGAACTCCATACAAGTGAAGTTTTTATGAACATTACGTAACCTTAGTCGCCGACCTAAGTCGCTTCAGTCTGCATCAGCAACGGTGAGAAGCTGGTGTCTTGCCGTTTGCTGCCTCTGTCTGCTCAGTAAAATAATAAATAATAATGCTGATTAATCAATAATCATAATGACACTATACTCTATGTACATTTCAAGTTTTGAAGAATTATTAAAAGATGTGAAAACTTGTCATTTTAATAAAATAATATCTATACTTAAGTATGTAGTTTTTTTATTGCAGTTTTTATTTATGCATTGTTTTGTATTCCATTCTTCGTCAACTAGTTACTTATTGCATTTCACAAAACAAATGTGAGGAATCCAATGGTACCTGTACCATTTGTTGACCTGTAAATTCTAAACTTGAATGCCTCATATTATTTTCTCAAACATGATCCGAAATGTATGCGCTTATGTCACGAAATGAAGACATGAAGTTTCTTGTTTATGGCGACTCCCCGGGGAGGCTCCCCCCATTTACTTCTTGGCCGGCGGCCGTGAAGTAATGTATGGCGTAAGTATGAACGAAACATTATCGTCCGCTGTTCTAACTTTTTTAATTTGCGTACTAACACTAAACTGACAAAGGAAAAATTACATACAGCCAACGACCACTAGATACTTGCGACATAAAAAAAAACAAGTTCTAAGTTTCTATGTATATTTATGTGCGGTTAAACATGGTGCTCGAATAGCTCATTCAAATGGCATCCTTAAAAAATAAAAAGGTGGCAAATTAAAAATTTTTTTCCTTATTAACTATTTACCTAGTCATCATCATCATCATCATTTCAGCCGAAAGACGTCCACTGCTGGACATAGGCCTCCCCCAAATTATTTATTATTATTTTTATATTTCCTCACAATGTTTGAGAAAAGCACTATACAAGCCTCGTCGGCCGGAAGAGAGATTGCAGGACTTGTTTAATCCGGTCGGGTCTACAACAAACTCGTCCTGCAATCTATTACTTCACGGCCTCTGTGCATTAATGTACTATTTATAATTTAGGTTAATTTTTGTTCTAGTAATTTAATTGTCTATCTTTGATAGTTCATTATTGATTATTATCGATTACACTGGATGTGATTAGTACCGGAGTGTGGTGCGAAACACGTGTAAGGGATAAAAAACGCTATGCGCGTGTACAGAGATCCCCCTTTGCTCACCGACGTGACGAGCGCTGTCAATCGCATCCGCCTAAGTACATAATAGGATAGTGGCTACCAAATGTCACTGGAACAAATCAAAGTAAGGCTGCGTTTCCACCAGAGATGATCGAGGATGCGCAGCGAGGGATGTGTTTGTGAGGAAGCAATAGATTCACTTCATTTACCTATCCTCGCTTAGAGCAAGTGATTTTTCATCGCACGATTGTAAATGGTGATAATATATGCAAGCATGGCCATTATGGATTTCTATACTACTTTACCGCCCACCCGGAGCTCCCGAAGGACCTGCGTGGGGTAGAGATGCCGCCCGTAGCTGCCGCTCACGCCGGGGTACTGTGGACTCTGCTACCTACTACACCTACTACTTCTAATAATTATTGATTATTGATCTGCCTAGTAAGTTTATTTATTTCCTCGCAATTGAGATGAAAAACATTGTAGTGATACAATACAATACAAGTGTACGGGCGGTACAAGAATTACGAACTCGTGTTAATTAAATTACACTCGTTCTTAATTTCTTGTTTACCGCCCTTAATACACAATGTACGGTCTACTATTATTGACTCACCTGCTTATATGTGCACAACTCTGGTGGAAACGCAGCCTTCAATAATTAATATGACTACGGTATGACTTAGTATTAGCAAATAATGAGGACTACCGTATTTTTGCTCACCGTGCGGCGCCACTCATGCGTGGGTCCTTGTCAAGCGCCATTAGTACGAGATTGTATGGCGCGAAAGTAATATTAGAATTGATTATTTTTCATTAATTTCCATGTTAAAAGAGGTATATTAGTTTTTAAATATTGTTCAGCGATGTGTAGATTCCGACTTTTCGAAAATTAGAGGAGTAATGCGTTTTGTGTTATAAAATTTGACAAAACAGTTAAATAGTAAATCACGCTATTTTTACTAAGAAACTTCTTTAATAGTTCACCCAATAGTTTCAAAATCAACATCTGCGTAATTATATGTTAATATCGGCATTGAAGACGCCTTTAGATACGGATGCTAACGGAAAATCATAAGAATTAAATTACATTTTTAACCCTTTCACCGCCGTTGTCACCGATACTAGACAACGATAGTACGATACACTAATAATAATAGAATTTAAAAATTATTTTGTACGCATGTCAACTTGTTGACCCTTTGTTTTTTCATACATTTACTTTTTAAGCAGCTATATGAATCCATTGTTTCATAATAAAGGATTTAAAAAATATGCTTATAATTTCTACATTTTTCGGTGTCACTGTCGCCGTAGGCATGTATAAAAGACAGCTAGGGATGGGAAAGTTCAATCGATGTGCAAATTTTTAAAATGAATTTGTTTTCACGAATCTGGTTTTATTTAAGCGTTCAAACATTTAATCGCCAATTATTGTCATTGTTGGTAACTACTCGTAGTAAGTAGGTACCTATATGTTGAAAAAAAAGGCATAATAATAGATAAAGTTTAGGCAGCTTCTTCAGTAAATTGACCATTGCGGTGTATTTGCCGAATAAATTATTGACCGCAGCGACAGCGGAGGTCTACATTTTAACTCGATATATGTATATATAACCAAAGTCCGTGACTTTGAAATTCAACGGCGCGTTTGTAAGTATGGTTTGTACTTATTGATCAGAGTTTAGGTCCGTTATAATATTAAAAAAGGATATCAAATCTTCCTAAATATTCTGATATGCAATTTTTTTCCAAATATATTCACTTAAGCAATTGTTTTCGGCATAATCAAGAAGATTTTTTAATATTATTTCAATTATGATAAATGTATATCACTACATATTATATAACATGTCTGTCCGTCTGTCCTAATGTTTGCTTCTATCTTTAAAACTACCCAACGGAGTTTGATGAGGTTAATGTAATTCAAGAGGAAGGTTTATAGATGAAATACCCGTGCGAAGTTTGTTTATAGTTTCTTAATTTCAATATGAAAATATATATACATATTCGATACATAAATAGAATCGATAGTATAGAGACTTAGAACCGTTATTTATAGGTATGTAGTGATTGTAGTAAGATTTTGTGTTGTTATAAAAAGGTAAATTAATAATAATACTGTTTTAAAATTAGGTACCTACATATATATATAGCACATAACACCAACTTGTTCACCCTTTAAATAAAAGCAGCGACGTTAAAAGCTTTGTTAATTTTTAAGGGCAATGTTTTTTTTATTATTTTATATTATGATTGGGTACAACCTGTACAATGTACAGTGAGCTGCGAAATTGCATGGAGAAATTATAAATGAATTCATTGATAATTTCTTTATGTACTTTTGCAGCTCAATGTACATACGTATATTTTATATTGAACAGAAAAATGTTTACTTGCATATTTTTGACTCATGCACAACGTACATAAATACCACGCTTCGCTGTATTTCAATTCACATTTAGGAACAAAGGACGCGCCGCGCGCCGAGCGTTTACTATGCGACGGTTTATAACCCAATTTTTTTACTCATGCATAACGTACATAAATACCACGCTTCGCTAGTATAACAGCGTGGTATTTTAATTCACACTTAGGAACAAAGGACGCGCCGCGCGCCGAGCGTTTACTATGCGACGGTTTATAACCCTTAAAATATAATTGTTCACTGGAACTGAACAGTCTAGCTGGTTATTTTTGATAAGAAATGTTTGAATATTGTTAATTTTATACCTAATTGTTTAGTAGATTAATGTTTTTTTTTCATTCCATTCCATGACTGAATAAATATTACTGTTTTTTATTCTTTGTAATTATTAAATCCACCTGTTAGTTTTCTTCGAAAACGCTCCGGTAAGTATGTAAATTTATCGAGACACGATGCGCGTCCTTAATCTTATGGTTTATAAAGTTTACGTACCGACAAGCGCTTATGCCGTTGACTCGGACGCTATTATTACTTAACTCGCGCGTAAACAGTATTTGTCAGTCTGAATTAAAGACGAGCCATGCGCACCGTTGACATGTATAGAAGACTACTCGTACAGACTAGTGCGGTGATATTACTTCATGATTCGATAATGTTTAGTTGTGGTTTTTCATGATAAAGTTCTTTATTTTCAACATTTTCTTGTATAGTAAATCTGTTTAGTTTAGAATTTTTGAGAGAAATCTAAGTTTGGAAATAAAAAAAGCCAAATTGAGAAGAATTCCACCTTTAATTATGAATATCGATATCACTATTTGCAATCCCTAAACTTTTTATTAGTTGTTTACTTAAAACTTGCTCTGGCGTGTGAGTGAGCGTTTTGGCGGACAGGGTCCGGCGGCCAAAAGGTATTATTTATTAGGTACAGTTTCTTTTGGCAATTTGGTGGTTTCTAGTTAGATAACAATATTTTTAGTATTTAATATATTTCTTTGTAACAATTCCTCGAAAAGTGCATAGTTTTCGAAATAAATATGGCTTCAATTAAAAACTAATGAGAAATGTACTGAAAATCACATACCGGGTGTTACCTGCAATAAATTTAATCGTAGGTAATATAGTCCTTGCCAAACTGAACAACGTTATTTCAGCGACTTTTAAAAATAACGTGTGTTTTGATTTTTATTACACTTTAAAGTTTGTTTAAAGTTAGGTGCAATGTTCTGCGAATTTTGTAATTTTTGTACTATGACAAGAGACGTCAATTAGGCTGATGTTAACGTACGTTAAAAATACTATTTAGTTTGTATGAAAAAGTGAAAACCTACAGAGTACATAATTTTTAAAAGTGGTTGAACAAAAGTTGTTAGGTTTGAGGAGTACTACCTGCGATTTAATTTATTGCTTCTGTTACAGGCAACACTCGGTATAATCTCTGTTCGTAGGACTGACGGTCCACTAACGCCCCTATCGCCGAATTCACTCGCGGTAATCCTCATTTATTATATTTGTTACTCGTGTTCGTGTTACTTGGTTACGTTTTTCAAATAAAGTCGATTGTATGCACTTTGTGTGCTCCCATTTAAGCTCGTTGTTTTTACACCTGCCTCAAAAGTATTAAAGCTGTCGAATCAATTGACATAAGAACCAGCAAAATCGGTCCACGGGTTTGGTGTCTAGAGTGTCGTGAAGGAACATACATACATACTACATTACATTCGTACATATGTACATACATATTTAAAATGTATACAGACCGTTAAACACATTACCCTCATTTGCGTTCCGCAATGTTAGCTTTAAGAATACCTATATTTATAAAAGTTTCGTGAGGCAACTCTTGCCTTCATTCTGCAGTTAAATGAAAGCCTGTAACTATACATTATAAATACTATAAATTAAAGAAGTAGCTAATTACACGATTTTAATACATGTTAATTTATACTACAACCCGGTCGTTACCTCTTTTTTTAATAAGTAGTAGTACTTCCGTTTTATTAATGGGTAGGTACCAATTAATAACCACGTGTCATTCATTCACTAACCTAATAATAACACCACGGACGCACCCCCACCATACCTGCACATCTACCACGAATATCGAAAATTGCCATTGACGGGAAAACCTCTTTGTGACTCCAATATGCAGGTGTGACAGAGATGGAGATACAAATCCGCAATCGTTCGATTTTCGTGGTATAAGGCCTGTAGGTACCCAGGTAATCGTTATCTATTCTCTAATTTAAATACGCACAGAATTGTTAAAATAACCCAATTTTAAGACAACCCGTGGTCCTGTGCACTTGCGGTGTATTAGTTTAGCAATAAAAGTGAAGTGTTAGTGTTAATTCAATTTTAGAATGGATACAAGTGACGCTGAGGTGTCCAGTTGCCATGAGATAGAAGAAATGGTAAGTTTCTGCCATCCAACCATTACTTGCACGCAAATGATGTAAACATTGCACACATACCTACCTAATTCTGAATGTTTTTGCACAAAATATCATGTCTATGCAACACTGCTAGTGCATAATAAATAATAGAGAGAGAGGCACCTGTCGTGGTCTAATCTGAACAGCGTGCTTAGCCAAGATGCCAATCGCTCACGCTTAATAACGTATAGCAGCTACCTCTCTCTATCACTCTTCCTTATTAGTGTGACAATGACAGTTGCGTTTCGTTAGCGACTGAGCGTGAGCGATTGACATCTTGGCTACGCACCCTGTTAAATAGTGACAAGTGCATTTATAAAGCGCGACACAACTCGCGCACTGACATGTGCTAACCGCGCAAATCTACAATAGTAGATTGTGTCCCAAGGGATCAATATGTTATATTTCTGGCGAGGGCGTTCATTGAATGAAGTGTTGACACCCAAGACTAAAATAATTTTGATAGCGTGTGAAACAAACTACTTTTAACACCCATAACACCCAAAACGTGAAACTGTATAGTCCTTGAACAAAAAAGTTTATTTTAACAAGCGTAAAATTTGATCCCTTCTAGCAGGGAAGAATAAACCCTTTTACGGGTAAGTATTTTTAAATAAGTACTTCAAATACCGGCATCCAATAAATATAAAATTGTCTGCCATATAAATGTGGTTTACAGCTTTATACTTATTTGTTTTTTTTTGTAGCGCAGAGAGGCAGAAAGAGCAGCAATCCAGGCGGTGGAACGCCGCATGAATGAGATTGTACGCGATGCGATTCAGGAAGGTACTACTCACTTTCGTTCTTTTTTATTCACAACTCCAACATACGTTACCCGAAAAACATTTAGTAGCTTACTATAAGAAAAAGAACTAGGAATTCGTAACCCAGCAATGTACCTAATCTCACGGAGTCATTTATACTGAGGTCCAATTACGAAAATCACCAATATATTTCTCATTTAAAACGATATTTACTTATGGGTAAAACTATAGTGAAAATAGTCTGACGTAATGAAATAGTTATAGACGTAAACTAATAAATAGGACTTCTGTATTTTTAGACGACGTGATTCTAACCGAGAGAAACTTACTGGCCCTAGAGCTGCAAAACGAAGAGCGGTCTATAAGCACATACAGCGAACTGCTGGCCGTAGCACAGCAGGCATTACGGGACCAGCTGTTGGAAATGCTGGACTTGCAGGTGAGTTACACTTTCCTTACCTCTATACAAAAAGATTTTCGCCATGGGAAACATATTCGCCATGCTGCAAAACAAATGGCGGTTTCTAAACATGTACAGCGAGTTGCCGACCGCCTCGCAATAATAGCGCGAGCAGCTGCTGGAAATGCTGGACTTGCAGATGAGTTACACTCTCCTTGCTTAGGAAAAATAATGAATGAATGTTTGCCCTGGAGCTCTAACACGTAATTTTACTGGAGCTGCAATTCGATAATAATATATAAATCGAATAACAAATATTAACAAATATGCAGGATTGCATAAACTTAGGAAATTTCGGACTCTGGTCACCGTGGTCGGGTGGCCTAGTGGTTAGGGCGTCTGCCGCAAAAGCAGGAAGTCGTGAGGTCTTGGTTACTTTTTCTGTAGTATATGACATCTCTTTCAATTTGGAATGCATAGTGTAATATTAATGTTCAGTTCACGATTAGATGACGAATACTTATGTTTTGGACGTTTTATCTGTTTCAGACCCAACTAACTGACGCTAATGTGGACACAGTGAACCTGTTCTCGTCACTGCAGGAGCTTCGCGAACAGAATTACGCCACTCTCATAGCCGACCCCGTCTATGTAAGTTACCTTTCTCATTGTATTACAAACATTCAACCGAAATAGCTAAACATTGCAAAGGTATTGTACAGGTAAAAAATTGAGTACCTAAAGCATTTCAACATTACGTACCTACATGTACCTACGTCATTTAACTCTGCAGCTGACTGTACATGTACGATCAGTTGCAGAGAAGTTAGTCAAATTCAGCTTGCATGATTTTACCCTAACAAATACACAAACGTACATCTGTTGCAAGCTTGTAAATATATTAGCATAACCGCTTATTCGTCAGTACTGACAGACGAAGCTCAGTCTAAACTTAAATTAAACATAAACATCCCTATTTTTGATTAGGGGATTAAGAATTCATCCCAATTTCCCATCATTTCAGAATCTCATCCTAGAGGAACGCGATTTACAGCGCAAATTGGAAGAAATGGGCATCTACGTGTACCCACCGACCGGGTCCGGCCAATCTTACCAGCCTTCGTCCAACTTATCTTAATGTTTTCCAGTTACAACCAATGCATTGGCGTAGGCATTGATTTTAACAAGAGTAACGTTAATCTATCATTCAAAGGCACATATTAGGACGAGATGAAATGATCCAAACTGCTGCAAGGGTACATGATGGTGTTAGATTTAATAATTGTATAGTGTTAAAGTGTCGTGCCGTTTAATATGACCTAACACTGTATCTAATTACTAAATAAATTTGTAAATTTATTATACCTAATTTTTATTCATGGTTTGTCTTTAATCTCGACATTTGCTATCCATGGATATCACTAATAGGTGTAGGTATATTTTAAAACTTGGAGGTTGTAGACTAATCATCAGTTTTGAAATATGCATAGTAGGTATCTAATCTACCCCCGAAAAGTGACAGACGTGGATATTAAGAGTCCGCATGAGCAACGAAATATGAAAAGGCGATAGTAGGCGGGCGCCAATAAACTGCATTATCTGTCCTATTTTTGTCTGTTCAAGCTAGTAGGGATCAAATTGGCACTTTTCTTCCCAGCTGCATGGGAGGGATCAAAGTGGCACTTTTATGATCAAGGACTACACATTTTTACGTTTTAGGGCATTAGCTAGTAGCATCGTGGTGTTTGTATGATGCTGTTTTCGGTTTTGTTTATTTCCTCTTAGTAATAAAAAATATTTATTCTCGAAATATATACAGCAAGAGTAACTTACCTAACTACCTACCTCTACCTACCTTAAATCTAAAGTAGGTCCTTGAGGCATTGTACCTAGGATGCTGGCGGCATTTCCTCGTTGTATCGCAATGCTGATACGTTGTGCGAGGAAGCCACCAGCTCTTCGGTCACCAGTAACATCAACCAGACGTTTCGCGATTTCTACGAAAAAATTGCGTGCGCTGGGACCCCATGGACCAAGAGTTTCGACCCCGAATGGTACAAAAGTTAAGCAGTATTAACTATGTCACACCGCACACGGTATCAAAATTATTTTCGTCTTGGGTGTTAACGCTTTAATTCCTCATTACGCTCAGGATTCTACTTTATAATCCCTCACTATGTTCGGGATTATATTGTAGAATCCATCGCTTCATTCGGAATTCAATGTATGCCCTCGCCGGAAATATATAATTTTGACCCCTTGTAACACAATCTACTAATTATGAAATGTACACAAACAATAACGGACTCTTTTGATGACTTACAATAAAATATGTTGAAGAACTTAAAACTTCTTTTCTTTGGTTACAATCCTAATAACAATTACAATAAAGCTTTATTCATAATTATAATTGTACATTACGTTTACAAAAAAAAAACAATAAGCGTAGATAATGTTATACCTACATCAAATATTAATACAACTCATTAATTAAATACAGTTAGAAATAATGAGCGAATGATTAGCTACTTATTAATAGTAAGATAACATGAAATCCAAAGTAAACACGAAGTCGCATACCAACTCCATGCCATACAAAGACTGATTCAATCTGTCGATACATGTGGTTGACATCAAATTTTTACTTTTAGGTGTAGTTGCAACATAAAGTTTGTACGGAACCCTCAGTGCGCGAATCCAACTTACTGTGTGCCGCGTAGAACAAGCTAGCTAGACAATAGTACATTGTGCATCTAGGGCGGTAAGAAGGGCATTACTTACGAGGGTCTATTGAAGCCCGACGCCGTAGGCGGAGGGCTTTAAATGACCCGAGTTAGTAATCCCCTTACTGCCCGTGGTACACACAATGTTTTTCATCACATTTGCGAGGAAATAAATAAACTCTATACAGGTAAAGAAACAATAATGATAAGCGGTAGTGTAGTTGCACAGTCCACAGTACTCCGGAGTGACTACGTGCTGCGAGCGCGTGCGGGGCAGATCCTCCGCGAGCTCCGGGCGGGCGGTAAAGTAGTATGAGAATCCTTTAAAACCATGGGAATAATACAGCTCTTTAAGTGTAAGTATGCTTGCATATAATATCACCATTTACGAGCAGGTGTGATGAAAAATTATTTTTTCTAGAATTTAGCTTCTAACGTATCTATATATTTGAGATTATAGTATTTTTTATAGTTTAAATATATGGAAATCAAAAATATGGGTAATATGGGTAAATACGATACAATAAAGTGTGTATATATGACAAAAAATATTTTAATGAGAACAACTTGAATTAAAAATAATATAAGTAACTAAACCTAAATACATACATCTTAGTACATAATTATCTTAACGATCTGCCCATTAGCACGTACTTAACAATAAGAAAACAATGCTATTGTACAGATTTGACCGTAATAAGATTCTTATGAGGACTTATTTTTGATTTATTCAACATCACTGTGTTCATCCTCAGAAGAATCAGTAATACAATAATCACCGGGACTTGTACAAATGTTATTAACAGTATTGTTGTTCATTACTATATTTTTAGGGGGAATTAATAAATCTAACACTTCAGATGTAATGTAAAAGATCCAATTTTTTTGCGGGGTATTTCCCGGAGACTATTGATTACAGGATCAGATGTGATGATTAATATATTAAGCAAATCTGTATTCGTGGCAATACGGGACCGTTTGCGAGTATTATCCCGTCGGAATCTTCTGCAATCCTTGTTGCGAGCTTCTTGAGCCTCCTCAGAAAGCTGCCCGATTGGCAGAAGAGCCGATTGGATAATATCTACACTATGTACAAGTATTTAATGCACAGTAACAGGCATGTAATACCACGAATACAACTCTAAATATAGTTTTCTAGTTGTATCTGCCAAAATTTTAAAATTGTCTACGTTAATATCATAAGCCGAAGATAAAGCCCTAAGTAAAGTATCGAATTGTTTTATAAATGTCACATCTAACCCTGTAATATGAGCACTTAATTCCGGTTTTTCAAAAAATCGTCTGGCAGTATTTCCATCATTAGTATTCCCAAATCCTGGTTTCGGTTTATCAATGATTAATCCCATTTTAGTCTTGAAGCGGTCTTGAATTGCTAAAGAACGTTGCTTTATATTAGCTTTGTCAGTTGGATCTCTTAACTGCCATTTCTTCACATCAAGACGGTAACTAATGTGAAGCAAGCATTCAAAACAACGAATTTGAGCATGTATTGTTGATAGACCAAACACAAGATTCTCTTTGTTAGGTGTAAACTCCTTGGCCTCGTCATTCATTAACTTTGGGGTTGCACCACAAATGTAGCATCTCTGGGCTGAAGAAGTCTCCGTTAAAGCATTACACAACTTTCCGTCAACCATCGTCAAAAGAAGCTCGTGCTTAACAGAAACCTGTAATCCATCATCAAGAATACACATTGTCGGTAATAATTCGCTAATGTCCTTCAAAACTTTATTAGTTTCGCATACGGTAAAATCTTAGGTCTCTTTGGAGAACATGAATTTTATTGGTCGACAATACATAGTGGATGATGGACGTAGATTTTGCCAAACAATGATGCCACTTTCGTCGCGTAATGAAAAGAAAAACAACATTTATTTTCGAAATATATACAGTAAGTGTAACTTACCTAACTACCTACCTCTACCTACCTTAAATCTAAAGTAGGTCCTTGAGGCATTGTACCTAGGATGCTGGCGGCATTTCCTCGTTGTATCGCAATGCTGATACGTTGTGCGAGGAAGCCACCAGCTCTTCGGTCGCGTAATTGAAGGGGAACAAGTGAAAATACAAACAAATATTCATCGGTAGCTTCAGCGTCGGTAAACTTTTGTTTGTAATTGCTATGTCCAGAGCTTCCGTCACAACCCCATTTACTAATTAAAGTGAATGATGAGGCCTCATTACCACGCGAAGAGCAACTAGTAATGACCTCACGTTGTGTAGATATCAAACGCTGAGCAGTCTTATCAAGACAGCTTGAAGTTTGATTTCTGCACGCGTTTCGGTTATTTCTACGTGTTCTTCCGATGATAAGCAAGCTTTTTTGGCTTTTCTAACACTACAAAATGATGGAAATACCTGATGGCCCGCGAGCATGCTCCAGTTTCTGGTCTGCTTATAAGAGTGAGACGTAGATTTTGAATCCACGTAATACGCCAAAGCTTCATCACTTGTCAGGCACCTTTGCTCCTTCTGATTTCTGCACTGTCGATCACGTAACTTTTCAGTTTCACTGACTTCTTTTATTATTTTGGCTACTTTCCGTTTCCCAGATTGCCTTCACGACACTTCAGCAGCGGCTAACAGTTCTTCTGATGTCCGTGATACGATTAAGTCTTCAACAAGTCTACGTTTCGTTTTGAAACTCGCATTCTCGAAAGCTGTAGTCGGTCTCCCAGGGCCTGGTTGATGTTCTTTCGTGTTACTGCATGCTTAAATTCACCTCGTAGCCACTCCATATTGTTGGCCAAAAAGCGCTCTCGAGTTCTTCGAGAATTATTCCATTTTTCTACAAGTTTCGAGGAAAATCGGGAAATCATGATCTTCATATCTCTGATAGACTGCTCTATTATGCCGCTTAAATCTTGCTTTTTTAAGATACAAGCGAATAGAGCACCATTTCGCTCTTCTTTTGAATGTTTGATCCATTCTTCAAAACATTCTTGATTTGAAACTGTGAAACTCCGTTCTGAAAAAAAAATTAAAAAATATATGTAGGGCAAAAAATTTAACATTTGTTATAATCTACAGGGACATGGCTACTCACTAAAAAAATTCAACTCGGGGACAAGCGGGGATTTTTAGTTACTGTCCAATGAATGCAAAATTGGGGTCATTTTTGTATAACATTGTAAGACATCGACTTATTTTCTTTAGTATAAAGAGAAAGATGTATAGATAGAATAGTCTGTAACATTGTACTTACCTATAGTAGTAGAATCCATCACAAATTATATACAAAACTTGTAAAATTTCGCAGTGAAACGTTATTGCAATAGAAGCGAAAATGCAACTAGTTTAATGCATTGAACGTAATTTATTTATATACTTACCCTCATTGTCATTACTTACGTTAAAAATGATCTACGCCAAAACGGTAATTGCTAATGTTATCACTAACTAATATAGTAATTACCCTCATTAAGGCTTTCTAGAAACGCTAATGTTGTTTTTGTCCAGCTAGCTTGTTCTACGGGGCACACAGTGGTAGGTACCAATTAATAACCACGTGTCATTCATTCACTAACCTAATAATAACCACGGACGCACCCCCACCATACCTGTAGGTACCCAGGTAATCGTTATCTATTCTCTAATTTAAATACGCACAGAATTGTTAAAATAACCCAATTTGAAGACAACCCGTGGTCCTGTGCACTTGCAGTGTATTAGTTTAGCAACAAAAGTGAAGTGTTAGTGTTAATTCTATTTTAGAATGGATATAAGTGACGCTGAGGTGTCCAGTTGCCATGAGATAGAAGAAATGGTAAGTTTCTGCCATCCAACCATTATTTGCACGCAAATGATGTAAACATTGCACACATACCTACCTAATTTTGAGTGTTTTTTTTTACAAAATATCATGTCTATTCAACACTGCTAGTGCATAATAAATAATAGAGAGAGAGGCACCTGTCGTGGTCTAATCTGAACAGTTAAATAGTGACAAGTGCATTTATAAAGCGCGACACAACTCGCGCACTGACATGTGCTAACCGCGCAAATCTACAATAGTAGATTGTGTCCCAAGGGATCAATATGTTGTATATTTCTGGCGAGGGCGTTCATTGAATGAAGTGTTGACGCCCAAGACTAAAATAATTTTGATAGCGTGTGAAACAAACTACTTTTAACACCCATAACACCCAAAACGTAAAACTGTATAGTCCTTGAACAAAAAAGTTTATTTTAACAAGAGTAAAATTTGATCCCTTCTAGCAGGGAAGAATAAACCCTTTTACGGGTAAGTATTTTTAAATAAGTACTTCAAATACCGGCATCCAATAAATATAAAATTGTCTGCCATATAAATGTGGTTTATAGCTTTCTACTTTTTTTTTTTGTAGCGCAGAGAGGCAGAAAGAGCAGCAATCCAGGCGGTGGAACGCCGCATGAATGAGATTGTACGCGATGCGATTCAGGAAGGTACTACTCACTTTCGTTCTTTTTTATCCACAACTCCAACATACGTCACCCGAAAAACATTCAGTAGCTTACTATAGGAAAAAGAACGAGGTATTCGTAACCCAGCAATGTAATCACACGGAGTTATTTATACTGAGGTCCAATTACAAAAATTCACCAATATATTTCTCATTTAAAACGACATTTACTTATGGGTAAAACTATAGTGAAAATAGTCTGACGTAATACTTATAGACGTAAGCTAATAAATAGGACTTCTTTATTTTTAGACGACGTGATTCTGACCGAGAGAAACTTACTGGCCGTAGAGCTGCAAAACGAAGAGCGGTCTCTAAGCACATACAGCGAACTGCTGGCCGTAGCACAGCAGGCATTACGGGACCAACTGTTGGAAATGCTGGACTTGCAGGTGAGTTACACTTTCCTTACCTCTAGACAAAAATATTTTCGCCATGGGAAACATATTCGCCATGCTGCAAAACAAATGGCGGTTTCTAAACATGTACAGCGAGTTGCCGACCGCCTCGCAATAATAGCGCGAGAAGCTGCTGGAAATGCTGGACTTGCAGATGAGTTACACTCTGCTTGCTTAAGAAAAATAATGAATGAATGTTTGCCCTGGAGCTGCAACACATAATTTTACTGGAGCTGCAATTCGATAATAATAAATAAAATAAATAATAAATATAAATAAATAATATATAATAAATAATATATAATATATAATAAATAATATAAATCGAATAACAAATATTAACAAATATGCAGGATTGCATATACTTAGGAAATTTCGGACTCTGGTCACCGTGGTCGGGTGGGCGTCTGCCGCGAAAACAGAAGGTCGTGAGGTCTTGGTTACTTTTTCTTATTATTAATTTACCAATCGTGTCATTTATGTAACATAACGTTACAGTATATGACATCTCTTTCAATTTAGAATGCCTAGTGTTTATTATTAATAATGTTCAGTTCACGATTAGATGACGAATACTTATGTTTTGGACGTTTTATCTGTTTCAGACCCAACTAACTGACGCTAATGTGGACACAGTAAACCTGTTCTCGTCACTGCAGGAGCTTCGCGAACAGAATCACGCCACTCGCATAGCCGACCCCGTCTATGTAAGTTACCTTTCTCATTGTATTACAAACATTCAACCGAAATAACTAAACATTGCAAAGGTATTGTACAGGTAAACAATTGAGTACCTAAAGCATTTCAGCATTACGTACCTACATGTACCTACGTCATTCAACTCTGCAGCTGACCGTACATGTACATACGATCAGTTGCAGATAAGTTAGTCAAATTCAGCTTGCATGATTTTACCGTAACAAATACACAAACGTACATCTGTTGCAAGCTTGTAAATATATTAGCACAAGCGCTTATTCGTCCGAACAGTCGCGTTATGTAGATACTGACAGAAGAAGCTCAGTCTAAACTTAAATAAAACTTATGTTTCCCTATTCCTATTATGTTTGCTATTTAACTTATGTTTCTGTTGTTATCCCTATTTTTGATTAGGGGATTAAGAATTTATCCCAATTTCCCATCATTTCAGAATCTCATCCTAGAGGAACGCGATTTACAGCGCAAATTGGAAGAAATGGGCATCTACGTGTACCCACCGACCGGGTCCGGCCAATCTTACCAGCCTTCGTCCAACTTATCTTAATGTTTTCCGGTTACAACCAATGCATTGGCGTAGGCATTGATTTTAACAAGAGTAACGTTAATCTGTCATTCAAAGGCACATATTAGGACGAGATGAAATGATCCAAACTGCTGCAAGGCTACATGATGGTGTTAGATTTAATAATTGTATAGTGTTAAAGTGTCGTGCCGTTTAATATAACCTAATACGGTACCTAATTATTAAATAAATCTGTAAATTTATTATACCTAATTTTTATTCATGGTTTGTCTTTAATCTCGACATTTGCTATCCATGGGTATCACTAAATAGGTGTAGGTATATTTTAAAACCTGGAGGTTGTAGACTAATCATCAGTTTGAAATATGCATAGTAGGTATCTACCCCCGAAAAGTGACAGACGTGGATATTAAGAGTCCGCATGAGCAACGCGAAATATGAAAAGGCGATAGTAGGCGGGCGCCTATAAACTGTATTATCTGTTATATTTTTGTCTGTTCAAGCTAGTAGGGATCAAATTGGCACTTTTCTTCCCAGCTTCATGTGACGGATCAAAGTGGCACTTTTATGATCAAGGACTACAAATTTTTACGTTTTAGGGCAATAACTAGTAGCATCATGGTGTTGGTATGATGCTGTTTTCGGTTTTGTTTATTTCCTCTTAGTTACGCAGTATTATGTCACACGGTATCAAAATTATTTTCATCTTGGACGGTAACGCTCTAATAACTCATTACGCTCAGGATTCTACTTTAGAATCCCTCACTATGTTCGGGATTATATTGTAGAATCCATCGCTTCATTCGGAATTCAATGTATGCCCTCGCCGGAAATATATAATTTTGATCCCTTGTAACACAATCTACTAATTATGAAGTTAGACAAACAATAACGCACTCTTTTGATGACTTCACAATAAAATATGTTGAAGTACAAAACTTATTTTCTTTGGTAACAATCAAAAGGGGTCCGTACCGATCGATATAACTTTTTTTGATATAATGTTGGTCGTAATAACGCTCATTTGATATAATTATGTAATCATATAACAACTAATAATATACTTAAAAATTGTATAATAATTATTTAATATAACGATAATTTCTTCGAATAACATTTTTATAACATACTTTGAGTATAATGCTTACTTCCGATAAAAATAAATGCTATAACGCTAATTTAATCTAAAGCACAGTTAGAATAACTTTTTACTATACAATGTATAAATAATGGGTTAGGTTAGGTTAGAAACTGTGACCCCTAAACATATGTACTATTAGCAGGAAAGTAGGTTAGGTTAGAACTGTGATCCCTTAAAAAAAGTCACGATATTGCCAGCAGTCTCATGTGATTTATTTATTTTATTTTATTTATAAAACAAGTAAGTATACACAGCATGACAGTACTAAACTAAATCACTGCGAAACTTTAGAAACATTTAGCCAAGCTAAACAGTAAATAAAACTAACACAATTACACTGTTGAGACACGTACATCCATCATCTCACAGAATCTTAAACATTCATAGTGATATAATTTCAGGCGACTTCCGGCGATACGAAATTTTTTATACCGTTTGCTTGTTACATTATCTGAGTTGTATATCAATGGATATTTATACCACATAATGATTATTCGAAATAAGTGTTATATGAAATGATAAATATACGAAATAAGAGTAGATATTTTATTGTTATACCAAATGATCATTATGTATGAGTCATTATATCCATTAAATATAGACCAACTGTTGTTATATCAAATGTTATTATACCAAATAAAGTTATACTGATCATTACACACCCAATCAAAACGACAATTACAATAAAGCTTTATTCATAATTATAGTTGTAAATTACGTTTACAAAAAAACAATAAGAGTACATAATGTTAAACCTACATCAAATATGAATACCACTCATTAACTTAATACAGTTAGAAATAATGAGCGAAAGATTAGCTACTTAAAAGTAGTTAGATAACATGAATTCCGGTTACATGCTGTACGTACGAGTAATATACGGATATTAATCAAGTACTTACTTAATTTTATGTTTAGTCTATTAACTACGCCGGCACTCATGTTATTTTGAGAATACACCCAGATTCTAAGAAAATGTTATAATTATGCGACTTTTTAGTGATCCGCACAAAACTTTGTTTTCGGAGGACTTATGGGATCAGGGGCCTTACTATGGGATTAGGACCTAAACTGAGTCGCTGCCATACCCGAGTACAGTTCAGAACAATTTCAATTTAGTGAAACTAGCTAAAGATGTTTACGCACATTAAACACAGTTTTCCATGTAGGTGCACTGTTTGTATTGTAAATGTAGGGTTCTGTGTGTTTTGTATCCTGGGGGGGGTGTGGGGTATTGGGATTAAAGGTTTCTTAGGATCAAACGTTCATACCGGTTTTATCCACGTAACTCATTTGGATACCCAAGATTTTAAATGACTACATTTTTTTTTTGTATTTCTGTTAACTGCTTAACCGCATAACCGCGATTTAAAATTAGGGAGAGGGCTGTTGAAAGTTGCATGAAATAGTATCCCGCAGCACCAGGTCGCCGGTGAACCGCACGTCCTCGGGCCGACCCACCGGCTCCAGCCAGGACTGGCGCAGCAGCCCGCACATCAGCAGTTGCAGGAGTTCCGACTAACGAAGCGTACGTAAAGCGGGTGCGCGGCCCGCAGCACCAGGTCGCCGGTGAACCGCACGTCCTCGGGCCGACCCACCGGCTCCAGCCAGGACTGCCGCAGCAGCCCGCGCATCAGCAGTTGCAGGAGTTCCGACTAACGAAGCGTACGTAAAGCGGGTCGCGGCCCGCAGCACCAGGTCGCCGGTGAACCGCACGTCCTCGGGCCGACCCACCGGCTCCAGCCAGGACTGCCGCAGCAGCCCGCGCATCAGCAGTTGCAGGAGTTCCGACTAACGAAGCGTACGTAAAGCGGGTGCGCGGCCCGCAGCACCAGGTCGCCGGTGAACCGCACGTCCTCGGGCCGACCCACCGGCTCCAGCCAGGACTGCCGCAGCAGCCCGCGCATCAGCAGTTGCAGGAGTTCCGACTAACGAAGCGTACGTAAAGCGGGTGCGCGGCCCGCAGCACCAGGTCGCCGGTGAACCGCACGTCCTCGGGCCGACCCACCGGCTCCAGCCAGGTCTGCCGCAGCAGCCCGCGCATCAGCAGTTGCAGGAGTTCCGACTAACGAAGCGTACGTAAAGCGGGTGCGCGGCCCGCAGCACCAGGTCGCCGGTGAACCGCACGTCCTCGGGCCGACCCACCGGCTCCAGCCAGGACTGCCGCAGCAGCCCGCGCATCAGCAGTTGCAGGAGTTCCGACTAACGAAGCGTACGTAAAGCGGATGCGCGGCCCGCAGCACCAGGTCGCCGGTGAACCGCACATCCTCGGGCCGCGTCACCGGCTCCAGTCGAAACCGCCGCAGCAGCCCGCACATCACCACTTTCAACTCCATCATGGCGAACTTCATACCTGCAATGTTATAGTAATGAAAGCTTGTTCCGAAAAACCGTTTCGTGGGTCGCCGTTCTTCGCAATAGGCGAACTTAAAAAGGGTTTTAATATATACCATGCTCATAATAATAAAAAAGTAGTATCTTCGCAGCTCTTACGACTTATATTCCCTTTTAACCGAGAAGTACGTTCTTTGCAAAAAAAAAAAACGAAAAGGCGTAATTGACCAAGTACAAAATAATTTTCCTAGTACTCCCATGATATTTGTTTTTTTTTGTATTTATTTACGGTTTGAAAGTTAGGAGGGGAGGGGACATTTTTTTTTAACTTCCGGAGCGATTATATCCCAAAATAAGTATGTATTTTATCAAAAATAACCCCACTTTACGTATTTATGTGAAGGAGTGGAAGGACCTTAAAAATAAAAGTTTTAATTTTTTACTTTACAACTTGATGGCATGATTGATATGTAGGTATATTCATGCTAAATTACAGCTTTCTACTACTTACGGTCACTGAGCTAAGTCCCAGAAGACGGACAGACGGACGAACAGACAAACATGGCGAAACTATAAGAGTTCCAAGTTGACTACGGAACCCTAAAAAAATTCAGTCACTTTTTAAAGTTGTTAGTACCTATATTTATTACCAAAGTTAAGTAGTTGTACACGTAGGTTCTCAATTTTATCGTATAAGTAAACTAGCTTTAACCCGCTGCTTCGCCCGCGTACTAAACGTTATTTTCAACCGTCATACAAAAAAGGAGGTTTTTTATTTATTTCACGTCTGCTAAATTGGATTTGAAAATCGCTGTTAATTGTTGTTTTCGAAATCAGCGACCCGATAACGACACCCATATTAAATACAATACAGAATACAGAATACAGCCATTTTACCCCTACTTTGAAAATCCTATCTTTGTAGGTAAGTAGGTAAGGTAGGTTTCTTACCTTCTACTACCTACCTACGTACCAAATTTGGAATCTCTAGAACCAGCAATAAACACAAAAAAACACCCATATTGATATTTTGAGATTTCAACTCCATCGCACCCCATCAGGGAAGATGGTATCTCACGTCCGCCTCGTTGGATGTTGAAATTGTTATTGTTTTCGAAATCAGCGACCCAATAAACCAGAAAAACGATACCCATGTTGTTTTTATACTTTTTCATCCCTTTTCTCCCTTTTAGGGGCTGAATTCTCAAAAAACCTGAAACACATGTTTACTCATTTACTTTAAAGAATATTCCTGTTAAGTTTCAGATAAAATATTCTAACTAATCTTGTTTCCCCATACAAACTTTGGACCCCCGTTTTAACCCCTTAAGAGGTGAATTAAAAAAAATCCTTCCTTAGTGCTCGCCTACACCATAAAAGGAACCTACGTGCCTAATTTGAAGTCTATAGGACCAGCCGTTTGGGCTGTGCGTTGATATGTCAGTCAGTCAGTTTCTTCTTTTATATATTTAGATAGAGGTAGGCACATTGTCTCGTAGACAATCTTACATTTGTAGTAGCTATGAATTCCTGCATATGAATAACATACAGGACAAAGGAATGCTGTCTTCCTTATCAGAGGAACCCACGACCCGTTATTTATAGCGTCCATGATCCTTATGTCACGACGGGTCATTCAACTTTGTTTTGATACACTTGTACTATTAAACACTCATGGGCGGTGATCGATGTGTCAATTTCTATAGGAAGCGTCACGTGATGATAACTTCCTATAGAATGTGACACATCACGTCATCGGCGGCCCGGGCGAGTGTGAGCCATCCTTTATTCTGCCAACAAAAAATGAGCTTGTATTTCGGCATGGCCCCATTACATGTGTATCGAGTAACAATATAACCATATTACAAGTTCTACACTTAGCTCAAATTAGGACACTTTACTTTACTTTAAGAAAGTTTTTGTGGCGTTTGATAAATTTCGTAGGTTGCATTCAATAACTTAAAAATGTAACGTACAGCCTGTTTTGACCGGTAGCCTTACTCTGCTACGTGATTGTACTTATATTTTTATGCTTTGGGGCGACTCCGACATCCCATCAGTATGATTATGACTCATCCTTAAACCATCTCTTTTATAAATCTGTAGGTACCTACTATAAAAACACGCTTTGTCTTTCTTCCACTACGTATGACCTAATTTCGGTCGATAGAATATTTGACAAACACTATACCTACGTATATTGAGCAATCAGCTTCACTACTCGCTCGTATCAGTAGGAAAATTAGATCATATCTAATTAACTACGTCTACTAAATGCCTAATAAAATGTCTAGTTAAGTGTAGGTGTTTAATAAATTACTAGCCTATACAATTCCTTGGTCCAGCGCTAAATGGTATGTAAGCGTATGGATGTCGTTTGCCATTGCGAAACCTCTCTGGTATAAACCGTGCAGGGTCCGGGTACACGGCTTCATCTCGATGAATGTCGAATACGTTGATGTGGCACATCGTACCAGCTGGTACTCTGTAGCCTCCTAAAATCAATACAAAGAATGAATCAATTATTCATATAGGTGGGTCAAATCTCGGGAGCCCGATGAAAAGGACGAATGGACGACATGGTTCAAAAACCTTTGGGAGTTATTCGGAAAGTACGCTATCTCTTTTTCGAAACGAAGTACCTATACATTGCTAAGATGGCATCGCAAAATGGAACAGAAGAAGTAATTTAGGTTTTCACACAAGTATTTTTAGTGTGCTTGCTTACCACGAGATTAAATTTACTGTTTTATACGTCTGCGTAGTTATCGTTAGTTCGGTTTGTTCCTACTACAGCAACACGTGGTACCTACCTAAGCACACTGCAGTATCTGTTATGGTTTCTATGTGCTTACAATGAGTTGTACGTAAGTGTATTCGATAGCGACTGCGCCATTCGAAAGAATGTCGGTCTCGCTCCTGTCAGTATAATGGTAAGAGCGAGACGGGTATATTTTCGAATGCCACAGTCGCTATCTAATACGGCAACTCATGGTAAGCACACTAGTTTAAGATTATAATTTATTTTATTGTTCTACATACCTAATGTAACGTCTTCAGTGATATAGCGGGCAATGAACGGTACACTGGGGTAGATGCGCAGGGACTCTTTAATGCAGCACTCCAAATATTTCATCTGACCCAGGTCTTCAAATGTCACTTGTCGTTGTCTATCGGTGCCAAATATGCACTGCAGCTCTTCATAAATGCAGTTCTGAAAACATTGCGTAAGTACTTACTTAAGAAAACAATGAGTATTAGTAAGGCAAATCTAAGCATTGTAAACACATACCTGCACAGTTGGTTCGTTGGCAATCCTCATTATCATAAAGCAAAGCGCCATGGCAGTTGTATCGTGCCCCTGAAATCATAATTTAATTTTAGGTTTAGGTGCAACATTGTCAATTACATAATGTCACGCCTAGAAATACGTGAGTGTAGAGGATGACTCATACTAGCCCGGGACGGGACGGGCCGGACCGTGCCCTATTCGCCAATTCCTATAAAAAGTGTCACGAGATGCGTTTTAAAGAAATTGACACACCGGGCACGGCCTTTATCCGTAATTTATTATAATATTGTGAATAATATGTGAAAATGTTTTATTAGTGAACTCTTCACCTCAAACATAAACGTATCCACTTCTTCTCTTATTCCAATTTCATCTATTTTGTTATTCTTTTCGTTGACGAGGAGCAAATCCAAAAACGCTTGTTTCTTTTTTTGACCGTCCACTTCCGAACGGTCTTCAACCTTCCCATTAGTAGCTTTATAAACTTTCCTTTCTAGGATAACTTGGTTCGTAAAGTTATGTAAATACTTCAACGCAGACTTTTGCATTCTACACAGTTGCGAGACGAAGAATATCTCATCCGGATACAGCCATGGTCTTATCATCCGGTTGACTATACAGTAACCAATCGAATGGAGCGCTTTGAAGTATTTTTTAGATTCTGTGCCTTCGTGGATTGACGTTCCCATAGAAGTTTCTGAAAACGCAATTTCTTATTCAGCTTTCTTTGCACAAGGTAATAGTCCATCTTCAAGTTAACAACAATAGTATGCTAGAACTTTCTATTATTTATTAGGCGCACTGATCTGCTAAAATGCAGCATACCCGCACTTTGTACCACATTTAGACGTACACACGCGTTCAAAAGTGCATGGGCAATTAATGAATGAATTCATTCATAAACTGCCCATGCAATTGGTGTACATTACAACATATTTGCCAATACCATGCGTGTGAAGCCTTACCGCACATAATGCGAAGAGTTGCTTTAGTGATGATGGGCACCAAGTCTGTCTTGGGGCTGCTGAGCTCAGCCTGCACGCAGCTCAGCAGCTCTTCTGTCTGCTCGATGATCGTGTGGGAAAACTGCTTCAAGATATTGAAATGAAATGCCGAGGTCAGCAACTTTCGCCTTTGATGCCACTTATTTCCTGTAGAAGTTGCTGCTTTGTTTATTTGGGTAATATTAATATATTAATATGCTGGTGATGATAAAACGTTCGAATATGTTGTATGTCCACGATTAAAACTAACAAGTGACAAGGAATTTAATTACGTTGTATGCTTTTCTGTGTAGGTGTGACAACGAGTGATCAACAGCAATGTAAATTATGTTACGTTTATCTACTACTTGAACAGGTAGTTGGACCTGGATTTACTTATTTTAACGATACTTACCAAATTAGGAACCGTAGAATTATACTTACTTACCATTGCTCACGAGCAATCCCTGACCGAGCCAGGGCACTAAAAAAGTGTACGGGAGACGTTTTTCGTTAAAACGGGTAGTAGACAGTATAATCTGAAACGTGATTTCGAATATGATACTTCATTTCATTAAGAGAAAAGTCTCAAAGTGTGACAAACGATCGTTTGTCACACTTTGAGTACTAAACCCATAAAAACATTTTTACAGTATTTTTATAACAAAGTATCCAAGAAAAAAAACTACAAGGCTTTTCTCTTAATGAAATTTAATGAAGTAAGCCCTATTACCTTCCGATGTCTTTCCGTCCGACTGCCTGTCTGTCTGTACACACGCATTCAAAGGTGCAATGGGCAATTTATAAATGAATTAATTCATAGTTACTGCCCATGCAATTTTGAACGCGATAGTACACCTGTGTACTCAATCTTAAGATTAAGAAACTGACATCATGATTTCCTATGACATCTGCAGAGCTATTACAACAAATTACAATAATACGAGTAACCATCTCGCGGTCATACAAAAAGATATTCTTTTTTAGGGTTTTAAAGTGTGTCTCAAGACTTTTTGGTAAAATTAGGTAGATATTTATCATACCGTTGACCCTAGCGGAGCTAGGTTCAATTAGAGTAACGGACAGGGATTTCTATGTCGTTTACCCTACCCTAATTGAACTTTTACGATCGACGATATATGTACCTACTTAAACAGAAGGCCTAGTATAAAAGTTGTACGACATTAACTCCTCGACCGCGTTAGCGTATCGAGGGGTCAAAATATGAAAGTTACCGGATGATTTAAATAAACGGCAAACATAATTTGAACTCCCGATACGCTAACGCGGTCGAGGAGTTAATGTCGTACAATTTTTATACTAGGCCTTCAGTATAATATTTAAATCATTACAATAAACGTCCGACGTCCGAAACATTAATTAAACTTACCTCAAGATCGACTGGGTCGTAAATGTTAACAACGCGAATATTAAATGATGTTAGTTTTATTATTGATCCTTTGTGATCCGCTCGCAGTTTTCTTGCATATAAAAATAATTCTTCTGTAGCAAAAAATGAATAAGTATGTTATTAAATCACATTTTAGTGCTTCAAAGCTTCGTAGATTATTACTTAAGAGAATAGTGGATGACCATATTTATTTTCAAATTTATAGATAATCGTATTATTTAATTATTATTAAAAAAAGACATTGCCTTTCAAGAAAGGCGTGTTTTGGCAAGTTATTTGTAGTTGAAATAAGTTCCTTAAATATTTAACTGTCGAAAAGTCTAGTGTCCACTATTTTCTTAATACCCTTTAATACAATTATTGGAATGTACCTGGTGGTAATAGGATCTGAAATAGAACACCTATCAGAGGCCACCCTTCAGGTCCTGGAATTTTGGCAATGAGTCTGCCTGCATGGCAATATCTAAAGTGCAAATGTAACACAACAAGTAACACTAAAATAAATAACAATATAGTACACAAAAACATCGCGAAACTGTCCATAAGCGAAACTTGCCAACGACTGACACATTCGTTGTAATATATTATTAATAATTTCTATATAGGTACTTATCGATTACAATTATAATGCAATAATTTGTCCCTGACGTGACGTGATGCCTGGGTGTCTTCGCGAGGTGAAAGAAAACATGAGCATAAATAAAACATAGCTTAATCGTAATAATTTTAATAATCTATATAAGATATTCGTGTATTTTTTGTGAACCATAACGATCGTAATATAGAAAGTTTAAGCGGTTTCCTATGTCAAAACTATAAGTAATTCTTAAATATTGATACACTGTTCATTAACTAGTTATTTTAATGCTATCGATAAACTACTATTAATATCAATAGGTATGTCTTATTTTATATGAGAATCATATTTCTATGAGGCGTGTATAGGCATATAATATAAGATAATATTTATAACGTATAACAAGTTTCAAAATTACAATATATAAACGACAGAGTTAATTTACTTTGTTACGTTTAGATATATAAATAAAAGGAAACATACCAACATTTCCTGACAGTCATCCGATATAGACCTAGCGATAAAAGCAGTTGATTCAAAACATTTTAGTTGTTGTCATGTACTGAATGTGAACTGAAATTATTGTATATACTTACATTCATAATACTGATATACATATTAGGTAGGTACTCAATACGCGATAAGGAAACTAGGTAAGTACTAAATAATACTATTTTAATCGTAGAGTTTGTATACTACATTGAAAAACACCGATTTAATACAGAACTTGAGAACACATCTTGCTGATTTTTGATAGGAAGTATCGCTTGTAAAAATATGTTTTTTTTTTGTCTTTTTTTATATGACGAATAGTATTCGTTTTTCTCGATACATAGGTATCTAAATAAAGAACATTATGTCAATATTTGAAGGAAATCGCTTGAATACATCCGTAAAAACCATAAGTACATTAAAGAAAATACTCCAAAAAAAACTAATAAACTAAAAAATAAGTCAAAAACTATTACTAGCCCGTGGAGCGTCCTATAGACACCGTGTGTCCATAACTTTTGTTGGCGGGTAGCGCCCTATAGACATAGACACACCGTGTCTATAAGAGAAGTGCTGCTATTGGTGGGCTTCTTTGTCAGATTCGGTTATGTTGTCACTCCAAATTGGATTAAAAATCAGTGCGTGACAGTTCTACCAACATAAAAACGCGGATATTCGGCAATTTACTCGAATCCAAGGCACCAAACATAATAAATTTCTGAGACGTGTGAAAAAATTTGAACGAGCCGCCATTACACCCGTTTGCGGAAAGTTGTGTTTCGTGTGAGTTTTAAAATGAAAAGGTAAGTGTTACTTATATAAATTATATATCAAATTACTGAAAATTAGATAAAGATTTTGGGTTATGTATTGGTTTTTGAAAAATCGCAGCATAACTTGATGATAAAAGCCTCCAAAGTTTGACAGTTTTAAAGGCGGCACGGACCCGGACCCGCGAAGCGCGCGCGTAAACATTGCGTAAATAAATAGTTCTTCTGTAGTGCATAGCGCGTCTTGCTGAAAACCAATGGTATCTATCGACGCGGAATGTTATAACGATCAAAATGATATATATATAACAAGTGTGAAATATGTGAACAAGTTGTGTGTAAAAAGGCAAACTGTTCGAATGAGTGACAAAAACAAATGAAACTCGAAAAGGAATGTTTGTTTTTGGATTGATAATCACAGGTCAGTTACATTTTTCTAATTGTCATGTATAGCATATTTATTCAGCTTTCTAACGATGTCTGACATATGTTATATAATTATAAAACAAAAGCACAATTTTAAATGAAGTATCAAAAGGTAACCTCAAATCTTTCTACTCAAATTCACCGGGCACTTGCGGCCATTTTAAATTTAAGCGGGAGGTCGCTCCACGGGCTAGTAAGATACTCAGCATATATGTACAGGTTGATTCATGAGTCGTGGGCAGGATTAACCTGACGGTTTCAGTGAATGATAAGCTATTATTTCATACGAGACTTAAAGAAATTAACATTAAATTAAAATAATTATAATCTTATTATGAGGTAATTGATAGTTAAGTATGAACTAACTCATAGTTAAGAGATTTAATTAGATTAAATTTAACGTTAATTTCGTTAAGTTTAGTATGAAATAATAGCTTATTATTCACTGAAACCGTAAGTTTAATCCTGCTCACGACTCATGAATAAACCTGTATATTTTTCATCATAATATCACAAAAAAACCCGAGTCATATTGATTTAAGGGCCAATTTACTATGGAAACCTGACTATGGCCTATAATTACCCTACCTTGCTTGTTGTTCAACATTGAAACAAATGGACACAGTCAAACTTTGCGATATCTCCCCAGTACGTAGGCAAGTCTCAGATAAGGATCACGAGGCTGCGAGCGTTATATTGTGATTACGTACACCAAAAGTAATTTACGTTTCGTGATTTTTAACCAAGATATAGAAAAGAGATTGCTGTTATTGAATATGTCGTTGTTAATTATTTATGAAATTCGTTCGCTTCTTGATGCGGTTTTTTTTAAATAGTTTAAAAAATACCCTGTATAGTCTCGCAATGAATCAATTTACAATGAAACAGGTACGAGTATTTCATATGGTAAAAAATAATGTTTCAAGAAAGTGTATGATATCAAGCATGGGGGTGCTCAGGATCCTCCTGAGTCCACCTAGTTGGCAATCTTGCCCAAGGGCACAAAGGGAGTAAATTTCTCGCAGCACGTACGTGCTGACCCAATTCTCGATTCTCAATGAAACTCAAGTTGCATACAATGATACAGTCCTCAACCTTTGAATATTTCAGCAATATCCTAAATAATTCAGCAAGTCGGGAACCTTTCCAAATATACCAAGTAAATCCATTAAATCATTGAAAAATATATATAATGCCACTATTATATAACATTGTTTCAATGTGTCAACATGAAAAAAACAATATTATATACTGTATAACATAATATAATGTTATGACTAACCCTGTTTCACGGTAGATTGTAATTATTTCGTCTGCTTCGCTATAAAAAATCAGGTGTTTCATTGAAAACATGTACAAGGACACAATGAATCATAACTCATTTTTAGGAAAAATGGATATTAAACACTAACTGTTATATATAAGTTGGAAACAAGAATGCTATACAATTGCCAAATAAATTGCATATCTTCGTTCGAAAAATCACACTCATAATCATAACTTTAAAAACATCAGAGATAGAAAGATTTGAACTGTTAGTGTTTCATTGATGAACAACTTAACCTCGTAATATATGTAATATTATAAGAATTATCAATATCTAAAATATTATAATTTACCGTTTGTGTTACTAAAATAAGTTGCGCAATAAAATAAAGGGGTATGGTTCTGGAAAATTATAAATAAAACAGCTCAGTGTAGGTAGGTACATACATTTTATACAGGCAACAGATAACTTATACTTAGGTATTACGTTAGTAAATAATGAGATCACAGCTTCCCCGACTCAATCATGTCCCGAATCTTAAACTTCTGTATTTTCCCGGAGTTTGTCTTAGGGAATTGTTCGGCAACCCTCAGCAGACGCGGTATCTTGAATTTGGCAAGGCGGCCGTCGAGGTGGCGGCGCAGCTCGGCCGCGCCGAACGTGGCGCCGGCGCGCAGCCTCACCACGGCGCACAACTCCTCGCCCAGCCTCTCATCGGATACGCCGACTACCTGAAGAAAGTACCAATAAAGATCGATCTAAAGGTCGAGAACGATGAATAATTACCCTTCGATATGCTTAGTAGCCGATATGCTCCATACACATTTATATCCGAACTGCTAGAGAGCAGAGCGCATACCCGAGGTAAAGACCAACTGCTCTCAAGTGCAATTATTTTTTAAGGTGTGGTTTACAGGTTCTATCTAATTGTACCAGAGTATTTTGCTCGTTCCCATGACTCAACATATAGCGAAGGCGTTCTAAAAACACAGGCTATACATACACCTACAAATTATACGCTAAACGTAGTCAGACAATCATCTTTCTACCTGCGATCATTAACTACAATTTTAATGGAGAGATACTGATTATGAGACTGCACATTTACTGCAATTATAAACTAGGCTCGTCTACTACCTGAAAGCGCCCACAATCGACGTACAATTTGAAATTGTACAGAATGTACAAATACAACTAACCAGTACAAATACAGTTACCATGGTCGAAACCAGCCAGGACAGTAACGCCTACCTTGGCATGAGCCTACCATAACATGGCCGCAATCGCTAGCGACTGTATCGAACTTAAATAATTGCAGTTCTTCTCGCTTATACTTATATGCTAGTGCAAACGAGATGTACTGACAATAGTGACAAACGAATATGGTCGGGTCAAACGTATGTTCATAACCTGGCTCTCAACGATGTCGGGATGTGTGTTGAGCAGGTCCTCAATCTCCTTGGGCGCGATGTTCTCACCGCCGCGCACTATGATGTCCTTTAATCGACCCACTATCGACCCGTAGCCATCTTCGCTCAGGATGAATTTGTCACTACAAATAAAAAATGTGGCTATTTTTTATCTCCCTGTTTACGTTGGCAGTCGCACCGCCCACCATTTTATCTGCTGTAAACGGTCGACTGCTATTACTGTTAACTATACCTAATAGCTTTATTTTTGTTTCTCCTTCAACTGATGTATTATTGAGGTACCTAACAATACACGTAAATAATGTAAACAGCCGAAGAACATGCAGGATTATGTTCAGTGAAGGTTTTCCTAGCCGCTGCTGTAAGAGAAGTATAATACTAGGTACATATCCAAACAAAATACACAAGAATTATGACGTATAAAAGTCGCAGTCGCCAGTCGATTACATTACATAAAAGTTTTTCAACGTCGTTACTTTTAATTTTCCCTGTCTTAATTTTTAGGGTCGATCTTTTTTTTGAATAAATTACATTTGACAACTGCAAAGCAAAGGTGCTAACATAGATGTATATATTATAGCTACAACCGTGTTTAAACAATGCCCTTATTTAAACTTTTAATCGGTAGCGGTCAGCGGTAAGGGCGTGCGACTTTGAATCCGAAGGTCGCGGGTTCAAGCTGCGGCGGCTCTTTCCAATGAGTTTTACGAAATATCATTTGATATTTACCAATCGCTTTTCGGTGAAGGAAAACATACTGAGGAAACCGGACTAATCCCAATAAGGAAGGCCTAGTTTACCCTGTGGGTTGGAAGATCAGATGGCAGTCGATTTCGTAAAACCAGGGCCTACGCCAGCTCTTGGGATTAGTTGCCAAAGCGGACCCCAGGCTTCCTACATGAGCCGTGGCATAAGCCGGGAAAACGCTAGAAAGAAGAAGAAGAAGAAGAAGAATGAACAATCCATATTTCTATAGTCAATTTACACTCCAGTTACTTTGTCATTTTACTCGTAATGTTTCGACTCGTATGCGTCAAATCCGAGAGTTCTGATGCTTTACAGACTTGTTCAAGATGTTGGCTCAGTGAAAAATCCATGTATGTGATCTCGAGCGCCAAACGCAACATTGTCAAAATTTTAAAAATGCGAAAAATCCGGATTTTTTTTAGATTAAGGCGGTTTTAAGCCTTAACGACTTGTTTTTGACAGTACCTTTTCAGGGCGTATTTAAATTTGACTAAATTTGCTACAACATGAGATGAGTAAAGTCTCTTACGACGCAATAGTTTCTGAGATAAAGCTTTTCAAAATTCAACATATTTCGCACTTCACAACTTTTTGTAAATGTTTTATTTTTTTAATTTACGACACTTTTAAAAACCCACAAATATTAATGAAAGGTTTATTATTTTACTACCAACGTATAGACTCGTTTTTTCTTTCGCACGTTGTTTCTTGGTTTTTTTTTTAATGAGTATCATAATGATATTCATAATATTTCATATTACTCTATTTTAGACGGTACCTCAATGTTTTATATGTAATGGTATTATATTTAGGTATATGTAAATTTTAGTAATCTAAAATTTCTTTACTTTGTTTTTAGAATGATTTACTAGACCTTTTAATATTCTATGACAATATCCACTTACCCTGTAAGTAGCCAGCCGTCTTCTCTAAGCGTTTCTCTTGTCTTCTTCGGTTCATCCCAGTAACCGATCATATTGCAATAACCTCTTACCAGTAGCTCCCCGGGGCTACCGAAAGGTAAAGTTTTGCCTTCGTCATCGACCACCTAAAAAAAGAAGGTAGGTATGAACCTACATACATACTTAATTTTCGTCAACTTCAGCGCACACCAAGCCAGCGAAAAAGAGAAGCTGGTTATTAACTAATTTAAATTCTCGTCGTAATAGGATTTTTCATTGTACATGGGGACACCTATTTGTAATATCACAGAACTTCTAAAATTATTTTGATATTTAACATTTAGGTCCAAATAAATCAATTTAATTGGTACCATATTTTATGAACATATCACGTTGTTTTCACAATGGGAAAGGATTGCTCACTACATCTATTTATACGAACTAGGGGGGTATGGAGGCCCACGGCGAAATTCTTGCACATGATTCATTATTGGGAGTATTACAACAAACGATTGATATATCGTAGCGGTCAGGTGATACAGCAGTTAATTCAATTCTGGGTTAGGAAAAATATAAATCTTAACATTACCTTCGCCTCAACATGATCGTGAATATAACCAACAGTGTTGGCGACAAGCTCGGTGGTGTCTTCCGGGAGGTTTTGGAACACAGCCGCTGTGGTCTCAGACAAGCCAAATAAACTCTGAAACGATGATTACAGAAGGAACTTAGTACTAGCGTTGAAAATTCCGGAAAAAATCAAATGTTTCTTCATGTTTTTTTTTAACTTTCGTTATTTTCCGTATTCTTCAGATTTTTTCAGAAATAAATAATGTCAGTATCACTGTCACTCTTTCCATCTATTTCGTTTATTTCTTCCTCGATGTAATCGATGTAGGTATAAATCTAACATACATTGATTTAGAGCGGAAACTTTCATTATATTTTTCCGAAAGAATCCAAAAAAACGAGACGTTTGGGAAAAAAAACGGTTTTTTCAACGCTACTCAGTACGTGGATATCTTCTTAGGTACAGTCAACAAATTGGAACCGTAGGCCACTATAGAATCGTGTCAAAATAACAAGCAGTAGGAGATGTCTCCATTGAATTATTAAAAGAAATATGCACACAAAACAGAACAAAAACGTCAAAAAAATGTGGGTTTAAAATGACATAAGCAAACAATCTTGCATTGATGGTGATACAAACGATAAATATTTCGTACGATAAAGAGCTTACCGACGTTAGCATTAAATGTCAACTTCATACACAGAACTACCAACAGTGTTATAACTTTATACTTAAGTTGTTGGCACTCGAAACGTCACGTTCCAAACAAGACTACATGAAAAAGTACCGCAACTGCGGTACTCTTATGGCGTATTTTTTTTCGGCTGATTGGATATCCAGTTCTTTTATTCTATATCTTTGGATCTCTAACAATCTGATCTATAGCGTCACTATGACATAGTCCCACAGTGGCCTAAGGTTCCAATTGGTTGACTGTGCCAGGTATTTACACTGTATATTATTTATGATTCACGTAAATATAGAAGTAAAGAAAAAAAGAAATGAAAGATATTGACATTAAATTTTAGCTTTTCTGCTTTGATACTACTATGATGTATGAGCGCCAATCACCGTAGCTTCTGTTTTATATTAAACGATACAAATCAAGTCAGTAATATAATTGTTTACTTTTATTAAACCATACCGTAATCATATCAGCGTTCAGATGCTGCTTGATATCCGTTATAAGTTGCGGACTGCAAGGTGCCCCTCCATTCAACGCGACCCTGAGTTTGGGCCTGGCGTTGGTACCCCGCACCAAGTTGACCATGTCCACGAACATCGTCGGAGTACCGTTTAGCACCGTGCATCTAGATATACGAGTATATATCTCACGTGAGTAAAAGAAACGATCATAATGAAGATACATGGGCAGATCACTGCGCAGATGGCTCTGCAATCGTTTCAGTCACAAATTTCGTGTCTGTAAGTACCTGAGGTACCAGGCCCTTTTCACAATTTAATGAAATACAAGAGTTATATACCGAAAAGATGCTGTTTCTGCTCGTGTCAGGGAACCACATACACAAGCAGCACCAGCAAGGGTTTAAAGCCCACTTATAGTAAAGTGAATCTAAAACTCACTGGTTTATTGGGTGAATATAATGGAATCATGGAAAAGTAAATACAGTTTTTGTCTGAATAAAAATATGTGTAAAATGAGCAATGTAGGTAATCAAAAATATTTTTTCATATCTTGATGAATACCTACTTTTCTTTCATAAGCGCTTTTAAGTTCATGTTGGCGTTGTAAATAGGAGCCGCTAGAACCAGCGTGGCGCCATGGCGCAGCGCAGCGCCCGTCGTAATCACTGAGCCCATGGCGTGGAACAGTGGCGCCTGTGGGATCAAGATGGCGTTGATACCCTTCCTAGCAATTTTACTGTATCCCAGCTATATAATATATAAGTCGTATATAACAATGCTTAGTGGAAATGGATTTCAATAACATTAGTTTTATTATAAAAACTTAACTTTGATGGGGGAAATAGATGATGGTGATTTCCGAGGGACAAAAGTACAAAAACCACCACGTATGTGACTTTCAAAATAGAGGGATTAGCTCTGTTACTCAAGGATCCTATCATCATATCAAACCTTGAATACTAAAATCTAGTGAGACTACTTAGGAGGTATCTTCATTAAAAAAGCGCTCATCAACGTGCAAAAAAACTGAAGCGAATTGAGAGCCTCTTTTTTGTTGAAAATATACTTCAGTTCAGTTCAGACCGATGAATTGAATGAACAGCAATATTAAATATCTTTATAGGTACTGCGCTATTTTCTGTTGAATCCTAAAATAATATGATTGACCTGAACACAGATGGTGTGATGTTCCTCGTGTAACTTTTGTCGTTTACCTACGAAGTAACTATTGTTAATGTATCCAAAATGAGCATCCAGGGCTGCTTTAGGATCTCCTGTAATAAAACAATTATTAAAAATACTTATTGGCTCATGTATATTTCTGAGTAGGGGATAATTTTCATTGAATTCAGTAAAATATCAAAACAATATGTAAAATTTCATCAAAAATACTATTTAATCTGTAATTCTTTTCTGGGCTTTAAAAATATTAAAAATTTAATAGAACAGTTTTCGGAAACAGACGCTATGGTAGCGGACCTATGGTACTAAATCTCGGCAATCTTTTTATCGTTCGCAGACGTTGCTGCTGAAAAATAAAATAACGAGTAACTAACCTGTAGTTCCTGAAGTAAAATGAATGATGGCTCCTTCATCAGGCCCAACCTCATTGCAGAAACGAGAAGCATCTTGCTTACTGCCCACGAGGGAGTCGAAAGAGAAAGTACCGCTAAAATATTAAAAAAAAAAACTATTTAAGCACACCCTAAAATCGTTATGCATGTTCATTTTGAAATGAAGAGCATCCTCTCTTCCCCAAACTAAAGGTGTGTTGGTAATATCACCAAAATATAATACGATTAAAAATAATCTTTAAAAGCGCTAACCCGACGTTATCTGTCAAATTCTATATAAAACAAACGCTTAACGAGTTGCCTAACCCCAGTTGGTACAAATGGCCCTTACAAACAAACACAATAAATAACTATCAGGGTAAAATAGTTATTTATTATACAAGGGGGCAAAGTTGTTGTTTAACTCTCGGGCGTATATTGAGACCCGAGCAAGCGAAAGATTCCAAAATTACAATTTACAAAGTATATAATATAAATAATATTTAATCACGCTTATGTAGGTACTTAAATATGTTTAACACATTCAGTGGTAGCGTGTGCTACGCGTTACGAGCGCAGCAGGTAACATGGGGAATGCGTATGTAGCAAAAAACGACCACGCACACAGAACCCGATATCGGGTCATTGGCATTGACTGTGTTAAGTACTTACGGTAATTCCTTTTTATCGCAAGATATAATTGACTTTAAACTAGGAAACTTTTCCGACACAATGTTCCCAGGTGTACACTTGTATACTTCTGGTATTAATTCTTCTATTGCCTTGAAGTAGTCTCTTTTAACCGTATCTCCTATCACAATTGCTTTAAGACCAGCTTTTTTTATGCAAAAACTTAGTTCTGGTTTTTCATACAGAGGATTAAGTAATACCTGAAATAATAAAAGAATGTTTAACTCTCACTAAGCTATCTGAATGCATATGGTAAAATTCCGGAACCCTAACAAATATACACTGCGTAGGTATATACAAAAGACCTTCGAATCCAAAGACTGCTTATCAGATTCTGAAAACGTCACGAAACCGCAATGCAATGGTTTTTTTTTCAGGATCATAAAAGTGTCTTGAAGCGTTTCCCATTGGCACATTCAGTGCGAGCGCGTGCCACACGCTACCGAGCGGAGCCGCTAGTATGGGTAAATGCCTATACTCGTACGTACTGAAAAACGCCTACAAATACAGAACCTGATATCGGGTCATTGGCGCTGAATGTGTTAAGATAGTCAATTAATTTTATGACTAGTTATTATTTATGGTTTTATATTATTATTATCTTCAATTTTGTACCGATATTAGTCCAGCTCGCGCAGCGCCGACCAGGGTGACGATGAATTGGGAGTTGTTGTGCGACCAAATGCCAACCATGTCCCCTTTCTCTAGTCCTTGTGCCCTCAAAGAACAACCTAAAGAGTCTGCCTGCAATTAAACAGTAAGTACCTATATTTCATTTGTAGTCATAAACTCAACTCTACTGCAGAAGCCGGGAAATAAGGGCTTGCAGGCCGAATTGGAATATGAGACTGGGAAACTCTTTTCACGCGGAAGCATGTACATATAGTGTTTTTCTCAAACGCGCAGTTATAAATACTTAAATAAATAACTAGCGTATTCATAATTGACCGAAGTGTATGAAAAGAAGAAACTTAACGTAAACATTTGGTAAATGCCAATGTTTAGGGTTCCGTACCAAAATAGTAAAAAAGGAACCCTTATGGCGTGACTCAGTCTGTCTGTCTGTGACATCCTTAAATTTTCGATTAATAAGTGCTAAAGCTGAACTTAAAAAAAAAATTTTTTGGGTCGTTTGGGGGATATTGTTTAGAGGAGGAAAAAGGTATTTCTTTTTTTTACGGTAATTTTTTTTGATTAATAAACGAAAATGTAAAAAAAATACTCTCCCACCTCCTTATCTCCGAACCTTACGAAGGAAAAAATATGTTTTTTTACACAATGTTAACATTATAAAATATTACAGGAAAATATAATATTGACACACAGGGGCCTTCCCCCCAGGCCTCCTCGTGCACAAAAGGGATTGGGGTATGCCCTGACAATGAACGAAGGCGGGTCAGAAGCTTTGAATTTGTTTCGCAAGTGTTATATTTCCTCACGATGTTTTTCTTCACATAAAACCAGCTTATGAATATCAAATGATATTCCATTGTTACTCAGGTTCCAAAAAATGTATTAGTCTGTAACTGGTTTAAATAGGAAATGTTTTAGTGGATAATGTGTCCTTACTTTAGTCAGCAGCTGTTCATAGGTGAGTGTGACGTCTTCGTAAAGTGATCGGACGGCCACTCGTTCTGGCCAGCGGTCGGCAGACGCCTCCACGACCCGACCGAAGGTGGCATAAGTCAGCGGCTCGGAGCCGGGATTGTGCAGGTAGCCATTTAACGATAAACGACTGAAATGAGGTTAAACACCCACATATTTGACTGAAGACCTAGTATAAATGTTTACTTCTCGATGGCGTCTGCGTATCCGCAGTTCAAATTATGTTTGCCGCTTGTATAAATCATCCGGCTACTTTCAGATTTTGACCTCTCGATACGCTAATGCGGTCCAACAGTAAATGTCAAGTACTCGTAGGTATGTCAAGTAAAAATTAATACTAAAGCCTTCTATGTGATCAAACATTCCAACTACGATTAAAAGATTTTTTTGTTGCATAATCCATTGTACACTATGAATCAATATGATTTTGACGATCCACAACAGGAGATAGTATCATGACATTATTTTGAAATTTTATATCGTGTAATTTTGACGATCATAATATGAATTCTTGTAGACATGCCTGCAATTTATATAAACGTATTCTGTATTATGAAATAAACTAATCTGAGTCTGAAGTTGATTATACAGGGTGTCCTTAGCCATTGGATATAGCCGAAACGTACATATGCGTTACGATGTTTATTAGAACCAGCATACAAAGTATCATAACAATCAGTCCAGTGGTTACGAAAAAGGAGCAACCTGTATGCAACTAAGTCATGACGTGATAAATCCTAATAAAATAGTATGAGAATACCTTCTCCGTATTTTTTAATTATTATTTTTATTTATGTCAGTTATAACACTTTGACTTTTGACTAATGTCATCCATCATAGAATAAAATTTACAGTGTCACTAGTATGCTACTGCCAAAATACTGCCAATGATAAATAGTATGTTTTTTTATGTATGGAATGTATTTATGTCGATTATTGGAAATAACTTTTTTGTTTGGAAAATATTTTTATCATTTTTAGTTCTAATCAAAATAGTACATTACTGCAGAGGCCGTGAAGTAAGGGGTTGCAGGACCAGTTTGTGGTAGACCAAGTAAAACAAGTCCTGAAATCTCTCTTCCGGCCGAGGCTTGTATAATGCTTTTCTCAAACATTGTGAGGAAATATTAAAATTAAAAAATAACTACTAGGTAAATAGTTATTAAGAAAAAATAGTTTAATTTGCCACCTTTTTTATTTTTTAAAGATGCCATTTGAATGAGCTATTCAAGCACCATGTTTAACCGCACATAAATGTACATAGAACCATCCCAGCCAACACAGATTAGCTGAATAAATTTTGCGTAAAAGCAATTCTTTTGACTTTAAGCTGGATAAAGTATTTGTATAACTTCTGTGTAAGCGCTTATACAGATGATATTCAGGCAATTTGGGCACAAAATATCTTGCTTCAATTTGGATAACATTTGATTAACAGCCACATAGCAGCTGAATAAATGTACAACACACTGAATATCTTCTGCATAAATTCTGATTTTTCTTTAGTCCAGAAATTATACATCTTTTATGCAGTTGTTAATTTGTGAGTTCAGATATTCAAATGATATTCAAGATTCCGATCTCAGGAGTAGTTTTATAAAGAAATTATGCAAGTTAAAAAAGTATAAATGTATTTTTCATTGTGACGAGCTTATTTTGTGTTACTTAGTTCACAAAATTCTAATATGGTCGCATCACGTCTTCAAAAATTTGGTAAGTAAATTGTTTCATATATTTTAAGTAAGTTTAAGGTGAATTATATAAACGCATGGCACTTTACTGTGAATTATCAATATGATTAATATAACATTTTTTGAGCGCCTTAAGATAAAGCTACAATTTAAAAGGTAAACAAATGTAAAATAATATTGAAATTAAATTATCTTTACTTTTTATCAAATTTCAGTCCCAGTAAATAATGAGAATCAAATTTTGTATGACTGCTTATGTTTCCTACACACTAAACAAAGTGTTTCATAAGATAAATGTTGAGGATTTTTATAAAAAGAGGTTATGTCGAACGTTAGTTAATGGCGGACGGCCAATTTGAATAAAAGAGTATATTTCAGTGATTATGTAGCTTATTTCACCATAATAGTTCACATGCGACTACATATCCAGAAATTATTTGGTTTAAAGTACAATAATTATACATTTCTCAGAGAAAGGTCTTAAATTACATAATTCAGTATACTCTTATTCAGCTTTTTAGGGTTCTTTTTTATAGAAAATAAATCTATGAATATTTGAGGTTGATGGGACCTATACTAATGTAGGTAGGACCCACTATTAGGTATTTAAAGTTATCTACAGTACTACTATGACTATGAATGACGCATTGCGTAATATTTAGTTAGACAATTGTTTATATTACCAACTAAGCTAAGGGGGCGTCGTTATGTACTAATACTCACCACGGGCGGTAATAAAGAAAGCCTCAGGTCAGGTCCCATATATATCACTCTTGTCTTCGGCTTCGGGCGTCAAACACCTGCTATCTGAGACATTATTTGCTTTACCGCCCTAGGTAAGTAATGTACTATTATGCCACACCTGGCCATAATACCTTCTGTCCAAGTGTAGGCATAATTAATAGTTTACTATAAGCTAATGTAATATGACCCATGCAGTCAAACTTTGTATTAAGTTATGCAGGAAACTGTTTTATAACTACCGTTGTAATACCTTGCTTGAGTTAATAAATTATTCTATCTATATATCATTTTAGATAAAACCCTTGATCACATATTTACGTCCCTCGCTGGCAGCTCGGGTCGCAAACATCTGCGATCTCGGCCTTTCTTTGTTTTACCGCACTAGTTAGGTAATGTACTATTGTATGTATGTATTAAATGTAAGGGGAGATACCTAAATACGTTTTTTGTATTTAATTACTTATTCAGTAGTCTGTAGCATGTTAATATTTTTCAGAAAATTAAACGATGAATACCGAGGACCTTTTCGAAGAGGAACACAGTCAAAGGCGGAGTGAAGATAATGAGGAACACGGTCAAAAGTGGAGTGAAGATAATGAGGAGCACGGCCAAAAGTGGAGTGAAGATAATGAGGAGCACGGCCAAAAGTGGAGTGAAGATAATGAGGAAAACGGTCAAAGATGGTGTGACATTAATGATTTTGACTATAAAGACACATCAAATAAAGAACCAGAAAAAAACAAATCTGAACCAAAGAACGATATGTCAGAATCTGCCACACAAACACCACAAACCGTTGAGGTAAATAAGACCGAGACGAAATTGGCAAATGAAGCTTTTGGCACATTCGTTGCACATGAACTTGCAAATGTTGTACCCTTCAAAAGACGATACGTCATGTACAAAATAATACAGCTTTTGGAAGAACATTCTTAAATATGTAAATTATTGTTTTATTTTTAAATAAAAGCAAGCGTTCAATTATATTTTTCATTTATTAACACAAATAAACAGCATAACGTTTTAACTACTTAATTCCCAACTTCGGCTAATCAATACAAAACGACTATTTTATGAAGTCTTTACAATTAAAATTTATAATACTTCATAAAATTATCGGTTTTCCAGTCTCGTACAATAATCAGTATTCAGTATCATCAGATCTAAATAATATAATCTCGTTATCTGCACCTAAAGTTGGACCCAGTCTATTTGTTTGAATCACTAATCCTGATGGTGATGCACAATCATCGTGTACAGAACCCTCTTGAACTGTATTGGTCGCACTTGACCCGGGCCTATTTGTATCAGTTGTCAAATCCTTTTGTATTACTGCACAGATACTATTTTTTATCTTTACATACTCTCGTGAACACTTTCTTCTTATTCCTCCCGTTCTCTTTCTTTTTTTCCATGAATCATTTACGCTTTTGTTATTATTTTTCTGAGGAGGCATATTGTTGATGCAGCATTTATCACTGACACAAAATGGTGAAATATCTGGATATAAACATACGATATCTTCAACTAACCAGTTATTTGCTGCTTAAGATACCCACCCACATTTGCAACTGATATTGTTTTAAGCTTAACATAAAGACAATTGTACGCTTATAGCGCTATAAGTTAGGTAAAACAAGGAGTTTATTTTCAATTATGCAGAAGTCAGCTGTGTAAAGAAGAGAAAAAATCTAAAATATTCAGCATCTGAATAAATTAGTACCATTTCGTACACTATGCAGCTTAAAGAAAATATTTTGTCTAATATTCAGCGTTTTGCTGTCTAACTGCTTTGATAGCGCTATAAGTTAGGTAAAACAAGGAGTTTATTTTCAATTATGCAGAAGTCAGCTGTGTAAAGAAGAAAAAATCTAAAATATTCAGCATCTGAATAAATTAGTACCATTTCGTACACTATGCAGCTTAAAGAAAATATTTTGTCTAATATTCAGCGTTTTGCTGTCTAACTGCTTTGCTTAAATATGTTATACAGGAAAATGCAAAAATTTCAGCTACTGTGCAGATAATAGCTTTTTCAATTACTTTTATTTGAATATCGCTTGTTTAGCAGATTCTACTCTTGATTACTATTCAGCTTGAAAAAATACCGCGAACTTTATACAGAATTTAGTAAGCTTACAACATTATTTTAATTTAAGAACTCTCTTATTCAAAATAAAGCCATAACGTCAGCTGTGATACAAAAGTAATAAAGCTTGACACTGCTTATTGTGGTATATTTTCGCTTCTATCTGGCTTATGTGTTGGCTGGGATAGAATTTGTTTTTTTTAATGTCGCAAGTATCTAGTGGTCGTTGGCTGTATGATTTAGAATAGAGGTCAAATCAAATTTCCTATATATGTGTTCGAAATTTGGAAAAATAATAATACTTATTATCGAAATTGATAATAATAATAACATTTTCTCCAGCAAGTACCTAGACTTGGCTCACGAGGTAACCGCCATGTGGGAGGTTGATTCGGCTCGGCGATCATTGTACCGATAGTTGTTTCGGCGAACGGTCTTATAGCGAAGAGTCTCGACCAACATCTCGAGAGGCTCTCGCTACGAAGTTGTGGTTGGATCAAGGGTCAGATGCAGAAGGCGGTAATACTGGACACTGCGCGCATAGTCCGAAGGTTCCTCTCTTTGCGGCCCTAACCACCGGCAGCCTGGGCCCAGTCCTGTTGCCGGCGGCACTCTAGGTTAGGTTTTTTATAATATGTATTTGTTTTGTATTTTTTTTTGTATGTTGTTTTGTATTTTTTTTAATATACGTATTGTAAAAATCCTAACCTAAGAAAAAAAAAATAAACGAACAATAACATTTTCAATTTTTTTTTCATTTAAAAAAATTTGTTGTAATAAAAAAAGTTTATTATTATGTGGGCCTTTATATGCGATTTTTGAACGCATTATTGAGGGCTAATGATATGTGGGTATATAAAAGATGTCAGAAGATTCGACTGAAGTTTGTAACTTTATACTATTTACATAGGAACCTTACATATACATAGTATACATACCTACACATAGATAACGCCTGGATCTTTTGTATGAGCAATATGTCGTAATTGGCTATATGCTATTGCTATGCGGTATGCGCGTGGTGGAGATGGAGACATTAAAGATTCGACATACAGTGTCTAAGTCTAATACGGGCGATAAGTAATTTAACCAAACATAGAATTCATTCGTGTTGTCAATAATTAAAACATATTTTTAAGTTACACTTAATTATGACCCCATAATAAATTTATGTATTCAGCAGCAATGTACTATGAAATATTTGACGCTGACAGTTGTCAACGAATATTTAACGCGAGTGTGTTTGCATTGCGGGCCGAATTTTTTTTTATGGATACAATTTTAATTGCAATTACATTTTAATGTTACCTAATTACATTTCTTATGTCCTATACTAACCGCCCTTAAGAGGTTCGCCCGTATTCAATTTACACATTGTAGAGCAGCGCAAGACTTGTAAAAATTATAAACTTTAGAGGACAACTTCATGCAATTTAACAGCTGTCAACTCCGAGCAGATAATTTAATGCATCCTCTTCCCTTCAGTACTACGCCGCAGCCATGCGTATGTAAGTAGGTATATCAGTCAGCCACTATCTTTGAAGTAATATAAGTATCATGGTAGACTAATAAATTATCTATGAAAACAAGCTCTCAATCAAACCTTAAGTGCCTATAATCCAATAGTAGGTATATTAATTGTCATCATTAAGAGACACGATAATATTTTTTCTAACAGACTCGAACATAGAACTAAAATAAAAAAATTGTATTATATTATAAAAGTAATATATATATCTACCTTATGCTTCGTTTTATTATGATATTTGAGCTAGTTACCGCCACTTTAAATAACATATTAAATAGGTACACACAATACTCTGTTATCAGACATACGAGCTCTACAGCTGCTTGTAAACTGATAAATATTCATACAAAACTAAACCGTAAACAAGTCAAGATTAACCGGAGCAGACACACTCGACCAAGTCCAACTAGCTGCCCTATCACGGAAAAACCTCTTCATCACTCCAATATACCAGTGTGACAGAGATGGCGATAAAAAAAATTTGTTTTTGATTTTGTGGCCTGTCTGGGCAACACACTGCAACTTAAGAAACGTTGGTTATATAAGTTATATTATAAGTAATAAATAGTACATTGTGCATCTAGGGCGGTAAGAAAGGGCATTACTTACGAGAGTCTATTGAAGCCCGACGCCGAGGGCTTAAAATGACCCGAGTTAGTAATCCCCTTACTGCCCGTGGTGCACACAATGTTTTCATCACATTCGCGAGGAAATAAATAAAATTGCTAGACAGGTAAAGAAACAATAATGATTAGCGGTAGTGTAGTTGTACAGTCCACAGTACTCCGGATTGACTACGTGCTGCGAGCCCGTGGGGGGCAGGTGCTCCGGCAGCTCCGGGCGGGCGGTAAAGTAGTATGAGAATCCTTTAAAACCATGAGATTAATACAGCTCTTTAAGTCTAAGTATGCTTGCATATAATATCACCATTTACGAGCAGGTGTGATGAAAAAATAATTATCATACCTATTAGGTTCATACATATGTACCTATAATGGTTTTTATTACTTAGGTTAGGTACCTATCGCTAGAACAGTAAAGGAAAAATAAAATTGTTATATACAGGCTGTAGTTTTAATTTTACCTTAAATTTAAACCAGACGTAGGCCTTAGTGCTATGAACCGATATTGCAATTAAATCTTACTTTTTAACAAAAATTTTCCTAATATTGTCTTCTGTTACCGCGATTGTTATTCATTGAAATTAAACACTTTAGAACGGATTAATCGCGTTTATTAACACCATGATCCTACGTTTCGAGCCCTTTACAGCACCATCATCATCGTCATCATCTTAACCCTGTGAAAACGAGTGCTGTAAAGGGCTCGAAACGTAGGATCATGGTGTTAATAAACGCGATTAATCCGTTCTAAAGTGTTTAATTTCAATGAATATTTTTCCTCATAAACCAATTCAGCACGCAATGTATCGCTTCATTTGCTACTTTGTCTTACTGGCGGCGTAACACGTCACAACTGTCACAAGACTCACAGTCACAAGTTATTTTTAACTGCTGTCAAATAAATGTACGCAATACATTGCTGCTGGATACATTTTCAAAAATCCATTACGCTTTAGTGAGTAAGACTAACTTATAATTATATCAGCAATATTGGTTCAAAGTACTAAAACCTACGTTTGGTTACGGTTTGATGTAATATTTAAAATACAGCCTGTATATTCCAAGATACTGCATGACTAAACGTATTACACAACTATAAGTTCTATGGCCACAAAATAAATCGTAACATAGCTCCATGATACGGCTAAAAGTACGTATACTATGCGATAAGTAGGTAGGTATACATGATAAAATTGATGTGTACTGGCTCAGTGCGCAAACATTTCCACAGGCCAGGTAGAAGACGCCTCTGTGTTTATGGGAACTACGTAATGTCACAGATTATATAACAGTTGTTCAAGTATGTATTTACATACTAATTACGTACTTATGTGGTAATTACCCGCGAGACGGAGATTGAGTATAAGTAGGTAGTTTACAAGTTTTAACTCGATATTCCGGCAGGAATACTAAAAGTAGAATTACAAAACAATCTGTCATCATCAATCATCAATCTTCTATCTTCTATCTTGACTTGCAAGAACCGAATAAAAAAAATAGTCAGTTTTTAATATTTTTTTCAAACATGGTCTTAATAGCCCATTTTTCGATATTCTTATAACCTAAGTCTCTAATAACCTAGGAGAGATTTTAAATAGTTAACTAATTGCTATTTATTAGTTTTGACATACCTGTGAAAAAAACATATCAATGTAAATTTGTTATTTATTATACAATACAATAAATCATTTCAGATTTTAAATTGAAACTTATTGGTAAGTACAAAAGTTATGTACTTACAAAAAACTGTGATTTTGGTCTAAAATTGCCAAAGTTTGACGCCGTTATCTCAAGAACTATTAATATTTAAGTAAATATAATAAGCTAATTTTCTTAAAACCGTTGAGGTTAATGTAATAAGCCATAAAAAATACACTAAAATTGAGAGATACGGATCGAAGGTCATTGGGACCAGGAACGGCCTTAAGTTTGAAGAATGCAGCACAGTGCTAAACTAATATTGACGCTGATCTATTTCAAGAATTATACCTTTTATAACACCTACCTAGTTTAGCATATTTGTTATAAAAATAAGTCGGTAGATGCTTTCCCAAAGACGCGTATTGACTTGAGGATGAATCTGTTCAAAACGTGTATTTAATGATGTACCTAATTCCGATATGCCCGTATTACGTACATACAGGGTACAGAAGCGTTAAATTACAGTTAGGTACAAACAGGTACAAAAGCGTTGGTGGTCCAGCGGTAAGAGCGTGCAACTTTCAATCCGAATGTCAATAAGTTTTTCGGAAATGTATGTACGAAATATCATTTGATATTTACTTCATAATATTTAGCTTTTCAGTGAAGGAAAACATCGTGAGGAAACCGAAGTAATCCCTAGTTTACCCTCTGGGTTGGCAGGTCAGATGGCTGTCACTTTTGTTAAACTAGCGCCTACGCCAAATCATAGGATTAGTTGCCAAAGCGGACGCCAGGAAAGCAGCAGAAAAACTATAGTAAGAAGAAGAGGTGCATACCTACAGGGTGTTTCATGAGACGTGAGCAGGACTAGCCCTACATAACTAATGAGTAAATGTTAATGGATCGTTTACCTTTTATCGTTTAACATTTATCGTTTAGCGTTTACCTTACATCAGATTTATGTGAAACAAAGTGCCACCATCGAATCAAATAAATAGGTAAACTCATACTTGATATGAGGTCGTGGCATGTGAGGCTCAAAATGACTTTATATCAAGTCAATGGCGGCGAAAAGGTTAACTATGAAGAAATTAATTTATCACATTTTTTGTTTCTTTTAGCCTCAGGAATACGCTGTTAAAATCTCTCGCAATGTGTATATAACCGGCAATCATAATTTAAACTCTCGATACGCTAACGCGATCGAGAAGTAAGTGTCAAATTCAACAAGTAGACATTTATACTAGGCCTTCAGAGTGATTCATGAGACGTCACACAAACATACATACATAAACTGACGCTTGTATTCCCAAAAGGGATAGGTAGAGCACACTAAACTGCTCAGTTTAAGTGCCATTTTTAGCATTGAAGGGGTTTATAGATAACGAAATGAATGTACCTTAGTAGAAATTTTTATTTATCTTGTCGGACGTCAAATCTTATGTTAGATCTTTTATTTCTAAATATTGTTGATGCTTACGAATTATTATTTGTCAACAATAGATTTAGATCTTTACATTTTTCGTTGACAAACTAAACCTATGTTGTTGTAAATTTGCTTCCTGATAAATCGTATCAGTAGTTCAGTACCTATTTATCAGTGGCCAATCACTGTGTGAATTAAAAAAAGGGAAAAACATTAAAAAATTAAATTAAATGCATGGTAATACTTATAATGTAAGTAATTTATAATAAATTTAATACATATAATACATTCACATAACTGGGACACATTATTGTTTGTACCTCAGACTCTGTATAGTAAAATACATAACTTTAAATTCTTCCTAATATAAGAGCCTCATAGGGCCCCGGATTCAATCATATCTCGAAGCTTGTACTTCTGAATTTTGCCTGACGCTGTTTTCGGAAATTCTTCTGTGACTTTCAAGAGCCTAGGAATCTTGAATTTTGCTAGTTTTCCCGAGCAGTACCGGGTCACCTCCTCAGGAGAAACCGAGGAGCCGTCTCGTAGTCGCAATACCGCGCACAACTCCTCTCCAAGTCTCTCATCTGATACTCCTACCACCTGTTGAAATGATTTATAAAAATATACACTGCTAATATTAGGTACCTACTTATTTGTCAACGGATTTGGAGCGAACGTACCCGAAAAAATGTACCTATTAGAAAGGATTTCTTTTTGCGAGTAAAATTGTATATCTACTATTACTTGTATTCGCTTAATTTTGTAGCAACAGAGCTATGCAGCCAGCCAGCACACACTCGTGTTATCAAAGCAAATATGAAGGAGATAAATACAATTGTCCCAGCCCTGCTCACCGGGGACCTAGGTCACTTTTTCTGTAGTATATGATATCTCTTTCAATTTATAATTTATGAAATAAATACAATTTATTTTCGTTTGACGGTGATAAATCAAAATCCGTTGAATAGTAGGTATACCTACTAAATATTGTAAAATACATTTACTGGAATATCATTGCCTGAATAATAGAGTGTCTATCGGACGTTAGGGTAAGTAACACGCTTTAAAATACGATCAGTATTTGCCAAAGGTTAATAGTAAATCTAATTGCATATCAGACCGAAAATTCGATTTTTTTTGCTGTGCCAATGAGTATTTCAATAAGGATTTTTTGTTGTGGAGTTAAATACTAGGGGTTAAAGAACAAACCTGGCTCTCAACGATGTCGGGGTGTGTATTGAGCAGGTCCTCGATCTCCTTCGGCGCGATGTTCTCCCCGCCGCGTACTATGATGTCCTTCAGCCGACCCACTATCCTCCCGTAGCCATCTTTGCTCAGAATAAACTTGTCCCTGTATTGGTGCAAATTAATGTATTTTGTGTAACCCTCCATACTTATTTTAATCCAATTGAGTAGCTTCGCCTTACAAATACAGCATAAATATTATGTTTTGATTTATAATGTCCCAAGGCTTTACCCTCCTTAGAAAACAAGTTAGTAGTTTAGTAGACCTCAAAGTGCGCTAGTGCCACCGATATTAATAGTACATTACTGCAGACGCCGGGAAAGAAGGGCTTAACGGGTGAGTATGTATATACACGAGCCGAGCGTTAGCGAGGCCGGGTAACCATACGAAGCCGTTAAAGCCCTTTTCACGGCAAGGCATGTATAGTGCTTTTCTCAAACATGCAATGAAATAAATAAAAAAATCTCCAAAAATATGATAGTTTTATTTCTAGAAAAACTAAAAGTTGACTTGACGAATTAATATATCTAACACAAATATTGCTATTTAGTTCGTGGTGATTCCAACATGAATTTAGTCTATAACGATAAAACAGATGATCCATAAATATTTCATGATGTATAAATATGTCGCAATGTAAAATATACCAAACACGAACAGCACTTGTTATTCTGTGACAATGAAAATTATTACTTCTTTACAAATTCTTGTAATTCCTACTTATCCTTAGATAGACAGACACAGTTCTCACTTAAACAACAAACCCATTTAACTGTTATCGTAATATTAACTAAACACGCATGCATTTTGGGTAGCCATATGCCTTCCGACATCTCGTTTGTCATTTGCGCCATCAATAGAGCCCATTCAATTTTACTTTCGCATTTCGCACTTAATTCTGGTGGGGCTCAATGAATAGTCATTTCTGCTTCAAAACTCGACGACAACATTATTATAATAAATAACAATGAACAATAAAACCATTGAAATAGAATAAAAGAATCAAAGTTATTTAACTTAACCTCCAAAATTATTAAAAAACTACATAGGCGTTTTTTACACGCGGTTTGAGTAGACGCTTTTACGTTTAAATTTATTTTAATATTTGGAATGTACCTATATTTGTGTGAGTAAATTTGCAATAACGTGTTGATACTTATGTTCATGTCGATGTCCATTTTATATAAATAAAACTTCAAAATATCATTACTTATTTTTATGTTTAATAGACACTGTGGCAGAATGTTATCATGAAACAAAACGGCACGGTTTGAGTAGACACTTTTACCGCTAATGTTTAAATTTATAATGTGTTATCTGTTATGTTCATGTCCATATTGATTAAGTATCGACTTAATATATTCGAATATATAATTTATTGTTTTTTTTAATAGGCGTACTGGCATAACTGGCAGAATGTCAACATGAAAATGTCGTAATGAAACTGTTATAATGGCTAAAAACCATGTTGCTGTGTCACACATTTATGTAGAATAAAATTAAAAAAAATTTACTTCCCGGCCTAGGCCTTCAATTTTGTATGAAATTTCATTACGTGTCTCTCCAGTTGCCCCGCCTGAAACGTGGTACTTTGAAGCCTATTATAACGAACGTTATAACAACATTTCATTGCATGTTTGAGAAATAGTAGATTACATACCAAGGCCGTTTTAGTGGGAAATGCCTCGGATCCCATGTAATTGTCGGCCGAGGCGAAGCCGAGGACGACTAACATGTGATCCGAGGCTTTCCCATCTAACGGCCGAGGTTTGTATACTATTTTTCTGTCCGACGACGCCGGCAGGCGGCAATTTAGTTTTGCGTAAAGTGGCGCTTACCGGCCGGAGGACTGAAAAATATATTATTTTATCTGAAAGTACATGGTTCCAGATTGGTCCATTTTATTGAACATTTATTTCTGATGTTGGGATCCATGAGGAACTGAGGGAACTTCTCAAATTTGAAAGGGACATGCATGATTGGGTGTTTTCGACACTCGAGCATTTCTTTACGAAAACCATCAATTTGTGGAGTAAACCTGATGAGACCAGGAATGGCAAAGTGGAACTGCTTGGTAATTCTCAGCTCTATCATCCGATTTGAAACATTCATATTTTGTTTGTAAGGAAATAACTTCAAGGTAGTTCCATTTGACTATAATTCTATTCTGATGGTGGAATACATGGAGAATTGAGAAAACTCCTTAAATTATAACAGCACATGCAATGTTATTTGAGGGTTATTATAATTAGTTGGGGCATTTTCTTACTGAAGCCATAATTTTGCTGCAGTGGACCTGATGTTGAAGACCAGGGATGGCATATTGAAACTGGTCGATAATTTCTAGCTATGTCATACAATTCGAGACATTGTTGTTTTGTTTGTGACATTGGAGGTCTACAAGGTGATTTTATTTGAGATCTAATGATGGAATCCATTGTGTATGGTAAATTGAATATTGTTGAAGGAAACTGGTTAACTCAAACTAACTCAAAAATTAACATTTACCTGGAAGGCTTAAAAATTTCATCACCAACCGATTTGATGTTGAATTTGACTTTGTCTGCGACAAAGTCAGTTGTTAAGATTATTGTGAATAACAAAAAACATGTCAGAAATTATAAAAGACTGATTATTGATCAAGATCAAAATCAAAAACACGTAACAATTCCAAATTACACCGTAATGTGACAATTTCCTTTCCCTAAATCCTGCCTGATATTCTCCGGCTCCCCCCAGTTACAAATCATGGTGTTGCCAGCCGTCTTCCTCTAAAGCCTATCTGGACTTTTCCAGCTCCTTCTATTAGTCCATCACGGTGTTGTACCTTTCGCTATCAGCTCCCCGGAACTGGCGAATGGAGATCGTGTAACAATTTTAAAATGTTGTTACCCTGTGTGCAGCCAGCCGTCTTCCCCTAAAGTCTGTCTGGTCTTCTCCGGCTCCCCCCAGTAGCCCATCATGGTGCTGTACCCCCTCACCAGCAGCTCTCCGGAACTGCCGAATGGAACCGCTCTCCCTTGTTCGTCAACTATCTTCGGGAAAGAGAACTTATTCTGATAGACGCCAAGGCATTTTTACACATTTCATACAATAATAAATATTTTGAAAGATATCTAAAATTCATTTATTTTAATTATAAATAAAATTTAATCCCTAAATCGAAATTTTTTCAATAGTTTAAGTTATAACAGTCTTACGAGTAAGCAAGGAGGGCTTATATTCGTTTTTTTTTGTATAGTTGTTTTAATAGTTGACATTCTCCTTTGCAAATTCTTGAAATCCCACTCGTATAAATAGAGTGAACAAACAGTACTAACCTGCATATTCAAACTTATGTTAAGTACCTAATCTAAAATGAATGGGCTGTTTTATATCCGGGGGTGATGACATACCTTAGTTTCAACGTGGTCTTGTATGTACCCGACTGTTCCGGCAACCAACTCGGTGCTGTCCGAAGGCAGCGACTGGAACACAGCTGCTGTCGTCTCAGTCATGCCGAATAAGCTCTGTAATGGAAAGAGATAGGTATTTAGATTTCTATATAATCAGAACACAATTTTATTCTTATACTTCCCATTATGAATATTGTTTGATGCTGTATGACTTATGCAGCATTTGAGTAGGGTGTTGCTAGTATCTTTTTTCACTGGAGACATCTGGTTCTAGTATCTTGGGGGTGCTTGATGTTCCCGTATTATCAGATGCACGGCGCGCCTACGTTCGAAGACTCGCCTCAGTATGTTGATGGCGTCCTCTTAAAAGGGACCACACGAAAAGCGTTTAAGTATAGCATAACATACCGAAACATTGTGAACGTTGAGATATTGCTTGATGTCCCGTATGAGCTGTGGACTGCACGGCGCGCCTCCGTTCAGGGCTACGCGTAACTTAGGACTCTCGCCCCTCTTCCTCACCAGGGACACTAGGTCCACGAACATCGTCGGAGTACCATTTATCACGGTACATCTATAAAAAAGAAACAATATAAACTATAATAATTTTTAAGAAAAAAAAACCGACTTCATTTGGTTCCCGGTAAGTGAAATTTTGAATTTGTTTGAGTTAGCCAGTTTACTTCACAAATATCCAATACACCGCACGTGTACGATCGAAAATTGAGGAGCTTTCTTAATGTCCCAGGGCTTCCATCATTACATGTGAAGTATAATCAAACGGAACTCCCTTGTAGACCTTTAAAACAAACAAAATAACAATGTGTTAAATTGGATGACAGACTGTAAATTATCGAGCTGTTTTATTATGCCATCCCTGATTATCAACATCAGGTCCACTCCAGCAAAATGATGGCCACAGTAAGAAAATGCGTAAGCTAATTATGAACACCCTCTAATCACAATGAACGTGCCGTTCAAATTTGAGGAGTTCTCTGAATTCTTCAAGAACCCCATCATCAGAATAGAAATCAAATCAAAAACATGAATGTCACAACTAGGATAATAAGTAGAGCTAGGTTTATCGACCAGTTCCACTTTGCCATCCCTGGTCTTCATCATCAGGTCCACTTCATCAAAATGTTGGCTCCCCCAAAACAATGTTTTAGTTACTTAAGGAAACCCTCAAATCAGAATGCATGTGCCGTTAAAATTTGAGGAGTTCTCTCAATCCCTCACGAATTCCATCATCAAAATAGAACTATAATCAAATAGGACTATCTTGAAGGTATTTCCTTACAAAGAAAAGATGAATGTCTCAAATCGGATGATAGAGCTGGAAATTACCAAGCAGTTCCACTTTGCCATCCCTGGTCTTCATCATCAGGTTCACTCCACCAAATTGAAGATTTTCGTAAAGAAATGCTCGAGTGTCTTAAGAAACTACCCAAATCATCATGCATGTGCCTTTCAAATTTGAGGAGTTCCCTCAGTTCCTCATGGATCCCATCATCAGAAATTGATTTTGAAAGAAACGGAACAAATCTGGAACCATCTATTTTCAGAAAAATCTCAATAGTCTATACACCCTCGCGGGTGCTGCCTCTGCGTCCGTCCTATGACTCGGGCAGATGCAAAATCCGCTCGGTGTACCCCTTACATTTCATTAAATTGTCGAAAGGGCCTCTGCGTGTTGGCTTCGGCTCCGCGTACGCCTCCCAAAGGTCCGGAACACCATTGTTCCGTGATGGGAAAGACATACAAATAATAATAACATCTGTCATGAGATTGTACATCCCACGGAAATGTGGAGGTCGCGGCTTTTTAAACGCCAAAAACCTTCACAACCGTGAGGTGTACAATCTTAGGAATTATTTCCTTAACAATGAGTGTGGGATGCATCGTGATGTGGTGGCAGTAGACAAGAATCTCACACCGCTCTCCTTGGCAAAAGAGAATTGGCGCAAACCTGTGGTACTAAGCACCGAGGACCGCAAGACGGTATGGAAGAGCAAAGAGCTACACGGGCGGTTCTACAAGGTCCTCACGGGCCCTGATGTAGATCTGCCCGCATCGGTGAACTGGTTACGATTCGGGGACCTTTTCGGAGAAACCGAAGGTTTTGTCTGTGCAATTGCCGACGAAGTTATCATGACGAATAACTACCGGAAATATATCCTGAAGGACGGTACGGTCGACATTTGTCGGGCATGCCGCCGTCCCGGAGAGTCACTCAGGCATATTATTTCCGGTTGTTCTCATCTTGCTAACGGCGAGTACTTGCACAGACATAATCTCGTAGCCAGGATTATTCACCAGCAACTTGCTCTTAAATACGGTCTTGTGGACCACGAAGTGCCGTACTACAAGTACGCACCTGCGCCAGTTCTTGAAAATGGTCGTGCCACGCTCTATTGGGATCGATCTATCATCACGGACAGGACTATTGTAGCCAATAAGCCTGACATCGTGCTGGTTGATCGATCGCAGCGTCGGGCCGTGCTCGTCGACGTCACCATCCCCCATGACGAGAATCTCGTGAAGGCCGAGAAGGACAAGTCCAGTAAGTACCTAGACTTGGCTCATGAAATAACCGCCATGTGGGATGTTGACTCGACGATCATTGTCCCGATAGTCGTTTCAGCGAACGGTCTCATAGCGAAGAGTCTCGAGCAACATCTTGAGAGACTCTCGCTAGGTGGATGGATCAAGGGTCAGATGCAGAAGGCGGTAATCCTGGACACGGCGCGTATAGTCCGGCGGTTCCTCTCTCTGCGGCCCTAACCATCGGCAGCCTGAAGGCCTACCACGAACCACGAACGAAGTTTCACCTCTCTGTCGTACTTGAGTGAGAAATCTCAAGTGAGCATACTTTCGTTCGCGGTTCGTGGTAGGCGCTCTGGGCCCTGCTCCGTTGCCGGCGGCACTCTAGGTTAGGTTTTTTATAATGTGTTTATGTTTTATGTTATTTTTTTTTTGTATGTTGTTTTATATTTTACTTTTATAGACATATTGTAAAAACCTAACTTAGGAATGAAAAGAAATAAAGGGAAGAATAATAATAATAATAAAAATTAAAATTCAGACGAATTGAGAACCTCCTCCTTTAGAAATATTGAAGTCGGTTGAAAAGAACTCGCGCAGTATATTGAAGAAAAGATAAAAAACCCGGCCAAGAGCATGTCGGGCCATGCTCTGTGTAGGGTTCCGTAGTTTACCGTCCGTCACAATAGGCAGCGGTATAAAGTGTTTTGATAGATACCATGCTCAATATGATTATATTAATTAACAACTCCGGAAAAATCTTAACAGCGCGAAGTAGATTACGGCACAGCGCCATCTCTCAGGAAATTGGGTTACTAATTTATACAAACTAGACGGGTTATGTACCTATGTTGGGTGTCGCGGGTAACTTTTGATCGCGTGAATCGATTTGAATCGTTCTTTTTTTATTACAAGGAAGATACGTGTGGGATGATAAATTAAGTACTCAAGATAAATTTTTTTTTTGCATGTACTGTTAAATTAAAAACTTAATTCCGAAACTATTTTGTACAATTTTTCAAAAACCGTTCAACCAATCAAGTTCAAAATAATTTTCAATAAAGTAATGTCAAGGAATCACCTAGCAAATTTGCCTTTAAAAGGTCTGTCCGTGCTTTTATTGCTAGCAGATTGAAAGTTTAGAGTTTATTTTCGATGAATCTCGTATTTATCTATATGTATGTATGTATGTATTTATGTATCTATATATACCTAAATGTATTTATGTTTATATAATGTATTTACTGTATATGTAATTAATATTTATAGATTGACTTGTTCTTACTATTTCGGTTTTGACTATTACTAGCACCGCCCACAAATTTTCTGTTTTGCCTTAAGGTTGACTGGTAGAGAATGCCTTCTGGCATTAAGTCCGCCTTTTGTACGTTAAGGTTTCTTTTGTGCAATAAAGGTTAAATAAATAAATAAAAGTATTTTTTATGTTCTACTTATGTAATTTTTTTCATATTTTTTGAACGCATAGTTCAAAAGTTAGAGGGGGGACACATTTTTTTAAACTTTTGCAGCGATTATATCCCAAAATATTAACTTTATCAAAAACTGATTTCAGAAAACCATCATTATTTTTCAAATACCTATCCAATGATATGTCACACTACGAAAAAAAAAATAACCCCCACTGAACCTTAAAAAAAATTATAACCACTTTTTATTTTACCACTTTGTTGGCGTGACCGATATACTTATTCATACAAAATTATAGCTTTGTAGTACTTACAGTCACTGAGATAATCCGCGGATGGACGGACAGACAGACAGACTTGGCGAAAATTCCGACAATTTTGTTTTTTTGGAGTCGGTTAAAAATACAGTAGAACGACTTTTCGTCTTTTCGTCTTTTAGAGGTTTCGACTGACAGAGGTTATTATAATAGGTGTTTGTTCGTCTTATAGAGGTTTCGAGTTACAGAGGTAAACCTAATCAAAACTTCGTGTTATAGAGGTAATTATACAAACGCGCAAAGTACAGCCTTATAATTTCCGGAAAACGTTATTTTATCAAGGTGCCTTTAATATTTGATTATAATAGAATATCTCGTCTACAAATACCCACTTCTCAGCCAGCAGAGCATTCACATTAGCTTGAACGTTGTAGCTGGGTGCCGCCAGCACCAGCGATGTTCCATGGCGAAGTGCAGAGGCCACCGTGATGACCGAACCCAACGCGTGGAATAATGGTGACTGAAATAAATTGACATCAAAGAAAAGTTGCGCTAAACTTGATAGCATGTGTACATTTATTAGTAGGCGTAGGAAACCTCTAAGGTATATGTAGTTATGTTTTATCATTTCAACAGCTGCACACAGTGTGTAAAGTTACGCCAATACGGGTCATTTAGTGATGTCACGTTACAAATGGCTTCCTATCCAGTGATTCTCCTTAAAGTAACTCCACTGCTGTTTTCAACGAAATGCACGTTGACTTCTATAAAGAGCACGGGTAAACAAACACACTTGTTCAATAATTATAAGGAGACAGTACATCTATTGGGTGCTCAGAGCATAGACAACTGTATTGCCGGTAATTTTCTATACAAAATATTAAGCTCATTTTTGCGGGATAGGGCACCTCGCCATTGTTCGTCTTTATTTTCGTACATTATATTCCTACGTATATACTAATACGTGGGTCACTAGGAAAGAAATGAGATGCTTGAAACCTGGACATGGTATGGTCCTGTATTAAGTTTTTTAAAAGCTTAAGTTTTTTCCTTAGAAGTAGAACACTCGTAGACAGATTTGTTTAATTATAAAAATAAGAATTTTACAGCCATTTGAGATCACCGAGTCGCATGTTTTTTTGAGACATGGTGGGCCTGAAATGAGCACATTTTCATGCTATTTTATTTTACGACTTTTAATATTTTAAACCAAAAAAAATCGCATTCAATGATTATAGTCGACAAAAAGGGAATCTCTTTCCTCTAGTTTAGTGATGTTTCGACGATTTTGTGCCTTCAAAAGGTGTATAACTGTATAAGTAATCTTGATTAGAGCCATAGTAGCGGCTAATCGCTAAAAGCAGTAGTTACGAAATTGTGTGCCGGCGAAAATATTTGTGCAAGAAGACCTAGGAATCTCATATGTGAATATAGAGAACGTCCTGGAGATTGTATCGCCAGGCAATTCATATTAGTTTTCATTGCCACCTCGGGAGTGAGGAAGCCTTTTTATCCTGGAGTTTCACATTTTCATACAACATTTTTTTCGCGAGTCAATTCCCATGTTAGAAAAATAACATCATATTTTTTATATTTACAAAATTTAAGAAAACTTGATAATGGTGTTTAATTTATACTTCAAAACGCTGTTGAAAAACATATAATAAGGGTAGGCACCCTTGTAGAAAAACATATAATAAGGGTGCCTTCAATGGATTGATTTCGAGCATCTCAAAACTTTCCTAGTGACCTAGGCAGGCATGTCAGATAAGCGCCCGTTCATACAATGTTTGCACAGTTGTGCGAGTTTTTTGGCAGAGAGGAAATGGTATTTAAAGACGCCTCAAGTTGTCTATGCTGCAAGTTTGGGTGTCATATTATTTGTTGCAAATATACCAAGTACCATAACTAGCTACCATACCTGAACACATGTAATTTCATGGCCTTCGTGCAGGTTTTGACGTTTACCCATAAAGTAAGCATTATTCACTACTCCGAAATGCGAGTCCAATGCGGCTTTTGGATCACCTATTAACAAAATAAAATGTTATTTTCCGTGCGTACAGTCAAAGTCTACAGTTACAGTTCCATTTAAGGGTCAAAAATATGTGTACGTGACGTTATTGATCCTACTAATATTATAAACGCGAAAGTTTGTGAGTATGGATGTTTGTTACTCTTTCACGTAAAAACTACTGAATGAATTTTAATGAAACTTTACAATAATATAGCTTATACATCAGAATAACACATATATTGCGCAGACGAAGTCGCGGGGACCAGCTAGTATGGAATATAGCCGTGTAACACAGATATTTCAGTCTCTCTATATATAGTTACTAAAAACTAAGGCCCTGCAAGTATATGCAAAGTGTGTAGTGGGGGGTGGTGGAAATAGAACAACAACACACATTATGAGTTAAACTCAAAAAGTACGTTTTCATCACACTTGCTCGGTAATGGCGTTATAACGCGCAGGCGTATAGAGCGGTTAGAGCCGATTTAGTCCCCTCGGGAGTTATGGATTTTAGTACAATATAACTTCCGAGGGAGTTATGAGTTTAGTTTTAAAATATCGTACATCATTTGAATTCAGACTAAGGAAGTTTTGCATTAGCTAAGGCTTATTTCAAATCTTCAAACTTGGCTATAAACCAACTTTACTGTGTATAAACTTCAACGGAATATTTATCTGCATTATATTTAATATATTACTATTACTTCACAGATTATTTCAATTATTCCAAGATATTTCGTTTTGAATATCGGTACAATCTGGGAGCATGACTTAGCAAGTTCGAAAACTAAACGTAGTTCTTAGTAATTATCTGTGGAATGTAAAAAACTTGACAAGGTCATTTGTTTTATTGTCGGTCGTCCATCGTTGATTTTTAAAGGCTTCCAAGTGTGTTTAATTGTTTATTTATAAATATTCAGGAAAAAACATGTCATTTAACAATAGCAATTGTAATATTACATTCAACTTAAATAAATAGATTAATTTGTATATTTCTTTTTTCCCTTACAAGTGTGATGAAAAACATTGTATGCATCACGGTCGGTAAGAGGATTACAAACTCGAGTCATTAAAACCCCTACGCCTGCTGCGTCGGGCTTCTAACAGACTCTCGTTAGTAATCGTGTACTTACCTCCCTAGATGCACAATGTACTATAACATTGAGAGGACAACATAATCATATTACTTAACAGCTGTCAACTATCAGGTAACAAATGTGCCCTCTTACCTCCAAGGCGTTGCCATAAGCGGGCCATATACATTGGGGCAATCCGTCGGTTCTCCATAGTGGGTAAGTTCGCCGGGCATCCGCCAGACAAAATTCCCATACATTGATTGGCAGATCTGGCGGATATTGGCAGACGTATATATGACCGGCAATAGGCAAGGCCGAACGAATATTTTATCAATCATTAACAAAGTTACCAGTGGTTCCAGATGTGAAATGGATGATAGCGCCATCGTCTGGGTCAACTAGATTGCCATATTGCGAAGCATCCTGCTTGCTTGTCACCAGAGAGTCATAACTGAATGTTCCACTGTAACGTAAAGTTCAAATTAAACACGAGTACATAAACAAAATTGACATTTACAAAATGTTCGCATTACTTTGGTTAGACAGGTATTAAAAATAATGAAACGAAGAAATGGTACTCGTACTTACGGCAATGCATTTTTATCACACGTGACGATGGTCTTCAAACTAGGGAATTCTCTGGACTCTATTGATCCCGCTTTATGTCGGTGTACCTCTGGTATAAGCTGTTCTAACGTCTTGTAGTAGTTGGCCTTCTCTATGGTATCACCTATAATTATTGCTTTCAGCTCTGTTTTTTTAATACAGTATGTTAATTCTGGCTTCTCGTATACTGGATTTAAAGCTACCTGGAATAACATATATATAGCATGCATATATATAGCATATATATATATAACATGGATATAACATTTACCTATAATATGGTACCTCATAATTTTTCTCGGTGCAGACAATTTAAGGACTTTATTCGGCGTAAAGCCTTTGATATAATATTGCACTGAGCTTAAACTTAATTGCGCTAATGAATAAGATGTTGTATAATTATATCGTAACTAAACTGTCAGACGTTTAACAAAGTTAAACGTCTGACAATTTACGGTAACTTTTACTCAGTACGGTAACTTTGGACTAGAGTCAACCAAACATACCGTACTGAGTAAAACAGCGCCATGAAATCTTAAATAATATTTAAAATCCATGAAATCTTGCCGTCAATATAGTAGGTACTATAGCGTTCAGAATTGCATGGGCAATTTATGAATGAATTCATTCATAAACTGCCCATGCAATTCTGAACGCGTGTGTAGGTACATTGTGTATTACACACTTGGTCTTAATTTCTTGTTTACCGCTCTTAATAGACAATGTACTATTTCCAACCGACTTCATCATTTCAAAAGGCGTTTCAGTTCTCAATTCGTGCGTTTTTTATGTTTATTACCTCAGAACTCCGTTATTACTGAACCGATTAAAAAAAATCTTTTTTTACCTAAGAGATGGTTTCAAATTGGTCCTACTTTTTTCAAAATCTAATATATCTGATGATAGCATTCATGAGAAATTGAGGGAAATTCTCAAATTTGAAACGCACGTTCATAGTGATTTGGGTGTTTTCTTACTAAACTTAAGGATTTCTTTACGAAAACCATCAATTTGGTGAAGAAGATCTGATGATGAAGACCAGAGGTGACATAGTGGAATCACTCGATAATTTCCAGCTCTATCATTCGATTTGAGATATTCTTATTTTGTTCGTAAGGAGGTACCTCCAAGATAGTTCCATTTGATTTTACTTCAGATCTAATGATGGAATCCATAGGACATTAAGAAAACTCCACAATTTTCAAAGGTTACAATATTTTTGAAGTAAACTAGTTAACTCGTACTAACTAAAACTTTAACTTTTATCGGGAAGGCCAATTGAAGTTGTTTTTTTCTTTCAAAAATTTTACTATGTAGCTTCTATCTCTTATAAAACCAATAACTCTTTAGTACGGGATTTAATCGATTCGAAAGACCTGTCCAACCGGAATATTGATTCAGATCACCGACCCAGTGATCCACCGCCACTCTGTGTGATTTTAAAGCATAGCCTATCAAAGCTGTCGTCAAAAAATCCAGTTACCACTTACAGAAATGAGGCCGACCCTCGCCGCGGCGACCAGCGCCACGATCCAAGCAGCGTTGTTGTGCGACCATATGCCAACTCGGTCGCCCTTCTCCAGCCCTCGAGATCTTAGGGCACAGCCCAGTGCATCTGCCTAAAGATATAACAATGAATAAATTAAGACAATATAGGGAAAGACTGTAACGAGGTACAAAAAAGTAATTCGGACACATTTATTATTTGACTGCGCACAACTAACCACTCGGCTGAGATCGCGGTGGGCGCCGTCCCCTACGGTCGTATACTTGTGGAGATCATAGCATGTGGAAGTTATGGATATATCATTAGACGGGCTACAGAACGACTCCTTAGTGAGGGTACGATTTTCATATACAGAGTGTACAGCCACGCGGTCAGGATACCGTTGGGCGCTAGCCTCCACCGCTTAACCTATGGTCGCATGGGTATGAGAGGACTCGTAGCCGGGATTGTGGAAATATTATTTGAAAGACTGACAAATGATAAATATCTTTTTTTTAATTTAGGCACATTACAATGCACTTATGAACGTCAAAAAAAGTTCTAACCCTACACCACAGCCCGAAAAGATTATTATCGACTGCGGTACGACTTCTCTGTTGGTGGACTTACTTCAGCCAGCAACTGCTCATAGGTGAGAGTGCGGTTTTCGTATACGGAGCGCACAGCTACCCGGCCAGGATAGCGGTGGACGCTGGCCTCCACCGCCTGGCCTATGGTCGCAAACGTGAGAGGCTCGGAGCCAGGGTTGTGGAGATAACTGGCGTTGGTGAGTGTACGACTGGCTAGTCTGAAATTAGTACAGATTTTCGATTTAGTCTTCTGATAAAACCATAGACAGGCACAGGCCACTGCCGGTCTCCATCATCAAATCATATCCATTATGATGACATAATATTGCATTGTCACGCAATACGAGTATATATATATGCGTACAAATCAGAAAAATCTGAAAAATGTCGCCTGAAGCATACCGTGTGGGCCCCTTCTCTTCAAACCTAACAATTTTAGTACAACAACTTTCAAATATTATCTTCTCTGTAGGTTTTCACTTTTTCATACAAACTAAATAGTATTTTTAGCCTAATTGACGTCTCTTGTCATAGAACAAGAATTACAAAATTCGTCGTACATTTCGTCTTCAAAAAAACTTCAAAGTGTAATAAAAGTCGAAACACACGTTATTTTTAAAAGTCGCTGAACAAACATTGATTAGTTTGGGGAGGACTATTACCTACTATAAAAAAAACAAATTCAAATTCAAATTATTCGTCTGTCTAAATGTAATGTAGTAAATAAACCTTAAGTATAGGTAAATACGAAATTTAATGGTAAAATTTTCACCATTGCATTAAACAGTAAATTTATATGATTAATGTTGACGTAAGGTGCATAATTGTGCAAAATAATCCGATTGAAAGCAATATTAGTTATCAGTAGATAATATTCAAAATCGGATTATTTTATACGAGTACGTATTGATGAATGAAATTGAAACATAGACGAAACCTGGTGTTTCATATCAAAAGGGCAACAAAATATATCCGTGAACATTTATATAACAATAAATACTAAGATTTTCTTCCATAAACAAAATACTCTTACCTGAGACTTTTCCCGAAGACAATATTTGATGGCACGCAAGTTACACGTTTAATCCACATTATTAAATTAAATAATTAACTAGTATTCGTTATCTGGAGCTCACAACACTCCTATCGCCGGTATCGTTTGCCGCGTACTGGCTGGTTCAATGACAACTTCTTTATGTATTATTTACGAGTATACGAAATTATTTCATTCTCATTTTCTTTCAGAGCATCGATAGGTGACATTTCAACAAATTTATTCAATTTATCCATAAACTTAGATGCTTAATATGTATTTAGCTCTACTTACTTTATTTTAAATGTATTTGTTTCAATAATTTTAAGATGTTTAATTTCATACATTTAAGTTTCACTTCAAACACAGACTGATCCTAAGTTGTTTTTGGGGTTCCGTACCTCAAAAGGAAAAAACGGAACCCTTATAGGATCACTTTGTTGTCGGTCCGTTCGTCTGTCCGTCAAGACCCTTTATCTAGCTCGGGAGTGCGTGGAGTTATCGAGTTGAAATTAAAACTATATACTAAAGTTTACGATCCCTTGAAACCGTATTCCGCGTTTTCCGAAATTCACCCCCTAAGGGATAAAAAAGGGGGTTGAAAGTTTGTATGAGATGTGAATTTTTTTTTTAAGTTACAGACTTTAAATTTCGTTTATAGACTCTTTGATACTATAGAACAAAAAAATGTTTAGCGTTTTTTAAAATTCATCCCCTAAGGGATAAAAAAAGGAATTGAAAGTTACTATGAAATCTGAATATTCAAGACCCTTTATCTCGGGAGTGCGTAAAGGTATCGAGTTGAAATTTAAATTATATACTAAAGTTTACGGTCCCTTGAAACTGTATTCCGCTGTTTTCGAAATTCATCCCCTAAGGGATAAGAAAAGGGGTTGAAAGTTTGTATGAGGTGTGAATCATTATTCAAGTTGCAGACTTAAAACTTCATTTATAGACTCTTTGATACTACACAAGAAAAGTATATTTAGCGTTTTTCGAAATTCATCCCCTAAGGAATAAAAAAGGAATTGAAAGTTAGTATGAGATGTGAATATTCAAGACCCTTTATCTCGGGAGTGCGTGAAGGTATCGAGTTGAAATTTAAACTATATACTAAGATCTATGGTCCCTTGAAAGCGTATTCTGCGTTTTCCGAAATTCATCCTCTAAAGGATAAAAAGGGGGTTGAAAGTTTGTATGAGATGTGAATCACTGAATAATGATTGCAGATTTCAAACTTCGTTTATAGACTATGATACTACACAAGAAAAGTATATTTAGCGTTTTTTGAAATTCATCCCCTAAGGGATAAAAAAGAAATAGAAAGTTAGTATGAGATGCGAATATTTTTTTAAGATACAGAGAGACTTAAAACTTCGTTTATAGACTCTTTGATACTATACAAGAAAAGTATATTTAGTGTTTTTCGAAATTCATGCCCTAAGGGATAAAAAAGGGGTTAAAAGTTTGTACCAGGCCCTCGGTGGGCGAGTCTGACTCGCACTTGGCCGGTTTTTTTCAGGTGATGGGCATTTTAGAGTAAATTGATTCTCCTTTACTCCAAAATTTGCTCCACCTATTAAAATCGCTAAATTATTTTAAAACTTAATATACAACAGTTGATAAGTTAAAAAGTAGTTAATAATACCTCACAACTATGTAACACTTGCATAATAAAATAACTCTGTTTTGACACAAATTTATGAGTCGCTTAACTCCAAACTCTATTAAGAAAAGGTAATAAGATAGACATTTGCTGAGAGGAGTGAGAGGGTCGAATGGATTTACCGGAGCTTAAAGTTACAGAGCAATCGTACCCAGTTATTGTCTTTTTAAATGAGATTTTAAAGGTGGAGCAAAATCACCCCTTTGTCCATAATTTTGCTCTCTTCTAATTTTATACCAGTAAAATTACAGTACACTATTCAAGATAAAATATTTTTTTATCCCAATAACGATAATTCGATAGTTAACATATTGTCTGCGTGTGATAGGTACGGATCCGTCCTTCGGAATTTTAAAATTTAATTTTAGGTCACTTTTTGAATGATCAATCTTTGTCAAGAAGCATAAGTAATAAGTACAAGAGGTTAACCACAACCACACATACCTACAATTTTCTTTAATTAACATTCAAAATGAAATGCTCACATAGTGTCAATTAAAAATTACAAGGTACTAAACTAGTTTTCAAAACCAATCTACAATAAGGCTGCATTTCCACCAGCGATGAGCGAAGATGCGTTGCAAAGGATGTGTCTTTCTTAAGAATTAGTAGAATAACTTGTACTGAGCAACGATAGATAAATGGAGTTACCTACTTATAATATTTGTTCTTAACAAAGACATCCCTCGCAACACATCCTAGCTCATCTCCGGTAGAAACGCAGCCTAAGACCAGTACAGTCAAACAATTATAGATAAAATGTCAAAAGTCCCACATTATGAGTATAATAAACACTAAACTAAACACGTTCACTAACTTCCTAAACAGTTTTGGTACCACGTTATATCGCCTTTATCTCACTTACCTATCTCACTTATCTCAAACAAATTGAATATAAGTTCATATCGTATTGATTAAATATTATTTATCATGATAATAAAGTTTGGCGGATTTTCTCGGTTTGTAAAAAAAAGTACATTTCTGATTTTAAACACTTCTCATGAAAAACTTATCAAAAAATACAATCTGCCAATGAAGTAAGTATCTCAAATGCACATTTTTTTGGGAATCCATATGAGAGTTAGAGATGTGGGTGTTACTGACACTCGCGTTATCAAAACGAATCTAATTTATTTACTTTAATAATCCCTGTATACAGATTCGAAAAATAATAGATAACAAAATCCATTCACAATTATCTTTTAAAAAAAAATTACAAAAAGGTTTACGTCCTCTACGGAATTCTAACGATCTTTGTCTTCAACCAACTAGAACCAAAGGCGGCCAAAAAGCATTAGCAATGAAGGTGCAGTTTTACAACAGACTGCCTAGAGAAATCAAAGAGTACGACAATTAGTATGATTACAAACGCAAACTATTGGAGTACATAATACATAAAGTTTGAATCCGGCCCTGGCGAGCATCCTCATGGGAACAAAAGATAACGCATTATAAAACATTGCTGTTGAACCCAAATTGCATGTACTTAGAGTTCAAGATGCAATTCACCTTAAACTGCGAAAGATTAGACTTAGCAACAAAGTTGCAGTTAGCTAGTTATCACTACATAGTATAAAACAAAGTCGCTTCCCGCTGTCTGTATGTATGTATGTATGCTTAAATCTTTAAAACTACGGGGCGGGTCGACAGTTATATATATAATATTTAAGCAACTTCTGTATAACATAGATAATTATATTTGTTTATAGTTACAATCAGCACTAACAGCCATATAGGTATACCTACGGGGAATATATATTCTTATGCTCATGTTTTAAACTAATTAGCGTGTAAATTAAATAGCATTATTTATGTTATTACAACCAAGCCGACAAAGTAGTAAAATAAAAAGTGGGAGAAAAACTTGTAGGGTAACCATAAACGACTAAACGTAGTGGGTTGTTTTTTTTTTAGTCCTAAAGTGCCAGGTATGGATAGGGGTTTGCTAAAAACAGTTTTTGATTAAGTGAATATTTTCGAAAATAACCGCTCCAAGGGATGTCTTTGTTAAGTCCAAATATTATGAAAAAAATATCATGAAAGTAGAGCTTTATGGAGATTTTCCAGGAAAATTATTTTAAACATGGTCATAAAGCCATTTTATATTTTTACAAAAAGCTATTTTTTTTTAGTAAAAGAGTATATATGTGTGTGAGTGTATGTGTCGTAGTGCTGCGTAAATATTTATTTTTGCTAGTTATGAACCCCTTCTAGGTTCGCTAATTGTGACGGACGGTTAAAATACGGTACCCTACAACGAGCGTGTCCCGACATGATCTTGGCCGGTTTTTTTAAATTGATTCATTAATCACATTTACGAGTTTTTTTTAATAGGTAATTATTTACAGAAATTACAATACCAAGATAATTTAAATGCCTTAACTTATTCACTAAACTTAAACTGATAATCCAAGAGTTTTCCTCGGAGAAAGGTAGACAATTTTATTTTATAGAGCAACGAAACCCTTAAGAATCTGTAAGAGTGCCATATTTTCTGTTCATTGATGGATGCCTGACGGAAAGGCCAGCAAAAAGTTGTAAACTCAATTAAATGTGTGCATTATTGTACTAAGTTTTGGTCTCTAAACCCTCTGAACTCATTCTTAGTCAAATACCTAATACTATGCCAGTTAATTTTATTTTAGCATACTATGTCTAAGTAACGAAGCGTCGAAATTAATTGACTAATTTCTAAGAATGAACGCAAATCGATTAGTCTTTATGGCTCCGAAAATATATCTACAAAAATCTAGTGTAGTCTAGTTTTTCGATTAATCTAACCATTTATTTGCTACGGTGCCCCTTAGCATAGCTTGCCTGAGGGCCGACACTTCATACATCAAGCGCAACTTGACATTACTATTACGTGCGCCTATCGTGTTATATTAATCGTATATCATCAACCGTAGCTTCAAATAGGGTAAGGGACATGAAAACCCTTACCTTAATTCATCCTAAACTGCTGCCAAAATACTAGTACTAGTACCTTCATAAATGTCTTATAAAGCGGTTTTCATTTTTTAGGCTAGCTCTCCGTCTATGTCGCCCACTGTACATGCTAAAGAAACATTCAGAAACATGATACAGGGTTGTTGTGTAATAACGTATGAACTTTATGACTTTGAAGCTACGTTTCGATAGAATTGCTATACCCGCGTCGTAAATCGAACATTATTAGTGAATACTTATTCTTCATTGTGACTAAGCCGACTCTGCAGTTGTTGTCGTGTTAATAAATTGTCAACAGAAAATATTTGATAAAAAGTAATGTTATTGAAATAATAATTTGTATGAAAGTGCCATAATTTTTGTAACAATTGATATTAAGCACCTAATTCCTTTTTGAGTGTTAATTATTTTTGCTACATGAAGTATTTCCACAGATAACCTTCAATTATAAAATAATACCTTTATCTTCCTTTTCTTCTTCCTAGCGTTTTCCCGGCTTATGACATGTCACAGGGAGCCTGTGGTCCGCTTTGGCAACGAAACCCAAGATTTGACGTAGTCGCTTGTTTTACGAAAGCGACTGCCATCTGACCTTCCAAAACAGAGGGTAAACTACGGTTTCCTCACGATGTTTTCTTTCACCAAATAGCGATTGGTAAATATAAACTGATATTTCATACATAATTCCGAAAAACTCATTGGTGTGAGCCGGCAGTATTTGAACCCGAGACCTTCGGATTGAAAGTCTCACGTCATACCGTCGGGCCACCAATGCTCTCAAAAAAACAATAAAATACCAATACTCTTTATAGTACACAAACGAGGAAACAAAAACAATATAAATTAAGCACTAAAATATATACATTGTTAGACAACAGGTGGTCTTATCGCTAAGAAGGGCTCTCTTCCAGACAACCTTTGGGTAGATGAGTCAATACACATAAATAACTACAAAAGCACAGGAAAACCGTTAGGAAGAAGAAAAGTAAAATTCTTACAGTTTATTTTTGAAAATTGGATATTACCTATATATTTGTAATATATTGAATGCATATAATAATATCAGGTGCCTTCTTAGGTTGAAATATAAATACATATAATAAAATATTTTGTCTACTTTTGCTACAATTACTCTACAAATCTTACTTACCTTCTTATTGTAAAAATGTTACACCAGACCGCTGGTCAAGCCCTTGTGTTTCTCCGTATCTGATCATCGGCGTGGCAGAATCGAGGCCGGGGCGGCCCCGCCCCTCCCCCCCCCCCACCACCCCCTGGGCGCCGGAAGTAGCGCGTGTAGCGCACGCGACGGCCCCCGCCCGCGCGCCCGCTCTGTGACGAAACATGCAAATTTCCCTCGACCTCTTAAGGCCACGATACAAATCGAAGTAGGTGGAAATGCGTCCGTATTCTTCCCCCAATTTTCCCAAACAAGGTCGAGGATGGACGAGGCCGTCCAACTGGGAAATAAATCGAGCCGATAAGGAGGAAAATTAATTTCAATTATTTCGAGTAGAGGGTGGTCCAAGTTCAAAGTGTTTAGTAACACAGTTGTACACATACCTATGTATAGGGTAGCTATAATACTTTACTATTCCCTAGGTGTCCCAATCTTAAGATTAAGAGTGAGTGAGAAGTTGAGAATACCTACTTAGATATGATATCAAATACATTTTGTCTTATTTTGAAATACGCAGGTACATAGGAAGTTACATTTATCCTTGTCATATCTTCCCCATCACGGAATAATGGTATTCCGGGACTTTGGGAGGCATATGAGGAGCCGAAGCCAACACGCAGACGCCCTTTCGACGGTTTAATGAAACTTAAGGGGTACACCAAGCGGATGCGCGCATCTGCCCAAGTCATGGGACGCACGCACTGGCAGCACCAGCCATTATGGTATATGGACTATTTTGAGTCAATGGAATCTAAAGTATGCTGGACTATTAGGTGAAAGTGGAAAGTGGTGGACTAACTACTGGGTTATGGTGGATGAAATCGGACGCCTGCCTTATAAAATTATCATTGTCATTATTAGTAGTGTACCTATCTGCAGTTCAGTAATCATCAGTGAAAACTTGATGCAATGCCCTGTCATATAGTGGTCCACGATTCCATTTTTCTCATCCACTGGTCCAATTTGAGATATCACGAAAAACTTGAATTAGTACTACCGCGCCGCGACGCGATTTATAAATTTGCATACACTTTTAGCATTTGCATAGACAGTTAAGTAGTTTTCTTCGCAAATGTCTGGATTTCCTCCTTATAGTGTAATCCAGACCTTTACCCTAACCGACCGAGTGAGCGAATCGAGCGAAGCGTCTCTGTTTCCGCTTGGGCAAAAATGCTTTCATGTGTCTGTCCATATGTTCTCCTCTACAGGTCGCATTTGTCAGCCAATTCTTGTGATTTTTTGTAAGCAAATTCGTTAATTACCTATTTTTTTTGGCGATTCTGTTTTTGGCAATTTTCAATATAGCGGGAATTGATACAAAGGTCTTAAGTGCCTTTGGGGGGTATATTTGTCCCAATTATACCACTACCATCTCGCGAGGTCTACACCTCACAGAGTCATTTTTATTTATGTTTTATTGTATTTTTCTGTCTCATGCCTGATATCAGTGGAAGATTATTATAATAAGACACTTTGCAACTCTGATAGGAAACAGTGTTATACTAGGTCATGGAAACTTGGTGTTACAAATAGTCCCCTATGTAAAGGATGTATGGAGACATGATACAACCGCTCATGAATGAGGAATGCAACGGTGTGGCCCAATACAGGACAATACAGCTTGGATCTTCGAAAGATTTCCTCCCTATATAAATTAAAAAGCTATTTAAATAAGGTAAGCGCACCAGTACCTACTCGACACCGATCTAATAGTTGCCATCTTGAATGTTATGTCGCTAGCAATAGTGGTGACAGTATGGTGTCGGCATTAGTGCGTCGAACACTAGTACATTTTCCTTATATGCATTTCATGTGAGTACAGTTATAATATCGACAGTTAATCGGCAATTCACATATCGCCCTTGCAATATAACAGAAAGACGAGTTTAACAGAGAAAAACCCTTCTTTTAACATAATTAAATAACGATGTGTGCGTCCGCGTCTCGACAGCTTTTGGCCGAGTCTACGTGACACGGCACGTTTTTCCACTGTTATAATGTAATCAACCAAATGCAATCTATCGACAACGATATGTACGTAAATTTCTAGATTAGAAAAAGTAATTACTTATTTTTAACGCTCGTCTCAACCAAACACTTCCTTGAAAATACACGTTCAAATCGAATTCATTACATACATAACTATAACATAAAGTCACATCTTGGATGTTAAAGGTAATATTTGTTTTTTATAGCCTTCACAGTTATATTAAATACATGGGCATGCTTTGGTTCTGTGTTTTAATAAAATGTCGTTTTCCGAAGTGCATTGGATAGCTTTAGCCAGACAATATAATAGCACAAGACGAGGAGCGATACCCCGATAACAGAAAAGTAAAAATCGGGCAAATGCATGTGACGTTTTGAGACATCGCCGATTCGAGTTTGTTTGTAAATCCGGTTCGCGCACCTGCCTTCGCCTTTATTTACTCGGATCATGCAAGAAATCGGCTGAGCTACGCAGCCGTGCCGCAGTCATGGCCCGCCCGCCCTGCGCTCAACATAGCCCAGACCGAGCACGGTGATACGTGACGCCACAGTGTAGTGATGACGGAGTGATCGTGATCCTGGCCTGGTTATGAAGTGAGGATGTCTCAAGCGCCAGCTGGCAAGAAAGGTGGAAAGGGTCCACCGAAGAAAAACACAGATGATGATAAATCGGCGGCGACGAAGGTCACGGATGATAAGGATGAGACGTCCTCTGTCAACGGTGATAAGAAGGAGATTAAGGAAAACAATGGAGACGTCCCAAAGCCTCCCAGCGCGGGGGTCAACATGCGGGAGGCGGCAGCGAAGGTGCTGGTGCTGGCCCAGAAGACTGAGTGGTCGGCGGTGGAGAACACCCTCAAGGTGCTGGAGAAGCTGGTGGCGGCCGGGGGAGATGACGCCGTCACCGTGCCCATGGCCGGCATACACGATCCGGTTAGCAATTAACCCACATTCTTCTGACTTACTATTTATATAAAACTGCCTATAAATTGCAGTTTCAACTTACCATTAGAGTATCATTAATTCATTAAGCTCGGGGGCAAATAGCAAATGAAAAGTACTTTATTTCGCTATAGGTAGTTGTTTTAACGAACTATTAGGCGCAATGATGAATAAACCTAAACTTCTACGTTAATATTAAAAATGTTTTATTATATTCTTGCCTGAGTAAGAGGCCTTGGTTTACTACTGTTATATAGTAAGATCTTTAAGATAAAGGACATTCACAAAATACCAAGTATATTACGAGTACGTGTGTCCATTGTATTTGCAAAAAATGCGTATTCAATTTATAAGAATGATTTTCCCTTAGATTGGTTGTTCACGGTTACGTTAGTCTTGTAGTTATGCATTGAATTATGATGCCCAAAGGTGACAAAAACATCTCATTCGTGTTCAGCAGTCATCCAAAGCCTTCATTCAGCAAAGCGCTGGGTTTTGTTTTCATTATTTTACTGCAGAAAAACGGAATAAAACAACCGAGCCGTTAAGTTCTCAGCATAAACTTAGACTCAAACTTTGGCCAACTGTAATTTAGTGCTGATTAAATCTACAAGCAAAAGAGTTTTCCAAGGAAAGTTTTTTTTGCCTTAGTCAAATTTTAATATACCCAAATCAAAAAAATATGTAGGAAGTCAAATATGTGGTCGGGAGGAATCCGAATAATTTTACAAGCTCATTCCTAAGGCCAAAAGTAGCAAAAAAATGTATACAACTAAACTAAATTATGCAAAACAAAAAATTTTTTTTAGTATTTGAGTGCTTATTGTGCAAATTAAAACTAAATTTGATTTGTATCGATGTAAGCAATTCAGCTTTATTTTTGGAAGAGTCTATTTTACGAAAAGTTCCTAGATATTTTGACGTCTGTTCATTAGGTTGTCTAGACTAGACGACAAAGTGGCAAAATCGCTATTAAAAAGTCGTTTTAAAGGTTCTGTACCAAAATGGTAAAAAAGGAACCCTCATGGTGTGACTCTGTCTGTCTGTCACATCGAAATATCTCAAGAACTACGAAAGCTACCAATTTGAATTTTTGAATAGTTATAAAAAAAGTTAACCCAGACACATTTAAAAAAAATTTATGATCCAATATATTTTAAATTAATCTTCTCAAACATGATCGGAAATGTATGCGTTAATGTCACGTGTCAGCAAATTAAACTTTATTTTCCTCATAAACTATTTACCCTTGTTTTAATTTTAAGATTTCCTCACATTGTTTGAGAAAAGCACTATACAAACCTTGCCCGGAAGATCCGCAGGACACGTTTTATCCAAACTCGTCCTACTTCACGGACTCTGCAGTAATGTACTATTCAATCAAAAATACCTGATAAAAGAGGGGGCAATAAATATAAAGTTTAGTTACTGGGCCATGTGGGTACCTATCCTTTGAAGGGCTTGATTCGCTCATTCTAAAAATGGCTTTTAATTTTGTTTACAGTATTAATTTTTTTCACGATATTTTATAAACGAAAATGTAAAAATCCATCCCCCCCCCCCCTTTATCTCCGATATTTACGCAATAATAACGTAAAATTTGGGACAACGTTAACATAATTATAAATATTACAGGCAAAATAAAATACAGACTCTATCTTCATTTTTTTAATAAAAAAACTTTTCTGAACTAAATTTGAAATTTAACCGTTTTAGATCGATTTTTTTACTTATTTATTAAGTACCGTTTTGTGAAATAAACTGATAAAATCGGTTTAGGTACATGATACAAAATTATCAACGAAAAACGAACTCGCATACTACCTCTATGCCATGAAAACAAGTGATGCAATCTATGTATCGTCAGATTGGATCACTCGTTTTCATGGCATAGAGTTTTTCATGGTATGGCATAGCGATTATCAGACATTTTTGTCTCCACATATGGTCAGGAATACGCCTGTGAAATCATACGTTGTATGTACCTATGCTTTTAGCGATATAAGTACCTACAGTTAATAATGAATAGCGAATTGTGACCCCTATTTATAATAAACTGACCTGCTATTAACACTAGTCACACCTGATGGAAAGTGAAGACAGAGTCTAAGATGGAGCTCACCGGCTCAGTAATAGCCTATTCACGTTTGTTTTAAAGAGACCGAGATTGCATTTGTCAAGAAATATATATATATACATATGTTGATAACATTTAGTTTTTTTTTATGAGCAGTTTTGTTGTGTATTTTAAAGAAAATTCGACGATACGGTGACACTAATAAATTTATTTTAAGAGGTAAACTAATAACAATCAATAATCATCAATAACATAACAACAATAAAATGCCTGATATTATTTGTAACGAATGTTGTAAACATGTGCCATAAAATTATATTTTTAATATCATAAAAACAGCATAAGGTGTGAGACAGTCTGTCTGTCACATTAAATATCTAGAGGACGACTACAGCTGCCGATTTGAAATTTGGAATAGTTATAAATAAGGTTATCGCAGACACATTGAGAGAGGATTTATCATATATTTCAATTTATTTCCAATGAAAACTACCCGATAAAAAGGGGGCAAAAATTAAAAGTTTAATTACTAGGCCATGTGGGGTATCATTAAAAGAGCTAGATTTGCACATTCTATTTAACACATAAAGAAAAATGTTTGATTTATAAAAGAAAATGTAAAAAAAAATACCATTCGGAGGGAATTTTCCCCTTTATCTTCGAAGTTTAGGACGGAAAAAATATGTTTTTACACAATGTTAATATTATCATAAATATTATAGAAAAAATATATAACATTTTTTTAATATTATGGAACAATCTTACACAAATCGACCTAGTCCCACGGTAAGCTCAATAAGGCTTATGTTATCGGTACTAGACGACGATATATATAATAGATAGATACACACAAGTATTTAAATACATAGAAAACATCCATAACTCAGAAATAAATAGTCGTGATAAATACACAAATATATGCCCTGACCAGGATTCGAACCCGGGACCTCCTGCTTCGTAGGCAGAGTCAAATACGACTAGGCTAGGAGGCCGTTATACATTGACCTTAATTTCACAGTTTTTTTTTAAATAAAAAGCTTTTCTGAAGTAAATTTGAAATTGAACCAAACCAATTTATTGTTTTTTTTTTCTTTATATTTATATGATATCATGGTGTTAGTACTTTCTTATAAATAAAGTTAAAACATATTTAAAGTTAAACATCTTATTCCGAAATAAGCGCTCAGAAAGTCTGAAAAAGTGTCGTCCCCCCGCCCCCGGCGAAAATAATTCAGGAAAATAGGATATAAGATGAACTTACCACGAACATTTGTTGAACATATTTATTTGGTCAAGTCGTTTTTCAGTTTTTGCCAAAAACCATTTAATTACAAAATAACGTAAAAGGACGTAACTGCCTTGATATTTTGAAGTAGCTTAGCCTTATTTGCCGCACACTGAGAGTTCCGTGCAACCAGTATTTTTAAGTATCTAAAGTCATAAATGGGGGGGAGCATCCTTTGTGCGGAACACTCGGTGGGCGACTCGAACTTGGCCAGTTTTTTTCGGCTGATTGGGTATCCAGTTCTTTTATTCTATATCTGTGGTGCGAACTATATGCACTGCCAGTAATATCAAATCAAAATAATAAAATCATAATAATAAAAATAAAAATTCGCGTAGAATAATTCAGATTTTAAAGTCTTGATTTTTTACGTCTATGATGTAACCGTTCTCTAAATGGCCAAAGCATCGCTTCCCTTGGCGCACCAATAAGTGCGAGCGAGAGAAACTGCTGATGATGATGACTAGCAAGTCATACCAAGTTTAAATTTTACAGTTCGAATCGACAAAGTTTCCGGTCGTGACATTAGTACTCAACGAAGTGGCTTCCGAATGAAAGGCGTAGCTAAGTGCTACGTCGTAGCACACACTCGATTTCTCCCGGCTTCCCTTGCGTGAGCCAATCTAGCACTTTTTTCATAACGACTCAAAAAAAGAGCAGGTCAAATCAGCTCCGGGTTGCCCAAAGAACAATTTGACGCTCCGCCACTGCTCACTAGGTATATTTTGTTTAAATTTTCTTCAATGTGAATGTTTAGTTATCTGCATACATGCAGACCATGTCACCATTCGGAATAGCGCTTTGTATTCTTTTAAAGCAGCGTGTAAAGTTTTCAAATGCACTTGTATATATATAATAATATTGTGTTTAATGAATAATCTGGGTTGTATATGGCTATTATTTAGGCCAAGAAAATAAGATAAATAAAAAACATTTCCAGGAATTAAGTTCCTAGCAAGCTGGATATCGTTTTAATACCTTCATTATGTGCTCAAGACGTGTAAACAGAGTTAGCACAATTTCAGAAGTTGAGCTTGACTTTTGAGGGCCATGTTCCATGTAGGTAACCCACAAATTTTCGCTAATTTTTAAGTTTTTTGTTCAAAAGTGGTACGTTAGACGCAAAAGTTACTCAGAAGTCAGGTATCTTAAACTTTAAATTTGGTTTAGTGGTACAGCCAAAATAAAACAAAGCCGCGTCACACTTTTTCAGACTTTCAGTGCATTTATTTTAAAAATATTCCACTAATCAAATTCTTGTTCAAGAAACCTCAAAGTAATTTTTAAAGACCTATTAGATGATAAGCCACAATTATATGCAATCAATTAAAATTACACTCGATAGCAAAGTTTGTTTACGTCTCGTGTAGGGTTTCTGATTTCTCGGCCCATTTGTATTCTCGAGTTTCGAGAAATCTCGAGCCCAATTTCTCGAGTCTTCTCGAGTCTCGAGTCTTTTTTTTGGAGGATAGTAATTTTAATGTTTTTCGTATACAATCGTAAGTATTCATTGTTAAAATATTGTTACCCTTTTAAAGCAAAACCTCTTAAAATAAACCAACCTATAACGACATCTTTTTATATGTTTTCTTTATATATAACTTTTTCATAACTATGAATTGGCGATGAGGTTTGAATTAAGCATTTTATCCAGTCTTAACCGCTAAAGAGTTAAGACAGTTATCCTTTAAAGCACTCGTTGTCACTGGGCAGAACGTGATCTCCCATTGGATGGGCTAACAAAACGGAGTACCTATTCCACGTGTTCCTTACACATGACATAGCCGATGTCCAGCACAGCCAAAAAACATCGCAGTCTGCCTCCATCGAATTAATATAAGCCATTCAATAAAGTTTGAAAATCCTCTCATTCTCGCCAGGTAAAGCGATACTTCTCTAGGTTCTTAAGCGTAGCTATTCAAATCAAAATGTTCCTAATTTAAATAGTAAGGAAGCTTTCCCGTATCACCAGCTTGGGATCCTGTACATTATTACGATTTAACACGAGGATCAAGTTAAGTACAGGACTGGAAGATTGTTACGTCGGTTGTCTCAGAATAAATAAAATATAAAAGGAAAAAATACGGAATGAGTTTCAGTGAAGCTTCTTTCAGCATCCACAGAATCTTCTGTTAGGTACCTAAATGCTTTTGTAAGATGTTTTTCAGTGGGCTATTTCTGAACTCTGAACATATATCATATTTGTTATAAAAATATATAATATTTTTTAGATATTGCACGTTGTTTGCAGTTTCAGATTCCAATTTCTGATAGAATTATCATCGTCACCGCCGACTTCATCCGAGTCTTGAATAGTTGACATTTCGGGGTAGTTCAACCATAATAAGTATAATTTTTGTTAGAAAAATTGATAAATAGACAGCTGGAAAAGTCGTTTTGATCTAGAACCACGAGTTGAGTATTAAGGTTGTCACGTCCGAAATTAACTTTGATGTTCCGGCCATCAGAAGACTTGCATACTTCATACTTCTTGACTTTCGATAATTTAACATTTAAAACTTTCGCGATTTGAACACATATTTAAACATAATTATTAAACGGGTCTAACGCGAACCATGTGCGACCATGACCAGTGAAACCTGTGTCGAAACGTCGGTAAATAAGGTAAACAAGTTAATTCGCGTTAGACCCGTTTAATAATTATGTTTCGATAATTTTTATCTCATAAAAAATGTAGCTAAAAAGTGTAGCTAGTTGTCATGAATTTCAAAAATCGTGATTAGAAGCCCTTGTCACAGAACCAACATACCCTACTGGGCCTACTGTAATGAAGAAGTATTACTTATAAAAACAAAATAATAAAAGTTCTGTGTTTATTATTCTCAAGTTAATTTTCTTTAAGTCTAGTTGTACGGGGCGAAAAGGCGCGTGCCCGCCGCGCATGACTCGAGAATTCTCGAGTCATGGACATTTTTTTCTCGTCTCGAATGAAACCAAAATTCTCGAGTTGTCTCGAGTTCGAGAAATCTCGATCAGAAACCCTAGCTCGTGCCTTTTTGAGACTCTTGTGATGCTCAGTTCAGTACCTAGTCAGTGAAAAAGCACTGCGACAGTATACAAGCAAGAGGTAGATTGGCTAGTTACTGGCTTTTTCTAATGGTACTGACTCTAATTGAAGTTTACGACCACTGCTTATACCTTTTTTTTCATCGTGGGCTGAAAGTTTTATTAAATAACTTATACCAGTATAGGTAACATACCTGTAAATGTTATTTAATATATTAATACACATATTTTATTTTATATTTCAATATTATTGAACCCTAAATGGTAAAAAGTATTCATTTTACGATAAAATATTATAAAATAAAAAATTATAATAAAATATTAATCTTTTAGGTACATATAGTGATCATAGTTCACAAATATGTCGTAATAGCTTTGTTAAATTTAGTAATATCTTGGAAAGTGACAACACACCATTAGTGTTTTAGATAACACTAAAAGCTGATAATCCAAATTTGGCACATGACAACGGCGTCATGCCAGTGATTAACCGTTTATATATCTACTTCCTTTAATAATTTTACGTCGTTAAAGATTTTTTTCTAAAATAATAATTGATAGCAGATGAGATGGCATGGCCTTTCAGGTTTTTTTATGTTACCTTTAAGATTTATACAAGATGATTCATGATACGGTTTCAATTAATTATAAGCTATGGGTTTGTAATAGCATTAAAGAGGTCACCGTAATTTTTCTATAATAATGTCCACAAAAATATACGGGTGGCATTGCGCGGTCACTCTGCAATTAGAATACTTTAACTTGACATTGTCGAAATATAACAATCCGATTAAAAACATTACATGTAAACAAACACAATTCTCGTTCCTCAGTTCTTATGCTGCAAAAAAGTTTTAAGATGTAATGTTAAAAGAAGTAGATTATTTTAGTCGGTACCGGGGGGTGTCCATAGAACGCGACTTTCACCGACTTGCCAATTTCATTTGAACTCTGTGTTCCTCTACGATTTGAAAATAGGTTGGTAGAAGGCACTGTTACACATGCCCATTACTAGCATGCTTATTAGCAAGCGGGGAAGTGGGAGGCCCCGCTCCCATACCCTCTTGCTATTAAGCATGCATATTAGCATGCTTATAAGCACGAAGCATGCTAATAATGAGCACGTGTAACAGTACCTTGACTTTTCCCAATATTTTTTAATTTTCTATAACTAGGGAGGCTATAAACTACCTACTTATGTTTAAAATTTGGAGCTTCGGGCCTGCTCTGAGTACCATAGAGTTTTGATGATCGGTGAGTAAGTGAGTGACCAAACTAAGGATCTTTGACGTTCAATAGTTCTTGCCGACCGCCTCAAAATAAACCTCGTAATCGGATACTTGCTTTTTACAACTAAACTTCACTTTTTTAATCCAGTCATTGAACTGACAGCTTGTATGGAAATTTTGACAGTTTGGGAAATAATTAATAATAGGTAATTTTTTTAGCGTAACGGATATAGCGTGAGTCTAGTATTAAGTAGGCAACAAAATCCAACAAAATATCGTAACACGCTAAACGTCACAAATATGTACACACAGGTTACAAACATTGTTGTTGTAAGATTTATGTGTATATATGTTTTTTAAGCCGTTTAAAATGGGTCAGGACCAGTTTCTGCCTATTAACATTTGTTTCTAGCGAAATAACACATCTATCACCCGTGCCGTACATTTTGTAGATTTAATGATTTAACTTGAATAAGTTTTCTTCGGTTTCTCTTTTAACAGATAGAAGACAAATATGTCGTAATGTTCACATACAAGAAAACTATTTGCTATCGTTCAGTTAAAAAAATCGAGTTAGTTTCGTTTTTTTTTTTACTATTTACCTACTTCCGGACGAAAAGTTTGTAGGATTTTTGCATATATCATATATAAATATCCCATTTTAACGTAATTTGAAAAAATCAGGCTATTATAATTTAATGTCTGTCAAAATCGTATCTTTCCTGGGTTATTTTGCAGATAACAGCTTTTACCAGATTTAAGAACTAGTTGTTACTCAACTATTTAACTAAGAATAATTTTAATAAACTCAACGGTTTCGACGTTCTAACTAGACATGAAAAAACCGGCCAAGTGCGAGTCGGACTTGCGCACGAAAGATTCCGTTTGTTGTATGAGAGCCATCTTCAATATTTATTTTTACCTAACTAGCTCGGAAAGCACTCTTCTATCCTTTAAAACTAGCAGAAAAACGCATTTTATCCATTAGTGGGGAAAGCAATTTCACCTTGCGCTAATTCCAATGACTCACCACCAGTCCAGTATAAGTGAGACCTGTATGACCGTAGTAAATATGCGCAATCAGAGGCCACTTCTTTAAATTGGTCAACTGTCATCCCGCACTTGATCAGCTATTGGCAATATCTAAGTACCAGGAGTAACTTTATGACACTTTCTGATCTTGAGTTTTAAATAGTTTCTTCAAGTTTACTTATATTTTGATAAGATTTGAAATCGTACGTAGTTTATATTTTCCACGCGATAGTGAGGTGAAAGATGTATTACACTCGGCGGCAAAGTTTGTTTAACTCTCGTGCCTTGAAACCCCTTGTGAAGCTCAAGATTCCTGTTTTTGAACCACTCGCTAGGCTCGTGGCTCAATTTTACAATTTTTCGCTTGCTCGGGGCTAAGCCCGAGATAAATATAAGCCCAAGAGTTAAACAACAACTTTGCCTACTTATATATTAAATAACTATTTATTCTGTTTTTAGTATTTGTTGTACACAAACGTGGTACAGAAATACATCATATATGAAAATTTCAACTGCCTAACTATAACGGTTCTGGTGACAGACAGACATGGACGGACGGACAGCGGAGTCTTAGTAAGAGGGTACCGTTTTTACCCTTTGGGTACGAAAAACGTAGATTAAATTCTGTGCCTTGGGGATAACAGGATCTAAATGATGCTATGCCTTGAGGAGCACAATGATATAACTATTATTCGTCTTTTTAGATGATAACCCGCCATAACTATTCCATAAAGCATCGCTGCATTATATTTATAACAAACTAAAGCTGAGAACATCTTCATTTCAGTGCAATGAATATACTTTACAAATTATTTGCTTAATTTTTCACGTAACGAAAAAGCAAAACAAATCACACGGGGATGGTTGATCGATCTCGCAGTAAACTGACTCTCGGCATCGGCAGTAAACGAGTAAAGAAGACTGCGCTGCACGCGACCGTTGCCAAGATATCGTACAAACATGGAGGGCTCGCGAGCCGCGCTCAACACATTTAAAAAACTTTCTTCTAGTTCCCCTATTGAAAACAAGTTTTTTACTTGTGAATAATATTCAAAATGCTGCCTCGCGCGTGTCTGGCCTGGCTCAGTGGAGTAGGTTGTAGGCTTCGAGCAACACGGGCTGCCAACGCATTGGAAGGGAGACGGGAAAGCGACATCTTACTGTAAAAATTATTCATTCACCATTTGCAGGGAGACACGTGGACACAGACGCACTTCTCACACCCTGCATACAAAAAACAATCTGTAATGATGACACTAACTCATAGAAAATGATACATCTACAGTAACAAATCTTACACACTTCGATATATTTTAGTGTACGGACTAGTGACAACACAGAGCCGCGTATGCCCATCTGGGCTTGTACTTCAGCCGAAGGGAAACAATACGTATGCCCTCTCTGCGTTGCTTGAAGGTAGAAGGTAGGGCTTCCAATCCCGGTATTGCCGAACATTTTTAACAAAATATTGATCAAGGCAAATAATACATTTTATATATTTAAATTTATCTTAAATTATAATTGAGTTCCTAACAGTTAGTTTAACATAGGTTGATCTCAATAGAACTAATAGAAGTGCAATAATTTTTTTTACGTTTAAGGTCACGGTTTCACGTTTTAAAGGTAAATTCTAATCAAAGTTTAAATACGTACGTACTATCACATTATTTTATTTACCTTATAATTTATATCATTAATTTCTATGCGCGATCCCGCAAAAACTGGGAACTCGCAGGATCGAAAATGTGCACTCCCGCAGGCACCGTGATTTAAGATAGGCTGCAGGATTCGAAGCCCTACGAGGTAGTGTTTTATCCTCTTTTTTTATTATATTTTACTTTGGCGTTATACTTAGGTATATGTTCATACAAATTGCAGAGTTAGTACAACGGTAACTGTGCTAAGCCCCTGACAGACAGAGCTTGACAACTAGTATTGTGTTGGTGTATTGTACAATGTTGTATCGGTAGACCGGTACATTATCATTAATGCCAATAATTTTTGACATGTAATAAATAATAATAGTTTTCCCCTCACTAGCTGCGACTAGCACTAGAAAGCGCTGTTTTGTCATTTAAAACTAGCGTGGAAAAATGCATTTTATCCACATGTTGGGCAAAGTAATCTAATTCCTATCACTTACCACTTGTCCAGTATAAGTGAGTCCTATATGCCCATAGTAAATATGCGCAATCGGAGGTCACACCGTAAATTGGTCATGTGATCATGTCTTATCCCGCACTTGGTAAGCTGTTGGCAATATGTAAGTACCAGGAGCGTACCTACTCTACGACCAATTTTGAAATTGATTTTTGATGGTTTCTTCAAGATAACTTACATGTGGATAAGATTTATAATCGTATGTAGTCTGTATTTTCCTCGCAATAGTGAGGGGAAAAATGTTGTATTACACTCGGCGGCAAAGTTTGTTCAACTCTCGTGCCTTGAGACCCTCGTAAAGCTCAAGATTCCAGTTATGGAACCACTCGCTACGCTCGTGGCTCAATTTTGGGATCTTTCGCTTGCTCGGGACTCAATATAAGCCCGAGAGTTAAACAACAACTTTGCCCCCTTGTATAATAAATAACTATTATGCCAGTTACGAGTGAGTTTGTAGGAAACTAGCATCAACGAGTTTATGAATAGGATCACACCAGTGTTTTAAGGCCTAATTATGTTTAATCGCATACACTACTTTATCTACACACATATATGTTATTAGTGATCTAAAATGAGTACCGACGGTACTATGATTCGCGTCAATAGCAACAGCACTGTTACAACAATCTGCGAAAAAGTTGTTTTCTTCAATTATAGACAAACGAACGAAACGAACCCGATTCTCGTATCGCTCAAGTTGAGTGAGGTACAATTAATATTAAAAAACAAACCGAGGTAACGCTTGTTGTTCCAAATTTGATACATTACTAAACAAAACTAATTACAGTACTAAAGTTGGTGCGGTTATGAGATCCTACTAGTTCATACTAGAGGTGGGCGCCGCACCACGCCGGGGGTATATGGGGGCTGCTGTCATAGTAATATTGGTTGTAATAATGGTGGTATTGGTTTCCTACTGCTTCTGAACGCATTTAGAAAAAAATGTACAATGCATGCAATTTCAATATTCGAGATATTAAAATTAAAACTTTCATCTTTTCTGAAAGGGTTTTGATTGATAAAGTCGAGCGCTCGAATGTCACTGATCACCTTCTATTTCGTAATCTGCCTATTTATACTCAAATAATAAAACAAATAAAGAAAGACATTTTGATCATCGGCGTTCGCGGTAGACGCTATATTTTAGTTATAACTCAGTTATAAGCATGTTACCAGACTAAGTTTGAGAAGTTGGTATTTAAAATTCAAAATCAGGAACAAAAAAATACTCAGAAATAGACTACGAGAAGCAAGACAGGCCGGAGAAAGGGCAGAAATTCGCAATAATAAGCTATTTGTAAATGGGAAGGAAATGTCACTTCTAGACGCACAGACCAATATCGAAAATGAAAACCAGGCGTCTTCTACAACCAGCTTAAAACGGCAACCACGACCCCGAAGCCCAGAAGGACAGAAACAGCAACATACGTTATTAAGGGACCATTCGATACCACCAGTGCCATCTGTCAAGACTTTTCGTCCCTAAACCTCCCCAATCAGCAATATTGTATCAAAATATGTGTAGTATTAGAAACAAAATTCACCAAATTGAGTCACTTATAGATGACAAGCCATTCATTGAAGCCTTTTGCATTTGTGAAACTTGGATTACAACGAGTAAACTTGATTTATTAAAACTAGAAGGCTATAATTTAGCCAGTTGTTACTGCAGGTCAAACCATGAAGGAGGTGGAGTGTGTATATTCTTAAAGGATACGATAGATTATTCAGAGTTAACAGATATTAGTAAATTGTCCATAGAATGTATCTTTGAAACATGCGCAATTGAGATTCGTAAAACAAACTTAATTTTAATTGTAGTATATTGGCCAAATAACTCTCGAAAACCCGAAATATTTTTTGAACAATTACATAAGCTGATACAACTTGTAAACATAAAGTATAGTAAAAAAAAGGTAATCATTGGAGGTGACCTAAATGTCGATGTACTAAAAACAACGCCTCTGTCACAAAACTTATTAAATATTTTTAGAATTGCCAACTTTCACCAATATGTCAAAGAACCGACTAGAATCTCACCTCATTCAAAAACGTGTCTCGATATTTTGTTTACAAATTTCGATATCAATACCCTGGGGGTTGACGTCGTTGAGCTCGGTTTTTCAGACCATAGAGGAGTTTTAGTAACGTCACAAAACATATCAGACAACATAGAGGCTCAGAGAAGTAAATACTCCTATATGACTCGCTTTTATACAGAAAATAACATAAAGAAATTCAAAATAGAATTACAAAATACAGATTTCACGTCAATAATTAATCCCCAAAATACAATAAATGAGAATTTTGACCGATTTCATACTGAGGTTAAAAACATACTTGACAGATGCATCCCAAAAAAACAGTTTAAACCGAAACCCAAACCAAAACGACAATGGTTAACCCGTGGAATAAAAATTTCATCTGAACATAAACGCCACCTAAAAATACTACTAACTCAAACAAACGATCCCGTACTAAAAGAGCATTTTAAAGTATATGATAAAATTCTAAAACGATCCGTATATATCTCAAAAAAATTAAATAATATTAACAAAATAAACAAGTCTAATAACAAAGTAAAAACAGTCTGGCAAATCGTAGCTGAACAAACCAATAAAAAAAAGTCAAATAAAACAGAAAACATGTCCTTACACGTAAATGGCAGTACAACAAACGACCCAAATCTGGTAACAAACAGTTTCAATACCTATTTTGCCTCCGTAGGCTCGAACCCCGCTAATAATTTGCCACGCGGCCGCCCTGTCGTTAACCCAACTAGCAACACTTTCTTCTTATCGCCTGTGCAACCCTCCGAAACGTTTACATGTATTCAGCTGCTAAAAAATAAAACTAGTTATGGAATTGATGAGATACCCCCGTCACTAGTCAAAGCATGCGCCTCTGAACTAACAAATCCTCTTACAGACCTCATAAACCAGTCCTTTTCATCTGGAATATTTCCAGAAAGTTTAAAAATCTCACTTATAAAACCAATATACAAAAAAGGAGGCGTTTCAGACACTCACAACTACCGTCCTATTGCTATGCTCAACACCTTTTCTAAAATTTTCGAATCTATTATGGCGAATCGTGTTACGTCCTTTTGTAACAAATATAACGTTTTCGATGAACGACAGTACGGATTTAGAAAACAAAGATCTACAACACTAACAGTGTACAAAGTGGTGCAAGAAGTTTTAAAACTGATAGATAATAGGAAACACGCGTTTGGGTTGCTCCTGGACATGAGCAAAGCATACGATAGAGTCCGACATGATATTCTCTTACATAAATTATACGGAATTGGTATTCGTGGTACTGCATATGATTGGTTTAAATCGTTCCTAAATAACCGCCAACAAATAGTAGAAATAGACTATTACAATGACAATACTAGAACTTTAAATAAAGCCCGATCATCCGCAATAAATACGACTGTGTCAATACCACAAGGCAGCGTATTGGGGTGTATTTTATTTATAATATATATTAACGACCTTCCAAAATTACTTAACACTATTAATATTAAATCGTACCTCTATGCTGACGACATTTCAATCGTATTTCCTAGCGCAAATACCACTGAAGCCACGAAAACCTTGGACGCCATATTTGATACAATCTTACCCTGGCTTGAAGATCACAACTTGAATATTAATCTACAGAAAACAAACTTAATTCAATTCAGACCTCATCAAAGATCAGCATTAGAAATTACTTACTCATACCAAACTAATAACTTAGAACTAACCAGTACCTGCTCACTACTCGGCTTGAACATTGATGAAAACCTGAACTGGAAATCTCATATAGATAAAATATCAGTTAAACTGTCGAGATTCGCTTATGCCCTTAGACAAATATTAATAAATACTAACTTAAAAACCGCGGTTTGTGCTTACCACGCCTTTGCCCAGTCTTGGCTCCAATATGGTATTATCTTATGGGGTAACAGTGTTAATATAAATGACCTATTTTTACTGCAAAAAAGATGCATACGAGTCCTCATTAACATTACAGACGAAGAGAGTTGTAGACCACACTTCAGAAAATTAAATATACTCACCCTTACATCTTTGTACATACTAGAAGCTTGCAAGTTTGTCCGGAAACATGAGAACTTATTTGTCAACCCCAAAAACTCCAAGCTACAATTACACAACTTACGTAATCGCAATAAATTAGTGCAAGCAGTTCCCGCTAACCTCCATATGTTTAACAAAGGCCCCTACTCAATGTCCATTAGAGTATATAACCACATCCCTCAGCACATAAAAAATGAAATTAAATATGCAAATTTTGTAAATAAACTTAAAACGTACCTTCTAGCTGAATGCCCCTACACTCTACTGGAATTTATGGACAATTAAATATACTTAAGTGCCACCCCCACCACACCACCACAAAAAATAAACTGATGATTTATATAACAAGTGTTATTGTATGAGTAAGATATATATTACACATACGAATAATGTACCTATTTTAGTGAAAAATGTATATATTATTTACCTACATCGGTAAGTTGCTACGCCCTAGTAGGGTCCATGACTGTACTTATTTTATTTTAAGAACTTATGTAATACCATGGTTGCAAATAAATGATTATTATTATTATTATTATTATTGAAATTCGGAAAAGCCTTATCCTTTGGTTACAGTTATAATGCTACATATTATTATGTTCTCAGTATCCGTTTTACATATTTATAACCGCCACGTTGTACACGCAATATTTCCGCTTTCCTCTGTGAAGGTATCTATATACCTACCTACAGGCTACTTACCGCACAACGTGGCAACTTTACTGTATTTTTTCTTAAAAATAATATGTTTGAGGAATTCATAGTACATTTTTTCAGTTCTAATGAAACTATGAACTGTAGGGCTCCTGATATCCGTGATGTACGCCGATCCGTAGCTACGTGTTCTTAAGCCCGGCGGTACTAAGATCACGAATTTCACGAACACGCCAAGGTACGTACCTCGTACCTGCGTTCGCGTACGGATTCACGTGACACGCCATGATACGCCCGTACCTGCGTTCGTGCGCGGAGCTTCGGGCTCGGTTCTGAAGGCCTAGTATAAAAATTGTACGACATTAACTTCTCGACCGCGTTAGCGTATCGAGGGGTCACAATATGAAAGTTGTCGGATGATTTAAATAAACGGCAAACATAATTTGAACTCTCGATACGCTAACGCGGTCGAGAAGTTAATGTCGTACAATTTTTATACTAGGCCTTCCGTTGGGTACTTATCGCACGTCTCGTAGGTTCGACACGCCCGGGAGAAAAATAAATAAGGACTAATGTATTATTGAATTGAGTTACCACGTAGTATATTCATTCATAGTATGAAGTGATTGCTGTACAATTTATAACCTGAAATGAAAATTAGTCTGCTATGAAATATATCAAAAAGTTACCTTTTGGATTCGCATTAGATATCGAGTAGTAGCAGGGGGTTGTCACTCTGCGGTTTACGTTGTATCAAACTCGGACTATAAATAGGCCCTAAACTAAAACTGTCAGGGTTCGTGCAACGCGCATTACCTCAATTTACCTCAGACCGTTCATTTAAATTTATGTATTGTATTGTATGTTAAGAAAAATTTCGCGAAATATGATGTGATGATCGGGTCAAACCCATAACGATGTTCCGAGTATTTCCGGTGTATTAAGTTAAGGGTTATATTATAAAGTTTTATTTTCTTATTAAATCTTTAACTGCATTACAGGGTACTCCTTCTTTATTGTATTGTATGATAACAATCTTTACTACATATCCACAAGCTGTTAACTATAATGACCACAGGAAAGAAAAAGTGTGTGTTCAGCTTAACTGTAGCATGTAACATAATACTATATTTTCAATAACATGCAATTTGAACTTGAAGTGTAAGCATTATGTCAGTTCTGACCCTGCTTGTGCGTTGTGGAGGCACTGGAATGTGGTACACATGGGCTCTAGAGGCATAGTTTAAAATGATATGTAATTGTTATTATTTTTTATTTTTCATTCGGATTCTTATTTTATTTTCATATAATATATGATTAGGTATATTATACCTAATGTAATATTTTTATTTGTATATATATATAATTTTTTTAATGTTAAGTATACTTCTATTGTAATTTAATTTATTTTCTAATTCTTAATTATATGGACATGTAGTCTGAAATAAAACTATTGAATTAAATTGAACTGAATTATATTGATGGAGAGAACATTTCTGCAAAGACACTAAGAGCCACTTGCATTGCACCAACCGGGGTTAGCTAACTAAACCGGAATTAAGCGTTTATTTCATATGGAATTTGACAGGTAACGCTGGGTTAGCGGCTAACCCTAGTTGGCCCTGGTGGTGCTTAGGAAATTACAATAATAGCCATAGCATAAAATGTCCGACTTTCCCCGATGGCGTTACAAAGTCGCCAATAGTGAAAACGTACAATAATTCGACGTTCATTCAAATACCTACCGAATAAAACTGAGATTTAGTTATGTCGTCTATTTTTGGCCGTACACTAGTCGTTTACGCCGGCAAGCGTGCCAGTGGCTCAATTAAAAGGTAAATCTTTACTGGGCAGCTCCCGTGGCGTGGCGCGAGCTAAGTGTGTCAGACGGCGGGCGGCGGCGTAACGAGGACTGCTTACCATTTATAATGTACTTGCAAGGAGCTCGGGAGTGCCATTCAGATTACAAGTCAATTTGATTTGTCATTGATATGATAGGAGCTTGAATGCAACTCTCTTCGCATCTTTCTCGCGTGAGACGAGTCGTAGGAGTCAAATCAAATCATGTAGGAATTGAAAGTTCGAATAGGCCATGGAAGTCAACTCTCATCGCTTATGTGCGCTAATATCACCATTATATTTGTTCGATAAAAAAATGCGAACGTTCGTTGAGCGATAAAAATATTTAACTGGCTTGCGGCCAAAAATATGGGTATTAAACTGACACCAAAACTGTTTGCCACTTTGATTCAGTTTTCAAGGATGATTCTTACCTTTGAAGCCCTCGATGGCTTTATGTAAGTAAGTCGAAACTCGCTTCACAATATTTAACTTCTACGTGTGCTAACGCCTATACGAATACCTAGTAGGTACATGCATAACACGTATTTCGCTTTATGGTAGTATATGGCAATAAAAATAATAACTCCAATTCCTATTTACCCTATAATAGGAGTAACAGCTGAGATTTATACGATAAGGGTAGAAATCGTATAATCAGAATCATTTTACATACGTATACGTATAATGTACTAAATAGTCTGTATCCATAATCCAAATAAAATATTCTGGATAAGAACACCGACTCAATCTTATTACTAAGAAGGAATCCAGCATCAGATCTAACCGTCAGATACATCTGACAGATATGTGCAGAGCGCAGGTCCACCAATGTATGGAGAGGATCAAACACGAATATACCGATCTCCAGCAATACACCCGAGTCTGATTGTCGCCGGACAGGTCCGCCAGACACACCTAAGTGTGTATATTCGCTATTATCTACTAAAAAGTAAGTACAAACAACAAGTAGCCTTCTAATCTGACTCAGTCATAGAAATAAACTTCAATATTTCAATTTAACCGCCAAGTGTTCAGCACGTCGATGGCGGTTTCCGGCAGCAAACCGTTTGGCCTACATAATTTCAGATGTAAATTGGTGGACTGGCCATTTGTGTGTCAAGGCAAGGAGTTTTGCGTGTGGCTTGCCTGCTTAATCGATAGGATTAATGACCTTGGCGTTGACCTATCTTGTTTTTTTTAATACTGTCTTTCATTTTTTGTCCGCGCCCAGGTAGTCGAGATCATTTAATTGAAAATAAACGCTCAGTTGTTGGTGCAGGTAGCGCTGCAATCGTATAAATAATAACATGTCATTGGATATATGCCAAATCCAAACAAGCATAAGGTAAAACAAGACTGGTTAAAAAAGAAACAATATTTTTAACCTGTGGGTTTTGTAACCTCTACGTAATATTTTTAATTTTATTTCGTCTCTGAAATCATAGACACATAGAAAATAATGACCTAAATTTGGCAACGGTCTAAGTATTTACTTAAAATAATCATGAATGATTTTCACTTCACACAATTCAATTGTTTTTCCCAAGCGATGCGCTCAACGCTATCTCAGCCCAGCGCTCGTGTCGCGTTGATGTCGTATACTTCACACTTCCGTACCACATTAAAATCAGCAGACAAATTATGATACCAGTACTAACTGTCAAACTAAAAAATGCTATAAAATAACCAGGTAATTGCCTGATAAACACCGCTTTACCGCAATTTCCTTTAATTTAACACTCGCAAGAAATTTCATACTAGAATGACAAGAACTAACTGCCGTAACCTTATGAATTATTCATAAATGTTTAGTACAAAGCAAGTTTGATTAATAAACTCGAGTATTCAAGCTATAAACTTCTGGAAAATTTCGTCAGGTCTTGAGGAATTCGCATAAGTATTTGAGTTGATTCATTTTCTAAATTCTTTGTTAATAAAGAATTATGCATGACGAACAGGCCAGTAAGTACAGTCAAAGAACAAGTTACAACCTTAATAGAGTAACTGGGTAAGTAAAGTCATAAAGGGTGTTATTATATAAACAACACACAAGGATGTATTAGGGCTGTAATAGCTGATTTACCTCCCGAAGGAGTTACAAAAATATTTTATAAAGTTGTCAGAACTATGGAAGTTAGGCATATTTTTTGTAAATCACGGTATATATTAATCTTAAGTACTTATACGTTTTCGATACTTATTTCATTTATCTACATATGGGAAAAACTCCCATGCACTCCCGTTTGTCCCGTTTGCGAAATTAAAGCACACCAAGTACGAGACTTGGTGTGCTTTAATTTAGCAGCGTAAATTTGGAGTCGGCGTACCATTTTATTCCCATCGACGTAGAAACGAGTGGTCCTTGGTGCGCCGAGGCTAAGTCCTTCGTCAAAAATCTTGGAATAATTTGGGAAAAAAGTGGCGGCCCCAAGTCGGGTTCATGGTTAGTGCAACAATCGCGAGACAACGTGGTAACGCCAATAGCTTAAGCCCTAGCGTTAGGGTATTGTTTTAGTCTTTTTAATTCTGGTTGTTTATAAATAACGTGTATCGTTTTTTTAAGTTATATTTCTGTTATGTTTTTTTCCTTCAGTACATACATATTTACCTACATTGGGCAACAATGTTAGGGGTAAGTATTTATAATATTACACCTAACACTGGTTTTGTACTAATAATGCCTAATTAATATACTTAGACCGGGTTACTCACGTCTATAAAGCAGAGCAATCGCGGCTAGCGCTTCTCACTCATGATTATGGGGCGCGGACCGTCCCGAAACATGTCGAGCTATCTTCGACTTTATAGACGTGAGTAACCCGGTCTAAGTATATTAATATGTCTAATACTCACGGGAGTTTTCTATTTAAAATAATGCCTAAAGTTTTAAAAATAGTTGTATTTATTGTTCGTACAACGTACAAAGCCTTCAAATGAAATACACATTCAGTGTCAGCGCGTGTAGCCGATAACATAAGGAAATGCGTAGGTATGTAGCGAAAAGCGCCTACGAACAGAAGACTCGATATGGAGTCATTGGCGCTGAATGTGGATATATTGTTTTGTTTATAACGCTAGTTATTTTTTTCTTTTATGATGCATATATAGTTGCAGCACTTCAACTAATAAGAAACTTTTTACCACCCTGAGTTATAGCTTTGTGAAACTGCCCTCAATTTATTGCAGCCTAAATTTGTTCCTTGAGCTTTAAAGCAAACAATAAATGGTTTGACCCTGTAAACATTCACCAAACATTTTGACGACCTCCTAGCCTAGTCGGTAGTGACCCTGCCTATATGGCATTTATTTGTGTGTTTATCGCGAATATTTGTTCCTGAGTTATGGATGTTTTCTATGTATTTAAGTATTTATATGTATCTATTTATTATATATATCGTCGTCTAGTACCCACATCACAAGCCTTATTGAGCTTACCGTAGGACTAGGTCGATTTGTGTAAAATTGTCCCACAATATTTATTGATTTATTATTTACATAACACCCTCGGAATATTGTGTAGAGCGGACATGAGGTGTGACAAAGGTCACACAGGTTTTCAATATTCAAAAAATTACGTTTTTTGACTTGATGATTTTTATTTAAGTATTTTGATCGTATCGGAGCAGTAGCCCTAATTTAGTGCTGCGACAGTATTGCTGGCAATTTACGCTCAGGCATAGGAATTCGTCTGGCGGATGCCTGGCGGACATACTCATTATGGAGATCTGATGGATTGCCCAAACGTATATGGCCTAGAATATCTCTCAAGAAAGACAATAAGTAGGGGAGGCCAAGAAGAAATTTCCGTAGTAACTCCAACGCGGCAGACTAACATATGGTGAGATACCTCGTACCCTGTTAAGAGGCCGGTCACGATTTAAAAGTAAAAATCGTTGATAGGTAGGTAAAATATGCATATAAATTGTACTTTCTAAGATAGCATAAAGCATTGGTACGGCAAAAAATAGTTTTGATAAATATATATTATGTATTACTTAGTATCCAAAAACACAATTGTTACAGAGCTTGTTATGCCAGGTGATTGATTTATACAATGTTTTAACAGCAGGTACTTCAAATATTACAAATATTATTATTATAAATTTTGGCACATTCGCGCCGGGTACTGTCGCTCCGGGCATTAGTAGTTAAATTAAATATATTTTAGATTAATTTTAATGTCATCTTCTTATATTTATGTTAGTTTATTTTCTGGTTTTACCTGTACTATGTTAAAATAGTTTGCTACTGAATAAATATATTTTAAATTTTGAATACTTACACAATTACACAATACATAGTAAAGACATTTTTTCATAATAAATAACTGTACTGCATTAAAGAGCGTTTTTATTTTCAGTTGTAGAAAAAAAAATGTTTGCTAAATTGTTTTTTTCCCGAAATTTCCATAAATTTTTCAAACTTTCCATGCGCTACCGCCATACTAAATATGTGAAAAAATGGTGGCGAAATCGAACACCAATCTTGGGACACTTTTCTTCTCCTACTAGGATTGAAATACCTCGCGATTCTGAATATAAAACACATGAGCCATTCCAATTTAGAAAAAAAAATTGCTACATCAAAAAATAAAAAAGCCCTAAAACTACATTAGTATTATTTACCCTCGTAGGTATTTAATCGTCTAAATTATCCTGATGCATGAAGAAACGGAAGTGACTTTGCATCATTTCAAATTCGCAGTAGGTATATCGCAACGCATTCGCACTCGACATGAAATAGTTTGTTAATGAGGTAATTACAAGTGTCTCTTCGCAGCAAACAAATAAAGCGCAATAGCTTTTCTAAGCAGTAGCAAAAAATATGTCAAAATGTTCTTTGCTATGAGTATGAGCTCTTGGTGGTATAGTTTTGTTAAGAATTATTCTTACTGATTGACTTTGTGTTTTCTTGCTACAGAGTCCGTAGCGTAGTTTCCTGCCTCTAAAATCAGACGCTTAACAGTATTTTACAGATAAAAACACTTTTTTTTTAAATATTCTAATCTATACCAACATAAAACATTTTCTAATACAAATACAAATCGTTTATTTCCTTGAACAAAACAATGAACATAAAATACAGAATTAGGCACTGACAAAGGAAAAAGGTATGGGCACAGCTTAGCTGGTTTTAAGCCCATCCAAGGTCAATCAAAGAGGGAGAAATTACAATTTAGGTATAATAAGGCAATGAATAGAATGTAGGTACTTACTCAATAATTTTTATAAAAAGTAAAAGTACAACTACTTACCAATTATTATACTAAACAATGGCTGAAACTACTTGAGACTGAAAGCGGTTGAAATCTGTCCTAATAGTCACTCAGCAATCCTATTAATTTTACTCCTGCAAACTTTAATTCACTTCATGTAATTTTGTCCAAGATTTGTCCTATATAAACAAGCAATCTAAAAACATTGCTGTCCCATAAACATTTCAGTCTTTGTCAAGTTATTAAAGGAAACAAATTATTACATCCCATCTCCTGTTGATTTCCTGGTTTCCTAAATGATTCGGTCTAGCTCTAGTTGTATTTGTCATTGCCATGACATTGTCACCAGTAGCCAAAGCGAAAGCAATTCAGCATACATAATGATAATGAGGCCAAGAGCCAACATTGAATCGGTTCTGACAATTTACTAAAAGGGTTTATATAGCGGATATTGCAAAGCTCAGGAAGCGAGCCACAACGTTATTCGCCAAATCAGGACACCTAAGGAAATTAGCTTGTAGCAGTCGATTAGCGATGATTAGTTTTTTATACCTATCCTAGCAAAATATATCTACATACCTACAATATATATGCTGCTCTATACAAGCTTTTATTTTGCTCCATTTGTTTAGGTCAAGTTGCGAACATTACATTATTCGAATAAGCTGAAACTTAACATACTTATGTGAGGTGACAATGCACGCAATGTCATGGTACCATCAAGTGAATCCGATGATGGAGAGTGTGAATTTCTTGTTTACCGCCCTTAATACTTCGCTTCCACAATTCGCTTCACATTTTTCAGAACATACAAGGCCGTCCTGGACATGAGTAATGTAGGTATCTGCCCAAATTACGGCCTCACCGTTGCGGGTAATTCCACTCCTTTATTGCAAATTCTAATGCGAGAGTTAGGTGTGCCTAACCTTCTAAACCTATCAGATCTAGTGTCTAGGAATTTCAAATATTTCAATGCGGCCTAGCCTTACACTGCCGTTTTATTTTATGTGTTTAGTTTTATTTTTATGAACGTAGATATTTTTGTCACATCGAATTTTAAATGTCATATTTTTATGGGTTACGGTCGATATTAGGGTAATAGGGTATAGGGTAATAGGATAATATGGGTGTGTGTCTGTAACAATTTTATTAAGCTTCGGTTTTTCTGTGAAGATTTGCTCCTGACGTATAATTGTACCCAAGGCTCGGAACCGGTTTAAACTATTTCTGGAAAATCTTCTCAAAGACTGATGTTATTTATAATTTGGTGTTTTTTAGGTTTTCTAAGATGCCAGGGCCGTCAACGCCGCTGTTTATTGGGTGTTACATATCTAGGAACCTCGACACGAAAGAAGAAGTTATAAGACGAAGAATAGGTACGATTAACGATTAATCTAAATCACTAACCGATTATTTGTACGGAGGAAAACTGGTTTAAGACCCCTGATTGTACATATTACATTAAGTTTGCGCACAAAGGCGTCGTGTCTCGATCCACGCCCAAATTAGAACCCTTTGACTGACAAAAACATATAGGTACACACATACATTGGTTATATGGTATGGATAAAGAATATATAAAAAATAACAAAATATAAGGCGCAAAACCTACGTAACAAGTATAAATTTAGTTCTTAGTTAGTTGTATACATAGTATACATACTTATAACAGCTTGAAAATAGTTTCCGTTGTTTAAAGTGTACCTAAATCAAAGTAGTTAATAACTGTTTGTGTGAGAGATCATTAGAGTAATTGTTAAAGCGAGGCCACGTGCGCTCAAAGCCAATCACGGGGAGAGGGCTGCTAATTCCAAAGGAAGTCGACAAATTGCAAGCGAGAGCGGAAACGTGAAATAAACTTAGAAACGACTATGATACTTGTAATGAAACCGTATCTGGCCATTGCATCTATTGATTTAATATATTAGTATAACAAAATGTATATGTAATGTATATGTCCACCCAGAAATAGATCGGTACGGTTGTACGGTAGGAGTATACTTTATGTCAAAGTGTCACTTTAAAGCTTTGTCACAGTAAACTTCAAATTGGACAGGTAATCGCAATAAGCAAACTTAATCCAACATTCAAAATGACAAGGTTGTAAATAGGTACGAGTTCAATTTGTTATGACACTCGAGCGTTTTCAAATCAGGCCGGTCGTACCAACTGTCGGTGAATATCAAATCGTTCGTGGAACGTAGTTGCGTTGACGGCCAAAACGTCTGATTTTAGTATCTGTTGTTGTTGTATCTGTGGCAACAGAAATACATCATATCTGTAAAAATGTTTACTGTTTAGCTATCACGGTTGATGAAATAACAACCTGGTTAGTGGTTACGGACAAGCGGCGGACGGACGGACAGACAGTGAAGTCTAAAGATGCGTTTTCCCATATTTCATCTACCATACGAAGGAACGAATGCTCTCTCAGATTGAGAAATGTTTAGAACCGCTAGTTGAAAATGCAGCTCTGGTAATAAGGTCCTATCCCTTTGAGTACGGAATCCTTAAAAGATGGTAAGTTGGTGTGTTTAGGCAAGAAAATAAAAAGCTACTCTTTCAATTCATAGATATTTACATGAATAACCAATTATGTACAGAAAAATTATAAAAAAAATACTTATTTACAATTTTATTTACAAGTTACGGTGTTCGCGGATGTTTAAGAGCTGTTCAAAATGTCTCCCGCGTTGGTGACGGCAGAGCAATGCACGTTTCCTTAAATTGTTTCTGAGTAACTGCAGCACTTCAGGAGTATTTTTAACCGTCTCAAAAGAGGCAATAATTTTGTTTTGTAGTTCGACAAGAGTCGTTGGTCCTGGTCCGTCATCGTACACCAACGTTATAATTTTACTCGACAAAATAGTCTAGTGGATTTAAATCGGGTGATCTGGCTGGCCACTGGACTGGGCCTCCACGTCCGATCCAATGCAGCTCGTAAATATTGTCCAGATGTCTCCTGACGTTTATCAGGAAGTGTGCAGGAGCACCATCGTGCTGGTAATACATTTGACGTACAATCTGCAAGGGAACGTCTTCAAGTAAGTGATTGAGGGTGGTCGTCAGAAAATCCAGGTAAATTTCTCCGATCAGACGGGGCAAAAATACCGGGCCGAGAATGTATGGCCCTATTATTCCCGCCCATACGTTTAAAGAAAATCGATGTTGAAATTAATTTTCTTCGGATAAATGAGGATTTTCATGTGCCCTTTAAGTCTTTTCAACCAACATAACAGGCGTATGTGCCTGTTATGTTGGTTGAAAAGACTTTGCTTCGTGAAGGTGCACTCATCGGTCCACAGGATGTTTCTGTTCCATTCTTCAAGGAACCACTCGCAAAACTCAACACGGGGCACATAATCTTGGGGGTTTAACATAGTGATAGTGATAAGGATGTTCATGTTCGTCTCTCAAAATTCTCGAAATAACCTTGTGATTGCAGTTAAACCGACGACCAGCTTGTCGTGTGCTAGCCCTCGGATTAACGCGAAAATACTTTAAGACGGCCTCCTCAAAAGCAGGGTTCACTTCAACATGCCCTGGCCAAAAAGAACCGTAGTCCCGAAGCCGTTGAGTAGCTGCGGACATGGTGGCATTCGACACGGCGACATTAAACTCTTCATGATAACGCCTTACCGCTAAGTTGACATTGTCATTGCAGCGTGCTAGCGTTCTTACTATTTGACAATATTGCACATTCGTAAATCTAAACGCCATGATAATTTAAATATGATGCAATGATCATTAAAAATATAGCTCAATCGATTCTACCCTCGATTCTGAACAAACGGTTTTCAGGTTTTTAGTGTTATGTAAAAACACCGTGCATACGTCTTTTGCGGTCGGCGTCAGCCGGTTTTGTACAACAGCAACCTGTCAATAAATTTCCCGCTTAAGTATATAACTTGCGGCGGACGCCTGCTTGGCTAGTTATCGGCACGAAAACTCAGGCCTCTGCTACTCTAAACTGAAAACATTAACAGCGATTATTCCGTGAAGCTCGTCGTGACAGCCTCAAGGACCCGTCTTAATGAGACACATTAATAAAACTATACAATTTCAAAAGTAATTTCGTCCAGTTATAGTCATGCCACCATTTTAAAGGTGTTTTTAAAACAAAACTGTTAAAAATGTAAATCAATTTCGACAGAGCTAATTTATAGTTTTCTCCATACATGTTATAATATCAGCAATATATTTTTTACTTAACTTTTCCTTCCGGAAATCTATGATGTAGGTATTATATCAATATCTTATTTATTATTATAATATAAAAGAGGATGTCCTGAAAAACTTGGAATTTTCTCCAATGCTTTCTCATTTGAGGTAGGCAGGGATAAGAAGGGATTTTTTGAAGTGGTTTTATTTTTTTATTTATTTAATCGTATGGCATAAAGAAAAATACATCAAAGAATCGAATAATACATGTAATAACTTTGTCACAAAGGTAGATCCAAGGCTTTAAGCCATTTGGCTGCGTCAGTGGTGAGACAGAACAGGTCTTCGTGTCTTCCGGTGTAGGCTCTCAGGGGACATTCCTGGACTATGTGTTGTACGGTTTGCGATTCGGCACCACAATCACATCTGGGCGAGTCGATCCAGCCACAAAGGTGTTTAAATTGTGCGGTGCGGCCGAACCCTGTGCGTAGTCTGTTGAGCTTGCACCATTCGTGTCGCGGAAGGCTGAACCCCTTCACTTTCATGCCGGGAAACTGCCAGGAAACTGCAAACTAGGAATAACATCCTCCTAAAGCTTGCTGGTACCTCGTGGGGAGCAAACGCAGACTGCTTGCGAACATCTGCCCTGGCACTCGTTTTCTCAGCTGCCGAGTACTGTTCACCGGTAAGGCTGGAAAGTACGCACACAGACCGGATCGATGTAGAATTAAATAAGTCATTGAGATGCATCTCGGGCACCATTCTTCCCACTCCAACCCACTGGCTCCCAGTCCTATGCAACATCGCACCTCCTAAACTGAGGAGAGAAGAAGCCCTACTAAGGGAAACCCAGAAACTTTTAAACAGAGCGGACCTCCCTGGGCATCTAGAATTCACAAACCCCTGCAATCACCGTCCAAAGTCTCGCCACCCACCGTGCAAACTGGCAAAGTCTTTAATAAAATCTGGACTCGGGCTTAAAGAGAAATGGACTTCGGACTGGCAGTCCTAAGGGGGTAAAAAATGGGTTGAAAGAATGTATGGGGGAAAGTTTTTTTAAATAGAGACTTAAAACTTTATGAAAAAATCAACCCAGAAAAGGATGTTGTAAATTGGCGGAAGGTTTTCTGTTTTAGCTACAGAATTTAATTTATGCGTACCTACAGGTTTCTTATAAAAATGAAATGAAGAGTGTTTTTAGCACTTTTGGAAAAATCAAGCCCTAAGGGAATGGTAATACAACATTTTTATTTCGGTGTTTTCTTCATAAAAAACTATCAATTTGTTGGAGGGGATCTGATGATGAAGGGTGCGCACCGATTGATATAACTTTTTTGATATAATGTTAGTCGTAATAACGCTAATCTGATATAATTATTGAATCATATAACAACAACTAATATGCTTACAAATTTTGTAATTGTTATTGAATATAATGTTTTTTTTTTTTGAATAACATTTATTATAACATACTTTGACTATAATGCTCCCGAATATAAATAAATGGTATTATGCTAATTCCATCTAAAGCACAGTTAGAGTAACATTTTTTTATACAATGTATAGAAATAGGTCAGGTTAGGTTAGAACTATGACTCCTTAACATACGAAGTGCTATAAGAAAAGTAGGTTAGATTAGGTTTGAACTGTGATCCCTTCAAAACAGAATAAAATTAATTCATGATATTGCGAGTAGTCTCATGCGTTATAATTTGACGCGACTTCTGGTTTTGCGAAATTTTCTATACCGTTTGCTAGTTATATTATATGAGTTGTATATTAATGACTAATTATACCATATAATGGTTATTACAAATAAGTGTTATACGAAACGAGAAATATACAAAATAAAAGTAGATATTTTGTTCTTATACCAAATGTTCATTATGTGTAATGAGTGATTATATCCATTAAATATATACCAAATGTTTTTATACCAAATTTTACTATACCAAAAAAAGTTATACCGATCATTATCATTACACAACCGATGATGAAGGCTAGGGATGGAACGAGATATTTTTATTTCGTTTGTGAGACGGTAGTTCCATTTGATTTTACTTGAGATCTAATGATGGAATGTGATTCATGAGGCATTAAGAAAACTCCTCAATTTTCAAAGGTTTTTTTTTTATTATGAATATATTTTTATTTAATTGTTCTTGTGTACTTATATTTGATATTACAATTTTATTATCTTGTTTAGTAGAAATATTTTTGTGCTAAGCTTCGAGAGTTCGAGCTACATCCACTGTCATGGATAACTTAAACATACCTACTGGAAGTTTTGTGGTTCCAAACTGATCTTTTACGCTTATACTAATACTTATACTTATACTACGTTATCTTCTTGAGGAGTGCAATAAACATTATTTGTATTGTAAATTGAATTTGTACACGTTCTATTAAGTCCCCACTTTAAAAAGATAACATAGGGCATGAAATGAAACTCCGTACGCGGAACCGTATTATACGAAGACGAAGTCGCAGGCAGAAAGCTATTACGACTAAAAAGTGGCACGTAATAATAAATTAAACAACACCGTTATTTCTAATACCGAAAATATGCAGAGGGCTGAATGTGAAGACCAAAAAACCAGAACAAAGATGTTTAAAATTCAATTTGAATTCTAAAAGCGAGTTATGTGAGTCACAAATAAACACCACAGTCGCATCCGAAAATTAAATATTTACCAATGTTTACAGACGTCTTTTACTGAGCCACCCAGATTTGAACGAGATATTAACGTGAAGATTTTACCGCAAGATTATATTGGTACACCATTAATGTATATATCACAGTTGTTTACGTCTGAGAAAACATTAATCAGAGTCAGGGAATGTTATCATTGCGATGACCTAATGTCATTAATTAATTATTCATACTAATGAACTGCTCACGTCCCGGATCCTTTTTTATACTTTTTTTATATATTTAATACGTCACAGAGCTTACCTTAAATAAAAACTTTATTTACAAAGAAATATACCGGTCTACGCAATGCAGATTGTTTTTAGAGGAACAAGAAGAGGAAATCCAATACTATAGTTGACTTTGATTGACTTTTGACATTAGGTGTTTTTTTCAAACGTCGTTTCGGCTGTTTTGTCGAAAACAGGTTTTTGTACAAAACCTCACCGAAACCAAAAGTTCGTTCCTACGTTTTTCTGGTCGAAAAACATTAGGGCCCAGTCAACTATTTTTGCGCTATATAATGTTAGCAATCGAGGTATTTATAGATTAATTAATGGATTGATTAGGTATACTTATAAATGTTTACTAACAAGAAATCTATTTCCATTCCGCAGACCACGGGTATGACACCGCTCATGTACGCGGTGAAGGACAACCGCACATCCTTCGTCGAGCGGCTCATCGAGCTCGGCTCCGACGTAGGAGCAAGAAACAATGTAAGTATGCCAACATCACTACAACATCCGAGTCGAGCAGTTAGGTAGTAGTTAGGTAATAAATGCATCTCTAATAATTACTTGTTTTGTTACTAATTCTATTTTACTAGACAGTTTTAGGCCATTTTTTACACGTTAAAGAAATAAATTGTAGGTATTTTTTTTTCTATAATGCCGTAAAACTCAGAAAGTTATAAAAGTTACATTACCATTATCTGATTATAATGGACTAGGGTAAACATAATGGATAAGGTTTTTCAGTAATAAGTGTTTAGCATGAATTTACTAAGTAAGTCAGTGAGTGATAAACACTTTATTGCACAAAACAGGATATCTGTTCACAGAATAAAATAAATAGAAAAGTACAGAGGCGAATTTTTCCCCACGAGGGATCTCCTCCAGTTAACATAGGTAACTAAAATTTATAAGCATACCTAATCTATGAATATATGTATAATATATATTAATATTAAAATAAACGAATACCAATTTAACACGAACACGGCAAATAAAGGTCGGGCGTGACATTCCAAATGATATCGAAGAGATACCTAAGTCTAGTCTTTTTTACTTGCCAATTTATTATTTATTTATTTAAATCAAAATGTGTACTTATAGGTATTATTCAGTTAACCATAAAAGGAGTTTATAAATGTTGCGATGTTACTCAGGAAACGTTTCTAGGTAATACTTATATTTCTTAATTTTGCCACCTCGTACATATATCCGCCAAACATAACCATAATAATAAACACGTCAGAAACATAGGTAAGTAATAAAAACAAAACAATCACATATTATAACAATGAAGTTTTAAAGGCATCAGTTAAAAAGGCCGCTATTGGCAAAAATGGCAACTAAAGTTGCCAAAGCGGATCCCAGGGCTAGTACCACGAAAATCGAACGATTGCGGATTTTTATCTCCATCTCTGACACACTTGCATATTAGAGTGACAAAGAGGTTTTTCCGACTATGACAATTTTCGATGTTCGTGGTAGGCGTGCAGGCTCGCTGAGCCGTAGCATAAGCCGGGAATACGCTAGTCAGAAGAGATTAGCTTACCTGTGGCTGTGTGCGGTATTATTATTAGTGTCTGGTGATTAGTGATAGAGATTTGATTTTTGTTAAAAACAATAAACTGATCTGATAACACATTCTATTAAAGCACCCAACGTCCCAACTGTACTTAACAGATATAGTCCCTGATGTGACGAGTCTACCATATTTCCACTTTTCTATTAAAATTTAAATTATATCATATTGTTGCAATAATAATTTTTAAGAAAAAAAAACCGACTTCATTTGGTTACCGGTAAAAGTGAAATTAAGAATTTGTTTGAGTTAGCCAGTTTACTTTTCAAATATCCAATACACCGCACGTGTACGATTGGAAATTGAGGAGCTTTATTAATGTCCTAGGGCTTCCATCATTACATTTGAAGTATAATCAAACGGAACTCCCTTGTAGACCTTTAAACAAACAAAATAACAATGTGTTAAATTGGATGACAGACTGTAAATTAACGAGCATATTCATTATGCCATCCCTGATTATCAACATCAGGTCCACTCCAGCAAAATGATGGCCACAGTAAGAAAATGCCTAAGCTAATTATGAACACCCTCTAATCACAATTAACCTGCCGTTCAAATTTGAAGAGTCCTCTGAATTCTTCTAGAACTCCATCATCAGAATATAAATCAAATCAAAAAGATGAATGTCACAACTAGGATAATAAGTAGAGCTAGGTTTATTAACCAGTTCCACTTTGCGATCCCTGGTCTTCATCATCAGATCAAGTTCATCAAAATTTTGGCTCCGCCAAAATACTGTTTTAGTTACTTAAGGAAACCCTCAAATCAGAATGCATGTGCCGTTAAAATTTGAGGAGTTCTCTCAATCCCTCATGAAGCCCATCATCAAAATAGAACTATAATCAAATAGGACTATCTTGAAGGTATTTCTTTACAAAGAAAAGATGAATGTCTCAAATCGGATGATAGAGCTGGGAATTAACAAGCAGTTCCACTTTGCCATCCCTGGCATTCATCATCAGGTCCACTCCACCAAATTGATGATGTTCGTAAAGAAATGCTCGAGTGTCTTAAGAAACTACCCAAATCATCATGCATGTGCCTTTCAAATTTGAGGAGTTTCCTCAGTTTCTCATGGATCCCATCATCAGAAATTGATTTTGAAAAAAACGGGACAATCCTGAAACCATCTATATACAGACAAAAAAATATTTTTTAAAATCGGATCATAGTCCTGAGAATTACGAAGCAGTTCCACTTTGCCATCCCTGGTCTTCATCATCAGGTCCACTCCACCAAATTGATGATTTTCGTAAAGAAATGCTCGAGTTTCTTAAGAAATCACCCAAATCAGCATGCAGGTGCCTTTCAAATTTGAGGAGTTCCCTCAGTTCCTCATGGATCCCATCATCAGAAATGGATTTTGAAAAAAACGGGACCAACCAGGAACCGTCTACTTTTAGAAAACAAAAAAAAATTCAAATTGGTTCAGTAATGACGGAGTTATGAGTGAACATCCATTAAAAAAAAAAAAAATAAAAAAAAAAATTCAGTCGAATTGAGAACCTCCTCCTTTTGAAATATTGAAGTCGGTTGAAAAAGCTATGCATGGTCCGCTTATAGGAATGTTTCATCATAGGGCATTTCAATCCCTGTATAGTATAGGAAGCTACTAAAACAAAGAAACTAATTAATACTATGACTACCAATAAATGTTGTTTCCGCACGAAACCTAAAAAAAATAAAAAATGGCACGAGTGTAAGTATATTGCCGGTATATCCATAAATATACTGCAATTAGGTTAGTCGAATGTGGCGGCCATAATTTTGCATGTTATAAAAAAGTAGGTGTGATATCGATTGGCTGGCCCAGGGTACTGCTATTTGGTACACACCGGTAATTACTACACCACGTCTTGGCGAAGTGGAACAAAGAGGCAATTTGCCGCTTGCTATGGAGACTTAATTCTCAAATGTGCATTTAGCGTAATACAATGATATCGAAAATGCATTGCGGTCGCTCGTTCTAAGGCCAGCCCACTAGTCTATACCGGCGATGCACTTATAATATACTGCTCAGTGCTCAAAAGAAAATAAGGTTTTACATGTTTCAACTTTAATTTAAGAAAATTGGAAGTGTTACAGCCTATATTTTTATTGTAATGTGTTGTTAACGCAAACTAAAGTACGAATGATGACTCCTAATGATATTATTATCCATGCATATATAAAACAGTCGCATTACAAAATTCATAGCAACAAGACGTGTTTTAATTCCTCAAGCAATAGTGAACCTTACTGCAAACAACATATGGTCCAAACGAACCGGATAGGTACAAAGTGCATCGAGCGCCCGCCGGCCGCGAGAACAAAAGAAACTGATAAGCGAGCCTATAGAAACCAGTTAGAAGACACGTTTTCAATGCAATTAAGTTACGTTACTTAAATAACTCGTCTCAAAACACTGTGTTTACTTGTGTTTTAAGTGATTAAACGAAGATTTATAAGTGCAAAAATGTCTACGGCGGAACAATTGATGACTGTTTTACAAGATACGGCAAGTTTACTTCAAAAAACGCAAGTTAATTTAAAGAAATGCCCTAAGGCACGTTTAACTAGAGGTTATGTGGAGGCGAGATTGAATTGCATACAAGAGTACTGGGCGACGTTTAAAGAAACACATCAAGAACTTATAAAGGTTATGCCACGAGAACAACGAGCTGTGACACAGTATTTTATTAACGAAGAATACTTTATCTACGAAAATTTGTACCTAAATCTAGAAGGCGACCTTAAGGACTTGTTGAACAACACTAGACAAATCACCCCTAATGCAAGTTTCACGGATAATCAAGTGGGAAAGTTACCTCGAATTCATCTTCCGAGTTTTAGTGGTGGTTATGAACAATGGCCCACTTTTAAAGATTTGTTTTTGTCAATCGTGCATAATAATGCGTCGCTCACCAACGTACAAAAACTGCATTATTTGAAGACTAGTGTGTCCGGCGAGGCAGAGGCGATATTGAAACACGTTCAAGTTACCGAAAGTAATTATACACAAGCATGGGACATACTTCAAAAGCGCTATGGAAATAAAAGGTTAATAGTGAATTCTATATTGAAGCGGTTATTTATGCAAAAGAAATTGAGTACTCAGTCGGCCACTCAACTGAAATCATTATTGGATACTACAACCGAATTCTTAAATAGTTTGCAAAATTTGAACATGGCCACTGACTCCTGGGATCCTTTAATAATATTTCTGATAGTGCAGAAATTGGACCCGGAGTCACACAAGGATTGGGAGGAGTACGCTCACAAGGACAATTCTGAGGAATTACCCAAGTGGACAGACTTCGTTTCTTCAATACGCCTTCTCGTGCCGCTTTTGATTGATCTGTTGATTTTTCTGCCGTCCCTCCAACCGCTGTACATTCCACTTTCTTCTTCTTAGCCGCCAACTTAAACCTCAAATCATTCTTATCCAACTCAAACAACCTGTCATTTCCATTGTCAACCTTATTAGAAGGACTTTGAGTTGATGTTTCAACATCTTTTAACAAAGTTAAGTTTTCCACAGACCTGCCTGATTTTAAAGCTGATTTTGGTGCTGAATCGCTTTCCGAGGTCCTTAGCCGAGGTCTTATGGGTACAAATGTTTGGCATGCTTCATCTTTCATTTGAGGTTTGGCCATTGTTGGTTCTATGGACGATTTAAAGTTAACCTTTGAAGCTTCAAATATTGGCTTGTCTTTAAACTGGAACGGACTTGAGTTGAACTCAGGGTGAAAGTAGGTTTTTTAAATGGTGGAAAATGGCTGGTTTGGACAAACATTTGCTGTTCTGGCTCATATGGTTGTGTTATTTAATTCAAAATTTGCCCTTGCGGTGGCATTTGGGTTGTTACGTACATTGGTGTAAGTGTCCATACATTTTTAGGTGTGAAAATATCTGGTGAGACATATTTTGGGAACACCGCTTGCCCAAATACAGGTGATGGTCTGACTTTGGCATTATAGGTGAAGTCTCTGCCAGTGTTTTTTAGAAATGAGGATGAGTTGGTAGTGTTGGTACTGTTGTCTACAGGTGGGTCAAAAGGTTCCGGATAAGTGTGGGACTTATCCATTACTCTGTGGATAGGGCCCTTTTTCAAGTTTTTATCTGTTTCGCTAAGGCACCATGCGGTCTCACCGGTTGAACCATTGAAATAGTAAAACTTTTCTGGAAAACTCTTCGATGGACATAGTAGCCATGGACTACCTTGGGATTGACTGTTTTTAGGATTCAGTATTTTCTTGTTCGGATTCATCGTTTAACATCCTTACATGTCATTATAAGATTACAATGAAGGGAAGACTGAATTGGAGAGGGGTAGTGCGAAATATACGGCCGAGAGCCCATTTTCCAGGTGGAAGATTGTCGGTTTTAATTAGCACAATCTGGCCTTCTTTAAATTCCTCTACTTTCTTCAACCACTTTGGTCGCTGTTGTAAGCGTGACAGGTATTCTTGCTGCCATCTACACCAAATATCTCTGACCAATTTCTGTGTGTGCTGCCAGCGTGATAGTGAGCTCATTCGAATATCCTTTAAATCGGGCGATGGGACGTTTATGGGTGCTTCGCCGATCAAAAAATGTCCAGGTGTCAGGGGTTCTATATTGTCCGTATCGTCATTATCCATTGGACACAATGGCCTTGAATTCAAGCACGCCTCTATTTCAGAAAGGACCGTGTTCATTTCCTCAAAGGTAACGTGTGTGGTGATTATTCGTTTTAAGTGATATTTGAGAGATTTTACACCCGCCTCCCATAAACCACCAAAGTTGGGACTATAGGCGGGGATGAAATGCCACTGCGTACCTTCTGTAGCCAAGGAATCTGAAATTTCTCCAGTAAAATCCAGTTGTGCCTCTTTCCATGCATTAATCAATTCCTTATTGGCACCAACGAAGTTTCGACCTTGGTCGCTCCACAGATGATTGCATTTCCCTCTCCTGGCCACAAACCTCTTGAAGGCAGCTATAAAGGCTTCAGATGTAAGATCACCTACTAATTCCAAGTGTATGCATTTAACGGATAAACATATAAATATTGCCACGTACGTTTTCGTCGTTTTTGCTCCTCTGCCTTTTGACAGTAGGGTATTAAAGGGTCCCGCGAAGTCGACGCCACTGTGTAAAAACGGTCTTGTAGGCGTAACTCGTTCTCTTGGCAGGTCTCCCATCAGCTGTGGTTTAGGAGCAGCGCTTTGTCTGATACATACAAGGCATTTATTGACGTGGCTCTTTACTAAATTTTTTGCCTTCACGATCCAAAATTTGGATCGTAAATAACTCATCGTGAGTGTTGTTCCGCCATGCAAAGTCTTCAAGTGCGCGTCGGCTATTATGAGCGGAGTTAAATTATTTTTGCTACCTAAAATCAAGGGATGCTTTTCTTCATCCTTTATGTTTGCAAACCTAAGCCTTCCTCCCACCTTCAATAGACCATTCTCTATATGTGGATTCAAAGACTTTATCATGCTCCGTTTATGTACTTGTTTGTTAGTTTTTAATCTATTTATTTCTTCTCCAAATTCTTCATTCTGTATGATCTTAATGCATACATGCAAAGCATCCTCCAACTCATGCGTAGTCACTTTAACATTGTCTATTTGCAGCTTTTTCATGTTCAGAAATTTTCGACAAAGTGCTATGGTTCTTTTTAATTCTTGTAGATTGTCAAAATCCTTAAATTGATCTGATAAACGTCTCTAATTTTCACCTTCAGCCATATTCAGATTTGCGTGTATCACATTCTTACTTTCTATATCAGTTGACATAACATTCGGTCTTTTGAATTCTATTTCCTTTTGTGACAACCATTCTGGTCCTTCCCACCATAGGTTGGAAGCCTTCAATTCTGCTAAGGACATTCCTCTAGAAGCAATGTCAGCGGGTTTGTCTTCTGAAGTGACGTGATGCCATTTATTTTGACTAACGTTGTTCGTTATTTCCACAACTCTGTTTGCTACGAACGTTTTCCATCTTTGAGGTTCGCCGAAAATCCATGAAATTACAATAGATGAGTCTGTCCATGCGAATATATTTGAAGCTGGTATTCTCATAGCACGGCTGACCTGTTTTAACAATTTGGCCAGCAAAACAGCTCCACACAGTTCGAGTCTAGGCAACGAGACAGTCTTCACTGGGGCAACTCTTGTTCTCGAAGAAATCAATTGCGTTTTGACGGTACCATCCGCCCTTTCCACTCTTATGTAAATTGCTGCACCATAAGCGGAGATGGACGCGTCACTGAACCCGTGTATTTGAATGTTTGCTGCTTCAGTGCTCAAAGTATTGACCCATCTGTCTATGCGGATCTCGTTGACGTTTCGTAAGTCAGCTCTCAATTGCAGCCATTCATCTTTTAAAGGTTGGCACAGTTCCTCATCCCAGGCTACCTGCGCCATCCATAACTTCTGTATCAATATTTTAGCCCTGAGGACACATGGTGAGATCCAACCCAGGGGATCAAACAGCTTGTGGATATCAGACAAAATCGTTCGTTTGCTGATGTGATTGGTTACTTCTGGAAGACTAAGGTTGTACTCGAACTGGTCTTTTCCCATGTTCCATTGGACACCAAGAGCCTTGATGGTACCATCCATATTTAAATCAAGATGTGCGCTAGCTGATCTATCTTCGGGTTTCAAACTTCGCATAAATTCAGCATTGTTCGACGACCATTTTTTGAGCTGAAATCCACCTCTTCGCATGACTTCTTGTAGTTGCTTACTGGCTTCTATAGCTTGTTCAGTGGTATCACAGCCTGACATAAGATCGTCGACGTAAAAATCTTCTTTGATCATTTTTGCTGCAACTGGGTTATCGTCTCCTTCGTCTATGGCCAGCTGTCTTAATGTTTTAACTGCCAGGTCCGTACCTGTGCCAAAGGTTACAGTCAGGAGGCGGTAATCTTCTATTTCCTTGTCACTGCTACTTCTCCATAAAATTCTCTGGTAGTCGGTATCTTCTTTAGTCATTAGCACCATTCGGTACATTTTGTGAATGTCTGACACAAAGCATATGGCATGCATTCGCCATCTCATTATTAGACTTCTCAAATCTTCTTGTAAAACTGGTCCAACTAGGAGATCATCATTTAAAGAGTAACCATTAGCGCCTTTACACGAAGCGTCAAAGACGACACGCGTCTTTGTAGTTTCCTTCTCTTCTCGCACAACTGCATGATGACTCAGGTATATACTCTTCTTTGCATCTATTTCTTCACTTGGTACTCTTTCGATGTGTTTCAGCTCAATATAATCATCCATCACCTTTACATATTCTTCTTTAAGACTTGGCGTTCTCAAAAATCTCTTCTCTAACTGTAATAATCTATTTTCTGCTATTTCTCGTGTATTTCCTTCGCATGCTCTTGGTACTTCTGTCCGTAAAGGTAATTTGACGATGTACCTTCCTTCTTCATTTCTTTTGTATGTATTTTGGTAAATTTCTTCACATGTTTGTTCTTCTTCAGTTAATGTTCTCTCTGTATCTGTTTCTATTTCCCAAAATGACTTCAATAAATCATCAATGTTGACTTGATGATGCATCACCATGAAACAACTTTCTTCTGCCTCTGTGTCTATTTCACCATTATCTCCCAATAAGATCCAGCCTAAGTATGTTTTCTGAGCACATGGGGTACCTGGTGGACCTTTGATTATGGGCGTATCCTCTTCAATCATCCTTGCATATGCCTTGACTCCGAGGAGAAGATCTACTGGACCTGGTGTATTATAACTTGGATCGGCAAGCTGAAGATCTAATATATGAGCCCAGTTGCTTGTTTTCATAGTTTTCTTGGGCATCTGAGTTGTCACAGAAGTTCCGCCACGAGAGCGATTTCCTGTATCTCAGTCTCTTTTTGAAGTCTGATTTGGCTGTCTTGTAGTTGTTCCAGTCCGTTTCAGCACTTGTGTTCATTGCTCTGTTTAGAAGTCGTCTCATTTTTGTTCTCATTCGTTCCAGCTCCGGTCCCCACCAGCTGTTTTTATTTCCACTTTTCCTTGTAGCCGGTGGTGTTGAGAGTGGACATGTGTTTTCGTAGCTGTCTGTTATGTTTGTGGTAAGTGAAATTACCTGGTTTTCCAACTCCTTTGTATTGTTGGGTCTGTGTATGTGTATGTTGTTCAGTTTACCTTCTAGGAGATTCCTATACACCGGTACATCCGTGCGTCTCGAGTTCCTCCTAGGCGTTGGTGTGTGGATGTCTGCTGTCAGATCGTACCGCTTTAAAGAACATAACTATCCATCCAAACCAACATGCCTACAGTCAAGGCAAATCAACAGACTCGGCTCTCCACGCTGTGGTAAGCAACATAGAGAACGCACTAGAGAGGAAAAACTCCTGCCTTGGCACCTTTATTGACATAGAAGGGGCCTTTGACAAAACCAACTTTAGTAGCATACAACTAGCATTACAAAGACATGGAACAAATGAACTCATAACAGAATGGATAATGAACATGCTTAAACAGAGAGTAGTAATACTTTCTGAAAATAAAGACCAACTGGCACTAGTCATGAGAGGGTGCCCCCAGGGAGGAGTACTATCACCACTACTCTGGAACCTGGTAGTAAACGATTTGATAACAAAACTAAATAACAAAAACTTCAGGACTATAGGATACGCAGATGACTTGGTGATACTAATCAGCGGCCTAGTAATAAGCACATTATGTGATCTCACACAATCTGCACTAAGTATAGTAGAGAAATGGTGCAAGGAGAATGACCTATCGGTAAACCCAAAAAAGACCGACACAATTCTCTTTACTCATAAACGGAAGTTGGGGAGATACGAAATGCCAACGCTCTTCGGCACAAAACTAACGCTCTCAAAGGAAGTGAAATACCTAGGAATAACCCTAGACGACAAACTAAACTGGGGAAAACATCTCTCCAACAAACTGAACAAAGCAACAGTTACTTTCTGGCAATGCCGAAGGATGGTAGGCAAGAAGTGGGGACTAACTCCTCATATCATACTGTGGCTATACAAAATGGTAATAATGCCAATGATCAGTTATGGCGCGGTTGTGTGGTGGCCTCGCACACAACAAACTACTGCAATAGACAAACTAAACAAAACACAAAGACTAGCATGTGTGGCAACTACAGGCTGCATGAGAACCACTCCGACTGCAGCACTAGAAATAATGCTAGGACTCCTACCATTACACATTTACATACAGAAGGAAGCGGCAGCCACGGCGCTTAGACTGAAAAACCTAAACTTGTGGTCAAACCTCAGCTCGACACACAAGAAAATCTATGACAACATGATCTCCAATATGCCAATGCTGGAAGCACCGGTTGACAAAATACCAAAAACAATGATATTCTGGAAAGACTATGCCATATCGTTGATGGAGGACCAAAAGGAAGGATTAAATCAAACAAACCTCAGAATATTCACGGATGGCTCAAAAACAAATACAGGAACCGGATGTGGTGTCTTCTCAGAAGACCTAAACATACACATCTCAAAACCCCTAGGAAAATACAACACAGTATTCCAAACGGAATGTGTTGAAATAATAGAAGCTTGCAAAGCAGTAAAGCGACGGCAAACGAAAAATGAAAATATACTTATACTGTCAGACAGTAAATCGGTACTACAAGCGCTACTTAGTGATAAACATACGTCGCAACTCACACTCGAATGTCACAACAGCCTAACGGAGGTGAGTGAAGAAGGAAACAAGGTAACCGTACAATGGATAAAAGGACACATTGGCTCAAGAGGAAACGATGCAGCGGATGAACTGGCAAGGAGAGGGTCAGAGACACCGACATACGGACCGGAACCTATCATACCACTACCTTTATCGCACATACAAAATCAACTAAATCAATATCACAGACACCTTCACAACAAATACTGGGACAACCTGGTGACATGTAGACAAACCAAAGAAGTTTTACCAGAGTTAAACCAAAAGTTCACAAAAACCCTACTCAGGACACCCAGACACCAACTCCGGAAAATAGTAGGGCTAATCACAGGACACAATACACTAAACAAACACCTATATAATATGGGTATAACAGATAGCCCCATATGCAGAGCCTGCATGGAAAATGAGGAAACAGCAAAACATATTCTCCTAGAATGCAAACAGGTAGAAGAATACAGGAGTAAGTATTTGGGGACTCCAATAACACTCAAGGAGGCATTTAGCAACCTAAAACCGATGCTTGGTTTCGTTGAGGAGCTGGGGTGGTTGGAATAGGGCTACCTCGTTAACACGCAAAAAAGGCACAATGGATGTCGAGTTGCGGAAAAAAGCCCAGAGAAACTAACTGGGCATCTGAGTGGCCAATTGCTTGGGAACTACATAGGCTCGAAGCTGCATGGTAAATGACGTTTGATTTTGCGACGAGACCAGTAATTGAACCACTTGATTTACTCTCTCACTTATGGACCCTATTCCCTTTATACATGCCCGTGTTTGTTGTCTTTTAAGCTTTAGTAATTGAGTCGCCTTTTCACTAATGAAAGATGCCTCCGAGCATGGATCAATAAGAGCTCTAAGAGCAATGCTGTGTTCACTTCTCACGTTCACCATTGCCGTTGCCAATAAGGCGTCATCTTCTCTAGCAGCATAATAGGATGCAATCGCCATGGATGCCTGAATTTCTGGTTCTGTCTCGTTGACCTTGGAGAGCGCCTGTTGTATATTTTCACCTTTTTCCGCAGGCTCATTGCTCTTTGACATATGTACGAGTGAATGGTGGCGTTTGCGACATATACGGCATGACATGGGCACTCGACACTTGAAAACCGCATGCCCTGGTGTTAGACAATTGTAACATAGCCTATTGTTCTTTGTGTATTCGCATCTCTCAGAAGGTAGCATTTTTGTAAAGTCTTTGCAATGTGCGAGTGTGTGGTTACCTTTACACATGACACAACTCTTCTCTGTTTCTATAGCATGGAACGTACGTACTGCGGTCTTTTCGCGCGGAGCTGATGAAGAAGAAGCGGTGATGAGCTCCAGCGTTCGGAATTTAGCTTCTAGAAATTTAACGAAGTCTGTCCACTTGGGTAATTCCTCAGAATTGTCCTTGTGAGCGTACTCCTCCCAATCCTTGTGTGACTCCGGGTCCAATTTCTGCACTATCAGAAATATTATTAAAGGATCCCAGGAGTCAGTGGAGTCATGTTAACGCAAACTAAAGTACGAATGATGACTCCTAATGATATTATTATCCATGCATATATAAAACAGTCGCATTACAAAATTCATAGCAACAAGACGTGTTTTAATTCCTCAAGCAATAGTGAACCTTACTGCAAACAACATGTGTAAATGAGTAAATATCATTCATTCTTTTCAGTATCAATTTAAAAGTGCCCGAAAGGGATAGCAAATTCCCAAGTTCTCTTACATTTTTCACAGACTATAGTTGTCACAAAAAAAACCCTGTATTGTTTTTTTTAATAACAATATAACACAGCTTTGTTTGTTATAAGGGCTTAAAGAAATTAAATTTGCAGTCAATTGATTTATATATTTCAATAAACATGAATTTAGCTTTCACGAAATGATCGAATCTCTCAGTGGGTTTTTTTTTAACATTGTATACACGTATAAGTTAGTATTACATTTTTATCGAGTAAGGCTGCGTTTTACCAAATTTTTATTCCGAGAATAACGCTTACTCTCAGATAGTAACGTCAAATTACTATGGGTTTTGACATTAGTATCCAAGAGCAAGCGTTACTCTTGGTTAAAAAGTTTGGTCAAATCCAGCCTAAGTATTGTTTGGGTTGGGGATGGCGTACCTAGGTACTCAAATTTTGCAGTGAGAGATTTGAAACTTTGTGATTAGATTTCTTATCAAAATATAAGTCATTTTTCCTTAGTTATAAGATTATTATGTAAGTTATAGGTTAGATTATTGGAATTTTAATATGTTTTATAACCAATTTATTGAAATTATTGAAAATGTATTTTTGATGTTTTTATTTTTTATTTTTTATTAATTATTATTGTTCTGTTACTATTATACACTTAACGATCTTTTTGTGAATTCGTGATATTTAAGGACATAACTACTAATAACATGTAATTTCCAATCTGAAATAAATGAATCTAATCTAATCTAATCGAATCTTAAAAAAATAATTGTAGCAAGAGTTTATATATGATATTTCGCAGAAGTGTAAATAGTCCTGATTTTGAATGTGACAGTATCCCTATTGATAAAACTGAGACTGTACAATTCCTGGGTGTAGATCTTGATCCTTATTTGAGATGGCATAACCAAATCGACAAGATTAACACTAAACTAGCGGCTATGAAATCGTTGGCAAACATTGCCAGTAAAGAAACACAGTAGAAATGTGAAAAATACATTGTTAACAGTGTTTCTTAGGCATACCTCAATACAATTATTGAGGTCTGGGGAAATGGAACTAACATTAATTCAATATTTCTAAAACAAAAGAAGGCTCTCAGAATGATATAAAGATGTTCTTCAATACCCGAAACCCACCGAAGCTTGTTTGCTGATGATAACATTTTGACTGTAACTTCGCTGTCGCTATACTGGTACAAAATATGTGTCTACGTGTTTAAAAACAAACATTTATGTAAGCAGCAGGGTGCAACTATAAATAATTACAAGCTTCGAAATAAGAATAGGTTACTTTTGAATGACATAAATTATGTAAATTTTTACAAGAGCTTAAATAATACTGCCATAAGAGTGTACGAGTATAACCAACTTGAGGATGACATTAAAAATACTGAAAACTTAAAAACTTTTGACAAAAAAGTTAAAGAATATTTTGTGAAGCGGCCGTTTTACTGTATAAATGAATATTATTAAGTTTTTTGACTAGTGCGCTTGACATTTGCTTGACATCCGTATAAGACTAATAGTTTATTTTTTATTTGACATAGTTTTAAAATTATTTTATGATTTGTTATTTAGTTTTTAATACTTACTAAATTCTTATTTGCATGCATGTTTATGTGTTCGGTGCGAATAAATGATTGAATTGAATTGAATTAATGTATTCAAAATTCATCCACAAAAGCTTTTTTTTATTATACCTAAAGGGCTAAAAAGGGGTTGAAAGTTTACATTCAAAGTCAAGAATGTATAATATTTGAATGGGGATGGCGTAAAAATTATGTTAGCCACTTGAAACTTTGTGTTCACATTTCTTATTAAAATATATGAATAGCGATTTCATGGCGTTCCGAAATGCATCTCTTAAAAGGGTTAAAACTGGATAAAAGATTGTATGGAGGTTGTGTGTTTTTTTAAGTGAGAATCTTGGAAGTTCGTTTTATGACGGTTTATTGACGGCTTATTGTGTATCGAAAAAACGAATTTTAGCGTTTATTTATATAAGTTCACAAAGGGACTTAAAAAGGGTTGAAAGTAAACTTATAACGAACACAATATAAAAAGCCGGGATTTTTGTATAGTGCTTTAAATATGTATTTTATTCGGTATGAAAATAATTGCAAACAAAATTGAATTCTACGCGCACGAAGTCGCGGGCAACACAACAGCTGGTGTAATGATAAAGATTTGGTATTACTTGCCCTAATAGATATTAATCCTAATACAAATAAAACAACCTAATGGATGGCTGTTGAAGGAAAAATACCTAATTTATTAATGTATCACAATAAACCCTTATGACTTAGGTGGTTAACTTTAGTCACCCGACAAGAGATACCATGTGTATACAATAAATAAAATAATGTAAACTAAAAAAAAGAACACTGGTCGGATGACCGTCGTGGCGTCGTCAAAGTAGACTGTTTTAAATATTTAATGTTTTAAATAAAGTATTCAAGGCCATGCAAGTTAATTATTTAGTTCCATTAATGACGCGAATAGTTACCGAAATATAAATGGACATTAGGTGGTGCTACAAAGTTAAGCGAAAAGCGTAGAAGTACTACGCCGTAGATAACTATTTACTTGCTTACTGACGTGGCCATCTTTCGAATAACTACATCTGAGCTTACCTAAATGCCTAAGTTAGGTTTCACTGCGATAGGTATATTTATCAAACTTTTAAATGCCGACATGCCGACTAATACTACCCAGAACTAACGCCCAATCCACGCCGCTTCGTTCTCAGACACAGCAATTTGATTTCTTATCGCTTGCCTCAACTAACTCAACTTTTCCGGGCGATGACCACAGAGCGTCAGATCCTTATTCACGACTGAGTCATGAGAAAGACTTAACAAATGACATCACTTGTGAAACCCGAAGGTGACCAAGGAGCACGCAACCGCGAAATTATGCCTAAATTGTTTACAATTAAAGCCAGGGTTGGAGGGTATGGAAAATTGTTCTTCTAAAGGTCATTGCATATGATTCAGCCATTTAACCCAACGCAGCGTAATACCATTAAAGAAATGCCCGGCAATCATAGAAGGCCAGTAGAAGATATGTCAATGCTACTAAATTCCACGACAAACAAAGCATCTCAAAGATATTGGTATGACAAGAATTGGTAGGTACTTTTTGTGGTTAAAACAAATACAAACTTCACTTAACGTGAGTAAATCTTAGGCTAAAATGTGTACCTCCTATACTAATCCTAGACTAAACTATGTCACAATGCACAACATAGTGACAAAATAGTTAGGTACATCACTTTGTGGTTGACTATACCTATGTTTGTTTATGGCAGGACAACTACAATGTGCTGCACATATCTGCGATGTATTCTCGCGAAGACATCGTTAAGCTGCTCCTGTCTAAGCGGGGTGTCGACCCTTTCGCGACTGGAGGGGTAAGTTTTTACTGCCAAACATAATAAACAGAAGTATAAATTTAGATTAGAAATTTTAGACAATCTTGATTTTATTGTATTTGAGTGTTTTATTTGTGTATTATAGATAGATTGAAGATATTTTTTGTACTTTCTGAAAATGTTTGATATTAAGTTCAATGACTGGAGTGGTGAACCTTATAGACCTTTGATCAAGAATTATAAATATTTACATGATTATTACCTACTTAGATTTTTTCATGTGACCTTGATGAAATTAATTAGGAATGTTTAAGTAATGATTTTGTTTGTAATAGAGCCGACAGCAGACCCCTGTCCACCTCGTGGCCAGCAGACAGACTGGCACGGCAACCAGCATTCTTCGAGCGCTACTCACGGCAGCGGGGAAAGACATACGGCTGCGAGCCGATGGAGTAAGTGAAGAACAATAGAGATCTAAGGATGTCATCCACAGATCGGATGGCATCCCTATATCCCTAATGTTCTCCTTATACTAATAACTAAGTAACAGACCGGCTAGATACCTCCATGGAAAAGATGTGAACCTATAAAATTTCTGTATCGGTTTCTTCTGGGAACAAAACACTTAATGACTCTTATAGGAATAATAAGTATTAATCAAGCAATCCTGCTATTTCCCAGTAGGTAGTAAACAGGCAAGTGAAATAAACATTTATGAACCCGAGCAAAATTTATAACCGTATGACCTCCCTATTTTCAAGCCGACCTAATTTACTGGCTGGTTTAGTACTGTTTTATATAAAGATATAAATATTAAACCGTTTGCTAAATAAAAACTTTTTATTTACGTACCAAATCTAAATAGATACTTTTAGTCCATGTATAATATATAAAAATGTGGTAGGTTAATAACCCCAACAATTTGTAAAGAGCCATTTAAAACTTCTCTGCAAAAGTACAGACATTTATCATAGGTACGCCTAGCAAATAAACTGAAATGGTAGACAGATATGCAGATTCCAAATTGAACAAAATGAACGAAACGCTACATGGGCCCTTGAATATTTGCTAGAGATAAAGGATATTGAATTCTACGTGATAGAGATGAGAGTGTTGTTTAATCGGAGAGTTTTGCGGGCAGATTGGGTGGCGGTGCATCGTTAGTCGCGGCATCGCGTGCAGCGGCGTCGCCTGGCACCGCCATCCGCCGCGTTCAGGAACTACCCCCGAAAACGCCCTCCACTGTAAACAAAGCCCCGTCCGACGATAGACCCAGAACGTCGCAAATGACTAAAAACTAATAAAACTTTTACATCAGCCGAGCTTACACTCCCACGCACCAGTCGGACGAAAACTAATTACTCGTGTAACCTCCAATCGAAACTAAAATACTCAAGGCCGCAAGGACATACCCCCATAGTAAAACCTCCCTTGTGAATAGAAACTAGCTAATTAAAATCCGCGAGCTTTAGCCTACGGGCAAACGTCACAACGCGAATTTACAATGCAAATTAGGCACGGAATATTAGTTACAACGTCAGAACTGGATTTGAAAATTACTTATTATAATACAACAAGAAGTCTCAGTCAGCCCATGGGCGCGCGCTGGACGAGACCTCTGCTATGCCCTGACACTCGTAGACTGGCTCGATGGAACACCACGTACGTATACCCCCCATCGGTGATCCGTCGCTATAAACGAAAATTGTTTTCAATTTTACATGCACCGGATTTGAATGTGAAGCACGATAGTCGATCGATTTGGCATTCCCCGTTTACGAAGATTGCACATAAGTTTGGAAGTATTGTCTGTGGTGTGACAGTTAGCGGCCGGTTCGTGCCGCGCCTCGCCGTACCCGTGACGTGAGTTGCACTAAGCTGCACCGTATGGAGACTGCATTCACTACAGTGCGGTTTTGGCGCGAGTTCGGTGGCTATAATGTCTGATGGCGGACCAGAGCCGCCCCGGAGTGCGAATCTGGTTCGTGGCGGCGGCTCCCGCAGCCCGCCCGGCTCATTAGCCCTTCTGCCGAAAGATCTGCAAAAGCTGGAGCTCAGTTTCATTGAGTTGAATAAGGAAAGAGCTCGACAGAAGGAATGGAAAAAGCTAATTCGCGACGTGGTGTTGCAGAGGGGCAAGATCCCGCTCCTGCTGGCGGTGGAGGCGGGCAACCAGAGTATGGTGCGCGAGCTCCTCAGCGCGCAGACCGCGGAACAGCTCAAGGTAAGTACTCTTGACCGACGCCTACCAAATCACATGTTGCAATGATATCTTTATTTACACGCACATTTGTGATTTTTAGGCGCTACTCTGTAATGTTCAATAATAAGTTGGGTATTAATTTGTGAAAAATTATGAGATATATAAAATAAAGTAAAATCTTATAAGAATTAACCGTAGGTTTACTTTTGATATCTGTTATGGTCTACAAAAAACAAATATAAACCCATATGAAAATACCAATCTCCAAATTACTAAATATAGGTAGGTATTTTAATGCAATTTGGATTCATAACGTAGTTATCGCCTCAATAAATGTGTATTTGAGATACCTACCACATGACTATAATGCAGAAATCAAATGTTAAACCCATGATAGGTATCCAATTTCCAAAGAACCCATTAAAAAGAGCGGCAGAATGATAAGAGTGAAAAACTACAACATCTACAAAACATATCACTCTAAATATATATTTTTAATGCTGGTATTTGTTTTAGACATGAAGTAGAATCGTATTTACCTTCGCATAAACGCCTACGTATGCTTGGCCACAATCGATATTCTTGCACTTCAAGTGCTAACATTTTTGAACCTGCGGAAGTGTTCGTGTCACGAATCACTGCAAAAGGTCGTGGGCTTACAAAGCTTTCTTCAAATTACTTTTATTATCTTGTTTGCATTTTACATATTATTTACTTGTATTTATTAAGTTAATTTTTCTGCACACAAAAAAATACAGAGATCTATAAACTGACCATATACATATTTAATTACTTACTTCTACACCATAATAGTGTAAATAATTGGCTCATACGATAAATAAATAATAAATGCATACAATTTTACAAAACAGGTAAACCGAATCTGAACTAACAGCATTAGCACAAAATATCAGTTAACACGCTACTTACACAATATGACGCCTAAATGACGAATTAATTCGATAACTCATCGAACCTACCCATCTCCATCTACCCAAAAGTTAAATAATCAGAAACGGACGGCATGAAATTATTTCATATCATTCGGTATCATTGATTTAGATTTCTGATATCTGATGAATGAATTACGTAGGGACTTGGGCCTTCATGCAATTAGGACAGGGCGCACATTAGAAGTGTAAGATTGTCCTAGAATATTTAAATTTATTTATTATTTATTTTTTTATACTACCTAAAATATCAAAGTTAAAATGTATCTTCCGCTATTTAATTGTTTTGTTCAACTTTGCACCTTATTATCAATTTATACAACAGGAATTTAAAGCAGACGAGAATGAGACATAATAGAATTTCGCAAGTTTATTGTTTTTTGTTATAAAAATATTTTGAAATAAAAATTGGAGAGCGTCTATTGTGTGTTCCTACGCACAAACCCCTCCGTTATTATATATTCACCCGCGTAAAATGTATAGTACATACAATAAATCTGGGCATTATGTTATCAGGCCTCGACACCAGCCGGCGACACGGCGTTGCACCTGGCAGCGCGGCGCCGCGACGTCGACATGGCGCGCATCCTAGTCGACTATGGCGCGGCCATCGACGCCACCAACGAGGCCGGCATGACGGCGCTGCACATCTCCGCCGCCGAGGGCGACGAACCGCTCGTCAAGTACTTCTATGGAGTCAGAGCTAACGCAGCCATTGCTGACAATGAAGGTACTGTGAAATCTGGACAACATATTATCAGGCATCGACACCAGCCGGCGACACGGCGCGGCGTTGCACATCGCAGCGCGGCGCCACGTAATATATGTATTCTGTATAAAGTGGACTGAATCGCGTTAAGACGTCATGATAAGGCCCCTTTTCAACCGACTTCAATATTTCTAAAGGAGGAGGTTCTCAATTCGTCTAAATTTTTTTTTTTTTTAATGGATGTTCACTCATAACTCCGGCAAAGTGGAACTGCTTGTTAATTCCCAGCTCTATCATCCGATTTGAGACATTCATCTTTTCTTTGTAAAGAAATACCTTCAAGATAGTCCTATTTGATTATAGTTCTATTTTGATGATGGGCTTCATGAGGGATTGAGAGAACTCCTCAAATTTTAACGGCACATGCATTCTGATTTGAGGGTTTCCTTAAGTAACTAAAACAGTGTTTTGGCGGAGCCAACATTTTGATGAACTGGATCTGATGATGAAGACCAGGGATCGCAAAGTGGAACTGGTTAATAAACCTAGCTCTACTTATTATCCTAGTTGTGACATTCATCTTTTTGATTTGATTTATATTCTGATGATGGAGTTCTAGAAGAATTCAGAGAACTCCTCAAATTTGAACGGCAGGTTAATTGTGATTTGTGGCATTTTCTTACTGTGGCCATCATTTTACTGGAGTGGACCTGATGTTGATAATCAGGGATGGCATAATGAATATGCTCGTTAATTTACAGTCTGTCATCCAATTTAACACATTGTTATTTTGTTTGTTTAAAGGTCTACAAGGGAGTTCCGTTTGATTATACTTCAAATGTAATGATGGAAGCCCTAGGACATTAAGAAAGCTCCTCAATTTTCAATCGTACACGTGCGGTGTATTGGATATTTGTGAAGTAAACTGGCTAACTCAAACAAATTCTTAATTTCACTTTTACCGGGAACCAAATGAAGTCGGTTTTTTTTTCTTAAAAATTATCTAATTTATAAATATTAGCACCTCAGCGAACGGTAATATTTTTTACGCATACTTTTATATGGTTTTTTAACAAAATTGAATCGCACTGTTAATTTTTATGGATTTAATAGGTAGTATATTTTCCTTAAAGCCTTCTCTTCAACCCACCCGCTAGTGAAATATTTCCAAAACAAAACGCAAATTAAACTCAAAATACTTCGTAAAAAGTACTTTACTATGAAATTATTTTTACATTATAATCCATTCAATGCCTCTGCATCATCGAGGCTAACTGTTGCTCTTCAAATACACGATATTTAAACTACGCAATCTTATAATAATTACAGACCGTACTCCGATGCACTTGGCGGCGGAGAACGGCCACGCGGCCATCATCGAGTTGCTAGCTGATAAGTTTAAAGCATCCATCTTCGAACGTACAAAAGACGGCAGCACGCTAATGCACATCGCCTCCCTTAACGGCCACGCTGACTGCGCAATGATGCTCTTCAAGAAAGGAGTATATCTCCATATGCCTAATAAGGTTGGTTGGTTTTTGGAGTGATGGGATAATCCACATGGAAAGGGACCTTGTGCCCGGAATGAGTTATGTACTTACAAAGAAATTACAGATAAAGTTCGAAGTCCAGAAAAGTTATCTTCTAGTGTGAAGTTATGTAGCTGACAGAACCAATACTATAAATAAATAATATAAGTGAACATGATGAGAAATATAAAGGAAAATCACAGGAGCTTTCGTAATTTGAAAGCTAGTGACGCCCAAACATTACCTTGTGCAAATTATCGACATTAGATTGATAATACATTAAATAATTGTCAGATTCTACGATATTTATTACTATTTGTGATTCTTTGGTAACAATTTGGTTACCAAACCGGGAAAACCTTACATATAAATACAATGAAATAAATCAACGTTGAAACATTTGTTTTTATTATAAAATAAAAAAACAATTTTTATGGTTCGGTACCCAAATGGTCAAAAGTAACCCAGGATTTTCCGTCACATTGTTAAATATCTCGGGAACTACGTAACTAAAGCTATCGATGTAAAATTTTGGAATTCTTACATTAAATGCTAAGCCAGACGCATAGAAAGTAAAATTAATTATTAAATATGTATTTTTATTTTCTATGAAAAATGTCTGATATGATGGGGGGATGGTAAAATTTTTGTTAGGTACTAAATCATGTGGAGTAACATTAATAAGGGCTTGATCTGCACATTCAAAAACGGTTTTTTTTAAGTGAAAAAAAAAATTAATTTACGAAGGAAAATGCAAAAAAATACCAAATCTAGTATTGCTTCTTCTTGTAGCAAAGTAATAGGTAAACATCCGAAACCTGTATATTTTCCACGCAACGTACCACTAGCTGATACAAAGAGAAGTGAAAAATAAAATAAATATAAATTAAGCTATTTTGGGACTCGAGTGTTTTGGGAACAATGTATTATGAAACTAGAGTATTTCACCAGTTTCATTAGAGACAATTTAGGGTATTTTGGGAGTACTTCGCAATGGTCCTGATGCATATCGAGAACGGGTGGTTGTGGGAATATGGTAACATAGAACCTAGTTTCTTATGAGAAGAGGTGCTTTTGAAATTAGAGTTTATTGATTATGTACGTTTTGGGTTTATGAAATATTGTAATATTATAAGTATTAACAATACCAATTAATCGAATAAGGCAAAGAATTTGAAGTTTACAATTTGCATTAACAACTGCACCAACTTAAAAGGATATTTTATGTAATTTTTCAGGATGGAGCACGCAGCATACACACAGCAGCGCGCTACGGACATGTTGGAATCATCAACACACTGCTGCAAAAGGGAGAAAGCGTGGACGTTACCACTAATGTAAGATATATGTATAATTTTAAAAGTATAGACACATTATGTTAATTGGCAGTAAGCTAACCATGTCTACCGTGCAGGATAACTACACAGCTCTCCACATAGCAGTAGAATCCTGCAAACCTGCTGTGGTGGAAACCTTACTCGGTTATGGAGCCGACGTTCACATTAGAGGAGGGAAGCAGCGAGAAACGCCGTTACACATTGGTGCTAGGATACCAGAAGGTAAACAATAAATAACTCTATTGTGGCAATACAAAATCTTGAAAATTTTGAGATTACCTACTAACTGATTACTCTATATTTTCAGGTGACAAGTGCGCGTTAATGCTGTTGAAGTCCGGAGCTGGGCCGAACAAAGCTACCGAGGATGGAATGACTCCAGTCCACGTGGCAGCCAGATATGGAAATTTAGCAACTTTGGTACTTTTGTTAGAAGACGGAGGAGACCCTTTAAAGAAGACAAAGGTAAGATTGTCGCCATTGTCGGTATTGCTGTTCTTGATATGCCAGATTGCCAAAACCTAAATGCTCGTGACAATAAAATGATCAACCGACTTCAATATTTCAAAAGGAGGAGGTTCTCAATTCGACTGAATTTTTTTTTTTATTTTTTTTTTTAATGGATGTTCACTCATAACTCCGTCATTACTGAACCGATTTGAATTTTTTTTTTGTTTTCTAAAAGTAGACGGTTCCTGGTTGGTCCCGTTTTTTTCAAAATCCATTTCTGATGATGGGATCCATGAGGAACTGAGGGAACTCCTCAAATTTGAAAGGCACATGCATGCTGATTTGGGTGATTTCATAAGAAACTCGAGCATTTCTTTACGAAAATCATCAATTTGGTGGAGTGGACCTGATGATGAAGACCAGGGATGGCAAAGTGGAACTGCTTCGTAATTCTCAGGACTATGATCCGATTTTAAAAAATATTTTTTTGTCTGTATATAGATGGTTTCAGGATTGTCCCGTTTTTTTCAAAATCAATTTCTGATGATGGGATCCATGAGGATCTGAGGGAACTCCTCAAATTTGAAAGGCACATGCATGATGATTTGGGTAGTTTCTTAAGACACTCGAGCATTTCTTTACGAACATCATCAATTTGGTGGAGTGGACCTGATGATGAAGACCAGGGATGTCAAAGTGGAACTGCTTGGTAATTCCCAGGACTATCGTCCGATTTTAAAAAATATTTTTTTTTCTGAAAATAGATGGTTCCAGATTTGTTCCGTTTTTTTCAAAATCAATTTCTGATGATGGGATCCATGAGGAACTGAGGGAACTCCTCAAATTTGAAAGGCACATGCATGATGATTTGGGTAGTTTCTTAAGACACTCGAGCATTTCTTTACGAACATCATCAATTTAGTGGAGTGGACCTGATGATGAAGACCAGGGATGGCAAAGTGGAACTGCTTGTTAATTCCCAGCTCTATCATCCGATTTGAGACATTCATCTTTTCTTTGTAAAGAAATACCTTCAAGATAGTCCTATTTGATTATAGTTCTATTTTGATGATGGGCTTCATGAGGGATTGAGAGAACTCCTCAAATTTTAACGGCACATGCATTCTGATTTGAGGGTTTCCTTAAGTAACTAAAACAGAGTTTTGGCGGAGCCAAAATTTTGATGAACTTGATCTGATGATGAAGACCAGGGATCGCAAAGTGGAACTGGTTAATAAACCTCTCTTCTTCTTCTTTGTCGTTTCGCTCTTGACAGAGCGGTCGTGGTCACGTTGAGGCATCAATGTCGGATGCGGATACAGCTCTCCGCACGATCTCCCGCCATTTCTCCCTATTGGCAGACTGTCTGGCGCAGTCAGTTACGCAGTTGCCTATCGTTGATTTTATTTGGTCGGTCCAACGCATGGGTGACCTGCCGCGCGGTCTTGTTACCTCCACTTTTCCTTGAACCACCAACCTAGCTCTATAAACCTAGCTCTACTTATTATCCTAGTTGTGACATTCATGTTTTTGATTTGATTTATATTCTGATGATGGAGTTCTAGAAGAATTCAGAGAACTCTTCAAATTTGAACGGCAGGTTAATTGTGATTAGAGGGTGTTCATAATTAGCTTAGGCATTTTCTTACTGTGGCCATCATTTTGCTGGAGTGGACCTGATGTTGATAATCAGGGATGGCATAATGAATATGCTCGTTAATTTACAGTCTGTCATCCAATTAACAAATTGTTATTTTGTTTGTTTAAAGGTCTACAAGGGAGTTCCGTTTGATTATACTTCAAATGTAATGATGGAAGCCCTAGGACATTAAGAAAGCTCCTCAATTTTCAATCGTACACGTGCGGTGTATTGGATATTTGTGAAGTAAACTGGCTAACTCAAACAAATTCTTAATTTCACTTTTACCGGGAACCAAATGAAGTCGGTTTTTTTTTCTTAAAAATTATTGTAATCTATTTTCAGACTGGAGAAACGCCTCTTCACATGGCCTGCCGAAGTTGTCAACCTGATGTCGTACGCCACCTTATAGAGTTCGTGAAAGAGCATAAAGGCGAAACCGTCGCGACTTCCTACCTGGACGCCGTAGATGATGATGGGGCTAGCGCACTTCATTATGCTTGCAAGATAAAAAAAGAGGAAGTAAAAATTCCCTCCGCTGACAGACAAGTAGTCAAATGCCTCATAGAAAATGGGGCTGATGTTAACCTTATAACAAAGCATACTCATGAAACGGCATTTCACTTTTGTGCTATTGCGGGAAATAATGATGTGATGACCGAAATGATTACACACATGTCAGCAGCTGATGTTGGTAGAGCTCTTAATAAGCAAAATTCTATTGGTTGGACACCGCTTCTCATAGCATGTCACAGAGGACATATGGAACTCGTCAGTACTTTATTATCGAACCATGCCAGGGTAGACGTATTCGATGTGGAAGGACGATCTGCTTTGCATTTAGCAGCTGAACATGGTTTTCTGCAAGTCTGTGACGCACTTCTAACTAATAAAGCCTTCATCAATTCTAAAGCAAGAAACGGAAGAACGGCACTGCATTTAGCAGCAATGAATGGGTATGCGCACTTAGTAAAATTTTTGATACGCGACCATAATGCCATGATAGACGTGCTTACACTAAAAAAGCAAACACCTTTACATCTAGCAGCGGCTAGCGGGCAAATTGAAGTGTGCAAGCTTTTACTAGAGCTCGGGGCAAATATCGATGCTACTGACGAATTAGGACAGAAGCCTATACATGCCGCAGCGCAAAATAATTATTCAGAGGTCGTGCAGTTATTTTTACAGCAACATCCAAACCTAGTAATGGCTACTACCAGGGACGGCAACACATGCGCTCATATAGCTGCTATTCAAGGTTCCGTAAAAGTTATTGAGGAACTTATGAAATTTGATCGAACTGGTGTTATTTCTGCCCGTAATAAGCTGAATGACTCTACTCCGCTGCAGTTGGCGGCAGAAGGAGGGCATGCAGACGTGGTTCGAGTCCTCGTGAGAGCAGGAGCATCTTGTACTGATGAGAACAGAGCAGGGCTCACCGCTGTTCATTTAGCTGCTGAACATGGTCATACAAACGTGTTAGAAGTTATGAGGTCAACAAATACTTTGAGAATATCGAGTAAAAAGCTCGGTCTTACTCCATTACACATAGCAGCGTACTACGGACAAGCTGGTAATTTGTTTTACTAAATATTACAAACTATACTTATGCCTAATGCTTGTATAGTCGGGTCTATAAATATATGGGCATTTCCAAGGCTTCAAAAATATCCGTGCACCCTTAGGACATTGACAATAATGTGTAAATGTTTACATATTATGCATTCAGCTGGACAGATATTTATGAACTCGACTGTACATTTTTATATTCAGAAGCTTGAACTATATGATAATTTATTGTTAACAGAAACGGTCCGTGAGCTGCTGTCACAGGTGCCGGGGACTGTAAAGTCTGAACCCCCAACTGGCGTTTCTCTGGTTCCCGTGCTAGGATCCGAATCCGGCCTAACTCCTCTCCACCTAGCGGCCTACAACGGCAACGAAAACGTTGTGCGACTACTGCTCAATTCCGCAGGAGTGCAAGTCGATGCCGCTAGTACCGAGAATGTCAGTGGAAAACTTGTGTTCATTTATTACATATACAAAAATAAGGAAAATAGGTAATAAAACACTCTTATCTTTTTTCAGGGTTATAATCCACTCCATCTTGCGTGCTTTGGTGGACACATGTCAATCGTCGGCCTTCTACTGAGTAGATCGGCCGAGTTACTTCAAAGTACTGATCGGCATGGAAAAACCGGCTTGCATATAGCTTCTACCCATGGACACTACCAGATGGTTGAGGTGTTACTCGGGCAGGGTGCAGAAATTAATGCCACAGATAAAAATGGATGGACTCCATTACATTGTGCAGCGAAAGCTGGACACCTCAACGTTGTTAAACTACTATGCGAATCTGGAGCATCACCTAAAACTGAAACGAATCTTAATTGTGCACCGATCTGGTTTGCCGCATCTGAAAACCACAACGATGTCCTTGAGTACTTACTACACAAAGAACACGACACACAATCTCTCATGGACGACAAACGATTCGTTTATAACCTCATGGTGTGCTCAAAAAACCACAACAATTTACCAATAGAGGAATTCGTTCTAGTTTCACCGGCGCCTGTCGACACCGCCGCCAAGCTATCGAATATCTACATTATTTTATCTACTAAGGTAATGTCATTGTTAGTACCTTGACATAGTGTAGTTAGATACGTGCAGATAGCATCAAGTATTTAACATGCAACGTGTGTCCGTAACAGGAAAAGGAACGTGCCAAAGACCTCATCGCCGCGGGAAAACAATGCGAGGCGATGGCCACCGAGCTACTGGCTCTCGCGGCGGGCGCGGACTCCGCCGGACACATCCTCACCGCCACAGACAACCGAAACATCGAGTTCCTCGATGTTCTCATTGAGAATGAACAGAAAGAAGTCATTGCTCACACAGTTGTTCAGAGATATCTTCAGGTAAAATATAGGTAACATTTTCTAAGTTACAGAGGACATTAAGATATTTTAACAAACCATTTTAATGAATACATTTTTACTAAATATTGATTTGTTTGCTTCAGGAACTCTGGAGAGGGAGCCTCAAATGGACTGCCATCAAAATTATGTTCCTTTTTTTCGCATTTATAATCTGTCCACCTGTTTGGATGGTGTTTTCTCTTCCAATTTTAAAGTACAATAAGGTTCCAATTATTAAGTTCATGTCATATTTGACGTCTCATATTTACCTCATGATATTATTAGTTTTAGTGGCGATTACGCCCATTTATAATTCAATATTTAGGGAAAGTTTAGTACCGAGATGGTACGAGTGGATGTTGCTCATCTGGTTGAGCGGTCTTCTTCTGTTCGAATTAACTAACCCTAGTGACAAGTCAGGCTTAGGGTGGATCAAAATAGCAGTATTATTATTGGGTATGATTGGGGTAGCCACGCATGTCGTGGGCTGGATATTTGTCGAAAAAAAATACTGGCCAACTTTAATGTACTGTAGAAATCAATGTTTCGCCTTATCATTTTTACTAGCTTGTGTACAAATCCTAGATTTCTTGTCCTTCCACCATTTGTTCGGGCCATGGGCCATTATTATCGGTGACCTCATGAAAGACTTGGGAAGATTTCTTGCAGTGTTAGCAATATTTGTATTTGGTTTCTCTATGCATATTGTCGCATTAAACCAGCCATTTAGAAACATTATCAAACCAGAGGACTCAAAAATTGCAAGAACAGCGCGGAGAAAACTGTTTTCCGACGGTGAGTGTGAATCTAATTACATCATTTTATATACTCATAATCATTATTAGATGTATGTTTTGTTATAGTTTTACTATTAGTTACGTTGGAATGTACGAAAATGCGTGTAATTAAATTATGTACCATTATTAATACAAATTACATGATAGATGATAGTCTTCAAACGAAGCGACAAACAAATGACGAACAATGGACAAGTCCATTACCCGGGGAATCATACCGGAGGAAACAGGGGCAGCCAACGGGACGTAAGTCCGAGATAGAGACCAAAACCAGCCCTCGAGTCTCAATTTCATACGATGATCGCATATTATCTCGATGTGCTTATTTTCTTTATTTTCTAATGACCCATGCATCCGCTTAAAAGCTTGAATGTTTACGTCACATCGAGAATGTTATCATCGTTGATTGATTAAGTGTAAAATATTTATGTTTTGTTAGATGATTGTGCTGCTATACAACACCTCATGTGGAATGTGTTAGGAATTGTAATATACAAAATATCGTTTACTATAATTTATATCGTTAAATTACAAGTGCGATATGAGTTATGGCAGCGAAATGGTTTAGATTGTCTTGTACCTAATTGTAAGCCCCCGTAAACAATGCATATTCTGCTTCACTCGACCCTTCGCGCGCTTTATGAAAACGTTTAGTATCTACTTCCCATGTGAATGTCGACACAGAACATGCATTGCGCGTCACAACTCTAGATTTAGTGGAATGAGTGGCCGACCTCACGCATTTGATGGAGCAAGTTTTTTTGCGCATGCCGTGGCTGGCTTATGTCCTGCGTTTACTTTACACCGGTGTCTTAGCTCTCGAGGCACCTTTATGTTTCGGATATGTTTGGCTGATTGTCCTCAATGTGGCGCCGGGCGCGCACGCTGTCCATGTCTGTGACACCTAGCTGACGTAGAGGGACGGAGTAGATTGATGCAATGACTTGAAATCAAAACTAATTCAATCAATGACCTCGTAATAAAAAAATGGAAACTAGAAACATTTCTTATTTGACAACAACATTCATCATTTAAAATTATACGTTTATTTTTCCACTCTTTGAAATCGACATATATCAGTCTACCCCATCCTTTGCCTACACGATCATTTTAAGATATGTTATCCAAGATTTCTCACAGCCCTTTGTGTTAGCTCAAACCAAAGTTGCCGAATGTGTTTTTCTATTTCAGTAAGTGATATTTTTTATTATTTTATTATTTGTCTGTGTCACAAGGAACGGCTCTAGAGCAATATCACCGAGCGTTGCATCAACCTAATCTATTCGTGTCTTGATGTTTGAGTAGAACCAAAAGAAACGTCGCCCACTTGAGTATTGCCTTCTAGCGTCATTGTCGGCGATCGAGGCGTTCGAGAAATTGTTCTTCGCCCTTTTCGGCCAGCTCACCTTGTCGGACCTCAACTACGTCTCAACCCTGCGGCCCTTGTGGAGCCAGAACCTGTTCAAGTTCGTGTTCGGAGGCTACATGCTGATGTCAGTAGTGGTGTTGGTCACGCTCCTCATTGCGATGATGTCGGACACTTACCAGCGCATTCAGGTAACAGCGTGTGTCACCTCGCGTGTACATTTGTTCGCAGTGACCATGAATCCGATATTCTCGTTCGAGCTGCTGTTCTTCGCGGTGTTCGGGCAGACGACGACGGAGCAGACGCGTGTGCACCGCAATGACAGCAACGTGCAACCACTCTGGACCAACTATCTCTTCAAAATAGTGTTCGGGATCTACATGCTGGTGTCCGTGGTCGTGCTGATCAATCTGCTCATTGCTATGATGTCAGATACGTACCAGCGTATTCAGGTAACGTCTGTAGACACAAAGCACGTATACTTTACGCATTACTAATTGACACGCCATAACTTAACAATGAACCTAACTAAACATGTGGCTAAATAAATTAAATAATTACAATAAATTACCAATGTGATATTGTGTGTACGCACTTAAACTTTTTTATATACCCACATATTATTATACTATAATGTGTTCAAAAACCGCATATTAAGACCCCCACAATAATCAAAACTTTTTGTTACCTACAACAAATTCCGTATCTGTGAAAATATTATTCAATCTAAACAAACATACAATGATGAATATTGTACAATGATAACTGTCAAGTAGAATGTACATAATTATGTAACTTGAATTTTTTGCTATGGCCACTTGAACTAACCGGAGTTACCCAACTAACCCCGAGTTAAGGAGTTACAAAGGACATTATGGAATTTACCGCTTAACTCCGGGTTAACCAACTACACGGGAATTAAGTACCGGTAAATACCATATTTTATAGATGCTTAACTCCGGGTTAGTTGGCTGACCCCTTACGTAAATATTTACATTATTCCTTGCAATTGCCAAGTTTTTTTTTTGTTAACGTGGAATATTTAATTTTAAAAATACTTTTATATTAGAAAAATAGATGAAAATCAATAGTAGTTTATGTGATTGAACATAATGAAAGGCATTAAAATTTTAGTGTGAATTGTGAGTAGGTACCTTTAGTTTATAAACTAGGCAACGCGCGAGATTGTAGTAACATTATAATCTGTCGGGATTTCACATTTTAATGGTGGCATATACACAATTACACCCCACTCATATCATGAGCCCCTTGATGCGTACCAAAACCGCATAGTTCTATGGCCAGGCCATTAGAGTCAAACCACGCTATCTCTGCCAAGCAAATGAACTATCAAACAGTAAAATGTTATTTTAAACGTCAAACTTCTATAAAAACATGAAGTTTACTGTAAATCAAGCCCCCCGTCAAAACTAAGAACATCAAAGTCATAAACCCGTCATTCACTTCCTTACCAAGTAAAGGAAGTGTCAAAAAGAGATGTATATATGTTTGTTATTTCTCCGAATCCGTAGGTTGTCAACAGTTTTGCTGATCTCTTTTGATGCAATTCGTCCAAGCAGCCAAATTAAATAAGTCGTTGTAATTTGGCAGTCGGTATCAATGCATTGCAACTTAAATTAGTCGCATATTTTGATACCGAATTTTTTAATGCAAATATCGTAAGAGTCACGTTATTAGGTAAGACTTACGACATTTGAGAAATCCACTGCCAATTTAAGGACGCTAGAAACTGTTGTCATTTAACAGTTGTTGTACAACTTCCATGCTTTGTTCTTCTTCCGTGCTTAAGACTATCACATTCTGTGCTATCAAAATCTAGGAAACTTAGCATAGACGGACTCTACCACTTTCATGAATGAAAACTTTTCTGACATACATTTTAACATTTTTTTTTTAATTCAGAGACGAACTAAATTTGGCCCGTATTTTCATATAGGTAGTTGGATATCAAATAACGTGACGTTTGAAATGTTCCCGCAGGACTCGGCAGGTCCCACGTTCCCCTTGCCCCCTAGCGGAAAATCGACTTGCGGTAATCCACATTGACACTTCCTTTCGAACTAAACATCATCTTGACTGATATTAGAATAGAGGTCAAATCATATTTCCTTGTTTTTCAAACATGTTCGAAATTTGAAAATAATGTTATTTTCAACCGACTTCAATATTTCTAAACGAGGTTCTCAATTCGTCTGAATTTTTATCTTTTTTTTTTTAATGGATGTTACCTCAGAACTCCGTCATGAACCGATTTGAATTTTTTTTTGGTTTCTTAAAGTAGATGGTTCCAGGTTGGTCCAGTTTCTTTCAAAATCTATTTCTGATGATGGGATCCATGAGGAACTGAGGGAACTCCTCAAATTTGAAAGGCACATGCATGCTGATTTGGGTGATTTCTTAAGAAACTCGAGCATTTTTTTACGAAAATCATCATTTTGGTGGAGTGGATCTGATAATGAAGACCAGGGATGGCAAAGTGGAACTGCTTGGTAATTCCCAGGACTACAATCCGATTTAAAAAAATATTTTATTTGTCTGAAAATAGATGATTCCAGATTTATTCCGTTTTTTTCAAAATCAATTTCTGATGATGGGATCCATGAGGAACTGAGGGAACTCCTCCAATTTGAAAGGCACATGCATGATGATTTGGGTAGTTTCTTAAGACACTCGAGCATTTCTTTACGAACATCATCAATTTGGTGGAGTGGACCTGATGATGAAGACCAGGGATGACAGAGTGGAACTGCTTGGTAATTCCCAGCTCTGTCATCCGATTTGAGACATTCATCTTTTCTTTGTAAAGAAATACCTTCAAGATAGTCATATTTGATTATAGTTCTATTTTGATGATGGAATTCGTGAGGGATTGAGAGAACTCCTCAAATTTTAACGGCACATGCATTCTGATTAGAGGGTTTCCTTAAGTAACTAAAATATTGTTTTGGGGGAGTCAACATTTTGATGAAGTGGACCTGATGATGAAGACCAGGGATGGCAAAATGGAACTGGTCGATAAACCTAGCTCTACTTATTATCCTAGTTGTGACATTCATGTTTTTGATTTGATTTCTATTCTGATGATGGAGTTCTTGAAGAATTCAGAGAACTCCTCAAATTTGAACGGCACGTTCATTGTGATTAGAGGGTGTTCATAATTAGCTTAGGCATTTTCTTATTGTGGCCATCATTTTGCTGGAGTGGACCTGATGTTGATAATCATGGATGGCATAATTAAACTGCTCGATAATTTACAGTCTGTCATCCAATTTGACACATTGTTATTTTGTTTGCTTTAAAGGTCTACAAGGGAGTTCCGTTTGATTATACTTCACATGTAATAATGGAAGTTCTGGGACATTAAGAAAGCTCCTCAATTTTCGATCGTACACGTGCGGTGTATTGGATATTTGTGAAGTAAACTGACTAACTCAAACAAATTCAAAATTTCACTTTTACCGGGAACCAAATGAAGTCGGTTTTTTTTTCTTACAAATTTTATTTTATTACTTTTAATCGTTGTAGTTAGTTCTAGCTTTAATTCAAGATCAGTTTATATTTATTTTATATTAAGTATTGAATGTTGTGTTTAGTTAAACTACACACATTAACTTTATAATTAAGTACCTACATTATTACAGATAAACAATTGAAGTACGAGTAGCAAAAGTTTTGGGGGTCTTGGGTCTTTATAATTATGCGGTTTTTGAACGCATTAGGTATAGAGGGCTAATGATAAGTAAGTATATAAAAAAATATTTAGAAATTGAACATTAACATTAAACGTTAATCTGTTGTATACAATGTAATTTCCTTCTTATTTATTTATTTTTATGATGCACTGGTTTAACGACTGAGAGTAATAAATAAATTCGTTGTGATTAAATTTTATGAAACTTTACTAAACAATCATTTATTGCCTTCACTGCACTGCTGGCATACTCTTTACTTTTGTCAAGTGTTGCGGACCACTTATTTATTAATATCACGACAGACTACAAAAAATGACAAAACATCGAGTCTCCAACTAAACACTAATCCGCTCGGTATTGTTTACTGCACATAGTGCAGATTGTCAATAATGTTGTCTAAAGAAAAGAAGTACATAACGTGGTGATTACAGGCCCAATCAGACATCGAGTGGAAGTACGGGCTGTCGAAACTGATCCGCAACATGCATCGCACCACCACAGCCCCGTCGCCGCTCAACCTTGTCACCACGTGGCTCATGTGGATCATCCACAAGTGCAAGGTTCCTATCTGTCTTTAATTTTACTTTTTGCTGAGGGGATGTAGGGATATCTCAGTACATGAGGTGGGGCTAACTCCAACTAACAATACTTTGAAGAGCTGCATTCGGCAAGTTAGTCGGAATTATTTTTCAGAACCGTAAAAACAAGTAGATATGCGTAAGTTAATTTCAGCTCTACGAATATGTCAGGGGTTTTACTAATAATTTGCTAATTATTGGCAATATTAAATTGAATTAGCATGTAGATAGAAATAATGGTTACTGTTTAATCTTCTTAGCTAAATAACAACTAGAATCACTATCTATACACTACATCATCTGTGCTGCATTTACACGAACCATGAAGTCCCTTTGATGACTAAAGAAAACTATTAAAAAAACACAACACATTGTTCCTATACATATATAAGAACACAAGATTATGTCTTTAATGAACGGATGAATAATTCAATTGGCAATATCTTTTGTTTGAATACAATCGTCACTCACGGGACGTTTATGGCAGTCACACATTGCCTATTTATAGTCAGATGCCACCAGCACATATCAAGTCGTCCGTCCGAATCAAATCATATTTTTTTCGTTATCAACCATTGTTAATTTAAACATTTTGATGAACAAATATGCACTTGCACGCCACCTAGTGACGCTCCATTAATACCATTGCACAGGGTCGCATAACAAAGAAGAAGCGTCCAAGCCTGGTGCATATGATTGGATTGCAGAGGCAGGACCAGATGAGTGCAAGGACGAAGGCCGGTGCCAAGTGGTTGTCCAAGGTGAAGAGAGGACAAGTTGTGCCCAAAGGTAAATCCACGTTATTATACAATACATACCTAATTATCTATTGTGACGTACAAATAAAGGTAATGCTCTAGGGCAAACAAGAAAGTCGAAATGATATACTCAATCATTTTATCTCTATTCTTAATCAAGCAACTTCGCAATCAATTTATAAGAGTCGTTAGTAATCAAATCCGAGAGATTGTAGGAAAGGTCAGGTCTATGATGTTTAAAAGTTATCAGGGTCGTATCAAAAGGAATTCCGTGATCCCTGCCCACCCTCCTGGGACAGGCCTGAGACAGGCGTGTTGAGTCAACCAGCTTGATTTCCGCGTCACTTTGTACCTTGTTGCAATAATAATTAACATGTGAAGCTGTGAGTAATATCAAGTTATTGACTATGACTTTCCATTCAAACTATTGCCGAATTAAAAAGGTTCATAAATATGTACCTACATACTTTTTGGAGTTATACCACCTACTTGTAATTAAATAAGAAAATAAGAAAAGAAAGTTTGTAAGAAAATAAGATGCCTATTGTATTAATTTACTCTCCTAGACTCTACGCGTCTCTCAGTGGTGCACCTCAGCCCCCTGGGTTCCCAGATGAGCTTCAACAACATGACGAGGATCGAAAACGTCGTGGACTGGGAGATCATAGCAAAGAAGTACCGCGCGCTCATGAGAGACGAGGCCGACGAGCCGGTTACTAAGGAGGCCGACGCCGAGGAGGCCGACAACACGTCGGAAATAGTCCCCAACAATGTAGGAGCCGCCCCGCCTTGAATTTATCGAGAGATACTGGGGAATGTGTTTACTAAAATAATGAATTTGGCACGTCATGTACCATCGGAATGACTTCATTCATAAACTGCAAACCACGTGCTTTACCATGATGTCCATGATTTCGCCTGCGTGTCAAGAAATGTTCGAAGAAGGAACAAGAGATAACCAGAACATTTTTTTTTACAATACCTAGTGTTGGTTGTAAGGTTGATCAATATTTTCAATAATAATAGCGTAATACAAAAAGAATCACATTAGACTGTCTACTTGATGGTCTTAGACAAAAATAGTAAATTGTATGACAAGGGCATAAAGTAACCCATTTTAGCCGAGGCTATTTCGAGAATATAGCCGAGGGTAAAATGGGTATTATGTTTGGTTTATAGGTACATCACTCTGCTGTTTACTTTGATTGTGAGGAAAATATTTACTTTAAATCGTTAAAAATTTAACCATCCATTTTTGACATGCTGGGGCGCGGACGTTTTTACCCGCCCCTCGCTGGCGAAAATTGCTTTTTATGTTCTAGAGCATAAAAAGAGTTTTTATGTCATCTTGTACACAAAGTTTAATATTTTGTTTTCAATAGAAAGCACTTTATGTGCCTTAGTCAAAAATTCAAATGGCCATATGTACTGTAAAACGTCGTACGATACATGTGCAAATAGGTAACTCGCAACTCGTGTCGATTTAATACACTACCTTCGTGTTTCGTGTTTTATTCTATCGCCACTCATTGCGATTTTCTCCTATTCGCATTAGAAATTAAAGATTGAGCGATACTTCTATCAAGATAAACAAGATGTTACATTTTGGAATAATATGCCCCGTCTTTTGGCCGATATAGGTACTTCTTAAAAAAAAAATGTACAATTTTGCAATAATATGATCATTGACCAGACTCGTTTTCGGTAATGTTCCCGTTAGGTATTGTAATGAATTCTTTGTTTTGCACCTTACCATGAACCTCGGCGAATTAACTATCGCCGTGACCAATGTCAAGGCTACATGTCCCACTCAAATGTCTCATTGAATGCGAGCCGTACATTACGCAATATGTTATTGCATAATGTATTTTTGTGCAGTTGTATAAGTTGAACTTGCAAATTGGGTACAACAACCATAAAAATAGTTAATTAAATAATTATTCTACAACACTGAATAAGAAGGTCCGCGATGATTTAACATTTTTGTAAGGAATACAGCGGTGTCAAAATGTAAAATATAAATATGTCATGCATGACGAAATATTTTAAAAAACTAGATTTACATACTATAAATTGATATAGATGTCATATACTACTAAAGAAAAAGACCAACACCAACGACGGAGGCCAATCCGAGGATCGAACTCGGGTCTTCAGATTACGCGGCTAACCGGCTAACGCCATAACCACTAAGCCAACTGGTCTCATCGAATGCCAGCGAATATCTCGAGTAGGTATATGCAGTCTTAGTAACAGGCAAGGCAAAAAGTTGTACTTACATAGTATGACTACGAAAAACATGCTTTTGACGTATTTCTCGCGCTAATTGTAACAGCCATTTTAACTAACACTGCCGAAATTATTTTCGAATTTGCATCCAAATTTTTATGACTGTTCTGAATTCCTATAATTTTACTAATGCTATTACTATCTTCGCTACGATGGGTATTCTACACTATAGGTTCATTTCTATCAGTCTGGACCGCATAATCCTGTACCGTGCTTTATGTATTAACAGGAGTACCTATAGTGTAATTCTGACGCCCAATTATGTTTACGTTTTACTATAAAGACTTGTACCACTGCACAATATTACATCATAGCCGATAGCAAAGGTCACTTTAGAACCTTCAATTATAGAAAAAGATTTAAAACATTAACATTGTAAATTAACAATAGTTTAAATTAAAATACAGACACGATTCCATCATAACAAAGTATCAAAGACAAACCAGGTAACAAAGAAAAATATACGGGTAGTGAAAAATAGATAGGTACACTAATATAAGTAATAAACATGATCGGAAGTTAAAGATACCGCATCGTAAATCGCAGTATATACTTATATTTTCACCGATGTAAATCAAAACCGCAAATGTCTTATTGCGGTGACGATAAATTTATGAATATAAAGGTAAACCTAGAGTTTGACAACCTGTCACCGACAACGATTAACAAAGAACTACCAAAATTTACCCATAAACATTTTTTTTATTTACATTTGCATTTAATTTCTAGAATACCTAAGTTCTGGCCGACGGTATGAGCAATTACCGATTGATTCAATCAGCATCTTTTAAATTCTCATAGGATCTGTATTTTACACATTCGCTTCGTTTCTGCGAGGGAAAGTTATCATATGCACACATACTTGGTCAGAATATAAAAATCCAAGGATTGGAAAACCTATAGGTCGGTATTTGAGTTGTCAGACAGTGGGAGCATTTAAGTTACTATAAATATACGTATAAAATGCATGGTAGATATGAGAAATTATTATTTGTAACATTTTGTACAATAAGTTTTTAAACTTTTCGATTTCATAATTATATTAAGTAAGTAGGTATAATTATCACGATTTAAGGCAATAAGTAATTTTAATAAGTTAGTCTTTTATCCTTATAATTCATATTTAAGTTAGTTTATATAAAAAAAATATTCGTAAGCTACTTTTAATATGGACCGAATGTTTGTGATAGTTAAAATAATATTTTTCCATTTAAATAGGTAAGTATTGTACCGTAATATAATGTAGAGTTAGATATTTAAACCAATCAAACCTGTCCTCCTATTTGTTCTTTTAGAAACCTAATCGTATTTTTGTAAATAAATATGTTGTGCATTTGTGTAATTGTATTGTCTTTTATTGTTGTTATGATTTTTTCACATAAATATAATTTATTTTAGGATATAATTATATTGGTGCGAGAGGGATGCACCGATTTCAATACGGTGTTGATAGGCTTCCTTGGCTATGCACATTCCGATACTCGTGTCTATGCAAGTAGACTGCACGATCTAGCCAATTAACTGTCACGATCATAGAAATCAGTTTGTTATTTTAACAACCTTGCATTCTTCAGTAAAATATCAATCACTATAAATACTGCAAAACCATAATTTTTGCGCAGCGGAAAATATTTATTAATATTCATTAGTTTTTTCTCAAAAGTTTAATTTTTGTTACAAGCTTTTATCGATATTATCAATAACATCTGGCCCCAATTTCACCACGCTGACAAGACAATTCCTAAAATGACTTAATTACTGGCGTTTTAGGCGTCCATAGGTTACGGCTGTGTGCGTGTTTGCCACCATTTCGATAACTTAAATAAAATCCTAACATATCGTCAACAAATAGATAAATAACTGTTGAAGACTTTACGCCAATTTTCCCGTGATCTAATATTTAAAGAATTTTCGGTAGTTTTTGACATGAGAACGATCCTGTGTCGGAAGTTCGTAGTTTTCGTAGTTTCGTCGTGTTTCTTGTGACAAATGTTAAGAGCTCTTTACAAAAGTATTCGTTTTAATGGTAACAATTATGTTTTTATTTATAAATCACATGTTGGTGGCAAACAAGCAACAGTAAACGGCGCCTGTAGCCCATGGCCTATAGACGCCTATAATGGCTATAATACCTGTAATTGTGCCCTGGGGGCTCGGCAGTGCCCCCAACAAGTCGAGCAAAGCAAAGGAACGGCTATACCATCCTTTTCTCGAAGCCATTTAAGCCATTTTCAACCTCCTGTAATTTCGTGCTAGTTAAAGCTACAACACTGAATTTTCTTTGAAATGTGGACTATAACATTAGGTACTTAAATGCACTCCTGATAACATTTATCTTGAACTTTTAGTTTAATGGCTATCGAACGTCAAAGTTCCTTAGTTTGGTTACTTACTCCCCCAACGATCATCAAAATTCTAAGGCATTTCTAGAAGGTATTTCTAAAATTTTGGAAAATTCATAACAACTGCACGTGTAAGTTTGTGATTCCATATAAATACACGCAATTACAATTACTTATGTAGCTCATGCAACTGTTATACCTGGGCCGTTCTCCTTTTTTAGCGACAATGATCTTTATCCGCGCTGAAATGGCTGATTTAATTTAGAATTTAATTATTATGTTTTTTATAGGAGATAAATGCCCAAAATTTTAGTTTACCTTATCAGTACAGTAAATTTGTTACTTTCATGGTTAATGATACTTGTATACTTACATTATTTAACTCAAAACATTGTGATGTGACAGAGTGGCCATTCGTAAGGCCGTATTCGCTGAAAAGGGCCACTCTGTCATGTCGCGGTGTTTTCTAGAAAACTGCTGAAATGAAAAATACGTCACCTAAGTAAAAATAACTACCATATAGTCTTCTTCAAACACATGTTGCCTTTTTAGTAATTTCTACCGTTATCATTTAATACATGATCAAAGATCCCAAAAATCGAGATAATCGCGTCTCGTTGTCGATGTCGGTAAGAAAGGAGAACGGTCCACCTACAATACACTACGATGTCAGTATATAAATGTGGGACAAAATTAAAAAAAATAAGAACTGCCTACAAAAAGAGATGAGATACCATTAAAGACATTACATGTAAAAAAACAAAAGGCGCGTTCCGCAGTTCTTATGCTATAAAAAAGTTTTGAGATGTAATGTTAAAACAACTCGGTCGTTTTTTCGAATAGCTTACTACTACATTCGACAGGTGACTTACTTAAGTTTTTCACCTATACAAACTAAAAATGCAAATGATAATAGTTTCGATAGCGGTTTGCGACGTCGCATATCAGTAGGGTGCGCAGCCGCAGTTAAACGTGCGCACGAGCGCGCCGCACGACCCCCGATCAGTGTACTCGCAAACAAAACAAAAACAACATGTGCAGTGAAAAGTGTCGCCGGACTCTATTATTACTTTGTATAGGTAGGTACTATTTTTTTATTATGGATAATTTTAGGTTTTGAGTGATGGCTAAATGTAATTTCTTGCTACATATTGGGATAAATGGCACAATTTTTTATAATTCCTGAATATTCAAACGCAATTTCGTGTTAAATACTTACTACATATATGTAATGGAGCCCTAATAAGAATGTCGATCGTCTGCCTGTCTGTTTCTCACTTAAATTGAATACATACAGAGTGTAAGAAAAATGTTGGTGATCCGTCTAAAGGCGTAATCAGTATCGTGGTGTGATTAGGAAAAAGAAAGGAAACAATATTTTGCCCCGAAAAAATGTTTTTTATTTGTTTATTTAAAGTTTATTGCACAAAATACAAACAAGAACAAATAGCGGACTTAATGCCTAATGGCATTCTCTACCAGCAACTATAGGGCCAAACAGAGACATGAATAAAATGGTGAATAAAAGGGAGAATTAAGGTAATACCTATCATCGAAAAAAAAACTCCAATTTTTTTTTTACAATTGATGGTTTTTTGCCGTTAGGTACTTAATTTTGAACTAAGTTACATGAAATAATATTTTAAAAAATGGAGGGCACCCCATTCATTCATCTAGATTTTAAAAGTAAATCTTACTATTTAACGGATTGTCCAAAAATATTCACGAAGAAACAATTTGCAAAGAGAATTATTTTTAACATTATCGGTTCAGATGTTTTACAGTGTCAGGGTTATTTATACGTGGTCCGATACTTTTATTTATTTAAATCGTTGAGTGCCTCCGGGGGATAGAGAGATTTTATTTTATAACTTTAAAACTATTTACGTAACATTATTACGATATAAAAACTATTAAAATAATCAGTTGGTATAAGCTAAATATTTATTATTAGCAAAGAAATTCAACTCAGATTATAGTTTATTAGCAATTTCAATATATTATCTAATCTTTAACTCTTAGCTCATAAATTTCATAAATCACACCACTTTGCAGGTATTTTACACAGCACGCAAGCGGCTTGGTTACGCTGTTACAAAGGGTATGTATATTTTTTTACACTCACACTTACAGTGGTGTTCTATATTTGACGAAATGAGAATTAATATATGTAGGTACCTATGTCACCGTAGAATTGTGAGTACCGTTAGTTTATTAACTAACGCGCGATTTTGTAAACAAACGGAAAGGACGGAACGGAGGAACGTAATTATAATCTTTCGGGAGTTTACAATTTAACGGTGACGTGTATAACTTGTGGCGTTATGCTCCAAACAGCTAGAATATACTTATAATCTCAAAAACACTCATTCCCCAAACAAAAAATTACAACATTATAAATTCTTAACTAGCCAGCCCGCAAGCGCAGATTACTGATATAGAAGAATGTACACTTGACTTCCTATTTTCCTAATCAGCTTTCTCCTCGGTGTTATAAGCCTAAGTTGATAAGCAAACTAAACAGGGAGCAGGAGAAGAACATGCATTTAAGATAAGGTAGGATGCATCTTACGAACATGTTGAAAATTTATTTTTTCTACTCGCTGACTTTAATCTGTCAATTACGAGTACAAAGACAAAACTATAAGCTCATACTTTTCGATATTAGACAGTCCAACTCAACTATAATATCTCATTTCGATACGCTGTAGGCAACTACAATAGAACTTCATACAAATTCTATACTTATTTGCGATGCCGCCTGCGACTTTGCCGACCGCGCGCCCCGCGCCTGCACCGACCGCGCCCTCCGCGCCGACCTGCCGGCGGCCCGGCGTGCGCAATTACATCTTTTTGTGTTACATCCGTGTTAAGTCAATGAAATTGAATGATGGAATTGTTCCTCCATAGATGATCATGATGATGACTCGTAGAAAAAGTATTGTATACAATCATAATATAATTAAGTTTTTCAATCTCGTACCTTACTTAGGCCACTCAGCAAACTTCGTGGCCTAAACACGGTACTCGACTGAAAAACTCTTCATTATATCACGATTGTATAAAATACTATTGCTTTCAAAGTGACATATTTACGCGTAATTTAAGGTACGATGGATCATAGTTCATTTTGTGCTACACACGATGAATGAATACTATGCTCATTGTACACAAGTATGTGGGTACCATGTTTTCGAGTATAATTTATACAGGGTGAAACATAGGTCGTGAACAGAAATATGGTTTTCTTACTGCTTAACTTTAGCTTAAACATGTGGACGTGATAAGGGGCAGAAATATGTAAACGTTGTTTTTTAATACGTAAATAAAAAAAATGTTTTAAATTTTATGAGTCTCCTGGTCACCCTAGTTGCTACGTTAAACTGTCATAGACTTAGATAAATTAATCATTCTACCTCTTTGTATTGGCTGGTAAGAATGTTAAAAAAATATTAAATTGACAATGACAAATTCAAAAGTCATAACATTGGGCAACGAATTTAATTTGTACATTAATAATTTACCTTTATAATGCCGCCTGCGTATCCTTATACTTTTATCGAACGTTACGATATGATAAGATTTTACGCTCAAACAAATAGTACAGAGCAAACACGAGAAGCATTCCGAGAACATTACCCAGAGTCACCAGTCCCGACACACAACTTGATTCGCAGCTTGATTCAGAATCTCCGGGAGTATGGACAGTTTACCGTTCCAGCTCATGCACAGGCGAGAGGAGGGCAGATTATTCGTCCGGAATACCTGTACAGGCGGATACGGAACTTAATATAAATACAAGCGAGTACTAGACAAGCTGCTAGACGCTTTCGTGTAAGCCAGATGTAAGGGTTTATGAACAGGTATCCGATACAGTAGCAGAGCTTCGTATTAAGATCATAGCCGCTTTTGACGAAGTAAAGGCCGACCAATTCGTACTAAGGAGAGTCAAAGACAACCACAGGAGACGGACACAGTTGTGTGATGAATTAGAAGGCGATTATTTTGAACATTTGCTAAAGTACGTGTAAAATTAACGATTAATTATTTCATAATAAAATAATAACCAACCAATAAGCGTGTTTACATTAAATGCATAATGTAGGTTCCTGAAGTACACAGATGATCTTGTTTGATAGCCTAAGTACTAGATTGATAGGATAAATAAATTCTACATAACAGTAATTGTAAATAATTTAAGCTACGCTACAGCCCAAGTCTAGTCGGATAGGGTGACCATAAGGTTGGTGTTTTTCCTATTTTAAATCAGTGAAAAAAAAGTTTCATTGTTTCGTTTAAGAGTTATTGCAATGAATTCGCCTTAAAATACTGCACTAGAAACAGAAATTTCTGTTTACGACCTATGTTTCACCCTGTATATTTAATTACATGTTGTTCATATTGATAATACAGAAGGTATTAAATTCAATTTAAAGTGTTTATTTTACAAAGCAAAATAAACAAGCCTGACCTCCGATGTAGATAAAAGTAAATGCTGTTACAATTGAAATTGTATCTTACGCGTTCTGCTTTTGTTCTGAATTTCTTGTCATATGCTTGTCGTGTCTCTAATGCGCGGTGAATGTTGGGGGGTTATTTTCAACCGACTTCAAAGAACGGACTAGGTTCTCAATTCGGATGTAGGTACCGTATAATTGGCGTATATTTTCTTTAGATATGAGTGTTGCGCTATTAGTCCATCAATTATAAATTAGATGATTCCGAAAGTAGATACCATTAAGGAATTTATATCAGATGCCGTCTGATTTTGGTTCTGACTAATGACGGGATTTTTGAGGAACAGAGGAAAGTAAACTGTGAAAGGCACATGCCCATCAGCATTGATAAATAATAAACAGTTTGAAAATCCATTTAAGGACGAATAAGTAGGTACATGCTTATCGTGTACAACACGATTTTATGAGTTTTGTTGCAAAGATTTATGTCAATAAAACGAAGTAATTGATTAAACAGACAACCAAGCTAATTACATAACGAACTAGTTTTTTGATACACTAATATAATGGACCTAGAAAACATTTCTCAATATAAGTTTAACAGACAGTTATGTAATGAAATAAAATTATGTAGCTCTACCATAATCGTATTTCACATAATAGATACATAACGAAATTACTACACAACAATTTAAAAAAAATCTTCGACCCGAGTGTTAATGTATCCCGACAACTGGGGAATAGAAAGTGCCACTAATTATGGCATTTTGTCTTCAATATTGGTTGAGATCCTGTAACTAGTTCCATTTCTAGAGAATATCTTGCGACTGGATGCATTTTGGAGACGACTGCGACTGGATACATTTTGGACTCCTAAAGTAGTATTTAATGTTTTACCACTATGGCTAGATGTTTATTTTCGAAAATTGGTAGGTAATAATAATAATAAAAAGGATTGGGTAACCATAGTGACAAAGGATAAACAGATAACGGAATTGTTAGTCGGTACTTATTAAAATAACTAAACAAATACCTATATTATACCTAAAACAATAAATGTCCAACAAAATAGTATCCTACCTATACTTCATTATTTTTCGATATGTCTCATCTAACTTGTGTAGGGAAACCCAGCTTTTTGGAAATAACTTTTGTGTAAATAAATAGTTAAATAAAAATCTGTCATCATCATCACTTACTTTATATAGATGTTAAAAGGGAACAGTTATATGTATTATTGTGGCATGTACACTGAACATACCTGCCTAAGTAGGTGAGTAGGGAGGTAGGTATATGTTGTATACACGGTAATTTTCAGTCGGTGATCAGGTACCTAAAACAAATTCTAACTCAGAAATTGACGGGGATCAGGTTGCAATCGTTATCACACGGAAACAAACTGGTTTCTTTTTTAATCATTATTTAAATTTTTGGTAAAATTTTATCCTAACATCCTTGTCACTCTATTAATCGGTATCTATGAGTTTCCAGCATCTTTACATACTTAATGGCAACTGAGAATTGATTATTTGTCAATGTCATATGCATATATTATTAACTTTAATATGATCCGTCAAATTTCCCGCCATAGCGATAGCACTTGACGTATCGTAGTTACTTCATCTAGGATGACTGTGTATTCGGTGGTTATTCGTTTCAATTAAGGTTAAACTTTTAAGTAATTAAACAGTGACATAATTGCGCGAGACCTCGCCTAATAGGTAAGTTTTATTTAAGCTAGATATTTTTATTTATCATAGTGTATATAAAAATATATAGTGTATAATAAATCATAGTGTATAATATCGAAAAGGGCATTTACGCCAATGTTTACAAAAGGGAAGGCTCTGGTTATCCCGGATCAGAAGAGAGGTAAAGGACGACCGAAATCCACGTGGCGGACAACCTTTGCCAAGGATATCTATGGATCGGGCATAGATGGACAATGAGACAACCCAAGATCATGTTGCGTGGCGCCTTAAAACAAGGAGGGCCACATAAAGGGATAAGGCACGGGAGAATAAAACCCATAAAAAACAATTAACGAACGGATAAACTTTTGCATTGTAATGTTATTTATATTAACAGCGCCCTCACCCTTCGTTTGATTTTAACGCAATCGCGTTGGCTCACACGCAGTTCATCTCTGTATAAGCTCGTACGAGCGAGATGCAGCCACTGACAGTGAGTGTAGACCGTTAGCATATTCCGATGATATTTGCCAAGCTCATGGTAATTTATTTATTTATATTAATAAAAAGAAATTAGCTTAACAGTAAAAACCAAAGCACTGCGAACCATCAAACATAAAAAAATACTTTGTATACTTACTACACCACTACTTATAATTTAATTTAGGCGAACTGATGGTGGTATATTGTTTCAAAAATCGTCAAAAACCTAGCTGCTAATAAAAACATGAACAGCTATACATAGGTATGTATATTGTATATGCTTTACCTACCTGTTAGAATGATTACTTATAGTTTCATCTTATGCCTTCAACCAAATGCGCGTCATCAATCATCATTAATCATATTATAATGAAACTGAATAGGTAAGTACATGTTTCTGCTTACATCCAAGAACCAAAAAAAGTCAAGGTTAATCTTACTGCTGTTGTTTACATACTGCCAAAGATTATATTAAAGAACGCAACAAGATTTATAGATTTTGGCAGAGGCAACATTAGGTAATCAAATATAGAAAAATTTGCAACAAATTAAGTTGCTTCGGCATGTTCGGTTAAGGTTACCTAAGTGGACCATTAGAGCACCTTGAGTTATACAACACGCGGGGATTACCGTAATCGACAAGGACCGCTTTCTTTGCAGGTTTGTTGATAAACATGTGGCGCTAGGGTTGTCCATTTTTATTTTTGTAAAACTGTATTACAGAGAAAAAAGTTAAAAATAAAAACGATGAGAGAAATATACCTACAAGAAAAGGGTTAAAAATAATACCTAGGAAACCTTTACACATGAATTAAAATCTCAAGCTAAAACAGAAAACCTCCGCCATATAAACTTTCAACACCCTTTTCAAACCTTTAGGAGTGCATTTTGCAAATCGCTGAAGTCACTATTTTAAATTCTAATAAGGAATCTTCTCACAAAGTTTGAAGTCTCTATCTCCAAAAAAACTTTCTTCCATATAAACTTTCAATCCCTTTTTTAAACCCTTAGGAGTGGAATTTGCAAAAATCCCCTCTTATCCCTTGCCTACCTCATAGAAGAAAGCTTTGGAAGTTTGTAGTCCCAGTAGTTTTGGCTGTACTTAAGCTATCAAGCTTAAAGATGACACACACTTGAACGGCCCGGGACGTCACCGGGCCGGGCCGGTCTCTTATTTTAAACGTCACGTGACCTCCGAGGGCTCCGATCTATCACGAGATTATTTCTATAGAAAATGACGGGAGTCCTGTCCCGTTCTACTGTCAGTTATTCTTTATCAGGACTCAATTTTATAATTAACCTATTAGTACGATGGAGTGACAATGAATATTATAGCCAATATAAGGGTTTTGTGTCATTGTCACTAACAAGGTATGAAATGAAACTATAATTCCTTTAGCATACGATTGGCAACCCTGCCCTACGCACGCTCATCGAGACTAGTTTATTTGTTATGTTATAGTTCATGTAATGAAGCAAGTAATATACAATACAGGTACTTACATTTATTTTGTTCGTAACCGCGTTCCAAAACAGGAGCAGCTATTGAAGGTAATTAAAGTGTAGGGAGTTTCTGAGGCCAATAAATTGATGTAAAATTTTCAAAACTATTAAAATAAGAAAAATATTCTAGCTAACGGCAAAAATAACAATATCTCTTCTTCTTCCTAGCGTTTTCCCAGCTTATTCCAAGACTCAGGTAGCCTGGAGCCCGCTTTGGGAACGAATCCCAAGATTTGGCGTAGGCGCCAGTTTTACGACAGCGATTACCATCTGACCTTCCAACCCGGAGGGTAAACTAGGCCTTAAAGGGATTAGTCCAGTTTCTTACGACTTTTTCCTTCATCGAAAAGCGATTGGCAAATATCAAATGATAATTCGTACAAAAGTTCCGTAAAGGCATTATTGGTACGAGTCCGCAGGATTTGAATTTAATTCGGATTAAAAGTCGCACGCCTTACCGCTGTGCCACCAACACTTAAAAAGAACAATACCATTTTTTTAATACTACGACGGTGACAAACAAGCATACGGCCCGCCTGATGGTAAGCGTTCACCGTAGCCTATGGACGCATGCAACTCCAGGGGTGCTACATGCGCGTTGCCGACCCTTTAAAAAAAAGGACGATTCGCTGTCTTGACAGCTAAAGGGGCAAGCTTTGCTCCGTGGGTCCCTAGCTGTCAACACAGTGAATCCTCTTCGAGCTCTGGCGACCTTACTCACCAACAGAAACACAACACTATGAGTAGGGTCTAGTGTTATTAACTTATTAAACTTCGGTTTTCTGTAAGGTAGAGGTACCTACTTCCCCAGATGGGCTCTGCTCCAGATTTGAGTGAGACGACATTCGTTGTGCTGTGCCCTACCACACTAAACGATACCTCTCTTGTATTTACATATATTATAAATACATGGGTATATATCAGTAGCTGTAGGTCAAAACATATTTGTAGACAGGTCTGACCTAATTCACAAGTTGTAGATAAAATGCATTTTAGTCTGAAAAACTGAACAAACCGGTGGAAATTGAGTTCTATGGATGCCTCACCAGTAAACAAATTACATATTATTTACTCCAGAGTCTTACCGCGACCTAGAAATAGTTAACGTATTGATTTTAGAGCATAGTTGGAGCGCATATATTTTTTTTATTAACTAAGGGCGAAGATCTCTGTTTCATCTGGAACAAAAATGCTTTCGTATGTCTGGCTGTTTAGCTGTTCTTTATAGGTCGCAATGGTCGCATTACTCGTAAAAAAAAAAACTTTTTTTTTGGAAAATGTTTCAAAATGGTGGAAATCGCTACAAAGAGTTTAAGCTACATTTAAAGTGTATACCTACGGCGCTTAAGATCTCCCGAGCCCCTCCATGGAATACGGAAGACTAACCACTCGATTTTTTACTACTAACTAAATAATACACGCACATGATCAATGAGTGAGTGAGTGAGTGAGTGAGTGAGACATGAGTATACGCAAACATTATTTAAGTAGGTAGGTATTAATCAGTTTTTGCTCTCCTTAAATGTTTGACAGCTATATAGTTAGGTACACTCTATTTACATAAGAATAAATTATTTAAGAATCATAACAACCTGTAAAAAAATGCGTAGTTCTTTACCTTGAACTCGGCTTTGCAGAAATGTGAATAATGTTTTTTCCATATGATTTTCACATTTATTTCCTCAAGGTGCTTACAACTTAAATGACACGACGTTTTTTTAATATTCATGTTGATCCAGGATGATACACATGTTGAATTTTATCGCCATCAATCCATTGTCTTTAAATTAAAACACTTATTTAAACTTTCACGATTTTCACACATTATAAATTTACTAAAACGGGGCTTAATCGTGTATAAACTTTGAAAACAAACCTCCGACGTTTCAAGGGCGACATTGTCCCCGTGGTCCCGGAGAAACAAACACGTGTTTAAATTAAACACTTAAAAATACACGTTTAATTGACCGAGTGAGCAAAGCAATCGAAGCGTCTCCGTGTCAGCGTGGGCAGAAATGCTTTCGTGTACCTGTCCATTTGTTCGCCTCTACAGGACGCATTTATCATCAATTCTTCCGAAATTTTGTAAACAAGTTTGTTTGAAGACATTTTTTTTATCGATTATGTTTTTGGAATTTTTTTAAATGGCGTGTATTGTTACAAAAGTCCTAAGCGCTATATACCCCAAAGACGCTTACGACCTTTGTGCCAATAGCAGTACCATCTGGCGAGGTCTACAGCTCACAGAGCCACTAGTATTATTTATTTAGTAATAATCATACAATATCAGGGCTATGCAATAAAATCATAAATCAAAAACATAACTAAAAACTAAACAAACATTAAATTGATTATACTTAACCTTAACCTACTTAATTAATTTAAAAAAGTTTACAAATAAAATTACCAAAATTACAAATTAATTAATTATGTCAAATTCATTGAAACATCACAAAACACTTAAAATACCATAGGACCACCCTGCATCGTACCATACCAGGCCCAAAAGTCCCCATAAACCCCACTGCGTTCCCCCACTGAACCGCAATGGAAACTTGCTGAACCTGATACGATCCAGAAATAAAAACCGGCCAAGTGCGAGTCGGACTTGCGCACTGAGGGTTCCGTACAAACTTTTAGTTATCGCATTCATCTATAAACATGATGCAATCAACTGCATTTCGAAGTAGAAATTTGAAACCAGCCCCATGTATCGACAGATTTAAAAATTATTTTCAACATACATAAATTTAATGGTTTTCCTACACAGAATCATGAACTCTTTCAATCTTGTGCTGTCAGCCACACAGCTGTAAATACAGCCAAAGTGCCAAAAATATGTATACAGGACTTTATTGCCTGAGCATTAAGGTCGCGTATACATATTTTGGACACTTTGGCTGTATTAAGTAATAGCTGTGTGGCTGACTGTACAAAAAAGTAGAGAAAAAAAATGTCTCATAATTCCGTTTTGTACTCGCTGTACGCTGTACAGTGTTTGTAAAGTGGTTGGTAACGGATTAGAAAAATGAAATTCAGGACGCGTTTATCTCAAAGTAGGATCGAATGAGCTCTAGATTCTGAGTAGCAAAAACATAAATTTAATAAAATTTAACCTAACCTAAAAGTGCGCGAAATAATAATAGAAAAAAATGTTACTTTGGTATCCACACATTTTAAAAGAAAACCGGACATGAGCATGTCAAATCACGCTCAGTGTAGTGTAGGTAGGCTCCATAATTTACCATTTGTCACAATAGGAAACCTAAGAGGTTTTCATGATCATAAAGAAAGAAAACAAAAAGTAGGTAGGTATAGGTAGGTACTGATGAGGAATAAAACCCTCAAAGGCCCAGTTGCACCACCCAGGGTTAACCGATAACCCGGAGTTGAACTGTCAAATTCCATACAAAAAAACGCCCAACTCCGGGTTATGTCGGGTATCGCCGGATGGTGCAAGTGGCCCTTACCTTACTTTACTTATGTAAAAAGCTTTATCTACACACAATACACATATGTATATGTATATTGTTATTGCTCTAAAATGCGTTCAGAAATCGTAGTAAATGACTGGGTATTACTTCAACCAATATTACCAGTATGAACCAGTACTGTAACTGTAATGTCATAATCGCATCAATTTTAGTACTGTAATGGGTTTCTTTAAAACAGCTGTCAAACCCTACACAATCTAAGTGGGTCTCTATTCTAGAATCCTTAGACATCAATGACATCATGGACTGCTGTCGATACTCAAGCGTTACTTCGGTATGTTTTTTTAGATATAGATCGCACGACATGTGAACATTGTGAACTCAAGAGATATGCGAATTAGGATTTCATTTGTTTAGTTTCATAATTTAAGAAAAATCTATTTTGGCAAATTGTTGTAGGTACCCAGCTCATAGCGTCATCGCTACCTACTGACGCGAGTGGGTGACCCAGAAGTTCATTAACACTGGTTTATATCATTATTTTTCCAGCGTAACACGAATTATAATGTATATTATTAAAATTAAAAACTACAATTAATTTTTGACTAAATAAATCGAATCGTCTTTAAAATATTTGCGGTTCTCCGCGTGTCTCGCGAAAACGAGACGAGTCCAGCCGAAATGTCAACGATAGATGAAGAAATATCCAAGGTTTACAGCTTTATGAATATATTTTCAATAAGTCAATAACTACGTTATTTTGATAAATTTCGACATATTTAAGTATTACTTACTTTGTTTTGCTAACCCAATCTATTTTGGCTTTTATGAAACGAGCGTCAGCGATCCTACTTGTTAATCCCACATTGCGAATGGATTGAAAATGAAACACAATGTAAGTAGGTACACAATATGAATTTTTTTTAGGTACTCAGGTACAGTCAGCCACACAGCTATGAATACTTAGTATTTGGTATTTACATCAAGGCTGATCATTTTATGTTTTGCTACCAGACAAAAAACTTTTATATAATAGGTTAATGTCAAGATAATTAGCTACTCGATGGTAAGATAGTTTCAGCCTAATCTTAATTAGAAGTGCTAATACGAAGCTTACTTGTCCAAAAAGTTATTTAGTTGTACCTCGGACAAGTCGGACACCAAGAATATGTTGTACCTTGGAACTTGGGTACCTACCTAACTGCTACTCCATATATTTTTTTTAACTGAATGTTCAATATTTACTGTATTTCTAATTATTGGTTACCTGCGTTTTAAGTTAACAAGTAATCAATCTTAGAAAAACTTCGTAAATTGTTTTAGGCAATAATAAAATATGACAATTGCCGAGTTATTTTTCTAAGATAATTTGTACTAGAAAACTTGATTGAATGGCATAAATATGCTAAAAATAGCTATAATTTTATAAATAATATCTAATAATTTTATAAATATAATATAGTTAATAAAAAGTAACGTGTCCGAGGTACAAAGGGATATGTCCAAGGAACATCAGGGGTGTTGTTCCTTGGACACTTTTCCCTTTTTTTTCGTCGACGTAGCCTATCAAAATAGACATACCAATCCTTTTATGTCGTATTATATTCGATAGGTTATTAATCTATCTTATGGTATTCGGATAAATAACAGTTTTGCGGTTATTCATTTATTTTCTAAAAATCATAAAAGAAAAATCTGACCGAGGTAGAACAGGTTCCCCTACCTAAAACTATATTGCTCAACTCTTATACATATGTTAATATGTATTTTTATTAAGAATTTCATTCATTATGCATTTACTAACATAATCTATATATATTTGTTCTGTTATTTCAAATATAGTGATAACCAGACAACAGAGGAGTTTAGTAATTTTGTGGTTTACCTATGTGTCCTAACCTAGCCTTCATATTAATTATTTCTGTATGTCTTGAGCGGAAAAGGTAATTGCGAATACAAATATAGGTCTACTGCAGCTATCTCAAGGCTGTCTGCATTAATCACGATTGTATTATGAATCGCATTTTCAAATAATTTCTCGCTCTATTGGATGCGATACTCACCGAACAAGCGAGCGAAGCGAGTAAGTTCTTCCAGTCTCCTTGGACAATCCCTCTTTTGTATGTATGAATGTGTGTTCGACGTTAACTCGAGTATCGTTGATCGGGCCGTCGTAAAATTTGACAGGTCGTGGCGTGGCGGCGTGGCGTGGCGGTAACGGAACGGGAAGTTTGTAAAATGTATGGAGATTTTGGGACAATTTGTTTCTCCTAACATTAGAAACGAAGGAGCTCGCGATTCTGAGCAGACTTCACATAAAAATACCAATGTTAAAAAAAGGGAGGGGGACAACTTTGAAAAAATGGCCCACCTACGAGTATGTATACCTACTTATTATATGTCTAAATTAAAATTAGTATAAAATTCCGATTTCTAGACATATTTTGTTCCTATTTATACGTTTATAAAAATTGTTGTACCGCTATACGCACCTGAAAGCATGGTGACAACCCTAATGTTATTGTCATCTTGACATTTGCATGCTTGACAAGCTAAATATCAAATGTAGGAAAGAGAAGCTTCTGTACTTTAGTGATACTTATTACTTATTCTATGTCTTAAGTGAATAAGGGTATGTAAACAGGTGCGAAGAGTTGTTGGCAATCGGAGGCCTGCGCGTGAACTTTAAGTTTCCACAACTTAAAGTTCACGCGCAGGCCTCCGATTGTCTGTAAATAGGCGTAGAGTCTTGTTTATCATTAAATCCCTTATATGTTTCGGAACAGTCGCCATTCGATATATCGAACCGGCCAATGTTCCAAAAGTATCATATACACTTTACCCCTGACGATTGTGAGCTACTTGACCGCGTCTATTTGTATGGCGACTGTACCTAAGTACTATTAATGAAGATGTCGTGTACGTGTCCTCAAACCTAACAACTTTAGTTCAACAGCTTTTAAGAAAAAATGTACTATGTAGGTTTTACTTTTTCATACAAACTAAATAGTTTTTTCAATGTAAGTACGATAACATCCGCCTACGTAATTGACATCTCATGTCGTAGAACAAAAATGACAAAATTCACAGCTAATTGCGTCTTCAAACAAACTTTTAAGTGTAATAAAAATCAAAACAAACGTTATTTTTAAAATCCGCTGAACAAACTTTGTTCAGTTTGGGGAGTATACTGAGTACGATAAAAATGTTTGCTCCTGTTACAGGGCCACCCGGTATTATTTATTTTTGGCAATATTGTCCTAACAGTAAAACGCCGGCGTTTAAGAGATAAAACAAAAAAATACATAAGGTGACTTGGGGTAAATACGAAACTGGGTATATTCCGAAAGTTTATAAAAACTAGCAAACGCCGCAATATTTTCTTACTGGCAACATTACTTTAGACGCCATTGTTACTGACTTTGACGCTCTATATAGTCGCCGCTCGCTCGTCGCTGCTAGCGTGCGTATGCGAACAATTCGGCGTCTCGTCAGATACCAGATTTTTCGCGCCATTTTAGTGATTCGGAACAACCCCAACACTGTTTTCTCGACTCCCAGATAGGTTTAAAGATATTTATTTTCTCATAAGAATATATACAATTCACTTAAATGAGAAATTAAAACTAATTTAACTATGGTAAGGTGAGCGTATGCATGCAATTTGCCTTAAATTAACTAAATTACACTTTATAATTATCTACTAAGTAGCATTAAACACTTTCATAATGGTTGCTATTGCAATATACAAAATTAGACGTAAGTATTTAGTATTTTTATTTTTATACATATTAGATGGGTAGATTTAATATTAGTAGGTAGGTAGTAATCCCCAACAAAATGCAAGTAATGTGTGTTTACGCATAACATTGTTTCAAGCGATAACGGGGAACACAGATTATGCTTGAATAGATGTGGCTTAGTGCGCGTTGCGTTACTCAGAGCGTACTTGGTTAGTTACGTAAGATTTAAGTAATTTTTTAAAAAGTGGCATTGATTTAGCATCTTTTATATTTAAAGGAAGCTTATTGTATAAGTTTGCACCTTCAAAGAGAATGGTTTTTTTTCCGTAATTAGTGCGTGGTGGTCTTAGTACTAACATATTGCAATTTCTTAATTTCATTTTTTTTTGTATTTCCCGTTTATTTTTAAAGGATGTTTGTATATGTAGGTTTTTTTGTAATATTTTACGTATTAAGATACATGTATTGTATTTATAGCTTTGATTAATATTCATTATTTTAGTTTTTTTGTATAAAATTGTAGGTGTAAGGTAATCGTAGTTAAACAGGACCTTTATTAGTTTATTTTGTGCTCGTTGAATAGCATTTAAGTGTATGGCAGCGGCAGAGCCCCATATTGCAATAAGGTAGTCAATATGCGGTTTTACAAGGGTATTGTAGATAGTAAAACGAACTCGAATCGGAAGACAACGAGATATACCACGCAATGCACCTGTGAGAGAAATTATTTTAGATTTTATTTTATTAATATGTGTTTGCCATGTTAATTGTTTGTCTAGTATAAGGCCTAGGTATTTTTCTTGTTCAACCCTGTTAATATTTTGATCATTTATCTTTAAAGAATCCACAAAATTAAGTTTTTTATTTTTTGGTGCAAATATTATGTAGTTTGTTTTTGTAACATTTATAGTTAGAAGATTGTTCTGAAACCACTTGCTTAGTATATTTAAATCTGTTTGAGCTTCTGACATAAGGTCCTGAATTGAATTGCCAAAGTAAAAGAGACTGGTATCATCAGCATACAAAGTTGGGTTACCCTTTAACCCAATCTCGTGTATGTTATTTATGTAGATAAGAAAAAGCAGTGGGCCAAGTATCGAACCTTGCGGTACTCCGTATGTGACTGGGAGAGCCTTACTTTCCTGTTCTTTTAGTTTAACTATTTGTCTTCTGTTCGAAAGATATGACTCGAACATTTTAAACGCAATGCCTGTGACCCCTATATATTTTAATTTGTTTAAAAGTAACTTGTGACTGACGGTATCAAAGGCTTTTTTTAAATCTATAAATACTCCTAAAACTACTTTTTTTTGATCAATGGCTACTTTGATTTGAGTGACTAAATCTACAGTTGCAGTAAGTGTGTTAGATTGATGGCGGAACCCGTATTGTTTATCGTAAAGAAAGTTTATTGAATGTAAGTATTTGTCAAAGCGATTTTTAATTAGATTTTCAATAATTTTTGATAGAACAGATAAGTTATTAAAATAATTGTTTCTTAGTATTATAGATAATTGTTTTTTACTATTGATTGATGGGAAAACGAAGTCCACGTGTTGTTTTTTTCGGAAATAACCCTCTGGGATTATTACGATACACGTATATATAGTGTATAGCCATTTATATTACGTATAAGTTCCTTGCAAGTTTCTTGTAATAAAGTAATTTCTCCGTAAAATATGTTTCTATTATCTGCTTCAAATAATGCGTAGGTATGTATCGGAAATATTGAGAACCACTTTTATTTTACCGGGATAAATCCGAAGTAATCAATCCTATACTGTAGTATAAGCGAAACTATTAACAAAGTTCACAATGTTAGAAGTAAGGGGCAAATACAAATGAAAAATAAATATAATCCTTTAGTCTATAAGCAGTAAGGTCTACTTTTCAACTATTTCGGAATTACCCAGGTATATTTCGTATTTCCCCCAAATGTCAAAAAAAAAGTGAGTCATTATATTAAATTATATGTATAAAAAAAACAACAGCGTATTTTTGTATGCAATGCCGATTAATCATAAGTATATTCATCAATCTTCAAGATATACAAAAATAAAGGCAAAAAAATTAAATAATAACACGATTTTTTAACTGAAATGCTGTCGTCTAATCAACTAGTCAAATTTTGTATCGTAAATACCCCAGGTCACCTTAAATTTAAATTATATGTCATGTCATAGACCAAAAGTGTGGAGGAATTAGTATGACTACATCGATGATACAATGGATTATAGAGAAATGGAAATCTTTATTAGTTTTATTATAACATAGTCCCCCCAACCACTGCACCACTGGATGCTCTGTGCCTTCTTAAGACAACTACCAAAAGCCAAAATTGTTGTGTTGAAAGAAAGTAGGTTATTGCATCTAAAAATATTAACTTTAGCAATCATTGCACTAGATACATAAACCAGTACTCAAACTGTTAGATAATAATTTTATTTTTATTTATTTATTTATTGGTAACCACAGCTAATATTAGTGTCTTTGGACATGCAGTATGGATTAAGTTTAAATTAATTAACATAAATGGCACACAATATAATAATAAAATGAAATAAGGAAATTCAGAAAAAATTACGCTTATACACTTTTTGACACAAAAAGTTGTAAATTTAGGTACTTATTTTCATGTAGAACGATTGTAGCTAAGCTTACGACATTCAGCTATCTAACAGTCATATTAGTATAGTGTTCTGACTAAGCGACTAAGCGTATAAGTTGACTTCTCGGTTAGTAGGTAACAATTAATCGTGATTGGAGGTTGACCAAATTAAGTGTCTGGTCGTGGCAAAGAGGTATGTAGTAATCGTAGTGTCAGCCGTGACCGTCGCACCGCCAGTACCCAATAACCTCGATCCATAATGTTAACCCCAGTTTAACTACCATTAATAATTTATTGCGTCGTAATCGAATCACATTTGCGAGTGTGTCACGTTTTTGGCTAAAGTTACAAATTTGTTGGTTGTCAATAAGACGCTAAGCTAATGCCATAAATATTTATTTAGAAATTAACGTTATAAATAAACGACTGACAAAGAGTTACATTTTACTACGTATAATACTCGAGCACGTACGAGTATGTATGCATGCATGCGGGCGTTTTCACTAAGTGTGGTACTTACTTGTAAAGATAGGATTAGGTACCTGCTATTGATATTGTCAAAGAAAACGTGCCTTCAATTTATTAGTCAAGTCACAGTCACAGCCAATTTTCTTGCACACCATTTTTAGTGTTGCCTCATTTAATTATTAGGCTCCTGAGACCTTTTTAATAAGTTCTAATTCAATGTGGTTGAGTCCTATAGACCCCAAGATTTCCGATGATGGGAAGGTGGTCACCTTACCATAGTTCCCACAGCCATCAGATCATGCAGCTCCGTGTGCGCATTATTGCAGCATTTCATCTAAATACCTTATGGATGCATCATTTTTCTAATCTCCAGGAGTAGTTGAAATTATTTAACTAAAAACATAAAACTTAAAAGGTGAACCCTTATTTCATTATGAAATTCAATAGATGGCTCGCGTTTTACTATCTACGAAAAGAAGAAGCCGAAGCACTACATAATTCATAAAAATGTATTTCTAATTTTAAACGAACAGTAGGTAGGTAAAACACCTTTATTTTTCCGTAGTGGTAGAAAAACGGTAAATAAAACAGAAAATAAATAAAAAGTCAGTGTAACTGCAACTGGTTCATGTGATACGCCACAACAATGATACACGTAGCTAACAACAAACTCGTTCAAGACATTAATATCCACTTACCTATCACGAATGTGTGTTAAAGAACTCGTTCGACCTGTATATGTATATTTAATTTTAGTAACCATGCTTTACATGTGATTTTATTAGATTCAGTTAAATACCTATATTTTACGGTTAAACTGTTCAGTGTTGTTACGTTTTTAAATAAACTAATATTAACAGCCAGTATATATTACTATAGTATATTACTTAAGTGGCAGTGGGCGGGGCACATTGCACGTAGAACCGATGGCCGTTGGGGCGGAAAGGTTCTCGAGTGGCGACCGCGTACCGGAAGGCGCAGCGTGGGTAGGCCCCCCGCAAGGTGGACTGATGACCTGGCGAAGGTCGCAGGAGTCCGCTGGATGCGGGTGGCGCAGGACCGGTCATTGTGGAAATCTTTGGGGGAGGCCTATGTCCAGCAGTGGACGTCTTTCGGCTGAAATGATGATGATGATGGTGATGAATATTAACAGCAATTTGTTTTTTTGGTAAATTTAGTGCACAATCAATTGTTTAGTAGTACAATAGAATCCGATTATAACCACGTCCAAGGGACCGGCGATATTACGTCGTACTAACCGGAAGTCGTACTAAACAAACTGTCAATTTTAAGGTTGTTTATCTATTACAATTTACAATAATTATATATGTATAATGATTAGTTACGATCATTCATTATGGTAACTAACCGAAAGACGAAACCCTTACGCGTTTAGGTTTTAAAACATTCACTTTAAACAAAGGTTCTATTTTGTGTGTACTGTAACCGAACAGTACACACAAAATAGAACCTTTGCTCGTCATCGTTGTAAACCAACATTTTCGTGTGAAATTCCGTCGTTAATTCCGTTTCTTTGATATAAGCAGTCGTACTAACGGAAGCACTTTCATGGTGGCTTGTATGAAAACCCATCATATGCCTATATTTCCGTCGCTAAAAACGGTTGGTTGTCTTATGCGGCGGAGTCGTACTTATCGGATTCTATTGTAATATTAGTAGGCTGCAAAAGTAAATATAAATTTATTCGAAAATATATTTTGACCTGGACAAAATTAACCAAAAAAACCTGTCATTTTCAGAACACTCGATAACTTCGAAGTGGTACCACTGAAGAAGCCAGACCTTCTAGTCAACTCAACGTGCATCAACCATGCCCACCCGACTATCGTGTTCACGTTTGGCTACAGGGGCAAAGTTGGGGGGCCGGCCACCACCGCCGTTCTCTCTACCTACCTGGCTACTAGGAAGAGAAACGTGATTCTCCTCGATTGGGAGAAGGAAGCTGACGTCGGAATTCTTGGTCTGCCAATGACTTACGTGTTTTCAGCAGTTCCGAATGCAAAAATTGTAAGTAAGCGACCTATAGAATAGATGTGTCTTAATAGGAAATTATGGCCCCGTTTAGTCATCATCATTTTTTATCGGCTTCTATCATGTACCATTTTGGAGATGCATAGGTATCTACAAGATGAGATTGATTCCGATTCCTAATAAATTTCAAAAGAATGGTCTCACCTGGCAAACAATATGAAATGAAACACCAAACCTATACATTGTATTTTTTTGAATTTAAGATGGGTGTTTCTTCTTCTCGTACTATTTTTAGTATACGTACTTAACTGTTTCTACCAAGAAGATACTAGAACTGGTATCATACTTAAATTGAGCTAAGAACCCGAATACAAGAAGGTACCTCAAAGTATAAGTTGAGATGATTATTCTGTTTGCATTATATGCGTGTTTGTGGAGCAGTCGAGTTATTTTCGTCTTCGTTCTATAAGGCTTTATATAATCTTTATTTCTAAAAGCTGAAACTTAAGACTCGTTCACCGTGGGTTCCATATACAATGAGATTTTTTTTCAATGTTCTTTTTGTCCCTTAGACTGACTCAATCTTGATCAGATTTTATTATAACACCGAGTTAGGGGCTTCTGCGACATGGCTCGGAACCGGTTTTTACTATTTCTGGAATTTAAATATCCAAATTTTTCTTTTATAATGTTAAATTAAGTATTTTTAGGTTCAATTGTAACCCTTTAACCATTATTTTTTTCTGAGCAACAATTTGGAAATTTGAAATCACGTACGATTTATGTAATTTTCTTTAATGAATATCCATCAAAAAAAAAAAATTTTTTTTCGTTTGTCATTTCCAAGTTTAATACAAGACGGCAATATTTTTACCATTGTTGGTCACTGATAGCTATGAAGTAGGTACCCATTTTCATACTGTGACTGAAAGTTTGTAGGAAAGTTTAAATGTTTTTGAAAGTTAGTTATTCCAATGTTCAAAAGCATTAATTTGACGATTAAAATATAAGAATTCTAATCACCTATCAAGAAAGCCACGTCCAACATTTTTTTTTAAAGATATGTTTGTTCAAACGTAGATATTATCAAAATGTCTAAGATCTGGCCAAAGAATTAACATTTTATAAGATATGTAATAACTTTTATGGGCTCGCCTTTTTTTTGAAGATTTGTACGAGTATATTCTTCAATGCGAACTAAAATTTATAGAAACTAACATCACATTCATTGAGAAAGAAATTAAATATCTGGGTTGTATGACGGCAAATATCTTGCCGTTACCCACTAAAGGGTTAAATTAATTAATTAAAAGATAAAATATGCCACAGATTAACCGAAATTATATCAACCGGTTGGATATGTGGATAAAAAACCGGTCTTTTTCTGTGAATAATCGATATGCAGAACAACAAAAACAAAAAATGCGATTGAATTAAACATCGAGATAAAAAGACGAGATAGAAAGACGAACAAGGCTTATCGCTAAAAGCTAAATTGTCTCTATCTATCAGCTAATTAATTTACCTACATAATTAACGAAAATATCTAGGCTTGTCCAGTTTTAACTTGTTAGTTTTTATGGTTCCGTTTGTCATACTTCGTATATGGAATCATAATCCTTAGCGCCACTTGCATCACCAGCTGAACTCCGAGTGCACTCGAGGAGGAAGAGGACACCCGCTGAACCCGAAGAACCTGACTAACCCGGCGTTATCTGTAAAATTCCGTATGAAATCTTTCTTTCCGCTCAGAAGTTTCATCGATACGTAACATTTTATTTTTGTTTCTAATACATATCTAAACCAGTTTGTAAGTATGTTTGTATTTCGACCATGTGTTATGCAATAAGCATATTACATGCATAACTGGGTCTGCAATCAAGTTATTTTCGGGCAGGTTGGTGACGATTTGGGAGATGCTCTGACAACGCTGGCGCGAGCCGGGATGAATACAACACGAGTACATCTTCTGGGGCACTCCTTGGGAGCCCACGTGATGGGTTACGCCGGGAAACGCGCCAGAGAGAACGGCCATGTCGTTGCACGGTAACCAAATGACATAATTAACTCGACTTACGAACATACGAACGAACGTCACGTCACGAACTACTTAATTGTTATTCAGAACGATGGTTTATTTCATGAGTGAACAAATTTTCTTCACATGTTTGCTTGTTTACTGCTTATGTATTTTTACGTTTATTTTCTTGTCACGCTTAGTGAATCTTGAGTTACAGTCATTGGCCTTGCTCTTTTAAGGTTACATGTAACGTGAGACCTGCTTGATATTTTTATCAAAATACTGTTAACATTATCCTTTGTTCCGTCTTTGTTTTAAGTACTTTGATAATCATTTTGTTGTAGTTGTAGACCAAAAAAATAACAAATACACATCAGAATGACAATAATAAATAAATAAATAAATATTATGGGACAATCTTACACAAATCGACCTAGTCCCACGGTAAGCTCAATAAGGCTTGTGTTATGGGTACTAGGCGACGATATATATAATAGACAGATACATATAAATACATAATAATATAATATACATAGAAAACATCCATAACTCAGGAACAAATATTCGTGATAAACACACAAATAAATGCCCTGACCAGGATTCGAACCCGGGAATAATTATCACATTGCGCGTGGCCTAATGAACGAGACGCTCTTACCGCCTTATCTATTCATAAAAACTTAACAGACCCATATTAGTTAAAATACGTTTTGTCTCTTTTTGACAAACGCAAATGTCAATCTGGCAGATAAGGACAAACAACAAATTAGTTAACGGAGGTTTGTTGAGCGTTTATGAATAACTGCACTAGTCTTTACAATGAGCTTGTAGTTTGCACGATTTAACGTCAAGAGATGTCAGGAATTTGTACAACTTGTTTTTGTAATCATTTGGTAGTTGTATATCCACTTTTACAATACCTAAATCTTGTTTGTGATGCTACCCAGTACCTACGGCCAACTCAGCTTAACATTATATGAATATACTTAAATCTTGTAGAATATTTTCTTACAGCGCCAACATGATATTTAATATGACGAGGGAAAAATAATTTATTTTGTAAATATTTACAGTAAGTGTAACTTTACCTACCTACCTACCTCTACCTACCTTAAATCTAAAATAGGTCCTTGAGGCATTGTACCTAGGATATTTTTAATATGATTGGATTTAAGTACATATCTATCAGACTTTCTTTTCTTAGTGTTTATGTTTATTAAAGCTTAGGTAGTCCTGCTGGTTTGTGAAACTGACAAACACATACTTTTATTAATAACCCGATTTGGCACACCCAGCATCACAGGTCTAGATCCAGCACGAGCACTGTTCGAGGGCTCCCTAAGCGTGCGCGCCGGGCTGGATCGCAAGTGCGCGCGCTTCGTGGACATCATCCACAGCGACCCGGGCGGCTACGGCACCACCACCTCCACCGGCACCGTTGACTTCTGGCCCAACTACGCGGGCAGCGGCGGAACGCAGCCAGGTTGCCCCAATGGCGACTTTGACATGTTTAGCATGGAAGGTATGCATGGATCTACATAGTTGTGATCCGAACTCCAAATAGACATGCATGTTGTTTTTTTACCGATCCTATATCATAATATATTTTCGAAAAAATATTTAATAAGTACATTCTTATCCACAAGATCTTGAATTCGAAGAGCATGTCATATTTAACATTTTGTGCGCTTTATCATTATGCAAGACAGTATTTCAGGTGACGGAGAGATATATCTACCTGTAGAACCTACATATATTATATATTACCTACACCCAGAGGCTATGCAATTTCATTGCAACACATTGAAGTCAAGTCACATGTAACGATTTAACCCTTTAATGGGCAATATCAACATAATTGCCATAATACATAAAATGGATACAAAATTTGTTACCTACATTTACGGTTCATAATCAAATGTTTCGACAAAACATCAAACAACTAAAGGGATCGTGATCGAATAATTATCGAACGAGCGAGCGAAGCGAGTGAGTTCTACCAGTCTACTTTGACATATGTATGGTCCCATCGTTTATAGGTATGTAATTATGTACTTATATGTATTTTTGTTCACCGATATCTCGGTTATCGTTAGTCTAATCGTCGTGAAATTTGGCTGGATTTAGATGAGATCAATAGAATTTTGAAGTTCGAATATGATCCAAATCAATCAAGGGGTTACCGAGATTGCACAAGGCTCTGCAATCACAAATGTACTCCAGTAGGTTGTTGAAGTGAGTAAATCATACTTTTTATATCACTGTGATTTTATTAACGAAACATTACTTAGGTATACAGTAGGTACAAATCCAATTACATTCAGTATTCATACTCGGGTATATTATTAACTGGCAATTTAATAAATTCAAAACCTTAGCACAGTAATTTCGGTCTTAGATTCAGATTAGCCAGCCACTTTTAAATTCTAATATGCAATTGGTATCTTGTCCTTACCTGCTGAGAAAAGTATCGAGTACCTATCAGGTCCATATTATGCCACCTATTTCCGTATCGCAACTCTATGCTTAATACATCGATCGTGCAACTAGGCTTTCTTTACTGCCGATGTAGTGAACCATGCAAAAAAAAATCGTAATTGAGTAATGGGATAATAATAAATTTTGGGTGGGTTGAGATGACGTTGGATTTTAATTTTTTTTTCTCATCTTGTGTATAAGATACGGACATGATTCAAATAACGAAACGATCATGATGAAATATTCTATGACATTAAAATTTGTTATTTTTAAAAACCTTTTCAAGATTTTTTTACGTGATGGTGTAAGAACGAACGAGCGTATAAGTTAGCTCCTATTGCCAGTAGCAAAGAGTTTAGTATTGGAAAATATTCGTTTTTTCCCTTTGACTTATATATATATCAGAATTGGTCAATCAGTACACAGGACTTTCATTTCCGCTACGGTTTTAATTTTTTTACACTTTTTTCGACCGATCTTATACCATATACAAAAATGAAGAAATTGTGGTCTTAAACCTTTTTGGTGATGTCCATGACCCCAGGTGATAAGGTTGAAATTAGTGGAAAAGTGGTCTAAAAAAGACGATACGAAATAGATACATGCTTTTTAAATCCTTCTCCGTTTTTATTATATGGTGTTAACCGTTTTTATAAACGCACGCATGCCGGTAACACAATGTATACGTTTGTGACTCGCGAAAAGTTTGAGCATTCCTGAGGATTTAAACACACTGTTCATTCATTGGTTTTTCTGTTCATTCATTAGGTTTTACGGTACTTTTTGATAAAATATTCTGTAACTCTAAAAGTATAAAAATAATAAGAAATCGCAGAAATTATATTCGAGTTTATTAAATGATGATTGAAAAAAAGCATAATATTATCAAAATAACTAATAAATACTGTAAAATAGTTTTCTAATTTGTCCTCATAATTATAAACTTTTTAACCCACAACAAATTTCTTATCTGTGAAAACGTTATTATAGCTAACACAAACAAACATACATAGATACAAACATACATACAAATATATATGCATATAAACGACGGAGTGTCAAAGTAGATTGGGAGACTTCATTCGGTTCGCTCGCTCGTAGGTACTCGTACGACTATCTATCTACCAACAGCTCGGCGCCTGTGAAGATGATAGGTAGAGTCTGTTCCGAAATAGAAGACGCGTCATTTGTATTAGCTCCAATTTGTATAGGTACCATGCCACGACACTTCTCTCTCGGTACAGACTCTACATAGATACTGTACTATACACTCTACATAAGTACTTAGATAGTGTACTTACGAATTATTTTCGAGAAAAAATTTGGTCAAACACGAGTATGAACATAGTGGTTAACAAAAGTATTTAAGTGCAACAATATACGATTTTACGTGCAATATGTTGTAAGTGTCACTATTTTTTTAATTCCATACGATATGCAATATGCATCAAAAGTTAGTGATACCAACAACAAAATACAACAAAAGTAGTTCTAGTATAAACTATCAAGGAGTCACTATGTATTAAAAAAAACAGACTGGTACAGCTCGAGCAAGTTACCATATTCAACATGTTTAATTACGTTTTCAGAGTTTTATTACGATAATAACTCTGAGTTCGCCGAATATTATCTGACCTCCGAGCACATTCAGAACATGACACGGGCCCAAAAGATGCGAACGATAACTCAGCGTAGTAAGTTCAGTTCACCATAAGGCTAAATGCTTCGCTGATATGTAACGCTGTTATAAACTTAGATACTTAATGCAGGCGGTGAGCTAATATTGCCTTTCCAGATTGGTTGTTTGCGGAAAGTTATAAATGCTAGCATTTTTTTAATAATTCAACAAATTGTGATTGTCCTACCTACTGTGTTGAACAGCAACTGTGATGACAATATTCTAGGACCACTAGTAGCATGTTATATATAACTTGTTTATGTATTAGGATGCTTGCATGGCGTAGCCATTGACGGGGACGAATGCTTTTAATAAGGTGATGGATATTGGATACCCCATTAAATCATTTAAACATATAAATGTGTATTGTATTATGTCGCTGGGAAAGCTGGGGCTGTCTAAAAACCAAACGAAATAATAATATTAAAATAAATTAATATTAGGGCATGCTATTGCCTATGCTCATCATCATCAATTGCATACCTATGTATTTGTAATTTTTGTATGTACAAAGGAGCATAGCCCGCTCTACTATGCCGTCTTTCCCTAAGGTAGTTACTTCTTACTTTACCAAATACGGGTGGTATATTGTAAATTAAGAACACTTGCCCATATAATTCTTCTACGCTTTCAATACTGATGCCATTGCCGTTCCACAATATTTAGCAGTAAGTAATACCTACGGAAAGAAGTATTAACTTACCAAAGTAAGATAATACTAACATAGTATGCAGTGTGCTGTGCTGAGACATGCCTGAATAGGTTCTTTCATCACAAAATAGGTAGGTAGCTGTACAATATACCTGTCTAATATTTTCTCTTGGTGCATATACGACGTCATATATTTATTATTTGCCTCTATCAAAGAGATTGGAAGTCGTAGGGCGACGCGTATGTAAGGTTGTCACACTAAAGAGGTCCGTGCTCTGTGGCCTCTATCTTATCACATAGAATATATATTTTTTATCTCACTAGCTCGGAAAGCCTTCCTTTATCATTTAAAACGAACGGGTCTACACATTTTATCCACTAGCCTACTACTACTACTACTAGAAAGAAATACCTAGATAGCTTACTAGAAAGTAATTTGACCTTGAAGTTTTGACTTGTTTCTTCACGTAAGCTGAGAGCTGATAGTCATTAAACGATGGGTTTGAATAGGTAATAAATATCGCACAGCTTGGATGAGATCAGTATCAGTGTTTATTTTCCTCGCGATGGGTTTCAATATCAGCACAAGAGGTAAACAACAACTTTGCCCTTTGCGGATTAACTTGCTGAGTAAAGAGCACTTGCCTAATAAACGCTCATCTCTCCAACCGTACAATATTCAAATGTGGGGAGCAAGCAATTGATCTGCCAATCAATGTATGGAAAATTTGTCTGGCGGATACCCGTTTTAGACTCCAATTTGTAAAATTAAAACTCTCCAAGTTACATACAATGCTTTTCATCGCACTTCTGACTTGTGACATAATTAATACATGTTTAACGAATTAAATGTGAATTACAATTACAAATACAAGACATCCATTAGTACGCCATTTTGTATTTTTTTCCGTTTTACATGCAGTTCAAACAACACCCATCGGCTACGATAGAAAAAAGCTGTAATAATATTGTCTTCTGTTACCGCGATTGTTATTCATTGAAATTAAACAGTTTAGAACGGATTAATCAAGTTAAGATGATTTGTCTCAGTCATCATCTTAACCCTGTGAAAACGAGTGCTGTAAAGGGCTCGAAACGTAGGATCATGGTGTTAATAAACGCGATTAATCCGTTCTAAAGTGTTTAATTTCAAAGCTGTAAAAGTTGTCACAGTTAAATAAAATTACTCAGAATTTAATCAAAATGGTTTTATAGCATCAATATAAATTGATTGTGACTAGCTTTATATACAAACAAGGTTATAGCCGCATATATTTACCTATGCGGATAACCTCCGTAGTTGACGTTGTTCACATACTTACTTAATTTATTTGATTAGATTTTAATATCATAAATATTAATTTATGCCATTTAGGAATAACTTTATTTGTATATACAAACACACATATCCGCACGCACACCCATATATGCGGATATTACCTTCATAGTTCAGATACTTAATTTTTAAAATCCATAACTCCTTCGGGAATTTAATCTGCTGTAACTGTCCTGTACGCCTGCATCTACTAATCCCTATATAAGCAAGTGTGGTAATTTATTTTATACTAGGTGTCTCCGACTATGGGACATTAAATTCAGTTTGGTTTTACTCTCCAAAATGAGCCTCTTTCACTATAGGACCAACCCCGAGATCGCGAAAATTATGTTGGCTGACCCCACAGTACCCCATACAAAGTGTTAACAGCTGATTTTCCGAAATATATCTACGAGTATGAAGAAAAAAAAATTGTAGCACCTTGAGTATTGGTCCAATAGTAAAAAAACTGGCCAAGTGCAAGTCGGACTCGCCCACCGAGGGTTCCGCACAAAGGTGGCACGGAACTCTCATCATTTCAGCCGAAAGACGTCCACTGTTGGACATAGGCCTCCCCCAAAGATTTCCACAATGACCGGTCCTGCGCCACCCGCATCCAGCGGACTCCTGCGGAACTCTCAGAGTGCGGCAATTATACGGTTTTCAGATTTTTTACTGTACTTGTGCTACAAGTTCTTGCTTTTTCGTGATTCTAGGTCAACGGGAAGTACCTACCTATACGTTTTGATTCTAATTGCAAATATATGGGAAATGCGACATAAACGGCTGTATCTTTTGATTGCGTTGACGTTTGATTTTTTTCACAGCTTCAAGGGATCGCAGACCTGTGTAGGTGGTATTAATTTCAACTTGATACCTCTACGCGTTCCCGAGATAAAGGGTCTTGACAGACAGACAGACGGACGGACGGACAATAAAGTAATCCTATAAGGGTTCCGTTTTTTTTTTCCTTTTGAGGTACGGAACCCTAAAAATCTCCAGTTTGGAGAGTAAAATTAAACCCTGGATTTAAAGCCCCTAAGTCGGACACATTGTGTATAAATACTGTTGGTATTGACACTATTGACCAAATAACAAGTAACAAGAAGAATAACAATTAACAATAACATCCACGAGCACCAGAAGTTAACATATAACATTCTAATAAGAAAATTCTTTACCCTACAAAAACGGGCCCGGGCAGGGACCGCTCAGTCTTTAGTCGTGCCTAAGCTTAACAATAATGTATAAAGAAATACCGATAGATAAGTGTTCATGACACATTCCAGACCTGTGCAGTCACGACCGCTCCTGGCGGCTGTTCGTGGAGTCGATACGATCGCCCACGGCCTTCCCGGCCGCGTTCGCGCCGGATTACGACACCTGGGCGAGCCACCCCGCTCGCTCCGCTCACACCGTTTATATGGGAGACTTGGTCAACACGCGGTGAGTGACCGACCTTCGCCTTCTTATTGGTTAAACAAGATAGAAAAACGATTATTTTTAAGCAGAAACGTCTACGAATAATTTTAAATTTCTTTGAAAAATAAATTTATCTAAATTTCCGTTCTTTGTTGGCGAAAGAAACAGATAAAAAAAAACTGTATACAACGTGCCAGGGAGAAATCCGAATACTTAATTGAACCAGCGTTTTCCTGATTATATTTAGTGAATAAAATGTCGCGTTAAGTTTTCTGTATTCGGTAAAGTTTCAGACAGACAGTGTAATTTTATTTCAAAAATATTTTCTTAATATACCTAACTCAGTACAAAACGCCTTTTAGATTGCCATGTTGGCTTTATGTAGCCTAGACAACTTTATTGGATGGCATCAAAGCGACCAGAAAAAAAAAGAAAAAGCTACCTACCTAAACTTCTTAATTATTGTATCTGGAGGCCCGATAAATATTCCATCCGGTTTTAATTCGAATGGGAATTTGTATACCTACAGCTGCCTAGCATATTAGAAGCGACTCGCGTCTAACATGATGAAATCGAATTTATTAAATGAAGTAGGTACCTACACTGGCGGCCTCAGCATTATGGTCATGGTTTTATAGCTTATCTCTGTGGATAAGTCCTATACTATACGTACTCATAATTTATAAACTGGACACACAGATGCTTAATGATGCCAGATGATAATTAATTTCAATTAAGACCTCATTTCCCAAGAAAGCTTTTAGCCTGTTAATAAGGTGAAACCATGGATAAAAAAAGTGAGGATATAGGTAATCCCGTCAATTGTCACTTTCCTTGTGTTTACGCGCGATACGCACTAAGTCACATCTGTGGGCGAGCGTTGATTAAGTAGTTTAGTTTTGATTTCGAGAGACTACGATCTTATACATTCTAGGTAGGTATATGTGGGTAAATCAGCTTTTTTATAATGATATTTTCCAAAGTAAGCAGAATAAGTTAGTGAAATATTACATTTTTGATAATACAAGCTTTTATCGCTGACTGGACTTTCCTTTCCACAGTCAACCTATACTCGTCGAGGCAAGAGGGTTTCGTAATTTCATCACAGAGTTACTATGGCCACCTCTGATCTCCATCATCCGATCAGCTCGATGGTACCATATCATTGTATTGTCATCCAACCTACATAAGCATGTGAAGTTTCAGTTTATTCAAATAACGGGAAGTTAGTCAAATTCAGCTTGCAAGATTTGACCCTAACAAACAAGCCACAAACAAACATACATATTATAAAATAATAAAATTCTGACTGGCATCTATGCACTCAACCATCGGTTTTGTGTCAATATATCCGTGTTTCCAGTGCTTCGGGCGACTATTTCCTGACCACAGCGGCCACATCGCCCTACAGCATGGGGGCCCGGGGCCTCATCCCCGACGACAACCAGACGAGGAGACGCCGCAGCTCCACCCTTACACGCCTGCTCAAGTATCTCAGGTGATACGCGGCCGCCATAGTGCAAACTACTCGAAGGACTGCCTATTATTTTATAACTAGAGCAATATAAGTGATTATGAGTCCTCTTTGCACCCTTTGATCGGGGTTGGATTACATAAGAAAATTCTTGAATATTGATGACTGCGACGCGAGAGTAGCAAACACTATGTTCGATGATGACGACTAAATACATGAGTGTTTACTGACTGTTGTTTTAATAATCATTATTAGCATGACTCGTGAGTTTCAATTGTATGAATTCTTCAAAATATCAAATCATACAAATTGACTAATTATTATTCCTTAAAGACTCAAAGAAAAAGTAATCCAAACCAGCTCCGGCTGAAATGTCTGAATTTGGAATTCTTTCAATATTCAGGCTGTTTTGAAAGATTGCGGCGCCATCTACACATATATTTTGAAATGGATGTATTAAGACCTGCTGATATAGATTTGCCAGAGCTTGACAACGCGTCTTACTATGGACATTGTCAGGTAGGTACCTATTACTTTTGTCCATGTTATAATTAAGAAATATTAGATGGTATCTTGATATTCTTGATCACATCGAGGTTAGTGTTTGCTAACGTAGATTTAAATAATTATTAAAATATTAATGATCGCTTTACAGTTGTTTATTATGACAGGAGATATGTAACGTAAACATTTGATAAAGAAGGATGGGTCAGTTTCATAATAGGTACCTACTCAGTTCATGAAACTATACCATATGTATAGTCATTCTGACAATAAACTAGTTTTTAAACCTATTTTATAATGTAAAGTATTCAATACACTATAGTAAAAGTAGACATGTAAATAAAATACAAAATAATATGTAAAAATTGTTTTAATTTCATAAATCCTAACTATTTACAATACTTATGTACTGCTAAATACGAATTTTGGCAACTTAAGATCATTATCAAGATGCAAGTACTTAATCATAAATTACAATACAGTGTGCAAGTCTAATACGGGCGATAAATTAAACCAGACAATGAATTCATTTGAATTATCATGAATTAAGAGGTGTTTTTAGGTTACAATTAATTATGACCCCATAATAAATGTTTGTTTTTTTTTTCACCAGCAATGTACCTACTGTAAACGTAAACAGTAAAAGTTGACGTTGACAGTTGTCAACGAGCGTTTAACGCGAGTGTGTTTGCATTTGCGGGGCTAGTTTTTGTATATGAATACATTTTTAATTGCTATTCTAAGTAAAAGTTATCTAATTACATTTCTTATATTCCCCGTATTAGATTTACACACTGTATAAATCGAAATAGTTACCGATAATTATGATAACGAATGTAATACAAAAAAAACTACAATATGTCTGAGTGTACATTTATACTAAAATGCATAAATAAATACATCATCACATAATACACAAATTTGACTATAAACACTGCTTCTCAAAAATTAACTAATAAGTACCTAAGTACCTACTTTTCGTATATTATAAATAAAAGTTCTCAATTCTCCGGAATCTTTTTTCTCTTCTCTTCCAGATCTATATCGTTTGTTTGTGATACTAAATAGAACTCAGCTAGCTACCTATAGTATGAGATGGTCGAAAAATATAATGAATTTAGCACAAATACCTGTGCTACGTGGGCGACGTGGAATAGAACCTTTTCATAGTTGAGTCGATGTCGACGATGGAGCCTCTGATGTCGTGTGTCGCGGCCGTTATGTTTTCGAAGGTGGAGGCTAGTCGGTCTAGAGCTCGGGCCTATGGAAAATATTCTGATTCATGATTATGCAAAACCAACATATTTTTAGGCTATTATTGTGTGTCCCACTGTGGAGCAAAGGTCTCCCGTCTCTTTCACCTATTGTCATGGATTAATGCGCGTTTCCATGTCACAAAATTCATCCTGGTCATCCTGCCATCTCTTTTTAAGTCTACCTCTGCGCTGGCCATCTTGTGTAATCCAACATGAGCTTTACGGGCTTAACACTCACATAGAACACCAAACTGAGCTCCAAAACTTGTATCACAACCAGTTTTAGGGCTCGGTTTGGTATTCTTAACACAACCTGGCTATGGACATACGGGTGTCCTTAATAATTGAACAAAGCCGCAACGTACATGAGTAAATCGACTATTTCTTGTCACTAGTTGCCATGGTTACGGTCTCCTGGGTCACTTAAGTCACGTAAAACACAGAACATGTTTTTTTTGCAGTTATACCCATTCCCTTTTCAAGACGTGCCATCGCCAAGCATGTCGGTACTTAGTACATACTACAACGATTATTCAAACTAACTGTACTGCATTTGTCCTCTGGCTGACAGGACGGAATAACAACAAGAAACAGTTGAATCACCCACATAATGCATAATGTTAATTTGCCTTCTAAACTACTCTAAATACGAAAAAAAAATCATTCATCTCATCATCAACAAGGTACAACACTCTTTATCCTGGACCGGCGAAATAGGTACAACATGTACAGTCGACGTCAAAGATATGTTTACAATTTTGCACCTTATTACAATGGGTTAAGGTGTCAAAGTGTAAACATATCTTTGACGTCGACTGTACTCTAAAAAGTATGAGCAGCCTAATGAGTTCTGCACGGAAGAATTCGCTGGAAAAATGTAATTAAATAAATAAATAATAAATCTTGTGGGACAATCTTACACAAATCGACCTAGGCCCACTGTAAGCTCAATAAGGTTGTGTTGTGGGTACTAGACGACAATATATATAATAGATAGTTACATACAAGTGCTTAAATACATAGAAAATATCCATAACTTAGAAACAAATATTCGTGTAAACACGCAAATAAATGCCCTGACCAAGATTGGAACCCGGGACCTCTTGCTTGCAGGGTCAATACCAACTAATTATCAAAATTAATTACCTGTATATGTGAGGATTCAGCTAACCGTTCCATGGCCTGCGAGTTTACTAAGGTGGCGTGCGCCATTTGCGACATAGCCGCTGCCTGGTCACTCATTACTTTTACCTGAAAAGAAAACATAACACATGTTATATCAACAAGTTCTTGCTTTTGGCCAAATTTCGTGATTTTAGGTCAATGGTCAACGGGAAGTACCCTATAAATTTTGATTTACATAGCAAATGTATGGGAACTGCGAATACTGCGATATAAACGGTCGTATGTTTTGATTGCGATGATGTAGAGGTTTGGGTTTTTAAAGCTTTTAAAATGCCGACCTGTGTATATGTGGTAGTGGCAACTCTACGCGTTCCCGAGATAAAGGATCTTGACAGGCATACGACTGACAACAAAGTGATCCTAGAAGGATTCCGTTTTTTCTTTTTGAGGTACGGAAACCTAAAAAGCGGCCAAGTGCGTGTCGGACCACGCATAATTTAGAGTTCCGTACAGTCATACGATAAAAAAAATTGTGCATGCAAAAGGAAGTTCCTTCAAAATATCATACTCCTAAAATTGGTACAATACAATTATACACCCTTACTAATAAAGTAATAAATGCATAACTGCATTTGCAATTTAATAGATGACGTTGAACCGTAGTACTAACCATAACGTTTGCTATTTGTAAATGTAAGCAATCATCACTAACGTTCTTTTTCTAATAAATAACTCTGGCTTGTTATGGTTTTATGGCTCTTACACGGCCGGATAAGCTATAAATGCTCTTTTTTTACACCAATAAGTCCTAATAGGCTTGAGGACTATACCATACTGATCTATCCTCCTGCCGCCTCCCACCACACAAATTGCTAGTGAATTTTGTTGTAACACAAATTGCTAGTGAATTTTGAATCTATTGCTGAGGAAATAAAATTCAATTTCAAATGTTTTAATATGAAAGAAACAAAAGATACAATTCTTTTCCAATTTCGCAGAATTCATATTTCATTGTAGTGGAGGATAGCTTTGTATAGGTCTTTGGGCGGCAGGAGGCTAAGGTGTTATGCCTTATTAATGCTCTACAGCCATCTCCTTACTAGTTTTTCCATAACAGCTACTTGGCGCTCCTCATAATCCATCATGGGTTCTTCAAAGGCCAAGACTGGGTCAGATTCCATATGATTCTGCTCCATGCTATCTTCATTGTAAAATGTGTCATCTGTGAAGTGGGACTCCTGTTTTACCGAACTGCGGGGCTCTGTAAGTAAGTATTTGGACATATTATATATATTAAAATGGATGATATGTGGATGTATATGTATGGAGTTTGAATTATATAAGGTGCTAACAATTTAGTCACGGATATTTTTACCGCTGATAGTACTCGGTTCTCGGAATACATTTAGGTATGAAACATCATAAGTTTTGTTGTTTTTTGGAGAAAACTAGGAAACAAATTTGCAACGTTAAAACACCCTGTTAGTGTGATTATTAAATAAGTACTCATTGAACATATTTTAGTACCTCTTTTACCTTACACCTAACTGGCCACTTAACGTCAAATCAAATACTCGATTGTCAACGTCATGCAAAACATCTTGTCAGTTAAATTTGCACATGGTGATTATTTTTAGACGGAATTATAATTATTATTTTTGTTCGGTAAATGAAAACAAAAAAATTATATACAAAGGTTCCTTAATTATAGTTTAAAGTTAATTGTTTCAATACAATGTATTATCCCTTAAAATATCCATGACTAATTTTTTAGCACCTTATATAAAATATCTGGTCATAGTCAGTTAAATTTTAACACAATGGTAATATGAGTTTTTTTAGGGCTGAAGTCAAGGGTGTAGCAAGAGGAATAGCCCCTCCCTTCTCGCTACACCACTAGCTCAACTTTCTCAATCCAATAATCATCTTCTGAATGTATAAAACAGTAAGCATTGTATAGACTGAAACACAATGCACATGCACTGCCTAAACTGTTGAAGGTAGCCAGGTAGCCACCTAGAAATTTGATGCATACATGTAAGTATTTTTTTACTAACAGTAGTTCTCATCAACTGAGGAATAGGTATGTTAAAAAAGATATCCATAAGATATAAGATGTGAAATCTGATATTAAAAATCTACTTACTAGTAGTTTTACCTCCATCACCAGTTAGAAACAAATCCCATATCTTCTTTTCGATATTGGAACACAAGTTATTAGGGTCGCCTCCGCCTGAGATAACTTTATTCCTTACAGTGGATTTTTTATCCGCCCAATACTGAAACAATTTAAATATTAGATGAATAATACATAAATCTCAATTTAAAACATTATGTGTGCCTGCTGGAGGCAACTAAATAACCACATACATAAACATAATAGAAAGAAAGAAAGAAAGAAATTATTTATTTGGTTTAAAAACATTGCAAGGTTCAGGATAAACAAGTTGCACATAAATATACCAAAAGGGATGCCACTCAGCATATACAATTCATGGTTTAAAAAAAATATTGTAAATAATATTAACTGTGAAAAAACCCTGATAGTTATCAAGCTTATATACATTTTTTTTTAATTGAGAGACCTAAAAATAAAATGATATGTATTTTTTGTGTAAACCTAAATATTATCCATTGTTAAAAAGTTTTTACCTACTTACTTTTACCTATTTAGGAACTTACTTTTATCCATGACTTCATAGGTCTTGTGGGTCCATTAATGCCATTAACTATCCTAGTAAGCTGGAACCATAACTTCTTGCTTTCCTCCCGCCCTTCCAATCCTCGCAATAGCCCAAGGGCCAGAGTTTGATGTTTTTCCATGAAGTCCACAATCGCCACCACCTGCTCCAGGCTTGGTCGGGACTGAAAAACATAAAAAAAATGTATTGGATTAAATTAACTACACCAAAAAAATTAATACAAAAATTTACTTAACCAATGTGAAGTTACTTATATTATATTTCAGACGTTCCATATAAGAAATATTATAATACAACATTGTTTGAAACTTTGAATTCTCGCTTGAAAATAATCTAAGTTCTAGCTTTACAAAAGTGATAAGTTGATAACATAATAATATTGTACTCACGGCTATAGAACGATCTGACATGACAGAAAGTATTAGTGAAACCACTCAAAGGAAATGTTACTGCAGTATTTCATCCAATTTTTTCTCAAAGTATAATTCACATTTCGAAACTTAAACGGCTATCGAAATTAATTCGAGTATAAATAAACTCCTACAAAAAGTCGATAGCAGTTGACATGACAACCATTGGTTGGGGTTCAGGTATAAACTAGATAGATGAAGTTTGAAGTTTTGTTTCCATTAAAAACAATGTTACACGCTCGTACGCCCCCCGGACGTAAGACGAATCCAAGCTCACTTACCTATATAGTGTAACGGCTGCTCCACACAATGGGCCATTATACGAGACGTAGCTTTACAGCAGAACGGGATGGCAATATTGCGTAATCCCTCTTACTCATAACTTCGTCTTTTATCATCGCCCATCATGGTTCATTGTGTGGAGCGGCCATAGTATCCACTCGTCCACTTAGACCGTACCAGACAAAATCCTCTCTTGATTTGATTATTAGTCTGGGAATGAACAGCATGCTTTATAAAGAAAAAACAAGTATGTGGTCTATGGTTTAGGGTTGCCATATTGATATTTTCCTATAAAGTAAGGTAAAATGAAAAATGACAAATTGTTATTTTCTAAAAGAATTTCTGTATATTTATATATATTAACATACAGAATTGTGACGTAATATAGTAAGAAAGATTTTTTGTATTATTTTGTTAATATCCATTCCCTATTTTGTAGAAAATGTATTCGTACATAATATTGTTGAGCTATCTACATGGGATTATTTCTTCTTGTATGTAGCAATCACACGCTAAACGCCAGTATGACTTATATGACACAGGGGTGCCAACTTAGGGGTTTTCCCCCTAGATTTAGGGGGTAAACAAGACGCGTGAGGTTTTTTTAGGGGTGAAATATTTCTAAGGGTAAATTTAGGGATATTTGATTTTCCCATTCCATGTATGTGTGACAGCGAAAAATGAAATGAGAAGCGAAATTATTACTGAAAATGAAATGATACTGCACTGCAGTCCATTCCACTCTCAGTTGCTCGAATCGAACTCACAAGTGTGCGATTGAAAAAGAAATATACGACCGGAACTCAAACGCTCCGATTTACGCTACAGTGATGTGTAAGAGAATAGGCATCCTAACGGAGACGAAATTTTCTCCCAATCTATCAAATTGCATTTAGTAGTCCCGTCTGGACAGGCCATCATTCAACCTTTCTGACCAAAAATACTAAATCTGTGGCGTAAACGGTCGTGCGTTAATGACTTTATGTTATGAGATACTGAATAATGTCGATATGTCGATAATTTTTTTATTTAGGGGGTTTTCCGAAAAGTCACTACAGTTTTAGGGGATTTCAGTTTGTGCTTTAGTGGTAAATAAAAATTTGAGTTGGCAACCCTGATATGACATTTGTTTGGTAAATTTGTGATGGTGATGATGTTGATGAGATATAGGAATATAGAGCGGTGGATATAAAAGTATTCGCCGTAATGAATATCAAATAAACTATTTTTACTTTTCTTAATTTTGCACTATAATGGCGAATTCAGTAAATATATCGATCGAAGCACCTATAGAAAATCAGATACAGGAAATAACCTACGATGGCCAAGAAATATACCAAGCGTAAGTATTCTAATAGTGGGTTTAGGTTTAGGGTTAAATAAGGAGACTTCTTTTTAATATTCCTGGAATATACCTAGATATTTTGTTTATTACAGGCCGTTGTCTATGTCAGAGAACCTCGCCCGTTTAGCACAGAAAATTGACTTTGCAAAATCCGATGATGAATTCTGCACTGTTAAGAAAGAGCCTGAAGTGGAGGCTAAATCTGAAGAGGACAGTAAGGAGCCCGGCTACCAGTCCAGCCAATGGCCGTGGGACTCCGTGAGAAACAAATTGCGAGATGCCTTGACTCAAGTGTGTGTCTTGGCAGATGTTCTCAGCATTGCTAAGGAGAAGCGATACATGGTTAGTGGATACAATAACACTAAAATTAGTTGATTGTAAAAGAACTGATAACTTAGTAAGGGTTGTAACCATTACACATTACACCTTAGCACAATGTTATTATAGATAGAAATATAGACCATAGATTTGTAATTTGGTGGCTTAGTTTAGCAAAGAAGGATTTTATTTCACAATTGGCTACCTCTATGCATATACACAATTCTTCTAGTGGCCAAAAACTTAAGGTTTTATATTATATTCAGTTTGTTTGGAATGAATTGTTTATTTGCTACAAAACAAGCGTATACATATAATAGGTGTTACAAATATTTTGAGATCGCATCTTGTTTTGCCAACAGTGTCATTATTCTGAAAAGTTAGAATTGTCAAGACCCAGACTATGATAAGGACTCAGAAATTTGGTTGCCTATTTACTCAATATTTGTTTTTACTTTTGTTACCTACCTATACATATTACAAATATGTTTAACTTGTCCCTACTGTTTAATATATAAGCCCTGTTATTATTTATTTCCTTAAAATCGTGCTGGTAATACATTTGACGTACAAACTGCAAGGGGATGTCGTCAAGTAAATCATTGGTAGCAATAATCCCTGTCTTACTTACACCATCAATTCTAAAGTGCTACAGAGTGTTGAGTCACAAAAAGATTTGGGCGTAACTATTACTCGGAATTTGAAATGGGAAGAGCATATCTTAAAAATTACCAGAAAAGCAAACTCAATGTTGTTTATCATTCGGAAGGCCTTCTCCTATATTGATAAGTGTTTGTTTGTCCAACTATACAAAACATATACAAGACCGCTGTTACAGTACGCTTTTCAAATTTGGAGCCCTTATTTTCAAAAAGACATCCACATACTGGAAAAGACACAAAGAAGAGCTACAAAAATGGTTGCATGCCTGCGTCACAAGGAATATGAAGAAAGACTTAAGGAGTTGCGTCTCACAACATTAGAACGTCGAAGACAGCGTGGTGACCTAATTGAAACATTTAAGATATTGCATGGATACCACGATGTCCCGTTGCTACAGGACAAATTTGTCAGGAGTACAAATAGCAACCTGAGAGGGCACTCATTGAAATTAGCTCGCTCGTCAAGTTCTAGTAACCCCAGGCACCATTTCTTGTCTAACCGTGTGGTAAAAGTGTGGAACAGTTTGCCTGAGTCGGTGATAAGTGCATCATCTGTGAACTCTTTCAAAAATAGACTTGATGAATTTATGAAAAACAAAGATGAAACACAAGACTTTATTGATTGTGCACGCATCAGCTATAAGCTGCCTGTGCATAAATAAATAAATAAATAAATTGAGGGTGGTCGTCAGAAAATCCAGGTAAATTTCTCCGTTCAGACGGGGCAAAAATACCGGGCCGTCAATGAATATTATTGATGAATATGAATGAATATTATTCCCGCCCATACGTTTGAAGAAAATCGATGTTGAAATTAATTTTATCCAGCTAAATGAGGGTTTTCGTGTGCCCACATATGCCTGTTATGCTGGTTGAAAAGACCTTGCCTCCTGAAGGTGCACTCATCGGTCCACAGGATGTTTCTGTTCGAGTATTCGAGGAACCACTCGCAAAACTCAACACGAGGCACATAATCTTGGGGGTTTAGCTCTTGACACAGGCGATAGTGATAAGGATGTTGATGGTCGTCTCTCAAAATTCTCCAAATAACCTTGTGATTGCAGTTAAACCGACGACCAGCTTAGCCTCCTCGAAAGCAGGGTTCACTTCAACATACCTTTCTCTGGCCATAGGTTGTCAAAAAGAACCGTAGTCCCTAAGCCGTTGAGTAGCTGCGGCCATAGTGGCATTCGACACCAAACTCCTCATGATAACGCCTTACGCTAAGTTGACATTGTCAATATTGTCATTGCAGCATGCTAGCGTTCTTGCCATTTCACAATATTGCTAATTCGTTTATCTAAACGCCATGATAATTGAAATATGAACGCAATGAACATTCAAATTAAACTGACAAACAACGTCAAACTCGCACTCGCAGCGGAATAAATAAACGTCCAAGTAACCAGCCATTATTACCAGAATACCCCTTAATACTGTAAAAGGTATACAACCTCTAGCAATGCGATATGCACAATGTTACACGCAAAAAATAACTAATAATACCAATTTAAAAATTAAAAACCATCAAGATATAGCTCAATCAATTCTACTCTCGATTCTGAATAAACGGTTTTTTAGTTTTTAGTGTTATTTGAAACACCGTGTATATTATATAGAGGTGGCCTACACATGAAATGGACTGATGAGCTAAAAAGGGCGGCAGGAGGAACATAGACTAGGGAGGCGAGAAACAGAGAGATGGAAAAGTTTGGAGGCCTTTGCCCTAGGCGAACGGACAAACCAAAGACCGTCCAAGAGCATGTCGGGCCATTCTCTGTGTAGGGTTCCGTAGTTTATCGTCACACAATAGGCAACTGCAAAAAGTGTTTTAATAGATACCATGCTCAATATGCTTATAATAATTAACAATTCGATGATACTTTCGATCCCATCCCGACCCCATCAACTCCAGAAAAATCTTAACAGCGCGAAGTAGACCACGGTACAGCGCCATCTCTCGGGAAATTGTGTTACTAATTTATACAAACTAGACGGGTTATGTATGTTGGGTTTTCGGGGGTAACTTTTGATCGCGAATTGAATCATTCTTTTTTTATTAGAAGGAAGATACGTGCGGGATGATAAATTAAGTACTCAAGATAAAAAAAATGTTTGCATATACGGTTAAATTACAAACTTAATTCAGAAATTATGTACAATTTTTCAAAAACCGTTCAACCATACAAGCTCAAAATAATTTTCCAATAAAGTTCTTTTTAAGTTCTACTTTCATAATTTTTTTCATATTTTTTCAATCCATAGTTCAAAAGTTAGAGAGGGGGAGGGAACACATTTTTTTAAACTTCTGGAGCGATTATTTCCGACAATATTTACTTCATCAAAAACTCTTTTTAGAAAAACCTCATTATTTTTCAAATACATATCCAATGATATGTCACACTCACTGGGTTGAAACGAAAAAAAATATCTCCCCCCACTTTAAGTGTGTGGGACTGGGAGGTACCAAAACATAAAAATATAACTTTTTTTTTAAGTGTTTTTAGCAAACCCCTATTATTTTTTACTAATTTTCTACTAACCACTTTGTCGGCATGATTGATATGTATATTCATACCAGATTACAGCTTTCTAGTACTAACGGTCACTGAGCTAAGCCGCAGACGAACTGACGGACGGACTAACAGAAGTCGACTACGGAACCCTAAAAACAGAAAGTATTCTCACTGACAATGTACGAATAAGAGAGATCTCGGCCAAATTATAAAGAGTTCAATTCTACAGCCGACGATAACTATGTTTATATTTCTACTGTTGGTTTCCATACATATCTTGACTGCAAGCATTATGCAATAGCTAAACCTCGGAACTTATTGCATTACCTATTTAAAAATATTTTTTATGTAGCCAACTCCATAGGTTGCTACTTGGATGTTTCTGCCAGAACTCGCCAACTTTAGGTAAATAAGCATTCGAATTTCCGATCCCTGACTATGATGCTGTATGTTTGACTGTGAAAAATTTAGTGTTTATCCTATAAATAAAATACACAAATTGACTAAGTCCCGCAGTAAGCTCAATAAGGCTTGTATTACGGGTACTCAGACAACGATATATATAATATACAAATACATAAACACATAGAAAACATCCATGACTCAGGAACAAATATCAGTGTTCATCACACAGATAAATGCCCTTACCGGGATTCGAACCCAGGACCATCGGCTTAGCAGGCAGGGTCACTACCAACTACGCCAACCAGTCGTCACTAGCTATGAGCTGCATAGTTAGGTAGACAGCCATATATCATGCAGCTGTTGCCAACCAATGCAGTGTGCATTACTTGGACTTCGATTAATAAACATTAAAGACACTAAATCAGTTTTTTAATATAGAAATAGAAAATATTTATTCCTGGCAAAGTAGCACATTCAATTACATTTCATACATACCCAGTACTTTTTAAAAACAACACATGCTTGAGTGAGCATGATATTATAAACTAAACTAAATTTACACATTATTTATAAACTGATTACAGATCCTAGACCCCATCCAAGCAGACCAGCAAGACACCCGCCCCATGCTCCAAGTATATGGTCGAAAGAAAGCACTTGGAGCGGCAGCTGCGGTCCTACTGGCCGGAGTAGAACGCCTCCGAGCCAGTGAGACCATGCGCATGAACCGCAACATGCCTGACTTCCATATTGATCTACTGAGGTTGAGGCAGAATTGGAGGCTTAAGAAAGTTTCCAACACGATTGTTGGGGATTTAAGCTACAGGACTGCAGGGTCAAAGTTCAGCCAGACTGGAGTATTCGAGGTAACTTTTGTTTAAGACATGACTAAAATTAAGTATTCTATAAGGTCACTCATAATGTGAATGTAAATAAACAACATTTCTAATCTTGGAACAATATTAATGTGAAGAAATTATATTTATGGTAACTTGCGATCAAAATGTACTTAGTTGCTTTATACAACTAGTTTCTAGCTAATTTTTTGGTTAAATCAGGTGATAATATGAGGCAAATGTTTTACATAAGAGGGTTAACTTAACAGCATAATGTTAATTTTGATAATAGCAGCATACTCCTGGCGTATTCTTGGCCCTGTAATCAATTAATCCGTTACTTGAATGCAGGTTACCAAAGCCCCAGAGGAACAGATCGCGGCAGCCATGAGTCTAAACGCGGCCGGGCCGGCGCCTTCAGCGCTGCGCGTCACCGTGCCGCCGGAGCTGCAGGGCGTGGCCTTCATATCTGTACTCTGTCAGAAAGGTGCGTTTCCTGCTATTGTTGACAGCAACAGTGGCAAAAAATGGCAAGTATTGCAATCATGTTGTTATAACTCTGGAAACTAATGTGATTGCAAACGTTGCAATATATTTGGCTATCTACCAATCACCATCAATAGATATAAGCAGTAGTTTGAAATTCCTTTATTTTAATCCTTAATTTGGATTACCATGGGAAAATGGGAAATGCGACAGAAACGGCCGTATCTTTTGATTGCGTTGACGTAGGTACCTAGAAGTTTGTTTTTCTTTACAGTTTCAAGGGACCGCAGACTTGTGAATATTATATGGTATTAATTTCAACTTGCCATGTCTACGCGTTCCCGAGATAAAAGGTGTTGACAGACAGGTGGACGGACGGACAACAAAGTGACCCTATAAGGGTTCCGTTTTCCCTTTTGAGGTACAGAACCCTAAAAACTATTAAGAGTCCTTATCACTTAAAAAACGCTCATGAATTTAGTACTTTTTCGGTGTGATTTAACGCAAATCATAGTGATTTCTGCCTTGTATTATCTTAAACACGGTTTTATACTAAACAGTTTTAGGTAGCTAACCCTGGGTGGTGCAAGTGGCCCTAAGAGTTAACCCTCAGTTTTATTTACAGATTTAGTAGAAACATTTATAACTTTAAAACTTAACTTTGTAAAAATTAGATAATATGTCTTATGTCCAGAACAAGAAGACGTGGTAACGGCTACTCTCTCCTCATCGGCTCTAAACTGCCCGGGCACTCTGCCCGGTGAGGGGGCAGAGCTTCACTGGCAGCAGAAACTAGAGGCCGCGCAGAACGTGCTGTTCTGCAAGGAGCTGTTCGCTAGACTGGCGGCCGAGGCGGTCCAGCTCGACGCTTCGATACCGCACATGGTTGTGGGGAACCAGATTATGGCTACGGTAAGGTTAACAATAAGGTGTACCCCGAGTCTCCACTCTCTCATGCCACGGACACTTGGTATTATGGTATGTCACTGTAGGTCAACAATTCATCATACACTATTTTTCTAAAAACGGCGGTCTTTCTTTAGCGATAAGTCCGTCTGATAAGAACTTTAGTAAGTAGGTGACAACCTACTTGCTTAAGTGCTTTTGTCTGTGTTTTTCTGTATACTGTTCTAATGCACAATATAACATTTTATTATTATTATCTTGACCACCCCATCTTGAGAGCCGAATGAGACTAGAGAGAGAGAAGAACATGATTCATGATCTTTTCAAATTTGAGTTCTATTTTTGGCTTCTGTTACCGCGATTGTTATTCATTGAAAGATGATGATCATCATCTTAACCCTGTGAAAACGAGTGCTGTAAAGGGCTGTGTATGTCTGGCTGTGTATAAATGTGTACCTATATTTTTTTTGCTATAGATGATATTATTCCGGTTGCTTCGAAGCAATAAGTATTTTTTATTTTTTTTATTCAAGGTGCTCCCTGGAATCCAGCTACTCATTGGGCTGTGCCACAATAATGGTCAAAATACTAATAACGGCAACCCTGATGCAGTCAAGGTATGTATGGAAACCAACAGTAGAAATATAATTATCTTCGGCTGTAGGATTGAACTTTTTATAATTTGGCCAATATCAACATCTCTCTCTTTCGTACATTGTCGTCAGGGAGAATACTGTCTGTTTTCTGCACTTGTATTGTAATTTCGAAAACGGGTACTTATGCCAAAGTAAAATTTGTCACGTAAGCAATATATATAGCAATATCTCTGTACACATCAAGTCTGTGGGTTCTGTATACGCAGCGTGCCTACAACGCAACAAAATGGGTCAGAGGACAAAATCTTTATTGTGTATCTATTATTAATTTACTAACATAGACACTGAACTAACAATATGTGGACCTTATGTTGTCTTGAATAAATAACTTCATTCATTCATTCAATATTAACAAGATTAAAAAAAATATTTTTATGGTAGGTAAATTTAATGTTTAACCTACGCAGAATAACGATTATACATCTTTCAATGTAGCACAAAAAAACTGCGAGAAAAAATACGTTCAAAATTTTCAAACGTTTTGCGTACCGTAAAACGGTCCTACTTTGCTCCACATTTTTGAAATCACTTAATTATTTTAAAATTTGATGTAAAACAACATATTGATAAGTATAGTGGTTAGAAGAACAACGATTCTGGCATTATTGCAGTATAAAATCATTCTGTTTTGAGAGGAATATATGAACTTGAACATAGGAGCAAACTTAAGCTAGTCTTTGTCTAACTTTGCCCCTAAGTGATATTTGTTACTTGGAGCAATTTCACCTCTTTATCTATAATTTTGCTCCCTACAAATTGTACGTGGGTATAATTACACCATTAATGATATTAGAACAAAAATCCGGCTCTGTAGCTAATCCCGATTATTTTTTAAGTAGGTAATCAATTGCGATATTTTCTATTTTACCTACTGACAAGAGAAAGAGACGAAAAAACCTTGGAGTATTGTTACCCAGTGGGGAGCAAAGTAGAACCGTTTTACGGTACTCTCCATTTTGTAACCGTTGTACAAAGTGTTTGTAAAGGTTGGAAAATATACATTAGGACTCTTTTTTTCTCCACGTAGGATCGAAAGAGCTCATGATTCTGAGTAGGAAAAACATTAAATTTAAGTACCTGTATTAGAAAAAAAACTTTCTGGATTTCTTGTCGTGAAAATACCCAGCTCCTACATTCTATAATGCCGTTTGTCCAGGGCGAGGCTGGCGCCGGCAAGTCGGAGCACGACCACGTGCTGGAGCACTCGCTGCACCAGCTGCTGCGCGCCGTGCACCACGCCAACACGCACCACCCCTTCCCGCACCCCGCCACCGGCCCGCTGGGGCCCTCCAAGCGCCGCTGCCTGGCCGGTACGTACGAGTAGCGCCACACAAATCGAATACTCGACATTAAAGCGGAATAGCATGTGGCTTGTGAATCGGCGGCACAAAGCTTACTTATACAGGCGTGAATAACACCATTAGAGTTTAAATTGAAATATTTTATTTAGTTACCAAATCACTCGCCAGCAGCAGCATGCAGTCAAAATCTCGCGTTATCTAGATTTTTTCCTGGGATTATGTCCCCAACTCGTAAAATGTTTTGGTTGTAACCAAATTGCCCGATAGGTGGCTCTTTTCCTTGCAATCAAAAACCTGAATCGTCCATGCAGTCAAAATCTTAAATCACATCAATTCGCTTTATCAGGATTTTTTCTGCGATTATGACCCCAACTGGTTACAAACAAAACATTTTACGAGCTGGGGTCATAATCCCAATTCGTAAAATGACCCGAATGGGCTAATTGACTGATAGATGGCTTTTGTTCCGTGCAGTCAAAAACCTGAATCGCGCTGTCAAGATTTTCCTTGGGATAATTATTCCAATTCGTGAAATGTTTTATTTAGTTAGGTACCAAATTGTTCGCTAGATGACGCTGTTTCATGCATTCAAAATCCTGAATCGCGCATTGAAAGTTTTCTTGGAATGGAATAATGACCCCAACGAGTGCATATTTTTAACCAATTTTCAAAGGAGGAGGCTCGCAATGAGGATTACCGTGAGTCGTTTTTCCGCTAGTTGCGCTAGTGAAACGGGGCAAACGTGACTTTGACAGTTTTCTCATACCCGCGCATGAGTGGCAGAAACCACGCAACAATATGGCAGCTCCCATTCGTCGGATTTTGTAGGAAACTAGGAAAATAGGAAAACGGAACCCTTATAGGTTCACTTTGTTGTCCGTCCATCCGTCCGCTTGTCTGTCAAAGCCCTTTATCTCGGGAACGCGTAGAGGTATCAAGTTGAAATTAATACCACCTACACAGGTCTACGGTCCCTTGAAGCTGTGAAAAAACCAAACCTCTACGTCAACGCAATCAAAAGATACGGCCGTTTATGTCGCATTTCCCATGCATTTGCAATGGGAATCAAAATATATAGGGTACTTCCCGTTGACTACAATCATGAAATATGGCAAAAAGGAAGGGCTTGTAGCACAAGTATGTACAGAAAAATATCCGAAAACCGTATAATTGCCGCACACTGAGTTCCGTGCCACCAGTATTTTTAAGTACCTCTAAGGTTATAAATCATCCAGCATCCTTTGTGCGGTACCATCGGTGGGCGAGTCCGACTCGCACTTGGCCGTTTTTTATTATGTATGTTCTCCGATTACTCCGCCGTTGTCCTATTTGCGTAATTCTTTTTGTTGTTTGAAAGTAGTTAAGTACTTTCATAGGTCCCATAGGAATTTGGATGTGATCTCATAATGGGGTCCATCAGGAATCAAGGGAACTGCACCATTTCATTGTCAAATAAGAAACCTGACTTCAGAAAGGGAAAATTAAATTTTTCCTTTTTGTATGCGATATCAACCTTACCTTGATACCTTTGAAGACGGTGCATTTCCAAACGATACTGCATTCAATAGGTACCGATTTAGCTTCGCACCGACTTCAAAGATATTGGTTGGTAGCGCATATGAAAAGAACATTTTATTTTTCCCTTTTTGTGTAGTAACTAATATGAATGCCCGATGTCGCTAAAATTCAATATAGCGTGGGAACAAGATAATGCTTTCACATTATTTCACTTTTCACTCCAGCTGGTTAATCTCTGAAACGTACCGTTTACATATTCCTTGTCCCCAACAGGACCTATGGCAGCGGACCGGTATGAGCTGTTGGATATGAGCAAAGAGCAGTCTTTGCTAGAACAAATCATACAGCAAGCACAGCATTTCTTCATGCGACGTCGCAGTGAATACGTCCTGGATACTATTGCTAAAGAGGTAATTAATGTCATTTGATTGTCTTCTGTTTCCGCAATTGTTGTTCATTGAAATTAAACACTTTAGAATTGTAATTGTTGAATGCCCTTCAGGCAATGAATTACTAGCTTTATAAGCCCCTCTGGGAGTCTAGATGGTTTGCACAAGTAACTTTTTTGATTGACGGGGATAATTCGCATTCTCTCAGTGTTTATAAACGTTCTAAAGGGTTTAATTTCCATAATGTCATTTCGTTCACATTAGTTCAGAAATGGCCAGGTTGCTCAGCTGGCCATTGAGGGATTTTAGGCACGTAATTTTTTTGTTTTTTCTTTAACAGGTCAAGGATCCCCTTATCGTGTCGCATTGGAACGCCTTGAACAGCCCTACGCAGTCCTGCGTGAAAATTAACATCATGGCGTCCGGGTATGTGATGCGATGCGAGATCGGTGAATGCTAATTATTTTCTTAAGACTGCATATGCTGGGAGAGTGAGACAGAAAGTGAACACTAATGTATCGTTATTGCTAACAGGTATGACGCTGTGTGCCGCACATCTTTAGTGGTACACGTCGGCGAGAAGACCCTCAAGTGCATCTGCCGCGACGGCAAAGTCCGACATCTGTCCTACGAGCTACAGGAACTAAGAGATCTAATTTACTGTCAAGTAATCTTGCTTTTTTAAAAACGTCAAAAGCGACTTTAGTTACGTAGATTACTTATTCTGCGGTAGGAGTAATTGTGGTGTGTATGTAATGTACTTAAGTAAGTCGTCCTCTTGATGCTGAAAAAACTGTTCACACTGCCATTTTTCATACATGTTTCGGACATCTTTGCCTAACGAATTTTTTTCAGGATCGGTAAAAAATGAAGAAATTCAAGATGGCGATCGTTTCTCGTAATTTTGACTTCAGATTCGTTATATTATAGAACATCTCAAATCCTCAAATATCGATTTTTATCCCGATCGTATCAAAACTGAAGAAATTCAAGTTGGCGGGCGTTCCTTGCAATTTTTACCTCAGATTTATTATTATAAAACTCTTAGATCCTCAGATATCGATTTTTGTCAGGGTCAGATCAAAAATGAAGAAATTCAAGATGGCGCCCGTTTCTCGCAATTTTCACTTCAGATTAATTATAAGAACCTCTCGGATCCTCAGATATTGATTTTTATCACGATCGGATCAAAACTCTAGAAATCGAAGATAGCGGCTGTTTTTAGGGACTGACCTATTCGTTAATAATAATATCAATTCATGGCGTAGGGATGTGACGACCCCATCGCCCACTGGTTTCGACCGGTGCAGTCAGTCAACGCAGGGCAGCTTGTGGCGAGCTGTTGGGGAGTAGCGACCCCACGTACCTGAGCGCTCCTGGCGGACTCCGTCGTCCGACCAAGTCCTCCGCCTCTGGCTTGCCTTAACCGGCCGTCCAGAGTGGGGTCGCGAGAGCTGTGTTCTCGAAGGTAGATGTGGAAACCTAAGTGGCGAGTTGGCTATATGTTTAAAGTCCAGTGACACCTCTCTACCCCCAGCCCTCATACCGGTGTTGCCCATCTTAGATGTCGCTTTTAGTGGGGGCCCATCTTATGTGGGCGAGTCACCGTTTGCCGGAAATAAAATTGTTATCATTTTGTTTGGCAGACGTCCGATTTTATTCTCTATAACCCAGTATTTAGTCCACCACCTTCACCTAATATAGTTCAGTATATTTTAGATTCCATTAATTCTCAATAGTTTATAGTATAAACTTTATACACCCTGGCGGGTGCTGTCCCTGCGTGCGTCCCATGACTCGGGCAGGTGCAAAATCCGCTCGGTGTACCCCTTACATTTCATTAAATTGTCGAAAGGGCCTCTGCGTGTTGGCTTCGGCTCCGCGTACGCCTCCCCAAAAGACACCATTGTTCCGTGATGGGCAAGACATTTTTCGATGACTTGATGTATTTTTTATGGCATACGATTAAATAAAAAAGTAATAAGTTTATTGAATATTTTTTGGAACAATGACATGAAGTGAATATAACTTGCTGACTCTGTATGCTGCCTGAATTATAAATTAGAACGCTATGGAAATCTTTTATACATAACGTGGACAAAACGAATATTAATAAATATTCATCATGATGGCGCATTGCTTTAGTAGATACCTACTTACTTACGTGTAATTAAAATAGAGCATAACCAACTCTAACAATGATTTTTCCCCTCACTAGCTCGGAAAGCGCTGTTTTGTCCTTTAAAACTAGCGTGGAAAAACGCATTTTATCCACATGTGGGGCAAAGTAATCTAATTCCTATCACTTACCACCAGTCCAGTATAAGTGAGTCCTATATGCCCATAGTAAATATGCGCAATCGGAGGTCACACCTTAAATTAGTCATGTGATCATGTCTCATCCCGCACTTGGTAAGCTGTTGGCAATATCTAAGTATCAGGAGCATACTTACTCTGACAAATTATGAAATTGATTTTTGATGGTTTCTTCAAGATAACTTACATGTGGATAAGATTTATAATCGTATGTAGTCTGTATTTTCCTCGCAATAGTCAGGGGAAAAATGTTGTATTACACTCGGCGGCAAAGTTAGTTTAACTCTCGTGCCTTGAGACCCTCGTAAAGCTCAAGATTCCAGTTATTGAACCACTCGCTACGCTCGTGTCTCAATTTTGAAATCTTTCGCTTGCTCGGGTCTCAATATAAGCCCGAGAGTTAAACAACAACTTTGTATAATATATAACTATTATTATTTAGATCGATAGTCAAAGTTCGCATAAACAAAGGGTATGATTTTATCAATTACCTAATAAATGCATTTTAAGTGACCTAATAAATAATACTTGTTCCTAAAATACTACTGTCACCTAAATTGAAGCACCAAGTAATATTAAAGGCTTACCTTTATATTAATTAAGAATTACTTGGAAATAATATAAATAATCAAATCATTATATTAGGTTTCAACATAATAAAAGTGTCACTAAAATTGAACCACCAAACAATGTAAAAAATTTTACCTAAGTACATTTTTTTTTAATCACTGGAAAAATAATTCAACTGAAATTAGACAATACAAAATCTTTGAATGAATATCCAAACCTTACTTTGTGAACTTTTCCTTTTAGCAAGGTTTAGAAGCCAAGTAGCAAGTTTACTTCTATACATCTGAACTCCCATGATTCCTATACTATACATTAAATCGGTTCTGGCTGTTAGGTTAGAGTTCTATCTAACACTCCTCCTCGCTTCGCTCGTCGTCGTACTTACACCGACCTGCCTTAACCTTCGATTGTAAATGAAAGTAATTTATCATACAATTTCTACCAAATAACAAAATATAATACACAGTAGACACTGAACAGAACGACTTACTTTTAGAGGACTGATCTTATAATCTGGCTATAGAAAAAAGTGATCTAACTATAATTTAAAACACATTTTTACATTAATCCGAAGATTCATATTTAGAGACAGTTTATTAATGATAATGACTAATATATTTCTTGGGGATAGATATTATAATTAGGGTAGGTATTGCAGATTAGTGACATCTAAACTTAGGTGACAGAAAATATTGTACCCATAAATAAATCGAATGACTTTATGAAAGTAAATGTGAAATCGACTAGAACGAAAAACTATGTGCCTGTGATGAATATTATTTGTATGGAAACAACTTGCTGTCAAGTGTTTGATGCGGTTTTTTTAATAGATAGTGATTCAAGAGGAAGGTTTATATGTATAATAATAGCCCGTGCAAAGCCGGGGCGGTTCGTTCGTACTCAAAATACTTCTCTTTCCAGATATACCAGCACCAAATGACTGCAGTTCAGGCCGTCGGTCGCTGTATGGGTTGGCAGCTGCTTGCTAGTAGCTCTCACCTTGGTTCAGGTCCTGTTGAACCGCTAGGGAATGCTTCTTCGTGCCTTTTAGCTTCCCCCAACGGTAAATTTCCATTCCCTTATTATTCTTATAAGCGCCACTTGGACCACCCAGGGTTAGCCAACTAACCCAAAGAAACCTGTCAAATTCGACACTAAAAACGCTTAACTCCGGGTGAGTTGGCAAATCCTGGATGGTGCAAGTTATGTTAACTTTGTTAACATACTAAGGACCACTGCTTTCTGACATTCAGGGCTCTGAATGATATGATTTTTTTGCAATATCATCACCATTTCCTTCTGGAAAAGCAGATGTGACTATGTTCAAGCAGTAGATTAAAATTCTCAATTTAATTTGAATACTAACCGTCATCATATCAGTATGTGTGATGCATGTAAAATTTAAATTTTTATTGCTTCAGGTGATAGGATGATAGCAATAAGATGCGAGCCTTCAGTGGGCATGCAAGTCTTCATTGCTCAGTCTCCGAGAAAAGACTTCTTCTCAAGCGAACTTGTGCAGGACAAAAAATGGGAAAATCTTGGTGGAGCTTTTAAGGAAATCAAACTGGACAAAATGGAAGGCAAAAACTTCTTGAACAAAATGGAGCTCCTCATGGCATGTCTTAGCAGCCCTTCATAATTATTATTTTTGATTATAGTGAAGAGTAAATAATGGAATAAAACTTATGAAGCGAAGTTATCATATTTTTTATTTATTTATAAGGGGACTTAACAGTAGATCGCTTAGGTAGTATGTTAATATTCACTGAAGATTGTTCTTGTATTAACTTCTCGACGAATTAGTAGACTCGAGATCATCGAGATCGAGATATTCCAAGGAACTGAAAAACAAGAGAATAATTTAAAAATGTTTATAATTAAACATGTTATTTTCCCCATGTGGTTTATTGAAAACTTAAATTTATACAAGGGTGGGTCCGCCTAAAGCAAAGTTATTAAGTCTAGAGTATAAGTACTAACATATTATGGATCACTGATCTGAAATAAATAATTTTTATTTTATTTTATTTTTTTTATAAGGGGCCCGTAAAAGTAAATTTTTTGACCAAAGTGAAAAATATATAGTAATCGTAAAATACTTACAATTATTTTATTCAATACATTAAAATAAGCATATTTTGTTATGTTAACTTTTTTGCCTAGATCAATATTTACCAATATATTTGCAGTTTAAAGTCAGTCATTTTGATTGGCTCTGGGACTTTAATGATGACCTAACCTACTGATGTGCAAATTGCGGAAACTTTCCAAAATGCCTAAAAAAGGTCTCAAGTCTAGTGTTAACTTACATGTTTATAAGACGTTTTTTGAGCATTTTTTGTTTATATAAGGTCTTAAGTCTAGTATTAACTTGCCTTACCTTAGCATTTTAGAAACTTTACGCAATTTGCACATCAGTAACCTAACCACATTACAAACGACTAACTTTGACAGAGCCCCACTACTAATTTGCTCCTAGGGCTTCTGAAGTTACCTAACTAACCTATCCTACCTACTATTAAGGCAAGGGGTTATATAGGCATTGATTTCACAACTTAAATTCTTTTAAAGTCCCAGATCTGTTCAAAATTATTGACCTTAAACTCCAAATATCTCGGTAAGTATTGATCTGAGACAAATATGCTTATTTTGATGCATTCTTAACAATGTAAAAAGAAAAATTAGTTTTAAGAAAATGAAAAAAGAAGGCTTGGCCCACTTTGCTTTAGTCCAACCAATATTTTAATCTGTTCTAAAGCAGGTAATACATTATTCAATTAACACAAGTTTGTTGACAAAGGTTTAGTTTTAGGTTAGCTATTATCCTGTTTCTCATACTGCTTTGAAGTTAAATAAGGAAAATAAATATTTCAATATACACCAAAATAATGGAGTCTACGATCTTATTATTAAATTATACTAGTGGAAAACCTATAACTTAAATGAGAATTTATGCAGACTCACCTCTAATTCCTTGAGACTTAACACCAGCAGAACTCTTCCGAGAATCCAACCCCCAGATTTACCAGACATTGAATTTAAAAACTTGGAAGGCTTCAGATTATGATAACACTAATACCTAAATAATTTCTAAAGCTAAATTAAAACCGAGACAGGGGCGATCTGGATCTGAAATTTCCACCGCCACCACCTGACCCATAACCACCATTCCCTTGGCTGCCTCCATTGCGGTTGAACGACCTGCCGCCGCCGCCGCCGCCACCCCCACCGTACGGGTTGAAAGGTCTGTTGCCACCGGGAGATCCTCCGAAGGATCGTCCTCCCCTGAAGCCACCGCCTCCGCGGCCGCCCCTGAATCCACCGCCGCCGCCGCCGCCACCGTTTCTTCGGGGTCCGTCTCGCTTCCTCGACAGCTCAACCTTTAATGTCGTGCCTAACATCTCGATGCCGTTCATCGCACTACACGCATCTTCAGCCTCTTGCAAGTTTTCAAACTCTATGAAAGCAAAACCTGGGGGATTAAGTGCTACCCAAACGGAGTTCAATTTGCCGTATTTGTCGAACTCGCGCTCTAAGTCCTCCTTCTTTATGCCTTCTATAAGGCCGCCGACATACACTCTAGTACCACCGGAACTCATGTTATTTTTGGTTATCTAAAAAGACAATAGTAAAATATTAAGTGATGCCACAAATTTACTGTCGGTCAATTCAATTCAGATCTGACGTACGAAGACTAAATACATAAATACAATGCATTGGATAAAACAAAATGTCGTCAGTCCGTTAATGCCACGCCAACGAGTATTTCCTATTTTAGCAAATTTTACGCACTCACAGACGAAGAATTTGAAGTACTTACATGTAAATGATTTAGATGAGTGAAAGTAGCGTAAACTACACTATAAATACTACGTATTTAATTTGTTTTTTAATATTTAACTGTAATGAGAGACAAAAATGGATCAATGAAATTGATTGATGTCGACCGAGTGAACGAGTGAATGAAATGAATGGCATTTGTTGTGTTTCTCGGTCGCGGAAAGACGCAATTCGAAGAGACGTTTTTAGTTTCACAGTTTTTGTGTTTGGTTATAAGTTTGTTATGCTAAAAATATTTTTTGTTTTAATATTTAGAATTGACATGGAAATGTGACATAATACACGAAATTAATTGAAGCATTATATATTGCGCCAGTAATATCTCCATTTTCCTCAAGTGTCAAGTGCCTCTCGCTCGCACCGAAGCAAAATGTAACTGGTGCGAGCGAGAGGCATAATGCAAATGCCTGTAGTGAAGTGCTGGCTTAAGATAATGAAATATTATAAATAGAAGCTATATTTTGAAGCAAACTCTCTTTATAGTTTCAAGATAGGTTATAATGGAACGACATTTTAGTGAAATGGAATCTGTTAATTCATCAAGGACATCGAATCCGTAGGGACTTTTCGTGTAACCGTGCGTTTACATGCTCGGGCTCTCGACCGAATGTTTCGGCCATGTTAGTACACGATGATTCGAGACAGACTATATAGAGAAAACTTAAGCCAGACCAGAGACAATTTAAGTACTTTTTCAGGTAGTTTGGTTGAGTTAAAAGGTGTCTTAAATAATTTCACTTCGGGTAAAGCTATTTAAAAAGTGTTTTAAATAGTTTCAATAACCAAAGCTATTTAAAACACCGTTTAACTCACCGAAACTACCTGAAAAAGCTTAAATTGTCTATGGTCTGGCTTAAATTTTATCTATATAGTCTGTCTCGAATGAGCGTGTACTAGGGTGGGCCGAATCATTCGGCCGAGAGCCCGAGCATGTAAAAGCACCATAACAACCGCAACGCAAGGTTGTCAACGCACAGTGATTCGTGTAGAACATCGTGGATGGACAAAAGTCCCTATTGAATATCCCAAAATACATTAAGATTCCCGCATACCATTTCCCCCCAACCCCTTCAGTTTTGAGTGATAAGGGTAAGTACTTAAGTCAACGTGCAATTTCTAATGCAATTATTCGCTTTATCGCTCTAGACGAAAACATTTTTACTGTGTTCTTATTAATTGTGAGGTGTTGTATTGGACATGGATTGTAATCGCAAAGGTATGTTTTATTTTTTTAAATTAGTTTTACTAAGATTGGAGAGGATGTAGGAAAGCGGACCCTGGCAAAGGCCGGGATAACGCTAGGTAGAAGAAGAAGAAGAAGTTTTACTAAGATTATTGCTGATTTATACATATTAATAGTACAAAATACTTGGAGATATTGGATTTTTTACCTCTTACTAAAAGTTTATCGGGTTGAAATTAATAGAACGCCACAGAAAGACAAGAAGATATTTACTGACGTCTTTGCTCTATCCATCTAGTTGTGTATTTAATTGAAATTACTCGCCGAAACTCGCCGATTTTCATGTTATATTTTTTTTTACAGATACGAAAGTGTTAGTATCGAGAATGGATTTCTGCAATACATGGCTGGCACATCCAAAATAATCCAGGCCTGAAGAGTTGTTTAAGCTTGTGGTGGATAAATTTAACCTAAGTGATATAACTGAAAGCTCAAAAGTGGATATCAAGAAAAAAAACAGTGACTTTTCATACAAAATTCACACAAGATGGGAAAGCGTCCATAAGACGCGAATAATATTTTTTCAAAAATATTGTGACTGGATTCACGGACAAGACATTCAGTTTAAGGTGACTGTGTGTCCCTCGATGCCTTTTTAAAACTAAAATGGATTTGATTGTTGATAAACCAAAGCCTGGATTTGGAAACAGCAACGACTGTAACACGGCCCGACGATTCTTCGAAAATGCTGAGTTAAGTGCAGAGATTACGGGGTTAGATGTGACACTAATAAAAAAGTTTGACACGCTGCTTCGAGCCATATCATCCGGGTATGATATCAATGTGGAAGCTTTTAAAAAACTTGCAGATGAGACTAAGAATCTTTACTTAGAGTTGTATCCGTGGTATTATATGCCGGTCACGGTCCATAAATTACTAGTACACAGTGTTGAACTTATTAAATTCGCTCTTTTGCCTATTGGACAGCTCTCTGAGGAGGCACAGGAAACTAGGAATAAAGATTTAAGAAGGTTTAGGGAACATCATACACAAAAGAAGTCACGCAATGCCACAAATGGGGATTTGTTAACATGTCATTGATCACGTCTGACCCCTTTATAAATAGTTTTAGAGCTCTTCCCAGGCAAAAAAAAGGCAAACTCTCCCCTTAAGTTTTATCTTTGTTAGTTTCTCCTAGTATTAAGATATCAGATGTAAATACGGTTTCTAGTTTTCATAATATTCATGGTAGTAATAATAATGATGATGATGATGAGTCCACTTACGATGAGTAATTAGTAATGTAATTCATTTAGGTAATAGTTTATTTTAAAATTTTATTGTATTGTTTTAGTTTTTAAGAGCATGATGATGATGATTAATTCAAATTCAAATTCAAATCATTTATTTTCAGACTCCGGGTCCATAGAGGGTTAGTAGTACAGTATTAAATTTTAAATTAGTTTAAACTAAGGGTTAGTACTTGTGACATTACATTTTATGTATATTTACAACGAATGGTGGAAGGTTTGTTTGGTTGGTTTGTAATTATATAATTGGGCTAGATTAATCTTGTTAATGTATATTTTATTTATTTTGAAGTTTAATATATTATTTGTTTTAATGCTTACGTATAAAAAAAAATCTCTCTTTTTTTCAAAAATATGTTCCAAAATACCAAATTTAGTACTGTAATTATTTTTTTATTTTACTGTGTAATTATTTTATCCTTCCACGATGTTCTACACGAATCACTGTGCAACGACGACAACGATGATGTGGATAGTCAACAGTCAACGACGGAACGAGCGCTTATTAAGCCTATATTACATTATCATGTATCTTTGATCATAGGTCTATATGTTTCCCTTTTTCTCCAACGTGAAGAAAAAGGGCGGCATATAATCTATGATCACTTGATCAGAGATATGATCCTATGTTGTATGGTGTAATATTGGACTTAGGGAAGAATTGCATATATTGAGAAACATAAAAAAAACATTGATTAAATTTCTAAGAGAATTAAATATTATATTATAAATGTATGTTTTATTTTGAAGCAAACGTTTTTAAGATTTCAATTATAACATGCGATGGAACGACATTTTTATGAAACGGAAGCTATCAATTCGAACATCGAATCCGGTGGAACTTTTGTGTAATAACTACTCGACATCGATTACATGGACGATCTGAAACGACGATCCACGACTAATTTTCCCTGTAAGTACCACGGTCCACGGCCGGTAATCTTCATAGTAAATTTCACAGCCATTAAAGACTTTGGTGGTATCTGTGGTGCAAGTTTAGAACATGACAGTTACTTCCCCCTCATCAACTCCCCGCACTCCCCGCTCTAGTTGTCACATTGGGTTTGACGTTTAACAAACAGATATTTGAAATTTTTCTTATCTGAGTAATTTGATTTCATTACCGTTTTATTGCTGATTAAGTGAAGTTTTTATCCGTTCCTATCCTGTGAGCTAAATAGATAGTGTTAGTTGTGCCTTGTGCCGTAGTATTAAAACACAATGTTTAATTAATGCTGTATTGAAGGCTGTGACACTAAGCGACAGAAGAAATTACCCCTCGGAGTATGCGGTGAGGTATTTTGGAGCAGTTGTAAAGACAGTGTAAACATTATTGGTCAAAAAATAAGGAAACTCGTCAAGGACAGGTATTCACAGTGTTCATAGGACACTTGTAACCGAGTTATTCGTGGCCATAACCATTACATTTACTATATTTAATTAGTGCGCGTCTATAAATATAATTATAAAGGGGACAGATAATATAACCGTGCGTTTACATGCTCGGGCTCTCGGCCGAATGTTTCGGCCATGTTAGTACACGATGATTCGAGACAGACTATATAGAGAAAACTTAAGCCAGACCAGAGACAATTTAAGTACTTTTTCAGGTAGTTTGGTTGAGTTAAAAGGTGTCTTAAATAATTTCACTTCGGGTGAAGCTATTTAAAAGGTTTTTTTAAATGGTTTCAATAACCAAAGCTATTTAAAACACAGTTTAACTCACTGAAACTACCTGAAAAAGCTTAAATTGTCTATGGTCTGGCTTAAACTTAATCTATATAGTCTGTCTCGAATGAGCGTGTACTAGGGTGGGCCGAATCATTCGGCCGAGAGCCCGAGCATGTAAAAGGACCATAAGAATAAATTCCACTAATATGACAATCATGCAAAAAAAGCGTTTAAGAAATGTAAGAGGAAAATAAAGTAATTAAACATCTAACGAATATACTTGTTTTATTTTATTTCCTTTCGACAAATCATAAATAAGCCAAGAACCCTTACAAAGAGGCTGAATGTACACGCCTTTGCCTATAAATGTCAAAAATAAAAAAAATAAAAATAAAAATAAAAAAAAGTAACTGTCATGTTCTAAAATTGGTGCTCCTTATTGGCTAAATTCTTTATAGGGGAGTTGTTAGTCTGATACTCTACATAGTTTGTGGTAAGTACTCTATCTATGGCTCCACCGGGACGGGCCAATCATCCTTGTATTGTAGATCGTTGTTCCAGATTGTGTGTGTAATAACCGATATCAATAACTAGTGGTTATATCTAGGCACCCCTTAGATTGATTTGGCTCGTATTCAAACTTTTTTATTTTTATTTATCTCATCTAACCACCTGCTAAGTTTCATGACGATCCAATCAACGATACTTGACTTATCTTCGAAGAAACATACAAACATGAAACATAATTACAAACATAAAAATTACGGATTGTCCAAGTACACTGGGAGAACATCGCTTGCTTCGCTCGCTCGTTCAAAAATGGGACAGGTTTGATGCAATATCTGAAACGAAGATCCAAGACGCTGATTGAAACGTTCATATTTCCCCGCCGACGATCATCGTTCCATATCTTCGTAAGCGGGTCCCGATTCTCGGCCTCGCTCCGTGTAATTGGTGTAAGGGGAACCTAGAGTGTCAAGGGAGGGAAAGGAAGGGCAGTGGTGAGGCGAAATCCGTTGGGCGTCGTGACCATGCAATCAGTCGCCTCGGCTCTTGTAATAGCCCTAAGGGAAGCTAGTATAAATAAATAAATATTATGGGACAATTGTACACAAATCGACCTAGTCCCACGGTAAGCTCAATAAGGCTTGTGTTGTGGGTGGACGACGATATATATAATAGACAGATACATATAAATACTTAAATACATAGAAAACATCCATAACTCAGGAACAAATATTCGTGATAAACACACAAATAAATGCCCTGACCAGGATTCGAACCCGGGACCTCCTGCTTCGTAGGCAGGGTCACTACCAACTAGGCTAGGAGGCCGTTAAAAGTATGTCACGGGGAAGAAAAGAGAGGCACTAAGTACCCCGATAATCGGGCCCGACGGATCGCTCTCCCCTACGTCCCACCTACGTCCGGAATCAAAGTATGAATTCATAATCTTAATTCATATATTTTCATATTTACATATTCATATATTTATATTCATTTATTCATATTCATATATATATCATATTGATATAATTAATTCGTATACTTTCATATATTATGATTTCAGTCTCTTAACGGTTTGCCACACACAGCCGGAATCAGATCAATCTGACAAATTCATAATCTGAAAAAATTACAACCTTGTGTGATCAATATCTAAATCGTATGTTATCCCGTGCGTTATGAATTCATGACATGAATTACGGAATTCATACTCTGACATACCGGATGTGTAAGGCGAACCTAATACTAGCATGAAACAACCATAGAAAAACGTCTATGGAATTTTATTGAACGAATGAATGAATGAATGAGGACGAGCGCATGGAATTTGTCTACACTACACTGTAAATGTGTGAGTAAGGTAAGTTGCATGTGCGTTGCGTGACTGCGATGCGATTTTCGACTGGCTGAGCCGCAGCGCGCGTAGTGGTAGGGAGGAGGCTTTGAATCAAGAGGGAAGAAGGGAGGGCAGCGGGAGGAAACTAAACTACTCAAAACCGGCCAAACGACTTGTTCAACGGTCGCACGGTGGCGCGCGTTTTAGTTGGGTTTTCTTTGACGTGCTCGTAATCCCACCCCACCTTTGTTTCGGTATGAATTGTTTTGATACAGTTTTTAAAAGTTACACTATTTTGATAAATAAATACTGAAGATGATTGAAGTTTTTATGTGAAAAATTACCCTTTCAATGTTTGGATAGGTGTTGAAATAGGTAACGGGCAGGCGAGGAGCGACAATAAAAGTGAAATGAATATTATATCCAGTTAGCAAAATGGAGTGCTGTAAGGATACGGGGGTTCAGAAGAGACATAGTCAGTTCAGTGACACAAAATACAAGTGGAGGACGGTGGTGTTGGTGGTGGTGTTGTGTTGGTCGTGTGTAAGTGGACAAGAGTTGGGATACAGTGAAACTGATCCTTATTTGTTGAACAAGTCGTTGGGACTGACAGAATTGGCAGGCGGGATCGTAGCGGGCGGACGGACTGTGTGGAGAAGCGAGGGTAGTCCCTACCTCCTACGGGATGACTTACTGGTGGAAAGGGAAGCGGAACTGGTCGTCGAGCCGGGCGTCGAAGTGCGGTTCGCACCTATGATTGGCATTACCGTGCGCGGCAGACTGACAGCAGTGGTAAGTTAGCATGAAAAGTATCATACCTTAATTTTCCTTCTTTACATGGCCTTTATCACTTATCTGCTTTACAACAGCTGAGCAAAACGCGGTGCTGTTATTGGGCACCAACAAGCGTACCTTGTTAGTTACCGCTGTTCACGCTTTGCTAGGCCTAATAATATTAATGTAGGTACTTACAAAGTAAATTACCTACTTATTATGACTCAGGTAGGTATCATCCGCTAAACGCATTCCCTTACAGATTAAGTAGACGGAAACACTGCTTGTAGGCAGGCATTGTAAAAATGGCTTTTTGTATGAATAGAGGCTTGTTTTGAAAGTTTAGTCTAATTAGTAATTTTAGTAAGAAAACGAATATAAAAATGTCTGATCAGACTCTGATTGGACTTAAACAAACATTCTAAGGTAGAGAGATACCTACTATACACTATACTAATGGCCTCAGAATTTGTACTTGTTGCTATGTGCAATGAAATGCCTACGTTTTCGTCTCTACTAGGTAGGTACCTATTTACTCCTTGATTGGTGGCTCTGTCTCCTACTCTTACGAGTCTTACGACAACTGTATGAATCACCATCAAAAATAACTTGTTCAACGAATCTCGCGAAAATGTAAAACAATGAGCTTTAGGACTCTAGAAATTGAGACTGCCAAATGCCTATGTGTATGCAGGTAAATTCATTCATAAACTACCCATGCAATTTTGAACGCGAAAGTACATGAGAGTCATGAGACGACTACTCGACTAGGCACCTACTATACTGATTTACAGATTCCTTCGAATCAATATAGCCGTGGAGGAGTGTTATAATATCAAATCTGAGCTATGAATCATCTACTTACACTTAAAATGTAACGTTGACGTAATGTACAATCCTTTCAAGGTACCTACTTATGGTCACCCAAGCAGCAGCTACAATGATTACAAAACATACAAACAAGTCCAGGTACGATTCACCACAAAAACTGGTCCACTCATATTGATCGAAGCGAGCTCGATAACAACAAGCACTTGATAAATTCCACGTTGTCCTGATTACGGCACGTACCTACAGATACTGATAAGAACATTTGTGGCACTCATTCACCTGTACTATTGAGTTTTTCACCTGTTTGTGTGCCAAGTGCAAATATTTAATGCAAATATTTAACTGTATTCAAGACTGCTTTACTTACAAGTCTGACACGACCTAGTCACCCGAACATGCTTTCGCCAAATTGCCTCTATAAGCATTAAGTAGGTACCGTACCTACCTAATACAAAAAACGAAAGTATTTACCTACTTCTCAATAGATGATTTTTAACAAGTTTGACATCCATTAGGACATACTTAATTAAAATTTTCGAAAACCTGTAACGTTAACCATTTGGTTAATATGAGTCAAAACCGTAAACTTACTGCGTTGACTTAAAATTAAAATGCTACGCACGCATTTCTCAATACACAGAACTCCGTATTGAATACTTCGCCTTGTGCGCGACGCGACCCTCATGTCCGTCTCACCTGGCCAGTAAAGAGAATATCCGTCTAAGGGGAAAACAAAGCCCCGTGAACACGTGCGTGTTACAGCCAATCAAGCGGCATGGCAGCTCTGACCCAAATAACTTGTAATCACTGCCTCCATTTTCTTGCCCATTCGCCAATTTTGAGGTAGAAATTATACAGTCATGTTTTCTGACAAAAGTTCTTAATTTGGGTATCTTGGATCATTCGATTAACATGCTTTGGCCTTGTACCACGAAAATTGAACGATCGTAAATTTGTATGTATCTCCCTATCTGTCGCATTTGCTTATTGGAGTGACAAAGAGGTTTTTCCACCAATCCCAATTTTCGATATTCGTGGCAGGCCTGCAGATCGGGATATTTACATTCATTCCAATTTCCAATTTAGTATTTTCATACTTTTTCATTGGTATAAAATTTACCGCGGTGACTAAAGGGGCGGACATGGAGAAAGAGCCCATCAAGTATTAGGTCAAGAGTGAATCATTGCTAATTAAACGAGCAACACGTGTTAATGAAGGCAGCTGATGCGTAAAGAGCGCCGCAGCTGACCGAGGCTGACCCGGGGCCGGGTCCATGCGACATCCTCTCGCTAATTCAATCAGAAAGACAAATCACTCTTCTAGACCCCAGTCATTTAGCGATAGCAAACTTCCTGGGAGATCCTCAGGCTGAGAATGGATAGTCTTTAATTTCCGTTGAAGGGATAGTTCCTGCGCTGGATATTGAAATGACCGGAAATTGTATAGTAAGGAAGGACAATTAGCAAATATTGTTTTCGTTTCAGTGATTGTTGAAGGCAAATTTTATCTGCAGGTAACAAATACCTACCGAATCTACCGATGTCGAAATTTTAAATATAACGTGGTTTTAAAGATAAGTACTTGTGAATCAAGTTGAATGCAATTAAAACTTGCACAAGACGTAGGTAATTGTCCATAATGTATGAGGCAATGCTTATTACCTTATTAGTCATCTCATCGATTCTTCTAAGAAATGTTCGCGCTTTCTGTGTCCACTGTCTAGCTAGTTACATCACTCCGATTCAGACCAACTTGCTCTGTGCTCCGATTGTAACTTCCTTACAATTTCACCTCTCACCTTAATGCGAGTCACTTCACGTGCCATTGTTGAAAATGGATGGGCTGAATTATCCATGTCTGATTACATTCCAGTGTGGAATTATGATTTCCCACTCAGCTATTTTCTACCAAATTAAACATCGCAACGTAGACGAACATTGTTTTTTTTTGTGGAAGACAAAGTAACGCTTACAAAGAGCGTACGATGAGAAAATGCATTTTTATTAACTTATCGTTATAATGAGTACACCTACGCATAGGCAACGATGGTGTAAACTTATTGAAGTAAATATGACACGCCTCTTTGTTCCTAGTTCTCATACTTAACCAAGAAGCATGAAACCAGAGGTTTGAAGATACAATGGATCACAAAACGGGACCGTTATTAAATAATTTACCGCTGGGATACCTTGACAAAGCCATTAAATGGAACCCAAAGGATTTTCTTGAAATAGTAATGTGTTTCTACCGGTCTGAGCCATTGGTAACATAGTCGTTAAAGAAAATGGTTCCTCCATAATGAGCTGAGCGGTAAACCACAAGAACTTTCACTATATTTTGACCAAGGACAATAATGTTCTTCTACGCTTATTTAGTTTAGTTATGTATTAAGTTAGTTAATACATATTATTAGAATTAGGAAAACATACGTACTTAGCATTGCAAGTATTCCAGGTATATGAACTATATATATGATATTATAGTACCAGGTAACTAAGCTAAATGTAGATCGCTTTGAATGTAGAGAACAATGCACATTTTCTACCATATCCAAGCTATACTAGACAAGCGAACTACATTTTATCACAGAAAACGAAAAAAAGCAGAGTTTGTGTAATTAGGACCGTTCCTATCAAAATTGTGTCAAGATCTGTAAACAGATAAGCGGTATTATACTTGTAGACAAAATAACCGAAAAAAACATACTACGGGTACTCGATAAAAGTACACATAAATAAAAGTAGGTACTAACCTGTTTTTCGCAGCAACTTAAGTGTGTCAGAGTTGAAGAAACAACTTTTGTTGAATTTAAAGAATACATATTACATAGGTACTTACTCGTAGGCGCCGGCTCTGAATCGTCGGTTAGAGCCGTTATTTTGCAACTGAACTAATTATTTAAATCAATGCCTCATACATAGGCCTAGTGCCAATGATGGATAAGGACCATTGACGTATGCGTTGTTTTCAGTGGGCATTTATTTATATAGGCAAATAATTGATCTGTCATATGGGATAAACTGTATGAGATGATTAAGGACAAAGTCTTATTGTTTATGACAAATAACGTAATTACGCAGATGAATATTGTTGTTTCTATATGAGGATTTACTCGAGTCGACATTATATACAATCACCGTATCATAATTATGAAAATGGCTTCATAATCTACCTACTTACGCTACGCACTAGCAGTATACATTAGCTACAATTTAATACCTACTAGCCTTCACAAGTATTCAGAACATAGGTAGTTTCATTATATCTTAACAATCTCCACACAGTGATTCAGAATATGTTGACACGTTACGTGATAACTGATTCATTCATGGTGTACTATTACTTCCGTTCCGTTATTGTTCATGTTCTTATCAGCTACTGTTCAAGCCTATGAAATTCCCTGAAAGATGAGACACCCAGTCTGAAACAAGACATTTATTAGGCAAATAAAGATAACTGGTTCTATAAATGATTCCTTGTTGTAAGATCGCCCAGGTATAATACATAGATAAGTCTAACAAAGATTCATTTATTACTCCATCCGTTTTGGTCTAATGAAAACATCATTCACTACTTAAACCTAATTTATCTTGCATTGTATGTACGAGTACGAATAGGTACTAGGTATTTTGTGGCCCTCTAAAAACTTTAGTTAAATATTTATTTTAGATATATCTTTCGAGCTATCAATAACTTGCATTCACAAAAAAATATTTTATACGAGAGTTACAGTTAAATACATGGCTTGTCTAGCTCCAGCCAGTCACGTCTCGCCTGTGGCATATCATATGGCATTACAGGGTCTAAAGTAAAAGTCTAACTAATGCCTATTCACATACACCTATCTAATCTATCTATAGACTAGACCCATTCAATGCCTCGACTCGAGGCAAGAATAGTCTGATCTAAACATGTTTTAACTTCTTGATTGTCATTAAATTGTGGTGTAACCTTGCGAATCAATTCTCTGAGAATTCAGTAAATTGTATAAAATGTCCAATTGACCGGACTATTGACTTCTTTTTAAACAGGCAAGCCATTTTTTGCTCACTGAGCCAATATCTTTATATTATAATTTACAAGGTTATGAACCTACTACCTATTCAAACCAATGTCGTGTATTTATTTCGACGCAGCTTTGGTGTTAAATAAAAGAGGATGCAGTTAATGTGAGCGTCAGAATGACTGACCAAAATGGCAGATCAATGTTAGAGTACCATCAGCATTTACTACCTATTTGCTACTATTTACTACCTATGTTGACATATTTGCTACCTAAGTTAATAAAAAGATATATGTTTAATAAAGTGGTCAGCCATTCTGACGTCAGGTTGACTGACCACATCTATTATGTCGGGGTTGGACCCCCTAATTTGCAACTTTCTATGTACTATGATTTACTACCTATTTGCTACTATTTAATACCTATGTTCATATATTTGCTACCTAACTTAAAAAAAAGATATTTTATTTAATAAAGTGGGCAGTCATTCTGACGTCAGGATGACTGACCAAGTTTATTATGTCGGGGTTGGACCCGAAATGTGGTCAGTCAACCTGACGTCAGAATGGCTGACCACTTTATTAAATATATATCTTTTTTTTAACTTAGGTAGCAAATATGTCAACATAGGTAGTAAATAGTAGCAAATAGGTAGTAAATGCTGATGGTACTCTTACATTGATCTGCCATTTTGGTCAGTCATTCTGACGCTCACCAGAAAATTCAATATTTTTGCTGTTGAACTGCCGGAAAACTGCAACCACGTAGTGGAGTTCAATGTCTCCAGATATCGCCGCGATCTCGTCACGCGGCCTGCTATTTCGTAGGTAAGGTACTTCGTTCGTCTCGCTTGGTGCCCGCCGTGGTAGTTCCCTAGACCGTGAGGGCAGTGAGAAGAAAGCGTTTATTAAGGGACAAACAAAACATTGCCTCCAAAGCTGCGAAGCAGCAATGTTGATACGAAGTAACAATAACGACGATGGAAAGACCATGCAGATTTTAATTTAACTGGGCTTGCCTGATGAGATGGATATAGCAAACTACAGCATCTAGGTACTGCTGTACAGTTAACTACAAAGATATGAATACAGCCAAAGTGCCAAAATGATGTATACAGTATGTCGTGTATAAGTACATGTTTTTGGCACTTTGGCTGTATTCATATCTTTGTAGTTGACTGACAGTCCTAATGAAGTCTAAATTCCCACACTTAGTGAATCATAAGAAAGAGATGCGGTAATACTTGTCAGGTAGGTACTCAGATTAAATGCATGTATGCATGGTAATATTTATAAATGAGCAAACAATTTAAAAAAATTAGTAATTTCCGATAACTTGCCTATTTTAAAAATTATTGATTTGTTGTGAAACCCATGCAATGTTGCGTGATTTAGCATAAAACTAGGTCAACGCATTCAAATACTTTATCTCTTTTGTAACATCTGTAAACAAAAATAGTTCAGTATCTTCCTCATACAATCTATTTGAGCTCCAGTTTTCAAAGTTCAGGGAGTGCAACTGTAAGCGAAATGTACAGTTACTAAGTGCAGTATGCAGACGAGGTTGCGCAAGAGTTCGCGCACGTCGGTGCACCATCGTATTCGTATTCGTACGGTCGTACCCAACACCAGGCAACATTTTAGAAATGTTCCTATACAGGAATTGGGGTTAACAAAAACATTCAGTACCTAGTAATAGATGCTGTTTAATTTCTGAAGACTCATCTTCTTGGGCTGTGGTGTAGGGTTAGAACCGGTAGTAGCTTGACGTTCATAAATGCATTGTAAATTGTAATGTGCCTAAATTTAAAAAAAAATAGATAGATATCCCTTAAAAACCGAGGTTACGAAAATCTTTATAAATAAGTCACGGCCCAAGAAAATTTGTTCACACTGACTGTACATCCTGTTCTTAAGGCATCTAGCTGATCTATCGATTCCTTCTCGAGACGTTTCTAATGACAATAATGAACATTTAACTCGATGGGGCTTTGCGTTATTTCCTCAATGAGTTCCTTATAATCATCATCGGGTCAGCTCCTTGTTATAATATTATTGCATTGTTATTTAAATTACGGAATCATACTATCATTTCAATTCAATCAGACACTGGGCAAGTGGGCAGTGATTAAAATTGAATTTACAAAATTTAAGGGAACAAATATACGGAGGGAAAACCAATGTTACTTTTGAGTGGCCACGTTACCTATACTTAGTACTTACTAACGTGAATGCAACTCGACGAAGCTATGCAAATGCGTGTCTAGTCTAACGCTCTTAGGGATAAACATACAGGACAATGCCATTGTGTTGACGATTTCTCCACCTGTTGTTACGATCATTGGCCGTCCCGGCCAGAGACGCGTCATTAAAACAATTATCTTTACCTTTGAATATATTGTTCTGCTTAAATTTTAATAAACAAAAATATGTCATGTCATTGGAGATATTGACAATAACGTCAATAACACCGATATTCCTTTCCTTGTAAGGATTGCATAAAGGATTGATATTTTCCAGCCATTTCTAATTTATTCTTGGAAACGTCAACTGTTGCTTTCAACACAATCGCACGTATAGCCAGAAGAGGAGACAATGCAAAAGAAAACGCCGGCATCGATTCAACTTATTGTCACAGATTGTGGTTTACTTTTTTCGCTCATCGGATGAAGTAGCTCGTTTTGTCACGCTTTTCACGAGCTGAAACAGAGCGCGACGATACTATCTGCTCCCGTACCAAATGTACACTTGCACAGTTCGTGTTTCATGGGTTAACTAGATCCAATTCATTTTAGACTTATTTCACAAATTTACCGTAAACTTCGTCATATTGAAAGAATTTAAAGCCAATCTTTCTTGAAAGTCTTATCAAGTGATAAAAAAACTGTACATAAAACCAGGCAAGTACAAAGAGAAACACCCTTAACTGACCATCGGTGGCCATTGTACCATTGAATTATGGATTACAAATGGTCAGTTAATACCAAATAATGTTAATGGTCAGTTAGTTGGTCATGGTACTTACTACTTAGCAGACCACGCACAATGAAGGGTTCAAAGAACAGTTACAGGCCAAAAAAATCATTAAAAGTTCATAATACCCTAAAATAAAAGTTACATAGGTATATAATTTAAACTTTCGTGAGACATACTGATATTAAATTGCAACGGTTAACACTCACGCATTTTTATCACAATAGGCGTGACATGTTTCGTCTGCGTCGGGCAGACATCGTCGGACAGACAGAGTGGTGTTATGATGACATCACTGCCCCAGTCCGGCGTAGGTACCGGCTCGCGCGCGACGAAGCGGGAGCGGGATACGTGAGTGTTAACCGTTGCAATTTATAATTTTATATAGGTATACTTATTACTAGGTACCTACCTTGTTTTTCACATTTTGTTGTCTCCTGTCCTTTTTCAATGTTCGTGACTTTTCAAGTTATTGTTTCCGAAGCTTCTTAGCTAATTATACAACTTCGCTATATCAGGCCAAGAAAATTAGATCAATAAACAGTATTTATACCTTTGAGTTATTTTTGGACACCTAGGCATCAATTTTATTACTTACGAAAACATTCGTAAAACGGTCCAAAAAGTAGGTACCTAATAAAAATAGTGGGATATATCACAGCTTCCATATCGTCCATAACGACTATTGATTTGTGTGTAGATGATAATAAATAAAACCTGGTACTGGCAGGTCTGGCAGGCTATGACTCCTGGGTTAACAACCTGGGCACATTGTACGGTGGCACGACACCGCCGTGATGCCACGCCGGACGGGCAGGAAGGATCGTGATATCGTGAGCTTGTATACAAAGGAATCTTTAATGGTTGGAATAAATAACTAATGGCATTGCTAAATCGAATTTTATAAAATGTTGCTAGGCTTAAAAATGTTTTTTTTTTTAAAGAAAACCCGTTGTATGATATTGTTACCGTGCGTTTACATGCTCGGGCCGAATGTTTCGGCCATGTTAGTACACGATGATTCGAGACAGACTATATAGAGAAAACTTAAGCCAGACCAGAGACAATTTAAAGGCTTCGTCAGATCAGCGCGTGGCGTGAGCGGGGCGCGAGCGGGGCGCGAGCAGAGCGCGATAGAAGCGGGGAGCGCGGCGCGCTTACATCGCGCGCGTGTCAGGCGCGCATCGCGCGCGGGTCACGCGCGCGTCGCGCGAGCGCGCCGCCGGCGCCGCGCGCTCGATTCACCGAGCATTTTTCTTTGAGCTGTGACTGCGCGGCGGTCGCGCCGCGCGCCGCGCGCGCGTTGAAAGCGTGGCGTGAGCGGGGCGCGATAGGAGCGCGGCGCTAGCGCCGCGCTGCGTCCAAGCGCGGGTCGCGCTCGCTTCGCGCCCCGCTCACGCCCCGCTCACGCCACGCGCTGATCTGACGAAGCCTTAAGTACTTTTTCAGGTAGTTTGGTTGAGTTAAAAGGGGTCTTAAATAATTTCACTTCGGGTAAAGCTATTTAAAAAGTGTCTTAAATAGTTTCAATAACCAAAGCTATTTAAAACACCGTTTAACTCACCGAAACTACCTGAAAAAGCTTAAATTGTCTATGGTCTGGCTTAAATTTTATCTATATAGTCTGTCTCGAATGAGCGTGTACTAGGGTGGGCCGAATCATTCGGCCGAGAGCCCGAGCATGTAAAAGCACCATTATAACCGCCCAACAAAATATTACCTACTTATTTAATAGTGTGTTTTCAACTACTGAACTTAAATTGTGTACTTTACACATTTGTAACTACATATTTCTTTGCAAGATTATAAGTATTATAACTGCAAAAAAAACCGCATAATGTTGGCATAAAGGTCTCTAGCTCTACTGTTTTTAAAACAATACTATTTGGTTTCCTGGATGTTGCTAAACCAGATTTGGATTTTCGATTGTTTTAACTACTAAATAGCTGTTGAAACTCAAATTTGTGTGCGATCCGCGTTCACATTCTATTACATTGACACTACGTACCATATTATTTTGAATGTTAGATGCTTAGATCAGAACAATGAACCATTAGGTTGCCTAGCTATTATCGTATATTCAAGATTGACTGTTGCTAAAGTGGTCTTAATAAATATATAGGACCTTTTGCCAAAAGCTTATAAGGTGAAAAAGTGTACACAACACATATTAAAGAACTCGACGTACCACAAGATACATACCTATTAACGAACACTTAAGGTACCTTATCTTGCTGTGGGAAAGTTAACAAATGGTCACTTTGATGTATTTGTATCAGTGCATTTAAAAATGATTGGACAGTCTTACACAGGATGACGTCGCCCCAAAACTAAGAACATTAATATGTCTCTCAGTTTGTTTTATATTATATGGGGTATTAAGTTAAGTTCAATTCGAGTGACGAGTTGTAAGTTGGATTTGTTTTGTGAGACGGCTTAAGGTTGAAATGTTGCTAGTTTTCTAGCCCTTGCATAACACATGCAAGGGCTAGAAAACTAGCAACATTTTTCTTGCATTTTTATCCCATTTAACTACAATAGCTCGTCCTTAACCACAATTAAATTTTGAAATAGTCCTTGCCTTATAATACCTACCTGATTGTCTACAGCGGCCACCTTTTGGCCACGCTCTTCTATGCTTACTTAAAATTCCACACACTGTTTTCCCACCAATTCTTTGTACACCGGAAGTCTAATGCGTAAACTCTGGAATCTCTCGACCGTTGATGTTCAACTCAATATATTATTGTCTTCACTATAAAATATTGATGTTGACGCAAATAAAAGGGGACATGGGTTCAGGATATAGAGGCTTTCGTCCAATTTTTATCTGAAGCTAAATTATACATATGTATTACTCGTACTATACAGCTATGGCTCACCGCAATATGTAGGTAAGGTACCTATTCACTTACCCTGTTACGATGCACGATGGAGGTGAACTTATTAAGTGGCTGGAAATCGACAAGTAATTGCAAATCGATCTGATAAATAATAAATAACTACAACCGATCATACGAATATTACAATTATTCTTGCGTGATGTACCATCTCATCTGGGACCTTGTAATTCTACCTCTAGAAACAACTAACCGTTCCAAAAATTATAAAGCCTAAACTACTGGCCACTGCCGAGTTACATAGATTAGATACCATGATTATTACTATTTTTATACTGTCTTGTAGATTCGTACGTATTTGTAGTACTCGTAGACGGCATTATATATGTAGCTTGTAATACCTATTAGATAAGATAAATTTATGATTTCCTATTAACAAAACGTGGCGATTAATGTCGTAACTCATAAGACATTTGAAAATAAACCAATTAGAAAAATCTGCAAGTGCATTGGTTTCTTAAAAAACATTGCAACAAAAGAAAAGTGTTCTTACTAGAAAGTAAAGGTGCGAATCAGAGACTTGTTTTTTTATGTTGCCCAACATTTTTTGTGAGTCATTATGTCTCGATGACTTTAAGGCGTCCTTGCTCCGTCCTTTCAACCCACCGTGCGGGCTATCGGATTTTTTTATATATTTTGCCGTTGGTGGCTAACCACGCGGAACTTGTTAACGGACGTCTGACGACAGTGACGACCTGCCTTAAAATTAGATTTATGCGAGCCCGTTGGCTCTTTTTGAGGTGGAGATGAGATATCATATATTTAGGTACACAAAGTATTGGTTTATTATCGTATTTGATATTGTGTGAGATATGAGATCATATATTCTGGTACTAACACAAAGTATTGGTTATATAGTTGTGGGTGGTTCAAAAAAAAATAGGTCGGTTCAAAAATGCATGAGCAATTTATGAATGAATTCATTCATAATCATAAATTGCCCGTGCACTTTTGTACACTGTGTACCTTATATGCAGTTCCTTCGCCTGATGTTGGTATACGTTTGAATGAATGTGCATTTAAAGGAGAAAATTTGTTAATAACTAATAAATTACATAATTTCATCTAAATCATCCACATAAGAATTGTCGTCATCCCGGGAATGTCACCACATGGCTGCATTCCTGTACAATTCGCATTGTAACAGTTGGTAGCTAGCAGTTCGTGACGGAATGAATGGGGATGCATGAAAAGGCAGGAAGCCATATCTAGCGTAAAGTGCAAGGGCGCATCGACGCGTGCGCAGCGGTCTTTCCCATCACTTGCGGAGGACATCGGCAAAGGCAGACCAGTATATGTTTTATTTGGAAATACGCACGGTTGTTACAGAACTCTGGGTCAAAATATACTTGGGACAATTTAAATGTTTTGTGAATTCGTATAAGGGCATAGATAGCCAGCCAGCCAATAACGTGGGTTGCCGGATGCCGATGCCGGCCATCGCGCCTGTGTGTATGATGTCATGCTGCTAACAACAGTAACAACCTCCGTTATCGACCTCTGTTTTGGGTAATAAATGTAAGCACTATGTCATTACCCTCTAATTTATCCAAGTAAACATAGTATTGTCTTTTATCTATTTAGAATTCTTCCAGAATTCTCTAGCAATATTTTAAAGCTAATTGATAGTTCAATTTTTTACCTACATCATTTTAAACAACATTTTATTCCTTGAATGTAACCTCCATACCACCTACCACCTACATAGCTTTAAGTGAAAGTCAACGGAAATAATAATCTGCAATAGCGGACATGATAAAAACTTGCCAAACATAAAAATAGGTCGATCGAGGTAATTGCAAAAAACCGCATTGCACTTCCGTCTATTCTTCTAGGGTTAGTTCTAGCTAATGGTCAGTCTTTTTTTTCGCTTGAGTTAATTCTTTGAATGAAATTATTGAGGAACTAAAATAACAATACAAGTTATTTCACAAATCAGGAGTTAAGGTGTAATGTTTGTAATTTTGGGTCAAGATAATTGTACAGTAGGTAAGTGCAATAAATTACTAATTGGACCTCAAGTATGGCCTTACTTACGGCAACTTAACCACTTATCAACCAGCCCGTTAGCTTGATTACCACTATACCTCTAACCACTACTTTACAACCTTGCTTGAGCTGAGGGTAATCGTCTGTTTTGTTTCCTTCCAGGGTGCGCATCAAAATGGGATTACCTTTACAAGCACGGAAGAACCTCCTAAGTCAAGCAAACCCATTCCTGATATTAGGCTGGTTGACGGACCCTCAATATTGGCAGGGAGGGTACAATTATTACATCGAGGCCAATGGAGATCTGTCTGTACAAATTCTAGAAAGTGAGTGACATTCATTGAAAGCATGTTATCCGCCGCTACCGTAAATAATAGTAGTTTACGCGACTGCACATATATCATAAGTGCTCTATGATGGGTTCAGGAACCGTAGGGAAGTGACCTGCATTGTTACTAATGATACTTGTAAAATATCTATAGATTATAGATATTAAAATAATGCAATACAAATAAATTGAAGACATACAGGAACAAATTATTTATTACAGCTCGGAATGGCGGCGTTTCAAATCTATGTATTTTTTTAAATCAATGACAAACGAATGACAATATTATTGTGTCACTCGAGATAAAACGTTGAGCGATTTATTTGTATTAAAAACATACTTAATTGGCTTTTCGTATCGACAACTGTTTTAACACTTTCGCAAACAGGCATAATTTCGAACAATACCCCAGAAACCGACAGTACTCGCTAGTCGGGCAACGACGTGCAACTCAATGCCGCACGCCGCGAACCCGCTAGTCGGGCAAGCGGCGGACGCTCAGGGCTGTGCCAAGACTGCCAAGTAACGTACTTAGTTGAATTTCTTGGTTTATTTTTCTTCGAATTTTGTTTCACAAAAATCATCCTTTGAGTACTCATGAAATAGGTGTATACCAATAGTTACTAAATATTCGTAAACACAAATTAGGTTGTACGATTTACGAAAATTCTAACTCCTATTGATGCATTTGGCAATTGGGCATTTTCAAAAATAGGGTACCATTTTAATTTTTTTTGAAAATATAGGAAGTTTTGGATTTTTGATTTCAAAAAAGAAAAATAGTGTCCCGTTTTTTTTGGTCAGCTTTGTAACGCATTTTTTCATACATTTCGTATGGGCCGTTACAAACCTGACAAAAAAATTTTGTATGGAAAATTGACGACCCATTTTCATTAAAAGGGTGCACTTTTTTCTGAAAATGCCCTGATACATACCCGTGCATGCAATTTAACGTAACCAACTAATAATATTTTTTATTTTGTAATCGCATTAGGTAAAGTAAATAGAAATACAAAGTGAAGTAATAAAATATAATAATCAACTGTACCAACTTTTCGACCACATAAGTACATGATAATCACTTAAGACTTTTTCTGTTAGTGGCAGTGGCAGCCCTGAGGTAGCGAAGATGCAATGCTTGCCCGCCTGTCGGGTACTTTGGCGTCGCGTGTAGGTTTATAGCTCTTGCCCGACTACCGGGTACGCCGGCATCTGAGTAAAGTTTACGAGTGCCCGAGTGTTGGGTACGCGGTGTCGAAAGTGTTAATATAATTATAACATAGAATATAGAAGAATAATATAGAATAGACATCCACTTGAATTTTACAGCTGTTCCAAATTTAAACCCATAACCTACTGTTTTTAGGAGGTAATGTTAAAATTACAGTTCCGTTAATACCTGCTGGTTGGTTCTGAACGCATTTATACATTAAATTATGCAATTTACTTTGTTTGCTTTATCAATTTGTTTAAATAAAATAATATTGTCTTTATTTTTTCAGTTGGACCATTAATGACATGGAAACAGCATGCAGACAACTAGGTTTTATGGGCGGGTCATTTTACAACTGGATGGATCGACAACCGGGTCGACGCGCTCGGCTATTATTCGAGGAACCCAAGTGTAGAGGCACCGAATACGACCTGTTTCAGTGCGACTGGAACTCGCGACAATTAGGTTCTGGTGTCTGTGATTACCATCCTGACCTAGCCATTCAATGTTCGCCCCATCACGATGACAACGAACTCGGCAATTCTGGTAGGCATTGGCGAGGTTTACGTTTTGAGAATGCGGTATTTGAAAGAATTCTTACCGCTGCCAATACTTTATACGTACCTACATCCATGTCTAGGCTCGAACACATCATAATACGAAACGCTGGATTAGGAAGAGATAATAATGCCACTAGCGCTTTAGATGTGATAGGGGTACCGCCAGTTATGAAAGACATTGAAATATCCAACTCTGCGTTTAATGCAATCAACGTGACGTCACCTAACGCGCCCATAGTAATTAACAACTGCACCATACAAAACAATAGAGGTTACGGTGTCTATGTGAATTCTACGTACGGCATGACCAAGATTGAAAATTGTTTGATACACGATAACGGCGGAGACGGAGTGAAATATGTTGTACATGAAATGAACATAGATGAAAAGTTTGATCGAAGCGAAATTTTTGATCTTTGTACCATGGCATCCACGCCTAGTCAAACCTTTCCTATACAAATGACTGTAGAACAATCGCGATATTCGAATATGGAAAGAGACTGTGAACAGAAATTCTATACGCGAGCCGACCATGTTCTAACATTAAGCTTTCTTAAAATTTTAACGAACCGCAACGACACGGGAGAAATATTCGTTTACGATGGTTTAACTCTGAATGATAAACTTCTGTTATCATTTAGCCTGAGAAACCATTCAAGACCACAGAGTGTGACATCGACAAGAAACCGAATGTTTGTACGATTTAAAGCAAATACAAGAACCGATATAACGGGTTTTCTTAGACTGACTTCAGGTGTTAACAAAGTGTACGATTTAAATGTTACAGATACAATTATTTCCGATAACAATGGCAGAGGAGTTGTTATAGAAAATTTAAGATCACAAATTCATATACACCGCACATCGATATCAAATAACAATCACGTTGCAGGATTGCAAGTTGTGAGTGGAGCTGGAGATGTAAATGTAACTGAAAGTAGAATTTCCTTTAACCAAGGAGATGGTATAAATATAACGGTTACAGGTGGTAACAGAAACATTTCACGAAGCATATTAAGCTCTAACCAAGGCTACGGCATTGCAGTGTGGATAAATAATACCCAAGAAACGGAATACCTACCAACAAACCAGACGACGGCTATTGAATATTCAGAAATATTTAAGAATTTGGATATGGGTATTTTACATGGTAATTTCTGTAGAGAAAGTTGGATAAATATTACAGGGAACTGGTTTAATATGAGCATGGAGAGTACAATTGATATATCTACTTGTTGGAGATTGATTAGTCCAAAAAAATCATTAAACTTACAAATTGGTCATAATCGATTTTACGAAAGTCAGAAAGTGCCTATAAAAATACAACCAGCTTTAAATATTAATGGCCGCATAGAATATAATTATTTCGAACATGGTGACTATGGTGCTATTGTTATTTTAAATAGGATGGAGGGCAAACACATAGAGGAGTTTGAAATATTGCCTGCACAATTCAACATACAGCACAACTATTTCTTTGGTAATAAAGGACCGTTTGTTGTGAATTTGGGACTGTCACCATACAGCGATCTTCAATACATCTTATTCTCCAGAAACTATCTAAGAGAAAACAAAGTAAGGGAACCATTCGAACCTCTGGAAGGAGTGTCATCCCGTTTAACCCCGAGAAGTCGAGTAGCAGCCACGATTGTATTGGCTTCGAGCAATATTGATGTGTACCGGAATATTATTAATAATCCTGAAGCTCAGTATGAAATAGGTTCTCACGTTGAAGATCAAAGCAAAATTTTAAATTGCACGTATAACTGGCTTGGTTCGGGTGAAGAAGAAAAAGTGTATAACAGACTATTTCACAGAAAAGACAGGTACAATCTAGCAAAAATAAGTTACATGCCTTATTTACTACATAGTAGCAATCCTGGTGCAACCCAAATCAACTACAATCAATTATATGTCCCACAGTTTAACATTCCCGGTACGTTTACCGTTGGCGGAGAAGTGGAAGGGATAGAAATACTCCGACCCGGAGAATATGACGTGAACCAAGATATTAACGTACGCCCTGGGGGTAAATTAGTAATCCAATCAGGAGTTACATTAAAGTTCCCTCCCGCTATAGGTATGATGATTGCTGGAAAATTAGATGCAAGAGGGAAGCGACCCAGTGATATTACGTTTACTCTTAAAGAAGAAATCATTATGACAAACGACAGTGTTTACGAAACAGATCCAGAAGTTGAGCCAACCACACCAGGATATTCCGAACCAATAGTTCCTATACGACTCTTGGGTGGCAGAACACAGCACGAGGGAAGATTGCAGGTGCGACTTAATGATAAGTGGGGTACCGTTTGTAACTATAAATGGAATGTAATCAATGCTGCCCTTGTCTGCCATCAGCTTGGATTAGCATTAAATCCTGATGATTGGTTCCTCGAACCAAGTGAAATACCTTCTGCTGGAATGACCGAAGATGTCATATTATCTAACGTCGAATGTACGGAATTTGATGATGATATAACGAAGTGTAAAGCAGAAACTATGGAAAACTTTGAAAATTCGTGTTCTCACGAAAATGATGTTGGAATTCGCTGCTACGAGACTAGTTGGGCTGGAGTTAGATTCAGTGTAATCTCAGAAAGATCAGATTTACAGTATGTGAGTATTGAGAAAGCTGGACTTTTGGATTATTCATCCAACACTTTCAAACCTGCACTTCAATTGGATTTTGCCAGACATGGATTAGAAAGTGTAAAAATTGCTAACAATTATCACGATGGGTTAGGTATTATATATTCCGATTTGTACGGAGCTGATGCTATAAACACTGTGCGTAATTCAGAATTCAGCAACAATAGAGGAAGTGGCATAAGCTTCAAACAGCTTGGCTTGAAGGTGTATAGCTCAGTCATAGAAAATAATAACATTGCTGGTATATCTCACAACCCTCACATACCCGGCTTGCAGCAAAGAGAAATTGCTGGCTGGTTTAATTTAGATCCGGGCTTCAATATGGACGAATCAAATTACCATCCCATCATGTTACCCGAATTTGAAACCGATATAAGCTTGGCAAATGGAGAAACACGTCATATTGTATTTACTAAACATTACGATGAAAATATCGTAAAAACATACAACATCAAATGTAACCCAGGGTATGTTCTTGGACTCCAACTCTTGAATCCAATCCACAATTTTTCTACAGAAATGATATGCATATATGATTCACAAAACATAAACGAGGCGAGTACGAAGTGGTGTCTTGACCGGGATCTGTCCACTTTTCCTACGACAAGCAATAGTTTCGGTATTGTGCTTACATACGAAAGCGGAAAGACTGCTCTGGGTGGTGTTGTCCTCGTTGTCAGTACTATTATTGCGCCTGTACAAACTCTTCGTAATAGAATTGTCAAAGGACCGGTACCGACGCTTCAAGTAGCTAATACTAAAATAAAAGGTAACACTAAAGGAGTCAGATCTCTTTATTACAACAGGTACTTAAATGAGCTTGGTGATCACTTTTTACGAAAAGCGAATGAGACCATTAAAATTATCAACTGTGAAATAGCACACAACAAAGAAGAAGCTGTGTATATAAATACACCGTTTTGGGATATTCACGACAGCAATATAACAGAGATAACGATTATGATTAATAGTAGTTTGATAACGGACAACGGAAAAGGAATTTATCATTTCGCGCGAGATTTGAGGAGTTCTAACAATTTGTATCACTACGTCCTTCAAGACAATACCGTGGAACGAAACAAACTAGGAGGGTTTGAAATAAGTTTACCGTACGTGTGGCACTATAACGAAAATTTCACACATTCTGTATATATGCACAATAATACTTGGCGAGGCAATCAAAATTTTGGCCTCTCTATTGATGGGCATTTTGCGGAAGTTAATATAACTAAAAATATATTCACAAATAACAATTGCAAAACTGGATGCATCGCTATTCGCGGCATGGAAAAGAAAATGAAAGTTGACGGAAATCTGATTGAGCGAAACAATGGTCAATTCATGGTTCAATTTTTCATGGACAGCCAAAGCGAAATCATGGGACTTGTGTACGCCGTTTTTATTCATAACCAACTTAAAAATAACAGACCTATGCTTCAAGTAACGCGAGGTTCATTAGTCAAAAGTAATGATCCAACATATGCACTTGGGTTTAAAGGAATCCAGAAAGTAAAAGTCAGCCGAAACTTGTTTGGTAAGAACGATCTTCAATATACTCTTCTGGCGGGCATCAAAACTGCCAAAACAAATAATTTTCTAGATGTTACCGAAAATTGGTGGGGAAGCTCGGATGAACAAGAAATCAAGAGACAAATATTCGATTTTGATGATTGGAATAACCATGCTATTGCTACATATTTACCATATTTACTAGAAGATAACTTTGATTCTAGTCTATCAGTTTCCTTCAGTCCCCAAACTTCTATGGATGTCAATAACCTTGGTGGCCGACTCACACAAGATCTTACCCTCGAAGCTCGCATTGCTCCATATATAGTAAAATCAGACATAACAGTCATGCCCGATGTAACACTCAGCATTACCCCGGGTGTAATACTAGAATTTCCCTCTGATGTTGGCATTCTGGTCATGGGAACACTCCAAGCAATTGGCCACGCTCAGTTACCAATATTAATGAGACCACTGAGAATGTCAAATAATGCTGAAACTAATAGAATTGAAAAGAGGGATATCAACCAGTATTCTCAATATCACCATAAACAAAGAAGGCAATTAGAGACCCTGATGGTCCAAGACTCTATAAGACTGTGCACAGGACGTAACTGTTCGATAAATGATAACCTGATGGAGAAAAATTACGAGGGCTTCTTAGAATATTACAACCGAACCACATTACAATGGGTGCCTATGTGTGATAACCGCTTTACTGAAAGAAATGCTCAAGTGGTTTGCAGAGAACTAGGCTTCGATCCAATAAACGTATTCTTTGCCCACGACAGACGAGTGGAATACCACAGCAACTCCCTGTCCCGCATATGGTCCTGGCCCGAACCTTTGCAATGTGTTGGTACCGAGAATCGTTATGAAGACTGCCCTATAAGACTGAATGGTCAGCTTTACGGTCATCGACATGAATGTAAATGGGACTCCGAATACGTGTTTATTCATTGCGGCAGGAGAAATTTAGACGAGTCTTTAGACTATTGGGGAGGCATCAGATTTGCTAACCCCGAATTCGAATATTCTCTTTATGAACATAGAATTCACGATCATCACACTCACGAAACCATGAGAAAAGTAGAGAGTGCTTTAGAACATGTTCATATAACCGGTGCAGGCGTTTTACACAATGAACGTTCGCCTGCGATTCAAAGTATTGTTAAAAACCCAAGAATAAGAAACGTAAATATAAGTCAATGTGCCTATCACGGTATAAACATTGTGTCTCCCACCGATTCTATCGACATGATGTTTAATTCCGTAAATGACGTATTAGGTGAAGGGCTCAGTGCAATCTCGCTGACTGGAGAAGGCAGAGAGTCTGAAGAATCTAGTTTCACACCATTGAAAGATCTGAATTTGCCGTATCACATGTTTTCTCTTGTGGATATCTGTGACAGTAGCAAAGTTATCACAGTTGAAGAGAGGGTCATAATTTATTACAAGTACGACAATAATCCTGTTAATTGTGTTAAAATATTTAAAAGCATGTACAGAGTAAAACCATTTGGATTCAGACTTCTGCAATTCAACTTGTTCAATCATACGATGAACTACGGAAAACGAGATTCTTTGACTCTATACGACGGTGATATTTACAATATAACAGCACCTCAAATAGGATATTTAGAAAATGGATCTCCAGATGAAAAGAAACTTTTTAAGACTGCCGGAGCCAGTTTGAGTGTTAAACTATTCGCTAATGGCGCATCGTCGGTTCATGGATTCATAGCCGAAATTGTCACTCTGCCTATATCATCTATTGGATTCAGTAAGTATTTGTAGTAAATACGTTTCCAGTGCATATTCAATTCTTCAGTATACAAGAAGAATATCTCATAAACATTGCATTTTTTCTTTCAGGCCGTGATGTGCATCATAATATATCTAGCAGTGTATTTACAAAGAACAGGGACGGCGCTATAAGTTATCTCTCCGTGGGTGAAGTAAATCCCCTAGTCGCTATCACCAGAAATGAACTTGTAGATAATTGTCTTAAACTATATGGCAACTTTACAACGTGCCAAGCCGCAGTGCGACTCGACGTTCAAAATACTCAAACCTTTGTATTCCGGGTAAGTGTTGACGCCTCTAACTAAACTACGATGTGTTTCTCTACAAGATTAATGTCAAGAGACCTAATAAAATCGTCATTTTTCTAGCACAACCTGGTACGCGGCAACGTTGGTGGCTTAGCTTTAAGAGCTGACTCGAGAAGCTCTGCAACTTCGTTACGGGGATGGATACACAATAATCTATTCTTCCTAAATCACGACTTACCAAGTCTTAAAGTAGAAGGTATTTAAATTATATTTTTTATGATTCTTTGAACTTCCATTAATTGCATGTTTTGACGATAATGTCATCTGTTTCAGGTCGCCAATCATCACCCTACCAAGAGGTCACTATATACAGAAATTATTTCACTCGCAATAATGTCCAGTTCAAGGATGTAATAGTACTGCGTCAAGTAGTTTCTAATTTCACCTATAATTACGTTCATGCAAACACAGGCCAGAGAATCCTAGAGGTGGCTGGTTTTGATAAAGTTAGGCTGCCCATTTACCAAACAACATCCCATAACGGATTTTACAAGTAAGTTACATACCTACCTCTTTTGACACATAAAAAGCATAAGAAAGGATTAGGATTAGGAAACTGTATTTTCTCTAATTGTACTGTACTGTACTGTATTTTTGTCTAATGCTAATGCTTGTTAATTGTTCGAGCCGATTCGTATTATGGTGAGTTTTCTATAATAAATATATCATCTTTTTTCTTAATAGAAACTAAAAGAATAAAACATTGTTAATGTATTTCAACAAAGTGGTCCTTCCGCAACCGAATTATAGCAAAGCATTAGCATCTGTATCGGTATACACCGGTATGATAAACAAAAGCATATTCAGCCCTTTAATTTTTTTAATGTCGAATTTCTTGTGTCGCATTTTCTTCGTAATATTGGATTAATTTTTGAAATAAGAACGATGTCGATGTTTTTAATATTTTACACTTATTTTTAGGAATTACGCATTAGATCGCGAAGGGCGAGCAACGGTGGTTGCCGGTACCGCAGGGCAACATTACGTGGACAACATTTTCTTCAACCCGGACAACGATTATGAAATGATCACGGTCAATAGATCTATGTAAGTATAAACCTAAAGTAAAGTCTAAAACATCTATTTTTGTGATAAAGTCAGTTGCAGAAATACAACGTAAATATATTATGTATTAAATAAAACTATACTACTATACCGTAATATACTACTGCAACGTAAAACTACCCGCATGTCATTATTTAAAAAAAAACAGAGTACCCCTATATTATAAAATTCTGATTTGCATGTTTCTGTTGCATGGCTGCGCCGGACCATAGCTTTGTTGACTATAATCCAAATGCCATAAGGTGAGTTTCGTTAAAATATGAAATATATCATCAATTACCACGTTTTTCATCATCTAGCACCACCTGCATTATTAAATTTCTTATAAATAAACGAAGTTTAGTCGATAAAATAAATATTTAGATCCATGTAGGTTTTATCGATAGGTATATTTTTAATAATCCCATCACTCTTTTTCCCGATACGCCAGTTCTCATTAACCCAGCTTTCATTAAACGAATGCCATGTAACTACTAACAGTGCTACGTAACTATCATACATTTCCTGCCATTTGGTCCTTCTAACCGGATCTCATTTAACGTTATGCAATAACCGGCTGGTTAAGGCTTATATTCTTTAGTACCTAAGTGGTTATGAGTACACATTGTAAGTATATATTTTTCACGACACCTCATGCAAATAACACCTTTGCTACCTCGTATAATAAATACCTATCTATAATTTTTATTACTCATCTTTCAGCGCTTTGGAGCTCTGGCGGACTCGTATTGACGCGAAACATAACTACTGGAGCTATAACGAGACATTAGCCGTCGCCGGCCGAATAAGAGACCAGTCCGATAACCCGCTTTTTTTAGAAGTGGACTACAGGCCGTATTATATGAACAATTTGACAGTGCTTGGAGGAGGCAAGTGCCCTCCCGGCTGGGATGCTGTCGCGGGAACTTGCTTCATGTATATTGGCGCACCTATGACGTTTGAAGACGCTAACAAGTTTTGTTTGGTGAGTCAATAATTTTAATTAAACCCGCGTGGTGTACACTCGTCGTAGTAACAAACTTATACAATTTGTTGTCAAGCGCTGTAGCCGCCTCGATTCGAAAGTTCTATTAATTATTTTTCTAGAAAACTTACTAACTGATATTAATAATCTCTCATTTCAGTCTGACAACGCGTCTCTTCCATACATGACTAGCAACTACGAAGCACTGTACAGGTTCATCCAGGCTCAGAATCAGTGGTTCCAATACGGCGATCGCGTTTGGGTGAAACACATTGACTATCTCACGCAATGCACTTCGTTCGCTTTCTCCAGTGTCGAAGTTACTGATTGCAACCAGAAACATGCATTCATTTGTGAGATTGGTAAGTACTTTCTTTTGCCAAAAATAAAAAAAAAATTGTGGTTTTTCGGCGCTGGTTATTATTTTTCTTTTGTTTTACAGATCCGAAGATATCGATAGACCCCTTGGCCTGGAAAGGAGATATGTTGGCGGTGGCTTTTATTGGTATTTTGGCATTAGTTGTGGTTTTGGTTGGAGCAGCCTTGGTCTGCTGGTATTCAAAATCGAAACACAGGTAAGAACGTCACTTAAGTAATTAGTCAAATTTTGTGCATGTTTTTTTCAGTGTGGTCACGCCTTAAATTGTTTTTTTTTTCAGACATATCCAACGTCTAGAGCGACGCAATTCAATTAGACAGTCACTCCATTCCGTCAGGTCCATCGGTAGCATCAACGGAGGTTTTCCAGACAACAGTTATAGGAGAAAAATAACTCAAATGGTATGTATTAATGTGTAATCAAATGGTGTGAATTATATGAGAAAATATCTAAACTTAAGACTGCACTGGCGAGCACTGAAAGTGAACTTGAAAACAAAATTATAGAAAACAATGAGCTTCAAAGAAAAATTGACAAATTAGTAATTGAAACAAAAGTGCTGCAAACGTTATGCTCTTCATCCCCGGCAGATAATAAAATAGGAAGACAATCACACAGGCAATCCATATTAAATAGCAACTCATCGACACCTTTTTCACGAACTAATGCATTTAAAGCTCAAAAAAACTTGGAGTGCAATAATCATTTATCAGAGCTACAAATAAAAATAAGTGAAATGGAAAGGTTGCTGCGCAGTGTGGAAAACGAAGTTATAGGTATCTCAAATCAAGTTCAAAGCTTGGCTGAAAGACTTCGTCACTCTACAAATGTTGACAACTTTAATTTCAACAATTCTACACAAGAAGATGAACAAGAGCTTGCCACTCAAGGAAAACTAACACCTTCAATAAAAAAAGCAAAATTCTGTGTGATTAGCAACTATTCTAATCATTTGGTAGAGCGGATAAAGCGCACATTTTCCAGTGAAAATTTGTGCGTCTACCTAACACACTCAGAAAAAACTATTGCGAAAATCACAAAAAAACGTTGCTAAATAGGAGCCGACAGAGTCAAATTGCGGGTGAAACAATGTTAATTTTGCGAAAAAATGTTGCGTAATTAACAAAGTGGAAGCGTCAACTTTGTGAATAAGCACATAGCGAATTTCACAAAGTCAAGTTTTTCACAATTTTACTCTGTCGGCTCCTATTTCGCAACTTTAGCTTTGTGAAATAATCGAATAGCGAATTTCACAAAGTCAAGTTTTTCACAATTTTACTCTGTCGGCTCCTATTTCGCAATTTCAGCGTTGTGAAATAACCATATAGATAATTTCACAAAGTCAGACTTTGTGGATATTTAACAACGTTCACATCTTGAAATAACATTGACAATAAGACAAGGTGTGCATATTGCTAATTTAACAAATCGGTAATATTGCGGGGGCAGCAACGTTATCGTTGCTAGCTCCGCAGTGTAATATTGCGGGGGTAGCAATGTTGACGTTGCTAGCTCCGCATTGTAATATTGCGGGGTTAGCAATGTTGAAGTTGCTAGCTCCACACTGTAATATTGCGGGGGTAGCAATGTTGACGTTGCTAGCTCCGCAGTGTAATATTGCGGGGGTAGCAATGTTGACGTTGCTAGCTCCGCAGTGTAATATTGCGGGGGTAGCAATGTTGACGTTGTTAGCTCCACAGTGTAATATTGCGGGAGTAGCAACGTTCACGTTGCTAGCTCCGCAGTGTAATATTGCGGGGGTAGCAACGTTCACGTTGCTAGCTCCGCAGTGTAATATTGCGGGGGTAGCAATGTTGAAGTTGCTAGCTCCGCAGTGTAATATTGCGGGGGTAGCAACGTTCACGTTGCTAGCTCCGCAGTGTAATATTGCGGGGGTAGCAATGTTGACGTTGTTAGCTCCACAGTGTAATATTGCGGGGGTAGCAACGTTCACGTTGCTAGCTCCGCAGTGTAATATTGCGGGGGTAGCAATGTTGAAGTTGCTAGCTCCGCAGTGTAATATTGCGGGGGTAGCAACGTTCACGTTGCTAGCTCCGCAGTGTAATATTGCGGGGGTAGCAATGTTGACGTTGTTAGCTCCACAGTGTAATATTGCGGGGGTAACAACGTTCACGTTGCTAGCTCCACAGTGTAATATTGCGGGGGTAGCAATGTTGACGTTGTTAGCTCCACAGTGTAATATTGCGGGAGTAGCAACGTTCACGTTGCTAGCTCCGCAGTGTAATATTGCGGGGGTAGCAACGTTCACGTTGCTAGCTCCACAGTGTAATATTGCGGGGGTAGCAATGTTGACGTTGCTAGCTCCGCAGTGTAATATTGCGGGGATAGCAATATTGACGTTGTTAGCTCCACAGTGTAATATTGCGGGAGTACCAATGTTGACGTTGCTAGCCCCGCAGTGTAATATTGCGGGGGTAGCAACGTTGACGTTGCTAGCCCCGCAGTGTAATATTGCGGGGGTAGCAACGTTGACGTTTCTAGGTTTTATCTCTGAAAAAAATACAACAATATTTATAAAACCAACTTTTATTAAACAAAAACATTTACATATTCATAGGAATACAAAAAAATCTAGCCTACTGAAATACAAATTATGTTCATAACAGTAAGAAACTATTATTATCAGAGTTTCCAATTAAAAATCAACTACTAACAGAACTAATACACAAATATAATCGAACACTTATTATAGCCCGTTAGAAAATAAAAATAATGTAATTAAACATGATGGTTTTTTATTGGTAGTTTTCGGTGAATATTATGAAGTAGTAGGAAGAAATATCATAAAAGAACTGGACAACCAAGGTGAACAAATATCTCAAAGAATATCGATACAATTTTTATTTTAGTTAGAGACTAACAGATATATTGAACAAAATCAAAGAAAAAGGAATATATACAGTAACTACCAACTTACCTACCTACCTAAAATAGGCCTCAAGGCATTGTATCAAGGATGTTGGCGGCATTACCTCTTTGTATAGATTGCTATACAAAGAGGTAATGCCACCAATTCCGCGTAATGATACGATAGAATTAGCATAATATATTTCAAATATATTCAGGATGAAACCTTAGTCGTGAACACTTGAACAGCAACTAGTAATTGAATGCTCGGGGTGAGACCCGATTAAAACGTTACAAAAATTATACACTTTCTACCAGGCTATCAATTTTTACTTAAATCGTAGACCTGACAAATTTACAAACTTTAAGAATTGCTCATCAATTGTGGACAACATCATTTGTTCAAGAGTGCGTGTGACTGCGGAGTATTGGTGGTAAATTGGTTTCTTTACATTACCTTACCTCCCAAATTAACTGCTGAATTAGTCGAAATTATTTTACCGCGACAGCGGATGTACACATTACAAAAGTACACATTACAAAACTTAAACTAATTATAAGGTGTTTTTTTTAGTTATATTACCTACATATAGTAATCGTTATTTAAACTAATAATAACTTAATAGTACTTATTCGCAGCTCCGTTATTAAGGTTATTCTCACTAGTGCCACCAAACTGTTACTTACAACTGAGGAGTATCTTTTCAACAGGGCTTATTTCTTCACGGTTACCATAGCGAAATGAGACTGTCAAATATGTGACACACAGTCTAAATTCGCTATGATAACCGCGGAGAAATAAACCCTTTTGAAAAGACACTCCTCAACTAATAAAAGGTAGGTAGGATTTTTTATTTTCCCGAGGACGCCACCAAAATGATGTCAAGTTCAATAGAAAACTGTTCGGTTTTGGTGCTTACTACTGGTAACAACTAGAGGGAATAACTCTAATTGGGTTACTTAAATAGGTTTACTGAGTACGATATGATACTCTGGAATGTTAATGTCGTGGCCAATGACTACACAGTTGCATACAAACGGATACTGCATTGTCTCTTGATCAATGTATATGGGGGATGATTGTAATGAGTCCAATACATTATAAGCATGGTAATGATTATCAAAACCAATGGTTTGTAAAGACTTAGCCTTTAAAATAATCTTAGACACTCCATCAACATATATGTCAACAACTTTAGAAAAACAAATGTTATCTTCTTTAATAGCAGTAACTATCACAACGTTTACTTGGTAGCGCTCGGAACACTTTGCAGCCCAACTCGTTTTATATAATTTTGTAATATCTGTCCATTGCATTCGATCTAAAATCTGATTACATTCATTAATTGGTACTTCTGCTTGGCTCCCAAACGAAAGAGGCGAACGAACAGTTTTTTTCAAGAATATGTCATTTAACATCAGCTGATGCTTTCGGGCTACTGTCAGTGTCATATTAATTCGGTTATTTGTCGATTTTGCAGCTAATTTGTTGAACCGATGCTTAGCTTCGTAGCGCATTGAAGACAGATACCTCAGGGGACCAAAACGTAACATTGCCGACGGATAATGCAGTAAATTGTGAAATTTGGGCTTAAGACTTTGGTTAAATAGTGTGATGTACATTTCGCAAAACTCAGCTATCATACACTTAAAATAATCGATTTGCTCAGGTACAAAACGGGGTGACATGATAAAATCTAGAACAGTCATTAATTGGATATACAGTTGCCAATATTTATTATGTCTTGGAATTAAATCGCCGAACATCACACCAAAATATTTGCAAAGTGTGTTCATTTCGGCAGCGTTTAAACGTATATTGCCTTTTCGTAAATTGGACATGGTCAGCGTGACGGGCTTATCTTTTTTGTCGGGGCCGTAATGAAATGAGGAAATTTTGTTATTAACTATATCAATTGTAAGATATTTCATTTTGTCTACAAAAACCACAAGTAAAGAGGACATGACGTATTTGGCACAGCCTTCGTGTATGTCGTGCATTACATCAAAACCCATTTGCGAAAATAAAATAAAATTATCTACGTCGAGCCATATACATTTTTCTTTGACGCCTGTCAGAGACGAATCATTAGTTTTCAAATCGTTCTGGTAATTTGACTCACTCCTTAAGAGAGCCTTATCTTCATAAACCTGATTTGCCATGACTTTTTTCTCTACTTTACATGTTCTACAAGGAAAATGGCCTGAAAAACTTTCAACAAATCCTAAAACACTATGTAAGCCTAAATTATCTCCTAAAATTAATGCTAGCTCAAAGTGAATAGTGCCCTTGAAATCTGGCAAATCAAAAACTATCCCATGCTTAAATAAATCATTAAACTGGTCAATCAGGGGCTGAAATATTATACGATTCCCAAATTCCACTCTGTCAGTGGAATGATAGAGCAAGACTAAAAATATGTTACCTAACAGAGAGGCACAATAGTACGGTAGGCAGGGAAGAGAAATGTATGCGGCTCCTAATTTGTGTACACCACTATGGCTACCCAAAGGGTTCAAAGTCTCGAAATCATCAATTTGTAAAAATATGGGGATGACTGTCTTATCACCATGATTTTTTTGTCTCCAAAATGAACCATGCATATAATGCTCTATACTGTTTGACGTGTCATGAGCCATCAGTTTTTTCATAGCATCAATGGTTTCATTAAGTATGTTTGGTAACGAAAAAAACCTGTGCAACACATCTCTAATAGGTATTTTATGGGCTATGCAATCTACAGCTTGGTAATAAATTTTACCTTTCTTTTTTACGTAATCAAATCGTCGCCCTACAGTATAGGGCTCAGGATTAATTAAAGTGCCCTTTCCTTCAAAGAACTGATGTCGTTTGTAAGTAGAACTAAACATCTCAATATCAGTTGTCAGTTTTGCTACGTCAGAGCTAGATGTCAGTGGAAACAGAGGTCTGATTGATAAATAGAAGATGTTCTGAATACCGCTATAAACTGTATCTAATACATTATTCGGCAAATGGGGATTACTATACAGGGATGAGAAAAGCTGACCTAAAGTATCACTTGCTGGGAGTGTGTTTTGTTTGCTATTAGTCTGAATAATACTATTTCTTTCCTGAATTTGCAACTCGGGTGCGCTACATGCATTATCAAACAAATCATTTATCACGAGAGAGGCCTCTTGTTCAGTTGCAAAACCCTGTACACTTGAAACCTTTTGTAACACAGGAGAATCTGAATGTTGTCTCAAATAATGACGCCTAAATGAATTGTAGAGTTGATAGGATCTCCCACAATCCATGTATGGACAAATATAACTTTTACCGGGATGATAAAATGTAAAATGAGTTTGAAATTGCTTCATTTTATCAAAAGACCTCTTACAAATTGCACACAGCACCATCATGCCTGTTAGAAACAGACGCAAGCAAATCTAGCATAGGAGTGCCTTCTGTGTCAAACTTGCTCTTCATTACATAAATACTTCTTTGGATAAACATCCAGACTGGAGCGCAATCTTTTGAATATGGTAAGTCTAATGCCCATAGAATTTTAAAAGTATTTGAAACAGCTTTACAAATACTGGGAAATGTGTATCTGATGCCTTCAGAGATTATTAAATCATACTGCGTAACATCCTGCCAGCGAGCCCCAACAGCAACTAAATATGGAAGAACAGGCAGTTTTTTTTCTTGTAACAAGACCTTCCGTTTACAGAAGTGGCTTTCAAGGTCTGATGTAGATGGTACCAAGCTTAAAAACGCGTTGCTTACTTCCAATCTCGATGGATTCCAAGGTCTTCTGACACCTTTTACGGGAACAGTGTGCATCTGTTTCAGCAACAGGGGAACTGCTAGAAACGCTGCAACGTTAGCTTCTTCCTCTCCCGCTAGAAAAATAAATAATAGTTCAATATACATGATTTTACGAAATTTGCTTGCCTCGCCCAGTAATAAACCAACCAAAAATAAGCAAAAAAAAGCCTGTATAAAGACTTGGCCGAATGTCTAGTCGACATCCCCGGGGATAAGAAGGCTGGTAGCTACTGCGCTCAACACACAAGTATTGCGATACAGCGAGGAAATGCTGCCAGCATTCTTGGGGCCCCAGGGGCCGGGGCTATTACTTTATTAGTTTAATTTTAGTTTTGGTTATTTTATTTAGGTTATTTTAAATTTTATTGTTTAGTTAAAAAATCTAGCTATTTTATTACACTTTTCGATTCAATTTAAGTTAATGTTAAAATTTCTTCAAGAAACATTATTGTACTCGTCTGCCAGATAAAACATCCATAAAATCTAATATACCTAATAATTCAAAACCTGGCCTAAAACGTAAGCTAATAATATACAGGATGGAAAGATAAGTCAGGCCCTGGAGGTAAACTAATGCAATTTTGTTTCTTTTTAAAAATAAAGGAAATGTCTTCTTTAAATAACATGAGCCAGCTTAAAGATTTAAGGTAAGTAGTTTCCCTCCATCACCCGGCCCGACTTATATTTCCACACTGAATGTTAGTAATACAAAGTTTTATGGAATGGACACTCCATTGCTTACGAGTAACTTAAAAAAAATATTTAACTTACAAGTTGCAAGATCCAAAACACTTTGAATAGAAGCATCAGCTCGTGTTAGCTGTTGAGCCTTCTCGTCTAGTAATGATAGCAGCCGACCTTTCACTACTGGGAAATTTTCTTCAAACTTTCCTTCTATTTCTGGATATATTTGTTGAAAGTCACTAGCCAGCTGAAAATAAAAAAAAATGTAATATATTTTTTTTTTCAATTAATGCTTAAGTTCTTTTACAAAACCGGTTTAAAAAAAGAAGGCATAACTATGCCTATCAACTATCAACTGAACTAATAACAAAAAATGTATGCATATTCTCAACTTGCTTACCAATTCATAGCCCCAAGCACATTGCAGTGCTGGGAAGATGCTCAAATATGTAACATGGTCGCCATCTTGTAGTACATTCAAGCGACCGTGTAGACAACTGTTCCACTTGGTCTGTACCAAATCTTTTGGTGAAGAAGACTGCTTCAACCACTGCAGAGTATCTATTGCAGTTTCTTCATTGGTGGTTGTAGGTTGAAACGAGTCTGGAAAAGGCCGTACACGTGCAGGGGTTGTAGCGGAAGATTTTTTTCTTTTCCGTTTTTCTTCACTGCTGTCACTGCTTTTATCACTACTCCTACTCCTATTGCGACACCTAGTCTCCACGTTCAATTTTGTAAGTCATCAGAATCGATGTCCCATTCCTGAAAATTACAAAAGTACTGAGTTACAAAGCAATTAGAAATCAGTAGATGTGCTTGTTTAGGCACAATACAAGAAATATTCAGGGACAATCATGATCAAATCAACGTAGCACCAAACTAAACAAAGCTAGTAAAAGTAAAGTAAAGTAAAGTAAAGTAGTAGTAGTAGTAGTAAAGTAGTAGTAGTAGTGTGGTATAAATATTTATACCACATGACAATATGAATTCTTATAAATATATAGGGTAAATTGTCAGTAATTGGCCCCCTTTCAGTAACTGACCACCTTGTGCTAAAAATGAACTCTTATGTATACTGATAAACAGAAATCATTTTAGCAGTTACTAAGAGGTGACCAGTAATAAGCATACAAATAAATAATTAGTGTCACATAAAATAATTTATGAATTCAAACCGCCGCACTGTCACAACTGTCCTGTAATGGCGGCACAATGCGGCGGTGACGCCGGCAATATTTTTGCAAAGTACCTATTGGTTGTTATTTTATTTGTTGGAGCTTTAAAGGGTCCATGCTTTTTAATTTCAACATGTAGTTTCAACGATTGTAAGTAAATGGTCATAAAAACAATGCGTAAAATCTAGAATATTCAGAGTGCCTACCACGAACCGCGAACGAAAGTATACCTCCCTTTCGCACTTGTGATTTCTCACTCAAGTGCGACAGAGAGGTGAAACTTCGTTCGTGGTTCGTGGTAGGCCTTCAGCACTTCAATCCAAAATAACCTCAAAACTATTCGATAGACGATAAGTAAGTTTGTCGAAAAATATCACGAAGTTATTCACTGCATTTCTAGAAACTAGTTATTAGAAAATTAAATAAAAATCTCAATTATAAATTATAACTTACCATTTAGCGATCCATAAAGGTGTATCAAGTCACTGTTCAGCAGAAACACACTTAAGTCATCCATACTTCTGGCTTCTAACATATGTCGAGCAGTTTTTAATTTACTGAAATAATTACTAACAAATTCACTTTTTAATGCACAATGCCTCAAGGGCCTATTTTAGGTAGGTAGTTACGGTATATATTCCTTTTTAAAATAATTTACTTTCCTAACGAGACGCAGGACGCACTCCTGCGAATATTGCCAGCGAAATGAACGAACGCACTCAACGAACCTTTGTCCAATTTGCAAAGGACTAAGTCAACATCACTATTTTAACAAAGTTCACGTTGTGCTTCTAGCTATGCTGATAATTTTCTCGCAATGTAATAGTTGTGAAATTATCAAAGGGAGATTTTTATTCTTTGTGAATTCGGCAATTCTAACGTTGTTTAAGCAACCTAAATACCTTTTTTAGAATTCTGTTATTAGGGTAAATGCATTTTTGGTAATAATTATTGGAGGTCAACCAAATTTTGTCACTGATAAAACGCGCCCAAATCAAATTGTCTATGGACGATAAACCTTCGCCCCAACATTTTTTTAAGGCTGTCACTTTTTTTATATACCACGTCGGTAAACAGGTATACGGTCCGCCTGATGGAAAGCGGTCACCATAATCTATGGACACCTGCAACTCAAGGAGTGCCACATGCGAAACTTGTATAACTACTCTGCTATTATAACATTGTGTACCTACTCCTTTTTTGAAGAACCCCATACTGTAGTCACTAAAATGAGCAGCGCAAATGTTAAATGGACTTTGGAAAGGATCCTTTATCCATACTACTCGTATCTTGCAAGTGGGAACGAGAAAGCATAGCACAATCATATTATTATATTATGTAACAACTATTAAAAAATAACGTTAAGCTTTTCTCGGTTTAATATTATTAGTTATTGCTGCATCAACAATTGGGTAAAGGTAACCAATAAGTGGTTACCTAAAATAATAATTTTTTTTTGGCTTTATACTGTTATTTTATTATTATTGTAGCAAAATACCCACCTCAATAATAATTATCCTATTGAACTGAAAATGTACAAACTAAAAATGTTTTTGATTGGAAATCAGACGCGTTAGCACTCCCTAGTTGAGCAACGTTTAAATATTGGCGCAAATTTTAAATTTTCGCACTATTTTAGCATATTGAGTTGTACATTAAATTAACCTTACCGGATCCGGTAGCATGAAAATAGTACCGGACCAGATTGCAATGCCTATTGCAATGGCGGGTGGAGTTTGGGGGACCGGAATGGATTTTACCCAAAAAATCGCCTATACTGCATTATGGTACCAAATATCGGGCTTAAATCTATTCCAATCCCCCAGGTTCATCCGTCATTCTGACGCACACATTTAATCAACCAATAAAATCCCCAATTTTCTGGCGAATGTCACCAATTTTTTGGCGTGTACTCTATTTACACATTCTCGCCGAGATACAAAAAAACTGCAATCTCCCTGCAGTCTCCCTGTATTTCGATGAGTGTGAAGAGTGTGTATTTATTATGTAGGTAACCGTACATAGTTTTAAATAATATTTAAAACGAGTCACTCACGTAATTTAATCGATTAACGCTCGACATGTTTCGTTTTACACAGTTTTGTTTACGTACTTACATAGTTTTGTTTGTTACATAGTAATTGTGAGAATTTATTGGGAGGTAAATACTGGTTGATACTTATTTTAGATAGTATAGAGTACTTAGGAGATATAGTTAATACATTAACTTAACCTTTTAAGCATCCAGCAGGGAAGAAATTCAGCACGACTCAGACGCCCATAATGAAATATATGGTTTTTTTATAGCGGCAAATGACATCATGGTCGTGGCATTTAAATCGATTTTTGCTAACGTGATTTGCCGTTTTTGAAGGTAAAAAGGTTGAAACCAAAAAATCCTATCATTGGGATATTTACCCTGCTATACCTGCAAACATGTAAATAAAATTAAAATTTGTAGAATCCGCAAAGTTCTAGTTTTGTTATTTTGACAACACACGCTGTCTTTAAGTTGTTGACATTACTAGATTCACAAGGCATTAATACCTAAATGTAGTTGTGAGCACTGTCAACTCCCAAACTTTAGCCACGTGTATTCCGCAGAGTTATATGGTGTTCATTTGACAAAGGCTCTTGAAGTTGCTAACGCCATAAAGTAAAAAACAATGTTGCTGCGAACATTGCGGACCGCACAAACTTTAGCTGTGAAATTTTCGCAGAGATTTATGTTGTTATTTTGACAAAGGCTCCTAAAGTTGCTAACGTCACAAAGTAAAAAACAATGTAGCTGCGAACATTGCGAACCGTACAAACTTTAGCTGTGATGATTTCACAAAGTTGTATGTTTTTATTTTGACAAATGCTCTTGAAATTGCTAATGTCACAAACTAAAAAACGATGTAGCTGCAAACATTGCGGACCGCACATACTTTAGCTGTGAAGATTTCACAGAGTTTTATGTTGTTATTTTGACAAAGGCTCTTGAAGTTGCTAACGTCACAAACTAAAAAACAAAGTAGCTGCGAACATTGCGGACCGCACAAACTTTAGCTGTGATGATTTCCCAAAGTTGTATGTTTTTATTTTGACAAATGCTCTTGAAGTTGCTAATGTCACAAACTAAAAAACAATGTAGCTCTAAACATTGCGGACCGCACAAACTATAGCTGTGAAGATTTCACAGAGTTTTATGTTGTTATTTTGACAAAGGCTCTTTGAAGTTGCTAACGTCACAAAGTAAAAAACAATGTAGCTGCAAACATTGCGGACCGCACAAATTATGGCTGTGAAGATTTCACAGAGTTTTATGTTGTTATTTTGACAAAGGCTCTTGAAGTTGCTAACGTCACAAAGTAATAAACAATGTAGCTGCAAACATTGCGGACCGCACAAACTTTAGCTGTGAAGATTTCACAGAGTTTTATGTTGTTATTTTGACAAAGGCTCTTGAAGTTGCTAATGTCACAAAGTAAAAAACAATGTAGCTGCAAACATTGCGGACCGCACAAACTTTAGCTGTGAAGATTTCACAGAGTTTTATCTTGTAATTTTGACAAAGGCCCTTGAAGTTGCTAACGTCACAAAGTTAAAAACAATGTAGTTGCAAACATTGCGGACCGCACAAACTTTAGCTGTGAAGATTTCACAGAGTTTTATGTTGTTATTTTGACAAAGGCTCTTGAAGTTGCTAACGTCACAAAGTTAAAAACAATGTAGCTGCAAACATTGCGGACCGCACATACTTTAGCTGTGAAGATTTCACAGAGTTTTATGTTGTTATTTTGACAAAGGCTCTTGAAGTTGCTAACGTCACAAAGTAAAAAACAATGTAGCTGCAAACATTGCGGACCGCACATACTTTAGCTGTGAAGATTTCTAAGAGTTTTATGTTGTTATTTTGACAAAGGCTCTTGAAGTTGCTAACGTCACAAAGTTAAAAACAATGTAGCTGCAAACATTGCGGACCGCACAAACTTAAGCTGTAAAGATTTCACAGAGTTTTATGTTGTTATTTTGACAAAGGCTCTTGAAGTTGCTAACGTCACAAAGTAAAAAACAATGTAGCTGCAAACATTGCGGACCGCACAAACTTTAGCTGAGAAGATTTCACAGAGGTATATGTTGTTATTTTGACAAAGGCTCTTGAAATTGCTAACGTCACAAAGTAAAAACAGTGTAGCGGCAAACATTGCGACCGTACAAACTTTAGCTGTGAAGATTTAACAGAGTTATATGTTGTTATTTTGACAAAGGCTCTTGAAGTTGCTAACGTCACAAAGTAAAAAACAATGTAGCGGCGAACATTGCGAGCCGTACAAACTTTAGCTGTGAAGATTTCACAGAGTTGTATGTTGTTATTTTGACAAAGGTCCTTAAAGTTGCACAAACAACAACTTACAAATTAACCGTTGTACAATGAGCAAAGCTAAACTATGGTAATTTCACAATTTTTACTTGGTTAATATGACAAGGCATTGAAAAATTGATAGTTTAACAATATTTTTTTTGTTAGTCTCGCAAAATTCGCGTTTCGCAAAAAAAAAATTGCTGCGCTAGCAAAGGCTTGGTTGTCAATATCTCAAAGTAGTTTTGTTATTTTATCAATAATTCGTTAGCAACGTAAAACTGCAGCCTTGTCTCCGGATTTTTCTCTGAGTGCACCTGGAGCGGGAACGCGTGAAATTTTTCGTGACCTAAGAAGTAAACTTCAAGATTTTACACTATCTGACTTTTGTATTTTTTACATAGGAGACAAAGACTTTAAAAGTAACGTAAATTATCATAGTTTAGTTAATTTTATACGAGAGCAGTTAAGCCTTGTCCAACATACCAATATTATTTTATGTTTGCCTACATACAAGCTCGACAATTCTTTAACTTTGTTTACTAATCGTGTAGAAATGTTTAATAACATACTATACATGGATAATTTAACACATAACTATTGTTACATCCTGGACTCAAATTTAAATCTGACATATGATAGTTCTATGTTTTCCCATCTCGGGAACCTAAACAGACGGGGTTTCGCTACGGTATTTTATGATTTGATTGACCTTCTAAATTCGTTTGATATACAGTATAACGTCAACATACGGCCCGAACAAACCTGTTCAAAGGACACTAAAGCTGGTAACTTTACTGACCCTCTAGAGTCTACGCAGCAAAATACGTTTTTTCGTGAATAATTCTACTTCTACCACCTTGTCCAATGCCCGCATTTCCAATTCCAATGAAAGGAAGTTATCAATCTTTAATCAGAATATAACGGGTGTGCTGAATAAGCAAGATGAGTTGTATTGTGTATTGAACGATTTTAGTATAAGGGGATCAATTTTAGATGTATTATGTCTCAGCGAGACATTTATGTCACAGGGATCGGAACATAACTTGAAATTAAAAAAATACAATTTAGCCGCAACATTTTCACGGGTAGGGAAAAAGCGAGGTGGAGTCGCTATTCTCACGAGGGAAAATATTGAATATAAACCTATCTTAGAATTACATAAACATGCCACTGAAGAAGTTTTTGAATGCTGCGGGATAGATTCGCCATCGTGTAGGATTTGTGTTTTGTGCATATACAGAACTCCAGCGTCAAACCTATATATATTCCTGTTAAAATTAGACCAGATGCTCGCTGAATTAACACAAAATCACAAAAAAAAGTTATTCTATGTGGTGACTTTAATATAGATTTCATGAAAGAATCGAGAAACACGAGAAAATTTATAGATACGTTAGAAAACTATAACCTTAAAGCTAAAATAACAGATCCTACCCGTATTACTCTGAAATCACAAACTTGTATTGATCAAATTATAAGTAATATACCCAACGGCAAGGCTGTTATTCATGACTTAGGCCTTTCTGATCATACTGCACAGACTTACCAAGTACTACTAACTAAACCGAAACCACAACCTCTAACATGTGGTATCAACATAAAAGAGATTTTTCGAAAGAAAACTGCCAGAAATTTCTTAATCATCTGTCTTCTCTCTCATTCATAGAAGTTTATGAACAATATGACCCTGACTTTGCCTTCAACAAATTTCATGAACTATACTGCTTGCTTTACGAATTATGTTTTCCTATTATTAAAGTAAGAGTTAGTAATGTAAATCAGAAATGTTCGTGGTTAACAAAAGGACTACGTAAATGCTGTCGGAAGCAGGGACCGGAACCGGTTACCATAACCCGGGTTTTTCATAAGGTTATTTTAAAGGTTGTTTTCAAAACACCTCTAATTTGGTTAACTCATGATACGGAAACCTTAATCATTCGGAAACCTTATCGGTCCAGTTAACCCCAATTAACCGCTAACCGGCAACTAACCGCAATGAATTCTGTTAGTGTTTTCTTTCTGTTTTGAACAGTTCAAACGAAAGTAATCTTTATGCGCCCTGGAATTAGACTTAATATTGAATGACCATGGCTAGGAGTTAGGACGTTGTCGCTCGCTGTGGAACCAGGTTTGTTTTGCTCTTAGTGTGGCATGGCTTCTTTATTTCCTTACTATATTTAGGCTAGCCTAACATTTTTATTATCATACATAGAAATAAAAGCGGAGTGAGCGTTTGTGTCTACTATGCTCAAGTTTATTTATTTTTCTTGTAGTTAATCAGTCAAATATAAGTAGAGTCGTAAATAATCATACATGGGTAACTTAAAACAAAACATAACTATTAGTCTCTCAGATTACGAAGCGATAAACTTCAGCAAATAGTGCTATTTTGTGAGTACATCTTGTGACGACTGTCGGTAAATTTAAAACTTTTTAAAATCTCGACATTGTTATCCTTTGTAAAACCAACAGCTAATTACCTGCACGAAATAAGTACCATAAAGAACAAGAGATATTTTATTAATAACAACAGTATTCCTTTGGCAATAAAGTTCAAATTGTCATAGCATGCACTCAACGTATAACCTTTTGAAATTAAGAACCGAGGCGTGGTCAACCAGATGTCGGTTTATTTTACATAATTAAAAGTTGATTTGATTATTGTAGCTTGTGTTAAATTTTGCAATTTACGTAGGTAGATATTAAAAGTGGGGACAGATTTCTTATCGATTTGAGGATATTGTGCAAGCTTTAGTCGCTACCAAGTACCGGAAACGTTAGCTACACTGTATTCTATTCCCGATATTTCTTACAATCGACAACTGGCCTATTTTTTAGATTTTTAATGCATTTGGATTCTTGAATTTTTAATCCATGCTTAGTTCATACACCACTCAACTAGAGCAAACATAATATAATAAATACCACCCTCTAACTAACACTTGCAAAACGCTAGAGGCCTATTGCATAATCAGTTGTAGCTTGTAATATTAGCGGAAGTCTCTTTTCAATCCCTTTTATTAGAAAGAGAGTTCCGCTAATATTATTATAATTTACAAAATAAATTATACAATTGACCCCAGGTGGTCAGATCATAATATTTCATTTCTAAAAGGTTTTATGTGAAATGCGTCCTATTCCAATTTGACCCTTATTCTTAAGACAATAAATTTGTAATTTATATTACAGGTATTTGTATTACTGCATTTCATTTTCTGCAGGTAATTAGCGGTTGGGTTTAACAAAAGACACAACAATGCTATTCATAGCAGATAAGTTTTCAAGTGGAAATCGTGATTTTAAAAAGTTTACACTATAAAACGGTGAATAGTTTTTATCTTTCCTTAATTTCTCACATATGCGTCAACAGTGATAATGCGACAATAAAAGTCTTGTTTATTACCAATCTTAATACGATTTTGCCGGCAATTACTTTCTTTTCTTACCTGGGTGCGTAGCCAAGATGCCAACCGCTCACGCTCACTCGCTAACGAAATGCAACTGTCATTGTCACGCTAATAAGAAAGAGTGATAGAGAGAGGTAGCTACGATACATTATTAAGCGTGAGCGATTGGCATCTTGGCTACGCACGCTGACGTCTGACGTGTTTTCACTTGAGACCGCTATTTGCTACCATTGGCAAAACAAAAGTATGTATTTGAGTTAATTGTAAGCAAGTGCAGCAAGCGGTGCTCCAAATGATTATGACATACTTTGATATTGGACACTTATTATTATATTATTTTTTCGTATCTCGTATTATCGTAGTAATGAGCAAAATTTGTATAATCTTACGAGTTTGAAATTAGGGTTCCCGATTACAAGAGTACACGCTGACACGTGGCTCCGTGTACACGAGTCGTGTCTTAATTAAACGTGGCCTAATGGCATGTTCCAAACAGAGCAGAAAACCGGTATCGTGTGTGACAACGACATTTACAAGACGCTTCTGTAATGTGTTTCAATTAATTTGAAAATGTACCGACAATAAATGAGTAATTAAACATCTATAATTTATTTTATTACATTACAAAATCGCATCTCGAGATACTCTGGGTATAACTTTTTTAAGTAGGTATATATTCACGGAAATACTACTAACATTACAGTCTTTCTCCGGGACCACGGGGGCAATGTCACCCTTGAAACGTCGGAGGTTTGTTTTCAAAGTTTATACACGATTAAGCCCCGTTTTAGTAAATTTATAATACTAAAATTATAATAACAATATCTAATTATATACAAAATCTAACAATGAACAAGAGTTCTCTACTGTTTTTTTTTCCTTTAAGAACTCTTATAATAATATGTACAGGAAGAATAATTATAATATAATTTGATGGCCATAGAGTTACAATTTTTTTGAAATAGTTTTAATCTCTGATGTGTCGGTATTTAGATCGTATTTATATCGTTTTTCCCTTCCTTTCATTTTAAACAATTCTATATAATGTTTTACGAATATACACATAACTAATACATATAAGGATGGCAAGGGTAGTATACTTTTTTTAAATAATTGCTTGCAACTATCTGGGTAATATGCTCCACACAAAGCTCTTAAACACTTTCTTTGGGCTAAGAAAACCTTATCAGCATCTGATGAGTTTCCCCATATTATTATTCCGTAACAGATATGCGACGATACATAACCGTTATAGGCTGCCGTTACTGCCACCTCAGAGACGGTTGCTCGCAGACGATACAAAATATCGATATAAAATATAGGTATTAATATGAGCTTTCCAATTACAAAACTTATCAATCTTAATTCCTAGAAAAACTGCACTTTCCGTTTCATTAAGTTGTACTTACGCCATTAAAATCGGCAGATAATCTAATTGATTTGCTATTATAAGTTTGAAATTAAACCAGTTGTGTTTCGGTTAAGTTAACTTTGAGATTATTATTTTCTAACCAATTTGTTACATTTGTTAATGTACAGTCAGCATCATAATTAAGTAACCCCCCAGTAATACTGCTTGGTTTCACACCAAACAGTACGATAATTTGAGTTGATGACGTCATTAGCATCTTGGCCGAGTGGTTAGTTGCTAAGGTAAACTGCTGTATAAACCATTTACGTTCCGAGTTCGAATCCTCCATATAACAAAAATCTTTTTGTATTTTTTTATGTCACAAGTTGTAATCCCCGTAGAGAAAAACTGTTTTTTGTGTTACGTTGTTTATTAAAAATATGTATTTATTTAAAAATAAAACACGTTTTTGGTCTATAAATAAGTTTATTTAAACTAATAAAGTAAATCGCTACGTGAGCATATTTTTTTGGTATTTTACACAGTATATTTACTATTTAAAACGAGATATTTACACAGTGGTGTTTTGAATGTAAAAGCCTCAATTGAAAAACAAAAACATGAATATCATAGAATGAGGTATTTATAAAAAATGTAATGAATGGTAAAACTTGTCATACGACAACTAAGATAAAGCGCTAGTAACTGACCTACCTTCATTAGGTAACTGGCCACCTTCTACTGAAAATCAATTCTGTTTACATCTACGTAATAGAACTATAATATTTTAGTATTAGGCCAGTTATTAAATGTTGGTAAGGTATTGGCTATTTACCCTAATGCTATTGCATGTTAGAAGAGTAGATATTTCCATTCTAGGTAATATCACTCATAAGCTGCCCTATTTACTATTATTAACTAACTATATTAACTAAATATGACACCATTTCCAAAAGTTTTTGGATGTTATATTCCTAGAAATACTACTCATTTACTTACCTACTTTTACAAAATTATATGAACTTTTTTTATGCGTGAAAGAGAACCAACATGTTAAAACTCCGAAGCAGTCTTAACAATTTACATCTCTCTTAAACACGTATCATAATTTTTTGCAACAGCTATATAGTAGTAGGCAGCTAGTGTGTGACATGTGTCAGGATTTACTTTATAGCCGCCGATTACTTGGGAGTTAATAAAAATAAACCGCCTTGGGTGGCGGGCGCGTGCAGTCGGTCTGACTAGAAAGATCGCGTTTTGACCTTTTGGGTACGGAACCCTAGAAACTAAGAAGTAAGTAACTATGTGGATCAAAAATATCAATATCGAAGAGGGTGACCGTCATTGTCTCTGATCTCTTGGAGCCGGATTTTCATGTTTTTAACCATGTTCCAACATGCAGAGCTGTTTCGCATCAATTCCCATGTCCTGTTGACCTCTTGGTCAAGCTGTTTCTTTGACTTGACTTCACTAGGGTCCCAATTTAACACCATTTGACCCCACAAGTTTTCGATTGGGTTCAGGTCTGGACTTTTGGAGGGCCAAGTAAAAACAGTGATATCGTCCTGTGATTTCAGCCAGTCCCCGACGAGTCGTGAACGGTGCACCGCACTGTTGTCTTGGACGAGGTAAATTCTGCCTTCAGGGTATGCAACTCGCACCGAAGGCAACATGACGTCCCTTAACACCTCCAAGTAACGCTGGCTATTCATGCGGCCACCGACTTCCACGAGTTCTCCTGGGCCCATGGATGACATCCAGCCCCAATACGCTGTAAATTACAGAAAATATTATACATACAATTCCGGACGTATAAAAAAGAAACTTTTTTATAAATACCTACATGAGGAAATTGTGTGACACAGTATTGAATTCTGAATATATAATGTAAAAAATACTAATACTTCGTAATAATCGTATATAGTTATTATTAAAATGTGGAAACAAAATGAAACTAACTCAAACTAGATGTCTATGATGTCGTCAATTTTATAGGTATTGACCTAATATTTATTTACAACCAATAAAAGCCATTTATTTGTGCAACAAGAGGGAGTTCGTTTTTTTCTTCGAGTGATCATTTTAAGTCCCGAGCAAGCAAAATATTCAATAATTGAATCACGAGTGTAGCAGGTGATTCTAATTTAGAATCTTGAGCGTGGCGAGGGACACAAAAGCACGAGGTGCAAAAAGTTTGATCTTGTGTTGCACATACAACTTTTCACCACTGCACCGAGAACATAGTATAAAATTCCAACTTCGGTTTAGTTGCTCCTAGATGACGAATATAATAATTTGTAAAAATTAGTGTCTGCGCCAAACTTCATTGTGATTAGGTTCACAAACTGACCTCAGGTCGTTTCAGCCTCAGCACAATGCTATAAGGATGATTAATGTTACAATAAATCATCTTAGCGTTGTGTCAGTGTTAGTATGAAACAGTGAGTATAAACGTGTTTTACTCACTCCCGCCCGAGTAATGAGCAAAATTAAACTTTGCTCACTGAAATTGAGTATAAAAGTAGGCACTTTCGCGCTGTTGAGGTGAAAAATCATATAACTAGGTATATTTACACAGCTTAATATGAATAAGTCACTGTAGCAAAATTTGCTTACCCAATGTTATTCTTCCACTTGTTCTCAAATCCAAGATATTTTTAGGACTGTAGCGATCTCCACTTCTTCTCCATAGTATTTTTCTGCCGTCTTTATCAGATTTAAAACATTTCTCATCAGTAAAAATCACTATCTCGTTTTCCCAATCAAAATTAAGATAACGATTAGCGAAGTTTACTCGTGCAGTTCGATGATCATCAGAAAGAGGTATTTTTCTTGCAGGTTTGTAATTGTGGATATTCGCTGCATGCAAATGTCGCCGAACCGTACTGAGCGAAATCCCAAATGTTTGAGCACTTGAACGAGTTGTAGTAAATGGAGCCTCCGTGTGAATATTCACAATATTACGGTGCCTTTCAAACTCATCGGTATATACTTGAGGACGAGGCCCGGGCTTATGACATTGCACATCACCCGACTCCTGATACCTTCTTATCCACTTCCGAACGGTTTTTTTCTAAAAATAACATCAAGGATTTTTTACACAAGTAAACATCAAAAAGATTAATATTCTAAACAAAAAACATGAAACCAAAATTACTCGTTGAGTTCACAATTTCACTTACCGTTATATTCATGTCACGGGCTATTTTCTTAATACTCTGGTTTTGTTCCCAGAGAACAATTATTTTGGCTTTTAAAAATTTCGTTAATCGAACCATTATAATAACGAAATCCCGAATAAAAAGTAACAAGCGTCACAGGTTACAGAGTATAACGGCACGTAAGTATAAAATTATTTCCAAATATAATTTAGTAAGTAATAACAACTTACCCTCAAACGCAGTTACTAAACCAGAATTATAAAGTATTCAAAATGATACCTTATTATGAAGAGAATTAAAGCGTTGTCCTTCAGTTTGTAAAACAAGTCAAGATAAAATGACCGTCTTTGCAATCAAATGCAACAATAAAATGAAAAACAAAGATAAGGCTATTTCAATATTCATGCTAGACAAGGATGCATAATCTAGTAAATGCAAATAAGCAATTCATAATTTTGCCAAGTCTACAAATGTTCGGATGGCCCAGTGGCGCACAGAGCAAATCAATTATTACCTTGAGCTTGACGTGCGTTCGAACCCCGACAAAGGTTCTGTCTTTTTGTATGTTTCTAAAACTTCCTCTACTGGTTAATATCCCTACTAACAATGAACTATGTATTCGAATTTGAAGAAATCGAGAAACATTGCTCAATGACTAAGCTACGTCAGAGTCACGTGATGCATCGTTGTTGTCACGTGTCTCAGTCAGTTTTACAAGCAGAGGGAGTATAAGAGTAATACTATTCAAAATTTCGCAGAGAACATCAACTACGCCGACAGCCTAGGGGTGCAAGGTGCGGTCGATTGTTCGGTAGGGGCTTGTGATCCGAGTTCGAATCCTAGCAACCGCACTAAAGTTGGCATCTTTTTGTGAGTTTTCCCTGGTTTACGGTTAAAACCAGAATCCGATTAAATAAAATTAACAATTTGCAAATCAGTATCTGAGCGAATGAATTCAGTGGATGGTATCCTCGGAAGGGGATGGGTGCGGGGCACGGGGAGAGAGGGAAGTTAACTACTAACTACTCGAGGCGAGCGCGTCATCATGTGACGCGCTCGCCGTCGAGCAATATTCTTGAGTCTTGGGGGGTTACTTATCTCTGCAGCCGACTGTACATGTAATAATATTTCTTAGAGAACCATCTGTATTTTCTTTAATTACTATGGTTGTGTCATCTGCAAATAGTATAGTGTCATTTTGTGTGGCGCCAGGTAAATCGGTGATGTAAAGTAAAAACAAATACGGCCCTAGTATACTATAGTATACCCGATGGCACGCCGCATGTGTTAATGATGAACGGCGAATTATACGTTTTGTTAAGGTTTTTAACTATTTTTGTAACTTCTACACATTGTCGCTGTCCATTGAGATAGCTTTCTAGCCAACAGTACGCTTGCCCTCTTATACCGTATTTGACTATTTATATTACTTTGATAGCAATGTTTCATGGCACCCTAGATCCATAAAACCATCCAGGATCTAGATTTCTGCTCATTCTATGCATTCGAGTACATACACACAGAAAACATAGAAAAGCGGAAGTGTTTACCGTGACACCATATAGTAGGTATAGGTATCGGGATACAAAATATCAACTCAAAATATGTGTTATAATATTTTGACTGGATTACGTAAATTGTAAGAATATTAATGTAAAATACCAGACCAAGATAATATAACGCATCGCGGCTTAGACATTGCCGAGATTCATTGTTTATGTGGAACCGATAAGGGCAATAAGCCTGCCCTCGGTTGGTATTCATCTTTGTGCACTTAAATGTCATTGTCTCATGAGATTCAAAACAATGCAAGTAAAGTTTTTGAAGCAGGAATTTCTAGAGCTGCTTTCAATATTATCATTTTAAATTGCCATAATTTTTGTAACGATACCCTTACCAACAACTAATACCTATCCGTGCAGACTGCACGTGCAAAGCCATTTTTTTGTTTTATAAACGAGCCTTTTTTACTATGAGCACGTCGGCTCCAAAAGCTAATCCTAATAATTACCTACCTACTAGATGTGGAAACCTAAGTGGCGAGTTGGCTATATGTTTAAAGTTTAGTGACACCTCTCTACCCCCAGCCCTCATACCGGTGTTGCTCTCGAGCTATCTTAGATGTCGCTTTTTGTGGGGGCCCATCTTATGTGGGCGAGTCACCGTTTGCCGTAAATTAAATTTATTACCATTTTGTTAGGCAGACGTCCGATTTTATTCTCTATAACACAGTATTTAGTCAACCACCTTCACCTAATAGTTCAGTATATTTTGGTTTCCATTAAATCTCAATAGTCTATACACCCTGGCGGTGCTGCCTCTGCGTGCATCCCATAACTCGGGCAGGTGCATCATTCGCTCGGTCTACCCCGTACATTTCATTAAATTGTCGAAAGGGTCTCAGCGTGTTGGCTTCGGCTCCGCGTACGCCTCCCAAAGGTCCGGAACACAATTGTTCCGTGATGGGAAGACCTACCTATTATGAAGATTTAAGACAAAAGTGTGATATTATTTTTTACTATCGTTGTAGAATTGTTTTTGCTGAATATTTTGTATTTTGATTGTTGTTCACATTGATCATAATATGTCTAATTTTTTGTTTGTATCCCTACTCTTTATTTTAATTATCATGCACTGTTACTTTACATGCCAAGGGGCCTTACCATGACGTCTTAACGTGATTCAGTTTAGGGCCTAAACTGAGTCGCTGCCATACAACTGAGCACAGGTCCCTTACCTGAACCTGAACCTTAACTGAATTGCGTTAAAGGGCATTTTCAGAAAAAAGTGCACCCTTTTAATGAAAATGGGTCCTCAATTTTCCATACAATTTTTTTTTTGTCAGGTTTGTAACGGGCCATACGAAATGAATGAAAAAAATGACTTACAAAGCTGACCAAAAAAACGGGACACAATTTTTCTTGTTTCCAATAGTACTCGTGATTCTGGTTACAAAAAACCCAAAACTTCCTATATTAAAAAAAATGAAAATGGTACCCTATTTTTGAAAATGCCCTAAATCGTTATGGTAACGGCCAAGGATGGGTTAGGTCCGCGTGTATTTAAGATCTGTTTCTACGAGTACCACGGATACTCGGATCTAAATTACACGCGAGCCCGACTTGTAAACTTGGCTACCTAAGTTGTTTAATTATCATTGCACGTGCAGTATTAGACGATTTATTCCTATTCGTTCCTACTACAATGGTTTTGAATGTTTTGATATAAGGATGACTCACACTAGCACAATTCTATAGAAATCAATTTCTATAGAAAGCGTCACGTCACGTGATATCCAAGGGCTCCGAGCTATCACGTGATTCTTTCTATAGAAATTGACAGATTCTCCCGTCCCGCCCCGTCCCGTCCCGTTCTTGTGTGAGTCATCCTTAAATAACTTAACAAAATATCACCTACCGACGTTAGTCGTAAGACTCGTAAGAGATATTCACTAACTTCGTTGAACAAGTTAAATCCGTCAAAATAAACACTACGAATAACTTTGAATCACAACATGCAAGCAAACGTAATGATTTTGCAGTTTCATTAATTGCAATTTTGTTTAGTACTACACTTTTAATTTTCGAAAGCTTAAGAAATTCACGTAATTAATAGAAGTATATTTATTTATTATAACGTGAATTGAAGTTGTAAGGTATGACATTTTATTTGATGAAATAAGCTAGTTCAATCTAACGGGTTGTTGTGTATTTGAAGAAAAATAAGAAATTATTAACACGTGCCGTCGCGTTGCCGTCTTCGCTTTAATTTGAAAGTGTAAGACGTAGAAACCGCTTGTTATTATTAATACAACTCTAGTGTAACGGCTTATAGTTCAAAATTGATTGAAGTGACAACTATGAAACAAACCTGGGTTATTCTACCTGTTGGACCCAAAAAACAGTGCAAGATACAAAATGTCCTAAGTACGAGGTTTTTATATGTCCTTTACGACATTTCTATCGTTCACTGTTGACACGGAATTGTCTTTACCGATGTCAGCCTCTACTGTTATTAGATATTGAATCTAATTTACTTATACGTAAAGAGTATACTCGTTTGTTATAATAAGGTTAACAGTAACCGACACAAAACCCCAAACAAAAACCCTATCGGGATTGGGTTTTGCAGTTAACCGGGTTATGGTTACTGTTACAGCAACATTTCGCTTACCGTTTGGATTCGGTTAGTGAATGTTGCTGTTACAGTATCATTGTGTAACAGATATGATTAGGTAACCAACTTGATAGGGTTAAGCCTAAAGAGGGGTTTTCCGGTCCCTGGTCGGAAGAAAAGGAATATGTACATAAAATGTCGATATAATAAAGACCTAGTCAATAAACAACTATATCAAAGGTATGCATTGGTGCTCAAAAAATGTATAAATTATTCACAAAAGATGAGGAATGTATCCTATATATACAAATGCAAAAATAAATGTAAGGCTACTTGGAATGTCATTAAACGATACACATCCGCTAGCACCCGCACTAATGAAATTCAACAGATTATTGATAAAAACATTTGTTACGATAATCCTCAACACATAGCAGACATTTTCAATCAATATTTTATAAGCGTCGTTGAAGACAATTGCTCTAAAGGGGTAAGTTTATCGGGTATAAGTGAATTTGTACCACAATTCCAAAATAGTATTTTTTTGCAACCAGTTAGTATTTCAGAACTTAATAATGTAGTTGCCTCTTTAAGTAACTCGAAAGCAGTTGGCTATGACGATGTCAATACTGACATCATAAAAATGAGTATGCATGTGATTGGTGAGCACTTAAGGCACGCGATAAACTTATCTTTAATTCAAGGTTGTTTTCCCGAAATATTGAAGAAATCAATCGTAAAACCCTTACATAAAAAAGGTAACAAACAGCATCTGGACAATTATAGACCTATCACACTGATACCTATCTTCTCTAAAATATACGAAAAAGTATTATATATAAGACTAAGTCACTTTATTGAGAGCAATGGCTTGCTAGGGACGAGCAAAACGGATTTCGTCGGCATAGAAACACAAGTCTGACTTTATTTCAATTAGTGAAAACAATTACGGATTGCCTCAATGAAAAAATACCAGTAAGCGTTCTTTTCATGGACATGAGCAAAGCCTTCGATTTTGTGTGTCATAAACGATTATTAGAGAAAATATATCGTTACGGCATTCGTGGCCCGGCTTATGATTGGATAAAGTCATATTTAACTAGTAGGAAGCAACGCGTAGAAATATCACAAGTCTGTCCAAAGACTAATCACATTATTAAATACCGGTCTAATTATGTACAAAATAAGTATGGTGTGCCGCAGGGCAGCATACTGGGACCCCTCTTGTTCTTGTTGTACATTAATGATTTGCCAAATTCAGTATCACAAAAATGTTTTCTCTTTGCTGACGATACGACTATTGTTATTAAAGCAGATAACTTAGTGACATATGAGTCCCAGATCAATGCAACTTTAAATGAAACTATAGAGTGGATGGAATGTAATAATCTTAAAGTCAATTTAGGCAAAACAAAACTAATGCAGTATTATACGTACAAAGGGAAACCACAAAATCTTGATGTTACCTACAACGGCCAAAGGATTGAAGAAGTAACAACATTCAAATTTTTAGGTGTTACTCTTGATACATTTTGTAGTTGGAAGGAACATATCAGACGCCTTTGCGCCCGGATCAACAGCTTTGCCTATGCCTTGAGAAGAACGCGCCAAGTAGTTTCCATAGAAGCGGCGCTAATGGCTTACTATGGCCATATCCACTCCATATTACAGTATGGAATAATAATATGGGGGAGATCAACAGATGTAGATGATGTGTTTATTAAACAAAATAAATGTATTAGAGATACTTTTGGGCTGGAAGACTTAGATTCAGTTAGGCCACACTTTAGAGAGCACAACATTTTGACACTTCCATCTATTTACATTTTTAGTGCTGCTATGTTTGTTTATCAACATAAACATCTTTTTCAACACGTGAAAGAAATCTATCGAAATCCAATACGGTCGCAATACCGAAATAAACTGTTCATCCCTTCAACTAAATTGTCGCTTGTAGGGAAAAACTCATTTATTATGTGCATTAAGATTTATAATAAAGTGCCCGAGGTAATTAAAGATTTACCTTTCAGACAATTTAAAAAGGCCTTGAAGAAATGGCTTGTAGCGAAATGTTTCTATAGTATACAAGAATTTTTGGAATATAAATAAGTAGATTTAGATAAGTACCTAGTTTTAAGTCAACTGTACATTATGCATGCCTGAAAGGCAGCTTTAGTGATACCTCTAATTTTACCATTGTAATCCTACTCTACCTAAAGTTGTGCGTAATAAATAAATTTCATTTCATTTCATTTCAATGTTCTGATAAAAACAATATACGGTAACTCAAACCTAAAACAAAACTAATGAAAATGCTGTGATCGCTTTCAGAGTACCAGATCGACAGAGACATTGACCAAAGGCTCCGACTATCGAAAGATGCTTGCATCAACAACATCAATGGAGTCGATGGAGAAAAGTCAGTTCAATTCCTCCATGGAAGATACCCAAAGCTATGATATCTATGAAGCCCACAACCCAAACCCGAACATTATGCAACTGAAACACAGCACATTCATAAAAAAACCTGCCTCACCAGAGTATTCGGTCCCACAAAATAATAACCGCCCATACAATCTAGCATACAAAAACGAAGGTTACAGAGACAACTCAAATGCGGCCAGTGGTGCTCCTTCAATGAATACGGTAACCACAGAAGAAATTCCCATAATACATCATCCCGGTGGTCTACAATCTCCTCAAGATGATGACACGTTGTCGCCCACGAGTGATTCTCAATACTTCACATCCGACACTTTACCCTTGCGAGGGAAGACAGATACCTTTGATCTGAAAAACGGGTTAGAGAAAGAAGCAAAATATAGCCCATATGGTGCTCCTAACTTTGGCACACAACCGAAGCTATCTTTCCTTATGGAACTGAGATCGAAAATGCCGGAGCAGCCCCAGCCGGGAGCTATGCCAACTACTACATTCGGGCAAAGAAAGCCTATTGCTGGTAAGTTTTCCCATTTTCTATTACACTAAATAGGTAATAATTGTATAAAAAATGTAATATGTGTTTATCACAATGTAGAGAGACTAATCTCTCTGTTTTGTGGTGTTTATACTCGTACATCAAACAATTGAAGGTTGCACGTGGTTGTTTACGGACTAATCTAATTATGATTTTATTGTGTCACAGTTTTAAGCATTATTGAAGACCCTTACATTTCTTAATTTCAATTTTCAGATCAGCAGCAATATTACGAAGACAATCTACCAAGCCCACCGCATCCGCCAGTGTACACTCCAGACTTCTCAGACCACATTCCAAGCTACGATTCAAGTCCCCAAGATTTATCTCGAGAATTCGACACCTCACCAACGCCAGGCTTAGGTGGAAGGTCAAAATCTGAAGCGTTACTAGAAACTAATTTTGATTTCGACGATAATACAGAGTCTAGTTCTCTACCCATAACTGAAGCAAGCAGAACGTATAGTCAACCTTTAGAGACTGCTATGTAATATAAAATACGTGTTACTTTAATAGCAAATGAAATGATAAGTCAGAAGAGAAGTATAGCAAGACATCATTGAGGGTGAAGTAGGTACAGTCAACCAATTGGAACCCTAGGCCACTGTAGGACTATGTCATAGTGACGCTATAAATGAGATTGTAAGAAATCTCTTACTGCTTGTCATTTTGACATGGTTCTAGAGTGGCCTACGGTTCCAATTGGTTGACTGTACCTACATGTAATGAGTTAGAAGTAATGAAAAAGACTGAATGGAATGTCTTGGATTACCTAATGTTTTCATGCATTTTTAATATTAATTTACAATTTTATATATTACTTATGCAATTTATTTCAGGACTGTTCTATTATTAAAAATACATATATGATATAGCAGGAGTGCCTTACGTAATGTGTTATTATATTATGAATTTTATTCCTAATTTTATAGTATTAGATACTATATCTAATTTTATAAATTTACCAGAAGTGCACGATCTCAATTAATAAACTATTACTTATATGTAACGAAGTATTGTATCATTTGGTTAAATTCGATAATATGTGATAGAAAATAAATCGTATGTTGGTATGCCTTAATAAGATGCCTTATCTAATTTTACCAAATTGACGAAAAATATACATTTGTAGGCACATAACTATAAATGTACACTGTAACATGTGCAATGACAAATGACCCAGAAGACGTAGATAAGTTTTATACTAAAAGTAGTTAATTAAATTCATTATTTTTACTTAGTACTCTATCTCTTAAGGTTCGTCCGTCCCTACGTAATAAGTAGGTATAATAGGATATTTTGATAACACGACTGACAATATCAATTCCAATAATAAGTAGCCATAAAGTCTTTCCAAAAACATTTTTTTCTAACATAATTTTCTTTTATCCTTTTTTTTTTTCATTCTAAGTGTATCTGTTCTATTGGTGTACTGCGAACAAAGTTTTGTCTCTGTCGCACATGCGTACGAAATTACACTTGCGACAAAGACAAAACTTTGTTCGCAGTTCGCGGTAGGGCACTCTTCATTTAGTAACGTTACTAACGTTGTATCTATCTATTGTAGGTGGTACTCTAGGTATTAGGATAGGTACTACCTTTAGGTTCTTTGAGTAGGCTAAGTTCTTTTATGTGCTCTATTTTCTATTCAATTTTATATTATTGTTCATAAATCAAAATCATATTAACAAATATATGCTTTAATTGTAAATTGTACAAAATTATATAGAAGACAAATAGGTAGAAAAGATACGAAAAAAAGCCTAGTGTTGAAGAAGAAATAAAAATTTATATTTTATTTAACTTGTTTTATTTTATCTACCCCAGACGGATAAAATAAATAAATAAATCGGCATATTAATATACTTAGACCGGGTTACTCACGTCTATAAAGTCGAAAATAGCTCGACATGTTTCGGTGCCGCCTGCGCCTGCGCCGACCGCGCCCCCCGCGCCGGTCTGCCGGCGTGCTCAACGCGCTGTCGCGCGCAGTGTGCGCAGACGCAGAGCAATCGCGGCAAGCGCTTCTCACTCATGATTATGGGGCGCGGACCGTCCCGAAACATGTCGAGCTATTTTCGACTTTATAGACGTGGGTAACCCGGTCTAAGTATATTAATATGTCTAATACTCACGGGATGACGGGAGTTTTCTATTTAAAATAAATCGGCACATACCATCAGGTGAGATTGTAGTAAAATGCTTACCTTGTCATCAATAAATAAATAAATAAATATGAGTATTATAAGCAGTTACAAGTGCACCGGGCAGGAAGTGCCTTGAATCCTGCTAGCTCCGCCCACCGCTTGCAGTCCACTGCGCAGCGCAGGACTGTCAATGCTTTGGCGGACTGCCGCCGGAGCGTGAATGTCGCTGCCGGAGTCGCGGGGTGACAGTTGACCATTCATAGTGATTATTTCAAAGGATTTCAATAGCCAGATTGGAAACTTGCCAACAAGCATCAAATCAACTACCATAGGAAAATATACGTCAGGCGTAACAAACGACAATGGTGAAAGGATGGTTAGTTTTGCAAAAGAAAACAATGCAGCCATATTGAACACTTTTTACAAAAAGAAACCCAGCAAACGCTGGAATTGGTCACCCTAAGGAACATACAAGAACGAAATTGACTACATTCTTACTACTTGCCCCAAGGCATTTAAGAATGTTGGCGTTACATCAAACTTGAATTTCAACTCAGATCACCGACTACTGAGAGGTACAATCCATGGCAAGAACACAAGGATGAAAAGAAAAAATATCTCAACAAATAACACAAGCATACTGCTACCGTTACCGGCAAACATTAGAGGAGAATTTACAGAAAGCTTACAAGAAATCAAAGTGGAAGACAATACAACAAAAATATAACAAACTAGAAAAATCATTACAAGAAGTAAATAAAACTCTGTTAATCGAAACGAAACAGGACAAAATAGGGGAAAAAGCAAGAAATCTCATAAGTCAAAGGAAGGAATTATTCAAAGACAGAAACTCTAACCATAGAAAGATAGCTCAAGTTAGCAAACAAATAAATGAGAATATTAAAGCATACAGAACAGAAAATATACTTCAGAAAATGCAAGAAATGGAAAAAACAGGGGGAACTAGAGGAAAAAGAGTCCTTCACAAACTAAGGGAACACATGACGTGGATCCCAAACATAGATACCTAACAAAAACAAAACGGGTGTAAAAACAAAAACGAATACTAGCTCAAGACAACATATATCACAAATAGCAACCGACTTCTTCAAAACACTATACAGTTCAAGCAGAGAAAAATCGAACAAAGACACACAAGCTAAACACCTGAACAAAGAAGAGGTCCCACGCATACTTGTGAGCGAGACTACAAAAGCTATCACTTCTCAAAAAAGATACAATACAAATCTGGCGGCAAGGACAACATCACAAATTAACTGCGAAAGGGCCTCATAGAAGAAATCAAGGAACCACTGAGCCACTGACCAACCTTTTCAACGACATACTTATGAAACAAAATGTGCCAAGTCAATGGAGAAAATCCACAATACTCCTTATTCATAAGAAGGGAGACAAAAACAAAATTGAAAACTGTCGGCCAATAAGCCAGATGCCAAACCTATATAAAGAAGCAAAAATAATCTTAGAAAGGCTGAGCAAAGTGTTGGACCCAACGCACTTTCTAGTACTTACAGTCACTGAGATTATCCGCGGACGGACGGACGGACGGACAGACAGACTTGGCGAAACTATAAGGGTTCCTAGTTGACTACGGAACCCTAAAAATGGACAAAAATAATTACTGACTGGCTACCAAAATACAGTAAGAGAAGAAGCGGACATCCAAAAATGAGATGGGAAGATGAATTTCCAAAGATGTGGATTAGATTAGAACTACAGCTCGTAACAGAGATGAATGGAAAATGTTGGAGGTGGCCTTTGTCAGAGAGACCCGACAACCTGACTAATATCTAAAATAGTAGATTGTATATCAAGGGCATAAAGTAACCCATTTTACCAACCAACCAATATAGTAGCCGAGGATAAAATGGGTACTTACGCCCGAGGTATATATACGAGTACACTCTGCTTTTCACTTCGATTGTAAGGAAAATATTAGGTTTTATATCAGTTTAAATCAATGAAAATGTAACATCCATACTCGCGCGCTCCACCTGGGATGTTACTTTATGCCCTAGTGCATGAAAAGCGATTTTGTGTCGTGGCTAGGCGACACAAAATCGCTTTTCATGCACTAGGGCATAAAGTAACATCGCAGGTGGAGCGCGCTCGCCGCGGCCTCGCCCCCCACGCGCCCGGCCGCCTGCAGGCGGCGCGCGGCGGGGAGAACCCAAGCGCGCGAGTATAGATGTTACATTTTCAACGATTTAAAGTGATATAAAACCTAATATTTTCCTTACAATCGAAGTGAAAAGCAGAGTGTATACCTCGGGCATAAGTACCCTTTTTATCCTCGACTACTATATTGGTCCTCGTTACACTCGGACCACTAAATAGCCTCGTCTAAAATGGGTTACTTTATGCCCTTGATATACCTACAATCTACTATCTTTTATATCACAAAATTAATATTATATAACTTTCAGTCAGTGAATAAAGGCTATTTGAATTTGAAATTTCAAAGGATTATATTCTCTCTGATTTTGCCAATTGCCATTTTGATTATTGATATATACCAAGACAATTGTTGCTTATGGGATGTAAATTCACCAAATAACAGTAATAAACAACAGGAATTAGACAATGCATAAAGTGTTAACTATTAGTAATTAATAGTAGATTACGTACCGAGGCCTGTAAAGTAAGAAATGTCATGTCATGTGATCTGAGATTTGTATCTCTATCTCTGTCACACTTGCATATTGGAGTGACAAAGAGGTTTTCCCGTCAATGCCAATTTTCTATGTTCGTGGTAGGTATGCTGTACACAAAGTTCCTGCTCGACGCAGTCGGCAAGCGGCGAATTTGTTTAGCGTAGTGGCCTGCAATTTTTTGAAATTTGAGTACGGTGTGTGCGCTACACTGCGCAGTGCTGCGCGTCTTTCTACGCATGACTCCGAATTTGACTGGCACACCGTGTGTCAGTCATGGTAATCTATGGTCAGAGATATGATCATATATGTATTATACTATTACGGCATAGTGTAATTTGGGCCATACTAACATTTATTTATTGAATCGTATGGCATTATACAAGAATAGGCAGATACATAAATGTCAATTTTCAATGAGTAACAGACATAGAGGCAAAGATTGCGATGGATACTAACATTAGAACGGAACAACACTAGCGGAAAACGTCACTTTCTAGTCGATCTAGTAATAATAATATTATATATATGGCAACTCATATAGCCTATCCAGCTCTTAGTATAGTATTCTTTGCTATCCAGCTAGACATTTGGCTTAAAGGTCTCGCAACCAGGCCATTAAAATCAAAAAAAAAACAGGTAGACATTGACAGTGACGTGTCAGTCTGACAGTCATATGTGACAGTGTCATGTCAGTGAGTCAGTGACAGTGACATGCACATGACATTCGCTCTCGGCTCACTCGAGTGAGAGGAGTTCGACTTTTGTCGAGCTGTAGACTATAGCAGCACGGCTAGCACATGATTACGCGCGGGATAGCTCGCTCCGCGACAAAAGGCAGTCGCGCCTTTCAAACTTCTCTCTTTAGCTGTCATTTTCTCGATTTCGGTAGCACGAGTTGCAAGTGCGAGAAAGCAGTTCCATGCGGGAGAGCCATCCCGCGCGCGACTTAGCTTGTGTTGCTATATATAAATGGAACAAACTTTAATTATGTGGCAACACTGAATCGGTATTAAAAAATCCAATGATGAGTGAATGGTAAGCCTTAAAAATGGAACATCACTAACCACGATAACTTTGTCTCGTTCTCGCAGTACAATGATTAAAGAGATAGCAAATATGACTTTTGAAGTCCGAAATGCCAATGTGTCAAAAGTCAAAATCTGAAGTCGCTTTGTTTATTTTATTGATCTACAAAATATGTAGTTGTTATTAATTTATTTCTTTGTCCGAAGAAAATACATCGTCTTACTGATGTTCCACGATTTGTGGAAATAATTGAGATTATCTTGCAAAGGATTTACCTATAAATAATAGAAACTTTCATCTGTCAATGGCTACGTACATACATGGACGACGAAGCAAAACTCGGAAAGAAAATAAAAGTATACGTGTATCTATACTTTAACAGATTATTCAAAATATTGTTCCGCCTACACTAAAGAATGCCGGGCAAACTAAAAGGTCTGAGATAATAAGTATATAAAAGTATTCTAAGGCCGATATAAATTTGCCGAAATGAACATGGGATGAGCTTCATGTGCGGCGCGGCAGTCTGGACGTGCGGGACATGGCCGACAAAACGCAGGAGAGGAGGCTCTAAGATAGTATTGCCTCGTATGAAGGAGACCTAACTACACTGGAAAAGTGCCTACTACAACTTTCCATCTCTGGTAAAAGAAGCAGAGGTAAACCCAAAACAAGATAGAACGACGTTATGGGTAAAGTGGAGACGTAGGGCATGGCAAGCTGACCACGCCAGCATATTGGTACCTTATATCTTGTAAGCCCCAAGCCCACCTACACTATTTCTGCAGTCTCAAAATTTCACAGTATAATGGAGTTTGAACGAGTTTTGTGGAAAATATTGTTTCAAGTTTTGTAAATGTACATAATAGGCAAAAATAAAGAATTTATTTTTACGCATTGTTTTATTATATTATAGTCTTGGCGTTCGGTAAAATATGCAAATATGCGTGCATGCTAGTAGTATAAATAAAAAATATTGGTTGCGTTTATGGAGCTCATCGAGCTCATCTTCCTCTTGCCTTGGGTTAGCTGTATGAAACAACTATTTGGTTCAGCTTCTACAAAGATACGCGCTTTTCTATCGGATCGGGAGCCTGGAAATTAAATATGAAATTGAATGGTAGTTTCTCGTTACTTACGTGTAGGTATTAAAACGCCTGAATTGGTACCTACATATTATCGATTAACTAGGTAGTGATCAACGTATATTTACATATAAGTACCCTAGGACCTTATTCAAATAAGTATTTCATTAGGTATGCGTGCGTTTATGCCTCGGTTAACAATTGCTAAAATTCACAGGTACCGGGGGGTGTCAACGTGGATGCCATGAGCTGCCTTTGTTTGGGTTATTGTGATCGTGTAATAATAGACATAGGGAAAAAAGTCATTCTGAAACAATCAATATTATAACACTTTTAAATTACCTAAATTCCCAAATTCGTAGGCAGATACATTTAGCTTGTCTTATAATGAAGACCTAAAAAAACTGTGTAATAAAAGCCCAGCCTTATTATCATTTAGTTTTAACTTGTTGGAATAGTCTTGATGAACGTTAAATTGGAGTAAATTAGACAAAACATCTAAGAAATATGCTTGTCGCCACCCACCCGGCTTGAAGACAATTTCTCGCATTCTGACGTTCAATCGCGAGGTATTTTGTCTCTTAAAGTGCACTTGTGCTACGACTTGAGGAAGTATCCCGCGTGGAACTGTCAGTCGAGAAACTTGTGTCGCTTTGACATATGCTCGCGCGTCACCGGTGTCCCGCGCGCATCTTATGCTACGGATTCGCGGGAAAGATCGAGAAAGCTCTATGTCGCGGCTTTTGTCGTCCCGCGCGCATCATGTGCTAGCCGTGCTGTTCGATTAATAAATTTCGATCTTTTTGATTACAAAACAAGTGATTAACAAGATTATGTTTAGCTTATCCTGATAGATGCATTATATCGTTTGTTATTTAAACAAACGATTGTGTCATTACAACGCTTCATTAAACCGGAGATATTGTAACAAACAAGGGCATTAGAATGGTCATTAACAATAGATGAATAAAAGTGAAATGAAGTAGCTTAATTGTTGTTAAGTGTCCATGAATAGATGGTGTTAATAAGTGCTGCAAGCATGGACGTGGAAGAGGCTGGGTCGATTAACAATGAGCCCGTGGACGCGATTGAGAATGAAGAGGAAGTTATTGATGACTCAGAGGACCGCGAGCTGGTGACGGACTCCTGCTCGACGAAGGTGCTGGACACCTCGGACCAGCCCCGTGACAGCTATTGGATTGTTTATTTCCTTTTCTATTTGTTTGGCGTCACTTCCCTCGTGTCATGGAATTTCCTTATTACTGCGAACGACGTGAGTATAGGATTAATTTTAACCACAATTTAGACTTATTTGGAATGAATGTCAGATCGTTTACCTCAAAAAATTATTAGTCAATATAATGTTTCTTGAGTACTCATTGGCAATTGCGGAAACGAAAAAAAAAATTACTTATGTCAATGTGTAATTGTTTTAAAATGTTATGGTTTTTTAGAAATACAATGTGCCACCGAAAACCATAATTATTGTAACATGTAAAGTGGACAAAATGCCAGCCATATTAGTCTGGGCATATCTGCTGGATCTGCCAATTAATGTATGGGAAATTTATCTGGTGGATGCCTGGCAGACATACCCACTATGGAGATCTGAATCTTGCCCGAATGTATTTATGGCCGGCAAAAGGCTATAATTTTGCAGAGTAAAAGACTTAACAGTTGCTTTATCAAGTTTTCCCATCCATGTTTAGTCATTTCCGTCCAAGTATATGTCTCCACCTTGGCTTGGCATAGTGACTAAGACCTAATAGTAACATAAAGGCAACTTACAATCAGCATTCCTTGACTTGCTTATTGCATGTACAAGTGTATTAATGGCCTCCTATTGTAGTTGATAGTGAACTTGCCTATGAAGCAGGGTTCTCAGGTCCCGGGATTGAATCCTGGTGTGGGCTTTTATTTGGTTGTTTATCACAAATATTTTCTTTCTGAGTTTTGGATGTTTCTTATGTATGTAGTATTTACATGCCTCTATCTATTATATATAGATTATGGTCTAGTACCCTGATTGAGCTTATCATGGGACTTGTGTACATTGTCCTATTTATTTAAAAGTGTTCTACTCGCTAATTCACAAAATAACTATCATTGTTTCATTATTTTATACTCTATAAATTAAAATATTGCAAACTTGATGGCAGTTATTATTGCAATCCCTAATTACTCCTTACTCTTTTTTTCATTGGATTCCATTTTATACCATGTTTTTTTTCAGTACTGGATGTACAAATTTCGCGATGTATCTCCAGTAAATTCCACCCAGTTGGAATTATCACCAGTTCGGAAAACTCCATTTCAAGCCGAGTTTACATCCTACCTCAATGTAGCAGCTTCTATACCTAATTTAATATTTCTTATATTAAATTCATTCTATGGACATTTGTAAGTATAATATTTTTTATTAGGAAATAAACCAAGCAAAAATTACTTCCATAAGAATCATAAGTATCATAAGTACCTACCTAATCATAAGTCTTGTAAATTTCGTCGAATTTATTGAAACTTGTTTCACACAACTAATCAAAAAGTATAACTAGTTTGCTAGTTGGATAAAAAAGTGTAATGAATTAATATTCAGTCATCAGTGCACAAACCAAAAATATGCAGTCAGTAGGTGATTTAAAAATAGAAGTAAATAGGTACTTTATATAAAATGTCAATGTCAAGAAGGTTGCTTAAATATTATACTTTATAATTTGAATGCATTATTGCAGGGTATCCGTGAAGAGCAGGCTCCAAGGATCACTGTTGATGATCACATTGTCATTCCTGGTGACCACCGCTTTTGTTCAGGTTGACACGGATGAATGGCAGAACACATTCTTTATAATCACAATGGTGACTGTAGTTGTCATGAGTGGTACGTTATAACATTAAGCTTGTTTTTAATCATTTCATTTTTGACTAAGTTTTTCTGACTGTAGTATTTCTTCAACCAGTCATATTACTAAAAGAATTTCCTTTTCCTAACCTTAGATTTATCACAAACCATTAAGCAAATGATTAAAATATTCCAGTATGACAGGATAATCAATCGCCTTTATAAATAAGAATTGAACCTGAGACTTTGATAGTGGTGGATCTGCTTAAGTAGGTTAATTTTGCTACTGAAATGACTCATCGAAAAGTGTAAACGTATTATTGGTTCTAACAAACATGCTGCATATTTTTAACAAAAGACAAGCTACAAGTTTTTCTCAAGGACAGAAAATTATTGTTACTGGTTTTCTACATTTCGAAATTTTAACTAATGTTATGTTTTAGCTGCCAGTGCCATATTCATCGGCGGGCTAGTAGGCATTGCAAGCCGCTTCTCAAAAGAGTACATGGCCGCAGTGGTGAGCGGCCAATCCCTGGGCGGCATAATTGCAGCCATCGCCCAAATCATATCCCTCGCCTTCAAAATATCCCCTCTACACAGTGCCCTTATATACTTCATCATAGCTGACATAGTGCTGGTTACATCCTTGATATCCTACATAATGCTGTATAAGATTGACTTCTTTACGCATCATATTTTGAGGGGCTTTGGTGGAATAGCTGTTAACAGGCACAGAGAAGTGTCCATGATAGTTGTCATGAAGAAGATTTGGGTGTATGCATTTAGCATTTTTGCGATATTCGGGATTAGCATGGCAGTGTATCCTGCTGTCACTGTACTGGTAGAATCGCACCCTACGACTCAAGGAACTGATTGGAATAGTGAGTAATTATCAGTAATCCTACATTTTCTCTCTGATGTGCTTAATCTCAATGAGTTTCCGTTGTTTTTATACAAGAGTGCCTAAATGTCCATTTCCGACCTTAATTAGATAATCTTATAAACATAGCATAAATGCTATGTCATTTATCTTTAGCAGTAAAATTATGTAGGTATGATGTATGCTGAATGTCAGTTCAATCAAAAAACAGGAAGCGGGTTATGTTTAACCAGTAAAATTTTATAACTGATATAGAGACGTAGAGATACCTAAAAGTAAATAAAGCAATATGACATTACAATCACATATTGTTTAATAATAGAATTCTGTTTTTCAGAGATTTACTTCGTGCCGGTAGTCAATTATCTAATCTTTAATTGTGGAGACTATTCAGGCCGTTTGGTTGCTGGATTTCTACTTCGCGTAAGTAATTAAATTTAGTAATTAATTACGCATTGTTGGATACCATACATCTTAGGGTGGTCCAACTTTGTATGGACGTAAAAAACGTACCTATGATAAATTTTACCTCCACAAGGCTCCATTTATTCTATTATGAAATAGTATTCTGTGTACCCAATTTGAGCTCATTTGTTACTGATTTAGAGGTCGCTCGCAGATTGTTGTGTTTTGCACTTAACCAAATACAAATTAAAAAAGTAACTAACCCAAAAATCTAAATTTGTAGTAACGTTTGTTTTAATTGCTTATAAATAGTAGAAAAACTGTAAAAAAACCATTAAAAACGTTTTTATATTCGATTAATAAATGCCTTAATTTATTTTCATACATGTTTGTACTGAAAAGTTGCTTCCCTTTGAGCGACCTTTAAATGACGTTTAATTACTCTAAAAATGGACATAATTAGTTAATATGTATTTTAGACAAAAAATAATCTTGTGGAGACGGAATATTCTTAAGAGCGTTCTCGCCCTAGCGCGCTTCCCAAGTTTAGGTATTTCTCCGCATCGACCACGTGACCAGACGCGCGCAATGCTAGTCATCGACGAGCGAGCGCCGCGCGTGCGACGGGTATACTATAGCGCGCTCAAGCCGTGCATTTTACCTTGATACTTAAATCAGTTAAACTTACGTTACTTTGATTAGTAATCATTGTTTACAGTATTTTGCGTAAAATTGAGTTTGCAGTTTATAACTTTGATACTTGTAGTCTTGTACTAACTGAATTTAGTACTAACTATGTAATTAAAATTATTTTCCTATGTACTTATTTCCTTTGATAATAATAATCAACTTTTCTTAATAATACCTACTTATTTTGTTGCTATTTTAGTACTGAGTTTCTATTAATAATAGTTTTGATTTCACGTTAACGTTCGATGGTATCAATTCTAATGAAGCGCCAAAAATATGTATACACTACCTTAATATTGAGAAAATAAGATTGTGTACGTATATAATAATATATTTCTGGTAGTACATTTTTATAGATGTTATTAGATTTGACTGTACAAATGCGCAATCCGATAGCGACTTGAACGAATACAAAAAAATCCAATTTTTTATATTCCGAAAATAATTTATCCGAATTCAAAATTCCGAAAACATAATATTCTTTCGGAATTACGGTGGTTCGGTAACTTCGTAATTTTGGAGATTCGGAGTTATGGAAATCAGAAAAAAAACTCGCCAGCATTCGATGGGGCCAGGCGGCCTTGTTCCCGCGTAAGCTGTGGATCAGAGTTCGATCCTCGGCTTAAGCTTCCGATGTTGTTGATTTTTTTCTTTAGTTTTATGACATCTATTTCAATTTATAACATGACAATATGTTTATGGTCGTTGTTAATCCATAGTTGTCACCACCCACGTAGACAATGACAAACCATGATTAGCAAACTGGCTTCAACCTACAAAAAATACAGCAAATCAACGTGCCATGTTTTTTTTTTACCCATATAGAGGGATTTCGTAATAATAACATAGTGGTTCCGAACCTACTATGGTACATCACTACTCATAGCAATACTTACTTCAACATTATAAATGCGTAACATTACTTTTAAGCTTCCCAAGCTTTTGCCAAGTTCTCAAACACGGTAAGTATAGTGTAAACCGGTACTTAGTCTCCAGGTTTTAATTACCAGCTAGTCTACTTGTGTTCAACCAGACAATGCATTTGATTTCAAACATGGTACGTATAGTGTAGGCCGTTACATAGTTCCTGGCCTAGCCATCTAGTTACGTATCCAGGTCTTTGTCACCACCCGGTCTACGAGTGCTCACCAAGACAATGCATTTGAGCTCAAACACGGTGCATCTAAGGTAAGCCGTTACATAGTTCCTGACCCAATATTCTGGTTACGTTTCCAGGTCTTAATTACCAGCTGGTCTACTTGTGCTCAGAAAGACAATGCATTTAAGCTCAAACACGGTACGTATAGTGTAAGCTGTTACATAGTTGCTGGGCCAAACTTCTGATTACGTCTCCAGATCTTTGTCACCAGCCGGTCTACGAGTGCTCACCAAGACAATGCATTAGAGCTCACACACGATGCATCTAAGGTAAGCCGTTACATAGTTCCTGACCCAATATTCTGGTTACGTTTCCAGGTCTTAATTACCAGCTGGTCTACTTGTGCTCAGCAAGACAATGCATTTAAGCTCAAACACGGTACGTATAGTGTAAGCTGTTACATAGTTGCTGGGCCAAACTTCTGATTACGTCTCCAGATCTTTGTCACCAGCCGGTCTACGAGTGCTCACCAAGACAATGCATTAGAGCTCACACACGATGCATCTAAGGTAAGCCGTTTCATAGTTCCTGACCCAATATTCTGGTTACGTTTCCAGGTCTTAATTACCAGCTGGTCTACTTGTGCTCAGCAAGACAATGCATTTAAGCTCAAACACGGTACGTATATTGTAAGCTGTTACATAGTTCCTGGCCCAAACTTCCGGTTACGTCTCCAGATCTTTGTCACCAGCCGGTCTACGATTGCTCACCAAGACAATGCATTTGAGCTCAAACACGATGCATCTAAGGTAAACCGTTACATAGTTCCTGACCTAATATTCTGGTTACGTTTCCAGGTCTTAATTACCAGCTGGTCTACTTGTGCTCAGCAAGACAATGCATTTAAGCTAAAACACGGTGCGTATTGTGTAAGCCGTTACATAGTTCCTGACCTAGCCTTCTGGTTACGTATCCAGGTCTTTGACACCTGGTCTTCAAGTGCCGCGACAAGTCTTATGTGAACGGTTACAGAATCAGCACTGTCTTCTGATTACATCACCTAGTCCTAATCAGCAATTACTAGCTGTTTTTAACGGCGGTTTCCAGGTCTTACCAACAACTTACTACGAAAACATCACGTCCTGGTCACCAGCTGATGATTATTAAAAAAAATTACTATAGCTAATATATAAACAACAATTAAATCATCAACACAAATAGAAACCGAACTTATCAAGTATCTTGATCGGTTGGTCGCGGTATCACGGTCTATCTTATCTTTTTAGATATGTCTTTCTCTTTTTAATCATCTCTTTCTCTTTCTCGCAAACTTCACTCGTAAAAAGAAGGCCCGCGGAGCAAAGCGATACGTCCACTCTCTAGAAGGCATGGGGCCAGACTGACGAGCACGCGCCGCGCGCAATCTTATAAACGGGGTTTTGATAAAAAATCTAAATAAATATTATTTCGTTGTTTTTGACACTTTTTTTTATTAAATGGAGTAACCAACGAGTTATAGTCTCATAAAAATGACAATCTGAACCATTTACTGCGAAAGTATAATACTAAAACACGCCGTGAATTTTGCAAAAATTGCGTAGTTTTCATCAGTAAGTTTAGTTAAACAGAATCTGAAATTTACTAGTTTTGCACAATACAAAAGTTAGATAGTGTAATGTTCTTTCGTAAACCAGTTTTGTTTTGTATAAGATCATTACAGTGTAGGAATAGAGTGACGTATAAGACAACATGTTTCGGCAAATTTCAACAACGGCCGCGAAAGAATTGGCTAGAATTGCATATAATTATCTAAAACTTGTAAATGTAGACAATACAAAATTTGGCTTATGAGTTGTTTATTATGTACACATAAATATTTTGATCTAAAAGTCTAACAATCACATAGTACATCGAGCCCGAAAACCGCGTAAATCATTGATTTCGCGCTTTTGTGGTATAAACGCTCTTAACAAAATTTTTTTGAACCACCCTAATACATCTAAAAAAAACAATGTTATTTGTGAGCATTCATATCAATCAAACCCACTAACGTTGTGTATTCGCATTACCTAATCATTATTATCATTAAGTAATAAGCGATGTTATATCTTGTTTTTATGATAATTACTAATTAGGCTATTTGCATACTGATACCCCATCTTAAAGCTTTTGGTGAATACATGACTAATCGACAACACAAAACCATAAAAAAATAATCTGTTATCGCGTCATGTTGTCAAAGTGAGACAGACTCATGTATAAACGCGTCCCGTCCCTATCTAATTCTGCATTTTACAAGAACCTAATTATTTCAGCCTCTGAACCAATGGATAATAGCGGCAGCGAGTCTGCTGCGTATCATCGGCGTCCCAATGCTGATGCTCTGCAACGCGCAGCCGCGACCGCACCACCTGCCGGTGATCTTCGAATGGGACTACGAGTACATAATGATCATGATCGTGTTCGCCTTCAGCAACGGCTACCTGACCAACATCGTCATGATCAACTCTACGAGGTGAGATTGTCTATTATTTCTAATTTCAACTGGTTACCGGTAGAAGCCAAAATGATGTAAACGCTGATGTAACGCGCAACCGCGACCGCACTAACTCTTGGTTACCGACCTTCAAATAGGGCTAAGTATCTAACTAACATCGTCATGACTCAAGCAACTCTCCCAGCAGCCTAAGATTATGCTCGCCGTAGCAAACATACTTAAAAATATGATACCATCACAATTAACTAATAAAAGTTATAGAGCCAAATGTGCTATAATTCTATTACAGTCATGCACATAGCGAATTACAGGCAAACGCAGTATTACGGAATTTATGGACGTCCATCGTTTAGCTACAATACCTACATAGACTACAGTTCAAAAGTTATCAGCAATCAAACTAGGTTGTCTTGTGATGGACCGGTCAGTCTATGAAATGGAATCGCGATGAATTATTTTATTGTAGTTTTCAGTCTCATCTGATATAAATTAAGATGATGTGTGTAATCGGAACTGACTAAAACATTAGCCTTTCAAGTAATTAGTAATAAAAGCCTAAATACATACAAACATACATAGTGATCAAAAACCTAAATTTACCACCTGTATTGTTAATACCTATGTTTAAACAAATAAATGTTCTGATTCTGATTCTGAAGCTTTTTCCCCTCACTAGCTCGGAAAGCGCTGTTTCGTCCTTTAAAACTAGCGTGGAAAAACGCATTTTATCCACATGTGGGGCAAAGTAATCTAATTCCTATCACTTACCACCAGTCCAGTATAAGGGAGTCCTATATGCCCATAGTAAATATGCGCAAACGGAGGTCACACCTAAAATTGGTCAAGTCTTATCCCGCACCAATCTTATCTTGTCCAGTCTTAAGCTGTTGGCAATATCTAAGTACCAGGAGCGTACCTACTCTATGACAAATTTTGAAATTGAATTTTGATGGTTTCTTCAAGATAAGTTAAGTAGGTACATGTGGATAAGATTTGTAATCGTATGTATAGTCTTTATTTTCCTCGCAATAGTGAGGGAAAAAAATGTTGTATTACACTCGGCGGCAAAGTTTGTTCAACTCTCGTGCCTTGAGACCCTCGTAAAGCTCAAGATTCCAGTTATTGAACCACTCGCTATGCTCGTGGCTCAATTTTGGAATCTTTCGCTTGCCCCTCACACAACAACTTTGCCCCCTTGTATAATAAATAACTATTGTTCGCTTTCTCCTTTCGCCTACACGTGTTCAGTTCAGATATCTAATCGTAAAAAGTAAACTACTCAAAGATAATAATTTGCATGTTCTCACATTTGTAATGCAATGCCGATAACCCAGTATGCACTGTGACACATCCTTGTTAGGTCAACATGCATTCGCACTATCTATGTAAGATGTTTGTTTTGCTTTGTATGTACTTAGTATACTTTATGCTTGGGTACTTGAAGTAGGTACTTAAATTTGTAAACTATTTAGTCTAATGTACGCGTCGTTTTGTGAGTACACTCATTGTTTTGATGACAAAATGTGTATTTTGTTATCATAGGCAGGTATTCAGCCTGATAGTGATAATATTATAGTGTCAGAGAAATAGATGATCTAATAATTAAGTCTTATTTCAATATTCCAGCTATCTGTATCTTCTGTTTAGCTGCGAAACCCCCCTGATCTCGTACATATAGGTCCTTGAGTAGGTATTCAACGTCACGTGACGAAATACCACCCATTCATCAAAAGAATCAAAACACAAATCAAAATACATAAATCGAACTTATGCAAATATGTAGGTATATGTAAAATATAGGTAGTGCCTTTTTACTCAAATATTTAACCACCTTACATTATTTACCCAGTCAGCCTTATAACTAGTATCTACCTACTCTGCCAAGGCTGATAAAACATTTAAACTAATGTGAATAAAATCACCGATTAAATATGTAACATCTCCATTACGAATTCCTTATGGGTTATTTCTTGATAGATTAGTTAATTATAGTAACAGTAGTAACGATGTTGAGTTCAATACGGATTACATTGGCGGCGCTTTAAAAATATTGTAGGCAAGCCGAATCATATTTTTGACTTTCTTTTGTTCGCGCGCTCGTAGTAAAATGACTCAACTGGCAGAAAAGCAGGTAAATCGGGCCGGGACGGCCACCTACGGAGAAAAAGGGACGATGTTTTATGAATAAGGAGGTAACTCTATTCAATAAGTCGTATCAGGGACCGACTAAACTTTAAAAAGTTTGTAAAAAGGCTCCTAAAGACTTGCCCATTAACAATAACATGTTTATTTCCAGAGTGGTAGAGCTGCACGAGCGAGAAAAAGCGACATCCGTGATAGCCACGATGCTCAGCATCGGGCTGACAGTAGGGGCTGCCGCCGGCATGCTGCTGGTACACATTTTATAAATACCAATCTTATGTACGTACTCCATAGTGCTTTGCTTGAGCATTGACGAATAAGAGCTGGCAGCGGCGAGCGGTGGCCATAGCCTCTTAAAGACCACGGCCTTACCATCCAAAGCAACTATTCTCTTCACTATTCATTTCAAATTAAAGTAGCATTTTTTTTTGTCATGGTTGGCCGCAGGTCGCTAGGCAAGAGCAAGATACCTTGCTCCGATGATTTGCTAAACTATAGCCGCGCTCGCCGTTGATGAGAAGCAATTTAGTAAACAATTTATTTTAGGCGCTCCTTTATTTTATGTTTACAAATTATCTTGATTATCATAAAGACTACCATCTAAACAATATTTGAAATACATTTAAGTTAATAGCTTTAATAGGTAACAACTGATTTGTAACAATCTAGCTGATTGAAAATATATACTTATCTGGTGCTGTTATTGAAGTAATTGTTTTGTAATTTGACAGCCAAATGTTTATAAACTGTGTTATTGTTCGTAAAACATGGAATCTTCAAAGGATTCCGTCAAAGGGTCATTGTTATAATAATATGGAGGTTTATGAAGTTTTCCAGATTACTATTATGTAATTGGTTTTGTGGAAATAAGCCCGTCTGCTTTACTGATAAAGAACAGAAAGGTAGCCTTGTAGCTTGTGTTTAGTTTGCCAAGGGATTAGGTCAGACGTGTAGGTAGGAGAAAGCTAATATTTGGCTATAAAGTCACAAAACTATTATAAAGCAAGATCTAACTGTGGTTTTGTTAGTGTCATATCAACATCTCTATTATGGTATATTTAAGTACCCATGTACTATCGCGTTCAGAATTGCATGGGCAGTTTATGAATGAATTCATTCATAAATTGCCCATGCAATTATGAGCGCGTGTGTACCTACGTAACATGCGTAGTAGTAGTTTTAAATCCCACTATCTAAAGTAACGTACAATGTCGACCTGAACATTCGTATGCTTAACATGTAATCTATGTTAGCGATTTCATTTCATACTTTAAATTTTTACGTAAGTACTAAAAGTAGAGGTATATTTTTGATGTTCATTAGAACTTTGACACGTTAAAGTACTATTTCATGCTTACTTATTTTTATGATGTTGGATTGTTGTGTATAGGAATACCCGTACAGCTTAGTTTTTGTTTGTTGTCACTTATCCTTGAAAATAAATCGGCATTTTTCTCTTTATCACAGCAGAGTATATGTATAATCGTTAGTGCGCGCGAGGGTATATCAAACTCAGATCAAGATTTTAATGTTTGAATGTCGCTCTTTATGTTTTAAGGACTATATATACTTAGTACATACTTAAACAAACTCAACATAAACATTCCTGAAATATTAAAATTCTTATAGCGGGTTACTCACGTCAATAAAGTCGAAAATAGACTTTTCGACTTTATTGACGTAAGTAACCCGCTATAAGAATTTTAATATGTCTGATACTCACGGGAGTTTTCCAATTAAAATTCCTGAAATGTTTTAATTTTTATATACCAAAGTTCTATTAATGATTGTAATAATTTGTCAAATAGGTTTGTATCAACCCGAATATTTTAAGCTTAGGTATTGTGTTATAGATCTCAAATATAATAAATAGGTAAGTAGTCAATTTAAACTATTTTTAATTTGTGTAATTTGTAAAAATGTAGATAATTTAACTGTAATAGATGAACTGCACAGATGTAATTATTCTAAGTAATAGATGACACTGGAGATTTTTACGGTTTTATCAAAGAATTGTGTTTGTACCTGTTATTAGGTATTATTTTTAAAGTAAGTACCTATGTGTACAAATTATTTTTAATTGAACTAATCGCTCATTCATATTTAGTAATTCTTTTGAATATTTTCTACTTCTCATAATTAAATTCTTATAAGCTTTGGTAACTATTTTATGTTGTAAGTTCCGAAAAACCTTAAATGACACGAATCATTTTATTTCGTGTTATGGTAGTTTGTCTTGTTGAGGTTACAGCAAAAACTATTGTACTAAATGCTTCTTTATTCAATGACATAATATTAAATTACGTGTTGTATTTTTTTATTATATTGTAGACTGTGATTATTACATTTGAATTGACATTATAATTATTATATGTGTAAAATATTGGTTTTATTTTATAATCCTTGCGCATATTGTATAAGTTTGAATTAAGGAATTATGTTGAATAAATAACAACATTTTTTCATCAGTCAGTCCCATTTTAATAAGTTATGTCATGTAAAAGTTAACATTCAATTTTAAGCATACATCTAAATGAGAATGATTAGAATATACATATAAATAATAACTATGAATAAATCTTAATGTACGCGATTCATAACAATAAAACATGAAAAATATTCTGGCACCATTACATTAAACATAGCATGTTTCAAACAAATACAGATGCTGGTTTCATGCTGTTAGGGCCCGGTATTATATAGATTTTTTAAGATATGGTACCTACCAGCAATCCACTTCCATCGATTTGAAGAGTATAAACTTAAACAAATGGGGAATACTACACTGCACACATACTAAAGTACCCATTTTAACAGTAGTAACCAATATAATTAGATGTATTTATAATACTTCCACCCAATTGGTTCTACACGATTGTATTTTAAATATTTACACAACTGATTTAATCATGCTCAGTTATTGCCAGGTTTTTTTAAAAGAATAAGATATATTAACTATCCGAGACATAGTCACCAAAATCTTACCGAGACATGAGCAACCATTATGATCACATGTATATTATTGGATATCACAATTTCATGAACTATTTCCATTACATCAGTGTCTTTCAACCTTTTGGTCGGGATCCCGAAGCTTCGTGAAACTTCTGAAAGAGGGGTTACACTGCCTTAGTAAAAAAAACAGTTGTAGCTCAGGTTGAAAAACACTGAATTACAGGGTTACACAGCGAATGTCTACTGTTACAATTATTACATTTTGTATCTAAACTACCAGCCTTTACAATAGGATATATGTAGTTTTTATAACAAAATTAGTTCAAACTAGGTGCCTTGTGTAATATTGTTACTGATAACTGGGCCTCATTGAGTTCATATAAAATCATAATTTTCAGGTAAATCTTACAGGTTCAAATGAAACTATTACCTATTGAAATTAATTCAATAGTGATTTCTAATATTAAACGAATTGATTACATTTCCAAATGTAAAAAAACAGGAGAGTACCATTCGGTATTTCGGCGGACTGTCAAACGACTGAGTGACTGTGTTGTTGTGGTCCCTAAGGCATAGGTACCATGGTGTATAGCAAACTTATGTGTAACCTTATTGTGACAAAATAGCACTGAGAAGCATGACCCTGTAACGCCGATAACTTACTAAATATATTACATAGGTACATAAACGTAAATCACCCAAAATGGTTTTGGCCAACTGTTGGCATCCTTTCCCTTGTCGTTACGGCACATCCTTGTTTAACCTTTTAACCACGTGCTATATGAGATTTAGAAATAACCGCATTAGGTGTTACTACACGAAATATGATTTAGATCATACTGATGATTATGATACTACAACCGGAGTGGCGAAAAAGGGAGTTTGTTTGATATATCCTGCCATGGCCCAAGGTCTTCTTATAGGAGGTACCTACTAATCAATAAGTGGCTGCGCGTCCATAGCACTCGATTACCAACTTGCAATAGGCGTTAACCATGAGATATCTTCTACCACTAAAAAGATCTGCGAACGCTATAACGATTGGGTACCTACAGACGATTTGGTGCCATAACCTGTGGCTTAGTTGATTTAGCAGCGGGTGTAATTTTTTAGTAGTTGTTTCTGTTATGTTTTCAAACATAACTTATTAATTGTAGTATATTTTGTGTTGTAATTTAACCACTCTTTCCAAATGCATATAAGAGTAAGAAAATGCTCTAGTTTGCATATAAATTGCTGCTCAGGATTGTTCTGATATAAATCAGAACTACCGATTTATTATCTAGTACCAATCTAAATATTACTTCGAGAATGACCAACACTACGCGTTTACTGGTAAAAAGTTAAACGGAAGTTGCCCTAAACCTTAACTCAACCTAGCTACCGCCAAGCAAAATAGTAGAAAAGCTACTTTGAGCCTTATGGGAACTACACACGTTTATACTACAAGCTGCCGCTTGTAACCAGTGTTGGGTAGGGTAATGATCCAAAGTAATTGCCTTTTTTATTATTCCTAAAAAAGTCCAAAACTTAATACTTGTACAAGTTCCATCAAACGACCGGAGTCGACGCATGTCTCAGATACAACTAGAATTTAAGCTTTCTTTACATTAGTTACATTTCATATCTAAATAAATAAGTAAGCAGCTCCAAAGGTAGTGTGCAGGTGCAGCGCTGTCATATAAATATCAAAATATGTCATGTAAGTATAGTACAGATTCTGTACTATTCAAATAAAATCATAAACGTCATCAAAATCAAATCAGTACTATACTAAACGGTTCAACAACAGTTGTTTGTTTACGAAAATAATGACATATTTGACAAGAGAACTGGTGTTGCCACTGTGCGTTTTGTTTCACTTACTTAATTTTTTACCATTTTCTGTCGCACTGTATGTGGATTACCGCGTTTAACTGACTTTTAAAATATATCCAGAAATAGTAGTTATTTTCAAATCTATAATTATCATGAGAACCCTTTGCTAACTGTTCGTTTCCCAGCACTGCTTACAACGGCCGACGGTGACAATATTAAGGCTATATGATTAGAGATCACCTAGTCCGCTGAGTGACGGCTTCGGCTCCTTGCCGCACGAATCGGAACATGCCGTTGGAGATCGCTACCACGGGCGAGAACAGGCGGAGAGGGTACTCACTGAAATAGAAAAGTAATTGTTTAAAAGGCTGCCCAATAGAAACCTGTCACCTTCTAACTGTTCGAAAGACAATGACAGGTCTATCTTGGGCCGCGAGATACTGTCGCGACACTCTTGTGCTAGGGCTACTGACGTCGTGGTTGCATTAGCCGAGTGAGGTAGGTTCTTTTCTCAAGTAATGTGAGGAAATAAGTAAAACAGCATTCGGTGACCTACTTATATGCTTTTATTTAGCGCTTATCGCGTTCGGTGTATTCGATCCACGGCGCGGTCCGTCCAAGATCCGGTTTGAGTCGTATTAATGTATAATATAGAAATATTTCGATCTTAACGGCGTAAGTTGTGTCTTACCTTCCAATAACAGGTGTCGCTTCGTTGCCACTCAGTATGAACACGGGGAAGAAAATGGAGAAAACACATCCACTGAAAAACAAATAAAAAAGTTGTTATTGGCATGCGGAACGTATTTTTTTAAAATAGAATAGAAATTTATTGCTCTCATGTTGTGTAATGAGCACTTAACCCAAAGAAAATGCTAAAAGGGCGTTTCGTCTAAGTATTTTACCCTTAAATGTTTTAATTATCAATATTGATCCTAAAACAAACACGGACGACGACATGACAAAGTCTTCATTTCAAGAGAACTTGATTATCACTTGTCTCGTTTTTCATTCATTTAATGGTTCAATGCACATATAGTACCAAGTTTGTGACGTTATTGTCTCTTCCCTTTTATAGATGGTATGACTGCACGATACTTAGGAAAACATATCTTATCCATAATTAGGTACAATAGATAATGTTAGTTCCGATTTCCAAGGTTATAAAATAGATAACATGGTATTGTTCAGATTACTTTACTCATGCCATAAAAAATGGATTTATTCGTTAGCAAACTATTGTTACAGTTACAGGGTAGATGTCACTTTTTAAGTATTTAAAAATACTTGTGCTAAGAGAAAATTTAAAGTAAGTATACAGGGGCTTGTATAAAGTAAATATATCTCTATGCCAATTCTTGGGATTAGACTTTCCAGTGGACATTAGGCTCCCTTAGCAAACTGTGGCAAAAAAGCCAGGACAATCGCTACGAGAAGGAAGACGACATATGTTGCATTTTCAGGCTAAAGGTACGACATTGTCGGTTGTCGATAACGGTCTACTGTCATAAATAATCACTTAGAAATCAACCTTATCAACAACCGACAATGTGGTACCTTATGCCTGAAAACGCGACATATTTAGGTACTTGCTACGGATCGACGAAATACGTAGTGGTATGTAGTATGTCTAACTTTATTAAGCGCTCCGCACACCGATGCACAGAGCGTCGGCGGGACGTCAGCGGCGCGGTATGCGCGCGGGCGCTGCGCGGTCTAACACACACCGGCACCGCGGCGGGATCACGGCGGGCCCGCCGCGGTACTCTAATCAATTGTAATAATCTTTGCACATATATCTACGTTATTGTAGTATCCTACGTTTGAATCTAATCAGTAGGTATTTTGCGATTTCCGGCTGTTCCAAATATGGTACAAATGTTGCGATATCTATATTAGTTAATGTTCAATCGACCTTGATCCTTAGAAGGTGCGAATTATTTTTGATTGATTTCTGCATTTATCAATCTGACTAACTGTTTCTGCCATTCTGTTACATAAAAATTGATTCGCGTAGCAGCTCAGTCCGTGGAATGCCTCGAGCGACACAGGTCGGGCTGCTTCGCGCGGCAATTTCCTCACGCGGCGGCTCATTCGCTGTGTCGCCCGGCTACTCGTAATACTGAAAAATGTCTCACCTTATGATATAAGACTGAGGTATTTGTGTGAGCACGGCCAACGGCAGCCCGAAGCCCAGGAAGTACGGCCAATTGGTCTCGATAAACGTGAGCCGTTTGTGCAGCTCCCAGCCCATATTGAACCACTTGTACTCGAATGAGTACAGCGAGTACAGCAGGCACATGTGGACGAGGCATAGAAGTTCCCCGATGTAGGTGATTGGTAGCATACTGACTAGCATACTCTGTAAAAAAATATTAACATAAAATACCTAATTGTTTAGAAAAAAAGCCAAGTGCGAGTAGGACTCGCGCACCGAGGGTTCCGTATAAAATATATGTTTGCATCTACTCTACACCTAGAAGTAGAAATTTGACGTCAGCCACATGTATCGACAGATTGGGTCAGTCGTTTGTACGGCATGGAGATAGTATGCGAGTTTGTTTTTCCTTGATATTTTTTTATGACGTAGGTAAACCAATTTTTTTTCTGCAGTTATAGGACAGTACTTTTAGCATAATATCACATAAATTTAAAGAAAAAAACCGGCCAAGAGCATGCTCATTGTAGGGTTCCGCAGTTTACCGTCCGTCACAATAGGCAACCATCAACTCCGGAAAAATTTTAACAGCGCGAAGTAGACCACATTGCCATCTCTCGGTCAATTGGGTTACTAATTTATACAAACTAGACGGGTTATGTATGTTGGATTTTCGGCGGTAACCTTTGATCGCGTGAATCCATTTGAACCATTATTTTCTTAATTGAAGAAAGATACGTGCGGCATGATAAATTAAGTACTCAAGATAAAAGAAGTGTTTGCATATAAGTACAGTTAAATTACAAACTTAATTCAGAAATTATTTTGTACAATTTTTCAAAAACCGTTCAGCCAATCTAGTTCAAAATATTTTTTCAAGAAAGATCTTATTAAGTTTTACTTTTGTAATTTTTTTCATATTTTTTTAACTTATAGTTCAAAAGTTAGAGGGGGAGACACATTTTTTTAAACTTCTGGAGCGATTATTTCCGAAAATATTAACTTTATGAAAAACTGTTCTTAGTAAACCCTCATTATTTTACAAATACCTATCTAATGATATGCCCACACTCTAGGGTTGAAAAGAAAAAAAACCACCCCCCATTTTATGTGTATGGGAGGTACTCTAAAAAATAAATTGTAACCACTTTTTATTTTACCACTTTGTTGGCGTGACTGATATACATATTCGTACAAAATTACAGCTTTCTAGTAGGTACTTACAGTCACTGAGATTATCCGCGGACGGACGGACGGACGGACGGACGGACGGACGGACGGACGGACGGACGGACGGACAGACAGACAGAAAGAGCGAAACTATAATGGTTCATAGTTGACTACGGAACCCTAAAAAACATATCTAAGATGGTTAAATTTCAACTATTGTTCCGGAAAGTTTATATTTGTTTTTACATTTCCGTATATAAATAATAAAAAAAATAATTGTGAAAAAAAATTTAAAAATTAACATTTATTGGAAAATAAACTAAACTAAAACATATTACAACACAAATTTAAATCTAGAAGTATAACTAAACTAAAAACTAAAATAAAACTAGATAAAAACTAAAATAAAACTAAATAAAAACTAAAATAAATCTTTTATCATTCTTTATCATTTTAAAAATTGTTTTAAAATGTGCAAATTGATTCCTTACAAATAGGTAATACCCCACATGACCCAGTAACTAAAGTTTTAATTTTTGTCCCCTCTTTTATCGGACATTTTTTATTGAAAATAAATTAAAATATGTGATAAAACTTCTCTCAACGTGTCTGCGCTACCTTTGTTTATAACTATTCCAAATCGGTAGCTTAAGTAGTTTTCGAGATATTTAACGATGCGACAGACAGACAGACTGAGTCGCACCATAAGAGTTCCTTTTTTACCATTTTGGTACGGAACCCTAAAAATACCATCTGCAATCGGAAAAATGGGCGGACGGTGCTACGGCACGCGCGAAGATGCTACGGCACGCGCGAAGATGCCACGGCACGCGCGAAGATGCCACGGCAAACACGGACATACATGCAACGGAATGGGCGGTGGTGGATGCCGCAGCATACATCGCCATCATGCAACTTTTATACTATCACAAGCGTGTGAGAGCATGCCATGGCATCCCCCGGCATGCGCAGAGTCACTATATCTGTTCAGGTGGCAGATGTCAAATTTGACTTAAAACATTGATGGTTCTGGTACTCCATGTGATATCCTACACAAAATTTACTGATGTGTCATACCTGTACTAAAAATAAAGCTTGCACCAGCAAGCTGAATAAGGAGTCGGCAATGATCTTGCTGACGCTAGACATGAACTGCGGACGCCCGCGTCGGTGTCTGTAGGCCGAATCAGCTATATCCTGCAAAAAAAGTCATTTACTCTGTCAGCACACCAAATATTTTTTTGGAAAACATTTTGTTAAAAACCAATTTAAAACTGCATTTATCAAAAGAAGCATATCTATTTTTATTTATAAAATTATCTGTATATTATCCTATCCAAACATCCCATTAAATGCAGCCTTCAAATGTAAAAAAATATCTTTTCTAATAATATAATTATAGTTACCTGAAACCACAGGCTATTGACCAGCTTACTCAATAAAAACAATGGTAGCACCCATATCATCCGGAACGTCATGGATAGGAACGGCTGCATCCAGCCCCACACATTGTGTGCCACTCCCGGATTGTGTCCAAACACTACTGTTACTAAGTACTTCACTGACGGTAGCAGCACATATTCAAATACTAATATACTGAGTAAGAAAATAAAGCCATTGAGTATGCATGATTGCAATACCCTTGTAAGTACTTTTGATTCCCTGAAAGAGAAAAAAAAACTATGTTACTTTGTGTGCCTAGAATAAACCAGACCATTGAAGATACATAATAGAGATGTTACGGAGCATTTAGTTAAAATGATTTTAAATCGCAAATAGAAACCAGACCGAAAGTCTACATACTAATAAATTACCTGCCATATTTTTATTTGACTTATAAAAATTATATGGTTAGATTGGCTTTGTTGTTAACCAACATGTTTAGTTGTTTTATTGTGTACAAGTTGCCTAAGTAGCTACTTAAATGATAGTGATATGTGCATTTATATAATATATGAATAAGTATGTGAGTAAATATTATTTTTAAGGAGGTAAGTACTTCAGTTTACCTCTGTTTCCAATTCACATAAATCAAATCTAAATCCGGTTCTGAATTTGGTTCTGAATCGGGTTCTGATATATACTTCTCCGACTCTGTAACACCTCTATTAGATAACCAGTTGAAGATATTTGAAAGCCAGCTAAAAATATTTATCAATAAATAATTAATCTATATGGTAAGTGTAATGTCATTATAGTATTTTCTTTTGTTATATACATAGACATTGCTTTATTAATTACATTTAATACGGAACTGAAAGTGTTAATTTTTTTGTAACAATATTCTGATAAAACAATGGAAGCCTAAGATAGTGCCTATTAGCTCAATAAAATATATTATTAAAGTATATCCATAGTAACTTTTATTTACTTTCTGATAATGTAAACAATCTGGAAATAATAAATGTTAAAGGTATTCTGTTCTGATACTGAACAATGATTTATGGGACATTTGCTTATGGTATTAATAAGTTTGTTATCTTAGATATCAAATGGATTGGAATTCAGGGGTGAAGTATAGGTGGTCTACTGTGCTCCTAAATCCCAAGAAGCACATTTCACAAGATGTTATTAATGCATCAGTTACAGATTTACAACTATTAATGTGACTAATTTATTTATATATTTAATTATTTAATAAACAAATACATATCATCACTTACAGTTAAAACCAACACATGTGCCAACATTTGTATCAAGACCTATTGTAAATTTTGTCTCGTGGTATTAAAATAATAAACATTACTTACTGCTGAACTTTAGGGGCCTTCTGTTTTTGTTTACTATCTGCATCTTTAAGTGGCGACCGACTTAGAGCTCGCTCGTTTATCTCTTTATCCAAGTATAAAAGGACTGTAACCCCTCTCAGGCTATCTATAAAACCTTTAATTAGTGACACCGAGAAATTCTGAAATAATAAAAAGTAATTACAACATCGTCAACACAAAGCACTGACTAATTTCATGCAGATTTCAATATTTTTTCTATAGCATATCGTACCTTCACGCTTTCCATATTGTAGGTATTATTCTTTAGTGAATTATCTATTACTTCATTGTTCTTTATGATAATGAACTTCTGTTTCTTGTGTTCTCACATCATTGGATTTTGTTTGACGTAACTTATTCGTATTTTGCGTTTGATTTGACAATTTTGACATTTTTATCTACCATTACCACGTAAATGTTGCCTACATGCGATTTTTTTTCTACTATTCTTCCAATCATACATTTGGAACGAGATGGAAATGTAGACTACCTAGTTCTTTGCTACCTAGTCTCAAGTAAGTCTAACTTTATTGCAAACATAAACAATATAAATATTACTTTAAACTACCATTAAAATATAGACCGAGAGTATTGGGCATGGTGGCCAAGGCCATCATGCAGGCGACATTGCCGCGCTGAATAGGTATTGATTGTGGAAAGAAGTTATTACGTGTAGGTTACAAAGTCCTTGCTTTGCTTCGTAATGATAATTCTTCCTTGCTTTGGTTCGTTGTGAATATTCCAATACAAGTAAATAAAAAAAATGGTTGCCTGTAAAGTCGGTTTTACGGGCGAAGATTTTACGTGACAACGTCTTTTTCTCGGTAGAATATTTATTGATATGAATATAATTAAATTGCACAATAGGAACTTACTTAACACTATCAACGTTCGAGAAAGACAAAGACAGAGACACAAGCATGCGCCGATTCAATGCGCCTAATTCTCTAGTGCTGCGCGCGCGGCAGACCGATCATAGTTGAGTGGGAGAGAGACGCAAGGCATTCGGCGGGCCTCTCTCTCGTTCGGTGACTCATCGTAACGTTACCGAGCGTTACACTTTTTCATAAGTGACTCCCAGCCGCAACCTAATTTAAGACGTTGTCACGTCAATAAATAAAAAGTAATAGACACACAAAGCCGAACAAAAACAAAAAACGTGGGTCAAAATAACATCAGCGAACAATTTTGAATTAATGATGATAAAAACGATAAATGGTTTACACGAAAAACAGCTTACTGGCGAAAGCATCTGACAACCAATCGAGCGCAGTAATAGTAGGTTAGAGAGCATCATACTGACTTTTTCTTACGGTAGTATTATCACCCCGAAAAAAGGGATAGATATAGTTTAGGGATATAGTTTTTTTGTCCTACTGTTACTGCGATCGTTAGCTTGTCAGACTATACCAATTTATTATTATTTATTTTTATTTGATAGGTTCACCAACAGTTATTACAATAATTCTTTCTTATTTAGACAAGTACAATAGTTATTGCTAAATGTATAACTTATTATAGGTAAACACTGCATGCAAGGAAAATAAGAATCATAATAATTCAGTAGCAAGTCTGCAGTCGATGCCAAGTTAAGCAAGTTTAAACACTTTATTACGGTATAATAGGGTGCAAAGCAGAATCTTGTGATCAACTCGTTACCGCTACATATTTTTTAAATAGATTAAAACTATGTAGGCACATGCTAATATGTTAAAAGGCATATACAACTTATTTATTTAACAAATCTCTAATTTTGGTTAATGAGTCAAAGTGAATATCAAATGAATTACTGTAGTTATTAAGTAAGTATTTTTGATACCAATACTGTTAAAACTTTATAGGCTATTGGCACTTAACGAAACGTCACGTTCCAAACATTATTTTTTATGGCGTCATTAATTTTTCGGCAGAAACTACCAAAATAATAACAGTTTTTATGAGGTATCCCTAACACGTTCCAGTAGGCGCAAATTTCTACACTAACACATGTAATTTACCCTTTTTCTGCGAATAAATTTTTGTTTGTTTGTTTGTTTTTTTCGGAGTTGTCTTCCAGTGTGTTTGAAGTTGTGATTTGAAGCAAGTATGAAGTGTTTCTGTAGGTCCATATTAGGTTAACTCTGCACTGCGGGTATTTGCGTTTTGCCTCTCGCTCGCACTGAGGCAAAATTTATCTGGTGCGAGCGAGAGAAAATACGCAAACACCTGATGTACCTCAGTCTGCTCAGCCATCAATTTTCATTTTGATCAATCAAGACAAAAAAGGCTTCCAATACAATTTCAAAAACCTTGTGTCCCTATGATTTGTTTTAAAATAACAAACAAAAGTAGTTAAGAAACGATGAAAAATAACTAAATTGGCATCACACTGATTTAACTGTCAAATGACAGACGTTAATTTGTCAACAAGTTTTGTTTTTACATGGTGTTGTACAACTTTCATGTTGGAAAAGTTATTATAATTAAATCAGGCATACGCTAGCTATAATACATATTTTATCCATGAAGATTTGAAAATGGATAACGTATACATTCTCAACAATTTGAGGTAAGTGTTGTACAAGTTAAAATAGTGAGTAAATAATTTGCATCGTATCAGTTCAGCTTGACCTCTTTTATTATGTTTAGATAAAGAATTTGCGTTGCGTTGCGTTTACTGCTGTTTTGCGAAATAAGAGTCACGCTGACCTTTGTACAAGACGTTCGGAATTCTGTTGTATATGTGGAATGACCCTAGTTTGTTTTGTGGACTGTGTTGTTTATAACTTATAGACCTTATAAATGTAGGGTAGATTACAGAAAGTGTAACATTGATTAAATTCCGGTTATGTAGTAATGAAAGTAGCTGACTTCTTATTCCAGTTTTGTCAATTTAGGTATCCTTGAATTTGAGGAGTTTTACTATATTTTGTTGATGCAGTCTTTTGTAATGTTTCATCTAAAGAACCATATTCAAAATATATGTCCATTACGGTTTACTAAGAGTATTACACAAGTTTCCGGTTGAGGTTCAATTATCTTATTTGGATAATAATAATAATTTTGAATTGGAATATTTAAATTATTGGTGGAAATTATATCGCAAGGTGTTATTTTAATCTATCCTCTTAGATACAAAAGTATAAAAGGTACAAACAAAAGTAAATACTAAACGAAATAAATAAATGTCTAATGCTTATATAATATATCAATGTTTATTTGGGTGATGTTTGATTCACCCTTTTATTTAAATTGATGACCAATTTAAATTAGAGGGTGAATTCAACTTTTTAATGTCTCTAGTTGCCTGGCATAGTTACAGTTTCTGGGACAAGTCTTAGTGTTGTGATGTGGTATACACCTGTAACCACAAAAACGCATAATTAGTGTAACAACACAAGGGACAAGGGACAAAACAAAACAAAAAGGGATTCACCCAAATATTTTTCTATGTATAATATTATTTTCTATGTATATTTTCTAAACTCTAAACTTTTCATGGCTAAACAACTAAACATATTCTGATGAATTTCAATATTTAGAAAACCTAGTGGCTAATTTGCCCCTGCCATGAAGGATGGAGAATGTAATGAACATAGGTAGTCAAAAGGAAAAAGCTGAACCCTTATAGGATTACTTTGTTGTCCATCCATGCGTCTGTTTGTCAAGACCCTTTATCTTGGTAATGCATGGAAGTATTGAGTTGAAATTAGAACCATATACCAAAGTCCCTTGAATCTCTTAAAAAAACAAATATTTAAGTCAACATAATTAAAAGAAACAGCCCTTTATGTTGCATTTCCCATACATTTGCAAAGGGAATCAAAATGTATAGGGTCCCAAGATACTATTAACCTAGAATCATGAAATTTATTAAAAAGCAAGTTCTTGTATCACAAGTATAGGAACAACTCAGAAACCTGTTTGCCGCATTCACAATTCTGATAGCACGGAACCCTCAGTGCGCGAGTCCGACTAGCACTTGCCCGGTTTTTGGTTTATGAAAATGAACAGTTTTTACATTTAGGCCACTCTATCATAAACACAAACATCTATTAAATAATCAAACCGTAAAATCTTATATGTTTATGTATACGTTCTATCGCGTGTATAATGTTCTTTTGAAGATTGTTGACACGCCTACTTTCTACCGTCGCACTACTCGATTGCGTTGTTTGATCCTCTTGCTTTGGATCCAGTGTGGTGGGGCCCTGTCTAAGAGAAATTACCTGCCGCGAGCGCATGCGACAAAACTTAATGGTAACAACGCGCTCGCCTGGATTAGATAGTGTCCATAAGCTACGACGATCCCTTCTGCTTGAAAAATGTATGTTGTATATCATGTTTCGTTTTAAACCTTCATAAAAAAAGTTATAATTTGCATTACGTACGAAAATCAACCAAAATCGCAAAAAGAGTCAAAATGGAAGGTTCGGCCAAGGCCGAGAATCTCGGCCCTTTTTGGCCGAGAGCCGAGAGCCGAGACCGAAATATCGCCTCGAATTTTGTCCGAGACTGCAACCGAGACCGAGATCTCGGTCGGACCTTAGTTAATGGGCGGTGGTAATCGGTTAACATCGGGCGATACATCTGCTGGTTTGCTTTCTTTAGAATTAAAATAATAAATGTTTTCTTATACAATGATTATGGGCTCGGTTTCCGCACTTAGCCCGCAATATGAGTCATTGTTCGTTTTCTTACAATATAAAAGTACAACATATTAGGTACATATTATATGTATTTTAGTTTTTCACTTTTTATGGGACAGCTGATAGAAAATTCACCTTCTACATACTTATAAAGTAAACAAAAAAAATCGAATGTTGAAATTTTTTTACTTGCACCGTACCTACTCAGGGTCATTACCCTTATCAGTTGTTGAAGTATCGCTTGGGACTTGCTACAGCCTGTATTTAAATGCACCTAATCTGATTGTTGCATTGCAATTTTGAGTTTCAACATGGTTTTAACGCGCTGATTACGGTTTTGGTTCGGTCTGTGTAATTTACAGAGCTTAAGCTCAGTAGGTATATGGCATATGCCAAGTTTCATCAAAATCGGCTTAGTAATTTAACTGTGAAAAGGAAACAGACAAAATTAATAATACATAATCCTAAAATTAGAACAGTTCTCAAAACATGTTTTAAATTTTCGGTATAAACTGGGATACCCTGACTCGTAATTAGGGCGTGCAGACCGGTTTTTAATTGTATGGGAAAACCGGTTAATAACCGGTTATAAACCGGGTTTTCCATACATTTAAAAACCAGTTTGCACACCCTACTCGTAATACTAAACGGACTAGTCGGACTCGTTTGATGTAATTGAATTGTTCCACTATAGTCGTATAAGTGTTACTACATATTGTTTTTGACATGTTTATTTATTTATTTCCAACAGCGGAGCGCAAAGTTCAAAACTCGTATAATCACTGGTCACTGCTACGTCACAACGTTGCTTTGTCCGTCTGACATGCACTCAGTCAGTGCTCGCTCGCGGTAGAGGCCGTACGCCTCCCTTCTTTTCTTTGTCACGTAATAGGCATGCGTTGAAGTTTACAGTTTAGTGCATCAAGATGAAAGTGGACAAAGAGTCATGCGTGGCGCAGGAGACTGTACCTATTATCTCCAACAGGAAGGGCAGCCTGAAGGTGGCCATTGTGCCGCAGCAGCACAAGACCCTCACACACTTGCCGAAGCGACCGCCAGTGGACTTGGCCTTTGAGGACCTCACTTACAGGGTGCAGGAGGGAAGGAAGAGCAGTAAGTTACTTTATGTTTAATTTTGATTCCATTTTATGAGATAAACACATCGAAGATTTGAAGTTATAAATAATGAAAAACTATGTAAAATTAAGTCGCAGGTTACATACACAACATTATAATAAGTATGTATTCATATTTTCAAGCTATGGCTTCGGAAAAACTATTGGTAAAATTTTCGCTTGACTAACCATTTTTTCTAGTAAGTATTCATTGTAATTTTATTTCTTGTTAACAATGAATTATCTTTAATTTTGTTTATCAAACAAAACTAAACTATTCTTGAAACTCTCTTCCCGTCTACTACAAATTACAATGCTCTGCACATAGAGTGAGTCTTTAAAAATAATTAGGTAATAACTTTATTATAAAATATAGGGAAATTTATAATAAAGTGTATTAAAAACTTGGGTAATCAACTTTCAAACGAACTATAACTCATGGTGTATGTAATTAATATACCTACCTAATTACACTTAAATATTTAACGCTTGTACGCTTGTGTGTTTTGTATTTAAGGAAAATCTTTGTAATCATAGTAATTTGAACTTGTTGCTCTACTTTATCTAAAGATACACCCAATATAAATATATTGGGTGTATCTTTAGATAAAGTAGAGCAACAAGTTCAAATTACTATGATTACAAAGATTTTCCTTGTCCAGTAGTTATCAGTGCTCACGGTCAACTACTAATACTAGTAGCAAACGGGCAATTAAATAAAAGACGCGTGTTTTGTTTAATTCAGAGGATTTTAGGTTTGACGTCAGCTAATTCAAATGAGAGGAATCATTCATCATCCACTGCTAAGCTAAGGTTCTCGGTTTCTCGCAAAATATGTACCTAGTTATTTTATATTCTTGAGGTCGGCATGACCTGTGTCAATGTCATTAAAAAAAGTTTACAAATGTTTACCAGCTGGTTCAATGCACTCAAATATTTGTTGGTATTATACCAACAGGTATTTTTATTTTGCGGCTTCACGTTTTTGTTTTGTATCTTTGCAAATTATTTTATAATAACGCATACTGGAATTGACCTTATTCAAATGGAGTTTCCTCAGATCTCACGTTAGTTAAATTCAATTACATTATCATCCAATGATTGGCTTCACTTAAGCCCCCTACCTAAGTGGACCCATTATAATTAAGTAGATTACTTAAATATACTTAAAATGGCCACGGGTTATGTTATATTAAGTAAGTATAAAACGAAACACGTGTGTCTAATTGTATCTACCGATTACGTCCAAAAAACGTACGTTCCAAGAAGTCAAATAAGTACTTTCATTCATATCACGGTCATGCTATTTATGTGCAGTTGCGGAAAGTAAAACGATGGTCCCTCTTGACTCTTAATGTCATTAAAATAGAGTCCAGTGACAAACACACTTTCTTCGACAACACATTAGCATATGGCAAAATGCCGTTACAACGTCACTAATGAGCGCTACGTGCAACTATGTAGCTTTTAGGTACTTAGACGTAAACCTAAATTGGTCCCATTAATAGAGCACCCGATTACTGGTGCCGTAACGACGCCGATAACATCAGTATCATTAAGTAGTTTAATGACTGCTCTGGCCTTAAGTCGTTTCGTATTTCAGGACTCGATAACAACTGATCCTCGTGTTGTGATGCGTTGTCCTATTTGCATTATTTATAATCCTAATTATACCATAAGTCAGAATAAGGGCCACTTGCACCAACCGGAGTTAGCCAACTAACCCAAAGTTAAGTTTTTAGTATGGGATTTCACAGCTCAACTCCGGGTTAGCGGCTAACCCTAGGTGGAGCAAGTGGCGCTAAGTAGTCAAAGATTTTCTTACAAAAAGTTATCGGCGTTATCGCCCTTAAAACTTAAGTTTTAATAAACAAATAAATAATATACTTAGCATATCCAAAATGTGTGCATTCGGTTTATATTTTGGGTAACGCAACTATGGCCATGCCCATATCTCCCACTATAGTCCCACTGCTGGGCCTATACCACGAAAATCGAACGATTGCGGATCTATATCTCCATCTCTGTCACAGTTGCTTATTGGAGTGACAAAGAGGTTTTCTCGTCAATGCCAGTTTTCGATGTTTGTGGTAGGCATGCTTTTTACAGCTCAAGTGGCTCCCTATTCGCTTTCGTCGTAACTCTCACATTCTGTCCCTTTTGTACTCGATACTTTTCAACCCCGCAATAACTCTCCGCTATCTAAAGGTGCGTCTTAGCTATCCCCGTTTAGAATTAGATAGATCCTCCCGGAATTTGCTATTTTCGGTGCCATCATGTTTCTTCATCTTCGAAATTTCACAATGGTTATTTCGCATTCCAAGCCTCTTGATCTTGGCTAATCCCCTACCTCATTTAAAAAGCTCCTCAAGCTTCACTACCTACTTTCTTGTCCTTAACTCTTTTGTACGTCTGCTTCCTCACTTTGGCTGGCACTGTTATAGTATGCATAAACTTATAAAGATATATTTGTATGGATCTTGATTTATATTTTTTGAGTTTAAGTGTTTCGTGCGACGAAGTTTTAAGAACCAATTATGAACTGTTGCATACGCTAGTTTTTCTACGACAGGTGAAATAGCAAAACCAGAAAAATCTCGAAAGGTAGCAGAATGTGGAACATGGAGTTACATCGATTGTATGTATAATCGTTACTTGTTGACTAGGTAGGTAGGTACTAGATTGTGACTCAAAAATAGCTTTTAAGTATTATCGACAAACAAACTTAGTTGTAAAAAACAAATGTTGTAGCCTCGGTGTCTAGTAAGTAGGTAGGTATCTAGATACCCCAAGTAAGTAGGTATGTTTAATACGATGTGTCAAGCATGCAGACACGTACCTACGTTCAAATTTTAACTTATTAAAAAAAAAAAAAAAAAAAATTAAAATAATTTATTCAGTAGCTTAAGGGTAGTTACAATATCTGCACTGATGCCTCTTTTTAAGTGTACAAGACACTTGTGCTAAGAGAACACCGCTCCTCCACAAGTTGTTTCTTAAAATTTATCTTAGGTGTATACGTAAATACTTATTTATTCTTAAACATTAACGACTATAGGTCTATAAACCTCAAGAACTCTGAAACGACACGACATTGGCGTTACTACTTACTAATGAACTCTCCATGCTTTAGGGATTTAGGTATATTTATTTATCCCAGGATGTAGGTACCTATAATTTAAGTTTCCTTAAGCAGGCTATACACGTTGAAAAAGAGGTTTTACCAAAAAAAAGGCTATACACGTTAGGGTATGCCTGTGCCGTTTTGGTTGTACAGTTAAAATGCACAGTTTTGGTTGTACAGAAAACTGCACAGTCGAATGCCACACACATTTTTTTTTACTAGTGCAGTTGAACTGTACAGTCAAAACGTGTATGGCTTGCTTTATTTACTGCTTGTAATTATATCCAACTTAGGTAATGATACTAATGATTTCACCATTGAGTAAGAATACATAAATACACCATAAGTACAACTTTGTTTAATGAAACTTTTTGACTGATTAACTTGTTAATAATGTTTCGAAGAAGTAATTCGTTGACAGGCCAAGGCCACTTAATCTACAGTAATTAGAAATTGGAATACAGGATTAAAGTTGATAAGTTTGTGTGAAATCAGTCGCACAGGTCGCATTGACAAGCGCGCTTGTGACATTAGTTGTAAATCTAGATTAGATTAATTTATTGCCTAATCAACGATATCTACATGTTGTTGCATTTTCACAGCGAGTAAATATATCGATGGCTGTTCTATAAATTTTGAAATGGTTAGAAATCGAATTCTCGTGTCTGTTGGTAGCTTTTAACATTAACCGCTTTATTCATAAAAACTTAACAGACCCATATTAGTTAAAATATGTTTTGTCCCTTGTATAATAAACGCAAATGTCAAACTGACATTTAAGGGCACATAACAAATTAGTTAACGGAGGTTTAATGGGCGTTTATGAATAACGGCATAACTGTGTAGATCCCCAGTTCCCCACCTACAGAAGTAGTCAAGTAGTACTTTGATTAATTTAGTATTAAAGCTGAAAAGCCCGATAAAAGAATTTGTATTTTTTTATGATTTACCTACTTCTAAGTATGTAACTATTCACAAATTGGCTGAAACTGTGTAGGTATATTATCTGAATCTGAATCTGAATCATACTTAGGTACCCGATTTTACCCGTCTTTTATTGTTTTGGAATTTTCAGTCATAATATAAGTAATTTATTATTTTGTAAGCAGAAATGTATGCGAAATTTGGTATCAAATTTCCCAGAAAGAAAGGAAAAGTGGAAAAGACTCGAACCCGCGACTCTGGAATACCACCCCACCGCTCTGCCCATTGAGCTACCGAGACCGCTCTCTAGTCTCTCTGAGAAATAATATAATTTCAATCGAATGTACAATTTCACGTATTTTTGGCGTTAGGCAACAAAACAAACATTGTAAATACCAAGCTTTTTACAATAATTTACACATGTATATATCTCGTCAAATCATCTTATAGTTCATTATCATTCAAGGTAACCATGCAATAACTGTTTATTCTGTTTTTGTAATTTCCGGGTGCGAGGCACGTGACCTTCTACATTTATGATGCCGCTTAGTTTTTAAAAAGACCAATAAAATAAACAATCCTATAATTTACTTAATCAATGAGGTCCACTTGCACCATCTAAAGTTAGCCAACTTATTCAGAGCTAAGCGTTTAATTTACCGATTAACTCCAGGTTACTTGACTAAGCCTGGTTGGCGTAAGTGAGTCTAAATAAACCTACCTACTTAAAGTTACATAGGATTTTTATAGACTGCCATCTTCGCCGAGTTACTATAGCCATTTAATGCTTTGTTTCGCCATCTTCATTGAATTCTTGGAGATATCCTCATTCCGCGGTCGCCCAAGGTTCGGCCGCGTAGGTACTTGTGCGGATTGTGCGGTCTCAGATATCACGCAAGTTGACAATTAATTCTATGTTTCCTGCAATAGAAGCTTGGTGTGTGAGCATCGTGCCTTCTATTCTAGGCGATTACCGTATAATTGGTCAAAGGGTATAATATTCACGTGCATATTCATAATTGTATTGTACACGTGCATTTATGAACTTGCAATTGGTACCTTCAGATAGGGGCGTTAGAAGGCAGATGTGCGGCGGGCGGAGACGTAGGTACCACGAAATGTGTTATACCTACTTATCTTACTCAACACACTTCAAATCTTGCAAACAACCCCTCCTGGCGTTTTGGCTGTCACCGGACGTCTTCATCTTTCGTCGTTTCTAAAGCAAAATACGCCCAAAATATTGTGACAAGACAAGCTACGCGTTAAACTCTATTTATAACTTGTATGTTTTTACTTAGATACCTACTCCTTTTTGCTTGATTTGTTTTTTAATATAAAGAACGCCAGATTCCGATTGTTCTGATAATTAAGTATACCTAAAGAGTAGGTAGGTATATACATACTTACATTTTAACAACATGCAAATGTGTTGTTGAATCTCTGTTATGCTATCATTTGTTTTGTATCTACTTTTTAGGCCTCTTTCATATCCCCGTTTCAGGCTTCATATCTCCTGCTGATGGATTTCCTGTACCTTCGAAAAAAATTTTTTTTGATACATATTTTGTGTTCTATAACTGTCTATGGAAGTTTGAGAGAATAGGTAGTTATGATTATTTTTTTCTCGAGCTATGATATGCTTCATCAAGGGCCTTATCACTATGTGTTCCACCTTGAAGCAGAGATTATTCACCTGTGCTCTATACTTTGTCTCCCTCTACAGGGTAATGTGGGTGATCTTGACAGTAGATGTACCTACCTATTTAACATTGAATTTGCTTGAAAGCAGCTGTTGTTAAGCTACTTTTAAGAGAATCACGATAAAGATGACAATTTCAGCATGACTTCAATAAATGACTACATTTCGCACCAATTCTGTATGTGTTTTTGCACTATAATACCAACAGATACACTGCCAGGACTAATGTTTCACCATTTGTCAACATTAATACAGTAAGTAGGTAAATCGTATGAGATAAGGTTGATAATTATCAGTTAAGGCTCGTATAAGATCCTATCTTTGACCATACTCGTAGATTACATTCCGTCCTGTTTCTTGACGTTGGAGATAAAGGGAATACAGAATAGACCTATGCTCAAAGGTATTCGTGACTGCTTTTGATTAATTCATATCCGTTTATTGTGTTATATGTGTTATATAAATATCTTATCTGGATCCTCCTTAGAAATGATTGATAAAGTACAATTTGATAAAGTAGGTACAATAAGTATAGTCACGGGAATGACTAACATAAAATGTATAGCAAGATTGTTGCTATACAGGACAATAAGCCCAATAAGCTTAAAGCAAGATTTAAGTAATTTCTTACATTGATACAACAATGCAATCGTGCTTATCTCTCAGCCTGATTCCACAATAGTAGGTATCATTTGAAAATAAATTTGATAATTGATAAACTACAGAACATGTGGACTTAAGAACTTTAAGTATAAGTATTTATGTAAACACGAAAAAAGGTAGGTACATATCACGAATTCTGATTGTTTTACCAATTCCGTTTTGTATAGTCGTAAATTAGGCCTGTTCACGAAATAAAGTAGCCATAAGAAAATGTAAATAAATCGTGTATTTCTCACAGCACCTCAAACAAAAAACAATCAATTATATCAGTAAACAGTATAAAATTAAAGTATAGTGCATTTTTTTGTAGAAACCCTAAGAACTGGCGAATCTTCTGACTTTCTTTCGAATACCTGCCATCAGCGTACGTATTAAACTGTTGGTGAACTGACGAGAGGCTGCGTTCCATATTTTTTTGAAATCAGCTTCACTGTCGGCAACTGCACCCTTCTTGAGCAGGTATCGTTTGATATTTGCCCAATACCTTTCAATCGGGCGAAGTTCCGGGCAATTTAGTGGGTTAATGTTTTTCGCAACATAACTAATATTATAGTTATCAAGCAAATTTAATGTGGCTTGAGCGTAATGAGCAGAAGCTAAATCAGGCCAAAATATTGGAGGACGTGTATGTTTCCGATATAAAGGCAGAATTCGCTTCTTAATACACTCCTGTCGGTAGACCTCTCCGTTAATTGCACCGGTAGTGAAAAAGCTGGTACTTTTAAGCCCGCATGAGCAAATAGCTTGCCAAACAAGGATTTTTTGGGCGAATTTTTCAAAAGCCACGCACTTATACTCTTCTGAAATGTACTCACTAGCAGCACACGTGTAAAACTGGGCCCCCGGTAACGTTTTCATGTGTTTTTTTACATATGTTTCGTCATCCATTAAAATGCATCGGTCGTTATTTTGAATTAAAAACTTGTTCAAAGCCTTCGCTCGAGATTTTGCTCTTTCAAGCTGGGCAGCAGGGGGCCGATTTTTGAGATTCGAACGCTCGAATATTTAATTCGAATGTGAATAAAAACGAAGTAGAAAGAAACTCCACTAGCCTTTCGAGTGGTAATTCCAGTACAGTCACCAGCATAAATATATGACGGTGAACAGCCGTGCAAAAATATCTGACGCTCTGTTGGGCGCATAAGTATCTGACGACACTACCTTGTAAAAAATATCTGATGCTTTGTGGCCGGCAAAAACATCGTTACTCCGTATCCGCAAAAATATGTGATTACTTATAAAAATCAAAATTATGTGATCACTCTCATCGGCAGAAATATCTATCCCCTGTAAAAGCAAAAACATCGGCTGACTGATAGGTAGGTCACCTATATATCTGACACGATATTTAAAAATATTTTATGAATCTGCAAAAGAAAACCATATCTGGTTGGCATAAAGCAGTAAATTGTAGGTAGTGATTTGACAATTCACGAAAAGAGTGCAGACTTGTCATTGCATATGTCTGTCTCACGTTTTATTCTGTCATCAAATCGACGTTTAAAATTGCTGAAATATAAGAATAATAAAGTTGCTCTGAGAGATGTGAGAGCCTACCGCAAACATCGAAAATTAGATTTTCGATCTGCATCTTTTTCGATCGAATAGGTATAAGTATAAGTGCAATAGAAAGGGAGATAACTACATTTTTTATTTGTTCGACTTTCTTGGTAGTAGACCTATGCACGCCTACCACGAACATAGAAAACTGGCATTGACGGGAAAGCCTCTTTGTCACTCCAATTTGCAAGTGTGACAGAGATGGAGATACGAATCCGCAATCGTTCGATTTTCGTGGTAGGCGCGCAGGCGTGCGTGTCCAACCAAGCCCTCCATCAAAACTAAGAACATCATAGTCCTACACTCTTCCTTCACTTTCTTACTAAATAAAGGAAGTGTCAAAAAGAGATGTATATATAATATTTGTTATTTCTCCGATTCCGTAGATTGTCAACAGTTTTGCTGTTCTCTTTTGATGCAATTCGTCCAAGCAGCCAAATTAAATACATCATAGTAATTTAGTAGTCGTGCATTGGCACGATTCTATGTTTTGTGTGGTCGTCCAGTCGATATGTCGCCCTGACAATGGCGTTTCATTATAAGTTATTATAATACTTATATTAAATATTATTTACAATCCCTGCTTGATGCTATATTTTTTTGTGAGTTATGGCCTGACTGCGATTTTCTGTTTTTTTTTTCTTCGTCCCTTCGGACAGGCTAAAGCTATACGCCATACTGCCTTACCTACGATTTTCTGAAAAGTGACATATGATGAATGTTGAATTTTTCCTTTGGAAAAAGGAGGTTGATCGCTATTACTTCTCTACTCACATCTCATAGGAAAAGTCTTCTGATGCCTGAATTTCAGTTATGTTACTATTTAAAATTGCAAATAGAAAAGTGTGAGACAGACATATCCAATGACAAGCAAATGACAAGTCTGCACTCTTTTCGTGAATTGTCAAATTGCTTCATACAATTTACGGCCATCTTAATGCCATACAGATATAGTTTTTCCATGCTGATTGATTTCACGGCTTTGAATATATTGTCAGATATATAGGCGATCCATCAGTAATCCGATATTTTTGCTTTTGCAGTGGATAGATATTTCTGCCGATGAGAGTGATCACATAATTTTGATTTTTATAAGTAATCACATGTTTATAACCGCCTCGATCCGATATTTATGCGGATACGGCGTAACGACATTTTTGCCGGCCACAAATCATCAAATATTCTTACCGAGGTAGTGTCGTCAGATACTTATGCGCCCAATAGAGCGTCAGATATTTATGCTCGGCTGTTCACCGTCATATATTTATGCTGGTGACTGTACCTTACAACAATACGAACTATGGTATCATGCGAATATAATCGTGACAAATTTTCACGTGCGATTATTTTCGATCACTTGTTTTTGTATTCGAGCGTTCGAATCTCAAAAATCGGTCCCCAGTTCTTTTTGGCATTTTCTGTTTCTTCCTAGTCTGTAAGTTATTTCTCTTTTTAACGTTTTGCACGTTCCCAACCGAAGTTTTTAACTTTTTGGCTACATCGCGAGTAGAGGCCGATGGATTTCGACGGAAAGACGCTACTATTCCCGCGTCCAATTTCGGCTTCACGCAGCCTTTTCTGCGACCGCGACCTGGCAGATCACCTAGAGTATTAAATTCTCCAAACGTTTTTATTACTTTTCGTACACAATCTTTAGATACTTTATACCGTTTTGCGAGTTGTCGTAGTGTAATACCCTTTTCTGTGCAGTAGGAATCTATAATTAATTTACGATTTTTTTCATTTATCCTCAGCATCTTGATTTTATCTAGTCAATGACATTATATTATAATTTTTCCTTAAACTTGACAATACACGTGTCAAAATAACACGCATTAGCATAACAAATAGTTTCTAGATCTAGATAATTATGAAGGTACAACTTTAGGTGGCTACTTTATTTCGTGAACAGGCCTTACTGAAAAAATAATTCGTAAGCAACAACACGTTTTCAAATAGCCATGTTCGTCCCGTTAACATAGGATGGTGGTCACGGTTTAGTAACCAGCCAGCTACTAAAATGAGCGGTCATGCGGGCTGCCTCTATGTACCAATTGTTTTAATAGCCGAGGAAACGCTGCGCGTACGCAACCGTCTTCCGGCGGCATTTGAGTAGCCACAAGATGATGCGCGAGTATTTCTTAAATGTACGCTTATCATTTTAATATGCACTTGAAGTCCTTTCACATAATTATTATGTAAAGTACTGAACTACTGATATATTTTTTACCACCTATAGATATTTGTTTAGAAACTTTCTTTCGGCTTCTGCAAAATACTACTTAAAAAACGAATATGAGAAAATACAGTCAGGTTATAGTTTGTCCATATGATAGTGTTTTTATTTTTCAGTACATGCATTTAAGTAGTATAAATTAATTAGGTAATACTTGCCTATTATGTACAATGACAGGGTGCTGCGTGTTAATGATGAAATTATATATATATATATATATATATATATATATATATATATATATATATATACACCAGCGTTAATTACAGACAAGTATCCTCATTTATATAATCTGCAGGGTCATGACGTTTGTAATATCATGTTATCTGCAATTGCATTCTACTTGAAGAACATGTCTCCTTAGTGTGAAGGTCGTATGTGGAGCAAACTTGTTGTTTCTAGCTGAGCTATCATAAATCAGCTTTGCATTGTTTTATCAAAGAGTTCTTATAGCCTCCTCCGGTCTCCATCACATCAGATCAGTTTGATGTTATCATAACATTGCGTTTTTTGCGTAAGTATGAAAAGTTTCCGTTTAATCAAATAATGTGAAGCGAGTCTAATCTAACTTGCAGGATTTGACTCCAATAAACATAAAATGAACAACAAATAGGCTACGCCAAATACTAGCTTGGAAACAGTCGAGCTTTCTTTTTTATATTAGCCTCAAATTTATTTCAAACTATGTAGTGCGTTGCTTATTTTTTATGTAGAAATAAGATATGACAAGGACATTGCGTGTTTGTGATTGTGATAAGCGTTACCTGTTCATATCTACGGATTAGTAATAATCAATACCTTTTATACTAATGAAATTGTGCTCTGTTGAAATATTCATGTGGACCAATTAACGTTTCACGTTAGTATTTTTTGATTTCACGCTTTATTTATTGCTCAGTTAATTAATAGAAAACGAGCGAATTGCGAGAGAGTTGTACGGAGGCGTAGACGCCGCATACAAGTTTAGTATTGAAATCTCTTTCAAATCGACCAAGCAAGAGTGATAAGGCTCTTACTGTAAAATATGCGCAGAGATAGACTAAACAGACACCGCATTTTGAAGCAATTGCAAACAGAACGAGGTCACCTCACATATGCAGTATTTTACTTGTAAAATTCTACGATTCTATCAGCACAACCTATACCTATACAGTGTATAAAATGGTGCACAGTAGACACCATCTTATACTATAACATTTCAGGCTGAAATGCCCTAAAATACATGAATTGTAAATATTTTAATTTACACGAGTTCAGATTGTAAACATAGATGTAACTGAAATACGCGATCGCGCTCCTATATTAAATTACTACGGGACTGCATATCGGTTGTGGCGGCGAGTTGTCTTTGCTCCGTCTAGTGGTTGAGGTGGTCTGTGAAAATATGTAAAAACTGTGATCCTAAAGTGTGAAATTGTAGGTATTTGCTTTATTTGAGGCCTTTCTCTTTCGCTTTGTCATCGTTGTGAAGTGCGAGGTGAAAGTTGACATGTGAGTACTGTACTGGGACGCAGTAAGGTTATTCTATTAACGGTTATTACAAGTATCTACTACTGCGGTAGGCGCACTTTTTATGACGGCAAACGAGCAGACGAATTTGTCGTCCATGGATACTCGCATTATGGTAGTGACTTGGTAAACGAACTGTTAAATTATGTAGTTAGAATTTTATGTGCTAAGTAATTTTCTTTTTTGGTCACGTAAGTTAAGAAAATGATATCTATTATAATGATTGCCGTTGATAAACATTTGTATCGTTTATTTTGACATTTATGTTTAAAATAAATAAGAGTTGACAGAGGTTTGCTAATTGACAAACAAATAACTAAACTAAGTGTTTCACAAATTATAGATAACCGCAACTAGTTACACTACACATATTGACTCTATACGAGTATTCTCTCTCCCTCCATTCATTCATATTTGGGCACTAACAAACAAACACCTAAGTACTTACTTACATTTATATGCCAATAACGTCTCCATTCCGCAGTGAATAAAAATTGGGATCGTATTCTTGGTATCGATAACCACTTTTATTTTTCAATCCGTATGATCTGAAAGAGAAACACAATTACTGATGTGCCGTTGGAAAGTTTCCATAAGTAATTGCAAAATTTTCCACGCAGGCAATTTTCGGGATCTTCCTACATTTATGTAGGTATGTTGGTTGAAACTTTTAGAAATTTCAAATGTAAATTTCCGAGAACCTTTCCAACAATCTTTAGACTTATTGCAATTTTCATTTTTGCAATTTAGCAAAACAATGAATGAATGAACTAGTAATAAAATTACTGAGTCTTGGACATATCATCAGTGTTTTTAAGAGTTCGAGGTTTTTGTGGTGTGGTGTCGTCAGAGTTGCCGGCTTGTATGCAGGTACAATTGGAAGCTGCGAGTCATGTCATAATTACCTTCGAAATATGCTGTTTCTAGCACAAGGTTATTGTGATTGCACTGATTGCCGATACAAACAGTAGGGCAGTGTCACGTCTGTGATAGATATGTTAGGTATATCCTAAAAAGTTTTGTATGAAATCTGGAAATTGGCACTCAGAAGTAAGTCAGGGTGAGTATTTGCACTCAATTAACTTACTTTTGATTCCGAATTGTTTTTCTGTGAATGTTTGATAAGGGAATTATTTATCTTCGAATCCATTGGTTTCTTTGGATAGAAAGACAGAAGAAGAAGAAGCATGCTAGACGTATTTTATTTAGCGTAACAGGATGCTTTTACCATTTTTTTGCCATTTCAGGGTGAAATGGCGAATAAATGTTTTGTCCTATAGAAACCATCCACATTTAATCGGCCTTAAGCCATTTCCTTTCGATAGCACAAATTGTGTAAGCCAGTAGGATAGGTAGGAGTTGAGAAGTACCTCAACTCCTCATACCACATGAGTTGAAATGAGTTGAAAAATTATCCTTATTTATGTTAGGAAAAGTTACAAAATTTAATCACAAATGAACGAGTTCGTTTTAAAATTTTCAATGTTAGTTGGTTCTAAAAAAACACTAACTTTTTTATCACTAACTGAATGAATACCTACATGTTGATAAAGGATGAAGTGGAGTTTGTACCGTGAGTAATAACGTACACAACCGCAATGACAGACGGACAAAGGAATTTAAACAAAAGATCTTGTCCTTAAATGGAGTCCGACTGAGCTAAGTTTTCATCGATTTTGATAGCACAGACTGTGAAAGTGTTAAGAAAACCACAAAATTTCATAGACGTCCATAAAATAACACTTGTACCTTGTAGTCTTTAATATCAAAATCGATGCAAACTTAGCTTGGTCTGACTCTAATTATAGGTTCTTTCTCAATGTTTACCGACTTTATTTTGGTTTCTTATCGATTAGAATAGAACCGTCAAGTAAAAAAGAAAGGTGGTGAATGAAAATATGTTCTTTTGGCCTTGCAGGTAATGGAGTTGATTGACTCTATCTAGCAATTATTTTTAACTTGCTTTTCTAACGATGTAAACAAAAGGCAACACATTGTTTTGTCACTGTTTCTCACTCTCTCAATAAAAACTTGAAATGGTTTAATAGTTAGATTATTACAACAATATGGCGGTCTGTTTACATCGTTAGCAAGTTCGATTGACGGCGATTCTAGTTAGAACTTCATATCAACCTCTTGTGTACTCGTACTACTCGTACCTTACCAGTACTGAGTAGAACTAGTTGGCATTAGATAATAGTTATGTTCTGGTTCCGTGTAATTTTCTTACCTAGTTAAACCAGTCTTGTTAGTTTTCCTATTGAAAATTAAAAGTAAACATTGTTTCAATCTGTCTTACTTATTCAAATAATGGTTTATTACAAATAAATAATTTTTCCCGATTATGAGAGAGATTATGATTTTAGCTATCGATGAATAGGAGTGAATAATGTTTACCGTGGGAACTGTTCGTATATACATATCTATCTTGCTGTCTCAATTGACTAGCTTACGGCGGGTACGAAACCTAATTGAGATGGATAGATTCTATTCAGGCATTTGCGTCAAAATACGATGTGAAACCATTCTTCATTAGGTATATCTGTAACCCACAGGTTTGTCAACATCTACTTACCACATTAACTCAATATTGTTAACCCGACGAAACTTTTAACGTTTTTGTGAAACCAGTTTATTACTTGACGTACATTAACCTTAAATTGGGCGGTAGTTTAAAGGTAATAGTGCGCGTAAGGTCAGTTGTTTTTGGTCATGGACACCCTTTGCTTGATTTCGAAACGTAGGCGGCATGGCTGCGTACTGAATACTAGGGAATACATATGTCTAGGTCTACTTATTACACATCCTGTAGGCCCTGGGGTTCAGAAGAGTTTACAAAAGATAATTTGAATAAGAAATATTGGTTACAAATTACAATATTTGTTCGATTAGCTATAAAAATAAGTTAACGACTTTCATCATTATGCCTCGGAAATACATTTTGAGGGAATAATCCGACACTCTATGTATAGGCATTTCATGGAATGCCTATACTAGCATTCCATACAATGCCTAAAACGTTCAGGCAAAGTATGAAATAAAATGTATTTTATATATTTACTAGGCATTCTATAGAATACCGAATGGTCAGTCGGTAGTGCATATCATGTAGTATGTAGAACGACTGTGTTATATTATATATTTAGATAGACTAATTGCTTTCTCCGTAGTCTTTAACTTGTCTAACCTTGCATATTCATTAGCACTAGTCTCATTTCCTGGTTTGCGAATACTCTAATAGCATTTTATAAACGGCATTTATGAATTTATGACGCTGCATATTTGACGAAGCTAGGATTGATTAAAACGCGAGTTTTCATTTGTTTTCCGGGCTTCGGTCGGTCAAACAGGGTATAACTGGTTATTTAATGATTCTATTTCTTTTTTTGCAGATGTGAAAACAATTCTAAAGTCGGTGTCGGGACGGCTGCGGTCGGGCGAGCTCACGGCCATCATGGGCCCGTCCGGCGCCGGCAAGTCCACGCTGCTCAACATACTCACAGGATACAAGTAAGCTACAGTTACATGCTACACTACATCATTCAAGACATTAAACAAGCGAGTTATCCCATTACACTTACTCGAGCTATGTTTGGTAGGTATGTAATTTTAAAAAAATTGATGCGATCTTTGTAATAGATGCTGCCGTTTTAGGCATCCTAGTGTACCTATAGTGTATATATATATATATATATATATATATATATGTATATATTTTTTTTTAAGTAGAGACACGCATCCCATTCTTATACGTACCTACATACATAAACCTGATATGAATTGAACAAAAAAAATGTATTCCGTGGCACAAAATAAATTACATTCACTATACCGCCTTAAATGTTTTAATGATAACTTAGTAGGACTGTTCATAAACCTACCTAATATTTATATTTTTTAAAGGAGTAATTAAGAGTGTAATGAATTGTAGGTGTATTGTAACCATATTAAGTAAACAAAATACTTAATCATTCGATACGACACTTGAATCATATGCTTATTAAAGTCGATTAATGTGTTCTTACCTACATATTTTCTCGCTATTCCAATGAAATAAGGGAGTAAATGTTACTGTATGTGATTTAAGGATCTGGATTGTGCAATCGTGAAAGATCTACCTACTTAAATATTACCCTAAAATATGTGTATTCTTAGAACATTCTAAACATTTCCACCAAGACTTTCAATTGCGGAGTCAGTTATCATAGGTGTCGAGTCGACATTACCGGAGTTACTTGTAGGCACGGGGCGGTACTGCCGACGTACTAGTTTACGGACTTGCGTCAACTGCGGTATGTGGTTTAAGGCAAGAGCGATGGTAAATAGATTAAAATAGACTAACGCATGTGAAATGCCTAGAGGCGTAAAGTTTCTCACTCGTTGCGATGGAGGCTCTTGTTTGCGTGGTAAGTAAAACCTTAGAGTTGACCATGACATGTTCAAGTGTTTTAGACATAGTGATAAAATTGTTAAGAGCGCTTGAGCATCTTGAAATATCTTGAACATTCCCTTCAAAACCGACTTTGGCCGTCTTCCAAATCGTGTTAGTCGTTGTGGCTGGCTGCCTGCATATAATTGTACTCAATTTGATTACATTTTAATATTATTAATTCAAATCTCAGACGGATTAGTTTACTGTTGATTCTTACTTTAAAGTAACCTATTAACGACCAATGATTTAAGAATAAGAATATTTATTTCAGACCAGGTCCATATATATTTTACACATTTTAACTATAATAATAACATTAATTTGGGTAGGGATGTGACGACCCCATCGCCCACTGGTTTCGACCGGTGCAATCAGTCAACGCAGGGCAGCTTGTGGCGAGCTGTTGGGGAGTAGCGACCCCACGTACCTGAGCGCTCCTGGGGGACTCCGTCGTCCGACCAAGTCCTCTGCCTCTGGCTAGCCTTAACCGGCCGTCCAGAGTGGGGTCGCGAGAGCTGTGTTCTCGAGGGTAGATGTGGAAACCTAAGTGGCGAGTTGGCTATATGTTTAAAGTCCAGTGACACCTCTCTACCCCCAGCCCCCATACCGGTCCGGTGTTGCCCTCGAGCCATCTTAGATGTCGCTTTTTGTGGGGGCCCATCTTATGTGGGCGAGTCACCGTCTGCCGGAAATAAAATTGATTACCATTTTGTTAGGCAGACGTCCGATTTTATTCTTCATAACCCAGTATTTAGTCCACCACTTTCACCTAATAGTCCAGTATATTTTAGATTCCATTAGATCTCAATAGTCTATACACCCTCGCGGGTGCTGCCTCTGCGTGCGTCCCATGACTCGGGCAGGTGCAACATCCGCTCGGTGTACCCCTTACATTTCATTAAATTGTCGAAAGGGCCTCTGCGTGTTGGCTTCGGCTCCGCGTACGCCTCCCAAAGGTCCGGAACACCATTGTTCCGTGATGGGAAAGACATTAATTTAACAATCACAGTTTTATGTTACTTTGTATTTTATTATAACTAAGTAAAACGTGCATTCTAGAATACTTTGAACTTGCTAAAAGTCACACGTTATACGATGACTTCATGCACGACTGTGGCCTTTAACCTCTAAACGCGTTTATCGCTTCTTCCTTTAACGTATACCACAGTCCAGTCGGTTGCTACCACATTTCAATCATACACTCGAAAGTCGCCGTTTTTACAACACAACCGACGAAGTGGGATTATCATAGCATAACTGTCATAGTTGCCTACATTTACGTAACTGTTTGCTGAACCAGCTAAAGATGTGATCTACGTCGTCAAGTAGGAATTATAGGTAATACTCGTACCTTCGACAAACGACTTAGTACCTTCTGACAAACATGTTTACAATTACTCAATTCAATCTCTTTTGTTTGTTTTAAACTACTCCCCGTTATGCAATTGTATGCATGCACGTGCAGCGCTGATGACATCGTGGAACATAACATTATGCTGATAGATTTTTTTGTTGATAGAATCACCAGTAATCTCCACTTCGTATGTATATGAACTGTAAAAAGCATATATTAATGTGAAATTGTATATCGTCGCATATAAGTCATAAAACGAGTACAAGCGTTACTTAGTTGGTGATTATTAAGTCGTACAAAGTGACTGACCCATTGTATCTAAAATATGGCGGTTACATATTCGATGTATTTATCGATCGTCGAGTAATACCCAAAATAGATACCTACTTACAACTTGTTAGTATCTATTTTGGATATAAACCATAGTTTGGAAATCCGTTGTGTCTTGCATAAAACAACTGATGATAGAAAGTTACTTATGTTTGACAGTATTTATAAATAGAGGCAGTATTAGGTAATTGACAGTGTCATGATATTGCATTGATTGATGCGTCATGTTATCGATTATCTACTTGTTGTTTGCTAGGCGATCGGAGTTCAAGTTGTCATGCAATGTCCGGCTTAACGTAGTTATGCCTACTATCTACCTACAGTGCAAAGTATTGTAAATTACTAATTACTACCGGGCAGCTAAAATAGGTATATTATCCTTAATTTAGGTTTGGTGCGAAGCACATTTTATTTGCATAGTTTGCGTAAATTATGATGACATTTATTAGTAATACGTTTTTATAACACAGTTGGCATAGCGTAGTCTCATCGGATAATTGCTACTACCACATCTAAACTGTATGAATTAACTTGAAATAAAGTGGAAAATCGTATTATTGAAATTAACATTTCAATAATACGATTTCATTAATAAGATTTAATTAAGAATTACTGTTCTTCTATAAGAGCCAAGTATCGGCATAGAGTAGACAGACTGCACGCAGACATTTAAAAATACGTTCCACTTTCTATCATACTTAGCTATACTATGTTAAAACTAACTTGGCACCACGAGAACACCAATTCTGGTGCACGTTTTGAACAGCACATATGTTTCCGTATTTTAATATTATTCTTCTAAGGTATCATGTATCAGGACGGAAAATAGCTGGCCTTGTACGTTCGGGCATATCTGCCGGATCTAGCGATAAATGTATAAGAAATTTGTGTGACGGATGCCTGGCGGACATACCCACTATGGAAGTCTGACGGATTGCCCGAACGTATATGGCCGGCAAATGGCTCCGCAAACCGGATCTGTTGTTATCAAGTAGCTCGAGCGATCCAGGTTACGCGGTCAGCTGCAACTCATCGGGGACCGGCGGCTCCGGTGCAATATGCACTAAGTCAAAACAAAACTTAACAGCAACAACAAAGAAGGAACAATTGCAAACATCGAAAATCTAAAACTTCTATCTCCCTCTCAATCGCTAATAAACTAGAAAATGCTGCTTCGAACGAGACGCACATGTATAACTATGCGACATCGCAGTAAAAAGCAGGCGCCACTAATGCGCCAAATTTAATACATCCTTATCGGTCTGAGTAAACATATCCCCAAATTGATATGAAATAACAACGCTTGAATTAAGGACCGTATCGTAAATTATGGAAACAGATAAAACTTGGTGTAACTGTTTACATATGTTTTATTTTGTATTACTTTGTTCATAGGGTAATAATAAATAAATCGTATTCCATGGATAGATTCAGAGCACCTCGTTTCTTTCCTAGTGACGGGCACACAGCGCTTTATTGAATTTATCTAACTTGATTTAATTTTACGATTCACATGTCTCTAATAATTAGATTTTGGGTTTCTCTTGACAGCGACCCGCAAGCTCTTACGTAAAATATAGGTACATATCTACAACTCTACACCAAAAACGACTATTTAACTGATTGAGTTTTAATGGTTTAGTGTGACTAATCCATTGGCTTAATATTGTACGAGTATCATGTGTGCTAAAACTAATCACCCACCCACCCACAGTAAGAGTACTTAGAGTTATTATTTTATATATATTTTATATATATATTTTATATCCAAAACTACAGGCCGATCGCAGTGCTATCGATATTCGGTAAAATATTTGAAAGTATCCTCTATTCTCACCTAATTCAGCAGCTCAAAGGCTGGTTTTGTGAAGAGCAACATGGTTTCCTGGCCAAACGATCGACCTCTTCCAATCTTTTAAATTCAGCAACCATAATTGCCAACAGTCTTGATGACGGAAAACAAGTCGATGTTGCCTATTTTGATTATCGCAAGGCCTTTGACAGAGTGAATAGCGACATATTATTAGAAAAAATGGCCCATGCGGGTTTTTCTCCACCATTGCTAACATTTATTGCAAGCTATATGTCAGGGCGACACCAGTACGTCCAATACGGACAGCACCGCTCGAACCCATACCCAGTCTTATCGGGAGTTGGACAGGGTAGTAACCTGGGCCCACTCCTCTTTTTGATACTAGTCAATGACCTGCCAGCGAGTATTAAGCACTGTACGTGCTTGATGTACGCTGACGACTTAAAATTAGTTAAACCAATCAGCGTTTATGATGATTGTGCAAGGTTACAAGAGGACATTGATAGTGTGAGTGACTGGAGTGCCCAGAATCAGTTGTCGCTAAACGGGGAAAAATGCTCGGTCATGTCATATACCCGTGCACGCGTTCCATTAAAATTCAGTTATATGCTCGAAAACAACCTTCTTCAAAATGTGTCCACTGCTCGAGACCTCGGCACAATCTTTGACCAATCTCTGACATTCAATGATCACATTATGAGTACTTGTAAAGCTGCAAGAAAGTGTCTAGGCTTCGTAATCCGACAATCAAGGTCATTTAATTCACACCACGCTATTAAATTACTTTATAACGCGTACGTTCGAAGCCGATTAGAGACGAATGCGATCGTCTGGAGCCCCCATGAAAAACTGTACACTCTAATGTTGGAAAAAATACAGAAATCCTTCACCCGCTTCCTATACCAAAAACTCTATGGTTACTACCCTCTCCTCTATCCAAGTTTGTACATATTGGGAATGGTAAACTACACGAGTCTCGAGGCGCGAAGGAACGTGGCACTAATAAAGTATTTCTTTCTTCTAGTACGCGGCCAAATAAACAACCCCCAATTACTATCGCTGATTCTGTTTCGAATACCTCCTGTCACTAGCATTCAACTGCGTCCCCGTCACCGCGGGTTGTTTACAATTCCAGCAACACGAACCCGTGCATTGTCCCAATCCCCACTACACCGTGCACTGTGTCTCTTAAATGATATACTGGACAGTGACAGCCAACTAGATATATTTTATAGCTCAGAAACTAGATTCATGAAAACCAGCAGCCAGTATATAGAGTCTATTACTACATCAAGCTCCATCCATATGTAATGTCTAATGTGTAATAATATCGAAATTACTTGTATTTGTATTTATGTCTTACCTGTTTTTTCTATTTTCTATTGTATATTTTTTCTATTGTATATTTTTTCTATTGTATATTTTGTATTTTTTGTCTCCTATATGGTTAACATGTATAGCTGGACTGTTAATGTTTAACTAAGGAATAAATAAATGAAAATGAAAATGAAATATATGTCGAAGGATCAATTGTATCGGAGTCGAGGAATCCTTGTCAAAGACAGGAAATTGTGCACATTGCAGATTAAATCAATAGCTACTCGTATTATGAAAACAGCTTGACATTATGAAACGCATGAATATTTGATAGCTTTTACTCGTAGCGTTTCTTCTGTTCTTTAACTATAGACAAGAGAGGTCTTGCCAGTAAACGATGTGAATTATTATTGTTAATTGTAGGGACTGCTATCATATCTCGGTGCTACTAGTCGCGCTTGATCAAGCTTCTATACAAACTCTTGGCTATTCATTTAATATTTTTTTATAATTCAAAAACAAAACTACATTGTGTGTAAAATGCAAGATAGGTTGAGAATCTCTTCCGGCCACCAAAAAATCACACATGTACATGAAGTCGCACGACTATTGGCAAAATATGCTAAGGTGGCTAAATTCACTTACGATTTTAAGCTAACATGGTCATTTGCATTATAACTAATATTTGAAACGGGATAATTACCATGTATGTTTTATTGAATATCGGGTGCTCAATAAAACAAACATACATGGTAATTATCCCGTTTCAAATATTAGTTATAAATTCACTTAGTTTTAGAACTGTTGATATTAGACTAATATTTTGATTGCCCAATAATTAATAGAATAATCAACGAATGCATTACACCTCTGTGTGCCACGAACGAAACCTAACGTTACGTGACTTGTATGAGATCAAATGCCATCTTTTATATAAAATCGACCTCAAACAGCAGATAATCTCTGCCCGTCACAAGACTCACAAGACATTAACGTCAATTATCTGATCGATCTGCACCTGTAATTGGTCTAGACTAAAGGACAAAGTCTCTTCTCTTTAATGTCTGGTCTGGTTATTGTAACAGAAAAATTACGAGCTACCTACTTATCTTGCTGTTAGATTTCCTTAAAACCAAACTGTAATAGAAACAGTTACAAAGGAAAGGTATGATTAATGAAAGGTGCCTGTTATACATATAAACAAGCTACTAGCATTACCAAATCGTACCACATCGATATGTAAGGTACCTGAGGGTAATAAGGCCTGTCGGATTATAAGGCCTAAATTGCCAAAATCGTACTTAAAATGTGCGCTCTCGTCTACGGCCTCTGTAGGTGACACATAATGAACGATAAAGAAACTACAAGTCAGCATTTCCTCGTTAGGTGGCTCTTTAGGTGGCGGTGGCATTACGTTATTTATTGAGCACGGTGGCCACGTAGCTTGATTCACAAAAGTGTGCTCGAAAGAATAGGTATGAACTATTTCTTCAAATATTACGCTTATCAATTTTAATTTGCACTCACTTCTCTATGAATTTTTTATATTGTCTTACATTTTTGTGTTTTGGTAGTGTGATCCAATATTTATTTATTTTTAAATTACACGTAAATTAAAATCTACGGCTATACACTTACTCTAGGGCTTAAGCTAGGGCTGACAGGTACCCGGCGTAAATGCTACTGGCGTTCCCACTGATTATTTTCATGTAGGTATATTGATAATTTAGTAAGCAAAACGTACATAAGTCTAATTCGAGGTATTTGATCAAATATACACCTATTATTCATTGTTAAAACGTAATTAGATTGATCTATTTATTATAATTATAAAATTCTAAATGCATAACGTTATTTCCCGTATTAAAGTCTTACGCCACCTGTAGGCCTTTTTACCCTGCCAGAGTAACAAGGCCTAATAGGAAGGTTTTTAAAAACCTTTTGTAGTGCTTTTGTTTTTGATTTCACCTCATCTTTTTTAGTCTATTATGTAATGTTTGAACTGGACGACTTACCTATTAACATTAAAATATGTCGATAAGATCAACAGTTTTCCGTTTTACGACAATCTCCCTTAGCTAGGCCGTATTACCTTCCGGTACCTTAGGTATCTGCACCATCTGTTAATTCATGTTCACTAACACTCATCTTATGCGTATGTTCTCAAATAACTGTTATTTGTCCCCAGAACCTCAGGAATGGAAGGCAGCATAACAGTGAACGGCATGGAGCGAAACCTGTCCAGTTTCCGCAAGCTCTCGTGCTACATTATGCAGGACAACCAGCTGCACGGCAACCTGACAGTCGAGGAGGCCATGGCGGTCGCCACCGCGCTCAAGCTGCCATCTGCCACCTCTAAGGCTGACAAACACGAAGTGGTAAGTAAATACCTCGGGTTGGTGAAGTCCTAGAAGCTCAAGTGCTACATCATGCGGGACAACCAGCTGCACGGCAACCTGACAGTCGAGGAGGCCATGGCGGTCGCCACCGCGCTCAAGCTGCCATCTGCCACCTCTAAGGCTGACAAACACGAAGTGGTAAGTAAATACCTCGGGTTGGTGAAGACCTAGAAGTTCAAGTGCTACATCATGCGGGACAACCAGCTGCACGGCAACCTGACAGTTGAGGAGGCTATGGCGGTCACCACCGCGCTCATGCTGCCAGCCTGCCATCTGCCACCTTTAAGGCTGACAAACACGAAGTGGTAAGTAAATACCTCGGGTTGGTGAAGTCCTAGAAGCTCAAGTGCTACATCATGCGGGACAACCAGCTGCACGGCAACCTGACAGTCGAGGAGGCCATGGCGGTCGCCACCGCGCTCAAGCTGCCATCTGCCACCTCTAAGGCTGACAAACACGAAGTGGTAAGTAAATACCTCGGGTTCGTGAAGTCCTAGAAGCTCAAGTGCTACATCATGCGGGACAACAAACTGCTCGGCAACTTGACGGTCAAGGACGTTACGACGATCGCCAAGGTGCTTTAACTATCCTCTACCATTTGAGAAGTGGTAAAAGGAAAAAGGTGTGAAGACCTATAGGTACAGATATTACTTCACAGAAATCGGCGCCTAGTTGCACTTATGCCTGGCCAAGACCGATTGTACTCGTACAGTCGTTATCAGATATATAGGAACGGCCAAGGTTCTCACAAATATCTGAGCACGCCTTTATTTTTAAGGTGTTAGAGTGCATGTTCAGATATTATTTAGCAACATGGCTGCTCCCATAAATTTGATGGCGACTATACATATGCATCTTGGACCTTATGGGGTTGCAAAAAGATAAACAAATTGTCAGTTAACAGTGTTGGCGATGCTGTTGGCTAAATGATACTTTTAAAACAAATTAACAAACTTTAGAAAATCAATTTTTAATTAAACCAGATTCATTTTACCAGTAAGGTTTTAAATTTGGTAAGTTTGTTTAGAATCAGACCTTAACTTCCTCGTTATCCGAAACACGACGCCGAAAATAATTGAATATTTTATTATTGAAACTGGTTTCGTTCGAACCCCGCATAATAAGACAGGCGAACGCTCCGTGAATAATGACATGATTGACTCATTACATTTAGTATTCCTCACTAAGATTTTCCGTCACCAAAAATTCAATTATGTTTAGCTTGAGTGTGGAACGCAATGAGTAGGTAGGTACCTGCTTTGTTACTACTGGTAAATTCCTCAAACGAGTCAACGTGAATCATTGCGTGTTTATTTGAATTACAGGTACGAATGTAGGATACAATTTATATCTAGGAAAAGTAACACTTATTATCACTTGAATTTGAAGAGAACATGCAATAAAACGGTGACTCACGTTACTCTTGCCGTGGATTGACCCAAATTATTTTATCAAATATTAATAGGAATTAATACTACACACATTACATATTAGGTATGATTTTGTTATACTCGTATCAGATGATACTTGCCAAACGGCCAGGCCATGCTTGAATATGCATGATATGAGTATCAAAAGCCAACGGCGAAAGCGCGAAAATTAACTGGCTAATCATATTTCATTTTATACCACGACGGTGGCAAACAAGCTTACGGACCGCCTGATGGAAAGCGATCACCGTAGCCTATGGACGAATGCAACTCCAGGGTACTTCTATGGAACAAATGATGGTTTTTCGTGATCTCGGGGATTTAAATAGGCATCTCTTAGAATTTCGTCAGACATTATTTGTCAGATACTTAGAAAAAGTCACCAAGACTAGATACTCTATTTTTACTTCTTTTTAAGAAATATTAGGAGGAAATAATCTGCAAGACAAACATTGTGTAATTGTTTCTTTATGGATTCCAGATCCAAGAAATCCTCGAGACGCTCGGTCTCGCGGAGCACCACAAGACCATGACATCGAATCTCTCCGGAGGCCAGAAGAAGCGTCTCTCCATCGCCCTCGAGCTGGTCAACAACCCGCCTATCATGTTCTTCGACGAGCCGACCTCTGGTCTTGACAGTTCCTCGTGTTTCCAGTGCATATCTCTGCTCAAGACGTTGGCGAGTGGGGGCAGGACTATAATATGCACGATCCACCAGCCCTCCGCGAGGCTTTTCGAGATGTTTGATCAACTGTACACGCTGGCCGACGGACAATGCGTCTACCAGGGTAGCACAGGGTCATTAGGTGCGTATAATTTGTAAATATCTAGAAAGTTAAAAATATCTTGTTAGCTAAGAATCAAAACGCATTAATTAGCGAAAGCCTATTTTAAATAAGATTGACAGTGAGTTTACCTTAACCTTAAAAACTATCAGATTTGCCAAGGACTTGTTTTTGTTATCGTGTGACATAATGATTTAATTAGTAACAAATATTAGCAGTTTCAATTTTTACAATTTTAATATTTCCAAGAAATAAATAGTAATCATTATTTGGTTTGCTATCGCAGTGTCATGGCTAGGCAGTTTGCAACTGCAGTGTCCGTCGTACCACAACCCGGCGTCGTTCATCATCGAGGTGTCGTGCGGCGAGTACGGCGACAATACTGGCAAGCTCGTGCGTGCCATCAACAACGGGAAACACGACATCAGGTACGTGCGGTAGCAGCCGGGACTGTAGGCACCTGTGGTTTCCACAAATCGTAATACCGACACCGAAAGAGATGCTCGTGTGCAACTTTAGGTAGAACTGCTAATGAGAGTATCGTTATCTTTTTTTATTTGTCATTGTAATACTTTTTGTTCAAAACAACTCTGCATTTATTTACGGATATACGCAAAAAACAATGTACATAATTACATTGTTTATTTACGTCTATCTGTAGATAAAAAGACTACTTTGTTCGTACGGTACCGACACCAAAAGCCTGTCCTCTGTTTGTCGTTACGAAAGCGCTAAGGATGTCTGCAGCTGTGATTGCATACGCTGTAATAACTAACTTCGTGCTTGCGCTTCTACTTATGTATGTTTCATGATTCATGCACTATGTGCTAAAGGATGACGCGCAGATATTGTTACGTGGGTTACAGCAATTAAAAAAAAACTTTTCTTAGTTATAAACTTGTAATTCACACTTAAAACGTTATTTTAAACGTTATTAACATTTCCAGAACCGGCCATCCTTTTCCAGAGGTGAAATACCCCGACCTGAACAACAAAGAAGACATGGAGAAGTCCCTGAACGAGGAGTGGAACAAGAACGACCTGTCGCAGGTCCAGGAGAAGTTTAAGGAGGAGAAAGCTAACGGGTCCAACGGCACCGGCACTGGGAACCTGCAGAATGGACTCTTGCAGTTCGCGGCCAACGAAATTGCTAAGGGAAAAGGTTGGTTAATACTTCTTCTTAGCGTTTTCCTGGCTTATGTCACGGCTCCATGCGCCCGTTATCCTACCTTTTAACTCAGAGGGTAAACTAGGGCTTATTAGTCCAGTCTGGGTAGTGTTTGTTACCGCTACGATTGCTAATAAAGGCGGCGAGGTGAGAACGCATGTTTCTTCACGCTATGGCGCCACTATATAATTATTTATACATGTGTAAAGCGGTCGTCGCTCCCAGGGTCCGTGATGAAATTTTCGCTTGGTATATTATTTTTGTTATGCCGATAAGTCAACCAGGAACCGAAGGCCTTTTCTCTTCAATAAAATGGTATGATGTCAATATTAAATCGTCGATAATACTTATTTTTCTTATAATCGGGATTTTATTTTGCCTTAAGGTGGAAGTGCCTGGAGGGTATGGCGACTAGCGACCAAGAGATGGCGCTAGTGCTGCAAACTTAGTTATTTTCACAATTTCCTCCAAAACTAAGGCAGATACATAAGATGTTTTTGTATTTGCGCAAATACTAGAAAATCTGAAGTATAATACGAGATTTTCGGCAGCCAACAGTATTTCATTTCAACAAAAACCTGCAACAACTTGGAAATACGGAGATTTTACCCATTTACGCACACTAGCACGTCTTCTGTCAGTCACCAGTGTCAGTAGTGTTATCATCACTTCCAAAATTAACTAGATGTCGCTACTATAGATAACCTTTCCGACGTAAACACAGAGGGCGCGGAGAATGTCATTCCTCGAAAACTAACTAGCGTTTAACTAGGTGGCGTTATAAAAGTGCTTATGTAGTATTTAGCAAATAGATGTTTGACCAATGAAGTCATTGCAGAAGACTTGGGGTCATAAATTAAATAGGAGGATGGCGTTTTTCGAGATTTACTACACATACAAAGTCATAAATACTCGAGTGGCTAGAATCCAATTTCGAGAAGTTTTTACAGAATATTTCTACGATAAATATAGGTATTTTACCCAGCCTTTGAAAACTTTGTATAGAGGTGTAGTCGTACATCGTCATTACTTATATTTGGATTGTTTTTTAAATTCCTCCATCATCAAATCAAAAAAAGTGTTTACTTACGTCATCGTCAGCTGTAATACTAGTAACCACCAGAAGCTAAAGTTTCAGGACACAGGCCGAAAGCTAGTTCAGTAAAACAATGTGAAAGAAGAAGAATAAATAACCAATCGTTTTGTAGTAATTTTGCCTTAACTGGGGTTTCTATTTCTGCGCAATTTGCTGTTCGGGAGTCTAAAGAAACCTAACTAACCTAACTTTGCTTATCCTATGATGAATATGCGTTAGACATTCTAACTAATGAAAATGCGTTCTTGGTTGCAACATCGCCGAAATATCGGCAGCTCAATTTGATCAAAAAACCCGCGTTCATTAGTTAGAATGAAATAACCGCGATAAGTATTCAACATTCTAGTTCATTTTGCGATTGATTGCTTATGTTGGCATAATGGATGCATAGGGCATTATGCGTTTTTCACACTGGTGCAATATTCATAGAGAGCAGAATAACTGACATGTGGGCATTTTCGCGAGAAAAGATCCAAAACTTTTTTTTCTTAAACTGATAAACTTTGTTTTTCCTACTTAGAATCACGAGCTTTTTCGATCCTACATGTTAAGCCAGAGCTCCAAGAGGATTCGCTTTATTGACACCTGCGGACCCACGGAGCAAAGCCCTTGGCTCGTTTAGATGTCAGCGAATCCTCCTTTTATCGCTTACCATCAGGCGGGCCGTATGCTTGTTTGTCACCGTCGGAGTATTTAAAAAATATATATATATATATATTAAAAAAAACAGTCCCAATTTTTTCTTTCCGTAACCATTTTTCATACATTTGCGTAAAAACTTTTAAAACTTTTGAGACCTTTTTTCTCGCAGTTTTTATCTCCTAGATTGAAAGAGCTTCTTATTTAGATTAGGATAAACATTAAATTTAATGTTTATCCTACTTTAAAAACTTTTTAAAAGGTAGGTAAATTTACCTACCTACCTTTAAAAAAGTTTTTTCGTAAGTAGATCTCTTTTTGCGAAAATGCTCATGTAAGTACCTAAGGGATTCGGTAAGGGTGCCTCCAACGCATATGTCACTGCATACGAATATGATATTGGTCTAAAAATTCTGAAGGCACGAAAGTCACTAAATAACTGTTAACGCATTTTTACGTTCAATGCAAAGGTAACGAAGACGCATAAATGCGTTAATTTCCACTTACACGGGACTTACGTTTTTATTTCAACCAAAAATTAAAAATTGTACTTTTACAATTTTTAAAATTAAAAATTGGTCTTTTACAATTTTTAATTTTTGGTTGAAATAAAAACGTAAGTGTGTTAGGTACCTTTGTACCTAAAGGTACTTTGTCGATAATTGATAAGTTTTTTTTGAATAAAGCTTACTTTTATATAAATATTTATGACATATAGCGCCGAGAAAACGGTAACTTTTACGAAAAATTATCACATATGCAAGCCCCACAGTTTACTTTTCACGATAAGGATTAACAACCGCAGGAGCGTTATGACAGAATTAACCTTCAGCTGTGATAATTTCGTGACCGTCAGGATGATAGAACCACGGTGAGTTTTTGAACCGCGAGTAATTCCAATATTTAGTACCTTTTTCGTACTCATTCTTGGCGGTCCCAAAAAACGCAACTCGCTAAAAATCGAGAAATATTGAATATTCAAAGTTCACCGTTTCGTTATCGTTATTACGTCATGGCCGTGTAGCGGGGCATACACTGTTCTCATTCAGAGCTTATTTTAGCCGTAACTTTATTTCAGAAAGCCAGAATGAAATACTAAGTATCATTTTAGAAGGTCCTAAATAGGTACTGAACGATACAAGGCCTACAACCATGGGAACTGGGCCTGGGCCTGGGAACTGGGGACCTGGACGTCAGAATGACTGACCACTTAATTTTCAATAATACTCGATTTTAGCATGGTACTATTTTTTGATATTAGGTACCAAATAGTACGAAAAAGGCACTAAATATTCAAATAACTCGCGATTCAAAACTCCACCGTAGTCCTATCATACTGACATTCACATAGTTTCGACGCTCAAGAGAATAGAAAAATAGTACATTACCTAAATATTGCGGTAAAACAAAGAAAAGCCGAGATCGCAGATGTTTGCGACCCGAGCTGCAAGCGAGGGACGTAAATAAATATGCGATCAAGGGCTTTATTTATTACCTCACGTGTTAGGTACATCATTTTATGCCTACACTTGGGCAGAAATCGGCTTTTTCCGTACGCGTGGCATGCGGAAAAGGGCACTTTATGGCCAGGTGTGGCATAAATAATAATATATTGTGTATTTGAAAAATATTACAAAATAAAACAAACTGCTGCTAATTATAATTCAAGTTTTATTATTTTTTATTTTCATTTGCGCCGGCTGCCCCTTGTTGTAAGTTTAACTGGAAGAAAAGAAACCTGTCACTAGGGAGATTTTCAAACGAACACAGCAAAGAGCACAGCGTGTGCGAAGAACTAGCCGTCGAGAACGCAACGCAACTCATGATTCTCATGAATAAGGCTCACTCACTATAATTATAATCTCCAACATGTCGACCTATGTGCTCACGATGAGGTACACGCAGCTGAATTCGATAGCGACTGCGGCGTTCGAATGTATGTCCGTCTCGCTCCTACCATTTCTCTGGTAGGAGCGAGACAGACATACCCCCGAACGCTGCAGTCGCTGTCGAATACGGCCACGTGCAACTAATGATAAGCACACTATTGACGTGACTATGATGACTTATTGAAGTTATTGAGATACATCCATACGCCTGACAGCATGGTGACAACCCTAATATCAATGTAATCTTGACATTGTTTGCATGCACAATCTAAACTTCAAATGTAGGGAAGAGAAGCTTCTGTACTTTAGTACTTTTATTCTGTGGTTGTGGCTAAGTTTGATTTTGTAAAATACAAAACATACCTGGCAGGCTTGACATTTCGACGCATCGTTGGTTTTTTGGAACTCTGCGCAAAACGAGCTCTGGGACCTGGGACTATATAGTCTTTGTAAAACGCAACTAACTTCGGTGTCATCTCTTGAATAAAGTTGTTGTCACGTCCTACTTCAACGATAGTCAAATTGGCTCCAGGTTCAATGAAACAGACAAAATAACATTTCACCTTTTCAGCAATGCGTAGTTGTCCTTGCACCTATAGGCATAAAATAATGTATATTAGTTTAATAATGTAATATTTATAATATTAGTCTTTTGTTTCAATGACATGTCGGATACGTTGCGTCCTGTTCATATATGTCTGGTCCAGGTTGAGAATATCTCTGTACCAAAAAGTCTAGGACATGGCAGTCTTGCCACTAGCTAGTGAGTACTATAGCAATTCGTAGAGTCCTTCAACGCCAGGGCCTATTTAAGTGTTTAAAGAGCTACCAGAGGTTTTCACAGCTTAAAACATTGATAGTAAAACCCCAAACTCAATTATAAATACAATACACAATAAGACCTGCCTGGTACAATAATATTACAATAATTACAATAATATTAATGTTGTGCAAAAAAAAAACATATTTTTCCCTCATAAACTTCGGAGATAAAACTTCAGTTTCGGTTATAATATAATTCAGAATTTTCTCATTGCAAAAAAATATATTAAAAAAATGTATTAGAATGTGCAAATCAAACCACTTGAAATGATACCCCACATGACCTAATAAGTAAACTTTAAATTTTTGCCCCTTCTTTTGTCGGACATAAATCCGCTTTCAATGTGCATGGGTTAACTTTGTATATAACTTCTTCAAATTACAAATCGTTAGCTGAAGTAGTTCTCGAGATATTTAATGATGTGAAAGACAGACAGACGGACGTGTCGCACCATAAAAGTTGCTTTTTTACCGGTTTGATACGGAACCCTAATAATGATGTGACAGACAGACAGACGGACGGAGCCGCACCATAAGGGTTTATTTTTTACCATTTTGGTACGGAACCCTAATAATGATGTGACAGACAGACAGACAAACGGACGGAGCCGCACCATAAGGGTTTATTTTTTACCATTTTGGTACGGAACCCTAATAATGATGTGACAGACAGACAGACAGACGGACGAGTCGCACCATAAGGGTTGCTTTTTTACCATTTTGGTACGGAACCCTAATAATGATGTGACAGAGAGACAGACGGACGGAGCCGCACTAAAAGGGTTTATTTTTTACCATTTTTGTACGGAACCCTAATAATGATGTGACAGACAGACAGACAGACGGACGAGTCGCACCATAAGGGTTGCTTTTTTACCATTTTGGTACGGAACCCTAATAATGATGTGACAGAGAGACAGACGGACGGATCCGCACTAAAAGGGTTTATTTTTTACCATTTTGGTACGGAACCCGAATAATGATGTGACAGACAGACGGACGGATTTCCTACAACTGACGATATAACCGCCAATACATCATTCAATTTATTTTATTTTATTTTTACGTACGGAAGTGGAAACAAGATTTGCATTATTTATTTAGAAATATTTCATTAAACTGAAACAACTTTGATGGAATTTGTAGTAAAAATTTTGTACTGTCCCTAAGTTAAACTATAAATCAGTAAAGTATGATGACCGCAAATCTGCAATGGAATTAATGGTTCTAAAATACAGTGTTTTATATAAAGTGGCAACAAATGAAATATTAGATGTGTATTTTAAACTATTTACAAAAAAAAACACCGCGAGGCAAATGAACTAAATCAGTGGTTCACCCACGGAGCCATTGGCAAACGTTTTGCAGGATGGCAACTGACGGTAAGGCGCGCCGCCTGATTCCATAATCGAGATTAAGCTTAGTAGTTAGCCTGGTCTACTACCAAGAAAGTCGAACAAATAAAAAAATGTAGTTATATCCCTTTCTATCGCACTTATACTTATACCTATTCGAACGAAAGAGATGCAGATAGAAAATCAAATTTCCGATGTTTGCGGTAGCCTCTCACATCTCTCAGAGCAACTTTATTATTGTTATATTTCAGCAATTTTAAACGTCGATTTGATGACAGAATAAAACGTGAGACAGACATATGCAATGACAAGTCTGCACTCTTTTCGTGAATTGTCAAATCACTACATACAATTTACGGCTTTATGCCAGCCAGATATGGTTTTCTTTTGCAGATTCATAAAATATTTTTAACTATCGTGTCAGATATATAGGCTACCCATCAGTCAGCCGATGTTTTTGCTTTTACAGGGGATAGATATTTCTGCCGATGAGAGTGATCACATCATCAATTTAATTTTTATAAGTAATCACATATTTATAAGCGCCTTGATCCGATATTTTTGCGGATACGGAGTAACGATGTTTTTGCCGGCCACAAAGCATCACATATTTTTTACGAGGTAGTGTCGTCAGATACTTATGCGCCCAATAGAGCGTCAGATATTTTTGCACGGCTGTTCACCGTTATATGTTTATGCTGGTGACTGTACACTGTAGGTACAAGAGTGCAGTAAGACTGTACAAAAAACTAACAGACACAGAGGACCTCGTACCTATCAACATGTAAGCAAATTATGCATTTAAAACAATATTGATGAAATCAATGGCTACGGGCAGTCAACGACTAAAAGACCGTTAAACGTTGTTTTGCATCAGTGCACTTATAGTCAGACAGTATAGATGATGACGATGATGACCTGTAGGAATTAGTATGGTATAAAAAGTGACAAATGAAATACAATTGAAATACATACGATTTGGTGCCATAATGGTTGAGCAAGGAAGCTTCAAAGGCCGCCGTTTTTTTCTTACAGCACCAGACCAACGGTGGTTCTTATATTCCGTTTTATAAGTTCTTCCCATTGTCAAATTAATTTGTTCCACTGGACGACTGATGATATAGTGCAGGAAGGTAGCGGAGTGTGAAATGCCTGCGAGTACTATAGTTTGACTTGAAAGAAATCGTCAAAGAACAAATAAGCAGGAAAATATAAGATATTGACAGCTGTCATGACATTATTACTTACCCGAAAGTCATCATAACTGTTTCCAGCCAGTAAAAACCACAGCACAAATACAAAATAATTCACTTGCTGCAACGACCTCCTCTCAGAAAATGTATACACGAAACGGGCGGTAGTTAAAAGTTAGCACAGAGAAAAATGCACTCAGCACCTACCCTACCCATAGGTACTCGCGGGGTTGACTATGTCAACAAATGAAAATGCTTTTATTATAATATTATGTAGGTTATGTTAATAATTAGTGGCTCAGCGGTAAGACCGTGTGACTTTCAATCTAATCGCCGTTCAAACACTGGCTTGTACCAATGAGTTGTTTTGAACTTATGTACGAAATACCATTTGATACTCGTATTTACCACTCGCATGTCTTATTGTTGTGGAATTGGACAACTTAATCCCCAGAAAAGCCTAGTTTACCCTCTGGGTTGGAAGGCCAGATGGCAGTTGCCAAAGCGGACCCCAGGCTTCCTGAGCCGTGGCATAATATTATTAATAATTATGAGCTAAGTATTGATGAGTACCTGACAAACTTATTCATTGATATTCATTGTATAGCTACTTTTGAAATTACTCTGATGATTCGTTTTGAAACCGATCACAACACAAAATAAATATTCCCAGCCGCTACGTTGAAAACGACAACTATATATATATAGCCTGATCTCTGGTGACGTGAACTTGCGTGCGAATCTGCGGATACATTTTTACCGGAGCCCATAAGTCATTTTACTATATTTTTGTATACTTAGGTATGATAGAATATGATTGACAGTTGCATATCATTGCGTTGATATTACTTACTTACAAGCTCATTCTTAGGTTGTACTGTCCACCTGTGGACGAAATTTGGTACTACTCAGTCCGGTGACCTGTGTTACAGGTGGTTGCAGTGACATCTTTGATAGTTATGATTAAACTCAAAACCAGTGGCTGTCAGTTGGGCCGCCATATTAGTTTACACGGACAGTATAAGGATTACTCACACAAACAGCGCTGAAGCGAAATTTTAGTACTTTCTATATCGGATTATTCTACGTTATTGTTAGTTTTTTAGTATGTTTTATTCTATTTGCGCAAATTGGAGGACTCGCACAACCTAAATATCATGGTTTAAAGTCCGGTGCATCGATACAATACGAGAAAACCTGCAACGAAAGTTGTATGAAACTTGCACGGGGAGATCCACCTTAAATAAATCAGTGCGACCTAGTTGATCATGGTCACCTTAAGTTAATGACGATAACAACGAGACCTTGTCTTATTTACGTCATCACAATTGATTAGACATAAAAATGTATGAGTGTTCGTACTACCATGTCGTTAACCTCACTCAAGATCATCATTGCTAATCGCGAAAAATAACTGGTGTTATTTCGGTTAAAATACGTATTTGTGATGCCTATTACGTATAGTCATAGTATCATAAACTGTACATAACATCGTAGGTTTTAACTTTGAATAATAAGGTGAAAAATGTATGATCGTGACTGTGGGACTGCTACTTTTTAAAGGGGGCTGGAGTATGGAAGACTACTATTTATATTAGATTAATGAACTGATTTTAATACAAACAAGCATAATTGACAAGGCGATAACTGAGGGCAAAGGTTCCACTCGCCAATGTTGGTTCCTGTTTGTATAATGTTGTTTTTCCTCGATTTATTCCGTGGTTTGACTATGAATTATATTTGATTGTAATGTTATTGTTACATAAGAATAATATTTCCAGTTTACATCATAAATTAACTCGAAATTCATGTTAACTGTTCTCGCATCAAACTTTATTAGGTCAACGTAATATTCTTTTCCTACTCCAACACTTCTATTTGTCAATTAGATGAATGACAGCGATATTAAAAAAGTATACATTATAACGTTGTTTATGGTATTCCATAAGAACACTGCTCCTATGGATTTTCATACAATATACTACTGTTGTTGTTCTTTTTTTAATTTATATAGTCGACACAACATCTTTCCTATTCTGCCACGTTTCTAGAATTTGCTTTTTACGCTATTTTAGCTGTCGTAGAATAACTAGTGTATGCAACAGCTCATAATTGATTCTTAAAACTCTCGGGTCTATTATTTATCGCCTTATTATATCACTGTTGTATAAACTACTATTGTAATAATTTTGATCACTATCTAAATCCCTACCTAATAAATTGTAGTAATAGTAAGTAAAATTCAGAAAAAATACATGGATATGGATATACAGATAAACAATTATTAAAACGCGCGCGTACACTTTTTTGTCAAACTAAATGACACCTTATCTGAATCAGAATGTTATTAGAGCATCAAGTAGAACCCTGTGACACGCGAAATAGTTACTCTAGTTTGGTTACTGGCGCTGTTCTATTCAAGTCCGTGCTCGGAATACATGAAAGTCGGTAACAATTTAATAAGCAAGAACAATATTGTTGTAGGTGAGCCGCTGGTGGTGCAGATGGAGCTTGAAAAGCCGGACAACACCGAGGTGGCGCTGCTGGGCGGCGACGCGTCGCCGCGGCGCTACGCCACGTCGGAGCTCACGCAGTTCTGGGTCGTGCTCAAGCGCACACTGCTCTTCAGTCGGCGAGATTGGGTCAGTTGCAGCCCGTATTAAGGGGCTACCCGGCATATTTCACTGTTTTTAAAGTGAATAGGCTTAGTTCAGCTCCAAGCACAACGCTTGAAAAAAATATACAATGTAGGTATTTGGTCTACATTTGGTTCTACTAAATTGTCGAAAAACATAATACATCAAGAGAAAAAAAAAACCGTAAACCATTTTTTTTATCTTAAATCTGTATCTACTCCCTTATTATGCGTCGTAAGTACAAGAAACTAAGACAAGCAGTATATATTTATGTTTACTTTAAACGCATCTACTGATTTTTGGATAGGTTTTGTACTTTTCGAGAAAAAGCTATTACACGCATTTTTTCCGAAAACGCCGGCTCGAGATGCCTGCGCGGGCGACTGGGGCCAGTCGTGTAAGATGGCACTAGTAGTTTATAGGGTTGCGTCCTAGTACAAGCAGCTCTTCCTAGGTGGCAACTTACGCTTATTGGCGTATTGTATAACCGGTGACGAAAGGAAGCGGGAGGGGAAGAAAGCTCAAATCGCCGAGGTCATTGGCATAGGGGACGGCCTTAACGTTGCGTAGCAATAATGTGGCAGGCGAGCCGCTGGTTTTCGTGCTCAAGCGCATGCTGCTCTTCAGGCGCAAGGATTGGGTCAGTTGCACCGCAAATTACATAATAGTTCGCAGGGCAGCTCAGGTGCACGCTGCTCTTAAGTCGGTTTTGGTCATGAGTAGTGTCGCGTTAAGGTGCGGGACGGTCAATTAGGTGTAAGGTGTGGAATTAGGTGTAAGGTGTGCTTATTTTTCGTTGGAGTTATCATTAAACTGTGTTTTCAGACGTTGATGTACCTACGACTGTTCGCCCACGTGCTGGTGGGACTGCTGATCGGCGCGCTCTACTATAACATCGGCAACGACGGCTCCAAGGTGCTCTCCAACCTGGGCTTCCTGTTCTTCAACATGCTGTTCCTCATGTACACCTCTATGACCATCACGATCCTCAGCTGTGAGTACAGGGCGCCTTTATAAGTTACTGTGCTGTCGGAGTTTTCGGAGCGAAAAATCAGTAGTGCAGAGGAAAGGCACCTATAACAATTGACAACATTTCAAAATGTTCAATATCCCTAAGTCGAAAGCCATTTCGCCTATAGATAAAAAAAAATTAGATTTTTTTACAGTACCTATTTTAGTTCTGAAACAGTCGTGACGACACTATTCTCATAATATAAACGGATTTATTGACCAGAATATAAGAGTTAAGCAAATAAAAATACAGGCACCCTTAAGTTTTTTTTTTCAAGCCATACAATAAATGATGTGATGAATAAATGAGTCTTACTGACATTAAAATTGAAAGACGGTTAAAAACAATGCACGCCTATTGTGATAAAAATACATGAGCTTTTTAACGTTTTTCAATTGAAATAATATTAAATAGTGACAATCACGGGTCCTTTTTCCTGTCAAATTACCCGCCCTAACATTCTGAACACCGATTAGGATGTCGAACATGATTGATGTTGTATTTGAATTAGATATGAGCGCCGATGACCAAATGGTCGGCGGCGGCGCGCCGGTCAAAATCAATCGGCGGCGGCGGCGAATCGGCGGCGTGGCCTTGAAAACACTTGTCTATAGGATTAAAAGTCAAGAAATATCACTAATTTCTTTAATTATGCGTTACATAATCAGCTTGTAGTAAAATAATTGATTATTCTACAAATTCGAATGTCGATTACGCTTCGATAAAAGTATCTATTGGAAAAATATTTACAGTGAAAAAGAATATTGATATGGTAAAAGAAGGGTTTAGGGATTTGACAATCCCATCGCCCATTGGTTTAGAATCAGTCTACGCACGGCAGCTCGTCGCGAGTCGTTGGGGAGTAGTGACCCCACGTACCTGAGCGCTCCTGAGGAGGCTCTGTCATCCGCCCAAGTCCTCTGCCTCTGGCTTGTCTTAAATAGCCGTCCAGGGTGGGGTCGCGAGGGCTGTGTTCTCCAGGGTAGATCTAGAAACCAAAGTGGTGACTTGGCTATATGTTTAAAGTCCAGGGACACCTTTCTACCCCTGCCCTCATACTGATACTGCCCTTGAGCCATCTTAGATGTCGCTTTTTGTGGGGGTCCATCTTATGTTATATGCGACTCACCGTCTGCCGAAAATAAAATTACTTAACATTGTATTAGGCAGGCGTCCGGTTTTATTCTCCATTACTCAGTATTTAGTTCACCCCATCCACCTTATAGTCCAGTATATTTTAGATTCCAATAATTCTGGATAGTCCATACACCTTGGCGATTGCTGCCTCTGCGTGCGTTCCATGACTTGAACAAGGTGCATAAGCTGCTCGGTGTTCTCCTTATATTTCATTAAATGATCTAACGGGACTGCGTGTCGGTTTTGGCTCCGCGTACACCTCCCAAAGATCCGAATCACCATTGTTCCGTGATGAGAAAGAGTTATATTATAATAATATTTAAGACGAGATATTTAAAACAAGATATTTACCATGTATAGGTATTTGTTTTTGTGAGTTCCCACCAGCGCCATGTTCACGGTGTAACTGATTTACTGCGAATTTTTATTTGTGGTCTACATGCCGTAGCGATCTACCCGTTGAGAAACTCGGTTGAGGTCATCATGCATCATGCTGAGTTCTTCTGTCGACCTGCCATGACTACGATATCGTCGGCAAATCGAAGGTGAGTGATGTATTCACCGTTTGTGTTGATGCCAAGTCCTTGCCATTCCAGGAGCTTGAAGGCGTCTTCCATTGCTGCAGTAAACAGTTTTGAAGAGATAACGTCTTCTTGTCTTACGCCTCTTCGCAACGGAATCGCCTCCGTGCTTTGCTCCTGTACTTGAACCGACATTGTGGCGTTACTATACAAACACTTTAACACTTCGATGTACCGATAGTCAATATGGCATCGCTGAAGAGACTCGAGCACCGCCCATATTTCCACCGAATCGAAGGCTTTCTTATAGCCCACAAACGCTAAGCATAGTGTTAAGTTATACTCTTCGGTCTTCTGTATAATTCGCCAATAGCGTATGGATGTGGTCTATGGTACTATAGCCTCGTCGGAATCCGGCTTGTTCGGGAAGCTGGAAGTTATCAAGTTTGTGTTCGAGACGATTCGTGATGGCCCTTGAATACAGTTTGATGTATGATGGAGCATGATGGGTCTGTAGTTCTTCAAAAGGCTGTTGTCACCTTTTTTTGAAGAATAGCACCATCTCGCCTTTCCTCTGAAAAGACGGAATTAAAGAGCTTCTGGAAGACTTTAAGTACCGGTGTTCCACCCGCTCTCATAAGCTCTGTGGTGATTCCGCCATTGCCCGACGCCTTGTCATTTTTAAACTGCTTTAGGGCCATCCTAATCTCGTACAAACTGATGTCTGGGATATCTTCGGTGTAGTGTCTGGACAGCCTGGCTCTTGGGTCTCCTACCAAGCTGTCAACGGGCTTTGCGACCGGTGTATACTTGTCCATAGAACCTCTCGATCTCACCTAAAGCCTCTGCTTTTGATGACGCTATGCCGCCGTCTTCCCATTTCAACTTTTTCAGCTGGCTTTGCCCAACAGATTTGTCCTTTGTCCTTTGGTTTCGCTCAATAGTCTCTTTAACACCGTTAGTATTAAAAGGACGCAGATCATGTCACAAGGACTTAGATATACGTCTGTTGACCTGCCTATATGACTTAGCGTCATCTGGAGACTGCAGCTGTAGTGAGCGTCTTGTAGCCATGAGTTTTAAGGTTTGCTCGGTCAATTTCTGAGGTCTTAGAACTTAGACCCTACGACGTGCACAGTTTCCACTAGCCCGTCGTTAATCTCGTCAACTGAAACAAAGTTCTCTAGGCACTAGTCACTGCCACGCCATCTCACCATACACGCCATTATCTGTTGAGATTACCTGAGGGTTATGTAACTCAATCCAGCGATTTTTTCCTGCCTCCAAAAGATATTCGGTTTCGGCGACTGCTGATTTTCTGAGTTCGTTGTTTTTAAACGCTTGTACGTATATGTATTTCTTTATACGGCATGCGATTGTACGCTTAGTTTGTCTTATCTTATGTAGGTTCTACCATAGCTACTATTTTGTAAACTCCACACTGGACGTTCAAGTGAGAAACTGTCCTTCGACGTCCGTAGTCTGTCTTCATCCCCATCCCCAACAGTTTTCTCTCTTATTTTATTAGCAACCTTATCTGACACTCCTATTACATACGGTAAAAGGGCTGGTTGACGTTCCACTGTGTAGTCCAGACGCTTTGTCGTATCAGTGCGTCAACCATACCATACCATATGTATAAATATGGAGAAGGATCATTCAAGTCAAGGATAAGTTTTATCTCAAAATTAAAATTCTGGTTTAACAAAATCCGTGTAATTTCGACTGCAACGTGAATCACATCAATTACTGAGTTAGACAAAATAGTATCCGATCACTGATTAAAAATCATCGTGTATAAAAAACATCGCTGGTAAGAAATTTGATTTTAAAATCAATAATCAAAAAGTATTAAACATAATATTCGTCAAAACATATCGAAAGGTGGCTTTTACAACGATTTTAGCTATTAAAAACATTTAATTTTTAAAGTTCCAAAATAAGTGTAATTTTGGTATGCCTCATCAAGGTCACGCCGATTCCACGCCGGTGGAGGCGTCGGCGGCGGCGGCGCGAGTTTTTTTACCGGCGGCGGCGGCGCGCCGGCGCGGCGCTCATATCTAATTTGAATATGCAATCCTTTAGTAGGTATTTATGCTAAGGAAACATTTTCTTTGAGTTTAAGCTAACAGGGTCATTTACTACTCGCACTTGGCTGGTGTTTTTTTAATTTACATGCTCAGTCCGTTGTAGATTGAAAATTGTAATTGGCTTGGTTTTCAATCTTGAATTGTTTGTTTGCAGTCCCCCTCGAGATGCCCGTGTTAGTGAAAGAACATTTTAATCGCTGGTACTCGCTGCGCTCCTATTATCTGGCCATCACTGTCTCCGATATACCATTCCAGGTAATTCAAATAAATAATTTAAGAAACTATTGCTTAGCTATACATGGACTGTGTACCCTGTATAATGCTTATTACATTAAAATATTTGATTTGATTTGGACTTTCAGACGCAGGATTTTTTTAAAGATTTTTTGTTAAAGAAATGATATTATTTGACTAGTAAAGACTGACATAGTCAGGCATACTTTTTTATCTGTCACTAACTAAAGTGGAGTTATTTGATACAATAAATTCATAAAGGAATAAACAGTAGCAGATGTCCTGAATTTGATAACCCGTTAATGTCTGTGATAATAATACCGTGGTTGTGTTGATTTTCAGGCGATATTCTGCGTGATCTACGTGGTGATAGTGTACCTGCTGACGTCGCAGCCGCTGGAGTGGTTCCGGTTCTCCATGTTCCTCACGTCGTGCCTGCTCATCTCGTTCGTGGCGCAGAGCGTGGGGCTCGTGGTGGGCGCGGCCATGAACGTGCAGGTACACATGCCTACGTCAACTACTGAAAGCCATATATTATACAAAAAAAAAAAAACTAAGAACAGATATTTATCTCGCATAGAAAAACCGAAAACTAACCGTTTTTAGCACCACTCAAAAAACGATTGACGCTCGGCCCCCGCCCGCGCACAGCCTAGGCGCACAACGCCTACGATTAGAAATTGATATAAAATACCGGTGTCGGCCGATACAAGATAAAATACGATCGATATGAATTCGCGTGGAGAGTTCCAAAGGCCTGCTCAAGCGTTATAAATATAAATCAGCATTTTCAGAAAAGTTTACGATTTTTTATTCTAAAATATCCTAAAAAGTATGGCATCTTTTTGGCATGTATGGATAAGGAAGAAACAACAAAACATGTTCTCCTTGAATGTAAACAAATAGAAGTATACAGGAGCAAACACTTATGAACTCCCAGCACACTAAAGGAGGCAATCTGCAACCTTAAATCGATGATAGGTTTCGTAGACGAATTAGGGTGGTTAGAGTAGAGCTACCTCGCTATCACGCAAAAAAGGCACAATGGATGTCGATTTGCGGAAAACGCCCAGGAAAACTAACTAACTATGGCATCTTTTTATACAAGACATCCTGGCACAGTCATCTGCAATATCATGTTACAAAATGCACGCAAAAATGTCTGACTTATCCGTAATTGTAGAGCCATAACATCATGCTACATAGTTCTGCGTCGTTCAAGCTATTATTGCAGGTACACGTATTAGATTTTAGTTTTCAGCCTACATCTGACCCACTTGGACTTTAGAATCGTGACAAAAAGGCGGTGCAATTCTAGAAATATGTTTAATAATCCCATAGAATTAGGATTAGATAGAAACAGCACGACGTACAAATTCTACCCGTAAAAGTGTCCAACGGCTACGTTACGAATGTGTGCGTCTAGTTGAAAAGTTAAAACTTGAACACATAGTCAAGCCTACTTCTTGTTTCTTAAATAACAACTTTAAATCGTCGAGCTTAATGTTTTATTTCAAATGCGTGCAATTGGCGGTTATGATGTTACGAAATTCGAACATCGCGCAAGTCGTAAAAAATTTATTACCCGTCGATTCTTTGTTACGTTCCGCACCGTATACGAATCACTATAACGTTCAATTCGGTTTGTACTGCAAGAATCATAGTAAAGTTTTTCGCATCGGCACAGAGACACCGTGGAGTCGTGAATAATTTTTTTTTACAAACTTTTATTTATCTTACAAATAAATTATGTAACCATGTAGTATGTTTGTCTGTATGTTTGTTTGTCTGTATGTTTGTTTGTATGTATGTATGTTTATATGTATGTATGTATGTATATATGTATTTGTGCATGTTTGTATGTAAGTGTGCATGTAGCTAGGTATGTAACTATGTATGTGTGTGAGTGTTCATGTAGGTATATATGAATGCACTATGCATGCATGTATATATGTTTGTTCGGGTGGAATAACCCAGACAACTTGGCTATTGCAACTCCATTTAGAAGCAAATACCTTTAATAGCTGAGCTGAAATTTTATATGCAAATGTAGGTATATCACGTCAGAATACAATATCATAATATTCATTATGATATGAAGCTGATCTGCTGATGGAGCTTGAAGATGGCCAAGAAATATGTAATAAAAACCTAAACCCTATCGAGTTTAGGCTTGTTTGATTGTCTTGGCGAGTAGGTACTTACTAGGTGACTATCCATAGTTCCATATCATATTCATATTCATTTATTTCGTAAATGCACCCATACAATACACGTCAAAAGAAAATAAAATAAGATTAATTAACAATTTTCAAAAATAATTAACATATTGGTACAATTTATAAAAATTCCAAATTTCATTTAAATTAATCAATAAAATACAATACAATTGTTTATTAATAAAATAAAATAAAATAAAAATTAAAATGAACATTTTTTCATGTCAAATACTTATACCTAAAATTTGCTTTGTCAAAATTAAGATTCCTCATTATTAAATTGTGTTATGTCATAAAAATCATCCATATCCATACTAATATTATAAATGCAAAAGTAACTCTCTGTTACCTCTTCGCGTTAATACCGCTGGACTGATTTTGCTGAAATGATATGGAGATAGTTTGACACCTGAGAAAGGATATAGGATAGTTTTTATCCCGAAAATCGCCTTTTAAAGGGGAATTAAGGAACTCGTCAAATTTTAACGGAACATGTGTTTTGTTTTGACAATTTCTATAAGTAACTTGGGCATTTTCTTACGTAAACCATCATTTTGGTGGAGTGGACCTAATGATAAAGATCAGGGATGGTTAAGAGGAACTGCAAATAAAAATCTTTTTTATTATTTATAATAAGGATGTAACGATACTAACGATAGCTATTGCCAGGTTGTTTGTTTTTATCTATAAACTTGGATAATTTAACTGTCGCAATCGGTGTATTTAGTAATTAGTCTGACATTATTAAAATCTAAACGCCTCTAATAATATAATGTTGTTTAAAAAATTAATAAACCGGCGACTCTATTCATTAAATTTCAACTATGTTCTGCCTTTTACATCTTTTGTCGCTGTCCGTCTCGCGTAGCGCGTAGCGTGAGGGAAAGGGCCAACTGCGTAAGACCAAATCAAGAAATTTATTTTACTTATGTTAGAAAAAAAAAGATTTTAGTAAGTTACAAAGCAATTTTGACTAAAAACCTAATGCATTATTAAACTGTAAGATATTACTTATTGGAAATACGATATGCCATCCTTTTTAAGCGTATTTAATGTGTTATTTTTGCACTTTTTAACGGAGCACTTCGGCATGTTGACGGCAGGACGGTTGACGCGCTACTGATAGCTCAATTGTGCTTAGAACAAATTTAAGCACGATTTGTTCCGGACACATTTTAAGCGGTCATGGTGAGTCTATGAAATTCAATGTCGTTGAATAATCCTTTTAATTTTTCAGAACGGTGTGTTCCTGGCGCCCGTGATGTCGGTGCCGTTCCTGCTGTTCAGCGGGTTCTTCGTGTCGTTCAACGCCATCCCCGTGTACCTGCGCTGGATCACGTACCTGTCCTACATCCGCTACGGCTTCGAGGGCACGGCGCTCGCCACCTACTCCTTCGACCGCGAGAAGCTCAAGTGCAAACAGGTCACATTACATACTTAATACGTACATACTTAGTTAGGTATATTTTCTCAAACATGATCGGAAATGTATGCATTTATGTCACGAAATGAAGACATGAAGTTTCTTGTTTATGGCTTCTCCGCCCATTTACTTCTTGGCCGGAGGCCGTGATTAGGAGGCCCCTGTATAAGAACGGAATTCACACTGTCACTAACATTGACAAGTGACAATACTTTCGGTGAATTCATTCATGCCAGCTTTCGTGAATCGACCTGTACGAGTCCCATCTCTGGCTTGGAAGTCACTTTAGTGAAACTGGCGTCTTGGCATGTTTGAGTTTCCACCGATTTTACTCAAAGAGTACATCTGAATGTCTGCCAAGTTAGCCCAGCTCGACAGTACTGGCTTCCCACAGGGCGGTGTGGACTGGCGTCTTATTCGTTTGTCAAGCAGAACTAAAACTAAGATGAAGATTAAAGTTGTAAAAATAATAAGTCTTCACATAAATTGTGTTGTTTCCAGGCATACTGCCACTTCAAGAACCCGCGCACGACGCTGGAGGAGCTGGACATGCTGGACGCGGACATCTGGCTGGACATCGCCGCGCTGTGCGCCATCTTCCTCGTGCTGCGCATCTCCGCCTTCCTCTTCCTGCGCTGGAAGCTCAAGTCCACCAGATAAGCCAATCTACGCCTTGTAGCTATATACGTATGGTAGATTATTGTATGATTTCTGAGGTAGCTTAGCGTGTGCCGTTCTCTGGCGAAATGTTTATTCGGATTCAACTAGCAGCTCCGTTTTGGTGCACATTTTGCTTGAGAACGTCACATATAGTTCAATTAGCGTTCATTACTGGATTTTTAATAAAAATGGACATTCTATGAGCAGCTGTGTTCAATTAACGCCTCATGCGAAGATTTGAAGAATCGTTTGAAGATGTCGTTATTTATATATCGAGAGGCAGGTAATGAATTAAATTAAAGATAGACGTAAGATTGAATAGTGATGTTACCAATTTTAACGTATGTGATTATGATCGTGAAATGTATGAAATTAAAGTTGGACATGTTAAAGGCGAATATTGTCTTCTACTAAAAATTTGCCTAGAGTCGACATATATTGACGAAATAAATCGTATGACATACCTAAATGTTGCAATAGATAACGATAAATTTGTAGTTTAGAGGAGGTTGTGACATTGTCGCGAACTTATTCAACTTGCTCAAATCGTTATAATAATGTTCGTTTTAGTACTTCATATACCTACCATGACAAATTGTATTTAATTTATCATTTTGACATCCGGATCAAACAAAGTGCCTTGTTACAATCAGTTTGTTTAAATTGTGATAGCTAATGTGATGTAAGGTATTGCCAAAATAAGACAACTAAACTTATGAACTGACAAACATGATGTTTGCAAAAAACTTATGAACTTTGAACTGGTGTGAGCTATACAAGACATTCCACAAAGATTATTCGTAAAGCATTTTAAAAATACATACATTTATCAACCTTTTTGACAAAATTGTAATGAATGTTACAATTAATGACATTATTTATTCAAGATCTGAAATTATTAGACAGCCTTAGCCCAAAGCAACTGCTTAAAATATTGTTAAAAAAGAAATATATTTGATTACAATCTGCCGTAGAAATGTAACAAGTGCCTAAAACTGAAACCTTCATTGGTTGTTGCTAATTTCTAAAGTTAGAACCGAGTGTGTCTTGCCCCGGTACGGCTTGCCTTCTATTATCTTTGTAAACTTAAAATATATTATTCATAAGAGTGCATCTAGGAGTATTCAAATCTCGAGGGTGTCCAGATCTAGCCCTCATCGTTGGCACGTTTGTTGTAGATTGCGCGCTCTATGTGAGCCTTGCATTACTTGCGCTAATAAAGAGTGCGATCACGTGTGCGTACTCGCAGCGCATTCGCTAGATCTGGACGCACTTCAACAATGGTAATTGACTCTTAAAAACTTATTACTCAAAAAATATTAATAAATACTTTTACGCAGGGATCACGGTCAATATTGTACTTAGCATAGTTATTATTATTATTGTAATGCTATAGGTAGAAGAATTCGACAGCTCTGTTATTCGGTTAGTTTTAATTATGGTTATAAAATGTTTTGTATATTTTTAATAAATGGTTTATGAAGTAAGTAATGGTAGTTCCTTCATAGGTTGGTAAGCTTCGCTTATCATCACCGTTACCCTCCGTACGCTTTGACCTTTTGACCGTTACGACTAAAGTGACACGCCATAGTAACCTTTATTGTTATGCATGAAGGTTCATTTAAACTATATCCATTGTCTTGTATACATGACCACGGCGGCCAAACGGAAAAGCTCTTAAGGGGCTACCCGGCATATTTCACTGTTTTTAAAGTGAATAGGCTTTGTTCAGCTCCAAGCACAACGCTTGAAAAAAATATATAATGTAGCTAGGTATTTGGTCTACATTTGGTTCTACAAAATTTTCGAAAAACATAATACATCAAGAGAAAAAAAAATAACCGTAAACCCTTTTTTCTACTTTAAATCTGTATCTACTCCCTTATTATACGTCGTAAGTACAAGAAACTAAGACAAGCAGTATATATTTATGTTTACTTTAATCGTATCTACTGATTTTTGAATAGGTTTTGTACTTTTCGAGAAAAAGCTATTACACGCATTTTTCCGAAAACGCCGGCTCGAGATGCCTGAGCGGGCGACCGGGGCCAGTCGTGTAAGATGGCACTAGTAGTTTATAGGGTTGTGTCCTAGTACAAGCAGCTCTTCCTAGGTGGCGACTTATGCTTATTGACGTATTGTATAACCGGTGAGGCAAGGAAGCGGGAGAGGAAGAAAGCTCAAATCGCCGAGGTCATTGGGATAGGGGACGGCCTTAAAAACATTCGACGTAAAAAAGGCTTTTTTAACAAGTGGCATGTTAGCTCCCAAATGAAGTAAATAACAAAGGAATGAATGATTTGTGTTATATAGTGTCCGACCGCAACATGTTTTTTTCCGAACCGAAAATTGATTCTTGTTTCGGCCGAAACCGAAACCGAGACCGAACCTTTGATAAATGTAATTAAACGCTGAATAAAATGTCAGTGAGCCGTGTTTTTCAAAGATATTAATAACGATAAATTTCCATGTTCCGATTTCACTTTTATGGGATTGAAATTTTAGCATTATCATATGATGTCATATTGCCAGCCGTGCCGAGCTCCCCTGACGTCAGTCGAACGTGACCCAAAAGTACAATATTGTAAGTTTCAGCGCGGCTGAAAGTTTTGGCTGGTTTTTGGCCGAAACATGATTTTTAGGCCGAAACCGACACCGAGACTTCGGTCGGACACTAGTGTTATATTACGATGGTCCTTAGATAGGTGATTTAGTATCCACACTTTCGCGATCGCGAACGCGCCAGTCGGGCTCTTTGTTCTTGCCTCCACAACGCAGAAAAATGCTGGGATAGGAATGTATGTATGAAACTGCCACTAATCATAGACATTCCGCATCAGCTTTCGTGAATCGATCTGTATAAAAACGGTGGTTATGAAAATGTTGAAACAAGTGGCAAAATACGAAAAATAAAGTTATAATTCTTAGCAAAAAATTTTTTCTAGAACGAATTATAAAAAAACGCCCATTTCTTTTTATGTTAGAGTTTTTTCTTTCTTTTTACTTAACGTTGCTTTAAAAAATGGCCATATTAAAATAGTAGTTTGTAATAAACGGCGACCCACAATGTTTTAAGAACCCTTATTATATCACTGTTCCATAAACTACTATTATATACTAAACCATACATTACTAGCTATAGGAATATCCTACCAGTCAAGGAAATTTGCCCCGCGGTATCATATGTTTGGTTATATGTATTGTATGTTACTGTGTTAAAATGTAGACAAAATACACGGTGTTTCACATAACACTAAAAATCTGAAAACCGTTTGTTCAGAATCGAGAGTAGAATCGATTATCGATTATGCTATATCTTGATGGGGGCTTTTTTTTGTATTATCAGTTATTTTTTGCGTGCCCAGTCGACACATTCGTAATACTACATTATGCATATCGCATTGCTAAAGGTTGTATACCTATCAGTATTTAGGGGTATGCTGGTAATAACGGCTGGTTACTTGGTAGATTATAATTTTTTCCGTTTTTGACGTTTGTCAGTTTAATTTTAATGGTAATTGCGTTCATATTTCAATTATCATGGCGTTTAGATATACGAATGTACAAAATTGTGAAATGAGAATCAAGAAGGCCGTCTTAGGCTGGATTTGACCAAACTTTTTAACCAAGAGTAACGCTTACTCTTGGATACTAATTTCAAAATCCCATAGTAATTTGACGTTACTATTTGAGAGTAAGCGTTATTCTTGGAATAAAAATTTGGTAAAACGCAGCCTTAGAGTATTTTCGCGTTAATCCGACGGCTAGCACACGACAAGCTGGTCGTCGGTTTAACTGCAATCACAAGGTTATTTGGAGAATTTTGAGAGACAACCATTTACATCCTTATCACTATCGCTTGCGTCAAGAGATAACCCCCCAGATTATGTGCCTCGTGTTGAGTTTTGCGAGTGGTTCCTCGAAAACTGGAACAGAAACATCAAGGACGTGGAGGCCCAGTCCAGTGGCCAGCCAGATCACTCGATTTAAACTCCACTGGACTTTTTTTGTGGAGTAAAATTAAAACGTTGGTGTACGATGACGGACCAGGACCTCAGGACTCTTGTCGAACTACAAAACAAAATTATTGCCTCTTTTGAGACGGTTAAAATTACTCCTGAAGTGCTGCAGTCACTCAGAAACAATTTAAGTAAACATGCATTGCTCTGCCGTCACCAAGGCGGGAGACATTTTGAACAGCTCTTAAACATCCGCGAACATCGTAACTTGTAAATAAAATTGTAAGTAAGTAGGTATTTTAAATATATATTTAAAAAAAATCTCAGTTAAAGATTTTTTTCTTATTTTAATTTCCCATTATCGGAGCAATTACCTTATTTTGCGGTCGTTAAACAAAGCATATACTGTACTTTTGACCTATTTAGCCAGTAGGTATTAACAATCAGGCAAATAATTACTAATTCGCATACCTGCACTTACTACGTGCGTATACCTACCCCATAAGTCATAATTTACAAGCAAAGATTATGTCTAAGTAGTCCTTACCGAGCCAATGCCCTTAGTTATTACAAAGACATGAATGGTTTGACGTAATTACTGCTGCACTCTGTAATCTTGTGACATACTTGCGGTTGAGGGCGATACCAATTGTGAACATCTTAATTTTTGTTTAACCTTACTAGCCTTTCTTTATCCTTTAAAACGAGCGGGTAAAAACGTATTTTATCCACTAGTGTACCTACTCGAGCGGCTACCTTGGAGCTACCTCCTCACAAGCAAAATAAGAATGTCTCAAATCGGATGATAGAGCTGAAAACTAAAGCTTCTCGTCGAATGTGTGTGCCTGGGTTGCATTCGCCCGAGACTCGACAACGACTATAAACACCCGGCATTACAGAATTTATTCGTTAGGTACCTACTTCTTGACTTCATATGACATTATGGCACCGCTGAGGGCACGACTTTTCTTCGAAGTAAGATACGTCTTTCGCGGTCAAAGGGTATCTGAGTATGTATTTAAAAATTTATATGAGGCATTTTAATGTTAATTTGGCTTATAAGTCTACGAACGCACCGACCGAATTCCGTCAACCGAATTTCACGTTTGGTTTCACAAATAAGGCAAGACACGTCGCGTCGCCCTAACGGGAATGCTACTACGCAGACAATCCTTACGTACTTAGTAGTAGATAACTATGTACTGGAAGTAGGTAGTAGTATCCTTAGCTAGTGGTACTAATACTGTTGCGAACAATTACCTTCAGTCAATAATTGAGATAATCATGATACAACTTAGTTCAGTCTTATTAACGCATATCTAGAGATAATTGCAAAACTGACATTGTATGGGCAATTTGCATTTAATTAATAAGGCCAATTTAAGCGCCTTGTTCGAGTTGCTCTACAATAATTGGTACCGATATGTGGCAGTACCAGGAAATTATATTATTGGAATTCAACGGGCAACCAACACCTTTTATGTTCTTCCTTAGGATATTACAGTAGCGTTAGAAAGTCCTTCGCAAAGCAAACTGCGGCTTTTCCATCAGGATATTTTGTAGCTAAGCATGTCAAATAATCACAATTAAAATTAAAATATTATTCAGCAAACAATTTGCATGTTTAATATATTTCTAACAAAAAACGATTAAATGTTAGGTACCTATGTATGTATGCATAATTTTTTTTCATTGTTATTCATGTCTTGAATAACATCTTGGATGTTGCATAAATAAGGGCGTTTTCAAAAATAAATGGTACCCCCGTATACGTAGGTGCCTAATTATTAATTATATTAACGTGCGTAGTTAAAGAATTTGAACTGCTCTATAGCCTGTAGCATATTTGACGGATTTCAAGTTTATACACTGTATTTGTATACTACATTTTAAAACCTAACATTTTGTAGGTAGGCACAAGCTCAAAAAAAAACAAAAGAAAATCTACTCGTTAATTAGCACATTGAAAGTAAAGTACTTATGATTCATGATCCATGCAGTAAGCAATGAGGTTAGAAGACACACAACACATTTCCGTTGTATGATCGATCTAATAACACCCTACCTTCACGGAACCTCCAATTGGTACTTCGATTTTGACGGCTCATTGTAACATTGTAATGTAATGGTGCAATTATCGCTATATCCTGCGGAGTTCGGGTTGACTGGTTAACCCATTGATTGACATCAGATTAAGTAAAGCTATTAAAAAGTTATTATGAAGCGTAGGGTAACAAAAAAGATGTTACAATAATTACTTGGAGTAAATTAGGTGATGATTGTTTGGTGGAGTATTATGACTTTGATGTATTAAGAAATCCGGCCAAGTGCGAGTCGGACTTGCGCACCGGGTTCCGTACAAACTTTAAGTTGAAATTGCACCTAGAAGTAGAAGTTTGACGTTAGTCCCATGTATCGACATATTGGGTCACTCGTTCGCACTGCACGGCAGCATATAGTTACGAGTAGTATGCGAGTTTGGTGTTCCTTGATATTTTTTGATTACATTAACCGTTTTTTTATTTAACTTTATTTAAAAGTCGGTACTTACAGTATGATAATTTATAATATTAGGACTTTTCAGGGTCCCACTGCTGGGCAAAGGCCCCCCCTCTTTCCCGAAATTCGACTGTGGTGTGCACATTCCCGCCACTCCCCGTTAAATGTGTCCAAGTCGTCAGTTACTTATTATGTCTTATTATTTTTCTGAAGCAGTGTTGTGCCTGAGGCTGCCATTTTGATTCATATGTCCGTAAGTCAGTAAAAACCGATTATAAAATTAAAAAGGTACCTACATTTAATAGCATAACTAAATGAAAATAAAACCCGATGTGAACAAAAGGTTAATTAATAATAAAAGTAAACCAATAAACCATTAAATGTACTCAATATGCCGAAATTAAACCAATTCAAAAAGCACGGTATAGAAATAGGTAAATTCCCAGCTGTGTACTTACCGTAAGTTGTACGTACCCATACGAGAGAGACGTACATATTTAAGAGACGCGCAGTCGCTAACGCCTACGGTTAAGTACAAGCAGTGGCGCATTTATTTATTTGCCGCCCGTAGGCTACTCGGTGTCAGCACCAGTACCCCTAGCCGTGCCACGCTGTGTTGCCGAATTGCCGCCTAAATTTGGCGAAAATGTTCCCGCCTCAGGCTTCAGCCTACTCAGCCTATTGGTAAATCCGCCACTGAGTACAAGTAGTACAACTTATGGTTACACTCTGGTGATGTCACATCACTGATGCTTTCAAGGCGTCATTGAAGTTTACCTACGGTTTACGACATTAACCGACAACTAGTATGAGATTTATTAGCACCTTTGCGGTCCTTTGCATTCCATCTATTCGTTCTCTAGTAAATTACAACTGGCAAACTAGCACTCGTCATAAAATTATACGTACTTAACTAAATTGTTCGTCATTCAGACAGATGTCACACCTCACGCATCGCACCGCACTCCGGTTTCTGAGTGAGATAACGCTACGCGCGTGTATACGGCTGTCCCTCTTGCACGCCGGCGTTCGGTGCCAATCGCATCCAGTGTGACATCTGCCTGAAACTTGACATGTCGCCGAAACATATCGCGCGTAGTGACTGAAAAAACGTAAGTGTTATGCGTAATTCATTATAATAATTAATATGTTTAGTTTAAATTCTATAAATGACTCGTATAGCTATGTAAATTACTTCTACACCTACATAGGCGCCGGCATACCTATGCGTAAGGAATTAAATTATTATATATTTAAAAATACTTTCGTAAATACGATAGCAACCACTGCCCTTTGACACTGACGCAAGTCATTGTATCTTTAAAATTTATTTATTTTTTATAGGTGCGCAAAAAACGAGTTTAAGTACATACCTACCTCCCTAAGTCAAAAGCTAGTTCCTAGTACAATTCCTAAATGTTTTTATGAAAATGTAAATCCTGTGCTATTTGATATAGCCGCATACTGTGCCCTTTGAATGTTGGTAGGTATTTTATTATTATACACTTGCGGTCAAATAATACGGGTCAGTAACAAAAACGTTTATATTTCTCAAACTAATAGTGGTATTTGCATGAAGCTAACTTTGTATTTAAACAAAATTTAATAAGTATTATATTAAATCGAACCTTCTTTGTTGTACATGAAAAGCAGAACGTGTAAGCAGAAGCAGAATGTGTTCATATGACACATGGTTTTCCAGATGTACTTATTCGAAAAACCAATAACTTTAAAGAGGGCATCGAACAGCAAGAAGACTTTACGCACGTGAACACAGATACTGGGCTGACGAAGAATGGGCAAGAATTTTGTTCTCAGACGAGAACTCCAGTTTTATGCTCTATGCACATGACGGGCGGCGAAGAGTTTACAATCGGCCTGGTGTTTTGGTGAACATTTTATTGCAGCGTGTTTTGTGGAGAAAGTGGCGTTCGGCTGTGGGTTATTGGTTAGGGAACCTCTTCAAAGAACAGCACGGAGTTAGTTTCGATAGAAAATGGCACGTTAACTAGTGCAGGTTATGTGGAAGATATTCTTAATGAGCATGGCGGCGCTTATATATGGGCGAAATTTCCATGTTCATGCAGGATAACGCCAGACCAAGGCCACACACAGCTCAAATTGTAAAAGTTTATTTTGAGGAGGTTGGTATCAACTGTATGAACTGGCCCTCGAGAATCCTGGACTTCAAACAGACTTCTAACGTATCAGTTGGTAGTGCTATGTGATGTCACCTCCATTTGTTTGATGACTCATCCTTTCTGAACCTTACAGCAAATAAAAATGTTGTCTTAAGTACACAGTAATAAGACTATTGGTAGGTCTAAATTCAGTCCGCTCGCTCGTCGCCCACCTTACATGTAAAACCGGTATTATTGTGTGCGTTTTGTCGGGCCCAATCCTGCGTATACTTTACTTACTCTTCTCTTGACTCCTTAGAGCTAGTAATATACGGCGCGATTAGTCGAGGCCAATCGGTCGCATCAGCTTGTGTTATCGACGAAAGGGAACCTAAGGTGTCGAGTGAGGGGACGGAAGGGCAGGGTACTCCCGATGATCGGCCCCGACGGATCGCCCCATGTGACCCGTTTAAGTTCCCTTTTCTGTATTATACAGCCCGATGTGAGGGATTGGGCCGGATGTAACGCGCCATATAATCTTGAACATGGCTATTTAGGCCACGCTCCCGAGAATACGCATTTGGTACTTACCTATTTGGTTATTACGAGTGCAGTATAGCGCCAGATACTGATTAACTACTGAATTTTTGGAATACTTAGAAGCACTTAAAAACTTAAAAATTGGCTCGGTAAATGACGGCGCAAGCTGAGTAGAGCCGATCGGAGCTGAATAATTTATGGTTTATGGTTTAAGAAATTTATTTCTCTAAAAAGAATATTACAATTCACTTATATAGAGAAATACAAACAATCTTAGCATACATTATTTACAAGTGCACGAAAATCATAAAATAACATTTTTTCCACATTTAAAACTAAAAACTAAAAAGCTATGATTATAATGCGGGTACACACATTTAATTTATTTGTACTCGGCAAACCAGTACAGCACCTAGTGACAATTCAATTAAATTGTCATCGCGCGAGCGCGGGTCAACCAAGCTGTCGCGCATCCAGCGTAACGTGACCGAGGCACTGGTAGACAGAGCGCGACCTATGGTACGCGGTTGTACTGGTTGATCCGCGCGGTCAGTACGTCCTCCGCGCTCGCCCAGCGATTGATGATAACAGCCCTACAGCATGCATGAGGTTGTATTGCGTGTTAAGTTTTAATCGCTATGGTGTCGTACGCGCTGATAGCAATAATGATAAAAATGTTGTTAATTAATGAGTATTATTATTTATTTGACTTTTTCTATAGGTTTAGTTAGTTTAATATATTTAGGTAATGTTTTAATTATTAGATCATGTTATTATTTTATCATATATAATTATAGCCAGCAACTTCGAAAGCATATCGAAGGGGCAGTATTATTAATTATGTGTTTATGTATTGTAAATTTATAAAATATAATATATATATATATATATATATTAAACGATACTTCATTCATTTATTTTTACTTTTTTTATTTTTTATTATTATATTAAATTTAAATTTGCATTTCATTTTAGTAATTATATTAGTAATCATCCATATTAATATTGTTCAAATATAATTATATATATATTTCTTTATTTTTCGAAATCGTATTTGTTATGTAAATTCGGAATAATCGGTTGATATATGCTTTTTCAAGTGCTTTTTATATGTAGGAAATGATTTAGCATCCTTTATTTGGTTAGGTAGTTTGTTGTATAGCTGTGCTCCCTCATACATCAAGTTTCTTTTACCATAATATTCTGTGCGCGGTGTTTGGAGACATATATAGTTGGGTCGCCTTAGTAAGCGTTTTCTTACTTGAATTTTTGTTGTAAATGATATCTGTGTGTGGATTTTTTTGTGTAAAATTTTTCTCACTAGGATACATGTATTAAGTTTATATATTTGGGCTAGGGTCATCAGACCGGTCTCTGAGTATACTTTTTTAGTTGGTGTTAGGTGATTATAGTTAAAGAGAAGTTTTATAATTTTATTTTGTGCTCGTTGCAATGGTTTTAAATTCATTTTAGCTGCACATCCCCATACCTCAATCAAATACTCTATGTGCGATTTTACCAAGGAATTATAAACAATATACCGTACCGATTTTGGGAAACATTTCACTGAACCTCTAAGCATTGCCATAAGAGATGACAATTTTGATTGAAGTTTTTCAATATGTGGCTTCCACGTAAGACGGCTGTCTAGTATGAGACCAAGGTATTTTTCGGATTCTACTTGAGTGATTGGTTCATTGCCTATAGTCAAGGGTTGGGCGTGAGTCGTTCTTTTGTTTTTAGCACTAAATATAATGAAATTCGTTTTGTTAACATTAATAGTCAGCAAATTGGTCTGGAACCATTCTTGTAGAGTGTTCAGATCATCTTGAGCATTATTTAGTATGGCTGTTAGATCAGTACCAAAATAAAACAAACTTGTGTCATCGGCATACAATGAAATCGACCCATGTAGGTTTAAGTTAGTGATATCATTGATATATGTAAGGAAAAGCAAGGGCCCTAAGATCGAGCCTTGAGGGACGCCGTAGGTAATTTTTTCTGGGACGCTTTGGTTTTCATCAATTTTTACTATTTGGTGTCGATTTGTTAGGTACGATTTTAATATGTTAGCAGCGGCATCTTTTATACCAATACCGCGTAGTTTTTTTAGCAACAGTTCGTGACTTATTGTATCAAAGGCCTTACGCAAATCAATAAATATCCCCAGAGCTAATTGTTTTTGGTCTATTTTTGTTTTTATGTTTGTAATAAGATCTATGCAAGCAGAGAGAGTGTTTGATTTTGGGCGGAAGCCATATTGTTTAGGAGACAAAAAATTTATAGTCTTCAGATATCGTTCTAAACGGGTATATAGTACTTTCTCTATGATTTTGGAAATAACTGGGAGCACCGAAATTGGCCGATAATTATTTGGATCTGTTTTACTTCCAGCTTTAAATATGGGTGTTACTTTGGCAATTTTGAGTGAATCTGGGAATGAACCAGTCCGTAGGCAATAATTTATACAGTTAGTTAGCTCATCCAAAATAACGTGCTTGATAGATTTGATTGATTTACAAGTAACACCATCGAGCCCAGTACTAGTATTGGAATTCAGGTTGTCAATTATCACTCCAATCTCATTTGTAGTTGTAGGCGAAAATTCAGATAGCTCCGATAAATTATTGAACGATGAAATGTTAGGAGATTGATTGTGGTATTGCGCGGGTATTTTACTAGCGAGAGTGGGTCCTACATTAGCGAAGTAATAATTGAAATAGTTACATATATCTATTGGATCTGTAATAGTACCGTTATCTGTATCAATTTTTTGTGGAGGGCTGCTGGTATTTTTCCTATTATTGTTGAGTTCGTTGATTAATGTCCACATCTTGAGGGGTTTATTTAAACACTTCTGGAATAAATTCTCGTAGTAGTTGGTCTTTGTTGTTTGGATGGTGTGATGGACTTCTCTTTTTTTACGTAAGTATTCTTGTTTTACTGCTTCATTATGTTCTAATCTTCTATGAATGCATCCGAGTTCATTTCGTTGGTTTATTGCGTCTATGATGTTCTTATTGATCCAGTCTCTTCTCGGAGGGTTTAGTATTTTCGTTTTCGTTGTTTTACTTTTTCTGATCCCTTCTGTGATAATTTGCTCCAGTTTCCAATATTCACTGTTACATTCGCTGAGATCAGTTGCTTGTAGTTCACTATTAAGTCTGCTGTAGTCGATTGCTTGATATTGCACCTTTTTATTTGTTGGTGGTTTAAATTTATGCACTTCTAAATAAAGTTGGTTGTGGTCTGACATCGTGGTTTCCACGATGGCGAGGTGACAGGTAATATCTTTAATATCAGAGCAAACATGATCTAGAATAGTCTTCGTGCTTGATGTCTCTCGAGTGCAGTAAATTGGGTCAGTCTTATTCAAAATATTATAGCCATTTTCGAGTAACATGCGTTTGTAAGCTAAGGTAGGTCGACTTCGTTTAAGGAGATCGTAATTAAAGTCTCCAAATACCAGTACTCTCTTGCGCGTGAGCAACTGTTGTGAGTATGTTTCTAAAAAGTCTTCGTTATTCGTTCTCTCTGGTTTATATACTGCACCGATGTCTAAACAAAATTTATTTATGTGTATCCATAAGAAGTGATTGTCATCTTTACATAATCCTTCGATAAAGCTATGTTTTAGATTATTATGAACAAATATTGAAACTCCACCTCCTCTTCCATTGCTTCTATAGTTATAGTAATGTGTGTAGTTTGGTAGCTGTATCCTTTTGGCATCGGTTTCGGACTTTATCCAAGTTTCTGTTATTAAAATCACGTGTATTTTGTTACTTGTCGATTCAGAGATAGCTCTTAACTCGTCAAGTTTCCCGGGTTTAACGATGCTACGTATGTTGGCATATAGGAATGTTAAGGCTTTGTTATTCGTTGTAAGATTTTGGTAGCTAGTTGATACTTGGTATGTGATATTTATGTCATCTGTGTGAGATTGTTTTCCGCTGGGTCGGGTTGGTAGTTTTTTGGTAGCGCTTCAACAATTTTTGGGACACCTTTGATGTATTTAATAATTAAGTTTGTCTCACCATTATCAGTTCTTTGTTTTAGTTCATCTTTCAAGTTTTGCATAGATTTTTTTTGGAGTGGGGTTTCGTCATAGTAGATTTTGACATTGGGTTTTTCTCTGTGTATTGTTGAGCGGTTGCGTAAAATCAACTTCGCTGTATCCGAAGATGTGAAACAAGCTTTTATTGGCCGAGCTTTTCCTTCAGTAAACTTTCCTAGTCGTATTACTTTGTGGGGATCAGATTGCTCAGGAACGATAGATTTCACTATTACGCTGACTTCGGTAATATCATGGCGGCGTCGTTCTTCGACGCTGTTGCTTGTAATTTCGCTAATGCCACAGATAATAATATTTTTCTCCCTTTCCGATCGCTCACGAACTTCGGTGATCATGTTATCGAATGCAACTGTAGTACATGATTGTGCAGATATAGATCCCTTGAGCTTTTGAACATCACTTTCTAGATTTTTGAACTTTTGCTCAGTATTTTTGTTAAAATTTGTTATGTTCACTAAATCTTCTTTAATTTTGTCTTGTTCTAGTACTAGTTTTTCGGTGGTAAATTTAATTTGAGTAATTTCGTCCTTTATTTGTGATACATCCTTGGATATAGTGTTCAACTGCTTCACTTGGGTGGCTGACATATTTGTTAGCATTGCCATAATTTTCGCTTCTAAATTGTCAAATTTTGTACTTAGGTCATCGTCGGGTTGTTTTCTTTTATTTCTCAATGTTATTGCCTGTGTTTCCATTTCCGTGGGTTTAAATACGCTAGGATCAAGAAGCGGTCCACTAGCCGATTTTGAGCCTGTCGCTATCACTTGATTGCTATCATTACACGTATTTGGCACTTGCACTGTCGATGACGTTTCGTCGCCCATATTTTAAAAGGCGGGTAAGCAAGTGGTACACTTAGAAATGCGTTAAGTTACTTAAGAACTTCAAGCAATAATCGTCCACACTTGTAGCAATTATGGTTCCTTTTGCTTTGGTCACTATTTAATAAAATTTTAAATTTTTTGTAACACGTCCACTTCGTACACTTGCGGCGCGCGAATTTAAAGTAGCTATTTGCTATCATCCGCTCGAGCGCTTCACCAAAATTAAGTAGGTATGTTTACCAGTACAAGTGTAACTACCGGATACAAATGGTAGGTACGAAACATACACAGGAATCTAGTTGTACCATTACATTCAGCCACACATCTATGAATACAGCCAAAGTGCCAAAAACATGGATACAGGAATTTATTGCCTAAGCATTAAGGTAAGGTAAGGAGCAAAAAATCACTACGATTTGGAGAATATAGGTATGTTTCGAAGTTCTAGATTGTATGCAGCTTTAATGGTTTATTTTAACTTTTTAGGCTTTACATTATTTGTCAGTCTCTATGACGCATACTGTTTTATCTGTTTATTTAGCTATGTCAATGCGACTAATCATTGAATCTGAGTGCGCGGGCAGCTTACGCAAGCGCCGCTGTTGTGATTCAACAACTTGTGAAACGCATAGCTCGCCCACTATCATAAAATCTCCAATAAAGTTCTTATTGCCATTACTAAAAGTTGCGTTTCATTGACTTCTCTTCTTTATTATCGTGGTTTTATACTTATCTTCATGTGACGAGCCCTATTGTATTGGGCAAGCTATTTTTGATTTGCCTTTCGACATGTGCTGTGCAATTTGATAAGTCGATTACAATTTTTGTCGATTAAATTACGTCGATTTTGTCGATTGCAAAATATTTTTGAGCTGTGCCAGAAATGGTCAAAATAGGTGTTACTCTTAGGTAGATTTACATTGTAAAATAGCTAAAGGTAGGTACTCTAACATTGTAGCTAAGTACGGTATAAGTACCTGCCGCACTCTTCCTTGATTATATGCGTTTGGGAATTTTCTCAGTAAGATGAATAAGAATAAGATTTCTCATTTCGGTTGACATTATTTAGGTGCCTACTTCATACGCGTGACTATTATTTGAATTAAGCGAATAGAAAATAAAATTAGGTACTAGGCGTACCTAACCAAAAAGTTAACTAATGTTCGCCGTAACCTTTATGGCCATCGACTGGCATCATATTTGGCGAGAAACGTTTCAACATGACCTTATACATTGTTATAGGTACTGTGCGTATTAGTACATACTTAAGAAATATTCCTTTGTTAAAAAGTCTCACCCAGTGCCCCAAATGCGGCTAGGCCTACCTACGGCCTGCCCCAAATGGGAGCTTTACCGCAGGACCCACGTTCCACTAGTGCCCCTAGCGGAAAATCAACTCGCGGTAATCCTCATTTCCCCATGCGAACAATCTTAACTGTTATTTACATATAAGCAAATATACAGCCACAGAACTACCTACCTACTTATTATGTACGTTGCCGGCGATCATAACCAGTGATCGTAATTTTTCAGCAATTTCAGTGGTTTTTCAGTATTTAGAAATAAAGAAAATTCTGCAAACTTTTTCTTGAGAGATGATCAATAAAGGTTTATCTTCTTATCCTTAGCGTTTTCCCGGTCTATACCACGGCTTAGCGAGCCTGGGGTACGCTTGGTCAACTAATCCCGAAATTTCTCCGATCCCCAATCCCGAGGAAAGCGACTGTCATCTGACCTTCCAACCCAGCGGGTAAACGAGGCCTTATTGGGATCGTACCTAGGTTACTCAAAATAATAGCACTTCCTTTTGGTGGCATTTGGAAAACAATCCGTTACATTTTGCATTACATTGTGTATCCTGTAACTGTATTCTTTTTATCGAATTCATGAATTATTTATGATAGAATACCTTTACGTTAGTACCTGACAACCTTGCCGTTTCCTATGTTGCTAATTAGTTATTTTTTATTAATACTTCATGACTAGTACATTGTGAAGTACATCTACTGTTTTATATAGTACTTAAAAGTATTAGTTAGGGTCTGCGAAGGACAAGATACAAATATTGAACGTGATTTACAATTTTGTGTAACATAAGAATCTTACAATTTAAACTTTTGTGAGTCAAACTGACATGCAACTTAAAAACCGGCCTAGAGCTTGACGGGCCATGCTCAGTGTAGGGTTCTGTAGTTTACTGTCCGTAACAATAGGCAACATTAAAAAGTGTTTTAATAGATACTATGCTCATTAGTCATTAGGCTTATAATAATACACAATTCGATCAAACTTTCGATCACACCCGTCCCGACCCCATCAACTCCGGAAAATTTTTAACAGCGCGAAGTAGACCACGGTACGGTACAGCGCCATCTCTCGGAAAATAGGGTTAATAGTTTATACAAACTGTACGGGTTATGTATGTTGGGTTTACGAGGGTAACTTTTGATCGCGTGAATCGTTTTGAATCATTTTTTTTATTAGAAAGAAGATACAAGATTTAAAAAAAAAATGTTTGCGTATACAGTTAAATTACAAACTTAATTCAGAAATTATTTTGTACAATTTTTCAAAAACCGTTCAACCAGTCAAGTTCAAAATAATTTTCCAATAAAGTTTTTATTAAGTTCTACTTTTGTAATTTTTTATATTTTTTGAAGTTATAGTTCAAAAGTTAGAGCCCTCCCCCCTCTGACTTTTGGGGGCACATTTTTTTAAACTTCTGGAGCCATTATTTTCATAAATATTAACTTTATCCAAAACTGTTTTTAGAAAACCCTCATTATTTTTCAAGTACCTATCCAATTATATGTCACACTCTAGGGTTGAAACGAAAAAAAAAATCACCCCCCACTTTAAGTGTACGGGAGGTACCCTAACAAAAACATTATAACCACTTTTTATTTTACCACTTTGTTGGCGTGACCAATATACATATTCTTACAACATTACAGCTTTCTAGTAGGTACTTACAGTCACTGAGATTATCCGCGGACGGCCGGACAGACAAACAGATTTGGCGAAACTATAAGGGTTCCTAGTTGACCTCGGAACCCTAAAAACGGTTGCTACAAATACGTGAGTTTTTAACCGTTTTTAAGTTTATCATAAGAAATGTATTTTTCTAAAAGTAGGTACAATTTTTCATGTTGTTTAACAGAGTTCCTATAGCCATAATCTTCATCATCAGATCAGCTAGATGACACCAAAATATTGCTGATCACAGAGCGTTTATCATTACTTCTGAAGCGAAGGTCAGAAACAGGTATTAATTTAGCTTCCAAGGTTTAATCCACACAAAGGAATTTGCTGGAATCTCTTAATAAGCAGATTTAATTATGACTATTCGTTCTTATAACAGTGTAATTATTGTAATTAAGAAATGAGGATGTGTTCGAACTTAACATACATTATTTTTGTTATTATATCTTTCCCATACACGGAATATAGTGTTTGGGCTATTTTACATAAATCGGGTAAGTAGGTACATAATCAAACGCGAACTTCTCGTACCACAAGAATATTGTTTATTTCTACCAGATTTTTAAAATTTTCTTAATTTGTTGTAACGCTTGTTTCATCTTACCCTCGTCGGTTTTTAAACGACGAAGATGTGAAATATTTAGCGCGCATAAAAAAAAAACAAGTTACGTTTGTTCCGCGTATTTAACAAATATGGTGTGCGAGATCAGGTTCTCAATTGACCGTATATTTATTGTATTTATATTTGTTACGCTTGTACCTACTTCGTCAATAAAATATCGATTTTGTTTTTATTCTTCGAAAGGAGAATAGATTTAGGATCTTCAAGGCGATCCGATTAGATTTTGAGGATCAAAAGGCATTACTCAATTTTGGAAAGCATTTACACGATTATTTCGGACACATCAATTTTCCTATTGAATGAATTTCCTATGAAATAGTCGGTTTTTTCTTTGAAAATAATTATTTAATATTCTTGTTATATACCCTGGAAAATCTTATTTGGTATAGCGAACACTACGTTGGTATCATAGAGGTCTACACTAGAGACACCTATACCTTACTTAGACCGCACACGGAAATGTGTCAATCCTGAAATGAGCGACTTGTCTCAATCTAGAACCAATCGTCCTTACGGTGTCCAAACCAAAGGCGTCCTTACGGTCGCCATGGCAACGAAGAACAAACAAACATTTAAAAATCTTGCTACACTTTTTCCCTTTGAAGGCGTCTCTATCTACTTCTACCTCGGTGGTTGGTATGGAGTTTTACCGATACAATGTCATAACTTTGTATTTTGAAGTAGGTATAGAAAAAGAAGATAACTTTTGTGTTCTTAATCTAAATCTTAGCATAGTCTATTGCAATGGCAGTATTTGCAGGACGCCAACCCCAGGCGCGAGTGACAGCGAGCACTCGTGGGTGCTGCTACGGCGGTCGCACTCGTGCGCACGCCAGTTGTGTAGTCGGTCCCCGGCCCTTGCTAGCGCGGCACGCTCGGCCTACACCGGTGTTACCCATTTATGAAATACCAACAGTGGTGATTTGTGAACTTGCATGCTGCGTGAAATATTTGAAAAGGTAAATTTACTCGTCTTTTACATAGCATTCAAGATTATTTCAACATTAGAGTGAAAATATGATATTTGTTGTTTTCTAAAAATTTAGCAATGTAAGTTCTGTTTGTAAGTAATCAAAGCTTTCGCATATTTATGGATATAATATACCTACTTTATATCGTACAGTCAGTTATCTAAAATACCTACCTACCTAATATCCTATCGTCTGTAAACAATAGGTACAGGCCACAATCGTAGAGCTGCAATTATATTAAAATTGACCTAGTTTCTTTATGCACTTAACTTTATTTATTTTTACCTTAACATTTTCTTTATTATTATCTAGTTCTAATATAGATTATGTACGCAAATCGCGTGCTTAGGGTTTACAGAAGTAAAAGGTGATTAGTTATCCTGTAGCCTTAAATAAAAGTAGTTAGTAAAACTAAGGTAAGTAAATAATTTCAGTGACTATCACGGCGCTAAACATTACTTTATTTGTTATTAGACTACTATTTATACATTATAAATTGAGTAAACCATTTGAACTGAGCGCATTAAAAACGGCGATCAGAAAAATAGTCAACTATGTAAAAAACGATGCCTACATTCGTCCAGAAATCAGGAATCAAAATCAATCGCCATGTATTCTTACTATAAATACATTTTTAAAACGTAATTAATATGTATCAAAAATGAGTTTCACCTAAATTTCTCAGGCACCGATGGGATAATCTTATTTATTTTTCCGATTTTTTTTCATGACTCAGTGGCACTTCTGGGAAACTTTCCTAAAAAGTTTAACCTAATCAATAATTAAAAAAATATATATATTTTATGTTCACGTTTAGCATTTAAACACAAAACATTTAGCATTTTAAACACAAAACAAATACCTCTAAATTAAATTAAATCATTAAACCTCCTTTTTTACATCATTGTCATTGTGTGTGATTAAGATTGTTTTTGGACAACAGTCATTTTTGCACCAAAAAGCAGCCAGTACTAGTGACTTTGCGCAATAAATTACTAATCTACCATAGCGATTTACCGTTTGAATAGTAGGTAGGTATTGTGTTTCAAGATACCTAGCAGTCTGGCAGCACAGATTTGACTAAGAACTTAGCTGTAAGTAACTGTGGCCATTGGTCGGATAAATAGTAAGTGGCTCTTCCTTACGGTCAAGGTTAAAAGTTAACGAGGAAAGGGGCAATGACTTCGACGCAAGTGGGGGGTACAGACTTACGGAGATTAGAGATATGAGCAACTTTACTAGTAGGTAATGTTTTTTGGAGTTTATCATATGTACAGTCACGAGCTTTAATTTGTGACCCACTTAAGGTTGACATTCCTGTCAAACTGTATTGAAATACAAAGGAAATGTTTGCGAAATGGGTCACAAATTAAAGCTCGTGACTGTACCTACACTAGTAGTTTATGTGATTGTACCCACCTATATAATGAAAGGCATTAAAACTACAAGATCACACGAGTGTTATAATGCCTCATTATTTACAATTATACAAACTGCTTTATATACTTACACACATGTCATGAGCTCTTTATGATGCGTTTTCAAACCGCATATACCTATAGTCTGACAAGCCAAGGCTGCAGTAGATTTTTTTAAAATTTATATGCCCCAATTTTCATATCGTTCGATATCAAATAACGTGCAACTTGCGTGCGACATTGTTTGCAATTGACACTTCGTTTCAAAGTTAAACGTCAACTCGACCGATATTAGAATAGAAGGTCAAATCAAATTTCCTTGTTTGTCAAAGATGTTCGAAATTCGAAAAAATAATATGAGCGAAGTCGATAATTCAAATTATCGACATGAAATTTATGTCATAGATATGAAATTTTGTGTAACAAGAAAACCGGCCAATAACCTGGCCGGTAGGGCTCCGTAGTTTACCGTCCGTCACAATAGGCGAACTTACAAAGGGTTTTAATATACAGCATGCCCATAAAAATAAAAAAGAAGTATCTCCGCAGCTTTTACGACTTAATTAATAATAATTATACTTACGCCCTTTTAACCGAGAATAATTTTAAAAAATAATTTTTCTTGTCTGTATAAAGCTCTACTTTTATGATTTTTTTCATATCTTTTGGACTTGCGGTTCATTATTATTTTTCAGTTGACTACGGAATTATTATTATTATGGGGGTCTTTATATGCGGTTTTTGAAAGCATTACAGAGTGCTAATAATATTATGTTGCTATATAAAAATAGTAAACGAGTATTTGAGCTGAATGGACATCGCAAAAGCTACACAATTTTTAGCCCCTAAAATTATACATATAAGGCACTGATGATTATTAGCTTTCTATGTACGAACGCAAAAGCGTAAAAAGTGTCTCGTCTCCTAATGTGTTAAACTTGCATGGGTGACTAGATTTACTTAAGGGTAGGCAACATCACTTGCGTATGCAGCAAGTCATAGGACCACAACAACAATGCAATGCAAGCGGTCTTAGCATTAGAAGTTTTTAGTTAAAGAGCTTGTCATATTTTTATCTGTAAATTTGGCCCATAAGAGGGTGATAGAGGTAGAATAGTAGATTAATTCTGTTTAAGTTAGCATTGTATTGTGATTATTGTGAATAATGCTCACAATGGGTGCAAATTAAACTAAATATAAATTCTGAAGTTACGTACTTACTAGATATAATTTTGAAATTTTATGTATAAGTTTTGAAGGTTTAATCAGAGATACCTACAGAACACGTTTTGCTCTTTAATTGGAGTGATGATTTGTAAACAATTCTAAAGGCCATGTGTCGTAAGGTCACGCATTTTTACCGTGCGTATTTTATTTTGCAATCATAATTCGAAAGTTGCGTGTTCCTAGTGTAAGACAAAGCTTAGTTTGCATTGATTTTGTTAAATTATTAGACTGCGCAAGTATTATTCAAGGCTATATTACATTATTATGTAGGTCTATATGCCTCCTTTTTTCTCCTACGTGAAGAAAAAGGGTGCCATATAATCTATGATCTTAGTTATGATCATATATGGTACAGTGTAATATGGGCCTGAAACATCAAACGTCTATGAAATTATGAAGTTTATTCGACACATTAACAGTACTGTCAAAATCGGTACCGGGACTCTAGAGAGATTAATTAATTATACTGCTGATAATGAGCTAGATTGCCTCCTAGGTACCTATAGTTAGTTTAAAGCTTCTCGTAAATTTGGAGCCTGATTCACAGTAAACTATATCTGTTCCTCTTTGAGGTGGTGGCAGAATCAAAAGAAAAAGATAACATGGTTCTCCCTCTAACTATGCACGAATGAAAAGAGAGAGAGAGAGATAGAGAGAGATTTACTTGAGTACCGAAATATTTTGCTATAAATACCTACGTAATACAGACGCCATCAGATACATCAGAGCTGTCGAGGTGCTCGCAAATATCTGAATAAACCTCTATTGTTAAAGCGTTAGAGTGCAAGTACAGATATTTGTGAGCACCTCGGCAGTGCCGATATATCTCTGAAGGCGACTGTAACTATAAACAAAATCATTATTGAAACCTGCTGCTTTTTAGTAGGTACCTACCGTAAGCGTAGGTGTGTTCGTACTGTGTACTCTGTAGTTCGTACCTACTCTGTATTGAGAGATCTATGTGCGCGTCTAATACTTATTTTGTAGGCGCCTTCATACCCAAAGAAAGATGCACATTTACAGTATTTTTTATCAAACCCTTGGCTCATGACATGACGGTTCATTCGGTGATTCGCCACTTAACTATTTATCAATAACGTTCACCTGCCGTTGATACCTTTTTAGGGTACCGTAGCCAAAATGGCAAAAACGGAACCCTTATAGTTACGTCTAGTCCGTCTGTCCGTCGATCCGTCCGTATGTCACAGCGGTTTTACTCAGTACCCATAAAGCATATTGTTACGATATTACAGCTTGATGTGTATTTTGTGTACCGCTACTTAGTTTTGCATATACCTAAGTTGTGAAAAAAACTATGTTTTAGGGAAGCTGTACATGTAACTAAATGTCAACAAATTTTTTTTTGCTGAATATCTACTTACAAATAATATTAAGGTTTCTTGAGCAACAATTTGATTAATTGAATATTTTCAGAAATAATCGCTGTCAAAGTCTGAAAAAGTCCCCCCTCGTTCAAAAGTTAGAGGGGGAACTTTTGAACGCGAGGTCCAAAAATGTGAAAAAATTCAGGATGATAGGATAGAAGACGAACGTACCACGACAATTATTTTGGACAAATTTGGTCCAGCCGTTTTTTAGTTTTTGCCAAAAAACTATTTGTTACAAAAGGTCGTTAGTACCTTGATACTATGAAGGCAGCCTTTTTGCTTGAACGAATTTTTCATAGTATGAGAGTACGGAACACTCATTGAGTGTGGTACGACACGCAGTTGGCCAGTTTTTTTTGGGGATGATTTCCGTCCTCGCGGTCTTGAAATTCCAACCTACAATAAAGCATATTTATATGAACTACCTGCTCTAAGATAGGAAGGACGCTTTCAATATGAACTATTAATGAACCGTAGCTCAAGGCTTGATGCGATCTAGGTAAGTAAATATTCGTAGCTAGTCCAATATCCGAGTGAATGGCACGCAAGCGGTCAGTTCATAGGTACGCAGTTCGCAGGTAATTGCCGGATGAAGGTAGCCAAATAATATATTCATTACTCAATAAACCTTAACATATTATTCAAAGTCCTTAAGAAAAGCGTAGTTTATATGTTACTATCTGTCTATTTTTGTAATAACATTTTTAACCTTTGGTATGCTTAGGAGCAGATCTAACACTTTGAACTTTGATTTAAAATTTCAAGGTCAATATTAACATTCGATAGATTAATAATTGCAATTTTACCGGCCAATACTAGAAAATGACCCATCATTATATCATTAAGTATTGTACTTTAAATGTGTATTTTTTCAGGCTAGGTGTGGCACATAATCGGTTACAACTTCTGAAGTTATACGATAAATATAGGTTCCTATATCATTTAAAAAACAGACAGCAGTGGATTTTAAAATGGTATACTAAACGCGGATTTAGATTCAATAATGATTGAGCTAGCTTGACTAGTTCTAATTTGAGTTGAACTGGAATTTGGAACCCTCAATTATACGTGGTTCGACACGCACTTGGCCGGTTTTATTAATTTTGTTATTTATATTTAGAAAATTAGATAAATAAAAAGCATTTCCAGGAATTAATTCCCAGCAAACTGGATATCGTTTTAATACCTTCATTAGGTCCTAAAGACGTGTAAGTAAACAGAGTTCGCAGAATTACAGGAATTGAGCTTGACTTTTGAGAGCCAAGTAACTGTCAAATTTTCGTAGACGGTAAAGTCACTGAGGTATTAGAGAGAGTTATATTCTACGTCGAATGATTTTAAATCTCATTTGGTAGTTGTAAAGCTAAAATAAAACAAAACCGCATCGCACATTTTCAGTCTTTCAGTTTATTTGCATATATGTACTTGTGGCACATTATCTAATAGGTCTTTAAAAATAACTTTGAGGTTTCCTGAACAAGAATTTGATTAGTCAAATATATAAAAAAAAAATCGCTCTGAAAGTTGCAGAGCCTATTAAATACCGACAAAATGTTACGTTTTCGTTGATAATGGTGCATAGCTTTACGACTATTTACATTAAATTAACTATGTACTTAAACGTTTTTCCAAGGCTTTACGATCATGACTTAAAAATCGCGTTACCTGCGCATAAAAATACAAAAAGCCATCAACATGTTACACATAGCTAGTTAAATTTAAAAGTAAAACAATTGCCATTTAACTGCCGTTGCTTGTTACCATAGAAATGCGGAGTCGCTACCTATTCAAGAAACATTATTTTAATGAGCGACGGTTCATGGGTTAATAGCGTAATTATAAAGTCGTCTAAACAATGTTTTTACCTGATATTACATTTTAAAATACTTTTATAACCCGACATCATAAAGTGCAAACGATTTTTCCGTGGATTTCTTAAGTATGATGCTTCATAATAAATACTTGCGTCAGTAATCACGCGAACTGTGTAATAGATCTATAAAAAGCCGTACCTATATGTTATATATGTGAGAACATAATTAGGTACATATACATACAACACAACTATATGTTTATTGGGCACTATAACATTATTTCTGTATCCAGTTTTTGTATTTATTTATACATAATATACCAATAACATTTTTTTATTGGTGTCCAAATTCCGGCCGGGCTATTGTGGCCAGTGGGACCTAGTTATTTATTATACAGTATAGAATAGAGTATAATAGTAGTTTATGTGATTGTATACCTACACCGTGCTTTTTTTAATAGCTTTATCTTCGACATATAGCTAAGTACATTTACGGAATCACCATGACAAAGAAAATTTTATTAAATTAGTAAATTTGTATTAAAAAAAACATACAAAATAATAACATGTTGCATCAAACGCTAATGTTAAATGGGCATTACAATAAACTTTACTAAGTAAGTGACAACTATAACATATCAATGTCATGTCGAATACTCATACTCTGTTTACACACTTGCAAATACCTTATCAGATAAAATAAAATTTGTGAGTATCTTAAAAATCGAGCTGATTTACCAGTGTATTTAAGCTAAAAAATGTTCTCTTAAAATTAAAGCTAGGTACTTAAAAAAAACACGGTGTATAATGAAAGGCATTAAAACTCGAGTGTGGATTTATGAAACGATGTGTCAGCCGAGTTTCATAATAACATCACGCGAGTGTTTTAATGCCCAATTATTTACAATGATATACACTGCTTTATATACACACCTATCCTGAGATCTTCATGATGTGTTCAAACTTCAAACCGCATATTTCGACCGCCATTACTAACTTTTCTGACATAACATTTTTGATATTTATGTTTTAATTTTTTTAGACAAACTAGAGTTGGAGTTAAAAGTTAGGTCAGAGGTCAAATCAAATTTCCTTGTTTGTCAGAGATGTTCGAAAAAAAATCGAAGTCGATAGTATTATTTCGCTATAATAGCATTTTCATATACAAGGTTGGAACAAAATTATTTATTGCCACGAAAACACATACAGTAATATGTGAATGGTAGAATAAAAAATCAGAAGTAATAATAATCAGAAGTTTTCCTTATGTCTAAAACAATACAATTAAAACAAGACAATACTCGTACAACGGTGTGACAAAAAGACTCCGCGGCGTTAGCTTTGGCAGACTAGGTAGTAGGTATAAGTTTATACCTACCTAGGTACCTACCTCACAGTCCTTTGAGTAGAAAACACGTACTTACGTAATGATAACTATATAATAACCTTAAGGTGCTTACTTATTTTATTAAAGTTATTTGTAAATAAATAACAGTTCCTGTTGGGTGACATAAATATGACAGCGACCATTATCAACGTTGACACACATTCTGCGAGATAAAAACATACGATGGTGCAGTCACTTTTAATTACTTGTTTATTTGTAATAAAACACAATTTTAATTTAATTTTAGGGTTACGCAGGTAAACACTTATAGGAACCCTTATAGTTTCGCCATGTCCGTCTTTTGAGTAGGTAACTTTCGCACCTACAGGTAAAATGGAGATGAATATTTTTCGCTTTAACCTCATCGTGTTGGCGTCGTTGGATAAGTCGTTCATAATGAATAGGGGTCTTTTAAAAGATTTTTCAATAGAGCAGTCATGGCAGAATTGGCTTAAATAATTGCTCCGAAAATGTAAAAAAGTGCGTTTTATCCCAAAAAGTATTAAAGATTGTCAGTAAAGTAATGAGATCATAAAATTAAAACTATATTGAAATTGATAGATTGAACGGTTTCTGACTACGGAACTCTAAGCTGAACATGTCCCGGCGTGCTCTTGACCAGACTCTTCTGCTTGATAAAGGAAATATATTTGTTTGACTATGAAATGCTTATGTTCTCGTGGAGATAGGTACCATGGATGTCTGATGGATAAGTTTCTGGGATGGGTTTCCGTCCTTCGACGTCCTGGCAGTAGTTAGTCAAACATTTCAAATTGTGTTTGAATGGTTTAAGTTGCTCTAATTATTTTAAGATGCCGTATTCTGGAGACAATACGTTTATTATATTTTCTTTAAGTAAGTAACCTTTTCTGTAACCTAGTTTTTTAGTTTATATTGAAAAATCAGCAACGGCAAATTTAGATGTTAGCAAATCAAAAGGACCCCAGCCTGTTCGAATACATGAAAATATGGGAAAGCGCTTATTTGAGATTAGGGTGGTCAAATCGAAGGACAGACATATTTGGATAAACTAAATAAATAAATAATATGGGATAGTCTTACAAAAATCTACCTAATTCGGCAGTAAGTTCAATAAAGCTTATGTTGTGAGTACTGGGCGATATATACATATATGTCCATAACACAGAAACAAATATTTGCCCAAATAAATGTGCGCTGTTCAGGTTTCAAACTCGGGGTTTCAGTTTGTGCCTGGAGTAGGTGGTAAAAATTATAAACATTTTTGGTTTCACGAATTACCATTTGCTTACATTTAGAATTTTGTCGCTAGTTTTGTTACCTGGCGGTGGGAGAATCCGGTCAAGTACCGATACTACCGACCATCTATCTGTCAACTCAACCCTAGTTGAGATGGAAAACGTTCTAGGTACTATCGCGTTGAAAATTGCATGGGCAGTTATGAATGAATTCATTCATAAATCGCCTATACATTTTTGAACGCGTGTGTACATTTGTCTCATATTGTTATAAGAGTTAGCGCAAATGCCAGGGTTATTGGATTACAATCAAGAACAACATAAATCAGATTGTTGGATGCGAGGATAATGGCCGCATCCTCGCGGTGGTTGACTGCACACCACGCGATGTGAGCACACGCATATCGGCACGTTGTGCAACTGTTTTATAACGTTGATGTTCTGACATCTTAGACAAGTGTCAAACAATTTATAGTACAGTCAAGTGTAAAAATATGGTGGTGTACATCTTACTCAAAAATATGTACCTTAGCACCTTATGCCGGTGTAATAAGAGCGTAGTACCATATTTATGAGTCGATTATGTCGAACCATATTTTTGCACTTGACTGTACCTTCGACAAAAAAAAACTCTGTTTCTTTGAAAACAATGTTAAAAATCGCTTTTTATGCTCGAAGGCGCAAACATTTTCACGTTAGCTGGTCTACTGGTTATATTACCGATTATTTTGAAAAATAAACATTTTTAGAGTACATACAATTTTGTTGTGGATAGGTAATACCTAAATGATTTACAGTTTACTCGTATATTTTCTAGCTAACCATTCCACGGTAGTAGAGTAGGTACGTACCTAAACCTAATACCTATTCTGTAAAATGTATTTAGCAGTAAATTTGTTTGCATCTCGGAATCTTCGACTTGCTCATAACGATATCAATATAATTAAATACGAGGTGCATTAAGTTTGCCCCTTTGAATATTTACCCGTTTTGGCAAAGATATGTAACATAAATATTTTCATGAATTCACTTCCTACCAATACGGTTATGTCCTTTATCTATACCCAACAAGGACGATTATCAAATATTATGTTTATTACGCATAAACATATAAAAATGCATGTTAAAGTTTATTAAGCAGAACCGGTCCATGTGTACGAACTTGAACTTCTTGACTTGTTATGAATCAATGTCAGTCAGGCAACCAGGGGGGCTAAGATGCCAAGCGGATTGCCTGATAAGACGACAGTTTGTCGGCAGTTTCTGACAATTTCTGAAAATTTTAAACAGTTCTGTCAAATGTCTTTATATTTGTCGCGCTCTATCCGTGCAACTTGTCAGTTTATCAAGATATCAGATAACCATCTTAGGCCTGCAGTTTTGACTTTTGAGTCTATCGGTCTACATTGTTTTGAAAAATGAGATAAAACCCACAATTTTAGTTTTAACGGTATTTTGACACACCTATACATATTCAATTCACTTGTTATTAGGTGTAATTACAATTAACTATAACAAACTAAATATCGAGAAAAGGTCTCAGTTCATGAAACTTTGCCCAATAATGCTGTAGCCACATTGACTTATTAAAATATACAGAACAAAAACGTCAAAAAATGAAGGTCAGAATGACATTAAAGAACAATTTTGCATTGATGATGAATTGATGATACAAACGTTAATGTTACGTACGATGAAAGCTATACAAACGATAAGAGAGCTTAATACTGACGTAAGCGTTAAGTGTCGAATTCATACACAGAACTACAAACACAGTGAAAATGGTATAGGCTTAACGAAACGTCACGTTCCAATCCAAACAAGACTATATGAAAAAATGCTGCATTTGCAGCACTTTCATGGCGTCAGTTTTTTCGGCTGATTGGGTATTCCAGTTCTTTTATTCTATATCTATGTGTAGTCACCATTTAGTACAGCTGGTAAAAAAATCTTGGCAGAATAGAAAAATAAAGTTCGCAAGTTCGCGTGCGCACCGTGCAGCGCGTGACCCGACCCGAGGACCCGAACTAGCAATAGGGAAAAGCAACATTTATAAAATATTCTAATTAATGATATTTGGCAAAACTTAACTGAAATACTTTGTTCTGTGAACCCTGTTGAAAACAAAACAAACCCGCTGAATAATAAAAAAAATATATAATTCTATCAGAAGTGCGTTGCGTACGTCCAATTAAGACTGGAATTAATTGGACGTACGCAATTGCGAAATTTCTCCTAGCATTTTACTACTTCCGTAGACCAGGAAACAAGATTGTTGGATAATAAAAGATAAAACTGTATTGTTAGTTACAAAGAGTTTAAAAAATCACATTGCATGATCGCTCCAAGATGCAATCAGAGCATTTCAGCATCCAACATTAATCATTCTCGCATCGTTTATCGTTTGCATCACGAGAGTTACAATGAAATTGTGATCGTTTTATTCTTTGAATAGGTAGCATTCCAAATTTCTACTCATAGTCATCAAATCTCACAAGAGTAACAAGTGACGAATTACCACTAGAAGAGTTCGGGATCAAATTTTACAGACTCTTAAAGTTAGGTATATTGACAATAGTAATGTAATAATTATGAACAATTAATAAAATCAAAAGTTACTATTGTAATAACACCGCCCTTATTAAAATACTACTCGTATTTTATTTTATCCGGTTCTGTAAAATGTAGGTACTTATATACTTTTCTTTTTAACAGTTTTTTTTAGGTAGTCTAAATTGTTGACCTTATTTATTATTTTACAACACATATTATTATGACAAACATATTTAAACTGTCTTTAAAATTAAGTAAAAAACAACCTTGGTTCAACTGGTCTCCATAGCAGTCAGCCAGCGAGGGAATGCTGCGGGCATTATGGGGACCTTTGAGCCGGGTACGATGCAGGGTGGGTTATTTTAGGTTTAGTTTAAGTTAGTTTTATTTAGTTTAGTTTTAGGATTATTTTTTTACTTTTATTACTTACTTCTAAGATTAGATAACGTAGTTTTGCCGTGTCAGATAAAACGGGCCAATTTACTAAGGGCCACTTGCGCCGTTCGTGGTTAGCCGCATAACTCGGAGTTAAGTGATTTTTTTGTATGGAATTTGCCAGTTTAACTCCTGGTTAGCGGCTAACCCTTGGTGGTGCAAGTTGGCCTAAGGGGATTAAAACAAAATTCTACCTAGGGCCAGGGCCAGACTTGTACATACCTACGCGTGATTACAGGGTAAGTACAAGTAAATAGGTACCTAAACATACTCTCTTGTGGTAGATTTCGCTAGGCTATTATATCCCTCATGGGTGTCGTAAAGCATATAAAAATAAAACAAGGATACCGTGACAATATAATATAATATAATGATAAAGAGAATAGTCGAAAATGGTCGTGCCACGCTCTATTGGGATCGATCTATCATCACGGACAGGACTATTGTAGCCAATAAGCCTGACATCGTGCTGGTTGATCGATCGCAGCGCCGGGCCGTGCTCGTCGACGTCACCATCCCCCATGACGAGAATCTCGTGAAGGCCGAGAAGGACAAGTCCAGTAAGTACCTTGACTTGGCTCACGAAATAACCGCCATGTGGGATGTTGACTCGACGATCATTGTCCCGATAGTCGTTTCAGCGAACGGTCTCATAGCGAGGAGTCTCGACCAACATCTTGAGAGACTCTCGCTAGGTGGATGGATCAAGGGTCAGATGCAGAAGGCAGTAATCCTGGATACGGCGCGTATAGTCCGGCGGTTCCTTTCTCTGCGGCCCTAACCACCGGCAGCCTGGGCCCAGCCCCGTTGCCGGCGGCAATCTAGGTTAGGTTTTTTATAATATGTTTATATGTATTTTGTATTGTTTTTGTATGTGTTTTTGTATTTTACTTTTATAATCATATTATAAAATTACCTAGCCTAAGAATTACAGAAAATAAAGAGAATATAATATAATATCAAGAGTAAGTCTGGAAATACCAGCCCAGCTCTGCCAACTGAGCTACTTAGACCACACCCGTGGCCCCGAATTTCTCCACCATATCCCTCGTATGCCGATTTCTTAATCGGCATAGCATAAGAGGGATATGGTGTGGTCTCGGTAGCTCAGCAGAGCGATTATTCTTGGTATCCAAATAATTCCTTAGTTATTAGCTTTCGCGATGCTAATGCTACCTTATTTATGCGTTTTATAAAAAACGGATTTAAAAAAGTTATATCACATCTATTCAAAAACGGTGCTTCCAAGGCTGATGTTGAATTTAGTTTCACGGACACGGATATAAACTCAAACTAGTTTTACTTGTTTCTTGTTTGAAACATACGCTAATTTAAAAGAGTAAAAAAATGTGGGTCAGAATGACATTAGCGAACAATTTTCCATTAATGATGATACAAACGAAAAATGTTTCGTACAAAAAAGAGCTTACTGGCGTAAGCATTAAGTGTCAAATTCATACACAAAAGTACCAATATCAAATCAGCACTGCTAATACTTTCTACCTCGGCTGTTGGCACTGGCACAAGTGTAATAAAGGGATATAACTTCGATCGTAGTTCGCCTCTAGCCTAGGACCTCAGCACGCCTACCACGAACATCGAAAATTGGCCTTGACGGAAAAACATCTTTGTCAATCTAATATGCAAGTGTGACAGAGATGGACACACAAATCCGCAATCGTTCGATTTTCGTGGTACAGTCAAGTGCAAAAATATGGTTCGACATAATCGACTCATAAATATGGTACTACGCTCTTATTACACCGGCATAAGGTGCTATGGGACATATTTTTGAGTAAGATGTGCACCACCATATTTTTACACTTGACTGTACTAGGCCTAAATACAACACGCGAGTGCACTTGCGACGCATTCACTAGATTTGTGTTATGAGTTGCATTCGATTGCGACTGCGGCATTCGACAGTATGTCCGTCTCGCTCCTGCCAGAGTAGTGGTAGTGTGCGTACCATGAGTTGCATTCGATTGCGACTGCGGCATTCGACAGTATGTCCGTCTCGCTCCTGCCAGAGTAGTGGTAGTGTGCGTACCATGAGTTGCATTCAATTGCGACTGCGGCATTCGACAGTATGTCCGTCTCGCTCCTGCCGGAGTAGTAATAGTGTGCGTACCATGACTTGCACTCGATTGCGACTGCGGCATTTGAATGCGAGTTGCATTCAGATGCCGCAGTCGCATGGTATGCACAGTAGGAGAGAGACGGATATACTTTCGAATGCCGCAGTCGCAATCGAAAACAACTCATGGTATGCACACTGAACGCACCCCGGTGGAACGGTTACGTTCGTGAAACATAACGAACTAGAATTTCGATGTATTATAATCTTATTAAAAAAAGTAGTTTTTGACGACTGGTTTTTGCTCATATATAACAACTGCCTATATATATACCATGCAATCAATCAGATACCTCTCTATTGCTTGTGGGTGTATGGAGTGGGTAACTCTATAATTAAACTGTGGATTGTCTTAAGCGGCAGTTTAATTAAAATAGTGATAATACTGACCATACACCTACTAATACTGATAATATTGATATTAGAACCTGGAGGTGGGATCCCGGAACTCTGTAATAGCCTCTGTAATACCTGAGAAATACACCTACATATATTGTTTACCTCCGACGTTTCGAGGGCAACATTGCCCCCTTTGTCCCGGAGAAGATTGTCTAAAGTTGACTTCCCCACCGTGCCCACACTTGATTATCAACTAGAGGGAAGTGGCTCCTTGGAGTATTAAACCAGACGGAGGTAGCAATTGACAAACAATCCTGCCCTGCTAAGTATAAGAGCGATACATAAAATTAAAATTTAACTAAACATGTACAGTCAAGTGTAAAAATATGGGCTGACACATCTTACTCAAAAATATGTCCCATAACATTTTATTCCATTGTAATAAGAGCATAGTACCATATTGTCAATAGTTATTTTTGCACTTGACTGTACCTTATATTCTATTTTCAAAATCCTTTGTTTTTGAGATAGGTTCTACTACTTTATCATGGTTAGGGCGTCTGCCGCGAAAGCAGGAGGTCGCTGGTTTGATCCCAGCCCTGGGCACTGGGGGCTTTGGTCACTTTTTCTGTAGTATAGGACATCTCTTTCAATCTATAATTTATATATAGTAGTGTGTCTACTTAAAAAACATGAATCAAAACACTTATTTTCACTACATAGTATAAAACAAAGTCGCTTTCTCTGTCTCTATATCCCTATGTATGCTTAAATCTTTAAAACTACGCAACGGATTTTAATGCGGTTTATTTTAATAGATAGATTGATTCAAGAGGAAGGTTTATATGTATAATAATAACCCTTGCGAAGCCGGGGCGGGTCGCTAGTATTTAATAAATGATTTAATTCATGCTTTACAATTGTACTTTATCATGCTTAACAGGGAGAATCATACTCATTATATGGACTGACGTTTATCTGACATGGCTATTTGTACGTTACATACGAATAGTCACAGGATACCTGGAACCAAAAGGAATTCAGAGCAGTACCCCTGAGCTCCATCATCATCATGGTCGAGCAAGCTCTTGAGTAATATTTGACGTGCCCCAAACCCCGCAAAAATCGGCCTTTTATATATAAAAAATGACAGACATTGCCAAAGTGTGGCTCCGTCGACACACTACACTTACCAAAGACCCTATAACACTACGACACTTACGAAGTCCAATTTTTGAGCCGGTGATGTTCATTTATGCTTACACTTCAATGACCGGATTCCAAGTGGATGAGATTATAAAACCATCGCCTCGATTGAAAGTGGGGTATTTCTTGAATTCAGTGGCTTCCCGTACTTTTCTACTATAGAAATAACGATCCGATTTGAATGCTATGCAACTTAATCCAGTGATTTGGTCCTGCCTCCAAGATATGCCCAACAATAGCTGACTTGTTTACCTGGCGATTTTGACTGAAACAAGCGATTCGATAAGCTGCGTAGAGTGGGACTGAACTCGAGAGTCCGGGATACCAAGCCACCGCTGTAATACCTTAACTAATTTCCTAGATTTTTATAGCACCATGGGATTAAGGATTTTTATTTATTTTGAAAAAAAAAAGAGTGATTATTAACTGTAATTTTAATTTTAGTCTTAATTATATTATTATTATTTTATGACATTTAGATTTAATTCTAGAAACTTCTAGACAAGTATTTTTTATACAACTTTTACTTTTAAGATGACGATCCTATTGTGAAATTATTATTTTTAATTCGGATATCTGTGTACAGCATCAATAAATTGCTCTAAGTAATAATTTATAATTTGTTGAAGATTCGTAAGTGCTTGTTGCTAGGTCATTAATGTAATTGCATTGAATTTAAAATTCAACGGATCTGTATTTTTTTCAAATTAATGCATGTTAAAGCTTTATTTATTTTTAATTCGACGTTCAAAAGTGCACTCTACCATGCCTACTTGAAAAATAAATATTTTGATTTTGATTTGATCTTGATTTTGTAGCTACTGAGCTACCGAAACTATCGCCTTGGCTGAGCCTATTTAGAGTCAGACCGTGCTAAGTTTGTATCGATTTTGATTTAAGAGACTGCACTGTGTTATTTTAAACGTCAAACTTCTATGAAATTAGTTAAGGTATTCTTAACACTTTCACAGTCTGTGCTATAAAAATCTAGGAAACTGGGAAACTTGGAAAAATTGAACTTTATGGGCAGGCGTATCTTTTAAGAGGCCACAACTGCCACGTCCACATCTCAATATTGATGACACCTATAGTGCGACAGAAAAATGTAGAGATTAAAAAGTGGCAACATCGTAGTGTCGTCCCGTTCTCTTACATATATTGATTTAAAAGGGACGACACTACGATTATGCCACTTTTTAATCTCTAAATTTTTCTGTCGCACTGTACTTACCTGATATTCATATAAATAAAACTTCAACATATTTCCTTCAAACTGTTAAACGTTAATAACAAACATAGCTCCTTCTTGACACCGTTGAGATTATTAAAATTATTCTTAGTTAAATAGTTGAGTAACAACTTGTTACTAAATCTGCTAAAAGCTTTTATCTTCAAAGAATGTAGTTTAGTTGTAAACAGCAATTACCTTATTACGCGGTTTATTTTAAGGCACCCGCCTACTATCGCGTTCTCATTTTTTGCGTGCTCCTGCAATTAGATCAATCGCGCTAATTTTTGCTCGCATGCACTCTTAAATTGCGGGCTGCGATCGCCGATCCGCCTGTCAAACATGGCAATTATAGTATTTGCCCACAATGAACGAATCTTGTTTCAGACAAATCTTCCTCAGCCTTTATCACGTATTTGCAAGCACGTACATAACGTTACTTAAAACTTAGATCATTTTGAATCACGAGTGCATCAGCACTTACCTTAGAGGTGAGATTACCTTTTCCTCAATAAACATAATTTATATTTTTAAGCACTTTATACTTTAAACTGGTTGGTAGAACCTGCCTGAACACCTACTGCTTGTAAAGGTCGCTAATAGATTTAATTACTGTGACCGGAAGTCCCATAATTACATCATATTACACGTAAATAAAGTGGCTTATAATAATGTAATATTGTCACCATCATCGTCGTATTAAAATCAGGTTTTGTTTACGTGTAACACGTCTGAAATTTTATGCAAGTTTTGGACTTAAAGTTACCTTTTTAATAGAATTAATAACATGTAAAAATGTTTCTACGCTTTCGTCCGAAAAATTGCCTCCGTATTTTATTCTACCTATTTATTGAAAACAGCTTGTTTGCAATCGAAAGTGGAGTCGTTATTAGATAAACCCTTACTTTCTTTTATTATTTTTATACTCAAGGGTTCTGGACTTTTGCGCAATTATAATTTATGAAAATATTCTTATTCAATTATATACCTATACAAAGACACCACAAGTTTGACGCGACCACAATATCCTGACTTTACATATTTACAGACGGACATGGTGAAAATATAAGGTAGCCTAGGCGACTACTGAGCCCAGATATAATGATTATCATTACGTGTTCTTATGAAATTAAGCGAATATAATAGTAACAGTAAACAAACAAAACGGAAATCGGATGTTGGGCCAATGACATAATTCCATATGATGACATTGAGATGGCGGATAAGAAATGTTGTAACCTCATTGGCCAAAATGCCAAGTCACGAGGTTTCGTTTGTTTACATGTTTTTAAATACATAGAAGTACAGACTACAGACATTTTAGATCTTGACTGTATGTAAGAGGTAATGTGACCTACACGTAGTAAACAGGGGGACTGTGTACACCTACTTAACTTACCGACTGCTTAAGGAAAAATAAAATAAAATTAAACAATGGAATTCTATTATAAGTTTACTAGGTTAAACCGCCTCATATTTATTTGAAAACAATATTTTTCATTGAAATTCAACACTTTAGAAATGATTACGTTTAGAGCCCTTTACAAGCCCAGGTTTATAAGCCCCACTGGGCATTGTAGACCAACCTTTGCTTTAGTTTTATTATTTTTATATTTTTGTATGTAGGTAGTTTGCATAAGTAGCTTTTTTGATTAACGGGGAGAGTTCGCATTCTCTCAGTCATCATCTTAATCCTGTGAAAACGAGTGCTGTAAAGGGCTGGAAAAGTAGGGTCATGGTGTTAATAAACGCGATGAATCCGTTCTAGTGTTCAATTTCAATGAACAATCGCGGAAACAGAAGACAATATTATTAACACAATTTTTCTTTTCAGTTTCCATCCTGGCTGCTCGGAAAGGAATGTGTACCTAATTACATGGGCCGCTAGTGACAATGTCGAGTGGCATGGAGGTCGGGGTGAACCGGCAGCTGGGCCGCGCGCACTTGTCGCACCTGCCGCAACGCCCGCCCGTCAACCTCAGCTTCCAGGACCTCACCTACACCGTGCAAAATGGACGAAGTAAGCTCCTTATATAGTGTCATCAGGATCTTTTCTTACAGTGCTTTTTTATCTAAACACATAGCTACCGGATTTGACACACACGTTGAATGTATAAAGTAACTGGATTATGAGAGTAGGATGTGTGGCAAAGAAGATGAGACTATGAAGCAGTAAATGAGTGAATGTCACGCTCTCGCCAGGCAAAAATGAAGGGCTGGTGTAGGATACCTGGAACCAAAAGGAATTAAGAGCAGTACCCCTGAGCTCCATCATCATCATGGTCGGGCAAGCTCTTAAATAAGGCGGTAGGAGGTAATTACACAAAAGATCCCCATGGTTCGAAGTATATCTGCTAAGGCACCATGACCTTAGATAAGATAAGGTAATGAGGAACATCTAAAAATCGTCACCAGACATTATTTGAATTGTATCGAAGGTCGGAAGTCGGAAGGTTGTCTGTCGTCTGATCCGTTTTGATGCAACATATCGAATAACAAGTAGGTAGATTGTCTTTATTAATATTAAAATTAATCTAGTTACCTATATGACTGGATATCTATACATATCGATATCACATACGTTCGGGCATATCCGCCGGATCTACCAAAAAATGTATAGAGTATTTGTACATGATTTCATAATTTTACGCAAGTTGTTAAATAAATATAAGGTGCTAACTTAATAGAAAAAAATTAAAATAAATATTTGAAAGGATTGTTAATGAAATCGTAAAAGCACTATGTTTTAGTAGCCTGAAATATCAATGAAATTTCATCAGTCAAGCTAGAATATCCTTAGTCAAATGCGTTTTGTGGCATTAGGCAATAGTTCACACTCGCTCAACAAGGAGGAAAGTAGAAAATGTGCCTCGCAAAGAAACTGTCTCGTGTTGTTTTGTTGTTTGTGTTGTTGTGACTCTCTTATGGCCGCTCCACACAATGTGTCATCATGGGCCATTATAAGGGACGTAGCTATACAGCAGAACGAGATCGCAGTATTGCGTAACCCTTCTTACTCATAACTGCGTCCCTTATCATCCCCCATCATGTCCCATTGTATGGAGCGGCAATTAAAGTTATAAAGTTGCCATTAAAAAAAATGGTGGTAAAGGTACATAACAATCATTTTATTTGTTTCAGTTCTTTCAATTATTAACAATTTTTTTTACAGAAGGATTGTAATATAAAAATTTAAATTCAAAATATAATAAGCAAAGGTAATAACTACTATCTAGTTTAAAAGGACGTGGATTTTTTTTCTGTTAATATACAGTCAGCTGCAGAGACCCCCAATTCAATTGTTTATCGTATTGTGACGCAATTAATTGCTATTTCGAATTGATTTGCAAAGAGGGACAGAGAGAGAGAGCGAGGCAAATAACAAAATTTGGATTTTCAGTGTTCACGGTAGGAATTAGTCTTCATACTTTATTAGAACGCCAATTTCTTATCTTTTAAACTAATAGTCGTCAGTGTCGTCACCCTCACATATACTCGCAAGGTAAATTTTTTGAGGCTTTAGGCCCACTTGCGCCAGCTAGCGTTATCAAAGTAACTTATGGTTAGCTGTCAAATTCCATACTAGGTTAACATAAACGCTTAACTCTGGGTTAGTTGACAAACCCTGGATGGTGCAAGTGGCGCTTAGAGTCTACTAAGGTCTACTTATTGACCTTATTGTTAATCTCGTGCGTTGCCGGTATTAGACTAAACCTATATTACGGCTTATATGTACATGCGCATATATAGGAAAACGAATAAATCAAGAATTTTGATTTTAATTAATGATAATGAATAAAATAACGACACTTGTGAAATCGTCAATACCAACATTGAAGATAACATCGTAGCAGATACGAGTAGGTACATTTGTTGTCTCGCAAGGCACATAAAGCTTAAGAATGCCGCTACATATGTATAATCAATCTAGTTCCTATTACATAGTTACGTACGAGTCTACAGAGGTAGACTGTAATAGTATGTAGTACGTCTGTTTCCGACCGTATCATGTAGCCTGCCTACTTAGGTCATACCATAACTAACCTGGCATTTGGCTGTCAACATTGGGTCTGCCGGAGTGTGCGCCGGTTGGTCAACAGCTAGAAAGCAATGCACGTGCCGGGTAGGGATGGGCTGTATAATATATCGATGGGTACTTGTTATAAGAACTACTAAATATTTTACTACGTTTTTTTTTTTATAATATGTGCCTTTTGCAACACTTTTAAGTTACGATTAAAGGATGACTCACGCTAGCCCGGGACGGGACGGGCCAGCTATGCCCGATCTGTCACGTAACGCTTTTTAAAGAAAATGACAGATCTGGCACGGCCCGGCCCGTCCTGGCCGGGTAACGTAAATCATATTTAACGGTGTTGGATAACTAGGTAAAATATATGAAATATCCCATATCTGTCAATGTAAATTAACCAAAAGCATATCATATATAAGTCCTTTACTGAAATGAAGACAAACAGATAATATGAAACAGCGGAAAGGTTATACACAAATTTTATGAGTTATGTTATGGCACAGTAGTTTTGTTGATATGTAATTGATGATAAGTATTTTAATACGAGGACGAGTAAAGATACTAGTTATAATCACCCATGATGCTAAATAGTCAGGTCAGAGGAAAATTGTAATTTTCCATAATCCATAGTTACAGTTACCTAACATAATCAATCCATCATAAACATGACAAACTCGTCATGCAAGCAAGACGTGTCCTAGAATTAAACTAAAGATTATAGTAATTAGTAAATGGTTCATAATTGTTCAATCCAACCATGTCAATGTTAGAAGCCTTGGAAGTGAACTGGATCGCTCTATGTTTAGCATTATAATAGCATTTGTAGTATGATACACAGGTTTGAAGGCGAACACCTACCAGTTAATAATATACTATTATACTCGTAATATATATTATTGCTGTAAGTAGTGTCATAGTTTAAATCTGACCACGGCGAAGCCAACAAAAGAGGGTATTTAACTAACCATTTACCTACATGAAACTGTTTCAAAAATCAACCGATATTAAGAAACTATTTCTTACTTGACTCTATTAGAACATAGTTGATGGTACATAGTTATTTGAAATTTTGTCAAGTAGAGTCCACGCAAACGAACTGTTTGTTATTTTAACGTTAAACTTTTATGAAATTATAATGCTTACTGCATGCTGTCACAGTCTGCTATCAAGATTTAGGAATTTTAGCATAGACTGACTCTATAATACGTAGAGTAGGTACCTAGGTAAAGTAACAAATTAATTTTGCCTAAAACTTTCTTCAAAAATGCAAACATATGGGAACAAATATTTAAGTATTGTAAAAATAACTTTATGGAAAATTTTACCTATCGCGAAAACGATGATACCAGTTGCCTCACTAAATCGGGACTAGCACGAGCCGCGCGGCCTGGATACGGCGCAAGACGCCGTCGCGCACGTGAGAGTACCGTGCTATTCCCATTACATTTGTTTTGCTCCACACTGTCCTTGGTGAAAAATCCTGATAGTTCTCATCTTAGTAGCATGTGCAACTTTTTCCTACTCCAGAAAATAGCGCTGGAATTCGAAAAACACCAACACATCCCTAGTGTTTATTTATTTATTTATGTAAGCTTTGTTTACAATAAAACATAAATAAACAGATACGCACCGTGTTAGTCAATTACAATGGTCTTAAGTACAATGGTCCATTCCGGCATTATCTGAAAGTGTAATTAGTTTTTCTACGACAGCAAAATACAGAAAAAAGCGTAATCTTGATTGGTGGCAGAATGTGGAAGATGTCGTTTTATAGAAGAAGAAAAAACAATAGTGCTAATATATTGTATGAAAAACCATAGGAGCATCGTTTAGCAGTGTTCTTATGGAATACCATAGATAACGTTATAATATATACTTTCTTAATATCGCTGTTAGTCATCTAAACGACAGATAGAAGTTCTGAAAATAAATAAATAAAGAGTACAGAAACTATTGATGTAACCATGTTACAAACTATTACCAACTATTTTAATCGATACGTAAATTTGAAAAGTTTCTTCTACAGTCTGTTACACAAAACATCAAATGTCAAAGTTTAAAATTATCGTTTAAAGTTATTTTACACTTAATTTTACTTGATTATAATATGGACAAAAATACGGAAAACAATAATAATAAGTACTATACACAAGGTTAAGGGGTTAAAGAGCAACACACGGCTTCACAAGTAAGTAAAATTTCTGGTAAAATGGTAGAAATGACGTCAACATACACATAATATTTATCACGTGAAGGTAAATAAACTTTGTCAAAATCGTTTGAAGATATTTAAAAAAATGCATCATTTCTATTCTTGTGTGTGAAACACCTGAGTGAAACAAGAAGACTCGTATGTCACTATAAAAAAATAGTTATATTAACAGTAATATTAAATTAAACATCTATAACAAAACCTAGTACTAATCCCTATAACGCATAGTTTACCCTCTGGGATGGAAGGTTAGATGGCAGTCGCTTTCGTAGAACTGGCGCCTACGTCAAATTTTGGGATTAGTTGCCAAAGTGGACCCCAGGCTCCATGAGCCGTGGCATAAGCCGGGAAAACGCTAGGAAGAACAAAACCTGGACGAGAATCGACGCATTCCTGAGAACGTGTTCTTAATACAATCGATTTAATTGTAATCATATACCAATTTTTTAATGTAAATCTACAACGCTGCATTTCTGGAGCGTGATTTTTAAATTTACGCAAAATGAAGAATGAAGAAGAGTTTCAAAACAATTTTTTTAAGGCAGGTAAATTTAATGATTTCCTACTCGGAATAACGAGCTGTTTCTATCTAGTAGAAAAAAGTACAAGATAACAAGGGCTCAACATTTTTCTTGCAAAGATGCCCGTTTGCGCTCTTTACCAGTTGAGCGTTTAGGTCTCTTGTCATTAGTAGGAACGTACTTGCCATTTATTTCTGTGTTTTATTTGAGTATGCCAATCGCTCACGCCTAATAACGTATCGCAGCTACCTCTCTCTATCACTCTTCCTTATTAGTGTGACAATGACAGTTGCGTTTCGTTAGCGACTGAGCGTGAGCGATTGACATCTTGGCTACGCACCCAGGCCACATTGCACGCAGAGCAGATGGCCGATGGAGTCGAAAAGTGTTCGGGTGGAGACCACGGCTTGGCAAACGCAACGTAGGACGTCCACCCACAAGATGGACAGATGACCTTATAAAGGTCGCCGGGAGAAGCGGGATTCAGGTCGCTTGCAACCGGTACATATGAAGGTCCAAAGGGGAGGCCTATGCTCAGCAGTGGACGTCTTATGGTTGATATGATGATGATGATGATGAAGTCATTTAAAATCAAACATTTAAGGATGAGTCACAGTAGCACGTGATAGCTCGGAGCCCTCGGATGTCACGTGACGCTTTCTATAGAAATGTACAGATGTTCCCGTCCCACCCCGTCCCGTTCTAGTGTGAGTCATCCTTTAAAGTCCAAATAAAAATCGGAAAAGTTTAGAAAAAAAAACCCGTCTTATATCATGCTATGAATAGGAAGCTGTTTTAAGTAATTTGAGTAATAAAAATGATTTATTATGATTTAAAGAGACGAATAATCTTGTCGAATGTGGAGCGCACTCGTTGCACTCACCGGCTGTGGCGCAAGGAACTAGCTTTCTGTCGCCAGAGCCGCGTCTGTCCGCCAAGGACGCTAGGGCAATCATTAGGGCTTCTAACACGGGTCGACGAACTTACTGCACGTGACTTAGCTCGGATATGCAATCTATGTAGACCTGCCGTGCCGTTTAACTTACGGGGCATGTAATGCTAACCTGGATGAATGAAGTATCGGTGATTTACCTAGTCCAACTGTGACTCAGAGTGTCAATGAAACTGTTTGTAAGGAGCTGTAACTAGAGATTGATAGCACAGACTGTGAAAGTGTTAAAGTAAACGACATAATTTCGTAAAAGTTTGACGTTTAAAATAACACTTTAAAATTACATAGTTCATTTGCTTGGAAGAGTCTCTTGTGGATTGTTTTTATTACGATTTTGCCATGTGCCCCAATAAACCGATAACACCAAATTAATATGCCTTCTAAAAGTCTGAACTCAGTCCAGAAACATAAGCCGAACTTTATTACCCTGTGACTCCACCCTGAAGTGAGAGCAACAAACCGTGGAGATGGGTCGGGTAAGAATCTCCAAAATGGTTCTTGTACATTTCGTCGAATTGGAAATAAATCGCATGTGGTACCGGGCATGCTTTGCTGCGTATATCCAAATATTCATGTGGCAGGTCTTTCCATAGTCTACAAATAAAAATTATTCAATACTCGTACGTCAGACGAATAAATTATCACTACTTAATGGCGCAAAAAATAAAATAAAACGAATAGACTATCTATGAAAGCGCTCCTGTTTGAGCCAATTTTCATAGGTACTAAAGCTTTTGCACATTTTTAGGATACTTAGGAAACCTTTTCATATTAGTATTATTGATATATATTATCGGCCTCATCTCAAAGCTCAAAGTCGCTCAACGAGCTATAGAGAAGGCTATGCTCGGAGTTTCTCTACGTGATTGAATCAGAAATGAGGAGATCCGTAGGCGAACTAAAGTCTCCGACATAGCCCTCCGGATTAGCCAGCTGAAGTGGCAATGGGCCGGCCACATTGCACGCAGAGCAGATGGCCGATGGGGTCGAAAAGTGCTTGGGACGTCCACCCACAAGAGGGACAGATGACCTTAGAAGGTCGCCGGGAGACGCTGGATGCAGGTCGCTCCCAACCGGTACATATGGAGGTCCAAAGAGGAGCCTATGTTCAGCAGTGGACGTCTTATGGCTGATATGATGATGATGATTATCAGTGGTGGACTAAAAACATTGGAAAAATAAAAAGCACCACTTTGCAGAAACGAAATTTGCGCACGCAAAACAGCCAAAAAAGCGCACTTTTTGAGCAACTAGCAGCCTATTGAAAAATCTGTTTCGTTTGGATAATTTCAACGCCTCGCTACCAGTGAATCTGAACAGTGAGTTCTGTGTGCGTGAGTCAGATTCGTACTTGACCGATTTATTTTAGCTGATAAGCCTGGGGGCGTAATTTACTATTAGCAGATAATATCACTCTGGTGGTTATTTAAAACGTTTCATGTTAAACGTGTCTAGAAATAGTACGGTAAGATTTTTCTTTTTTTAAACCATATGCCGGTGGCAAACAGGCATATAGTTTACCTGATGGTCGATAGATCGACGACTGGAAATGCCAGCAGTAAAAACAATTGACTATAACTCTTATAAACCTCTAATAAGTTGCATTTAATATTAATGAGTTTATAAATAAAGGGTACGCTGCAAGAATTATTTTTTCTGTTCATTGAATGTGGTTAACCTCTGATACGATTGTGTTTATGCTAATAGTCTGATGCGGTTTAGGAAAAAGTACAGTTTTACAGTCTGACCTGACGTGACGTATCACTTTATAACCGTTGAAGTTAGGTATCAACAAACGCGAATTTAGTTTTCTATTTTATAGAGTGTAGGTACCGTTTTTGGCACCACGGTTTTCTACACATGTTAAGTGTTAACTCATAAAAAATACTTTGATATCCCACTACAAAATAGATTCAGTACTAGCTGGAATGTTCTGGTATTGTCGAGTTATGTTCTGGTCTTCTGGAGTTATCGAAATCTATAGAAGGTATTTTTAGTATGCAAGGTCGAGTAATTATGAACATAGAACTAACTTATTTTTCTTAAGCACTTTAAAAGACGAAAGGTGTGGTATCCATTCCAGTTCAGGTTCTCAATTCTTTGTACTCTTTTATTATGTTTTATGTATGTTCACCGATTACTCCGAGCTCCGTCGCGCGTCGCCGGTATAGAAGTATTTTTTTTAAAGAAGTTTCTTTCATTCTGATTCTATAAGAATGTGGTCCGGATCTGTTGATGGGTACCATAAAGAAATCAAGAGATCTCAATTTTCAAAATAATTTTTATCCGAAAACTATCTGTCTGGTAATATAATAAAAAAACGTTTTAGAAAAAAGTTAACCGACTTCAAAAATTGAAAAAAAAATAATATTTAAAGTCGGTGCATTAACAAACGATAGTCCATGAGTCGGTAGCAATTTAGCTTGGTACCGACTTCAAACGTATCAGTTGGTAGCGCATATAAAAAGGAAAATTTTATTTTTCAATTATTGAAGACGTTTTACCTTTTTGTTAAATAAATTGTATAAATAATGATCGTTATTTCTTAACGTAATATTATTTCGTATTATTGCAAATTTAAATAAGTATATTCTAGTCAAACTAATTAACAAATTATATAATTACTTAGCACAATGCTGGTTTACGTCACTGATGACGACTGAAGTTTCTAGTTAACTTTTCTATTGTTCCGTGTATTTTATTGTAAGTACGAGTAGAGAGGTTTAATGATATACCTGACGACAGGATAAGTTCACCGACTTGATCTTTTGACTGCCATTCGTTATTTTGCCATAAAAGATTACTTTACGCATCGCAAAGCCGGAACTTGGCGTCAACTATTATAAACTCCTTACTAATAACTATTTTAGACATGTAATGCAAAATTCTAATTCCTTACTCACTTACTTACTACTGTGGTACAGGGATCCGAAACAAATCTCGTCCTCTGACCGGCTGTCCTGACCCTGCACAATTTCCTACTAGGCCCCAATTTCACCACGCTGACAAACGTGAGAATTCCTAAAATGACCTAAAATACTGGCGTTAAAGGCGTCCATAGGCTACGGAAACTGCTTACCATCGCGCGGGCTGTGTGCTTGTTTGCCACTTCTTGTACCTCGATAATTTTAATAAAATCGTGTAGTATCGTCAATAAATAGATAATTTCTTGGTGAAGAATTTTTTACAATTGTCACGAGATCTATTCGTGTTTTAAAGAATTGTCGGTAGTTTTTGACATGAGAATGATCCTGTGTCGGAATTTCGACAAGCTCTTCACAAAAGTGTTCGTTTTTAATGGTAATGATAATGTTTTTATTTATAAATAACATGTTGGCGGTAGTAAGCGGCGCCCGTAGCCCACATAGACGCCTGTTATACCAGTAATAATGATGCTGACAATTGTCGCACCTGTCGCCGTGGTGAAATCGGGCCCAGTTCTCCCCTAGAAGCTGTTACAGATCCGCTTCCACACTATCTTTCCAGCGGTATCTATGCCGTCCCACCGGACGTAGGCCAGTCGATTGTCCCAAGTACGCTCTCTTGACCGCTTATCCTCGCCCATTCTCTGAAGGTGACCAAACCAGCGAAGTCTGTTTGATTTAGATGCGCCAATCGCCGGCTATATACGTTCGGGCATATCTGTCATAATGTATGCGAAATTTGTCTGGTGGATGCCCGGCGGACATACCCATTGAGATCCGACGGATTGCCCGACATCATTTTGGGTTCGTCCACTATCTCCAATATCAAGTTTCTGCTCAATCGTAGAGGGTGGGGTGGGACAAACATACATACATTAACATTACAAACCGGAGTATTAGTGCTCTACTGTTTGAAAATTAGATAAGCCCTTAGTAACTTAGAATTTTACAAGCTTTTATATAACTTGCAATGCATGTTTGTGTTTGTTATGGTCAAAACTTGCTAGTTGAATTTGATAAACTTTCCGTGCTTAGGTACATATGTAGGTAGGATGACCATACTATGTTATGGTACTAAAGTGCAGTCAGCAATGAAAACTTGTATCAAAAATTAAATTTCTGACAATAAAATGTATATAGAACACCTAGCGGGTATTATCGAAATTTCTGAAAAAAGCCTTTGTGCCGGGAACCGATCGGGTGGTTTATTTTACTTTTTTAGGTTTTGGTTTATTTAAGTTTATTTTTACCTCGAAAACTATCTAAACTGGTTTAATAATAGTTATGTAATTGTATTCTAACAAATTTTCGGTTGTTAATAATGTTCTTACCACGGTTTTTTATCTAAATTGAGCTCCCGAAATAATTGTAATGAAAGAGCCGAACTGAAGTGTTTTTATGCGTCGCTGTGATGGCACTCCATACATTTTGCATGTTTTTGTGACATTTCGTTTTCTGCTTATCAGGGTGACACATCAGTCCCAGCGAGTTCACTACTCTCGTCCTTGGCCTCCATCACACCGTCATATTACCTCTGTTCCCTTGCTTTACAAAAGAATACGTGCTCGAACTCAAGTGACGTAAATGGTTATTTTTGAAGTTTGAATCGTGGCAAGAATTTATTTTTAGTAGTGGTGTTATGCAACTAGGTTGTCATCAGTTGTTAACCTTATTTGGCGCTTAATAAAAAAATCATTCACTATAAGTATTTTCTTAAAATTATAGTAACCAATTCATCGCCTTTAAATACCCACCTATTACCTCAGTTAGTTCCCAAAGCGGAGCCCTGGCTCCCGCTGGGAAAACGCTAGTAAGAAGAAGAGAAGGACCTATTACCTTGAAATCTATCTAAACGTTTTTAATAATAATAGTATTATGTAATTGTATTCTAACGAATAACACGGGTTCTTACCACGGTTGTGTATCTAAATTGAGCTCCCAAAATAATTGTAATATCTATTATTAATTTTCAAATCTAAGTAAGTAGGTATCTTACTAGGAAATGCCGCCAGCGTCCTGGGTACAATGCCCCAAGGGCCTATTTTAGATTTAAGGATGACTCACACTAGGACGGGCCGGCACGTAACCGGGCCGGGCGGATCTGTCAGTTTCTACAGAAAACGTCACGTGACCTCCGAGGGCTACGAGCTCGGACGTGATTATTTCTATAGAAATTGACGGATCGACCCGTCCCGTCCCGTCCCGATCTAGTGTGAGTCATCCCTTAAGCTAACTTGTAACTTACTGTAGGTATATTATTTTGTTAGGTATATTTGCGAAAGTATGGAACGAAGTATTTTAAATATAAAACGTAAGGATAAAAAGAAAAACACAGACATAAGACAAAAAATAAAAATAATTGATGCTCTGATATACTGAAAAAGTTAAAATGGCGCTGGGCTGGCCATGTATCAAGAACGAATTACGAAAAGTGGACAAAAGCAGTAACAGGATGGGCTGGTCCAGGTGGAAAACCAAGGAATGGAAAACCATTAGAAAGGTGGTCAGACTAAATTTCAAAAATAGCTGGACAAAACTAGATGGAAAAAACGAAAACTAGAGAAAAATGGAAAGAGATGGAGGAGGCCTACACTCGAGGAGAGGTTCCTAATATCTGAGACATACATTTTTATAAATAATTATAGATCATATATTATTAATAAGTACATACATTTTTGACGAGCATTATGATTACGACACGGAAAACGTATCTATTATATTGTAGTAATATTCGTTTTATTAATACATTAATTTAAAATAAAATGCATGCATAAATGTCTGCCAATTGTTATTTTACTATGATGATATTAAGAAATAAATGGCTTTTCTATTTTTATATATTTTTATTTGCGAATACCTAAAGTTTTAAGTATCTTTAATTTATTTATGTTTATTAATAAAATGTATGTTTATATTGTTAATAAAAATTGTCTTTCAATGTTCCGTCCAGAGCTAAAAGACATTTCCCCCCTCTTTCTGTTCCGATTGCGAGACGTAACTATAGGCAGAACAGTTTTCTCATACGTGCAAGTAAAAACCTTAACAAATTATCTAAAAATGTGGATGTGGATGTTTTCAATAGTAAAATCTCTACTTTAAGGCGCAATTTAACAAATGATTTCTTTAAGTGAGTGTGCCCTAACTTGGTGTGTAGTGGTTGTTTCTGTTTCTCATATTTTAAGTCTTAGTTAATTTTTGTTTACTGTATTCATTGTAACCACATGTATTTTGGGATCACGATGTTGCATGTAGGTACATACTCGTAAGTGTTAACCGCTAACTGTTATTATGCTACTATTTGTGAGGACCTGTAATTGGCTTTATGTCATTTATTCCTATTACTACTATGTCTTCTGTAAGCTGTTGGTACTCCTTATAATAAATAATAATAAATAAATAATAATAAAAATAAAAAAAACGCAATATCTCACTGGATACCTACGCCAAATCAAATCTAAAACCATAAAGTACCTATACCGGGTGTGGCCTGTAATAGGAGCAATAAATTTAATCGTAGATAGTACTCCCGAAACTGAACAACGTTTACTCAGCGACTTTTAAAAATAACGTTTGTAATGATTTTTATTACACTTTATAGTGTGTTAGAAGAGGCAATGTAGTGCGAAGTTTGTCATTTTTGTACTATGACAAGAGACGTCAATTAGGCTGATGTTAACGTACATCGAAAATACTATTTAGTGTGTATGAAAAAGTAATAATTAGTACATAATTACCGGGTATTGGACCGGCAATCCAAAGGCCGTGGGCTCGAATCCCATGATTACCAGAGTCTTTCGCAGTTGATTTGTTCTATTGTATGGACATCTGTTACAAATTTGTGGTAGAGTACATAATTTTTTAAAGTTGTGGAACAAAAGTTGTTAGGTTTGAGGAGTGCTACCTACGACTAAATTTATTGCTCCAATTACACGCCACACCCGGTATAACTATAGTCTGACAAACCATGTCTGAAAGCAGTTTTTTTTTAAATCTATGTACTTAGCTCTATTACATACACAATATACTTACCTACACTTTGGTTTTGTTACAAGAAACAGTAGGAACCTATTTAATCCGTGGGGTTTTATCTACTTAATTTCTCTGGAAGTTTTTCCGGATTAACAATAGAAAACACAAGTGACGTTAGTAGGTACTCTGAGATAATGAATACTATACTTAATAGTCACACGTTCTAGCTTGTAATTACCAAGATCTAGAATAATTCCTACACTGGTCCGTTACATTGCTAGGCAACTATAGGAGCCGTGAATGCCATGATTATTTTAAAACTACCTAATACTTGAAAGTATCTTGGTATTTTGGCACGAAATGTAATTTAATTTCCGTTTATGCTTTGAAGTTACCAAGGATACGCGCACAAAGACATAAATGCTAAAATATATTGCAATTGTTTGCCAGGTTTAATAACCCTAAAGCAAAAAAATCATACTCGTGAACTTAAAACATCATAAACTTTCCGGTTTCTTGCAATATTGTTGTTATTTTGGAGCGCAATGCCAACATAAGTACACAATGCAGATAATCACAGTGTCGCGAACTTGCGGCAAAAACTAGACCCCGATCCTTGACTCCGGTTTACTTGAGTTCTTGCAGTAATTACGGCGATTTCCAGCGATCTGCGAATTATATTTGACATTAATCGTGACCTATCCTATTGCGTAACTGTGCGTCAATCTTGAAAATAGTGGCAACCGAAATGTCTACTTCACGTCCTTTTTCTTGATAAAATTCTTAATGAAGCTTGATTATTATAGAGATTTAGGACAAGTTTAATTAGTTACCGTATTCCAGAAGGCAATTTATTTTGATTGAATACTTGCTGCTTTTTTGTGCCTGTCCTACATATAAGTAAATTACTATGTACCCAATTGATGTAAGTTGGTGCTTGCACTGACAAAGTGTACTATTTATAAAACGTGATAAACATAGAATTTCGTTTAACAAGAAATTCAACACAGATCTAAGAAGATACATTTTGATTGTTTTTTAGCACCTGCGAATGACGCGGAATCAACTTAATAGCAACTATCAACAAATGGTTCAGGTTTTCATTTATTATTTTCATGAGAGATCTGTCCTCTCTTTCTTCTATCGCGAACTACGCGAAGTTATATAATTGGACCACGCTAAGTCTTCCTGCCAAGTTTGACGTGAAGTATGGCATTTTCATACAATCTCACTGCCAAGTGCAAAGTTAGCGTGATCGCACTCTACCTTAAGCACATTGATAAGGATTCTGTTCCTTGCTGGCAGGTTCTAAGCTCATCCTGCGCGGGATCACCGGCGAGTTCCGGTCGGGGCAGCTGACGGCCATCCTCGGACCCTCGGGAGCCGGCAAGAGTACGCTGCTCAACATATTGGCTGGATACAGGTACCTATTAAGTAGGATCATAAAATGACCAAACAGGACAGAGCAAAATGGCAATACTTACTTTATTTCTTTTTGAAAATATCTAATTCAACTTTCGAAGAATTTAGTCCCATCTTGGAGATACGTATATACCTGTATACATAATAAAATAATCTTCATAAGCAATTCGTAGTTAACTGAGTAATCGATTAACAAACATGTCAAATAATATACCTATTTAGAAGCTGCTCCTTTTTTTGAAGTCGGTGAATATAGGAAAATGGCATCATACTGCGATATTTACAATCACGTTTCTGTCTTACTTCCTGGCAGAGGCTTTACCATGACGTCCTAACTCGATTCAGTTGACGACCTAAACTGAGTCGCTTCTATACAACTGAGCCTAAACTAAACCTAAACTGAATCGTGTTAAGACGTCATGGTTAGGCCCCAGATGACAATTAAGAGTTCAATTAAATTAGTACGCAAGCGCTAATTGTATTTGTCGATATGAAAAAGCTAATGCTCTTCTTACGTCATCGGTTGAAACAAAATTTCCGCGTAAATGCATAAAAACAAACGTAAACCATTGTTGTTTTCAATTTGTGTTTCATCATCATCATCATCATCATATCAGCCATAAGACGTCCACAGCAGAACATAGGCCTTTGGACCTCCATATGTACCGGTTGGAAGCGACCTGCATCCAGCATCTCCTGCCTGGCGACCTTCATAAAGTCATGAATTTGTGTTTAGTCATACATTTTTAGCAAGTATGTAGGTACCTATATAAGTGTTAGGTTTTCCGTAATATTCAGATTCGTATTGATTTATAAATAAGTTCTACTCATGCAAATTGTAATTTATATTGTATTCCTTTTTGTTTGCACAGAGTGATAGGCGCCAGCGGGCACATATGCACGAACGGCGAGCCCCGCAACCTGCGGCAGTTCCGCAAACTGTCCCGGTACATCATGCAAGAGGACCTGCTGCAGCCGCTCATCACGGTGCAGGAAGCTATGGCCATCGCGGCCGACCTCAAGCTGGGCGCTGAGATCAGCAGGCGGAAGAAAGGGGTTATTGTAAGTACATATAACCGCCGCTTAAGTTGCAGAAGGCTAAGCCGGGCCCTAATGGAAATCTCCGGGCGAACTCGAATCGACCGTCTTTTGTCTTGTGACGCTACCATACCAACACATATGCCGCACCTGCCGGTAGCCTAATCGTAGGCAACCCTAGCGTTATGCGGGGGAGAAGGGCCGAGTATCAATTGTTTTTCACGTAGTGTTCAAAACAGGGGCCTTACGACCTTATGACCTTAGGGCCTTATGACGTCTTAACGCGATTAAGTTTAGGTTCTTAACTGTGCTCAGTTGTATGGCAGCGACTAAGTTTCGTTCCTAAACTGAATCGTGTTAAGACATCACGATAAGGCCCCAGTTTGTAATTGTATTCGCTTATTCTATGAGACATACATATCTGATCTTAAGATCTATTATATAATCTGTGGCTCAGCCAAGGCCGTCGAGGCATTTTGCAAGATGGGAGCCTACATCAGCAGGTAGAGGATAGGGCTCATTGTGAGTACGTCACGCTACACCTGTCACCGTTCATCGCGGTGCCAATGACAGTGGACCTCCGGCTGATGGCTGATACCGACCGGTAGTTTGTAAGTTAGTAAGAATACTATTCCGTGCTTTATGTCATGGCCATCGCTTTTATTAGGTACTTTGTAAAAACTCTTAAGGGTCGACTAAAAGTCTGGTAACGTCATCGTAAAAATTGGCCTGATTTAAATGTTTGACAGTTTTCATTGGTGGATTGTTTTCGATCGTTTGCTCGTATTTAGCTTTAATCATTTTCTTTAATTGGTGTCTGCTGCAACCTGCCTTAAGAGTGACATAAATATTAAGGTTCTTAAAATTTGAGACTTTACGACTCATATTTTTGCTAATAAAAAACATTATGTAAGTATGCCAATACGAGTAACAGTCCGACATATTCTGACAATTTACAAGAAATTTTAATTACATTTCGCAAGTACGAGTAAATGGCCTCCTAAGGTTAACTTAAATTTTAAATAAATATTTTTTTAGGTAGGTATAATCTTGGAGTCTCCTAATAACTGCTGAACCACTGTTACACAACGTTACAAATTAAATTAAATTCGCAAAACTCGTAATCCCATTCCTAATTTTATTAATATGTTCCTAATATTATTAATTATTGTTGTTTAGGTAGAGGAAATCGTACAGTTGCTAGGGCTAGGTAAGGCGCGTGACACAGTGACGGAGCGGTTGTCGGGCGGCGAGCGCAAGCGGCTTGCCATCGCGTTGGAGCTGCTCAACAACCCGCCCGTCGTGTTTCTGGATGAACCCACCACGTAATGTACCATTTTTATATTTTAATACTTACCACGGTTTAGGGCAGTGGTTCTTAACCTTTAAGTCATGAGGGACCATTTTACCAAATTTCTGTCTTGCCAGGGACCACATGTATTATTTTAATTTAATCTATAATAATTAATAAATAAAACATGTATAATTTTAGAACAAACATGCATTATTTCGCAAAAAATCAAAATAAAGTTACTGATATTAAATTTAATGAGATTTTTGTGATTGCATTCTCTTTACTAACTCCTGAATCCTTGGTTCAGTGCTACTCAAAGCTAAACGCATGTCGGCAGTGGCATCCAACTGATTCCGGTACTTATTTTTGATAATCAGAAGCGCCGAAAACCCCTGCTCGCATACGTCGATGAAAATAAAGTTACCTAGGTAACGTATAGCAATGTCTCGAAGTTTAGGCAAAGAAATTGTCTTTTGGTTCCAAAAATCTTCAAGTTTAATTCCTGATTGGAATGTATCTTTTAAGTTACTGTCATGCTGCATTTCGATCAATTCTTCTTGAATTTCATCAAACACCTGAGAAACATCGACAATGAAAGGATTTCGTATCAGTTTCTGAATACTTTTGTCATCGCAATCAGAAAAATAGTGATTGAATTCACTTTTTAAGTTTTTCAATTGAAGTATCATGTTCTTCTGTATATCGCCATTAATATATCCTTTAATACTCGATTTTAGCGATATATTGCTCATGCCTTTTCAACTTAAAATTTCCTGACCCTTGCAGTTGAAGGTTCAATTTATTTAGTTGCGCAAAAAACTCGACCAAATAAGCAAAATGAAGTTGAAATTTGGGCTCGCAGAACTGATCAAGCAGCTCTTTATTCTCCTTGTTGGTTGGTTGACTTGGTGTGCCGCGGCGCGTTTTGCGGTTTGTTGACTCAACTTATCACGTCACGTCACTTTTTTATTACGATGGCTTCGCGGACCACTTGGAATGCCTCCAGGGACCACCAGTGGTCCGCGGACCACCGGTTAAGAACCACTGGTTTAGGGTGACCAAGAGACAAGTTTATTGTCATGTAGGTGAAAGAATAACTCACACTGAAATGGTTCGGTACGAGACGATTTGTAAGTTTCTATAGAAATAATCACGTGATAGCTTAGAGGCCTCGGAGGTCACGTGACGTTTTCTATAGAAACTGATAGATCGGCCCGGCCCGGTCATGTCCCGGCCCATCATGTGTGAGTCATCCTTTAGTCGAATAATGCTTGATTACTGCTGCATTTGAAAGTGTAATTCGCATTTCAGTGGCCTAGATGACGTGGCTTCCTCGACTTGTGTGTCGCTGCTGAAGCGCGTCGCGCGCGGCGGGCGCACGGTGGTGTGCTCGCTGCACACGCCATCCGCGCGGCTGTTCGCCGAGTTCGACCATGTGTACGTGGTGGCGGACGGCCGCTGCGCCTACCAGGGCACGTCTGCTGGTGTGGTGCCCTTCCTTAACGAACTCAACCTGATATGCCCAACGACCTACAATCCAGCTGACTTTGGTACGCCCACAACACACACTTACAAGACTTATAAAGCTCTATGCTCGCTTTTACAGTACTCGGAGTTATTATACTTGCTACTTAACAATGACATATTAGGTTGATTCACTTTAAAAGTTTTAAGCCATTCCTTATACAGGCTGTAACAAAGGTACCTAACAATACTTCAATAGCTGACAAGGTCAATGACCCTATGTATGATGCAAGTGGGACAGTTTCTAAATTCGAAAAAACAAAACACTTTGAATGGAACAGGTGATCGAAAATGCACCTATCTCCATACAAAATGATTTTTTATTCATATTTCGAAATTATTTCACTCGCATCGTACTCAGGGTCATTGACCTTATCAAGTGTTGAAGTATCGTTCGGGACCTTTATGACACCCTGTATACCTCTTTGAAAATTAGACTTAATTAATTCATCTTTATCACTTACGTGCTAACCTAATAGTGTCCAATGACTTATTACACAAATGTGCATTCTTCAATGATATCGCATATTAGATTAAAGGATGACTCACACTAGGACGGGACGGGACGGGACGGGACGGGGCTTTTTTTAGTATGGAAGGCGTCACGTGTTCACAGAGCCCAAAACTCTGACAGATCGGAAGCATCGGAAGGCCCCGTCCAGCGCCGGCCACGCTTTTTAGGTATGAAATTTGATCGGATCGGAGAGCACGGAAACAATAAGCTAAAATAAGTAAGTTACCAAATGTCATAAACTTGTATGTGAAATATGAGGGCGCAGCTGCTTTCTGCTTAGTCGGTTTATATTACTTGGGACAGGGAGGAGTTACTTACAAAGACTGTCAATTTCTAAATAAAGTCGCCTTTCTCGTGATGATTGCCGGAATGAAATTATTTAAAGCGTTATAAATCAATTTAATTAAAATATATTTACAGCATGGAAATGCTATAGATAAATTATTCTTAAGAAAGAGTTGATTTTGATCGTATGTAAAATATTATAAATAACTTTTACCTACGATATCCAAGGCAACGTGATCTAATTGAATGCAATAATATATTTATAACTTGTAATACCAAATGATTCTTATATTTGATTCACTGACAAATTTTCACGCATTTACATAGTACAATTTAATCTTCCGTGACCCATACTGACATGAATATGGAAAAAAACGGTTGAATCTCTCGTATTTTAATCACAATTGGCGTGACATGTTTAGGATAGGACATCGGATAGGGTGATGTCACCTTCGCAGCACAGCCAGCACCCGTTTAGAGAAAGTCAGGAAGTGTTAAAAATATTTATTGTAGATAATTATACGCCTATAACACTCACTGGGGACTCCAATAACACTCAAGGAGGCATTTAGCAACCTAAAACCGATGCTTGGTTTCGTTGAGGAGCTGGGGTGGTTGGAATAGGGCTACCTCGTAGCACGCAAAAAAGGCACGATGGATGTCGAGTTGCGGAAAAGGGCCCAGATAAACTAACTAACTATACGCCTATGCTACACAGTGTGAGGCTAAGTCACCATACAAAATATCAAGGTGATATTAAAGTAGAAAATAAACTCAAGATCTGTACGGCCGGTTGGTTTATCAGAGTATTATACAATATTGGATTATGTATTAACAAATACAAACAAAACATACAAATTAATTTATACGTATACTGGTATTAACGGTTTCCCGAAGAACGTCTTAAATATTACGGTTAACAGTCTTCATTATTTACTATTCTGCTACTGATTGGAACTTATGTTACCACAGACGGCTCGAGTGTCTCAGAATATACGTCAAAAAGAGGTATATTGCTAAATGTCATAAATTCCTGCGTGAAATACGGGCGTAAAGATAATATTTTATTTAGTCGGGTTAATCAAGCACGTGGTATTGCTGCTATAAAAAAATAATTAATAATAGATAAAATGAGCACGGGTTTTTAAAATCAAGTGCTGGTATTTGCACATGGTACATACTATTAACAATTACGTTTTTTTTAATCGCTTAGGTAGGAAGAAAAAAGTTTTTTATAATTGCATACATGCCAAAAACCGCTTTAACTGTATATGTATATGTAAGTATAAAAGCTATCGTGCCATTTGTGTACTGCCACTGTACTCCATACTAATATAATAAATGCTAAAGTAACTCTCTGTCTGTCTGTTACCTCTTCACGCTAATATCGCTGAACGGATCACGATGGAATTAGTAGGTATGGGGATAGTTTTACTCCTAGAAAAGGACATAGGGCAGTTTTGGTCAACTTCTACGGAAACGTAGTCGCGAGCAAAAAATAGCAACATATATAAGCGTTCACTAGTCGCAAGTAGGTATTTCGAAGTATGGTGCGATTCGACAAGCGCCCTTGTAATAATACAAAAAGTGTGGTGTTTCATCAAATTTATTTATTTCTAATAGAAAATTACATTTATGCACAAAAGAATACCTACATGCTTGCCTGATAGCAGTTATTTTGCCTTAATGTAGGTAAGTAACTTTTTGACTTTTTGCGGTATAGTTTGATCACATCAGTTTGATCGCAAAATATGACGAATTCATAAAATGTTCTTCAAGGTATGGAAGTACGTAAAGCTTCTATTGAAGTAACATAATATATACAGCGTGTGAACTAATTTTGACAGAAAACGTCATAAAACCTAAATATGTTGCTGGCGTGGTAGGCAAGACCATAGAGGTATGATTGCGCGCTAACGCTATTACATATTAGTTCTGTAGGCACGACAGCACACGCCATTTTTAGGTTTTTGGCGTTTAAAGGGTTAACCTTTTCGCTGCCACGGTAAATAGATAATAAAGTACGTCATGCTCCCGGCAGAACCACCTCGTTATTAATGAAAATAGAAGCATCAGAATGTATATAAAGTATACAAGTATCTACATAATTCTTTGACCATCTGTAACAAATCTACATGTCTGGGGTCCTTGTAAACCTTGTTGTAAAGAAGTCTTGACTCTTGAAGAGAACTACTATAATTTATTTCATACCACACATACTACACTAACTTTACATCAATTTAACATGTATAATGTAGAACTGATGTATATGTGAAGTGTAAGAAGTATATGTGGTAAGAAAGATGGTAAATTGCTTACAAATGTTAGAAATATATATATATATATATACACTATAGATACATTCTGATGCATTTATTTTCATTAAAGACGAGGTGATCCAGCCGGGGATCATGACATTATAAAGTGCCACCATCACCAAGTAACAAAATAATCATAGCTAAACGTATATTTGATATGAAGTCATGGCGTGTGAGGCACGAAATGTAGGGATAGGTGAAATAGTCGTATTTTTATAGGTACCGTAAACTAGGACTACTTTGACTTTTGTGGTCAACAATTCACTTAGGTATATAATGTACAAAAGAACCGGATTTTTGAGCACAGGTTTTAGAGTTTTATAATTTTAACAGAAAAACATGATAAATTAATGAATAGCTTCATGGATTCATCATACTATTATATTTCTAATGCTCATGCTATTGCACGATAAATTACTAGTTGTTGGATTAACAATCGATGAACGCACCATTTCAAGTAACCTGAGTTTTCCGGTACCTATACATCACTTGTATTTGGAAATCAAACAACAACTAATTTCAATTTATTGGTAGGAATAAATACTTCTAAGACTTAGGTGCTAAAAATTCTTAGTAAAAGGTTGAATACGTATTTAACAAGAGTATAGGTACAAAATCTTCAGATACAATCATCTTCCGATTGCCGCATGCCAAGTTCTTGATGCAGAACTGTAGCTTGGTGTCCCGTATTGTCCATGGTATATGAAATTAAAATACAATAATAAAAAAAAGGTTAAATCGCTGCCTATTCATATTTTAACTGTAAAAACCTTTGTGACAGAATGACCCGACTAAATTCATGATTATAGGTCAACGGGAGGTATCCTATACGTACATTTTGATTCTCTAAACAAATGTATGGGAATGTATCGATGTATGGGAATGTATCGATGTATTCTCTGATTGCGATGATGTAGAGGCAGCGGGGTGTCACTAAGCGTTCTACGGTACCACCAATAGGTAGTGCCTTACTAGTACTAGGGCAGCCCTAACTATAACGGGTCTAGGCGGAAAGACGGACGGATGGACGGTCGGATAGATAGACAGACGGACAGACGTACAGCAAAGTATAAGGGTTCCGTTTTTTTCCTTTTTACGGAACCATAAAAACAAGACCTTCAGTACAATACATACTTTCAACCGTTTTCTTATCTTATTTAAAGTCAAGAGGCCCTAACGAATATACTTCGACCCATTGGGATCCATCCACATCCACCCCTGAGCTCCATCTCCATGTGAGGGAATATGGAGCTCAGGGGTAGTGCTCTGAATTCCTTTGGCTCCAGGTATCCTGCAATAGGGTCAAACACAAAACGATGTTCGGAGTCTTTCCGGTGCACTTTTCGAAAGTTTGATTTTCTTATTGAACCTAGCCACATAAAAAAGTACTCCTTTTTTTTGAACTGTATGATAAAAATCATGTCTATATATCTAAAAGCTGGTAACTGTTGGCCACGGGAAAGATTGGCTGTACAGTTCAGCTGAACACACACTTTTTTTTCTTGTTGTCAAACGGAAGAATTTCTATTGAATTTGAGGCAGCTAGAAAACGCACGATAATTTAAGAAATGTCATAAAATGTGTGCACTTTCTCTCACTACCAACTGATAGAGAATTAATTATCCAAATGTATAATGCGACAGTGATATGTTAAAGAAAAACCGGCCTAGTGTGTATCGGGCCACGTATTATTAAGGGTTCCGTACCGTCACACAATGAAAAAGTTGTGCAAGCAAAAAGGCGTAAGTGTCTTTATAATATTAAGGCACTTCCAGATTTATTCGTAAATTTTTTGAGCTCGCGTTCAAAAAAAAGTAAGAGGGGGACACACTTTTTCAGAAAATATTAGATTAATAATAGTTATAAAAACATCTAAATTATTTTCAAAGGCCTATCCGATGATGTGCCAAAAGCCCCCCTAAGCATATTTCTGATCGCAATTTATAGGTAAAACTAAGTAGCGGCATACAAAATACACTTATAGCTATAATATATTATGTATCATATGCTTTATAACTACTGAGTCAAATAGCTGTGACAAACGGACGGACGGACAGACGGACTGGACGAAACTAAAAGGGTTCCGTTTTACCCATTTTGGCTACGAAGCCCTAACAATGACTATACAAGTTAAAAACTATTTTTGCATGACAACGCAATTTTGACACACATCTATATATTACGATTTATTATATAAAACTAGGTTTAGCGAAGGACTAAAAGTTTTTAAAATAATACTACATCATTTAAATAAGTATGTTATCAAGAACATTGACTGAGTGGTATGTTGTGGAGTAGGAGTAAATAAGTATAAGGATTAGCTATGCCACTGATCTGCTGAAAAATTTGTTTAAGAATGTGCAAATCCGCCCAGCCTGCAGACAGATAGAAAGACAGATAGACAGACACACAGGTGAACAGATGGTCAACGAACAGACAGACGGACGGACGGATTGACAGGCGAACAGACGGACAGACAGACGGACAGACCGACGGACGGACGGACAACAAAGTGATTCTATAAGGGTTCTGTTTTTCAATAATAATAATAATAAATCGTAGAATATTTAGAAATAAAGTCACTTGGTTTATAAGGTATTCCGTTGAATTGAGAACCTGTTTCAGTATTAGATGTCGCCCAAGAATGAGTACTACTATTATGAACTTATTGTACTTCATTAAAAAAACATATAAGTTAAATATCCCTGTTTTATATTTTTAGATGTAGAGTTCGAAAACCCTGACTACTTAAAAATACTTTTTTGTATTTTAATAAACTTAGGTACCTACTTATTAAAATACAAGAAAATTAAACTTCTTACTAGGTGGTCAGTTGCCCATTCTTGTAAACTTAGAACGCAGCCCATTTTTGAAAATAATAGTTTCACGAAAGGGAGTCCAAATCAGCGTTTATACAGGCTGATTCATAAGATGTGAGTAGGATTTCTACTATTATTATAAAGCGTACTTCGTAATCAACTTTAGTTTTCTGACAAGCTTTGTTCTTCAAATATCCGGAAACAAGCGTTCTGTTATTTTCTTTTAACGGAACCCTAAAAAACCTCCATTACACACATACTTACAATAAAACTTTCTCGGTTTTAGTAAGAAGTCTATATATACATGGGCACCATTGTAAATCTCTCCCTCATAGGCAGGAGCTGTCACTAAGCGAGGCCTTGACAGACAGACAGACAAATGGACGAACGAACTACAAAGTGATTCTATAAGGGTCCTGTTTTTTTTTCCTTTAGTGGGAACCCTAAAAACAAAACTTTCACTACGCACTTACAATACAATCTTTCAACCGTTTCCTTAAACCCTGATATTACTTGTCTTGTTTTTTTCTATATATGTATGTATACGTCACAGTAAGATTGTGAAAACCACTAAATTGTATATATAATTTTCTTCGTGAAATAAATGAACTTAACTTAACTTAACCGGCTTATAATCTAACTAGGGAGATTCTAATGTATGGGAAAATTGTGAACTGTGTCGAATCGTTCTATAGATGATTAGACCACCGGTTGGCGTAGTTGGTGGTGATCCTGCCTGCTATGCCGATGGTCCTGGGTTCGAATCTCGGTAAGGGGGTTCCGAGGAATTGTTCGGATTAATCCCTGCCGCTTCTTTCCGCCATCGCCCTACGCGACAATATTTCCACTCTCACCATTTAGATGGTTGGCAGTCCTCAACTGTGCGCTTTTCCCGGAACTCCCTGCCTCGCACAGCTAAACTGTGGAACGAACCGTCGCCAGCGGTGTTTCCGGACCGATACGACCTTAAAACCTTCAAGAAAAGAGCGTACTCCCACCTTAAAGGCCGGCAACGCACTTGCGATACCTCTGGTGTTGCGGGTGTCCATGGACGACGTTAATCGCTTACCATCAGGCGATTCGTTTGCTCGTTTGCCACCTATAGCATAAAAAAGGGCATTTATTTGTGTGATGAACACAGATATTTGTTTCTGAGTCATGGATGTCTTCTATGTATTTGTATATTATATATATCGTTGTCTGAGTACCCGTAACACGAGATATTTTGAAGGCAATTACGCCTTTTTGCTTGCACAATTTTACTATAATATTTATCAACCCATAATTATGTGTACTTAATTTCAAAAAGTGCAAATGACGGACTTAATATCTTGAGGCACTCTCTACCAGTCAAACAGAAACTTGTCTTTGGTACACGATCATAAACATTGACAATGAATTTTTAGACACAAACCAAAAATAATATATTGATCTATTAATTGTACAGTCAACTACTAAGATATGAATACAGCCATAGTGCCAGAAATATGTATACAGGACTTTATTGCCTGAACATTAAGGTGTTACCCGCCTGTAAGGGTGCCGCGTAAAAATTGCGATGTCCATAGAAGAGATATAACCATACCAAACCTTTTTTAAGAAGCACTTGCAAAAAAGTGTTTGCTGTCCAAATCTTCAATACAATATGGAAAGAGCCATAGCCTCTTAAACTTCCACGTATCCTAGTCGAACTGTGACATTAACTATCTTCGTTTACTTGTATTGATTACAATGACCAAATATCTTTTTTGACGATACCAAAATGCCCGAGCTCTCCATCCTAAAATAGAGGGAGCTGGTTTTGAACGAATCTTCAGTAGTCAAAAACCTGCGAATAATACTTTTTTTTAATAATTACTTATCTTTAAAATTATACTTTCGGGAAATATTGCTTAGGTACGCTCTTACTACTCCCTCGTCAGAAAAATTGTAACACTTCGTTACCAAGCCCCTTAATTCGCGGGCTCTAATGTAGGCAGGGTGAGGGAAGGAGGTACTTATTTATTATGTATCAAAGTACATGATAGCCCGCGAATTACCGGGCATGGTAGACGAAGGATTAATCCTTCCTCCACTTTTAAAGTCAGTTGTAAGTAGGTACCTAAATAAATATTTCACAAACATGCTCAGAAAGTCAGTCTCATTTCATTCCCAAATAAAAGACGTAAAGTATCTAAGTAATCATTAAACCACCTCTAGCAGGGCGCGGACGCAGCGGATAATAATGGATTTTGTAGGGTTAATTCCACTCCTAGTGGAAAAAAAAACCTCCTGGCCCCGGGGGCCCCGCCCCGCAGGCCGCGCCTGGACGTAAATGTTCGAAAAAAGCACTAGATAAGGTGCCGTGGCGGAAACAAGGGTTGCCTCGCCCCAGCAACCACCTCGTCAGTCAATCCCTTACTTTCTCGCCTCGCCAATAATGTACCCTCATCACAAATACTCATCAAATGTATCCTCATCATCATTTCACCCTCGTCACAAAAGCTAATCGGCTCAGTATAGTTTTGTATGTATCTATGATGTTGCAGTAGAATACACTACACAACAAACCCACATAATTAATAATTATATAGTGTTTTGTATTTAAATATTGCTTATGATGATACCTAATATCTATATTTTACCTGAAGCAGCAAACAGACTGACTATTTTTCTTGGAATGAAGCGCCGAGCGATAATGTACATAAGACAAACTCCACAAGCATAGAGTAACTTATATATACTGAGATAGAGTATTCACTCGCCAGATGTGCTTTTACCGCCCTCTGACGGTAAGTGCCTAACACTACAGCACAGGGGAAATTAATAGCCAAAAAATATTATTAAGGCTATCCATATCAAAAGGTACCTCAATAGGTACCTTTTGATATGGATAGCCTTAATAATATTTTTAATAGAAAGCGATATATTTATTTGGACGACAGTAATCCTATATACTTACGGGAAAGAAAACAACTTGATTAAAGTTAAACGACTTGTTTATTCAGTAAAGTTCGCAAGTGTGATTGACAAAAACAATTAACAAAACATTTATAATAATTTACAAGTAATATTCGCAGAGATCTTGTATGATAATTTTGAAGTTAATGTATTAACATTACAAAAGGGTCTGTGACACAAGAAAAAAAATTGCTGGACGATCTTACACTGATCAACCTAGCCCCAAACTAAACAAAGCTTGTATATAAGTGCTAGGCGACGTTATACATACTTATATTGATAAGTACATACATATATACATAAGAAACGTCCAGAAATAAGGAAGAAATATTCGCGATAAACACACAAATAAATGCCGTTACCAGGATTAGAACCCGGGATCTCCAGCTTCGTAGGCAGGGTCACTACCAACTAAGCTAGGGAGGCCGTTAACATCGGAAAAGCTTACAATACATTACAAGTTCGTTGTTATTCCTTACAACTTGTGTAAAATTACAAGTTTTCATTCACAATAGCAAATGTATACGTTACAACAATTCATAACCATATTCATTACGTATGATTACAGCCACGCACGGCAGGTAATAAAAAAGTTCAAATTGAATAGCTACAGTCATGAAACTCATAGATACAAGTGGGGCGTAGAAATACAATTGTTTGAGCCTACGTTAGGTATTCAATTTGAAAGAGAAATATAAATAAAATAATACGGGACAATCTTACACATGTCGACCTAGGTCCACGGTAATTAAAGCTTGTTTTGTGGGTACTAGACGATGCTACATATAACAGACAGATACATACAATTACTTAAATACGTAGAAAACATCCATAACTCAAGAACAAATATTTGTGACATGTACCTACTCAAATAAATGCCCTGACCAGGATTCGATCGAACCCGGCTGCTTTGTAGGCACGGCTACTAACTACTAGGCTAGTTAATGTAAAAATATACTTTTTATTTATATTATCAATTAATCACAAGTTTGATTTTTACCTAGCACAATGCATTAACAACGGACTTTTGATTATCTTGTGTTTTGGTATAGGTATATCAATGGATTTTAATTTCGTTGTCAATGTTTGTTAAATTGGAGGCACTACATTATGGACAACATGCATATATATTAATATATACCTAGGTATGTATATGCTTTCATTTGCACTCAAAATACGTTTTCTTTAGAAATAAGAAATTAAAATTAAGGTTTTGCGGTTAGCTTTACTTTAGTTGTATTAAATAAGTAGTATAATTCGCAGGCAGAGTAGCAGGCAGGTAGTTATAGTTCAGTAAAAAACAGGCTGTAAATTTAAAAATGTTGTAAATTTATAACTCATTACTGATAAAATTGCTGTGCAAGTATATATTAGTTTTTTATAAAGAAATACAAGCTCACGTATTTATATAATAAATATACCGTCATACCTACTGGGTATTCGCTAAATTTTGAATTTTGAAATACTTAAGTGTAATATTCATTTGGACGACGCCCTACAAGTAGGTAGGTAACCCTAAACAACGACACAAACACTTAACTATTTATCTGTTATATGAGTATAATGAAGGATATTTATACCTACCTCGCTTTCAACTAGCCCGCAAATCGTCAGTGAGAAACAAAGTTTTAAAAAGGCATGACATGAATCCATTGTTGAAAGTTAGGTAGGTATGTATGCGATATTTTGTGTCTTTAAATTTCGCATAACTCCATTGGTATTTTCAAACTATATAATAGTCCTATATTATATACCAACATACCCTCGTCCTGGCCAAGCATTTTTAACAAGCATTACATTGCTGCCCAATGTTCTCAATTAGGTAAGCACATTTTAATTTGAGTGCTTCCTGCCCAAGACAAGTTTTGTGCAAATGGATATGTTAAAGACAAGAAGGGTGGAAATGTATTTATAAATAGTTATTTATGATACAAGTGTAGAAAGTGGGCTTTTTCTCATCGAGTGTCGGTTACTATAAACCAACACGAGTTGGAAAAAGGCCTACATTTCAACCACATCAATTTTACAATGCATTAGGTCGGAAATCCGCTAACTTTTTCAGAATGAAAGGTCCATGTCTTATCTTACTAGACTAAATATTACAAGTATTATGACTCCATTAACAAGCTTTTTATTATTTAAAATTTTCATAAACTTTAAATAAATTCTGAAAAAAATAGCGGAGTAGGAACCAACCAATGAGAGCGCTGCATTATACGCATGCTCACCGTTTGCAATTGGGTCCGAGATGGAGAAAAATTAAAACATGTAGGCTGGCTATTTTCTTTTGAAAACTTAAAAGAAAAGGAAATATGTTACTACATATATACATATTAATTTTAAAATTTTGTTTCCATAATTACACTTTAAATGGATTGAATATAAATGTGTAGGTTCCTATATTGTATAATAAAGTCAAAAATGTATGTCCAATTGATGGTATTCAAACAATGCCTTGGTTTGGACAATGCGAAATTATTAAATTATTTACAGTCTTTTTAAATTAAAAAGCTACTTCCTCGCACGTGTGCGAGAAAGAGTCACTTTCTATGCATAAGTTTATCCTTAATAAAAACTTTCTAACAAAAAATAAAACCGCCGAAAAACTGAAACTGAAAAGAAAAAAATAATAATTTTGTCTTCAATAACGCTAGTGAATACCTACCCTACAATTACAATTATAATCTATTTCTCGTCAATTATAATCGTATTTATGTATAAACAATCTGTTATTTTTGGAGTCGGTGCCAGCCTCAAACAAACTTGCTCAACCTTAGTGAAGAGTTGAACGCACATTCCACACATTCCAAAACTGCAACCTCCGCCAAGCGCCCAATACAAGGTTCTTATTGTAGATCAGATTTGCTACTTATGAATGGACGTATAAATAGATTTATTTCTATTACGGGACTCAATCCGTTGGCGCGTGATTTGAAAATTGTGTAAATACTTAACCTACCTGCTTAAAATTTGTGCTGCGTTCAACTCAAGGTGCTCAAGTTTGTTTGAGGCTGGCACCGACTCCAAAAATAACAGATTGTATATATATAAATACGATTATAATTGACGAGAAATAGATTATATTTGTAATTGTAGGGTAGGTATTCACTAGCGTTATTGAAGACAAAATTATTATTTTTTTCTTTTCAGTTTCAGTTTTTCGGCGGTTTTATTTTTTGTTAAAAAGTTTTTATTTTATAATTTTCTGTGATTATTATTGTCTACAAATTATTACATGCTCAATTTCTGATCACTTTTAAAATAGCTACCAACATTGCTTTAGCTATTAACTGTTATATTAATAATCCGATTTTAACTATTTGCACACCCCGCTGGGGATGTGCTCTATTATCGGTTTTTTTTCATCAAGCTGTATTTGGATACAATATTTATATTATTATATGTTTATGTTTACATTTCTACTATAGTAGTAGTAGTAGCTTTATTATGTATCTTAGTATGTCTTTTCTTTACACATTTTGTAAGATGCAGCGCCTACAATGTTTTCTGTTTTGCCCTAAGGTCGACTGGTAGAGAATGCCCTATGGCATTAAGTCAGCCTATTGTACGATAAGTTTTTCTTTTGTGCAATAAAGACTAAATATATTAATTAATAAATATTCTGGGTGATTTTCATCTGGCTTCAAAATCTTTGAGTGAACAATAAATTACTCCTATTTTCCCACCCTTAGGCTAAGATTAATTTCCAAATTTTTAGGGGACCAACTTTGAGGTATATACCCTATTCTATAAAAAAAAGAAATATCAAGACTACTCTGTAAAAAGCTATGCGTGGTCATACATTACGTACGGTGAGTAAACAATCAATCATCCCCTATTTTCCTACCGTTAGGTTGATTTTTTCCAAATTTATATGGAACTAACTTCGAGGTATACTCTATTGGATAAAAAATAATTATCAAAAATCTAACGAGTCTGTACAAAGTTATGCGTGGTCATATGTAACAATCGGTGAGTGAAAATTCAATCATCCCCTATTTTCCTACCCTTACGGTTAGATTTTTTTTCGAAATTTATATGGGACCAACTTCAGAGTATACCCTTTCTAATAAAAAAAGAATTATCAAAATCGAACTACTCAGTAAAAAGTTATGCGTGGTCATACATAAAAAAAAAAAATATACGCGTCGACTTGAGAACCTCCTCCGTTTTTTTCGTCGGTTGAAAATAGCACTTTCCGAGCTAATGCATTGGCAATGTTATTTTCCATTTTATTTAAAAAAAAATAGGTTAAAAAAAATAGCGCTAAATTTGAATATGTGATTAATTGAGCACATTGGGCACAATCTCCATCCTTAAAAAAAAAACAGTTGGGCCGGAACTACTATATCAAAACCGTTATTAATTGAGAACATTGGGCAGGACGAAGATAAAATCAATCAATTTCCATTCCTATTTTATAGGTATGAATTTATGGTTATGTTTAGTTGAAGGAATTTAAAATAGTACCCTGTTAACCAAGTAATACCTATTTGTTTCACTTTTTGAAATCAATGGTAAAGTAAAAGCCCTTATACACGGTCGGCGACAACCTTAGTTATTTAACCAAACGGATCGGCAATTGAAAGGTATTCTCCTCTGCCGAAAGCATATGACCAATGATCATGATCATTGTATGAATTGACGTTTATGAGATGACCCACCCATATTACATTAAGTATCAAATATCTTTGATCATAGATCTATTTATATGCTTCCCTTTTTCTCCAACGTGAAGAAAAAGGACAGCATGTAATTTATGATCAGAGATATTATCATATACGTTATAGTGTAATATGACATAGCTATTTGAACGCTACGTACGAATAGCCATATATTTGAGGTCACCCCTCGGCAGATTTTTTGTACCTATAAAAAGTGACAGATAATACTAGTCAGTTTGGTTGAATGGTTTAAGGCAACAAGGCTACCCCCTAGGCCTAGGCAACCTTGCTGGTTTCTGACCGTGTAGCAGGCGGTTGGTCACCAAATTTTTTGGACCAGCGGCAAAGATTACAGTGGCCAAAGACCGTGAAGGAGCGGTTTTTCTAGTGCAGTCATGAGACAACTCCGATTACAAAGTTTAAGTAGAATTTTTCAATAGGTACTTAGTCGCATTTACATCGAAAATCACATGCGATTGTCGGCCAGATTTGTAGACCACTAGTGTATTGTGTGTATTATCACACCTGGTACACCTGCTGAGCCAAAGTAATCAAACCAAGGGACGTTACTATTTGTTAAAGCGAGCAAGAGATATTGCCATCTCATCCTGCCATATCGCTGCAGCGGTGGCTCGTAAATTACGTTGGCCCAACGTGTGAATAGGTAAATGGTACAGTTGACAAACAATTAGAAGTTATATCTTAGTCTAAAAAAATATAGCTGTAACAGTTTAAAAGGCACGAAATGTACAATTTGCATAGGTAGGTTAATGGTACAGTTGACAAACAGTTAGAAGTATATCTTAGTCTAAAAGAATATACCTGTCAATAATGATCAAGGAAATAATACTAAAACTTCACCAAAGTGGGGTTTGTGATCAAGGGACATCTAATGTAAGCACTATCAATCACGCGGTTCACACATCAAAGAAAATCGTGGTCAATCATGATGATATATCTATCAGTTTTTGTACTCGATGTACAGGAGATGATTCTACCCCCTATTCGACCTACCTGATCCGTTAAAAAGGGATTTAGATAACAGCAAAATCAAGATAGCTAAGTGGTGACATACATTGCAATTTACGCGCTGTCGAAAAACCAACCTATGAGGTTTATAACTATGTCAAAATCAAGATGTTATTTACACGCTGATATCAAAAAATCTATGAGGATAAAAGACAGAAGCTCATTGCAAGATGTTTTGCTGGAAATAACTGTAAAACCGTTTTTACTTTTGTGTCCCGAATTGCATTTGCCCTTATATGATAAAAAAAGTTATTTTTTTTAAATATTCTACGACGGTGACAAACAAGCATACGGCCCGCCTGATGGTACGCGGTCACCGTAGCCTATGGACACCTGCAACACCAGGGGTGTTACATGCACGTTGCCGACCCTTTAAAAAAAAGGAGGATTCGCTGTGTTGACAGCTAAACGGGCCAAGGGCTTTGCTCCGTGGGTCCTCAGCTGTCAACACAGCGAATCCTCTTGGAGCTCTGGCGACCTTACTCACCAACAGAAACACAACACTATAAGTAGGGTCTAATTAATGTAGTTTATAATTACTATGTAAGTGCCGAAACGGAAAGCATGATTTATTTTCATATATTATTTTTATATTTTATCCACTGAGTAATTACTTTCCCCACTAGTGGATTCCACTAGTGGGGAAAGTAATTACTCAGACCTTGAGTTTTGAATTATTTTCTGAAGTTGACGGTTTTGAGTAATACATATCGGATAAAGCCTACATTTAGATGAGATTTGTAATCCTATGTAGTTTTTATTTACTTCACGACAGTAAGGTTAAAAAACGGTGTATTACACTCGACGGCAAAGTTTGTTCAACTCTCGTGCCAGAAGGCCTAGTATAAAAATTATACGACATTAACTCCTCGACCGCGTTAGCGTATCGGGAGTTCAAATTATGTTTGCCGCTTATTTAAATCATCCGGCAACTTTCATATTTTGACCCCTCGATACGCTAACGCGGTCGAGGAGTTAATGTCGTACAACTTTTATACTAGGCCTTCAGTTCCAGCTTTTGAACCACTCGCTTCGCTCAATATAAGTACGAGAGTTAAATAAGAACTTTGCCCGTTTATAATTTATTTTTTATTTTTATTCTCATTGTACATTAGATAATCGGTGCTATATTTATTATGGAGACTACAATTGTTTCGTATTTTTATTGTGCTTTCTGTTTATGAAGTAATCGTTAGCCATTACTTTCACTTGGTCATCGCGGGCGTAATCCTGAAGTTTAGCACGGCCTCTTAATATTTTATTTACATCCTTGCACCAGTTGAAGATAAAAAATCTGCACGACAGTTCAGTAACATACCTGACAACTATACCTGATTTATGATCTTCACATGTAATGAAGTCAAAGTTGATATCTAAGCTCGTCATAGTCTTAATGTACAGTTTAATGTTCGGCATCATCGGGGATGTTTTTAAAACATACGATATTAAATCTTGTTTTGTTGTGTTATCAAAAAGTTTAGAAAACGTCTCTACCAAAGTATCGGCCGGATATGTTAAATACATTTTGCCTTTTATGAATTTTCTTAGTTTTAAAAATCCGCTACTATTTAAAAAAAATTTTTTTCTTGTTTTTTTTAAATATGTATCCAGTTACATATTGCAACTGAGCGAGTACTTTAGGATTACTCATTTTCGCTTCAAATGCCTCGTATACATTATCATTGGCCAATTGCAATAGATCAGTCGGTGGAGAGGCACTTTGGTATTCAAATAGCTTCCCCATCGATTATTAAATACCAGCTGGCATGTGTCATCTTCGCAATTTGACCCTATCGAGTGTTGGCCACTTAAGGACCACTGTCCACGAGGCGTAGCTGCATAGACGCTGCACGGCGATGCGTCCAGCGTCTATGCAGCCTGACGTACTGACGTTGTCTACGAAGCGTAGCGTAAGCGTATCGTAGCCTGCATTTTCTTTCATTCGTGATGATGTCGTCCAGTGATGAAGACGTTATTTTGGCCTATTCTTATCTTCGAAGTCGGCGACGACGCCGTTTATATTGGATACATCCATATATAGAAAGAAACATACATTGTAGACTATTCGTAGCTGCAAGAGAACCATCAGCAGATGACAACGTATTTCATCCATTTTATAGAATGAGTAAAAGGATATTTCAGAATTTACTGGACATCCATGACACCACTGCTACAAAAACAAAACGCCAATATGTTCCGTGCGATGCAGCCCGGCGTATAACACGCGGTACGCCCGGCGGCATGAAGCTTGCATGCAGCGTAGCTGACGCGACGGAGACGTGGACGGAGTTGGCCGGGTTTGTATGTAGGCTGCAAGCAAGCGTACACCAAGCGTACAATGACGAATACGCGTCTATGCAGCTACGCTTCCGTGGACATTAGGCCTAAATTTGTAATTAACAACGAGGCGAAGGACGACTCAAAACCAGCTGGGGTTGGATTAGTGTTACGACATCAATGGCTTTGGCAAATGATTTGAATTTGAATGGCTTCGAATTGATCCAAAAAAAATTCGATAGGATCTTGATTAAAGTGCCTCATCCACACAGATTTCAAGTTATAGGTATTCATTAAATAGGACCTTTATCAAATATTCTGCATTCTTAATTGTCCGTAACCAATTGGTAATAGATGTAAGAGTTACTTCAGCATTATGTTGAGTTATAAACCTCATAGAATCTAAAATTGGTTAAGCATTACACCACACAGCTTTATGACTATTGGTGTTACAGCTCGTAGTTATCCTTGCCGCTTTTCTTTCTTGAGTTTTCATAACTTCCGTTCAACGAATCAATCAGTTCATCGAAAAACAAAAAAACGTCTGCAGTTTGAATATACTCCTGGGGCATAATTCCGTGTTCTGAAAAATAATAAACATAATATATGTCACTGGTGTTTAGAAATAAGTTGATAATTTACGTCAGAGTTCTATCCGCGCAACGGTCAAATATACAATGCTTGCAAGCTTGAAGTGAAATGATTGTGCTATTAAGCTATTGAAATCATTCTTTGCGTAAAATTTCAGACGGACATCCAACAGACCAATTTCCCAAATAGTACGGGTCCTTAGCATGAAGTATGACATAAAGTGGCAGAAAGCATGAAACTTACACTAAATCGGAGCTTAATTGTGTAAAACTTTAAAAACTAACCCCCAACGTTTCAAGGGCGACATTATTGTGCACACGATTATTGTGTGAAAATCTTGAAAGTTTAAAGAAATGAATTAACTATTTTATTACTGTAGAACTTTGAGTATTATATGATAAAAGGACTGCTAATATACCCCTCCCCTCCCCCTGAACGGCCTCTTAGCCTAGTTGGTAGTGACCCTGCCTACGAAGCAAGAAGTTCCGGGTTCGAATCCTGGTCAGGGCATTTATTTGTGTGTTTATCACGAATATTTGTTCCTGAATTATGGATGTTTTCTATGTATTTAAGTATTTATATGTATTTGTCTATTATATATATCGTCGCTTAGTACCCACAACACAAGCCTTATTGAGCTTACCGAGGGACTAGGTCGATTTATGTAAGATTGTCCCATATACTAATACTAACTAATACCCAATTTTACTATCACATGTAACTTGTGAAAACCTAATATATGACTAAGCCACATAACCCGGAGTTAAGCGTTTGTTGTATGGATTTTGACACCTCAACTTCGGTTTAGCGACTAACCCTGGGTGATACAAGTGGGCCTAAACGAACTTACCAGCTAAATATCCCATGGTGCTTGCCACTTTTTGGCTAATCACTTGTGGGGCCAGTTTAACTTTTATCTTTTGAAAGATGTCGGGTTTAACGTGTTGCTTCGTTAGCTTTTTACAAGACGTATGCCTTTGTAACCGGCATCTTCCTGGAGTAACATTTCCACATGTTGCCACTTAGTTATCTTGATGTCGCCGTCGATTACCTATACACTTAAGGTTTCTTTGGAGTAGGTGGTTTCTAATTCGTTTTAATAAATGAGGAGGGTCGTATAGGGGATTTACCTCCTATCCATCAATTGCAATGCTCGGGCTTCCATATTATTCCGTAATAATTGAGCTTTTTTTTTCATTAACTAGATTATTGATAGTGCTTACATTCTTCACACGTAGCCCCACTTGGTGAAGCTTTAGCTATAGTATTAAGTAAAATGTGTACCCAACTGGCTGTTTGTAGTTTTTCATTATGCCTCTTATCATAAAAACCAGCGCGTGATAGCAAATTTCTTTATTTGTTTTTTTCCCATTGTCGACAAACCCAGATATTGAGTCTTTCCTTAAATTATAGTCAAAGTGTGGACTATTGGACATCTCATCGAATAGCAAAATGCATAGTTTGTCATCTGCCTTCATCTGCTTGACCTTCTTCTGTAATTGGTTAAAAAGATTCTCATTGATTCCAGTTTTTAAATTCGTTTTTGTAATAAGCCGGTTTAATGTTAAAGGCGAAGGGAGTACAAATATATTTTTCAGCCATCTGTATGCTCTTGGGCTTCTCTTGTATAGACTCTGGGCCATAATTTTCTCTGGTTGCGTGAACCTGCGTCCGAACTTGTTTTTGCCAACTTCACGGAACTGCATGCAAGTGAATAATGCTGCCAACGTTGTGAACTTACTGATAGCGTTTTTAAAAGTTTTGTTCTCGGATAGTTTCAAAGCTTTTTTTTAATCTGAGCTGAAACTTATTCTTTTTTGCAGTGAGCATTTTTATTGTCTTTTCGAGTGCTTTTTTACGTCTAAAAAGGTAATTTCTTCGACTTTGCTGTCATTTCTTGGCGTAGATTTTGAGGTGGTGGTTAAGGATGAATGTTTTGGGGTGCGTCAGAGGTCTCACCTGTAATAGTAAAGTTCATTTTTATTGCTAAAATAATACAGGTGAATTACCTATAAACTGAAATCGATGTAAATTCCATCATAATCATTAGGACGTGACTGATAAATTTTGTAATGAAACTGATGATATAAAAAAAAGCATACAAAACAAAGCTCAGATTCATTACATCTCTAGCCATGTTCCAAGACTACCTCTCAAATCGCACGCAATTCTTAAAACTTAACCATCATGTAAGCAAAGAAGAAACCATAGGCTACGGTGTGCCGCAGGACAGCATTTTAGGTCCCACGCTGTTCCAGATTTACGTAAATGAACTGTGCCAACTTTCACTTGAAAATTGTAAAATAATAGCGTACGCTGATGATACGGTCTTACTGTTTCACGGATCCGACTGGGCAGATACAAAAACGTACGCCGAAAATGGCTTAAAACTCGTAACGCAATGGCTAAAATCGAATTTACTAACTCTTAATTTAGACAAAACAAAATTCATTCCATTTGCTATTTCAAAAAAAACACAACCTCATATATCTTTTTCTATTAAAAATCACATATGTCAGCTTCCTTCGCCTAGTTGCCTGTGCATGTCTCTCGCCAGAGCCTCAAACATGAAATACCTTGGTGTTACTCTTGACGAAAGATTAGACTGGCATACTCATATAGACTCGCTGACGTCTCGTATTACGTATTAAACAACTCCGCCACTCTGCTGATCGCAAGACTTTGATGATGATTTATTCGTCCCTCTGCCAATCGCTAGTCACCTATTGCATCCCGGTGTGGGGCGCTGCTGGCAAGGTAGCTATGCTAAAGCTTGAGCGAGCGCAGAGAGCTGTACTAAAGGTCGCAATATCTAAACCTTATAGATACCCTACAACCCAACTTTACGCCGAATGTAGCGTCCTAACGGTTAGACAGCTATACGTCCTCCGTGCAATACTGCGCAGACATCGACACTTACCTTTTTGTGCGAAAGCAAATAGTAAGCGCAATAAACAGACTGCCTGTCCAGTAGGAAATCGGCGGACGGGATTTGCCGGCCGCCAATATATGGCAATGAGTGCTCGGATCTATAATAAGGCAAATAAACAACTAAATATATATCCATTAAACCGCTTTCACTGTAAATTAAAACTAACTTCCTGGCTTCAATCACAAACTTATCCGGCGACTGAAGACCTCCTAAACTGTCTGAAATAAAGACGCTTTATGGCTACCACTACCTACATACATAATTCTTTCTGATCATCAACCGATTCCCTTTTCCATTATCAATCACTCTACCTATCCTATACTATTATTTCTATTACGTCCCAAGAATGAATAACTATTTAATTATGCTCACTGCAGGCTTTCACACACGTTCTCTCTCTCGCTCTCTTCTCTCTTTACACACACACACATATACGCACATACTCGTACATTCACACACACACACACACACAGACACGCATACACACACACACACACACCATACGTCAGGTAAAAAGTGTTTAGGTATTTTTATTTTTATTTTTCTTTACTTTATTTTTCCTTTGTATCATGATCATTCCAAAAACCTTTTATAGTTAAGCATACAAATCATGTCAACTCATCTTCTCGGTGGAATCACTGACTTCCGAGTCACAGGCATCCGCCTAGTTCGGGAGACAGAGGCTCAGTTCCGGTGAAACTGTTTCAAACCTAATACATAAGTAACTCTTGAGGCGTTAGCGTATTGTGAAACATTACATATTTGTATTAGGTTTTAAGTCAATAAAGATTATTCTTATTCTTATTAAATAACCAAAAGCAAGGGGGTGTCACTCCGCGTTCTACGCGTTGTAGAGTCCGTCTATGCTAAGTTTTTGATATGGATAGATTTAAATAGCACAGACTGTGAAAATATTATTTCCTAAAATATTCAATTTATAATTTTTTTTTTACAACAAACCCTTATAACTTTTTAAATACCTATCCAACGATACCTTTTACTTTAGGATTGAAACGAAAAAAGTCACCTCCACTTTACGTGTTTGGGAGGTACTTCACTACATAGTATAAAACAAAGTCGCTCTCTCAGTCCATATATCCCTATGTATGCTTAAATCTTGATGCGGTTTTTTTTATTAGATAGAGTGATTCAAGAGGAAGGTTTATATGTATAATAATAACCCGTGCGAAGCCGGGGCGGGTCGCTAGTTAAAAATAAAAGTATTCCGACTTTTGATTTTACTACTTTGCAGGCATGGTTAATATGTATATGCATATCAAATTACAGCTTTCTAGTATTAACGGTCACTGAACTAAGCCGCAGACGGACGGACAGACAGAGGGTTTTTTAAGTAGACACAAAATACAAGTCGTTATTTGAAAACTTAACCTATTTTAAAATTGGTAGTATATATTTCTAGAATGCCCTGACTCAGTCACGAAATTAAACCTTCTAATGAACCTAGTAAGCTGCTGTAATGTGATGCTTCCCTGATACTATACAAAACATAGGTACCTATCGTCTCTTCTTCCTAGCGTTTTCCCGGCTTTTGTCATGGCTCAGGTAGCGTGGGGTCCGCTTTGACAAACTAAACTAAAGATTTGGCGTAGTTGCTACCTTTTTTGAAAAACGACTGCCATTAGAATTTGGTACCCAGAAGAAAGAAGGATTAGTCCGATATTATAGCAATTATTCCGGTATTTTTTTATCGTAAAAGTCAAATATAATTTGTACCATCATCTTATGAGCCGGGGTTTGAACCCGTGCTCTTCGGTTTGAAGGTTGCACGCCTTACCACAATATGACAGGGCCTTCATTGCTCATTGGTAGCTACCTACATACTAACAAGTATAAAATACAATTAAAAAGTTACTATTTACAATACGTTACGTGATTTATGATTTTAAAAGATATAGAACAAAAGAAGACTGATGTTATTAAATGTTTCGCTGTATTCTACTTAATGTATTTAAGTTTATCTGGCGCTAATTATTTATGAAATTCGTTCATTTCTTGATGCAATTTTGGAAAATGTTAAAAAAAAAACACCCAGTTGTCACACACAATGAAACAGATATTTTATATGAAAAACATAATTAACGTTGCAAGAAAGTGTATTATATCAAGCGTAGAGATACTCAGGATCCTCCTCGTTGGTACGATTCTCGAATCTCAATTAAACTCAAGTTGCATACAATTAAACATTCTTAAGCTTGTGTATATTTCAGCAATATCCTAAACCATTCTGTTGGTCGGAAACCTTTCCAAATAAACCAACTAAATCCTAGGTACCATTATTGTCTCCTTTCCTTTCTCATTTATTCATTAAATAATACATATAATACCGCTATTATATAACATTGTATTAATGTTGATTACCCCTGTTTCATGGTACATTATAATTCTTTCATCAGTTTCACTGCAAAACTTGGCGGACTTGCAAGTCGCTTAGTGGACATCTGATGATGGCAGTATGGCCGGTTGTGGACATACGAGTACTCGAACAAAATCTAAATAGACGTTCGAGTATGTCCTACCTAGCTAGGTGACAATCTAGGCGTTCATCGCTAAGCGAGTCTAAAGTCAGTGCGGAGGCGACCTAAGCTAGTGTGAAAACAAGTACCTACCTATTAGTAACTGAACAAGTCAATTATAAAGTTTAAAAAAACCCGACTGTGGTTTTTTGGTGTCAGCCACTCCGACAAACCACAAATGAGACGAATCATAATCCGTCCGTGTGGACTGCCATAGAACTACATATAAATGCGTGCAGACGTATCTACGCACGCTCGATTAACACAACTATCCTTGGCAGAATAGAAAATGCTACAAAATTTGGGTTAGTATAGCTTCTTCTGTGACGAGTTCTAGTTTGAGCTAAATATCTTGGAGATGACTTCGGAAATGTCCATCAAACACACGAGAAATTATTCTTATGTCGACCAACATGCCAACAAGGCTTTCAATAAAAAACACGCACATTAAAATCAATTCGGGAGCTACGATGTCTCAGGCAGACACACACACGGAGACACATGTATTTTTTGTGTCAGTCTGTCGGTCTTCTTACAAAGCTGTAATTTGGTCTACTTCCTAGAGTTTATCCGGCTTATGTCACGGCTCAATCATGTAGAGAGCCCGCTTTGGCTTTAATATTTTCGGAAAGAATCCCTCCGTTGTGTTTGCTAAACGGCAGTTCACAACACAATCAGCATTTATGCACAGTAGAATAAATGAGAAAACAAATATTTACCCGCCACTATATTTCGAGAGTAAAAAGGCTGTAACTAATTGGATACAGAGTTTTAATTGCGCGAGGAAACTGAAAAATCGTATACCGAACTACATAAAAATGTCTAGCCCTATCCATACGCGCACACGCACACACACACACACACACGCACACACATAAATTTAACGTATTAGTGGCCCTAAGTGTAACTTACCTAGCTACCTACCTTCAATTTAAAATAGGTTCTCGAGGCATTGTACCTAGGATGCTGGCGGCATTGGCCAGTTACATCATCCAGACGGTTTGAGATTTCTACAAAAAAAAATCATGTGCTGGGACCCCATGGACCTAGAGTTTCGACCCCAAATACATTTATTGCCTATTTTGTTTTGTTCGTCATTTTACTTTAATATAACAAAATTACTGTTTCCTATAGAGGAGCGAGACTTCCTGAGTATACTTAGTTAAAAGGAGGTTTCAACCTTTTTGTCAATGCGTTGAAAACTTTTAAAGAAATAAAATATTTTCGTTTTAATTTACCATTTTAATTATCTTATAAAAACGGCAAAAAACATGTTTGTTGTATGGGAGCCCCTTTTATATTTATTTCTAGGCTTAGGACTTTTGGGTGCTCGCCGTGGTTCTAGAACTTCCAACCGGCACAAATGGAGGTCAAAAGGGGAGGCCTATGTTCAGCAGTGGACGTCTTATGGCTGATATGATGATCATTTTCATTGTCTATAAAAAAAACGGCAAAATAACATGTTTATTGTATGGGAGCCTGGTGACCGACGCATGGACGGACGGACGGACAGCAGCGGAATCTTAGTATAGGGCCCGTTTTACGCTTTGAGTGCATAACCCTAAAAGAAATACAACGATTTCGTTTTCATTTAGGTATCATTTTCATTATCTATAAAAAACGGCAAAAAACATGTTTGTTGTATGGGAGCCCCTTTTTACATTTATTTTATTCTGTTTTTACCATTTGTTGTTATAGCGGCAACAGAAATACATCTCCTGTGGAAATTTGAACTGTCTAACTATCACGGTTCATGAGTCACCCTGGTGACAGACACATGGACGGACGGACGGACAGCAGCGAAATCTTAGTAATAGGTTCCCGTTTCACGCTTTGAGTGCATAACCCTAAAAGAAATACGATGTTTTCGTTTTCATTTAGGTATCATTTTCATTGTCTATAAAAAAAACGGCAAAATAACATGTTTATTGTATGGGAGCCTGGTGACAGACGCATGGACGGACGGACGGACAGCAGCGGAATCTTAGTAATATGGTCCCGTTTTACGCTTTGAGTGCATAAGAAATACAACGTTTTCGTTTTCATTTAGGTATCATTTTCATTATCTATTAAAAACGGCAAAAAACATGTTTGTTGTATGGGAGCCCCTTTTTACATTTATTTTATTCTGTTTTTACCATTTGTTGTTATAGCGGCAACAGAAATACATCTCCTGTGGAAATTTGAACTGTCTAACTATCACGGTTCATGAGTCACCCTGGTGACAGACACATGGACGGACGGACGGACAGCAGCGAAATCTTAGTAATATGGTCCCGTTTTACGCTTTGAGTGCATAAGAAATACAAAGTTTTCGTTTTCATTTAGGTATCATTTTCATTATCTATTAAAAACGGCAAAAAACATGTTTGTTGTATGGGAGCCCCTTTTTACATTTATTTTATTCTGTTTTTACCATTTGTTGTTATAGCGGCAACAGAAATACAGTCAACCAATTGGAACCCTAGGCCACTCTAGAGCCATGTCAAAATGACAAGCAGTAAGAGATTTCTTACATTCTGATTTATAAGCGTCACTATGACATAGTTCTACAGTGGCCTAGGGTTCCAATTGGTTGACTGTACATCCTCCTGTGGAAATTTGAACTGTCTAACTATCACGGTTCATGCGATACACCCTGGTGACAGACGTATGGACGGACGGACGGACACATTTAGGTTCACGTACTTAAGAGTAAATAATAAAAACATTAATACTTACTAGGTAAAAGTAGCGTCGGCACGGCACCTGGGCTCAGCCGCCGAGTCAACGTCTGATGTTTCAGTTAGAAATGAGCGTGGCACACTCGGCGGCGTTTATGAACGTAGTGCTGTTCCAGCTGGGCCACATTAGGTCCTATTGCTAGGACCCAATTGAGGAATCGCTCTTTTTCTTTCTCCGGGTTCGGAAAGGAGTGCAAAGTTAGGTCGTCATAGCCTGAAAACCATGATTATGATAGAACATTTGAGTCTTACTAAGTATGTTTTTTACAATATATAACTCAATAAACACGATTAATCCGTTTTAAAGTGTCTCATTTCATTGGACTAAGGTTTTAACGACCTATCTAATGACCTATGTGGTCATAGGGAGACCTATGTCCAGCAGTGGACGTCTTTCGGCTGAAGTGATGATGATGATGAGGTTTTAACGTGGGCCTTAGGAAGATATGCAGGCTGTTCTGTTAGAAAGCAATATATATCAATTAAATATATGACAAATGAAATATATTTTATATATATGACAGTCGCCGAATAATCAATCAGTGAACATACATAAAATGTGATTAGCAATTAGGTACGTAACTTGTCTGTATCAAAGTGAAAGATCAGTTTTTTTAATATACTACGACGGTGACAAACAAGCATACGGCCCGCCGGATGGTAAGCGGTCACCGTAGCCTATGGACGGCTGCAACTCCAGGGGTGTTATGGGCGTAGCCGACACCAGGATTTCCAGGATTTTCTATCCACTTACCCAAACGTTTCTGCTTGCAAGCATAAATCTTTATCATACAATACAATACACAGTGTAGGTATTGTATTGTATGTGTATTATATTTGCATCAAAATTAATTTAAGGTAGGCGTTTCGTTCCTGTACACTTCTGTATAATATGTCTGGAATAATCGTTATTACTACTTATTATTTAACCAGAATTTAAACCACAGTAGTTACACCTGTCCCATTGTCTGTCTGTAATGTAATCAATTCTCGCAAGTTAAATTTGACCCGCTTCCCGCTTTCTATTTGGATTGAAAGCAGGCATATATATTCCCCGTTATTCATATACATATAGGTATAGTTTGAAAGCAAAAATCTGAAATCCTAAACAATCTTTTGTACTATCAGGTTCGAAACTGCATATACAAATTATAAATGACTTCATTCATAAATCACCCATGAACTTTTTAACGTGACTGTACATATAACTTAAGTAAGTTTTTTTGTACCTGGGAGCCTAGAGCCATTTTCATTGTCTCTTCTCGGTGTATAACCTTTCACAATAGGATACGTTTTAGACATTTAGGTACACGTACTTAAGAGTATATAACAAAAACATTTATACTTACCAGGTAAAAGAAGCGTCGGCACGCTACCTAGGCTCAGCCGCGTCCACGTCTGATTTTTCTGTTCTAAATGAGTTTGGCAAACTCAGCGGCGTTTATAGACGTAGTGCTGTTCCAGTTGGGCCACATTAGGTCCTAATTGAGGAACCGCTCTCTTTCTTTCTCCGGGTTCGGAAAGAAGTGTAAAGTCAGGTTGTCATAGCCTGAAAACCATGATTATGAATATGATAGAACATTTGAGTCTTACTAAGTATATTTTTTACAATATATAATTTGTATAAACACGATTAATCGTTTCATTTCATTGGACTTAGGTTGTACCGTGGCCTTAAGAAGATAGGCAGACTGTTCTGTTAGATGGGAATACATATGAATATTCGAATACTATCCTTCGTCTACCCTGTCCGCGAATTACCGGGCTAGCATATACTTATATACACAATAAGTACTTTCCCTCACCCTCCCTACATTAGACCCCGCGAATTACCGGGCTTGGTAAGTGTTTCAGTTTTCAACTGACGTGTGTATCGCATCGCAACGGGTACAAATAAGTAGAGGTACACATCACATCACATCGCGCGCGCGACAAATTAGCCGCGCGCAACTCCTACTTCACGTTGCTGAGGTGCTACTGCTAGGTACATGCCTTGTAGTAGGTAACTATGTATTCTGACCTCTATGAATTCAAAATGTGTTGACAATACTAAAGCGAAAATACTTACTGATTTACACAGCAAGCCTTTTCCGAGCTGGCCATTTTGAATTGCTTGGAAAATATTTCAAACACGCTGCAAAATAAATCGCGAGGCAAAACACAATGACAAATGAGAAATGACAAGACAAGCGATGACAATTATGACGTTTGTCACTTTTTTTTATTATGGCGAATTGGCGTTTCTTAGATTAAGGTCGGACAACTAAAATAAAAAAATGGAAAATTAAATTGTTTTATTTAAGTTTAGTAAATTAGTTTATTTAATTTTAGGAAATAGTCAGAAAACTCATGAAAAATAAAAACGGTGAATTTTATCACGGTAATTTTAATGAAAATTGAGATGAAACCTTCAGCGTCCAGCGGCCTCCCCGCTCTCCTATCTTAGATGGTAGACTTGGTAGTGATTCTGCCTGCGAAGTGGAGGTCCCGGGTTCGAATCCTGCTGACGGCAATCATTTTTGTATTTTTTCACGAATGTTTGTTACAGACTTATGGATGTTTTCAAAGTATATAAGCATGTCTTCAACTATAAACATATATATATCGCCACCTTGGACTCATAGTACAAGCTTTGCTTAGTTTGTGCCTAGGTTGATGATGGTGGTGTGTAAGATTGTCCAAAAACATATTTTTATTTTTTATTCGTGTTTTTCTAGACGGAACATTTATTTTAAAATAGAAAACATATATGCTAAACAAACAATTACTGAAAATTCTTCCCAGATCGGTACTCTTAGCGACATCTGACGGTGAGTGCATTTATTAGTGCTCCCATACTTCATGGCCATTGCTTTAAGTGAAAGACCCCTGTCCACAAGTATATTCCGACGCATATTACTATTACACACGATGCAGGAACATAAAAATATAATGTATTATTATGTATTAATAGTTTAATAGCAATCGCTAAGATTAAATATTATTAAAACGGTGAAGCAAAAAACATTGACATTTAAAGTCGATGACAGCTAGCAAACCTGCATAACATCGATGCGCGCGCAAGAGCGCGAGGCTTGACAAAAGTGACATTTGAAAAAATCGTCTAGCCCGGATAGCCCGGACACCTCGGATAGGCCCGTCCCGTATCGGTGGGTAATCGGTGACAGCTTAGAAAGATCGGAAGCCCCGTCCCGTCCCGTCCCGTCCCGTCCCGTCCCGTCCCGTGCTAGTGTGAGTCATCCTTAAAGGATGTATGTAAGTATTTATAAAAAAATTCAATAATAGTTGGATCTAAATGGGGTTGAAAAATGGTTTAGGTGGATGAGTAGGTAGTAATTAGTGTTAGCGTGATTATGTAAAATGTAGTATAACATGCTATGTTATGTACATAATTATGTGTAGGTACATAAATAAGTTAATTTATTCAATCCGGCATTACTTTGCAAGATTTATGTACTTTACGTAAACATATTATTTTGCTATACCGCTAAATAATTAACACATGATACGTAAAATCATATGTAAATAACACATTGTTACGCGGGTTATTAACACACTGCACACTGGTACTTCACAAAGAAATAAGTCCTTAGATGCCGATTTATGTGAACTTCTAATAGGTGTATCGATATAAAATCTTGCAAGTACAGGTACCTTCATAATACGATACGATCGAAATATGATACATTTTTTCATTTGATCTGTACTCCACTACCCAAAGGTTGTCTGGAAGAGATCGCTCTTTAGCGATAAGACCGCCTGTTGTTACCCCTTACTGTTACTGTTCTGTATTATTATTTTCTCTTGTAACTGTATTTCATCTGTGTGAGGTGTGCAATAAAGAGTATTGTATTGTATTGTATTGTACCTATATGCTTATTACAGAAGACAATACAATATTTTCATCAATATTCATCGAGTTGATCTGATGATGATCAACTCAGAAATTTAGTGGAACTTTTCGGTAAGGCGCAGAGACACGTTGTGATAATATAAAAAAAATATAAGTATTAGAGTTGTGCCCGCACGGTCTTTGAAGGGAGCGCTCCCATCTCGTTCAATCGGTCAAAGGAACTAGTTCGGTCTTTTAGGTCTTTAGTTCGGTTAGTTCAGTGCGAATTTTGACGTCTGGGAATGAGAACCCGGGTTTAGGTCGATACAGAGCGCGGAACTAATGATTGGGTAGCTCTTCACCGCGGGTATTTGCGTTTTGCTTCTCGCTCGCACCAGTTAGATTATGTTACGGTGCGACCGAGAGGCAAAACGGAAACACCCGATGTATGATGTAGGCTATTCGTATGAACGTTTTAATGGTTTTCGCTCCGTCTCCGTCAGTTCAACTGAACTAAACACCGAGGACCGATTTAACTTTTTGGCGAGGAACTATTTCCTTTCGGTCCTTTCATTCTTTTTAGTTCTTAGTTCCTGACCGACACAAGCCTAATGACTTACGCTAGGGCTAAAACCGACAGGTACCCGGCGTAAATGTGCCAAAAATGCTACTGGCGTTACCACGTTGTATCGCTATGGAAATATGTTGCACTAAATATGAGCCTGACCACTATTTTCGCAAATTCTATGTCTAAGATTTTTGACACATAAGCCTCGGCGCACTAAGGACCGCTCGTCTCTAGTAGAGACTCTCTATCTCTACTGCCACTGGAATAAAATTGTACGCCGCTTCCAAATTTGAATACGTGGTGTGTCAAACTTGGGTAAATCCATCTGTCAGATCATGCGATTTGATATTAAGGTATTAAGAAAAGGAAATGAATGAGTGAATCAAATGGATTTACCCGAGTTTGAAGTACATCACTGTCGAAAGTGCCAAAGTCACTTATTTCATTGCCACGTTGACATTTCAGGTTTCGCTAACCTTTTTGTAAAATGATATCTGCCTTTGGCAGCGTGTACGTACACACACGATCTTTATCGACGATAGAGATGACAAAGATGAAAAAGATGACAAAACTGGGACTTACTTTATAGGGGTACCCGACGATATGCTAACATCCAGCATTACCGTCTTTTTCGTCGATCCAGTAGCCCTAGCACAAGAGTGCTTCGACAGTAGGTAGGTACTCGCGGGCGAGAAAGACAAGTTTCATTGTCTTATACGAACGTTTAGATAATTACAGGTGTGTTTCTCACCAGCGAGACACTGTCGAAGCACTCTTCTGCTAGGGCTACAGATCGTAAGTGTAATTTCGTCAGAAGTCGAATGAGATTGACAATCATGGTGTCATTATTAAACAAGGTTTTGTTATCTATATGTATAGGTACCAAAGCAAATTAAGTATTCAACTTATTTGTGACATATAGTTTGCTTTTGGAAGAGATACATTTAAATGTGTCTTTATTATTTTCTTGTTACTCTTGTCAGACTTCTTCTATACGAATGAATAGTTGTACAAAACGCGTTCCAAAGTGCATGAGCAATTTATGAATGAATTCATTAATAAACTGCTCATGCAATTTTGAATGCGATAGTATATTATGTTTATTTGATAGCTCGTTTTATTTGTATTGCATACTCGTATTATCATACTTTTCCAAGTAGATTCCATTATAGTTAAAAACCACTAGTCTACTATCTACACACTATTTTTCCACTATTTTTTAAATAAGCATCGTGTGTCAATATGATGAATTACAACTGGGTTTGTTTTTAGCTTCAACTTTTAAATTATTGCACCAAATGTTATGAACACCTGACATGTTACCAGTAAAATGCCCGCTTTGCAACAAAAAATCAAGAACGATTAAACTTTTATTAGAGCGCTTTGTATTTATGTAAAAACTTAAGTGGCAGTGGGCGGGGCACATTGCACGTAGAACCGATGGCCGTTGGGGCGGAAAGGTTCTCGAGTGGCGACCGCGTACCGGAAGGCGCAGCGTGGGTAGGCCCCCCGCAAGGTGGACTGATGACCTGGTGAAGGTCGCAGGAGTCCGCTGGATGCGGGTGGCGCAGGACCGGTCATTGTGGAAATCTTTGGGGGAGGCCTATGTCCAGCAGTGGACGTCTTTCGGCTGAATTGATGATGATGATGATGATGAAAAAATAATAAATTACTTATTTTAATCAGAGTACTAAAATTACCAATAAATAAATTATCGTAGAGTGTTTTTCTGTAAAAAAAGGAATATGTATATTTGAGACATTTTGTTGCAGTGGCAACATTGGAGTAGTTGTTTTGGTCTGGTGAATTACAAATGCGAGATTAGTTTCCCAACATTCTCGTTGTGTTGTGATTAATATCAACTTTCAAATAAGTCATTTTGACGATGGCATAATAAAGGGCGTTAACACATTGAGTGCCAGCGAGTGCTACGCGTTACGCTCGTAGCCGATTCCGTTGTTTTCCTGCTTTGTAGCGAAAAGCGACTACCCACAGGGAAGTCTCCTAGCGGGTTCCCGGCACTCAATGTGGTACGCCGTGAGGTAGGTTGTACGTATTAGTATCGAGTTTAATGTTGCTAATACATACTACAGTTACCACATTTGATGAACTTTATTATTACCTAATGTAATGTAACTGGGTTAAATTTACGGTATATTGATCATTTTACCTTAATTTTTAGTGATAGAAGTATCAAGCGGCGCATACGGCTCTCACGTTGATCGCATGGTGGCTGCAGTGGAGAACGGGCGAAGCCAGCGATGGCGCGACTTCGCGGTCACCGAGCGCTCAGAGCGGGACGACATCGAGCAGCTCAACGCGGGCGGCGTCGAGGAGCACAGCTACAAGTACGGCACCACCCCGTGCCAGCAGTTCTCCATACTGCTGAGGCGGATGCTGCTGCAGACATTTAGAAATCGGGTAAGAAGACATACGGATCGCATAGTAGCACTAGCACCAATAGAGAACGGGCGAAGCAGTGATGGCGCGACTTCGCGGTCACTTTGCGCTCAGAGCGGGACGACATCGAGTAGCTCAATGCGGGCAGCGTTGAGGAAAACAGTTACAAGTACGGCGCCACCCCGTGCCAGCAGTTCTCCATACTGCATACAGTATTAAAATAAAGTAGCAGATTTTATAATTATTAAATGAACGGCGTGAGAATGAAAAAATATTTCCCGATTTTAGTAAGAGACTTCGTGTTTCGGCAATAACACACAAAGGCATAGCAAAGGTGATCGGGCTGTTGTACTTCTCCATTAACTAATATAAACTGTTATAGTATAAAAATTATTAGCTACACAAAGATACAATAAAAGACGTAAACTTACTTAAGGAATCTGTAGGTTAATTTTTCTATCATATAGGTCAGTTGTAGCGTAAATGTATAGGGTACAGTCGAGTTCATAAATATCTGTGTAGCTGAATGCATTATATGTAAACACTTACACCTTATTGTCAATGTCCTAAGGGTGTACAGATATTTGAGAGGCCTTGGAAATGCTAAATAATTAGAAAAGAAGAATTCGGGTGTTACCACCACCGATACTCGAACTATCTTTCTAAAATCCCTTTCAAAAAGGTCCTTTTCAAAACTCTCGGATTGTACAAATGTTACCTTTATATAAGCTAACAGATAATTTACGAAGAACGGAGTGAAGCATATTTAAAATATGTAAATTAGGAAGTGAATATTTATAGTGAATTATATTTTGTGAATCTAATCTTTAATATGTTATCAAATATGAATATATTATTTATTGACAAATAAATATAAATATTTATACTAAAACGTCATTGATACAGGTCAAACCCCACTCTCGTTTAAGGATGACTCACACCAGTCCGATCTGATCCGATCCGATACGGGACGATCTGTCAGTCCCTATACAAAACGTCACGTGACCTCCGAGGGCTCCGAGCCATCACGTGATTCTTTCTATAGAAACTGACAGATCGTCCCGGATCGGATCGGACTGGTGTGAGTTATCCTTTATTGGCTACTAGCAAAGGTTTTGGGACATGACCAATTAGATCATATGTGTCAGTTGACTACTCAATAGTGTGAAAAAGCTATTCTTTGAACTCTCATGCGGTGTGTCGACCCTGTCGTTCGTTGTCGTTTCTATTTCTATTAACAATATGCATTGTACGCACATAACAAATATGACAAGCATTCTTTTCAAACATTAAAAACGTAACCAAAAATGCAAAGGTGTCAACTGACATTGATAAAATTGCAATCTAAATCACTTAATATATGAGAACGTGAATATTTTTTATTTAGTAACTTTTTAATCATAGCCCACACACTTCCCTTAAACATAACTTTTCATATTTTTAAGGCTGATAGGTAACCTTTTATTCTCGTATCATCAAGCGTAGTTGTATGCGTATTCTAAAATAGCTACGTTTTTAAATTTTTGTGTCTCTTTTGCACTCGTGAAATATTCATATAAAGATGGCTTCTCCTTTGCTCACTTTGTTACTCGTTAAGCGTTAGCGCAAAATACCTGTATCGAATACGGCCACGTACAACTCATGGTAAGCACACTAGAAACAGAATATTGCAGTGTGCTGGCCGTATTCGATAGCGACTGCGGCATTCCAAAATATGTCCGTCTCGCTCCTATACCATTACTCGGGCAGGAGCGAGACGGGCATACTCCCGAACGCCGCAAACGCTATCGTATACGTCCACGTCCAACTCATGGTAAGCACACTGGAATAGCTAGGCGTTACAATGCACATGGTAATTGCGCTAAACGACTCACTTATAAGCCTTCGGTACACACGCCATTTTTATAATGACTTCCATTTGCATTCAAATGAGTTTAATCATCTTTATTCTACTTAGCTGCCAACTTGCTAAGAACATACTTATTGCTTGAAACTATACGTATTTAGATTGATTATTTACTTACGCCTGCAATAGAAGTAGATGAAGAAATATTTAATAAAAAACAAAACAAACTGATTTCTAAGATTTCTAGAGAATAATAAACGTAGGTTTTAAAAGCATGTCCTTTGACCCAAATGTGTTAACTGTATTCACTTCGTCGTAATCGCCATGAACTGACCTACGAAAGTCTGTTTGTTTAATTTAGGTAAGTAGGTATCCAAATAAAAAGAAAAAAAGTAATGTATATGCGTTACGTTTCCGTTGCATGCGGAATTCTTGAGTTAAAACACAATGAGGAAAAATCTAGGAACCTAATTGTTTCCCCCATTGTCTACATACTACATAGGTAATTTCAAGTCAGTTTTCTGACGCGTTCAATTACCAGAAGTGTAATAGGCTATTAAGGCCTGCACACACGACGTCAGGTTGTGGCCGTAAGTAACGTTGTTCGTAATACGGACATAAAACTAAATATTAAATTACTGTCGAGAAGGGTTGCGGAAATCTTCTGGGGATGCCTCAAACCGAATAGGATTTTTTTAATGAATGTCTATATCTATGCCCATTATATTCTTCGTTCTTGCAATAATTACTGGCAAAATGGGGATCCGTTAAATGCCAGCGAGTGTTACGCTAATTACTGGCAAAATGGGGATCCGTTAAAGATCCTGGGGCTATCAGTGAGGTACCTAAATAAAATATTTACTACTATGACCTGTTTGATGCGGCTTTGTTTTGTTTGACAGGTTTGACGAGCATCTAAATATTCTAGATAAAATTCAAGACAAAGTAACATTCGTGAGCTATTTTATACCGTATAAATGCGGGCATGGCGGCGCGTCAAACAGGTGTGCCGTCAGCTTGACGCTTTGTGCGCTTACAATTCCAGTGGACTCACAAGCGCGTTGCTAACAGCGGCAATATCACGTGTACAAGATTTACTGTGCGTAGTTACCGACGTCCATAAGTTGTCCGATATGTGTCTAGGCCTTTAACCAAAGGTTAACCGGCTAAGCACACAGTCCACAGTAAACACACGCTGGCTACATAGCGCATCGATGCCATGTGTACTGAAGTGCATTGGTCAATACAAATAATAACTCTTGCATGTAACACATGACAAGGCAAACATAGTTAAAAAAATCCAAGAGTTACCTAAGTAAAATACCTAGTCAATTAGTCATATCAACTTTTTGTCTCGACCAGGAATAGGATACCGGTATTTTCTCTAAAAAGAACAGTAACATTTTCGTTCTTTTGTTTATAAATAATTTATTAATGAGGCAACCTAATAATAGGAAGTTGTTACATACAATTAATAAAAGAATAAGTCCTACATAAAGAGCATAAATATTTTAAAAAATTGGGCTAATCGAAGTTTTTAAAAAATACCGGGTCTATACATTGTTATGTAGGTCACATGTTGAGGTTCACTTATGGCATTATTTGGCATATTTGGTCAAAAACATGTTTTTAGTGACAAACCACGTCTATGTATTTATCTAAAATTAAACTCTATAATATTTCAGTAGTTAGTAGTTACCTAAACGCTTTCAGTAAATTAAACTACTATAGGCAGCAAAATAAAATACTAAATAAACGACTACTCTGAGTACGTACGTACACGTTTAGGTTAGTCATAATCAGATCTGATGAAGGATTTAGCAGGTTGGTCCGTAAGATTTCTACTACCTACAGAAATTGGTAATCGCTATGGTATAATGCGACGGTATCCTTTAAAATTCTTGAGCTTACCGTGAATAAATGGTTTTTAGTGTGTTTTTTGTCTAAACTAACTACTTTAACTCTTTATTAATATGACGACTAAATTGAAGAATAAAGATCTGTGTTTATCGTAAAGATGGTCATAGTTTTTCTCTTTTATCCTCAGGGCTACCTACAGCTGCGCGTGGGTCTGCACCTGTTCCTAGGCTTCATCATCGGGTCGCTATTCAGCAGTATGGGCTACGACGCCTCGAAGACCATATTCAACTTCGGCTTCTGCTACGCCTGCATTATTGCCATGTTTTACATACCTATGATGCCTGTGCTTTTGGCCTGTAAGTTTGGATTATGAAATTTAATTTAGTCACCATGCTCATCTTAGGTAGAAGTACCCATAGTCTAATTTAGTCAATGAAAGTCACCGAAAACCCACTTTAAGCATGTTGATGTGTTTAGTATTACCCGAAATTTTCCAAGTGCATATAACAATCTTTCCTTATGTTTTCAGTTCCAACCGAAGTCCAGCTGGTGAAACGGGAGTACTTCAACCGCTGGTACGGGTTGAAGCCGTACTATGCCGCGCTGGTGGTTTCGCGGACGCCAGCCACCGTGGCCTTCAGTCTGATCTACCTCTGCATCACCTACCCTCTTACTGCACAACCCATGGAACTGTCCCGGATTCTCATGTTCACTACTATTTGTATCTTGGTGGCGCTCATCTCCGAGTCCATGGGGACAGTCATATCTTCCACGTTAAATGTAGTGGTAAGTAACTCTCTTGGTTAAATCCTTGGCGTGACTTTGGCATACATATAAATGGAGGGTTTGGGAGCTTTGGGATCTTTGAGATAATATCTGCTTTTTTTAAATTTCAGAACTCGGTGTTTTTGGGTCCAGCACTGAGTGTGCCTCTGATGTTGCTGGCGGTATACGGCATCGGCTACGGCGACATGCCAGCGCCGTGGTTCTGGCGGCTGGCACGCGCCTGTTCCTTCATGCGATACGGGATAGAGGGCCTGGTGGTAGCCGTCTACGGTGAACGGCGAGACGACCTCATATGCCCAGGTCACGTCGACTACTGCGAGTACAAAAATGTTAAGTGAGTGTCTTGGCGTCTGAAATTTTATAGAACTGTTGGGGTCATGTCGGAAATGCTGTTATGGAGCTTGGCTAGGCTATGGTGAATCCACGGTTCACCATTGGGACGGCTTTATCCGTAACGTAGGTTTTACGGAGGATTAGCATTTATTTTCTAGACTCGGACTAATTCGTTTTATAGCACTTAAAAAGTGAAGCCCGGGAAAAGAGTTAGTCTCAAAATATCGTATTATGTTTCAGGTACTTCGTGAAGCTTATGGGCATGTCGGGCGTCTCTTTCTGGACAGACTTCGGCGTGCTGGTGCTGATGCTGTGCGCCATGAACCTGGCCGGCTACTACCTACTGCGGCAGCGGCTGTCCCCCAACTATGCCTTCCGGGCCATCAAAATCATTGGACGATTCATCAAGACGAAGATTAGCATTTCGCCTTATTAATGGTGACAAACTAAAAGAAAGAGCGTCGATCGACATCCCGATACATTCTCTTGACAGAGCTCTTGCTGGAAGGTACCAAGGAACCGATTATTGTGTGATCATTGGCTCTAAGTCTTGAGTTGACGTCCTTTGGTGGAAGTTTTTATAGGATAGTGACTGTAGTATAAATAACTTGCCAATCGAACTTGCATTGAACCTCTATTTTGATGTTTTGTTCGAATATATAACGTTTATTATGTGAAAGTGACTGAATGTATTTAGAAATATGTATGTAAATTATAATAAGTACCTAAGTACCTACGCCTTTTATTTTAAGTTCAATGAACTATGCGAAGCGAAGCAAAATCAACCAGCGTTAATGGATAGGCGAGATTTGGTTTGTTGTGGAAAGTGTACCTCTAATATCTCGGTATCTTTTAAGGACACTACTTAGATCTGATTTTGAATGGTTTAGAAGTAACTACCTGTCTACTAAAATATTGGCAATGTAGAGAAAAAAACAAGTTTAACGTGGGTACTCGTAATGTAAATGCAGTTCTGAGTACATAATGCGTTGCTCACTTTGATTTTATTAAATACATATCCCTATTACAGGCCGTTTAAATTGTGATTACCACCCTAGGTACTTGCAAGTATCTTACAAAACAACAACAATGAAAGATAACAACATGGCCTGCAATAGGTGACACCTACATCATTCTTTTTATTATAAGCCCTAAGTACCTTAATATAATGTTCCTGTGTGAAACACGTGTTTCGTCTGGGTAAATAATTTTGTGATAATTTATTTTAGAATGTGAAGGTTCTCATAAATTACGTAGGTAGCTCGTAAGTGCCAAATAGGGGGGCAATATTAACATAGATAATAAAATATTATATGTATTTTTTAATTAGATATTTTAGATATTTAGTGTAAACTCCTAAAACTCCTTACAATGCAACGCGTTAAAGCGAATATTTCTACACTTCACGCAGAAGTTGGCTGATTTTTGTTGCTTTAAAATGACATACCTAACTTCTTTTGTCACTCGATATAAAAATTTATACAAATGACTTTTTACCATGATAACTATAATGAAAATATAAACGTTTGAAGGATTGACATTGTTTATTTAGTTTTGTCGAAACCATGTTGAGGGTCAAAATTACGAACACATACCACACGATGCACATAATAGGTATTTCGTAGTTTTTTTTCAAATTCATCCCATTTACTTAATTATCCATAGGGATTATTCACGTGCAATGCTACCTTTCTAAATTTTTTACCAAATTGAGCTCTCAGTTTCAAAACTAGAACGATTTTGTCTCCTGACCTAGGGGAGACCTGGGAGAGTTATGATAGAGGAGAATTGTGACAGACGCCATTTCTCCCTACCTTTAATAGTTAGCGTGCTGGGAGCAACGCTCGTGTGTTGCTTTAGAGACGCGCTATTTGACTTAAGTAGTACACGTTGCATAATTATGACGTCTGCGTGCAAAAACAAGGGAAAATATAAGTTATTTTGCAAAATTTTAATTGAACTATCATAGCCCTATACATAGGCCTTGTTGGATTTTTTTTCTAAAGTTGTGTAGTTATTCAAGTCTCAAAGCCTTGCATTGATATTTTATATCTGCAACGTGTTTAGAAAATATAAATCATTATTCGGACCAAGTCGTAATTTTGAACGCCTAGGAAAGTTATTGTGACAGTCGGTCACAACTCTCCTATTTGCCTAAAAATAAGTCTGGTCCCAGATTGTAGATTATACCAAAAGAGAAGGAATGCTGCTACATAAATTCATACAGATCATAATCGTGGAAAGTTTCTTCAGCGAGATAACTTCGTGAAATTAAAAATTATCACAACTCTTCTAGGTTTCTTCTACTCGACAACCACAAATAAACAACAAATAAAATGCTAGTGTTGACCCTGATAACTCTTGCTTTTGTTCCAATTTTAATAAAGGAAACAAAATTTTACCGACACTGAACTTCATACAATATGCAACGCGTTTAACGTAAGTTCTCTTATTCAGTTCTAACTGTGGATTTATGTGAAAGGTATCACTCTAATAAAGGGGAGAGGTTGCAAACGTAACAGTTTGTGCTTTTGCTAAAATTTTTCCATATTTATCATGTATAACAAATACAGCCATGTATTTAATTTGTTTATGCTCTACACAAACGCATACTTTTTTCCTTCAGTAGCTCACCGATTTTTACGTTTTTTATGCCGAGAAATAAAATTGCGAATGTCCTCAGGCACTGGTTAATTATTCCTAGCACACTATGTGATATTTATGCCACTATTCCGGAATTTCGTGGCATCTTTATTATTGTTCAACATTAATACAGAGCTTTTGTTACTTTCGATCCGCTGTTACATTTGTCCCCGCTCTCCCCTATATAATTAGTTTACGTTTTGATGTTTTAGTTTTTATATCATATATAGAACTGAAATAAGATATAGGATATGTGCCTACGAGTATGTGTGTATGTATGATTCTCCATGTTTGGTTTATGCCCATATTAATTAGGTATACCTTAGAAAATACGAATGTATAAAAATCTTATTTGTATGTTTTTGTTGGATACTTAATATTATAAGAAAATAAAACCAATGACTTTATTATACGTTTTTTTATTCGTGTATGCAAATATTTCTCACTAAAAATAAAATCACACATTTCTTGAACATAAATCTCGCAAATAATTAAAATAATTTTAACAATGTTTGACTAGGGCAACTTTGCCGCTATTTAACAATCCATAAAAAATAAAATATAATCGTAATCGTATGTATACATTTTTTCTTAAATTGTCTCGATTAGGTATAGCTACTTTGTGCTCTAGGTGCTATTATAGTGAATACGTGAATTTGCGTAGATAACTACCTGTTTCGCAGATCGTAGTCATTATTCATGAATTTACGCATTTGAAACCCCTACGAAAAGATACAAATACTTATTGGAAAAAAATATGCCTAGTGATCACCAAAAAGGTTTTGTTAAGGCCAAAACTCTGTCATCTAATAAATATGAATACTGACGATTAAAAAACAAATGACGCACAAACTATGGAACCCCAAAATATTCAATGTTACTTCCTGTTTTATAAAAATAGTATAAGATCACCAAATTTTGACGATCAAATGCAACTTGGTACACATACCTATACCGACTAACAACAAACCGTCCAGAAATGGGGAGAAGCCGAATGACAAGGTGATTTTTGGTGAACATCTATCTACATTCAAATGGGGTTACATTTTTGAAAGATAGTCACTTTGATCATTTTGCAGTTCATTCACTTAATTTGGATAAGCAATGTACTATTCTGTGTATCATTGCAAAATAAATCGGTAAGTAGTCAACATTTGGTGGCCATTTTCTTATTTTGATGTTTTTTTTGGTGATCGATTTTATTATATTTGGTGATTCATTAAACATAAGGCATACTTATTTGCCACTGTCATAATTTTTTAAAGTTATTTTCATGTTCTTATTAAAAGCAATGTATGATACAAACCAATAATTTATGATATATTTTATTCTAAAACGCGCTTATGGTAAATAGATGAAACTAGGTAATTTATAAAAAGCTTCGTAGCTGATCAGCACTTTCAAAAACAATAGGACGGAAAGAATAATGGAATGTTTGCGAATTTTCGGACAAGCTTAAATAACAAAAAAAATTTTCTCCATATAACTGCAAGGAACTTTCTAGAAAGTTTTTTTTGATTAATAAAAACTGTTTTTTTTTAAATAATTATTATCGATTACTACGATATCATTATGTACAATAACTTGCGTAAATGTTATCGCTTTGTTTCACATTAAAGTCCGACATAGCACCGACGTAATGACCACTGCCCTAAATAATACATGGTTTCGTAGAACAACTAAGAAATATGCAAAAACTAGTAAATCAACTGGTATAAGTATGTCATTATAAAGTCACGTTCCTAGGAAATGTAACGTATTGCAAAGTTTGTTGGTACTAAACCTACAAAGCTTGCCTAAATTAGTTCCACAGCGACTTTATTTAAAACAAGTGAAGATAGTTTACTTTACGATGTAGGTATAAATAGCCAGAACAAACGTCGCATTTCCACAGAACACGGGGGTTTTTGAACCTGAACTGCAAAAAATATTCTATCTATTTTTTCCTGTATTAATTCGGGAATATTATTTGTAGTTATTGTCATGATGAGCAGGGTTACTAATGCTATCTCGGACCATCAGTAATGAAGTAATGATAGGTATCTTTCCTCTAATATATCACAATATTTTACAGTTACTTAACCTGTATGTATTACGATAAGTATAAATTACAGACATATCATATTATGCTACATACATATTATCTCTTTCTAGGCACGTATAAGAGGCAAAACGCCTACAGTTAGTGTATTAGCCAAAATTCTACTTACGGGCAGTGAACGTACGATAAACCTATTTTTTTATTCGTTTTAATAGCGTTTTATTGGATATTTCTTTTAATACAGTCAACAATACATAAGTGGAACATCATCATCAACAACATTTGTAAGTACAGGTACCTACACCTTATTACCGTGACACTCCCAAACATACTGTAGGTAACGCCACGTATACGCACGCCGCGTTGTCCCCACTGGTTGTCCCTCCCTAACGCACTAGGCATTCTCTTTCTCACTAAGCTACACAATTCCTAAGTGACATATTACTGACAATAGGTTGTAGGGTATACAATGTTTGGTTAGATACATTTCTACTTAAGTTACTGATTATCATTAAATAAAAGTATTTTTAAATTATTTAAAAGATTTTCATTCTAAAAGAATCTCATTTTTCAGTTACACAATTGATTTTCTATCGGACACATTTTAAAATAAGCTTTAGCATTGGAAAATCTAAAATACTTCTTTAATTTTTAATAAGTATAAACAAAGTTACTAGGTATATAGATAATAATTTGACATAGGTAGAAACGTACCTACGTTGAAGAGTAAAGATTTAACGAAACATTACAGAAACGAACTATCGAAATAATTGATTTATAAAATTAATGTAAAGTGTAGACGTACAAGGGAACACGTATTTATAATTTTGTATAGACTTGTAATAATAAATATAATTTATGATACCTAAATCTTAAAACGAACGAGTATTATAATGTAATTAAATTGCAATACGTAAATTAGCAAAATTACTTCTTTATTTAGCCTAAATTGTAGGCCACATTTTAATAAATTCTCAAATAATATATATATAAACTGTATTGCTTTAACTAAAATATGCTAGGAGATACAGTTTCACATCTTGTATAATGTGTCTGTTTTATAAAATCCTACATTATATAATATCCACATTCCACTTTCCCGGCTCTTATAATAATTACATATTTACAATTTTATGGTAACTACTATTAATGTACTTAGTCGCAAATTAATCATTTAATAATTTCATACGAAGATTAGTTAAGTGAGTCTTAACTATAAATTGAAAGAGACTTAACTATAAAGTGACCATAAAGTGACTATAAAGTGACCAAGGCCCCCGGTGAGCAGGGCTGGAATCGAACCAACGACCTCCTGCTTTCGCGGGAGAGCAGGAGGTCGTTGCCGCAAAAGCAGGAGGTCGTTGCCGCGAAAGCAGGAGGTCGCTGTTCGATTCTAGTCCTGCTCATCGGGGCCCTTGGTCACTTTTTCTGTAGTATTATGACATCTCTTTCAATTTATAATTTATATATAGTAGTGTGACTACTTGAAAAACAAAAAAAAAACATGAATCAAAACATTTATTACAAATAATATATGATTTGATTCGTGCTTTACAATTGCAGGAGTCTTAACTGTTAAATACGAGTTAAATTAAAATTGTTCTAAAATAATCTTATTACATAAAACCTTATTTCAATGATTGAGAATCAATAGTTTAAGCTTAATAATAATAACAATTAAAATACAAATGGACAAATTACGTCTATACCAATTAAAAGAAAGTATTGGGAATGATAAAGCATGAGCAGATGCTTCTATAAATTATAAATTCATTTGAGATAGGGTCCATCCAAAAAGGTACCCTTGATTTTGTAATAAGGGAAGGAAAAGAAATGCACGACATGTAAGTACTTCACATTAAAAGGATAAAATACTATGTACAAGTTGCCGTGATGTGAGAATATAGTTATATATATGATGATTGTCAATTCGATGACATCGTACAAGGGATTATTATAAGAAGATTCATAGTCTTTTTACATGTGAAATCTTAACTAATCACAGCAACTCTTTAAAACTAAGCGCCAAATAGTGGCGTGACCGCCTTGAAGGAATAAGACCGTCCTTAATAAAAGGCTTTTAAAGCGAAACCGTCTTTTAGTTGTGTAAAGTTTTTTATTTACCTACTTAACATTAACTAGCAATGTAAAGCCTATGTAAGATACTGGATCGCCGTTGCAGCAGTCTGGTAGACACATAAAAAAGATTCACCATGAGATAACTGTTTCCTCCAGGTATGTTAATATCAATTATTTTTAAGCGAGGTAAATAAGCAGATCATATAATTTCCACCACGTTAAATTACGTTTGTACACCGACATTTCTTTGAAGTGTTTCACCGGAATACTGATAGTTGATCATCCATTCTTTCGCTCTTATGTTTATTGTTAAACTTTCGTGCCCATAACAAAGATAGATATATAAACAGTCTTTCATTTAAAATTGAAATTGTTGGCTGGGTTTGTCCTTGTCGCATTTTTCCAAATAGAGTGATGGCCGGTTGGAGTCGAGGCAGGCGTCGAGTTTGGCATGCGTGATGAGCGCGCCCTTCCTCCTCCAGAGCTGCGCAAAGTCGGAGGGGTCGCAGGCCGCCAACACGGCCGTCACGCGGTCGTCGCGGGACAGCGACACGCACAGGCTGTGGTGCCGCAGCAGGCCGTTCTCGAAGCGCCATTCCTGGTTGCCACCCGTGTTATGACAAGGGTACATTCCTGGAGATGAAAAAAAAAACGTTTTCAATCAGTCGTTTCCATGTCAGATGGTTTGTTAGCATTTCCTAATTCAGTTTTGCACATTACAGAATAATTACGATATAGCAACGTGCCGTCGATGAAGTGGCTCATGACGTCCAAGCTGAGCGCCTCCTGGCGGATGGAGCTCGGAGTCTCGGCCTGCGCGAGCACCTGCAGTTGGAGGTACACGTGCTCCTGCTCCAGGTACCACAGGAACGGCTTGGAGTGCAGTCATGTGCGCAGCGCCACACAATCCGAGATGCTGCGGTTAGATATTGATCAGTATGTCACTTACCTAACGTGCCGTCGATAAGGTGGCCCATGGTATCCATGCAGCGCGCGCCCTGGCGGACGGAGCGCGGAGACTCAGCCAACGCGGGCACTTGCAGCTCAGGGTACACGTGCTCCAGGTACCAGCGGAATGGCTTGCAGTGCAATCGCGTGCGCAGCGCCACACGCTCCGAGATGCTGCAGTTAGATGGTGATTAGTATGATAAGAAATATTAAAGTAGATTAATAGGTTCCTAGTTAAATATAATTTCAATAACACAGCAGTATACTGAGGTCCACTTCATGATGCTGAAATTAATTTTGAATTGTATTGATGAATGTATACCTACGTCATGAAGTCTTTATCTAGAAGTATACCACTTCTTTCTTTCTTTCTTTATGTTAAGGTTCTTTCAAATTGAAAGACACTACACTAATTAATTTAAAATTTGTTATGATTGAAGGGTGTACAGAATTTCACAAAATATTTGTGTGAAATGCACATGGATGTTTATACTTACTCTCCATAGTCTACTTGCTTAGCCAGCGGCTGCGACCGATAGTACAGCTCCTTGTAGTTGTCCATCCACACCTCGGCGGCGCGGCGCGTGTTCCTCGCGAACACAGCGCCGGAACCGCCGGGGAAGGTGTACGGGTGCCGCTTGCGGAACACGTGGCCCACGCGCGAGCAGGGGACAATCTCCAGGGAACCGCCGCATTGCCACACCCTGGTAGTGGGAAATTACATTTGGAGTTGATTTTATAATTACAAATCTACTTAGTTGTAATATTTTTCTGTAAGTGCTAAAATAAAAACGGAATAGTATAAATACTTACCAGTAATGACATACAGAGTCGAGGCGTGAACACTAACGGTGCGATTAGTAAGTAAGTAAGTAAGTAAACACTTTATTGCACAAAACAGGATATACATTAACAAAATGGAATCAATACAAAAGTACAAAGGCGAACTTATCCCTATGAGGGATCTCTTCCAGCTAACCTAGGTAACTAATAATATATAAGTATATCTAATCTATGAATATATAATAGATATTAATAAAATTAAAAAAAAAACAACTTATTAGGTTAGATACTATGTTTCTGAGTTTTCTGACCAAAATGTTTTTAATTTAGCCTTCAGCGATGCCACTGACTGACACTGCCTTATGGTAGCTGGTAGAGTGTTCCAAAGCTTTACTGAGTGTACTGTGAATGATTTGTTGTATGAACGGTGTTTGTGAAGAGGGATGGAAAGGGAGAGATTAGTATTAGAGCGGAGTCGGTGGCCACTGTCATCTGCTAAGAATTTGAAGCGCTCTGAAAGGTAAGGCGGAGAAGAGGGAAAAAAAAGTATTTAGTTCACCGATTTAAAGGCGTTCAGCGAGCTACCGGATCCGGAACTGACGACCACTGAGGTAAGCGTGTTCTAGAGTGGAGACCACGGCTTGGTAAGCGTAATGTAGGACCCACTCCAGCTAGGTGGAGCGATGACTTGCGAACAAAAAACTAAAGAGCGAGCTCAGTGGCGTGCCATAGGAGAGGTCTATCCAGGCCTTTGACACGGAAGTAAGCTGATGATGATAATGATGAAGGCAACCATATAATAAACGTCTCGCCATCTTTCACCGCAAAAGTAACAATTGTCGTTCCATGCCGTAAGACGGCTGCTTTATAGATGACGGCCCTTCAAGCGTCGATTACGACTTTCAGATTTTGGATCTTATTTCTGACTTTGATATTGCCCAATGGGATCAGTTCTATATAAATATTTGATCCTCACAACCTAGCACCGAGCTCATCCAGCTCATGGTCTCATTAGCTCGTAACACATATCACTGATGACTAGAATGCTACGCTGCAATGTGAATCAGTTACCTGAAGGATATCTCCAAGTTCTCGCCGCCCCAGACGTCCATCTTCATGTCGTACTTGCCCAGCTTGTTGAAGTACTTGCGGTCCATACTGAAGAGGCCGCCAGCAATCATGGGCGTCCGGATCACCTGCGACGGGTCGCTCAGGCGCGCGCTGCGCTCCGAGTGAGATAGGTATTCCCACTGGAAAATAAATACAGATTTTATTGGATTGATCATACCGGACCGTGACTGGTTTATGTGAGGCGCTGCATTATTGTTGTACAGTATGGAAAAAAATAGTGGGCCCTGGTGGGAAAGTGTCTTAAAACTTTAGAGCATTTAACCAACCGCGCTGGAATTTTCTGTCATTTTCTATACAAAAAAGCAACCGATTTTTGCGGGGAAGGGCGTTTTTATTGTGCGTAACGTACAAATAGCTAAGTATGTCAAATAAACGTCTGTCCAATTGTCCATACAATGAACATGATGGCTGGTCATATGCTTTAGGCTGGGGGGAACACCTATCAATACCTCCGGATGGTTAAATGGTCTAAACTTAAAACCTTAAGTTACATCATTTTACTCACAGAAAACATTTGTATATTTTTTTAAAGAAACCAAAGTGTATTAAAGTCTATATTTTTTTTAATTCGCATGTCTCGTCTGGTAACTGAACCGATTAAAAAGAAAAACTACTTGCCCATTTTCTTCTGCCCATCTTCAGGGCTCATTGATTTTTTCCATCCTCTATATTTCCTTCCTATTTTATTGAGTAGGTAAACTAAGGTTAAACTATAACCTGATAATTTAATTTTTAAATTCAAATTCAAATTCAAATTCAAAAATTTATTCTGCAAGTAGGCCACAAGGGCACTTTTACAAGTCAGTAAGCATTACAATAAAGCATTTGCATGTACAAACATTTACAATATATAGTGAGAAGTAAAAGTATAATCTAAATACTGATAATACAACAGCCAAAACCTGGGTAAAAAATATTAAAATAAATGTACTAAGTAATATGACAAGAGATGTATAGTCTCTATCGTTAATAATAAATTAAGTTTGGAGATGTAGAAGGTCCCCCAACGTCAAAATAAAATACGAATAAAATTTGGAGATGTAAAAGGTCCCCATAGTCAAAAAATTATACTAATAGGATTTGGAGGTGTAAAGGCCTCCAAACGTCAAAAATATAATATCTTTATGATAAAAATACCACAAGTCATCAGACTGTTAAGTTAACAGTCTTAGATCTAATGCTACAGAATACATAACTAGTATGTATCTAACAAGTCAAAATTATGAACCCAATTTATGAGGACACTGAATTTTTTTTGTAGCTACCGTATTTTTTATAAGGTGGCAAGACCCTTTTCACCGATGAATGATTGCTAAAAGTTTGGACAAAGGGTTGTCCGAAAATGATAAATGGTGAAGCGCTTTGACGATGCTTGTGTACAGACAGGTACATGAAAGATCCTAAATCGCTACTTATTATTTATTGTATCTCCACCAAATCGTCCCGTATTAGCTAAATCATTTATTATGTAATCTTTATTGTATAAAAGAAAACTTTTCGTGCTAAACATGAACTTAATGCCATAAGGCATTTTGCACATAAAAAGCCTTAGGCAATATAGGCGCTACATAAAACAACCTATAAACAAACGAATCGATTGACACCTCTTTCATCGAAATCGGTGAAGTAGCTTCTACGCTAGAATGAAACACGCGGCGCAAACATACATATATAGAGTATAGACTGCTAAAATCATTACCCTTCCAGTTGGCTTCGCCGTAGTCCGCGTTAAAACGATATAAACGAAATAAAGTGTGCATTACTTTTGAACTTTATTCTTTATTACACTTGAAGTACCTACTTATTGTTGGGACAGAAGAGAAAATAGCTTATTTTTATTCCGGTTCTAATCTGTCACTACTTCTAATAATAGTTCAGAAACAAACGAATGAATCCGGTTTACACGGGTAATCTTAAAGACTTGGTTCCTGTCAAACCTGCTGCGCAGGTTAGCCTAGATGTCTATGTAGGTCCTGGATGTGTCCATGCTAATCACTCCAATTACTAAGTACCTATACGACACAATCCTGACCATAGACACGGAGTATGGCTTACCTTAAATACCAAGTTCCAGTCGAACCCACCGCGTAGGTCGGCCGAGGCACCGATGTACTGGAAGGTGTCCATGCTGATTACGTCGATCACGGGACACACCACACGAGTCGGATCCTGAAAATATAAAACACACTATTTATTAAAGTAGCATAGTTTTGAACGTGCCCGAAAATGAGTAGGTAGATGTTTTGGATATGTGACCGTGGTATCGCTTGGAAGTTGATGCATAATGGCTGATAATACACGGTGTCTCCGACTATGGGGCTTTAAATCCAGGGCCTCTACCACGAAAATCGATCGATTGCGGATTTGTCTCTCCATCTCTGTCACACTTACATATTGGAATGACAAAGAGGTTTTCCCGTCAATGCCAATTTTGGATGTTCGTGCTGGGTTTGATTTTACTCTCCAAACCGAGCATTTTTTACTATGTGACCAACACTGAAGGAGCTAAAAGGTTTTTTTGTCTTACGGCGAGTTGATACATTTGCTACTTATTTTTAATAATAAATGTATGAACTCGTACAAATCAATAATCAAAATATAAACAGTCCCTTCATGGATATTGTGTTTGGAATTTGACAGCTAACTCCGGATGCAATGTAGGTATTTATTTATTATTAACAACTCTTACAGATAATCTTACAAAACATTAAAATATAAACTAAAACTAAATACGTATAAATAAAAAATGCCTCCCAAATCGATGCCAGTTTGGTTAGCCAACTACAACTTAAAAGAGTTTGAGAGACCACAGTATGTGAGGCCGGGCCGTGTCCTAATATGATGGTATATAAAACTTGTTGAAGAAATCTACTCATACACGTGTTTCGCATATTAATCGCATAGTAGTAAACTCATATGTATTATTATGTCTTATATGATAAGAGAAAAATAATTATTTCACTTAAGAAATACCGGAAAGAACAAATTTTTGTTTTAACGAGAGAATAAAATAAAGTTATTGTAATTACACAGTATATCGTAATTAGCTCGTAAATATGGCTCTCCTTGCCGACGAGAATAATAAAAAAATAAAGGAAATATCGTCAACGCACACTGTTTGCCATGCAAATTGCATGATGCAATGTAACAAACACACGTATAATGTATGTAGGCAGCTACATACTCGTATTGTTTGACACACCAAGTCTGATAGTAGATATTACTGTCGAACAATTGAACTAGTCGATTTAAACAAATATTTAAAGCAAAATAAATTTAAAGAAAGCAAATATTGTGGGACAATCTTACACAAATCAACCTAGTCCCACGGTAAGCTCAATAAGTCTTGTGATGTGGGTACTAGGCGACGATGTATATAATAGATAGATATATAAATACTTACACACATAGAAAACATCCATAACTCAGGAACAAATATTCGTGATAAACACACAAATAAATGCCCAGCTGACCAGGAGTTGAACCCGGGACCTCCTTTTTCGTAGGGAGCACTGGGCCAGGAGGCCGTTTAAAACCAATTAAAACGTAAAAGATAAAGAACTAAAATAATGGAAATTAAATTAAAGAACCAAAAATTTTGCCATTTAACAAGCATTCGTTGCATAGATTAGGTAAATAAACATTACGGACGTTTTTCTTACTGTGAAAGGAATAAGGATGCCCGAGTGAAGTTAAGGTACTGTTTATCATATCTACTTTGCAACCAGGATGTTTTTAACGACTGGTTGACCCGAGATCAAGCCGAGGCGTATGGCCGTACCATCAATTCTTAACTATCCTATTAAGAGGAGACTAATTGTATTACCTCATTAAAAACTCTAATGAGTCACAGGAATATAAGACAGCTGCTGCTTTTGTTACCTTTGTTTTAAATGTTTTCCTTAAGGCCGTTCCTGGTCTCAGTTTTCGAGTATTTTTTATGGCTTATTACATTGACCCCAACGGCCTTAAAAAAATTAGCTTATCATATTTACTGATTTCATATATACGGCATCACACTTTGGCAATTTAAGACCAAAATAACAGTTTAGTACATAGCTTATGTACTTACCAATAAATTGAAATTCAAAATCTCTCTTAGGTTATTAGAGACTTCAAATAGGAACAGTATACAGAGTGTATCTTTTGCAACTTTTTTATTTTTATATTATTGTTATTAAGTGTTCTTCTTCAAACCGCGTATATAAATTAAAACCATAAATAATAGGTCTACCAAGGTTCGATTGCGAAAGACAAATAATTATCTTCAAAATAAAGCATCATGGTCGCGTTTTATAAAGTTACAATTTTGTTTGCTCCTCTTTCTATCAAAAATACTTGTTCGAAGAGACACAAAAAGCGATTGTACCTTTATAAAACACGACGCAGATGGATGCATGTGATTACCCAAGAGGTCGTGCTCACGTGCGAGGCAATTTCAGTTCACTGTCATCTTCTCAATTACTGACACTTAATCCCAGAGCAATTAGATAGGTACATACCTACTTATCTAGTTAAAATTTGCCTTGGGTCGAGGTTGATCTGAAAACATCGCGTTATTCAAATATCGAACGTAAATCGATCGTAATTATAAATTTACTTTAAACAGCGAGGCAAAAAAGTAAGTAAAAAGTAAATAAATGTGCTTGTTTTTAGTGAGAGGTCACATGTTGATATGGTTAGTTACTAAATGAAACTTTATGGCATCAGCGCCTTATCAGCAAGCGCCAAACTGGTATCTTTTACAAAAAACAGGCACAAATGATGTACCTAACTCGCCTTATATGGGTACGTTAGTGGGGTAGAATCGGAAACTAATTTTGAGGAAGTTAATTCGCCATATTTAATTGCTGCCATGAGTGGAGCGGATCCACGAAGCGAACGTGATAGACCCTGACCTGCCAAAGTCGGGATTACAGTCTAATCGTTCTAGACTTTTATGATTGGTTTCTACATTAGAAAGCCAAAGGTTATTCAAATAAACTTATTATTCAGCTGTTAGCAGTTTATTCGCTTCAATTATTAGTCGGTTCGGTGGCATAAGTATTACTTTTAAATTAGCATTACGTTCCTACCACTAGCTTTATTATATTGCACCTAGTTTAAGAAAGTTTTACACCGGTTTTGCAAATTATACACCCACCAGGGTTTATTTCCATTACTTGACGGATACTACATTCCGTAATAGGAAACCTTATGCAGAATTAATTTTAAGGGCACAACTTCCTGCATTTTGAGGAAGTTTATTGAAACATCAATTAAATATATCGAAGAAAATGATTGAAACTGCAATTTAACTTCTCCGTAAATGCTTCCTGCTTTAAAAACAGACATGATGAGTAAATAAATACAGTTAAATCATAAATATAACAATGAATATTAGCTTCGAGTCCTTTGTAATTACAAGTTACCAAGATACCAAGCTTCCACCTAGGGCTTGTGTAATCAGGTATAACAATGCAATGTAGAAACACTTACTTCTAACAATATCGCTAACAATGATTCTGTTCTATAGGAGCAATTGTTTCACAACTACGTAGTTTATAATTAATAATTTAAAAAAGCTTATCCTCAGATCTATAATGTAGTCCATGCAATCGTTTATGTTTGCACTAAAATATGAAGCGCTCAAGGCCATAGCATTCAAAAAATACAAGAATGCGAATGTCATGGCCTAAACCGGAATATGCTGACATTGGACCACTCTGTCACTCGAGCCAGAAGATGATATTACTTTTGATTACATAAAGCCGTAACAAAAACATGGAACACAAAAAAATGTAACATTCAATTAGATGGGCATCGAAATGTAAAACTATAGTCCAACGACCATTGTGTTTAAGCGATTACGAATCTATAAAATAATATTTAAAATGGGTCACTCATGTGATTTTTCTGACCTCGAGTCAGCCGCAAGTTAATAATTCTGACCATTCTGATGGCGATCTTCTTACACTGATCGAAACATGCCGTGCAAATTGCGACTAAAATTACGTAACCGTTTCAAATATTATTTAATATGTTGAAGTCTCACGAAACTTCAGCTTGGGTACTAATATAATATTATTTTTTCAATACAGTCGCTCAAAAAGTGCCCTTTTTTTGGCTGTTTTGCGTGCGCAAAGTTTGTTTTTGCGAACTAGTGCTTTTTACTTTTCCAATCTTTTTAAATTTAGTTGTGTTCCAATTCATGACTGCTTACCGAAGAGTATTACTGTTCGTTAACTTTACCGAGCCGTAATAAAACTAAATACCTACTATTAACGCAATAATATTAAAGATATTGATATTTTATATTTCAATAATTACTTCTTCATCATACTAATGATCATTCATTAAAAATATTAACATTGAAAAGAGTTCTAATAAATCTGTGTGTATGAAACGGAACAGAGCCTACGAAACGTCAGTCAAAGTAGAGGCGTTTTTCAATCAGGTAAACATGTTCGAAGGGCCTCTAAGACATGACGATACGATTCGTCACATGCGATTTATTATTTTGTTTATGAGAAATAATTATTATGAGATTGAAAATGAGAAAGTAAAGATGATAAGATAAACATTTTGAAGATGTTCTTAATATATTAACTTCACTGTAAGTATTACAATCGTGTCACGGAAATAATAAAAAAAAACTTAAAATTCGTTCTTATGTACCTATTTTAATTTTTTTCAGAATAAGAATAAGAATAAGAATAAGAATGGTTTATTTGCAGAAAAGGGTACATGGTATATACATGGTAATAAAGTTAACAATTTTCCAGCCTTCTCCAGCTGTTAATGAACAGCATGCAAACATTTTACAGTTTCTTAAAACTAAGTTTAACAATTAGACTAAAATGTAAATCTAGCGAAACGCTACTTATACATGCTGATACAATTTTATGTCACTCATCGTGGGCCATAAAATCATTTACCGTATAAAAACATCTATCAAGAAGCCAATTTTTTAGTGTTCTCTGAAATTTATGACCTTCCAGTGCTTTTATTTCTACAGGTAATTTATTATATACTTTGATAGACATATTGTATGCATTTTTTCTGTAAATGTCTGTCATACAACGTGGCTGATGTAATAGACCCTGGTATTGTGGTCTTGGTATAACTGGACATATATCAGTACGCTTTTTAAAATATTGTGGGTAACTCTTTGAAAAAATACAGATTTTTAGTACATACATACAGGCCAGAGGTAAAATATTAAGTCGTTTGAATAGCGGTCTACAGTTAGTTCCAAAACGAGCATTAACTACGGCACGAACACATTTTTTTTGTAGTATAAATACTCTTTCTACGTCCACAGAGTTACCCCATAGGATGAGACCGTAACTGAGAATGGATGAGATGTGACCATGATAAGCAGTGAGAGCTGCTTCGTAAGATACAGTTTGTCTTAACTTTCTTAACGCGAATATGAAACGGTCGAGTCTTAAACACAAAAAGTTAATATGGCTTTTCCAATTTAAAAATGTATCAATATGGAGACCTAAGAATTTAATACTGTTAGTTTCGTGCAACGCAATTCCATTAATACTGACATTGAGTTCTGGTGGCGTGGCGCCATATGAGTAAAATTGCATATACTGTGTCTTGTTAAGATTAATAAGAAGGTTATTGTTATTTATCCAATTATTTAAGTCTGTTAAGGAATTGTTTATATCTGATTCATACGTGCTTTGATTTTGGGATCTGATTATGATAGTTGTATCATCTGCAAAGAGTATGGATTTGGGTTTAGTTGCTTTAGGAAGGTCATTTATGAAAATTAAGAATAGGAGAGGACCTAAATTACTTCCTTGAGGGACTCCAGAAATGACGGTACGAAGAGGTGATCTAAATACTAATTTATTCATTCGACTGCCAGTTTCAACAAACTTGAACACTTCCGTACACTGATTTCTATTAGATAAATAAGACCTAAGCCAATCGTTTGGTAGACCCCTGATTCCATAAGCATCTAATTTACTGAGAAGCTTAGAGTGATCAACTAAGTCAAATGCTTTCGTCATGTCAAGGAATATTGACATGACGGGTGACTTATTGTTAATGCTTTCAGTCACATATTTTATAAGTTCAAAACAAGCCAACTCTGTATTAAGGCCTTTGCGAAATCCAAATTGATCGGGGTGTAAAATGTTATTCTTTGTAAGGAAGTTCTCTAATCTGACATAAAAAGCTTTTTCTATTATTTTTGACAGTATTGGGACGATAGTGATCGGTCTATAGTTATTTGGATCATCACGTTCTCCTTTTTTAAACAATGGCTTTACTACAGAGATCTTAAGTTGTTCGGGGAAATATCCTTGACTAAAAGACAAGTTAATTGAATGAGCAAGAGGCACGCTTAAAAACAACCCAGTTAACTTTACGATTTCAGTTAATATATCGTCAATACCGGAAGTTTTACTATTTCCTAGTGACATAATAAATTTATAAATCTCTTTGCTATCAGTTGGTGTTAAAAACATGGTATAGGGACTATTTTCTATATATATATTTGACCTATTATTGCTTATTACCTTATTACAATTGCCTAATTCTATGAAATGGTTATTTAACATATCACAAATATCTTGCGGTTTATTATATGTATTATCACCTATTTTCAAATGGTTAATATCAGTTGCGTGATTCGCATTTGTAACCTGGGAAGATATGATATTCCATGTGGCTTTACATTTATTGTTATTTGTAGATATATATTTACTGTTACTTAATTGTTGTGCTTTGTGTATACATTTTTTTAATTGCTTGCTATATGTTTTAAAAAAAATGATATTATCAGGATTCTTTTTAGCCTGGAAAAACATTTGACGTTTTACTTGACAGGACTTCCGTATACCTTTAGTTAACCACTTTATAGTATTATGTCCAGTGGTAACTTTGATTCGAATTGTGGGAAAACATAAATCATAAAATAGTCTAAGTAACTCGTAAAAGGTATTAAAAGCTTCCTTAGCGTCATGTGAGTCCAAAACTTCGCTGAAGGATAGTGCCTTAATGCAATCATGGAACTTACGAACGTTTTCCCTACAGTAGTCTCTTTTTAACTCAAACCATGTTGTGCAGGTCTTAATTTTATTAATGTTTAACGTGATCGATTGAGCTGTGTCATGATCAGACAATCCAAGTTTATGGGTGTTAGATTTTACGTTACGCATATTACTAGCGATTTGATCGATGCAGGTGTTAATCCTAGTTGGCATATTTATATGCATCGACAAGTTGTAACTCCTTAGTAAACTAGTTAATTCCTTCGAAACTGAATTATCTTTTAGGATGTCTATGTTCCAGTCACCACAAACCACAATCTTTTTCTTTTTATATTTAAGGGCTAAGAATTGTAGCAAATTATCAAGTTTGTGTAGGAAGACACCATAATGCGATTGTGTTTGTTGAGGTATTCTATAAATGGTAATTATTATTAAATTAATGCTAGTAATTTCAATACCACAACATTCAAAATAGAAATTGGATGCTAGCTTTGGTATAATCTCAATAGACTTAACTTCTAACGTCTTTCTTACCAATATTGCTGTACCACCTCTACATTTATCCCTACAGTAAGATGCTGCTAATTTATAGTTATTTAATGTAATGTTTTGTTCAGAACCTTTCTTAATAAAGGTTTCACTAAAGCAGAGTACATCAATATTTTGACGATTATTTTTGAATTCATTAATAACAATTTCTAACATATCTAATTTGTTCAACAGGCCACATATATTTTGATGAAAAATCATAAATTTATCATTATTATTAATTACATACTCGTAAGATGTAGAGTTAATGTTCTGCCCTGATAGGTTATCATTAGAAGGAGTAGCGACGAAAAAACTTGTTAGTAACCGCCGTTTCGTTACTGGTTGGATTTGAAATGTCGTTTATGGTAGGTGCAGTATCGCGCGGGGCGGCATCTGTGGCGGATCTGCAATCTCGCACTGCGTTTTTATATGAGTTGAGATTACGCTGTAATAACTGCAACTGGTAGGTATCTGTGTAAAGTGTGCATGCTATTTGATGAAAGATTTTGGTAGCGCGCTGCCTTAATAATGTGATCTTACTGATTGACTTATCACATGCTAGGAATGTACAATTATTAAATTGTTCAACAATAGATTTAAGCATTTTATTTAACGGGCGTTCATTTAAGTATTTGCTATAAGGCACTTGTGAAATAATAATATTTGCATGGTCTAAATGTTGTACTAAATAGTACAAATTCGCGAAAAGCTTGCTGGGGTTAGTATCATTGGATCCGGTCATAATAATCAGAAAGTCATCTTTGCTCAACGGTGCTCCATTGTTCGGCAGTGAATGCAAAACCTGAGTCGTATCTGCTCCCGGGTTTGAGTAGCACGTTATGTCAAAATAAGATCCATACATCGTGCTCATTGATGAACCGAGGTTACGACCTTGCTGGTCAGCTAGTATTATTATTTTCCGTTTAGGTAACCCAAGCGACATTCTGTTTACAAAATCATTTTGAAATTGATTGTTATATATATTTGAGTACGTATTTCTGTTGACTGCACGAGAAGAGTGTTTATTTTCAGTACTATGTGGTGTTATGCGTGGTAGTGGTGGTGTCCGACTTGAGTTTGCAATTTGAGTAGGCTCTGGTGCCGGTTTTCCGGGTTGCTCAACAGGTGGCGTTGCAGGATCATTCACATCTGTATTGAAAAACGTCGTTCGATTCACGTGCGGATATGTCATTTTTCACTTGTCCCGAGTATTGCCATTCGCCTACGGCTCGTGACAAGATACCTCGGGACTCGTGAAGTAATGACATACTTTCCGCACTAGCATCGAAATGTACTATTAACCAATGTAAAGTTTAATAAATACACTATCGCATTTGAACATTTCAAAATGACTTTACATAACGTGCATTATGTCATGAAGATTGGCTCTACATTAATTCATTGATCCACTCGTATTAAAAGTCAAAGCCACGCTAAAAAGGCTAAAAACCCGCTAAACCAGTTTTCTCAAAAATCTACATAAATTGGTAAGCAACCAGATCCTGTTAACGCAAGAGGATGACGCACTGCTTAGTTTTTATAAAACTCATATTAGGATGTTCCATTCATTATGATTGGTTACCGGATAGCAGTTCATAGGTTGAACAAAATAAAACTAAACGTTGGCTATTATAGGTAATATAGGTTGTGTAAATACAATGGAATAAATAGTGTAGTGTTGAGCGTTTATTTTATATTTTGCCCATTTTTTGTTGTGATATTTAATTTGAAATTTGTGTTATCTCTACTCAATATCCCGAGCTCTTTCCATCCCAAAAGAAGAAAAAATGTGACTGTAAGTTTTTTTCCTATTTTGTTTCCATTTTAAATTTATGTAATTATGGACAAAAAAGGAAAGTAACAAAAATGTATGGAAATTTTTGAAAACATTTTTCTCCTATTAGGATGACAAGAGCTCGATTTTGGTAGAAATAATATAGAAGTAGCACTAAATAACACAATAAAAAAATTAACAACCATAAGGCACTGGTCCCACCGCCGGCTACAGACTATAAGCTAATAGAACTATAAACTACAAAAGAGTGGGCGAGCGGCGAGAAGCGAGTAAAGTTTTGACGCTCGGCTATAAAGCGACTGTTCGCGGACGACGGGCGACCACTCGCTCCACTACTAGCTCAGCCGAGCATCGAGGCATCGGTGAGTACCGCTGAGCTAGTTTTATAGTAGATAGCTTTTATCGCTGCGGTCAACTAGTAAACAGCGGTCCCACCGCCAGATATCGGCGAGCTCGGCGAGCAACTAGTACCTACAATTCTGTACAAGAAACAGTTGACAATCGGCGGGAGGCTTGTAAAAATTCTATGGAATTATCGCATACTCGCCTGGCGTTGGGAGAGTGTCCTCGCCGGCAGAGTGAACAGCGAGCGATTAACTATAAATATATATCTCTCTCTTTTATTTACACGGAAGCGATGATCTTTTCGTCGTTTCTTGGGCTAGAGAAAAGTCGATAGTTCATATCTCACTCGCCGGCGGTGCGACCAGTGCCTAAAACTGGGCAAGAGCATGTCGAGCCCTGCTCAGTGTAGGTTTCCGTAATTTACCGTTCGCCATAATAGGCGAACTTAAAAAGGGTTTTAATAGATACCATGCTGATAAGTGATAACGATAAAAGATTTTTCGCAGTACTTACGAATTATACGCTTTTTAAACGAAGATGATAAGTTTTTGTTGCAAAAAATAAAAAATGCCTAAACTGATCAAGTTCAAATAATTTTCCATGAAAGTCTTTATAAAGCTCTACTTTCATGAATTTTTTCATATTTTTTGGACTTGCGTCATGGTTCAAAAGTTAGAGGGGGAGGGGGACAAACTTTTTTTAACTTCTGGAGCGATTATTTCCGAAATTTATTCACTTTATCAAAAAATGTTTTCAACAAACCTCTATTTTTTTTTGGAAATACATATCTAGCGATATGTCACACTTTAGGTTTGAAACGATAAAAAAACACCCTCCCACTTTACGTGTATTGGATGGACCCTAAGAATTAAGTTTTTCGACTTTTTATTTTAGCACTTTGTTGGCATGATTGATATGTATATTTGTACCAAATAACAGCCTTCTATTATTAACAGTCACTCAGCTAATCCGCGAACGGACGGACGGTCAGACAGACATGGCGAAACTATAACTGACTATTATAGTTGACTACGAACCGAAAAAAAAACGCTCACTTCATTAGTAGTTTATGCAACATTATGAGCTGTTGCATACGCTAGGTTTTCTACGACAGCTAAAATAGCGAAAAAAGCAAAATCTAGAAAGGTGGCTGGATGTGCAAGATTTCGTATGCCCACTATAGATATTTAAAAAAAAACAGTGCTGTATGAAAATCCATAGGAGCAGTGTTCTTATGGAATACTATAGACAACGTTATAATATAGAAGGTATCTATACTTTTTTTATATCGCTGTCAGTCAATTGACAAATACAAGTGCTGGAGTAGAAAAAGATTAAAATAAAATAAAATAATGCAGCATAATATATGGGAATGGCGAATTTCATTTCCATATTTACTGTGCGCAAGAATGTATACAAACGGATAGGTTAGGTTAATTTATAAACGGGAGAACGTCGTGCTAGAATGCTTGCAACCCCATGTCGTCCCCCATTAAGAGCGTTTATACCACAAAAGCGCGAAATCAATGATTTACGCGGTTTTCGGGCTCGATGTACTATGTGATTGTTAGACTTTTAGATCAAAATATTTATATGTACATAATAAACAACTCATAAGCCAAATTTTGTATTGTCTACATTTACAAGTTTTAGATAATTATATGCAATTCTAGCCAATTCTTTCGCGGCCGTTGTTGAAATTTGCCGAAACATGTTGTCTTATACGTCACTCTATTCCTACACTGTAATGATCTTATACAAAACAAAACTGGTTTACGAAAGAACATTACACTACTTAACTTTTGTATTGTGCAAAACTAGTAAATTTCAGATTCTGTTTAACTAAACTAACTGATGAAAACTACGCAATTTTTGCAAAATTCACGGCGTGTTTTAGTATTATACTTTCGCAGTAAATGGTTCAGATTGTCATTTTTATGAGACTATAACTCGTTGGTTACTCCATTTAATAAAAAAAAGTGTCAAAAACAAAGAAATAATATTTATTTAGATTTTTTATCAAAACCCCGTTTATAAGATTGCGCGCGGCGCGTGCTCGTCAGTCTGGCCCCATGCCTTCTAGAGAGTGGACGTATCGCTTTGCTCCGCGGGCCTTCTTTTTACGAGTGAAGTTTGCGAGAAAGAGAAAGAGATGATTAAAAAGAGAAAGACATATCTAAAAATATAAGATAGACCGTGATACCGCGACCAACCGATCAAGATACTTGATAAGTTCGATTTCTATTTGTGTTGATGATTTAATTGTTGTTTATATATTAGCTATAGTAATTTTTTTTAATAATCATCAGCTGGTGACTAGGACGTGATGTTTTCGTAGTAAGTTGTTGGTAAGACCTGGAAACCGCCGTTAAAAACAGCTAGTAATTGCTGATTAGGACTAGGTGATGTAATCAGAGCTGATTCTGTAACCGTTCACATAAGACTTGTCGCGGCACTTGAAGACCAGGTGTCCAAGACCTGGATACGTAACCAGAAGGCTAGGTCAGGAACTATGTAACGGCTTACACAATACGCACCGTGTTTTAGCTTAAATGCATTGTCTTGCTGAGCACAAGTAGACCAGCTGGTAATTAAGACCTGGAAACGTAACCAGAATATTGGGTCAGGAACTATGTAACGGTTTACCTTAGATGCATCGTGTTTGAGCTCAAATGCATTATCTTGGTGAGCACTTGTAGACCGGCTGGTGACAAAGATCTGGAGACGTAACCAGAAGTTTGGGCCAGGAACTATGTAACAGCTTACAATATACGTACCGTGTTTGAGCTTAAATGCATTGTCTTGCTGAGCACAAGTAGACCAGCTGGTAATTAAGACCTGGAAACGTAACCAGAATATTGGGTCAGGAACTATGTAACGGCTTACCTTAGATGCATCGTGTGTGAGCTCAAATGCATTGTCTTGGTGAGCACTCGTAGACCGGCTGGTGACAAAGATCTGGAGACGTAATCAGAAGTTTGGCCCAGCAACTATGTAACAGCTTACACTATACGTACCGTGTTTGAGCTTAAATGCATTGTCTTGCTGAGCACAAGTAGACCAGCTGGTAATTAAGACCTGGAAACGTAACCAGAATATTGGGTCAGGAACTATGTAACGGCTTACCTTAGATGCATCGTGTTTGAGCTCAAATGCATTGTCTTGGTGAGCACTCGTAGACCGGGTGGTGACAAAGACCTAGATACGTAACTAGATGGCTAGGCCAGGAACTATGTAACGGCCTACACTATACGTACCATGTTTGAAATCCAATGCATTGTCTGGTTGAACACAAGTAGACTAGCTGGTAATTAAAACCTGGAGACTAAGTACCGGTTTACACTATACTTACCGTGTTTGAGAACTTGGCAAAAGCTTGGGAAGCTTAAAAGTAATGTTACGCATTTATAATGTTGAAGTAAGTATTGCTATGAGTAGTGATGTACCATAGTAGGTTCGGAACCACTATGTTATTATTACGAAATCCCTCTATATGGGTAAAAAAAAAACATGGCACGTTGATTTGCTGTATTTTTTGTAGGTTGAAGCCAGTTTGCCATGGTTTGTCATTGTCTACGTGGGTGGTGACAACTATGGATTAACAACGACCATAAACATATTGTCATGTTATAAATTGAAATAGATGTCATAAAACTAAAGAAAAAAATCAACAACATCGGAAGCTTAAGCCGAGGATCGAACTCTGATCCACAGGTTACGCGGGAACAAGGCCGCCTGGCCCCATCGAATGCTGGCGACCTTTTCTGATTTCCATAACTCCGAATCTCCAAAATTACGAAGTTACCGAACCACCGTAATTCCGAAAGAATATTATGTTTTCGGAATTTTGAATTCGGATAAATTATTTTCGGAATATAAAAAATTGGATTTTTTTGTATTCGTTCAAGTCGCTATCGGATTTTTAATATTGAGAATGTGAAATACGGAAATTTGATGTATAGGATTTATAAAAATTCAGAATTATAAAAATTGGGATTATGAAAATCGGAAAAAAATATTTCGGAATATTTAAGTGTTTTGTTCTATATGCACTTATAATATAAAAATAAAAAGAAATAGAAATTAACTTGGAAATAACGATCATTAACAATTTCCTGACTAATGTGATGAGAAATGTTGTGTTTCACTTCGCAGTAAAGTTTGTCTAACTCTCATACCTTAAAACCAAGATTCTCAAGATTTAAATTTTTAAAGCTTTCGCTTGGTCGGGTCGGGTCTCAATTCTCAATATTAACACGAGAGCTTGACAACAACTTTGCGCATTTGTACAGTCAAATCTAATAACATCTATAAAAATGTACTACCAGAAATATATTAATATATACGTACACAATCTTATTTTCTCAATATTAAGGTAGTGTATACATATTTTTGGCGCTTCATTAGAATTGATACCATCGAACGTTAACGTGAAATGAAAACTATTATTAATAGAAACTCAGTACTAAAATAGCAACAAAATAAGTAGGTATTATTAAAGTTGATTATTATTATCAAAGGAAATAAGTACATAGGAAAATAATTTTAATTACATAGTTAGTACTAAATTCAGTTAGTACAAGACTACAAGTATCAAAGTTATAAACTGCAAACTCAATTTTACGCAAAATACTGTAAACAATGATTACTAATCAAAGTAACGTAAGTTTATCTGATTTAAGTATCAAGGTAAAATGCACAGCTTGAGCGCGCTATAGTATACCCGTCGCACGCGCGGCGCTCGTCAATGTCTAGCATTGCGCGCGTCTGGTCACGTGGTCGATGCGGAGAAATACCTAAACTTGGGAAGCGCGCTAGGGCGAGAACGCTCTTAACGGCAAAGAGGGTATCGCCGGTGTGTTTAGTGGATAGGCTCCTCTCCCCCCTCTGGTAAGCAGAGGGAGCAGTGGGAGGAGAGAGTCTCACATAATCCCCCAGTAGGACCTTCCCTGGGTCGGGGAATGCGTAATGCATTTCCAAATTGTCAAAAAAAAGGTTAGTTTATAATATCCCTAGTCAAATTATAATCTGTCGGGAGTACCTACACAATTTAACGGTGCTATATATATTTAATCAATGGTGAGTTCAACTCAATAACCTTACGTATAACCAAGTCAATAACTAGTGAAAAAATTAATTAAAGGTTTTCAATTACCAGACACCACTTCGTATAGATAAATAAACAACATCGTTGAGGGTTTTTTATGTGCGACAAAAATAAAAACACTGTCGGCGTTAACGAAAACGATACACTTTGAAATCGTGTAGGTAGTCAAATAAATACCAATATAATAGCACACAGCAGAGTAGTTACTTCAGAAGTCAAATCGTTTCCTTAAATTAACTTTATTCAGCCCTTAAATACTTCGGAATGCAGCATTTAATTGTGTAGTCATGTCTGATATTTCTCGTGTGTATAAAGACCAGCATTCGGCAAAATCAAAATGCATTTGCCTAGTATCATTAAAGCTGAGTTCATGTATCTTCGTTTATACTCGGCAATAAATGAAATATTTCATGTTGAAAAATAAATACTAAATGAAAAATAACGCCTAATCATAAAGTAGTCAATGTCATTTACGAAATAAAATGTATAATTATTGCGGATACACAAAATTCGTGAAATAAGGAAATTGTGTACACACACACACACACATACGTACATAAACTCGCCTATATTCCAAAAAGGGTAGGCAGACCACATAAAACTCATAGTTTCAGTGCCACTGAATTTTACTAAATTGTAGAATTTCCTTAAAACATTTTTAATGGAACTGGTTACATAGTCGTACATGGTCCATAAGATATCAATGTATAGTCACGGGCAGCGACGCATCGACACATTTTAGAAAGATTAGCTTAGCAAAGCATATGAGGCCGAATCCCGCCTCTAATCTGTAGTTGACAAATGAAAAACAGACAATATGTTGTATTCATAACCTGCACTTATATCAAATTTTATTGACGAATGACAACCAATGCTTTTGGTTTGTGTTAATTACTTTCACGTGTTTCATCTATGCATCGACTATCATACGGTTTGGTCAATCAGTTGTCAAAAAAAAGTTTTATTAACCCGTGTACCGCAGTCGTGAAACATTGATAAACTTACATAAAAATAAATTATCAGCTAGTGCACTAATTTATATGGAGGATGGATGCGCACAGATGTTGGCCATTGCAAGCAAGATGCGCTTAAGGGTGTCGAAGTGTCGCTGCTCTTGACTGTACCATTAGTAGGTGGACTTAGCGCGTCGGTGAAGGGATCAGCCGTGATCCTTACACAACTTCGCGCCTTCCGCACATCGCTCGCAATACGAGCGACGGGTGCCAAGAGAACACATACCCTCTTTAACCCCTTCCTCGTTAGGTACCTACTGAACAAGAAATACCTTATAATAGATGTAGTGAACAAAGATTTTCCATCGTATTTACGCGGCACTGGAAGTTTGCAGGTGTGTAGTGCGAATCGCAACCAGTGTGACATCCGCCTAAGACAGAAATATATATCCGGCCATATCAGTCAAAAATTGATAAGATAACAGTATTCATAATATCTGTAGGTAACTAAGTACTTGTTTAAGAAAAAAATGTCGTTCATGTTCTTTAACTTACGAGTCTGGTCCACCTGCGGGAGAGAAACGCTTACCGCTCACAGTTTAGGACACGTATTAGAATGCAGTGAGTTATCCGTAAGATATACGTGAGGCAACCAACTTTCAAACTAAATCGCTTGTGAAACTTTACCTCGGACGCTGCTCGTCTCGCTATAACAGTGTAGGTAAGGGAAAACAGAGATATAATAAATTGTATCATGTTACTTATTTGGTCTATTGCTTCAATTGTGTTTGGAACTAGTTGAGAACCAGCTGCATAAATTAATAGAGTGTACGATATGTATCAACAGACACTTACCCACTTGTTGACTTTTGATTCAATCAGGTTAGGTTAGAAATATATAAAAATTTGATTAATCTGACATTAAAAACATTGTTTACTACGTAAACAAGGCATGCTCGACAAGGCGTGTTGGCCTTCAATTATTATTTTAGTAGACTGAGTCCTGACAAAGATTAAAATCTTATATCCAATGTTACGGATGGTCGCGTTGTTTTCGGCGGATTGCAGTTTGCAGGGATTTAGGTACGTAACTCTAAACCAGAATATTGAATTCCTAATCTGTAACAAACGACCATTTGTTATGAAATGTAATTTACATCGTGAATAACATCTTCGTTTCCTTCCATTCTCCTTGAATGCAGACATGTCGAGTCGTGGGGCCGGCAAATGGCAGCAAAAAGCCGTGATTGATGACTGTACGTACCGCGAACGTTCAATGTATAAAAAAACTTTAACAGGAGTATTCGCCGTCTAATAAAATTGGCAAAGGCCTTTTACGAGTGTTTTGTGGCAAATTGGTTTCCATATATGAATGTGTTCACATTCTAATTTGTTTTGATGTAGCTAATATATACCTACGATATACGCCGATAGTATATTTTCCGATTTACTTGGGGTCGGCCTTACTGGTCCTTTTCCTCCAGATTGCAGGATTCTAGTTTTGTCATGAGAATGATTCTAATAAAAAAACACACAGCGATCTCTACCGTATTAAACCCCATCTAACAACTATTCCTATTGTATCTAGTGACGTCGTATTTTTTACTAAAACCATAACCAAATCGAACCCACTCAGCGTTTTAAAAATAAGTGGGAATATTTTGGTATACATAACAGACAAACTAGCATAACGCCCTTAACGCATATAACGTCTCTGTTCTTTCGAGAAAAAAGGTACTTGCTAATCCTTCTAAGAATTAATTATTTTAATGCTTAGGAAGATATACCTAGGCATTTTTTCCTCTAACTTGCAGGCCTTGATCTTGGACCGAAGTGACAAATGTCCAATTTATCTGGAATCGGTGTGTCTTTATAAGCATAACGTTCATTTACATTGTTAATGTTTAGCCTAGCCACAAAACGTGAGTTAACTTTATCAACGTATTGTATTCGACGAATCAAGTTTATGTAGGCGGCACTTGTAGGGGATTTCAGGCGTATTTGTACGATATAATATTCCGTTTTAAGTACATTTTAATTTTCCTTTTTCTTATTAGATCTAATGTTGATGGCAAAACATTCTTCGGTGACTGTATAGTTTACTGTTTGAATACACGAAAATTAATTTATGTGCCTACTTATGTACTTTTAACAATTATTGCTTTTTGCTATAAACTATTTTGTAAATTAAATATTTTAAGTGTGACGTAACGGCACACTTATGTTTAAAATCCTGAACCAATATGCAACATTTGCTGCAAATTTTTTTTCACGCCACCTATTCATAAAAGGGTTTTTTCCGTTCAAGGTAGGAGGGATCAATGTGGTACTTTTCTTCCCTGCTGGGAGGGATCAAAGTGGCACTTTTCTGTTCAAGAACTACACATTTTTACGTTTTCGGACATTAACTAGTGGCATCGTGGTGTTGATATGACGCTGTTTTCGGCTTTGTTTATTTCCTCTTAGTTGGTGTGAAAAGCAGTATGTGTCACACGGTATCAAAATTATTTTCGTCTTGGGCGTTAACGCTTGAATCCCTCATTACGCTCAGGATTCTACTTTAGAATCCATCGCTTCATTCGGAATTCAATGTACGCCCTCGCCGGAAATATATCATTTTGATCCCTTGTAACACAAACTACTATTTCTTCCTCTAGATTCTTTGTCTTACTTTTTAATTCTCGACGGACGTGAAAACTCCAGGTCTAATATTAGATATTTTCTGTCCTTGACTTTTTGCCCTAGGTACCTATTAATTTCTTATTTGCTGGAGAGTGACAGCATAATTTCCCCCGAGAACTGTTGCTTGTTTCTCGTTTACTTCCCGACAGTTCTCATAGTGGTTAAGAGTTCATTTTAAACAAATCATACATATGTAGAAAACTACACCTGTAAGTATCTACTTAGTTAAAAATTCAGTTTTAAAAATAAAAAAATATGTGAAATAAAATACTTGAAACGAAAGTACCTACTAATCGCGGTAACAGAAATAAAATAATTATAAAACATTCTATATACAAAACGTTCTATGCAGTAAAACGGCTAACGTTTGATGGTTTCCCTAGCCTAGTTGGTACTAATCCTGCCTACAAAGCTGGAGGTCCCGGGATCGAATCCTAGTAAGGGCATTGAAAGGAGTTTATCAACAATATTTTGTTCGTGGATGTTTATAATGTATTGATTTGTATATATCTATATAAGTATGTATATCGTCGCCTAGTACCCACAGTACAAGCTCAGGGCAGTTTAGGACTATATTATTATATAGGTAGTCTTTACTTTAAGGAACCTATTTAAAAATAATTTTTAAGAAAAAAAAACCGACTTCATTTGGTTCCCGGTAAAAGTGAAATTAAGAATTTGTTTGAGTTAGCCAGTTTACTTCACAAATATCCAATACACCGCACGTGTACGATTGAAAATTGAGGAGCTTTCTTAATGTCCTAGGGCTTCCATCATTACATTTGAAGTATAATCAAACGGAACTCCCTTGTAGACCTTTAAACAAACAAAATAACAATGTGTTAAATTGGATGACAGACTGTAAATTAACGAGCATATTCATTATGCCATCCCTGATTATCAACATCAGGTCCACTCCAGCAAAATGATGGCCACAGTAAGAAAATGCCTAAGCTAATTATGAACACCCTCTAATCACAATTAACCTGCCGTTCAAATTTGAAGAGTTCTCTGAATTCTTATAGAACTCCATCATCAGAATATAAATCAAATCAAAAAGATGAATGTCACAACTAGGATAATAAGTAGAGCTAGGTTTATTAACCAGTTCCATTTTGCGATCCCTGGTCTTCATCATCAGATCAAGTTCATCAAAATTTTGGCTCCGCCAAAACACTGTTTTAGTTACTTAAGGAAACCCTCAAATCAGAATGCATGTGCCGTTAAAATTTGAGGAGTTCTCTCAATCCCTCATGAAGCCCATCATCAAAATAGAACTATAATCAAATAGGAATATCTTGAAGGTATTTCTTTACAAAGAAAAGATGAATGTCTCAAATCGGATGATAGAGCTGGGAATTAACAAGCAGTTCCACTTTGCCATCCCTGGTCTTCATCATCAGGTCCACTCCACTAAATTGATGATGTTCGTAAAGAAATGCTCGAGTGTCTTAAGAAACTACCCAAATCATCATGCATGTGCCTTTCAAATTTGAGGAGTTCCCTCAGTTCCTCATGGATCCCATCATCAGAAATTGATTTTGAAAAAAACGGGACAATCCTTAAACCATCTATATACAGACAAAAAAATATTTTTTAAAATCGGATCATAGTCCTGAGAATTACGAAGCAGTTCCACTTTGCCATCCCTGGTCTTCATCATCAGGTCCACTCCACCAAATTGATGATTTTCGTAAAGAAATGCTCGAGTTTCTTAAGAAATCACCCAAATCAGCATGCATGTGCCTTTCAAATTTGAGGAGTTCCCTCAGTTCCTCATGGATCCCATCATCAGAAATGGATTTTGAAAAAAACGGGACCAACCAGGAACCGTCTACTTTTAGAAAACAAAAAAAAAATTCAAATCGGTTCAGTAATGACGGAGTTATGAGTGAACATCCATTAAAAAAATAAAAAAAATAAAAAAATCAGTCGAATTGAGAACCTCCTCCTTTTGAAATATTGAAGTCGGTTGAAAATATCTTTAAACAAAACCACTTGATTTGGGTGTTGGGCCTATGACATAATTCCATTTGATGACATTGAGATGAAAAAGCCGAATTGCCAAGTCACGTAGTTTCGTTTGTTTACATTTTTCAACCGACTTCAATATTTCAAAAGGAGGAGGTTCTCAATTCGACTGAATTTTTTTTTTATTTTTTTTTTTTTTAATGGATGTTCACTCATAACTCCGTCATTACTGAACCGATTTGAATTTTTTTTTTGTTTTCTAAAAGTAGACAGTTCCTGGTTGGTCCCGTTTTTTTCAAAATCCATTTCTGATGATGGGATCCATGAGGAACTGAGGGAACTCCTCAAATTTGAAAGGCACATGCATGCTGATTTGGGTGATTTCTTAAGAAACTCGAGCATTTCTTTACGAAAATCATCAATTTGGTGGAGTGGACCTGATGATGAAGACCAGGGATGGCAAAGTGGAACTGCTTCGTAATTCTCAGGACTATGATCCGATTTTAAAAAAAATTTTTTTGTCTGTATATAGATGGTTTCAGAATTGTCCCGTTTTTTTCAAAATCAATTTCTGATGATGGGATCCATGAGGATCTGAGGGAACTCCTCAAATTTGAAAGGCACATGCATGATGATTTGGGTAGTTTCTTAAGACACTCGAGCATTTCTTTACGAAAATCATCAATTTGGTGGAGTGGACCTGATGATGAAGACCAGGGATGTCAAAGTGGAACTGCTTGGTAATTCCCAGGACTATCGTCCGATTTTAAAAAATATTTTTTTTTCTGAAAATAGATGGTTCCAGATTTGTTCCGTTTTTTTCAAAATCAATTTCTGATGATGGGATCCATGAGGAACTGAGGGAACTCCTCAAATTTGAAAGGCACATGCATGATGATTTGGGTAGTTTCTTAAGACACTCGAGCATTTCTTTACGAACATCATCAATTTGGTGGAGTGGACCTGATGATGAAGACCAGGGATGGCAAAGTGGAACTGCTTGTTAATTCCCAGCTCTATCATCCGATTTGAGACATTCATATTTTCTTTGTAAAGAAATACCTTCAAGATAGTCCTATTTGATTATAGTTCTATTTTGATGATGGGCTTCATGAGGGATTGAGAGAACTCCTCAAATTTTAACGGCACATGCATTCTGATTTGAGGGTTTCCTTAAGTAACTAAAACAGTGTTTTGGCGGAGTCAAAATTTTGATGAACTTGATCTGATGATGAAGACCAGGGATCGCAAAGTGGAACTGGTTAATAAACCTAGCTCTACTTATTATCCTAGTTGTGACATTCATCTTTTTGATTTGATTTATATTCTGATGATGGAGTTCTAGAAGAATTCAGAGAACTCTTCAAATTTGAACGGCAGGTTAATTGTGATTAGAGGGTGTTCATAATTAGCTTAGGCATTTTCTTACTGTGGCCATCATTTTGCTGGAGTGGACCTGATGTTGATAATCAGGGATGGCATAATGAATATGCTCGTTAATTTACAGTCTGTCATCCAATTTAACACATTGTTATTTTGTTTGTTTAAAGGTCTACAAGGGAGTTCCGTTTGATTATACTTCAAATGTAATGATGGAAGCCCTAGGACATTAAGAAAGCTCTTCAATTTTCAATCGTACACGTGCGGTGTATTGGATATTTGTGAAGTAAACTGGCTAACTCAAACAAATTCTTAATTTCACTTTTACCGGGAACCAAATGAAGTCGGTTTTTTTTTCTTAAAAATTATTAGATACATAAATTTACAGATTATAGGCCGATTTGTGTGAGATTGGCCCAAAAAAAATTGTAAGCATGGTACAAATGCAAAATTGATATGAAACAAATTTCACTGTATTTTGAAATCGAAAGCAATTAGGCTGTGGAGTAGAGTGATTGCTGTCGTATTAATGCTTTACCTACGCTTCTATCGAGTGCTATTACAACGAATTAAATAAACTGTGCTCTATTGTGAAATGACACAATTGATTTTCATCGAGCACGTTGGGATTACACCTTTGGAACTATGTGGGAATTTGAGCTCTAATATTATTGCTTTAGGTTTAAAATTGATTGGTAATGCAAGCGCATTATCGATGCTTAGGTTGGACATAGACAAATAGACAATAAAAACTGTCCGTCTAAACATTAATCAAAATCGCGGATTTCGTTGCTGTTATATCTAGATGGCGTTACAACGTAATACTTAGGTAGGTAGTAGGTATGACATGTTGTATCGACAATGTCATCTCAAAAATATGGTGCTACGACCTTATTACTCCGGAATAAGATGCTATGGGACAATATTATTTTTCTGTACGTGGTAGGCAACGTCCTCTAGTCTGTTTAAAATCAGATCAAATATATGAAATTATGTGTCGCAAAAGTGAATCTATCTACATTACAATAATAGGGGTCAAGATGATACATTTGTAGTAACTCGAGCGACGCGACGTGGGGACCTATTGAAATTGAAAGATTAGTTGATAGGAATAATAAAAGGTTAGATAATGTTTTAATTTTTAGTTTAAGCGACTACACATTTTTTTAATGTAAGTAAAAAAAAACTATTTAGTGAAAATACTAGAGCGTGTTAGGTGTTGATCTACACAGGTCGCGCAACGTTTCCTAGAAAATAATTCTATCACGTTCCAGTAAGTCAAGGTAATGTTTTGTTTTTGCGAGTTTGTGACCCTGCCACTTCTTAACGTTTCGCTGAAATCGTCAGGTTTTCGAAATTAGTGCTATTTAACAATAAAAAAATAAAAAAAATGAGTAAATTAAAGTTGTAACGTTGCTTACATTTTGTTAATGTGGCTACTTAGGTATACGTAATGATTACATTTTTGAGTTAATAATGTGTAGGTATAACTTACCTACACACAATAGGAAAAACATCCAACCGACGCTCGTGGACCCTATGTACATGATATAAGGTCCACGAGTTACGGCTGGTTCTGTTGTCATCGTAATGTAGATACTTATTCTATTAAATTAAATTAAAATTAAATTAGCGTGCGTGAGTAAGCGATTTCTGCTCCCCGTACTAGTATAAAACTGTATCACGGTGGAAACAGGTTTATTAGCAAACAACTATTCCTTGCTCTGACGCGTAAGAGTATTTTTAACTAGGTCTACTTTTTTTTTACATGATCGAGCCTATATCAAGGGCTCATATTCAGCGGCGGAGGTACTTTACAGGGCACAAGGTATCCCCCATATGTTAGTCTGCCGCCCCGGAGTCTTGGCCTCCCCTACTATAATAATGAGCAACAGAAGTCAGCGTCAGGACCAAATTTCTAGGCCTTACCGGCCGCAGGTCTTACGTGTACCCGATGCAGCCTCATAAGTACTACGGTTTAGTAATAATTGAGTATAAAACTTTGAATGATACAGATTGCCAGTCTTTACCTACCTACTGTCATCTTGTTGTATTGCGCGGAGTTTTGGCCATCTCGTACGTAATCCGTCCGAGTGCTCGCTTCGCCGCGTCGACATTAGTTCGCGTTGCAACATACCATAACTGCGATCGTTTGGTTGTGGGATAATCCCGATGAAACGTCATTGAGATCATTTTGGCATTAATAGATAAAATGACTGTTCTATGTGCCGACACGTTACATGACATGTTGAATGCTTGTATGACTTTGCAATAAAAATAACATAGCCACAAGCACTAGGAAATAATTTGGGTTACGCGCATCTCTTTAAGTTTACCTAATATATCTTACAATATAGGCTGTCCATAGCTATTCAACGTGGTAATGCCGCGAGCGTTATGGGCACTTTTGCACCGGAAGCGATGGGGAGCGGTGGTATGACTAATGGTTGATTGACATGTTTCTGAACTAAATTTGTAATTTTAAATAAATAAATTTAAGATTTTTACAATATGTATAATGACTAATGACTTATAATGAGATTTCACTCTTAGGGAGCCTTTAACGACTAATAAATAAAGATACAATGTGTACGCCAATGCCTGTGCAACTATTGGGCAAATGTTGCATGTAAATGAAGACTAGAAATAGTAGAAATACACGTAGTGGGAACGGCCTAGGCCTAGTCAGGTAGCAAAAGTAACCTGTAATGGTTAACGGTCGTAACGTAATGCATATTATTACACAACATCTATCTTTATCAATCTAAACGGAAGTCACAAATCAAGTGAATTCGAGTCGCACACCAAGACCGACAGACACGAGAGGTGATTAGACATAACTTCTCGACCTCTCGTTAAGCGCACTCGACCTCCGATGATACCCGTTAATAAAGATGATCTGCCCACCTATGTGCTTACCATGAGTTGAAAACGTAACCGTAGGCGTTAGGGACTTCGCGTTTCTAAACTATGTCCGTCTTGCTCTTGCTCCTGCCAGAGTAGTGGTAGGAGCGAGACGGACATACTTCGGTTACGTACAACTCATGGTAAGCACACTACTGTACTGAGAGATATACAGGTTCTTGTTCTTGTCCTTAGTAATCATTTATTTAAGTATTATTTTAGTCTATGAAAACACTTCTGGTTTGGCAATTTGAAAGAAGAAGTGATATATGTAACTAATGTTTGTTTGTTTATTTCGTTATTCATAATACTGTTAAATTAAACTAAATAATTGCGGGAAATCACAATAGAAAGCAGAGGGGCTATAAAGGATGAAACAGGTTCTACATAATATTTGCACGTCCTCACAAATTAAATGCATTCCGTACTTAAATGGAATTTAAAGTACTCATGACGAGCTCAAATTTCAAAGCTTGCCAAAACCAATTTCAAGTGAAATTCACGACCGATCTGGCGTACAAACTAGCGAAAAGGAAATCGCTTCACGTAAACTAGTGTTGGTGACATGTGGCGAATATGTGAGGAGCTAAATAAGGGTAAAAATAAAACTGCAAGTGGTTCTGCGGCGGACGTCGGCGGGCCGAGTCACGAGCCTTGACATTAGCATGCGGGGACGTGATCTAGTACTCGGTGGTTTGGGGTTCCGTGAGAACATTTTATTGAACGTGAAGTTCTTCTTTGGCCAGAAGTATTGTGGTATTTTACTGTACTGGAGCGGCTAATGTGCTTGTTTTATTATTTATTTCTTAAGCTGTAAAAAATTGTGTCATTTCAAGGATTTAAAAAATATCTTAACATGCACACTACCGCCTTGACAAAAAATGTGTAAGTATTCAGATATTTCTAATTACCTGTACCTATCCAATATTTATAATGGCTACTGTATGGTGCGAATAATTACTTCTAAACTCATAAATTAAATAGGTAATAATCTTTAATGTTATTGCCAGTTCTTACATAGCCAGCACGCGTGCCTATATGAGCGGAATGCAAGCATGTAAGTATAGGTATGCATAAAACCCGATAAATTAATTATACTAACATATTTACGGAGGCAGATGTAATTTCAGTTATACCACCAGTTTTTTTCCCGTTAATTTTATGAAAATCTGTAGGTTAGGTAATAGTTATTTACGTACTAATAGCACGCAAAAATGTTTGGGATCTTCGTTGTGTAAGATATTAGGTATTGTATCTACGTAGTGATCTGGACAACCTTACATGTACAACGTAGCGATTTACCGTTATGTAATACTCATAACACTTAAGATGGTACACAGGTGGAACTTGAACAATCGCCATTAGATATATTGGAGCTATTAAGGTGGTCACAAATATCGCCCCGATATATCCGATGGCAACTGTATTTAGTATAACCTGTAAAAGTTATTATTTAATATAATAATTGACAAGGTCTCGACATGCTGACCTGACCGCTGACCGCGGAGGACAAGCTTTATTGTGTTAAATTAACCTAATATGGAGACAATAGGTACAATGTCTATTAGTAACACTATTTTTAAAACAATGGATTGCTCAATATTTAATTAACTTCATTCATGTCCCAACTTACAAAGTTTTGGTAAAACCATTATCTAGAAACTTATTTTTATAATATCTAGATTAAAATATATTTGTTACTTCACACTTCACATTTAATACAAAAGAGGCTCAAGGGTACTTGGAAGGCGTACCCGTAACTGAAGTAAATAATCCTTTCCCTGGTGAAAAGGAATATAAGGTTTATACCGAGCAGACGCTTCATAGAACGCGTAGACTATATAGTAGAATCCGATTAGTATGACGCCGCATAAAACAACCAACCGGTTTTAGCGACGTAGATTCATACAAGGCACTATGAAAGTGCATCCGTATAGTACAGTCGCCATCAGATATATCGGAGCGTCCGAGGCGTTCAAAATATCTGAACAAGCACTCTAACGTCTTGACAATAGAGGCGTATTCAGATATTTATGAGCGCCTCGGACGCTCCGATATATCTGATGGCGACTGTACGACTGCTTATATCGACAGACCGCTTTGAACGACGGTATTTCACATGAAATTGTTCGGTTACAACGATAATATGCATTTTAACCAAACAATACATACAAGATAGAAACTTTGTTCAAAGTGAATGTTCTAAAACTTAAGTGCGTAATGTAAGGGTTACATCTCGTGTAAAAAAAAACCTCCGCGGTTTACAATGGCTTAAGTTGCAATGTAGTCGGGCAGTACGAGTTAAATAGGTCTATGGTTAAACAATATCTTTCGCTAAAGAGCAAAATATTCTCAATTTAGATTATTCAGTGAGTTACATTGAACCATTATGAATTATAATTCATGTGTGACTATTAAAATCGATAAAGAACTTTAAAATTGACAGTTCGTTTAATACGATTTCCGGTTAGTACGACGTAATATCGTCGGTCCCTTCGACGTCGTTATAATCGGATTATACTGTACTTATAACAGCCCAAGCTGTGGTGGTCATTTGGGGCTAATTAAGTATGAATTAAGAAAACGTTGCTATTTCTGTTTTCACAGGCGTTGAGTTTCTGCTGCTGTTTCCAACAGAACTAGACACAATCTAAAAATGATGTGTACCGAACCCAGATTTGATATCTAACGCAGGTATGGCCGTAAACCTGCGACAACTAGGCACGCCGCTCGACGACTTGAGTGACAACAAAGTATTTAGCGAGAACTCGAGAGACTGGATTCTTTTCGAACTTTACGTTCGTCGGCATAATTTTATGTGTCAACATTTTCTGATTGTATGTTTATTTTAAATATAGCTATACTGTTGCCGTCCTGTTTATTTTGTATGTTGGGATATCTTGTTTTAATGTTTAAAAAATAAAATGTTCGGATTCCTTTGAAGAGATAATCATGTAAATGTATTTTAGGTAATATGTACCATAATTGTAGGTAAAGGGTCCAGGATATTAATTGGCTTGCTTATTCACCACAGTAAGGATTATTGTATGTTAATGCAGATTTGAATTGTAGGGTTAAACTTAACCTACATAGAAAATGGCGCAACATTTTTACTTATGTACCAAAACTTAGGAACCATCGGAATCCAATCTTAGGATTTTGCGATTAGGATTTTATCATATGATAAAATCCCAAAATTACAGAGCGAATAGGCCGTGGCGCGCGCGGTGAAATTTTTACTGTGGTGTATATTGTATATATATTTACCACGGTTAAAATTCTACAACGTAGGTATGTATTTACGAAAGTGATGCATGCCAAGGAATTTGATTTATGTACCATTTCGTATTATGTAACAGTAACAATCAATATTATAGCCGCTAGAGATCTGTGACAAAGTACTAAATGTAAATCAATCAAATTACTTTACTGTAATAATATTTCAAAAAAGCCCTAGTACCTATATCAGCAATGTTAAGTTTCGCTAGAAGTGGTTATATCCATATTGCACTACGACGGCATAGTTAATAAGTTGTGGTTTGTTTGCATATCTCGTTACCGACTAATGGACCATTCATTGACAAGAAGATTAATGACCGAGCTACTTGACACGGACGAGACTGTTATGTTTATGTACCCATCAACATTTCATTATTGGGTAAAGATAGGTCAGTTTTAAAGAAACTTAGTAGCTTTTTAAAAGTTGCATATGTTTATTCATGCCTATGTTTTGGTACAAATTGCTGAGGGTACTGTGCCAATTAGTATATGACTAAGTACATATTGTATATTTATTATAAATTTTGAAACCAAAATTCCTAAAAGAACCTGTAAACATGCTCGAGCAAAAGAAAGCGGGATAGATCTAATCTAATTGCAAGAGCACGCAAAAAATTAAAGGGCGAACGCGTCAAAATTAACCGCGTAATCAGATATTTAATTGTCTGTTTACAATTAAACTATTTTTTTCTGAATAAATGCATTTATCAGATTTAACAGCTAGTTATTTATTACTCAACTATTTAACTAAAAATCATGTTTATAAATTCAAGAGTTTCGACGTTCTCACCAAAAACATGTAAAAAAGGACCTATGTTTAAAAATGAAAAGTATCCAGGGTTCTGTTAAAAAACATGTTTTCACGTTTACCAATTTCTAGGAAAACTGTTGAAGTTTTATGCAATGAATGTCAGGTTGAGATTGGTATTGAGATCTAGACGTCTGAATGATAACAATTTGACCACGTGCTGTGGTCTCTTAAGGCATTGCTTATATATTCCGCCATGCATCACTCTTATTTATGAAGCAAAATGTATAAACTAATCTTGTGAATCGTTAAGGTTTCATACTAGGTCTTCATATTAAGTATTTTAATATGACTTTCACTTTCATCATAATAATTCTAACTGGAACAATCGATGTTTAACATTTTATGATTACCATACGAACGGTATTGTTCTATGTAGTTTACATTATCTCCCATCATTCTATAATAGAATAGCACTTGAACGTTTCTCAGCCTATGAACTTGTACCCTCTCACAATGGTGAAAAGTGAAAAGAGAACGTAAGAAACGTCGTCAAGTGTATAAAAAACTGTTTCATGCCGTGATGTCGATGATGAGAGAAATCTGAAATTTATCAGCTGCTTGCACAGAGCTGCTTACTGCAGCAAGACTAAAACTTAAATATACCACAAAAGCCCGTTTTAAGATATGGAAAGGAAGAAAATGTAACGATTTTTATAGGATTTTTATAGGAATAAGGACTGGTCCTGGATGCTGTCATAATATTAGAGATATATTAGGTACTAGCTGGTGCCCGCGACTTCGTCTAGAAATATCTAAATAAATTGTAGCCTATGTGTTATTCTGATCCATTCAGTAGTTTTTACGTGAAAGAGTAACAAACATCCAAACAAACTTTCGCGTTTATAATATTAGTAGGATTACAGTAACTGCGCTATAGGTAGTGAAGGGTAATTTTTAGCCCAAAAAGCGCTTGCGATTCTCGTACCTACCATATTTTTAAAATGACGTCGATGTAAAAATATTAATTTAGAGGAAAAACTAAAACTTTAATGGGGAAATTGATCATGGGGAAACTCAGATTAAGAGATTGAGTTAAGTACTTTTAAAAACGTCAGTCTCTTTGAGTCTTAGACCATTTAACCAACCAGACTGGCATTGTCTATCATTTTCCATACAAAAAATGTCTGCCGATTTTTACAGGAGAGAGGCACCTCTGTATGGCTATTCATACGTAACGTGCAAAAGGCTATGTCTGATAAACGTGATCAATCAAGTCAAGAACAATAAACATGATCGCTGGTTATAATATATGCTTTCGGCAGATAGGAACACCTATCAATTGTTGGCTCGGTTGGTTAAATGATCCTAGCTTTGAGTTCTATTCAAAATTGAGAAGTTTAATCTGTTCCTTATACCATCATCAGATCAGAACAAAATAGTCACAACTCAAGAACTCACAACTTCTATTATCGATTGCGAGGCGTCTGAGCATTCGCGTACTTACCTGTATAACACATACACAGTTAAATTGATAACTTGTTGTAGGAGTCGACTGTTAAATAAAACGTACCTCTTTGATCCGCTGGAGTAGTGGCTCGAGCCAGTGCGCGTTGCACTCGACGTGCGAGTCGAGGAAGGTGAGCACGGGCGCGGCGGCTGCGTCGGCGCCGCGCACGCGCGACCGCATCAGCCCCTCGCGCTTGTTGTTGCGGATCACGCGCACCTTGCGGATAGCACGCAGTGCTGCGCCATCTTCCGCTATAAATCAAAAAGTTCTTTGACTCCTACTTGAAAGATTTGTGACTGCGTTTACAAAATGAACGAGCAGTAGGTATATTGGAGTAGAGACTAACTGCTGTCGCCTTAGCATAACTTGTCAGAAATCGCTACTCACATCAATCATCATACATCAAGTGCAACTTGATGGATAGTTTCACGCGAAGTTATGCCAGAGCGCCCATATCGTCGGGTGACAAGCAAAAGTCACTAAGTACCACCATAAAGTCGATTTTTCTTCAATTATTTTATTGTAATTACTGAGTCTTGCTTGTCACTAGAAGATCTAAAAATGTAAAGGGGGTTGCTACTCGTATAGTCTGACATCCAAACGAATGCTGCGCAGTAACATACTGTCTTTTTCTTACGCTAGTAACTATTACCACCCCGAAATAAGCGATGGATGGTGGTTTTTTTATCCTACTGGTATTTTTGCTTGTCAGACTATATCATTTTAGCTATTTCAAATGTTGCAAGGAAGAATAATAAGAGTACACAAAAATTTTTTTAGAGTTATCACGTGTTATGCATTAGGTAAGGAAGTCCATTACAAGGTAAGTTATGAGATAAGGTAACATTTTTGGTTTCACCCCTGGTTACACTGTGGCAGTAAAAATTAAACTTGAGTTCACTTAAACACTCATACGTTTATAACGAATTTAACAAAGCGAGAAGGTCAAGGAGCTCTCATAAAAACATGGACATGCTATACGGAAATACTTACCTATGCTGTCATGTTTTGCAAATTTCAAGTGAAAAATATACTTTAGACTTTATTAGCCAGAAATTAAATCTGCAGCATTTTAGATTTTAAAGAAATTGTTAAAAGGCTTCCTTAGTACGCAGATATTATGTGCTCACTAATGGTTTCAAAGAAACTATAAAGCCAAAACGAAATTCAATCAAAGGCGACCGCAAAAAAAACTTCACAACCAACAAAGGCACAATTAGCATTGCTCAATAGTGTGTGGTTGAATTAGGTCGAGGAATGTCTTTAGATCGCAGATAGAGCGGGGTTGTGAGCAATCGCCACGGATTGTCATGCATGTGTGGATGTGTGCCGATTGTTCTTGTCGTGTCGGTACCGTGGGTGCAGACTCGCCTAGCTTTAAGTGAACCATTGTCACGTGGCCTCAAAACCTGTGTTCCTCCACAGTGCTACGGTTGAGTGTCGTTAAGCCCGTAGATATCCCGCCTGTGAACGTGTCCCGAACGCGTAAGGAAACCTGGGGACGGTTGGGGCACCATTTTCGAGAGATGCACTTGTTTTTACGAAAGCGTCCATCATCAAGGAAATTGGGCCAATGAGACCTTACCGGGACAATACAGTTTGTATAACTATGATTATTTTCCTAAGCCCTAGAATATAAAAATATATTTGTAAGTACCTAGATAACTTTCAAGGAGCTTAATGGTATAAGCTGAGGTTCGAATGGTCGGACGCCTCACTGAGCTTTGTTACGTCGAAACATTGGATACCTGTGATTATACTAGTTCACTTAAATGTGAATCACCATTGCTCGGTAAGCATGTGAAAAGTCATCTCTCTTGCAAACCCATTTGAGTAATAGAAGGAACGTTCGACTTGATTAAGAGCAGTGGTCGTATAATATAAACGTTTACGACTGCATCTTGCTATTTATAATTGTATTGGATTTTTAATTGGTTATTGAGGTTTAGGGTTATAGCTAACTGCATCTTTTTAATAACTGCAATTGTGTGTCGCCCTGGTATGAAATTCACAAACATAAATCATGAGAAAATTGTTGTGTAAATGTTATTTAATACCTTTAAAACCTATAAAATGTATTAGGGTAATTTCAAATGTTAAATAAAAAAAATCGGCCAAGTGCATGTCGGACCACGCACAATGAAGGGTTCCGTAGCTGTAAGTACTTATAGTAGTAGTAATTATAGGGTGCTAAAATATATTAGACAACTATTTAGAACCCTAACTGAAGCTATAGAATGATTTGCTATTATGTTATTCACACACACGCCACACACAGCAATACAATATACCAGCAGATTTAAATCACACTATCTGCCGTCACAAACCTATTTAAAAAAAATACATGTCCAGTGCCCTACCTTACCTAAGTTGCCAACGTCACCATCGAAGATGATTTGTAAATGTGAATCATCTCTCGGGACAGGTTCTAAGTATCAGCTCTGGGTACTTAAACAACCCCACCTCGCGCGGCCGGAAACTTGTATGTTGTGCTAACTTATCATGGAATAAGCGCACAACATCATCCTCGAGCACATTGGCAGGGTTCAAAATATAGGCTTAGTTATTCATTATTGTTTCCGACATTTTTAATTCACTTAGAGGAGATTTATTGTATACCTGACGACAGAGTTCGGTTCAGCAACTATGACTTAAAAGCTGGATAGGCTGAAATCGGACTCAATTTATTAAACACCTGATAAAATATTTGTTTCTTATATAGCATCAATCTGCAAGAAATCTTTCAAATACAGAATTCCTAATACATGTTTTATCTGTTGCACGCAAGTTAAAAAGATTGCTTGTTGCTGTTGTTTACAAATTTTAGTTTTCGATTTCTAAAGTATTATCTGATATCAACAATGTAATTAGTTCAAGGAATATATTAGCAGCCAATACTCAATACAATACCTGGTATAATATTATTTGATGATTATGTGATGTTTGTTTTGGGATATTTGGAGGTTAGGTTTTAGGTTTTCACAGTTTTGTACTGTAAACTTTGATATACGAAAACTGAATGAAATTCTTTCCTTATTTTAGTATTAAATTACATGATAAACTCGGGAAAGGGTAAGTACTGAATGGAGTCCAAGAAAACCGATTGTGAGTTTACCACCCGCTCAAGGCAATTGCTGTAGAATTTTAAGAATTTATTCTGATCACTTTTCAAGTAGGTACAATAGAAAGTTAACCTGAACAGTAAATCAAAATTACCTATGTTTGTTTTCAATATAACAAAATAACTATATAATGCCGTTGTTTTGCTAAATATTCTACACTTTTGTAATGCTTCCTTCGAGATTTTTTTAAAAAGTTACACGAGTAGTTTTAGCTTTATAGTTGTTTTTTTTTTTACTTTCCTCGCGTTTGAAATGAAAAGTAGTGTTTAACTCGGGTAAAAGGCACCCACTAGTTCTCACTTCGTTCAAGCGCCAAACTACCTCGTCTTTGCCATTGTCCGTTTTTGCCATTTTGGCTAACGAACCGTAAAACCCTAAAAAGGTGATTCGAACTTGCAGGTCACCTTACTTTCGTAATTATTTACATCTATGGCGGGTACATAATTCGCACAGCAAATGCCCGAAGGTGTGAGCTGGAATGGCTTGTCGAATGTGATGCATTAATTTAACTAAATGGGCGGATTTTTATTTTGTTGTCGTTTTTTTTCGCATCTGATTCAAATGAAATTTGGTAGGTAGGAAGAGTTCTTTATTATCTTCAAGATAGACCCAATTTCCCAGCATGTCCCACAGTTTTTTCCACTGAGTTACGAAATCATATGGGATTTTCGTAACTCAGTGGGAAATTTAGTACAAAATTGCTGTCGCACATTTTGACTTCGTATCTATCTAACATTTGAACAGGATTTGAACCTTCGTCATTCCGATCGTAAGTCAAGCGCTGTAATACGGAGCCGCCGAGGCTTTAAGATAAATGCTCCAATTTAGTAGTCTTATGTCTGCAACGACCACACATCACTATCGTCATTTTCATGTTACGCGCAAAACAAAGTGCACCTTATACCGATGAAATAAGTCACACATTATAATAACAGAAAATTGACATGATACAACTACATAACAAGTAGCAAAAACTCAAAAACGGCTTGACCAAATTTCTTCAAAATAATTTTCGTGGTAAGTTCGTCTTATACCCTATCTTCCTGAATTTTTTCACATTTTTCGCACCTCCCGTTCAAAAGTTAGAGGGGGGAGGGGACACACTTTTTCAGACTTTCAGAGCGATTATCTCTGAAAATATTGAATTAATCAAATTTTTATTCAAGGAACCTCTAAGTTATTTGTTAAGACCTATCAAATGATGTACCTAGAGTAGATATTAAGCAAAAAAATATTTTTTGACATTTAGTTACATGTATGGGGCGCTCCCACAGAACATACTTTTTTCGCAATTTATATGCAAAACTAAGCAGCGGCACACAAAATACACCTCTAATTTAAATAGAGGTTTAAATAGAAGGCTAGAGGAACAGCCGCAGGAGTGGAATGTAGGCGTTATCTGTCCGGTCCACAAGAAAGGCTCTAAGAAAAGGTGCACAAATTATCGAGGAATTGCTCTCCTTACAACTGCGTACAAAATCTTGTCCAATGTGCTGCTGAAAAGACTGGAACCCCATGCTGAAAGAATCCTTGGCGATTACCAATGTGGGTTCCGTAAGAACCGTAGTACAGTGGACCAGATTTTTCTGCTAAAGCAGCTAATGGAGAAGAAGTGGGAGTACGCTCAGAGCGTCCACTCGTTGTTTGTGGGCTTCTCGAAAGCCTACGATAGTGTGGATCGGGGAACACTATATTCCATCCTCATAAACTTTGGCATCCCTAAAAAACTAGTTTCCATGATCGCGACAGCAACAAAGGAGAGCAAGATGAGAGTCAGAGTAGGGGGTGAACTGACGGACGAATTCGCGGTAATTACCGGTCTGAAGCAGGGTGATGCTCTATCACCTATGCTTTTCAACCTGGCTCTGGAGCACGTCGTTCGCAAGGTGTTAACCCTTGACATAGGACTTGAGCTAGGCGAGAGGCACAAGGTGATAGGGTATGCGGATGACCTTGCTTTATTAGGGGAAAACCGCGAACAGGTGGTGATGGCGGCAAAGGTCTTGGAAGAGGAAGCAAACAAGATAGGTCTCAGGATCAATCAGGCTAAAACCGAATACCTCCACATGAAACGGTATAAAAACACGCGAGTCCGTCGTGATAATCTTCATGTGGAAGGTACCGTCTATCAGGGTGTTGACAAGTTTCGGTATCTCGGGTGCACAGTCACCGATACAAACACTCGGGATGAGGAGATTGCGATACGCATTCAAAACGCACTACGATGCAGCGCAGCCCTCCACAAAGTTTTAGTGTCCAGGCTTCTCAGCAAAAGTACGAAACTAAGGATATATAAAACCGTCATTAGGCCTATCCTTATGTACGGCTGTGAAGCCTGGACTCTAACAATAAAAGAAGAAAACCAACTCCTGATAGCGGAAAGGAAAGTGTTTAGAAAGATCCTGGGACCTGTTAGAAGAGACGATGGCACCTGGAGGATCCGGAAGAACGCCGAGATTGAAGAGTTAGTGGCTGAGCCCAATATCATCGGCGAAACGAAATCTCACAGACTTCGCTGGCTCGGTCACTTACTTAGAATGGGGGAGGATCGGGCAGTTAGAGGAGCGTACGTGGGGCGACCAACCGGGTGTCGACCGGTGGGGCGCCCCAGGTACCGCTGGGGTGATGTCGTGGAGGCGGATCTGCGCCAGCTCTATGCCAATTCGTGGCAGGAAACCGCGCTGGATCGGGTCAGGTGGCATGCTCTCCTCTCGGAGGCCAAGATTCTTTTTGGATCACTGAGCCAAAATAGTAAGTAGTAAGTAAGTAATTTAAATATCGTTACTGAGAAAAACCGCTGTGACATACGGACGGACGGACGGACAGACGGACTGGACGAAACTATAAGGGTTCCGTTTTTGCCATTTTGGCTACGGAACCCTAAAAACGCAGAGTAACAAAATGACTCTGTGAGATCTTCGTGTAATTTTGGAAATTACCCCAATACTTACACCCTGCCTACTACAGTCAGCCTACAGAATACAGTCAAAATGCCAAAATATGTATACCCGAGCTAAATGCTCAGGCAATAAAGTCCTGCCACACTGCTCTTTTTTACACCCACGTGTAAAAAAGATAGATATCAAAATTGCCTTGGGTTACATGTAACTTGTAATCATAAATTGCTATAGGGAGATACTTACGATTATCACTGAAGTCATCGACTAGAATAATTTCCTTGATCAGATGTTCCGGACTTCGGTTTAACACACTGCAACAGAATAAAATTGTTAGCATGACGTATTTTGATGTGAAAATATCTTGTTAAACAAGAAATATACATTATCGTTCACAGGTCTGTTTAGCTGATTATTTGTTTTTGTTTTTAATTTGGTCACAATATTTTAGAGCATTGAACTCGGTCTACTTTGTTGGGAGCTTTTCAACTATGTGTTGACGATCTTAGCATTGCTATTATTGGTTACAGAGTCAATGAAGTAGGGGATCACTTTTAAACAGGATGCAAATACTCTCTCAGTTTTTGTTGACGGACTTATTTTTAAATTAAATTTCCCAGACTTTTTTTATGTTTATAAAGGTTTACAAACATGGAGGTCTTAGATATACTTATAGAGAGGAACTTAAATAGGAGAGTTTTACAACACTCGAAGTGTGTGGGGATGATCTACAATTCAAGGCTCAAGTTAAAGGTACAGGTTGTAAATTGTAAGTAAGTACAATATAAAATGTGACAATTTTACCTTATTAGAAAACTGATTACTAAAACAACAGCAAGCCTATTAAGGTCTAGTCTCTTGACGTAGAGACGTAGATAGAGAATTATGTGTCAGTACCTGACGATGGTGCGCAGGAGTGTGGACCGTGCTTCGTTGTGGAAAGTGATGATGACGCTTGTCTGAGGAAGATCTTCGTCGTATTTCTTTAGGCGGCACCTGATAACAAATTGACATGATAATTAAATGGAATGTCTGAGTAAAGTATCTTTACTGTTATAATATTGATATAGGTCGCAGAAAAAATATTTCAGTAAGTAGATATGAGTCAGCATTTCCAAAATCACACATAAGAACACGTAATTCTGATGCGATATTAGTACGACCTGCGAATAAAAACAAAAGACGATTGTTCCATTTTGATGATATGTAATCTTTTATCACGTCATCTTATTCATTATGCTGATCTTATATCTTGCCTGTCTCTCTTAATTAAAACTGCTTTACCACACAACATTTTAACGTTTACTTGCAAATTGACCCAGCTAAGCTACGGAGCTATGTGGCATTTTCACGTTAATGTATTAACGCAGGCAACGCAGCTTAACGCAGTTCAAGTGGAGTCTAATAGCGTTATTCATAAACGCGCTTCAACAACAGTTTAGCTAAATGATTCTTTGTCATTATCTGTCACTGTGACAATCGCGTTTGTCAGAATGGGAGAAAACATAATTTAACTAACACTTCTGTTAACTTCTTAGTATAACACATAAATCTTGTGTGGAAATCTTGTTGTTTACCAGTTAAACACTCATCAAAAAAAATCGAAGTAAGTACTAACATAAACAGTTTAAGACAACCTCTCTGAACATCGTGCCAATTAATAACTACACCATCTTCAATTTAATTAAAGCAATTCGATATTAATCGTTATTGGTTCATTGCAACATAAATAAATATTTTTATCTACATTGCTACATTTGTAGGTTTCTCATTTCCATTTTAGGATCATTATGCTCGTGACCTTTGACACAGGACCTTGGCTCTTTCACTTTATGGTCAAGAACTACACATTGAATAAACTAAAGGTAAAATAAGATTCCAAATCCTAAAAATGATACAAATCAATAATAAGAAAACATAAAGATGTCACGTGATGTGAAAATTGGACAATCTATTTGTTTTAATGAGTAAAGTAACATAGTAACGATATTGCACTTTTAAAGTTTTCAGTGAAGACGTCATTAAAAACGAAATATTTATGTATTTATACGTTTACAGAACTGTTCCTACTTAACTTTGTTAGTTTCCACTAAACTGTGTTGAGCTCCTTTGTCCTTTAACAAAGTAAGTCCAGTAAGCTTACGAGCAGCAGGAGGTCTGTCTGAAAATTGGAGTTTGAACAATTCGCTCTCCACAAAGGTAAGACTTGGACGGTAACAACCGACAATAGTGGATTTATATTTTATTTAGTTGTTTGAAGCACTACAATATTGTTGTTTCAATACAAAAGCTTGCCGTGTATCAATCGGAAAAGTATGAATAGGTACATATTATTTTAGAAGCAATATTTAAGCATGGCATCAACGTGATGAAACTTTCTGGCAGTGTCTGGCATATACATAAATAACTGTAATACCAGCTCCAAATCAATTCACTTTAATATTGTCTTCTGCTACTGCGATTATTATTAAATATGTAATAATCGCATGATGAAACACTTTAAAACGGATTTGTCGCGTTTATTAACACCGTGACCCTATGGGCTTGTTCACAAATCACGCGAGGTTTGTAAGGGGGGGAAAGGGGGTCACGAAAAACTCACGAAAGATCACGTGGGGGGTGAGGGGTACAAGGAGACCTCACGTGTATTTTTCTAGATTGAACGAAACCAAGAGAAAATAGATGTAAATCAGAGTAGCGGGTCTCTTTTACGAAATGCGTTGCTCTTTATAGTAGTAGAAACTTTTAATTAAATAAGATTTAAGAATACAACACTATTTATTTTAAAATTAGGTCGAGTTGTTTATAATACATGTGAGGTTTGGTCAAATAATAGCCGGAAGCACCTCACGTGGTTTGTGCACGAGTGTGCACTTTACAAGTTTACAGCACTCTTAGGGTAATGGTGTTAACAAACGCGATAAATCAGATAGATAGATCAGATTTAAAGTGTTTCATTCGATCAATTCAATTTGTTAATGATTTTAATAGCTAATTAATAAAGAAACTGCCAAATCCTAAAATTTTAAATTGTTTCTAATGTCACGACTCATAGTATTGTGATTCTTCTTACAAATTAGTTTGTCAGTCTATAGGTAGGAGTAAAATAATATTGTTATATTTATGATAATAAACATATCCTTGACGTCATCGCCAGGACGTGTTGTGTAGGTACGTGGGCCGATTCCAGGCTTTGTTTACTGTACGTGGCATAGATAGAGTTTCCCGAATTTGGCCGAGAATAATGTGCAAATAATATCTATTACTGAACTCAAGTTCGTTACGTGAGGCTGTTACTGTTAACATTTTTTTAATAAATGGAAACGATTTTTATGTTTTTAATATTAAACGTTGATCAGCATTTCTTAGCGATACGAAGCCCGGAAATATCACGTTTTTGTATGTACAGGTGCCACGTGAAGCATTACTTGAAACTTGAAAGGGTTGGGCTCTTTAAATAGAAAAAGCGGTTCCTTACAAATTCATACACAAAGTAGGTATTCATTAAATTTGTGTTTTGTTTATCAAACGGTCAAAATTAATTACTGTATTATTGATTTTTTACATTACAACCATAAAGCCTATCAAATTATCACCCTAACCGCAGGTAATGAACATAAATGCGGAGATAATAGAAACGGGTGGGCTCGAGGCGGTTAGAGGTCGCATACCTACTGCCATGCGATTCACTAACCTGTCTATTAATCCGGTGTAAATTGACCTTGTAATTATGCAGTATCTATACGAAATCAGGGATCAAACTTGTTGGTCATTCTTTGGCGAGTGGTTGTGAAAACGCCTTGCAATTGCGGTCTCAGTCAAGCCCGCAATCTTAAGGGCGCACTATGAGACATCTTGAACCGGGAAGTTAGAGGTCGGCCTATCGATAATATATTGCTGTGGCTAACAAGCAGGAAATTGTTATGAAAAGACACTCAGGACCAAGATTAAAAGCGAAATCTGTGTATGGGGGTTCATTATTTTAATAAGAATAGAGCTAAATCTCTGTACTCTTTGAAATTAAACACTTTAGAACGGATTAATCGCGTTTATTAACACCATGATCCTACGTTTCGAGCCCTTTACAGCACTCGTTTTCACAGGGTTAAGATGATGACTGAGAGAATGCGAATTCTCCCCGTCAATCAAAAAAGTTTCTTGTGCAAACTACCTACATACAAAAATATAAAAATAATTTAAAAATAAAAACAAAGGTTGGTCTACAATGCCCAGAGGGGCTTATAAACGTAGGATCATGGTGTTAATAAACGCGGTTAATCCGTTCTAAAGTGTTTAATTTCAATGAATAACAATCGCGGTAACAGAAGACAATACTCTGTACTCTTATTCTCGATGTACAAATTTAGTCCATTTTCATTTTAAGGTCATACGCGTTAAACATAAGTATACGTAACTACTAGGGACAAGTTCTGTCAACTGCTCGAGACGAATTGGTGACTTAATAATCTTAATTATTTAGTTAACAATTTAATAAAGCAAGCTCCAATATTAGTAACTTTCAGGGATTGGATTTTAAAGTAAAGTTTATAGACATAGGTATACGTTTATAATTTTCTTTTCTCTTTAATTCTTCTTTCGTTTACCTACTTATAAACTTTATAAAATGATGATTTTTTCCATTGAAACTCAGGAATAAACAAAAATTTAATGGCAGATTGCCATGAACGGAAATCGAGCCAAGACAGGGTCCTTGTGTTTTGTGGACACTGTGTGAAACCACCGTGCAAGATTTGGTCTCCAGCCAAGCTTTCCATATGGGTAGACGCGGGGCACGGGTACAGGGTTTCATGCCAATATCATAATACGTCTAAGTATTTTTGCAACAAAAAAATATAGTGTCACTGAAGCAGTCTCCTGACTTGAGGAGAATGGGGTCATTAGTTACAGAACCGTAAGAGCGTATAATATAAGATATTACTGCAGGTCATTAGTTTGGTGTTAGTCTGGTAGTTAACATTAACTTCCAGTCGAAAGGCATAAAGCTACCACGCTGGTGTGCTTTCATCTGTAGCTTTCGATTCGAATACACCTGTCGTATTGATAGCTAGAGCGACGCATAGCCAGTTCAATACAGGCGTGTTTGACGGGTGCTTTTGAAATACATACCTGACTTGGTTTGTCTAATTAATCATCAGAATGTATATAATAACTTCGACTAAAGGATGACTCACGCTAGAGTGGACCGGGACGTGACCGCGCCGGGCCGATATGTCAGCCTCCATAGAAAGCGTGACGACATCTGGGAGCTATCACGTGATGCTGTCTATAGAAATTGACACATTCTTCCGGTCCGTCCTTCATCCTTCCTTGCCTTCATCCTTACATGTTTAATGGTAGAAAACAATAATGTTTTGCAAACCACTTACATGGCATTTCGCGTGTCAGGCACAGCCCTATTGCTGGGCAGGGCATCAGAAGCAGCTTGGTTGAAGCGATTCCGCACGTAGGGGTCGGAGTCCTTCGAGCCCCCCGCCACGTACCCCCCCTCGTCGAAGTACCGGCCTGTGCTGGTGTACGGCTCGTCGGCTGATGGACTGCTCTCTGTTTCTTCGATGTTCGTTTGTTTTATTAGCCGTAGGGCTATGTTTTCTTCCTGTAACAATGAAAATTTTGATTAGACACGCGAGTACTGCTTATTCAGTTATAGAGGGCATTTTTATGACGTGACCGCTGTAAAGGTAGTTTGAAAAGTGACTGTTATCTCAAGAGTTGAATATCCTCTGAGACCGTAGTAATAGATAAGTATAGCTGGAATGACAATACCAGATATCAGAGTTTAATCATATTAGCATTCGCAATTACCTTGAGTAAACATACAGATGTTTGTGGATGGACTAAGTAGCACCGTGAAAATAAAGTAGGTATATCAACAATAATCGCAAAGCTCGATAATTGCATTAATTACTTACTTAAATTAAGCTGATTCTGGAAACCATTCAAAGAGTACAGTTAACCAATTGGAACCCTTGGCAATTGGCACTCTAGAACCATGTCAAAATGACAAACAGTAGGTAAGAGATGTCTTACAATCTGATTTATAGCGTAACTATGAACTATCCTACAGTGGCCTAGGGTTCCAATAACTTCACTGCATTGCTTCACCTAAAGCGTACATTGTGTTACATGCCATCGCATCCCCACTTTAAATCAAAACGGAATGCCGACGAAGGTCCCATCATAAAAAATTTGGCTTTTACTAACTTATTCATTTCTCGTTTAACGTTGAATTACGTGAGCTCAGCAGAAGATACCTTCGTTGAATTTATGAACCACTTTGGTGTCCTGCATAATTTAGTAGTTTTATGCTATGGGCGATGCTGAATTCTTTAAAGCCATCAATGGTACGGCCACGTAACGGCAAGTAGTGCGTGGTTCTACCTTAGTAGAACACAATACATAGATACATTTAACTCAAGTCTTTATTCCCAAATAAACTGGCAGTATAAAGGTTAGGTTAGTTAAAGGTTAGTTTTTAATTTTGAATATTATATGACGCTTCTCGACCTTTACTACAACATTTTTATATCTATTTCCGGTTGCATTTTTTTACGTATAGATACGATAACTCATCTAAAAATATGTAATGAGCTAATGATTGAATAAAAAATATACGAATCTATACGTAGTTCTTAATACTAAAATAAGAATGCATCAATAACCTGCGTCATGTTATAATATGATTGCATTTGTCACTACGTATCAGAAATCCCGGATATAAAAAAACCTGCGGAATCAAACCATAAGCAAATTAAATAACTGTACCAAATATGATACTTTTTACACACAACAAACTACAGCCCAGGTGCCTTAATGTCAAGAGTGGTTTATTGGCCGAACTGGTAAGTGTCAAGGTTAGTTACCCGTTTCGAGACTAAACCAAGCAAGTCTCGCGCCGGTGCCGTGGTCAGGGCACCGGAACGAGAACCGCAGCCAGACGTGATCAACTGGAGCAGATTGCTACTTCATTTGATAACTATACGGCAGTGACCAGCAGGCCTACCACGAACATCGAAAATTGGCATTGAGGGAACACCTCTTTGTCACTCTAATATGCATGTGTGACACAGATGGATATACAAATCCGCAATCGTTCGATGTTCGTAGGACAGTCAAGTGTAAAAATATGGTGGTGCACATCTTACTCAAAAATATGTCCCATAGCACCTTATTCCGGTGTAATAAGAGCTTAGTACCATATTTATGAGTCGATTATGTCGAACCATATTTTTGCACTTGACTGTACTAGCCCGCGAGCGAACACACTCTCGGAGCTCTCGGTGGCCTTGCAACATAGAATGAATTATAAGCGCACATGTGTAATGGTCACGTCCCTAAACTAGAGTATCATTCTAACTGGAATTGATATTTGTTTATTAGGTAGTGGCCAGTATTGAAAGCACTACAATGTGTACAAAACAAAGTGTAGCTAAAATGATTTCAATTATGATAGCCGTACAACATAGAACGAACCACAAGCGAACACAAATTTTTAAAGTGGTAATAAGACGGTAACAGCCCAAAAACATGAGAATTGAACACGAATTATAAACTTCAATTAAACATGGAAGATAGGTATTAAACTAAATTAATAAGTTTAAGAACTGCTATTTTCAATATCAATATATATTTAAAGACAGAACGTAAATTTTTTTTTCTTCTCTAGCGATTCTATCTGTTAATTAGATGACTGATAGCGATATTAAAAATAAAAATATATTTTAACGTTGTCTATGGTATTTCATAAGAACATCGCTAAGCCCCCTACGCATTTTCATATAAAAAATTAACAATGTTGTTTTTATTTTATTTCTATAGTCGGCATTCGACATCTTCCATATTCTGCTACCATTCAAGATTGCGCTTTTTTCGCTTATTGCTGCTGTAGAAAAAATTATGCATGCTCATAACTGGTTCTTAAAATTCTAGGGTCTATTTTTACGAACTCTTGAATTTTAAGAACTCTTATTATATCACTGTTGCATAAATTACTATAACAACAGTACTTTTATACTTATAATAGCTATTAGTGGTTTTAGTGACTGATCTTAAAAAGTACTGAGCCATATCCGTGTTTCGATATTGTCTCTAACTAATTCAAATGTCTTTATTATATAACAGAATTGGAATAAATTAAAAGCACTAACATTTTATCGTCTTCTATGAAGTTGAATGGCCTATGATCATATGCAATTTGAGTTTTGCTAAGTTGTTTATCAGATGTAACTATGTGACCTTGACACAGTGTATACTGAACTATTCCATATGCAAACGAAATGGCTATAGATCACCACCAAAATGTGTCATAGATATCGTAAGACATGGTATTGCATGGATTGTGTAAGGTTTCAACCTTCAATCCAATAAAGGGATACTTTTATGTTGTTATTATTTATATATCTTCAAACAGCAGCCAATTTTCTGGGTTATTTCATCGAGCGTGAAAATATGTCCAATTTGCGCCACCTCGAGCCACTGCGTTGCGCTACTGGTTCTGCTATGCTTGTCTCAAATTCATAATACCTATGATGCATTAGGCATATCACACAATACAAACATTTTGGCACGTTTATTGACTTTATTTAGTCTGTGACAATTATGGCAACAGCAATTTGGCCTTAATGGCAAGCATGTATCATTTTCACAGGGTTTTTAACTTTAGTATGTCCTTCAGGCAATGTGTCACTGGCTTTATAAATAAGCCCCTCTGGTTGTATAACAGCCTCACGCTTCTGTTTTTATATTTACGTTTTTGTACATCAACCTGCAACCAGCCTGTGACAACTGTGATCTTGAAAAGTTATAATTATAGGTTTTAAATATTTACAGTCAAACTACGTTATATCTTCCTAGCAAATGAACTGTCAAACTTTGAAGTAAGTATTATTTTAAATGTCAAACTTTACACTTTTCACAGTATATGCTAACAAAATGTAAGAAACTTAGCATAGTCGGACTCTATACTGTTTCTAACTTTATATTGGTACATTGACAAAAAAGCCAAGTACCGCCCTAGTTAACTATTCTCACGTGTTCTAAGTGCTTTTTAACGTGGCAAAATTTAACGACACTTCTTTCCCTCCAGACCATATCCGCTAAATTAAAGCCATCTCCAAGTGCGAAAGTGTAATTAAAATGCATTGTTGCCTCTCGGTTTTAACTGGGCCGTTGGATTGATTGAATTTACCTCGAGCGCTGTAGATATATCCATTATTGAGTGGTATATTGACCACATTACATTTATTTTATTACTGTGTTTGGTCTGATTATTCTTTTGGTTGACGCCGCGTTAAAAAAAGCTAGCAACATACTACTTAGGAAAATGTCACTCTAACACTGATGTTGATGTAGATCAGTTTATAAGTTTAACATGATTGATACATCTGTAATATTAAAATTGGGTAAGTTGAAAAAATTAGAGGGTTATCGGTGTTAGTAATCAATTGGATGCGATGTGGCATTCTCTGGGGGAGGCCTACGTTCAGCAGTGGGCAGCGCGCATATTTTTACTGATAATAATGATGATGGTGATGAGGTTGAGGAGGAGAACAGTCGATGTCAACTGCAGACTCGAACGAAGATGTTTAGAACATACCATGAGATTCTAAGCACTGCTATTATTATACAACTACGGTGTGTAAATAGCAACATTCAACGAGTACTTTTGGTTACTTTATAAACAGTTGGCTATGGGTTTATGACTTTACTTAAGTACCATTTAGGTAGGGTGACATTAAAAACACCTCTTGCGGAGTTTACGACATGCTTAGGTATTAACTTACAGTGGCTGCCAATCTGGCAACTTCGTCCTAAGTGGAAATCACTTGTGTACCTGTCTGGCGTGTTTCCTTCCCTTTTCTAATATATAAACAACATACTTGTAGTTAGGCGCGCTTTCTACGGGTACTCTCGGCCTACCTGCAATGCCACTAAGACCAGTATTGGAGAGAAAGCAAATGATATAAAAGACTTAAGCCGTTCGATCTCGTTTTAATGCATTACTTCCGTTGGTTGCGCATGTTGTAAATGCGTTAGCGAATATGTCTGCCTGTCTCTCCGTGATTTCTTTTATCGGCTAAACTACTTGAGGGTTAATTGCGTGATTGTGTTCTGTTATCTATTAAGTTTATTTATGTATTACCGTCGTATTAAAAGTCAATCCTTATTTAATTTTAAGTCAGTGAAACCTTAATGTCAGTCGAGCTACGGCAGTAAACCTTTGTAAATTAATTGGTTTTATACGTATTTATTACATCTCTTATTTCTATTATTGGCTGACTTAGAGTTTAACGTAGTTTCACGAAATTGAAAACAATTATTATATTTTAAATTTTAATAGTCTTACTTCATCGGCTGTGCATTTTATTTCAGTTTCCATATAACACTATTTTATATTGAGATAAAACCAAAGTAATAGTAATAGTTTAGATATTACGAGTATATTACCATTCCATTAAACTAGAGCAAGGACAGCACTCGTGAAACAGTATCGCCTCTCTAGAGGTCTAAGCTCTATACACGACCCTGCATGTTCCATATTAGGTTTAGCAACAGCCTGGCCACAGGCCAACATGCAGTTTATATGATGCCAAAACATTTGTCTCAAATAAAATATAAATAATTTGCAGAGGAACTTATATTTCTAACAGAATAACGTATTGAATTTAGACAATTTAGGTAAATTTTAAATTAAATATTATAATGTATTTTAAGATAGATCCTCTGATAACACTAGTTAAACTGCCGTACATCCATTTGACATCAAAATTAAGATATAATTTAGAACTTGATAGGTAAATTTTTACTGTCACTGATATCTATATACCCACTTGTAAGATCCAAGTGCCTTCAAAGCCAATTTTTAAGGGCACAAGAACATTGTCTTATAGCTAAACAGCGAGGCGGTCACGGTTCTGGCGTCTTCATTGTACTGTTTCCCACAGTCCGTACACTTGCACTTTCGACGCACGCGCTTCCTGTACCGCTACCACGAGTTGTAAAATCACTAGTTTACGTTCAATACAGTTGCATCTCACTCCCACTAGCTTATAAGTACGAATAGGATGCACTGACAGTGAGTAGACGTGGACGCTAGCCAGTATAGTATACTACAGTATATATTCAAACTCGTGGTAAGCACACTGCCCTACGCCACTATCATTACGATAAACTGTGCATCCGTAAGTGCCGTACTATTGCATTCTAATGTAATTGCTGGGCTATTTGTGCATTGCGTCCACATTAAAGGTAAACCACTGACCGCCGAATGGCTGCGTGTTATTATTTGGCATTAAATCAAGTGTAGGCATTATTGTTTCGCAAACTACTGTTGTTACACAGTAACCACAAAGAAAGGAGTATCATGGAGGCATAAACTTTATGTAAGTATGTACTTTTAGATAAAATATATAGGCACTGAATACGGGACGTTTATTAGATAATTACTATAGTTACATTTATAATTTACGGATTTATTAAAAAATATTCTACTTATAACTCAATCTAAAATATACTGAAATCAACTGTTATAAAACGGTCGTTTACATGTTAAAGAGACATAAAATATTTAATGCCGCTACATCCTATAATAACATTAATAACCCATATTTTCAATAAACTTATATTTTTATTTCTTTCAATATATTTAAATATCGAATACGCTCATAATTTAACCCAAAATGGGTAGGCGGGACATGGACAACTCGAATACGTGAAGCATTGTCATGTGTGGGATAAAGTATAAAGGCCTAATCTATGACGCAAGTGGCAGTGAAAGTGCTGCCGATGCCGGCCAGAGCACGTCCTTGACAACAGATCCGGATCCGAGCCGAATGTAGTTTAGGTTGGATTCGGACTAGATACCGTACGATCAGCGGAACAGATTGCCCTTACAGTTTTCGGCGTATTTCATACCTATGGGTCGATTGTAATTTAGGTTAGATTCGGACTACGGAAAAATTTGGCCAAATACCTAGTTTTCGGCTTATCAGGTACATGTGAGTAGAATGTAGGTTGGATTCGGTTCGGACTAGTTATGGTCAACGGATGACCAAATAGGTTTAGCCTTATAGGTAATACATTGATATAGTATATGATATTGATATGTATTTTTTTTGTATTTTGTAGTGCCTTAGTGTAGTGTACTAATTGTTTTACTTAGTACTAATAAAGATCAACATGATTCAGAAGTGTAACTATAGCTTGAGAAATGTTGCTTTTCAGCGGAGTATATTAAGAGAAAACTATTCAGCCATTGTGTTATGCTATTGCTATTATCGCCTCAAAAAAGAGAAGATTAATTGACCCTGAGAATAAATTTGGTGTTATTGAGATTAATTTATGCAAAACTTACTGTGTTTACCGAAATTACCTTGGAAATACTAAATAATATTTCATGCAAAGGTACAAGACGGCATGCATTATAGGTCGTAACCTAGGTGTATATTCAAGAGTATATCGCCTCTCTAACTAAATAATTGAGTCGGCGGCAAAACCGTGGGTGTTTAGTCTGGCACGAATCGATATTACATCCTGCACTTAGGATGCTGGGTGGCGCTCATTAGTATCAAGAGTACCAAGTTGAAACATGTTTACGTATATTTAAAAAAAATGCTTTTTGCCCGCTCTTTCGTTTTCTGACTACGATAAATCCAAGTGAATAATAATTTCTTCGTTAGTAATTTTATCTTTTTATTATTACCAATCTCAATAGTTCCTTTTTCAACCGACTTCACAATTTCATAAGGAGGATTTGGAGGAGGTTCTCAATTCGTGTGATTTTTTTTCATCTCACAAATTACAAAGTCTGTTTAAGTATTTATCAAAACTTTTTGCCTCCTTGGCAGCTCGCTCGCAAGTACTCGCAACCGTGTTCCACTTTGGTCATAATGTTCAATTTAACAATATTTGCATTTGAATAGGTACATCACATCGCTACTGCATTAGCATAAAAACACTATTCCATAAACCTTTATAAACATTTTAAAGGTTAATATTACTGTTTACATTGTTCTATTAATAGACACTATAAATAGGTAGCAAACAAAATGACGGCCGCCTTAAAGATCTGATCGTATCAAAGTCCCAATCACAACCATAGCGAATATCATGCGTTTACAATCTGTGTCACGGTGGCCTTGCCGGCCGTATACTTGTGACCCGATACTCACGTTTACCTTTTGAGCAAAAGGCAATGTTCAAAACCCGCAGTATTCGTTAAAACTCTGCATTTCACTCAAACCGAGTGCTCTTAACTTTTATCGAGGTTGGAACTTCAAATTCGTCCCAACTCACCCCATTTTACGGTATCGCACGCATACAAATAATTACATTAGCAGCCCGTCAAAGTAAGTAGATTATATGACGTCTATGCCCAGCTTATGTACGAGCCGCTTCCCACGTATCAGTGACGCTTGCACTTGCCTTCCACAGGGAATACCAAAACGGAATAAGTAAATATTCTGGTTCGACGACGAGTACCTAGCGAAATGCGGTGCAAATATACTAGTTCGGAACACTGGCCTGCCTATAGTGCTTGGATAAATGTGCGAACGTTTACCTTAATCTGTAACATCGTATCGTATGAGCTAACACCAGACAAGGGAAGTAGGGGGAGTTACTGTACTGTTTGCAATATTTATTTAAAACCTAGAACTACCTACTAGTAGTCTTAAGAGTAAATCGAGGAATGTCTATGAAATTAATGACAGACAATGACAGTTTCATATATTTTCCGCGCCAGCTTTCGTTAATCGATCTGTACAGCGTATAACGAAAAACCGGCCAAGTGCGAGTCGGACTCGCCCACAGAGATGGTACCACATAAAAGGATGCTGGGCCATTTATGACCTAAGGTACTTAAAAATACCGGTGGCACGGAACTTTCAGTGTGCGGCCATTATACGGTTTTCAGATTTCTTGCGGTATTTGTGCTATAAGCTCTTGCTATATGCCAAATTTCGTGGTTCTAGGTCGCCGGGAAGTACCCTATACATTTTGAGTCCCATTGCATTGTATTGTTTTTTAAAATTGTATTTCGGTTTAATAAATTTTTGTCGAGTGTTTAACATCATGACCTGTAACGTGATAAGTCATACGTATACTGGTTGGCCATAAGAAAGCCATTGGAATACAGGTCTACCACGCTAAAAAACGAACGAACGAAATTTGTATGTCTCTATCACACTTGCTTATTCGAGCAAAAGAGATGCAGATAATTTCGAGTTTTCGCGCTTTCGCGGTAGGGTAGGCTCTCAGCTGCCGCCTGCTGCCAGATACTGATGCGGGTTCCCAGGGGATGGTTTATATTTAGACGGCGCTGCCTGCGATTGCCACGATAACAGACTAGCCTTCAAGCTCTCTGGAGAAGCGGAGATCAATTATGTAGCTAGTACAGAAACTTTGATACATCCATACACGAAATAATCTAGAAACTGTGACAGTGACATTTATAGTCGCTCTTGTTCCAAATGTTTTTGTTCATGACATCTTGTAACCAGTAAAAAACCAGTTAGATATCCATAAAACTATTGATTGGAATGAATGTTCGAAAATACAGCTAATTTCAGGAAATGATTTCAGGATTTTTTTAAGTAAAGGAAACACAATAATAAATTACTGTTTTACATTTTTCATTATTATAGTAGAACCTCGATTATTCGAACTAAACCGAGGCCAGTTCGGATAATCAAGAGTTCGGATAAATAATATCTGGGTTTTATGCGACGTGATCTAAAAAAATACCATACTACTGTACCTAAACTTTTTGACTTTTACAGTACTGTATCTATATTAAATTTGAACGTATGTATGCCTATGTATAAATATGGAATTAAAAAACACTTGAAAACGTCGAATATTTTGTTTAAAGTTTCTTAAGTCTAAAATTCGGGTCGATGAAATGAAATGCGTACTAAATATCGAGTTCGTTCGGATAATTGATATTTTAGATAAACTAAGGTCGCTTTCGGATAACTGAGGGTTCGGATAATCAAGGTTTAAATAATCGAGGCTCTACTATAGATGTGCAGGACATGTACACACGCGCTCAAAATTGCATGGGTAGTTTATGAATGAAATCATTGCCCATGCAGTTCTGAACGCGATAGTACCTACATATTGTAATGAAGATCATCGAGATGCCTATTACTAATCGTCATAGTTTTGTAAAGTTTTATAGCTGGCCATATACGTTCGGGCATATCTGTCGGATCTGCCGATAAATGTATGGGAAATTTGTCTGGCTGATGCCCGGCGGACATACCCACTATGGAGCTCTGAAGGATGCCCGAACGTAAGTATAGGGTTTACATGGCTCCTGAGTCATGTCAAACAGATCAAATTAAAATTTAAAGGTTCGGTGCTCAAAGTATAATAATTAGAATTTTGGGGTAGGTATATAGTAAAGTTAATAGTATAAATTATTGACAATTTCACATCTTTTACTAACAATGTTTATTTACATCTACTCTATAACTTGAAAGTAAATCATTCAATCAAATGGCTCTCAGTATATTTCTCAGTGCATTTCTCAGTGCAGTATATAGGCACTAGTTTCTCTAGGAATGGTACGGATTTTATAAACGGGTTTGGAAAGTTGCCGGCCATATTCCAGTCACGATCTAACCTAATCGTTCACAACAAACTCGACCCAAGTGCTTCGTAATTGGGTTTGCTTTAGTGCCGGTAATTCTGAGCTATTAGATTCCTAAAGCTAAGACGAAGGGGTTAAGATAGGAGTATATTGCCCCTTGAATACTAAGATGTCTTTGCTGGAATACCTGCGACTGTTGTGCTTGCATGTATAATGCATTAGTTTTAGCTAAATTGCGTAATGATTAAGTAATTAGCATCTAGTGTTTGTATTAACTAATACTGGAATTCATATACCTCGTATTGCTTGGTTTCTACTTTTAGGTGCACTTGCTGTCAGCTGTCAAATTCCATACTTAATAACGCTTTTTTGGCTAACCCCTGTTGGTGGGAGTGGTGCTTAAATCATTTAGCTTTATACATTTCACACCATCTTCAATTCCTCAACCAAAACGATGTTGCATGCACTTTCGAAAAAAATGTTGTTTCTAAAATGTTTCTCAGCACATGAAAGCGATAGTATTTATGTAATCACGTTTGGTTAAACTTTGAACCAGATGTACTCGTAATTATTTCATGCAAGAATCGTGTGATGTAACGAAACAAAAGTAAAAGCTTGTGGACGGACGGAACGGGAGCGAGTCTGTTATCTAATTTTGACTAACATATTCAAGATAGGCATGCGATTTTTACACAATTGAATTAAATCATTTATTATTTGTAATACATATTTTGGTTCATGTTTTTAACTGGTCACACTACCATATATTTATTCATTAGAAAACGGCTGAGATAAAAACACTCTCCAAGGATGCTGCTGCATATCCTAAATCTAATGTTTTAAAATTTTAAGTAGAGAACGATTGTAAGCCATACGATAAATAAATAAATTAGAAACTGAAATAAATGAAGAAGTCTGCCACGAATGCACGAGGACTCAAGTTCGATCCCTGCCCTGGGCACCGTAGAGATTGGTCACTTTTTCTTTAGTACAGTCAAGTGTAAAAATATGGGTGGACACATCTTACTCAAAAATATGTCCCATAGCATTTTATTCCATTGTAATAAGAGCGTAGTACCATATTTATGAGACGATTTTGTCGATACGTATTTTTGCACTTGACTGTAGGTATATGACATATATTTCAGTTTATAATATGCTTTATTGTCCATTGTATTGTAATATATTTTATGTACAATAACACTCTAGGACTCCACACACAAAGGATGTCAATAATATGACTCATTTACAAAACCTATACGGTCTGCCTGACTTTTTACAGTTAATTACTATTGTGATGAATTGGCTATATACCTACGTATCTTAATAACCGTAGTTAAAGGCTTATTGAAATTTTCTAATAATAAATACTTATCTTATTTATATATATAAATAAGAAAAGAAAAATAAATATTACAGTAATATTTTGTACACCTAATTACATTTATGTAAAGAATGAAAATGTTCAATGTGATGGGATCTTTCGAAGAGCAAAAAAAAACAACTTAAAAAAAACAAGTTCAGTTTCTAATTATTGTTATAAATTATCATCTTGTTTTAATCATTTGGATCAGATTAAAAACGTAACATACACATAGCTTTAATTCAGCAACACGTTAATTATTAAGATACGACAGAGAAAACTAAGTGCCTAGGTTATAAAAAGAAAGTTTTCTTAGAGCTTTTTGTCCTATTAAGTTTGTCCTTTGAAAATTACACTTAACTAAAGTTCCTTGATTAAATTTTGGAGTTGGGAAGTATTAAACTTTTAGCAAAGTTCCATAATAATATGTGCTTGTTTTGTAATAGTAAATGGTACCACTTTGTCAGTTGTTCATAAGGTCAATTCTTAAATGAATCTTTATTGCATTTACACCTTATCGGCAAGCGACAATGTGTTAACATTCACTAAAAACAATCACATATGATTAACTAAGTGTAAATGTAATTTTAATACCGGGCTTATAATAAACATATTTGAGCATTCGGTGGCCTGGTGGTAAGAACGTGCGACTTTCAATCCGAAGGTCCCGGCTTCAAACTCTAGCTCGTACCAGTCGAGTCGTACCAATGAGTTTTTCGGAACTTATGTACGAAGTATCATTAGATATTTACCAATCGCTTTTCGGTGAAGGAAAACATCGCGAGGAAACCGGACTAATCCCAAGAAGGCCTAGTTTACCCTATGGGAAGGTTAGGTGGCAGTCGCTTTCGTAAAACTAGCGCCCACGCCAAACCTTAGGATTAGTTGCCAAAGCGGACCCCCGGCTCCCTGAGCCGTGACACAAGCCGGGAAAACGCTAGGAAGAAGAAGAACAATTTGTATAGTCTATGAAAGTTACACGTACCTACGTACAGTCAAGTGCAAAAATATGGTTCGACATAATCGACTCATAAATATGGTACTACGCTCTTATTACACCGGCATAAGGTGCTATGGGACATATTTTGGAGTAAGATGTGCACCACCATATTTTTACACTTGACTGTACCTATATTCCAAAGCATATGTCTAGCTTGTGAAATAAGCAGGCGAAAAATATCTACCAAGGACTTATAAGGTGGTCGGCTTTTGTAGGGTTGGAATCGGAATAAGATTTCCCGTTTAACATTAACAAAATTTAAAAGAAAAAACTATCTTTGTCTATATCTCTAACGAAGACGAGTATAACATATTTCACTTAAATATAAATAATTGACAAGTCAATATCCAACGTTTGTCTACTGAGTTAAAACAAACGCAAGTCATTTGTTTAACCATATCTAATACGAGTAGTAGTGTCAACACATCATTACTATTAAATAAACAGACGTACACACCACGCAGCGGACTGCGCTGTGATGTGCGTGCGCGCATGAATAAAAGATAACATGTATTAATCATCACTTAGTTGGGCATAGTTGACGCCTCGAGCTACCTGTTCTATTGACGGCTAATGTAACATGATTATACAACTAATTTTATTATATCAATGCGAAGAATTTATCGTGAAGAATGACGAATAGAAAATAATAAAAAACGGACGGTTTATTTATTATCGGGTCGAATAATTTAAGTAATAGTGATGACTAACTGGTTAAAATAAATATTAATGAAAAGTCTTCTTCTCCTTCTTAGCGTTTTTTCCCAGCTCATGCCACGGCTTAGGGAGAATAATAAAAAGTGATGACAAATAATAATAAAAAATGAAAACAGATCCTATTATATTTCAGATAGCCTTCCTCCTTTAAAACTTGTGTGTAATAACGCATTAGTTTTACGCACTTAGTTTAGTTTATCAACCGACTTCAATATTTCTAAAGAAGGAGGTTCTCAATTCGTCTGATTTTTTTTAATGTATGTTACCTCAGAACTCCGTCATTACTGAACCGATTAAATTTTTTTTTGTTTTCTGAAAGTAGATGATTATAGATTAGTCCCGTTTTTTTCAAAATCGATTTCTGATGATGGGATCCATGAGGAACTGAGGGAACTTCTCAAATTTGAAAGGCACATGCATGCTGATTTGGGTGATTTCTTAAGAAACTCCAGCATTTAGCAATATAGGTACATAAGCAATTTATTATTTTACTAGAATAGGTAGGTACTAGGTAGGTAAGCGCTATACAGGTAGATACATCGGTATTAATTATTATTTTATACATGTACTTTCTATTCACGTGCAGTTGTGACTTGTGACACAAGTACGATATTAAGTTATATCTATATTATGGCTTTGGGTTACTGCTACACGACTTGAAGAATTCGTCGATTGAATAACACGCAAGGTTTAATAATAAAGTTCTAAGGCGATTCGTTAAAACAATATCGCTTTGTATTAATTTTAACTCGACCGGTAATGAGTTATACAATCTTGCACCCGTGACAGCGAGCGATTTTCGAGTCTTTTCGAATCTGCAACGGAGCACCACCAATACATACACTTCGACGAGTACCGGAATGAGTGGTGTATGTACACTAGGTAGTATAAATAGATAGTGGGAAAAGTAATTTGATGCAAGTTTTTACTTATTTATTCACGTTAGCTGGGGCACAACCTAAACTGAGTCGCTGCCATACAACTGAGCATAGTTAAGAACCTAAACTGAATCGCGTTAAGATGTCATGGGAAGGCCCCTAGTTAGTACGGTACGTAAAGGAAATAAAATTTTACAACTCCCAAGAGCGATATTATTTGTCGACGGTTAGAATACTCTTAGAACAAAGCGTAAAAAAAAAAGATAACAGATTTTGATATTGCTTTAGGAATTAAAAAAAAATTCGTTCCCAACCTTTTAAATCTAAGGAAAAAATATACAAGAGGAAAATTTTTTCTTCAGATAATCGTATTTAACTATTTGAACGTCGCCTATCATTTAATAACATATTTGACCAGAGCTTATTTCAATATAATATGAAAACTTAAAAAAAAATATTACTCTTCGAAAACATTACGCAAGTGCTTTATGGTAACTGAAATGCATTTAATATTATTAAATATAACTATTAGAGCCCATTTCTAACACATTCATCAATAGCTTAAATTTATGTAGGCACTAGAATTTAAAAAAAATTCTCCTAGCCATAAAAAAAATCTCATAATTTTCAAGTCAAGGTCATTAGTTCAAAATCATTTAAATAGTATGTATACGGAAATTCTAAGGATTTCATCGAAAGTTTCAACTTTTATTATCTTATCAATTCTAGGCGTAATTCAAATGCTCGAAGCTACGCGCGGGAATTAATATCGCGTGTGTTTCGCGCGGAACGGGGGCGATTTGACCAATCACATCACAGCCGGCGCGCCAGGCGCCTTTGTCTCTCGGTGAATCGGTACGTACATCGGTAGGTCGTTGTATTTGCACCTTGTCTCACTTGTCTGTCAATAACAACAAATAACATAACAATGATGTCGATAATATGACTACGACTGAGTGTTTACGCAAGATAGTTATATCAAAATGTCAATGTCGTGTGATAATATGTGATAATATGGGTCTGTTAAGTTTTTATGAATAAGGCGGTTACACGTTATTGTCAGGGTCCTAATATTTTTGAAGCATTGAAAATGATCATATATTTATGAACTCGATTGTACAATTAAACACGTGTCGAGGTTTATATTATTGGTGGTGGCTTGTATATCTGTTTGCGTATTTATTTTTTGCGGTGGGAGGGTGGGAAGACTATTTGCATGCAAAAAATACGCAAGTAGGTACGACGGGTTGGCACTAATTGACTAGCACGTCTGGGTCGATGTCAGTGAAAAAGACTTAGATGTTTTTTTGCCGAAAGTGCAAAAAACATGGAGTTGTAAAAGACTTAAAATTTTGTGACGAAAAGTGCGATATTCATACATAGGTAAATTTAACAAAAACTTAGTTTTTTTACCAGAATTAGTGCGCTGGACTTAGTCAAATTTTCGATGGTTGTTGTGCTATGATGACATCTACTTTTTATGTTAGTATCGTGTAGAGCACGCTAAAATAAGCATGTTTTGTATGAACAGTTTTTTTCTAAAATAAAAAATGGCTGACTTATTTGACCCCAAAGATGAACAATTTTAGATCTTAGTTAAATTTTCGATGGTTGGTGTGCTATGATAACACCTACTTTTTATGTTAGTATCGTGTAGAGCACGCTAAAATAAGCATGTTTTGTATGGACCGTTTTTTTCTAAAATAAAAAATGGCCGACTTATTTGACCCCAAAGATGAACAATTTTAGATCTTAGTTAAATTTTCGATGGTTGGTGTGCTATGATAACACCTACTTTTTATGTTAGTATCGTGTAGAGCACGCTAAAATAAGCATGTTTTGTATGGACAGTTTTTTTCTAAAATAAAAAATGGCCGTTTTATTTGACCCCAAAGATGAACAATTTTAGATCTTAGTAAAATTTTCGATGGTTGTTGTGCTATGATGGCACCTACTTTTTATGTTAGTATCGTGTAGAGCACGCTAAAATAAGCATATTTTGTATGAACAGTTTTTTTCTAAAATAAAAAATGGCCGACTTATTTGACCCCAAAGATGAACAATTTTAGATCTTAGTTAAATTTTCGATGGTTGGTGTGCTATGATAACACCTACTTTTTATGTTAGTATCGTGTAGAGCACGCTAAAATAAGCAAGTTTTGTATGGACAGTTTCTTTCTAAAATAAAAAAATGGCCGACTTATTTGACCCCAAAGATGAACAGTTTTAGATCTTAGTAAAATTTTCGATGGTTGTTGTGCTATGATGACACCTACTTTTTATGTTAGTATCGCGTAGAGCACGCTAAAATAAGCATGTTTTGTATGGACAGTTTTTTTTCTAAAATAAAAAATGGCCGACTTATTTGACCCCAAAGATGAACAATTTTAGATCTTAGTTAAATTTTCGATGGTTGGTTTGCTATGATAACACCTACTTTTTATGTTAGTATCGTGTAGAACACGCTAAAATAAGCATGTTTTGTTTGAAGTTTTTTTTTCTAAAATCAAAAATGGCCGATTTAGGGTAGAAAGGGGACAATTGAAACTATTCAAATTTTTCGAAAACTATAATACCTACGCGTCTGACGCATCACTCTGAAAACATGACCAGCCATGTTCGAATACTTGGCCAGTACCACTCGAGCGCCGGTGCGTTACGGGAGTATCCACGAGCCAAAACAGGTTTACGCGGTGTAAAATAAGTATTTGTGTTTTCGTATATTTTCTTATAACTTCGTTCACTCTTGTATTTTGACGAATTAAATTATGTAGGTGTTATATTTAAGAATAAACGAATGTTTTTATCAGCGTTCGAGTCTTTTTATATATAATATTTGACTTTGAACTGAAAAATGTGGTGGGCGAAATATAAATAAATAAATAAATAATAAATAAATAAATATTACAGGACATTCTTACACAAATTGACTAAGTCCCGCAGTAAGCTCAATAAGGCTTGTGTTACGGGTACTCAGACAACGATATATATAATATACAAATACATAAATACATAGAAAACATCCATGACTCAGGAACAAATATCGAAAAAAATAATAAATAATACAAGAATATAATATAATATAAGATTCTGTATTCGATGCACAAGTTTATTCTTTCATTTTTCAAATTCACTTGTACTCGTAACGTAGGATCGTGGTGTTAATAAACGCGATTAATCCGTTCTTCTCTTCTCTTCAGTGTTTAATTTCAATGAATAAAATCGCGGTAAGAGAAGACAATATTATTCACTTGTGTAGTTTTTGACCTAGTTGTTAAATTATAGATATTCGATGTTTTTTATACTGATTTTTTGAGAATATGTGACTTCATAAAAAGGAGGTTCTCAGTTTGACCCGTATGTTTGTATTTATGTTTGTTTTGTACACGATTATCTCGCGTTCGGCTAAACTGATTTTGATGCGGTGAGCACAACTACTTTGTTTTATGTCACATAAAAAACATAATATGTTATTTTATTTTGGTATATCGCCATATAGCAACACTTGTTACAGAATGTTTTATATGTTGATTTGATATTTTTGACATATAATAACACATGTCAAGCATATTAATACATTTTTCATCACACCTGCTCGTAAATGGTGATATTATATGCAAGCATACTTACACTTAAAGAGCTGTATTATTCCCATGGTTTTAAAGGATTCTCATACTACTTTACCGCCCGCCCGGAGCTCGCGGAGGACCTGCCCCCCACGCGCTCGCAGCACGTAGTCACTCCGGAGTACTGTGGACTGTGCAACTACACTACCGCTTATCATTATTGTTTCTTTACCTGTATAGAGTTTATTTTTTTCCTCGCAAATGTGATGAAAAACATTGTGTGTACCACGGGCAGTAAGGGCATTAATAACTCGGGTCATTTAAAGCCCTCCGCCTACGGCGTCGGGCTTCAATAGACCCTCGTAAGTAATGCCCTTCTTACCGCCCTAGATGCACAATGTACTATTAGCAACAACTGATTAACGAGGTCGCCTACTACTAAAATTCTAATCAGAGTTACGGAACATTTTTTTTTATTTGGTATACATGTTTAAGTAAGTATACATAATAAAACAATTTAAACTGATTATTTTAAGCTAGAAATATAATATAATACTTTATGGCGTCTATTACTGAATATTACATCCCGATGTCTGCATCACTCGTTGTCTCGAATTGTGTGGGAATGGTTATGATTGAAACATTGTTATAGGTGAAACAAGCACTTTTGTATGAAATATTATGCTTATTTCTGCGATTCTTTTGAAGTTATATCTTATAATTGCATTAAAATTACTTTGTTTAAGGTAACTGTATAATGTAGCAGCGACAAAGACTAAAAGAGCTATATTTTTTTGTTCAAGTATTTTTATCGTTTTTTTTCAGATGCTCATAAATTGAGAAATGTTTATGTAATGCTTGCGAACTTCTGATGAGCTCATTGTATGCAGAGGAAGTTATGAAAAAGATAAAAACAAATATAAGTACTTTAATTGTGCCGAAGATATTTGAGTGTTTCAATTGACCTCACATAGTGTTTCAATTGACAGTCATGTGGGGTCAATTGAACCACATTGCCCTATTTTCTTTATTACGTCATTGTCAAAAACTATGCATTATAGACCATCCAAATATATTTTATTTAGGAACCAGATAACTAACCATGAAGTTTTTGTGCGGACATCTTTCAACTCATAAAAATATGACGTGTTTGTACTCCTAATTTCAAAAAGGGCGCCCTTTACTTAGGAAGTAATGAAACTGTCATTAACAATCACAAGCAAAGCATAATTTATTAAAAATAAGTTTGACACCTATACAAATTCGGTAAGAATATCGTTAGCTAGTTTGCGACCGGTTCAGCGCCATCTAACGAGAGATTTGGAAACTCAACTTTTACTTTCTAGTTATACGGACGTGAACATGCCGCCTACCAAGAACAACAGTTCTTAACATACATTAGAATAACAGATAAAGCTTATATTATAACAATATGGCAACGTGTATCAATATTGCACTCGAAATACAGAATTCTACAGTTTACATACAGAACAAAGGTAAATACACGTACCATTTAATCAGCTAATGGTAAAACACAAATTCTTGATGTTGGTCTTTTTATAAGACTATTTTTATATTTTAGAGTAACAACTCGCGTTACTCTGTCCAAACCTGGATGCGTTTCAACTACTTGACCGAGGAGCCATCTGGCCGGTGGCAAGTCAGGTTCTTTTACCAGTACTACATCACCCACCTTGGGTTCTGGAGTTATTTGAGTCCACTTATGTCTCTGTAAAAACTGGTTCAAATATTCTTGGGACCAGCGTCGCCAGAAATCCTGCATCATACGTTGACATAATTGCCATCTTCGCAATGGGGAAATTGGCACTTGGTCATAACACTGGTCCGGTGCTACAAACAAAGGTTCTCCCACTAGGAAGTGGCCCGGTGTTAAAGGAAGAGATTCTCCATTGCCATCAATTCGCCACAGTGGCCTCGAATTTAAGCACGCCTCGATCTGAGCTAGGACGGTACTTATCTCTTCAAAGGTAAGTGTTGCATTCCCTATCACACGTTTGAGATGAAATTTGCAGGACTTAATACCTGCTTCCCAGAGTCCTCCAAAGTTGGGGGCGTAAGGAGGTATAAAGTGCCATTGGGTCCCGTTGGAGGCCAGCCAGTCAGCTAGCTCGGGAACCAATGTTGACTTTTCCGCATTGAATAGATGTTGAAGTTCCTTTGCAGCACCCACGAAATTAGACCCGTTATCACTATAGAGGTCACTGCATTGACCTCGTCTCGCGACAAATCTTTTGAAGGCAGCGAGAAATCCGGCAGTTGATAGTTCACTAACTGCTTCTATATGAACGGCTTTGGTAGCCATGCATACAAATAGGCATATATACCCTTTGTATGACTTGTTGCCTCTACCCTTGGAAACACGTATATTTATGGGCCCGGCATAGTCTACTCCGCTACGTAGGAATGGCCTTGCTATGTTTACCCTGGGCGAGGGTAGTTGACCCATCAGTTGGTTCCGAATGTTGGCTGCGTTACGAACACATGGAATACATTTTCTTACATGTTTTTTAGCTAAGTCCTTGAGACCTGGTATACAGAACTTAGCCCTAATATAATTTACCATCAGTGGAACTCCTCCATGCAAAGTTTTGACATGTGCATCCTGAAGGATAAGCTGAGTCAACCAAGCCGACTTCGGCAATAACATTGGGTGTTTTTGATCGTATGTCAAGTCTGCACTCTGGAGCCGCCCACCAACACGAATTATTCCTACATCGTCGAGCTGTGGAGTAAAAGAGATAAGTTGACTTTTCTTCTTTAGTCTACCCTTTTTAACATCTTCGATTTCTTCTGCATATGCTTGTTGCTGGCTCTTTTTCACCATGATTGAGAAAGCTTCGTCTATTTCATCTTTCAGTAGGTAAGTATGAGGCTTTCGTTTATTTTTTAGGAATCTTCGGCAGTACGCAACAACTCTCAACAACTTAGTGAGTGAAGAATACTTCGTCCATATAAAATCGTCACTGTTCGAAGCAGTTACCACGGTTTCCAGGTAAGTGTGTATATTTCTTTCCTCTAGCTTAGTATTGACTGTCTTTGCTGCTTTGTAGTTGATCACTTCTTGTTTTAACCAAGCTGGTCCGTTTAGCCAGAGTTCAAAGCTGCTCAATTCGGATGCTGAAATACCTCTTGAGGCACAATCTGCTGGGTTCTGCTCTGACTTTACGTGTGACCACTGGCTCCGACTAGTGGCGGTCAAGATCTCTGAGCACCGATTCCCTATAAAAGTTTTCCATCTGCTTGGGTGACTGCTTAGCCACGCCAGTACTACTTCCGAGTCTGTCCACGCATGTATGTTTGATTTTTCCACTTCTAGTACTTCAGAAACTTCAACTAGCAATTTTGCTAGTAAAACTGCCCCGCACAGTTCCAGTCGAGGGATGGAAATTTGCTTAATTGGCGCGACCTTTGTTTTACATGATACTACACTGACGTGTATCAACCCTTCTGCATCAGTAATACGTAAGTACACCACAGCGGCATATGCGGCGTTCGACGCATCACTAAACCCATGTAGTTCAACTGACTTGGCTTCAGTGCTGTGATATGTCCAGCGCGGAAGCCTGAATTCGGTGAGCTGTGACAATTCTGCCCTATAGCTCAACCATTCTTCAAGCAGTGGAGAAGGCAGCTCTTGATCCCATTCGATACCTGCTAACCAGAGCCTTTGAATGAACATTTTCGCTTTTACAATGCTAGGAGCTATCCACCCTAGAGGATCGTATAGTTTTGTCGATGTATTTCTATATGAAATCGGGCATAGGTTCCCCGTCGGATCACTTTTTCTTAAATTATTCTAAGTCTTTAACACTTTGAAATTGTCTTCTGTCCATCAATATTTTTCTAAGTCCAAATTTGACACCTTTGTCAGTTTTATTATTTTGACAGCTGACAGTTCCAATTAGTGACACTTTGCACAGATAAACACATAAATGTACTCACAGTTTGAAATCTTCTTACACTTCATTCACTAGTACTTGAGCCTCAGTTGAATCTTCCCGCCAAGTTGATCACCGTGACGTCACTCAAGGTCACGGCGCTGCTGACTCCGTCGACTGCTCCAATCTGCTGCCGCCCTCGGAGACTGCACCCTCGACAACAATCCGTTGCCACTTAGCGCAGGAAAGCACTACTAAATACTTAAAGCCCACAGTACAACCGGTTCTAAGGACCAATGTTTGTACTCCTAATTTCAAAAAGGGCGCCCTTTACTTAGGAAGTAATGAAACTGTCATTAACAATCACAAGCAAAACATAATTTATTAAAAATAAGTTTGACACCTATACAAATTCGGTAAGAATATCGTTAGCTAGTTTGCGACCGGTTCAGCGCCATCTAACGAGAGATTTGGAAACTCAACTTTTACTTTCTAGTTATACGGACGTGAACATGACGGTCACAGACGGTTAAAGGCAAATTGTTTTAATCGTCCCCAGTCTACCCTATTTGACTCGAAAGATAGAAGATATTTTACGACAGTCAAATTTTCTAGCTGGCATCCCCGGTATAGTCGTGGCAGAGGCAGACCGAGAAAGAGATGGCGGGACGACTTGGATGCGTTTCAGCGGTATTGGTGGGATCTTGCCCAGCACAGGGAGGATTGGATAAGGAGAGGGGAGGCCTTTGCCCAGCAGTGGGACACAAAAACAGGCTATTACAAAAAAAAACGATGGGTATCGTGCTATGATGACACCTACATTTTATGGTAGAATCTTGTAGAACACGCTAAAATAAGCATGTTTTGTAAGGACAGTTTCTTTCTAAAATAAAAAATGACTGACTGATTTGACCCAAAAGATGAGCAATTTTATGTCTTGGTAATATTTTTGATGGTATGATTTTGACAGCGAGCGAGCAAGACCTTCCCGGGCAGAGCTTCGCTCCCGCCTTAGACTTCCAGGTTATTTATTTTTAATAAGGGAAGCGAAGCTCTCGCCTTAGTCTTCTAACCTAACCAAATCCGTGTCGGTTCTGCCCCGGAGGATTTGCTCGCTCGCTTCGCTCGCTCGCTGTCTAAAGTGACAACCAACAGCCAGCTGTGAAGTTATTTTATTTGGACGGATAAAAAAAACCATCGTAGACTAAGGCGGGAGCTGCTCCTGCCGGGTGCAAGACCTAAACCACCAAACACCATGTATCCCCCTATTTAAACAATGGCATATTTTGCCATTACCGTGTTTGTACATAAGGGATATATGCATTTTTGTAAACAACCACCAAACTTCATTCAAAACGCGAGGTGCAACTATGAATAACAGACAGACCCGACAAAACATTATAGATTTATTATACAAGCCACGTGCTCATAAAATGATTTATGATAAGAATGCTTTTAATATGTGTATAATTATTTATAATAAATTACCTGTTGACATAAAATTCCTGCAAGGCAATAGATTTAAGAATAAATTGACTTTTTGGCTTTTAGACCATTGCTTCTACAGTGTTAAAGAATATTTAGAATATAGCTGACATATTTATTTTAATTATTTTTAATATTAAATTTTTATTGACATTTGCATTCATTACCTACCACAATTGTTTTTTGTTTTTTATTTTTATTTTTGGGTTTTGTTCATAATTTACACATTGTTTCATGCATTTTTATCTATCTTGACATATTTTTTATAATTTTAGATATAATTATTAAGACATAAAAGGTTAATATATTTGTATATAGTACTGTAAATACTGCACGCTATTCGAAATATTTGCACGCCTGCATGCAGGTTGAATGCACTGGACTTAACCATTCTAACTGTAAGACCCACTATACTGTGTTCGATGCAAATAAATACTTTGAATCTTTGAATTAAAATTGTTTATCTTTCAGGTCAAATAAGTCAGCCATTTTTGATTTTAGAAAAAAATGTTGATACAAAACATGCTTATTTTAGCATGTTCTACACGATACTAACATAAAAAATAGGTGTCATCATAGTACAACAACCATCGCAAAATTTTACTAAGATCTAAAATTGTTCATCTTTGGGGTCAAATAAGTTGGCCATTTTTTTATTTTAGAAAAAAACTGTCCATACAAAACATGCTTATTTTAGCGTGTTATATACGATACTAACATAAAAAGTAGGTGTCATTATAGCACAACAACCATCGAAAATTTAACTAAGATCTAAAATTGTTCATCTTTGGGGTCAAATAAGTCGGCCATTTTTTATTTTAGAAAAAAACTGTCCATACAAAACATGCTTATTTTAGCGTGTTCTATACGATACTAACATAAAAAGTAGGTGTCATCATAGCACAACAACCATCGAAAATTTTACTAAGATCTAAAATTGTTCATCTTTGGGGTCAAATAAGTCGGCCATTTTTTATTTTAGAAAAAAACTGTCCATACAAAACATGCTTATTTTAGCGTGTTCTATACGATACTAACATAAAAAGTAGGTGTCATCATAGCACAACAACCATCGAAAATTTTACTAAGATCTAAAATTGTTCATCTTTGGGGTCAAATAAGTCGGCCATTTTTTATTTTAGAAAAAAACTGTCCATACAAAACATGCTTATTTTAGCGTGTTCTATACGATACTAACAAAAAGTAGGTGTCATCATAGCACAACAACTATCAAAAATTTTACTTATCTAAAATTGTTCATCTTTGGGGTCAAATAAGTCGGCCATTTTTTATTTTAGAAAAAAGCTGTCCATACAAAACATGCTTATTTTAGCGTGCTCTAAACGATACTAACATAAAAAGTAGGTGTCATCATAGCACAACAACCATCGAAAATTTTAGTAAGATCTAAAATTGTTCATCTTTGGGGTCAAATAAGTCGGCCATTTTTGATTTTAGATAAAAACTGTCCGTACAAAACATGCTTATTTTAGCGTGTTCTACACAATTCCTCCGTATAAAGTAAGTGTCATTATAGCACAACAACCATCGAAAATTGACCAAGTAGTTACTTCTGGTACAAAAACTAAGTTTTTTAAATTTACTTATGAATATCTCACTTTTTGTCAAAATAAAATCGAAGTCTTTTACGACTCCTATGTTTAAAAAAAAATCTAAGTCTTTCACTGCGTACCCTTTGAAAGGACACATCGTCTGTCTAATATCGGTCTAAATGAGGTTTCTTTAGAAATAGTGATTAAACAGTATTTGAATAAATAATTTTACACTACGCGTGCATTTAATATTTTATTTAAAGAAGAAAACAATTTTGCTTTAGGTACCAATATGGATTACAATTTAAAATTAACAAATTAATATTTACATTACAGATCATAATTTAATACGTAGCACAATCGAAATGTAAGAAACGCGTTGCGTAATCGTGATGTGATTGGTCGCACAGCACGGGCCGTAGCGCGATAGACTATCCCGCTCAAATCTCTTCGAGTTCGAATTATGATGCGAACTGATAAGATCATAAAATTTAGAGCTATTGATGTATTTCTTATAATTTCGGTGTATGCATTTCTATAATACTAATGAACAAAATGTACCAACTTGAAAATTTCTAGATTTTTATTGAAGTTAACAGAAGACCTTAAAAGTTGAATTCTTCATATAAATTGAAACTATTGTTGAATACGTTAGACATGGAATCTATTCGTTATCTACATAATTTTTTAACACATTTCAGGTACTTGGATGTACTTAAGTATTTTTTTGGAGAAAATATGTAGGTTTTTCTCGCTTCAAGAAAGCTTTCGACAAATTTGTTATAAAATGACAGGTGACATTCAAATAGTTTAATCCAATAATATAAAGATAGAAAATATGACTTGCATAATCTTTCCTTGATTTTACACGCGTCGGTAACAAATACCTATATTTTACCCAAAGCTTTATCTAAAACAGTTAGACAATATTTTTCTCGATTAGTCTAAAGTGTACTCTAATAGGTAATTTAAAAAAAATCGACTTGTGAGTTATGTTATGTTTAGGGGTCATTATAGTCTTCGCGTATTCGCCTAAGTGGCCTAGAAGCATATTGAGTTGTATTAAAAGATGGTTTTTAATTATAAATATCGCATGGCTTAATTTTGATTACACAATATGCTATTGTTTATGGAATCTTTCGCTTTCTCAGGTCTCAATATAAGAACAAAAGCTAAACAATAACTTTATCTCCTTAATTTTAATTAGAAAACTCCCGTGAGTATCAGACATATTAAAATTCTCATAGCGGGTTACTCACGTCAAACATGTCGAGCTATTTTCGACTTTATTGACGTGAGTAACCCGCTATGAGAATTTTAATTTATCTCCTTAATATTATAAATAACTATTGTGGTGTTCTATTTGGAAATGCCTAACACAACGCGTATTATTTATTATAAGTGGGTAATATAATTTATAAGCATAACATACACTAACATAATCTACCAGTTCTGACAAAAATATACCTCTAGATAGACGCAATATATACGTAAGTATACTGTAGTACGTCAGACTTGTGATTTGTGTATGCAATTAAGTAATTGCAGGGGTAAAACTTCATAATACATGTTCCCAATATGCACTACTGTGATATCGCAGTCGCACATTTCATTAAATTAAACTGCTCATAAGAGATGCTATTACACAATCCATAAGAGTTGTCAGTTCAGTGTTGTAGTGGTGTGTTGTGTAGTGTAGCTCCATGTGGTCAAACGGATGGATTCCGATCATCGATCAACACTTTCACTCTCGTTGAGCACTATTTAATTGCATCAATGCGTATTGGATAACTATGCTTTAACGAGGAATCCATTACGCTTTTCATCATTGATCACGACCCATTCATTGATGAATTAGTCCAGAAAATGAACCTTATCAATGATCGACAAAGTGGTACCTTTTACTAACACGTTAACATGTGTTTTGTTAACGTGTATTATTTTAAATAACGTATTTATTCTTTTGCAAGTTTGTTTATGAATTTCTAGATTTAGAACCTTTGGCGGAAAGCTATTTTACCATTTATGTTAAACAACACACCCACAAAACAGAGATAAAATGAAATGTAAAAAATTAAGGGTAGATTACCAAAGTAAACATACAAGGACAGAGGCAATATTTGATATCTGTCAATAGTAATAGTAGTTTACAATGCATATGGTGTTACATTACCGCACTAGTAGATAGCGATAGATAGATAACGAGCACTTAATGTGCCAGGGCCATATCTACTGTAAAACGTTGTACAATACAAATCGAAGTTGCATCTCATGTCAATTTCACACGCTCCCTTCGGTCGTGTTTTATTCTATCGCCACTCATTATGAATTTCTACCTTTTCAAACTTGTAACGTAATGTACTCATAACTATGCAACGTGATATAATAAGGGTTTTATTAATTCAAGGATCGCTGTTGCACAATGAGACTTAGTCAATTTTGTAATAATACTAAAATTTTGCTAATAATAGACCCAAGAATTTTAAGAACCAATTATGACCTGCTGTATTTTTTCAACGACAGGACAAAAAATTAAAATCTAAAATGGTGGTAGAATGTGGAATTTGTCGTATGCCAACTAACGAATAAAAAAACAAAAGTGTTTTTACCTATATCGTATGAAAATGCATTAAGAGCATCGCTTAGCGATATTCTTATGGAATACCATAGACAACGTCATAATGTATACTTTTTAGGGTTCCGTACCCAATGGGTAAAACAGGACCCTATTACTAAGGCTCCGCCGTCCGTCTGTCCGTACGTCCGTCTGTCACCAGGCTGTATTTCAAGAACCGTGATAGTTTTTTTTTTTTTTATGCTATAGGGGGCAAACGAGCAAACGAATCACCTGATGGTAAGCGATTAACGTCGTCCATGGACACCCGCAACACCAGAGGTGTCGCAAGTGCGTTGCCGGCCTTTAAGGTGGGAGTACGCTCTTTTCTTGAAGGTTTGAAGGTCGTATCGGTCCGGAAACACCGCTGGCGACAGTTCGTTCCACAGTTTAGCTGTGCGAGGCAGGAAGTTTCGGGAAAAGCGCACAGTTGAGGACTGCCAACCATCTAAATGGTGAGAGTGGAAATATTGTCGCGTAGGGCGATGGCGGAAAGAAGCGGCAGGGATTAATCCGAACAATTCCTCGGAACACTCCCCATAATACATGCGATAGAAAATACAGAGTGAGGCCACATCTCTACGCAGCGCCAAGGGATCAAGCCGATCAGAAATACGTTGGCAGTTGACAATTCGAGCTGCTCTCCGTTGGATGCGGTCTAGAGGAAGAAGCTGGTACTTAGGTGCCCCTGCCCAAAGATGAGAGCAGTATTCCATATGCGGGCGAACCTGCGCCTTATAAAGCTGTAGGCGATGGGCCGGCGTGAAATACTGCCTCGATCTATTGAGCACACCGAGCTTCTTCGAGGCCAATTTGGCCTTACCCTCTAGGTGGCCGCGGAACTGGACTTCACTCGAGATGTCAACGCCAAGGATTCCAATACTGGCTGTGGCAGATAGGGGAGTGCTCTCAAAACGAGGTGACGCGACGAACGGAAGTTTTTTTGCGGTGAACGCGCAAACCTGTGTCTTTGTAGGGTTAAAATGGACCAAATTAAGTCGACCCCAATCTGAGACTTCTTTTAGGGAGGTCTCAATTTCGGACACAAGTTTGTTCCGGCTCTCAATGACGTTTTCCCGGGAAATATTGGCGCGGCCGGTGTAGGAGGCATCACCCGTACTATCATCAGCATAACAATGAATGCCGCTAGTTTGCAACATGTCATTGATATGCAGGAGGAATAGCGTGGGTGATAGCACACAGCCTTGAGGGACACCAGCATTCACAGACATTGAGTCTGAGCATTCACCGTCAACTAGGACCTTAATGCTTCTGTCTGCTAGAAAACTGCTGACCCATTCGCGTAATTTCCCGGGGAGCCCATAGCATGGAAGTTTCGAAAGAAGTGCTTTGTGCCAAACGCGATCGAAGGCCTTCGCTACATCCAAACTAACTGCCAGTGCCTCACCTTTACTCTCTATCGCCTGTGCCCAGCAATGTGTCAGGTAAACTAAAAGATCACCAGCCGAACGACCCCTACGGAAACCGTATTGTTGGTCACTCAGCAGCTGGTGATCCTCTAGGTACCAGAGGAGCTGACGATTGATGATGGACTCCATAATCTTAGAGAAAAGGGAGGTTATAGCTATCGGCCTGTAGTCGGATGGATTTGAGCGGTCGCCTTTTTTAGGGATCGGGTGCACCAAAGCTGACTTCCACGAAGTCGGGACTACGCCAGAAGAGTAGGAGAGCCGAAAAAGACGCGTTAAGACCGGCGCCAATTGAAAACTCACAGATTATGTATTTTTATTGCCGCTATTACAACAAATACTAAAAAGCAGACTAAAATAAATATTTAAGGGGGCTCCCATACAAAAACGTGATATTTGCAGTTTTTGCAAAAATAATGGTAGGTACCCTTCGTGCGGGAGTTCAACTCGCACTTGGCCAGTTTTTTAATATCGTGGTCACCGTAGTCAGTCACTTAATTGACAGATTGAAGTGCTGAAGTAGAAAAAAAATCTCTGTAAAAACTGTATGGTTTCCACCATACAGTTTTTACAGAGATTTTTTTATTATAAGTATACTTTTAGGAGTTCAGTTTCATTAGTTTATTTATTGTTGCGGTTACGAAATATTACACGAGCATGGCCACATAGTCCATTACCGTGAACAGCGTAAGCATGAAATAATTATATTCTATTTGTAATGCAGTTTACCAGTTTATACTTTTACTTCTCACCCGAAAGCTTAAGGCATGCCACGCGACCTCTCGAACCCGAGACCGAGGTCACCATTAACCTGCCATCAACGAACAAGGTCGTAGCGTGGGCCTCGCTAATTGTCTTTCGTAAGTATCATACATATGTATTTTATTAATTAATCGACTTGGTGATATGGTATATACAGTGCATGTGGAGCTATCTTACCGCACTAGTGCGATAATGAGCACTTTACGTGCCTATGCCAATCATTCAAAGGGCCATATGTACTGTACAACGTTGTACGATACAGTGTTCTTACCATGAGTTGTACGTAGGTACCTAACCGTAGGCGTTAGCGACCACGGTTACGTACAGTACAACCCATGGTAAGCACCGTGCGAATTTCACAACTCGTGACGATTTACTCATACTCATCGCAACTCATTACGAATTTCCTACTTTTCTCACTTGTATCGTAATTTACAGTCGCCATCAGATATATCGAAGCGTCCGAGGCGTGCAAAATATCTGAACTAGCACTAACGCCTTGACAATAGAGGCGTGTTCTAATATTTGTTAACACCTAGGACGCTCCGATATATCTGATGGCGACTGTACTATTATAAAGTCTACCGGGATTAGATATGAGTATAGGTTGCAAATATCTGAACTATAAAAATAACATTCATGACTAGATAAAAAAGTAAATCCATCATTAGAAGTAATTAAGCAGTATTTTTTTGCAAAACTATTCTTACCGCTACATTTTTCATGTTTTTGGGCAGAGATAAAAATATACTAAAGTCAAACATTTTACACTTTAACATTCTTTGCTAAAGTCAAGGAACCTAATCATGAAGTTGCATCGGACACGGTCGCCGGCTGCTCGCGGTTCCCTGCCGGGACCCACCGTCGTGACGTTACGCGAACAGTCAGGGGCAAAAAAGTTTCTAATAACTCATTTAACAAGCTCTATTAACCAAATCTAAAAACACCATTTTACTTTTATAATTATTTTAATCTCAAACTCTTAGCTTTACCACATAAGAAAAATCAAGGTTCTACTTTTTTTTGGCTATGAGTTGTTAATCAATGTTTTGTACACATCCGTATGTTACATAATACGCAACGTAGGTTTCCGTCTACGTATTCGAATCAAAGTAAAGATCAGTTACGATTATTATCTATATTCATTTGATTGTTAACTGTAAACGAGTTTATTTCTGGTTTTAGAAAACAAAACTATTAAAATAAAAAAGTGGAATATATGTGTAATGTGACTCGTTGGCGGTTTAGATATAAGTATAGTACAATTGCGATTTTAATTGTAGGCATCTAAGCCAAAAAATAAAGACAAAACCGTTTAATGATGACTTTAAGACCAATATTTGCAATAATCTTCTATCGAGCCGACTACGTTAAATTAAATATCGGCCCCGATGACATTATTGTACCTAAATGTAAAATGTCTGCATAAATCATATTTTCATCACACTTGCTCGTAAATAGTGATATTATATGCAAGCATACTTAGACAAAGGTGTATTAAGCCCATTTTCGTTACAGATTTTCATAGTACTTTACCGCCCGCCCAGCGTGCGTAGCCAAGATGCCAATCGCTCACGCTTATTAACGTATCGTAGCTACCTCTCTCTATCACTCTTCCGTATTAGTGTGACAATGACAGTTGCGTTTCGTTAGCGATTGAGCGTGAGCGATTGGCATCTTGGCTACGCACCCTTTTTTTTTTTTTTTTTTTTTTTTTTTTTAAAGAGGGGAAAATGCGTTACGCATACCGTCCGGGTGCGGGGACGGACCCGGAACGGTTATGTGGGACTCCCTGTTGGGCTAATAAGACCCCAGGTATACCCACTAAAAACCCCTCTATCTGCCGCCAGTGTGCTGTAGCGGTGGGCTGCCGGAACGCTCGCGCTTAACTTCTGCAGCACCACCAGCACTTTGTCCGTTTTACCGGACCGCCTCCGGAGGCCAATGTTGGCCTCTTTCGTCATTTGCCGTGTATATCGGCCACCCTCGCAGGGACTTGCAGGTGTTCGGATGGCAGGCGTCCCCGTGCCTGTCATCCCAAGTTCCCTCACGGAGGCATGCGGCGGTCGTTGGCGACTCGCCTGCGCCCAATGCGTCTGCGGCGCCGTTGGTCGGCCGTTGGATCGACCTCCCTGGCCCGTTCCGCTTGCTCCTTCTGCAGCATAATATTTTCGCAGAAGTTTGTTACCGCGTGCCAGGACTCTTCGTCTTCTACCATGGCCTTGACCACGGCCGGTAACGACAAGTCCTGTCCCACTGTCGCTATTAAGTCGTCGCGCTCCGGCCCCCACGCAGGGCACGCCTGCAAGGTGTGTTGAGCACTGTCGACCGCTGCGCCACACTCATGACATCGCTCTGTCTCTTCCCTGCCAGCGACTTTGTGCAGGTATCTCCCGAAACAACCATGCCCCGAGAGAACCTGCACGAGCCGATATGTGAGAGCGCCGTGTTCTCGGTCCAACCATCCTGTTAGGACTGGCCGGATCGCCTCAATAATTTGGACGCCTGCAGATGGTCTCTGGAGCCGTTCCGCCCACTTCGCTATGGCTTCACGAGACAGTTCCTCGCGTTTCTCCCTGACTTCTGCCGGTGCTGGCCAGAAATCTCGGGCCCGCGCCTCTTCACGCCAGAAAAAGACAGATGCGAGGGTTTTCGCGCCCAAGTCCCATGGAAGAGACCCGGCCAGCACACATGCAGTCTCGCCAGAAATCGTCCGATAGCCCCGTATGGACCTTATTGCCACCACCCGTTGCGCTTGGCGCAGTTGGGTGACGTTCCGGCTGTGAAGGTCCTCAGCCCACACTGGGGCTCCGTACAGGGCCATCGAACGGACTACTCCCGCGTAGAGACGCCGGCAGGACGGCTTTGGCCCTCCAATGTTCGGCAGCAGGCGACTAAGAGCACCCGCCGCGCCAAGCAGCTTTGGCGTCAGCTGCTCAAAGTGAGCCTGGAAGTTCCAGCGGCTATCCAACGTGATGCCCAGATACCGCATAGTTGGTCTGACGGCTATCTGGACCCCACCCACGATGATATGAGACCCCGCCGGGGGCGCCCTGCGAGGTCCATGGAAGCAAATGGCCTCCGACTTGTTCAGGGCGACCTCCAGGCCCAACCGTTTTATTTTGCCCACTGTGTGCGCAACTGCCGCCGTGGCGAGGATAGCGGCTTCCCTAAACGAGGCCCCCCGCGCCGTCACAAGTGTGTCGTCCGCGTAACACACCAGGGTGACCCCACGCAGGAGAGCTCCCCGCAGGACCCAATCGTATCCGATGTTCCACAGGAGTGGCCCTAGCACCGACCCCTGTGGAACACCGCACACCATCTCCCGTCTGCCCCACGCATGTTGCCCGGGGAAGGCCACGTACCTCTGATGGAGGTAGGCCCTCACAATTCGGCTGATATGGTGGGGCACTTGGTGGTAAAGCAGTGCCTCGTTAATGCACTCCCAGGGGAGGGTATTAAAGGCATTGGCAATGTCGAGCGACACTGCCAAGACGACCTCTCCCTGGGACACTGCATCCGCCGCGAGCTCCTTTACGCGCAAGATCGCGTGCACGGTAGAGCGACCGCACCGAAAACCGTACTGGCACTCGGCCAAGTCCGGCCCGTCCGTCATTAGGTGCTTGATGAGGCGGTTGAAACAATCCGCTCAAAGAGCTTGCTAACCTCATCAAGCAACACGATGGGCCGGTACGCCGACGGGGACTCCGCAGGACGACCCTCTTTTTTAATTAGGACCAGCCGCCCAACCTTCCATGTGCCAGGAAGGCAGCCCTGATCCAGGCATGCACTGAGCAGCCGACGTAGTCTCGGCGCCACAGCTTCCATGGCGAGCACCCACGCCCTGCCCGGTATTCCGTCCAACCCAGGAGCCGTGTTTTTGGCTCGAAGCCTGAGTACCGCCGCTCCTAACTCCCCCTCGGTGACAGGTGGCGTTTCCGCTTCGGCTTCTTGCTGCCCCTGGGCTGCTCTGGGTGGAGCCATGGGCGGAGGACGCTGCAACGGCCTGTGTGGAAACAGGGCCGAGACCACGTCATCGAGCAGCTGGGGCTGGAGAGTCTGCGTCAGTGGGGGGGCCCAGGGTCGAAGCTTTTTCCGAACAAGCTTGTATGGCCTCCCCCACGGATCGTTGTTGAGTATCTCCAGGAATTCCTCCCGCGACCGATCAATGGCTGCTGTAATGGCGGTTTTTAGGGCCTCTTTCGCGTCCTTGTACCTGGCATACAGAACCGCTTCGGTCGCTGCGTCCCGTCGCTGTCTGCTACGGTGCCTCGTGTACCGGCGTCTGGCAGTCACGCACTCCTCGCGCAACTGCGCAAGGTCTGCAGACCACCAGTACACGGAGCGTCGGGGAGAGAAGGCCTTAGCTCTGGGCATGGCGGCATCGCATACCTTCGTCATGCACTTGCGGAACCAGTCCGCTTCAGACTCGACGTCTACCGTGCCTTCTGGTTCCGCACTCCAGGTCTGCACCAAGGCCGCCAGTTCCAGGGACTCCCGGTCGAGTTTTCTGAGAACCCAGCGCGGGCCATTTTCGGCCGGGTCGTTCCGCCTTGGGGGTGCAGGGCGTGCCGTAACTACAAACCGGATGTATCGGTGGTCCGATAGCGTCTCAGTGTCTGCCATTACCTCCCATCCCTGGACACGGCGCGCCAGGGCGGCGCTGGCGAACGTGATGTCCACAATGGAGCCGCCCTGTTGCCGCACGCACGTGTTCACCGTTCCGGTGTTAATGACGGTAAGATTGGAAGCAATGGCCCACTCAAAGAGAGCCTGCCCTCGCGGCTCTGTTCTTGGGCTTCCCCACGCCACACATTTCGCATTGAAGTCGCCTGCCACTATGACCGGGATAGGATGCAGGCGACCGACTACGGCACCGACCTCGGCAAGAAAACCCTCAAAATCTGCGAGGCTTTTGTTGGGGGAAAAATAGGCTCCAACCACTGCCAATTCCCCACAGACAACCGCGACGTGACCGTGGCCTTTTTTGACGCTTTTAAACGGGCTGGAGCCGGCAGCGCTCCGCGTTTTAATGGCCACGGTTTCATCCAAATCAGCGACCCACTCGTCCTGAGCAGGAACCCTATACGGCTCTGCTACGACCGCAATGTGGATCAACCACTGTGCCATGCTCTGGTAGAAAAGATCCTGAGCTCTGGCACAGTGGTTGAGGTTCGCCTGAAGGAACTTCACTGTGGCCATTTAATCGACGGCCATTGTTCGAGCCTCCTCGGTCGCAGCCTGTACCGTGGCGGGCGACTCGACCAGCTGCGAGGGGGCCAGGGGGCCATCGGCAGCTTTACTCCCTTTATTGCTTTTGGCAGCTTTTGGCGCAGTGCACGTCTTGCTGCCTGTCCTGTGCCCTGTTGGCTTCCCAGCGGCCTCACACTCAGCACAGTGCGGCGGAGAAGTGCATTGTGCTGCCTTGTGACCGCCCTTACCACACTGGAAGCAGTCCTGGGACCTGTCCGATTCCGCTTTACACTGCGCCCTCACGTGCCCGTTCTTAAAGCACCGGTAGCATTGCAGGGGCCTTTGCTCTAGCAGCTTTACCTGCGCAGAGACCCAGCCCACCAGGAGACGGCCGCCTGCTACCACCCTCTTTGCCGCAAGAATAGGGCACCGAACCCACGCCGTGCCGAGCCCCGAAAGTCCTCGACGGATTTCTCCGGCCTTCACCTCCCCGACGGAGCATTCTCCGGCACGTGCCACCGCAGCGACCACTTCTTCCGCGCAGACAGAATCATCTAGGCCGGTAACGCGAATCTCAGCAGTTTTTGAGGGCCTAGACACTCGTACGGTCTCGTCACTGATTTTTTCTCTGAGCGCCTCCGCGAGTTTGTCAGCTTTGTCCCCGCTAGATGTTCCGGGGATCTCCAGGATGCATGCCCCAGTTGCTGCGCGCCGAAAACGCAGACCACCGGGTATGTCTAGGTCCGTAAGCTGGACTTTGGTCCGGGCCTCCGAGATGACGTCCTTATAAGTGACGCCCCTCTCCACAGCTCCCGGTTGTAAGGTCAGCACGACTGCCGCTGACCGTGGAGCTTTGAGCTTCTTGGCTTTAGCCTTCTCCGTCTGTTGCTGGGTAGAAGACGGAGCTTGGCTCTGTTGGCCCTTGCCCTTGCCCCTCTTGCCCCCCGTCACCTTATTCCATCCCTGAGACATGGAGCTGGGTGCAGGTGGTAGCGGGCGGGATGATGGTTCTTTCGGCGCTTGGGTCGCACCATTTTTCCTCTTCTTGTTCCTCTTCCCGGTGGCGCTTTCAGCGACTCCAGGAGCTGTAGTGGACTGTGGCTTCTTAGTGGCATCTATGACTCTTACCGTCTTAGAGCCAGCAGTCCCTATTTCCGCCAAGGGGGCTGTAGTTTTCGCTGCCCGCTTCTTTTTGTCGGCTGATAGTGCCGGTCGCAGTTGTTGGGCCGGCAGCAGACGACCCTCAGCCTCGAGCCCATCCAGCCGTGCGCTCACTATGGCGCCCGCTTGAATTGCCACTGCACGCATCAGGTCATCGTCCCTAATAGCGGGGTGGGCAGGAGGATTGGCCAGCCCACCAGTGCGTGGTGACGACATGTTCGGCATGTCTGCGTCCTGTGGTACGGGATCTGGCCGAACCTCGCGGACAGAGCTCCATCTCCGCTGGTTCCGGTCCTCCTCTACCTCTGCCTTTAGCTTGGCCAATTCCTCCCGAAGGCTGGCTACCTCTGCCTGCAGATTTTGATTTGCCGCCTGCAGTTGGCGAGTCTCATCCGTGATTAGGCGTGCGCTCAGTTTCTGGACCGCTTCCAGGATGCCTTCCGATGCCTCCTTGAGCGCACGCACGAAGGTCCCTTTCAGGTGCTTAGATTTTGTCGCTACGTCGACAATAATCGCAACCTGGGATGTCACCGATTTAGTAAGGTCAGCTGCTGTTTGGTGCTGAACTTCGCTGTTTGACGAGGACGCGGAAAGTTCAACAGCGGCGCACATATTCCGCAGCTGCCTCGCCGTCTTCGCCTGGTTCGCAATGTCGGCCTCCGCCTCCATTTCGAGAGCCACTCGTTTCGCCTCGTTGAGGGCCCTTTGCGCGGCTGCTAGGCCAACGTAACGCACCCTGGCCTCCCGCGCGCTAACGCCGCACTTAGCCGCCGCGCACACCAGTGTACTGTATACTGTGCTGTTACACTACCGCTAATAATTATTATTTATTTATCTGCCTAGTAAGTTAATTCATTTCCTCGCAAATTTGATGAAAAAATTGTATGCAGGTATCACGGGCGGTACAAGAATTATGAGCTCGTGTTCAAATTATACGTAAGTTCACACTCGTTCGCACTATTTTGTTTACCGCCATTAATACACAATGAACTATAATGTCTGAAAACGCTGACTGCAAGGTTCAACTGAAACAGGTTAAGGCCTTACTCTTACAACGTATCACACAACGTTAGATAGGCGAGTTAGTAGGTACGGCTAGAAACCGCTAGTGATGTGGAACTAGATTGTTAGATTAGTGGTGAAACCGCCATTGTCCGCCCCACGGCGTTGCCACATCGAACGCACAATTTACTGTGCGCAAAGTGGCTAGCATGCTCCAACTAGATACGAGTATAAACCATAGTATACTTAACATTAAAGTTGCAAAAATATACGTAAATGACTTGCTGTGCTTCCATATATTAATTAATTTTTAACATAGAGGTGTAGGTTATTTTATTTAAGAGTAGTTTGTCTTTACTTTAGTAGATTTTTTAAGCATATTAATATTTAATTTTAGCTAAATCTTTGACCCGTAATTTAGTTTTCTTTAAATAAAAATGTAATTCATGTTAAGACGGTTGTAACGAGCCTAAAGTAAATTGTACTGTATCATTTTGAAGTGTAAAAGGTCACCTTCAGTTTCGTTCATTAGACAAATTAATGAATTTATTATGAGTTAGTTCAAAGTTTGTAAATAGAAAACAAAGAAATAAGTAAAAAACTTACAAGCATAATTAATACTGTAAACTGTTTGTTTTCATAAATTTAGTCAGATACACTTTTTGTACCCAATCAAAAAAGTTTAAATCCGATTCTTTTATGTGTGTTTACTTGAACGTGCATACAACACTGTTGCCTGATTGCGATGGTGATACATTTCCAAAAAAAACCATATTTTACAAACCTTAAACTTTAGGTGACTAGAGTTCGTCTACGCTATGTTTCCTAGATTTTGATAGCACAGACTCTAAAAGTTTTAAGTAAACACGTCATAATTTCATAGAAGTTTGACGTTTAAAATATAACTTCAAAGTTACATAGTTCATTTGCTTGGCAGAGATAACGTCGATTGACTTTATATAAGTATATTTTATTATAAGTATATACTTTATATAACTCTTCTAATAAGTGAAGAATAAGTTTAATAAATATGAAGGTTGTAAATTTTACTGCTGTGGGAAATTTATATATTTATAACTATGATGCTAGGCCTGAACATACAATGCAGAGCAATATCGTAGTGTGTTATGTCTATGGCGAGCTTCCTGCTGGTGTAACTACTGTTTTATTAAGCATTGTTGGATTACGTTGCGTGGTCGAGGCGATTAGTGGTCGCATCACTTTTGACGACTAAAGAAATTCTACAAGAATAACTGTTATTATACATATAAAAAAATCTTAAAGTTAGCACTTAAAGTAATCTCTACATGCGTGTGATGCTCTAGTAAAACAACCTGTTGAATAATACTTTAAAACGAACTAACAATTTTGTTACGGGTTACTAACTACTTCTACTAACGCAGCACTAGGCGTTCAATATAAGATTGACTCTTTTATTGAGTAAAACAAAATTACCAACTGACATTTTCCATTGCAAGTGCAAAGTGCAACGGTAACAATGTAGTTTATTTCATACTGGAAATATACCGCTACAATGTTGGCATGGTAACAATTATAAATTAAACGTACATAGTATACGGCCAACGATCTAAACGTAATTTAAAACCGAAATTACGATATAAAATTTGACTAATAACCTATCGTGGATACGGTAAAGAGGCAGGCCTGTCCCACTCGCGCGTGTAGGTATCGAACTGTAAGTACCCCTTGCTAGGGGCCAAATCAGTAGGGACTCACGGGCGAGCGGTGACGCACGCGCGAGAGTTGTTCGTCGCATACCTACGTACTGATTCGAACGCCGTCACAGAATTTTATTTATATTAAAATAACTAAAGGGCGGAATTATTCAAGGCCTTTGGGTAGGTTCATCAGGCCTGTTTCAATTAAGGTACCTATCTAAGTAAGTACCTATGCCTAACTAGTTGCACGCAAATTTATTAGAATTAAACCTACATACCACTTAGACATATCTTAGGTTTATTCGAGCTAAAGTAGAGCAATATAAAAAGGTAGTAACTAAGTATTAAGATTATATTAAAAGAAGACAACATTGATATTATCATAAAAGGAACGAGTTACGCGATAGAAAGAGAGCGCACTTTACGTGAATATAATTGTAGGCATTCAGCGTTGCGCGGTCGGAATTTTAACTTAGTATTATCGTAACATGAGTCGTTATTTCTTTAAACGAGTTGTTGGAGAGGGATTTTTGTACTTGTACTAATATGTATTCTGTGCCGTAACGAAGATCGTAAAGTCTATATCCGTCTCTGTCACTGGAATAGTAAGTGTGACAGAGATGGAGATAGACTTTACGATCTTCGTTAGGGTTTGTGGTCACACGCCTGTTATGTTTTCGGTGTTATTTACCTAAGTAGCTGCTAAGTGTAATTTATGCATGTAGATATACCACGCGTGCTATGTAATATTTATAATTCGCGTATTCTGTGTGTGTATATTATTGGATCAAGGGTAGGTACAAGATGCGTAGGTGATATGTAAATTGAAATATCTTATTGTCGCCGAGGCGGACCGTATGCTTGTTTGCCACCGACGTCGTTCAAAAAAATGACAACCCTATCTTCGGCGAGGTGCGGAGTAATATCGACCTTCGCGCCGGGCAATAGAACTCAATGACAGCGCGGCTCGCGTGCGGTCCGTGCTAATAATAATTAATAGGCACGTAAAAAGGCGGCATTCGTGAACATCAAAACAGAGGGTCTTCTGTACTTGTACTATTATTTATTCTGTGAAAGAGGTGAAGCGTATGTGAGAGCTTCGCAAATAGGAGCGCAACTTGAACGATTTAGAGATTACGCAATGATCATATTTAAGTCATGCCGTTTTTGGCATTCTCCTTCGTTAAGCTACTTAAATGCTAGATGTGGTGTGGTTGAACCGGATTTTTATCAGTTATCTTTTTTATTCCTACACATAATAGTACATTACACACACACACATATTAGTCCTATATGTGTCGTTTATATGTGTAATACCTAGTGTGTAGAATAGTTAAGAATAATAATGATAATTTAATATAATTTATAATATTTTTTAATTTATAATGTAAGTACTAATTTATTAACCAAATATGGATTGTGAATCTGAAATAAATATTTTATTTTTATTTTTTATTTTTTTTATTGGCGCCAATACGAGCGCAACTTGAACGATTTAGAGATTACGCAATGATCATATTAAAGTCACGTCGTTTGTGGCATAGCGGAGTTCAGGCAATCCCTGTTTCTGCCAAGGCTGATATAGCGCTTTTCTCAAACATGCGCGGCGCGCGGCCACCGCAGGCGCGGCGTGTGGGGCGAGGGTCCTAGGGCCAGGAGGCCATTTTTTCCCTAGGAGTAAAATTAACCATACAATAGTAGATTGTGTTACAAGGGAGCAAAATACTATATTGTATGGAGGGTGAGAGATTGAATCCTGAGCGATGCGAAAGATTTCAGAATAGAATCCCGAGCGTAGCGAGGGATTCTAACGTGGAATCTTGAGCAAAGCGAGGGATTCAAAGTATGTCACCCGAGGTATCAATAATTTTGCTACCGCGTAATACACTCTACTTTTCACTTCTCCTATTAAATGAACATAAATTAAAACGAGATAGGCATGTTAACATTAAATTTTAATTAGATAAGTAAAAAACAAATCAAAAATAAAAAAGGTGCTAAAAGTTTACTATGAAAGTTGTGCATTTTTGCTTAGATTTTTTTTATGGGCGGTGAAATTAATCTTGATTTTCTATTAAGTATCTTCTTCGGTCTGGTTGTTTATTTTCCGTTTGATTTTTCTAGTCTAGGTAGTTAGTGTTTAATAATTTCAATCCTCGATATGCAGTGACGCCAAAAATTATCACTTCCTGCAAAAGACGTTTCTTATTAAAGGCCTGTGCCGATACCTGTGTGCTTACCATGAGTAGTAAGTAAGCGGAGGCGTTAGAGACTGAGCGTTTCTAAAGTATGTCCGTCTTGCTCCTCCCACTACTCTGGCAGGAGCGAGACGGACATACTTTAGAAACGCTCAGTCTCTAACGCCTCCGACTACTTACAACACATGGTAAGCACCTACACAGAAAAGCAGAAAGAAAAACATTGATTTATATTGGAGTTTAAGTACTAAGTAGGTATGTATATTTACTTTTATGGCGTAAAATATGCTAATATATGAAATAAACGATTTCACTCATTTAGCTGTTTTTCATGTCCAAAAGTTTTCATAGGCTGTTAGTTATTTTAATCCTTATTTTTGCCGGGAGCAGGTTACTGATGACATGCAGTGATGACTTGTTGCTGCACTGGAGCTAATATTTCATCACTGCTAATTGATGAATTAATTTTCTGTTAACCTTATTCGTGAAATTAAGACCGAATAAATGAAAAAAGATCAAAGTTGTTTGTACTTCGTCTTGTACGTTTTAGTGGAATAATATTTTTTTTATTTAAAAAAACACATGTTTGCCGCCGTTTTCACTTTGTCTATGGTACATTTATTTTTCTTAAAACCGGTATTAGACGATGCGTTTCGTCGGGCCCGATCATGTATATCGGGCTGGATACTAGTAGTACAGAAAGGGAATTTTGGGAACCGAAAGAAGGTTTCGAAGGGACAATAGTACAAGACAGATCGGACCCGACTAATTCGAGCCGTCTAATAACCGCTTTAACGCGCTCCAAAAACATTATGTTTTTATTTTCGGTCATCGGTAATGTTTATTCCGTGCATTGCTACCAACTTACAAAATTGATAACAGGGAGCAAAATTCAATTTTGTTCCCTGTAAGTAGGGCAGAAATGAAAGATTAAACCAAACTTCTTGAAAGGGAACGAAATGCAGTTTTGATACCTACAAACGGGCTACAAAACACTTGTTTTCCGATAGGAGAAGTGAAAATTCCATTGTTGTCCGCTGCATCCGCACCCTGCTGGAGGTGGTTAAAGCATTGGATACTTTAAGTCTTCTATTTGCGAACAAAATGCGACCATTATTGAACATGTTTGTATATGTTTGAGAAAAAAATAGTAGATGATTAGATATGACCTAATATGGATGTAGTGCTTAATTGTACGTTTATTGAGGACGTCTCCAGCCATGGTAATAAACACGACCACTGGATCCACAAAATATTAACTAACCTATTATTTAATACTGATTTCTTATTTCTTACTAGTTGCCCAGCTTGCTGACCGAAAAGTCGAGCTGATCCTAAAAGAAGAAATTACTACAATAACGATGTATATATTGCAAAATTACGTCCAAAGGAACGATTACTGAAACGGTCTGATGTTAGCCCGGACATTTTGTTTTAAATAAAGATACGATTCCAGTGGCTTTAGATCTATGGGCCTAAAGATTGCCTAGAGTTACACGCCTTGTACATTTTAACACGTTCCGAATGATATTTTAACCCGACTGAGCGAAAGTTTTTATGACTACACAATCTTATAATGGGTCTTAAAAGAATTAGGTACCGCGTGATAGAGCAAATTTAATAACTAGGTAGGTACGTTTAGTTTCTAGGGTTGTATCACGACCCATAGTTTAAATAATTTTAAAGTGATCTAATCAAGGTACACTAGTCAAGAACAATGAATAAACAAATATTATGGCAACTGAATAAGGCGTATGTTGTACGCCTTAATATTTGATTAATATTTGCACTTTGCTACTTTATGACTTTACGAGTGTTACGATGTATGTAACGAATTGAATGTCTAGGTGTACAGAAACTAGTAGTAGTAGTAAATATTACCCATTACTAAATAGTTATTTTAGTTTGACACTGAATCATAGTAAAATATAACATTTTGTAGTATAATTAATATAATTCTACATTTTCGCAGCGTAAAGTAAATGAATATCAAAATCTAAATTATGATATAATTGCTTCACAAACAATTTTACAAAGGAAGGCTTTACGAGGGCCATTTATTAATATTTTATAGCATTCTGTCCGCAGTTAAGAGGCAGTTAAATTTCAATAAATATTATTGAGCTGCTAGGTGCCAGTGCCGGTGCCGGTGCCGGCTAGCTAAGGCTTAACACTCACAAACACAATGCCGCGTGATGTGAATTTGTGAAAAATTGAGGCTAACTAGACGCAGTAAGCGTATCTACTTGCATTTTTGACATTGATTAATGTCAGTCTTCGTAGGATGATGTATGTGTTAAATGTAACTATTATTTGGACACAATAATATGGGAATTCTGCTGCAATAACGCTTTTGCTGCGACCGCATGCAACTAGCAAGACGCATGCGGTTGACGCACGCTAGGTTAGTTTATAGCCTTCGGATCCATAAATGTAACATCTCGCTGGCGAATATAGCAACGTTACTAGTTACTACTATAATTTGACGTTGCGGTGAAATACGTCCACAACTTTGTAATTAGCTTTCGATTGACGCGTTAATGATATAAGTATATTAATTTATTACTGTTAAGTATGAACAATTTTATTTCAATATTATTTCCTTTTTATTACTAGAGAATGACTACCTATTTAATACAAAGTGTAATAATTAGGCTTCCACTGTCACAAAATATACGAATTGATTAACATATATTAAACTTTATTAATATACTTGTCAAATTCATCATAAGAGTAATATCTAATAATGAATTTAATTTCGCGAAGAGCACTAAACGAAACGATAACATCAGTGAAATGAAACATAAAGTGTTATGTTATTACTTTTTTTCGGCGAAAGTCGGAGATTACTTGGAAGATATGGATAATTATGTTATATTAAACACCTCTGTATTACTTTTTTCTAGAGGTATTGTGTTACTCTTTATTTAGTCAGTAGAAAAAAATGGAAATTGTTACGACATTGACGATTTTTTTCCGTACAGACGGAATATCAGATGCGTCTGCAGTACAGCTTCTGCTCCCTGTACTATATACGCCAGTAGACCTGACTTCTCATCTCACAACTGAGTGATATTCAATTGTAAAATTGCTTGAATGTGCGAGCCTGCTGTCGACGGAGCGAGCTGTGTGCTTACGACTCGATAGCGACTGCACGATTCGAAAGTATTTGCAACTCGCTTAACGGGTGTTAAGAACGAGCAAGATGCAAATGTAGTCGATAGTGATTCGAAAACGAGATCTGTGTGCTTCCCAGTTTCAGTTGTACGTGGCCGTATTCGATAGCGACTGCGGCGTTCGGGGGTATGTACTATCGCGTTCAAAATTGCATGGGCAGTTTATGAATGAATTCATACATAAATTGCCCATGCACTTATGAACTCGTGTGTACGTCTCACTTCTGCCAGAGTAACGGTAGGAGCGAGACGGACATACTTTCGAGCGTCGCAGTCGCTATCTAATACAGTTACGTGCAACTAAGCACACAACTCATGGTAGGTACCCACACTGGTGCGGGCCGTGCTGCAGGGATCTAAAGGCCTTCCCCATCTACCGCGAACATCGCAAATATGAAAATTTCGTGTAGCTTTCACTCGAATTTATCTCTTGTCGAATTTATTCGAATATGCAAGTGCGCTAGGCACTTGCATATTCGTATAAACTAGAGGGATATAGAAATTGTCGTTCGTTCGATTTATGCTGGCAGGATTCAATTTAAGTGGAAGTGTACAGTATATCAGGTGCATAAAACGTTATTTAGGGACCAACATATCTATATACTTATAGCTATGTTGGTTGTGTTATAAACTCTTTGATCAATAAAAAATAAATAAAAATAAAAAAGCCTTTTATTTCTTGCATTTGATACTTAGTTTTTAAATTGCAATAATAATTGAATTTGAATTTAATATCTATCTCTAAACACTGAGAATTAAAAATTAAGTAGCATTCCACATTAACTATGTCATAAATTGTCATTATTCGTCCATCAATTAATAAATTAAATTTAACACGAAAAGGATTAATATTTACATGTGAAAATTTACAGTCAAGTTGAATGTAGATATATATTATTTCATGTCAAAGTTTTTTTTTTTTTTTTTTCGTAGATTGTATTACATTTAAAATTTCTAAATAAATTGCGAATTAGATTAAATTAAAATATTATTAAGTTGGTTTGTCTAGTGCATTATTTATAGCAAGAACCCCTTATCGGGTGAAGGCCTCCTCCAGAGTGTGCCAATTCGGTCTGTCCTGTGCTTTTTGATGCCAATTTGCGCCCGCGGTTTTGACAATGTCGTCCGACCAGCGCATGCAAGGTTTGCCTCTTTTGCGTTTACCCGATGGTCCGAGCCATCTAGTTACTTGGCTGGTCCACCTTTTGTCCGCCATTCTGGCAACATGGCCTGCCCACTTCCATTTAAGTTTTTTTGCATGATCAAGTGCGTCTATCACGTTTGTTTTTTCCCTGATTAAAGTGTGTCTTATTTTCTGTATTTTCTTTACACCAGTTATGCTGCGTTCCATGCTTCTCTGGCAGGTTTTTATTTTGTTATTTATTTCAAGTGAAAAATTCCAAGTTTGTGCACCGTATGTAAGTGAAGGGAGCAGGCAAGAATCCATGATTTTCTTCTTCAGCGTTATTGGTAGGTTACTCTTCAGTACGTCTTTATGACTCCAAAATTTATTCCACGTAATTTTAGTTCTTCTTTCTACTTCCCGTTCGTGGCGTTTCTTGCCAAATGAAATCTGCTTGCCAAGGTATATAAAGTCCTGAACGTATTCAATTTGTATTCCTTCGATGTTTAACGGGATTTTTGTGCTATTGGTCATGATCTTTGTCTTATTGTAGTTAATTTCAAGTCCGGTTTCTCTACTAGCTACCTGTAGTGAGCGTATCATGTATTCTATTTGCGAGAAATGTTCAGATATGAGCACGATGTCGTCGGCAAATCTAAGGTGGTTTAGGTATTTACCATTTATGCGTATCCCCAAATGCGTCCAGTCTAATTTTCTCATTATAGATTCAAGAACTGCGATAAATAGCTTTGGAGATATAGGGTCGCCTTGCCTTACGCCGCGTTCTATTCGTATGGCCGGGCCGATCGTCTCTAGGTGAACTCTGCTGGTACTATTTTTATATAAGTGTTTTATGACCTTGATGTACTGCGGCTCTACATATTGCGCTTCTAGTGATTCCCATATAGACGAGTGAGACAGGGTGTCGAATGCTTTTTGGTAGTCTACAAAAACGATGTAGAGTGGCCTTTGAAACTCTTGATACTTTTCTATTAGGATCTCGACAGTGTGAATATGATCAACGGTAGAGTATCCGCTTCTAAAGCCGGCCTGTTCTACAGGTTGGTTCTTTTCGATGGCTTTACTTATTCTTTTATCCAGTATTGACGAGAAAAGCTTATAGAGACTCGGTAGTAAGCTTATGGGTCGATAATTTCCTATGTCTTTCGGATCGCCTTTCTTGTATAATAGAATAATATTCGACTCCGACCATTGTTTTGGTGTAAGAGCTGTTTTTAACACCATGTTGATCAATAACTCGTCTTAAATGTAGTTTAGCCGTTACAGTTTAAAATATTTGCCTAACCGGACTGGTTAGCAAGCATTTAACAAAAAAAAACATGTAAGATGGATTTTTCGGTAGGAAATGTGAAGTGCGAGGAGGTCGATTGCTTGTACAGCAAAAATGAGTATTGGGTCAAACATAGCATCTTAAAAAAAAATATGTTTCCTAAGTAATTTACCTACACCCTGTAAGAGCCCTCGCTAAATTCAATTTTATTAAACTTACTTAAAGCGAGCAATAATGTCGTTTACCTGTGCTTACGATGATTATAAACCTGTGATTATGAACATAAGTTCATCCCTGAACAAACTATAAATTTCAAACTTATACGTTCTACATAATCATTTCGTTTCTCATTCCACATTGTTAATCGCTTTTTCCCTTCTTCATTTGAATAACTAGATCAACTTCGCCTTTTAAATTGCGTTGGTCCATCCATCAAGCTGTCCAATTTTACCGTGATCCTACGTAATTTTGGGTATATTTTGGAATTAGTTAATTAATCATACTCATTGTTCATTATACGGCTACATTATTGTGCAAGGAAAGGTTTTCTTCAAAGAAACTTCATTTATCAAATTTGGTTTTATTAAATAGTTGATATTTTTTTAACTTTTTGAGAAATCATATACTCAAAAAATATTTCCTAAAACCTATATATCTAACCACCCGCACCGTAGGTTAAAGCGAAATAAGCCAGTCCCACTTAACATGTTCGGGAGGCACAAAATTCTGTGCCTAAACTCTGGAGTCTGCCTATGCTAAGTTTCATAGATTTTGATTTTGACTGCGAAAGTGTATCGATAGTATGTATATGTGCGAGTATACTGCAAACATAATATTTATAGATGTTTGACGTTTAAAATAACACTTTAAAGTTTGACAATTAATTTGCTTGGAAGAGATAACGTGGTTTGACTCTAGTTGCAACATTCACTGAGGTAAGCATCGGTCGGATAGACAGACCGACAGGTCAATTATAATGGCATCTGTAGTCATTCGGATCTTCAAATAGCTTTGTACTTAGGGGGGGAAATTTACCGACTTCTGATAAATTATATTTTAATAAAATTACAAAACGTGCAAGACTTGCCAAGTTAAGTAAAATCAATCAAGTATGCCAAGTTTAGTGCTCATCAGATTTTAGAGATAGGTATTCAGTTTTATTTCGAAATCAGTTATGGTATAATCGCTTTTTAAGACAGAATTGAATTGGTATAATTGATCTCTAAGAGCAATTTACCGATAATAGCATAAAAATGGTAATTTTACTTTACTCAGGCAAAATATTAGAGGCTGAAACCGTAACAATAGAACTAGAATTGGAATATTAGGCACCGGTACCAATAGAATCGCCCGGAATAGAAACTCGCGACCCCTATATCTCGGCAACCCCTTAATCACCTGGGTGATTTCATAGTCACTTACATTTCGTTTTGACTTCCACTAGGATAACAGGAATAATCTTGCTTTACAAAAAGGGAGTTTTTATATTTTAAAACATAATTTTCTTTATCGAATGTACAGGCGCGAACCACGATTGTTGTCCACTTACCTATATTTCTAACTTTGCCGTGTGTAATGAAAATGGGTATAGAAAATGTCAACTACCATCTGTTGACAACATCGGTCGTTAATTACACGGCTATAAAAATGGCAGGTGGCACAACAACCCTAGCCCGCGACTGTACTCCTCAGTTATGCGTTCTGATTAGATTAAATAATGTTAACAATGTTTACTTCCTCCTTTCGATGATACGTAAGACTATTTCTGTTGTCTTGATTGAAGCAAAACGTAATGTGTGCGACCATGGAATGACCCACTTGGCAAATTTCACGATGATCAAATCAACGGACTCGAAACGTATTGGAGTTGTCGTCGAACAAACAAACAAATATACAAACATCCAAGCGCCACATTGTTCCAGTAGACTCAGAGGACTTAGCTCACGTCGCTCGCTCGTTCAAAAATTTAATCTTGTTTTCTGGTTGCTAAAGAAAAATGGAAATTCTCCTAAAAAAATATTCCATTTGAATTTCATTTTAAAAGCAGTTTATAAGCGAATACATAAAAACCAAATTCCAACATCAATGTCACACGACTGAATGCCATTCTGCAATAGAACAATGCCTAAGTAGTTTTTGTTGTCTCCGGGCTGCCCCCTTTCCCATGGATTTGCGATATTTTCACTAACGACATTGTATTCATTGTCGATGCCTTTCACGTTTCATTGGACACTCTCAAGCTCTAGGCTTGAGATATTCTGATTAGGATCTGAACTATTTCATACGAGCATTCTTTGCAGTGAAGCTGCCAATCATTAGTGTCAGCGCTGACACTATAACTTGCGAAGTTTTACTACTTAGGTACATGAACACATATAAATATCGTCCTGATATGTCTGAGATTGCAATGAAATCGCCGTCAATAGAACTTACAAACGATGTAAACAAAAGGTATCACCCGTTTGTCACTGTTTCTCCTTATATTTTCACATTACCTCATTGAAAACGTTCACTACTGATATGGTCGTATTATTGTAACATACAAAACGTAAGATAAATAACTGTATCTTCGAGATTTCAGTAAAAATATAAAAGTTAGGTTATCAATATGGCGGCTTGTTTACATTGCACGTTGTTAGGAAGTTAGACTGACGGCGATTTTAGACTAACTATGCCAAAAGGTGTATTAAAACGCAAGATAGTTTAAATGTCATCATCTACAAATGTACTAGCCGCCTCTTGTGGAAAAAAGTGGGTCTGCAACATATGAAGAATGTATTCATCCCCTAAGGCTAAGTGGCTGAAAACGGTGTTAAAAGTTTTGCGGATTTGTACGCGAAATAAGTTAGGTACTTATGTTTTCTTTATTCAACAAAGTAATATTATTTTAAACTTATTTTTTTTATTTAGTTTTACTCGTATATTAGTTTTAGTTTAGTTTAAATTTGAATTATATGTTTAAGTTTAGTTTATTTTTTGATATTTATATTAAATGTCATGAGATGATGTATTTCTGATGATAAATAAATAAGTAATATTACAGGACATTCTTACACAAATTGACTAAGACCCGCAGTAAGCTCAATAAGGCTTGTGTTACGGGTACTCAGACAACGATATATATAATATACAAATACATAAATACATAGAAAACATCCATGACTCAGGAACAAATATCTGTGTTCATCACACAAATAAATGCCCTTACCGGGATTCGAACCCAGGACCATCGGCTTAGCTATATTATTAGCAGGCAGGGTCACTACCAACTACGCCAACCGGTCGTCTAAATATAATGATGGTGGATGATAGAAACAGTTTGGAATATATTTTAACATCATGATAGAGATTAACATCGCGAACACGCTTTGTACCTTTACGGAAAGGTCGAAAAGCACATAAAATTCAATCGTTATTCTTACATACATTTATTAAAATATCATTTAAATTATGTGTCTATAAACTTCTGTGTTCCTTATTCAAGGCAGACGGCTCCAAGGTGCATCTCAATGTGGATTGTGACCGGCCTAAAGCTTCTTACATCAACTTCACAACCTTCTTCAGGTGCTAATACCATTCGCCTCCAGATTTGAATACGTCATTCACTCCTTGGTTTTATGTAGGTCCTGCGATACTTGTTTTATTTTATTGCAATGTAAAAATACCATAGTTGTAGCATGTGGCCAATATAGTTGGACCTACAGTGGCTCTTAAACTGGTCACTGTGTTATCGTTAGACATAGCCTCGAGCCAGAAGATACTGAATGTTTAACGAAGGCAACATGTCTTTAGCGTTACGAACATTATTCAAAAATACCACACTTTTTTTTTGCGAAGGGCTAATTTACACAGTCAATGAGAGTAAACACGGCATACGATCATTATTGTAAAAAGAAATACATAATGTTGCCTGTTGGTTAAGTGTATTTCCGGACAAAAAGGAACCAAGTAGGTACCCTAGTACATAGATACTACGAGTACCTACTTTCACAAATTTCAAACATGAGTTAAAGTTCTATTTGTTAACAATTTGTCGATTAAGTTTTGAAAGCGGCTGAACATGCTAGTTTTACCTAATACTTTTCTAGCCGCATTTTAAAACGAGTACCTAGGCACGGAAGTCACGATAGGCTGCAATTAAATGTACATTTGTCAATGAAATAGTAATAAAACGTCAGTAGGAAAAAAAGAAAACGTGTTGACTAACTTAATCAGCGGTAATGGGATCGCTGGTGGATCCATTTACGGTTCACGAAGCCTGAAGTTAAGTAAATCGTCGCGTAAGTAATTACTCGGGCGTAGCCAAGCCAGTCTGAAATCAAAGTTCGCGGGGTTGAACCATGGTACCATCAACCCGCGACGGCATTTTCCACACTTTCAACTCCGCTTTCGAGCCCGATTGTCTAATTGATAGCAATAATCGAACAGAAAGTGATTCGATTCGCTTGCTGCGTTATGGACGTTATGGTGTTTGTTTAATTTCGTTTTTTTAAAGAGTAAGTTTATCAAATCTATAATGAGATGGAACTAATAAGCTTTGCCAAATTTCGCTATATTATCCCTATTAGCATAGTGTAATAAACCTGCCTGCAAATGTGGCTAGGACATTTTGAACAACGGATACTAAATATTTACTGTAGGCTATAAATGAGCAAATTATGTTCTGCAAACGAGTAAATACATGTATATTTGTGCGGAATAACATGTATATTTGGCGAGACAACAATGTTTACCTGTTACCTGAGGGATGATTATTCAATAACTAAGTTTTTGCGTTTTTGTACCTGAAACAATAAAGAAAAATCAAGTACAAGTTGACATGTAGAGCAAGCTATACTCAAGCAAGATCAATGAAAGCAGGCTCCTATATCACCACGTTGACAAGTATGACAATTCCTAAAATTACTACGGAAACCGCTCACCATCGCGCGGACAGTGTACTTGTTTGTAACCAATTAAGGTATTTAAATAAAATCGTAATGTATCATCAATAAATACATATTTTATTGATGAAGACTTTATGACTAGACTAGTGTTTTAAATAATTTTTTTAACTTTTGATATGAGACTTCCTGTGTCGGAATTTTGTGACATATGTCGTGTTTCTTGTGACAATCGTCAAGAGTTCTTCACAAAAGTATTTGGTATTAATGGTAATAATGATGTTTTTTTTTATAAATGATATGTTCGTGGCAAACAATCATACAGCCCGCGCAACAGTAAGCCCATGGACGACTGAAATACCAGTATCAATCATGCTGAGAATCTTCACACTTGTCATCGTGGTGAAATAGGGGCCAGCTAGTCTATGATGGTCGGGTTTTTATCGTTTACCGACGTTGCTGTCACTTTCTAACAAGTATGTATGTGCGAAAGTGACGCATAGCGTGATAAGCGATAAAATGGCAACCATGCTAACCCGCCTGGTCGCTTTTTATAAAGATTTCCTTCTAAACTAACCCATTTTCATTGCGCTTGTGTAAAATCAATTCATCTTTAACTCAGTAAAACAAACAATTTACATAACGATTTACCCAATTCGGAAGTGTTTGTCACAGTCCCGTTTGTTTTTGAGATGCTAACGGAACGGATTAATAGATTCCAACCTTGTTCGTTACGTAACACGGTTTCTTTTTGTTTGTCACGCTCTGGTTAACTCTCTGGTAATACTATCTGCTACCGTATGAATGGAATTGTAATGCACTGCATTGATAGGTATACATATATCACGCGTGAGTAGTATTAAGAGTGTAATGGATTTCTACTTACGAGGCTGGCAACAGCTAAATCATCGCGCACTGTCTATTTGTATCGGAGTAAACGAGATCGCACTTCGCAATATCGCCGGCCGGCCTGGTTTTAGAAGGAAATAACACGAAACTATTAAAATAAACAAAACCGTGGTCTATTTGTGAAATGTGACTCGTCTAAGTTGTATTTGTGATTTTCATTGTAAACGCCTAAGTCAAAAAAATTAAGACATTAAACCGTTTAATTATGAATTTAAGACCAATCTTTGCAATTATTTTCTATCAAGCCGATTTCGTTAAATAAAAAATCGGCTCCGTCTACGGTCCTTGAAATATGATATCATACCATATATTTTTTTGAAGTACTTATTAAAATACTTAGTTTTTCTTAAAACACTGCTTTAAAACATGAATTAGGTGTTGTCAGCCCCTTAAGGGTTTTGTACGGATGCGAACACGTCGTGAGTGCGAGGGATGGGCATGTGTCTCAGAGTCGCGGATTCGAGTCCCGCCCAAGCTCATGAATTTTCAACTTTTCCTTTCTTTCTTAGAAATTTGGTATCGTTTCCAGACGTTTCTGCTTATGAAATAATAGGTACCTAGTTTAGTTTATAATGCTTACAAACAGGCAGTGAAACAATTTCAATTAAGAAACTTTTTCTCAATTTCCATACATTGCCCTATAGCTTTTTCATTTGATTATTATAATAGGGAAAGAGATGGAGACAGCCTATTTTTGGCTTCACTTTTCAACCCATTGGCTTTATGGAACTAGGTTTCTAGTAATTTTGTGGGTTATCCCAAGAATTAAAGTAACCAATTTACAGCACTAGCAAATAGGGCGATATTGTGAGCCGTGGCTATTATAATTTATAATTATAGTAGGTACAGGATCCTGAGGAATAATTCCCTATGCATTCAAAACACATGAATTAGGCGACAGCCGTCTTTCATATGCCAATTGAACCGTTGCATTTTATTTTAACACTAAACATTATTTCACAAGGTACTGTATCAACGATTACTGTATCAAGTATTACGATTTGTGGAGTTCCTAGTCAGTGAAAGTAGTTTTCTCCACACTCGCGGTTAGTAAATTATAGTTTCTGGGCAATTCTAGGCGGCAGGACCTGGCGAAGATATCTCCGTACACGACGCGTCCAGGAAGCGTAAGTGTAATCACGATCTAATTATACGTGAAATAATTAAGTTTTATTTTTTAATGACACATGATAAATGCTACTTTACGAATAGATATCATGCTCGTACCAGCCAGTTAGTTAATATGGAAGTTAACGAGATCATATTTCATCAAATTACCGTCGTCTAAACAATTCATTCATTGTCAACGTACCTCCAAGATTTCTTGAGCATATTTTTACGTATTTTCCCATACAAAAATAACCGATTGCAATCCCTATTTTATACATACAATTTAAACTTTCAATAAATATTGACAGCACGGTTAAAAGTCACGTAATTTTTCCGCATGTCCTGTCTGACAATGACTGCCCGATGCAATCGAAACATGAGGCATATTGTAATAAAAATACGCTCTGATTCTAGAAATTAGTGTAAATACTATAAAATTTTTCATGTATTATTTTCTAAACAAAACGGTTTCAGGACCACGCATGATAATAACCATAGTATTTTTTTATTTGAAACAATGACAGTTTAAATAATATCTATATAGATTTAGTGGTATGTAAAAACCAATAACATCATTTCATTTGCTTATTTTCGCTCAGTGCAAGAGATTATATCGTTGCTGAAAAAAACACATCCCTCGCAACATCTCTGTCGCAACATCTCTGGCATTCCGCACGTCTCTGGGGGAAACGCAGCCCAGGTCTCTTTTAGTCATGCTCATGATTCAATTAGACAATCGTCACAGCTCAGCGGTTAGCACTTCGTTGATATTCATGAATAATTATCGAAGTATTTAAACAATATATACATAAACTAACCGTGCGAATAATGATTCCATCAAGCTGGCTGCTAGTGGATATTTAGTGGCACTTGACTAAGCACCCTACATTTCCGATATTACGAGTAAAAGATTTTTTCATGTTATAAGATGTGTGCCGTCTAGAAATAAACGTGCCTCTAATTTGTGGACCAGCTAAGATGGCGCTGTATATTGCGCAGTAACGTTTCGATTTTGATTTAACCACAAAACATACACAAACACACACAAAAGGTTAAGCATTTCCATATCCCTTACCCTAACTGAACCTACGATCGACGATATGGCACCCTTAATCTAAAGTCTAAACTGTCAAAATTAGGTCACAATTTCACATACACCTCTATTACCTCCATTCTCCCACTATATTAGTATACCTTTTTGAATATACCTTTTATATTTGCATTTTATAGGTATCATTATAGGTAGCTACCATTAGCCATGTCCCGCACGCAATATTTTACGTACAATACGGACATTTGTCACAGGTCTCATGCATTTAGCATGCGGCATCATCGTTGCTCTGTAAATTCGGCAAAGCCAAAACCGCCATAAAGGTGAAGTAATAGGTGAAGTATTCTAGAGGTTGCCATAAAATGGTTAACTTAGTATTTTCGTTCAAGAGGAAAAAATCCAAGTCATTTCTGTAGGAGGTCGATGACATCTATAATGAAAAGGTACGTCTGCTACTTATTAACAAAAAAGGTTACAATGAAAGAGTTTGTCACCGTCATTATTGAGGAGACGTGCCGTGAGTTTAGAGGAAATCGTTGACACCATCCATTTTGTAGAATCCGGGTTTGTGATGTACATAGTAAAATGTTATTACAATAATATAAAAATAATAAATATTACAAGTATGCAAAGGTCACCTTTTGGGTACCTATTTTGTTTTTAACTAGCTATGTTTGTCTTTCTTTCAGCCCCAATTTTAAGGATAGAATTTCAAAGTTTTCTTTCTTAGTGGAACTTCAAGGTGTTGAAAAACTATATTTTTTAAATTACCTACCTTGAACGGTTTATGGATGTGTCAGTCTCTACATATTTAGATATTTTCTCTAACTATAAAATGAAAATAAGTTAACAAAGAGTCAAAGAACCGATATCTTATCTGCTGTTTCCGACAAACATTTTAACATTGTCATGCAGGATTATTAATTTTAATTGGAAATTATTGAGTACTAGCTGGTGCCCGCGACTTCGTCTGCGCAATATTTTTATAAATTGTAGCCTATGTGTTTTTCTGATGTATACGAGTAAGCTATATTATTGTGAAGTTTCATTAAAATCCATTTTACGTGAAAGAGTAACAAACATTTATACTTTCAAACATTCGCGTTTAATAATATTAGTAAGATTCCTTCCTTATGGGTAAGTAATAAAATTTGCCTAGGAGGGGTTGAAAATTCTGTTTTTGAATTCTTGCTTTGTTATCTATATGATCTTCATTGTCATCAAAACAAAGCGTGATTCTGACAACCAACTATATAAATAGTTTCACGCATCGTCGTGATGTTTAGCAATCTCATTTTGAATCAAATTTCTATAAACACAATTGACCAATAAACAATGAGACTTAAAAAGCACGATTTGATAACCTAATGGTTCTTCTAAAAGAAAATCCTGTTTAATATTACGAGTAAATTGACATGAAATTAATATGCTATTGTAGTTTTCGAGTCGGCCTCCTTCTGTTCTCGTTACGTAAACATTTTTATCAGAGTTCAGTCAATGAACTTAACCACGTGGCCGTTCATCTACAATTTTCCGACTATAATTGCGACTAGTTCGACAGAGATGGCACGATACGGAAGAATGAGAACAAAAGTGAAACAGCGTAGGTACGGTTTGAATGGAAGCCGAGGGTTGACACGATCGATATATTACTAGGGGTTATTGAGGGGTGCTTAATGTTTGTCCAAAACATTTTCTTACGCAACGTATTCTTACATTTGATTAGTGTAATATTGGAATAGCAGAGAATCAATTAAAGTGAGACAGTTTACGACAAACTTCGGTCGTTCGGTCAAACGTAACAACGCCTGACCCAATTTTCACAAACTATTTTTATAAATTACTATTTAGCGTACTCGTGTCCAGTTATTACACGGCAAGCAAAAAATACCAATTTACGTATCAACAAAGTAGTAACATTATTAATACGTAAATACAGCCATCGCAGGTTATCGTCTGACTAGAACGAAAACGTATTGGTTGTATACCATTTGAGCGCAGTGATATTTAAATATCAACAACTCTATTTGTATTAACATTTTCGCTCCATTCAGGTACTTAATTCAATTGTTTTCTGAGTTCTACATTGACCATTTACTAAGGTTTAGGTAATAGGGAGAAAAGTCACCATGCGTTATCGTTATCTCGTTTACGAGTCATAGTTAACTCTCTCTGGTTAACTACTTGTCATCACCTGAGATAGGAACCCTGCAGTATGCGTTTCGTAACTATGCAAACAAATTAGATACCAGTTGACTACAACGTCTATGTATCTTTAGGATTAGGATTTAGCTACTACATTTAGTACAATGCATTTCACACCATATAATTACAAGTGTAGAATGGGAAATAAATTAGAAGTGATCTTTTTCTATGTTATTAGCACAATATATATATATATCCATGTAAGGCCAGCGGGGGTACCAATTTTTTGAGCTTCGGTCACATTTATCTTTTATACCTAAGTGTCTGCGAAATAAATTTTTACCATAAACTGTAAGTATATAGGTAAATTACTTAAATCACCGTAAATTTTGATCTTGGTACCTCGTTTAACCATTTTCATTTTCTTAAAAAAAAAAACAACTAAAAAGTTATAGAACTGAAAATTATAACTTCACGTCTGAAAAGACTACATTCGTAATAGCGTGAGCTCAATTCACCCTCATAAACAATTAGGCCCAGTGCGTTCAATAATCTTTAGCTACCACTCCATTGCCCGTTTTACCCAATGCCCCATTAAATGGCTGGCAATTGGCAGCTGCTGTCCGGAAGAAGGTAAACAATCATTAATTAATTAAGACGCAATCTTTGCTTTTCATTTATTCACGCAATCTGCCGACACGCTATTTTGCAGCTATTGCATAGTAAGTTGGGCGGCGGTTCTCAAACGGTGGTGAGAGTGTTGACCATAATTTATTTCCCGTACTTTCTCTTAGGTTCCTTGAAGAATAGAAGAAGATTAAAAATGTAATGAAGACCGAGAGGTCAACTCTCATCTGTAGCATTTAACCCATGGAACTTTAAATAACTTTGAACTTTCCCAATTGCATGAAGGTACAGGCTTTTCTCATCAAATCCTGTTCTATGATTCAAATATGTTTGTACTACGTAGAGGAAGACGAGAAACTAGGTGTACTAGAAATTAGACCTCCCTCGTGATATATAGTTTTACATGAAAGTTAGTGACAACTTAAAAGACCCAGATTTTAAAATATTTTCTCGTTTAGATACAAAGCTCAGTGCACATCATACTTGATAACTTGCAATTTGAAAGTCTCACTTCTGCATGGATAAGATGGTTGTGATTTTATCGTCTATTGTGTCATGTCATGCATCACTTTCGCAATTATGTACTTGTTAGATATAATGCGATATTTGCGCCAATGAAATGTTTAGCATTCATGAAGTTTGCGATCCTACCAACAAAGTCAAAGTGGTTCTTGGCCGAAAAAAGATTGGGAGCCTCTGCAGAACAAAGACAGCGTCTGGGAATGTAACTGTCGTTAGACACAATTTGCTTTACTTGAACATCAGCGGTACTTTACGGTTGCAACGTTCGCGAAATTAGCTGTCAATGACAACTAGCTACTTATTAACTGAATTGAATACTTATCATGTGAATTGTTATGCAGTATATTTGACATTCACCGGTATTTATTACCTCCGGTTGTATGTATTTGCATAAGTATCCTGAACAGCGTTTCATTTACATAACTACATATGTACTGACGTTTAATTTCTGAGGTGTATTTATAGTGTGAAGATATTTTAAATAGGTAAATATATTGAATTCCAATAGCTAATTAAGAAAAAAAAAACTACAAAATACTACAAATAGTAAATGCGCTATTGTATTATTTATTTAGAGTAAATTCGATTTGATTTTCTCCTTGCGTGATGAATAAGTATAGGAAAAATGAAATGTTAATAGTTGTGTTAAAATACTAAGACACTTGTTTGCGATACCGCTAAATAGTTACTCAATGGAATCATGCTAGCTCGTAAAACGAATTGGAGATAGTAAAAATTGGCCGGCGCCTAACTACTCGTAACCTCAAGGCTATAAAAAGTTTACGTAGACCTTCATGCTAGGTAGGTCTACACAATAAATACAAAATACAACCCCCCTGGTGGTTTGTTTTTTTGCTATTTTTATAAATTAATTTTGTATGCTGCTTTTATATGTGAATATATCGGAATGTTAGTTTTTACTATAGGTATCTGTATTCCCTAACAAATACGTTCTTGGTCGCTGTAAAGTAAGAGTGAATATGCTGTTACTGAACCGATGAGTTCCATCTCCGTGTCTCATTAGGGGTGACTAGTCTTATTCGCCGATTAGTCTTATAAAATAAAAACTAAACAAATTAAGTATTAATTAATAATCCCAAGGACATTATACTCGTATATGTTGTTGAGGGAGTAGAGGTTGTATATTATATTATTGTAATTATTTTTCGGCTATGTTCAAACAGGTCAATCATTCAAGTAATTCGGTCAAACGAAGAGTCTTGTACAGTCCATAAGCCAAGCCCTAGATCCGATGCTCCATGATTTGTGACCCAATAATTCTGGTCACGCACGTGAAAGCGGCTCCACTTCGTATACTAAACCTTTTTTTAAATAGTGTATCAAAAAAATCGGAGGAAAGATCTACAGTATTTATATAATAAATGTAAGCCCTCAAGATATTTGTAAGATGGTAATGTTGTTTTCTTTTAAATGCTAATTATCTGTATTTTTGATCTTTAATTTCCATCATCATTATAAATATTAAATAACCATATACAAAGATATAGGTAGAGACCGCATGGTAAAGACAGACGGACAACGTACAGCTGAAACCGCTAAATGTAACGTAACCTTCCGATTTTGAACATTCTTTTAACAGTTTTGAAACTTTGCTAAGAATATAATTATTACAATTTAAAGGTTTAGTATTACGTTTATATGCAAATTACGTCGCGGGTGAAGATCGGATTTTTCCTTTATCGCACTTACTTATTGCCAACGTCGTGTCAGCGGAATACGTATATAATAATCTGAAATGTACACACATACTTTTGGCATCTGCCCCCTTCCTGGTACCGTGGACATGGCAGCTAAGGTGCTAAATATAGTTGCGTTCTAGTTAGTAGTGTTAGTACCATTGTTTAGCAACTTTGACAATTTCTCTTTATATATTAACGTACCGTTACATGAAAAAATAACAAACCGCACCGTAGTCAGAAAATGTGGAGAGTCGTAAAAATAATACGAAAGAATATGTGTTTTAAAATTACTACAATTTTATATTCCGCTTATTTCTAGTATGTTTATAGGTAGGTAAAATGAAAAGCTTTCCTGTGTACCCACTGTACTACTTTAAATAGTCTGTCGACTTTAATATTGGACTTAATTACGATTTCTACTATTAACCCAAACTATAACCATTAATCAGTCTTTAACCCTATTTCCAGGCAAAGGTTACTTTTTGCTCGGATTGCCACTTCACGTATAAATTGTAACATGGCATTAGATTAGGTGGTCTTTAAAACCTGGTATTAGGCAATAGAAAATGAAAGTCTTTTTGAGCATTAAACTGCAAAAAACCGCGAAGACGACCGCAGCAGGCGGTACATTACACCACCTTATGTCTCTTGTCAACTACTATAGCTATAGCTAGGATTATAAAAAAAGTTTCTTTTTACTTAAGTTTTTATTAAATTATACGATTCATATCAATGGCATAAGAATAAATTAAAAATTTACCCATCTTATTTTCTATTCGTAATTGTAAGTACTAAGTTCAGTAGGTAGTTACTAGGCAAACAGCTGTAGCTATAGGTAGGTAAGTAACATAATAATTATAAGGTAATTTAAATTAAGTCTAGTTCAAATTTCACAATAGGTAATTATTACGTTAATACTAATAAGGGATGATAGTATATTCCTTTCTACCGATATATAATAATAAAGACAAATGTGATTGTATATTAATGCACTTTACATTGCGAAACAGTCAAAATAATCCCAATTCAAAACTCGTTTTGCTGTTTGTAACATTAATGTGCATAATAAAATAACATGCAGACGTAATGTAAAAATAACTTCGAGGAACACTTTACAAATTTACATATGAGAAAGGAATTCAAGATATTTTTTGGTGGCACGGGTTCTGTGTGCTTTATGAATGATATTTTACCAAGTATATTTTTTCAAAGTATTTCCTACTATGAAGGATAGAAAATTATTTACGAGAGTACAATAACAAAAGGTACTTACAAAATGTCCCAAACCGAGAGTGACCCGTTTGAAATATCATATATATCTACTTAAAATATGTTTGGATTTCATGAGACCGAGTGTTATCTATTTCTTTGGTTGCAACACAACACGGACATTAGTTTTTATGATTATAATTTTATACTCTTCCAGTAATATTAAAAAAAAAAAAAATTTTTTTCCTTCGTAAACTTCGGATTATAAAGAGGGTCGGGAATAGTACTTTCTTACATTTTTGTTTACCAAACAAATTTTTTTCTCTACAAAAAAAATGTTTTAGAATGTGCAAATCTAGCTCTTTTTAATTTTAAATGTAAAATGATACCCACATGACTCAGTTAATAAACTTTTATTTTTGCCCACTCTTTTATTAATACTTTTTCATAGAAAATTAATTAAATTATATGATAAATTCTGTCTCAATGTGTCTGGGTTAACCTTGTTCATAACCATTCCAAATTGGTAGCTTAAGTAGTTCTCGAGATATTTAACAATGTTACAGACAGACAGACAGACTGAGTCGCACCATAAGGGTTCCTTTTTTACCATATTGGTACGGATCCCTAAAAAGAAGAGACGTACAGGACTCTAAAAACGAGAAACAACAATGTTGTTGAGTAGTGTAAAAATAAAGATGGACCGAAAGTGAAGGTGGTTACGTATGGACACGCGTAATTCCGGGGCCACAATACCTCTCAGATTACACCGGACAAGTTTATTTTTATTATTTTGGTGAACCACATCCAGCTAGGTTACATACTGACCTGTTTTTGAAATTGGCTTTTTATGGCTTGGAGCAGGAAATGCGCTCATACCTATAGTAATAATAAGCTCCAATGACACATATATTTTACTAATATGAATAATAATTTGAATGTGGTCAAAGGAATTTAAAGATAATTATTATACTACTGACTGAGTAGAAAATATGCATCATGTTTAGAATTAGTTTAAAAATAGGCAACGAGAAAATTTACGACAGAAAATATTAGAGTATTGAAGACGGATCCTATCGGGCTATGCATTTTTTCATGCTTCTCTGTAAAAGTATTCAACTCGGTGGGAATCAAATTTTGTGAACGCTTGTAGAATATATTATAATATCATTCGTTTCAAATGACGTTCAAAGAATGGGAATCATTACTTCATTGTTTCATTAGTTCAAATTATCATTGTTATTACCTTCAACAAATTATCGTTGTAAATCAATACTATCATTGACAATAGGTTGTTTGTAAAATATATATATCTCTTTTCGTTATCGATATGTATTGATTTGTTTACAGTTGGAAATTGAATCATTTGTAAGTATAATTATCTAATTAAATAGTTTATCTTTAAAATAGTCTTCTGTTTCCGCGATTGTTGTTCATTGAAAATAAACACTTTAGAACAGATTTAAAATTATAGTTAAATTTTGTTGGTAGAAGGTTTATGCCCAATATTTTGAATTACCTTATCAGTAGAAACATTATACTTGTTATTTCTTTGGTTAGAGACTGTAAATTTACCTACATTATTTAACTCAAAACACCGTGACAGTGTGGTCGATCGGAAAAAAGGTCTTCGCTGAAAAGGGCCACTCTGTCACGGTGTTTTCTAAAAATGCACTGAAAAAAAAAACATCATCTTAACCCTGTGAAAACGAGTGCTGTAAAGGGCTCGAAACGTAGAATCATGGTGTTAATAAACGCGATTAATCCGTTCTAAAGTGTTTAATTTCAATGAAAAATACCTTACTGAGATGAAAATAACTATCACACTCTACTACTACTTCACACACACACACGTTTATTTTTTAATTATTTCTACTGTTATCAGTTTACACATGATCAAAAATCCGAAACATCGAGAAAATCGCGTTTCGTTGTCGGTAAAAATGAAGATCGGCCCGGTGGTAGTAGATAGGAACCTCTTGCCGCTCTTCTTGGCAAACGAGAACCAGCGCAAACCCAAGGATCGCAAGGCGGTATGGAATAGAAGATTAAGGAGCTACACGAGCAGTTCTACAGGGCTCTCATTGGGGCCCGACGTAGACCTACTCGTTTCGGTGAACTGGCTACTATTCGAGGACCTCTTCGAAGAAACCGAGTGTTTAGCCAATGCAATTGCGGATGAAGTTATCATGATGAATAACTATCGGAAATATATCCCCAAGAACGGTACGGTTCACACTTGTCGGGCATGCCGCCGTCCCGGAGAGTCACTCAGGCATATTATTTCCGGTTGATCTCATCTTGCTAATGGTGATGACATGCACAGACATAATCTCGTAGCCAGAATTATACACTAGCAACTTGTTCTTCAATACGGTCTTGTGAACCACGAAGTGCCATACTACATTACTACAAGTACGCACCTGCGCTAGTTCTAGAAAATGGTCCTGCCACGCTCTATTGGGATCTTTTTTTTTTTAATACTTCGACGGTGACAAACAAGCATACGGCCCGCCTGATGGTAAGCGGTCACCGTAGCCTATGGACGCCTGCAACTCCAGGGGTGTTACATGCGCGTTGCCGACCCTTTAAAAACTTTAACACAATCTATCTATTACTACTAGATCTCTATGACTGAGAGATATTATTCTCTCTCAGTCATCATCTTCCCTGTGAAAACGAGTGCTGTAAAGTATTGAACTATTAAATTGAACTCTCTCAGATACAGGCTTAGCCTAGTTTGGAGCTCGCCGGACATCTATGGTGTAATATGTATGTGTATATTATTGATAATAAATTTATTCTTATTCTTATTTTTGCACCTCCCCAGGTACTGCGAAAATGCTCTTATAAATCGATTTTGAGGGCATGTTTATTTTTTGTTGTAGAAAAATAATTTTATGAAAATTTTAAATTTTTTAATTGTTTTCTATTCAGAATCACGAGCTCTTTCAATCCTAGTAGAAGAAAAAAAGTGTCCCAAGATTTGTTTTCCATTTCGCCACCATCATTTCATAGATTTAGTAGGACGGTAGCGCAATGGAAAGTTTGAAAAATTTATGGAAAATTTAGGATACTTTTTTTCTCCTACTAGGATTGAAAGAGCCCGCGATTCTGAATAGAAAACAATAAAAAAAAAGATTTTTCTATAACAAAAAATAAGACATAAGACATTTTAAGACATAAGACATTTATTTATATTCACAATGTAAATTTTACAAAAATCATAAAGCATTAGTCCCCGCACTAGGCGACGCCTGTTTCGCGGGAAACCACACATTTTTACTCAAAGGAAAAGGATGAATAAATAACATATAACATTATGTGTGTATGTATGTATATATGTATGAAGTGTGAATGTGTGTTTCATGGTGTATGTGTAATGTGTGTATGGGTGAGCTCTACTTAAGTATTCTCAGCAAGTTCTCTATATCTTCATAACAAAGCGATTTAAGCCACGATTGTACTTTAGTTTTTATTTCTTTTGACGAGAAATCTTGTAAAGGGAATTTTGTGCATATTTTATTATAAATGAATGGATGAAGGAATAAGCAGAATCTTTGGGCAAACGTTGATTTTGTTGGTGGAACCTGAACTCTGAAGTTGCGTTTTTGTGATGATTTAATGTATTCAAATAAAAATGCTCTTATAACACGTAGTTAACAATAAACTTTGCCTTTCCTAATGAAAGCTTAATTTGATACTAGACACCACTGGAGTTGTAAGCATAAAGTACATTTGTTTGTCATAGTCTTTGCATACACAGCAACAACAAAAGCGTTCCGGATTTTGGTAGTTCTGAATATTTAAATAGTTCAAGGCCACGTTTTTGGTACACGTGGTTTTCAGCTTCCATAATAAGAATACCGAATCCGCGTGTTATTATTAAATAATTTATTAATGTATTCTAAAATATGCTGACCAACCCAATTATTGCAGCAGAAACTTGGCTTTACGATAATTCGGTTGTAAACTAGCTTCGCTCAGAAAATAGTTTACAGTACACATGGTATTACTTTACCGCCCTAGGGCGAGAATGACCACTTTACGTGCCTTCGTCGAATATTCAAAGGGCCATATGTACTGTAAAACGTCGAACAATACACGTAAAATTTACCTTGCCATGCCTTATTAGTAGAGTTGAATTACCTCTTTTTCGTCCTTGTATCGTAATGTACAGTCGCCATCAGATATATCGGAGCGTCCGAGGTGCTCATAAATATCTGAACACGCCTCTATTGTGAAGACGTTAGAGTGCTTGTTCAGATATTTTGAACGCTTCGGACGCTCCTATATATCTGATGGCGACTGTACTATTGTAGTGTTACTACTTATACTTATTTGTAATATGTAGTAGTCATACACGAGAAAACTGCGTAAGTATTTTCTTCGTCTTTTTGGATTTAGTCCAACCTGACGTAGCGCTTTGTGAAAATTTATTGAAAATGATAAATCCTCAAATCAAGGTGACTAAACTTATACAATTCATTTAAGCGGTGAGTAAAAACAAAATGTGAAATGTAGAGCAAACGATTTTGCTTAGTGGTGGAAGATTAGGCAACAAAATTTTGCAAACTAATTACACTTAGATCTCTAGGAGATACAAAAAGTGTTAAGTAATGCAATTTGCATCTAAAAACAGACAAGAAGTGAGTAAGTTACGCGATCGATCCTGAACTGCACAAGTAGTAGGTATATACTCATAGTCTAAGCTATAAGTATGTAGATAATCTTACCCTATGGTACAAATGGTGTGGAATACAAATGTAGGGACTGTACATTTTCCTTATATTTTTTGTTGCAGCAACAACATAAAACCAAAAACTTTTTACGGCATAGAAGATGCAACTCGTCTTTAGGTAGATATTAATAGACATTTTGCACTGTTTTTCAGTACAGGCAAGCTTAATTTAGCATTCCTGTTGTTCATGAGCTGTGTGTAAAGTAGTCAACCTTCTGAAAATTAGGCAAGCCGGTTGGAATTGACTTCTATGGACGCTCCTGCCTACCTCGATTCATAAAATATAGCCCACTGGATAGCAGGGCGGAGGGCAGATGCGTAGTAATAGGGCCCCAGAAGCACCATCCAAGTACCCTGAAATTGGTAGGACGAATACCGTGGAAAGGTAAACTTGCTGTTTTGCCCTTTTACCAAAATTATGACGATGTTTTTACTTTAGTTAGGGGCAAACATCCGCTTTCGGTAAAAAATAAAAAAATACTCGGTTTTCGTCAAGACAGTAAACAGAAGGTTCACATCGCTTAAAATAAACAAGCTGATAGAAACATGGCCTTTTTTACTTCCATCGCTACCAATTTAGCATATTCTCTTAAGTATATTTTTGTGTATCAGTCTTAAAATTGATTATCTAACTATACATTTCTTCAGAAAGTGAAAATCAAATCTGAAGTTTACACTTATTATCAGGTATTTTGATAAATACCCAAACTTTTGCAACTCCTAAGTTCTGTTCGCAATTTCTGCATAATTTACCGCATAAATAGGTTAACTCACGTAACTTGCCAACTATTTTGCTTACAAGTTAAGTAATCCTCGGAAACAATAGGTGATTCATAAATCTTAATGAATGACAAGATGTCCTCACGTTGCCTAAGGAGACAGTTTAGCTCATATGTTTAAATTGTTTAGAGCTACACTGGAAAACCGTACCTACACTTTTTCAGTACAGAAAAACTACTCTACTGTATACCTACTCAAAAAAATTAATTTAAACTAGATACAATCGTTTTTACGAGTATTGTTCTATTGAAAGATGTACGTTAAGAGCGTATATATGTAAAATATATTGTAACATAGATAATACAATTTCTTAGGGTTAATTTAATACAGAGTCAGAAAAAATTAAGTAGGTTAAGTAGTAGGAATTTTTAGTTACTGAAAGTTAAGGAGCCTGCGTTTGGTTCTTGAAAGTTTGTAGTAGACAAAATTAACTTTTAAGGAAAATAGCAACCATAAATAAATTGAAAAATCTAATGAGCCGTAGTATAGATTAAAAACTGGACTTAACTTAATTTTCTTTGAATGAAAAAGCATTTGAATATTTGATACATACATAGGTACTTATAAATTAGAATATTGATATGATCTATTCTGTGTCTTGTATTCAATAAGTAAATCTATTTTTACGTTACGGTATGTAATTGCCGTTGCAGTTATCGCGTCGCATTCGCGTGGGAAGACGAGTCATGCGCACTGCACCACCAGGGGGGGTCACAACCTAACCTCACAGCTGATATAAACAACACTCAATAACTTCCCCACTGACATATAGATTACTAGACATCGTGGAGCTACCGGCCAAAAACCTTACCTTAGACTGCGGAGCATCAGACTGCATGTAGTAAAAGAGGAAAAACATCCAAGCAGTTCCGATCAGGAACATAATTTTCACGTTGCGTCTCATCTTGATTTGAAAATGGAATACACTCACTACAGGACGCGCGTTTCGATATCGTTAAATCACTGGTTTGAGCGTCGGTCGGCGGCGCGCGGCCGCGCTCTGAGCTGCGGCGAGCAAACTGAGCTACACGAGATAATGACGGGCATGCGCGTATCGGTCCTCGACACCGTCGTCTAAAATAGACCTTAGGCTGAAGAGAACGGTGCAATGTTTTTGTTGCTTCCCTTGCCGCAATGGCTATTAAACATGTTTTAAGAATTTGCGTTTGTTTTGCTGAAATTCATACGTTTTTGCACATAGAATCATTGACATTTTTATAAAAAACAGGTTTTATGATATGATAAACCTAGTTTATTGTAAAAGATTTCATTAGATCCGTGAATGATTATGGTGACTTTAAAGATAACTTGAAAAGTTTAAGATTTAAAGTACTTAGTCTTCCTAAATACAACAGGTATTCCATTTATCGAGGTCTCAATTATCCAGGATTCACTATAGTTAAAACCGGTTTACTTTTTCCGACATGGCTTATAGGATTTAATCTTTCGTTTCAGTTTCAGTGGAATAAATAATCTGCAATAAGGAATACTTATCCATTTATCCGTTATAATAATGTGAAATAAATTTCAGTGCAAAAAAACTAAAATGTGGTATAAAAAATCTTTCGAACATTTCAACCTGTTTCAGGTGTTTAAAACGCTTTCTTGGCTTGACGTCAGAGTCTAAGATAACTAACAAGTGACGGCGCCGCACACTACACAGCCGATACAAGCGGTTTTAGCGATAGACGTGGACTTTGACATCACACTCGACGCCAGTTGTGACTACTCAAACTCAACTACTTTTTTTTTATAACAAATAAATAAATAAATATTGTGGGACAATGTTAGTAATGTTACACAAATCGACCTAGTCCCACGGTAAGCTCAATAAGGCTTGTGGTGTGGGTACTAGACGACGATATATATAATATATAGATACATATAAATACTTAAATACATAGAAAACATCCATAACTCAGAAACAAATATTCGTGATAAACACACAAATGAATGCCCTGACCGGGATTCGAACCCGGGACCTCCTGCTTCGTAGGCAGGGTCACTACCAACTAGGCTAGGAGGCCGTTAAATGAGCTTACTCTTGGCCACAGACTCGCAATTTTCATTAATTATTTTCACAATGACAAATTAACTAGTAGTTCGCCCCGAACGTGAAATGATGTTACAGATTGAATGCTGATCCAAAATAGTTTCCAAAATTACAATAAGTACCTATTTATTTCAAGTGCATATTCCTTACTAAGCGGATCAAGACAATAAGAAGATTAATTAAGAAAGCTTTTATCTTAAGGAAGTTTCAAATAAAGCTTTTTAAAGAGAAGTAGTAGATACCTACAGTTAGCAGAAGCATCTACGCAGGATGCTCAACATTATTAATTCAATACCTACACTAAAGTTCGGACGAAGAATATGCCCGCACGGGGTTAGTTACGCCTACGGAATCTAAAACCGTAGGTAAAATGGTAGAGACTTCCACTGTGACCAACTTTTTGCTTTCCTTCCTGGTTTGAATACGGATCCGAAATATACGGAATTCTACATACATTTTGGACCCACATTGCAAACCCTAATCACGTTGGACAGCCTTCTAACCCTTCTAACCCGTTATATTTAGGGTAGGTACTAGGTAAGCTGCCATCATGCCCGCACTCGTTTTAGATATTTTCAGCACTTTATTATATTTAACAGCTTTATTATAACTAGAAAAATATAAATAACGTACTATATTTTAACATAATATCGAAAATACCCCGTAAATGCCCCGCCTGAGGCATGGTTCCTAGGACGCTAGCTGCGTTGCCCCTCTGGACTGTGAGGTTTAGCCTCTGGGCAAAGAGAGAGCCTGCCCGGCGGTCACCCGGGACACCTATGAGCCGTTCCGACATCTTTTTAACATACATTTTGGTGTCAGATGACCAAGGTCTCATACTCATTCGTCAGGGATATGTATTTGCGACGCTTTAATGTTTGAGCTTGGCAGCGGTACTCCCACGTTTCCGAGCCGAGCCTTCCACGTGGAACGAAGCCATCGAATTAACTTTATTTTGCTTTATAATCCGGATAATACTCTCGTATTTTAGGCACGACGCGCGACATGTTTCGGAGAGCTTATAACGCAATTACTGTAATTAGATAAAAATACGTGAGCGTTATTGATAATTTACAATACTTAATATTATTTTGATTTAGCGGTAGCCCATCTTTCAATCCGAAGGTGGCGGGCTCAATCAAACTCCGGTTCTTACCAATGAGTTCTTCACAGCTTATACATTTCGGGACTTATATGTACGTAATATAATAGTATTCGATATTTTAATCAGTTGCTATTCGGAGAAGGAAACACATGTTAAGGAAATCGATTAGGTACAGAGTTTTAGGGTATGTTTTATCGTTTTGAAAAGTCATGAGACTGCAAACGCGTTTTACGTCATTAGATCCTTTCATTCTTTACAAAAAATACGAATTAATCAATATCATGGTAATTTTTAACTTTGAGTCCACTATTGGACCATAGGAAAATGTAATTCCAGAAGGTAGATATCAGTTCGTTTGTGCATAAAGCCAAATTGAAGTGCCTACTTACAGGTAGTAGTTATGTAGATATAAGTATGGCATCAATGCCGGTACCCTCGATTGTAAAGCCAAGGCAAAAGTGAACCGGTGCGCCACATGTTCGCCCTTGTCATCTTTTCCCATAAAATATACGAGACAAGGGTTCATAGCGGGCAGTAATTTGAAAATATATACTGAATCGAACAATTTATTTGAAAGGAATACGTATGAACATTTTGCTATATAAATCTTGCAACTACGTTCACATTTTATGTAATAATTATATTTTGTAAGTTTCCTCATACTGCCAAATCCGCTATTGATTTTGTCATCGAAATCTAAAAACGTTTATACTTTTTTTACATAATTAACGTAAACGTCGTGAACAAGTAAGCTTAACTATAAAACTCTCGTGAGACTCGAACATATTAAATAATATATAAAACGGGTCACTCACGTAATTTAGTCGATTTTCGCTCGACATGTTTCGTTCTTTACGAATGACGACGTTCTGATGACGTTCTTCGTAAAGAACGAAACATGTCGAGCGAAAATCGACTAAATTACGTGAGTGACCCGTTTTAAATATTATTTAACAAGTAAGCTTAGTTATAATATAAATACTAAACCAAACACGGCCATGCTACGTTTTCATACCGAGTGCTACGTCAAGTATGACGTTTCTAAATACAATATTCTCACTGCCAAGTCAGTGCGAACTTAGCGGAGGCGGACTCTAAAAATATATAAAAGGGTGATCGAACTGTTATCTTAATAAATTGCCCGGTTGTTACTATAAAATATTATTTAAAGATCTTAAAATATATTTAGACGTTCTTAGTTACTAATATAACGAATTTTAGTAAATGATCACAAAATAAAAACAAAACTATCTGATCTGCATAATATCTGATTCCGATGAAATCCTAAAAAATAATCTTACTCAAGTTTGCACCCGCTTTCAGTCTTAAGTAGTTTCAGCCATTGATTAGTATAACAATTGGTAGTTGTCGTTTTATTTCTTATAAAATTATCGTGTACCTATATTCTATTAATTTCCTTATATTGACCTTGGATGGGCTTAAAACCAGCTAAGCTTTGCCCATGCCTTTTTCCTTTGTCAGTGCCTAACTTTGTATCCTATGTTCATTGTTTTGTTAAAGGAAATAAATTATTTGTATTTTTTTTTGATTTATTTAGTTTGACAGTTTAAATAGATGTCGCTTCAACGGCTCTATTATAACAAATATAAGCGTTAGCGCGAAAACATTCCTCTATAGTCTATGCCTATGGGCGCCATATTATTATGTAACTGTGTTATTTTCCTTACCTTTTCTTTATTTGAGAAACAAACGGTCACATACAAAAATAACCAATGACCGTATCGCGAAAGTTATGTGGTAATTAAAGTACGGGGTCGTACAACGCCATCTAGTAAAGCCGCTAAATTTGGGGTACGCTTGGTCAGTACAATTTACGCCTTTAATACTTAAATATATTTTACCTGTACGCTATCAGCAGGTAACTTCATACGACTAGTGATGTTGATTGATGAAGTTTCGTAACTCATGTCAAAGACGAGACGCATCTGAAACTCCTTACTGTTTTTCTATTGACTCTGGACCTCTGGTGATTAGAATCAAACCACGTTATCTCTTTCAAGCAAATTAACTGTCAAACTTTAAAGTGTTATTTTAAACGTCAAATTTTTATGAAATAATGACGTTTACTTAACACTTTCACAGTCTGTGTTTCACACTCTACGTTTTGGTGGTTTTTTGTCACATGGGACGACGCATTAGCGGAGATTTATTTTCATTTCGAAGGTCGCACTTTTCTATTATTTCAGTCGAAAGCGAACATTGTTATCACCCTTGAAATCAAATAAAAATCATAATCAATCAAATTGACAAATAAAGAAAGTACAATTTTTAACGTCTTATTTACCAGTTTACCTAGAGTCAAACTACATTACCTAGCTCTTCCAAGCAGATTAACTGTCCAACTTTAAAGTGTTATTTTAAACGTCAATGTTTCATCAAATTATGACGTTTACTTAACATTGTCTGTCACAGTCTGTGCTAACAAAATCTAGGATAGTTAGCATAGATGGACTCTAGTTGCATGGGTCTATCTACTTACTTAACAGGAATGTCAAAAGAAGTAAGGACAAGTAATAAATAAATGATAAAGTTTCAGGTCTAATAAATGACCTGAAAAATACTATAACATTTAGATTTATGGGTTAGACTGAAATAAAATTAAGCGTGTGAAAATATTAAAAAAACATATCATAGGTCAGTAGTTTAAAATTTAAGTAATTTACGAGCGAACATATCAAACAACGAGGATAACTATTTTTTATTTAATATCTCTATTCTAAAAATTCTAATCAATTTTTACTTTAATCGCTATATACGCACATCTTGGAGAAAATAATAACTTTAATAAGTAAATTAACTTGTTAAATTTCGGGGATCGTCTGTAACATTCTAATATAATTTATGATGTTCAACCGACTTCAATATTTCTAAAGGAGGAGGTTTTCAATTCGTCTGTTGTTTTTTTTAAATGTATTTTCACTCATAACTACGTCATTATTGAACCGATTAGATTTTTTTATTCTAAAGCCTAGCATAGCTACGGCTTGATTTTTACAAATCGTGCCATCTAGCGGCGTTAGCTAGAACACGTATAATGTATACAGCGCCGGCGGCTTACAACTTTTAGAAGTTCGGTGTTATTGACATAGGTGACACTTTTAGTTGTTTACATTTTATTTGCTTTTTTTTCATCATACTTAAATTGTATAGACGTCGGAATCTTTATTTATTTTACTGTATATGTTTAAAAAAGCATTAACTTAATTAATTTTAAGACGTTTGTTTGGAGCAATTCGTATATTCAGTTCATTGTAATTATCCTTATTGTATTAGCCTGTTGTTTGCCTCTTTTTCATGTGTAATCTATACCAGTTTGTGTTATTTTTGTTGTTTTGAGGTGCAATAAAGAGTTATTGTATTGTATTGTATTGTATTGTATCATGTCATGCCGTCGTTTCTGGCTAAGTTCTAAATTTTCTCCTGTACGTTAAATCCGTAAAGACAAAATCTCACAGGCAGTGTTGTAAATCGACGTAGGTAGGATGTAAGCCATCATATCCTTTGCATCCATCGAATTGTAAACTCGGCCACGAACACTTGGTGCATAATGCATAGGTAGCAGCAGACGCAGTAAACGCGCAGTCGCTTACGACCTCAGGTTTTGCCATTTCTGTACATATATAGCAATGAGTCCAATGACTCAACGAAATTTTTGATTTGATTTTTAATATATTTTTAATACAAAATTTTATCGTTGTTTTCGTTGACGGGATCGTTTTACTACTATCAGCTAATAATAATCATCGAGACAATTCTAACACACCTAAAAACAATAACTTTGAGGTGTTTGATCACAGATTTCAGGTGGTGTCCTCCTGCTCAGCTACATGTCATTACATTATATCATTATCACGCGATATACTCGTACATATGCGTGCAAAATTTCAGCTAAATCATAAACCGAATAGTGGGTAAAATTAAACTTGCAAGATTTGATTACAAACAAGGGAGCAAATGGCAAGCTAAGCAAATATAAAGTTTGTAGAATTCTAACCAGGGACCGGAACCGGTTACCATAACCCGGGTTTTTCATAAGGTTATTTTAAAGGTTGTTTTCAAAACACCTCTAATTTGGTTAACTCATGATACGGAAACCTTAATCATTCGGAAACCTTATCGGTCCAGTTAACCCCAATTAACCGCTAACCGGCAACTAACCGCAATGAATTCTGTTAGTGTTTTCTTTCTGTTTTGAACAGTTCAAACGAAAGTAATCTTTATGCACCCTGGAATTAGACTTAATATTGAATGACCATGGCTAGGAGTTAGGACGTTGTCGCTCGCTGTGGAACCAGGTTTGTTTTGCTCTTAGTGTGGCATGGCTTCTTTATTTCCTTACTATATTTAGGCTAGCCTAACATTTTTATTATCATACATAGAAATAAAAGCGGAGTGAGCGTTTGTGTCTACTATGCTCAAGTTTATTTATTTTTCTTGTAGTTAATCAGTCAAATATAAGTAGAGTCGTAAATAATCATACATGGGTAACTTAAAACAAAACATAACTATTAGTCTCAGATTACGAAGCGATAAACTTCAGCAAATAGTGCTATTTTGTGAGTACATCTTGTGACGACTGTCGGTAAATTTAAAACTTTTTAAAATCTCGACATTGTTATCCTTTGTAAAACCAACAGCTAATTACCTGCACGAAATAAGTACCATAAAGAACAAGAGATATTTTATTAATAACAACAGTATTCCTTTGGCAATAAAGTTCAAATTGTCATAGATTGGCATCTTGGCTACGCACGCTGACGTCTGACGTGTTTTCACTTGAGACCGCTATTTGCTACCATTGGCAAAACAAAAGTATGTATTTGAGTTAATTGTAAGCAAGTGCAGCAAGCGGTGCTCCAAATGATTATGACATACTTTGATATTGGACACTTATTATTATATTATTTTTTCGTATCTCGTATTATCGTAGTAATGAGCAAAATTTGTATAATCTTACGAGTTTGAAATTAGGGTTCCCGATTACAAGAGTACACGCTGACACGTGGCTCCGTGTACACGAGTCGTGTCTTAATTAAACGTGGCCTAATGGCATGTTCCAAACAGAGCAGAAAACCGGTATCGTGTGTGACAACGACATTTACAAGACGCTTCTGTAATGTGTTTCAATTAATTTGAAAATGTACCGACAATAAATGAGTAATTAAACATCTATAATTTATTTTATTACATTACAAAATCGCATCTCGAGATACTCTGGGTATAACTTTTTTAAGTAGGTATATATTCACGGAAATACTACTAACATTACAGTCTTTCTCCGGGACCACGGGGGCAATGTCACCCTTGAAACGTCGGAGGTTTGTTTTCAAAGTTTATACACGATTAAGCCCCGTTTTAGTAAATTTATAATACTAAAATTATAATAACAATATCTAATTATATACAAAATCTAACAATGAACAAGAGTTCTCTACTGTTTTTTTTTCCTTTAAGAACTCTTATAATAATATGTACAGGAAGAATAATTATAATATAATTTGATGGCCATAGAGTTACAATTTTTTTGAAATAGTTTTAATCTCTGATGTGTCGGTATTTAGATCGTATTTATATCGTTTTTCCCTTCCTTTCATTTTAAACAATTCTATATAATGTTTTACGAATATACACATAACTAATACATATAAGGATGGCAAGGGTAGTATACTTTTTTTAAATAATTGCTTGCAACTATCTGGGTAATATGCTCCACACAAAGATCTTAAACACTTTCTTTGGGCTAAGAAAACCTTATCAGCATCTGATGAGTTGCCCCATATTATTATTCCGTAACAGATATGCGACGATACATAACCGTTATAGGCTGCCGTTACTGCCACCTCAGAGACGGTTGCTCGCAGACGATACAAAATATCGATATAAAATATAGGTATTAATATGAGCTTTCCAATTACAAAACTTATCAATCTTAATTCCTAGAAAAACTGCACTTTCCGTTTCATTAAGTTGTACTTACGCCATTAAAATCGGCAGATAATCTAATTGATTTGCTATTATAAGTTTGAAATTAAACCAGTTGTGTTTCGGTTAAGTTAACTTTGAGATTATTATTTTCTAACCAATTTGTTACATTTGTTAATGTACATGTAATAATATTTCTTAGAGAACCATCTGTATTTTCTTTAATTACTATGGTTGTGTCATCTGCAAATAGTATAGTGTCATTTTGTGTGGCGCCAGGTAAATCGGTGATGTAAAGTAAAAACAAATACGGCCCTAGTATACTACCCGATGGCACGCCGCATGTGTTAATGATGAACGGCGAATTATACGTTTTGTTAAGGTTTTTAACTATTTTTGTAACTTCTACACATTGTCGCTGTCCATTGAGATAGCTTTCTAGCCAACAGTACGCTTGCTCTCTTATACCGTATTTGACTATTTATATTACTTTGATAGCAATGTTTCATGGCACCCTAGATCCATAAAACCATCCAGGATCTAGATTTCTGCTCATTCTATGCATTCGAGTACATACACACAGAAAACATAGAAAAGCGGAAGTGTTTACCGTGACACCATATAGTAGGTATAGGTATCGGGATACAAAATATCAACTCAAAATATGTGTAATAATATTTTGACTGGATTACGTAAATTGTAAGAATATTAATGTAAAATACCAGACCAAGATAATATACCGCATCGCGGCTTAGACATTGCCGAGATTCATTGTTTATGTGGAACCGATAAGGGCAATAAGCCTGCCCTCGGTCGGTATTCATCTTTGTGCACTTAAATGTCATTGTCTCATGAGAGTCATTAGTAAAAACAATGCAAGTAAAGTTTTTGAAGCAGGAATTTCTAGAGCTGCTTTCAATATTATCATTTTAAATTGCCATAATTTTTGTAACGATACCCTTACCAACAACTAATACCTATCCGTGCAGACTGCACGTGCAAAGCCATTTTTTTGTTTTATAAACGAGCCTTTTTTAATATGAGCACGTCGGCTCCAAAAGCTAATCCTAATAATTACCTACCTACTAGATGTGGAAACCTAAGTGGCGAGTTGGCTATATGTTTAAAGTTTAGTGACACCTCTCTACCCCCAGCCCTCATACCGGTGTTGCTCTCGAGCTATCTTAGATGTCGCTTTTTATGGGGGCCCATCTTATGTGGGCGAGTCACCGTTTGCCGTAAATTAAATTTATTACCATTTTGTTAGGCAGACGTCCGATTTTATTCTCTATAACACAGTATTTAGTCAACCACCTTCACCTAATAGTCCAGTATATTTTGGTTTCCATTAAATCTCAATAGTCTATACACCCTGGCGGTGCTGCCTCTGCGTGCATCCCATAACTCGGGCAGGTGCATCATTCGCTCGGTCTACCCCGTACATATCATTAAATTGTCGAAAGGGTCTCAGCGTGTTGGCTTCGGCTCCGCGTACGCCTCCCAAAGGTCCGGAACACAATTGTTCCGTGATGGGAAGACCTACCTATTATGAAGATTTAAGACAAAAGTGTGATATTATTTTTTACTATCGTTGTAGAATTGTTTTTGCTGAATATTTTGTATTTTGATTGTTGTTCACATTGATCATAATATGTCTAATGTTTTGTTTGTATCCCTACTCTTTATTTTAATTATCATGCACTGTTACTTTACACGCCAAAGGGGCCTTACCATGACGTCTTAACGTGATTCAGTTTAGGGCCTAAACTGAGTCGCTGCCATACAACTGAGCACAGGTCCCTTACCTGAACCTGAACCTTAACTGAATTGCGTTAAAGGGCATTTTCAGAAAAAAGTGCACCCTTTTAATGAAAATGGGTCCTCAATTTTCCATACAATTTTTTTTTTGTCAGGTTTGTAACGGGCCATACGAAATGAATGAAAAAAATGACTTACAAAGCTGACCAAAAAAACGGGACACAATTTTTCTTGTTTCCAATAGTACTCGTGATTCTGGTTACAAAAAACCCAAAACTTCCTATATTAAAAAAAATGAAAATGGTACCCTATTTTTGAAAATGCCCTAAATCGTTATGGTAACGGCCAAGGATGGGTTAGGTCCGCGTGTATTTAAGATCTGTTTCTACGAGTACCACGGATACTCGGATCTAAATTACACGCGAGCCCGACTTGTAAACTTGGCTACCTAAGTTGTTTAATTATCATTGCACGTGCAGTATTAGACGATTTATTCCTATTCGTTCCTACTACAATGGTTTTGAATGTTTTGATATAAGGATGACTCACACTAGCACAATTCTATAGAAATCAATTTCTATAGAAAGCGTCACGTCACGTGATATCCAAGGGCTCCGAGCTATCACGTGATTCTTTCTATAGAAATTGACAGATTCTCCCGTCCCGCCCCGTCCCGTCCCGTTCTTGTGTGAGTCATCCTTAAATAACTTAACAAAATATCACCTACCGACGTTAGTCGTAAGACTCGTAAGAGATATTCACTAACTTCGTTGAACAAGTTAAATCCGTCAAAATAAACACTACGAATAACTTTGAATCACAACATGCAAGCAAACGTAATGATTTTGCAGTTTCATTAATTGCAATTTTGTTTAGTACTACACTTTTAATTTTCGAAAGCTTAAGAAATTCACGTAATTAATAGAAGTATATTTATTTATTATAACGTGAATTGAAGTTGTAAGGTATGACATTTTATTTGATGAAATAAGCTAGTTCAATCTAACGGGTTGTTGTGTATTTGAAGAAAAATAAGAAATTATTAACACGTGCCGTCGCGTTGCCGTCTTCGCTTTAATTTGAAAGTGTAAGACGTAGAAACCGCTTGTTATTATTAATACAACTCTAGTGTAACGGCTTATAGTTCAAAATTGATTGAAGTGACAACTATGAAACAAACCTGGGTTATTCTACCTGTTGGACCCAAAAAACAGTGCAAGATACAAAATGTCCTAAGTACGAGGTTTTTATATGTCCTTTACGACATTTCTATCGTTCACTGTTGACACGGAATTGTCTTTACCGATGTCAGCCTCTACTGTTATTAGATATTGAATCTAATTTACTTATACGTAAAGAGTATACTCGTTTGTTATAATAAGGTTAACAGTAACCGACACAAAACCCCAAACAAAAACCCTATCGGGATTGGGTTTTGCAGTTAACCGGGTTATGGTTACTGTTACAGCAACATTTCGCTTACCGTTTGGATTCGGTTAGTGAATGTTGCTGTTACAGTATCATTGTGTAACAGATATGATTAGGTAACCAACTTGATAGGGTTAAGCCTAAAGAGGGGTTTTCCGGTCCCTGATTCTAACTGACTTTTCCAAATTCGAAATTACACTAGTTTCATGTCTAAACGACTGTTTATTTGTGTCAGCGGCATCGCTAAATGGTGACACCTATAGGTACGAACGTTTCCATATATAGGTACTACTACTGTGTTGCGTTGCGCTAGAAGAAACTACGTCACAGCACAACGTATTTATATGAAATGACGCGATGCAACAACACAACGGAGCAGTAGGGCCGGGTCATCATCATATTAAAAAAAAACTCAAAACGCAGAACAAAAGTCGTTTAAAAATGTGTTCCACTATAGTGGAACCAGGGACCGGAACCGGTTACCATAACCCGGGTTTTTCATAAGGTTATTTTAAAGGTTGTTTTCAAAACACCTCTAATTTGGTTAACTCATGATACGGAAACCTTAATCATTCGGAAACCTTATCGGTCCAGTTAACCCCAATTAACCGCTAACCGGCAACTAACCGCAATGAATTCTGTTAGTGTTTTCTTTCTGTTTTGAACAGTTCAAACGAAAGTAATCTTTATGCACCCTGGAATTAGACTTAATATTGAATGACCATGGCTAGGAGTTAGGACGTTGTCGCTCGCTGTGGAACCAGGTTTGTTTTGCTCTTAGTGTGGCATGGCTTCTTTATTTCCTTACTATATTTAGGCTAGCCTAACATTTTTATTATCATACATAGAAATAAAAGCGGAGTGAGCGTTTGTGTCTACTATGCTCAAGTTTATTTATTTTTCTTGTAGTTAATCAGTCAAATATAAGTAGAGTCGTAAATAATCATACATGGGTAACTTAAAACAAAACATAACTATTAGTCTCAGATTACGAAGCGATAAACTTCAGCAAATAGTGCTATTTTGTGAGTACATCTTGTGACGACTGTCGGTAAATTTAAAACTTTTTAAAATCTCGACATTGTTATCCTTTGTAAAACCAACAGCTAATTACCTGCACGAAATAAGTACCATAAAGAACAAGAGATATTTTATTAATAACAACAGTATTCCTTTGGCAATAAAGTTCAAATTGTCATAGATTGGCATCTTGGCTACGCACGCTGACGTCTGACGTGTTTTCACTTGAGACCGCTATTTGCTACCATTGGCAAAACAAAAGTATGTATTTGAGTTAATTGTAAGCAAGTGCAGCAAGCGGTGCTCCAAATGATTATGACATACTTTGATATTGGACACTTATTATTATATTATTTTTTCGTATCTCGTATTATCGTAGTAATGAGCAAAATTTGTATAATCTTACGAGTTTGAAATTAGGGTTCCCGATTACAAGAGTACACGCTGACACGTGGCTCCGTGTACACGAGTCGTGTCTTAATTAAACGTGGCCTAATGGCATGTTCCAAACAGAGCAGAAAACCGGTATCGTGTGTGACAACGACATTTACAAGACGCTTCTGTAATGTGTTTCAATTAATTTGAAAATGTACCGACAATAAATGAGTAATTAAACATCTATAATTTATTTTATTACATTACAAAATCGCATCTCGAGATACTCTGGGTATAACTTTTTTAAGTAGGTATATATTCACGGAAATACTACTAACATTACAGTCTTTCTCCGGGACCACGGGGGCAATGTCACCCTTGAAACGTCGGAGGTTTGTTTTCAAAGTTTATACACGATTAAGCCCCGTTTTAGTAAATTTATAATACTAAAATTATAATAACAATATCTAATTATATACAAAATCTAACAATGAACAAGAGTTCTCTACTGTTTTTTTTTCCTTTAAGAACTCTTATAATAATATGTACAGGAAGAATAATTATAATATAATTTGATGGCCATAGAGTTACAATTTTTTTGAAATAGTTTTAATCTCTGATGTGTCGGTATTTAGATCGTATTTATATCGTTTTTCCCTTCCTTTCATTTTAAACAATTCTATATAATGTTTTACGAATATACACATAACTAATACATATAAGGATGGCAAGGGTAGTATACTTTTTTTAAATAATTGCTTGCAACTATCTGGGTAATATGCTCCACACAAAGATCTTAAACACTTTCTTTGGGCTAAGAAAACCTTATCAGCATCTGATGAGTTGCCCCATATTATTATTCCGTAACAGATATGCGACGATACATAACCGTTATAGGCTGCCGTTACTGCCACCTCAGAGACGGTTGCTCGCAGACGATACAAAATATCGATATAAAATATAGGTATTAATATGAGCTTTCCAATTACAAAACTTATCAATCTTAATTCCTAGAAAAACTGCACTTTCCGTTTCATTAAGTTGTACTTACGCCATTAAAATCGGCAGATAATCTAATTGATTTGCTATTATAAGTTTGAAATTAAACCAGTTGTGTTTCGGTTAAGTTAACTTTGAGATTATTATTTTCTAACCAATTTGTTACATTTGTTAATGTACATGTAATAATATTTCTTAGAGAACCATCTGTATTTTCTTTAATTACTATGGTTGTGTCATCTGCAAATAGTATAGTGTCATTTTGTGTGGCGCCAGGTAAATCGGTGATGTAAAGTAAAAACAAATACGGCCCTAGTATACTACCCGATGGCACGCCGCATGTGTTAATGATGAACGGCGAATTATACGTTTTGTTAAGGTTTTTAACTATTTTTGTAACTTCTACACATTGTCGCTGTCCATTGAGATAGCTTTCTAGCCAACAGTACGCTTGCTCTCTTATACCGTATTTGACTATTTATATTACTTTGATAGCAATGTTTCATGGCACCCTAGATCCATAAAACCATCCAGGATCTAGATTTCTGCTCATTCTATGCATTCGAGTACATACACACAGAAAACATAGAAAAGCGGAAGTGTTTACCGTGACACCATATAGTAGGTATAGGTATCGGGATACAAAATATCAACTCAAAATATGTGTAATAATATTTTGACTGGATTACGTAAATTGTAAGAATATTAATGTAAAATACCAGACCAAGATAATATACCGCATCGCGGCTTAGACATTGCCGAGATTCATTGTTTATGTGGAACCGATAAGGGCAATAAGCCTGCCCTCGGTCGGTATTCATCTTTGTGCACTTAAATGTCATTGTCTCATGAGAGTCATTAGTAAAAACAATGCAAGTAAAGTTTTTGAAGCAGGAATTTCTAGAGCTGCTTTCAATATTATCATTTTAAATTGCCATAATTTTTGTAACGATACCCTTACCAACAACTAATACCTATCCGTGCAGACTGCACGTGCAAAGCCATTTTTTTGTTTTATAAACGAGCCTTTTTTAATATGAGCACGTCGGCTCCAAAAGCTAATCCTAATAATTACCTACCTACTAGATGTGGAAACCTAAGTGGCGAGTTGGCTATATGTTTAAAGTTTAGTGACACCTCTCTACCCCCAGCCCTCATACCGGTGTTGCTCTCGAGCTATCTTAGATGTCGCTTTTTATGGGGGCCCATCTTATGTGGGCGAGTCACCGTTTGCCGTAAATTAAATTTATTACCATTTTGTTAGGCAGACGTCCGATTTTATTCTCTATAACACAGTATTTAGTCAACCACCTTCACCTAATAGTCCAGTATATTTTGGTTTCCATTAAATCTCAATAGTCTATACACCCTGGCGGTGCTGCCTCTGCGTGCATCCCATAACTCGGGCAGGTGCATCATTCGCTCGGTCTACCCCGTACATATCATTAAATTGTCGAAAGGGTCTCAGCGTGTTGGCTTCGGCTCCGCGTACGCCTCCCAAAGGTCCGGAACACAATTGTTCCGTGATGGGAAGACCTACCTATTATGAAGATTTAAGACAAAAGTGTGATATTATTTTTTACTATCGTTGTAGAATTGTTTTTGCTGAATATTTTGTATTTTGATTGTTGTTCACATTGATCATAATATGTCTAATGTTTTGTTTGTATCCCTACTCTTTATTTTAATTATCATGCACTGTTACTTTACACGCCAAAGGGGCCTTACCATGACGTCTTAACGTGATTCAGTTTAGGGCCTAAACTGAGTCGCTGCCATACAACTGAGCACAGGTCCCTTACCTGAACCTGAACCTTAACTGAATTGCGTTAAAGGGCATTTTCAGAAAAAAGTGCACCCTTTTAATGAAAATGGGTCCTCAATTTTCCATACAATTTTTTTTTTGTCAGGTTTGTAACGGGCCATACGAAATGAATGAAAAAAATGACTTACAAAGCTGACCAAAAAAACGGGACACAATTTTTCTTGTTTCCAATAGTACTCGTGATTCTGGTTACAAAAAACCCAAAACTTCCTATATTAAAAAAAATGAAAATGGTACCCTATTTTTGAAAATGCCCTAAATCGTTATGGTAACGGCCAAGGATGGGTTAGGTCCGCGTGTATTTAAGATCTGTTTCTACGAGTACCACGGATACTCGGATCTAAATTACACGCGAGCCCGACTTGTAAACTTGGCTACCTAAGTTGTTTAATTATCATTGCACGTGCAGTATTAGACGATTTATTCCTATTCGTTCCTACTACAATGGTTTTGAATGTTTTGATATAAGGATGACTCACACTAGCACAATTCTATAGAAATCAATTTCTATAGAAAGCGTCACGTCACGTGATATCCAAGGGCTCCGAGCTATCACGTGATTCTTTCTATAGAAATTGACAGATTCTCCCGTCCCGCCCCGTCCCGTCCCGTTCTTGTGTGAGTCATCCTTAAATAACTTAACAAAATATCACCTACCGACGTTAGTCGTAAGACTCGTAAGAGATATTCACTAACTTCGTTGAACAAGTTAAATCCGTCAAAATAAACACTACGAATAACTTTGAATCACAACATGCAAGCAAACGTAATGATTTTGCAGTTTCATTAATTGCAATTTTGTTTAGTACTACACTTTTAATTTTCGAAAGCTTAAGAAATTCACGTAATTAATAGAAGTATATTTATTTATTATAACGTGAATTGAAGTTGTAAGGTATGACATTTTATTTGATGAAATAAGCTAGTTCAATCTAACGGGTTGTTGTGTATTTGAAGAAAAATAAGAAATTATTAACACGTGCCGTCGCGTTGCCGTCTTCGCTTTAATTTGAAAGTGTAAGACGTAGAAACCGCTTGTTATTATTAATACAACTCTAGTGTAACGGCTTATAGTTCAAAATTGATTGAAGTGACAACTATGAAACAAACCTGGGTTATTCTACCTGTTGGACCCAAAAAACAGTGCAAGATACAAAATGTCCTAAGTACGAGGTTTTTATATGTCCTTTACGACATTTCTATCGTTCACTGTTGACACGGAATTGTCTTTACCGATGTCAGCCTCTACTGTTATTAGATATTGAATCTAATTTACTTATACGTAAAGAGTATACTCGTTTGTTATAATAAGGTTAACAGTAACCGACACAAAACCCCAAACAAAAACCCTATCGGGATTGGGTTTTGCAGTTAACCGGGTTATGGTTACTGTTACAGCAACATTTCGCTTACCGTTTGGATTCGGTTAGTGAATGTTGCTGTTACAGTATCATTGTGTAACAGATATGATTAGGTAACCAACTTGATAGGGTTAAGCCTAAAGAGGGGTTTTCCGGTCCCTGAGTGGAACACGTTTTTAAACGACTTAAAACTGCTTTCTTCTAGTTAACCAGACCAATATACGCATTAGACTTATTTAGACATTAGGTACTAAGTAGGTATACTAACTAAAACCATAGTAAAATTTTAAGTTACTTGTTTTGCATGGTTAAAATCTGTTCGGCACTACCAACCGGCACCAACTGTTTTGGTACACATATTGGATTGGTGTCAGTAAGTACGTTTCCATATGTATTGTTCTTCCAAAGAGCAGGGCCCTTAGGTGTCAAGCGTGATGCGCTGCAGTGGAGATGTACGATATCAAAGAGACACTACTACTGGTATTACTACTGTTGTGGCTCAGCGATCCGAAACGAATCGTGGCCTACGAAACGAGAGCACGCCGGCCATCCCGATCCTCCACAGTTTCCTGCAGGTATTCCGCATGAAGCTGGTACAGACCACTTACACACTATCTTTCTAGCGGTACCTAGGCCCCAAGTAAGTTCTCTCTGGCACGTTGCGTGGCATTCAGTGACCAAACTAGGGAAGTCTGTGTGATGTCAAAGAGATGCAAAAGCATTCTAAAGGCAATAGCGGGTAGATACGAGTATGACTGTCCTATTTTTTCATTCTGGGTTGGACAGGTCAAGGGTGTTGCCCAATTCATTGGTTAATTTTTAACTTTTAATTTTAAGTAATGTTACTAATTTATTTTAAATTTAATTTAGCCTTAAGCCAATTGTCACTAACAAACTATGGATCGCACAGGTCTATAAAGCATTTTTATTTTTTTATTTTTTGTTTATTTACTCCATAAGACAATGAATCTCAATAAAACTTTCTTAGTGGAACGTATTGAGTTTAAAAATGTCTGTTCCAAATATTTCACGTGCCATGTTCAATGGTTTAGAATAAGAATCGCCTGACTACTCTGGCTCTATATATCTAGATACAAAACAATGTTTATTATTTTTATCACTGACTTCTCAGTACCTATAGCTTTCCAGGTCGGCACTGCACTACTGGGAACAGTGAAATTAATTAACTGAGCTGTTTTGTGGCCACTCTTTATTTTATCTCGGGTACCAGGACCAGTCTGCAGATATTATATTTTAATTATGATAAATAAACTTAAGTTTAGGTACTATTTAATCATAGAATCACCTAAATTATAATAACTTTTTATGTGCCTAAGTACTTAGGTTTCTATCTGATAATTTAGCAATTTGCAATCATTGCGTAATGATAACAGTGATAGTAGGAATTTCGTTGTGGGTAGGTATTTCGTATTTTCTGATACAAGATGGAGAATATAAGGTTTTTAGCGAACCATTTTGATTTTGATACAAAATCACTTATTCTTCGTAAGTGCACCACGACTCAATGAGACCATTCCAACAAACCCAAGCTCAATGAGATTGGTTTGATACATCACAAACTTATGGCAACTTCCATAATCAAAACAGTCCAATGATACCACAACAGTGCAGTGTCATATAAATTAAGTAAATAGATATGCAAATTTCAGCTCAATCGAACATTAGAACCGAATAAAGTTTTGTTTGGACAATTTTATGCTAAGTAATTAAAAAATATGATTTTACTAGAGATAGGTAGCTATGCCAATAGTAAAAACCAAAAATTAAACTTTTTTATTTACAATTTTTTGTAGCTTTAAACAATAGGGACGGTGAAGGAATATTGGATGTTTCATGCCAAATAGAGCCAGCAAACCATTTGTGCCAGTCAGCACAATAAGAAAACTGGCTAGCATTGGTTTGCGAATTTATTTACATTTTGGTTTTTTATCTCGTATAGAAGGCATACTATTTTAATTGAAGTTGGATATACCGACATGGTATTAGTATACAATCGTTATGGTCCAATTTGTGCCCAGTCTATAAAAAGAATAAATATTTGAATGAAACAATAGTCATTCACCCTTTCGTTCGTTCATCCCCGGTTTCCCGCCCGCAGAGTCCGCGCGCGGTCCGCAGGGTACGCTCGTCCCGCGTCATTCACTCACCAACGAACTTTATTACGCACTTACGACATTCGAAATTGAAAGTTTTTTTTTAGTTTTTGTGGAGTGATTAAGTTTTTATTATTTATTTTAGTGGATACGCAGTTACTTGGAGTTAGTTTGATTTATTTGTTAAGGTATGTAGTCATATTAGAATAAAATACCATTAGCTGGCCAGATACGTTCGGGAATATCTGCCGATCCTGCCGATTCTGCCAATAAATTTACCTATAGAAAATTTTACTAGTGGATGCCCGGCGGACATACCCACTATGGAGATCTGAATTAGGTATTACCATCGTAAATAAAATATATGGTAACGCATAATATTTTTAAAGGTAGGTACTTTATTTCTAATATACTATTTAATTCTTAACAGGAACCATAGCTTTATGTGGTTATTTTCTTTGGTATAGGTACTTTCAGTCTTACCAAACCAAAGGTACATGAATATTATATGCAACAAATTTTATTTTGCCTTAATGCCTTCTATACGAGATAAATGGAAAACTCTTTTGCAAGCACGAGAGGTCACATCACAGCTCAAGCGGTTTGTGACATTCGAGCGTCCGAATAAATAATAAAAGTACGAAAATAATCGCACACTCAACTTTCCCCACTGTGGTTTTCATGTAAAATGAATACCTACTTAATTTATTTCATCCACTTCATAGTTAAATTGTCTTTGTCTTATATTAATACAGATCGATTAACGAAAGCTGGCGCGGAATGTCTATGAACTGAACTATGGACAGTTTCATATTACATTTTCTGCGCCAGCTTTCGTGAATCAATCTGTATAATAACTAATTATCATTCTCTACAGAGTTTTGCTTAACATATTTTGGCACTCGAATGTCAAAAAGTGCCCCCAAACCGCATGTTTTTCTCAACGCGCTCTAAAACAATTTGCCCGTAAACTATTTAAAAAGTTCGCGTAGGTAATGCGAGTTCTTCAGCTACACCCGGAGCTCGCATTCCTTTCCTTTGTAGTCCGCAGCATACCGTACCGCTAACCTGGGTTAAGCAAATTAGGTACTGAGCATTTTTCCTAACAAAAATATGCGAGCAAAATATTTGCCTGCATGTTTTTAGAGAAAATCAAACAAAACAAATATCTGGGGATTTAAAATTTTATTTCTCAAGGCATGGTTGTGCCCCCGAGCCAAGTCGCCCTAAAATAAGGCGTAGCACTACCAACTTAGTTTTTCTCAACCGCCTTGTCTCATTTTCAAACTCACATAGCTTTGTCCCAGATAACACCAGAGAGCTCCGATTCATAGGATAGGCTTATATACATAATGATGAAATATACTAAAATCATTGATCTTGCTTTTACGCAATATACGAGTAGGTACCTGTTTCCTCATATCCTAAAAAGCTTAAATTTTCCTTGGAGATTGTATGTCAAAGTGTAACTTTACCCTTTCCACCCCTATAAGTAGTGGGTGCAGGTCTGTATACAGAATAAGTAAACTAGGGTAGGTACCTAATTTTAGATCTCCTAGAAAGCTGATTTTTGGCATGTAGTGAACTTGTAGAAACTGTGAGAAAAAAACTGCAAAGTTTTATCCTCCCTTCCTAATAAATTACCGTTGGTATATAAAGATTAGCGAACTCCCGAGTTTTCCTTGGTAACTGAGGTTAAATTACTGCAAAAAGAGAAAGAGATACCTAAAAATAGACAAGGATGGCTGAACATTACTGAAAAAATAATAATGTTACCTGAGAAGAACAATAAAGTGGACAAAGCGTAAAAGGTAATCAAAAAAGCTCATAAACATCGCATACCCGAACCTACTACATCAACATATCCCGTGAATTTTAATTACTGACAAAGTATTTGCCAAATACGCATATTTGCGATTCGCATTCTGCTGTTTATTGATAAGTTCCCGAGCCTTTGAAACACGAGTACGTCAGGACGGATGTTAGGTCACTATCGCACTCATATAAATTGTTACTTGTTAGAACGTGACAGCTACAGCGAAAGACGATGAAAACTCAGCTATATTCGACTAGGAGACCCCCTAAATCAAACAGCCTCTTGTTTTAGCCAGCGAGGTCCGCAGTAAGCTACCCTCGTCATGTGCATCCCTCGTACAATTAGCGACAATATAAACACTTATTATGGACCTTAATGCTATACAAGCTGGGGTGCCGACTGTTCCAAAAAGAGCTTTGCAATGTGTGCGCATATGGGAATTAGTTTTATATGAGCTAGGGGATGATTTTAATAGCGCAATGGTGGCTTCATTGTCTATTTAACTTGACTATGCTTGGATGTGAAAGTCATAGTGGTTATTTATTTCGTATTTGATTAAACATTCTTGTTGCGTTTCTTGCATTTAAAAAAGACGTAGCTGAAGAGTCCGGTATACTATTTTTACGATGCTCAACTTTTTGATATTATATTGGAGCAACTCACAAGAATTCTGTTAGTTTTTTTTAATATACATATTACGGAAGATAATTTCAATTTGAATGGAAAGTATGAACTACTTTTCTGTTTTTGTTTACCCATTTTTAATAATGTACCTAAGTCTGAGGTGTTTCACGATTTTTGCTCAGAGGTAAATATACTTGGGGCTTTCTGATAATCAAAATGAAACACTTTTTTCCACTTTCATAATTTTTTTTAGAATAAATGTACATTTAGCTAGAGCAATGTTTATAAAAATTGCCAAAGTTTAGCAGGTATATTTGGGTAGTATATATAAAATATATTTCATGAAACAATAAACAAAAATGTGCAAAATAAACTGAATTTTATGCCTAATTCACAAAAGGAATAATAAAAAATCAAGTTACAATATTGTACGAATCGACCACCTCATAAAACAAGCTCAGTAAGCATTTCGTTTTTGTACAAGTACTAAATAATAATATATATTTATCAAACTATTTTTTTTTGCAATACCAATACTTTATACTAACTTAGCAATTGCAATTTATATGCGTTATTTAATTATTAACGATTTTCACTTTAAAAATTTTACCGGACACTTCCGAGGAGCCAATATAAAAAGTAGATAGGTACTTACTTAAGTATTATTACAAGCTTGGTATCATTCGCGAGTGCGTGGAGCGAGCGAGATTTACGGCCACGGCCGTATGATATATTTTTGACATGAAAATGCCAGATTGGTCTTCAGAGGTAAATAATTAGTGGAATTAACTAAAACTCCGTTTTATACTGTGGGAATGTTGGCTTAGCTGAGGCTGTTACTGATACCTACCTACATTTAGCGATATCTCAAACATACGAAAATAACCACATTCTCCTAACGGTGATGAATCAGACGTCAATACTCATATACATATAACTACTAACATGATGATATAAAAAACCGCCCAAGAGCATGTGGGGCAAGCTCAGTGTAGTTCCGTAGATTACCGTCTGTTACAATGGTGTATGAACAATCTAGCGAATGATTCGACATAGTTCTCAACTTTCTGATAATAATAAATAAATAAATATTTGTGGGACAATCTTACACAAATCGACCTAGTCCCACGGTAAGCTCAATAAGGCTTGTGCTGTGGGTACTAGACGACGATATATATAATAGATATATACATATAAATACTTAAATACATAGAAAACATCCATAACTCAGGAACAAATATTCGTGATAAACACACAAATAAATGCCCTGACCAGGATTCGAACCCGGGACCTTCTGCTTCGTAGGCAGGGTCACTACCAACTAGGCTAGGAGGCCGTTAATAATACACTAACGATTTTCACAATCTAACTGTGACTGAAGGTGCAGATATAGTTTAAACTTCAAAAACCGCGTTGTGTGGTTGACATGTGGTGTGGTGTGGTTGTGGGGTCTTACATTATAAGTAGGTGTATGTTATATGCTGAATAAATTGCGACGATTTCTCATTTACAGTACCTAATCCGTGTACAAAGTAGTGTAAAAGGACGCAAAAGTGAATTCCCAGGGAGCACCGTAATAGGCAATACATCCTTTTTAGTCTTCAATCGGCTAACGGAACACATTGCGTATGTATGGCTCGTCTCAATCTACTCGTTAGAGCCGGCCCAGTTTAATACAAAATGCAGGTACAAAATTATACCTCTTCAATTTTCAGGGAGCATTTTCCGTACTAAGGCTAATAAAGGTAGCGGTACAATAAAGATGAGCACTGAATTTTTACTGGTGTTTGCAGCAGTTTTGTTGGATGTCGATCTATTTATATATATATATATATATAAATAGATTTAATCTCCTAATTTGTAAAACAGAACATAGTTTGCAATTTTTTGAATTTTTAAATAGGTAATGATACTATTCTTGTCATAGTAGAAGAATGACAAACTTCGCAGTACATTGCGTCTTCCAGCAAATTTTTAAGTGTATTAGTACGGTTATCAAACCCAGAGTGTTTTTAAGAAACCAGTAACAACTGAACATTTTCTATCCAACAACAAAACTATAAATCCTATAACGCCCAGCATTAAGGAATATTCAACCAAGATTGGGACTAGATTCTAAAAGGATACAAGTTATAAATACAAGAACAATTTGAAAATATTTCATGTTCGCTGCGAGAAGTCTTTTAACAGCTTTCTAAGAACAAAGAGCGAAATAACTGTTATGTATTTCGCTTGGGCCCGGCCGTAAGTTCCAAAGAAGAAGTTATAAGAATAACAAGTTTCAGAGTTAACGGAGTGTATTCGATTACGTAAACGGTGCGTTTGCGGGATTATTTTTGTTTGGGGTTGTGCTGTAATGTCTTGGCTGAAGTGTGGAATAAGAATATCGTGTTTGAGTTTAAAGCTCTTTAACTGTGGTTACCTAGTATTGCCAAAGACAACTTGCTAGAGTAAGATTTTTATTATTTTATCGTGTCATGCGTTATTCTCATGTTTTCTCTCAGTCTTATATATGTATGTTAAATAAAACATGATTGCAAAGGAGCAGTCGATAAAATTAATCATCTAAAAGAAAAATCATTTAGGTATCTTGTTCAAATAAGTTAGAAACAGTAGTACCTACTTAATTAGTGTCAAAAAATATAATGTGACTATTTTTAGCTAATGTCCATGGCTTCTATATACACATTCCAACGGACCCTTTAAAAATAATGGTGACCAACAGACTACATAATTATTAATCCCCATGCGTCTCAGTTATCTTGTGCAGCCAAAATAATGTCGTTTGTCACGCCAACGACAATACGTACTAATTAATCAATTAAGGTTTTCAATTGCTGTCTGGATCCCCAATTTCATGCGTTCATATTTTGATAAAATGCGGTATGTTTACACCGAAATCTGAAAATATTATCACTTAAAGCTAATCACAAAACAAATACTTAAGTCATAAGGTACTTAAAATGTTATATGACAATTTTCTAATTATTATAGTTACTTACATTCAAATGTTTGCCGCCATATTCGTTCTTAATTACATTACATAATTAAATATATCCTTTACCTATTATATACCTATAATGAAACCACGTTATCTCTTCCGAGCATATGTACTGTCAAACTCTGAAGTGTTATGACGCTTTCACAGTCTGTGCTATTAAAATCTAGGAAACTTAGCAGTAGACGGGCTCTAGTTTTGAAACACGCAATTCTCGTATATATTTTTTTAGGATCTCGGAATCTGCTCTAATGATGAATTCTCCTTAGCTACGGGTATAAATATGGGTGTTACTGTTATCGGAGACGAACAATCTATCTAGCTTAGTTTTCGGGTGTTTTCCGATCTTCGTCGCCCACGTACTATCAGTAAAAATAAATGTCACGTCCTTCACGTGATGATATTAAGACAATTATTTATAGGAAAATAAATATAGAATATATTTGCCTTTATTAGCGATTACCGTGAAATGTAAATGAAACTTGGCGTGTAAATAAACGATAGAAACGGTAATAAAGGCTTGCTAACGAACTTCTTGGTATTTCGCAGTGTTTGTAGGTTGGCAGTAACTCTCCTGAGCGAAATTCACGGCGTCTGTAATGAAAGTTATAAAACTCAGCTTTGGTAACGGGCCAATGTTTATGGTATTTGATAGGTTTTAATTGTTTAATCGAATTTATGTTAGTCGATATAATAATTTTTCAATTTCTTCGACGAAGACAAGATAATTATGCTCGAACTTCACTTATATGATATGTTCGTTTGATCATTCAAAAATATGTGAATAAAGAATTTTTTCAATTTTCAATTTTTTCAATTTTATTTATTAACCATAATGTAACATGTTCATTACATGGTAAGTCAAATTTACAATATTTGCATATTTAAATCCACTGTACAAGTGTATAATTAATACATATTCAAAATGAAAATAGGTACTAAAAACGAATTATTAATTATTTATCATTATCATATATATATATTTTTTTTATTTATTCTCAAAAAAAGTTTTGTACAATAACATATAATCATAAATTCGCCAAACATTAAGTTTAACGGCGACTGTTGCACTCACTTTTTGTATTTGTACATATCTATTAGTCCTATATTCTTATCTAAACCCACTTACCTACCTTACAATTTTTTAATGATACTGCAGGTTTGAACTATGTATTTACTAATTTGAACACTGTTCCTCTTGACATACGGTATACATTAACATTACTATTTCTATGAAAACAGTTTGTCACACAATCCAAACTACTGATTTAGGTTTATTATTATGTTATATATAAACTAGCCCACAATTATTATTAAGTGCTTACAATATTATTAAGTGTTAAAAATTCTGTAATTGAATAGAAGGCATGGTGTTGAAAAAATACTTTGATTGCGTTTTTAAATGAGTCAAATGCCAAATCTGTGATATGAGTAGGCAATTTATTGAACACCTTTAATTTAATGAATATTCCCTGTTTTTGACACTTTTTTAGTCGTAATGTTGGTAGTATGAGTTTGCTATTATTCCTGGTATGATAGTTGTGGCAGTCTGAGCGTTTAAGCAGAATATTTCTTTGTTTGTGAATCTCCAACACAGAGTTGTATATAAATAGTGATATAACTGTCATCAATTGAAGTTTCCTAAAGTAAGGCCTCGCAGACGTGCGCCGGTTGACGCCACATACTGTTCTAATAGAGCGTTTTTGTAGAATTAGTACTCTGTCTATATCTGCAGCATTTCCCCAGATGGTAATCGCGTAGGTCAGCAAACTTTGAACATAGGCATGGTAGACAGTTTTTAGTGTTTTTAAGTTAAGTAATGAATAGAAGATAGAATGAAGTAATTTAATATTTCTTTACTATTTTATGAAAATGAGAAAATATACTTCAAAAAGGTCATAAGATGACGAACGCTCTTTATCGTCTTCTTAGAGTTTTCCCGGCCTCAGCTAAGGCTCAAGGTGCCTGGGGTGTGCTTGTTTAACGAATCCCAAGTTTTGGCGTCGGCAGTCGTTATTACTACATATGTATATCGACCGCCACTGACCTTAAAATCCATTGGAATAGTCCGGTCTGTAAAGTCCAGAAAAAAGCGATTGCTAAGTAAATATTTATTGATATTGCTACGGACAGGCATGTGTCAGTATGAGCCGTGCTTTAAACCTTATTAGGATTGAATTGCGCTCGCCTTACCGCTAACTCACTAACCCTCTAATTCCTTTTCTGGTGTAACATTACTGGCAAAGTTTACATAGGATCTCTGTATTGGGGTTATTTCGAAAACCACTGGAAGATCACACATAATTACATCGTTTTAAGTCTCATTTTGAACTTATCCTGCGTTTTCTGATATTTGAAATTATCTCGATACACCTTAGGGTAGAGTCGGTTATATCGTACCAATTTTTACTCAAACGTGGATATCTTTGTTCTGAATGTAGTTAGAAATGTGACTGTTTATTCATATAAAAATACAGTTTCTTGGCTAGGTTATATATTAAATTGAGTATTCTGGAGTTAAATTAACGATCTAAAAAAATAAATCCGAAGGCGACTGCCATCGGTCGATTTAGCCGACCAGTCGGTTAAATCGTACCATCACCATTCATACTATATTAGTTAATCATTATGGATGTTAATAGTTTATTTAAGATTCAAATACCGATTATTAATAGCAATACACTGAAATCATACTTCAATTCAAAAATATTTAGTCAATCAAATCATACCTATGAGCGTGAGCTATGGTACGAAATAACCAACCAGGATTTTTATTGAAATCAATAATATATAATATATAACCACATAACTCAGACAGCTTGTAAGTACCACTTAGTAAACCTGATAAATATTGTTGTGAAAAACTGTTTATTCTGTATTTTTAATCGGTCTAGATCACAAGCTATACCATCACGAAATCACATCAAAAGTTACATCGAGTCCGACAAAAATCTATTTTTTGCTTTCCCAAGTTCATTCTTGACTTATTGTATTTTTTTATTCGATAACTGATGATTATAACATAGGAGCTCTGTTGGGTGCCCCATAAGCAAGTACGATATAGCCGACACTCCCCTACATACTTTAAAGTGTTTAAAATTGTATTTATTTGTGTGAATACTGAACCCGCCTCAAACTCCACAAGAGAGGTTAAACATAGATCAGAGTGTAACACGTATATAATATTTGCAACTGAAACGAATTACTTTTATGGCGCGTAGCGACAAGTAATTCTCCGGAGAGGCATTCGGATTCCAAAAATCTGTTATTGATATTACTCGAATGAGATGAGGAAATTGAAAACAGATACAGTCAATGACTTAAATTTAACTCAAGGTTGACGCTCTTGTATTGAAATTTAGAGATAAAGTACAACGGTCCTACTTATAATTTTAAATGACCTTTTCAACAAAATAATATTTTAACTAGTCCATGTAATTATCTGTCATATTTTTTTATGTCGATACAAAATAATTATAATTCACAATTGACAAAATATAATTCACCATAAATTAAAACTTGTACTTATTATTAATTGTATGATATAAAGGTGAAATTGAATCAGTATTTTATTGAATTTTACTAAAATATTGTACTGTTGTTTTTATCCTTGTTTTGTAACTTGTATAAGGACATAGGAACATAGGTATTATATTTTCATTATATTTACACTCTACTATTAAAACTGTAATTGTATGTGATTATTCAAAAAATACCGCAGTGTCTTAAGACGAAAGTTTTAAATCAGTGTTTGTTGCCAGTGATGACGTACGGCACAGAAATCTGGCCTCTCATAATGGGCCTCAAAAGAAGGCTCAAGGTCAAAGAGCAATGGAGCGAGCTATGCTCGGAGTTTGCCTGCGCGTTCGAGTCAGAAATGAGGAGATCCGCTGGAGAACCAAGCTAGCCGACATAGCTCAGAGAATTGCCAGACTTAAGTGGCAGTAGGTGGGCCACATTTTTCGCAGAACCGATGACCGATAGGGCAGACAGGTTTTTGAGTGGCGACCACGTACCGGAAGACGCAGCATTGGAAGGCCTCCGACTTGGTGGACCGAAGGCGGCGAATGAGTGTTCGTTGTGGAAATCTTTGGGGGAGGCCTTTGTCTAGCAGTGGACTCAAATGCGACATACGTGGCCAGTCCCATTCTAATTGCAGATGCACTTATCATTTTCATAAATACAAATACAAATAATAGTAAATCAAAAACGTCAATGTTAATATCATCTCAGTCACGATCGTGACGAATAAATAACGATGCAGGCGAGTATCTACACAGTTTTTATCATATCAACAACGTATTTTTAAAATCGGAGAGACTCCCGGTTTTATGTAGTCGAGCTTGTGTTAAACTTAGGATTTCAGGTGGCGAATGGCGGTCCGCACGAGAGGAAGCTTGAGTTTTGGACTTTATTTTAGCTTTAACTGGCGCAGGTTTAAGATAAGGTATACTTACGTTTCTCTGCATTTTTAAAAGTAGGTACTTGCGAGTAGAAAATTCATAGAGCCTTTAATGCATTACTTGCGCGCGCTTTATGATTTATCAAACGCTTTTTCGCAAGTGTTCGATAGCGGTTGACAGTCAGGTAGCAGTTCTGTTATCTAACATACCGTTTAAAATGTAAGTAAATAGTGTAACTACGTAATGTCTACCTAAGTTAATCATTTAATAGAAGTAGAGCCAGTCAGTCTATGCTAAGTTTCCTAGATTTTGATAGCACAGACGTGAAAGTATTAAGTAAACCTCATAATTTCATAAAAGTTTGAAGTTTAAAATAGCAATTTCAAGTTTAACAGTTCATTTGCTGAGAAAAGATAACGTGTAGCGTTGGGCGTAAGTTGAATATTTTTTCCACATGGTAAGATACATAGTCACCGTTATCCCTTAATTGGGCATACGAAGAAAAAAAAGTTTTACAATATATATTACTGGAGTGTATGGTAGTTAAGATTCTGGTCTAGGAAAAAACGGTTAGTCATATTGTTGTTAATATTCGACATTGTGAAGAAGCAGAATTTTCTATTAATGAGTAAGTATAAATGTATTAAGGGCGGTAAACAAGCAATCACGAACAAGTATTAATTTTAGCATGAGTTCGTAATTCTTGTACCACCCGTGATACATACAATGTTTTTCATCACATTGTGAGGAAATAACAAAATTTTTTAAGCAGATAAAGTAACAATAATTATTAGCGGTAACTAGTTTAGTAGCACAGTCCACAGTACTCCGGACTGTGCTGCGTCTACGTGCGGCGAAAGCGTGGGGGGCAGGTCCTCATGCCCTTATGCTGGTTACATCGAGCAACACGGGAACACGTTGGAAGGGAGACGGCAATTCGACATCTTACCGTGCAAATTATTCTGTCACCTTTTGCGATGACCGACTTCTCACATACAAAAAACAATATGTAATGACGTCACTCACGCATAGAAAATGATACAACTACACTAACAAATCTCGCACTCTTCGATCTATTTTTGTGTACGGATTAGTCACAGAATAAATAATAGTAGCTTCTACTTCGGCAGAGGGGTTTAGTACGTATGCCGACTCCACCCCCTAATGAATGAATGAATGAATGAATGAATGAGTTTATTCCAGAATAATCAGTTCCATATAAAGATAATAACAAAAAACAGCTTACAATTATAATTAAATAAAACGATCACAAACAATAACAAACAATAAGATGCTTAGAGTTTGGTTATGCTGATAGTATTATGCGCGCTTTTTTGCCCTACCCCGCGAAAAAGAAAAATGACGCCACACACCATACATTTTAAGTTTTACAAATCGTTGGGAGCTTGTAAAACCACACTCTCCGTTTTATAAGAGGAAACGAAAAAATACGCAAACATTTTGCAAAGTATAAAGCAGTTACAGAAATGAGCTAAACTTTTTTAATTTGCCTGGCATCAAACTTTGCGGGATACACAATAAAATGTGGAAAGCATGTTAATGTTTGTTATACAGGCTGCTTCGTTTTTGTTCCTTGGAGAACTTACGTAAGAACCTAAGCAATAGAGTAATAGTTGATTTCGATGCTAGTGCGGAAAGACGAGTACGAGTTATCTTGACACGTGCCGTAGGCGAGTGGCAATACTCGGGATGAGTGAAAAATTACATATCCGTACGTGTATCGAACGACGTTTTCAAATACAGGTGCGAAAAAATTAAAATACATAAGAACGAATTTGATTTTTTATTTTTTCCGTAACACTAATGTAATACAGTTGAACTTATTGAAATTATCTTCAAAATGTTTATCTGGTCTTTTGTCATTTTCAATTTCATAATCACTATTTCTCAGTAACAAGAAAATAAAATCGCATGTGACATATCGTACGTTTCGTAGGCTCTGTTCCGTTTCATACACACAGATTTATAAGAACTGTTGTCAATGTTTAATATTTTTAATTAATGAGCATTATTTTGATGAAGAGGTGACTAGTGAAATGTGAAATATCAATATATTTAATATGTTTGCGTTAATAGTAGGTATTTAGTTTTATTACGTCTCGGTAAATAAAATAAAATTCAAAACCCGGCTCGTACCAATGAGTTTTTCAAGGCCTAGTTTACCCTCTGGCCGAGTTGTAGCCAGTTTTTTATTTATAGGTTTAGTTTTAATTTTAGTATTAATTGTTGTTTTTTTCTTGTTTTTATGTAATAATTTGTTTTTTTTTTTTTTTTTAATCTCGTTTATTTTATAAGCCATACATCTTATGATTAAGTCGGCTTTAATAATTTGTTTTTCGTGCGCTTAGAATTCAATTTAGCGTGCAATTATATAAATACCGAATAAAATCCTAATTTAATTGTTCTATCCATGGAGGAAACAAGTTCAAACATTAAAAGTACATTTTCCCTCAGGGTTGGAAGGTCAGATATCAGTCGCTTTCGTAAAACTACGCCGAATTTTGGGATTGGTTGCCGAAGCGGACCGCAGGCTCTTTGAGCCGTGGCATAAGCCGGGATAACGCTGGGAAGATGCCATAAGGCGGCCGTATACGTTCAGTCAATCTGTCGGATCTGCATAACGGACATGTCCGCCGGGTATCGCCCGGACAAATATACCTTACATTGATTGGCAGGTCTAGCGGCTATGCCCGGACGGTTAAGGCCGGATATACATAGACGCACTGATGAGAGTTCAATAATAGCTGTAGCTCTTTGTGTTTTATAGTAATGCCAGGGCTGAAATTTCCTTCCACTCCTTATACGATATTATGGTTATATTTCATGAAACAAAACTTCCTGAGTGAGTGATCATGCCGTTTCAAATAATAAGTTTCAAAAAGGGTCTCATATCTGGAAACTGGGTTAATTGTCACGCTAATACTTCTCGCTTGTTTGAGCTTTTTATTTTCTCTAAATTGTACTCAGATCTTCATTTGACAACCGACTTCAAAATTTCAAAATGAGGAGTATCTCGATTCGGGCATTTTTATTATCTCGGAAGTCAGTGATTTCTGAAACGATTTTAAAAACCTTTTTTTAATCTATATTAGTCCTATTTTTTTTCAAAAACTATTTCTTTTAATGGGATCTATGAGGAATGGGACTTTTGAAATTTGAAAGGCTCATGATTGTATGGTTAGATAATTGGCTGTTTTCTCAAGAAACTTGAGCATTTCATTATGAAAACTATCAATTTGTTGAAGAAGACCTGATGAAAACCAGGGATGGCAGGGTGGAACTGCGCGAAAATTCTCACCTCTACGATTCCATGACATTCCTTTTTTGTTTATGTAGATTTGATTTTAGTTCTGATCTAGTGATCAATTTTGTTTTAACCGAAATTGTATTGTTACCGACCTATTTATTCAAAAAATACTGTAGCCCAGTGTGCCTACATGATCATGATAAATCGATATATAAACGAAATCCTTACCCCAAACAAAATTAGCTGTTTAAGAGTACCAGAGCATAGATTTTAACTTTTGTACTTTTTTTGGAGGCACATTTAACCAACTTATGATTTTAGCCGTTACAGCCACAAAAAAAAAGTGTACAGCTACTTCCAAGGCAACTGTAGGTACGCATGAAAATACAAACATGTGATAGTTTTAAGTAAAAGGTACTTACAACTTTGTCAGTTGCCAATAAGGCGCTAATGTCATAAAGATTCATTTAGAAATGAACCTTATGAACAATCGATAAAGTGGTACCTTTTACTAAAAACAAGCGCATGTATACGAGATGTACGAACAACTACGTACTCGTATCCCTACTATCCACTATGCACCATTAGTTCGTACCCCACAACATCTCGTCTTCTCGGCGGTCACAATAGGTGCATTGAAAAGTGGAAACAATGCTTTGGAGCGCGTTTACATGGCAAGTGCACTCTTGCTTGAGACGGTATTATAGACCAGTTTTTAAAAAACAAATCTAAGAAAAGTTTACTGAAATGAAAGAAATGGTTGCGATAAAAATATTAGCCATGCCTTTTAATTTTTTTAGTATCCTGTTGCTCAAAGGTGACATGGTGATAAATGACACAGCGTTTATTGCTTTTATATGCACATTTAATATATATGACTATCTAAATCCTACTTAACTCAATAAATAAATTCTAAGTATTACAGTGTTTCTAGGTGTTGCAAGCTGAAGTGGCAGTGGGCCGGCCACGTCTGTCGCAGAACCGATGAGCGTTGGAGCAAAAGGGTTCTCGAATGGGCACACCTCGGCAAACGTAGTGTGGGACGCCCTCCTGCCAGGTGGACCGATGACTTGAGAAAGGTAGCTGGTAGTGGTTGGATGAGGGTCACGAATGACCGTACTTTGTGGCGCACCCTTGGGGAGGCCTACGTCCAGCAGTGGACTGCAATAGGCTGATTGATGATTACAGTGTTCTACTTGGACAACGTTAGTGCAACCATATATGATAAAATGTATGATGTAGACACTAAGTGTGAGACACTAAAAACTAAAAATAATATCTTATACTTTACAATGGAAAAACAATAAATTCATAACGACTGAAAACGGAATTTGTGGATGTTACGCGCTTTCTGTTATGGACGAAACTCAAAATGTTTTATAAGTACCTAACCTGAATGTTTTACGTAAATTACATCAAACATTTATATCTTAATCGAAATGATTCCATCCATAAAATCTATCATAAGCATACCCCGCAACCCAACTAGCATATCGGTAGCAGATTGACGTCAGGGTTGTCACAGTGTACAGTGTGTACTAACTAAGAACAAATAAAAAGGCATTATTCAAATCATATATTTTTTTAAATATATTTCATTTACCTTGGCATAGTTTTAAAACAAACTATGTTCTTTTATATTTTCACCCTATCTGAACCTTCTTTTTTATTGTAAGTAATGTGTTATCTATTGTGTGTAGTCGTTTTTGCTATCTTTAACTTGTAAATCTGGTCAATCTTTTAAATTAAAATCTAAATGTGAACAGAAACCTTCTTCCTTTTCTTGGTGGCTTCTACTACCTAAATGTATGACCACTGCACATACATTACAATCAATCTTTTCTCTTATCTAATCATATTTTTTCTTTGATAGAACATTCAACAATGAGTACATCAAAAGAGGGTCAATATGGTTATCAACTTATCATTAAATTCTATCAATCATACATAGAATATAATAAGTAAGTGATTCATCGTAATCGCCAACCCTGACATAAAACTGTCAAATGCCACCAATTTGCTAGTTGATTGCGAGGTATTATCATAAGCTTCGAGCTTTGCTTAGTAACAAATGTCTCTTATTTCTAGAGCAAAGTCTAGAAGATGGGTCCTTTTCTCTAAACTACGTCCGTAAAACACAATTTCGACACACGAAGTAGCGTATCTATTAAAAAGCAGTGCCAACAAAGGAAAAATCTTGACATTATTAGTAACACGTGCCAAATAAAAAACACAAATACATTTCATACATTAAAAAGTGGCCTATTAGAAAAAGCCGAGCCAGCGACATGTAAGCCGCCCCCAATCCACGGCGTGTTAACACGTCAATCACAGGGGATGTGAAGTTGAACTTTGGGGAAAAAAATCGCACACCCCACTCGGTAAACAAAGAAACTTTAGATTGGACTACTTGCCGTTGAATCGAATATTGAATTTTTTATCGCACTCCTAATGAGTTGGGGTGTGTCTATTGTTAGGGGCTTAAGGCTGATTGATTTTTTACTAGTGTTTAACAACTGGTATGTTAATGTATGTATTGAAATAGAATAACATGTGGCTTTTTAGATTAATTCTGTTGTAGAAGCAGGTGTATACTAAATAGTTATTCTATGCATTGTCTAAAGAGATTTCCAAAATCATTCGACAGTAGTTCTTTTTTTAAATCAGCTGCTTTTAGTTCCTGTCGTCCTGCTGCCTCGTCTATAGATACCTACTTAATATTTATTTATTATTTATTTATTTATTTATTTATTGAACAAATATTCATTAACATTACAGTTATCACCATTTCGCTAATAAATTAAATATAAATTAACTTAAGCATATAGACCTAAACCTAATATTAAATGTAACATTCACAAAAATTTAGAAAAAAGGCGTGTAGTAATATTATTTATTTCTTCATTAAAGAAATCATTCCCTTTTAGTAAAACCACGAACGTAGTCCTACCTACCTCCAATAGTTTAACGTAATTAACTATCAAAAACAATACATTGTTTTTAATTTTTCCATTGCTATTTTTCCTAATTTTTTTTTGTCTTAGATTGGCGTAACCTAAAAAAAAATATTAGGCCTAATTTTGGATCATAAGTTGGGAGATTTGGGGCTATAGTTGGATTGGATGGTATTACTGTATGCTGCTGCTGGGCTATAGTTGCATTTGGCGTTGAGACCTTTGGTCCGTGGGGTCTAGCGGCCCAAGGTCTGTACCGAGACCTGGCCAAACGACTGGTCGACTTCACCGGGGATAAGAAGACTGTCTGCTACCTCACTCAACGAATAAGTACAGCTATTAATGAGGGAAATGCTGCCAACATTCTTGGGACCGACCATGCTCCAGGGGCCGGGCCGGGGCTATTAGTGTTTTATTTTTATGGTTATTTTTAATTTAAGTACAATTTAAATTTATCTACAAGTTTTTTGTTAATATTGCGAATAAAACCAACCTTGTCAGTCAAAAAATAAAATTGGTATTGTATGGAATATCTCAGGATATCATTCAAACTTCATAACGCAAAGAGACAAGTTTTAAAGAGAAACCGTATACCTAATACTTGCATAAGTTATTCGTTTGTTTTAGGTTGAAAATTGACTTTGTGGGAGTTTATGAAATAAGTTTGTTGACAGGTTTATATTATAAATGATCGTGTTTTTAGTATGTTTGGTTGTAAGTACTTCTTCTCTCTTCTTCTTTTTCAACCTTATTTCACCCACTGTTGGGTATAGGTCTCTGTAAGTACTTAAATTCACACTAAATAATATTCATATAAATAATATTTATAAATATTCATCGATAGACAAAGGTACGTAGGCGCTATTTCACTGGTAAATCTAAATCAAGCACCTTTCTTTGCATTACCTTATTTGAATACTGTGATTATCGTGAAATATAGACCTTATTTTATTGTTTTGCCATTGCGTCTACGTTCACAAAAGTTTATTCGAAAAACGTTACATCAATGTCAAAAGAAGCGATATAACTTTCGTAGCGAAATACTTCATCCGCATATGATGTCGTTTCACAAACAAAACAAAAGTTGTCTTGAGCGTTTTTGTAGTTTTCCAAAGTTGTTTGTATCCAACTGCTATTTCAGTTTCCAAGAAAGAGTGGTTTTTGAAAAACACGTGTTTAGAATCCGTAAGAAGAAGCATAGTTAGCATCACTGATTTGAAGACTTAGAAACAAGGTGATCCCCTTGACTCGCTAGAGGGCCTACTTAGACCCGCGAACAAAGATTTGGTTCTGTTTGTGTGCGAAATTACAATTGCGGTAGAGATAAAATAATTTTGTTCGCGGACTTTTTTCCTCTTCTACTGCCGTCAAGTTGTAACTTTAGCACAACTTGATGTGATAGTGATGGCACTAGACTAACTGCACAAACGCAAGTATGAAACTATGACATTGACCAAGTAGCTAAGAAACTCTTCATGAACAGGTATTTCAGCGTGTCTCCCCTACCCAAAGGTTGACTGTTGATACCCTTTTACTGTTCTGTATTGTTATTTGTGCTTGTAACTGTATTTTTCTACTCCTGCACTGCTATCTGTCAATTAGATAACTGACAGCGATATTAAAAAAGTATGCATTATAAGGTTGTCTATGGTATTCCATAAAAACACTGCTAAACTCCTATGGATTTTCATTCAATATATGAGCACTCTTGATTTTTATTTATTTCTATAGTGGGCATGCGATATCTTCCACATTCTGCCACCTGTCGAGTTTTTGGTTCTTTCGCTATTTTAGCTGTCGTAGAAATACTAGCGTATGCAACAGCTCATAATTCGTTCTTTAAACTCTTGGGTCTATTATTACAAAACTCGACTCCGTCTCGTTTCGTAATGGCGGCCCTCAAGCTTTAGGAACACTTATTGTACTCGTATCACTGTTGCATAAACTACATTCTATAATATGTGTGAGGTGTGCAATATAGGTATGATGACTAGGTTGAAAAACTATTATTCTAATTAGTCTGTCAGAAAGATTATCAAAAATTATTAGACACGTATTTTTTCCTTTTTCAAGATAACTAAAATTGACGAATATGAAGAGCGTCAAAGTTCCGTGGTGGGGGCTGGTGACGTCAGCTTTGAGTAAGAATTGTACTCAGGTGTGACGTCACGCGAAACTTTAAAGCCCTGTATTTCCGTCATTTTTCATTTGACGAATACAAGAAAAAATACGTATCGTATATTTTTTTTATAGTCTAACAGACGGACTAATAAGATTTTTTTGTAAAATGTTATTGTAGACGACTGTAACAACGCAACGCTCACTGCGACAACGCTTAACGAAACCAGAAGCTTCAAAACGCACTCAACATCGGATACAATATCTGATACAATATTTTTATATCCCTTATAGACATACAGCCAGCCATATCGCAAATATCGGCCAGCGGGTTTTACAGGATTATTTTTTATTCCCTTTTGACGGAACGTAAAAATTCAGTGTGCGCCGCTTTTCGTCTGTTGCATGCATGAAATTTTAATGACCAATCCTGTGGGACTGACGTTTTATCTAACCAGAGTACCTTTAATATTTTTAGTTGTATGTTGCTACATTTTTGTCAAAATTATGGGCGAATTTATGAAACTTACATACGATTTGCGATCAATAATGAAAGAATGCCAAAACTAGGAACGAACATTTATTCAACACGGTTTTTTTTTTACTTTTAATACTTTGTTTAGGATACTCAAGCGCAGTATCGCCGCAGTGAGCTTCCATTGAACAATCTTAACAACAAAGTTAGTTAATTCTCAGTAATCACTCCACGCTAGACGCAAGCGCATCATATAAACAGTACCCTTACTATGAGTTTCACGTAACCTATTCTAACGCCCGCGTAAACTCACTGTCAGTGCGTCTCGCTTGAACGAGCTTATCAGGAAGAGCGAGATGTCCTGAGAGTGAGCTAACGTAGTCGGTAGCGAAAACGGCTTCGTCAAACTCATGGTAAGGGTACAAGTAGCCAGTGCCCTCGGAGTTTACACCTCTGACCGACTATCGAGGTGCAAGAATAACAAGCGAGTCAACGAACCGCAGGTTACTTTGAAAAAGCCGCTGAAATAAACAGGGTAAAAATGTTTATTTAAAATGTATTTATATTATGTCCCGAGTTTGCGTGGGTTCGTTTTTAAAAGCGTTGTGTCGACGGACTTAGCTGTATTAACTGAACTAGTAAAGCTTAATTTGTATGCATTTTATAGTTGGGCGGGCTCAAAGTAAAACGAAGTAAATATAAATAATGTGTGTGTACATGTGTTCAACGAGAGATTTGTCGCAAACTTTCGTACATTAGTAACTTAAAAAAACTATTGCTTTGGAATTCTGTTGTGTGTGAAATTGTGTTCCAGATACTTGACCGTTCTAGCTATCCTTCTACGACGGCTCAAGTTTAAAAATGATTTAAAGTGTATGAAATTCAAAATGATTCGGCATGTATTTAGGTAAAATACACAAAAGCCATGCATGTCATATTTGCATGGTTCACATTGGTCGGAAATTCTATGTTGATTTTAAAGCAAACATCAATAACGGATGCGTATTGAAGTCTCTAAACAAATAGAGGGGGATTATTTGCAAGAGCTGCATTAAACGTAGCTTCGTTTAATTAAATAATGCTTGTTCTCGTGAACGTAAAAAACGTTTCAAAAATAAATAAATATTGATTGTAGATAGGTCAATACTGAGAAACGATGGATATTGCTACATGTGCATGCTAACGCTACACTCTCTCCGCTTTTCTCATAAAAGAGTTAAATTTGGTACAGTTCGCAGACGTTTCTGCTTACAAAAAAAAAGTTAAGTTAACAAAAGTTTTAGTTAAATTATGTTAATTTATGTCAACTCTACCAAAAACAAATGTTAAACTGACAGATAAGGACAAATAATCAGAATCATTTAGCTAAACTGTGTTTGATGTGCGCTTATGAATTACGCCAATAAAATGGCAAATAATTGAGAGAACCTTTGCCTTGTATATCAATGACAATACCATAGATAAAAGAAGAAGGAAAACGATACCAATATCCTAAACAGTACCTATTTTTACAGTCGAGTTCATAAATACTCGTATCTGTGAAGCTGAATGCATAATATGTAGACACTTACCTATATCTTATTCTCACTACCCTAGGGGAGTAGTTGATTGACGCGATGGCCACGGCCGTCAACACCGCTGTTTATTGGGCGTCAACAGTCTAGGAACCTCGACACGAAAGAAGAAGAAGGGGAGTAGTGGGAGTACAGATTTTTTTTAAGCCTTGGAAATGCTCATATATTTAGATATGAACTCGACTGTACACAACGATGTAGGATAATAAAACTTTGGATAAAAAAGCAAGAGAGAATACCAAAAATCCATTACGCGGCGACTATTACTAGGCGTTGTATTAAGAAGCCACAGTTTCCAGGTTCCTCACATCTTATGTTATCATCTTATTACCTAGTAAAAACAGATATAAGGAATAACTCTTACTTTGTGGGTGAAATTGTTTCGGTTGGTAATGGAAATATTTTTTCAGTCCTCCGGCCGGTAAGCGCCACTTTACGCAAAACTAAATTGCCGCCTACCGGCTCCGTCGGGCAGAAAAATAGTACACCAACCTCGGCCGTTAGATGGGAAAGCCTCGGATCACATGTTCGTCGACCTCGGCTTCGCCTCGGCCGACAATTACATGGGATCCGAGACATTTCCCACTAAAACGGCCTTGGTATGTAATCTACTATTAATTCATTATTATATCGCGCCGCTTACAATAATGCTGATAATTTTGAGGGTTACTTTCACATACAAAATCTTAAAACCATATATAGTAAAATGACAGGTTTTTAGGTTTACTCTTAGGCGTTGAAAATAATAAAACGGTTAAGCAGTTCATATAAAAAAAAGTACGCGTGAAATCATTTATTATTTATAATAAATGTGTTGATTAAAGTTTTTAACACGTTCGCGGACGCGGATTGCATAGCATCCGTTTTTGTACTTCATCTGGTGACGCGCCTGCTATTGAATCCGTTATTTGGTTTAGATTTCTGTGTCAGTATGCTTACCAATCCGCTTGGCCACAGTATAATATTATTAACCAACATTTCCTCTACCATTCACTAAAATCACAGAATGCATACTGTTATATTTCATAGTTTATGACAGTTAAAAATTATCCTGTGACATCTCAAATTGTGCCCCCTTTCTGTGACGCGTATGCTATAGCATTCGTCTTTGTATGGAAGACTCCTTAGTAGCCCTGCGCGTGCGTCTGGGAGTGGGCGCGTAAAATGTGGCCAAATTTCGCACGCACACGCTATTTTACGGATTGTGTGTAACATCGTTAGGAATGTTTTTTTTACAGTTTATGTATGTTTTTGGTTGTGGTTTTATAAACAAATCTCTTTACTGAATGTTTTTTGTAGTGCAACTTGATTCTGTCTACTGTAAATAAAGAAAAGTGAGGCATGTTTATACTTACTATTCAACTAATTATTTTAGTACTTAGTAATTATTTTGGTCATATAATCGTGAATATTGTGCCTATTCGTAGTTGATGCTGAGCGCTAACATTATGGTAAGCATGTGGCATGTATTTTGTTTGTGTAGGGCCGCAGTTTACATGATTAAATTCAAAGTTCGGATACTTCCTATGGGCTGGTTGGTGAAGAAGGCCCTAGCCGTTAAATCCTATAAGTATTAGATGAAATATTACTTCTACTTTACTTTATGGCAAAGAATTTATCATAGTTTTTGACGTAGCAGCTCACCCGAGTGAACGGTATGACAGACATGCCAACATAGTCGAATGCTGTACCATGCGGTGTCATATAAGATCATATTTTGACTAAGGTATTATATCAAACATGCATAATCATCCGAATTGTATAGCATTTGGTGTCACATAGTGTAAAAGAAATGGTTTCATAATGACGGGACTTGCATTGCATTCGACTTGTATAGAATTTCGCGTCACATAAGAATCCTGATTTTAGCTTTGTTGTGACAGGTATGAAATAGCAGTCGTAAAATTCCCATACAAAATTAAGGTGTCCTAGAGGTGTGACCAAGCGTCCGCGAACGTGTTAATTAGTCACACTACTATATATAAATTATCAATTGTAAGAGATATATATATATATATATATATATATATATATATAAATATAAATATATACTACAGAAAAAGTGACCAAGACTCTCATTGCCCAGAGCTAGAATCGAACCAACGACCTCCTGCTTTGACGGCAGATGCCCTAACCACTAGGCTACCCGACCACGGCAGCCAGGGTTCGAAATTCCCTAACTATAATATACAATATTTTCTTATTTTAAATTGCCGCATAAGCAGGAGCTCGCTGGTTCGATTCCAGCCCTGGGTACTGGGTGCCTGGGTTACTGCAAAAGTCCTCTCAATTATTTGCCATTTTATTGGCGTATTCATAAACGCACATCAAACACAGTTTAGCTAAATGGTTTTTTAGCACTCCCCAGTGCTTGCCTTGGTAATTTTTTCTGTAGTACCTATAACACATCTCTTTTTATTTACAGTTAATATTTACAAACAAATAGTCCGCCTAGTCAAAGGTCAACCCCAACCCGTAAATCTCTTAAAAATACATTACTTTTATATTTCATGCCAATACCCATTTGACTTCCCGGCTCCTTGCCTTCATTGCCGTGAAGCATCGACAATTTATTGGCGTTTTCCTGCCGGGATAGATATTGGACGAATTAGATGCAATTGCATTCAATACAATTGAAACTTCGGTATTGCATTTAACCGGGGATATTGGAATGCATTTAAAAAGGTTTAATGTAAAATCGGCCTTCCTTTTTTGTTCGGGTTCCAACGGAATTTTTAGAGTATTGAAGTAATAATTGGATAAAGTGATAATTTTCGAATAGTATTTAGGAACGGTAATTAGTCTCAAACATGAATTATTTTACTTTGTAAAAGTACAAAGAAAAAATTAAAATAAGTTTCTCTGTTCTGTTATACATAATGATTTTAATCGTTGATCAGGTGTTTTTGTATAACTAAGTAATTGCATGGTGGCATTACTTAGTTACAAAAAGTTGAAGTCTTAATTATAGGCAAATAAACTTGTTTTCTAACATAATTATAATTTTGAGATTTTTATTCTTAAATCCTTGCCACTCTACTGATCGTTATATATATATTTTTTTTTTTAAACAATTGTCTAAAATCCGCAACATAGGCTTCGTCAGGAGGATACAGATTAAGCTCAGCTACAGGCTTCGTCACATACTTACAAACGATGTAATCCGCAACAGGCTTTGTCAATCATAACCACTAATTAAACCTAGGTAAAATGTTCACCCCGGATCGTAGCCGGCTCAAACGTCCCCATGACACTGGCCGCGTTGCGCCGCTGAATTGCCAAAGAGATTTGTTGAACCAGGTACGACCCGGACCGAGGATCGCAACCCCTGTCTCTGAGCCGACGACCCAACACTTTTATGAAATCCTTGGCCTCCGCACCCCAAGATCCTGCAGTTTCTACCGCAACCGGTATGAAGTCATACGCCGGCTCGAAGACAGAGTACTTGGAATGCTTCTGCCTAGCTGCATACTCCGCAGCCGACCCAGCAGCTCTTGTGGTGCCACTCAAATGCGACGGGGCAAAAGTGCTCACGCATGTAGCGTCCCACAAGAGGCACCGACCCCTCCGCCTAGGAACCAACGTAAGACCATCCGGCCTTTTTCCGTCTGAGCGGCATAACCCTGGAGGCTCCAAAACGCAGGGTACATTAGCCGACACTAAAGCCCGGCGAACCACCTCGTTTATCGCATGGTGACGCGAAAAACGCCCAGCACACTTTTGGCAGCTAAGGCCATGGTGACCATCCTCCTGAACCACCGCTCCACAGATGCACCTCACAAACCTTGCAACCCAAGCGCAAGGCAGCCGCGATCCTTAAGGAGTCGTTATCCAGCAGCGTGCCCAACTGTGGGGATGGCAATGCATGAAGCCATGATCCTGACTCGTAGCAAGATGCAGCATGGAGGCGCGCTAAATCCGCGCCGCCTGCCTCGCTCAATAGGCCCGCAAAAACCTTCCTACACAATATATCGTCCCAACCTCGTTGAGTGGCAGGATTATTTGGCCCCTCATCAGTCTGGCAAATGGTAGACCATTTGACAAATGCCTCGGCAGCAAAGGGAACCTGGAAATCGTGACCATAGTTAGACAAAATGCGAGTCACGAGTCCCAGACTTCCATGAGCCGAGGCAAGAAAAGCCACCACACCTACCTCGCGACACCGACGAATCCCCAGCCCACCATGACGAACTGGCAGAGCAGCCTGACACCACTGTCCCTCACTCAGTTGTACATTAAGTATGGCCTCCAGTGCTATTTTGAGGGTGTCATCCAACTTCGAAACAATATCCTCAAATAACCAAGTTGGAGACGTTCTTAGAATGTACATCATTCTTGGCATGGCAAAGCAGCTCCGCAACAGAACGACAGAAACATGCGCTGACAGATTGCTCAGGTGTTCCTGGGCCTTAACCAACGCCAACCTTTTTTCTTCCAGGGCAGAACCGATGCCCTCTGGAAAAATTGGAGCGCCTAGCAGAGAAAAAGATGACTTCTGCAGGCGCCGAATCCCTGGCAGCACTGCATCGAATTCTGCCATGTCAACGTCCTGGAGGTCACAACAGAAAAGCTCGCACTTAGCCGAGTTTACCTCTAAGCCGATCCCTTTTAATGCTGGCAGTAGCTTTTTCACATCGTCCAGCACTGTTCGTGGATCGCCCCCAATCGTACCGTCATCCAAATACCATACGTTTAAGGGCGAATCCAACGAAGTAATTGCCTTCTGAATGGCCAAGCATAAATTTAAGGCCCCAAGGGATCTCCCTGCTGGGCACCAACTTGTGAGGCTATCAGGGAGTTATCAAAAAGCAAATTACTCACAGTGTGGTAACATTGGTGAAGAAACGGGTAAATTGAGGGTACCTTGTCTAAAGCTTCACCGAGAATAGAATCCCTCTCGACACTATTAAATGCGTTCTTGATGTCTATCTTTAGGATAACAGCACCTGTGGCTCCCCTTGCGGACGCAAACGCCCGAGTGGCGTGAATCGCTGCCTCACAACCTTGGGGGGTACCAAATCCTACCTGAACCGGTTGCAGATAATCCGCCATTGGTTCCTTAACCGCTCGACAGCACAGTTTAGCCGTAAGACGTCGAACAGTGCACCCTACTGCTATAGGCCTAATACCGCCGTCCTTCTTGGTAAGGGCGCAAAGAGAAGCCCCGTAAAAATAAGGACAAACAAGGGGGTTGAGTAATCCTTTAAGTAAAAAATTGCATAGTTTTGTTAAGGACTCTAAAAGCCGGGTGCCATTGCTACCTGCAGCAGAAGACGTGAGTTCCCTAAGATGCTGCGGTCTCAAACCATCTAACCCCGAAGCCGACCCATTGTAAAAGGAACCCAGCGCCTCCTTTACTTCATCCGGTTTCACTGACAAGGACGGACTTGAAGAGTCTGGTTCGGGCGGGAACACGAGTGGCCTAGACGGCGACGGATGTTTCTCCCGGAGAGACACCACAGTTGAATCATCCAAAGGAGCCAGCGACGCGTCAGATAAAAGGAGCCGGACCGCGCCTCTCAAGTCACCGTCGTGCACCTTACTCTCTATGCGTGTGTATAAAGATCCTGACTTCCGCAACGTGTCATCCGGGAAGTATAACGTTGCATTGTCCACGTTTTCCTTCACTTTGGAAGTCAAGGACTTCTTTGAACCCTTTTCCGGAACCCTCAGGGCAGAAAAAGAAAAGGATGGCAACGAAAACCAATCCCCTACCCTGTTGGTGTCCACACACTTACACATAATAGAACTCAGTTTCTCTGCTGCCAAGGATCGCGCACCCTTAGGAATGTGCTTTAAGACATTAACCTTATTCTTTAGTTCTCCCAATTTGTCAAGGCAATTTTGATCGCGAGTTGTTGCTGGTTGAGATAAATTGACATTATTTTGGGACCCAGGCGATACACTAGGCCCTGGAACCCCCAGGGTGTTTGGGCTAGGAGATAATCGTACAATATCCCGATGGACACGTGCTATGTGTACGTTAAGGCCCCTTGGTATGACATACAGCCTTGGAGAACCAGGACAATAAGGACAGACAGACTTAATAGCGGGGCTGCTCATTGTTACTTATTATTATTAACAACCAAAAACACAAATCCGAGTTAATCCGTCAAATTACATTTAGACATAATAGAAAAAATAAATCCATTTGCAAATCATAATAAATACACAGTCAAAAATTAAAACAATAAATATTGAATCATTAAAAGTACTTTAAAACTGCCTATACCAGTAAACTAAAATGTCAATAAGTTAATAAAAATAATAGTTTAAAAAACCAAACATGTTACAATAATACATAAAAGCTAAAAAAAATATATTAAAAAAAAAACCAAAAAGTCCATCGCACCTAGGTCTCGAACTGCCGTCTAAATTAGCGCTTAATTGTACTAAACCGGTTGCTAAACCAACTCATCCATGCCGTCTTACGGGGAGTCGACGAAAAGCCGCATTCGCCTGAGCAATTTGTTACGCTTGAATAAATAATACGAGTATGAGCGTACCCTCAGTGTAAATTGATAAACACTATATGATCACAAGTTAATTTCAAAGCACTTCCACTTTAGCACTGCTTATTTTCATCCGCACCCATGAGCCTATCGGGAACACAGCTTTGCCAACACAGAATTAAGATCTTGGACGTTTATATATCCACTGTTGTGTTATGGTATCCAATTGGTCGGAGTCATTGACGCCTAACTAAATCATTGATTTGGTTCACTGCTACCGATAATTGGACCTAGATAACATTTTTCACTTTCTTGTTGTGCCGGACAAATCATAAAAAACTTCAAATAAAGTCCTTTGTTCACTCCGATTAATTTATAAACATTAAAAGTTTCCACAGCTGTTGTTTACCGTACGGGTGATCTACCCTCCCCGTACGGGTGATCTACCCTCCCGTACGGGTGATCTACCCTCCCGTTATCGTTATATTAGTTTAAAGCCTCTTTACAAACTTAATAGCATTTGATAATTTATGAGACTTGTCAGTGTCATTGTTGCATTCATTATCATTATTGACTTGAGATCCTTCAAATTTCCCGCCATAGCGATGGCACTTGACGTATCGTAATTACTTCATGTAGGATGACGACTATGTAGTCAGTGGTTATTCGTTTCAATTAACTTTCAAATATTTCATTAATTAAACAGTGACAGTGAGGTAATTGCATGAGACCACGCCTAATAAGAGTAATAAGTTTAATTTGGTCTAGATGTGAATATTTTTCTACTCCTGATCACCAATTCAATTAAAAGTAAGGTTAAATAGAGTTTGGTTTACCTAAGCTTTTAATTAATATGACAAGAAATCTGTTCAATAGGTTTTTACAAAGTTTCTCGTACACAATCTAGTATACAATCAATTAGACTCCCAATTAAGAATAAAATGTTAATAGAAACCTTTAAAATTAATGAAAAAGTAACCGTTTATGCAACCGCACGTGTGACAAGGGCGCGCGCGGCACGAGCCCTCTTCGAATTAAGCGATGCATAATATAGGATCACTTAGTACCAGCTATGATCCTCTTCAGTGGTATAAACATTAAGCCCTGTCTAGTCTAATCCTTAATGATATTATAACATCTTACATAAGAGTAAAATCGCCATCGCAAAATCGCCTATCTTTGTTGCAAGATAATAGGGTATATTTTTATACATCTCATGCGCTATGTTTGCTAATTCTGTAATGAGAACTTTGAAGCTACTTCATCAGTGAATCAAATAGATACCTAAGTAATATGGATAACTTATTTTAGTCGGAGTTTAATTTTTGTAACAATTGTTACATATTTTTTACAAACTTTTATTTTATTGTACAGTCCAAAGGAATCATGTATATATAAATACATACGTAACCTCTTCATCATTATAATAAATATAATGTTCGTTTTAAATTACGTACTAACATATAATAACTCGAATCCTAGGCGTATCACAATGAAATGTGTGTGTCACAATGAAATTGGATTGGTTTTAAATTAATATCTACAGCACAGTCAGTTTTATTAAATTAATAGACATATATTATTCACAAACATCCAGATTATATCTTACAGTAGGCACGAGGTTTAAAAAAGAGATACAGCAAAACTATTTTGAAATTCTAAAGTTCACTTTGAGAGTGAAATTTTAATGAAAATAGCTTTCTTTAAACATTTGTTTTGTAGGGTATATAATTAAGTATACAAACCGCAGAGACATCGGTTCTGTTAAATAACATGCTTATGTATATTAGTATTGCAATGTGCCCTGAAACAGATGTAAATATAAGGAGACGCAAGTCGGTCAGGCCGGCAGCTGGGTCACATCTCGATGGGGAGAGATTACCATCTTTCCATATTCAGCTGAATGCTGAGCGGTTGCTTCGCGGGGCCAACTTTACTAAATTTTTACTACAAATGTAGCAAACAAACGCACGGTTCACCCAGTGGTAAAAAAACGAATTTGTGATGCGGGAAATGGAGCCGTTTGGTAAGCAAAATATTGCCCGTGTTGAAGGCACGAACGAGAAGAGTAGTTGCGACGCGAGTGACTATGAATTTTCCATGGGTTTTTGGGAAGATTGAAAAGCACTCTTCAAGAGATGGACAAAGAAAGTGGATCACAAAAAACGAGCCGTTTTTTGAGTGTATAATTCATTAAAAATTAGTCATTTTCGAAAGTGACTTACTAAGTAACTGAAATAATAAACCAAAATCACCATGTATGTGCTAATGTGCTCTTTAAAAATATACTTTTCCTATGTTTTTCATGGGTCTCATCATCTGATTGGAACGAAAATCTAACGTACCTGAGCGTTTTTCAAAATAAAACCCGAAAACCTGATTCTTCCAGATCTGGACTTGCTTGGGCTCATTCGGATCAGAATCACGAGCTGATTCGATCCTATAAATGAAAAAAAAAATGACCCATAAAATTATCACCTTTAAAATATATCATCGCAAAAAAAAATATCTACGGAGTAGGTAATCATAATCACGTAACAAATATAGGTACAATATATGATTTTAGTTTAGTTTGTTGAATAAAGACAGTGTGTTATCGTTATAAATGTTTTTCCATTTAGAATTAATTTCAGATATAACATTCTTTGTAAACAAAAACGTTCGATCTTAGATTAAAAAGATATCGTATTCTTTCATATTTATATAAATTCTGTTTGGCGAACCGTGAGTCTGCAACCCTAAGGAGTCAGATATTAGATATACCTGATGTTACCTCGCGTGTTTGCTCTTTTCTATGAATTATACGAGGTCAGGTTATTCTTTACATATCTACTGACCTGAATAGAGCCGATATTAACATATTTATTGTTCGATGTTTTCACAGCAGCAAAAAAAGTACGAAAAATATTTAATCGGTATCCCTTTTGGTCTGTTAACTTCTGTATATTATTTATTGGTTATGAAATTAAATAGATATTGTCGTAAAAGGTACTCGTAAATTGTACGATTTATTTTAATGGCTACATTTTATTGGTCGCACGTAGGTAGATCATGTGAAACTGTCTTTATACAATTGGTCGCAGTTAATCCTAAATAGAAGTTAGTATAGTTGACTAAACTTTAGAGCAAAATCTATCGTATTATAGTAGATATATTAAGTTTTACTCCATTTACATTAGTATTATATTTTAAGACTGGTGGGGTCTTATTTAAATAAATGTACTATAATATTCCAAACCATCTAAAATGAAATTCGTAGCACATAACTCGTCATAACGCTCCGGCGTCGGTTATCTCATCCTTGCCACTATCAACGGGACTAATAATCAGAGAGAGCGAGATGAATACCAAGTAACCCTTATGCACATCCTGTCTACCTTGAACCAAAGCAAATAGGGTTCAATGTTCAAAGTAAAAGGTTGGAAATAACATTGTTGTGTGTTGCTCCTAATGCGGTTGTTAGAATTCTTATTACCTTGGATTAAGGTGGATTTTGGCATAAGCGAGACGGAAAATATTTCGGTTGCGTTTCAGGATACGTCAAAGCAAAGACAGCAAATGTGAGTGAGACCATTGTAATGGTGCTCAAAGCTACTCGGGAGCCATACTCTGCTGCTAAGATAACAAAAACTGGAGATATTTCCCTAATAACTTTTTTTGCTGTTATTATTAGATAAAGGAAAATAAGGATGACTCACACTAGGACGGGACGGGATGGTGAATCTGTCCAATCTGTCAATTTCTATAGAAATAATCACGTGATAGCTCGGAGCCCTCGGACGTTTTCTATAGAAACTGACAGATCGTCCCGTCCCGCCGCATCCCGACCCGTTCTAGTGTAAGTCATCCCACAATCAAATAAGTGTAGTGTCAAAATGATTTCATTTACTCCGTTAATAATTTTAATTTTTTATTCTTCCTTGCAACTAATTTTTCGACTCCAATAGGTCCCCACGAGTCCCACGACGCTCGTGTTAGTACAAGACTTAGGTATTACGATGATATTTTTAATGATGGCATGTTCAACTTCTGACTAAGTCTTTATCAATTAGCTATAAAATTGAATATATTGTAATCTATTTAATTTTGTAGCTTGATCTGGTTTAGATTTTAGAATAATCTTTTGCGCTATAAAAGGTACCTAGTTGGCGAAGAAATTTATTATGACATTTGTCATAACACTTGTTTAACTGTTTTAACACACAGGGCCTGATCTACTACCGATCCTTACTCAACTATGTTTTGCGAAGAATGCACTTTGTTATGCATTTGAGACGCCCGATCAAACATCCTTCTGCCAAGAAGTTGCACTTCAATTATTTCACAGACCAAAATATTCCCACGGCGTATTATTTAGAGTGTTGGTAGAATAATCTGGGACGTTCCTTTTCAGGTCTCGAGGACAATCCAGGCTGGCACAATGAGTGTGACTAAGGGGGGGCGGAGGATCCCGACCCCCATGCCACCCCCCAAGGACGTGTATCACAGCAATAGGTAAGACATGCTAAGAAGTAAAACTCATAACTATATTAATTAAATAGTGTCTCATGTAGCTGTTGCCTCGCAAACGTTGTTCTTTAGAAAAGTTAAGTGATTTGTGTTAATAACATTTAAAATTAAATATAAATTGGCGAATGTACGAGTACAATTGTAAGTACATCAATAAATGAGAAGATATTGCTACTACGAGTATAGGGTGGATTCAGCGTACCGAGTATACCTAGTCGTTCTATAGGTACTCGTATAGTCGGAGTTCTTATGGACTTGATAGAACATAAAATGGTGTTCAACAGACATATTAACAGACAATAAATGCTTTTAGCGTGAAAATTGCTTGCTGCTCATATGTTCGTTCTTGAAAAGGGCGTGATTTCGAAGCAATGAAGGTAAATCGGTTTGTATTCATTTTTCCGATTTGTTTTGAACTGTTGAACAGTGGTTGATATTTTTGATAAATTTTATCAGCAGCTCGAAACAGTGCCTACATTGAATTACAAGGGACTCGTTTCTGAGTGCTGCACAATTTCCAGAATATAATTCCTATCAAAGCAAGGTGCCTCTTGGAAATGCAAGTAAGCAATTTTGCTTCAGTTGTCGGGTTTAAGTGACTTACGGCTTTGTGAAATTATTATTTGAAATTCATTTGACGCAATATTATAAATTGAAATATATGTTATATGCTACAGAAAAAGTGACCAAAGCCCTCAATGCCCAGGGCTGGGAACAAACCAGCGATCTTCTAGGTACACTCGTGGAAGACACCCTACAATTATAAAATTGATTTTGAATAATAAATAATTTCTTGCTTTACAATTATACTCAACATTGTCGCAATAAAACTAGCTAAACTGATTTCGATATTTAGTTTAGCAAAAGAACATACTACAAGTAAATTACTTTTGTCTTAGACTAATGTTTCTGTAACCAATACCGACCGAGCGACGCAGAGGTATCCGATTTCCAATCATTCCAAAAGAGTACTCTGTTGCCTAAGGAATAAAAGTTGTTTTTCTTATTACATTCAACCCTAATTTATGGAACCCATGTAGATTTATTAAATGCATTCGTACAAGTGCTGAGCGTTTTGTTCCCAAATAGAAGTTGAAGTTAAGTAGACGTTAATCAGATATTAGTTATATTGATATAAATTGGCCAACTGTCATTTGTGACTGAACCTGATAGATGGGCCGTTCGCCTTTTTTAGCGACAATAAGCTGTCTCCGTGCTAAAACTGTCTGATTTAGATTTTTTATTTTTTGGTAAGAGGTAAATGCTCAAAACTTCTTATTACCTTATTAGTACAGTATACTTGTTATTTCCCTGGTTAGTGACTGTTAACTTACCTTCATTATTTAACTCAAAACACCGAGACAGAGAGGTCAATCGGGACGGAAGGCTGTCTTCGCTGAAAAGGGTCACTCTGTTACGGTGTTTTCTAGAAAACCACTGAAAAGAAAAATATCTTACCGACATATAAAGAACTATCAAATAACTAGTCTATTTTAAATATGTTTATTCCTTTGATAATTTCTATCGTTATTATTTTACACATGATCAAAAATCCGAAATATCGAGAAAATCGCGTTTCATTGTCGGTAAAAAAGTAGGACAGCTCAGATACCATATAAAACATTTAATTTTGCTCCAAAGTTCTAACTTGTTCTTTAGATGGCGAATTGGTAAAATCCTTGTCAAACTCGAAAATATTATATTATATGGGACGCAGGTGTAGAAAAGCCTCATAAATATTCACGTGAATCGGTTGAGAAATTGGTAAGTAGTTGTGGTTTTACTTCTTATAAAAATTATTGTGTACCTACATTCTATTCATTGCCTTATTATACCTAAATTGTAATTTCTCCCTCTTTGATTGACCTTGGATGGGCTTAAAACCAGCTAAGCTGTGTGTGCCCATACCTTTTTCCTTTGTCAGTGCCTAATTCTGTATTTTATGTTCATTGTTTTGTTCAAGGAAATAAACGATTTGTATTTGTATTTTGAGAAACGCGACCAGGGGCCTTACCATGACGTCTTAACGCGATTCAGTTGACGACCTAAACTGAGTTGCTTCGCTTCCATACGATTGAGCCTAAACTGAACCTAAACTGAATCGCGTTAAGACGTCATGGTAAGGCCCCTGAGGCCCTACCATGACGTCTTAACGCGATTCAGTTGACGACGTCGACCTATACTGAGTCGCTTCCATACAACTGAGCCTAAACTGAATCGCGTCAAGGACCCAATAAAGGAGATCAACTGGACATACCAAAGCATTTTTGCTCAAGCTCAAGCGTTTGATTAAGGACCTCTTAAAAACATACCTATTGATGTATCTAATACATTTGGACTTTATATCAACATTTGTCAAGGGATTTGTGAAATACAACAAGATTGGAAGCGCACCGGACAAAAGCACATTGCAATTAATATCACGGTACCCAATTTAAATCCGCTTTTAGCGAGATTACATTTTCTCTCTCGGATGATTTTCACTTCCTCTCTTAAATAGACTTTGCAATCTTAGCAAATAAAATACAAATGCACAAAAACCTAGCTTTTACGTTATGAAATGTAAATGTTTCATTAAAAACGAGACAAAAAGGATTTTTCAATCAAATTTGACTGCGTTAATGCTTTCATCATCCTTTTTAATTATATTTTAATCAAGCCGGCAATGTTGTTTCATGAAACACGCATTCAAAATATTTTATTAAATTAACTTTTCCATTATCATGGTTAACGGCTTTCAAATATAATATTAAGGAGAGAAAGCATTGCTCGTGGTGGCCCAGCGGTAAGGCGTGGGACTTTCGATACGAAGGTCGCGGGTTCTAATAGTCCTGCCCGGTCGTACGAATGAGTTTTTCAGAACTAATATACGAAATATCATTTGATGTTTACCAATCGCCTTTCGGTGAAGGAAAACATCGCGAGGTAACCGGACTAATCCAAATAAGGACTAGTTTAAGTAGTTTACCATCTGGATCGGAAGGTCAGATGCCAGTCGCTTTCATAAAACTGGTGCATACGCCAAACCTTGGAGCTATTTGCCAAATACGGCATGTGGGGACCCCACGCTCCCTGAGCTGGGAATAAACGCTAGGAAGAAGAAGTCATTTATGAGGTTTTATAATAAAGAGAGTATTTGTCGTGTATGTTTTATGTACCTACTTCCAATATTTCGGCCCATTTTTGACACTCAGTGCCATGCTAGTTTAAAATTGTATATTTTATAATGCAGTTTACCACATCTGACACACTCTCGACAAGTGTTTATTACCTACCTATTTATATAGGATTAAGTATGTTCTGTAGGTATACTTACAAATGCACAGCTCTTTAGAGCAAAGAATCCCCTGTGGCCGCTCCCTTAATTTTTCAACGAGGCGATTATAAATATCTCAACATGAATGCATAAGGTTAGGTATAGTCGGTTTTTGATGACAGCCAACAACAAACAGTTATACACGTGTGATGTGCGATATTATTTGGCGTGATTTAGGAGCGAGAAGCGGATATTGAGATGAATTAGTTCAGATTATTTTTGTTGAGTGATATGTACTTACTTAATATGTTGTATAAGAAATTATTTAATACATCCTAAAAATTAAGTTTCATCGTCGTCATAAGTAGAGTATTTAAAACTATTCAGTAAAACTTATACAGGTACCTGCCTATAATAGAGACCTTGCACCTTTTGATTGTTTGTATTATTTTAGGACTTTGTTATGTTAATGTTCTTATTTTCAAACTATTTAACTTAAATGTATTGTAAAAATTAACATATTCTACATTTCTTAGCCCTATTTCACTGTTTATTTCGTATCTGTTTCAGTTTATAATAAACATCGACAGGATGTTTATGTTTTTTAAAAATTATGGCTTTTCTACCTTTTGTCTTTCAATTTGTAAAATATACGAATTTATTATTCCCTAGCAAGATTTCAGAGAACATCGCTTTAGCTCATAACTTCTACCTACACATTAAACGTCTACCACGGACGGCATTGCCGCCCGCATAAACGGCATGAAAAGATGATATAAATAAACCTTCATATTTTGACATTCCCGGCTGCAGACGGCCTTTGAAAGCGTTTAATTATGGCTACTTCTCATTCTAAATGAGGGACTCTAACTTCGAATTTTCATCAAGCTTTATAAGGGCACAGAGATGGAACAGTTTTGTCCTTATACGTAGATTTGTTTTTTCTGTTTGTGTCATAAGAATAAGAATAAGAATAAGAATGGTTTATTTGCAGAAAAGGGTACATGGTATATACATGGTAATAAAGTTAACAATTTTCCAGCCTTCTCCAGCTGTTAATGAACAGCATGCAAACATTTTACAGTTTCTTAAAACTAAGTTTAACAATTAGACTAAAATGTAAATCTAGCGAAACGCTACTTATACATGCTGATACAATTTTATGTCACTCATCGTGGGCCATAAAATCATTTACCGTATAAAAACATCTATCAAGAAGCCAATTTTTTAGTGTTCTCTGAAATTTATGACCTTCCAGTGCTTTTATTTCTACAGGTAATTTATTATATACTTTGATAGACATATTGTATGCATTTTTTCTGTAAATGTCTGTCATACAACGTGGCTGATGTAACAGACCCTGGTATTGTGGTCTTGGTATAACTGGACATATATCAGTACGCTTTTTAAAATATTGTGGGTAACTCTTTGAAAAAATACAGATTTTTAGTACATACATACAGGCCAGAGGTAAAATATTAAGTCGTTTGAATAGCGGTCTACAGTTAGTTCCAAAACGAGCATTAACTACGGCACGAACACATTTTTTTTGTAGTATAAATACCCTTTCTACGTTCACAGAGTTACCCCATAGGATGAGACCGTAACTGAGAATGGATGAGATGTGACCATGATAAGCAGTGAGAGCTGCTTCGTAAGATACAGTTTGTCTTAACTTTCTTAACGCGAATATGAAACGGTCGAGTCTTAAACACAAAGAGTTAATATGGCTTTTCCAATTTAAAAATGTATCAATATGGAGACCTAAGAATTTAATACTGTTAGTTTCGTGCAACGCAATTCCATTAATACTGACATTGAGTTCTGGTGGCGTGGCGCCATATGAGTAAAATTGCATATACTATGTCTTGTTAAGATTAATAATATATTTTGGTTCTCACATAATACTTTTTCCAGTTTTGCACCACCTACTGTATGTATACTTTTCTTAGTGTAGTGTCTCCTCTACCCAAAGGTTGTCTGGAAGAGATCGCTCTTTAGCGATAAGACCGCCTGTTGTTTGCCTCTTTTTCGTGTGTAATCTATACCAGTTTGTGTTATTTTTGTTGTTTTGAGGTGCAATAAAGAGTTATTGTATTGTATTGTTGTATAGGTGATACTGATAATGTTATTAGAATGAGATAGCTTTTGTTGAAAATGAATATTTAGATAGATCTTTATTTCACGATAAAAAATACACTTCAATTTGCATCAATGTCAAAATTATGCCAATTTTTATAACATAATCGTCGAACAAACATCATTATACTTGTATACAATAAAAACATTATTTGAAATTCATATTATGTAACAATCGATATACATATCAATTTAAAAAGTATTATAAAATTAAATATTAACTGGGAAAAATTCAAAAGGAATCCAATTATAAAATTACAATAACAATCCTTAACTGGAATCTCCCAATTTTCCGTAAATAAAAATTAAAAGGTTCATTACATTTCATTTTTCACATTTTGTAGTCGATTTTATGTTTTGATATAAAGTTGTTATTTTTCTATTTTTGGATAGTATGTAGGTACTAGTCTGAGTAACGCAGTAGTACTAATGAACAAAAAATAAGTAGTAAAATCAGACGAAAAAGCTCGGAATTATCAGCTTAAGTATGTAAAGTTCCACATGCCACCCCTGGTCACTATCATCATATCTACTTCACCAAATTTATGGATTCCCGAAATAAAATGACGCTTAGGCCTCAATTAGAAAACACAAATACGAGTATGTCCCTTTTAAAATTAAGTAGTTCTCTATGGGATCGTCATTACGTAGGTCACTAGAAAAGAATTCGAGGTGCACAAAATACATAATATATAAATGGAATGCACCCTAATTATATGTTTTTAAATAGCATTTTGGAGTATAAATTAAACACCCTACTCATAGTGTTGTGTTTCTGTTGGTGAGTAAGGTCGCCAAAGCTCCAAGAGGATTCACTTTGTTGACAGTTGGGGACCCACGGAGCAAAGCCCTTGGCCCCTTTAGCTGTCACCACAGCGAATCCTCCTTTTTTTTAAAGGGTCGGCAACGTGCATGTAACACCCTGGAGTTGCAAGCTTCCATAGGCTATGGTGACCGCTTACCATCAGGCGGGCCGTATGCTTGTTTGTCACCGTCGTAGTATATAAAAAAAACGTTACTAAAAAAAATTAATAACTTGAAAAAAATACGAATTTATTTTGGGTACAATGGGATATGATACACATGTAAAACTAGAAAATAAAAAAAAAATGTCATAAGTGGAAATAAAAAATTAAATTATTACAAATCCAGTACCATGTACTCATGAACAGAGTATACGTACAGAGGATTATGTAACAAAGTGTAAGTGTTAATATCCGTATTTGAAATAATTGAATTAATTAACACGCTCTACGAACAAAATATATGATTCTTGGTACATTCGCAGATCCGCGCGGTGTGACACGTAAACCGCAAGCGATTTAGGTACAGTTTTATCACATGCTGTTGTAGAGTATTTACGAGTACCATGCCGCTTCAGTAGGTATACGTATCGTCTCAGTTACGAGTATATGCAGCAGAGTGAAAGAGAAAAGTGCAAATTAACCCCGGCGGCTGTACACTTCGGAGTCAAGTGCGCATTTCCGAGTTTCCACAGCTCTATGTGCTTACCATGAGTTGTATGTTGCCGAATTCGATACGACTGCGGCGTTCGGGGTTATGTACGTCTCGCTCCTGCTATAGTAATAGTACGAGCGAGACGGACATACTTTCGAGCGCTGCAGTCGCTATCGAATACAGTTGCCTGCAACTCATGGTAAGCGCACTGGGCACTGACTGGGACGTAATATGCAGACTAGTGTGCGATCGCTATTGCCTTCACTTGACATGTGACGGGGAAAAAAGGAATATCATGCTTGTCTTAGCTCAAGGAATTGAAGAAATAGTGCAGGGGATTTACGACTTTTGAAATAAAAAAATTATTCATGTACCTATAGATAGAGTCTTGTACCTATAGATATATTAAGAAATTGCAAGAAAAGGCGATGGAAGGCGGGCGCCTCAAAATAAACCGCGTAATCAGATAATTGCTGTTTACAAATAAACTACAAGTTTTGTAGATAAAATCTTTTAAAAGATTTTTGTAAATATTAGAACTACGTACTATTCAACCATTTAACTAAAAATCATGTTTATTAACTCAGGAGTTCCGACGTTCTAACCAAAATGTAACCATGTAAAAAGGATCTAAGTATGTTTGAAATTAAAAGCATCGAGGCTTTTGTTAAAAATCATGTTTTCACGTTTACCACTTTAAAGTAAATATGTTGAAGTTTTATGTATATCAATATCATCAGGTACCCAGTTGTTGTCAATATTGAGATCTATATGTCTGAATGATAACAATTTGATCACTGTGGCCCCTTAATTATTTATCAGTTTGGAATGAGTAGGTATCAAAAGCGATCAGTGACGTACATATATTCAACCGATCTAGTGCCATTTTGGTTTGGGCGTATTCTACTTTATCAATTTTATTACTTTGACTTTACTTCATGCTTAAGTATCTTTCCTCTTGTTCGTGATTTTAGCCTTTGAGTTTAAAACTAGACGGAGTTAGCAATTGACAGGCTTACCCCTCTGCAAAATGGGTAGGACGTAGTGTCATACTTATTGTATGAATTGACGTTTATTTGACATACTCGTATATAGCTATTTGTACGTCACATACGAACAGCTGTACATTTGATGTTGCTACTCCATCTGGTTTAAAACTCAAAGCTTTTACGAGTAGCATTATATTATTCCTCGTAGGTCTAAAGTCCAAAGGTTATCTGTGGAAAGTTATTATATATTAAAGTTATAAAGTTATTATATAGTTTATTGTTTTTAAATATTATTTAATATGTTCGAGTCTCACGAGAGTTTTATAGTTAGAAAGTTATTAACTTTTTCATTCATATTGCTACGTAAGGTCAATGTGAGCATATTTTATCTACAAGAGAAGTCCGTCATATAGGGCAATTTCTCCCATGTAATATAGGATCATGTATATAAGATCCCATAAGAATGTCCTGTAATATTTATTTATTGAAAAACATACATAATTTGTATCTCTCTCTTTATCGCGCTTCTATATTCAAACAAAACAGTCAACAGACGCAAGCACGAAATCTCGATTTTTATTTTCGCGGAAAACCCATGGTTAATTATTTACACTGTGTTATTTTATACTGATTAAGCTTTTTCTCACTGAAGATTTATGAGTGAAAGGCCTTAACCTATCGTCGACACGGAATGAGCTCGCTCCAATTCAAGTGTCATTATTGGGGGCGACGACGTTGCACGTTTCACAGCTATTGGGCACGTGAACATGCATGTTTATGTTACAGGCTACATGCTATTACAAGTCTTCTTCTTCCTCGTATTTCCCTGGCTTATGCCTAAGCTCAGGGAGCCCCGGGTCCGCTTTGGTAACTAATCCCAAGATTTGGCGTAGGCGCTAGTTTAACGAAAGCGACTGCTATCTTACCTTACAACCCAGAGGGTAAACTAGGCGTAATTGGGTAATCCCAACTAATGTCTGGTTTCCTTATGATGTTTTCCTTCACCGAAAGGCGATTAGTAAATATCAAATGATGTTTCGTACATACGTTCCGAAAACCATTGGTACGAGACGGGGTTTGGACCCGCAACCTTTCAACTAACAACCAACTGTAGAAATACATACTTATAAAAGCATAATTCTGGTGATAACCTTATTATGTTATGACTATGATTTAATTCTTTGTTGACAGGAAAAATCTTTATTTGCTAGCCTGCGTCCGGTGCTGAAATTGTGACGTTATGAGTCCTTGTAGTTAATAAAAGCAGTTACTGTGCGAGAAAATGAAACGACAAGACACAAAGTGTTCTACGCTTCTTCCTAAGAAACTTTCACATTCTTTTACAATGCATTTGCTCGAAAATTGCGCTTTCTATGAAGCCAAATCGTGCGGAAAGTTTTACTTTTCCGCACGATTTGGCCGATGAAGCCAACATCGATTTGGCCGCAGTGCGTTTACTTTTCCATTTTTTTTTTTTTTGGACTCCGCTATCAGCCCGATACAAAAAGTATATTCTATGTAAGAAAACTATAAAATAATATCATTTTTTATTTTAATAATTAAATTACTGTCATGTAACAATTAAATTGTTGATTTTTTATTTACTCGCACAATGCATAGTAAAACATTGTATGAAACACATGCGTAAAGATGATTTCCTACTCGTGTCGGCTTATACACTCGCTTCGCTTCGCTCGCTCGTGAATAATATGACACTCGTCGGAAATGACTGACTTTCCGCACTTGTTGCATAAATAGATATTATTTATTTATTTAAAACTTTATTGCACAGTAAATAATGTACAAAAGGCGAACTTAATGCCAGAAGGCATTCTCTACCAGTTAACTTTTGGGCCAAACAGAGATCAAAATACATACATACAAATTACATGTCGGCGAAATCTACAACTACGATATTTTCATACTGAACTTGGCTCCCATTTGTACGTGTTTTATGTGGGATTAACTTATCTCTTTAAGAGATATTCTCGATCTGAATAACTAATTTTAAATTACATTTTTTGCCAACAGCTCCGTAAACATTAATACCATAACCACAAAGCTGCAGTGTGACTTCAAGTAGCTCTTAAGAGATAGATAAAACTTTCATAAGACTGGAGTGGCTAGCTTAATGGCTTCCCATAAATGTCCTGAGTCGAGCTAGACAAAAGCATGGGCCGGCCATCCCATTCATGTGGCCATTAAGGTCCGCACACAATAAGTCTATTCAGGCCATAACGATTGAGATGTAAGACGTTATTGTTGTGTTGAAGTTTTTAAATGACATTGAAGTATTATTGGTTATGTTGTAGTATTTGGCAGTATTAATGTTAAAGTTTACCTGAAAGTTAAGGGACTATCTATTGTCCAATAACTCTAGTATTTTGGTTGATTTTTAATTGATTAAGTCACGTATATTTACTAAGTACCTATATCCCCACGAAAATAAAAATATTTCCCTACTATTATATGTAAAAAAATTATAGCTGATTAACTAATATTCTTAAGTAACATTTAAATGAGCTAACTGAAGATTTTATGTCACTTTCTCTCTGGGGCCTATTCTTTTTTTCCACATTTTATAAGTAGGTACTTAATTAAACAAGTACCTACCAAAGAGGACTACCGTATTTTTGCTCATCAGGCGGCGCCACTCATGCGTGGGTCCTTGTCAAGCGCCATTATTATGAGTTTGTATGGCGCGAAAGTCGCGAAACCAATATTAACATTGATTATTTTTCATTAATTTACATGTTAATAGAGGTTCATTCGTTTCTTACTCTTTTTCAGTGATGTGTGGATTGTGTGTTTTCTAAAATTAGAGGGATATAGGTAAAAAACTTAAGTAAGTCACTTGTTGTATTTGTAATAGTGAGCTATTCGAATAGGCATTTGTTTTATTTGTGTTCAAATTTTAAACATGTATTGTCTATTCGAATAGCTAAACAGTTGACTTACTTAAGTTTTCACCTATACTATTACGTTTTTATGTGATTACTGATTATATTTTAAAAAACAGTTAAATAGTAATTCGCGCTATTTTTACAAAGAAATATACTGCTATAATACTTTAACCTTATCAAAATCAACATCTGGGTAATTATATGTTAATATTGGCACTAAAGATTCCTATGGAACACGGATGCTAACGGAAAATTATAATAATTATACACATTTTTAATATTATTTATTATACTTAAGGTTTGTACTTATTTCTAATAATAAAGCTTGTGACTGTTTTCTTTTGGCATTTCTATTATTTATTTGTTATTTTTTAGTAGTTTGTAGTTTGACAAAAGGATAATATTTTGGACAAAATAGAAACGTATTTGTAAAAACTAACCTCAAAGTTTACAGTAATTTATTTATGGCCATCAGATATTTTACGCTTTCAATTTAAAGCTTATTTTAGAGCCAATATAATAATTTACTAGTATGTCGTATATTTCCATGTATAATTCCTGTAAAATTGCATATTTTGCGAAATAAACACAACATAAATTAAAAACCAATGAGAAATTTACTAAATAATACGTATAACACATTGTCGTAGGACCCACGGTCCACTAGCGCCCCTAGATGCGAATTCACTCGCGGTAATCCTCAATTTTTCAATAGTGATACAAGCTTTTATAGCTGATTACAATCTTCTGTCAAAAGTCGATATATTCATCAACATCGGCACTAACCATCAGGTGAGATTGTAGTCAAACCTTACCTATTAATTAATTAAGTCTTACCTAGTCCTCAATAAAAATAAAAAACAAATTTCGCAAACCCAAATATAATTAAGTAATTTCTTTATCATTTAGTATAGGTTTATTCGATTCGCATCATTGGATCTGTTCTTAGTCATCTTATTTTTTTCGTAGTCACCACACCAGTCTTCCGTCAGTAGGTACGAGTAGGTACCTACCTACTATTGTATGTTCATTAAAAAATCAAGAAGTGGTATAAATAAATTATACTAATTTAGCTTCTGTGATAGAACATAAAGAACTGTAGGTATGCTAATTAACTAGGGGAAATCATAACTAGATATCTAAATTAGAACATAGAAAACAATATCGTAATCATGTCGTAAAGTTAAAAGAGAAAATTATATCAAGAAATTAGCTGTTAAAGTTGACTATGGCCTACATCGATTAAGGTGCCATCGCCATAACAGGCCTTTCATAACACTTATTTAAACTTTCACGATTTTCACACATTAGTGTGTGCGTAGTGTGTCGACAGAGTCACATCCCTAGTGCGCAAAATGTTCAAGTTGATAATCAAGACCAAGTGCGGTTAGTTCGTAAAACCCGCGCAGCTAGAAGATGTTGATGTCAACCTCAGCCAGTCTTTCTCCGGGACCACGGGGGCAATGTCGCCCTTGAAACGTCGGAGGTTTGTTTTCAAAGTTTATACACGATTAAGTCCCGTTTTAGTAAATTTATAAGGCCTTTCATAATATAAATGCTACCTGCACTTACCTTTAAAGTGGGCTCCTTCTTCTAAGCTGCTTGAGAGCTGCCATAAAATAATACCTAGGGACAAGTAAGAAACGTTAGAAGGAAGCGGATACATTTAGAAAAAAAATAACAAAAAATTACGCCGACTTCAATAAGTGAACAATTAAATTTATTTATTTTTATTTGCTGTAAGGTTCAGAAAGGATGAGCACAATCAAACAAATGAAGGCGACACCACATAGCACTACCAATAATACAATTAAAGTTTATTTCTCTATTTTTGGTTCGTAAGTAGGTAGTAAACTATAAGCAACATTGTAGGTATATACTACTAATTAACACTTTGCGGAACAGTACGCCTATAGGCGTTCACGATGTATGGCTGATTATCATTAATTGAAAATAGTGTCCGTCAACGTGTTATTTAAAAAAAAATGACAAATCTGACGGCCGAGATCGAAATTATCATTTTAAATATGTACAGTTTCACATGCCACCCCTGGTCTTCATGATCAGGATCTTCACCTAATTTATGGTTTTCCGGAAAAAAGTGCTTAGGTCACTTAAGAAAACACCAAGATTGCCATCTCTGTGCCATTGAAAATTTGTGCGAGGAGCTCCATAAATTCCTCATGGATCTCATAATTAGATCAGAACTCAATTCTTATGGGACTAACTTGGAGGTGATTCCTTTCTAACAAAAGGAAATTGCTCAATTGGACGATGGAGCTCGGAATTATCGGCTTACGTATCTGAAGTTACACATGACATCCCTGGTCTGCATCATTTACTTAAGAAAACACCGAAATCACCAAACCTGTGCCTTTGAAAATTTAGGAGTTCCCTTAATTCCTCATGGATCCCATCATCAGATCAGCACAACATTTCTATGCAACCGAATTGGAGGCAACTACATTAGTACAAGAAAAATCGCCTAAATCGGTCGATGGAGCTCGGAGTAATCGGTGAACATGAACATACATAAAAAAATACAAACAGACGAATACATAACCGCCTTCGTCGAATTCTCTAAGTCGGTTAAAATATAGAAAATTTCAAAACAAAGTTAGTACCTATCTATGATAACAGTAAAAGATAATGGTTTTGTAGAAATTGACAAAAAAACTAAGTAAACTTGAAATCGTCATCGATTCTAACATTAAAAATTTAATTGTATTTGTTTTATGTTATGATGCGACTCACAGTCCATCTCGCGCGCATTAATAAGTGCAAGTGGGATACCATATACACGAATCACCGGGTTTCTGGCGCGGACCAATGAGCGATTGTATCATAACCATAACAAATCAAAATTTAAAATTACGAGTTCTGCTCGTTATCATTGAGTAACCTACAATACAACAGTGGGTTCCTACATGTATAGTTGGAATGTCTTTGATGTAAGGAGATGTAAATTGTTCAACCCAGTGGCATTTGATAAGACGCGGTAAACTGATAGTGATAACTAATATACTAATCCATCTGTATTCCTTATCAAAGGCTATTTCATCGGTATGCTACATATGAAAGGATCCTTACTGTTATTATGAATTAACAACGTTGCATCGAAGTTCTCTAAAATATCTGAGCATAACTTATTATAAAAAGAAACAAAAATGTCTGTCAGAAGTGGGATTCGAACCCACGCCCACAGAAGTGGACTGCGACCTGAACGCAGCGCCTTAGACCGCTCGGCCATCCTGACTGTGTCAGGCGGGCTGAAATTACGATAATCATTATGTTATCAAGTGTGTGTTAATTTACTTTTGTAATTTACTAATTGTCCGACATGGATAATTGTCATAAAGGTAACATTGAGAGGGTCACGATTATTCATAACTATTTGGCGTTGGTATAACTACTTAAATGGTGTTGTCTGCTATAAACGTACCTACCTATAAGTTATGTAAAGCTCTGTAAAGGTATGTAAAGCTCTAACTCACCTTATACGCATACTTAAATGTCTTGCTACTCTTCAATAATCGTCGGTAGGTTAGCCTATTGCTGCTCCATATATATACCTAGTAGTCTTCTTAGAACAAAAAAAATGCTTTATTGCTCTAAATTTGGTGAACAGGTGAATAAAACCTTATTCAGATTTGGTACAGGCAATGAGTTATATGTTACTTGTTTTGGTGAAGCAATTTATTACAATTCGTTTATCACGTACACGTACGATCTGAGTTGCATCACGTGGTACCATATCTTGTCACCAGCTGGCTAAGTCCCGTCCTATTTACCTATTAAAAATCCAGCTAAACTCTTTAACATAGTTTGTTCGATTAATGGCGTCGCGCACTCACTTTATTTTTACTCCATTCATACATTATAAATTATACATACGCCTATGTTGATTTTCTAACACAATTTTCTGTAAATACTAATTTTTTGTGACATATTTGACATCTCATGACATTTTCTGCGGTTTGTTTATGGTGGTTTATCCAAAGAGAATATGATAATATTCTTTGAATAACTCCTAATAAAAATAGTACCTACTTATAAATAAAAAGGTACATAAATACAAAGGTGCATTTTTTTTCTTCGCGTAATGTTACCTATTGTCATCAATGACGGATTGCACTTGTGAATATTTGTATATCGTGTCCAGGGGCAGGAAACTTAAAAGACCGTCCCATTCACATAGAAAGTAGCGACATCTTTCGTTATTGCGGTGACATTTTTTTTAACGTAGTGCTTCCACATTGCACCAGTAGATGGGATGATTTTTTAAATGATTCCATTACGAGTGAGAAACGTTTAAAATTGTGTATGATTTTTAAATATATGTTTTTTTTATTAGTCCTATTACGTTGCTTTTATAACCATTATTTAAAACAGATTTGTTGAAGTATTTTCCACCACTTATTGTGAATGGTATTACCAAACCCTTTACATGAAACGAAACGTTAAGGATATGGCGTAACTGACATTTCATATTTGAGAGTTTTGAAAATCTTGTTTATAGAAACTAGTGAATTATTTACTAACGAAAATGTGTGGTTAATAAGTGGAAGTGGATAATTAGTGGACCACGACTGTATGCATTATATTATAATATAAGTAATTGGTTACCTAAGTAAATAAATGTCATAGGTACCTTTTAAGTCTTTTACAATAATAAAGTAAGAAAATTACATATAATTGTTGTTTATTTTTAACTTTTTTAGTTGTTTCCTTGACTGTACTGTTAACTTCAATGAAATGTATCCATGTTTTAATCCTTATTGCCTTGCTGGCCTCGTGAAAAGGTGAAAAATGGATGCATCTCATTGCAGTTAACAGTACGAAAACGACAAATATGTGTAGTTATTACTGCATACATGTGTGCACGCACACATACGTAAAAGTTAGTACTACCCTTATAACGCTTGGGGCGCTTGTGTCAGCGTGTATCCAGGTTTGCTCGCGAGATGGCTCTCTTTCTCATATATATATTATTATACTCTTTGATCGTGTCGTGTAGGGAAACAAGAAATATTTTTTTTAAACAACGCTATGGAGAGTTTAGTCAATACGCAGAATACCTACTTAAAAAATTGCGGAATATCCGTTGGGACTGGTGTGGTGACTCACCAAGGTTCAAGCGGCAGGACAATAATAGGTATGTCAGGTTTGGAAGCGTATCAATTTTACCCTTAACCACTTACAAAAGGTCTCTCAGACCTTTGAAAATACAAAATAGAGAATGTCTCAACGCGGGTTCGTTGCGGGTTCTCTGTGACCTTGTGCCTTTTCCCCGCCGACCTTCCAGTGCTGTCCATGTGATCGGCGGTTTCGGACTTTGTGTCTCTATAAATTTGGTGAGCTAAAACTGTCTTTGGTGGTCTCAGCGACCTTGCGTAGGTGGTAACGTACTATATCTTGCTGGTCTGTAAGACCGTGCGTAGGTGGTTGTGTTTATTTTTATCAGCTAGTAATTTAATTTCAAATTCAAATTCAAATTTATTTATTTCAGACATCGTCGGTCCATAAATTGTTAATAACAAACTGTCTTAAACTATGTTAGACTAGACTACTTACTTAAAAATAGCAGAACATGAAAAAAGTAAAAACATAACAATTACAATAAATTATTTACAATACAATTAAATTATTATTATTATAATTATAATTTTTTTTTATTTATTTATTTAAAATCCAGATGCTTGGGAACATGAAGTGACACCCAGTGGCGATTGAACGGGTTGTCCCATGTTTCACCCACCGTCGCAAGGAAACTGTTGGAGCTGCCCCGTATACGACGCAACTGGGAGGCCGCTCGTTTGCGCATTATGGCATGGAAATCGTCCATATGCGCCTCAGCAAACATGCCAGATGCGCTGCAGAAGCGCGGCAACCCCAACAGCATCCTATAGCCGTTATTGAACTGGACGCGGAGGGCACTGTAAGCTTTCTTGGTATAGTTAATCCACAGGCTGCAAGTATAAAATGATTGGCAAAAAGCCCTAAACAATGTTCTCTTTACCTCAACAGAACATCGAGAAAACCTGCGGATCGACATATTGGTTCTTACAGCAAGTGCCCTCCGCTCCCTCTCAATATCAGCGTCATCTTTCAGGTCTTCTGTTACAATATGTCCCAAGTACCTGAATTCAGAAACCCTCTTTAATGGAGTTCCGCAGAGACTCACCGGCGGGGTGACCGAAGGGCTTCTGCGGTTAGCTTTAAATATCAAAAATTCACTCTTTTTTACATTGTAGCAGAGCCCATGAGTCTCTGCATAATTCTCGCATACTTTCAGCAGCTCGTTTAAAGCACCGATCGTTGGTCCCAGTAGCACCATATCGTCAGCGTAGCTTATATTGTTAACCATTTGCCCTCCTAATGAACAGCCAACTTTGGTGCCACTGAGCTCGACGACCAGCTGGTTAATATATATATTAAAAAGCAAGGGCGAAGTCAGCCCTCCTTGCCTTACCCCACATTCAGCCCGGTAGCCATCAGAATATGACTCTGCCCATCTCACATAGTTAGTCTGGTTGTTATACCAGTATTTAAACATACCCAGTAGCTCCACAGGGAGACCAATTTCCCGTAGGTTGTCCCACAGTACTTCGTAAGACACCAGGTCAAAAGCTTTCGAAAGATCTAAAAACGCAGCATAGACCGGTGTCTTTCGATCTGTATAGTACCGTACGGTGTGCTTGAGGACTAAGATTGCGCTTTCTGTAGAGAGACCAGACCGGAATATTATTAATATTAATATTATTAATATTTTGACGCGTTTGATTGGCTGTTTGAATTGCAATTTAATAAAACAAAACTAGGTTTTACATAAAAAGTATAGCTTGGCTGATTATTGTTATTTAAGGCATTATTTATACAATTTGTTTATTGTAACAATAAACAATTCTGCAAGTAGGCCTCAAAGGCACTTTTAAACAACTAGTTAATATGTACTACTAATTAAAACTATGCCGTCTATGCCTCAATAGTTAGAGGGTGTATCTTTTACAACCGGCAATATTTTCTGGGTATGATGGGCTGTTTATATGAAAATAATACAAAACATCAAATATCATATTTCGTTTAAATTTGATGATGATGATGACGTCCTCTTATACCTCATCAGGGACATAGGGCTCTAAGAAGCAGTTTCCATTTGGCTCGATCCTGCGCAGCGTCTTCGAGCTCCTTCCAGTCCAGGCCAGTTGACGCAGCCTCCTTGTCAACGGTACGCCTCCAGGTGGTGCGGGGCCGACCTGGCTTTCTTTTTCCGGGAGCTTGCCATCGCAGACCTTGTTTGGATAGGAGATTTTCTGGTCTTCGTTCGTTCTTCGTTCGTTCTTCGTTTAAATTTACCTAGACTTTACCCCGTTCATTCTGTCTCAAAAAAACTCAAACGCGTGCACACTGCGCACACGTCGCCGCACAGCGGTGACGTCACGCGCGGGGCGAGTTGATTGGTGACACATTCGTAACAAAACACTAAATCGGTGTTTTGTCTTCACTAAATCTAATTTTTCCTTTATACTTTTTGGCCTTGGAACCGACAAAAATACCGATTATTACGTTATTCAGATGTAAAAAAGTTTATTTTCTAGAAACTTTTTTACATCTGACTATCTTTGAAAAAGTATTATTGGCGTATTTAAAAAATTGGAATTTAAAATGCACAAAGATTGTCAAAATCAGCCTAATCTACTTAATTACACGTTCAATCTAAGTTACCTTAAGTAATTGTTCAAAGTGTCCACCACGTTAGCTTGGCACAACAACGTCACAACGTCTTAAATTGTCTTTCAGTTTTAATAAGACGTATTCGTTTCGTCGGACTGTTTCGAATACCGTGATTATTGAGTTTCGTAATTCGTGAACATTGTTTAGTTCGTTGTCCCGGTTTGTGTACACTAAACGTTTCACTTCACCCCACAAGAAAAAGTCTAATGGAGTAAGATCAGGTGATCTCGGGGCCAGGCCACTGTATCGCCATTCGTGCACGAAACACATTATCACCACACTCAACTAAAAGTCTCACCATGTCAGTGTATTCCTGGTTTGCAAATCTCGGCGTTGCGATTACGCGACGTGTTACGCTAATGCACAAAAAAAAATATCGGCGCGTGCGCATGTCTAATTAGTACTAAACACCTTTTTTGTAAGGGGCTAGGGAGCGAGTGCGAGGGGCTGTGTTTAAGGAGCTGGACGTTATCGGTTCGCAGCAAGGTCATCGTCGCTTTTGCAAGCCTTTTGTTTACTCTGGTGCACCGCGGGGCGCTCGGTGTCCATAATTTATGGAAATTTAGGAAAGTTTTGGGTAAAATTAAGGTAAACTTTATTTATTTATTTGGGTTCTGTATCAGCTATATAATCACCTCATTAAATATTGCCGGTTGGAAAAGATACACCCTGTATAATATTATACATAATATCCTATGTTTTAATTATCTGTGTTTATACATCACTGATACAGAAAATATAAATAAAACCTATTTATTTGTGAACCCACAATAACCACAATGCAATGATGTAATAAGAAAAATATTATAAAAAGATAAGTGCCACGAAATGGACTCATCTCGGCATAATGCTGGCGATTTCCAGCGCTGATCATCCGATGAGCTCACCGATATAACACACATGCTTCTGTATAATCCTCATATTCTCATCCTTCGGAAGTTTAAAATAAATCCGGAATCCCAAATCGGCGCCCATAAACGTGCATCCGTACATAATTTTAACAAAACAGTAAATTCATTCACAAACAGCGCCCCGTCCGGCCGCTCCTTTGATCTACCATGTGCTCCGTTAACGCTTTCCGATGCGCTCGCGCACGTGCAAATGCAGTATTGCATTTATTGGCATTTCCCACTACACAATACAATCTTATCCAAAAAGCATCAACTTGCATAAACTTGAATAAGAATTTCAAACCTAGCAGCTATGTGATAGGAGTTAGAATGGAGCATTTTGTCGATGCAGAATTGTTTTGCGTGAAAACAATAGCCAGTACCATTCGACCTACGTGGTAGTTAAAAAGCTCAAAGATAAATAAGTTCCTGTTACACTGACACGTGTTACTATAGTACATTTTTGCAGACGCCGGGAAAGAAAGGCTTAACGGGTAAGTAGGTATATATAATCCGAGCGTAGCGAGTCCGGATAGGATAACGGCAAGGCATGTACAGTGCTTTTCTCAAACGTGCTATGAAATAAATAAATAAAATCTCCAAAAATATAGTAGGTTAATTTCTAGAGAAACTAAAAGTTAACTAACCGAAACAATTAATCTTAATATTGCTATTTAGTTCGTGGTAATTCCAACATGGATTTAGTAGACAGTTCATCCATAAATATTTCATGATGTATAAAATATTCCGCAATGTAAAATATACGAAAGCACGAACAGCACTTGTAACTAAATAAAATTATAACCACTTTACATTTTTTTTTATTCCTCCTTATCCTTAAATAGACAGACACCGTTCGCACTTATACAAGAAACCAATTTAGTCTAAGCAGGTATCGTTAAACTAACTAAACGTGCATGCATTTTGTGTAGCCATATAGGCATATGGCTACCCAAATGCATGCGTGAGTTGCAAACTGAATGGTGAACTTGATGGTGCAAATATCAAACGCGAAGCAGGAAGGCTCTTACTTCGCGTTTGACATTTGCGCCATAAAGTTATTTAGAGCCAATGAGGATTACCGCGAGTCGATTTTCCGCTAGAGGTTCTAGTAGAACGTTGGTCCAGCGGGAACATTTCAAACGTCACTTTGACAATTCTCTCATATTGAGACAGGGCCCACGCATGAGTGGCGCCGCCTGGTGTACGACAATACGGTTGCTCCCATTCTATTCAATTTTACTTTCGCACTTAGCACAAAATTTTGGTGTGTCGCGCAATGAATACTCATTTCTTCGTCGAAACTGGACAACAATAAGAACATAATTATTATAAAAAACAACGAACAATAAAACTAATGAAATAAAATAAAATAATCAAAATTAATAAAGCTTCAAAAAGTTTTAAAAAAATACCTAGGCTTTAAGCTAACATGGTCATTTGCATTATAACTAATATTAAAAACGGGATAATTATCATGTATGTTTGTTTTATTGAGCACCCGACAGTTTGACACTGTTGTCAGTTTACTCCCGTGAACATGGAGTTTGTAACAGTATCGAAATATCGGGTTTGGGATTTGTTTAGCGTAGCGGCCTGCAATTTGCTGCTTGCCGGCCGGAGGGTAGAACTAGAAACAAATATTATTATGAAGGTGTGTCCGCGGATCTATTCATATGAAAATTGAACATTTGCCAAATGATGGTGAATGTAGAGTATTGAATTGCATTAGGTAAGTAAGTAATTAAAATTGAATGTGCCAAAAAAAATTGTCAAATGCCTTAGTTATAGATCGACCGCTTTACTGAGGCGTCTCCCTAGGATTGAGCGGGGGTGAAGAGGGGTCGTGGAACACTGACTGGAGCCATCATTAATCTGTCTTATGTGCGCGGTTATGATTGTCTTGTATGACGTAACGCTCCAGCTCTGCCTCTTTTCGCATACTTAATATTACCTTTTATTAAGATAACTGTAGGAGTGATAATGATATTATAATAACCGTAATGTTACAAATTATTGAAATAAACAGATCGTAAAATCCAATTTTAATAGTTGGTGATAATCGTAACAGTCTATTAACTTCGCTCAATTGGCTTCGAACACAAGTGGAAATTCGAATATATTTTTTACTAGCATTGTAATCATTGTATATTCACTTATCATGACTGTAATTATCAAGGCTTCATGTTTAAATAATCAGCATCATTGTAATATACCTAGGTATACTAATTAAATACCTACTACTCTGACAATTCTTAGTAGATATGTATTTATCTATGTAGGTAGGTATGTAAAATTTACGGCTACAATATAATACTATGCACCGAGTACTATATATGTATACCTAATACCCATTTTACAACTAGTATTAATTTTTGAACTATTTTTTAAAATAAAATTTTCCTTTATACATCGTGAGCGTTAATAATCCGAAAGATTTTAACGGTATACTCTTGACCGCATTTAAGGATTATAATGTGATATGAAATTATCTGGATTTGGCTTAGTTTCAGAGATAATTACATCTTTCTCTTAAACTGCTTTTCATCATAACTCGTGCAAAAACGCATTTTAGACTGGAGTGTTACCACTATGAGTTTTAGTTTTGACATACTTATTGACTGACATTAGAAAAAAATAGAAAAAACTTCCCAAAAAAAACTTCTACCGCAAAAAATATTAAAAAAAAATTTACACTCTTTTTTTGATTATGACTTACTGCAGGTCATGTGTAAAAATACTTATATATTCGCAATATAAATACAAATTATTACAAAAGTTATATAACATGTTTAGATTCTTTTAATTTCCAGAATACATGGTTCAAATCTTTCGGGTTATTATCGATCTCGGTGTATATATATTTTAATTTAACTAAACTAAATCGTGGAAAAAACACGGTTGCCAGCTACTAAAATTGATAAAACGGGCTTTTAATTAAAATATTAGCCATACTTAAAAGACAATAGCTGTCGGCGAAAGCATAGATAGACCAATAATAATAGGTAGCATAGATAGGTCTCCGGCGATTTAGGTCACTGGGATAATGGGTGTCAGATCAATTGTTCGCGCGTTATCAGACTAGACGGCATTATTCAGGCGCCATGCATAAATAACTGTTTTACCTTTTAATATCACCTGAACGTAGTACTCGTACTTACGAGTACTACACATGGGTTGGAAAAGCAGTCCTGATATTAGTAGAAGGAGAAGAAAAATCTTCTTCTTCTTCTTCCTAGCGTTTTCCCGGCTTATGCCACGGCTCATGAAGGGAGCCTCGGGTCCGCTTTGGCAACTAATCCCAAGATTTGGTGTAAGCACTAGTTTCTTTTGTGTAAGTAACTTAGACCATTCAACCAACCGGACTGGCACTGTCTGCAATTTCCTATACAAATTGCGTACGTAACGTCACGGATACTGATATTAGTTTGTTTGGCGCGAAATCAATATTAGAGTTGATTATTTACCTTTAATTTCCATGTTCAGAGAGGTACATTCATTTTTATTTATTTTTCAGTGATTTGTAGATTCTGTGTTTTTCAAGATTAGATGATAGGTACCTACTTTTTTTTTTCTCTTTATTTAGGTAAACAAACAGCCACTACAAGTGATTCTTATCTAGCTTATTACTATGTTGTTTACAGTATGTGAGGCCCACGACGCTTACCACTAATTAGCTAATTACTAATTACCACTACTTATTTGTTGTATGATAATATTTTATAAAACACTTAAATAGTAAGTCGCGCTATTTTGACAAAGTAAATAATCTTTATTAGTTTAATCTAAACAATGTCAATATTTTGGTAATTATTATGTTAATTTGGTATTAAAGAAGCCTACGGAATACGGATGCTAACGAAAAATCATACGAAAGGTATTTACGTTTTTTAAACTGAAACTGTTATTTGTTAGTTATTTTTTTAGTTTTTAGTCGAATAACAATAACATTTTTGACAAATAGAAACGTTTTTATATAAATACGTGTCGAAATAACCTCTAAATTTACGGTTATTTTTATTTACGACCGGGTTATCTTAAAATTTCGATTTAAAGCATATTTTAGAGGCAATATAATTATTTACCATTATTGCATATACATATTTCAATGTAATATTAATGCATATTTTACACAGCATGAAAAATGAATTTATAGTCGGATTTGAATTTTTTGCGTTTTTTTAATGATAGAAAAACGCGTAAACATATTGTAGTATTTTGTCATTATCTTCAAATTTAATAAAATATATTATTAAGATTGTTACTTTTGTCACATCCACCCTTATGGAACTCGAGGCGAGATGTATGTCTCTGAGTCATAGATTCGATATAAATACTATGTTTCTTTTGCGATGTGTGGGATGTTCTAAACATATGAAACAGTTTTAGTACATAAGGAGTAGATGGTAAGAAGAGATTCACAGACAATGCCCAGCCCAAACCTTTGAACGCCATTCACAAAACTCTCGTATGTCAGGATGGTTACATTTTTTACATGATACTTTTCAACTCAGTTATTTAAACAAAGAAGTGACAAGTTGACTAGGAAATATTCTACTTTTTTGCTGCCTAACCAAAAAAGAAGTACAATGTAACCTCAACATGGCATAAAGTGCATCAAGCGTGTCGCATTCATCCTGGGGCAATTAACCCTTTTTTTTTTTTTTTTTTTTTTTTTTTTTAGGAGGGGAAAATGCGTTACGCATGCCACCCGGGTGTGGGGACGGACCCGGGTGGTTATGTGGGACTCCTCGTTTTAGGCTGATGAGACCCCGAGTCTACCCACTAAAAACCCCTCCGTTGCCGCCTTTGCGCTTTAGCGGTGGGCTGCAGGAACGCTCGCGCTTGACATCTACAGCACCACCAGCACCACTCGTTTGAGCGCCGCCTCCGGAGACCCAAATTTGCCTCGTGCCCTATTTATAGCACCTTTGTGCTGTTGCCCTCTCATTGACTTATAGCAAGGATGGCAGGCGTCCCCATGCCTGTCATCCTTTGGTCAATTACGGAGGCAGGCGGCGGTCATTTGCGACCCGTCTGCGTCCAGCACGCTTGCGGCGCCGTTGATCGGCCATAGGGTCGTTCTCCCTTGCCCGTTCCGCCAGTTCCTTTCGCTGTAAGACGCTCTCACAGAAGGACCTCACTGCTTGCCACGACCTGTCCTCCTCCACCATGGCTTTGGGGCAATTAACCCTGCCATGTCGTTCAGCCGCTTACTAAGAGAAGTCAACCCATGTTACGCATGTTGACTAAGTATTTATTAGACGCCTCATACAAAGATACTTGTATTAAGTAAGAATTGCACTCTTGCCTCAATGTGGCATTAAACAAGATGCATTACACCGCAGGGCACACCGAAGAGCACTGTAATGTGCATTACGTGTGTCGCATTCGTTCTGGGGCAGTTAACCCAGCCGTGTCGTTCAGACCGCTTACTAAGATAAGGCAAACCATGTTACGCATGTCGACTAGATATCTATCAGACACCGCATTTAAAGAGTTGACAAGAGAAAATACTATCAACTACCTTAGCTACTTTCATTAAGAAAGAATCACACTCTTGCCCCAAAGTGGCATTAAGCAAGATGCATTAAACCATGGGGCACACCGAAGAGCACTGTAAAGTGCATCACGCGTATCGCATTCGTCCGTGTCGTTCAGACCGCTTTCTAAGAGAAGTCAAATTATAAGTATATGTTACGCACGTTGACTAGATATTTGTCAGATATATAGCGGGTACAACTGGATGAAAATAAGCACATTGTGTATTAAGGGCGGTAAACAAGAAATTGCGGATGAGTATGAATTTAATTTTAACGCGAGTTCATAGTTCTTGTTTCGCCCGTGATACATACAATGTTTTTCCTCACATGTGTGAGGAAATTTATATAAACTTCCTTGGCAGACAAATAAACAATCATTATTAGCGGTAGTGTAGTAGCACAGTCCACAGTACATTGGGGTAAGCGGTGGCTGATGCGGCGTGGAGCGCGAGACCCCAATGAAATACTATTAAAATCCATGCCTGTGGGCGCATACTACAGCTCATGTAGGTCTTAGTAAGCTTGCATATAATATCACCATATAGTTACCAGCAAGTGTGATGAAAAGGAAATTAAATACTACTATTCAACTGCACGTATTAAGAGGGAATCTTCTAACCTCGACGCTGTATTGTAAGCAAGATGCATTACATCGCGGTACACACTGTAAAGTGCATCACGCATGTCGCATTCGTCCTGGAGCAATTAATCCAGCTGTGTCTTTTTCGGGATAAATATTGATTAATTTGATTAAGCAATTTGGAAACTGATTAAAAGTTATGGAAGGAAAAATAAAAATAATATTAAAAAAGTCGGGTTTGATATTTTCATGGTTTTTGTTCGAGTACCTCTGCTATACCTATTTAACGGACACATACAAGTGTCCAACTCTCTGTGCTATTGAAGAAAAATATACTTGGGTACTTCATAACAACATACAAAAAAGGGGTGGGGCTATAAAACCATTTTGCACTTGGCCGGTATTCTTATCTGATCTTTATCTACCTAAAGCAAAGGATGTGAACACGCACGAGTATTCGCTAGTATATTCAACTTACTGCTAGAACACCATACTTACATTAACCATATATGTAGGTATATTAAACTTAAAAACGGTTAAAAACTCACGTATTTTCATCACAATAGGCGTGATATGTTTCGACTGCGTCGGGCCGTCATCGTCGGACAGACAGAGTGGTGATGTCACCTCTGCGGCCCGGACATTACTGATGATGTGTGATGTCCGGGCCGCGGAGGTGACAACCAACACCACTCTTTAACCGTTTTTAAGTTTAATGTCAGTGTGACTTATGAAAGTTTAAATTGTATCATAATATATGTATAGTTTGAGTGAGATTATCTTCAAGTTTACGTGGTTAACCCGGGGTGAAATAGGCGTAGTGGTCGGGGTATAGTCGCTAATTCGCCGTCAGATAGTGAAATAAAAATGACCGTTCAAATTCTACATAGTGAATGTATAAGTCATACCTACTAAACTAGTTTTATTATGGAGCTTATACAGAAACCGCAAAAAAATCTGTCCCATACCAAACTACGCTCCGCGCTCAAAAATCGGGAAAGTGGGTTTTTTAACCGGAAATTACAAGTGCCATATATCAATCGATGCGCGCTAACTCCAGCTACACGCGTATACCAAAATCGTGAAGATCGGACTAAGTGATGAAGTGCAGTGGACAAAAAAGTGTTTGACCCTGCGCCATTATAGGTTAGACACTCCACTTCTTTGCAGATAAATGTGCTAAGAACTGGATCAATACATCAAAACACTCAATGTGAAGTGCTTAAACTTGTGTACTCAACAAAATTATCCGGAGGATTCAAATGTAAGTACAGTGGACCATAGTTACTGCAGTGACGGCTGAATAGTGAGACATTTGGCAATAACTCTTAAAGTAGATGAGTGACATATAATAAATTAGACATACCATACCATAATCAGCCATCTTTTATTTTCTCCTGTATAAAAGCGCCCAAGGTTTTCAAAAACATCTGAAAAAGACTCGAACACCTTGACAATACAGGCGTGCTCTGAAATTTGTGAGCACCCTGGCCACTCCGATATATCTGATGGGAACTGTACGCAAAAACGTGTGTAGAATCATCACGCATGCAGCATTCGTCATGCGGCTATCAGACTCACCTCGGCTTGCCAAGTAGCTCGACCGCGACCATAGAGCATGGACAACTGGAGATGACTTTCAAAACAATTTCCCCGCTGCTAAAAAAACTTACACAATTGTAGAAACTTTTTTATGGGCTGACGTTAATTAGATGATTTAAAATATAGGAAAATATAAGTATTTAATGTACGAAAATTACATTCTAACTAAGTATAGCAACAGCACTACACCTGCAATAGTATTTTGCGCTATGAAGGCCACAAAAATGTATGATACGTTTTTATGGCTGTACAAAAAAGATTGGATCAGATATTATTGGGGTCCTCACAGCGATAGATCCTATTGCAGGTGACTGTAGTCATATGCTGGTGACTGTAATCATGTACCAATATATAGTATGGGTACAAATGAAATAAAATGGCCCGAATATGTATGTAAGAGTGAATATTAATAAAATTACGCTTGGCAGAATATAATTCTATCCGTGCTGGTTTTAATTAACTTAGCAGACGGAACGTATGTTTATAAATAGCTTTGACGCAGTTAAATCTAAAGGTTCTTTTGTAAAACTTTAGAAAGTGCAGTCAAGCAAAAACAACTGTTGGCATAAAACTTTAATGAAATGTGAGAACTAACAGACTTTCTAAGTAAACAAATTAATTAAGAAGAGACTTTAGGTACAGATAAGGTGAATTATGATGGAAACTTATCTGAGCAGTTGCTTTTAACTTTCCTGGACTTTGTAAAATGTAGGTAGTTTATTAAAAACCAATAAGATTATACGTAACGGAGCGTTAGAGTTGGTTGGTGTTATTAATTTCGCACATTAGATATTATATTTTTTGTAGACATCGTAAATTCGTAACAAAACAGAATACAGTAAGGAAACGAATTTTCGCAGAGTAGGTAAGTATTCCTAATAACTGCGAAATTTTATTCTTACTTATAACACATTTGAATGATTGCGTTGGGTTTCATCAAACTTTTAATGATGTCTCTGGCTGTTAGCATCAGCCAGGAATTTTCTATTCAATGAAATAAACTTTGATGTCTTTGTAAACCAAGATCTTATTTTACACGATAAATGCATCTCCATTTGAACGTACCAAAATATTCTATGATTTTGCTGGTTTGACTGATGACTGATGATGTTTAATGTCAAACACCATGCATGCTCAGTGTTCAGCGCCTGATGCAGAGGGAGCCGTTAAGAGCTCTCGCCGGGTGCCAACGTAATGTTTAATTGCCTGGGGACGTTGCTAGACCTGCACGTTTCAAGCGTAGGTGGAATCTGTTTAGATCTAGTCTGTTTGTCAAGAACACACGTTAGCGTGTCGCACGTTCCGTAATATTTCACTACGTTTGAAGCGGTGGGTGCCTCTTAGAGCTGTCGTTGGGTGTCAATGTAATTGCCTTGGGACGTTGCTATATTTTTTATAGACATGCACTTATACAAATGCAGGTAAATTCAGTTCCGTCTTGTCTTATTTGTTATGAATACACGTTTAATAAGCTTTTGGCATTGTTCAGTGATAATTCTCTATAAAAGCCTGCGTCCGATGTTAATGTAATGTTTAATTGCCTGGAGACGTTACTAGACCCGCACGTTGCAAGCGTGCGTAGAATATGTATAGATCTAGTCTATTTGTTATGGATACACGTTTCCCTAGTGTTTGGTAAGTTCAGCAATATTTCTCTTTTGTGCCGTAGTGCCTCCGTCGGGTGCCAACGTAATGTTAAATTGCCCGGGTACGTTGCTAGTTACGGGTAGAATCTGTTTATATCACAAAAATAATTCCGTGGTTTAGAGCCTTCATCGGGTGCCAATGTATTCTTTAATTGCCTGGGGACGTTGATAGACGTGCATCTACGCAAGCGCGGGTAAATTCAGTTTCGTCTTGCCTTGTCATGAATACACGTTTGATTAGCGCTTGACATGTTAAGTGATAATTCTCTATAAAGGACGTAGGTCCGGTCAATGTAATGTTTAATTGCCTGGAGGCATACTAGAGGTCTAGCACATTGCTATTGCGCGTTGCAAGCGCAGGTAGAATCTGTTTAGATCGAACTCGTTTGAGTATGTTATAATTCTACTCGTATAGAAGCGTTTGACGCGGTGAGTGCGCTTAGAGCCCACGTTAGGTAGCCCACCAATATAACCTTTAAATTTTATAAACATACAAACATGCAATATTATAAATTTACTAAAACGGCTAAATCGCGTAAATCGCGTTACGAGGGCGATTGACGGTTTCAGGTATTTAGTTAATTAATGAATTATTAGCTAAATATATCTACTTAGAAGCTCACAGGACTAGGGTCACTTCTCCATACAAATGTTGTAAACGTACTTCCCTGCTTTGGTTTTTCAAACCATCATTATATTGTTATTATCCATGTAGGACTATTTAGATTTATAATTAAAAAAATATATTAAAAGACACAAAAAAAAACTAAACATTCCGACACATATAATAACAGATACTGATAAAATGATTTTGGTTAAAAAAAAAATTTGGTTGCAGCTTGAAAAACCAAGGTAGACACGGTCGAGTACGTTTGTATGGAGAAATGGAACTGTCCTCTTAAAACAATTGCACAAATTGTAGCATGAAATTCATAGGTACGAGTTTTATAACATCCCTTTTTTCCGATGGGGGCTGAAAACGGGTGACACAAAATTTAGATTCTTATTTATCATACCACACTACACTAGCGTCCCTAGCGGCAAAGTCACACTCAGCCATTGCTATACTGTCTACAAGAGCCATCTGCCAGAAAGCTCCGCAAACGCTGACTCAACATGCGCTCCGGGAGCTTTCTAGCAACAGCCCGTGTCGCTGTTATTTTTGTTCTTACGTTTAACGATAGATGGCGCAAGCCGTAATGCTTTATATTGGAACGGAGACGGTAATACATTTCGGATAAGATGCAGTTTGTTAATGCATAGAAACTATCAACGACTAAGTCTAGAAGCAGTTGGTAGTAATCAAGCACTGACAATGTCAATTCAAAGTTGCACTTCTGAACGGGTCAGGGTGTCCCAACAATAGTTCGGCAACGGCAGTGCCATGTATGCATGCATTTTTTTTTTAATGCTATAGGGGGCAAAGGAGCAAACGAATCGCCTGATGGTAAGCGATTAACGTCGTCCGTGGACACCCGCAACACCAGAGGTGTCGCAAGTGCGTTGCCGGCCTTTAAGGTGGGAGTACGCTCTTTTCTTGAAGGTTTTACAAATATTGTACGCCTTATAGGCAGGTTATAGTGATACTACCAATAATAACATGTTACCCCTCTGTACACCTATAATCAGACAATAAATGATTTCAATTTCAATTTCAATTTGAAGGTCGTATCGGTCCGGAAACACCGCTGGCGACAGTTCGTTCATTTTTTGAAAGCAGGTTGAGTTATTTTGCTGGTCTCTGAAATAACTACTTACCTATACATTGTGGAAAATTTAGTCAGGCCCTGGAGGGAAACTACCTTAAATCCTTAAGTTAGCTCAATTTACACAACATTTTCTTATTTTTAAAAAGGATCAAAACTGCATTCAAAATTTTTTTTTAAGTGCCTAATATTATTTTCACCCGCCGTATATTCTTTTTTTTTATATCCTGAAGTAGAGGCGAGTGTAAAACCTAATATCTCATAGAAAAATATTATCTTTGAACGTGACTTTATTGATTCGTGTAATAAATAAGCAAGTATTTTTTTAATTACCTGGTTTGTTTCCTGGATAAACTGCCTTCATAATATCAAGGTATTATACGACCTTTTGCAAAAATAGTTTTTTGACAAAAATTTAAAAACAGCTATAGGTAAACCAAATTTGTTCAAAATAATTTTCGTGGTTTCTTCCTGATTTTTTTCACATTTTGGACTCCCGTTCAAAAGTTAGACACACAACTTTCTCAGATTTTGAGAGCCATTATTTCTAAAAATTTTCAATTAATCAAATGTTTGCTCAAGAAACCTTAATGTTATTTCTAAAGACCTATCAGATGATGTGCTGCAAGTAGATAGCAAACATTTTTTTTTTACATAAAGTTACATGTATGAGACGAAACCCCAAAAACATTTATTTTTTCACAACTTATATGCAAAACTAAGTAGCAGCACACAAAATACACCTCGAGCTGTAATATCATTACAATATGCTTTATAGGTATTGGACGAAATTAGAAGCGTTCCGTTTTTGCCATTTTGGCTACGGTACCCTAAAAAGCAAATTTTTAAAAATCTTTAAATGCAGTTTTCTTTCTTTTTAAAAATAAGGGAAGTTTCCTTTAAGTAAAATTACCTAAATTTAATTTAAGGATTTAACTTTTCTCTCCACACTGTCTACATTGGATTTTTTAATGCCACCTTGAGGGAATGTATTCCCTTTACCTTTTATTTTTAACAGAAATAAACAACTTTTAGAAACAGAAATAAATAAAAACTCAGGAATTGACCTAGCTAAAACAAAAAGAAATAACTACCTATTCTTTTTTGGCACTAATCGAGAAGGTCAATCATAAAAATCTAATTAATTTAACCAACATGGTAAATTAAATAGGAAAATACCATTAAGATGGTCTATCAAAATGAGATTACGTTGTTTTGTTTAGGAGTAGGTACCTATAGTTACTTCCAGCATCCATCATCAGATCATCTCGTTGTCACTTTAATATTACATTATCACCGGTGTTTTATACGTTTACCAAATTAGAGCCTAGTCGAACATTGGTAATGAGCTCTAAATAAATTGCTAAGATTTGAAGTACACTAAACTTGAGAATCTTGAGATTAAATGAAGTGTTAAACAGACTGAGTTATGTTTTGACTCTTGAGCAGAATACCATATATTTTATTATATATCAAGAAACTGAGATTTCGCAAACAGACAAAAATAATGTGAAACTTACCTTGGGAACCAAGTGCATGGTCCTCTCATTTACCAATTATTCTTTGAAATGACCATTCAGTTCAATCCCTACTGAATTCATATGGTCTATAGCGGTACCATGAGGTTAATTGTAAGTTAACCGTAGTCGATAGCGACTACGCGATTCGAAAGTGTGTTCGTCTCGCTCCTACCACAACTCTGGCAGGAGCGAGACGGACATACTTTGAATCGCGCAGTCGCCATCGACTACGTTACGTATACATCATGGTAAGCACACTAACTATTTATTGGACCTAGACAACCGCACCCGATTTTTTTCTCTGTCGCACATAAAGTATTCAAGTGTGATAGAGAGGCAAAGATAACACAAGACAAATGCAAGAGACAAAGCTGCTGCACCTTAGCAGTCCTAACAATTTGCTTGTCCCTCGAGTAACCCAGATGCACTCGCTGCGACTCGTGGCTTCATCGATCATACGTCTTACGACTGATTGCGGATCGCATCTGCGACGGATGCAGGACCTGTTCGCATTTTACTACTTCTTAAAAGGTTATTTGTTAGTTACCGTTAGTTATATATATAAGTTAGCTATCATCAATGTCTATTATATTTTCCAATTCGCTTTAAACGTCTATGACAGACGATGAGTTGCAATGTCCGTGAGAAATATCAACGTTGCTTTTTGCGGTGGATGTATCTCATGTATCAAACTAATACGGGACAGGCAGGTGCGCTCACAATTTGGACAGGTGCGAGTTGCTACTAATGTGGTGTTGGCGATGTTGCAGCCTTGCTCTCTACGGCTAGCCTCTCAAACCAGAAGGCCTAACACTAACCACATTGTACGTTCGTTCGTCTATTTCCCTCTCTATCATTCTTACATGTTCGAGCAATAAAGACGCAAAATGATGAAGTGGTAGGGTAGGCCCTCAGGCTTCGTCGAGTCCCATGTGCGGTTATGATATGTGCAAGAAATCGCCTTTGAATCAACTGTAAAAAAGAGTAATTTAAAATGACAGATTTTGATGCATGCATGGAGTTTGGAAGAACCGACCTAGTGTCGGTCCATGCCGACTCGACTGGCTGACTGACTGTCTGACTGACATTCGTACATACAGGGTGATTCATAAGACGTGACGGAGGATTAACCCCCCGGTTTGAGTAAATGATAAGCTTTTGTTTCATACTAGACTTAATTTATTTTAAGGAGAATACCTAACGACGTTATTTATTTTTAACAATGAAAACATCCGATTTTAATTTTATTGCCGATTACATGGTCACTCTACATATACCTAATACTTGCATCAACACTGGTAACTTTTGAAACATCGCATCCCACTTGACATTGTCGTAATGTGACAATTCAGTTTTCGCAATCAAGGTGTTATCATTACAGTAAAATTTTATCATTATTGCAGACAGTTTTGATTGTACTTAACAAAAAGTTAGAAAATGACGAATGAGACAGTTGTTTTAATTAAACACTATGGTGAACGATTCATTAACATTAATTGTCTGTGTAGGTTAAGCTCACGTCTTCTGAATCATTATGTATATGGAACGACCGGCTTTATATTAAAAAATTTACATGACATGGGAAAATATTCGGCTTGGACAATACACGACAGAATTTCGACTACAACTGATAATGACAACCAGACGGTCCAAAAATGGAACTACAATTGTATCTCAAACTTTATCTAGCATTTTACAGGAACAATATTACTTCAAAATATCTGATTGTATAAATTTATACAGAGTGACTTGTTAGTCACTGGCCAAACTCCTAGTAGTGAAACTATAGGTCATACTGAACAACTTTAACTATGGAGCCAATATCAAAATCTCGAAAAAATAACTGTGCTCCATATAATTTGGGGGCATCAAACTAGGTGGAATGTATGGGACAGCAAAATTGATTTTCGAAATCTTGGCATTGGGCCTATAATAAAGGTTGTTCAGTATGACCTAAACATTCACTACTTCGAGTTTGGCCAGTGACTAAAAAAATCACCGTGTATTCACAATGTACCTACCTATACGTAATTTGTTGCAGATTTCGTATCATATAAATAAGCAATTAGAATAATGATCAGTCACGTTAATAAATAAATGGGTAGAGGTTATCTTAATAACTTTAATACAGTGGAAACACACATCCATAGCTCGCCACATTCTCACAATAGCCAGTATTAAATCCAAGCAATAAATTATTGAGAACCGTTTCAACCACAGAACTGTTCACTTTTCACCACGACACATCTGCAGCCACAAATATAACCACATGGCCTTAACTCACTAGTCATTAGGTCGATTTTTGATAAGCAATAAAGAATTATAATGGTAATACTAAGTTGGGTTTCACATAAGGGAGGATAATTCAACACCAATGTCCAATACGTTCTTTAGACAAGACATATTATAATATGTGAATGCTCGTTATTGGCAGAAGCTATACCTAAAGGTATACTAAATATAATAAATGATGCTACTAGTAGTTCTAGTGCGTAAGTACCTACATGTGTCGATTTCGACGGTTTATAATACAGGATGTCCCACGGCGGCGGTGCCACATGGAGGGAAATTACCTTAAATATCAAAGAAAGAAGACATTTTTTTTTTAATTTTAGTGAGACTGGATTAATCAAAAAAAAAATCTTTTAAAAAATTTATAGGGACAAAATTTTTTTGCTTTCTACGTATTAATTTTTTTGGATTATTTGTCGGATATACGAGTGTAAGACCTAGTGTTTCTTTGAGAATTTTTAAAACAGGCATTAAGGAAAAAAAAGTTTATTTTTTTAGTATTTATCTGGTTGGGTTTTCGGGCGAGAAAAGCTAAATTAAAAAAAACTTTAAATGCAGTTATACTAAGTCTAAAAAATTAAATAAAGTCTTCTTTCAGTAAAAAATCCTATCTATGATATTTAAGGTACTTTCCCTCCATGTGGCATCGCCGCGGGACACCCTGTATACGTTTAAACCAGTTAAAAACAGGTATTTTTAATTTTAATTACTTATTTTAAATTCATTTAAAAGCTAACCTTATCCCACTAGTTATTTGCTCTACATGTGTAGCTAGTATAACAATATAAGGACCACTTGCACCAACCGGGGTTAAATGTTTATTTCCTATGTAAGTACTTAATTTCACGGGTGCCGTTCAAATATAATACAAACATATTTAATAAATTCAAGTACGAAATGAAATTAGTTAATTGAAATTTACAATATGTGAAATGATTACAAAAGTTTTTAGCCTTTATGTTTTAATGTATTATTTTCATTTAAATAATCATTAAAATGTAAATATGCTGATTGATAATTATATTTTTATGAAATTATTAATAAAGTTTATGTACACACCCGTATTTTACAGTTAACGCCTGCAATATCCCTATACAGTGTGGATAAATAAGTCTGACCCTCGAGGCAAACTACCTTTAATCCTTAAGTTAGCTCATTTTACTTAAAGGAAACATCATCCCTTTATTTAAAAAAGAAACAAAATTGCAATAAATGATTTCTTCAGTTTTCTACAACTTTCCTATGTACCTAAATTTAACTTGAGTGCAGTAGTACGAGACGTGCATGTATGTATGTAGGTATGTTTGTCAAGTCGTAAGTAAGGTAGACTCGCGTTATTTGGTGATACGCCTAATACGGTGATACTACACAGATTTTTTTAAACGTAGTAAATAGGCAGAATCTTTCAAATTCCATGATCAATATAATATTTACATATTATTATTTTTAAGTGTAAGTATATTAATACATTATTTAGTGCCCTGAAAACCAGTGTCGTGGTACACTTAGGTGTGTCACGGCTCATGCTGAGGCATCCCTTTTGGTTAATTTTGCTGTAACTTGTATATCCTGAACCTTGTAATGTTTTTAAACCAAATAAATAATTTCTTACTTTCTTTCTTTCTTTAAGTATATTAGTCTTAGAGTTCGTTATTTATTTATTTTAATTAAGTTAGGCACTAACGTACTGCTGCGGCGAACATAAAAATGTTTAATAGATAATCTATACAAGTAGGTCTACTAATTACTTTTTTTTGCTATACACCAATTAAAAAGTCGATAATTTGGAACAAAACTGATCATCTAATGGACTCATTTTGGGGTTTTGCTCCTTAAGATAGTTGAACCTAAAATGTTGAAGATATAATCTCATGGTGCAATATCGGCAAACTCGTCACACCGAGGTGTGCGTTATCTTTAAAAAACATTTATCTGGCGGTGAATCGTACGCAATTTCGCGGACTGTTTATAGCGCAACAAGCGAAAACAGTCGAAAAGAGTCGTGCTGCTATAACAATAAAAATACCTTTATATTCTGATTCCAAAAACCTAAATTAATGTGAGATAATCAAACCTCAGCCAATAAAAAACGCCATTAATGAGCTCTCACTGCATTGATGTTATAGAGACAGCGTAAGTGCCATTGAAGTATATTATATTCGCGACGTTTTATACGAGGCGTATCGGCGTGTCTCAGGTTGGGTAAGGGTGCCGGTAACAGACGCTTATCTCGGCGGCCCGCGATATTATCGCTAATTTCCATCATCGTCGGGTAATTAAGTGAATGCATACATCTTCTGGGCTTTAGGGATCCATTGTTCGTTTCCATTACAGTTCACATTTCAAATGTGTCTGTATGCTCCTCGCAAAGCAAATTTTATAATTCGCGATATCTTTCTCAGATATTTGCACTCTTTTTCAGCGCTAGCAATTGTGTCGTATACAAACTGGATACATGCGCTGCATGTTAGCTTAATAAGGGTATAGAAGCAAATCATTATGTTACTTACTCCTAGTGTTTTATTTGAATCTACCAAAAACATATAGGTGTGACATAAACATAAATGTCATTGAACTAAAATACAACTAGGTGTCTCAAGTATACGTTACTTGTTTTAATAACTTTCCTTTTTTTCTTTACGAACTGAACCCAATACATGAAATGCTCGGTAAGTGTAGTTCTGTATCGTAGTCTTATCTTCGGGTTCCGCAAGTTCGCAACCAAATACGACATTTGTGATAATGATGGTATTTATTTTAACTTTCTACAGAGTTGTATGAAGCATACATTGTGTGGAAGCATACATAGTATGGTAGCATACACATTGCGTGTTCGATTTAAATGTTTTGAGGCCGCTATATAGCAGTGGCATGTAAATGCTTACGGTCAGCTTTAGTAATTGCTGGATATTTTATAGTCCTGGCTAGCTTATAAATTAATAGAATAGGTGGTTGGACAGTTATGTTACAATATCAATGGAACATACATAAATACATACATTGTCGGCGTCAAAAAAATTGGTTACGCCGAGGATCAATTTATATTAATACACTAGCTGTATTCCTATTCAAGATTATGCAAAGTGAAATAAAAATGACCGTTCAAACTCTACTTGTAGTATATGTATCAGTCATGATGACCAACTTAAAAAAAAATACTGTCCCATACAAATTAGCGGCATCTCACTGGCCGGACGGAATGTATGAAACAGCCAAAATATTGTTTAGCGATTTCGGCATTGGCCCCATAATACAAGTTATATAGTATGATTTATACATTCCCTATGCAGTTTGAACGGTCCTTTTTATTTCACCCTGTATAGAAGTGAATCTTAGTGACTCGGAGCTTATGCTCTCTAGTGTAGTTCGTACATGAAAAGTCATATGGAACCGAATAGAAAACACTTGATCGAGGAAAAAGTAATGTTGTTGAACCTTTCTATAAAAACGAACGGTTCTCGTAATATTTGGCGATGACAATAACAGTGGTATTTCTGCAAGGAGATCAGATAATATTATCAGAAGCTCGGATAATACTTATCCTTTTTTAACAAACTCTCATTTCTGTTGAAAACGTTCCGTTCACGTAGTTCAAATATAATGTACTCGTAGACGTTTGTAATGATAATAAAGAATGTAATCACTGAAAGGAGATTGGAATCATATTCTTCATCATTTATTAAATGTACCTAAACATTAATGATAATGAATAAAGGTGAATTATTTGACTGATATTGGCCACGTTGCAATAATATTTACGTTGGCGTTTTTGTTTAAAGTTGTTCCCCAACTTTTTATTTATTTGGAAAATGATATGGGATTTCTACTCAGTATCGCGACGCGAATCACTTCGATCCTAGTAAGAGAAACAAAGTGTCCCAAACTGTCCGTACACCCTTCCATTTCGTTACCGCCATACAAAATCAATGAACACATGGTAAGAAAATCAAATCATATAAATTTAAGAGTTAACTCATGTCGGTGTAGCTGGTAAAGTATGCAGCTCTCTCCAAGTACTTCTATTTCAAGCTGCCTGCTTGACCTCCTTATACGACATGAGTTAATATAAATCTAGAATGGTAAATAAATCTTGGGACACTTTTTTTCTCCAAAAATTCTGAGTAAAAATGACATAAATAAAGTTGGATGAAAAGATAGTAAAATATATGAAATTGATTAAAAAAACATTGAACACATTTATGAATAACGTTATCAGCAAACAAAGTGGTAAACGAAACTTGGATGACGTTGTATTAGGTGTGTTATATTGATGGCTCCCCGTTTATCTTTTTACATGTATGATGTTATTCGTTTGCATTTTTTGCTTACTAGTTCACTTCACGGGCACTTTTTTATTTTATAATTCTGAATGTTTAGAAGACTTCGTATACACGATTAGAACTGACAGAATATATTGGAAGAAGCCAGCCCGCAAGGGAATCCCTGGTTTAACTTGAAGTGGTTCCCAACTAGCGCAGACAAAAATATCATATTGCCCTACTGGGACCTGAAATGTGAACTATCGGGGTAGCAGTATAAAAATAAACGGATGCCTTACAAGGTCGCTCTGAAAGCGATAGCTCGGGGGAGAGCCATGTGTTTGACAAAGTCCGACATATTCACAATAGATATTTGTTTTTGTCCAAAAATGGCTTCCACACCCTTATTTTTACTTATACATATTACTTACCTTTTTTTTTTACTTGTTACCAACGTATACTTAGGTATCTAATTTAAGGTGTTAAAAATGTGTGTGTATTTTAAAATGAATTTATTATTACGTGAAACGTCTGTAGGGGACCATTTCAACTGTCTTAAGCTTAACACTTAAACTTGCTTTGCTTAATAAGCGGTATTTCTAGATTGTTTTAAGAAAAATTTCTGTTGTAAAAAAAAACAACGAATTAAGGTCGGTATTTTGCTCTTGCGGTAAAGAACCCCGCAACTGTCCACAACTGTTTACTGTGCAACTGTTTGCACAAGTAACTTTTTTGACTGACGGGGAGAATTCGCATTCTCTCAGTCATCATCTTAAAAACCTGTGAAAACGAGTGCTGTAAAAGGCTCGAAACGTAGGGTCATGGTGTTAATAAACGCGATAAATCCGTTCTAAAGTGTTTAATTTCAATGAATAACAATCGCGGTAACAGAAGACAATACTATGTATTTCATTTTGTTTTCGAAGTGCTTTATTTGAACACGAAACATAAACAAAGTACATAATAGACTACATTAATAAACAATTTATTGAAGATTAATAATATTTTTTTTTTGCAATTAGGACAGCGTTAAGCCATATAAAAGTGGCAGGGGTTAACATATGGACAAAACTTCAAATAACGAAGTCACTAGCTAAAAAATGACAAATTTTCTGTTCACCGCGGAATTTTATTAATACTTACACAAAAGTCAAGCGAGAACAGGAGCTTGTAAAAAAACTACGGAATGTTAATACCATCTCTTCACACTTCTGTTTGCCGTATAAAATTGTACTAATAGAACCAATATGACCCGGACAGATGTTTGGCAAAATTGTTATTTCTGTCTAAGGGTGCGGGGGTGTAAATTTTATGGTTATTTTCTTAGCAGGGGGTGTCTGTGTGTCAATTAGTAAATACTAACAAACTTTGCGTTCTGAAATGTAAACAGGGGATGCATTGCATAGTGCGGTTAGGGTATGATATATTGTTATTTGTTTTTCTGTTTGCGGGCCCATTCTGGGAATGGAGATTTGTTTTTATGTTCGTCAAAATATCACGCGTATATTTTTAATTTCACACTGCCATGTGAATATTATCTGTAGGGTGCACCGTGTTGATGACGAGATTGTCCCTTGAAGATAAACACAACACTCATTTTAGGTTCAGTCGCGAACCGGTATAGTTCAGCCACTTAACTATATTTCAAAATTTACTATGTCATGCAAATCGATAATGGCAAATGTCAACTGTTATTTATTGATAGATAACATTAGTCATTTATTACACGGCTAAATTACGAAAAATGGCAAGTGGCTCAATAATCCCTGTTCGCGACTGTATCTAATCATTCGAGGCGTAGGTATTTATTTTCCACCTCTATAACAAATTATATGGTCTAAAGAAAAGTGTAAAGACAGTTATAGAGTTAAAGGGCAATCGGTAAACATTTCGCGGGGTAATGTGACGCGTGCGTGACGTACGTGACAGTACGTGACAACTCGTCACTAACGTAAATGGATCGCGAGAATCGTGACGGTGATAGCTTGCATGTATTGCAGGGTGACAAAGTTTCGACTTTAGTTTTTTCAAAGATTTTAGCAAACATGGCAAGCATGGCAATATTTAATTGAATGACTTGAAAGTTCATAACTACCATTACAAACTATAGTTTACGTCGGCATATCGTCTTTATACTCACGTATTTACCATAGTACTTACATATTTTGAATATTATGATTATACTCTAGAAACAATAAATGAAATGAATAGTGTGATAACCGAATCTTGCTGGAATATACCAGTAATAAAATAATTTTATCTCAAATAAATCATTCTAGTCTTCATGCGGTATGTAATAAAAGGATTTCATTTATTTTATTTAACCTTCCAGACAATTCAGAGGCGCGTTACCAAAGCCTATTCATCTCGGCCTACAAGCCTCTGCAGAGAAACGACGCTCGGCATATTAGAACACCTCGCAAACTATACATCAAAATGACAGATGGGTTTGGTCGAGCTCCTGCTTTAGATTTAGAATTTAGAGGTGCTAGAATTTAATTTGAGTGAGGGGATGTTACATTTTAGATTTATATTTATAACGTTATTAGATACCAAGGTTATGCAACTTATGTGCGTATGTTCAAAATAAATCTTTATTAAGATATACAAATGACAATTTCATAATTGACCGCGTTGACGCGGGGTATTTTTCCATTTCTCTTTCAATTATAAAATTGAAAATTTCGTTTGCAAACGTCTCTGCTTAATACGAAATTAATTTAATATACAAATGGTTGTATGTATGTATGTATGTATGTATAAGCTTTATTGTACAATAACACAAGAAATACAAGAAACACAGTAACATAGACAATTTGATACAACAAAGGCGAACTTATCCCTATGAGGGATCTCTTCCAGTTAACCTTTGAGGAAATTAGATAAAAACAGGCAACGATGAAAGACAAACTAAGAGCAAAAATTGTACAGTAACAAAACTTCAAATAAAAAGTAAATTTTGAATACACATTGTAACTACACTATAAATAAATACGCAATAAAAAAAAATATATAATATTTACATATATAAATATACACTAAACATCAATACATATATTAAATATATATATAAACTATTAAACAGAGCATAAAGGACAAACTCCAATCAAGGGTCGGAAAGCCACAACTTCTTTAGCCTCTCCTTGAGCGATGCTGCAGATTGCGATTGCCTCACAGACACCGGCAACTCATTCCACAACTTTACGGCATGGACAGTGAAAGATCTATTGTAAATACGCGTCTTGTTGGACGGAAAAGTGAGAGAAAGGTTGGTGCTAGAACGTAAACGGTGACCACTACCGGAAGCCAGGAAACTGAATTTCTCAGATAGATAAGAAGGAGAAGCAGGAGGTTGTATTTTTTAATGAAATACAATTTTCTAAGTATAAAGCAATAAGCTTAAACTGATAAATAATAAATCTAACAGATATTTATCATTAATTTACATTCATTTTGTGGATAGCTTTATCTACTAGAAAACATTTAAAACGCAGGGAGCGTTTTCAAGGTTTTCTAGCCGAAATAAGCACCCGAAATAATGGAAAGTTCATCTTATTCTTATTATAGGATGAAATACACAATTACTTCGAACAAAAAGTCCGTTCTTATCACCTTTGTTGTCACCCTACTTAACACGTGTTTGATGTTTACATTTGACAACAAACTTACTATAGTTTTGAGTCGTAAAATCGTCTACAGTATTATTATGAACCCTAATACTGGAGCTGATGAGTCTACGTATTTAAGCCGGAGTCTCCCTTCAAATCCCATGCTATAATGTTGAGAAGAGCATGCTTACATTGTTTTCGCGGGTATTGTGTCATTGTCATGTCATTGTGTATCGTCGACAAACTTATCATTGCCGTTATAAAAAGAACAAAACCCATGAAAACTGCAATTAAACTAAAATATTTGTTATTAAAAACGCAGAAGTGAATTTATCTTGAGGGATTTAAACATTTGTTGAAAAAACAAGAGTACCTACCTAATATCTTTAAAACATAAAAGCTGAATAAAATAGAAAAGGAGCATTCTAACTGCATATTTATATTTGTGGCATTATTTAGTGTAGTCTAAATGTCAAAATTAATGTTGCTGTGAGTTATGAGTGTTGTAATCGCAGGTCGTTGACCTGAAACGTGCAACAGTGTATCTGTGCTTTGAAAGTGCATGTTAGGTTGGGATGTTTATTTGAGAGCCTATGTCAATCATTGTTCAAAATAATAGCCTGAAGCAACGCGACAGCAAATTAGGAAGTGTGTTGTTGGCGTTATATTGTTACCTTTATTTAATTTTTATATTTTTAAAATATTAAACCAGTTCTTAGTGATATTATGATATGATTGTGATGATAATTGATGACCTACAAGTTAGCAACCTTATTAGAAAATTCTATTTAAAACTACAACATAGGTCTGTACATTATTTTTGGTATCTGATATTAATCAAGAACATCATAAGCATAACACTCATGTCAACTATAGGTACTTGTTTTATAAACGGGCGGCATTATTCAAACGAGCACTAAGATAAAGTATAATTACACCTACCATTAAAACCTAGGACAATCCTCGCACGAGCAAAGTGCTAGATAATAACGGTACCTACCACTAAGTTATGATTTTGCCCCGCTGTTGGCCTTGCTGCTTGCCTAATTCTGGCTCTGCCACAACAATAAATAGTCACAGAGCCTGCTGTGAAAGTCAAAAAATTATATGTCCCTCTCTCGCTCTTGCTCATTTAAGCAAAATTTGAAATTCAATCCTGAATTTCCAATGACAGTGATAGGTCGGAGTCACGAGCCGGAGACGTCATCTCCTGTGGCCCTGGTACCGAGGGACCTCTATTGAAAGAACAAGGCATATACCTACATATAAAAGTTATAATTTACCTATTCCTACTTTATTCTGCTACTACACTAGATTTATTCTGCCACTATAAAAGCCTTGGAACTTAAGGTCCTTACCAGGTAAGGCAATTTTAAGCATAACCTGATTATATTGGCAATTTGATTGTGTCGTGTGGACGTAAATTGATCAGCCCGTCTGGACGTGCCATTGGACATGTAGACCTATACCTTATACGAGTACATCATAACGTCTAATTAAATAGTTATTATAATTAGTAAAAGTTAGTTACAGATAGAATACAGATAGAGATATACAAATACAGAGTAAGATAATTAACCGCTAGTTGCGCCAGCCAGGTTTATTAAAGTATGGGATTTACCGGTCTCCGGGTTAGTTCCCTGGGTGGTGCAAGTGGCTCAAACCCTAGACAATTAAAGCTAAACAAAACGACAAGTCTTTAAATAATTTCGGAATTTCAACTTAACTCAAAAAGTAATGTCTGTCTCCCTGCGTGTTCGAAATCCAAAGAATCGTCCATCTCGTTTTAGCACCTACTTTAAAATAAAATGTGATAAACTATACGAAGGTATGTAAGCGTAATATTTGAAGGATAAAATTGTCGCTTTGCATAACATTGACTTTTGACTGCACTTCTCGTACAAGTTTTAGATTTCAATTCATGTTTGCAACTTTGCAGACAGATCAAAAGGCAATAAAAGTGGTTGTCTTTATTTAAAGTTTATTCCGAGAAACACTATTTTTATAATTGAATACCTATCACAAAAAAAAACTGTTATCTGCTTTATGTACTATTGTATATAAAGCAGTAATAGTTTTTTGCTGCGCATGTACCTATTAGATATACGGCTCAATAGTTACCTATTTGATAAACATACAAAACTACCAAAGATATACTAACAGCCAAATTCACAATACTCGTACGAAAAGAACGGAATAAGTACCTCATGTAAAAACTATGTTTTTTTCTAGAAGTAACAAACAAACATTAAGTACCTCAGTAGGTATTTGTTACTTTAATCGCAAAGCTTGTCACGTTACTTTTGACTTAATTTGAAATTCCCAAATTATTAAAAGTAAGTAATAACTCTTTTCTTGAAGATTAAATCAGTTTTCGTGGCAATCAGTCAACGTGGAATATAAAAAATGGCGATTCTGCACCGCGGGCCGCCATAAATAAAACGGAGGCGGCAAAACTTTTCGCCTTCTCGCGAGCACGGGGCGCCTTATTCTGGGTTTAAGTATAGTCACAAATTTTTTTAACGCATCTACTAACAAAATAATGCGCCTATCAATTTTAGGTCGAATTACATACATAATTACCCTTAATACTATACCAAACCCCAGAGCAAACACAAGTTACATTCGTTATACCAAGATGTAAGGAATAGGTACGGGGACAATTTAAATTGTCGGAAGATTTTCGATATTTGACTTCATTGAATACACTTTAATATCACTTATGGCTTTCTTTTCTTTATTTGGCTTTAAAACTAATCATTTTTGATTTAAAAAAGTTGCACAGTATCAGGCATGTCAGGGTAGCGCGAATCGTTGCATTCTTTATTATTGATATAAAATGGAACAAAATCGTTCCACCACCGCTGAGCGAAGTAATTAGAGATCCGGATCCGGAATAAGAAGTTCGGGTACAATTTGTCCGGACGCGGACGTTCGGGCGCTCTCCGCGGGAAATGAGCGTATTTGTCTTACCTGCGAAGGGTGCGGTGGCACTGTTGGCGAACAGCCGTACAAGAAAAAACTGCAGTCTTTAATACGTTGGGGCTAAATTAAATAAAAAAGGAGAAATGTCGGCAGACCAAAGTAGCGATAGACGGACGTCATCGTGCAGGCAATAAAGAGAGACTGGCTAGACCAGGTCAAGGATAGGGAAAGGTGGAAGAGGTTGAAGGAGGTTTCCTAACCATGTTTTTCTTAGCTGAAATATAACTAGTGAATGTGAAATGATGTGAACAAGCCGGGGTTTGAACTCGCGATTTCCGAATTGCCACATGTACCTACTATCGCGTTCAAAATTGCATGGGCAGTTTATGAATGAATTCATTCATAAATTATTCATGCAACTCTAAACGCGTGTGTACATAATAAATTTATGTAAATGGCTCATTCGCACCAGTCAAATATTTTTTTACACAGTTTGCTAAATCGCTTTTTATTCATAAAAGTGCAAAGTAATTTGGTGCAAGAATACATACAAAACATACAAAACTACCAAAGACATACTAACAGCCAAATTCACAATACTCGTACGAAAAGTACCTAATATAAGTACTTAATATAAAAGCTATGTTTTTTTCTATAAGTAGTATACACAAGTAGGTATTATGAATTAGTAATACAAATAAAACAAACATTAAGTAAGCAGGTATTTGTTAATTTAATCGCAAAACTTGTCACGTTACTTTTGACTTAATTTGAAATTCCCAAATTATTAAAAGTAAGTTATAACTCTTTTCTTGAAGATTAAATCAGTTTTCGTGGCAATCAGTCAACGTGGAATATAAAAAATGGCGATTCTGCACCGCGGGCCGCCATAAATAAAACAAATATAAGGCAAAGGCATAAATAAAAGGCAAAACTTTTCGCCTTCTCGCGAGCACGGGGCGCCTTATTATGGGTTTAAGTATAGTCACAAAAATGTTTAACGCATCTACTAACAAAATAATGCGCCTATCAATTTTAGGTCGAATTACATACATAATTACCCTTAATACTATACCAAACCCCAGAGCAAACACAAGTTACATTCGTTATACCAAGATGTAAGGAATAGGTACGGGGACAATTTAAATTGTCGGAAGATTTTCGATATTTGACTTCATTGAATACACTTTAATATCACTTATGGCTTTCTTTTCTTTATTTGGCTTTAAAAGTAATCATTTTTGATTTAAAAAAGTTGCACAGTATCAGGCATGTCAGGGTAGCGCGAATCGTTGCATTCTTTATTATTGATATAAAATGGAACAAAATCGTTCCACCACCGCTGAGCGAAGTAATTAGAGATCCGGATCCGGAATAAGAAGTTCGGGTACAATTTGTCCGGACGCGGACGTTCGGGCGCTCTCCGCGGGAAATGAGCGTATTTGTCTTACCTGCGAAGGGTGCGGTGGCACTGTTGGCGAACAGCCGTACAAGAAAAAACTGCAGTCTTTAATACGTTGGGGCTAAACTAGTGGCTCTGTGAGCTGTAGACCTCGCGACCTTAGTGGTCCATTCCATCATCAAAACTGACTTTAAAAAAAAAGGGACCAATCTGGTACTTTTTTTTCAGACATTTTTTTAAATCGGTTCAGTAATGAGGGATTTCCAAGGTAACAAACATTTTAAAAAATCACACGAATTGAAAAGCTCCTCCTTTTGACGTCCGTTGAAAATTACAATAATTTTCATACAAATTCCGCTATATCGATCTCATAACATCTATAGGATTTCTAAGAGAGGTATGGGCACAGCGGATGCAAATCGTTTAGTGTGGTAGGGCACAACACAACGAATGTCTTCTCGCTCAAATCTGGAGCAGAGCCCATCTGGGAAAGTACCAAAAATTAACGAACTTGCTTACAAAATTTCACAAGAATTGGTTGATAGCGACCTCTCGAATACATTTTTGCAAAAACTGTAACGGAAACACTACGCTCGCTCAGTCAAATATGTAAAAATTATAAATACTTACTTCCTTGTTTCATTATCACAACGAACGTTCAATGGTCCTAAGCGCCATAGACTCCAAAGGCGCTTAAGACCTTTGTACCAATTCCCGCCATTTTTAAAATTTCCAAAAACTGAATTAACAAAATTTGTTTATGTATTAACGAACTCGTTTACAAAATTTTACAGGAATTGGTTGATAAATGCGACCTGTAGAGGAGAACAAATGGACAGACACCTAAAAGCATTTTTATCCAAGCTGAAGCAGAGACGCTTCGCTCGCTTCACTCGCTCGGTCAATAAAAATAAGAATTACTTCCTTTACCGTTTCATTATCACAACGAACTCTCAATGGTACTGGTATTGGCGCAAAGGTCCTAAGCGCCTTTGATTTCTATGGCGCTTAGGACTTTTGTGCCAATTCCCGCCATTTTTAAAATTTCCAAAAACTGACTCGACAAAAAAATTTTATGTAATTAACGAACTCGTTTACAAAATTTTACAAGAATTGGTTGATAAATGCGACCTGTAGAGGAGAACAAATGGACAGACACCTAAAAGCATTTTTGTCCAAGCTGAAGCAGAGACGCTTCGCTCGCTTCGCTCGCTCGGTCAATTAAATAAAAAAGGAGAAATGTCGGCAGACCAAAGTAGCGATAGACGGACGTCATCGTGCAGGCAATAAAGAGAGACTGGCTAGACCAGGTCAAGGATAGGGAAAGGTGGAAGAGGTTGAAGGAGGTTTCCTAACCATATTTTTCTTAGCTGAAATATAACTAGTGAATGTCAAATGATGTGAACAAGCCGGGGTTTGAACTCGCGATTTCCGAATTGCCACATGTACCTACTATCGCGTTCAAAATTGCATGGGCAGTTTATGAATGAATTCATTCATAAATTATTCATGCAACTCTAAACGCGTGTGTACATAATAAATTTATGTAAATGGCTCATTTGCACCAGCCAAATATTTTTTTAAACAGTTTGCTAAATCGCTTTTTATTCATAAAAGTGCAAAGTAATTTGGTGCAAGAATCGACTTGTTTCTCTTCGTTATCTGATAGATTGGAATTCCTAATTGTTTGACCATAAAGATGATGTGCAGCACACACGTAACCAATCCCATTTTTCCCGCCTTGGCTGGGGGTGGTACTTCTGTGGAAGATCCTCGTACTCCTCGCAGGATCGAAACATTTCGAGCGAATTTCATCCTTAATTATTTATTTATTTAAACTTTATTGCACAAAGAAAATAAGCTTAGCGTACAAAAGGCGGACTTAATGCCATGCGGAATTCTCTACCAGTCAACCAATTATATGGATAGCCCGTTATAAATATATTTAAATTACTTTGCATACTTGTATTACTATTATGTTGCTACAAAATGTGATCCCGCTCAAACTGACGCTAAACAATTTAGCCAAGAGCTATACATTCATAAATTCACTTACCAACGGTTATGAATGTTAATAATTAAACGTCGGCTAAAGGCACCTGAATAACTTTTATACCGCACTGTTCCACTGGCTCAGTGCAGCACAAAGAACTTTAGCACTTCACTAAATAAACTTAGTTTCAACCTCATATTCCTACACGTATATTTTAAAACGATTTATATTATACTCGTAGTTCGTATACGCTCCTAAAAGTTGAATAAGTCAATATAGGTACTTGAAAACAATACCTACCCAATTATGCTTTTGATCAATATCCATATTCATCATACGCGATCGTTTTTCCGACATGACCTGAACAGGTAGGTACTGCCTCACAGTGAAGGTAAACAGAATAGCCGTAGGGAGGTTGGTAGGATATCGAGCACAAGTAAATACTTGGTCAAATAGACGTAGATAGTCTTTAGCCTCCTATCGCCCGCCGCGTCGCCCGGTCTGGGCTTTTGGACCATCCAATCGGACTGGATATATATATATCCGTCATTTTCTATACAAAAAAAGTCTGCCGATTTTTGCAGGGGAGGGACACCTGAAACGTATGGCTATTCGCCCGTAACGAAAAATTTGTAATACATATGTCAGATAAACGTCAGTCCATATAATGAACATGATCGTTGGTCATATGCTTTCGGCAGAGGGGAACACCTGTCAATTGCCATTTCGTTCGGGTAAATGGTCTTAGTCTGGGCAACACAAGCTGCCAGCTTAAATTTAACTCTGTAAATTTTATAAATAATCAATAATTAAATTGTGCCTAAGCATAGGACGCCAGTCTTCAGGAGGAAAAACATCTTATCTACTGTAGGCTCTTATTTATTTTTTTAATATCTCAAATTCGAGAGAAATAATTTTAACTACTCATAACAGGTGTAACACCTATCATTTTCAAACAGAGATGATGATGGTATTTTATTCTGTTTCAGGTCTACTCCAAAATTGGTGGGCTCAGACGCGTCGTATAGACTGAGCCATTATGAAATCGAGGCACTTAACGCTGTAAGTAAAAATTGCAGTCACAATCATAATGGGTGTAATATAATTTAATGTTAATTAAGTATGTACTTAATAGTTACCTGTTATATGTTCTACTAAGTATTACATATTAGAATATTACTATTATTTTATAGTAGTAGTATCTATAGTTTTAGTTAGCTCACGACTTCTGGTCAAGTTAAGTCCTGTAAGAAAAGTAAATTTCTCCTTAACGCACATGAACTTCCAGATGCATGCACATGCATGGCTCTTTTATTGAAGTTAAATTATACTTAAGGAAGTCCGTATTATATTTTAAGTATTCTTATCAGGCGCGCCGTATGTTTGTTTGTCATCGTCGTTGTATAAAAAAAAGTAGAAAACATTTTATAGAGGTTGGTCTATTAGGAAGTTCTTACCCATACAAAATTAATTTGCGTCAATTTTTTTTCCTTACCAAACCACGATACTGATACCCCCTTAATCGGATCACCAGCATTTTTTTTGTTATATCCTCATATCCTCATTTTTACCCTTATAGAGGTTAAATTTCAAAAAATCTTCACAGCGAATTAAGTTTTACAAATTTAAATAATGTGTATCCCCAATGTCAACGTACTTACATTGTACAATGTGAAGCAATGCAGAGGGACATCGACGCGGTTCTGCAATGGAGCTCTGCAAATCAACTTCATTTTAACATCTCCAAATGTTGTGTTATGTCCTACACTCGCTCGCCAAATCCTGTATTGGCACAGTACGTACTGGGATCAGAATCCATAGCTCGTGTAAATACTGTCATAGACCTGGGTGTTGTCTTCGATCCCAGTCTTACTTTCCACGACCATATCAAAGGACTAACTGCTAACTGTTACAAGCGACTTGGGTTCATTATCAGGAATGCACGAGATTTTAACGATCCTAGAGCCATACAAATTCTGTACACCGCCCTTGTCCGAAGCAAGCTTGAAACCGCAAGCATTATTTGGAACCCGGCTGAAAGCACATATTCCCTTCTCTTAGAAAAGGTGCAAAAAACTTTCCTCAGGTTCCTATACAAAAGAATATATACTTATTACCCTTTCTTATATCCAACAAAATATTTATTAGGAACGCTAGGTTTTAATTCCCTTTCCGCAAGGCGTAATTCTAAGCTCCTAGTGACAGCATGTGGTATTTTACGTGGGGAGACGGACTGTCCTGAGTTAATAGCACGTGTTGTTAGGCTTGGTATCCCATTTGTGGCCAAAAATCTCCTCAGACCGCGAACTCACAACCTGTTGGCAGTACCAATTACACGCACTGTGGCGCATAAAAACTCGCCAGCTGTGCGAGCTCTAAGAATGCTGAACTCGCTGCTGTCATGGGCGCCCGAAAGTGATTTGTTTGCAAGTCGATGGGTGTTTGTGTGTCGAATGTGCCTGCGATACTGTGAGATGATGGACGAGAGTTGAATTTGAACAAAAATTTTCTTTTGTAATTTATGTGTTCAATTGTATAGTGCCTTAGTTTCGACTGTAATACCATACAATTTTGTTTAAAAAATAAAATAAAATAAAAAATAAAATAAATTACGCACTCTGTTGTGCCATTGGTTATTAAATTATTTAAATTTGCTATGAAATATTAAAAAAAAGTACAGACTGACAGAGGAAATTGTTAAACTGCAACGGTTAACACTAACGTATTTTTATCACAATAGGCGTGACATGTTTCGACTGCATCGGGCAGTCATCGTCGGACAGACAGAGTATGACACACGAAAGTTTAAATTATAGAGGTAATTGTTGTCATGAGCTATTAAAAAGGGCGACTTAAGCGCTAACACTCTTTTGTACCTATATTAGCTATGCCAACTATCGTACTTACCTACTTACTGAATCATAAAACGTTTGTAATTTAGATTCAAATTAGGTAAGTACCAGCAAATATTAAGTAAAGATATATTTCGCATTATTTAAAATAAAACCTAAGAAAGAAGCAAAAGTTTGAATCCATTCTTATTAATTCCTTATTAATACTCTGACAATCTGGTTCAATTTACTTGATTTTGTAGGTACGTGTAGAATAGCTGTCATAAATTTGTGACCCCTTTCGCTAACTTTTCCTCTGAATTGCAATACAGTTCGAGAGGACGGTCAACCTTAAGTATGCCACAATTTTAAATCCTTGACTGCACCTTATGCTATTATGTTCATTCACCTACAAAGAAAGATAAAACCCTTCTACATGGATTTTTTTATGAATCCAGGGTATACTTCTTACTAACTGTACATAAAATTCCAATATTTTATCGTTAAACCTGCTAACATGTTTATATGAAGCCATTATGATAATGGGTGTATTGCGAGGCACCCATTCAACTGAGGTCGTCCGATTAGAGACATTACCATAATCTAGCTCAGTCTCCCGCGGCGATGGTGAAGGTGCTGCTCTAAAAAGCATAAAAGAACAGCAGACCTGTTTATATTATTAACCGAGCAAACAAGTAGTCAGAGTCAAACCTTGGAAAAGGAAACTTGGCATAGTCGGACTTTACTTGAAGCTTAACGTTAGAGTATAAAGTTGATGCCAAATTTTCAATGGTGTTGTCCTCGTTATTGGCTGCATATTAGCTTTTACAAATTATTTGTGGATTTGGTCGGTAAAATTGTAATGCGCTACACCTACCATCAACGGTATCATAATATTTGTTCAGATTTATTGCTCATCCTTATAGTCCACGTTCCTTACCTATAGATTTTGGTAGCCATTTAAAGATGCAGTGAAAGCGTTAGTAGAAGCAGAAAAATATGCGACTTTGAATCCGAAGGTCACGTGTTAAAATCCTGGCGGCTCGTGCCAAGCCAACCAATGAGCTTTTCGGAACATATGTATACGAAAGTCACAGACGGCCCCGGCGGAAGACCAGCGCTGGCCACCCAGGCTTGCTCGATGCTGAGTCGGGACCATTTTGTGGCAGTAATCGTTTTTGTTTCGGATTCGGAATAATACCTTTCTGTATTATAATGTACCCTCTGTAATTTGCCATGAATAAATATTTTTCTATTTCTATTTCTTAATATCATTTGATATTTACCAATTTTTCGGTAAAGGAAACATCGTGAGGAAGGCGGACCAATCCCAATGAGGCCTTGTTTACCCTCTAGGTTGGAAGGTCAGATGGAAGTCGATACGTCCTAACCACAGCAAGGAGTGATATTAATTTGTGAAACTAAACATAAAAAAGGTTACTTATACTTTTTATTTTCAGTTTTTCTAATTATTGCTACGCCTAAGGGCCAAATATTGTAGTTACTGAACAAAAATTTAGTTCGCCCTACTGTCGATCTTTGTCTCCTGTGTGAAAAAAGATATTTAGAATAAAATGCAAATACTGGCAGCTAGCTTACAGCTGAGATAGAAGTGCCAATTCACGTTGCAGGGGACGTTACCGGTTGTTTCGTTTTAAGTTGAATTTAATATCGTAAAAGTACGTAATGCATGATTAGTAATCCGATATCATATTCAGTAAGTCAGACCTCTTTTTCAACCTTCAACAATACATAATGATTTAATTTTTTGTTGTACAAAACTCATTTAGTGCTAAAATGGAAAATGTTAAGTATATGTTTTCTACGCAGAATTGCAAGGACTGCAATGCTAATAGGAAAAAAAATGTTTTAAAATTTCCATACATTTCTCAAACTTTCCATTGCGCGACCGCCATACTAAATCTATGAAAAAAGTGTGGCAAAATGGAAAAAAAAATCTGAAGACACTCTTTTTCTCTACTAGGATTGAAAAAGCTCGCGGTTCTGAATAGAAAACATAAACATTTCCAATTTAGCAAAAATATTTTTTCTACATCAAAAAATAAAAATGTCCTAAGTAGTAAATACCCAAACATGTGTTTTACAAGGCACTAAAATTAAACAATCCCTTGACATATTAGCAGATACATTTTCTTCTTAGCGTTTTCCCGGCTTATGCCACGGCTGATCGCGCTTCGAGTCCGCTTTGGCAACTAACCTCAAGAGTTGGCGTAAGCGCTAGTTTTACGAAAGCGACGGCCATTTGACCTTCCAATCCAGAAGCCTAAGCCTTGTTGGGATTAATCCGATTTCCTTACGATGTTTTCCGTCATCCGTTTTCATATCAAATGATATTTCGTAGATAAGTTTCGAAAAACTATTTGGTACGAGTCGAGGTTTGAATCCGAAACCTTTGTATTGAAAGTTGCACGCTCTTACCGCTGGACCACCAATACATTAGCAGATAAATTAACCAGCAGATATCAGCAAATGAAGTTAATTAATTGTAATTAAGTATTTATCAGGTAAGGTATGACCCCAGACCATTTTACTTTCCACCTTGTCAATTAAATAGAATAAAACCTAGCTATTCATTCATTATTGGTTCTGCTATAGGTAACCAGAGTGCGGATACACTTAAACCAAAACAAGCATTTAAACTTCTCATAATACTAAATATAGCACAACTTTGTTCAGACCATATATAGGTATGCTCTATATAGATAGAGCATACCTTTATTAGGGACTAACCTTTATTAAGGACAATACAGGGAGTAAAAGGGACTGGGCCGAGTGCACTGCCCTGGGGCACTTCCTTTAATTGTATAACAATAGAAGTTAATGCCGTAAATGTGGAACAATATTAACTTACAATTGTAATTGTGGTCGTATGAAAACAATCTGTATAAACCTGGGTTGATATAAGAGAAACAATGGGAGTAAGTGACAATCTGTGCTGACTGACCTCATGATCACAACAGGACAGTTGAGGACAGAGTATTTTAAAACTAAATACGTACTTTTTATTATAGCAGGTCCTTAATATCGATCGACAGTACCCTTATAATCAAAACTAAAAGCTCAGCGATTCAAGCCAAATCAGAGCCAATTTTGCTTATTTGTTAATACATACCTTACATATAGAGCTGGGTACTTATTAAGTACTTGTGATAATTAACTGCCGCCGTTAGGGAAAGGGCGTATCTACAGTAAAATAAAAAATCTATATTAGAAATACCAGTAGATGTGTCTTATTTCTCTGATGCTGAATATATCTGTAGCCAAACTTTGTAAAAAATGGCAGATATACGTCCTTTTTTCTCACGGCGGCAAAATATCCAAACTAACTACTTATTTCATTTGAAAAGAACAAAGGTCACAGTGGCTCCCTTTCGTGAGCCAATTTTAAACATTTTTGCTTAATGATTAAAAAAATCAGCCCCAATCAGCTCCGGCTTGCCCATAGAACATTTAGGCGCTCCGCCACTGAAAGGTCTTAGGTGGATAAGGTTGGAAACGAACTATTCTTTGTAAGCACCAAACTTAGTATTTTACTTTTAGTGAACTACGTCTGAATTACCACTGGGAATTTCTAAACGACCGAGGGTTATAATCACATTCTGTCACTAGCAAATTGTGAATATCTGTCAAATGGCTCGTTTTCGCTACATTAGCCCTCAATGGGGTCTAATGAGATAATGGAGGGGAAAGGTAAACTTGCACTGGACGTGTATTCCCATTGGTTCCAAGTTTACCCATCGCAAAAACCAGTGTAACGCCACTTCGAGATTCATGCCAACTTTGCATTAAATGCATGCATACTTACACTAGTTCATGTGAAATTCTAACTCGCCCCAGTTAGGTAAGCGATCGAAATGACACTCTTGGACGTTTTGTCATCAAAATTCTGCTTGTTATCGAAACACTTGCAAGTTTTGCTACTGTCTTGCGAGAATATATTCCGGACTGTAATGATATTTATTATGGCTTCGTGGTTCACAATGATCACATTATTTAAGTTATGTATTTTTTTGTTATGCCTAACTCAATTGTTTACGTGTGTATCAATAGTTATTGTATTGTATTGTATTAATTACGGGATAAATAAAGAGAAAGAAAGGCAGTACAGACTAATTTGTACACTTTAGATTATCCTTAAATCATCGAATTTAACCCTCGTGAGACATTATATTATAATAAATTACGAATAACACTCGCGTTTTCTTAGTCAAGTCAAGAAATAATGATTGAAGAGAAAGGAGTGCCTTATGAAAAGTATATTTATAAGTTTGAAAATAAGACTATAAAAGTAGGTAGGTATACTACTTTTATATCGTTTACCTATCAACTATCGCTTTAGCACCATAGTGTATCATTTGAGCAATCTTCCTCTCTAATATCTCATTTTAGATAAGTTATCGTTTTCATTATCCCCCACCTTAAGCCGGCGCCACACTACCCGGCGGCCGTTTGCTGAATCACCGCAGCTTAATAGGGTGTGAACTTATTTATCTGCGTTCGGGTGACTCCGTCTAGGGTTGGTCATGATCATGGATTTGTCTTAATAAAGCAGTTTTAATTACGGCTACTGCCGCTGTAGCACTAGCTGTTAAAATTCTAATTCAAAAGCGTTTTTGTTTGTCTAATGTGGATGTCACTTCTATAATTCGGGTGTTTAATTTTTTGTATACTTACAAACAAATGTACTTATAAGTGATTAAATTGCATTAGAAACAAAATGCATAATTTTATTTTTAATAATTTCTAGAATTATAATTATCGATCAACAAAAATACCTACTTTCATTCTAATAATTATTAACTTACATAAAAACATATATAAACTTTTGTAATACTTTCACATACCTAGGTATAATAACTTAATTTTTTAAATTATTGTTAGTTAATTAAATTTTAATATTGAGATTTTTGTGCATTTTGGTCATAAAGTAATCGAGTCCTGGTCCTAGTCGACTATTTCTACTCTAAGGGGTCAAAAAGTTACTAAAAATCTACCTAGGTAGACATAGTGGTCGTACATTCTTTTGATACATGAATTTAAAATGTTGGTTGTTATGCAAAACGTTTATTATGCGTTTCATTCGTATAGTAGGTACTTGGTATGGTTATTGAATAATATTTAAACACGGGTCACTCACGTAATTTAGTCGATTTTCGCTCGACATGTTTCATTCTTTACGAAGAGCGTCGTCAGGAGCGACCACCCGCGTGAGTGACCCGTTTTTAAATATTATTTAATATGTTCAAGTTTCACGAGAGTTTTATAGTTTTATTTTTAATTATTACAAAACATCGACACCACTATTTTTTTTTTCATAAAGGCTTTACCTATTTTAGGTAAGCATTTAAGATTTGCTTACTTTTCTCCTCTTTTCCTTCATCGTCACAGAGCGAGAAACAATTAATTGAGAAAAAAAGACCGCCTGTCTATTCCATGACGAAACTTTTACACGTTGACTTCTTGAAGCAACTATAACTTTGAACTCAGCTTAAATTAACCAAAACCAACGTTCAATAAAAAGGGTAGGTAATTATGAAGTGAAAGAAATTCAACAGCCATTAGAGTAATTGAAATGAAATGGGCAGTATCTGCCCTTGGCAGGCGTCAGGAGTCGAACATTGTCGTGAACTAATTACTCAGCCTTTACGACGGCTGTAAAGTGGCTGTGAAGCGGCCAATCCATCGGCCTTTTTACAATTGGATTGCTATGAGTTTTACGGCAGTGGAATAAGGTGGGACTGTCGGCGTTTAATCATTATTAAATGCTTTTCATATGGTTTTAGTACATAAACCACGCAATTCTTACTTTTTGTAAACTATAAATCCGTTACCTTCTTTAAAAAATATTTCTCTTCTCTTTCACTCAAACCGACGTAATAATTACAATTCAAATAAAATTGAATAACTATTTATAGAAAATCCAAATTTTACCTTATTACTAATGTTAAACGGTTCTCTAGCTAGTCAGTAGTGAACTTTCCTACCAAGCGGGAGGTCTTGGGTTAGAATGCTGGTAAGGACATTTATGTATTTGTTGATACCATCACGTGTCATACATTTTATTGCCATGGCCTGTGATAGCATCGTTCGATGTGGCTAATAAAAATATTTTTCACATAAAACGTCAGCCTTCCACAAGAAATGTAACATGACAATTTCCACATCACAATTCCGCCACAATACGAGTTTGACTTCCATTACCTTTACGTGGAAAAATATCAAAGGCTCCGTTAATGCATCGCCTGAGCAATCTCCAAATCGAGGGGTGCATAATTTATCACAGTGCTGCTATATCTGCTGCTATTTTTATTACATCACACGTTGAAGAATGAATTTCAAATGGTGTCGGAAGTTTACGTTGGGGGAATAAATCCTTATCCGCTGCTGGACTGTTTTGATGCACTTGTTTTGGTGCATATTTTAAAGCGTGTTTGTTTAGAAGTTATGTGAAAGCCTAATTTTATTTTATTTTAAGCTAATTTCATACAGTAAACATACGACCTAATGATAAAGTACTACCTACACTTTTTGAAGCATTTTTTTACTTAATCTGCTTTTGTTTTAAAAAAAGTAAAGGTTTCACTCTGGTAGTGGTAGTAATAGTGTGTATGAATAATTTATATTTTTAAAATTATGTTTGCATATTTGTTATTATTTTATATATATAAGTAGATAACAAACTTGGTTCATGTTTATTTAACAGTCCCCGTCAGATTTTGTATATCTTATTACTGTTTGAGTTGGCAGTCTTGAGAGTTTCATCTAAGAGCTGGAAGCTTGACAAGTAATAGCGTAAATAACAGTTTTATTTTCTCTAAGCGTTGAATTTAGTGTCCATTTAGAGCCGTATTTCGTGACAGTTAACGTTAAAAGTTTATTCTTCAGTCTTTTAAAAAGGATATTTTATTTTTAAACTGCACTTCATTTGAATTATGCAGAAATTGAAACCATGAAACACAAGATCGTTCAACTCCGCATTAGAAAATAAAATGTTTCAGTTTTTAAAATCTAATATGTTGGGACGATGGCTATTCGCAATTCAGTTTTCGAACTGCTTTCAAATTGTCTGAATTGAAACTATAAATATACTTACAAAGAAATATTGCATGATGGGTAAGCGCATGTTGGGGGAAACGACGCAAATATAAACTGAACGATATCTTGTGTGATACAATTTAACGTTGGGATGATACCTATGAAGGAATATGGTTTAAATTTAACATCTTTTACTCAAATCACCCCATTTATTATATGATTGTAATCATTATTTAAATTCACCTACCATTCATCATTCGTAGGTTTATAAAATGTTTACAGAATGATTCGTTCTGAATATTTCATAGAATTATATGTTTTGCTTATTATAGAAAGTTATTACTTATAAGTTTTATTCGCATTGTAATTTAATTTTAATTTTATGACATTTTGTAATTTAATTTCAATTTTATGACATTTTGTAATTTAATTTCAATTTTATGACATTTTGTAATTAATTTAATTTACTTTGAGTATGTAATAAATAATATTGGCTGAGTCTTATAGAACCTATATTTACGTAGGTAATATCTTGTTGTTCTAAATATTTGTGGTTTTTAGCACTCGCTCAATTTTACGGTTCCAATTAAACCTGGAGTGACCCTCACACTTAAGAACACTGCTATATTTTATGTTGTCGACGGAAGTTAACTGACATTCAATGTATAGGTTCGATATTCACTGTCGAAAGACAATCCATTAATTATGGCACATATTATTAAAAAAAGATTTCAAAATTAAATACAAGTTGAGCTCATCTTAAACTAACACTAAGTGTGGTAATAACAACTATAGGTCAACATTATTCATGATAAAAAGTGTCTTAGACCTACTTAGCGCCCGATTTGTAACGACGTGTCAAGCTCTTTTATAAAAATGTGTCTCGATCCCTCTAGTAGGTAGGTATATTAAATAAATAAAATAAAATAAATATGATGGGACCATCTAACACAAATCGACCTAGTCCCACGGTAAGCTCAATAAAGCTTGTGTTGTGGGTACTAGGCGACGATATATATAATAGATAGATACATATAAATACTTAAATACATAGAAAACATCCATAACTCAGGAACAAATATTCGTGATAAACACACAAATAAATACCCTGACCAGGATTCGAACCCGAGACCTCCTGCTTCGTGCCTACGAAGCAGGAGGTCTCGGGTTCGGGTCACTACCAACTAGGCTAGGAGGTCGTTACCGTATATCAATTACATTTTTGTCGGATCTGTTATAAGTATAATGCAAATACCTAACTGACTTTAACTATTATGCATTATTCGAAAGTTATTCAGTAGAGGTACCTAGTCGAAGAGTGTTGTTATCTATCAATCATTACATACAAAATTATTTTCCCACATTATATTTTCCTTAGAACATAAATGTGATTCCATTTTTATCATAATTCAAGCCACCAGCTAGTCTATGATGGTCGGGTTTTTATCGTTTACCGACGTTGCTGTCACGTTCTAATAAGTATGTATGTGCGAAAGTGACGCATAGCGTGATAAGCGATAAAATTGCAACCATGCTAACCCTGCAGGAAGCCATTTATATTTTAAACCTTATTAATAAAGGCAAGCCGTTCAATCTCCAACTGACAACTGACAGGGCATGCAATTTTTTATTCCCTATCAGAACATTTGTCAATATCGTAAAATTTGTCTATAACAACGTATTTCCGGTTTTCTGGCAGCGGAAGTAGACAGTGCGTGCCTCGGCGTTAGAGGGGAGCAAAAATTAATAAGAGGAAACGCGATTTTAACGACTTGTAGACAAATTGGTGCGGAACGATCATTTGTTATCGAAGTTTGGGTTTTGTGCAGGGGTTGGTGGTCGAAACAGAGGGGTAGTTCATCAGTTGTCAATTCCTTGTTACGTATATATGACATGAATCAGAAAGCAAGTGTCCTCTGTTAAAAAGTCAGCTGAATTCAGCTTAGTGATGTTTGTTGACAATTTTTGCGGTATTGCGAAACTGGTGGTCTTGAATTCAGTTCCGGAGTTAAGGTGAATTTGTTTGAGAGCTATAATAAAAACAAACTAATAAGGATATAGCCATAACATAAACAAATATTTATACCTACATACCTGTGCATACATGCAAAGGTTGCAATCCATATAAAGAAAATTGTTACCTACCTATTAAAATAACTCAGTGATTAATCAAAAATTACTGTATAATTGTATATATTATACCTCAGGAACATCATTTTTTATGTTTGACATTGCCATCTTGTTGCTAAAGAGTGACTGATGCTTGCCTCCTCAGTAACAGTTAACTTATATTTCCGGTCAAAACAATAACGTGGCTCCGTCCATTAGCTGTCAAGGAACTATTTGTAATTTTGACTAGTTGTAGGTACTTACCTTATGTTTACGGGTGCTAGGAGGTCGAAAGTTTTGGTTTATTTGTGTGAAGGATTTTGCAAATTATACTCGTACATTTCCATTATACACGCAGTTCCATTGAATATCATCACAGTTCAATTGCATTTTGATTTATGTTCGAGTTAGTTTTATTACCAGTAAGTGCTATTTGCACCACCCGGGGTTAGCCAACTTACCTGGGGTTAAGCATTTTTAGGGTTCCGTACCAAAATTATAAAAAAATAACCCTTATGGTGCGACTCAGTCTGTTTGTCTGCCATATAGTAAAAAAAATTTTTGTTTGCACATGTTTCGACTTCTTCTTCTTCTTCGTGTAAAGGGATCAAAAGGCTTACATTAAATTATTTTTTGCCAGTGCTTTGCTACCTCTACTCCTCGGGCTAGGTGTTACGTGCTAGCTTTCATCAGGTCTACCGGAGTGCACGTAATTGGGCACAGGGAACACTGCATCATATGTTTTGTTGTCTGCAGATCGCCACATTCGCACAGTGCATCGCTGTCCTGATCTGAATCCCCACCTCAACAGGTTGTCTTTCGATCGGCCTACTCCCGACCTTAATTTATTAAGGGCTTTCCAGGTCATGTTTCGACTGCATCGGGCAGTCATTGTCGGACAGACAGAGTGGTGTTGTTACCTTCGCAGCTCGGGCAGCTCATAACATGTCACGCCTATTGTGATAAAAATACGTGAGTGTTAACCGTTGCAATTTAATGTCAGTATGACTCACGAAAGTTTAAATTATTGCAGGCAAAAATTAAAATATTAATTACTGGGATGTTCACGGACTAAAACAATTTTTTATTTTGATTTATAAACAGAAATGTACAAAAAAACCGGCCAAGTGCGAGTCGGACTCGCCCGCCGAGGGTTCCGCAGGAAGGATGCTCCTCCTCATTTATGATCTTAGGTAGTAAAAAATACTGGTGGCACGTAACTGTCAGTGTGCTGCAAGTATACAGTTTTCAGATTTTCTCCTCTTGCTTTCTCCTTTTTCTACAAACTCTTGCTTTTTGCCAAATTTTATGATTCTAGGTCAACGGAAAGTATCCTATACATTTTGATTCCCGTTGCCAATGTATGAGAAATGCGACATAAACGGCCGTATCTTTTGATTGCGTTGACGTAGAGGTTTGATTTCACAACACATCACATTTATATATTTTTTTTTATAAAATAAAATTTTTAGCCTTCATTTAAAATAACCGCCTTAGATTGATTTTTTATTTTGAATATCATATCATGCTGAATGTACTGACTTTAAATAAAGTTAAAAAAACGGTGTAAGTAAGTAAAAAAAAAACCCTAAAAAAAGAACAAGGAATAACAAACTTTCAGTCTAACGAGCGACCCAATCTGTCGATATTTGGGACTGATGTCCTACTTCTAGGTGCAGTTGCGACTTTCAAAGTTTGTACGGAACCCTCGGTGCGCGATTCCTAATCGCACTTGGCCGATTTTTTTGTATACATATAATTTGCAAGCTGACTCCGGGTTACTTGGCCCATTTCGGGGGGTGCAAGTGGCGCTAACACAGATAGGTACCTAGTCATTGCAGTAGCCCAAAAGTACATATTTGTTTCCTCGCGACGCGCGACGTGTCGGTAACCATGCACAATTTGCATGTTTGAAGGTTCTAGACTGTTCCCCTGTGTGTTATCGCCGGGTGTTGATTTACATGAACTGTTTCAATATGCTCTTTCATCATTGTCAGAACTAATTATTTTTTCTCTTTAGCCATTTCTCTTTCATGATTGTCAACACATCAGCTCTTTCATCATCGTCAGATTTATTTATTTTTTCTCTTTAGCCATTTCTCTTTCATGATTGTCAGAACATCAGCTCTTTCATCATTGTTAGAACTATTTATTTTTTCTCTTTAGCCATACGAGATTATTTATTATTTATTTTTTACAGGATGTAAATAAACACCTTAGAATTGACTAAACATAATAAAATATATGTAGACTAAATAATCCTCACGTAGATGTATTCTTAAACATACGTGTTCCATATTACATATTTAATCTATATCCCATAATTTTAACAAAATATATGAAAAACATTCTACTAGAACAATGTTTTATTCAACAAGTTCCAACGCATTGTTTTGGTATGACCGTCACTAAACGTATACGAAGTACATAAGACCATTTGGATCAATCACGGCGGGCCCCAAGTCGGTAATGACGCGGTATCGTCGCCCACCGCACTTATTAGTGGATTGTGCTGTTACATGTGCACTAGATATGCCTTAAAACATTTATTACTCAGGCTCGGGAAAAGAAGAAGAGTTAATATGTATGAACAATAGGTACGAGATATACGACCCCTTAGATATAATGCTTCCTGCAAGATATCACATAACATACTTATTTCTATATGTATAAGAAATGGTAAAAATGGAGATTATTTATCGACTTTATTAAGTACAGACAGGGGTAGCCCATTATTGAGATTGCAATTTATTGTTCAGTATAACTTAGGAACTAAATACTCATAATTAAAATTAAATCTACTTTTCATTATGAACATTTAGGCACCATATAGGTCGCCTCTCGTACTTGGATTTCATTTGCACAAGTTCTGAAAGTCAGTGTCAACCAGGCTTCTACTTTTACTATTTCTTACATGATATCGACATCGACTGATATGGGACTATGGGCAAATTCGTATGGGGGCAAATTCGTTATATGGGCACCAAGTTGAATTCCATTGCAGATCATGGTGTTAATAAAGGTGATTAATCCGTTCTAAAGTACTTAATTTCAAGTAAAATATTCACAACTACTCGGCGATCAACGCGGATCCTTCCGCCGTGCACATCAAGTGCATACATTTACTTTTACCAATTACAAGGACTTATAAAAACATAAATAATTCAACTCTGCAGTAGGATTCCAGTTGATGTCCATAGAAAGAAAATAAGTACATAAAAAATACCTATCAAATGAGCTAACACTCACCTAGCTTTTGGTTTTAGGTCCATTTTTGGCCATGGTCCTTTATGTATCTCTTCCAGTTTCCTTATATCCTGCACCAAAGAGTCACCTAGACAAATTCACCCTCCCGCATTGTCGCTTTGATCTCAACGACATGTTTTTGTTTCCACAACACCCGCCAGAGGGGGCATCGATGTTGGTTTCAATTTGTACCTCGTCTGGTTGGAAGATTAATTTTTGAACCTAGTTCTAGGTAGGTTTGAACGGCTGAAAGCATAACAATTACATCCCTTTAGTCTGTTAATACGTCCATTGATGTTTTATTCTGTTCTGTTCAAAGTAAACGTGATCAATTTAAATAGCTGGAGAGGCCTTTCAAGATATGAGCGCCGCGCCGGCGCGCCGCCGCCGCCGGTAAAAAAACTGGCGCCGCCGCCGCCGACGCCTCCACCGGCGTGGAATCGGCGTGACCTTGATGAGGCATACCGAAATTACACTTATTTTGGAACTTTAAAAATTAATAGTACATTACATACCAAGGCTGTTTAAGTGGGAAATGCCTTGGATTCCATGTAATTGTCGGCCGAGGCGAAGCCGAGGTCGACTAACATGTGATCCGAGGCTTTCCCATTTACCGGCCGAGGTTTGTATACTATTTTTCAGTCCGACGGAGCCGGCAGGCGGCAATTTAGTTTTGCGTAAAGTGGCGCTTACCGGCCGGAGGACTGAAAATGTTTTTAATAGCTAAAATCGTTATAAAAGCTACCTTTCGGTATGTTTTGACGAATATTATGTTTAATACTTTTTAATTATAGATTTTAAAATCAACTTTCATCCCAGCGATGTTTTTTATACACGATGATTTTCAATCAGTGATCGGATACTATTTTGTCTAACTCAGTAATTGATGGGAATCACGTTGCAGTCGAAATTACACGGATTTTGTTAAATCAGAATTTTAATTTTGAGATAAAACTTATCCTTGAATGATCCTTCTCCATATTTATACATATGGTATGGTTGACGCACTGATACGACAAAGCGTCTGGACTACACAAAGGAACGTCAACCAGCCCTTTTACCGTATGTAAAAGGAGTGTCAGATAAGGTTGCTAATAAAATAAGAGAGAAAACTGTTGGGGATGAAGATAGACTACGGACGTCGAAGGACAGTTTCTCACTTGAACGTCCAGTGTTGAGTTTACAAAATAGTAGCTATGGTAGAACCTACATAAGACAAAGTAAGCGTACAATCGCATGCCGTATAAAGAAACACATACAAGCGTTTAAAAACAACGATCTCGGAAAATCAGCAGTCGCCGAAACCGAATATCTTTTGGAGGCAGGAAAAAATCGCTGGATTGAGTTACATAACCCTCAGGTAATCTCAACAGGTAATGGTGTGTATGGTGTGATGGCGTGGCAGTGATGCTTCTGTGCTCAACAGGATAAAAACCGGTAGTGATCACCGAATGGTCAGTGGTTCACTGAATATAAATATTATACTTGAAAGGTCCAATCTGATGAAGTCTACGCTCCGACCCACTCAAGCCCACATTCAAAACCCCGAAAGCTTTCAACTCGAGCTCTCGAAGCGCTTTTCTTGCCTAGAGAACTTTGTTTCATTTGACGAGATTAACGACGGGCTAGTGGAAACTGTGCACTTCGTAGGGTCTACGTTCTAAAACCTCAGAAATTGACCGAGCAAACCTTTAAACTCATGGCTACAAGACGCTCACTACAGCTGCAGTCTCCAGATGACGCTAAGTCATATAGGCAGCTCAACAGACGTATATCTAAATCCTTGCGATATGATCTGCGTCCCTTTAATACTAACGGTGTTAAAGAGACTATTGAGCGAAACCAAAGGACAAAGGAAAAATCTGTTGGGCAAAGCCAGCTGACAAAGTTGAAATGGGAAGACGGCAGCATAGCGTCAGCAAAAGCAAAGGCTTTAGGTGAGATCGAGAGGTTCTATGGACAATTATACGCCGGTCACAAAGCCCGTTGACAGCTTGGTAGGAGACCCAAGAGCCAGGCTGTCCAGACACTACACCGAAGATATCCCAGACATCAGTTTGTACGAGATTAGGATGGCCCTAAAGCAGCTTAAGAACAACAAGGAGGCGTCGGACAATGGCGGAATCACCACAGAGCTTCTGAGAGCGGATGGAACACCGGTACTTAAAGTCTTCCAGAAGCTCTTTAATTCCGTCTTGTCAGAGGGCAAAACGGAACAGAGGAACATGGAACAGAGGCGAGGTGGTGCTGTTCTTCAAAAAAAGGTGACAACAGCCTTTTGAAGAACTACAGACTCATCATGCTCCTGAGCCATGTTTATAAGTTGTATTCAAGGGTCATCACGAATCGTCTCGAACACAAACTTGATAACTTCCAGCCTCCCGAACAAGCCGGATTCCGACGAGGCTATAGTACCATAGACCACATCCATACGCTATGGCAAATTATACGAAGAGTATAACTTGCCACTATGCTTAGCGTTTGTGGGCTATAAGAAAGCCTTCGATTCGGTGGAAATATGGGCGGTGCTCGAGTCTCTTCAGCGATACCATATTGACTATCGGTACATCGAAGTGTTGAAGTGTTTGTATAGTAACGCCACAATGTCGGTTCAAATACAGGAGCAAAGCACGAAGGCGATTCCGTTGCGAAGAGGCGTTAGTCAGGGAGACGTTATCTCTTCGAAACTGTTTACTGTAGCAATGGAAGACGCCTTCAAGCTCCTGGAATGGCTAGGATTTGGCATCAACACAAACGGCGGATACATCACTCACCTTCGATTTGCCGACGATATCGTAGTCATGGCAGGTCGACAGAAGAACTAAGCATGATGCATGATGACCTCAACCGAGTTTCTCAACGGGTAGATCGCTACGGCATGTAGACCACAAATAAATATTCGCAGTAAATCAGTTACACCGTGAACATGGCGCTGGTGAGAACTCACAAAAACAAATACCTATACAATGGTAAATATCTTGTTTTAAATATCTCGTCTTAAATATTATTATAATGTAACTCTTTCTCATCACGGAACAATGGTGATTCGGATCTTTGGGAGGTGTTCGCGGAGCCAAAACCGACACGCAGAGTCCCTTTAGATCATTTAATGAAATATAAGGAGAACACCGAGCAGCTTATGCACCTGTCCGAGTCATGGAACGCACGCAGAGGCAGCACCCGCCAAGGTGTATGGACTATCCAGAATTATTGGAATCTAAAATATACTGGACTATAAGGTGGATGGGGTGAACTAAATACTGAGTAATGGAGAATAAAACCGGACGCCTGCCTAATACGATGTTAAGTAATTTTATTTTCGGCAGACGGTGAGTCGCATATAACATAAAATGGACCCCACAAAAAGCGACATCTAAGATGGCTCAAGGGCAGTATCAGTATGAGGGCAGGGGTAGAGAGGTGTCCGTGGACTTTAAACATATAGTCACCACTTTGGTTTATAGATCTACCCTGGAGAACACAGCCCTCGCGACCCCACCCTGGACGGCTATTTAAGGCAAGCCAGAGGCAGAGGACTTGGGCGGATGACAGAGCCTCCTCAGGAGCGCTCAGGTACGGGGGTCCCTACTCCCCAACGACTCGCGGCGAGCTGCCGTGCGTAGACTGATTCGAAACCAATGGGCGATGGGATCGTCAAATCCCTAATCCCTTCTTATACCATATCAATATTGTTTTTCACTGTAAATATTTTTCCAATAGATACTTTTATCGAAGCGTAATCATTCTGCATTTTAATCGAGCAAATACTATGACTTTTGAAATATTGTTACATTATTTGACATTCGAATTTGTAAAATAATCAATTATTATACTACAAGCTGATTATGTAACGCATAATTAAAGAAATTAGTGATATTTCTTGACTTTTAATCCTATAGACAAGTGTTTTCAAGGCCACGCCGCCGATTCGCCGCCGCCGCCGATTGATTTTGACCGGCGCGCCGCCGCCGACCATTTGGTCATCGGCGCTCATATCTACTGAGTTTGTTCGGAAATCTTCCTGAAGTTTGGTATAATAGGGTATTATTTGTGAGTTTTTGTTGAAGTTCTGCATACTGAATTTTTTAAGCAATATTTCTCATTCAGGGAATCATTTACTTGCTACAAAGCAATAATCTAAAAGCTTTATTGCACGTAATATTTTCAATCCGTTCCACTACATATGAGATATGTCGTATCCCATAAGTTACCATAGATACCTCCACAGTCCTATTAAGCCGTCGGAATTCTCCCCCGTTGGAGATGGTGCGAATGTTTTTTATTTGATTTCGCATCCAATTTACCGTCGTGTGCCAGAAGCGGCTCGTTGAGGCGAAATGACGAGATGCTATGGTGCTAGCGGCATGCCGTGGATTTGCCTATTTTTTTGCTTGGGGATATGATCTGATAGATTAGAAAACGACTGATAGAAAGACTTCCATTGGAAATATCAAATCAATACGTAAATCGGCGTTTCCTCTTATGATTCCTAGAACACAGTAAGGAGTGGAGTAAGTGAAGTACAAATACATATTTCGATGAAAAAATCTACAAAATACTCAAAGGTACTCAAACTAGTAACTACCAGATTAGTATTCCTCTCTAGCAGCTTTACACACTTAGTTATATTTTGATTAATAAAAATCTGTGGTTTTCGCAGTTACGTGTAACATTTTCGAATTTGTTCCAATGCTCGCTTCTCTTTACTTGGCTCATGTTTGTGTGACATGAACCATGTGCAATGTGAACCAAGACGCCTACCACTAACCACTTCTTTCGTTCGTTCGTCAATTTGCCTCTCTAGCGCTCTTGCATATTTGAGTGATAAAGAGGCAACTAGACGAACGAACGAAATAACTGGTTCGTGGTAGGCCTCCTGGGCACGAACTTCATTTGCAAGTGGTGTGGCTCATAAATATGTAGGTACCAAGACGACTGTAGCAACACTATTTTGTTTGATTGCTGTCACGCTTACATTTCGGATAATACCTCACTGCTCAGCTGCTTTGTAATAAGCTTAAGACATTGTGTGTACCAATTTACCGCTTCTAAATTAAGGATTAATCTGACTCTGTGCATAACTGATTCAAAACATCAGTTAAATTTAGTAAACTCGCGACATCATTTGGCTTTGGCTCATATTCGAACTTGACGCCGTTCCTGGTCCCAATAACCTTCAATCTGTATGTCTCAATTTTCGCTTATTTTTTTATGGCTTATTACATTAACTCTAAAGGCGTTAAGAAACTAGCTTATCATACTTACTAAAATATTAATTGTCCTCGAGATATACGACATCAAACTTTGGCAATTTTAGTCCACAATAACGGTCTTTTGTACATAAATTTTATACCAATAAGTTTAAATTTAAAACCTCTCTTAGGTTATTAAAGCCTTAAAATATAAATATATTTAACAGCATAAACTTCCTTATAATATCGAAAAATGTGCTTTTTTAAATCATGTTTGAAAAAATAATTAAAAATTAGGTATACATTTATTTCAAAATCCGGCTCTTGCTGCAAGTCAAGATAAAAGATTGATAAAACGATGACAAAATTGTTTTGTAATTGTACTTATAGTATAGTATTAGTGGCAGAATATCGAGTCAAAACTCGTAAAAACCGTCGATTCCCGCGTGGAGCCCTTTTAAGATTATATTTATCTCATCTAATCACTTGCCAAATTTCACGACGTCCGATCAACGATAATCGAACAAACATACATACACACTAACATTCAAACATACATACAAACGACGGATTATCCAAGAAGACTGAGAGAACTCACTCCCTTTGCTCGCTCGTTCAATAAATCCACGTCGCACTTTTCCACAACGACCCTTAAAATAAATGTTTTAATATATTGGGTACTTGCGAATTCCATGTGTATTGAAAGGCACACAATGTAAACTCATCTGTCAAAGCGCACGCCCTGTTAATTGGGGCTCAGGTGTGCGAATTGCACGCATGTGTATTGCCGTTTTAAGGGTGCTTTGACAACAGCGAAAATTAAATCACATTTAGTAATTCTTGTTGTCGATCTTGATAATGCCTTTCCATTATCAAGATCAACTTAGACTATCTACCTCTAAAAATATGCGGTATATTTTTTAGTTATTTAAATGAATTAGAAGGATATATGATGTGGTCACTCTTCACCAAAGTTCTCCAAAAAGTAATGTTGCAGTCGCTGATGTTATTCTGCGCAAACAACGCGTAGGCAGTCACACGTTCTTTTCTTTTTCTTTGCCATGCATCTTGGGGCCTTACCATGACGTCTTAACGCGATTCAGTTGACGACCTAAACTGATCGCTTTCATACAACTGAGCCTAAACTGAACCTACACTGAATCGCATTATGGTAAGCTCCCTGTAATTATAAGAAGGACTATTAAAGTCAGCTGTCATAATATATCTTTGGTTATCCGAAGGGTTTGCTCTATTAATTTAAATAAAATCTAAATCGTTCAGACCTGATTTTGATTAACTTACATTAAGTTTACCGTCGTTATCTTTTTAGCACCAGTGCACAGTGTACAGTCCCCCTAAGCTAATGCATGCGCGGATTAAAATACCATGATTCCAGGGAGATAAAGTAAGGGTAGCTCACAATAACTTTTTGTCAAATTTTCATTCACAATTTTTCCTATTGTCAAAGTTGGCTGTTACGAATTTGGTATTCAAATGTTTCAGAACGATTTCGTGATTTTTAAACGGCGTCGCTAAAATGGAAGAGGCTAGACGGCATATTTTATTTTAAGTTGGTTTATTACGACCATTCTTAAATAAATTGCTGATGGCACTTAAATGGGTATTAACCTGAAATAAGCTATATTTGTTCATTGATACCATATGTTGGTTTTTCAAATTTAAGTTTTAATAATCAATTTAACATTTTGATAATTCTAATTCTTTTTATGGTGCATTTTTTAGGCTGTGTATATCGTATATTTAATAAATGTATTTGAAACTTAAGTATTACCCGTTTAACTAGCTTTATAAAATTTAATTTAGAAGTTTGCTGATACAATATGTGCTGCCTTCAATATGATTTATACGAATAAGTTTTTGCCTAGGTTAAAAATAATGTTTTAATCCGTGCACTCGCAGGTTACAAAACGTGGAGTTGCGTGAAAAACAGTACCTTCATGCACATAGGGTTGTCGATTTTCATTTGGGGACCTAGGGGTGCCATCAAAAGGCTCAGAAGGATTAATGCGGTAATTGAAAACGTGTCTCCTGTGGTTCAACCTGCACTTTGAGGTGGCACGGGTTAAACCTTTGTTGGGTGAGTTTTCAAAGCATGCTTGCTCGGCTCATGTTGATTTGCCCGTATCGCTTTGTGGGCTGTGACGTTGGCGGTCCAGTCTAATTGTGGAAGTATGAATGACGTGTATAATTAGTTCTGATTGAGCTGTTCGAGTTATAATTGGTAGAGAGTTCTAAATGGCAAGCCTTTGTAAACGTTTTAGAAACCAAAGAGGCTAATCTTGAAATCTTGATTTGTGGTTTTATCCTATCTGAGTGTATGACAACTTGATGGGCTAATACGATAAATTATATTTACCACATATTCATTTCAAGTACAATTCAGTTTGTCGTGATATTTGTGAAAGTTACTTGCACAACATTATGGTCGTTGACTGTCAATATGACATTCACCATAAAGCTTCAATGTATTTATCTGTGCTTACTAATTTATCCTCGGTAAAAAAAATGTCGTTAGTGACAATGATTTCAAGAGTGAAAGTGCAAATAAGCTTAACTCAATTACATATTAGGTAAGCAAAAACAATTAATAAGTAGCTAGGAATACGGAGCTACTTTTTATTTTTGTCACCTCACGCACCGGTCGGCTCAAACAAAAAATAATAATTAAGTGCTTACACCGTTAACGAATGTATTGTTTTCACGTGTGCCGCCGGACAGTGACGTAGTAGTCGCAGCTATGACGGCCGGCAATGTCGTGAATAAACATGGTGGCACGATAGAATAGTGGGGATACGACAAAATGGATCAAAATCGAAATATTATTATACTATACGTTGGCTCCTCGACTAATAGCCAACATTAGCCTACGACAAAAAATACAAGAGCCGATTGCAAATTTGGGGTCCTGAAGATGAGAAAAGACGAATAGCCAGACATCGAGTGATGAGTCACTGGTATGAGAGTTTCGCGGTCTAACACGGATAAAAAACGGAAAAAAAAATAAATAAATAAATAAACACGGATTTTAATCATCAATACTTTCTTGTAACTGATAATCAAAGTTCAAAAAGTTGTAAAATTCTGTCATTACCTAACTCTTTAATATTGACAAAAACAATATGTAAATTTATACACACACTCAAATTTGACACTTTCGGCAATACATAATTTCGGTAAGTACCTACTATTTGAAGTTTACTAGTTACGAAATACTTTCACTACCAACTTTTTTACAATTGTTATCTAATTGCATTGCTACTACATTAGCATAGTTTTTAAAGGCGCCGTGTGACTTCTCAGTTAAGTCAGTTGTCCAGTTTAGGTCAAAATAGGCAAATGTATATTTTGAACTAAACTGAGCACTTTAAAATCTATTTTTGTAGTGATATAAATGATGTGTATTGTGTATAGTGTGATAGTGTCCTACAGTCCTACTTTTATTTTATGGATGTACAAAAAAAAAACCGAAATAAAGCTAAATTTAATTTAATTTTAATACATATATGTAGGTACTAGCTTTAACCCGCGGCTTCGCCCGCGTACTAAACGTAATTTTCAACCGTCATACAAAAAAGGAGGATTTTTTATTTATTTCACGTCCACTAAGTTGGATTTGAAAATCGTTGTTGGATTTGAAAATCGTTGTTGTTTTCGAAATCAGTGACCCGATAACGACACCCATAACAAATAAAATAGTCGTAACTATTCTTGTTTCCCCTTTACAAACTTTGGACCATCATTTTACCCCTTAGGAGATGAATTTTGAAAAATCCTTCCTTAGTGCTCGCCTACACCATAAAAGGAACCTTCGTGCCAAATTTGAAGTTTATAGGACCAGCCGTTTGGGCTGTGCGTTGATATGTCAGTCAGTCAGCTTCTTCTTTTATATATTTAGATAAAGTGCAACTAGCTAGACACATGAACTAGCGTCAGTCGCGCCGAAATCTATCTATACGCGGCAGCGGTCGCCTGCAATCATTTGCAGAAAAATAAAAAAAACTATATCTGAATGACACATGTTACGTATTAGTGTTCATATTTATTTACGTTTCGCTTAGCATTTTAAAACGATAAGCCAGCACCCGCGTGTAACAATCTAAAAAAAAAGCTGAAAAGGGGAAAGTCCGCCTAAATCCTCGTTAAGGTTGCATTGGCGGGCAACCCTTAAAAAATGTGTTCATTACGGGTCGTTTCGCTTACACGCGGGGCTTTATACGTGACGAACGCGCTGTGAAAGCCCAGAAATCACAGCGTACAGTTGAAGAACAGTCCACTTGTAAACACCTATAATTTGTTTTTTGAGGCTAAGCATGGTTTTGCACATTGTCACATAGTGCAATGGAAACTAAATAAATTAGATGGATCGCTTGTGCTTACAAGTACATACTCGTACATGAGCAACATGCATACCCAGTATTAAAATGAGAAAAATGTATAGCTAAATATTTGTGATATTCGAATTCTTCTTGCCTAAAATGTAATGGCAAGCAAGTTCAACCCCTGCTGGATGTAAATGTAGCTTTATATTTATATTAAATGATACATTTGAATAACTTTAACTTGACTTGCCATCAATATTATTACTTTATTTATTAACTTGACGCGTTGATAAATAAAGTTATTATTTTTAAAGTTATATTGGGTATCCGGCAGATATCTATGACTAAATTACTATGACCTCCATAAATATAAATGTTAATAACAATCAAACAATTACAAACGAACAGAGCAACAACGACTGCTTAATAAGCTACGGGTGTTCTCAGCTCTTCTGTTGCATAAACATTTACTGTAACATCGAGTCGCGTGTATGAAAAGCGCGCAAATCCGTCAAAATAGCCGCGTCAACGGGACCAATTAGTCAAAATAATTGGTGGAACCCGCCATTAGGTGAAAGGGAAATTAGGAGGTTTTTGTCCCAAATAAAGCCGACACATACATATCAATTAAACCCAAATGGCTGCCAATATTTGGTAAAGAGTTGTCGTCAGTTTATGTCGTTCCGTTGTAATTAGCTACGTGAATTTTAACGATTACGTATTTAGTTATGAAAACGTAGGTATATTATTATATTTATTATTTCCATTGAAATTATATTCAAGCTAAAATAGTCTTAGTTGAATAAGGTGTACCGACAAAGGCTAGCAAACGAACGAGTCGAAATTCGTTCACATTATACGAACATGCTCGGGCATATTCAATCGTGATTAACGTTGACACCAGTGTCAGCCTAGCCTATAAGGTAGTCCATGTTGTACGGAATAGGGTTACCTACTTATATAAATAATCTGAAATACCAGCCAATTTAACCATACTACAGGTAATTCACTCTCAGGTCTGAAAGATCATGAAATTCTGAATAAATGTCAACACTACGTAACACGTAACTAACTACGTACTAAAACAAAATGGTGCACACACCTGTCGTTAAAATATAAATACGCCTATTGTCAGTAGATGTATCTAAAGGAGACATCATACATTGTGAAAATGTTTACAGCTATCCTTCTGAGCCTCTTCTCTCCCAAAATTTCAATTAGTAAACAAACAGACAGAAAACGAATCCTCTCAGTCCAATCTGCTTGATCCATTGGCTCTTTAAAAGCAATTAATATGCCATGGATCCCCTTTGGACATCGTTCCAATAACCACCGTAATAACACCTGAGGATTATACCTACACCATACCTACCATTATACCTACCTGCCAATTCAATTGCCATGTGCCCGTCTGGGTCTGGTATTTACATATGTTAATAATTTGGCTTCCAATCGTGGAACTCGAACTTAAAATCGTCATCAATAGAACTTCCAAACTATGTAAACTAAAAGTACTTATAACATGTTTTGTCACTGTTTCTCCTTGTATTTTCTTACTACCTCATCAAACACCACTGAGGACGTTCACTACTGATAATTATGGTCGTACTATTGTAATATACAAGACGTAAGATAAATAGCTTAATCTTGGAGATTTCATTAAAAACATAAGTTAGGTTATTACAATCAATATGGCGGTCTGTTTACATTATTAGGAAGTTAGATTGACGGCGATTTTACTACACTTCAGTTACTTACTACCTACTACTACTTCAACAAGTAGTGATAGGTTCCTCGCAAAACTAAAGGTTTGGATTCCTCGCAAGTTGTTGATGTCACAAAATTTACCTCAATGTCTATTTTATGTTTCGGTGGGATGCATTTGAATAACATTATTGAAGGGTTTATATATATATTTTAGTACCGCTAGCAACCCTTGTGTGGAATTCAAAAAAAATATTTGTATGTCATAATTAAAGTGCTTCATTTATGTGCCGTACAGATATTCCAATTTGCCAAAGACATCGTCAGTATTCATAAAAGTGTTCCTAACAGTCACCACATTATCATTAAACATCCCTGACCCTTACTAATTCTCTTCTAACCTTAGGTGACCTCAGGCAAATACATATTACTAAAAACGCGAAACTATCAGCTTATGCACACATACCGTCTGAGATCACTTCTTAGAACGAGGGGCGGCACGTTAACTCGATAACTCCCCTAACCTATGGGTGGTAGATTTATTAATCAATCTCCTAAACGCGTTTTAACTGGGCAAATTGAAAAATTATGTGTCGACGGCCTAGGGTGAAAGTTTCTGATTGATTGGTTTAGTTTGATCAGTATATTGATGGTGAGCGAGGTTGCGAACCTTGGGGCACGTACTGGAGTTATTTGAATTGATTGAGTCTTTGAATTCTGCGATTTGGTAGTTTGACTCCTTTAGCGCCTCTTCTGTTTTACAATTAATGTGTTTTAAACAGCCGTTGCGCCCATAATAATTTTGATACTTCTAAAATAAATTAATAATTATCTTAAATCACAAATTTGAATCTCAATTGGAAGTAAAAAGGTATTTTTTATTGAAGTTATTGCCTTTTCATATACCTACTTCCATTATTTAGTTCTCTAGTAGTTTACTGGAATGTTCCTCATGCATTTTAATATAAGGATAATTTCTTCGGAACAGTTAAATCGTTGACAGTCTTTGTTCCCACGTTAAAACTGTCCCAATTGAGTGCTGACAGCTAATTAAGAGAAAAGCTGACAAAACATGGATGGTAAAATTGTCAACGCCATTATTATACCGGAATAAAGCGTGGGATTGGTAAAACCGTATTTAATGCATTACTGATCCACATTTTAAATTAGTGGTTTTATTTGTTTACCTAGGATATGTTTTTATAGTTGTAACCACAAACTAAAGGCAATAAAATTATTATCATCAAGTTTAGCACAATACCTATGTATATAATACATAATCATGTATATAATCATAGCTCTGATTTAAAACAAATTTAGGGATGACTCACACTAGAACGGGATGGAACGGGACGGGACGGGACGATCTGTCAATTTCTATAGAAATAATCACGTGATAGCTCGGAGGCCTCGGATGTCACGTGACGTCCCGTCCCGCCCCGTCCCGTCTTAGTGTGAGTCATCCTTTACTTTTACATGTAAAACCATATAAGAGCATTACATTCTGTTTTACCGAGTTAATGGTAGGTGTACTAATAAATATTTTCTATGAAATCAATAAAAAATTTAAAATGTCGTCCAATTAACGTCTGGTTGATGTTACTGGTGACCGAAGAGCTGGTGGCTTCCTCGCACAACGTATCAGCATTGCGATACAACGAGGAAATGCCGCCAGCATCCTAGGTACAATGCCTCAAGGACCTACTTTAGATTTAAGGTAGGTAGAGGTAGGTAGTTAGGTAATTTACACTTACTGTATATATTTCGAGAATAAATGATTTTAAAACATTAATCATCTATCTAATATATTTACCGTCACTCGGAGTCGTTATCCGTCCCCCAGCTTTAATTCCCTATGTTTAATTTGCAACAGTTTAATTCATCAGAGTTTGTCTTGTTGATTGCTTCCTACCAATTATAAGTTAGCATGTGTCTGACGTTGATTTGTGAGATGACGGCTTAGGGTCTGAGATTCTTCAGAGGTTGTTGGCGCAGTTGTTACGTTAAAGAGGGTGTAAATTAATCCCTTATTATGTGACTAATAGTAGGAATTAATTTCCAAGCGGTATTTTTGTTCCGCAGTCAAATGCATGCGAAGTTAGTTGTAGGATGCGAAATGGGTCAAGTATGAGGAGTGTTCAGAGTATAACAAAAGTTAATTGTTTAGAGCAGTTTCATAAAGCCTTGGTTGGAGGTAAAGATAAAAATTTCGGATTTCAAAAAAAATTTATTATCCCTGAACATTATTAATTCTATTGGGACTCGAATATCCCTACATAAATATTTTCTTACATACATACATTCTACTTTCCGTACGTCACTTCCATGCAAGTTTCTATAGAGAAGTACCGATAGAGAATTGAAAAAAAAAAGACAAAAATTCTCACCTAAGTAAGTAGTTACCTGCAATTTGTTTTCAATCTAATCCTGATACCGAACGTTTTAGGTTACCTACTGAATAGGACGAGTTAACTAAGTATGACAAAAAGAGAATCCATCGCATTACGAGTAAGTGATTCCTTGAAGATATTGCTTCGTATGAAAAAGCGTGACGTATTGTTTCTAACTTCTTTGTTTTCGGTCGCGCAAGACGTATACCTCAATATTTTTCCCATTGGCAGAGAATTAGGAAAAGCAAATATACCAAGGGGGCAAAGCCCGCAGCCCGAACTTCTTGCGAACTTCTTATAACTTATCGCATAGACTAATCGAGTATGTCGTTGTGGATACGATACGTTTTATTAAACGTCTATAAGTCTTCGTCAGATAAAAGTGATGTTATAACGTGGTATTTTTAACGATAAGGAAAATTGTGAATAAATGAACATTCTTTATAATTCATTACAGTGTCTTTATTCATTTAAGCTATGTCTGGAACTATTGAAATAAAGTAAATTTTTAAGCAAACATCATACAAGGTCATTCATGGTCAAATACAATTATATAAAATATTTAGGGACCTGTAACAAGTTTTTATATACGAGAATTACGTATGACACGCTAGATCATAAGATGATATTCATTTTTTCCGTACCTAATAGTGATATTTGTTACTATTAATGTCCTGGATAGAGTAATCATTACAAATTCCATCAGCATCTACGCGTTACTCTTTGTCTCTAGTTAGCCTGAAGGCGAGGGGAGGGAAAAACTGTTCCGTAATTGATTGACGAGCGCGAGATTAGTTGCCAGTTGTATGCAGCGGAACTTATATCATATCGCGATAATAAAGATAAGTAATATCTGCGGAAGTAAGTGATGCGTGTGCCAATGCAGGGTTTTCTAAGGATTTACGCACATGTTAACTACCTACTTACACCGCACTTGTGTGTTGCGAGTGGCTTGTTATTTTTACTTGTTGTAGGTACGATTAACCTATATAAATCGAAATTTGGGATTTTAAATGGATTTTGGTCTACTATGTGTGGGAGAATCGACGAATGGGTACAATATTAGTGTATCTCGAAAACTAACGTGACCGATTTTAGGCAATATAAGTTTAGGATAGTTAAGATTATTTTACTTATACTTATTTAGTTTATTGTTTATTTATCATATTCCCATAAGGTAAACGTACTAGAGCTTGATGATTATACAACGTGTTTTTGAGCAACTGCTTTAAATTCAAGGGTACATTATTTACCTTAAATTACATAAGCTAATTTCAAAGACACTGGTATTCTAATTAGGTCCATTTAGAAAATAACTACTAATTTAATTTTATCTCATATGGGATTTGCATGTGTGTAAAAGGAGCATGACTATTCGACATGACATTGATATGTCATAGTTGTCACTTACTTAGTAAAATCAATTCTTATGTCCGGTTTACATTAGCGGTTGATGCAACATGTAATTTTTTTGTATAAGAAATTAAAAAAAATTAAATTAATAAAACTAAACTATGCCATTCTGTTTCCTTAATTATACAAAGATGAATTATACCAATCTTATGTCAATAGCAAAGGAGTAACAAACGGGTGTCATCTATTTGGCACTAGCGTGTCGCGTCGCGTGTAGAGCATTCGGACCTTTACCTTACATCAGACAACTATAAACGTCGTGTGAAATTAGAACAAGTTAATGCTATTGAAAATTTCAGATTTCAGATCGTTAAAAAGAATACTCGTTTTTACTTTATTTCTTAAACTTTAATTAAGTTACCGTAAACATGAAGACATTTAATAAAATTACTAATAAAATGTTACATAAGACGTTTATAAGTTATAATTTAATATTAGTCATTACACAGTTAATCCGGCTTACGGCGACCACTTCTCAGACGGAAAGCCTCTCTTTATGAAACTTCAGTCGACGACATACTTGAGGTGTTTCAGTGACCACAAGGTTGGTTCTTACTTTATTAATATTACTTTTTAAAAGGTATTATTGTAAGCTAGGTTTTTATTTTTCTATGTTTCCATATATCAAAACGAATGGGTTAGTATATCATAGTATACAATTCTGTGGCGTCACAGTAAGTCAAAATAAGCCTATATAAGTCTTAATAATGTCTTCAAATGTAATATGAATATTGACGTGACGTAGTACATGCATATATTTGAGGTACGTACACAGATTCTAGATATACTTAAAGTAGCACTGTGTAATAATTTTAGTAAATCCTAAATAATTTATCTTCCCTCATGGGGACGAAGAAGCTAAGAGAAAATGTGAAGGCACGTGCATAGCGGCCATCATTCGATCTTTCTCTAACTCTAAGACGCCGAGCGGGATTTTGACTTAGCAATGGAACGGGACAGTTGAGTAACCAAATAATTATTGAAATAGAGATCAAAGCAAATAGGTACCTCTAACAAGAGATTCCTGACTTGTGCTCCCAAGAGGGAAATTGCATACACAGGCATATAACGATTATTCCCAGCCAAGCTTAGACAACAATAATACGTAGACGTTCGTTTGAGGTAAAACTATTGAAAGGTGAGAGTGTAAAAAGGACAAACGAATACTTTAACGCGTTCTCTGCCACTATTAAAAGTTCTATAAAACCATCCCAGTTTTTTATTGAAAGTTTCTTAAGATTATCGAGTGTGGAATAATTTAGTTTTCATGTCCATACTTTTTTAATTTGAGGATTAAAGCCTTAACTCCCCTATTCGTAAAAAACAGACGTTTTAGTTAAAATACCTTTTCTTTTTGACAGATAAGGACAAACAATAATTTAGCTAAACTGTGTTTGATATGTGTTTATGAATAATGCCATAAATGTATACGTACAGAAGAATGTTCTCGAGGTAACGCGAGCGGTACCTACGCAGTCATCTGACAGCGGTCAAATGTCAAATCAGTCTTTGACTTCTTCCGACCTTGGGCGTACCGCGTACCTTCCTCCAAAATGTCTGGCGCTACGTGTAGGTATCTATAGGTCAAGCTTTATAAAATATTCCAAGTATAATAGTAAAGGATGTAAACAAAGCCTTAGCAATGACGCTGCAATGCCGTGCATGCGTTATCACGAATCAAAGGATGTGGAGGCTAATGTCCGATCAATTGCTATCTAGAGAGCTATCTATAGCGAGAAATCTATACCATCCATCGGAAATAGACAGGGCTATTCATAGTGTTGCTTTGTCTAGTTCTACGTATTTCCCCTCAAATGCCAGTTCTAAATAATTATGTTATGCAGCAATTATTACTGCAGATTTTAATGAATTCAGGATAGAAACAAAAGCAGAGAATATGCGGAGTTTTGAAACAATGAATAGTGAACGATGAAACAACAGGAATAAGGGTTGTTGTTATTTACGTTCAAAGGCTTTAATTATATTTTGATGAAAGTAGAAACTTGAGAATGATATGTGGTTTCTTACGTTTCCTAAAATAAAATGATACGAGGCGAGACCTCATTTGTAACAATTTTAGGACGATAAAAGATACTAAGTTGATAGTTACCTATATTTGCGGCCTCCTAGCCTAGTTGGTAGTGACCCTGCCTACGAAGCAGGAGGTCCCGGGTTCGAATCCTGGTCAGGGCATTTATTTGTGTGTTTATCACGAATATTTGTTCCTGAGTTATGGATGTTTTCTTTGTATTTAAGTATTTATATGTATCTGTCTATTATATATATCGTCGCCTAGTACCCATAACACAAGCCTTGAGCTTACCGTGGGGCTAGGTCGATTTGTGTAAGATTGTCCCATAATATTTACTTATTTCCATCCTAATCCTTGTTTGTCTTTTTCTTTTGTTTCTTATGTTGTTTCCTGTGATGTCACAAATAAATGTTTTTCATTCATTCATTCATTTATTTATTTTATTTATTTATTATTTGCAAATAATAATAAAAATACTGGATTTTCGTCATTATCAAGAGATGAATTAAGTAACTGTAATATTTAACTAAGCGCCACTTGCGCAAACCAGTATTTGCCAACTAACCCGTAATAAGCTGTCGAAATCCATACATATAATGCCTAACTCCGGGTTAGTTGACCTACCCCGGGGGGGTCAAGTGGCGTTAAGAAAAATAATTCCATATTAGTAAGTAAGAAAAGTAATACCACTCTCTAGTCTTACAATATCTTTAAAAAAACGCCTAGATTGACAAGTTTCTTTAAGTAGACCTAACCAGAGTCGTATTTGAATAGAAAAGTATACATTTTATGCTAAGAGCTGGACAAAACATCAATACTGGTGGTCAATATCAATATAACACCGGAGCCATTAATACACAAGAGCGTATTGAAACCTGATGGCGCATTCCATCAAAACCCTTAAAACGCTCGTTCAGTACACAGACAGCCCCCACGGAGGGATTGTCATAGCTGTCGTAAAACTGCACCCGGTGGTCCTCAATAAAAAGAGTATAAATACATGACAAACAGATGTGCCAATTCTGAAGGTTATTGGAAGAAAAAAAACGAATCTAATAAATAGTAATAAAATAAGGACCGTATTGTTAATTAACGAAACGGATAAAACTTGGTGTAACTGTTTACATATGTATTATTTTGTATTATTATGCTATGTTCTTAGGGTATGATGGGAGGGATATTCCAATTATATTTGATATAAGGAGGTTTAATTTTTATTTTTATTTTAGGGACTTTATAATGTTTTTAATATAATTTAATAAAAATATCTTGGACAAGCGTATCTTTCTCAATTTGAAACTATCGTTATGACAAAATATATTATCGAAGAGTCTTGATTGCCCAATTGAGCATCCAAAAAAAATGTGGTGACTTTATATTTATGCAAAAAACGAGTTTTTGAGCAACATTTTAGATTCCAGTCTATTTTTGATGCAAGGGCTATTACTGCTATTAGGGACACAGATAAAAGAATTAGCTAAAAACCAAAGCCTAACGGATATTCATGACGTTGAAACGTCGCTAGAGCGGCCAGAGCAGGTCGATAGAAAGGATATATGTATGTATTCGATTTTAAAGTAAGAGTTGTCGTAAGTAACATGCCATTAATATTCTCTAAACAGACACCACTCACACATTCAGTTATTATATTTATAAAAAATGATATGAGTAGACTATGCCCAGTTGTTTCGCTTTACAAATCATGTCTTGTTGCGATTAGCATAGTACAACTTTTTTAGGGTTCCGTAGCCAAAATGGCTGAAACGGAACCCTTATAGTTTCGTCCAGTCCGTCTGTCCGTCCGTACGTATCAGCCGTTTCACTCAGTAACTATACAGCATATGGTAATGATATTACAGCTAGAGGTGTATTTTTTGAGCCGCTACTTAGTTTTGCCAATAAATTACGAAAAAATATATACATATTTAGGGGGGCGCTAATACATGTAACTGAATGTAAAAAAAAAATTGCCGCATATCTACTTGTGGCACATCATCGGATAGGGCATTAGAAATAACATGAAGGTTTATTAAACAAAAGCTTGAATAATCGAATATTTTCGGAAATAATCGCTCTGAAAGTCTAAAAAAGGGTCCCCCCCTCTAACTTTTGAACGAAAGGTACAAAAAAAGTGAAAAAATTCAGGAAGATAGTATATAAAACGAACTTACAATTAAAGTTATACTGAACAAATTTGGTCAACCAGTTTGTGAGTTTTTGCCAGAAACTATTTATTACAAAAGGAAGTAAGTGCCTTGTCATTATGGAGACACTTATGCCTTTTTGCTTACAATTTTTTCATCGTGTGACGGTACGGAACCTTGAATTATGCGTGGTCTGACACGCACTTGGCCGGTTTTTTGCATAACATCGTCTTGTTGGCAAACCGTAATTTTTTTTGTAGTATTTGTTCACACTTGTTTTTGGTACTCGGGACAATTGAGTAAAGTCTAAACCATATGATTTACATGGAACTCCCAGGATTAAATGTGTACCTCAATAAAGCACTAATTAAACACAACTGTGAATTTTAAATAAATAAAAAATACAAAAAAGAACTGCTAAGGGAAGTTGTTTTCATAATTAACAATACGGTCTCTACTTAAATGTGGATGCATGTGACTAGAATATATATAATATATATCAGTTTAGGTACACGATACCCAAGATAGTATGTAAGATTTTGGGTTTTATAATGAAGGTAAGAGTCGATCATTCCTACTCTGTACTGAAAAGCTTTTTACGATGACATGTTTTGATCATTCATTGCTTTGGATAAGGTACGATTTATAATTGGACCATGTTAAGTATTCCTGCCATTTCCATTAAGATTTACGTGATGTATGGCATTTTCATACAATCTCACTGTTGAGTATGCCGAATCAGTGCAATGTTACCGTGGTCGCACTCTTTTTACTTTGAACAAACTTTCTTTTAAATATTGAGGCTGTGTTTTTCAGGAAAAAACACATCATAATAGTCATGCTGATATGTTTATTTTTATTTCATTCAAGCGACAAATCCCTTAGCAATAGATTCAATTAGATTCCAGTGTTGGCACTTCCTACGAAGCTAAGTCGTCTTACAAACTGTAAATCTTTTAGTGATAAATTGAAGATACCTTTTCAGTACGTCTGTCACGTCTGCCCAGTTTACTCCGGCGGCTGTCCAGCGGGCCATTAATTCAATCATCGCTTTCATTACCCCGTAAAACCAGATCGTAAAACAGCACTTTCCACGAGATATGGATTCTTCATATTCGGTTTTTTCATGTCCGTGCTTGGTAATAAAAGAAATCACTTATAAAATGCAGTGCGGGACAACGGAGGGTGATTTCTTATATTTCGTGACATACTGTTCTGGAGTGACATGAAATAGTCTTTTTCTTCTTTCTAGCGTTTTCCTGGCTTATGCCACGCCTCAGGGAGCCTGGGGTTCGCTTTGGCAATTAATCCCAAGATTTAGCGAAGCCGGTAATTTACGAAAGCTTCTGATCTTTCAATCCTGAGCGTATTGGCATTAGTCCAGTTTCCTCACTATGTCTTCTTTCACCGAAAAGCGATTGGTCAATATCAAATGTTGTATTTTACATAATATCGGAAAACTCATTGGTACGAGCCGACAGGATTTGACCCCGTGACCTTCGGATTGAAAGTCGCACTCTTTACCGCTGAGCCAACAACGCTCTGCAGCTCACAGTGATAGGAAATAGTGTATAAATTTATTCAAATATTAATTGACCGAGCGTAAGCAAAGTTCTCCGTTTGAGCTTGAGCAAAAATGGTTTTGTATATCCGGTTGTTCTCATCTACAGGTCCTATTTCTCCAATGATTTTCGTGAAATTTTATGGACAGGTTTTGTGGGTCTGCAGAATTGTTGCCTTGCCTGCCTGCCTGCCTTGTCATATTTCGGAATATGTTTGGAAGTAAAAATTGCCACGAAGGACACTACTACACAAATACCAAATTGTCGCGAGGTCTACAGCTTACAAGGCCACTAGTATATTATAGCCAATTGATATGTATGACAAGGCTTAACACAGGTCAAAACACTACATAATTGTAGATGGTTTAGTAATCTTTCAGACTTGTTCAGCGAATACATTTATTTATTAAATACTTTGAACCTAAAAAAGCTTGCAACCTGACAGAACGAATCCTATTTTCAATCACGTACAAAATTTTAAATACCCATATTTACGGATTTAATATTTATGTATTGAAATAGATGAGTAGGTACCTATATTGCATAAATATTAAATTTCAAAGTAAAACCAGTTATTTACTAAATAGGAGTCATCGTTGAGATTTGTTTGATTCCAAGTAATATAATATTCCTTAATGCTGTGTGTCGTTCGACACGAGGGGAAACAACAGGGTAAGCAGTGAATAAAAATCTGGATGCAAACTCCAGGGGGCGTTCAATCCAGGTTGTCGGCCTATGGAAGATTAATACTTTACTTCCTTTGTGTTTGCCAACAAATAACTTGGGGGACGCTCAAAAATTGCCCTTGAAAGGCATTAGATGATTCTTGAAGCATTATTGCTTGGGATTACGAGTAAGTAATTTTTCGAGTAAGGACAGACTCCGTAGCAGATTTAGAAAAATGGTTGACTATATTTTCGTCCCTATTTCTAACTTTTAAATGGGGTAGGTAGGCTTACCCAAGTTTTTAATTTGTAGTTTTCGATTTGCCATTTTAGATTGTAGTTTTTGTACCTTGATCACTGATCTTGGTAGATTAGCACATTTACCTTAAAAAACAAAGACGAATAATTCTGAATACATATTATGTAAAGCGAACTAGTAGTACCTACTCGTGGCGATAGAAATGTGTTACGGAACGGTCATAAATGTTTATTCATTCAATTATTTAGTTACTAATTAAGACACCAATTTATTAATTTTAACTAACGAAAGTTTTCCTCTGCTCTTTATACACTCATTAACTAGTTCACCAATAATATTTATTTATTTATTGAGGGATAAATTTCTAAGGGTTATAAATACCAACAATTGGCACAGACTCTTACATAAAGTATAGGTACATTACAAACATTTAGCCATTGAATTATTAACCATCCATCCACTTAGTATAATTCCTTAGCGAGCGGGACTCCGAGTGACAGACACTCTGTGTAATTAGCGACATCTACGTCACTTAATGTACCTGCGGTGAAACTTTGATTAGCTGGCGCTTAGTCTTCCATATGTGCTGCTTAGATATAATTTCGTTTACTATTAATTTAATTACATAATTAACAAATAATAAGTTGCCGATAAAATGTTAGCATAATTTGAAACTATTCAAAATTTTGTCAAATATTATACGTATTTATTCCCAAACATTTAATTCTATTGAAAGACTTGAATCTTAAAAACAATCACAGTAAATTTTACTGTCCATTATTATCCACACACACACACACACACACACCCACACACATACCTTCTTCAAATGTTAGATTTTCTACTGCAGCACTTCTATCTGTCAATTAGATGACTGACAGCGATATTAAAAAAGTATACCTACATTATAACGTTGTCTATGGTATTCCATAAGAACGCTGCTAAACGATGCTCCTATGGATTTTCTTGCAGTATATTAACATTGTTTTTTTATTTCTATAGTGGGCATACAACATTTCCACATTCTGCCACCATTCAAGATTACTATTTTTTTTTATTTTTGCTGTCGTAGAAATACTAGTGTATGCAACAGCTCGCAATTAGTTCTTAAAATTCTCAGGTCTATTATTACTCGACTGCGTCGCGCTTTGTTATAGTGACTCTTGAATTTTATGAACCCTTATTATTATCACTTTTGCATAAACTACTATTAATAGCACTTGAAATATGAAGAGCAGTCAGAGATTTCTTACAATCTGATTTACAGCGTCAATATGACATAGTCCTACAGTGGCCTAGACTAGGCCACTGTAGGACTATGTAACAATTGGAACCCTAGGCCGCCTAGGGTTCCAATTGGTTGACTATACCTGCTTAGTACCTGCTTTATTGCCATACACAGAAATGAAAAAGCTACCAAACTTCATCGATAATTGATGGGTACAATCAAATTTTACAATTCGATGCCCAAATTTCATATCAATCAATTTCAGCGCTCTCTACGTGTGTATTTGTAAGCTGATTGTCTTCACAATGTATTTTAAAATTCAATTAATGGAGGCTTTGGGTAACCGATTTTTAAATTAATTTATATTTAATATAATACATTCAAGAATGTCATTTCTAATAAGATAAGTACATGAACACTATAAACACTATGAATACGTGCAAGAGATTTTTTCATCATTATCGTGATATTCATTTTAATAGGTACAATTTTTGAAACTATCGCAGTTTTTTGACATTCTAACTAATGAACACGGCCAAAATAGCGGGAGGTCGATTTTAAAATCGCCGTCAATCCAACTTGCAATCCAAATGTACATTCGTCCTCGAGTAGGCGCGATTGTTTTGACGAAAAATTTAGAATGATCTATGCCAGAGAAAGTCAATGAACGAAAGCCACTCACCACTTTTCCACGCAGCGCACAGCCTGTCGGTACCGACTTTCTTCTGGCGTCGAGCTGATGATGCAGTGTGACTGGAGCGAGGGTTTTGACACGAAAACGACCGATTTATCCAGTTTTTTGGACATTTGCGACGCACGAGCTGCGAGTACCGCGATGAGCAGCCATCAATCTCATCTACCTTCGTCTGGCTTTTCTAAACGTCAACGTTATTCGAAAAAACTACCCTACTTACTGTCGCTAATTAAACGCGTTTCGTTTTACGATGTGACAATATTATTGCACATTCGCCTTTGTACTTCAATTCTTTTCAGTTGTTTTGTGATTTATTTTGTGTACAATAAAGTGCTTACTACTACTACTACTACTACTACTACTTGCAAATAATGTAAACAAGCCGCAAAATATTGATCGTAATAACCTCACTTTTAAGTTTTTAATGAAATATCCAAGATTAAGTTATTTTTCTTATGTTTCGTATGTTACGGTAATACGACCGATTCAGTGGTGAATCGTTTCAGTGGTGTTTGATGAGGTAGTGTGAAAATACAAGGAGAAACAGTGACATAATATGGGATGTCTTTTGTTTACATCGTTACTTAAGTTCCACTGACGGTGATTTTAAGAAAAAAACTGTTCTCACTTTTATATGCTGTTTACTTATTCAATTTTAATTTTATCCAACGGGTGCAAAAATCACACAAGTACCTAAAGCAAATAAATCTGGTTTGTAGAAATTATATTTCTCTTTGAACTCGCGAAAATGCGGCAAGTCGAATTTTTTTAATAAACATCAAAGGTAGTAATTTCGTAATAACAGGCAGTTCTCTAATCCCGACAGAGTTTTTGTTGGGAATACAAAGAAATTGAAAGAGATAGGAGTCCTTTGCAGTTATGAGACGTTGGGTGGTGTAATGTATATATAAATAAATGTGCACTGCGATCCGCCCGCTCCCCGCACTCCGAGGGTAGACGTCACGGTGAACGGACGTATCGCTTGTGGACGCAAATACCTATCTCGTGTTTTATTAAAACCAGCCCCCTTACGTTGACCCTGAACGTTACATTGGCGACGAGGACAAAGAACGTGAGTAAAAATATCAATATTAAACGACACAACATCACCGATAAAATGCTATCAGTTTGAATTTTTTTTTCATTGTAATAAAAGGAAGGAAAATGTGATGACCTGTCCAAGTAGCACAAAAAAATCGGCTGGACGATCCATTTGCTGATTTTTATTAAGGTTAAACATATTAACTCCCTTATAAGGTTTTACTTTACGTAATATCATTGTATTGGTAATATGAAAACTATTGATAACAGCCGCGAGTACGACCAATATTAAGATAATAGTGCTTGAAGGCGTGGCAGTCCTTAATTGTCTTATTATAAGCATAAATGTATTTAGATACTAATTCAGTAAAGTGATATACCAAGGTTATATTGGACACTTTCATAATTATAGGTATATTGGTAAACAGAAGTACCTACGTGCAAATAAATCATTATGACGTAGGTATATGCACAAGATGTGGGGTATACTAGGAGAGTTTTGTCTTCGATATGTTTGGTTGTTTACCCGTATTTTAGTTAAGTAACTGATTTTTATACCGTGTTGATGCCATCAACATATATAACAATTGGTGAAACACTACTCGTAGGTACGAGTAGGTCCATATACGCACCGTAACTTTTAGTTAGTAGTTCACAAATGTTCAATGTTAACCTACTTCCTAAAATAAAGTGTACATAACGTAGCCTGACCTAACTTTGTCTTGACAAATGATAAGCGGAGGCTTGACAACCTGTTAACGTGTGCTACTTGGGTAGGTATGTTTCGAGTCATTTAATAGAATCATTGTCCTTATCCATCCAAGTATTACATTATTTCGTGCCTTGCTTCTATAAAGCAAAAGGTGAAGAATAAGTAAATAAACTGATAGCCGTCGGTAAGATAAGTCGTGCAAACGTGCTAGCTAATATTCACCAATACAAACAAGTGTAGTTTCATGGTGTGATGGGTCAACTTAAAATTTATAAATTGACCATCATGTTCAAAACAACTACATACATAAGTGCCTGTGAATGCTAGTCAAGGTGTGTTCTTCATAAACTGAAATAATATATAACATTTACAGTTTATGCTATTAATGAGTTCCACATATAGGTACTGGTATATGCTATTGTCCTAATTGACTCAGAGAGTAAAAACTAGTGCTACATAGGCTAGTCGTGCTATGATTTTTGATGATACACAGGTACTGTACTAGTCTGTGTAATAAAAATAATGAGTTCTTCATATACTGGTATATGCGATTGATATAAAAATGCTGAGGAGTGAAAACTCTGTTAAAACCAAACTGTAGAACTTTTAATGTGTTTGGGGTCCAATCCTAAGATATTTGCCTACCTGTTCGTTTTGTATGCATGTTAGGAAAACAAAATTAAACAATAGTCACTTTAATATAGGGATTCGGTACTTAAAAGGTAGGTATATACATACTTACCTAACGAACATTCTCTGTAATTACCTGCAGAACGTTCCAAAATGATGTCCCGGTTACCCGCGTTAAAAACATTCGACTGCGATGGGGATCCGGCGTCATTAGGTCATAGGTGGGACAAATTGAAACGAGCCCTTAAAGTATACCTACTAGCATCGGGAACTACTAAGTCTTCGAAAACATGTGCAATACTATTTCATATAGGCGGATTGGGACTACAAGAAATACATTATAATCTTCCTGGCGCGCATGTTGACCCAGATGATTCATCTGACATCTTTATGACCGCTGTCGATTAGACGAGTATTTTTCTCTAAAACAGAGTTTTTGTACGAAAGACATACGTTTCGACTAATGAAACAAGAACCACACAAACAATTCGTAAAAAAAAAACCTAATCAGATTACGTAATCAGTGCTCTAAATGCGATTTCGCGAGAAAAGACAACGGTCTCATAGATCTAATTATTGAGAAGTGTGCTTCCGCGGACTTACAGAAGAAAATATTGATGCTAGGGGATTCAGCTACTGTAGATAAGGTGATAGTAGAAGCTAATTTAGTTGTAACGGTAGAAAGGCAACTGAAAGAGTTTCAAGGCAAACATAACGAACAGGTCAACAGGATACGGACTAAATATAATAAACAGGGTATGGACATACAAAAACGGTGCTCTAAATGTGGCTACCAAATCAAGGCCATTTCAGGATGTATTACCGCACTAGGAATACAATATGTTTAATACGTACGTTAAATACGTTTTTCAACGATAAATCAAAGGATTTATTGGGGAAAATATTTAAGCCAAACGAGTATCAGATTAAACAATCAGATAACAAGCCAAGTCAAAATATTAATTATTTATTTCATATAAATGGCGATGAAGCTGAAATAACCTGTCAAATAGGTGGACTCAATGTTGACATGGTGAATGGCTCTGGTAGCAAAAGAAATATTATAAAAGAGCAAACATGGGAATGTCTGAAATCAAACGATCAAGTTTTCGTGGCATATGGTTCAACGGGATGTCTTGAAGTACTAGGCACATTTGATGCGTCAATCACAGTTGAGCCGGAAACGGAAGAAGCTGCCTTCTCTGTTATAAAAAATGGCACCTGTGATTGGCTAGAAAGAGTACAGCTGTCTTTCTTAATATTCTCGAATTAGGGGTTAGTGTTAACCTAGTAGATACGTCTTTTCCAAAATTCAAAGATATTTAATTAGGTTTCGCTATAGGGTTTCTGCAGTTTGCCAATTATATCGTCAGTTGTAATATGGATTAACGTTTTCGCCAAAATGACGAAATTTATAAATTGAAAGAGATGTCATATACTACAGAAAAGTGACCAAGGCCCCCAGTGCCTAGGGCTGTGATTTATTTATATATATATAGTAGTGTGACTATTTAAAAACATGAATCAAAACATTTATTTCATGCTTTACAATTGACGAAATTTAGTTAAGTGTACAGGTCGACTGAAAATGTTCTACTCTGTCGATCGCTGTCTTTCAAATTCTGATATCTTGAAAAAACAATGCCAATTATGTTAGCAAAAATCAGATCACTTTAAGACTTTTGTAATGTATCTTACATTTTTTAATAGCCGTATCTTACATTTTTACCCTAACCGGGGTCATGTGGAATTCACTCACAAATACAATAAATGATATGAAATAAGTTTTAAATTGTATTTTTAATGTATATTTCTTTAGTATGTTTTTCAAATATGTATTTAGTTAAACTTTTTAACATGCAAGTATAGGCCTTTTTGAATATTACTGTAGCTAGGTTTCTGAATATTTAGAAGCACTGCAGTGAAATATTTATATCAAATATAAACGCAGGTATTTAATGTAACTCATGGTGCACACAAATGAGATCTGAATCTTAACAAAATCTCTAAGTGCTCGACATCGATGATTTAGATTGCAATTTAACCTTCACAAAAAACGAAATTGTGTAGTGAAAATGGAGTGGTGTAGTGAAATCACACGTAAAAGAATGAACACATGAATTAGTGTAATGTGATAGTGATATTAATAACTGTCGAAGCATTACGAGCTAACTCATCTATGACAAAATAGTGTTGCAATGAGCGGGTTCTTTGTAAAGTTGTATTATTGTATAATAACAAAATTAAACGATACTTTTATATTGAAAAATAAATAAAAAAAAACCCTTACAGCGAAAAAGGAAATGCTTCGTAACTAAACGGTAGACAAAATTTGAAGGAGTTACTTTCAATTCAATATTTGCTGAAACCCTTTGGTTGATTCTAGTTTCAGCTTAATTATCTTAGAAATGACGGTTTCTATACATTTCGACGGTTTTATTTAATTATTTCTATCAGGCGTAAATATCGAAAACTAAGGCTAAGATATATAACTCAAACTCAAAAAGCATTTATTTGAAGTGGGCCAAAATTCAGCACTTTTCAACGTCAGATTGATTAAATACAAAAATAATATAAAAAAGTAACACTTAATTCTAATAAACATGTCAAAATATAAAGACTAAAATTGAAATTGAAATAAAACAATGTCAGAAAAAATTTAAAAACAAAATAAAATAACAACATCCAGTAAAATAACAAATTAATAAGTTAGGCAATTGGATATGAAAGAAAAAGGGAAAGATGATTGTAGACAGGAAGAGGAAAGCTATTGATGAAGAAATTTTCGTGGCGAGAAAGTCTACGTCAAGGATATGATTAAAGGAAATAAATTAGCACCTAATGTTGATTCTACTTCTCATACCGTATTACGTAGGTAAAAGGAGATATACAGGTCAAAATAATAATGATGAAAAAGGTCTGGAATCAAGGCGAAAACATCGTTCATCTTAAGAAAGTGGAAGCAATGGCGAATTCACAATGAAGATGGAAATGAGGGTGATAATGTTGATAGTGGATACGGATTGGACACAGATAAAGAAAAGTAAAATCAAACTAAATATAATTTGCAAATAAAGCTGATTTTTAAAACGAATAAAAATAAAGTAATCAAAATTAATTGAAAGAGAGAGATGTAATGTATATATAAATAAATGTGCACTGCGATCCGCCCGCTCCCCGCACTCCGAGGGTAGACGTCACGGTGAACGGACGTATCGCTTGTGGACGCAAATACCTATCTCGTGTTTTATTAAAACCAGCCCCCTTACGTTGACCCTGAACGTTACAGGTGGGAACTTCTTTATTTTGGACTTCTTCGTTTTTGTGGCAACATTAATTTTCTCTTTGTTGCAAGATAACTCTGTGTGTGTAGGTATAATATGTATGTCATCTGACTTGATTGCGTAACATCGCATAAGTTAAGAATAAAATATTTCCTGATCCCTTTACGGAAACTAGGTATTTAAACCATACTTCAGTGTTTTTGAGCCATACCTATAAAGTTTATTGAGATAGAAAGAATCTTAGTCGTAGGGTTCCATTAATCATCCTTCGGATAAGGAACTCCTAAATGGTTAGGTTTATTAATATACTGGGTGTTATTTGGGTCATGGAGCAGGATTGAACAGGGTACTGGGGAGGGCCACACTGAGCAACTTTCACTTTGGAGACAACCATAAAATCGCGAAAAAAAATCTCGTAGTTATGGGTTCCTTATCCGAAAGTTGCTCAGTGTTCACTCCTTCTACATAACCCAAAAAAACACCCAGTACCTATATATCTTACACGTAATAAATAAAAGGTCACTACAACAATTACTTCTCCCGCGTCATATCACAATTAACACAGGTGTTTCTCGCCGCGATTAATCTTAAGGCAAATGCACTTTTTCGCACGTAACATGTTAATGCATTTTTCGCGTGACCACTGAGGAGGCGAGCCGGCCGTGTACGGTAATTAGCTAGGTGGTACAATACACGTTAATGTAAATCAATTCGTTACTCGAGTGGCGGTCGGGAGATGAAATTAGTCTTGAAATGTCACGTAATCATTGAGTTTCACGTGATGTTTTCGATAGAAATTGACTCATCCTACCGGCCCAGTCTGGCCCAGGCTAATTAGATGATTTCCAGGAACTAATTCCCAGCTGGATATCGGTTTAATACATTTGCTAAATAAGTCCTAAAGACGTGTCAACTCAGTTTGCATAATTCCAAGAGTTAAGATTAACTTTTAAGAGCCAAGTAACTGCCAAATTTTGCGGTAATTTTTAAGTTCTTTGCCTCTAGCTCAAAAATGGCACGTCGAACAAAAAAGTAATTCAGTCATTGGTTTAGCGGTACAGCCAAAATAAAACAAAAAAGCGTCTCACTTTTTAGCAATTCAGGGCGTTAAGTTAAGTGTCATATTAATACAAAGAACTATCAACACTGTTAAAACTTTATATTATAAGCTGTTCGCACTTAACGAAACATCACGTTTCAAACAAAAGTACCTATATGAAAAAGTGATGCAACTGTACTTTAATTGCTTCTTTTTGCGGCTTATTGAGTATCCAGTTCTTTTATTCTATATCTATGCCTATAAGTCATCCTTTAAGGAGAAAATTAAGAAAGGATCGATCGTAGACATCGGAAATGTCGCTCTTTCATGAACAATGTCAATCGGAAAATTCTGATTACTTGTGAAAATACCAAAACTATCATGCAGTCTTTTAACTTTGGTGACTTCGGTCTGTACCTAATGGATCCAAGTATTAAGAGGAACCAAACTCTTTCATTCGATTTTTGCTACATTATCTCGAGAAAAGCCCTTGAATTGGGTGATGATGCCCATTTTCAAATTATTCAATTTTTAAGTAAATTGACAGGAATTGTTTGTTTTTCTTTATCTTCTGTTTCGCAGCAAAATGTTATGAAATAAGCTGCACCTAAGGGCGTAATCGACTTATCACATTTGCGATTTGTAGTGAATTTTATATTGAGACGAACACGACGCAAGTTGCGCACAAGTTTTGTATAGATATCTTTTTCAAATCGCCCAAGTGTGATAAGTCCCTAATAGACCTGACAGAAAGTACAATTTTGACAAATATGGCATGCAAAAGTAGTGACACACTCTTAGGAAATTATCATACATCTCCAGGACATTAGTATATTCAAAGCACTACCGTAAATTAGTAGCGCATACTTGAATTTGTCTAATTAAGTAAGTTCTTCAATCCAGAGTATGGATAGGAACAACTTGTATCAGATACACCTGCTTGCCAGTTATCTGCTCGCTCAGGCTTTGTCTTTGAGTTGTTTGTACGCTTACAGATACAGAATATTTTGGCCAAGAAAGTTCTATTGTATAGGTAATTTTTATTTTTAACTGGGAACTGACTTTAAGATTATGAAATAAAATACCTATAATTATGATACGCTACCTAATAAGGTTTCATGTGTTCGGTGAATGACTTTTGTTTCGCTGATACACAAAAACATTGCGAGCGTAACGCAAACATTCTTAGGTTTGGATAGGAATCGGTATCTATATTCGACATGATCTAACACTCGATCTCGGCGATAGTTTTTTTTTGAACTAACCTGTTTTAAATATAAAAACGTTATATTTATAAAACAAGCTTTCTTTTAATCTATGTTCTGTGGTCTTTGTTCCTAGTAAGTTCTAAATATTGACACACGGAACCCTCGAGATGCAACGTGTAAATTGTCTGATATTGAGACAAGAGCTCTTTGAACGTGATGTTCTTGCTGTGGAAATACGAACAGTATTGTTCTATATTTACGTATTTAAATGGTCTTATCTTCACGAGGGACCAACAACAGATGCAAATAATAACTGCAATAAAAAATATACATACGTAATGTGTTCCTTTTTTCGATGGTACCTATTAATGTCCGAAATTATTGCTGCACTGTATATTTTTGTTCGGTATTTAAACTAATAACAAATTAAATGCAATGCACAATTTATTATTTATCAAAATAATGCACCTGGAGATTTAAAATACTTTAACTTTTTTTTTATTGATTTTACCTTCGACTTTTAGAAGTTAAATATTATTTTAAACAGGAATCCTATACCAGTATAATTTTCATACAAATAACAAATTAAATACCATTTTGTAAAATCAAAGAAACATTGCGAATGCTGGGCGATACGAGTATTTGGATTTTTAGTTAAACTGATTTAAAATATGTACTTAAGTACTATTTAAGTGTCTTTTTAATATTATTCAAGCGAAATAGTTATATGAAATGTATTTTTCTTAATTCATTTAAGTTACAAACCGATTTTAAATCTGACACATTTACTCATTCGCGTTGAATTCAAAATACATAAATGGTGTTAGGAAACGTCTCGAAATCTCAGTAAGTAAGCTATTATTCTTTTTGAGAAATCGCCTACATGTGAACGGGCCGCCGATATCGGTTTCGAGTGGTAATGGTACTTCCTAGATTATCCCAGGCTTTATGAAAATTTGCCTTGGCAATTAGTTTCTAGCCGTTTTAACTATAAAACTCTCGTGAGACTCGAACATATTAAATAATATTTAAAACGGGTCACTCACGTAATTTCGAAAATCGACTAAATTACGTGAGTGACCCGTTTTAAATATTATTTAATAGTTTCTAGCCGGTCACTTTAGTGCAATCCTTTATCAATTTAAAGAAATATCCTGCAATTCACAACTTTTTCCACATTAACCACCTACTACCTTGCGTATAAAATAAATAAATATTTGTGGGACAATCTTACACAAATCGACCTAGTCCCACGGTAAGCTCAATAAGGCTTGTGCTGTGGGTACTAGACGATGATATATATATAATAGATATATACATATAAATACTTAAATACATAGAAAACATCCATAACTCAGGAACAAATATTCGTGATAAACACACAAATAGGTAAATGCCCTGACCAGGATTCGAACCCGGGACCTTCTGCTTCGTAGGCAGGGTCACTACCAACTAGGCTAGGAGGCCGTTAAAATTAGTATTCCATTTTAAAATAGTATTTAGATTACTACCTACTCCTTATTACAAAGAACAATTATAGCTAAATTTTATGTATTTTTTACAATATTAATTTTAATAAATTTGAATATTAATTTACTAAAGTGCACATGATAGGCGATTCCAAAATATTTTAAGAGCGGGAAATTCGATTGTATTTTTGTTTTATAGTATTTATTTTTTATTGTTTAAATAGTCACCTTTCATTTTTACACGCCCCTACAGAGCACAGTACCACATGCTACATTATTTACAGATCGGACATCTTCAGAGCTCACAAATAAACTTGAAATTGGTTTGGAACTTGCAACTCGTATTAGACATTTTATGATCGTGTACGCCCGATTTAAGACAGACCTTCTTTTATGTTCTCGAGTGGAGCGACCACTCGTGGGAATTATTGGTTCGAAATTGTTCCATTCCATATCATGTGCATAGACTTGACCTATAGAAATCAGGTTTTTGAATTATTACCAACACAGTTTTGCTAGCGTCGTTTTTTTCAGTTATTTCCAGTTTCAATTAGGAAAAGAGATAGGTACCTTAATAGGTAGGTACTTTTATGGTTTTTAGAGGCAAATTTGGTTTGCTAAAGTGTACACAAACACATATATAGCAATATTTTACTTTTATCACTTATAATCTTACCGCCTTATTAATAATAACTTAACAGACCCATATTAGTAAAAATATGTTTGGCCCTTTTTAACAAACACAAATGTCAAATTGACAGATAAGGATAGGTAAACAACAAATTAGTTACCGGAGGTTTGATGAGCGTTTTATAACGGCAATAGAGTGTACTCGTATTAAGTTATGCAAAGTGATGTGCTACTGTTACCAGGGAATAGGGTTAGGTACTTTAAGGGATTTTTTTTCTACTTTTTAACTTTTGTAACGAAACAAATATCTTGAAACGCACGAGAAGTGATATAGAATCGCACCTCCGGTTTGATATTTACTTTTGTGCTCGGATTTCAGGCTGTATTTGCTGTGCCTTGGTCCAGTTTCAATTAAATCGTGTTTACGTGGTCACTATTGTGATGGGCTTAGCAGATACACAATAGCTTATGGGTTTTGGTAGTGACACTGTAGAATTTATTTGGTTCAGATGTTTTACGACTAAATGGTTGGTTGCAAAGGTCTCATTGAAATGAGATACTTTAAAAAGGATTAAATCGCATATATTCTATTTAACACATTTGCTACTTTTCGAGACCTTTGCAGGAGCAGCACTCATTTGCACACTCAGGGTGAATGACGGGCACTGAGAAATACTACTTAGTACATAATAATATAGTCATAATTTCATAAACCGTGTAATTATTGAAACAATTGGTAGTCAATTATATTATAGGAGTTCCTTATTAAATATAAATAAAGTCAATAAACTCGTAAAAGGTACAAAAATATACTCACTTTCTACGAGTTTTCTGGCTTTTTTCCTACATATTTTGTCAGGCGCAAATATCGACACAAATAAAGAAGATGAATCCCGTCCTCAAAGCGAATTAAATATTTTAGAAATAAATCTCCTATCCAGATTTAATGAAATGCCTTCCTTCACATAAAACTTGTTTAATACTTAGCGTTACGCATCTTTATCAACCGACACTAGACATAACCATGTTCTGTAACTGTTTGCGAAACTACCCCTGAACTCTCGAAATAACTCACGACCTCTTTGTTAAATGCTAAACACGGACAGTCGGCAATCTAAATCGCAGAGAAAAATATCTCGGGGCGGAGCTGGGTATCAAAGTGGGGTTCACTAGATGTTGTAGATAGAGCCTTTGCGAGCATTGAGCGCCCAGTTAGCATTCAGAAAGACGCCGCGGGCTAAGGCGCGATAAAATCGTCGGTGAGTGCGCCGCGGACGCGGGCGCTAGAGGACGCTGGTGTGGGGAGCATCTGACATTTATGAGACTGTCTTGCGTCACCTTTAAGGTAACGTCATACCCGGATTGTTACATTCAGGTCTTATAGCTTTCTGACGGCAAGAGAGTTTTGGACTGAGGTTATGCGAGATGTGTGACAACTATTCCAATTTAGAATTATATTATTTAATAAAAATGTCAAGTAAGCTTTGTGAGGAATAAAGACAAATAAAGGCTTGGTGAGACTAGCCCAACATCGGATGTAGAAAATAATTTAGGGGAAATATATACAGGTCAATGTTGATTAAACTGGTTGTACCTAACGATAACTTTTGACTATAAGCGTATACTGTAAAGCTTTACAGTCGCCCATTATTTTTCAATAATTTTTAAAGACACGTTGACACGAAATTGCCGGCCATAATTATACGTTCGAGCATATCTGCCGGATCTGCCAATTAATGTATGGGAAATTTGTCTGGCGGATGTCCGGCAGACATACCCACTATGGAGATCTGACAGATTGCCCCGACGTATATGGCGGCAAATGATCGACAGACAAAGCTTTTTTACAAAATTATTATTTTCTGTCCCTATACTTTTTTGATAGAATAGCTTCTGTGTACTTATATCTATTCAACTGATAACAATGTTCTTATTAGTCGATGAAAAGTCAAAACAATACAGTCGCGTCCTTTCAAACCGTAGATTTCTAGGTGACCGCTTTCTGTCTACGTTTGCTGGTCCGTCCGTCCGTGTGTTCGTTCATAACTATTCAGCTGCCAGTCTTACATCGGCAGTCACCTGCGACATCAAGCTCATGAGAGACAGGGTGCGGAGCTAGTGTATGAAATTATGGCATTTTTAATGTAGGTTAGTTAGGGGAATGTAATAGAGTGTTCGATTGTTAATATTTGTTAAGAATGTTTATATTTTTTTATGCTTGTCCGTTTTTAAAAACGCGATTACATTGTCAAATTACCTCCGACGTGATCTTGATTTTGGTTTTGGTTCTGATCTGATGATGTGGTTAATTAGGAAAAGGGGGAACTGCTAAATGTTGAAAGGTTATATATGTATCCTCATTTTGTATATGTATAACCTTAATAATTCTTAATCTTCTTTCCTTTGAAGTCGGATTATGAAAATTACCTTTTTATATGAGCCTGCAAACGATTTGTCTACACCAACGCAAGAACGTTCGCCTTTTGCCCTCTTGTCATCTACCCAAATCAATTAGGTCTGAATGAAGTATGAAGTTCATAAAGTGCAATATGCATTGATATGCCTGCGATAGTTCAAGAGATCATCCGTTCAAGTTATGCAGCAAGGACACGCTGGTTCAAATTGATTCAATACGGATGTTTTACGAAATATGTACGAGTACTACTATCCTAGGTAAGATACGGTTTTGATAGACATTAAATTATAATAGCCTGATTTTCTTTAATTACGTTCGAATGAGATATTTATAGATGATAAATGCAAAAATCCTATAAACTTTTTCTTCCGGAAGTAGGAAAATAGTAAAAAAATAATACTTAACTAAGTAGATTTTTTAAATTTACTGTAATACATATTTTTCTTGTTTGTCAACATTATGAAATATTTGTCTTCTATCGGTTCAAAGCGAAACCGAAGAAAACCTTATGCAACCGTTAAATCTACAAATGTATGGCGCGGGAGGTAACAAATGGTAAGAAAAAAAATACACAAAAATCTTATTAGAAAAACGTTTCTAACATGAGTGTAGACGTTTGTGACGATTAGCATGTATAAACGATACTTTGTTGGATTATGTTGCCTAAATAATACCGATCACGATCTATCCGTCACGCTAAAAAATCAGCTATTAAAATGATTTCCCAAATAATAATTTTTTCCATACAAGCTGTCAGTTCGATATCTGGATTATACCCACTACACGCGTAGAGGTAGTTAAAAATGTTTGTTCTTAATCCTGTAAATATGTTTGATATACATAGGGAACGTTTTATTTGGAAAAAAGCAAATACCTACTGCTATCTTGCCTGAACTTTTTGTCGGACAGAAAATGTTTGCTTTAGCAAAAATATTTATTATTTACGCTCAACAGAGAGTTACGATGATTTTCCCTAAATAAAACTAACAAATTGCGTCTAATATTTTTTTGACTAAAACCAAGCTAGTGTTAAACTGTGAAGTAGGTAACTTCATACGAGCGTAATCACACAACGTACTCATCCGTCGAGTGAAAGACGGACGTGTTTCACGGATTGTGTACCCCAAAAAGAAACCTTCGCGATCGGAGTAAAAGTCCTCTGCTCATAGATGAATAGAGCGAGCAGGACAGTGATATTTTATTCAGCGTTTCAGCAACAATGTTTGTTCCCAGAAGTTTTTGTTACCTTTGAAAATGTAGGAGATAAAATGGTTATTGTCTTGTCGCCGGCTGCTATCGAGAGAATTTTCTATCGAACTATGCGGCAATAAGTTGTTCGTAGTGAAATCGTGCTGAGAGTTCAGAAAGTTGTTTTATATTAAAATAATTTTAAGGCGACTCTGGCATCTGAATGTATTATTTTAAACTTAATATAAACCTTCGAATATAAGTATATTAGAATTAAGCTTATCTATAGTTTGAGAATGCCCATTTATAAAATAAATACATATATATTTGAACGGCGTACCTATCGTTTACACATGACTTATTCCTTTTAAATTGTTTGTCACTTATGCTCTGGAGTTGTTTTAGAAGTGTTGATATTTTTTCATTTTAAGGTTTAGCAATGACAATTTCATTCGTTTCAATATAGGTTTTTTGTGTGATTTCCATTAAATTTAATCGATATTCGATATCTCTATTCCATAATTATAGATTTTTGCTGCGATTGCTCAAACATAATTTCTTCAAAAACGTATGCCTGGTCGTGTTTTACAAAATGCACTTGTATTTTTACTCTTTTCTAGTAAGTATCCGAAATATAAAGTACAGTATTTAACTCAAATGAGTCATTCATTGTCGACTCCATTTTTTGGCCAGTGTCCAAAACGTCTGCTTGTTCGACATAAAATAGTAAAAAAATATTTAAGGGTTGAAAATGGGACTTAAAGGACATTATGCGTCTAGTGAGATATTTTTGTCTTCTATCCTATTCGCAGTGACAGCGCCAATAGTTCGAGTCACGAATGGTGTCTTTCGTTAGAATAGAGTTCACTGTTCAATTCAAATAGGAGTCAAGACAACTTAATTAATTTAATTATCTCAGCATAGACGTGTAGTTTGTTCCCGAGGTACCAAATTTTTAATGAAAAATTAAAGTCAAAAGATTGTAAATTTATGAAAAATAAAATTTATAAAAAAACTTTAAAACCATAGAAAACAATTTTAAACAATAATAGATTTTCTGTATGTGGGACATACCTTGAGCATGTCCTCCCAACCCGTACTCAATATAATTAATGTTAAATCGATGCCATAGATGGCGCTATAAGTCTCGATTTACCATTACGAAATCTTTACCCTTAAAGATTACGTGATATTTATAGTGTAATAAATTAAAGATGTCGTATAATAAAAAAATATATCATAATAACTCAAATTCAATGCATTATTGTACATTATTGTAAATTTCACCTATATTGCAGCCGCTTAGTTCGCGAGCAGCAGCCCGTAGGAGTTAACGAGCTGTCTAAGTAATATTTTGTATTATCACTAGATGGTGCCACCGCTGGAATGCTTTGCGCAGAGGCATGTATGGAAGGAAACTGACCCGTTTGCATTGCCTTTGAGTGTAAAACACAGCGGGGAAATCCTGCAGGTTTATGTCTGCGTTTCGTTTTTGTCCACCTTTAAAAAAAGGAGGTTCTCAGTTTGACCCGTACCCATAAATCTATTTAGGTATGTTTGTTCCCGATTATCTCGTGTTTGACTGAACCGATTTTTATGCGGATTTCTGAAAGGCATTTGTTATATTTAGGCTCAACTCCATACATTAAAATACGACCGCCTAAAACGTCAGCGATACCAGGCGGCGCAATAATTATTCTAAAATCATTCATTAAACAAATCTTTAGTCAATGCAAACACAAACTAAATGTTACCACATTTAAAAATATCAACAACAGTGCTATCTTACTTGACTTGTGAAAAAATTAATAACACAAACGTTACCCATTACGAAATCTAGATGGCGTTGCACGAGAAATAAGTCAATATTCGCCCAAACATAATAAACATAAATCAATACAGAAGAACATCCTACATAATGAATGAAGTATTGTGTAAATAACGCATTATTGCAAGATTTGATGTTTAAATACGCGTCAAAACTTTTCATTTTGTACTGCTGTGACCTTGCGCCCGAGACACAAGTGTCTACTTGTCCTATTTCACCACAGTATAACAATAAAACAGTAATATAACTTAGTAGAGTATTGTAACTTATATATGTTCTGGAATATCTAATTTGTAACACTAAGAGCGAGTATTAACGTATTATTTGCATTAAAATAAAATTCACAAAAAGTTTATGTTTAAGTCTTGACGCAATAAACTGCCTGCCTGCCTGCTGTGTGCCTGATCATTTTTACGTGTATCCGCGTACGTATGTGTTTATACCTATTGCTTTCTTGTAGAGTCAAACCAAGCTAAGTTTGCAATGATTTTGATAGCACATACTGCGCATGTGTTATTGTACGTATACGTCAAACTTCTATGAAATTATGACGTTTACTTAATACTTTTACAGTCTGTGCTATCAAAATCGATGCAAGCTCAGCTTAGTCGAACTCTATTGAGATGTGTACTAGATAATATAATATCTTTTACAGATAATTGATAATTGATAATAATTGATAATTTATTTTCATTTGCAAGAATACACACAGATGCAGTAAATTGTCATGTCAGTGGAATATAGCAAACACATGAGTGCATATTCTGCCACAATGCGGCATGCAAATGCTCTTACTCTACTTATAAATAATTAGTAGTATATCGTAATAAACCGCTATTTTGACGTACCTAACTCTAAATATAAAATAAGAGATATCCTTATAATAAATAACATAACAAATAGGCTGTAAAAATGCTGATCAGCTTTTTAAGAGCTTACTTACTAGGTATCGTGTGTTCTGGTAAAAGAGGAAAAAAATATATAAGCGGGAAGAACATATTTTTTGGGATAAGTACCATTTTTTTTTACTACAACGGGGCTTAATCGCGTAAAACATTGAAAACTAACCTCCGACGTTTCCAGAGCGACATTATCCCCGTAGTCCCGGAGAAAGACGTTCTTCTCCGGGACTAATTGATTATCATTATTTTATTTTTTTACAAATAAACGGAAATGTAAAAAACATATAACATTCCCACGGCTTGTACCTATCTCCGAAGTTTATGTAGAAATATCTTTTTTTATATTCAAAAAACTTTTCCGAACTAAGTAAATTTGAAAATCAACCGCAATACTAACCACTGTTTGCCCCGATCGTTAACTCGCGACCCCAATATCCCGGCAACCCCTTGATCAATTTAGCTGATATCATATTCAAACTTAAAAAATATATATTTATCTCATCTAATGATCTGCCTAATTTCACAATGATCCAATCAATGGTACTCGAATTATCGTCGAACAAACATATACATACATACAAACGATGGACTATCCAAGTAGAATCGGGAAAACTCACGCGCTTCATTCTCTCGTCGAATAATATCGATTAGCGTGATAAAGATTTATCAATGAAAAACAAACTCAGCCTAACTCTATGCCGTGCATTCGAGTGACCCCAATCTTTCTATAGATAAATAAATAAATATTTAATAATATATAAATAATAAATATTTTTCTCCGTCATGTTTATGGATGAATGCGATAACTAGAGTTTGTACGGAACTCTCGGTGCACTCGGATGTGTTTTTTCCTAATCAGTAATATACCATAATGATAACGCCCTTAAAGGGATCACCAACATTTTTGCTACACTCAATTTGCAGTTCCCATGTTGCTGTCCACCTGAGATAACTTACTTAATATTTTACTCTATTGTGTTAGTCAGCCGTACCGTGTTCTAAACGTGCGCGGTGACGCGGTGAGTCGAACATTTGTCAATATTACGAGACCTCGGGAGCCACAAGTATCATGCGGTTTGAAAACTTTCTTACTTTGGAACGTCAGAATGTTTGACTCGCTTATGCTTGATGTGTGATTGGAATATTTGGAACGTCGGGCTCGGGCTTGCGGTGGGCCCCCGCGGGTGGGCACGGGCAGTATGGTATTGTTGCAAGCGCACGTCAGCCTAGTATAACTTGACCTACAGATCTGCAATATTTATGCATGATGGGGTACCGCGTTTATACGGAATTACTGCCCTCAAACACCCGATCTCGGCAAGGGAATGGAATGTGATAAGTACACGATTTTTGTCAAAAGAAGTGTTTTATTTTAAAGCAAATCTTTACATGTGAAAAAATCGGTCAAGTTCTTCAAGATTCTGATTTACTTTTAAGCATTGATCTAAGTAAAAGTAGAAGATATGGTACCTACCAGGCGCACGTTCGTGTGCCATCAAATACAGGTTTTGGGACCTAACTTGAATTAGCCGTGTGATGGCGACCAATGAGTCAACAACGTGATCATTTGGGACCAGCGGGCCTACCACGAACATCGAAAATTGGCATTGACGGAAAAACCTCTTTGACGGAGAAACTCCTTTTTTGAAGTCGGTTAAAGTACTGAAACCGTCTCCTAAATGTAACAAATCCTTGTCCGAAAACCGCATTAAAATCGGTTTAGCCAAACATGAAATAATCGGAAACAAACAAACAAACATACATACATACATTCATACTGGTCAAACTTAGAACCTCCTTTTGTTGAAGTCAGTTATATTTTTTTATTATGTTTAAACACTTAATAAACATAAACCTCCTTGGTCAATTCATTCATGTAGGTAGGTAACTTATTATTAATTTACCTATAAACATATTTATTATTATTTGAAATAACATTTATTTGCGCGATCACTAAAGCATTAGTTGTTTCAGTAAGATAAAATACGATACGAATACGACACAAGCAACCTAGTGCAGGGCCTCTCAAGGTCGCCTGCGCTGCAGACGTAGTGCGATGTGCGATAGTACCTACCTTACAACTTTGAGCGCTGAGGGCGGTGCAACGCCATCTAGTGACACATTGCAACGTATAATAGGCATTGGGTGGATTGAGTGTGTCCTAGCTACAATAGATGTCGCTGAAAACCGACATTGTAGCATCAATTTTATGGCGCCATCTATTAGCATATTTTGACTTTACTTTATGCTACTCCGGAATAATACTTAGGACGGCTCGCGTTTTTACTATGGGATTGGGTATCTGTAGTATATTTGATCTGTGCCTTGAGAAAGTTAAAGCTAACTCCCAAGTGCTTAATTTTAGCATTTTCCACCCGGTTTATAATATAGGAATTAACAATGGCTAAATTTCAGCGCTTTATATGTGAAAACATGTCTTCCTGTCATGTCCTTTAAAATTTGTCCGTTTTAAAATAAATAATAATTAACTAACAATTAGTCAAACTTTTTAATAAAAACTTTAATTATCAAGTAGACGCTAAAAGGTTTCTTTTTCAATAACATGAGAGCGATTAAATGTCATAATCTTAAAGATTCAGTGATCTTTTAATTCCTATACTAAGAACCCTATGTTTTGTACGGAAGGAATTCCGTTGTACGAAAGGGATAAATGTGACATCTTTCGCTGTAAGCCTTCAACACTTCTCTTTATATTTTAGTAAAAGCTTTGCACTTAATACCTACCTTTCAATTACAGCTTCAGCTAAGCTCTCACTAAGCCGTTTTTCTCTTACAGGTCAAAGCGACGGCACCGAAAATGGACCGCAACGGTTATTTTTGCTACGTTACGTCTACCGCGAAAAAAAAGAAAATAAGTTTGATGCAGCCAAAGCCTCCTCGAGTGGCCTTCGTCGACAAGCGGCGGCCAGGGGTGGCAGAGAGGATCGAGAGCGAGCCTAGGGCCAGTGTGGCTCCAACCGCCACGGAGTACGTACGCGAGGACCCTATGACGCAGCGAGGCCCGCCGCCCGCGCCACGCGCGCGCCTGTACACGCAACTCGAGAGTTATCAGCCGCGATATCATACCATACGCGAGAGTGGTGATAAGAGAGTGGACAGTGAGTGTCGGAGGCGGAAAAAGGATCAAAGGATTGCTGGACAGCCTCAGGGTGTTTTGAGGTAAGTTGTTTTTATTTCAGATGTAGGTAATTAATTCAACTCGGTATAATTTTGTAGTTTTAATGCAAATACTTACCATTTTGTTTTCTTTGAATTATAATAGTTATTTTACATGCACACGTTACATACCTATGTAACACTTACAAAATGTGGTCACAATTTATGTAAAAAGAAAAAGTTACTTCGTAGAGGTTGTTAAATTTAATCAAAGTCATACTTACATACTTACATATATTTATGAACAGATAGTAATTAGCGTCAATTCAACATTTAGCTGGATACCGCACACTGATATTCCAAATCACTAAATTTCATCGGTATTTATGCTTACAACTCCAATACCTATCAATCAGAAAGGTTTGTTTATGGTAATACGGGAATCGGTTAATTTTAGGAATCCCCAATGAAATACCTAAAATAGGTAAACAATCATGATTTCAGACAATGAATATTGATAAATTGAAATGCCGTCACAAAGCCTAACTAGTGGAAATTATGAAATTAATTGCATGCATTCAATGCCTGAATTGACTGCTTAACTTCCAGTTTATTAAATAGGGTTGTTGTTATAAATGGACGCACATTTTGTAAGTAGGTAAGTATACAGAATGAATAATTAATGAATGTCGTCTGAACCTTGTGTATTTTTTAAATTAGTTTTTCTTACTATTAAAAATATTGTTTATTATCCTGTCTTTCAAAGAAAATCGTTATGATTTTCGTATCCTGGATATGTTTTAGTATGTTTGTTCCATAGTTACCTTTGTTTACCAAAAGTCTAAACGTAATTTAGGTAAGAAAAATAATTATGGGTACGTAATAGGTCGATTACGTCACAATTTCTTTATCGACATTCTGTGACAATCTAAAGAAGTAAAACAGCAAACTGTGAGAACAATCTTCGCTATGTAACGAGTTGCCCTTAATTTGACCTCAATTATTTTATTATAAATATTATAATTTACATTTGTATGCTCATAATTACAATCTTTTGGAGGTGCAAAAGTTTCTCCATATGGATATAAGGTAGTTTAGGATATGCTATCGTTAGCCCTAACAACATAAACATGCTAATGTTGCGGCGACATCTGCGGGATTCGGCCACACCATAAAACATCTCAATATCCAATATCCGTCGAATCATTTCTACTAACAACCTTTCATATCTGTCGTATTGTCCGATACTACGCACTAATAGTGAATAATTTCCCTGAGAGAGCCTTTTATGGAAAACCTTCAATCGGATAAGAAGGGACCTTCAATTATTCACCAATCGCTAGTAGTTGTGTTCCACAGCGATGCGCGAGCGCAGGGAGGTCAGTGTCCCGATTGCACCAGTGCAGCATGAGCATGACCTTACGATACATATGATCGATTTGTTACGCCTTGGCAATGAAAACAAAACACTCCGAACGTTCCACGCTCACAGCGTCGAGCGTATAGGAACATACATCGTCTAAGTACAGTCGCGGAATGAAAAGGTTGACCACCTTAAGATCTGTTTTTGCTTGTTCAGTATAAATTCTCAGTATCTGCTTTATCGAACGAGTATGCCACATAACGTTATAATGAATGTCAAGTCACTACGTGGCCTACAAATAGGTCCACTTTGAAAATTTAAAAAGGTAACATGTGCTTGCAACGCGTAAATGAATTTATTTGATAACTGGTCAACCTTTTCATTCCGCGACTGTACGTTGAACTTTAAATTACGGCCGGGAAGTAAACGGTGTTTTATGATTTATGTTTCAGTGTGAGCATTGAGCGTTTTTGCTTGTAAACATACTAGAACATTTTCATACAATCGTTCGCACCGGCGGCGCCGCTCGCTTGTAGCGATTTTCAATGCGAGTTCGGGGACGTCATTGAGGCAACTTATTCGTGTGTTTTGCACGCTCGACGCAGCGAGCTTCATGATTCGTGCATTAATGTATCCTCCGGGTCTCTTGGCCTCAGCTTTAGACTAGCCTGTACTTGACTGTGCTGTTAACAGCAATCGGAATATTACCCCTGGTCGTAATTGCAATCTCGTATGACATGGGATCAGATTCCATACATAGCTTGGTTTATTATAATCCTCTTTACCATAAAGAGACGGCCAGTAATAATGTATACTTAGTGAGCACTGTAGTTTTGATATTAGATGCAGATGAAAGGGTCCTTGTTAATGATGCGTCTTCGCTTGACCCTGTGTGTACATCAACTAATTCCATTTATAGCCATTTATATTCAATTTTGGTCCATATTTAAGCTACTTGAAATAGACGAAGATAATACCTGGGTATAAGAATAGAGCTTTTAGCGGACGATATTTTATTTCAAATTTAGGCTTTTGAAAAAAAAAAAAACGATTAGTAGCAGTGATGGGCAAAATTTATTCGAATGACGGATGATGGATGACGAATAACCAAATCATTCGCGGATGACGGATGAATTTTCGGATGATTATTCGTATTCGAATAAATTATTCGTCGAATAATTTATCCGCGAATAATTCATTCGCCGGATGAATTGCCACGAATAATTTTTTAAATACCTTATCAACTTCTGTTTAAAATAGCTATCTAATTATGAATTCATAACTCAAGTTTCATTTCAACCGCCTAGTTTCATTGACACAATTTCTTTTAAACATTATGGCCTTACTACTTTCGGTTATTTGAGTGAGAACTACGAGGCCCTTTTTAGACCGAGATAGTATATGTCATTGAAATGTACAGAAACTTGACAAAATCTATGCCATAGAAATTAGGCGGTTTCTTTGCTCAGATTTTCTTCCAACCCACATAGGGATTATAAAAAGACTGTAAATAAAAGTGCACTTTAGAAATCAACATGGATTTATTAATAATTCGTAATAAAAATCATACGTCATGATATTCTTTGTTTGAAAACCAGAGTAAATAACATTAACTACATATAGATCATATCGAATAGATCACTAAAGTCTTAGACGATCGTGAACTTTAGTAAAAATTTGTCATTTTTAATATATGTTTCTTTTTTTAAATTTAATAGAATAGCCAAAAAACCTTTAATATTGTTAGTAAATTTATAGGAGTAATATAATAAGTAAATCATTCGTCAAGTTAAAAACCGGTCGAAATATTTATTCGCCGATAAGTTACTCGCGAATAAATCATCCGCGCACAAATCATCCGCGAATAAATCATCCGCGAATAAATCATTCGCGAATAAAAAATTGGTGGATTATTCGTCATTCGAATGATCATTTAGATAAATTTTTATTCGAATAATGCCCATCTCTGTTAGTAGTTACTTAACCTTTTTGCATTTAATACACAACTATATTTTTTATTCAATTACATATTGTGTTATTCCAAATTAAAAATCTTACAGCTTTGTAAAAAATATATAGGTACCTACTATTCAATGTTCAATGTTTGTTCGTGATCATAACGTTTTAATATCGTGAGTAATCGGCTCCGAAAACTTAATTTATAAGCTAAAAAAATGGGTAACGTCCGATAAAAGTATACCTAAGTATAAGATTTCAAGTCACTTAAATACCCGTTCATTTTATATTACCTAATTCAAAATAATTTTTACGTACACATGGATAATACAAAACTCAGTTTTAGGAGTAGGTAATCCTAAATATTAAAAAAATACTTAATAGAGAACAAGACCAAAAAAACATTTCGCACGTAGGTACATATAGGTATTCAATCTCGTCAATCCGGGACTGTTTTCGTTTCATCTCGCTCCATCACCACAACACTCATATCACCATCCATTACGAGGTGTTAGGGACGGTGCGGTGCTGTCGCCATTTCAAAGTGTGAGAGATTTTCAAATCTAAAAACCACATGAAATAGATACTCCCAGTGGGAAACGTTGGAGGAAGTAGGCTATAAGTATGAAATAAAGGTGAAAAAATGCACTATGTATTAATTATAATATGGAATACGACTTTGCGTGAATGTCAGTCCTCATGTTATCGTTCACGTGAAATCTGCAAAATTGGAAGAACAGAGGTCAGGTATCAGCTTCTATTGGCACTTGAATGCTAAGCTTACTTTGTACACAGTATATGTATGTATATCGGCATATCAAAACTTATGTAATACTTTTGTAATTTGTTTAAAAAAATAAGTCCCGCCGATTTTTTTGCCAGTAATAATTTATTTTATTTATTTAACCTTTATTGCACAAAAAGAAAATTACAATTGTACAAAAGGCGGACTTAATGCTATGAAGCATTCTCTACCAGTCAACCTTCGGGCAAAGCAGAGAATATGTAGGCGGTGCAATATCAAGTTGTTTGTTAATTTATTTACAAATTACAAAATAAAGTAGGTACTATAATTACACAATTGCAGATAATCTAAGTATTATATAAAAATGACTTTAAATAATGCATACACATATAATATAATATAATATTAATACATATATTAAAAAAATAAAATACATATACATACACAAACATAAGATATCAGATGAAACTTGCAAAAAAAACACTAAGAACTTGCCATTCTGCCAGCAAAATACTCACTTAAGGATTTTTTAAATTTAAACCTATTCGGGCATTGTCTAATTTTAACTGGGAGACTATTCCAAAGGCGGGCTACCTGAACGGAGAAAGAATTGGACATGAAACCAGTGTGGTGAGATGGTATAGACAGAGAGAGGTTGCCAGTAGAGCGAAGTTGACGGACACGGGAAACACCATAGTAGTTAAAGGAAGCTTTCAAATATTCGGGGGATTGAGGATCGTTAATGATTGAAAAAAGAGTACAGAGCATGCGAATGTTGCGACGAATTCGTATAGGAAACCATCCAAGTTTAGAGCGGAAAAAGGAGATATGGTCGTATTTACGTAGACAGAAAATAAATCGAATACAATTATTGAGTAGACGATCTAACTTACTCAAAAGCTCTTCGTTCAAGTCGGGATAACACACATCACCGTAGTCAATTATGGGTAAGATCAATGTTTGTGCTAATAATATTTTGGTTTTTACGGGTAAAAAGTTTTTGAGTTTGTTAAGGGCATGTAATGAACCCGTAACTTTACGGCATATTTCAGCTACCTGTGTCCTCCAGCTCAAGGAGCTGTCTAAATAAATGCCTAAGTTTTTTACATTTTGGCTATAGGGAATCAGAGTGCCATTGAAATATACGGAGGGTTTGAAATCTATTTTCGCAAGCTGGCGATCGCCGCCTATTACAATAGCCTGACACTTAGAAGGATTAACAAAGAGACCGAATTTCTCAGACCATCGCTGGATATGCAAGAGATCGAGATTTAATTTATCAACAGTAATAGCAAGGTCAGTAACGTTACAATGATCATAAAGTTGCAGGTCGTCGGCATAAAGATGGTACGAGCAGCGAAGGTTCGGAGTAATAAAATTGATGAAGATGGAGAACAATAACGGAGAAAGAATACCTCCTTGGGGCACGCCAGTGGCTAAGTCACACCATTCTGATAACGCGCGATCAACTCGCACCGCTTGTTGACGTCCACAAAGATAAGCCGAGAACCATTTCAAAGCGCCAGGTGACACGTTCAGGTGCTGAAGAAGGGCAAGGAGAATTTGATGATCGACAGTGTTAAATGCGTTTGAAAAGTCTACTAGAATGAGCACTGTGACCATTTGGTTCTCCATGCCACGTCTGATGTCCTCGGTCACCTTGAGGAGTGCAGTACAAGTACTATGTCCCTGCCGAAAACCTGACTGAAAGGGGCTCAGAAGTTTTTGTGAGAATATAAACTTAGACAGCTGTTTATGAGCCACCGCTTCAGCAATCTTCGACAGAAAGGGAAGTATGGAAATAGGTCGAAAATTACTTACTAAAGTGGGGTTATTTGTTTTTGGTAAAGGCAAGACGAACGCCCTGCGCCAAAGAGCTGGAAATTCGCCACTGGAAAGTGAGGAGTTGATGATATCAGTCAGTATAGGAAGTACACAGTCAAGGACAGACACTATCATATACCGACTGATATCATCACAACCAACTGCCTTAGATTTTATAGATTTTATAATGGCCCTGACCTCTGTTTGGGTAGTGGGCGAGAAAGAGAAAGAGACAGCGTCAACAGAGGGAAAAGCCAGAATTTCGAAAAGGGTGTTGATTTTAGCATTATCGTTAACGGAGAGGGCAGACGAGAAATGCCTGTTGAGATCAGAAAGAGAGAAAGAGGTACCATCAAAATGAGTAACAGGCTTGCCCAAACCTAGAGACTTAAGAAATTTCCAGACTTCAGTCATGGAAGATGAAGTTACATTCTGATGGATAAACTGCCGCTTCGCTGAACGCACCATCTGATTACACCTATTACGGGCAGTTTTGAAGAGCATCCAGTTTTCATCCGTGCGCTCACGCTTAAAACGTCTAAAGGCACGGTTTCTTTTCCGCATGGCCATGCGCACACCCTTAGTAATCCATGGCGCTGGTGGCCGCCTGACTCGAACCCTGTGTAACGGTGCATGCTTATCGAACGTTTCCAATAAAGCTGCGTTAAAGAGAGACAATTTGTTTTCTGTACTAGTAGCTGTCGATACAGGGGACCAGTCTATTGCCGCAGCGTCGCGGAGCAACGCATCGGTGTCGATTTTAGCAAAGCTGCGCATGTATATTATGGCAGGTTTACACTTGTCCGGTTTGATATTGTAACTCGCGAAAACTAAGTCATGGTGAGAAAAACCGGGTGCAAGAAACTGACCATATTTGATGACATTACTGGGGCAAGAAGTGAGAATTAAATCCAACCAAGTGTCAGAGGAAGCCGTATGATGAGTAGGATTAAGGGGCAAAACAGAATAATTGGCAGACTTGATTAAAAAATTTAATTTACGACTTTGTGGAGTGTCTTTGCAAAGATCAGTGTTAAAATCACCCATAATGAGGTGATGTGTGTAATCCAAACTTAAAGATTCAAAAACTCTCTCAACGTCAGAAAAGTAATCAATTGTAGGGGGACAGTAGACTACACCCAATACGGCCTTAACTCCCTTGACATTCACCTCGAGAAATAACCATTCCGCGGAACCAGAGTAAAGAGATGGGGACAAATTTAATATCTTGTACGGAATGTTACTTCTGAGGTAAATAGCAACACCCCCGCCACCCTTCCCCGTGCGATCGTTTCTAATTAGAATAAAACCGGGTAGGGCATAAGATGTTGAGTCGAGGGTAGGCTTCAACCAACTCTCCGATACAAGTACCACGTGGACGAAATCGGACTGAAACGTATCTAAAAGGTCTGTAAAGTGAGAGGGAATACTTTGGGCATTAATATGACACACATTCAAGTTTTTAGAGTTGAGAAATTCGCGTGACACCAAAGTGCCCAAATTGTGAGAAGTGTCAGGTGAGTTAAGTGAGACAAAAGACGAACTATCATTGTTGGCAGAATAAAAAGTTTCATCATCAGACATATATAACTATATAATAAAATTAATAAATACAAATATAAGTATATGTAAATAAGTATTAGGTTTAAAAACTGCAAAATATAATATACATCCAACTCTGCTAATCCTGCCGGTTGCTTAGTAAGAGAAAAAAAAAAAGTATTACATAATTAATAAAAACAATTAAGTTACAAACTCAAGAAAAAAAAACTGAAAGACTAAAAAACAAGGTAAGAAATAATAATTCATCGACAAAACCAGTAACTCGAACACGGCGAAGCGAAACTGACAGATGTCAATGTCATGCCAAATACCTTGTTGAACGTCATTAACGTCAAGTGCAAAACAAAACAAAAAAAACATTTTGATTTGATCATTTGATTTTAAAACATGGAATTAAAAGGGTATGAACATAAATTTGAGAATACCGTTCAAAACTGTGAAAAAGAGTTACATGTTATTAACAACTGAGCCTGGCAAAGCGCTCATGTAAACTAAAAGGGCTCTTAGCGATTTAAATCTCAGTAAGCAGCCTAAGTAAGATGCTGATTGTTGTAATACATGTAAAATCTATAATGGACTTGACTACCGGATTTTAACGACGGGACCGGCCAGCCTGGCTGCCGGGATCGGTGGTGGGTGGGCTGCTCTGCTCTTCGGTCGCATCAGGGACAGGCGTCGACGACGACTGTGGTTGGCGGACGTGCTCGAGATCTTTGAAACGTTCAATATCTTCATCTGACTCGACACGCTCACGAACACCCGACGTCAGCCTAACAAAAATGTTCCCGTCAAGAGACCAGCAGCATTTCATACCAAATGCCTTTCGTGCTTGACTGAACAACTCTTGCCGATGCGGAGTAAGGAACTCTGATATGGCATAAGGCGATCCCTTACATGCTGTCTTCTTTTGCCAAACAAGGGATTTCAGATCCATGTCACCAAAGCGGACTAGAATTGGTCTAGCTCGATCCTGTGACAGCTTACCCAGCCTGTGACAAGCCTTAAATGAAGCTGTAGAGACATCGGGGATCTTCAGTTGCTGTGTAATAATGTTGGTAATAGAAGAAGCTGTGTTTTCACTAGAGTCCTCCGGCACACCTTTGAAAAGAAGATACTTTCTTCTGTGTCTCATTTCTGATATGTCTTGTGACTTACTTAGAGTGTTAATTTGGCTACGAAGAAGTTTCAGCATGCCCAGTGTGTAATCTTTGAAGCTGGCAAAATCTTCGCTAAGGCTACTGACGGTCTGTCTAGATGCTGGTGACTTCATTCTGGCCTCAAACTTAGAAAGCATCTTGTTGACGGACTTCTCCAAGGACTTCTGGGTCTCTGCTATTTCACTGTAGCTTGCCATTACTTGATGTGTTGGGGTCAAAGGTTAAGTTTTGACAGTTGTGTGAATCAGCAGGATTAGACAGTGCTAAATACTAACACTTACTGCATGTACAGTGCTGCAAGTATTTTTCCAATGGAATTAAAGACTAAACTTTACTACACAATGTTTACAATTACAAAATGTAAGTATTTTTCAATTATTTAAATAAATTCTCGAAGAGTGATGTGTTACTTTTTTTTATGTCTACCGCCCAAAAAAACCTTCTCGGGCTGTGGTGTAGGGTTAGAATTAGAACCGATAGTAGCTTTTCTTTGACGTCCATAAGTGCATTGTAATGTGGTTAATTGAAAAATAAAGATATTTACCATGTACATATTCAGCCTGAATATATAAACTGAAAAAAATTGCACACATATATATATAGGTAAGTATGTGTATATATTCCTTTTTTACTTTAATTGATTGGCCTTTATTTTCTAAATGTCGTTGACTGAAGATATCCCAATGATTATAACTCAAAATAGATAGCTGCCAAACTTTCGACAATATTCATTTATTTTTCTTACAATACTTAAAGAAACAGTACGAACGTGATACGTATTCTCGTTTAGAGCAGCTTCAATATTTTCCTTTCCTTCTCATCTCAGTTTCTTTTCAACGATTTTCCTCAATGTTGAAGGGCTTTCTGTAACCACCCAGTAATGTGATTTACGTGATCTACAAAAACAAGTTTTATTCGTACCGACGTTTCACACTTAATAAAAGTCAAATTTAACTGTAGAACGTTATACGTCAACCCAATTCGTGTATAATTACGTATCATTAAACGGCTACATTTCCGACGGTAAATTAAGTATCATAACCACTTCGACAGCTAATTTATTGCGAAAAAGGTTTCTCCTATAATGTCGTAAATTGTTTGCGATCTGAGGAACCGATTTATGAAGTCTCCGCGAGAGGTCACTTTACATAATTTAAGGCATCAAGGAGATAATTTGCCTCTGGGTCGTAGTAAATTTTCTTTAATAATGTGTTGGGATGCCTTCATTTTTTTGCCCGTGGGAATTATTCTAAGTTCCCGGAAAGCCAAATTCAACTTTTTCCTACCTATAATAGTTACTATTTATGACGCTGATTTGGTTTCATCAAAAAATTTGCACTTAAAAAAGGTACCAGTAGGTACTGCTTGTAGAATAAATTATTGTGTGTGTAGGAAAGATAGTTTTAGAGATCAAATGCGAGTTTTATTTTATGCGAAAATACTCTCAGATAGTATATAACACAACTCAAAACCATAGAGTATACCGGAAACCGGAGAAATTAAAAGATAAAAAACCGGCCAAGAGCGTGTCGGGCCATGCTCACTAAAACAATAGGCAACCTTAAAAGTGTTTTAATAGATACCATGCTCAATATGCATATAATAATTAACAATTCGATGATACATACTTTCGATCACACCCGTCCCGACCCCATCAACTCCGGAAAAATCTTAACAGCGCGAAGTAGACCACAGTCCCATCTCTCAGGCAATTGGGTTACTTACTAATTTATACAAACTAGACGGGTTATGTATGTTGGGTTTACGGGGGTAACTTTTAATCGCGTGAAACGGTTTGAATCATTATTTTTTTATTAGAAAGAAAATACGTGCGGGATGATAAATTAATTACTTAAGATAAAATAAGTGTTTGCATATACAGTTAAATTAAAAACTTAAATCAAAAATTATTTTGTACAATTTTTCAAAAACCGTTCAACCAATCAAGTCCAAAATATTTTTCCAAGAAAGTTCTTATTAAGTTCTACTTTTGTAATTTTTTTCATATTTTTTTAACTTATATTTCAAAAGTTAGAGGGAAGGGACACATTTTTTTAAACTTCTGGAGCGATTATTTCCGAAAATATTAACTTTATCAAAAACTGTTCTGTGTCTTTATCAAAAATATTTACAAATACCTATCCAATGATATGCCACACTCTAGGGTTGGAACGAAAAAAAAAACACCCCCCACTTTACGTGTACTCTAAAAAAGATATTGTAACCACTTTTTATTGTACCACTTTGTTGGCGTGACCGATATACATTATTCATACAAAATTACAGCTTTCTAGTAGAAACTGAGATTATCCGCGGACGGACGGACGGACGGACAGACAGACAGACAGAGCGAAACTATAAGACTTAATGGTTCGAAATAAAGCATTTGAATTTGAATAAGGGTTCCTAGTTGACTACGGAACCCTAAAAAGTACATTGTTACCACACAAAATACCTGACATAAAGGTAAAAATACATTGGCATACATTGAACAGTATCTCTTGGAGCGTAGACAATAGGAGTAGGCTTTTAAACAATTTGCCCTCTGCCAAAATTTTTGTATGGGCTTGCTCAGATTATCACCAAATCTGTCGTTCGAAATGTATATTTACTTACCTTGAATCGTTTACTGTATATCTAATAAATTTTCCAGCAAGAAAAAGGTTGTCATCTTCAGTACTCTGAAGGTAATGTGTTGTTGGGCGTTTTCTTACCAGCGGCGTTATTTTTTCACAAGATAATAATAAAGCTCAGCCATTGAACGTATGCAATCTTTAATATTGCCGCTTAATAGGGTGAACGTTTAGTATAAATTGGCTTTAATATTCTTAATGTTACACATATAAAATGTTATGACGGTTATGACGTCGTCGTTAAAGTTATTTAATTTATTACCGGCTTACTCGTACGTTTATATATTGAATGAAATAATTATCATACTCTTATCTCACGGAAACTCTTGTGCATTGAGAATAAAATTTATGAAACTTGTTTCTCGTGTTTAGGATGACGTTCCATAATTTACTAACTTTTTATTTAATGTGTAATTTTTAAACCAAAGTGTACTTTTTGACTGTAGTGAATATCTTATGCGCCCTTAGCTTAGCGTAACTTGTCGAAAGTCGCGCCACTTAATTTAAATTCATACAGTTATGCGAGCTGACACTATGGAATCGCGCCTGTCGCGCGAAGTTGTGCTAAACCGTCTGGTTTAAGTAAGCTTAGCGAGTAATAGGACTCAATTTTATATTTTTTACATTGAAACACCCATCATGATCTGGCTTTCCTTTTTCAGATACTTGAGTGCCAGCAGAATAAGTTCATCATTATGAAAGAATCCCCTTAGTTGATTTAATATAATGGAATCGATTGCAGATTGGAGTATCTTACATTTAACACGTCAACTAAATGAAATATGGACACGCCATTCACCTAAACGGCACGTCTTTGGTATTTTCTCCCACGTTGTATGTTGGTATAGTTTGACAACAACTATTGTGGCGAATCATTGTATTAGTATAAATAGCCAGTATACGATGATTCAGCTGTTGTCAGCCCCTTAAACTCTAAGCCAAATGGGAATTTAAAACTCTTATGACTTTAATAATATAAGATTTCAGAAGTAAAAGTTATTAATTAATAATAAGAGTTTTGGTAGGTACCTTTTGACGAATTACCGACACAATAAATAGATAATCCGCGAGGCTTAAAAAGTAATTAAAAAGTTAAATTGAAAGACGACCCGCGAGTGGCTTAAATTTGTACATACGAGTATCTCGGTATTTCAACAATACAAGAGTATCTCGATAATAAAACCGAGTAATTTTTCGCTTAGTAAAGATTAGAAAAATGGTAAAAACGCTTCTGTTCGTGACTTCGTCAGCTTTGAAGTCGTTAAAACTTTCAACCCATCTCTTCACCTCCTTACAGGTTGAAATTCAAAAATTACTTTCTTAGTGGAGCTCCATCACATTAAACATGTACCTACTTCCAATTTTATGGTTCTACTTTTAAAGGTTTAAGCGGAGCATTGTCTGTCAGACTTTATATAACTCATACACATTTTTTTTTAATTAATCGGTTAACATGTAACACTTATAATTAAAAATTTAACGCCGGATCTGGATTTTACAATTTGTTTGGACAGACCGTTCAGCATTCCAGCTATTCGAAGTAAGTATGATATATGAAAAGTATGATAGTTTGCATTTCGATCATAGGAAAAGACAAGTTTTGGAATTCTGATTGTTATTAGGATGGCAAAAGTCTTTATGGATTAGTAATGGCACAATTATTTGCTTTCTAAAACAACAAAGACAGGAAGAATCGCGAGCCAAACAATTACTTTCATATAATTAAGCCATTTTTTGACCTGGTGTAAATCGGTATCTGTTATATTTCTCGGTTCTGAATTAATTTGGATTTCTACCTTGTCCCCGTATTATAGTAAACTTAGGTAAATAAAGAATGTTATAAGGCAGTACTGAAGTAGTCCGTTTCGCTCATCATTGAGGAATCTGTGTTATTTATTAGTTTCCAAATGCTACCGCGTGACTCCTGATCCTGACCCACATTTCTCAAACACATATTGCGAATCTACGCATACAAAGTCGTGGGGAAGACTTCTTCTTCCTAGCGTTTATTCGGTTACGCCGCGGCTCAGGGAGCCTGGGGTCCGCTTTGGCTACTAATCCCAAGATTTAGCGTTTTTAGGTGGAGGCAGAGGAGATTTAGGTGCTAGTTTTACGAAAGTGACTGCCATCTGACCTTCCAATTCAGAGGATAAACTAGTCCTCGCTGGGATTAGTCCGATTTCCTCACGATGTTTTTTTCGCCGAAGAGCTATATATCATATGATATTTCGTACATAAGTTCCGAAGAACTCATTGGAACGAGCCGGCAGGACTTGAACCCACTGAGCCACCAACGCTCTTAAGACACGCTTCGGCGAAGGCTTTTCTTCAATAAGTTGTTTCTGTTTTCATGATCGTTGTATCGATGGTTTTTTTTTAAATATACCTTTATATGTTACTGAGGAGCTGCCCATTTTAACCTAGTAAATCTTAAAAACATCAGCATCAGCTCCTGAATTTGTACATCTCAGACTTTCCACATGGACTTGAGGTTTTATACTAAGTTTGTACATGCTGATTGTTAAAGTGTTTAATTATCCGTTCAAATAACTCCGATCGATCTACTAACCGAATATATCTTAGCATTAAAAGCTGCAGTTTTAACAATCTTAACCTGTATAAATTCAAAGGTAGATTAAGACGAACCTTTATACTGCAATCATCTTGTAATCGATTCCATAGAAATGTTATTGACGCGACCATTGGCAACGACATCAATACAAGATCACTAGTTAATTAATTAGGTTCCATTCACCTGTCCGTGTCGGTCATTGATTGACGCCATGTACTCCCTTTATATAGGTGATGTGTAATATATTACGTACGTGTGATGTGTGACGAGTTGACGACTAACATACATGGTCAGAGTACCTACAGGTTTCCTTTTTTTGAGGACGATTTCTTCATTATTGTACGGAAATGACATTCAACTTGCAATCCAAGCGCTATTTTTTACCATCTTTCTTCTTATTGTACTGTATGCAAGGATCTCATTGTGTAAAATACGTAATAGAAAGAAAATAGTAAAAAATTGCCAATTGCAAGTTGGACCTTTGCTGTTATTTACAAGTTGAAAATATTACAATTTCAATGCATAGGATACAATTCAATACAAATACTCTTTATTGTTCACCAACGATGAAATAAAAATAATATAAATTAAACACCGGTAACAACAGGCGGTCTTATCGCTAAGAAGCAATCTCTTCCAGACAATCTTTGGGTAGCTTTTTTCTCATTTTAATGATTACATCCACCATTATAAAGATATGAAAATAAATCAAAGCTTGCTATTACTCCGACTCTGAGCTGAACTCGTAATCACTCCTAATTTTATATAAATTCGTTCAACGTGCATTCATACTTGTAAACTTGCGCGAGTTAAATTTCTTCCGCAGTTTATTACTCGAATCTGGAATATGTATTCGAATCGTGTCTCAGATTACCCGAAGTAAGTTTTATTGGAACAAGAAACTTACCAAACCCACTTCGCTGGCCTTGTCGACTCCAACTTGCAAAGGTCGGACTTGACATACAAAAGATGAGCATACATTTTTAATGCGGCTCTTAACATAATGCGTTTGACGGAATGAAATTTTCTAAAAAGGATGAAAAAGAATGAGAAAGCTTGATATTTCAGCTCGTATATATGTAGACGAGAAGTGTGACTCGCATTACCATATTTTAAACAGGCGAGTAGATATTTTTTATTTTCTCTGGAGATATGCGTAAAGTGTTACATTTTTCGAGCCCATACATTTCACTGATACATTTATTTAAGAGTAAACATAAGTTTTTGGAAACGAGTTTGTTCCAGACTAGTCGACATTCAGATGTTTGTACCGGTTTAATATAAAATTTTATAAAAGTTTAAATTATACTGTAAGTACTTAATTTTAATTCCCAGAGTAGGTAATATAACTTACGCACTATTCTGAACGATTTCAATAGTTTCATAGCATTGATTATTATATTATCAATTTACTATGGCTTAAGTTTATCTTTATGTAAAAAGCAATTGCATGTCTGCATTGATATTACGATGGAATAATATTTGAAACATAAATTTAATACAAAATACCTGTTTACAATCGTTTTCTAATCTATACGATTATAATGTTCCAAAATAACTACACTCGCAATGTAGTTTACACCGACTTCGAAAAAAGCTTCTGAAACTCAATTAAAATTTCCTTAGAGGTATTTCATCAAATGGTCTAAGTTCCGTCCACGAGTGAAATTCCTAACGACCCCTCTCCTCCCTCCTCTAACCATAAATCAAGGGGGAATTCGCGAGTGAATTCGAAAAAAAGCTCACGGTTCTTTGATTGAACTTAATAGTTTCAAGATGGACTTTTTGCTGTAACTGTGCAGAATGCCCTTTTTTATCCTGTCCGATTTTACTGATAAGCCTGCTATTGACTGTAATATAAACATTATAGGAATACTATTCACTTGTGATAATGAAATGTTCTAGTACTTAATCTGATTTGTGTGAAGGATTATGAAAGCATTCAGAGATTTAGCATTGGAACAGTTTCGATCAGTGTCCCCGCCGTGACCCAGATGGCATGGAGGTTATGGCTTTTGAAAATGCAAGTTTAATGTTGTTTCCAGGGCACATTTTTCTTTCATGCGTCAATTATTTCATCTACTAGTTTTAAATTACCTTGATAGCCGGTTGCGGTTTGCATACACCTATTCACCACGGGCTTAAACCAACTCAAACATAATATCACAAAGCAATGACGCTTGTACGTAAATTGTACTGGAAATATACCTATGTAACGCATATATTTGTGCGCAAATCAGCACAGAGACTTCAAAGCCTGACGTAACGAAGGCACTCGTGCCACCGGCAAATTAAAATATTTCCACAGATGAAACATTGTGTTTTCATACGGAAATTTTACTGCCTACGCTTAGATTTTTAATTTGTTCGTTTTTACTCTGATTATACTATTATCCTGGGAATTAATATTCCCTCAAATAAAGTACTTATTCATTCCCTTAGCCTAAATTATATTTTTCCTTTTTATTTTTTTTACGATTAGGTATTAAGTAATCTATTTTAATTTCGGTTATATTTTAAAATACCCATGTACTTTGGTTCAATAAGGAAATAATAAGGAAATAATAAGGGTATACAGTGAAATAAATTTGGAATGTCACCGACCCCCGAGTGAGGCATATTCGACCTTTTTCTGATTTATGATAAGGCCTGCAAGTTCGGACGCGATCACACTGCGACTGAAAACCTGATAAATGGAAAAAAAGACTGCAATAATCTCATAATAATAATAAACTGAATCAAAATAACCTTTTTCCGGAGTTTGGTTCCGTCGTGATAGTCAACTAGGAACTTATAGTTTCGCCATATGAGACTGTCTGGCAGTCTGTCCGTCGGAGGATAATCTCAGAAAACGATAGTACTGGAAAGCTGTAATTTGGTACGTACCTTTGGTACCTATATGTATGTATGGTACCTATATTATTTATATATATCAATCACTTCGTCACTCACGTCTGGTTGATGTAACTGGTGACCGAAGCTGGTGGCTTCCTCGCACAATGTATCAGCATTGCGATACAACGATGAAATGCCGCCAGCATCCTAGGGACAATGCCTCAAGGACCTAGTTTAGATTTATGGTAGGTAGCTAGGTATAAGTTACACTTACTTTTATAATAAATGAAAATAAATAACTACGACACAGTAGTACATAAATTGAAAAGTAAAAAAATATATTTTTAGAGTATCTCTCATACACGTAAAGTGTGTGTGATTTTTTCTTTTCAACCATAAAGTGCAAGGTATCATTGCATAGGTACCTATTTAAAAAAGAATAGGGGCTTGGTAAAAACATTTCTAGATAAAGTGAATATATTCGGAAATAATCGCTCCAGAAGTTAAAAGAAAATGTGTTTCCCCACTAACTTTTGAAACCCAATCGCAAGTCAAAAACTTAAAAAAAATTTAAACGAGAGCTTTACAAAAACTTCGAATGTAAAATATTTTGAACATGCCCAATTACCTAAGCAATTTTTATAGTTTTGCAAAAAGTCATATATGAGTCGTCGAGTGCTGCAAATATACTCCATTTTACTAGTTATGGTCATGGTACCTACTACTAAAACCCGTTGTAGGTTCGTTTATTGTGACGAACGGTTTACGGAACCCTACACTGAGCGTGGGCCGACAGGCTTTTGGCCGGTTGTATTTAACTAGTATTACAGGCTTTATAAGAGTTAAATAAATAAATGTGTCATTTGGAAGTAAGAAACGTGAAATATAGTATTTTTTACGATTCCTTGCCTGCTTACCATACATATATTTATATTTATATTTATTTATTTCGTCACATATAATCTTACAGTATAACACCAAAACGCTTAAACGATAAACTATGATATTATATAAGATAACGATTCATTCCTAAAGATACAAAAAATTAATTAAATAGGCTAAAAAAAAATGTCACATTAATCTCTAATTAAAATAACATTCAGTTCAATACAATACAATAGGTTTCAATAAAAAAGCTAATACATAAAAATTAAGTTAAAATAATACGATTTTTTTTAAACTCCAGCTAGGTAGAATCCAGAGCAGGCATGATCATTTTTAGAAATTTCCCTAGCGGATCAGCAAAAAGGTCGGCATCCGGGACCTGTATCAGCAGGTTATTTAATAAATTAATAACCCGAGCAGTGGGTGCATTTGCAGCTCGTACAGTACGCGTCACAGGGCCGGCCAGCAGGCGCCTACGCTTGCGCGCGGGCCGTGCGCCACCCGTACCTGAACCCTCCCCGACTGGACAGAAACTCGGCAAAGGAACCGATAACCCCCACTCGGCCCAGAACATTGGGATTGTTGACAGCACCATGGAAAATGGAATGCAGATGCGCTATAAGGAATTTTTTGCGTCTGAGTTCCAGAGTGTCGAGACCAACCATACCCAGGACAAAGCGGGAGGGAAATAGATAGGGATAATATCCATAATTTTTTTTATAAACAAATCTGGCAAATTTGCGTTGTACCCTTTCAAGCATGAGAGTGTACTTCTCCTCATGTGGATCCCATACAGTGGCTCCAAACTCCAACCGACTCCGAACATAGGCAAAGTAAAGCAGCAATGCAGGCCTAGGACTTGTAAATTGGGCAGCTATTCGGATGATAAAGCCTAAAGTTTTGCACGCAGTTTTACAAGTTATAGTTATGTGCTCTCGGAAGTCGAGTTGAGCATCCATAATTAGTCCGAGGTCCCGCATGCTACAGACTCTTTCCAGCTCGACATTATTCAGGTGATACAATTGCGCAATAGGTTGCCTTGCCCGAGTAAAAGTCATCACCTTACACTTTGATGTATTAAAGTGAAGTCGATTCCTTTCACTCCAAGCAACTACAGCATTAATATCGCCCTGCAGTCGTTTGCAGTCAGAAGCGTCCTTAACATCGAGAAATAGTTTTAAATCGTCTGCAAACAATAAGCATTTGGCAGCACTAATGACCTTCGGCAAATCGTTAATCATAATTAAAAATTGTGTGGGACCAAGCGTGCTACCTTGGCTTACCCCAGAACGGGTAAAATAAGGCTGAGAATCATAGCCTGCCAGCCGGACGAACTGGCTACGATTGCTTAGGTAATTTGCAAAGAAGAATAATAATTTTGTCGTGAATCCCATTATAGCAAATTTTTCAAGGAGGATATCGTTGTCAACTACATCAAACGCCTTTCGAAAATCAAAGTACGCTGCGTCCACTTGACGCCGACCATCCATTGCCATCGTAACATAGTCGACAAAGTCGCTTAGATTGGTAGTAATAGAGCGACCTTTACGGAACCCATGCTGGCTGTCATCCAGCTGAGCGGAAATCTACTGAGATATTTGACAGTCAAGGATTGTCTCAAATAACTTTCCGAAAACTGATAGCACAGCGATTGGTCTGTATTCCGTAACATCTAATCCAGAACCTCCACTTTTACACACACACATAAACTTTACCAACGCGCGCTATCAATATGCACCGGACCTTATTCAGTTTGCAAGTTTATTTCCAGACTCGATCACCGGATATCCGTTTTTTTTGCTCAAGTCGACTTTATTGAGCGTGTAATCTTACAATCTAGGAGATGAAAAGCAACACAACAGGGTGCAATCATCTAGTTGCTTCCAAAGTTACTTAATAGTGCTTTCTTCATCGACATTTAATTATATAATAGGGATTTCTTTATTACAAGTATCTATATTATAACGCTCCATAAAAGTTTATACTTTGGTCTTATTATATGCTTAATAACATTCAAGATATAAGTCTGTTTATTGAATTCTCTTATGTGTGTCTTATGTCTCTAATGATTTTATAATCGCTGCACATAGTGTTAAAAAGTGACACTTGCTCTTTCGTATCGATAGCTTCATCCATGTTTAATTGCAATCCAATTTAATTTTCGACCACGAAGTCGTCACCTATTAGATGTGCCTAAAACACGCACTATGTCCCATGGCAAATCACCACTTGTCCGCGCTCTACGATATACTAATGCGCTCCACGCATCAGCACCGGAATGTGATGTATTTGCAAGTAGTTGGATGGATCTGTGTAAAGAATGTATGAAGTTCTGTGAGGCGATGGATAAGCGTGAATCTACTGTCTTGTATTAGTTTTGTTCTCACATTTGTTCTGTTTTGTGTTTTTTGTCTGTATTATATACCTAGTTGTATAAATAATGCATGTATATCATAAATTTCGCAGTGTATTAGTTCGCTGTAATGCTGTGTGAATTTTTTGACACAATAAAAAAAAAATGTTACTCCCGCTCGTTATGATTTCTGTGCTTACCACGAGGAGCTGTAGTAAACCATGTGTCGTTTACGTTTAGTTATCTGCAGTTGCATCTCCTGCTCTCTGCAAGTGCAAGCAAGATGCACTGACAGTGAATTAACCTACACGCTAGTAAGTATGGAGTGCTACAGTAAATGTCAAACTGGTGGTAGGCCCATTTGTCGATGTTTGTAATTTACGCATTCATAATGAGTATATGATTGTAATTTTATGGAATGTGAAACATTTTCATTTTCAAACACATGCAAATTGGTAAACTCGTTTCAATCATGGAGCAATTAACAATATCGTCAAGTTTCACCGCCGAACAAATGCTTTCAAGTTTCACCAACAATAAATCAATGAACTGCCCTCGGGTCCTTTTGTTTTTTGCCAAATTGAGCGATATTTTACATCGCACGTTTCGTTTATGACCCTGTGATTAATTTGTCTGTTAAACTTGTAGTTTTTGCCAAAGCCCTCGTAGTAAAAACTTATTTTTTTGACAGTTTACAAATGTAGCCACCTAGGAGAGCAGTTTTCGAACGATTAGTAATATAATAATAAATAAGATTTTTTTTATGACGCTCGCTACGCAAACTTTGGTGGTGGTTTCTTATTTTTGCCTGCATTTTAAGGTTACAATGAAGAGAAGTTACGAAACTTTTATTACTTTATTATACTTTAGTATATCACTTAAATTATGAGGAAAAAACCCGTGTCATTAATGTAAAACGAAAATCTGCTTAATATTGTTAAATAGACATTAATGACGGATGAAAATGTAAATTACAACTAGATAACGGCAGCAAAGGCACACATTGCACAAACTGTAAATTTTAATTTTTCTCGTCTCATTTTCATTTTTTAGTTTTTGTAATCACACTGTGATTTCCCTCGGGCGTCGCCAATTTGTTTGTCTCCACTTGAATAAATAACATCTGCTTGTGGCCAGACATTCACGTATCTCATCACCAAGTAACTGTTAAATAATAAACGAGATTTAAAAGGGGTGCGACACATTGTTTAACGTATTGACGCGAGAGTGTGATAAGTACCCGGCTACATGTGGCGTTAAGCTTGTAGGTTTTTAAATATGCGGATAAACGAATGAAGAATTACCGAAACAAAGTAAAACATTCTGTAAAAATTATGCTTAGTTTAGAAAGACGACTACATGACTATTGTTAATATTGTTGTATGACCTCTTACACCTATGTTGAAAACATACACATACAAGAATCATACGAATGAAAGAATTACAAAAATCTATTTTCTTAAGCGCCACTTGCACCATCCGGGGTTAGCCACGTATCCTGGAGTTAAGTTTTTTTTGTATGGAATTTGACAGCTTAACTGCGAGCTAGCGGCTAACCCTGGGTGGTACCAGTGGGCCTAAGCGCCTCTTGCGCCAGGCGCCAAGGTAAGCGTTTTTTAGTAGGTATTTGCGGTACTGCAATGCGTGCAGTAAAAAAATATATCAACGTTTATTTTATTTAATGTCAAAAGGAAAAATACAGATTTATTCTGCCTTTTACCCATTGGTAATCACGGGCCGCCGGAAATCACGCTGTTTCGATGTCAAGGCACAATTTCAGTACCCGTTGAATTATTGATCTAAAATCAATTTCCTATCATAAAATGTTTCTGTGGATTTTTATTTGGTTGTGTAAATGTGTGTGCATAGCTATGTGTGTAAACGATATAAGTTTGTTCTACATCCATTTACTTTTTTCACTTAAAAAGCGCAGCAGTTTTTTAAATTAGACCTAAACGACAATACGTTTATTTTTATGACTTTAAATGACATTATGGACAAAAAATATCAATAAATATCTAGTTACCTACTTAAATCTTTTGATAGTTAGTCTTGTTAACATTAGTATTAGTTAAGGCTTGTTAACATTAGTATTAAAATTAAAGCAACTGTGCCCAAAGTACTTCATACTCTTATCTGCTGGAAGTACAATAGATCATCTTCATGAAGGTCATTTATAAGGACAGATAAGATCATTGTGCTTGCTTTATTTGAAGCATCATTAGAAAGTTGCACAAGAATTATCCTATGATCTGTCTCTACAATAAATGTCACAGAATTGACAGCGACAGATAAAACACTGAGTTTGTACAAACAACTCAATTTCATACCCCTTGAATACTTAAAAACTGGTCAAGTGCGAGTCAGACGCGCGCAAGAAGGGTTCCAGACCATTATCTAGGAATAAAAAAAGTAAAAGTTCATGTTTTTCCATTGACCGTGATTTTCAGCCATTTTGTCCTGCCAAAGACTCCACGTAGCCCCGCCGTATTTGTAGTAGTCTTGCATCATTTTGTCTCTTAGACGTAATTCGCTTTTGTCATTAATACGATATGAATATCAACCATTAGTTTTTTTTATGCTATAGGTGGCAAACGAGCAAACGAATCGCCTGATGGTAAGTGATTAACGTCGTCCATGGACACCCGCAACACCAGAGGTGTCGCAAGTGCGTTGCCGGCCTTTAAGGTGGGAGTACGCTCTTTTCTTGAAGGTTTGAAGGTCGTATCGGTCCGGAAACACCGCTGGCGACAGTTCGTTCCACAGTTTAGCTGTGCGAGGCAGGAAGTTTCGGGAAAAGCGCACAGTTGAGGACTGCCAACCATCTAAATGGTGAGAGTGGAAATATTGTCGCGTAGGGCGATGGCGGAAAGAAGCGGCAGGGATTAATCCGAACAATTCCTCGGAACACTCCCCATAATACATGCGATAGAAAATGCAGAGTGAGGCCACATCTCTACGCAGCGCCAAGGGATCAAGCCGATCAGAAATACGTTGGCAGTTGACAATTCGAGCAGCTCTCCGTTGGATGCGGTCTAGAGGAAGAAGCTGGTACTTTGGTGCCCCTGCCCAAAGATGAGAGCAGTATTCCATATGCGGGCGAACCTGCGCCTTATAAAGCTGTAGGCGATGGGCCGGCGTGAAATACTGCCTCGATCTATTGAGCACACCGAGCTTCTTCGAGGCCAATTTGGCCTTACCCTCTAGGTGGCCGCGGAACTGGACTTCACTCGAGATGTCAACGCCAAGGATTCCAATACTGGCTGTGGCAGATAGGGGAGTGCTCTCAAAACGAGGTGACGCGACGCGACGCGAGATGGCGAGGTAGTAGGTTAAAATCCAATCGGCAATCTTATAACTTTTGTAATTAGAGTATTTAATGTGATAGGTTGTTAATGTTAAAACTAGTAAGCGTTATACTTAACAAAAATTATGACTTTTGATGTTTATGTCAGTAAATTATATGGATATAAATTTCTGACTAACGAAATTCGGAACAATAAATGTATGGTAAAGAAAGGGATCCCCCTGGTGACAGACAGATCGACGGATGGACGGACAGCGGAGTCTTAGTAATAGCGTCCCGTTTTTACCCTTTGAGTACGGAACCCTAAAAAAGGGAAAATATTTCTTGTAAATATAACTTTCTATCAATTCTTTATAAAGATCATTATTCTGTATCACTTCATATGTGCCCATTTTTAGGGTTCCGTAGCAAAATAGCAAAAAAGGATTTTTTTTTCTTTAAATTTATGTGATATCATGCTAATAGTACTGTCCTATTACCAAAGTTAGAAAAATTAAAAAAAAAAAACAAACTCGCATACTAACTCCATGCCGTGCAAACGACGACTGACCCAATCTGTCAATACATGTGGCTGAACTGGCTGACGTCAAATATCTACTTCTAGGTGAAGTTAGCACGGAACCCTCGGTGCACGAGTCCGACTCGCACTTTGCCGGTTTTTTAATACCACTTTGTCGCTTGTTGCCTGTTGGTAAGGTTCATTTTTATATGAATATTAATGACATTAGCTCCTTATCGGTTAGCGACAAAGTTATATCTTTTGCTAAAAACGATCACATAATTTTACTATAGCTCTTACTATAGATGCCGCCATATCTCTAAATCCCAGAGGTACAAACAGGCCAGCGAGTTAACGGGCATAATCAACAACTCCATTCGGGAGTCCCAAAGCGCCTTTGGCTTGTCAATAGCACTTAAGCAGTCACACAGGAACCGACTAAGACGATAGGTCTGGCCAGGTCTGCGGGTGATCTGTAGCTAAAGATCTGTGAGACAGGTCTGCGGGTAATCTGTGGCCAGTGATCTGTAGGACAGGTCTGCGAATCCTGATCGTTATCGGCAGACAATGGACGATTAGGGAACGATAGTCGATGCTATCGGCTGAGGCCGTGTAGGCTCCCCTCTAGCGGGACGGTGCAATACATGAGGGAGACTTAAATTAGTGCGAATCGTTTTATTAAGCCATTAGGTGCGTATTATTTATAGGTAATGATACGGATTATACTAATTAAGCGTCACTTGCGCCACAGCTAATCTAAGCCGGAGTTAAGCGACTTTTAGTTTGGAGTTTGACAGCTAAGTTGTACAAGTGATCCTTACCCTATTTGGCGCAAGTGGTATTTAATAATTCAAACAAGTCTACACTTGAAGTCCCACAAATTAAAAAATAATAATTATATAATACGATTAGGTACTTTAATAGTAGGTAAGTAGGTACATTGTGTACCAAAGGTGGTAAGTAAAGGTTTACAAATAAGAGTCTGTTATAAGGCTTTAATGGCTCGAGTTTGTTATCCTTTTGCCGCCCGTGATACATACAATGTTTTTCATCAAATTTGCGAGGAAATATGTAAACTTACTAGGCAGAGAATAATTATTAGCGGTAATATAGTAGCACATCCACAGTACAACGAGATGAGCGGCGGCTGCGTGCGGTGTTGAGCGTGAGGCCCTTGAGTCTGGGGACTAGATGTGCGAAAAGGATTATGAAAATTCATTAAGCCCGTGGGCATATTACAGCTCAATACGTCCAAGTATGCTTACAATATCATCATATACGAGCAAGTGTGATGAAAATTCACATAAATTACTTAATTTATCAAGTATTTTTCTAAAGTAGAGTAGGTAACTAAATAGCTTCTGACACTCGTTTCTTTATGTGTTCCATTTATTTCAAAATGTAAGTGTCCTAAATTAAAACTGTCCCTCAGCATAGATTTTGCATCTATTCTTCTATAACTTGTTCCACACGCAAGGTTTGACTTACCGGTATTTGCCTACGTCTAGCTGCAAGCTAAAAATCCCTCATTGTCCCAGACAAATTACGTACATAAGATAATATACGCGATGCGTCCGCGTCCGCCGTAATATATTGCCTCTATTGAACTGCGCCGAACTTGACCTGGGATTCCTGAGAATACCTGAGACGGCGTGGGTTTAGCTGCTTGTAACTGGAGATATATTGTCTAGTTGGTACTAAAAACTATAAAAATTGTAGAATTGTAGGTAGGTATATAAATCGTAGCTCGTAGGTTAGATTGAGCATATCATACAGTGGTCAATACACGTTTACTTAATTTGTAAATAAAATAAATCATAGGTATATTATGAATGTTATGTTATAGTAACATGTGTAAAAAAAAAATTGTTTATAATTCGCTCATCTTTTGTAAGAATATGATGTACAGCGTATACGAATAGTGCATTAATTGATAGTTAGGGAAAAAGGGAATTAGCGATCTAGTGAGTAAAAAAAGTATTTACAGTGTGTTTATTTTTTAATATTTATAATAAACTAAAGTTAATATAGTCAGCTGCAGAGACAATAGACACCCTGCAACGGCATACAAAGTTTCTATGCAGCGGGGTCCAGTATCTCTGCAGCTGACTGTACATATACGAGAACTCATTGACCGTAACACGATGATTCGCAGCCTTGTATGTATTACAAGCGTAATGTCAATTTTCTTATTTCCTCACAAGAATTACCTATATAAAATACAAAACAGTCATTTAAAAAGACTTAAACGTTTAATATACCTAAAGTTTATATAAATGTAACATAGATATACAGAAGAAACCCCTTGTCTCTGTATGCTCAGAGTTTTGCTGCCGAGTATGAGAATTTTCGGCCGACGTCGGCTTGCAGGTTGGAATTAAACTACATAATAAATAAGTGAGCGGATTGGTTTGAGAACAACACAGGTTCTCACTGTTTGCACTGTAGCTCTAAACAAAAAGTTCACTTATTAAATAACATTCGAATTTACCTATATACTGCTTTTGAAATTTCATATTTAGTTTAATAATACCTTCGAGCAACATAGGTCTCCAACACGTTGGAAGGGAGACGGCAAAGCCACACATCTTACCGTACAAAATAATTCTGTCACTTTTTGCGTGGGGAAAAGTGCACACAGACGCACTTCTCACATACCTACACTACATACAAAAAAATCTGTAATGACACAGAACATGATATAACTAATCTTGCACACTTCTATCTATTTTTGTGTAGACCCGCGTATGCCCATTTGGGCTCGTATTTCGGCAGAAAGGAAACGGTATGTATCCCCTCCATCCATGTTGCCTGAAGAGTAATAATTGCATAAAAAACAAGTACCTTCTTTCAACCCCTACATAATATCCCCACAGGACGATATAAAGTAGCGACAGTATGAATGAGAGTCATAAAAATAGTCCAACAATATTATAGTCCAACCCGCCTCCACAGTTTACATAAAAAACAATAAAAACTTGTAGGGCATTTAAAAAATAGGGTACTATTTCCTTTTTTTTTTAATATAGGAAGTTTTGGGTTTGTTATAACCAGAATCACGAGTACTATTAATTAAAAGAAAGAAAAAGAGTGTCCCGTGTTTTTGGTCAGTTTCGTAACGCATTTTTTCATACATTTTGTATGGGTCGTTATAAAACTGACAATTCTTTTTGTATGGAAAATCGAGGACCTATTTTAATTAAAATGGTGCACTTCTGAAAATGCCCATCTACATAAACAGATCACGTCTATTTTACTACTGCACTTACATTACACTTTAATTGTAAAACATGATTTAAATCATTTATTAATGATAATAAACGTTTTGATTCATGTTTTTAAGTAGTCACACTACTACTATTTTGATTTGGTAAATAATATAATTAAGTACCATAGTCGCGTTGCGTCATGTTCATATCTAATCACGCTTGTCTTGCTTGACATAGCGGTTGCGCCGGTCCTTTAACATTTCACGGCCCGATTGCTTCCCTCTGCAGCTAATTCCAGCCAACCCCGGGGCCCGCTCGCTCTATGCCGTGTCACAGCGCGTCAACCTTGCAAATCTTTCATATCCAGTGACACTATATATTCCTAACATTAGGAATTATCGACACCTTACGTGGTTATATTCTTGTTGATTAGGTATGTGGTTACGTAATTACGAATTACGCGTCAAGTCGCTTGCTTCTATCTTATACTTTTATTGTTCTTATGAATAATAATAACAATAAGAAGTAACCGAACACTTATAGCATCAATTTGACGTCGATTTATATTTGGACTTTTAAGAACAGATTTTTCAAATGTTTTAGTCGCATACTCATTACTCAGTTACGAAATGATTTTAATATAATTTATTTCATAATAATTAGGTTATTATGACGTACTCTTTTTTACGAACCATATATAATATCTACACATATTAATAAAAGATGAACCGCTGTTTCTAGATATTCGGTACGTAGGTTCCTTATACTCGTAAGGTGTAGAGGAGCACTAAGAAAGGTTTCTCAGTAAGAAAGGAAAAGTGGAAAAAATCATGACCTCGGGCGGGACTAGAACCCGCGACTCTGAGATACCAGCTCATCGCTCTTCCAACTGAGCTACCAAGACCACATCCGTGGCCCCGAATTTCTCCACCATATTCCTCGTAAAAATTGTGAAAGAGGGCCGCCATTTTGAATTTCTTGAGTTTTATTCCGAATGTGATAAAAATCGAGATCTTTATGAAGAATCAGAAGCCAAAGCCGCTATCTTGAATTTATTCAGTTATGATGGGATCGTGATGAAAATAGATGTCGGAGGATTTGAAAGGTTCTTTCTCACGAATCTGAGGTCAAAATTGCGATCAACGGCCACCATCTTGAATTTCTTGTACTTACATATAAATGGGTTCGAGAAGTTCTTAATAACGGCTCAGAGGTCAAAATTGTAAGAATCGGCCGCCGAATTGAATTTCTTCAGTTTCATTAAGTTTTCCGAAAACAGCATTAAAATCGGCGAAGCCCAACGCAAGATAATCACGGACAAACATACATACCGACATACGTAGGTACATACAAATAAACGGGTCCAACTGAGAACCTCCTTTTTTGTAGACGGTTGAAAATTACGTTTAGTGCGCGGAAAAAGCTAGTTAAGAAATAATATGCTTCAAATAGGCTGATATTTATTTCAAAAATTAATATTATAATCGACCGTTATTAAAATAAGTAGGTATATTTTCTTTTCTAACACTATTTTTCTGCTCTCCGGCCGGCAAGCAGCCAATTGCAGGCCACTACGCTAAACAAATAGTGTACTGATCTTGGTCAGCAAATAAAAAAGCCTCAGATCACGTTGTGTTGACCTCAGCTTCGCTCCGGACGACAATTACACGAGTTCTGAGACATTTCTTACTTTACATGCCTCGGTATGTAATCAACTGATTATCTAACGTGACTTCGCTTGTTTTACAAGCGCTGTGGTTCTGTTTAGATATTAATATCTAGTGGTTTACTGAATGGAGTATAGCACTCCTCGAGGGCTTCCAGCGAATGCGAAACTCCAAGATAAATACAAAAAGAATTCTAGACCCTGTAACTGCTAAACCAAGTATGTTAAAGCTGTATAAAAAGGATTCATTCTCTATTCCAACAACGAACTTCACGTAACAAAATGTCCTCAATTTCTAACTTTAATAAATTCAATTTAGTGTAATTCAAATGCTGATGGTAAAGAGTAGACTTCCATAAAACGTCCTTATCATACATAGAGTATCAATATGTGAGATTTACAAGATTTAATCGATTTGTAAATTTGGATTAGATTTTATTTTATTTTATTTAAAAGGGTGTCACCTCATTACTCGTGAGTCCATAAATAACATTCGGCAAAACAAAGTGTTTCACCAATTTATTTTCCACTCAAGTGAGGAAATAGCCGGGACCCGAGGACGTCTTTACGAGACGTTTTACGTCTTCGCTCTTGTTTAGTGGTGACCCCTTTTGTTTAAAGATTAAAATAGTCAGTCGTCTCTTTTTATCTTCTTACTATACAGTGCCTCTATCACCCAATTATAGGTATAAGAAATATGGCGTTTATCTGTATTAACAATTAACTTCATTATACTTTTATTAATTAAGAACTAAGCATATCTACAAATACAGGATGTAACAAAACTCCCGAACAATACTTTAACAGCTAATAAGGTTATTGACCCTAAGTACGACACAAAAGAAAACATTTTATGAAAAAGGATTTTCATTTTTACGGAGGTAAGTGTATTTTCGATCAGCACTTTGGTTACGTCCTGTATACTTCAAAATATTTTGTACCTACTTACACTTACAGTCCAGGGCTGTGTATTTCCTAAAATCCTTAGGAAAAGGCCAAAAAAGGTATGCGTAATTAGTTTTAATGTCACTTGAAACCAAATTTAAATATCTTTTTGTTTTGGGTTGACTATTAAGTTTGAAAATAATGTATTGAATGGGAGGAAACTTTCATTTCTTACCTAAGAATCTTTTTACCACATAAGTATGACAAGATTTCCCAGATATGACAGGTAAATGGGGTACTTAAGAAGAAGGTCCGGTATGCTTTTTAAAGTGAAAATCGTTAATAATCAAATAACGCATATAAATTGCAGTTGCTAAGATATCATGACTTATTAGTAATGCAAAAAAAAATAATTGATTAATGTATATTATTATTAATCCAAAACCACTATTGTTACAGGGCTTTTTTGCGAGGTGGTTGTTGCATACAATATTGAAACAAAAATGTTTTGAATGAATTTTTATTAGTACCTCATTTATTTTTTTACACATTAATTAGGCATACAATGAAGTTTATTCTTGCATCTGTATTATAATTAAATATATTTTATACATACCGAAATATACCCGCTAAAATTCGGCAATTTTTCTTAAATTTGTTCTAGCTAAATGTACATTTTATTAAAAATCGGAAAACAAAAAGAAAAAAGTAGTTCATACATTCTATTCAAATTGAAATTATCTTTAGTAATATCTTTAAAAACTAACATGATTCTTGTAACTTGCTCCAATATAGTATCAAAAAATTGAGCAAATCATAAAAAAAGTATACCGGGCTCTTAAGATATTAGACATATTTTCCTTTCAACTATTTGTAATTTAATTTATAGGCAGTAAAAGCTTCAAATATTTCATACACTGTAGGGTATATAAAGTAAACATTATCCTGCAGGTAGGCAAAGTTGTCACAGATACGAGTATTTGAATAAATTACCTGCGCTACCGAGCACATCTCAAATAGCATGTTAAACTGCAGTTCCTCACTCAGTTCGGGGATGCATCTTGAGATTAGTTTTACAAGCGACCTTCGAGCAAATTTGCACAAACTCGGCAATGCTCACAAAGTGCATTTTAATTAATCCAGTTGATCATTCTTCGCCTCCGTTTTAAGAAGTGAGAAAAAAAAGGTGAATTCGGACCATATAGGTAATTATTTCAAATTAAAACCGGCCAAGAGCGTGTCGAGCCACGCTCAGTGTAGGGTTTCGTAGTTTTCCGCCCGTCACAATAAATGTCCCCACTTAAGAGTTACAAATGGGCTATTTGCTAATGGTATTGTTATATTGAGTTGACAGAGTAAGTACTATTCAAAAATATTGGTATTACATATTATCATTCAAAATGTACCAGAACGTCATTTTAATACCCAAGAATAAGTAATTAGAACAACAAAACAAAGTGTTCAATCTAACTATTTATTGTACGGGCAACACTATGTATTTTATTAAACTTCAAAGATCTAAACGGAGAGACAGTTTAAGTATTTGCCTAGTTCAAATCGTAAGTAGCAAAAATCGTAAGTAGTAATTTTTTTTGCATACTTATACGGTTAAATTACAAACTGAATTCAGAAATTATTTTGTACAATTTTTCAAAAACCGTTCAACCAATCAAGTAGAAAATAATTTTCCAATAAAGTTCTTATTAAGTTCTACTATTGTATTTTTTTTCATATTTTTTTTAACTCATAGTTCAGAAGTTAGAGGGATTATAGGGTTACATTTTTTTTAACTTCTGGAGCGATTATTTCAGAAAATATCAACTTTATAAAAACTGTTTTTAGAAAACCCTAATTATTTTTCAAATACCTATCCAATGAACGTCACAGTCGGGATGAAACGAAAAAAAGACACCCACACTTTACGTGTACGGGAGGTAAGTACGCAAAAAAAAACTTTTTTATTTTACCACTTTGTTGGCGTGACCGATATACATATTCGTACAAAATTACAGCTTTCTACAGCTTCTACTTACAGTCACTGAGATTAATCCGCGGACGGAATGAGGGACAGACAGACAGAATCGGCGAAATTATAAGGGTTCCTAGTTGACTACGGAACCCTAAAAAGAAGAGATTGAACCACGAGCGATATTATGCTGGTTTACAAGATTGTTTGAAAGTTACTGTCAGTTTTCGTAATTAATATGAAATAATTTTAGCGAGTCGCGAATTATGTATATTATTATATATGACAGTCGAATGGACGATGTACCGTTAATAAAGCAAGTCATTCGAATCTACAATACAAGTATTGCATTTTTATTTACGTTCTTCGCTCATCTTTCCTCATAACTTTGAAAATTATAGTTTTTAATAACCCGTTAGCTCGACAAACAAACTACTCATTTCAAAGCCCCTATTTCCTAATGAATTATTAAATAGGGATGCAAGTGGAAAAATCTGTAGTAACTCGGAGACGCTGCTTATTTAAGCACTGCATGCATCAGATAATTTATGCAGCATGTCCTCGTTAATTCGAGCGAACTCTTGCACTGATTCTACAAGATTACCTATGTATTAACTAAATTTAGTAAAAATAAATTTAATGCTCTGGTATAGGCAGGTAGACATTGGCAAGTTGACATTATCCCGTTTCTGATGTTTCGTATTTATAACGAGAGTAGGTTATAACGAGCAACTGCACTTAAAAACCAAGAAGCTTGGTTTAAGTCAAAATAATTAGGTTCTATTTCAAGAAATAGCTCAATAGATACCGCCAATGTATCTTAGTCGCATCGCGTAGGTTATGGCCTGCTTGCAGTTTTTATGTTTTGTTGGAGGTATAAATAAATATTATGGGACTATCTTACACCAAACGAACTAGTCCCACATTAACCTCAATAAGACTTGTGTTATGGGTACTAAACGAAGATACCTATATATAAGAGATATATAGATACGTATATACATATGATACATAGTATACCCATAGCTTAGGAACAAATATTTGTGATAAACACACAAATAAAAGCCCTGACCAAGATTCGAACCTGTGATCGCCTGCTTCGTAGGCAGGGTCACTACCAACTAGGCTAAGAGGCCATTCATAATAAATCTTTTTTACAACTGATTTTAAACCACTGAACGTAGATGATCCAACTTTATTCCGGCTGTATACTGTAGCGACGGTTCACTGATGGAGCTGAATCGATGTGTGCTTCCTTTTTGTGCTTCTGCAAGACATTTCGGTTATAAGTATATCTTAGTAGGTTTTTAATTAATGACTACTGATAGCGAAGACCTAATCAAAGTATATAAAAGCAACAAGTACGTTACTCTATACCAAGACATATCGAGTACACTGCAAATACAAATGCCTGTTGAGTTGAAAAAAAACCTGAGTTCTAAAAAGTGGTTAACAATCAAATTTGATTTCTGAATTAGATAACTTTTTATTGAAATTAAACACTTTAGAATGCATTAACTTTTTATTGTCAAAATATGCAAAGTACCTAATTGTAACTAACCTAGCTACCTACCTAGTCCTTGGCATTGTGTCTAGGATGCTGGCGGCATTTCCTCGTTTTATCGCAATGCTGATAAGTTGTGCGAGGAAGCTACCAGCTCTTTGGTCACCAGTTACATGAACCAGATGTTTCTGAAAAACAAATCAAAAAAACATGCGTGTGCTGGGATCACATAGACCTAGAATTTCGACCCCAAATGGTATAAAATGGTAGTCTCTGCCCTGACTCTTAGTTTATTACAAATTTGAGTTTTTATTCAGGTCAGGTCAGGGGTTTGTTAAATGACAACCATGTTTTTTTTACTTCATACCCAGAAGCTATATACACTCTTTTACAACTGATTTTTAAACCTCTATAAATTGCCTCGACTTTATTACGCTGTAACTCCTTCAGTAAATCGACATGGGTAAAATGAGCTGTTCAGTATCTCTGAAAGTAAAACACCCAGGCCTTTCTATAGCCAAAAGTTAACAGTATCAACATGCCATAGGCCGTTTACTTTAACCATTCCCTTCGTCATAGACTCGGTTTACAACTCAAAACGTTTAAAGGTTTAATGTGAGCCCGCCGTTAAATACGACGTAAAACGGAATGAATCTGCATTTATGCGCATTTAGATGTGACGGGTGAGGTGCGTATTTTTTATTTATTTATCTGTGGACGCTGGCAGCGCATAACAAGGTATATTTCTCCATCAAATTTAATAATGTCATACCAAAATACTGCGTTAGCTCAACGACCGAAAATGAGTGTTGCTCCGACACAAGAGCTCGCCATTGTACCCGATCCTGCTCAATCTGGCCAATTTGTTGCTCTGAGCCCATGCAGATCGGTCTCCAGCGGTACTTTAGCCGACCGATCGGATTACGTCCATTCGGTCGACCGAGGTATGCCCTCTTCACCTGTCGATCCTGTCCTAAAGCTCAAACTCGAGGTGGCCGAAAGGCCAGCGAACACGATTTTGGTCTCACCACCACGGCTTTGGTCCACCAATGATATTTCGTTCGGCTACCAGTTCCTGTATTTTGTAATTTTTGAGGATCCTTCAATAACCAACCGTTTTGACAGATCTTACCAAGGTCCTCCTATTTACAGTACAAACAGATCTATAATATCCGTTCCGTATCCGTAATGTAATCGTGTCGTAGGCCTCTAACAGCACACGTAACTCGACAATTATGTTACAGTTACGACTGGCTAGTGACGATGACGGCATAAAACGCCTTTTGTTATTTCTAAACATCGACTAATTGCTTTATGCTTTCAGTGTTGCAATAAATAACTAGGTCAGGCGCTTTAATTAGATTTTTAGGCGTTTGAAGATTTACCGTTTTTCTTCGTTAGCGGCACTGATAAACGTTTTCAAAATGAACGTTTTCACTATCTTATACATGAGGTTATTTTCTAACTAATCCTAGTTTTAAGAGCGTATTTCGGATTTTACTCTGAATATAAATGAGTCTATAATACATCACTAATGAATTTGCCTCAGTTGGAAATCTGCCGGAATCTTGTTTCATTAACCGAATTAGTCGAATAAACTTAACTACGGCAGTAATAGTCACATTAAGTGTGCATCGCATGTATTTCCGAGCATTATCCGTTGGCAAAATCGGTTAGTGTCACTAGATATTCACTTTTTTTTTACTTTTTTTCTAACATTAATGACGATTTAACGTTGAAAATCTAACATGCGTCCAAATAGAATCAAGTACCTAAATACTTCTATAGATAAGTCAAATAATAGTGTTTAATATTCGTGACAACATCATTGTATAGTTATCAAATTAGCCTTTAAAGGAGCGCCTTATGAATTCTAGCTCAGTTATTATAAAGAAACCATAAAAAAATATGATTAATTATTACAATTTATAACAAACATGGTGGGTTTTCCTTTTATATTGATTTGAACTAAACTAACCGGGTACTTATACCCCAGACATACTACAAAATCCTGTCCCATTTCATTTAAGTTTAATCACAAAGGGATAGGGTTGAATCTTGTAAAGAGTTTGCTGCAAGTGTAATGATAGTATCGAGTGGCTTTGATTAAAAGGATGCATTCATATACAGCGATCGTTAGGGCTGGGTGTAGACGCAGGGTACTGGGAAACATTGACACCGTGTTAATTTATTTAGTGTGAAAACGATGTTTTATCTAGGTTTAGAGTAGATACATAATCTAAAAAGGCTGTAAGGTCGTATCATCCTTTTAAAAATATATCAGGCTGCGAATGTCATAAAAGCTTAACATAACACTTTGGATCAATATAGCTAAACAAAAAAGAAACTGAAGAATCTTTGTTGTATACATTAAATTCGAAACGTGTGCATTGAAAACAACTGATTACTCGTAGAAGAAAGCCTTCCTCCTGAATAAGCATATTCAACGAAGAGCGTGGACTCCGCAAATGATGTAGCTGCTTTTAATTTAATAATTCCAAGGAGTCCCCTTATTAACATTCATAAGTGACTCTCGGAAGTTAAATTTTATTTTCAACACTTTTTCAATGGCAAATAGACTCTGGATGTCTCGTGAAAAGCCAGCTTGAGATTATTCACTTTTCAGTTTTGTTTACGTATTGTAGTGTTTGGGATGTTTATAAGCTTATTTATTTAGTTTTTGATGTGGAGACTATAGAGTTTTATGACGTTTTTAACGGAGACTTAATGAGTTGGTAACCGACTGTCCACACGATTAAGCCGTTAGCGCCCCCGGACGGACAAGGGAAATGCATTAAACTTATAATCACTTTAGTTATGCACTGCCAAGGAATCATTTAGACTAATTTTTACTTTGTGAAGATAGAAGAGATGTAACTGACCTATTACTATATAACTTTGTAAAGATCAAACTTTTACCTCAAAAATTAGTTTGATTTGAAATAGTGCGGTCCTTCTTCTTCTTCTTCGTTACACTCTTTACGGAGCGCTCGTGGCCAATTACGTAGTATTTTGAGTGACTTGCTTCCAGTGCGCTACTTACACGTTTTTAAAGGATCACAGCCTAATTAAATATGCCTTCTCGCTGTAGAATCTATGTCTTTCAGTAATAATCACTATGCGAGTTTACGTTTCGAGATCATAAATAGTACCAGGACACTTGTCATGTTATGTTAAAACAAGATGTCTTGCACTAAGGACGATAACATGTAATTTCATACGCTCTTAACCTTTTATTTCACTTCCTAGAACAAGAAAATGATAGTACGAGTATATAGCAATTGTCAGTGCTGCGTTGCCTCTGCTAACTCATATTAAGCCCACAATAATTAGCTTTGCACGTGGATCCGGCCAGGATTACCTTACTAGTGCATCTTTGTTGTGAAATCTTATTACTAGCCAGAGCTAGGGCAAGTCGCGTTCTCGTAAATTACAGCATAATTTGACTTTCATATCCGTAGCATTTATCATTCTTTTCTTATATGCAGTGAATAGGTAATCGTTTGCCTTCATGGAAAACTCCGTGTTAACGAAAACTTCCGAGAGTTTTTGATGCGTCCATAAATCGTCTCCCATGATGCCGCATTCAAATTACACACTTACCTTTATAGAAAACAATTATAACGGCGAACATTTAAATAAACTAACCCTAATAACCTAATTTAAGTAACCCTTCCACTGACACTGAAGCAAAACTCGTTGCCATGTGTATTCTGCCCATCCTAATCTACGGTACTCAAACTTGATCACTCCACAGATTCAGCAGTCCAAACTGACTGGCTGACGCGCTATGGAGCGCAACATTCTATACCACACTGCGCTCTAAAACGTACATCGCTGACATAGGCACATAAAACGCTAGGCTCAATAGTATTTGACTGGCCACGTCCACCGTACGCATCAAGACAGGTAAATTGGCAACCAAATGGATACCGGGAACAAGGCGCGGGCGAGGCAGGCCCCTGCGAAAATGGCGGGATGACCTTGACATTTTTCTAAACAACTGGCCGAAACAAACGCAAAATCGGGAGTCATGGAAAATGAGGGGAGAGGTCTTTGCCCAGCAATGGGACATTCGAATAGGCTAGTATAAAAAAGTAGCCACTATATGTTGGGTAGGTACTGAAGTTAATTGAAAGAAAATTACCATGATATACGAAATTATCCGAGTTTGCCCGAGGGGAAATGATTGTTCACTTCATCTATAATCGAACAGCGTAAATATCTAGAATGCTTAAGCGTTTGCCGCACCCAGATTCATGTTTAGCGATTAGAATTACAGCCCAGGCTTCCTATTGCGAAAATTGAACGAACAAAAATGTGTACCTCTCACTCTATCGCATGTACATATTAGAGCGAAAGACATGCAGCCCGAAAATTATTAATTCTCGATGTTCGCTGTAGGACCTCTGGGGAGGGTTCTCTGGCATGATTATCTACTTACTCTGGTTGCGTTTATAACAACGCTTTTATGGGCAACGCATGGATTGGCTTAGATGGCAGCAGTTTTGTCATTCGTCACGGTAAATGGACAGTATAATAGTTAACTTACGCAATTAATGTTTTTACAGGAATTATGTCTATGTATCTTATGTAGTTATGTAGTAGAGTGTCCCTTATTTTATGATTTTCAGAAATTAATAACGCATATCCCCTGAATCGGTTTCTTTTACCCGAAAACACTCTCAAAATAAATTTCAGGCCATTACTGTTACTGCAGTGCCGGCTTTCTTGCGATTTTCTCATACAATGTATAAAAATGAACTACTCAAATAATACAGAAAAAAAATCTGTATTTTTTATGTCAACCGCTTATTCAACTGACGTCGTCTCCTTCCTGACGTGCCATATCCCCTGCGGATTTCGGCTGCCACAGTTCGGAACTCTTCTCTATTCGCAGTCTTTCTGCCCAGTGAGGCGGCGTGAATTCCCGTCCAACTCCTTAGGTTATCCATCCAAGTTGTTTGTCTTTTCTCTCTGCCTCTTTTCCCTTCGTTTTACCTTCTATTCTATTTTTAACAATATTGTATAATTTGTATATACATATCCATGTCCAAAGTAAGCGGCTTTCCTAACCATCGTTTCTTTAATCATTGAAATTAAACACTTTAGAACGGATTAATTGTGTTTATTAACACCATGACCCTTCGTTTCGAGCCCCTTACAGCACTCTTTTTCACAGGGTTAAGATGATGACTGAGAGAATAAGAATTCTCCCCGTCAATCAAAAAAGTTACTTGTGCAAACTACCTACATACAAAAATATAAAAATTATTTAAAAAAAATACCAAGGTTGGTCTACAATGCCCAGAGGGGCTTATATGTATATTATTATGTATTATTTTTCAAAACATCTTGAGAACGTGACTCATAAAACTTATCAGCCTATGTTCTCCGCATGTTTTAGCGTTAAGTTTTTTGGGTATGGATAATTGGATATGGCAGAAAGGTGGATATTCTCATTTAACTTAATTGATTATACAAAAAAACTCTATTCCAACAGAAATTCAGTAAATAATTATGAACTTACTATCTGACCAAATTTCTTTATAGTAATTTTTATGGGAATCACAGATGAAAATCAGCACGGGTTCCTGTTACAGGAATGACGTGTTTTTTTTTCTGGGTGGTTTGGGGTATATCATTGCATTTAGAGGGTATGCCGTATCCATTTTTAAAATCGCAATATGAGGGTAACACCCTATTAGGTAGCTTTACGTTCGTATGCTCATTACACTCGATCACTACGTACTCGTATTTACCTGTACCTAGTAAGTGTACAAATTACAATAGTTATGGTAATTGTGATTAACCTTATAAAACTATCGAAATTAAGACCATAATGAGAAGGTCTAAAGGGAAGGATAAAAAGGTTTTCCGTTTTTAGAGGGCCGAGCAACAGTGCAAAGGGATTACCGAGTACAGGAGAAGTTCAGAGCAATTATCTGACCTTTGACTTTGAGTGTATTAAATAAATAATGCTTGGGCCGCCGGGTAAGCCCGGTGTTACCTTTGGGTATCCCACTACGAGCTGGAATACTTCGTATATAGGTAGTAAGTAGGTACTTCTTCAACTCGATTATCGAATTCAGATAGTTTATCTGTAAATGTGAATTGTAAGTACAAAAAAAAATTGTAAGGAATGATTCACAGGTTAATGTTGTATAAATCTATCTAAAAACTATATTTAAGCACTCGTTTTTAACAAAACTGTCTTCTATTATAGGATAGGATATTCTATTAAATAAGCTTTATTGTGATTAGTCTGGATACATGAGGTCAAAAATGTTTTACGAGCCGCAGTTCGAAATCGCGACCTCCGAATGTAAAGTCGCACGACGTACCGCGTAGTTCTCGCATAGCTTTAACATATGTTATTGTAGAGAGGAAAAGATAATGTACTCTCTAAATACTGTTTTTTTAGTCAATCCAATAGTAGCGCTGTTTATTTAGGCCGCGATCTCTCTCACATTTCTTTGTTGGCCTCTTTACAGTCTCCATGATCAAAGCCAAATTCTACCAAACTGTTTACGCAAAAATGAATCTTTCTAACAATGAATAAGGTTAAGAATCGAGTAATAATAAGTAGGGACACGGGGTTTAACTGAATGCGGCCACTATACCTTTCTGTATAAAATATTCAGGATATCTTGACTGTGGGACGCGCTGGCCATATTAAAGGTCGAGCAAGTTTTAATAACAACCTCTATATATTATGTGATCACTTATTGATTCCTATTTTCGTTATTCCGCATCCTGACTTCGCCAAATTGAAACACCTTTTACTAACTACCCGGTGAAGATGAGTAGACCTGACGTATGTTTACCGGCACTTTTTCCTGATTTCATCATCAAACAATATTTATGCTGCTGGTTGCTTCTAATTCTCTGTGTTATCCCTTTAGTAAATTTACCTGTTTATTTATATGTATGCTATAAACATAGAACATGATTGAGAGACTACTGTAAAAAAATCAAAAATGGTTGGGTAGTTTCTGATTATTCTATTTTAAAAAACAAAATATCAGGCGTTATGTAGAGATTGTGATATGAACAAAATCCACAGCCTAAACTATTGAATGTAGAACAATGAAAGGAGCATTCAAACTTCTACAATCGTAAACTATTTAGTTAGAAATTTTTTAACTCAACCCCTGAGAGGGTGAAAATAAGGTTTTGACGACTTTACTGCAAACAAAGTCGCGGGCGCAGACTAGTTGAAACATAAATCAAAATCATTAGACTGCTCTTACGGGCCGATAGACACTTCATTGAAATAGCCAACTTAAAATGTAATTGTCATGTCTTCGCCTCAAGATTTATATATTTAAACGAAGGTAGTTGCCCTGCAACGTTCGGACGTATTCGCACCCAGTTTATCGGTATCGTAGAAAGAGAAAAAAGATATCCCCTCTCTTCTACGACACCGGTCCCTGTCCACCTCATTCCTGTCCGTGCGCGCACGGCGATCGCACCTGGTTAGGCTTCTAAGCGCAATTATAATTTCGTTTGGTTTTTAACCCACGTAGTGTAATTAAGTTTGTGCAATATGCCGAAACGGAAATCAAGATCTGAAGAGGAGCGATGGAAGAAAAAGATAAGGAAATATGAAGCTAAACTACGAAGAAATTCTTCACGAATATTATATTCGAGTGATGAAGACTTCGTACAAGGTAGGTACAAAGATAGTGAATTTCAAATCATACTTATATTTATTCCCCGATCTAACACGAGATGTTAGGCAGTGGAAAATTAGCTCCGAGTTATTACGAGATAATAACCAGTAGCAATTTCATTGAGTTAACACGAGATGTTAACCGTTAATATTTAAAATGCGGGTTTTAACCTGTCTGTTCTTTGTTCAAGATGAACCGCCGCCACCTCCCGAAAATCTACTTGCCGCGGAAATAGACGAACAATTGGGTATTTCCGCCGAGGCCCCGGGGGTCCCTCAACCCACAGCGCGGGAATCGGTACCTGGACCCTCGTCGGCGTCGCAGCCTGCGGAACCAACGCCTGGGCCCTCGTCAGCGCCGGATCCTGTGGAGCCCGTTACCCCGGCGCCAGAACAATTTGAATCCGAATTGATCGATCCTGAGCTACTGCAAGCTTTAGGAGATTTTCTCCCTGAGGCGACAGAATGGGGCGACGAAATTAACGACAATTTGTCGAAAATATTGACGCCCATATTAAAAGACGGGTTAAAAAAGGAGGTCCGAGAAGATATTTCGAAGCAATATTTATTGCCAAAAAACTGCCCGCTAGCGAAATCACCCGTTCTTAATGCCGAAATAGCAGCAGTTTTATTAGATAATGCTAAAAACAGAGATTGCCGAATATCAAAAAAGCAAAACCAGCTAGGCTGCGTTTTATCCATACTTGGTAAAATAATTACGGGTCTGCTTAAAAAATCTCTGGATACACACGACGCACTGAAGTTACTTAGTCGCAGATTCTCATTTTACTGAAACCGAGACTAGACGCGCGTTAATAACGCCAATGCTGGAAAAAAGTTTTATTGACCCCTTTAAGGACCGCAAGCGAGATTCACATTTGGCGATAAACTCGGCGAATTTATTAAATCTTCGACTGGAATTAAAAAGACTGGTCAGCTGATTCAGGCTCCTTCGAGTACAAATTCGAATTTAAACTGGAGGGGCCCACCGCCTCGTTATTTTCAGCGCAACACGAGGACGCCGCTGAACCGCAGCGGTGGGCCGCGAGCCCCCCCGGCCCCGCAGACGTCGGCGCGCCGCCGGTCGCCAGCGCCGACACCCCGCCGGGCATCAGCGCCGCCGCCGACGACATCGCGCGCGGCGCATGCGTCGACAGCGCGCCCAGCGCGTCGCTTTCACTACACGACGCCTGCGTCGCATCGACGCTAAACATTGAGGTACGCGCTGGTCGCTTAGCTCATTTTGTTGATAATTGGAGAGACATAACTAACGACAAGTTAGTTTTAGGTGCTATTTCGGGATATAAAATTCCATTTTCCAGTGACCCAGTTCAAATGGTAGGCACTTTGCCGAAATTGTCACTATCGAAGGATGATCATGCTTTAGTACAGAATGAAATCCTCCGCTTAATTAAAATAAAAGCTATAAGACGATGTAAAAGTGTACCTAGTCAATTTGTATCTAGCATATTTCTTGTCCCTAAAAGTAACGGCGAAAAACGTTTCATTTTGAATCTAAAAAATTTAAATAGATTTGTTACACCAAATCATTTTAAAATGGAGGATATCAGGACTGCTATTAAATTAATAACGCCTGATTGCTATATGGTAAACCTTGATCTGAAAGAAGCATATTTTGCAGTTAAGATCCATGAGGATCACAGGAAATACCTAAGATTTTATTTTGATGACATTTTATACGAGTTCCTAGCTTTGCCGTTCGGTCTATGCTCAGCGCCGTTTATTTTTACCAAAATAATGAAACCTGTGTCAACATTGTTGAGGTCACGTGGTTTTCAATCGGTACAATACCTTGATGATAGTCTAATTATTGCTAGTACAGCTGATGACTGCTTAAAAAATCTTAATGAGACAATTTACATCTTAACACGCCTAGGATTCATAATTAATTATCCAAAAAGTTCATTAGTGCCTATGAAATCTTGTCAATTTTTAGGATTTATTTTAAATTCACGAAATATGACCCTAGAACTACCTGCAAAAAAGAAAAACGACATATTATCTCGAACTAAAGTTTTACTTGCTAGCAAAACAATGTCAATACGTTGTTTTGCTGGATACTTAGGTACACTTACGGCCGCGTGTCCCGCTGTCACTTACGGGTGGTTACATACTAAAACACTAGAAAGGGCTAGATACCTAGCTTTGCTAAATAATAACGAGGATTATGATAAGACAATGAATATTCCAGGTAATTTACATGACGATTTGTTATGGTGGAAAAATAATATTTTGACTTCATTTAAATCATTACAAGTCAATGATTATCGACTTGAAATCTTCACGGATGCCTCCATGAATGGCTGGGGAGCCTCATGCAATAGTGAGAACATAGGTGGTTCATGGAATGATGAGGAGTCAAATCACCATATAAATTATCTGGAATTATTGGCTGCCTTTTTTGGCCTCAAATCTTTTGCCAAGGATTTAAATCATTGTAATATATTATTGCGCATAGATAACACTACCGCAATAACATATATTAATAAGATGGGTGGTGTACAATGCGTACATTTAAATAATATTGCAAGTAAAATCTGGAGTTGGTGTGAGGATCGAAATATACATATATTTGCGTCATATATTAGGTCCTGTGAAAACACTGATGCTGATAGGGAATCCAGGAATATCGATATTGAATGGGAATTGGACAATAATGCGTTCGAGCAAATTGTCAATAATTTTAGCATTCCCGAAATCGATTTATTTGCATCCAGGGTAAATGCAAAATGTACAAAATACATATCCTGGAAAAGAGATCCCTTCGCATTTAATATCGATGCTTTCACAGTAAAATGGGATGCTTTTTACTTCTATGCATTCCCACCGTTTTCATTAATTCTTAAGGTGCTGAGGCAGATTGTGCGTGATCAAGCCACCGGAATAGTTGTGGTGCCTCTATGGCCATCACAACCGTGGTTTCCTCTGTACAAATCTTTAATAAAAGGCGAAAGCATACATTTCACACCGAGTAAGACATTACTATCTTCTAATTTCAGACAGTCACACCCAATGCATCAACGCCTTTCCCTGGCTGCGAGTGTATTATCCGGCAAGCATTCGCGAGGCGGCAAGTACCGGAATCAGCATTAAAGGTTATGCTCTCATCCTTGTCTCAGAATACTAAGTCTCAATATTCTTCGAGCCTAAAGCTTTGGTGGTATTATTGTAACAGAAAAGGCATTGAAGCACTGGATATACATATTTACAATGTATTAGATTTTTTAACAGAGTGCTTGGGGAAAGGAGCCTCATATGGTACACTTAACAACCATCGTTCGGCTTTATCTCTTATTTCTAAAAATAATTTGACTCAAGACGATCGGTTAAAAAGGTTTTTTAAAGGAGTGTTTAAGTTAAAGCCAACTTTCCCTAAGTATTCATATACATGGGACCCTGTTGTAGTACTAGATCACCTTAGTAACTATTATCCTAATGAGATTTTAGCCCTAGATATTATTAATAAGAAATTGGTGGTCTTACTGGCACTTGCCACAGGCCAAAGATGCCAAACTCTCTCGTTGATTAGAGTACCTAATATAAATGTGAATGATGAAAGGATTGTAATACAAATCAAAGATTTGGTCAAGACCTCTGGCGTTGGTAGAAAACAGCCTGTTTTAGATTTACCTTTTTTCCGCCAGAGACCTAGTATATGTCCCGCAAAATTAATAATAGATTATTTAAAGATCACATCTTCGATTAGACCAATAAATGAGGACAAATTGATTTTAACATCAAAAAGCCCATATCATGGAGTAAGCTCCCAAACTATAGCTCGTTGGATTAAGCAAACGCTGTCTGCTAGTGGTATCGACACCAACATATTCAGTGCTCATAGCACTAGACACGCATCGACTTCGTCTGCTGAACGTGCTGGTGTTGGCATCGATACCATTCGAAAGACAGCAGGATGGTCAGACCGATCCTTAGTCTTTGCGAATTTTTATAAACTACCCATTGCAAGGTCTACCTCTAGTTTTGCTAATGCTGTATTTGACTGATTAACAATATTAATATGTTAAATTATAATTAAGTTAATAACGTTCCAGAGAACAATTATGTTTAGCTACTATAAATTAAGTAATGTGATATTACTTTTACTGAAATAAAACAATATTTGTTATTTTTCAATATACAATCGTTGATTCACTGCTGTTTTTTTACTTGTATTTCAACATTGTTCAGCTCTGAACATCTACCTTCGTTTAAATATATAAATCTTGAGGCGAAGACATGACAATTAGATGATCAAACGAACTTACCTGAAGTGAAGTTCGATCTTAATTGTCATGTCTTCGCTGAAAGATTTAAGGTCCCTCCCTCCCTGTGTAGGCCCCTGTAATAACAATGTTGAAATTAGCTCTGAAAAGAATGAGGTGGACAGGGACCGGTGTCGTAGAAGAGAGGGGATATCTTTTTTCTCTTTCTACGATACCGATAAACTGGGTGCGAATACGTCCGAACGTTGCAGGGCAACTACCTTCGTTTAAATATATAAATCTTTCAGCGAAGACATGACAATTAAGATCGAACTTCACTTCAGGTAAGTTCGTTTGATCATCTAATAATAAACCAAAATTGTTTAACAAGCCTAAACGACCACGGTGGCCTATTTACTCAGAACCCCGCTTGACCACGAAATAAACTAATTTTATTAATTTTAATCACCACCTCGTGCGTGCTGACACACATTAAGTCCAGGCATGAAACATGGGATTCGATAAAATGCCATAGAACGATATAGTACCGCCCCTTTTAAAGTATCATTAAAATGTGTATTAGGACGATAAGCCATATTGTTAATGAGGAGCGTTATGGTTAATGTGGTATGGGTGGTTTACAACAGCCACAGCATATTGCCGCAGATTTATTACTTAGTAATAGTCTATGATGACTGTTTCATGATAGTTTATAATAAGGGCATTTTCAGAAAAAAGTGCACCCTTTTAATGAAAATGGGTCCTCAATTTTCCATACAAAATTTTTTTGTCAGTTTTGTAACGGCCCATACGAAATGTATGAAAAAATGCGTTACAAAGCTGACAAAAAAAACGGGACACTCTTTTTCTTTTTTTAAAATCAATAGTACTCGTGATTCTGGTTATAAAAAACCCAAAACTTCCTATATTATAAAAAAAAACGAAAATGGTTCCCTAGTTTTGAAAATGCCCATAAATGGTATCGAGGAAAAGCAATTTCTGAACCGAAGACAATGTGTCGGCTGTGGTAAACGGTTAAATCGTGGTTTGATTTTAACAACATATCTATTACGATTAACTTTAAGCATTAACCAATAAGGTGTATCAATTTTTAAATAGTGCTAGTTTTTATAGTGACCACTATAGATACACCGGCGTAACCTTTTGAGTTTTAAATCAGAGGGAGAAGCAATTGACAGGCCTACCCTCTTAGGCCGAATGGGTATGACATAGTTTCGTATGGCATTATTTACAGAGTCGATTATTAGTACCTACATTGTGTATCAAGAGCGGTAAACAAGACATTACGGACGAGTGTGAATTTTAGCACGTGTTCGTAATTCTTGTACCGCCCGTGATACATACAATGTTTTTCATCACATTTGCGAGGAAATAAATAAACTTTCGAGGCAGATAAAGAAACAATATTAGCCGTAGTGTAGTTGCATGGTCCACAGTACTCCGAAGTGAGCGATGACTACGTGCGGTGAACGCGTGGGGGGCAGGTCCTCCGGGAGCTCTGGGCGGGCGGTAAAGTAATATTATGTTCCGTTTAGGCCATGGGCTTAATACAGCTCATTAAGTCTTAAGTATGCTTGCATATAATATCACCATTTACGAGCAGTTGTGTTTAAAAATACTATATTTAAGTTCTTCCCCCATTGGGTAGCGTTTGCATTGGTTTCATACTCATTGTATGGATGGACTGACATTAATCTGACAAAGCTATTTGTACGTTACGTACAAATAGCAGTACATTTGACGTGCCCCTCCCCTGAAAAAAATGGCAGACTTTTTTTTATGCGAAATGACAGTCGTTGCTAGTCCGGTTGCTTAAAAAGTCAAAGACGTAACCTTTAAAAGGTTATATGTTAAATAGAGAATGCAAAACACGAATACCTAGCGACAAAAATAAAAGTTGAATGAACCCACAATATTTTCGTGACACTGCTTGTGCTGCAGCTACTGTCTGACCTAAACATTCTGTGTAAAAAAAGACAAATGTGAAGTGTTATGTCTATTACGATGGGTCGTTGGGTGTGATAAGATTTGTAACACGCAGCCCAACTGTTTATTTATTTTAGTATACTACTTCCAATGTTTTTTGCGATAGTGTAAAATGTCTAGAGTAACGACACGTTGCACGGTGGTATCTAAGTATAGTCAACTGTAGTACCTGTAAAAAATGTTGAATACGGCAAATTCAGCGGCAAGCTTTGCCTCCTCATAGATAACAAGAAGTGTTATAAAAAATACAAGATTCCTTATGAAACCACTACAGTTGACTATACTTAGATACCACCGTGCAACGTGTCGTTACTCCTGTTAAAAATATTCAAAATGGCAAATTCAGCGGCAAGCTTTGCCTCCTCATAGTTAACAAGAAGTGTTATAAAAAATACAAGATTCCTTATGAAATCACTACAGTTGACTATACTTAGATACCACCGTGCAACGTGTCGTTACTCCTGTTAAAAATATTCAAAACAGTAAATTCAGCGGCAAGCTTTGCCTCATCATAGTTAACAAGAAGTGTTATAAAAAATACAAGATTCCTTATGATTTAACTGTTTCCGAAATCATAAATCATTTTGTGCTTCGCTTTTAGATGGGTTTATACATAGGCGTATAATTCCTTGATTAAACATCATTATCGTACTAGGTAATTTAGACACACAATTTCTGAAGGGTTAATTAGTATTAAACACATACTAATTATGCAACAAGATTACCTGCCACACGATGACGATACTACGTCAGTAGAATACATTATGCGCGATACAAAAACTAATAAAAGCCTACCTCGTTATCTTCAGAGTCTTATCATCAGATCCTGATCAATTTCAAACAAAAACGGTAAAAAAATTGTTAGTATTATTTGCCTTTCTGTCTTCGACAAATCGGTGAGCAACATAAAAAATATCAATTTAGAATCTTTTTTTATATCCTTAGTAGAATCAAAAACAAAGAAACTCAATCAGTTGCGCGATGTTTACTGTCTTATTTACTAATTATTTTATCGTTGCAAATGGAAGGAGATTTTGCAAAATTTTAACCCTTGAAAATGCTTACCGAAAATAAAGTGTAGTACTTTTTTAATAAGTATGTTTGTTGTTTTGAAACTACATTAATCAGTCACTAGAAACACTTTCCAATTGTATTATTATAAATTTGGTTCGCGTGATACTTTAAGGCTATCACTGTATATCTTAATGGCTTTCTTTTGATATAGCCCTTTTAACGAATCGTGGTATTTATAATTCAGATCACCTAACGTTAAAATAGAACGGAATTAATTTAAAACGTGACAAGAGCCGGCCAAGTTTCACTATGCGAATAAAGTGAATCCCGTATACAATGGAATATGAGATTTTAATTTGAAATGCTGAGTTAATTCGGTACCTTTACTGGGATTTTCATATATTATAATATTATACGTAGATTTTGTGTTATCTGAACCGAAATATTCATGAATTTGGAGTGTATTAGTCTCACTAGGTACTGTTATGTGTATAATAGGTACTAAGCGCCATTTGCGCCAACTTGGAGCTAACTATCAAATTTCATACTAAAAAACGCTTAACTCCGGGTTAGCTGACTAACCCTAGTTGGCAGCTCATAATTGGTTCTTAAAACTCTCGGGCCTATTATTACAAAACTCAACTTCGTCTCGTTTTGAAACGGCGACCCTCAAATTTTAAGAACCTTATTATATTACTGCATAAACTACTATTAAAGTCTGAGGGGGTACTTTACAAAGTTTACAGGACCGGAGTAAGGAGTTAGATATTTTGAATTACATATTCCTTTAATTTATATTTGAATATATTGTTACTTTCAGCTTCTTCAATATATTTTGGTAATTTCTTATAAATCATGTTCCTATAAATATTGTTTCCGTTACTATTTTATTTGATTTTTCAACCCAGGGAAAATAAAATGTGTATAAGATTAATGTGTGTGCCTGTCTGTGACGTTGTAGCTACCTGCAAAAGGGTAAAGGTTTTTTTTTTAAAAGCCTTATTTGTTAAAATTTTATAAAATTAACCGTCACCAGATATTCAACTTCAATTGGTACCTACTATTCAATTGATTTCGGCCAATATTGAAGATAAATCTCCCAAATTTTAGTGTTCAGGTTTTAAATACCATAAGAGAGTTAATGTGCCATGAGTTCTACATAACCGGAGTTTATAACAACTGCGTGATTCGATAGTATTTGCATCTTGCTCGTTCATAACTGGTGATTGAATCGCGCAGTCATTATCGACTACATTTACCTAGAACTCATGGTAAGCACACAATATAGCATACATAAGTTTTCAATGGAAACTTTTCATACAACTATTACTACAATTGTTTTTCATCCTAAGGTAACCTGCGTTCAGCCTGACTGCCCAAATATACCATACTATATAAATTGATGCCTGTGAATTTTCCGCTGATAAAGTATTTATAAAATACGAATAATGCAAGGCCTGGTCGGACTAGACAATATTATGCATCGAAACAATTCGTCCGGCAGCGGATTTGTCTGTGGTTCTTCCGGAATTAACATTTTAAAACAAACATTCATGCAAGTCAAACTGCAAATAACAAGCTTGGACCGGACCTTGAGCTTTAAAGCTTCCTACGATGTTTTCTTGGTGGGTAAGTAGTAAAGTGTTCGTTGGAAGTAGTGATAGAACGCTAGGTAATATTTAACACGGCGTACCTTCGACTTTTGTTTAAATAAGAGTAGGTATGTTTATGAAGTGTAGGTAGATACGCACAAGTTGTGAAAAACTTGAAAAAATCATATTATGAATTAACTTTTTTCACGCTAGCCCTAGGAATCCAACGAAACCTTATTAACGAGACTTAGTTGTCCAGCAGTCTATATTACATGTCCGTTGTAGAAAAAATGTATGTACTAATAAAAAATACTAAAATACTTATTATTTATTTGCTGTGCCGCTATAACAATAAATAATAGTAAAATTACAGAAAAACATGGAGACAAAAGCAATTTGACTTTTTTCACCGTTTTGTGCAGTATACTTTATACTTCTTGCTTTTCAGGAATTGGAAGGTGATGATTAATTTCAGACACAAAAAAACTCAATAATGTTACAAAAGCTTTGCATTATTACGAAACCGTGCACAAGTCGACACTTGCCCGTTTTTTCCTAACTTAAGAGAAAAATTCATTCGTTCAAAGACATAATTATCATTGTCTCCTAACCTCTGCTTTCTATTCAATGAGATTCCACAATGGCCGTCTGTATGAAAGCGATTCCAAAAGGAATTCCCGGTACATCGGACTAATCATTACTTCCATTGTTTTATTCATGCCGGGATAGACAAAGGTTCTAAGGGTTGCACGGGGTCATACTGCACACGATTAGTGATTCCATGGTTCCAAGCTTGTTAATGGTATTTAGAAACGAAATTGCATTTATATTTTCTTGAAGCTCCATTAATTAATCCATTAAAAAATTGAGTTCGAGTTACTAAATAAAATATCTAGATATTTAGAAACAATAATAATATAATGTTTAAGTCAAACTCTTCGCAAAAACAAAAATTATTATAATATGTGCGCCAGTGGCAGCAAAAGTGCTCAACTCTGAAAATCACGCAAGTCGGTGAGAATCAAGTTGTATAGATGCGCTACCACTGCTCTGCACCGAGTTGAGATTGAATAGCCTAGCTAGCTAATAAGGACTCTGATGCCCTGACTTGCTTGGCTCTACAACCCCTTATCTGAACTCTGACTGACGAATTAATTTAATTAGGTAGGTATGTCTGCCTAAAGATAAAATTATTAAATAATAGCATTAGATCCGTACATAATAAAAACTAATAAATGAATCCAACTGACTTTTGTTTTGGGATCAGGCTAAAATCATGATCATTATCATTATTACTCACATATAGACCGCTCTGCTTATTTTCCAATCAATTCATACATAATTTCATATTCTAGATAAAGGTATTTTATTTATTTATTTGGAAACTGGAACTGTAATCTGAACTGAAATGTAATCTGGGATTGAAACGTTTCCCTTGTGCCTTAGTAATTCGTTGATCCTTATAGGTAATTGTAATGTTCGGAACACTTTAATTATAAATAGCTTCAAAGATCGACGTTAGCGTTCGGCTTAACACGTGGTATATTGTCAATAAAGCTTACCATGACAGCGGCGGATATTACAATATTTTCATGGACTTTGATGAAGCAAAGGGAATACCTTAATGCAGCGAAATAATTAGTTGCGAAGCAACCGTGTTAACAACGGGACACACGGTCGGCCCAGCCAGCAAGCAAAGTTACGTGATCTCCATTTTTTAAATATATTACGACGGTGACAAACAAGCATACGGCCCGCCTGATGGTAAGCGGTCACCGTAGCCTATGGATGCCTGCAACTCCAGGGGTGTTACATACGCGTTGCCGACCCTTTAAAAAAAGGAGGATTCGCTGTGTTGACAGCTAAAGGGGCAATCTTTGCTCCGTGGGTCCCTGCTGTCAACACAGTGAATCCTCTTGGAGCTTTGGCGACCTTACTCACCAACAGAAACACAACGCTATGAGTAGGGTCTAGTGTTATTAAACTGCGGTTTTCTGTAAGGTGGAGGTACTTCCCCAGATGGACTCTGCTCCAGATTTGAGCGAGACGACATTCGTTGTGCTGTGCCCTACCACACTAAACGATATGCATCCGCTGTGCCCATACCTCTCTAAAAAGTATGACTAAGTATGTAAGCTGCAAAGATAATGAAACTCCCCTGCATATATATAATGGTTTTTTTTTGCACTGAGGTTCCGTCTCTGCATCTGACTGTGTCTATTTATTACCTATAAGGTATAGGTACTCGTATATGAGACGTACAATATAATCTCAGAAAGCTATGTACATTATTGAACTCAGCACATACATATAGACATTAAATTGCAACGGTTAACACTCACGTATCTTTATCACAATAGGCGTGACATGTTTCGACTGCATCGGGCAGTCATCGTCAGTCTGTCCGACGAAAATTCAAATTATATCAGCACATAGGTATAGGTTGTTTATGCCTGAAGCCTGAAGTTGTTTTAAGTTACCAAGTCGTCACCTTTACGAGTATGTAATCCTACCCATCCCTATTTCATTGGAGTTGCATTATTAATGCAGTGACAGCACCCGAGACGGGAGGGGATGCGGCTCGCGCCAATCACATTAAAATAACACCAGCGCATGCTGGGACCCATTGTTATTTACTCTCTATGATCGTGTGTAACTCTTGATATATCATATGCTACAAATTTATATATTTTTAATCAACATTTACTATATTTACCTTGGAAAGAACATTGGTAGCCTAGCAGTAACGCGTGCAACTGTCAATCCGAAGGACGCGCGTTGTTTGATAGAAGACCCGGGATTTCGGTTGAGGGGTTCTGGTCCGGGGTTTCGTCAGGAATCCCATAAGTGGTGGAACCCCGTTCCGTACCAATGCTTTCTGAAACTTGTGTCCTTCCATGTTTTTCAGTCGCTTGTCGGTGAAGGGAAATATTATGTGGAAACTGACTCCAATACTGACTGACTGACCCCAATAAGACTCTAGACAGAAAGGTCAAATGACAATAGTTTTCGTGTAATCTAGTACCTACGCCAAATCTTGGGTTTAAATTTCTATATGGACCCCATAAGGTTCCCTAAGCCGTGCGTGACAGAAGCCGGGAATCGAGGAATGAAATATTAGTTTATGATAAGATATTCTGGAAATCATCAAATGTGTTTTTATAATGCTTTTCACGAAATCGTTCTTTGTCGGTGCTCAGTACGAGGCCACCTAGTGATTAGTCGGAACTTTGAAGAATGCTACCATGTGGAAACGAGCTCACGAATTGAGACGACCACCGGCGGATCGTTCGTATTCCTATCACTGGGGCTTTGCGTTGGGGGTGAGGGACGTGATCTAGCGGGAGCGTGTGCGTAAGAGTAAGCGATTTACGTAAATGTAAGTGTCGTTATGACATCATTAACCTGCAAAGCATGTACTCAGTGATTTAACACTAAATATTATAACGTTAATTATGAGTATATTTTCTGCTAGTAAGAGTATCAGCATCACTGCGCGTCACAGTTATGAAAGTATTATTATTATTTATTTACTTATCGTTGATTCTCTAAAATATAATTTTAAAAATACTGACTTAAACTCAGCAGAATCTCTGCGAATAATCATAGTTTTATGGTAACTAATAGTATCTGACTCTTCTTTTTCCGCACAAAGTCCCAATAACAATTCGATGGATACAAAATGTTGTAACCTTATTGGCCAATTCACCAAATTCCTGGTGCTCTCTCAAATCCGTATGGAGTACACTATAGTCATATCGAATAAACTTACGATCTAAAATACATAGTGTCTCTGACCTTTAACTCCAAGTCATAACTCTGGGCTTTAATTCCAAAGTGAGAAACTCAGTTTGTAGAGTATAATTAAACCCTGGATTTACAGCCAGTCCAAAAACGTCCCAAAAATAGGCTATTGAAAATTTTAGCGTCTTATTTTAACATTTAAATAGCATGTAACAAACAAAATCTATTACATTTATAATTAGTTTGCAAGAAGTTTATTACCCAGGATACTTTGAAGATTATTATTTTACCGTATGCACAAAAAGCTTTGCGCTTGTATTTTGAACATCACCCCGCCGTGGCACGAGCCATAGCGCGTTGTGACACAGTTGTCACTGTCACGACGCAGCCGAGAATTCTAATGAGAGGCGCGCGTGACCATCTAGCTCAAAAACGCGATCAACACTTTTCAAACTTATTTCTAAAGGATTTTCGAAAGTTTGCAACGTGCGAAAGTTAAATTCTAGTAATCGGATTTAGTCGAATGAAGGTGAGGCTTTGAATGAATAATAATATGCATGGATCCAGTTAAATAATGTTTGCTCGGAAACAGAGAGCGATATTTCTACTAGTAAGCTCTGTAAGTCCAACGATTACCTAGTACTAAACGGAACTGACTCAAGTAAAATCTGAATTTAGGTATGAAAAAAATGTATGACTTTTACTGACTTGTTATTGTTACTTTGCCGATTGTTTTGAGTCAGACTTACCTGAATTCATACGTATTCAAACATCGTTTTGCTTGTTACCTGTTTCAATCCCCGTTACCTAATCTATAATCTGATATATAAATGTCAACAACATACTACTTACTCTCTAAGTGGTGTCTCCCTAACACCGGTACTAGACACTAGTACGAAAATAATTGCAAATATTGGTCTTAAATTCTTCATTAAACGGTTCTGTCATATTTTTTTTTACTTAGGCGTTTGCAATTAAAATCATAAGTAATTTCATTATACTCAGATATAAACCGCCTCATCTACGATTTTTTTATTTTAATAGTTTTTGTGTTTTTAGGGTTCCGTAGTCAACTAGGAAGTCTAGGAACCCTTATAGGTTCGCCATGTCTGTCTGTCCGTCCGTCCGTCTGCGGTTTAGCTCAGTGACCGTTAGGAGGTACTGGAAAGCTGTGATTTGGTATAAATATACTATACATATCAATCATGCCGACAAAGTAGTAAAAGTGAGAAAACAATTTTTTTTAGGGTCCTCCCATACCTACACGTTAAGTAGGGGGTGACTATTTTTTCGTTGCAAACGTTTTCGTTTCGTTCAAAGTGTTAGGTATCGTTAGATGGGTATTTCAAAAAGAATAATTAGGTTATCAATAACGGTTCAAAAGTTGGTCGCTCCTCTAACTTTTGAATCGCAAGTTTAAAAATTTGAGCAAAAAGGCTTATCCTCAATCAGTAACAGTCCGTGCTAGTTAAGTTCATGGTATCTATTTAATAAACCCAATTTGCTTGCTGTGACCGATGGTTAAGTATGGAACCCTTCACTTAGCGTGGTCCGACATGCTCTTGGCCGGTTTTTTCTTACTTAAACCCAGGCTAACTGGTGATAGTGCGATTGACTCTGATACAAATTGACAGTGTGCAATGACTTGGCTGTTGTCCACCTTTTATATTGTTTGCCTGTATTTTTATACGATTGTGATTGAAATGTCACATAGGTAATAAATAATTGGTATTAGGTAGTACCAAATGTAAACAAACAAAACGCTAGGCAGGTGGCGCCGTCTTGCGAGAAGTTTACAAACGCACAAGCTCCTGGGGGAGTACGAGACGCTGAGCAGGAATTGATTCTCGCATCAGGAGATAGATGGCGCTACATGTACTGTTTGGGCACGGGTCAATTTATTATTAAAATAATGATATAAGCAATACATATTATTGATATGCCATACAAATATATGTTAAATAACGCACATGAACGTTTTCAGATTATTTTAATCGCCAGTGGCTAGCCGTTTATAACGCTATGCTGTAAATAATGTCTAGGTACAATCAAATTTCCTTTAAAAATGTGTATCTATTTATTTCTGTTTATATAGATTATCAGAAAATCTTTCGAGTTATGTGGTTTTCTGTAAGTCAAGTACATTATTATCACATGCAAAACTAGTTAAAAGGGTAGTTACCTACTGCTGCTGATTTTGGGAAGGAAAAGCAGCAAGACATACCAATCTACATCTCGGACGCAAGTCATTTTACATACTATTCGTAATGCAAAAGGATGGATGTAGCCTTCCTATTTTGAATTTGAGGCTTGAGAAAATGCCTTTAACTATGTAGATGTGTGCTAATTTTATTCTGTTGGGATTCACACGTATGATACATATGGTCGTCTCGTTCATATAAAGTAAAATGCCTATGCAAAGGCGCGTAGATATAATATACGGAACCAGGAAACAGTAACATATGTGTACATGTGTTTTGTAATAGTTTGCTAAAAATTGTGTTTTTATTTTCGTTGTTAGTGGCATATAATTTATCTTCTAAATACTTACGCCAATAAATGTATGGGATATTTGTCTGGCGGATGCCCGGCAGACATACCTACTATGGAGATCTGACGGATTGCCTGAACGTAATGGCCGGCAGATGTATTTGGCTGTCGCGCCTTATGGATGGCCGTTGAACCTCTATCCTTTTTGCACTAAACCCAAACTTATCATGACATTATCTTAAATTTGCAATTTACCTGATTCCAAATATATGAAAATAATAATATCTTATATCTGTTGATGTTACTGGTGACCGAAGAGCTGGTGGCTTCCTCGCACAACGTATCAGCATTGCGATACAACGGGGAAATGCCGCCAGCATCCTAGGTACAATGCCTCAAAGACCTACTTTAGATTTTAGGTAGGTAGAGATAGGTGGTTAGGTAAGTTACACTTCCTGTATGTATTTCGAAAATAAATGTTTTTTGTATATCTTATATCTTGTTATCATTCTCCGCACCCGTGAGTAGACGATAACATTTCGCAGATTATGATGCACGAGACGCCCCAACGCATTGTTCACGAGAAAGCAATTCCGCGTCACTCTGACAGACAGACAGACAATTTGACACCGTGTTTATTATTAAATCGAGATGGAATTAGTATCGTGACGGGGTGACGGCTGTCTGTTTTAAGCTTATCACGGTTTTGAAACTGTTTAGACAACTACGAAATACGTCTGAAATTGTAGAATAGCGCCAGTTTTACTTGTAAATGTTGTATAAAAATATGCCGAAAATACCTTGGTTACACAATTTTTTTCAAGATTAAAAGAGGCTGATAGACAACTCACAGCCCAAGCCGTTGAAATTAGAACATTCAAAATTAGAACATAGGATTAGGGTTGGTTTGGTGTTCAAATCTGCCCCTCGAGTCAATCTGCCCCGCGACCGCCTAATAAAAAGGTTAATCCCATAGTATCCATGTCTTAAAATGTCATGAAGCTCCAAGGTTGCTTACTTGCGGTTTTTTTTTGCATAGAGTTAATGTTATCGCCTTCCCTGAAAATATATGATCTCACTATGTCCTTTTTAAGATTTTCAGGAAGCGTGCCTTTTATATTTTTACTAAACCTGTAGAATTCATAAATAGTTCCGTTAATGTGCATAACTATACAAGGTAAACTCCGTGCCAAGCTCATTACCGAAGCTTCTACATAACTAAAACAGAAATCCTTATAACTCTTCGCAGAGTCTTTCCGGTAAATGACTAAATAGTCCCAGAAACTTACTCCACGGTTCAACGGATACTAATCCTTAATTGGCGAACAATCATTTTAACCCAAACTTCGTAACTTCCACAAACTTTGTGGGAACCTGTGAGGTAATCGGAGTCACAGATCAAGTCATATTGTCAGTAATGTGACTTAGCTGCATTGCACCAACTTACGATTGTTATGACGTATTAGTACCACACCTGTTACTTGTACACAATATAACAGCCAATTTTCCTGATTTCAATTAACATTTTTTGGACGTGTTCAGACTTAGTTCAGACTTTCAGAGCGATTATATGTGAAAATATCAACCAAATCAAATGCTTATCTTAAAAACCTCGTATTACATAAAATTATTTTCAAAGAAGAAAGAAGAATGACATATTACTATATTACACGTAAGTACACCCCTGGAGTTGCAGGCGTCCATAGGCTACGGTGACCGCTTACCATCAGGCGGGCCGTATGCTTGTTTGTCACCGTCGTAGTATAAAAAAAAGTACAATTTTTTTTGCAAACGTATACGTATGACGAAACCTCTAACAATATATAATACATATGGTTACTGAATATACCTACGCTGTACAATTGGCTGTGGCATTTTGTCGTTCCGTCTGTCCATATACCACTGGCATATGGACAGACGGAACGACAAAACTATATGAGTACCTTATACGAGTAGGTTGGCTACGGAACCCTGAAAAAGAGTGTGAGTGTCAATATATTCAAAATATAAGAACCTAGGTAGGTACGTATATTAATCTGATACTGTTAGGTTCTGAACATATCTTGGATTGCCACGTCCGTGTTCTCATTGTAAATGCAAATACTAATACATAATTTCTTGTTTTCGGTAGGTTCGATATTGTCAATGTAAAGACATGATAATTTAATTGTGTAAATTTAACCGTGCCTCGCTTTTCGAAACGAGTAACTTGTAGAACATTTTACAGATTTTCGCACTGGCGTTAATATTCCAAACTTCTTTTTTGTTTTACTAACTCAATTACTTTATTTAAAATAATAATTATATTATACAGGTATATTTTTATGGAATGAAAGATTGAATCTTTTTTGATCTCTATTTAATTGAAAAAAATATTACACCACTAAACAGCTTGTAGATCCTTTATATTGTCACAAGTGTACCAGTTGCCATTATTTTGAAGTATCTATCTAAAGTACGGCATTTTGACAATAAGGAAAGATAATAATTTTGTATAAACTGAAGCAATTTTTAATTTAGTAAGTAATAACTAATAATAATGCAATTGAGCAATTGGATGAAACACAAATCGATGTTCCGAATCTTTCCGGTGGACTTTTCAAAAGTTACGGGTTATTAAGGTTGTTTTTCTTATTGAGCCCTTATCCATATTAAAAGGCATTCCTTTTCTATTGAATTGTATGATAAACATCATGACTACATGTCCACAAGCTGTTAACTATTGGCCACAGGAAAGATTGGCTCTACGGTGTAGCTGAACACACACTTTTTATTTCCTGTGGTCAATAGTTAACAGCTTGTGGACATGTCATTTTTATCATACAATGCAATAGAAAAGGAGGACTACTTAATGTAGATAAGGATTAAAAATAAGAAAATAAACCTTCATAGCTCTTTACTTTCAAAAATCCACCGGAAAGACTCGGTATTTCGATTTGTGTTTTACCAAATTGTAAAAAAAAACATTGTATTTATACACGTAGACCGTACTTATAGCATTTTATATCAGTGCATTGTATTGCTACTAGCCGTTGTCTTTACATTTACATTTAATCGCGTTCGCTTAGGTATAAGTGATAAACTTAGACATTTGTCTGTACTGAAATCCATTATTCGGTTAGATGTTTTCTTTTTAGTAAATATAATAAAATAAACAAACTCCCGGCAAAAGAGTTTAGTACTTATTTTAAGTTTCCTTGCTGAGTAAAATATATTTTTACCAAAACAACTAAGCAACTCCGTTGTCAGTTATCAATCGATCTTAGGTCATATTTTTGTAGTAATTTTGATAAAAAAGCAGTGAGCCATTGTACAGTCAAGTGTAAAAATATGGGCACACATTTTACTCAAAAATATGTCCGGTAGCACCTTATTAGAGCGTAGTACCATATTTATGAGACGATTTTCTCTATAGGTACATATTTTTGCAATTGACTGTACGAGTGTTACTATTACTACAATCGAGCATTTATTATTTATTACATACACATCTTCTTCTTTTTCTTAGCGTTTTCCCAGCTCATGCCACAGCTCATGCACGGAGCTTAGGGTCCGATTTGGAAAATAATCCCAAGATTTAGTGTAGGCGCTAGTTTTACGAAAGCGACTGCCATCTGACCTTCCAACCCAGGGGGTAAACTAGGCTTTATTAGAATTAGTCCGGTTTCCTCACGATGTTTTCCTTCACCGAAAAGTGATTGGTAAATTAAATATCAAATTATTCGTAAGTACCTACGTAAGTTCCGAAAAACGGTTTGGTACGAGCCGCTAGGATTTGAATACACGACCTTACTGTCATCATAACTTGATATACGAGTACATGTAGTATAAAATATTCTTATTTACTGTATTCATTTTTTTCTCCAAGAATAGTGAACTCCGGCTAGGAATTTGTAATAAATATGATGTTAACATTAAAATACAGTGCCAGCAGGGCTAAGGTGAACTTGTTTGTCACTATTCACGAGTTGCGATAATGATCAATTTATCCGCAATACTTTGACCAGCAATCATCCGTAACACCTAGGCAATAGAGAGGTATTTCAATAAAATAAATAATACTATAGTGGTTGACACCCTACTGGCTGTTGCTGTCAATTTTGTCAAATTATTTATCAGAAAGTGCGGACAAACTGTCGTCTTATTTAGCAAATATCAGGCTATCAAATAGGCACCGTGGCCTAGCTGAATCGACTTACAATCTATACTATCATACTTATTCTACCGAGACAAAAATGATTCCTTCCTATCTGACCGTCCGCTGTTTGTACCACTGCGAAAGTGCGTTGCAGGACAAAGGAATGTCAAGTAGGTACCCACTAAAGTCGTGTAAATTTATCCGAGAATCCACTTCGGAGTGTTGTGGCGGATTCTTGTAATTCATATTATTATTTAGTAAATGATACATCGGTGGGCTTGTTCAAGTCGTTAAATTAGGTATATCCCAAAACAGGCTTGGCTTCCAACCATACTCATTTCGAAGGTACAAATATGGTACCGGCCCTTCCGACCGTTCGTTGCTTGTACCGTCACGAAAGTGCTTTGCAGTACAAAGGATTGTCAAGTAGGTCCCCACAAGAGTCGTGTAAATTTATCCAAGGATAGTGAACCACTTTGGAGCGCTGCGGCGGATTTTTGTGCTTGTCGCAGCTTGTAACTAATGTTATCAAAACATGAGAGTGCAATGTGTAATAACAAAAGAATATACCCTAAAATAATTACAACTGAACATTGAGTTTTCATCTAGGACTGAATATTAGTTTCAAGCCATGTTAAAAGGCACTGTACATATAATAAAGTTTAAATGTACCTTTACCAATATTTATACCTTAATCTGACTTAAAAAATAATTATTAGAGACCATCGGTAACCTTGGTTTATACCAATTTTTATGAGTCAAATAAGGTGTTTGAGTTGTTTTTTTAAATTATACAAAAATAAATTGTATTCAGCCACAAAAAGCACAGAGAAATAGGCTGTATTAAAACAACCTAAAAACTTCACAGATATATATACCTACCATAACAAAAAGTACCTACATACCTAGTTTGTTAATTTAGAAAATCGATTACAGTTCGCCAGATAGAATAATGAAGATACCAAAAATAGCCTCAAAAAGCAACGAGCGCAGATCAAAACGAGAGGTTCCCGACAACGACGCAATTTGTAAATTATTTCTGGCGTACACGCCTATTAGGACATCTTGATAGCTGCCTGTCGACTTCTTTCAACGTCTATTTAAAAGCTACCGAAAAACATCAAGGTTCATTACCATCGTCAAATGACAATCATTCAATCTTCCACCTTATGTCAAATAGATAAGGATCTAGTTCCAAGCACTCGGGACGTAAACATAAATTTGTCAATGCATCTCGCGGAGTATTTATGGCAACATGCATTTCCAGTTTGCACTGAACTACCCTGTTCGTCTTTTCTATTTAGTTTTCTATATTTTAAAGGGAATTAGCTGCTTGTCGAGGGCTCTCATCCGTTTGGTTGTTTTACACTCGTTTGGGCTCGTTCTGTTATGATGTCGGCTTCAAAGGATGTGGATAAGCGCTAACATATTTTTAAGTGGTAAAAATATGGCCGTTATTTATGGATTATCGGAAGCAAAATGCCATGTACAATCCATAAGTGATGTATTAGCGGAAAAGTTCTCTGGGGGATTATTTAATGTTATTTTGGGACGAAGCTTCAATAAATTAAATTTTCCTTACTTTGAAGACAGATATTGTGGATGTTATATTATATGGAGCTATTTTTTTTAATTATCTGAATATGGTGTATAAATATTGACTAATTTTTGCGCAATTTTCGTCTTCATTGTACTGTAGTACGCGTATTAGTTATTTATTTTACTACCAATGGGAGCTAAGTTTTTGTTTACCACGCGTTCATATAAATATTCAGATCTAAGGGCCTAAACCGATATCGAGAATCAAAACTTTGTTCTCTGTATAGATACTAGAATCCACAACACAAGACACAATAAGTAATGGAATTCAATAGCGAATAATATACCAATTTTAACCACAATTTCATCAAAAATACATACTTTACATACCTACAAAATGTTTTGCTTTACTAAATAAAAAATAATGCTATGATGCATATTCAACATTTTAATGTTAGCCATTATTTATTACGGAGCGGCTGAAAGCGTCGAAATTTTAAAACGTAATAAATATAAGCCTGGGCAGAGAGTACTTTTTTGTACCATTCGGGGTCGAAACTTTTGGTCCATGGGGTCCCAGCGCACGCAAGTTTTTCGTAGAAATCGCGAAAGGTCTGGTTGATGTTACTGGTGACCGAAGAGCTGATGGCTTCCTCGCACAACGTACTCGGTAGGTAGAGGTAGGTAGCTAGGTAAGTTAGACTTACTGTATATATTTTGTAATAAATTATCTTTTTGGCACGAATAAAAATATCATTGGATTATAAAAAAATATGGCTACTTAGAATGTGTAAATTATTTAAAAGTCCATTATTTCAGCTACCATTTTTTGCAATAAAAACTTTATAGCACTTATCGATAAAATAAAACTTTAGACGATGCTTTCAAAGAATTAAGTGCAATATAGCGAGGTTGGCTAGAAAGTCTTTGCTCTATAAAACATTACTTGTATTACTTGCATACTCACCGATGCGATGGTGCCACTGGTGGCGCATAAGGCAAGAGTTATGACAAACATGACAGGGCGACAGACGATGTCGTTCTGCGAATGATGCTTCTCATTAATCCAAACTATGTATGTATTTGGTCAAGTGTGCAGTAAAGTCATTTAAAGTCATACTTTTTAGGCAGATTGATTAAATTTCATTTCTGTCACAAAAATTAAACACATTTTTGACGTCATTATTGAATTACGTTTCTGTATGCTTAAATACAAAACTTTAAGGTACCTACGCTCTGATCAGCCTGATAAATATAGGTAATGATTGGGGAATTTTCTGCTCTTGACGTGAGTGTTTTTGTGTTTGATATTATAGGTATTGAAAAAAAAAACTGAGCCTAGTTATGACTTTTTACATCATTGGACGGCATACAGAAACCCTAATAATTTACTACACTAACTATTCTATGTCAGCTTATACAGTCCAATAAGATACTAATAATATACGAGTAAATTCATACAATAAAGTACTAATAACCCTGTCATAACCTAAGCCACTAAATCCTCACATCACTATGCAAATTTATTGACCATTGAAGACAATGACAGTCGTCGATGTTAATTAAGATAAACCGTCGGTAATTACGTTAATTTCAGTTTATGTCGTAATGTAATATTTATTGGATGCGCGAGTCATTACCGGGAGCTTTTGAAATATAATTAAGGATGTTCTCGATGCAAATGTCAAAATAAGTGTTGGTTTACATTTTGCGCTTGGTGATAAAATATTTTGTTTCTTTACTGCCGATCACTTTATGACAAAAACGTAAAAGTATAATGGGGCATTCCTTTGGAACTCTATTTAACAAGATTTTATTAAATTCACTTTACGGGTTTCTAGTTCCTGTTAAATCAAAGACCTGTTGCTCGGCAAGTATTTATTTCGCGACTGACTTCTACCCACTTACAACCAATATATATATGCATACACAACACCTTCACCCTTATTTTAAAACAACCCTTCTAGTTTACAGTTGTGCCAATTATGCGATAGGCACCCCAGCTTCAAATAATCTCATAAAACGCACAAAGGTCAACCAAAATTACAAGTAACTCTTAAAGCTAAAGTGACCCTTTATGAAAGTAGGTATATTCACAAGTCTGAACACTACCTTCTCCCTAAATTTACAACATACTCAGTACCTAATCTTCAAATCCTTCATTAAAACTACAAGGATTTTACCAGTCTCCACTAAACAAAACAAAACAAAATAATATTATATCTTTAAAAGGTAGTTACTTTAATACCTATACTTTGTAACCTTACCTAACCGCTTATCTAATAGTAGGTATAACATCATAAACAGGAAAACACTAAACTTAGGTATATTTCGAGCATCGAACCCGTTATGCGGACCATTTTCTGCATGTAAATCACCAATTAAGTAGATACTTATTACTTACGGTAAGAGAAATTACATTATCTAAGTAGGTACGCTCTTATAGACCAAAAAAAAACATTATTTCGACTTAGCCTTCTTGTGATAGGTAAGTATGTGTCTATAGGCAAAAAGGAACGATGAAAAAAAATTAAAAAAAAAAACTTTGCTACAGGTAATACAGGTACCTATATGTGCTAGGTACATACACAATTATTCGAATATCAAAACATTAACATCCTTTCATGCATTTTTAAATGAAGGCCTAAAATTAACACTAAGAAATCATATGATAGCTACTTACGATTTAATTTCAGTCTTGTAGCCTCTGTTACAAAGTTTAAGTTGCTATTGGAGGCTAGTTTATTTGTTATCAATATCACACACCTCACCGAGCTCTTTATTTTATTACCGTCCTTTGTATTCGTAGTAGGTACTTGCTGCCTTCAGATCTCAGACCCCGTAATTGTAAACTATTTACGGGTCAAAAAAAAAAAACAAAGAAGCCCCCACTTCCAATACATGGTTATAAAGATTATACATACAAAATACACGCTCGGTAACCCTTCTGTTACATTCTTACTATAACCATTAACTAAAGGTATAATTAATCGATCTCGAACCCATATCTTACAGGTGGAAATCGCATTCTTTTTGGGCGGTTAGCTACCAGTAACTCCGAGGTTGCTTGACCAGCGGCGGGCAGGCTGGGGGGGTCAGTCGTAACATTTGGCTGTATATCGGCCTGCGCGGCCGCCGTAGCCTGTGTATCACCTGCCGCTACGTCATCACCCAACCCCTCTGGGCCTCCCCGTGGACTGGGCGCCACCCAAGGATACGCTGAACTTGGAGGTTGTGGTGTATTGGGAGGAGGTTTTTGTTGGCTATTTTGATGAGTAGCTTGATCTATCACTCTCGACCTAATTTGATCTACATGCCTATGTACTGTCTCTGTTCCCGATTCATCTGTAACGGAATAATTTGTATCTCCGAGGCATTCTACAATACTTCCCGGCCACCATTTTGTTTTACTAGTACCGAATTTCCTGAACCAAACACAATCCCCTGCTTGAAACCGTCTCTGTACCCCCTTTGTCTGTTTCCGGATGCGGTCCTGATGCTCGTGTGCGCGTGACGTCAGCTCTGGCTTCAAGCAGTCCAGCCTAGCACGGAGTGACCTACCTTGCAACAGTTTGGCTGGGGTCTCCCCCGTGGCGTAATGCGTTGTGTTCCGGTAGTTTAACAAAAATCTACAAAGTGCGGTATGAATATTGGTCCCTTGTTCTATACTTTTTTTAATTACCTTTTTACATATTTTTACTGCCGACTCACAAGCCCCGTTCGACGCTGGGTGGTAAGGTGCCGTTAAAATGTGTTCCACTCCATTATTCGCTAAGAAGGCTTGAAATTCCGAACTAGTGTACGGGGGACCGTTATCGGTTACGAGCTGTTTGGGTAAACCGAAACGCGCCCACATTTCTCTGAATACATCTATTACGTTATTTGCCGAAGTAACCGACATTTTTATTGCTTCTATCCACTTTGAGTGTGAATCTACAACTATTAAATATTTTATACCTGCCACTGGACCGAGGAAATCTGCGTGCAACCGTACCCAAGGACGTTCCGGCCACGGCCAGAGACGCGGTTCGTGAGCCGGTGGCGCGTCCGCCACCGCGGCGCACACGGCGCACGCGCGGCACACGCGCTCCACGGCTTCGTCAATGCCCGGCCACCACACGTAGCTCCTCGCTAAGGCTTTTGTCTTGACTATGCCCATGTGTGAGTCATGTAGCTCACGCAAAACTTTATCTTTACAGGACTCTGGTACGATAACCCGGTGACCCCACATTATGCAACCGAGTTCTTCATACAGTTCATTTTTTCGATTTAAAAACGGTTTTAGCTCTCTAACCTCAACATCTACCGGCCAACCCTCTTTTAAATAATTTAACACTCGGCTAAGTAATATGTCTTTACCCGTTTCTTTCCGAAGTTGTTTGTAGTCTAGCAACATCGCCTCTGCGGCGAAATGCAAGTACGTCTGTTCCGGAACGTCGTCTCGCTCCTGAACCCCGTTGTCGCGATGCCCTTGTATCATGCGAGATAAGGCGTCAGCGGTATTTTGATCACTACGAACATACTCTATTGTAAAATCGTAAGCTGACAAAAGAATGGCCCACCGTTGCAGCCTACTCGCCGCGGCCGTCGGAACGCCACTATTTGGACCAAAAATCGTCACCAACGGTTTGTGGTCCGTGCGAAGAACAAAATTTCGCCCATACAGGTACTGGTGAAATTTTTTTATGGCAAAAACTATAGCAAGGGCCTCTTTATGTACCTGACTATAATGAATTTCCGCCGAAGTTAGCGCGCGTGACGCATACGCCACCGCGCGCTCGGCGCCATCTTTGGCGCGCTGAGCCAAAACAGCTGCGATGCCATGTCCACTAGCATCACACGTCACGACGCACGGTAAGCGCATATCATAATGAGCCAGGCCCTCCACACTACATAACGCCTCCTTAACCTTGATAAAACTGTTGTCCTGCCTGCCGCTCCACACCCAGTGTTTTCCTTTACGCAACAACTCATATAGAGGGGCTAAATAACCACTCAAATTTTTAATAAATTTCCCGTAAAAGTTAACCATTCCCAAAAATGATCTTAACTCGGAAACGTTGGTGGGGGGTGACATTTTAACTATCGGTGCTATTTTATCTGCGTCAACCCTAACGCCGTTCTTATTTATAATGAACCCTAAATATTTAACTTCATCTAGAAAAAACTCGCATTTACTCTGTTTCACTTTTAACCCGCTCCGTTGTAATATGTGCAAAACCTCCTGTATGTGTTGATTATGTTCTAGTAAAGTTTTACTGGCAATCAATATATCGTCAAGAAAAACAATGACATGGGGCATATTTTTGAACAAGTTTAGCATAATCCTCTGAAATATGCCGGGGCTTGAGGCTAACCCGTAAACAAGACGGTTATATTGAAACAATCCCCTATGCGTATTCACCACCGTATATCTAGCCGTATCGTCTAACAGAATCTGGTTGTAGGCCTGTGATAGATCAAGCTTAGAAAAATATTTATAGCCACTAATATTACTTAACAAATCGTCAATCCTGGGTACTGGGTACCTGTCTACCATTAATACCTTATTCAGAGTAACCTTGTAGTCCGCACAAAGTCTGATGGCGCCGTCCGCCTTGTGCGCCACTACCAGCGGAGTAGCCCAGTCCGAGTGGTCAACCGGGGTGATGACGCCCGCCGTCAGCATGGCGTCCAGCTCGGCGTCCACGCGCTGGCGTAACGCATAGGGTAAGGGTCGCGCCCGGCAATACACAGGCACCGCCCCCTCGCGCAGTTGCAGCGTCGCCCTTCCGCCGGTAAAGCAACCCAGGGTTCCGTCGAATACATCTTTAAACCTGGAAACAATTTCACTCATTGTTAAAGATGAACTTTTATCACATTCGTCCAGTTTATTGACCATTAATCGTGGCATTCGCGGTACTTGAATATCTAACTCTGCGAGCCACTGTCGTCCCAGTATTTTAGTGGTTCCCTTATCTATCACATACAAATCTAAAGTTTCAACACGATTATTATGTGACACTTCTACTCTCACGTAGCCCAAAGGAAAAATACGGGAATTATTATAAGCAAACAAACGTATGCGTGCTGGCCTTAACTTGAGTTGACTAAAATATTTTAAGTAAGTCTCGTTGTTAATACACGACAGAGGGGATCCGGTGTCAATTTCCATGTTAAACGGTACATTTTGCACAAGCACCTCAATACATACCGGTGGATATTGACTCAGTCCCATTTGATAAATCGGCCACTCGTCCTCGCTATCCGTGGTTGGGCTGGGGCCCGTGCCTTCCCCCTGGCCGTCACCTCCGCGCCTGTTCGGCTCCTGACCCGGCCCGGAATGCTCCTGGATGCAGTGGTGATGTGCGAGCGCCGCGCCCCCACGCGCGCCCCGCCGCCTCCTGCCTCCGCGCCCCGCTGACGTCTTCTCGAAATAACCGCGGTTTCCCGTTCCCGCTCCGTACTCCCGACTAGTTCCCCAACTCTTAGTCGGTTCCGATCTTGCCCGAGCTCTTTGCCCTTCCCTCTCGGGGCACACCCGCCTTAGGTGACCAGCTCGTGAACACGTGTCGCACACGTAATCCTTAAATTTACACGCGAGTCGCTCATGTCTCGTGTCACCACACGCCGTACAATGTTTTTTTCCACTATGGCTGGCATTATAGTGCATTGCCGTCGCTGGATGTTCAACAGCACTAGAATTTTTCTCTGCCGCTTCCAAGGTGGTCGCTATGCGTACCGCCTTACTGTATTCGATTTTTTTCTCGGCAAATAATCTCTGACGAATGGTATCGCTAATTATTCCACAGACTAGTTGGTCCCGGAGGTTCTCCTCTAGTTCCTTACCGAAGTCACAGAACCTCGCCATTTGCTTCAAGGTCGCCACGTATTCGGCAATGGATTGGCCGTCTTGCTGTCTACATAACCGAAACTTATAACGTTCCGCTAACTCCGATGGTAGTGGTTCCAAGTGCTCTTTCACTAAACTCACAACTTTAGCATAAGTTAATGACGATGGTTTATCCGGGCTACACAAATTCACCATTAATTCGTATGCACTTTCACCCACGTTCGCAATCAATGTCGGTAGCTTTAACTCGTCCGTAACGCCGTTAGCTAAAAAGTACATGTCCAACCTGTCGCAATATAATGTCCAATTACCACTTTTCACATCAAATTCCGAGAATTTCGATTTTCCAGCCATTTTCACGAACAAAACACTGTATTTGAGTATAATTTTATTATCCGCCGCCACTGTTAAATCAAAGACCTGTTGCTCGGCAAGTATTTATTTCGCGACTGACTTCTACCCACTTACAACCAATATATATATGCATACACAACAGTTCCCTATGTTAATGTTAAGAAAATCAAGTCATGCTGTTTAATGGTTAACAGCCTAGCTAGAAAAAACTAGCAATGATTTTGATTACGAGCACTGTAGCCCCTAGCACAAGAGTGCTGCGACATTATCTTGCGGTCGAGAAAGACACCTGACATTTTCTAAGTGTTAGAATAAAAGTAGACAATGACAGTTGTCTTTCTGGACCGCGACATACGGCTCTTCTCTACTCTTGTGCTAGGGCTGCTGGTTATCAATGGTTTTCAAGTTATACCTAGGTACATTAAGCTCAAGTATAAACCTTATTCGATAAATACATGCCTTATCTGCCCCACAGAACTTTTAATATGACTGCACACCAGAACGTGTTCGATATCATTAGATATCGCAACGAAATTTGGAATCGCATAAACTCCGCGCTATCAACAATAATAAATCAAATATACGCCGCAACGGCTCGGCAAAACAAATGAAACGCGGAGAAACTTTCATTCCGCACTCCGAGTGCACTTTGCTCGAAACGGTGACACTTCTAATGGTGGTTCTCGATTTTCCGTCGAGGCTGTTTGCGTGAGGTGAAATGTGATTTTCGTTATTAGCGTCCGTCCGTCTGTCTATCTGTCAGGACCCTTTATCTTGGAAACACAGGTAACAAGTTGGAATTAAAACTATACTTATAATAAATCAAACATACACCGGCAAAACAAATACAACGAGAGAAACTTTCATTCCGCAATCCGAGTGCACTTTGCACGAAACGTTGACACTTCTAATGGTAGTTCCCGATTTTCCGTCTAGGCTGTTTGAGTGAGATGATTTTCAGCACTCGCAAATCTTTTAGGCTTTTTAAATATTAATTTGTACCATTATGAAAGATGTGGTAATGTCGTTTTTAACTAATACTCTCGCGCGAGGTACTTCAAGTAAGTATAAATTAAGCCTTATGTAACGATGATAATACATAGATGCTGTGCACCTGAGGCGGGTTGTTAGATATTGGTTGTCGATTATATATTTATACTGCTTTTTTCAATCTTGTTGATAATTGCAGTTTTAATCAACATGACTGCTGCCCTTGAGCCGACTGGTATTTTCAGGGATGATGGCAAGAGACCCGGGTGTCCTTGGTTCCTTGGAGTTACGGTTGGATGCTACCTGTGTAGACACACTGGCACCGTCCCATCTCCAACAAACTAATGTAAAAGCGGGCGGAGTGGTAGAAAGCGCCTAAATTTTAAATCGTAATAAGTATAAGAGCTTGGGCTGCGAGATTCCATTTTGTATTATTTGGGGTCGAAACTTTAGGTCCACGGAGTCCAAGCACACGCAAGTTTTTTGTAGAAATGGGGAAACCTCTGGTTGATGTAACTGGTGACCGAAGAGCTGGTGGTTTCCACGCGCAACGTATCAGCATTGCGATACAACGAGGAAATGCCGCCAGAATCCTAGGTACAGTGCCTCAAGGACCTATTTCAGATTTAATGTAGGTAGGTAGGTCAGTTACACTTACATTTTTTAAGTTAAATATTTAATTATTTTAATACCTACTATAGTAATGGTAATTTACATTTTGGTTCTAAAACAGTTCATTGAATAGGCTAGACGACTGAAAAAATCTATTTAGTCCGTCTTTTAGATTAGAAAAAAAATATTGTACACGTATTTTTTCTTTTGTTCGTCAAATCAAAAATGACAAAAATACAGTGCGTTCAAGTTTCGCGTAATGTCACCCCTAGGTACAATTCTTACCTAGGAGTGACGTCACAAGCCCCCACCCCGGAACTTTGATGCTCTTTATCTTCGTAAATTTTAGTTAAATTGAAAAAGGAAAAAATACGTGTCAAATAATTTTAGATAATCTAACTGACGGACTAATTAGAATAATAGTTTTTCAACCTAGTCGTCATCCCTATTGCATCATATTCTTTCATATTCATAGAATATTCATATCATAAAATAATGAAAAATACTTTGATATTAAGTTCTATACCTTGGATAAACTCTTTACTGATTTAAGCTAGCCCTGAAATGGAGTAATTTCAATTCTAAATAAAACCAGTAGTAGCGCGGAACTGTCGTGTTTACTGTCCTCTCCTGGCAGGACACAGCACAAACCTCAGACACTTGAGCGCGCGATTGTTTTTGAACATTCGTAAATGGGTTACAACGGAGTTTCCCTCTATTTAGCTACACGAGGCTTTGAAAGATAAAACTTCCGTTTAAAAAGGAACTTGTTTTTTACCTACTTACTCACTCAGAAAACAACCGTCAAAATTATATTGCCAATAGCAAGTAAGTAAAAATCATGTAGAATTCCTATTAGGGAATGCATAAGTGGTTATTTTTGTATGGATATAACCAGTTATTACTACATACAAAATTCAAACCATAACAGGTTTGGAATATCCAATTATTAAAGTCGACGTAAAATAGGTATATGTTTACAGATTTTGTACTTTTTAGCTAAATAGAGGAAACTTTAATTGCCAAAGGAATGAAAGTTTCCTCTATTTAGCTAAACGAGGCTTTTAGACATAAAACTACGGTTTTAAAATAGCCTACTTAATGGGGAAAACAACTGTCTGAATGAAATTGCGATCAGTAAAAGTACTATTTTTTAATAATTTTTTTTAGTTTTTGATTAGTCTTGCGAACATCCACTATTCGTAAGGTCCAAAAAATTGATAGATAGATAGAATACCTATTCTTTATTGCACACCTCAGTAAAAGAAAAAAGAAACTAAACTATTTGACTGATTACAACGAATATGTATGCTTACTTTTCTAGATAAAGGTATAGCAGTATGCATGAGCATTACCTCCACCTCTGACAAAAAAAAAAAAAAAAAAAAAAAAAATACAGGGCGTCCCAAACTTATGGGACATGAAGGGGAAGTACCTTAAATATCGTAGATAGTGAATTTTGCTCAAAGAAGACTTTATGTTATTTTTAAAAGTTAGTAATTCTGCATTCATAGATTTTCTAAAAATTACTTGCTTCGTCTGGGAATCGAACCGACTAAAATGTGAAAAAAAAAATCACCCTTTTTTATGATGCCAATCGAAAGAACAGCTAAAAAATAATAACTCTGCTTAAGTAACATAGTATTTTAAAAGAAAGGAACAACGTGAAATTAATCATTTTAATCAAATAAAAAACATACATGAAACTGCCGTAGTCAATTAGTTAAGTAGGTATTTTTTTGTAAATTAATTAATTAAATGCTCAAAATGTGATCCCTCTTGTCTTACGCAAATCGCCAATCTTGTAATAAGCCCGCTGCCTGTTGATTTTCTTATCATTTTATGGTGAACACTCGATGTGATATGGCACAATTCTGTTTGCAACTCGCCTACGTTCTCGTATCGCTTTTTGTATAGCATATCTTTCACGTATCCCCAAAAGAAGAAATCTAATGGTGTGAGGTAATGCTATCTTTAGAATGATAATATCGCTACTTTTCGAACGTCGTCTTCGGCAATAAATAACTTTCTTGAAATTTGACTCAATCATTTTATGGTGTTCCTTTCTTTTAAAATACTATGTTACTTAAGCAGAGTTACTATTTTTTAGCTGTTCTTTCGATTGGCATCATAAAAAAAGGGTGATTTTTTTTCACATTTTAGTCGGTTCGATTCCCAGACGAAGCAAGTAATTTTTAGAAAATCTATGAATGCAGAATTACTAACTTTTAAAAATAACATAAAGTCTTCTTTGAGCAAAATTCACTATCTACGATATTTAAGGTACTTCCCCTTCATGTCCCATAAGTTTGGGACGCCCTGTATATATACCTACCTAAAATAAATAGCTGAATGTGGTACATGTTATAGTTGTGTATTGTTTTTTACACCGACGAATCCCACATTTTTTTGTCAAGATAAATTAATCGAGTATATGCGCAATTCTAAGTAGGTAATGTAGTACACACTGACCACTGTGTAGGTACTAGTGAGCACTGTAGTGTAGTGTAAAGTAGACTTTTAGGGTATTGACTACGGGACTAGCCAACTAACCCGGAGTTAAGCGTTTATTTATTGCAATTTGACAGTTAACGCCGGGTTAACGGCTAACCCTGGTTGACGCAAGTGGCGCTTAGACAATCAAAACTTGATATAATTTAGCAAAACTCTAAACCCACGCTGGAAAGCATCTCGCTCGGAGTTAGTCAAAGGGAATAATTATCCATTTATATACACGGTGGCGGCGGATTTGTTTTATTATTTGGCATGCAGAATAAGCCGTGGCGCGTGGATTGATATGGCGACTAAACAAATATTGCGGTTTCAGGACGACACACGGCGCAAATCTTTAGCGAACTTTTGGTCTGTATGATGTTACTTATTTAACTCATTCTTGGCTTCATCACGCAGTTAGTAGTAAAAAAGAGCCACCATCTTTCCGTTTAGACGGTAGAGCAAAACATATGCAATATCAAACTATGTGATAAAGGCCAATTGTCGGGGAATTGGTTGGACTAACCTAATAACTGATAAAATATAGGCACAGAAATGGATTGGTTTGTTAGAATACTCAATCCCCCCAATGAGGGCGCCAGTTAACATAGCTATTAGCTTTAGGTATTTTGTCAATGCCTTACCTTAACTCCTAAATACTAGGTATGTGTTAAATATTTACGAGTATAATAACATTTTGCATTGCTTGAGTGATTTATAAGTCACTAGCGACCCGCCCCGGCTTCGCATGGGTGCAATATATTTAAGGTACCTACTTAATTGGATAATGATTAATGTTGTATTGCCTAAAATCGCTTTGTAAATAAGCCAATAAAAATGGTTATTTGTGAGTTATCCCTAATAGATAGACAAATACCATCGCGAGCTTATTAAGGTGCACAATACTGTAGTACATTATTTTGATCCATCTCGTAGGATCCAGCCAGCGTTTACAATGTTAGCGCAAAAAAATGTGTTTATGTATTTACGACTTCACTTGGAAACCTCTAAAATTATCAGTGCTTTACTACTATATTATACCTGTATTATACCTACATATAAACCTTCCTCTTGAATCACTCTATCTATTAAAAAAACCGCATCAAAATCCGTTGCGTAGTTTTAAAGATGCAAGCATACATACATATATACATACAGTCAGCGGGAAGCGAGTTTGTTTTTGCGAATGGGTTTTGTGCCGCGAGTCTTAAGGCTTTAAAACTTATAAGAAACTATGAATAAAGTAACTTATTTTATTGTTTTAGAACATACAGCTGCACGTATTCTCAAGAATCTCTGCAGTTATTACACTGATATCTCTGCAGTTTTAACTATAAAACTCTCGTGAGACTCGAACATATTAAATAATATTTAAAACGGGTCCCACCGCCAGCTGCAAGTACCAGAGCAGATAGGGCATTAGCCCGCAGTGTACGACTTGCCTCTGTCGCGAGTGGGCGCTCCTGATGACGTTCTTCGTAAAGAACGAAACATGTCGAGCGAAAATCGACTAAATTACGTGAGTGACCCGTTTTAAATATTATTTAATATCTCTGCAGTTATTCACGAAATCACGACCAATCATATGATTGGTCGTGAATTGGCGTTAAACCTAGCCCAGTTCTCTTCCCGTTGACCACACGTCACCGCCGTGTGTCTCGGAGCTGATCATTTGCATATGAAAACCGTAACTCTGTGACACGGAAAATTTAATCTTTTCGGTAATTAAATGAGACTCGCGGCTCGCTAACCCAATTAACGAGCGCATTTTTAGACCAGTGGCCAATTAAGTGAAAACGTGATCGGAACCCTCGGTGGCCTTTTTACCTACTCGTACCTACATACTCGTACAGCATGTTCGATTGAAATAGCCAAAAAATTGATCTCGCAAATGACATGCAATTACTAAAATAAATAACACTTTTTTACAACTAAAACAAATTTAACACAATGTAAACTAAATTTAAATCGAAGTCAATACAACATCTTAGTTAATAGTTTCTAGTAGGATTTTAACTTAGACAGTACCTACTTAAGATATGTACCACTATTACGTTACATCTGCGAAGTTTCTATAAAACTATAAAACATTGTCATTTTCGTGTTCAAAAAGTAACCAGAAATGTACCAGAAAAGCATTTTACTGGGACGCGTTAAGCAGCTTCGCGGAGACATAAAGCCTGCTACTAAGACAGTCGCACTCAGAACTTGTCTTCCAAAATACCAACTTATATTTACAGCCCTAATAACAAATTATACTAATCTCGACTTTATGTGAGAGAGTATAGAATTGGATATATGGAAGACTTCTCTACAAATAACACAGTTAAAGTTGTCCAGTACTTGCACCTACCAAAATGCCATTACCTGTATTGAAAATGATGTAGTTACATCGTGAACCATACTGTTAAGGAAATAAGCAGCGATAGTTTATATAGTAACGAGGCTTTTATAGTTTATGACATATTTAAAAAGTTGAGTGGTTGAAAAAAATGCATTGTCATACCATTAAAGAATGTTAATGGACATTAAGAGTGCTTTGCAATAAAACAATAGTTTGATGCGGGGATACTCGTAAAAATGACAATAAAATTGAAGTTGCACTTAAGATTGTTGTGGTTGTATCATGTTTTATTTATTTTTTGAATAAATCAAAATAGCAGCAAAAGCTAACTTTTTTGTAGATTTTTACCTACAATAGAGAGAGATTTCGTTTCTAGAAATAGGTAATTGAAAATATGGGCAACTTTTAATTATTGAATTCAATTGCACAAGAAATCGATAAGATGAAAAATAGATTTTCCAGCTACAAGGCGAATTATATCTCTAATCAGAATCACGTTCCTTATTAACTAGAGAGCCACTCCTAATCAAGGGGATTTTGAAGAACAATAGTTTCTGGATTTAATTGTGGAAGTTCGGTTTTTTATTTTTAAGTTGGCGCCAAAGTTCACTGGTGTGGAAACAATGGGCGAACATTAGTAATAGGATCGTCTCGAGGAGCTCTCCGACTTTTCCGATAAGCCCCGAGTACAGAACAAGTATCGTAAACAGCATCATGACTGGGATGGACTAAACTACTAATAAAGCATGTAGTGCTTGTTTCATTTTTTTAAACTACCAGAAATTCGCTTACTTACTCGTATATCGCCTACTTTACAGTTCAGCGAATACATCCAAACGTTTTGAGGTAGTGGGTGAGTGAGAGTAAGTCATCTTTCAGTCAGTAACTTTTAAAATACACGTTGCGGATTGCAAATTATAATTATGAATAGACTATAACTACAAACGTTTTTGCTTTGTTGTAACTAAATTACTAGTATTACTTAGTCCGGTGTCTGCACATTAGGCTAATTAAATAGTACTGCACATCTGTCGGGTAAAATATTGCTTAATATGCTTTTACTGTGCTTAGAGCCTCGCTATCGCTGCAATGGATACAGTTTGTTTAAATTCGATTTTTAAGAGTGTTTCAAGATTTTAGATTACGATAGTTACCAGATTTTTTTGTTTTACTCATCCTTTGTCTAGTATAAGTACATTTTCACAGATAAAATATCAAGCGATCGAGTTTTGTAGATAATACATGAAGGTAGTGCGGCAATTTTTTTGTTGGCGTGTATTTTCATCTGTCAACTGAAAACGGGCTCTCGGTTTCTAAATATTTTATTCTTTCAAAAATAGTTAATTCCTTGTAAATATGACAAGCTACTTGTTATTTAAAAAAACGCTAGGAGATGATCGCTAAGCCTAGTAAAATGAGCCAGACATAAACACGCAGGGTCACGGATACCAAAATTATGAGATTTAGGATCACTCCTAATTCAGTATAAACTGTTACGATAACGATATCTCAAATAAGGGTTCCATAACCGTAACAGTTATGCTAACTGGCTGTCGTTATGAGCGCAATAACGCCTCGAGCATAATTCGGACAAGGTACAAGATGTTCCCGTTTTATTAGCAGCCGTTATGTTTTTACTTTGTTTCGCTCGATAATTCGGTGATAACACGTTCCTTGAGAACCGAGGTAGTTGCTATTGGTTGTCATGAAACAAAAAACATTTTCGCAATCGAATATTTTTTTAACTGACGTTATAATATTTTCTCGTACTCGTAATGTCTGTAGATTTATGCACTCGAAATATATTTAAGTTTGATTATGGAAATTAATTGTTTCCGAATGCAATCCTTGTCGTCTTCTGAAATTTTAAGCCAAAAGAACAAAACCCTGCTCACCGGGGACCTTGGTCACTTTTTCTTTAGTATATGACATCTCTTTTAATTTATAATCCAAAAGAACAAATTAAACCCTTTTTATACATACATACGTATAGGTACATACATAAGTATGTTAAAAATAGATTGGACTTATCCAGCCCGGTAATCCTAACGAAGTTTTCAGTCACTGTACACTGATAAGACTATGACTATGTCTATGACTGGTAAGTGTAAGATGATATGTTTTGGATAAGTTCCAAATAACTCATTATTGGGACGTGGAGCCTTATTTGACGGATTGAAAATCGCGCGACTCGCTAAGCTGCCAACGCTACCAAAACTAAACCAAAGCTATGAATGGGTATCTAATATTTACTTCGAAATATATTCTCTCTATTTATACAAGTTGTACTTGTATAATATGCAAGTAAAGAATTAGACATGAGTAAAATACTCGGTTAACTGTCACGACCTTAATATTCTGTTACTTTGAAAAAATGTGGCAATGCCATCAGTCCCGCCCCCGCCGTGTATACATTGCTTCTATAAATGAGAGTACGTTACGTTCTAACCTATAACCACCCATTGAAACCAACGAAATTAATTAAATGGACACGTGCGTGCCGACGTGCCCGACACGACGTGTCCGACACGACGCGGCACGTGCCGTATATCAATCAGGAAGACACCGGATCGGGTTCATTTGTTTTGCGATGCCGACGAATTAATAAAGTGTTCGTTGTCTTTGTGTTGGTTCCATGTGAAACAACAGTGAAACATAGGTTAAATGCTTGTGGTAAATGTAGCGTACAGAATATTAAAGAAATATATGAAGTCTGTTTGGATGCAAATTGATTCAATGAAGATTCATAGACTTGTTTTTGGTGAAAAAACTAGTAAAAAAGTTGAATAAAATGGGCAAAACCGTTCCAATTTTCATAAATAAAGTTAAACAATAATTCCGTTCGAAAGTTTTAGGATTGCCTTTTATGCAGCATTACGGAACCTTACTGCTCTAAGCACTTATATTACAAATCTGCGAAGCGTATCGGTAGAATGTGTGGTATTTAAATTCAGTTAAATACTTTTCGCTGGTAAGTACATATTATGTGATTGATTTCAGTAACAGGTATCACTTTGTCGATTGCCGATAAACCGTTAATGACATAAAGATTCGTTTAGAAATTCACCTTATCAGTAAGCGGCAAAGTGGTTCCTTCTACTAAATACAAGCACCTATGTGTAGTTTGCTGTAGTACCGACCAACAGGTGCCAATATTGTATTGATATCTTACGGTACCCGTGAACCCGTGACAACATTGAGGCTAGTAATAGGTTTCAACCGTACCGATTTTACATACACGTACAATAAATAGTACATTGTGCATCTAGGGCGGTAAGAAGGGCATTACTTACGAGGGTCTATTGAAGCCCGACGCCGTAGGCGGAGGGCTTTAAATGACCCGAGTTAGTAATCCCCTTACTGCCAGTGGTACACACAATGTTTTTCATCACATTTGCGAGGAAATAAATAAACTCTATACAGGTAAAGAAACAATAATGATAAGCGGTAGTGTAGTTGCACAGTCCACAGTACTCCGGAGTGACTACGTGCTGCGAGCGCGTGCGGGGCAGGTCCTCCGCGAGCTCCGGGCGGGCGGTAAAGTAGTATGAGAATCCTTTAAAACCATGGGAATAATACAGCTCTTTAAGTGTAAGTATGCTTGCATATAATATCACCATTTACGAGCAGGTGTGATGAAAACAATATTGCTTGATAGACTCCTGGCCGCCTCATACAAAAGTTACAGTATAGGTAGAGCAAAAGAAGCTAACTTAAGAAGCTCCATTTATTCATGCAACCGTTCGTGTAGTGTAAATATAAAATACCTAGTGCTCGACGTAAACAAGCGTTGAAAAACGTATCAATCTTGTCCACTAAGGAAATTATACCTTCTCCATACTTACATATTCAAAAATAAATTACAAGTGTGTTTACACAACACCCGTGCAGGAATGTGTTTGTTCTATGTCCTTTGAAGATAAAACGGCGTAAGTGCAAACCCGCTATTTCCATTTACAGGTTTCAACAATTCAAATATTATTGGACCTTATAAACCGGTTGGGTTGGTTTATATTATTTATTATTCAAAATTTAAAGGTGATAGACAGATATACCGATGCAATATATTGTGAGCCAACAAACGAATTTAATTAAAACAATACTTTTCGGTCTGCTAACGATATGTAGTTTCATATACTTACCGTAATAAGAACACAATTTATTACTTAAACTGCGGAAGGATAAGTTTCTCATCCAATTTATGGGTTATTTGGTAAAATGTGCAATAGATCATTGCCTCTACCACGGTATCGTCCCATGGGACCCGAAGCACGCAACTCAAATGCCGTGACAGCGTGACAGGGTTTTGTGGCGGTCTTCAGTTGTTTCTGCGGAATAAGTAATGTTCCATTGTCAAATTGAAAAGCAGTATCCAAAGTTTAGAATCTATATTTGAATAACATATTGATGATAACATATTAACCAAAGATGGTTTACAAAGTAATCCTTCTAACAGTGGTCGTCGTAAATAATTTGTTTCGTGAATGACTTACGATGATACGGTGCATAACATGTTTCATATGTCGATATCTGAAAATACCCACATAAAATAATTTGATAATCATGATATTATTTCGGCTTATATAATGTTTAGATTATTAGCGTTATCGGGTAGTAGGGGATGCGCACATTTTTTTAACTGGACCTTTATTTATGCACCATTTCCGCGGGGAGGACTTTGACAAATGCTCGCAATTTTTGCTTCCGCTCATTCCTACCTTCCTTTACCCGCTGATAACTATCTCTAACATTTTGTTTATGAAGAAGCTATATTGTTATGTAAGCTTTAAGAATTGAGACCGTTGAGGACTGAGAGCGAAGAATTGAGAGCTAGTGCAGCGTCTTTCGTTCCGAACGTCAGGATTTTGATTGAACCCTAGAGTCTAGAGCTTTAAGGAACTTAAGTACAATATGTTATATGATCTGCGTTACATACAAAAATGTTATATGACTAATCACTTATTTGGTAAATAAAATTATGGTTGAGACATTGGCCTAATTCTAATAATGCTTAATATTTATTTGTTTGGCACAGGGAAGGCCTTCCGTATGTACTAGTTAAACAAATCAAAATACATTCTTTTTCCTTAGATACATTTTTAAAAAATTAAGAGAGCATTGGTAGCCCAGCGGTAAGAGTGTGCGACTTTCAATCGAAGATCGCGGGTTCAAATCCTGGCGGCTCCATATCAGTTGATATTTACCAATCGCTTTTCGGTGAAGGAAAATTTCGTGAGGAAACCGGACTAATCCCAATAAGGCCTAGTTTACCGTCTGGTTTGGAAAGTCAAATGACAGTCGCCTTCGTAAATCTAGTGCTTATGCCAAATCTTGGAATGAGTTGCCAAAAGCGGACCCCAGGCTCCCTACATGAGCCATGGCATAAGGGTTTTAGAGTTCCGTAGTCAACTAGGAACGTTTATAGTTTCGCCATGTCTGTCTGTCCGTCCGTCCGTCTGCGGCTTAACTCAGTGACCGCTAGACATACATAACACAATAGACAGACATACAATAGGTACATATACAAATCAATCATGCCGACAAAGTGGTAAAATAAAAAGTCGAAAAACTCACACGTAAAGTGGACAGTGTTTTTTTTTCGTTTCAACCCTAAAGTGTGACATATCGTTAAATAGGTATTTAAAAAGACCCTCGCTCCGGGTCTTTCTTGATGCAAAGGTTGTCCATCGCGGTTCAGCGAGGCAACGCGGCGAGTGTGATGGGTACCTTTGCATCTGGAGTACCGCGGGGCGAGTTAGTTTTGTAGTTATATTAAGTGTGTAGGTAGTGTTTGAGTTTGGTTTTGTTAAATTTATTTTAGAACAAAAATTTAAAAAAGAATAAGAGTTTGCTAAAAACATTTTTTGATAAAGTGAATATTTTCTCGGAAGTTAAAAAAAATCCCGCTATAACTTTTGATCAGTAACTCCAAAAAATATGAAAATCATCATAAAATATCATAAAAGTAAAAGATAAAGAATTTCAAGGAAAAATATTTTTAATTTGATCAATTAAGCCATTTTTGATTTTTTTGCTGCGAAGATACTCCTCTTTTATTCTTATGAGCATGGTATCTATTAAAACACATTTTAAGTTCGCCTATTGTGGCGGACTGTAAACTACGAAACCCTACACTGAGCATGGGCCGACATGCTCTTGGCCGGTTTTTTATGTTTCTAATCTCGCAAACTGTAAACCTCAACAAATATTAATCAGAAGAGATAAACCCTGTAAATCCTGTAATCATATCTCGCCTCTTTCTTTGCAGATAGATTTAATTGTAAAGTTTACTTTGTAAAGGGCCGGCACCCGTCATCTGGTAAAGAAGATGGCTGCGCAGTGCATAGAACTTGCAGTACTGGAATGACACTCAATAGGAATATTACCTGTAGTAAAAATTAGTGATTCGCCCCGAACTTGATCTCGCGACTCTTATATCCCGGCAACACTATTTTGCTCATATTTGAATGTAAAAACTAAATTTTCACTTCAATCCGATCAACGATAAAATACAAGTATAGATCTAGGGAAGAGCGGTCCTCCCACCACAGGCAATATTTTGCTTACCAGATGGCCGGGGATCCACAGCATCATAAACATGTATATTTTTATATTTATATTTTTTACGTTTAAAAAAACATATATTTTGGTATTATATTATATTACATACCCGAGTTATCGTCGAAAAACCATAGAGCCTTAATAATTAAAATAAAAAAAATCTCTTACAGTTACGCCATTATTAGATAAATTATTTATTCTTGTTTTTGTTCAATGACTATTTAAGAAATCGGAAAGGACTTCAAAGAGGAGGTTATTAATTCACGGTCTTATATTTACCTAGTACCTGTATATCTGTTATATTAAACTTTTTGTGGGTAATCGGATTGCCATTCCGAAAAACAGACATTGATAGTTATATTTGAGGTTTATACTTGACTGTGTTAGATTCATTATAAGGTAAACAATTACCTCTTATATACCTAACAATACCGCTGTCGCTTTTTTGAGTGCCTTGAAGGTTTCGCAGGACCCAACCAATAGGAACAACTTCCTAAATATTCAGATTCCCATACCGTTTCAGCAGTAATGTAAGGTCGCAATGAAATTAACGCAGCGCGAACGAATCTCGAGTTTTAATTAAAGGCGAGTGTCGCCCCGCGCCCCGGGCAGCAGCGAGCGACTCGACCCGGTGTTTCGCAACAGGACTTATCGCTTCATGACAAACTACCTGCCACAAAACTCACAAATGTCTTATCTATATACCCTGAAATATTAGATATTAAAAAAAAACTTTAGACGCAGAACTTTTTGGTAAAATAAAATCTCCAAATAAATGATTTATCAATTTTATCATTGACAATCTTAACCCTTAAATGCATTAATTATCAATATTGATCCTAAAACATCCCAAACATCCCGAGTCACTACGAAATTCATTTAGATTAAGAACTTACGACGCTATGACAAAGTCTGCATTTCAAGAGAACTTGATTTTCACTTTTTGTATCATACTCGTAAATGCATCATCATACCTACGTTTAAAGGTTATTGAAATTAAACAATCTAGAACGGATTAGGTAATCGCGTTTATTTACACCATGGCCCTACATTTTTAGCCCTTTACAGCACTCGTTTTCACAGGACTAAGAGAATGACTTTACACAGGATTAAGATTATGACTGAGAGAATGCGAATTCTACCCGTCAATCAAAAAAGTTACTTGTGCAAAATAAAAATGATAAAACCTTGTGAGAATTAACATAAATACAACTTACGAACGCTTCCTTAAGCACGCCTCAAGATTTTGCATGCTCTAGCTCAGCACCAAGATGTTTGACATTACAGATCCTTTGGGCTCTCTGAAACAAAGATTTGCCAACTGTGAGGGATGCTGGTGCGATTTACCAATTAAATACCTATCTTGTATAAGTATGTAGGTTTTCTGTCCACGGTTCGGCCTATGGTATTATCAGGATTCCGTACAATGAGAATACTCGTATCTAAGAAAGGAAGTGAACAATCTTTTTCCAACTCCATAGTAAATATCGTTTTACTATGAATGGTATTAAGTTTCTCCAGAGAAATAGAAAAAATAAAGTTTTGAAAACGAATGCTGTAAAGGGCTTGAAACGTAGGGCATGGTGTTAATAAACACGACTAATCAGTTCTAAAGTGTTTAATTTCAATGAACAACAATGGCGGAAACAGAAGACAATATTACATTTAAAGGTTAAACAAATCAAGCATAGATGTCTTCAAGGTTCGCCACTTGGTGTTATTCTTGAATAATATTTCAGAACATATTATGTCAGAAATATTTTACAGGCTATAACTGTTTTGAAATAGAAGTCGTGGTCACATATTATAAACGCCCCAGCAAACAAAGTGTCATGTGACCTATTTAAATAATTTTATCTCTTAGAACTCATTGTAATAACTTAACAAACCAGAAAATTTCCATAAATCATAGAATAACTTTAAACCCAAGGGCAACATTGTTCTACGCCAGAGTTATTGCTTTTTAATTTGAAACAGAAGGAAAAAAGCAATTAAAGGCGACAGAACAGAACTGCCCTGATCCAATTATATTGTAAAACTTTGGAATTTATTTTCACGACTCATGTTTGACGAGCTTAATATTTTCAAAGTCGTAAATTATGTATAAAACTTTGGTTAGTGGTTAGGTTAAAGACCGTTTTTTGCCCAAAAGCTATCCGGTTTCCACTTTGTACTTGTACAAAACATTATTTTGAAACTCCGTTAACCTAACCCTTTTCAACGGTAGTGTAAATTACCCAAACCTTATTTCTAAAAAGCCTACACAATTTACTTCTAAAGTAAGAAATTTACGAGTGAGTAACAATCATACCTATAAATATTTAGAACTATTTTATTTAATATACAGTTTGCCTTTCCCAAAATGAAAATTGCCAACCGTTCTAAAAGGAGAAACAATAGGTAACGATTCCTGCATAATATTAATGAACTTTTCAAAACAGCGTACATTTTGGCAGCTGTAAACGGACGGATTGGGCTCCAGGCGTGAGGGCATACAGCACTTTAAAATTTATCGAGTTTTCGTGTTTTCCCACCCCTTTGCAGAACGCGGCCGGTCGGTTGCCTCGCACGGTAGCCTACGCCATAGCCAGGGGCCGTTTCAGTCACAACGGTTCTGGAACTTTTTCAAAATTTGAATTTGTTTCTTTTGTGACAACGTAATAGTACATTTCGATGCTAGTGCGGAAAGTATGTCATTACTTCACGAGTCCCGAGGTATCTTGACACGAGCCGTAGGCGAGTGGCAATACTCGGGATGAGTGAAAAATGACATGTCCGCACGTGTATCGAACGACGTTTTTCAATACAGATGCGAAAAAAAATAAATACATAAGAACGAATTTGAAAGTTTTTTATTACTTCCGTAACACTATTGTAACTAAACTATCAAGAACATCTTCAAAATATTTATCTTATCTTCTTTACTTACTTACTCATTTTCAATATCATAACCATTATTTCTCATTAACAAAATAATAAATCGCATGTGACAAATCGTATCGTCATGTCTTAGAGGCCCTTCGAACATGTTTACCTAATTGAAAAACGCCTCTACTTTGACTGACGTTTCGTAGGCTCTGTTCCGTTTCATACACACAGATTTATAAGAACTGTTTTCAATGTTAATATTTTTAATGAATGATCATTAGTATGATGAAGAAGTAATTATTGAAATATGAAATATCAATATCTTTAATATTATTGCGTTAATAGTAGGTATTTAGTTTTATTACGGCTCGGTAGTCATGAATTGGAACACAACTAAATTTAAAAAGATTGGAAAAGTAAAAAGCACTAGTTCGCAAAAACAAACTTTGCGCACGCAAAACAGCCAAAAAAAGGGCACTTTTTGAGCAACTGTATTGAAAAGATTTTTACCAGTTTAGGTTAGCCATATTTAAATTTCGTTTGTGGAGCAATTGTGGTAGCGGAAAATTCACTTTGTATTTGCACCTTATTTATGACCATTATTCAGGTTATGTCATTAATGTACCTATCTATGTATGTATCTATGTATGGTGATACGAAAAAGTTTAAGTTTTTTTTCTATTTACTTATTTTGATTGCCGAGGATCAAGGCTTAATACCTGTTCCATTAAAATACGCACATTATCAAATCAAAGGCAGTAATTTAATTTTTTACAGGCTTTTTACCTAAGCAGCGTTCGCTTTTTATCTTTCTGGGTGTCTTATTGAGTTTTAACGTGCTAAAATAATGTCAAAAGAGGCAGTAATTTGTTTTATTTGCTTTGGCGCGACTTCTTGATTTTTTAAATACTGGTGCTAGGATGAAAGTGATCGATATCGTAAAAAAATGTGTACGTATACGTATAAATAACGGCTGTATAGGCGTCGGCGTAATGAGTGCTGACGTCCCTTTTTTAACGCCAGACACCGACCAGACAGACAAATAGAGATTTATTGCAAGCAATGTCGGTTAATTTTTAGTATTGAACCCTTTCAAAGCCACAGGCCTTTGTTGAAATATAAAAGTGTTATTTGTATTCGGATACGTCTAGCTAGTTTAGTAAGCTATTTTGCTTTTTCCTAATTTTACGCTTTCTTTACACATAATTGAAAAATGAAATCGATTTCAGGTACATGTAAATAATAAGACTTTATTATTAGAATACTTTTATCGGGATACTCTCGTCAATAAAGTATAAAGTAGCTTGACATGTTTCGGACCAGAGTCCGTGTCCCATATTCATGAGTCATGCGTCCGGCTGCGGCGGCTGCTCTACGCACACACTTTATTGACGTGAGTAACCCGATATAAGTATATAAATATGTCTGATATTTACGGGATTTTTTTATTTAAAGCATTTATTACTTGTAGTTACGTGCAGCAAATTCTTTTTAAAGACTTTCTGTCGTAGGTTTCATGGATAATCTCCGAAAATTGTTTAAAATACCACCTCTATACTTCGTCATTATTAATTTACTGTTGTAGTTTATTACCTTACGTATTCTTTGGACGTTTAATTTGCCGTGTTACAGGCTACTCGCTAACAATCTAACTGTAACTAACTAGTCTGTCCTAGTACTCTCAAACAGAAAGTTATGACATGTTGCCATCGCTAAGACTATCAATAAACCCCGTTGTAACCCAAGTCACGGCGCAGACTGGCTGCGAAGCCTGGTCACAAGCTCGTTAGTCCACAGCAAACAAATTTGATTACCTAACGAGCTACAGTTAGACGCTTCTAACGTTTGGACTCACTGTGCTTGAATACGGTTCAAACAAATTAAGACTTTATTCGGTTAACGGAAAGTTGATTGTAAACTAAAATACGACAGGCAAAGAGTCCGGATTGTGAAAGTCTTGTCTATGAGAATTATAATAACATTTTTCAGTGAGAAAATCTGTCATAGGCTCAGATGAATTGGTAAATTATGTATTTATATAATAGAAATCTACCGCGAATTTGAATTTTCCTATTTAAGTATTGAAAAGTTAAACAATTTCAAAATGTAAATAAATCATATTGTTTGATAGGTACTAACTTTACTTATACTTGTCACGTATACGTATAAGATACGGAAAGAAAATACATAGGTATATAGTGTAATTTTTTTACATAGCGATCATCTACAAAATTTTAAATACGACTGATTTTTTAAAACAATGTGAAGTGCGCTGCAGACAGTATGTCTCAAAATAAAACGTGCCTTCAAATACGATATTTCATGATTCGCTTTCCCATCATTTTCCGCCAAGAGCCCGAAACAAATTAACGGGAAGAAATATTTTATGTTTTTTTTTATTGCACAATGACTGCCATTGTCAACTACTTGTGCCTCATTAAGAAGAAAAAAACAATTAAGCTGTATGCATCTAAGCAATATTAACTTTGCACTCATTTGATTATAGTGGTTAACCTATTAATAGGTGACAAGAGTCATAATTGCTTGAATTTAGAGATATCTAGTGCACATTTGAGTTGGTTCCTGCATCGTCATACATACGTCACTCGTTCAGAACTCCGGGCGATTCCTTTATGAGCATTGTGAAGTTTAATCCGGTCGTGAATGGCATTGTTTAAGGCAACGCCAAAGGGTGGTTGTGAGTTCAGCGTTCTGTGTCGTCCATATCAAGCATTATAATAATATCAGTATTCACAAAAACCAAATGATTAAATGAGAAAATACACTAACCTTTGTTAGCATTTAGATTGTTAGCTTTAGTTAAATTCAATCGTAACTAACAGATTAATTAGAAATGATTCAAGTAGATTAGAAAATACTATAGCTACAATTTTTTTTTTGCAATAATTTAATCTTAGTTCATTAATTCATTTGTTGTGTTTTATAATTTCATTTATGTTTTTGTTCTGTATTGTTCTGTTTTGTATTATGGGTTGATTTACCTGAAATAAATGTTTTTTTTTATATGATTTATTGCCATTGAAAAGATATGCATGTCCCGCAGAAATTAATTATTTCATTTAGACTCGCAGGGCATAGATGCCAAACGGATCGCGTGAAACTGGCTGGATAAGACAACAGTTTGTCAGCATTTTATGACAACTACTCATAATTTTAAACAGTTGTCCATATTTGATACCAATCATAATTTGTCTGTTTATCAACTTACAGCAATGGTGACATACGTGGATAACCATCATAGGCCTGCAGGAGGTTATGGCGCTAGCCGCGTAAGCTGAAGACCCGGGTTCAAACCCTGGCTTGGCTTCCGATGGAGTTCGTCGTTTTCTTTAGTATATGACATCTATCTTGGTTTATAATTTATACATGTATAGTAGTGTTACTACTATAATAACAAATAAAAAATATATATTAACCAATTTCATTTGTTTCAACAAATAATTTCATGTGCCTATGTTAAAATACGGAAACTCTTGCTGTGAAAATCTAGAGCCTCGTATTAACCAATAGTCTATAAGACTCGAGGCGAAATCTAGGCAACTTTTATTTAAGTAAGTAATGCAGTACCTAGAGGAGTAACAAAGTTTTAAAATTTATATGTAACCCGAAGTAAAAAAAAAAACTTTGCAAGTGTTTCAGCGTGTTTAAAAGTACCTAGTTTTTAAGCAGAGTTGTAATAGCACTTCGCGCATCCAAGTTTTCTATCTTATAAGTACCTATGTATACTATGGAAGTGACGAGCAACCGTATGTGTGATGGTAGGACCCAGTCACCAAACTTATTATATATTTTTGCAACATCGCAGAACGGCAAATGAAAACGGTCTTTACGGAAATTAGTGCGTTGACATCGTGTTATTTGATATCACCATAAGTAGAAATAACGAGAATTATTCATGGAGTATAGGTAATACCTATGAGAATACAATAGCTGTTTTCTCTGATCTACTTGCGTGGAATTTGGTTTGTGAATAAATAACAGTCATATACCCAAAAAGATCATTGACACAAAAATGATGTTCTTCCTAAACATAAATTTAATGTAGTCCAAAAAAGTTTACGATATTATCTCCCTAGACTTGCTTCACCATTATCCGGCCCTTATTCTAGTGATATGATCCGGATAACTATGGCTTTAATAGAGATAGAAAACATGTTAATTTAGCAATTACGGAGAATATCGAGTAATTTGTCGATCGCAAGATGGGAACGAAGATTGTGGATCAATTAAGAGAACTGGTTGCTGTCAATCTTAAACGACTTGATAACGTTGATTGGGCGATTAAGTTGATTAAAACCGATACCAAAACAGATCATGTAAATAGGAAAACAGGATAAAATCAAGCGCGTACCCATTGAAAAATAATCCGGCTCTGTGGGGAAGTAGAAGTAGAAATATTTTTAAGTTTCTAAAATTGGTCATATTGCTCCATACGAAATTGAATCAAAAATGTTTGCAGTTTTGCTTGGCACCACCTCACCTTAGTGACTAATTTAAGTATACGCTTTTTGTTTTTTGAGTTCTAAACAGATTTTCCCAAGAATTTAAAACAAACTGAATTCAAAGATTATCACAGAATCTCACCTGCAGCCTTACCAGGAAATATAATCATCGCAGACAATCTGAATTTTTTAAATTTATATTCTAATCTGACCCGTTACAAATTAATAACTAAATTAAAAATTATTGTTTTAATACTATTTAACATTGCAATCGCCAATAGCCTCAACTAAATTTATCTATCAGAACCAACATCAACAATTTAATCAAACTGCCCTCAGGGCTGCCCAGGTAACGCCTTTGAACCCAAGTATCAAGGCATAGCGGTCAGTTTCCAGTCTTCACAAACACCGATAAACTAACTAACTAAGACCTTTCATGCCAACACATCGCTTGCACGTTCGGTCTCAGAAAGCACTGGTTATGGGTTGTAGTTGAAATTTGATAAGCAATTTTCGGGCTCTGCGCATTTATCCTAAGCTAATTGAGTGACAGACAGACGTTTATTTGACATGACTGTAGTGTTCGTCTATTTTGCAGAAGGCTGCCTAAGCTCTATTGAATTTGTATCTATTGTATTAAGTGTGCAGTACATTAACAATCGTATTTCTGCTTTCTTCCGAATACATGATGTAGTACGTATTCAGCTCGGTTAGCTGTCGCTTACGCTAACTTTGTAAGTTTGTCTGTGTACAGACAATACAAAACTGTTTTATCCTGCGTTATACGAGATAAAAAAAACAACCACTATTGATTGAAACAAAACCCAAGGGATTCGTTAAATCTCTCCTCTACTTCTTTCCGGCTCCCTAATTAAAGAGCAAAGGTGCATTTGACACCAATAGCTGGGGACATAACAAAATAACCTTAGCATCTTTTCTAGAAATACATAACCTATTATGGAAATTTACGACGCGTACTGGGCAATTCTTTAACAGCAAAAAAGCGTTTTAAGCGACGCCATTTTATTTACGATCACTTTACGAAATGCCGTTAAATACGTTAACAGCCACATCACTTGCACCTATGCGTAATGATGCTTAGTGTGTTTGGCTCATTTTTAACACACAAAGGTACAGAAAGTAAAACCTATAGGTTTAACTTTAGATAAAATAATATACTACGTATTTTTAGGTACCTATTTATTTTATAGAAGACCATTTTTGTGTCTATTAACAAAAAATACACGGCAACATGTTGATGCGTCTATAAAATGAGAAAAAACCTAAATAAACTTTTTCAACGATTTGCTTTACTTTTATTAAGTAAAATAATTGTCTTATATAGTAATTTACTAGAAAACTACCTACAAAATTTTACGAGAAAAAAAACATCTAAAGTCTAGTCTACGTTTTTATATACTAGTAGGGATGAAATAAAAATGGAATCCTTATGGATTTTTCAATATTGTGTCTCTGTTTGTACACATTGATTTAGCTGTTTTACGCTGTAGCAGAGCGGCGTGTAACTAAGTTAAGTGTGACGCAGTGCATTTCCTTGATATGTTAGGATGAGGGAGGGAGTTATATGACGATAGATTTAGATTTAGAGTCACTTTTATTTTAAAGAAAATTCAGTTCTATTAAGGATTTCCGTCGTCCATTTTAGGAAGAAAGAATAATTTACGTTGTAACCACTTGATATTGTAAATGTACCGTTTGCTCAAAATGTAGGGAAAATAACTATGGTAGTGCATTCCATTAGAGCGTTGGTAGCTCAGTGGTAAAGCGTGTTATTTAGAATAACCTTCTTATTATTAATGAGTCTCAGAACGTACGAAATACCATTATAAATTTACTAAAACGGGGCTTAATCGTGTACAGATTTTGAAAACAAACCTCCGACGTTTCAAGGGCGACATTGCCCCCGTGGTGGTGTCAAAATCTGTACACGATTAAGCCCCGTTTTAGTAAATTTATAATGTGTAAAAATCGTGAAAGTTTAAATAAGTGTCGTACGAAATACCGTTTTGAAATCAACGAATATCCAGAGGAAACAATCACCAGGGAACCAGAATAATTCAACCGAAGACCTAGTTTTTCCTCTATCTCGGAAAGCGATTCGCTTTCGTAAAAACTAGTAGGTCAAAAATCGGAAAAACGTAAAGAAGACATTAAGTGGATTGAATCAGTGATAGAAGACATTGTAAAGTTCGAAACCAGCGGGTAACCATGTCACAGTTCCAACTCTACTGTGCTAACTACGGATAACCTTGCGTATTACATCACATAAACGCCGCCGTTATTACGCTCTCGACATCCATACATCATACACGAGATTTAAAACCGCTAACCCCCGCGCGACGCTCTTTCGGCAGTCGTCGTGGTAGTCGTTATAAAATTCATGCTAATTGCGGCAGGGAGTGACGGTCCATTGACGGTGTCACTCCGTAATGGCTTTTAAGAAATGTAATAAATTATTCTACGCTGCCGCCAGGTGACGCGGGAGTCGCGTGTGGTGTAGGGGGCGAGAGGGCGACGATTTGAACATGGTTGTTTTGTGAGTTGCGGATGGGGACAGCTGTAAGCAGATTCAGGGAAAGATTCTATATTAAATAAATAAATAATATTGTGGGACAATCTTACACAAATCGACCTAGTCCGACGGTAAGCTCAATAAGACTTAAATATATAACAATATAATTATTTATTAATATTTTATACATTATTTATCTTAGGTTAGGTTAGTTTTATAATATGATTATAAAAGTAAAATACAAAAACACATACAAAAACAATACAAAATACATATAAACATATTATAAAAAACCTAACCTAGAGTGCCGCCGGCAACGGGGCAGGGCCCAGGCTGCCGGTGGTTAGGGCCGCAGAGAAAGGAACCGCCTGGCTATACGCGCCGTGTCCAGGATTACTGCCTTCTACATCTGACCCTTGATCCATCCACCTAGCGAGTCTCTCAAGATGTTGGTCGAGACACTTCGCTATGAGACCGTTCGCTGAAACGACTATCGGGACAATGATCGTCGAGTCAACATCCCACATGGCGGTTATTTTATATATTGTTAAAATATTTTATATTGTTTATAAAGGTATAAGACAGGAGAATCCATCTATGCTAAGTTTCCTAGATTTTGATAGCACTGAATGTGAAAGTGTTAGGTAAACGCCATAATTTCCTAGAAGTTTGACGTTTAAAATAACACTTTAAAGTTCGACAGTTCATTTGCTTGACAGATATAACTCTACTCGAATTAAATTCCTTTGAATAATTTCATTGAATATATTCTGATTCAATTTAAAGGTGTTTGTGCTTACCATGAGTTCTACGTAACCACGAGGTGATAGCGACTGCGCAATTCGAAAGTATTTCTCGCTCTCACCCGTTAAGAACGAGCAAGATGCAAATACTTTCGAATCGCGCAGTCGCTAGCGATTGTCATTCTACAGCAACTCATAGTACCGATACAGGTCAGTATTTCCATATTGGGTTTAGATCGAGGGTAACGATCCAGATTGGATAACGACCAAGAAATTTGATAACTGTTGAAAGTAACACACACAGCATATTTATGTAACTTCAAATTATTTGATTCTATTCTTTAGTTTTTTACTAGTAATAAAACTGTCACATTTTTTTAAATTCTGAGTAGTGTCTCAAATCATAGCCCGTTAACTTCATAAGTATAACCATTCATTCTTTTAAATCTGCCACAAAATGACACACAATTGTGGTTTCCCATCACTCGGACCAAGCGCCGGCGTCAGACGCGACGTGCTCTTATCGTTCCCGGAATTCGTCTTTTACTAAGTATTTCACAAAAAAACCGGCCAAGTGCGAGTCGGGCTCGCGCACAAAGGGTTCCGTAGCAGCAAATATAATAAACTTATTATGTCAATTTATACACCTGGTGAATGGAGCCTAAACTTATAAGGTTCAGCCATCGTTTTCAGTGTAAGCACAATAACTTAACCAAAATTACAGTTAAATCAACCTATCTCAAAAACTATAAGAGATACTTTGATCAAACCAAAAATCGTTGAAAGAGTTAATTAGCATGCATCACCTCTATTTTTTTTAGAATTTTATACCCCGTAGTTATAAAAATAGAGGGGGGGGGACATACTTTTTACGACTTTGAGAGCTGATATCTCAAAAACCGTTCACTTTAAGAAAAATGTTTTTTAGAAAACTTTATATCATTTTAAAAGACCTTTCCATTGATACCCCACACGGGTATGTACATCGAAAAAAAAATTTTCATCCCTCAGTTACATGTATGGGGGGCCCCACCCCCAATTCTTTTTTTTACTATTTAGTGTCATAATTTTGTAGCGGTTCATACAACACATATTCCCATCAAATTTCATCACTGTAGTACTTATAGTTTCCGAGTAAATCGGCTGTGACAGACGGACAGACGGACAGACGGACAGACGGACAGACGGACATGACGAAACTATAAGGGTTCCGTTTTTGCCATTTTGGCTACGGAACCCTAAAAAGATATCTCTTTCGGAGGGCGACTTTGTTTTCTTTAATCATTGTGAGCAATTCGCTGTGTCGCGTGTCACTTTTATAACGAAACCGCTGTCCTTTTTATTTTATGAGTAGAAATCACTTGGATATTTTCAATCAACGTGATGTAACAGTATGTTTTTGTTTTATCAACGTTACATTAACATGATGATATACAAGGCTATCATTGGTCCCGGAGTTTTGTATGTAGATATCTATATTCTTCGATTTATATTGATGTGTCTCCGTGAATCATATTAATAACGTTTCTATTTGTTTATGGGGCGAGCATTGGTAGCCCAGTGGTATGACGTGAGACTTCTAAATACGAAGGTCTCGGGTTCAAATCCTGCCGGATCGTACCAATGAGTTTTTCGGAACTTACGTATACGAGTATGTGCGAAATTTCATTTGATATTTACCAATCGCTTTTCGGTGAAGGAAATAAAAAAAATATCGTGAGGAAATCGGACTAATCCCAATAAGGCCCAGTTTACCCTCTGGGTTGGAAGGTCAAATGGCAGTTGGTTTGTCGCCTACGTCAAATCTTGCCGTAGATAGAGCCGTAGCATAAGCCGGGAAAACGCTAGGAAGAAGAATGTTCAATTTGCTTATGGGTATGGATTAGAAAATATATTAATTTTGAAACGTGTTTCCTTTAAAACGTGCGATGGCTAAATCTTTCTTCTGTTGAGGTAAAAAGTAATCTTAATAATAAGATGCATTAATATAGTAATAACACGTAACGATAACACAAGCTTACTGAATCTTATCTACTGTGAGTCTAGGTTGTATTGTTTTAATTTGTCCTAAATATTAACTTATAAAGTGTACTTGTATTATGAAGATAATGTAACTGAAATAAATTGTATTACTGAGAGATGGGGGATGGGAGCTGTATTACAGCCATAAGTACCCTAAATAATTAACATCTTAACCTCGGATACCAAATTTATTTCAAGCTACTTTCATCATATTGATATATAATTTAAATCTTAGAAAAGGGCGTGTATGATTTTAGAGTTTCAGTTAATCATCCTTCAATTTAGCCCCTATGAGGCTAAATGTTAAACAATATTTTCTTAGTGTGGCATTGGGAAAATGTCCACTTCTAATAACTATCTACATCCGCCCCTCCGATATCCTTCTCTCACGCCTCGTTTTTTGATATATAACTGAGAAATAAGATAGTTATGTACGCGACAACATGTGCATAATATTAACATGTTAATCCATTACAATCATAATGAAATTTAATATGCAACATTAACCAGATGAAACAAATAAACACTCATAAAACTTATAATGTGACTAACATATCACCCGAAACTTCACCAGAACAAATCCATCTGTAAAATGTAAATTAAAATTAAAGAGATGTCATAACGTACACATATACAGAAGGCACAAAACCTTCCATCTGTAAAATCTAAATTAAAATTAAAGAGGTAACGTGCACTGTAGGTCGTACGTCTTCACTCAAGGCAGTGCCTGGGGGATCATCCATCCTCGTTAATAATTAACGTTGTCAAGTTGCGTACGTCACGCAGAGGGGGATGGCCTACTGGATTAGGGTTATCGTTGGGACTAGGCCGATAACAGCAAACTAAATTTTAACAAATGACTCCGTTTATTTAATGTGAATAAGTACAATGCCTTTCTTTGTTAGTTCATTGTTCACGTTGGATTTACTCTTTTTCTAATAGAAGAAAAGACTGCACTTAAGTACTTTATATATGATTACGGTATTATGATATTATGGAGATAAGAATATACAGCTATTATTTGATTTGATTGTCATTATGCGAGTTACGAATATTCTCGTCGAAAAGTTAAATTTATACCAGTTAAGCAGTGATTGACCCCAATCTCATTTTGATCTGTATGACTAAAGTGCACCTTGGGTATTGTTTTAGTACTCTATACTCTATTCATTCATCTAGCAGTCATTTAACGTTAATTAACTGGCAGAATAAAACAAACCACCCGGTCTCCTAAAAGCGGTGTTCTTCAAAATTCAAAGGCAACAATAAAAATAATCAGGAACTGCTTCCACCGTCGCTAAGTACAGAACATTAACAATTCAAACACTTTCGTGAGCAATAAATTAACTCCGCCGTACACTGGGTAAATCAAAATGGCGTCGTACGTAATACTTCAGCGCTGGAGTGGTGTAAGCCAACACGGTACAGCGATAAGCATCGTAAGGCGAGAAAAAAGGAATAATTCATACAATTATTATGATTATTATATAATATTCGGCGTCAAACGAATGTTTGTCCCGCTGCTTCATCGCACTTTGATTTGCCGAAACATTGATTGGTTAGACGGCTTTTACACTAGATGCGATTTGCAGCGTACTCCAGTTTCTGAGTAAGACAACGCTATGCGCGTGTATAGCTATCCCCCTCGCACAGCGAGTGGTGCGAATCGCAACCAGTGTGACATCCACCTTACAGAACTTCTGATACCACCTTTACCTAAATAGACCCTCATTGGATTTAGTAATATACAAAACAGACACATTAAGACAAATGAAAAGTAAGGTAAGCCCTTAGGTATTGTTAATTGATCATCAGGGCCCGGAATTTAGCGTGCGGTTTTTGAAAAGTCGTAGGGAGAGAACGCAATTAAATGTTTATCGATATAGTTTTTTATCAGTGTCTTTAAAAAATAATACCACAAACTTTTCGATGATACATACTCTTTTCAACGGTCAATAGTAAAAAATGTATAGGTACTTATGTATAAAAGAAAAACCAACTGATTCAGGTTTGAATACCCCTATGACAGTGTCGATAGGTACATATTATGGTGCTCCCACACTGGCTGTTACAAATGTTATATAACACGGTATAACAAGGATAGTGTTACGTGACATTATTATGTTAGAGAAAGAGATGTAATTTTATATAACATTAGTAACAGCCAGTGTCGGATATAGATATCAATAGAGTTGATTACCTGAGTAGGTATTTGCTTGCAAAAATGTAAGTGTTATTTAATTAAGGACAAATTAATCTCAATAACTCTATGAGTGAATGACCGATATATCCATAAACATTGGTGTTCTCTCCCTATAACTTTTCAAAAACCGCACGTAAAATTCCGGGGCCTGTTGATCGTAATCTTACATAGCAAACTAAAATTTTCCACCCATTGTTGCATCAGGCGGTACTTAGTCAGACTATTTGATATCCCTACAGCCCTCTTTAATCCGGCTCAAGCTAAATTCACAAAATCAGGCAAAATCTCATCATACTTAATCTTAAATATTAACTATTGCACTGATAAAAAAATCGTAAGTTATAAGTAGTTACAAGAAATAATATTCTTCATTTTTAACAGCTGGTACACCGCTCGCTCCCTGCCATGACTCGGTCCGGCCAGCAGCAGTTGACTGTTTCCCTTGACTTCCTGTGTTCTACTTCCTGGATACGTCACAGCCTGTTGTTCGGCATCTGACTTCCAGCGTATAAGAGCTTTTTTACCGATTCTGAGCAATATACGGCGGTGAGGAATTTGGGGTTTATGACCTACCGCGGTTTAAAGTAAACGCGTTTTGTGCGTGTAGCTGAGAAATGAAACTTATGAATCTTTGACTAAGGCAATTCATCCTTTTAATAAATTTATCGCAGTTATGTATTTGCTGTATGTGCGGGGGCGAGTATGATGGTCGGGCTCAGTGATAACGTGATCATGACTGTGTCTCTTTCATCAAGCAGTTTTAAAAATGGGACAATTGGACTATAAAATTTATATCAACGTCCAAATACTGTACCTATGTGTTACCGGCAAAGTGTATAATCCGGCACTGTATAAAATATCTGGGCATTTTTAACAATGCCTAAAACGTTTTATGAAATAAAATACTTATCACGTATTGCCTAGGCATTCTATACACCCAGAAGTACCTACTTATTTACCCATTATAAACCCAGAAAATTTAATGCATAACTACACTAAATTATTTTATTTTATATAAGAACTTGGCGTGCGCACGAAACATTTTAATCAAACTTCATAGAAATGCAGCGCAACCCTTGCAACGCCCTCAGCAGTATGGCCTGCTCAGAATTCTCCATTTTAAATCATCGCCCTTCTCGGCACTTCTCCATTTGCGAAATAGCCGCCCGCCTATTAAATGTCTATTTTTCACATTCAAAACGTTCTCGCCCCCTTACGAAACAGTTGATTTTTAAGGGTTTGCATTAGGGTTGCAAAGATTTTGGCCGTTTTCAAGAACGCGCCGAGATTTCTATAGTGGCTGTTTAGATAAATGAGATTTCAGCTTTGTGCTACCGCCATTTTACACAATGGCGGAGGGGAGTATGTGTGAATTTAGATTTGCGAATAGGTGTTAAAGCGCTTAATCAAATTTCTATTAATTTTAATTACATTTAATGTCCCGGAAAATATGAGATGCTCGTTACTATCAAACATTTAATTTGAGTAAGTATAACAACATACCTACCACTTTTTCTTGAATTAAGATAACTAGGTTATAAATACATAATTCATTAGTTTTATTACTCTTAGTGATAAAGGTAGGAACATTTTTCATAGCATTAAGTACCTAATAATTGCTCGGGTCCATTTGTATTTGTACGGATGCGATGATTGCCATATTATCATTTATTAGGACACACGTACTATATTTCTCTATCTTTTGCTGAAGTTAAACCTATTTAGGTTTATTTAGTAGTTTTCTTTTGCTAAACTTACTCGTACATACGAGTATGTTTTAAAACTTCGGGATAAAATAAATAATAAAATATGAGTAACTTTTACCAAACTACACAAAATCGTATTGACTTTCGGTCAAATCCTCCTGGAAAAAAGAAAGTTTATGATCACAAATAACAATACTAACAACTTAACCCAAATAAAAGAATCAACCCTGATAGACATATCAAAAAAGCAAAAGACGGCAAATAATTTATTCAGTCCTGAAACTAAAACTTCGGCTCCGGGTGTCTGTCAAACAAAGAACCATACTGAAGCATCCTAGCTACGTTCACTCGGAAAGTTAAGTAATAATTTATTACCTAATGGAACCTGATATTTTTTACATAATTTAGGTACTTCATGAAATAAAACTAATATAGTTAATGTTACCGCTGTTTAGTTAAGGACTTTTGAGGCTTCATATAACGTTTATTGGTGTACGAAGTCTGTAAGTACAAGAACTGTTTGGACTTTATTATAAAATAACAGTTATTTCCACAGCCACTCTGATATGACTCAATGTATATTTTTATGCAGTACATTTTTCCTTAATACATTATGGCAGTAACCTCGTGGGAGTTATTCCATATCCAGACTGATCATTTTATTAATTGGAATAACCATATCGTACAATGAGTTTTCCTTTTATTTCCACTAACCAAAAGTATATAGCATGTGGGAATAATTAAAGTAAGTAAATAAGTAAATTAATGACCTTTGTATCTAAACTCCAAACAACCTCTCTTGCTGTATACCTACATAATATGCCTATGTCATTCAGTAATGCCATTAGCATCAGAAACATGTTATCGCTACGAAAAAGCCATGCAAATATTAATGTATTTGATTACTTTTGCGATGACATAATTATTACGGGCAACACAGCTAAGTAGGATTGACAATAAATGCTTTATTTTGGGGACTTAATTTCATTCACATTTTGTATTTCGATTATATTTATTAAATGTTTGTTTGTGTGTCTGTTTTGCACCATCAATGGTCTAATCTAATCTAAAACAATGCATTTAAAATAAACCTGAACTTTGTAAAGTTACATACGTTATATCCAGTGTAAGGAAAAGAGTTTTACTCGTTTTAAGACTGTTAGTTAAAAGCTAAAATTTTCGAAATACTTTACTTGTAAGTAATACAAATTTAGTTATTGGTTAGTTACGACTAAATAAATCTGGATGCACTTGTTGGGACACCAACAACTCTTATGTTTCCTGACATAAAAGACGTTTCTAGGATCAATTGTCTTAATTTACTTGCCGCCTTACTTTTGAGTACTTATATCCCACATATACAGTAATTAATTGGGTCCTATCAATCTGCCGGCCGAATGCGGGCGATCCGTCGCCTGTTGCTATCGACACACGCATTTGTTTCTATAAGGGCCGCTATTTTTTATATCCTTACTGATTGACAAATGTTTCTATATAGAGTACAGTGTCTGAATAACGAGTGTGGTGGGTTACACGAGCTAAAAATAGGTATTAGATTAACATTGCGTGTAAACCTGGACTAAATTCTTCAATTTTATAAACTGATAAATTAGTAGCAAATAATTTTCTGAATTGATACTTCTTATATATTTGTATTGTCTTGTATATTTTTGTACACTGAAGCGTCCCGAATAAACGTGTTTCTTTCTTTCTTTCTAATTTTTCAGAAGTATAAGTCGCTATGGCATGATAAAAAGAGACGATAATAAATAGAACAGAACTTTTTTTTTGAGTGAGTATAATAAATAGCCGCGATAATTAATAATTAATAGCTGTCGTTGTATTATCGGTGATTCCGATAACTTTTTCAGATTGAAATCCTGTTTTACACTAATTTGCATTAAGTGTCTATCCCAACATGAATATTATCTTCACTTGAATGTCCACCCTAAAACTCAATCTGTTCAACCGACCAAACTTATTATGCTAATCACTGAACAAGTGGCTATCTAACGTGACTTTTAAATGGCGGTTAAAATAAAAACATGCTTGAATTGGGTGTTTTATACACACGCTATAGCACAATTAAGGTTGTTCACGGGTGCCACAGAATTAATTTAGGAAACTATAGGATAGCTGCTGATTGTGAGGCGATAGGTAATCGTTTCATCTGGTTGAGACTTGTGAAAAGTTCAATTTTAAAGGTTAAATGTAAATTTATTGGAATATTTATATCAACCCTGTTAATTCAAAGTTTCTAACTGTTTGGATGGTTCATTATCAACAAAAAACCGTCACGGCCTAAATAATGAAAATAAATGCATTGCAATCTTACAAATGAAATGCTTTTAAACTTTTAACGACTTAAAAAATTTGAGAACTTTCATTACCACTTTTTATCGCGTCTTTAAGGCTGATTTAATATGTTCGGGCTCTTAATTTTTTATCTCTTTCTAAAGTAAATTACCTCGAAGTCAAACGACCACCGGCAGGTAATGTTGCCGTTTATGAAAATCATAAATTCCACCTTTACAACTTAATGTTAAGAGATACGTAAGCAAATGTTTGCCAACCTATCAACAGATTTATGATCCAAAAAACGGTTGGTTTAATGAGGAGATAAAATATTTGACGTTTTGATAAGTGTTTATGGAACGCTTCTGCTCGTTTATTTATTTTAACGGTACTTTATAAGGAAGAGTATGTAATAAGTAAAGATAAACATGTTAAACGCAGACTTAAAATTTTAATATACGTAAAATATGAATTGTTTTGTATTGCAAAAATAAAAAATAAAATGTTGTTCAAAAGTTACAGTAATTATAATGTAAGTACTTCGTACGGGTACTTATTAAAACTGGGACAAAATCTACGTGAATCGTTAATAAACAGTAGGTACTTGATGTAATTCCATAGATACCTACATCATTTTGTAATTCACAAATTACCAAGTCATGACGGTTTCTTTATTCATACTTCTTAACTGCTGTTACTGAATATACTATGAATACTAGTAAAAATAGCGAAATATGTTTGCTTCTACAGATTTAGCGTCATAGTTTAGGTATACCTACCTAAAAGTAAAGCGTGGTCTTACTCATCCACTAAATGCTCCCCTACGAGGATCACTTTACCATAGACAGCACAGCTATAACGAGTTTACACATCCATTATATCGAAACACAAAAAAGGGAAACGTAAAGAGGTTTGTTTATCCTTGTCACACGTTCGGCTTCTTTGGCCTGAGATAAAAGTGTGTTTGTTTTAACACACTGCCTTTGAAGTGAGATTATTTTCGCGTGAAAGTTTCATTATCGAAGTGTGATATGGCTTCGTTCGGTAATGCAGTTTTAACGCCTTTTTTCTGTAGCTTCCAATAATGGAAGTAATAAATAAAATAATAATAAATAAATAAATATTATAGGACAATCTTACACAAATCGACCTAGTCCCACAGTAAGCTCAATAAGGCTTGTGTTGTGGGTACTAGACGACGATATATATAATAGATAGATACATATAAATACTTAAATACAAAGAAAACATCCATAACTCAGCTTATATAAGCTAAGCATAAGTAAGCTTTACTGTTTTGATAATATTTGACATGCGCTGGCTTTAAAGTGCGAGGTTGTTTTCGCGTGTAAAACTCATAACAGAAGTGTGATGGCTTCGTTTAGTATTGCAATTTTAACGCCTTTTTTCTGTAACCTCCTAATGGAGGTAAGTTATTTCTACTACTTTGATAATATTTCACAGAAGCTGGCTTTGCAGTGCGAGATTTTTTCGCGTGAACGTTTAATTACCTACTAAAGTGTGTTGTGTGATAAGGCTTTGTTCAGTAATACAGTTTCAACAACTTTTTCTGTAACTTTCTATTGGAGGTAACTGAAGTAAGTTAGGTATACTATTTTCATAATATTTTACATGCGTTGGCTTTGAAGTGAAATTATTTTTGGTTGAAAGTTTCATTATCGAAGTGTGGTTTAGTTTCGTTCAGTAACGCAGTTTTAACAACTTTTCTCTGTAACTTCCTAACAGAAGTAAATAGGCTAGACGAAAAAAAAAATCTAATTAGTCCGTCTTTTAGATTATTAAAAAATATTGTAGACGTATTTTTTCTTTTGTTCGTCAAATTAAAAATGACGAAAATACGGTGCGTTTAAGTTTCGCGTAACGTCACTATTAGGTACAATTCTAACCCACGGACTTGAACATATCTGGATGGAGCAATGCGACTGCAAAAGTGTGTCCACATGAGATAGTACTACGGTACCGTTGCATCTCTTTCTAATTAGGGTGACTATAAGTCATAAGTACGTGGGATATTAGGTTGGGAGCGGTTACGCGAACGATCTGGATCGACGATATATACTTAACGATAAAGACATTTTTTTAAGTCATCATATTCATCACGATCTAGTATCGTCGTGTTTATCGTATTTCCAGATCGTTAGAGAGCATCATATTGGGAGTGGTTAGGCGGACGATAATATGTAAAAATCCAAGACCATTATTGGCCAATTTCCCTCGTACTCTATGGTTCCACCTGGACGGGCCCCTCATCGTCATGGATTTTTACCTAATTATCGTCCGTCTAAAACGGGTATCGCATGGGGCCATCATCGGTTCCCTATTATCGACGGTAGGTTGCCCCTCCTACCTTCTCTCGATGCGCTAATTTCTCTTTTGTCTATTACACGGTGCGAGACTGAAAATCGGGACACAATTATTGCCACGTGTAATACCCATTTAACCTGGAGGGTTACCATGAACCACTTCTTCTCTCTACCGCTCTTGTATGTTCGGGATGGTGCCTCCCCATGCTCGGGCTCTCGGCCGAATGTTTCGAACGCGGGCGAATGCAACCTACTACACGCTCGTCCGAGAGCCTCGGGCGAGAAGCTCGAACGAGAGGCTATTTGAGCTTTGTCATGTAGTTTGGGTGAGTAAAAAGGTCTCTTAAAATGTCTTAAATAGCTTGGGTAGGGTGACAGTATTTACAAACAGTAATTAATAGGGATGATGACTAGGTTGAAAAACTATTATTCTAATTAGTCCGTCAGAAAGATTATCAAACATTATTAGACACGTATTTTTTCCTTTTTCAAGATAACTAAAATTGACGAATATGAAGACTATGAAGAGCGTCAAAGTTCCGTGGTGGGGGCTGGTGACGTCACCTTAGAGTGTGACGTCACGCGAAACTTTAAAGCCCTGTATTTCCGTCATTTTTCATTTGATTAACAAAAGAAAAAATACGTATCGTACTTTTCAATAATCTAACAGACGGACAAATTAGATTTTTTTGTCGTCCAGCCTATTAGGACGGTACAATCGACATTTGTTGAACATGCCGCTGTCTCGGAGAGTCGCTCAGGTATTTTTTTTCCGATTGTTCTCATCTTGCTAACGGTGAGTACTAGCACAGACATAATCTCGTAGCCAGAATTATTCATACACTTAAGGAAGGAAGAATACGGTTTCGATTCGACAGACATTAAATTATAATAGCCTGATTTTCTCAATATTTATAGATAATATATGCAAAGTCCTACAAACTTTTCTTCCGGAAGTAGGTAAAAAGTAAAAAAACTAAACTCACTCGATTTTTTAAATTTACGGTTATTTGTCTTCTATCTGTTAAAAGGGAAACCGAAGAAAACTTTTTCACGTAAAACCGTTAAGTCTACGAATTGTAAGGATGATAAATGTGTCATTTTATTTCGTTAGAAACAAATTGTAATAGGCATAAACTGGTCTTGACCTATTTTAAACGACTAAAAAAACATAAAACCATAAAAACCTTACAAGAAAAACGTTTGTACTTAACATGTGTGTACTACTGTACCTACATATTTGTGACGATTAGCATGTAACGATATTTTGTTGCCAACACAATACTAGATTTTCGATATATCCGTTACGTTAAAAAAACCGGCTATTATAAATTATTTCCCAAATAATCAAAAATGTTATACAAGCTGTCCATTTCAATTCAATGACTGGATTATTATTATACGGTCTTGTGGAATACGAAGAGTCGTAATACAAATACTTACCTGCGAATAATCTCGAAAATAATCGTGCCACGTTATATATTGGGAACAACCTAGGTATACAGTACTATGTTTAAATATGTGTCTGTAATGTACCTATCGAAATATATTTCAGCAAGCATCTTCCTACGTCATACAAGTAAGTGAAACAATAAACATGCCAATAAAAATATTCAGAATATTTTACTCTTACTTTCCCTAACTAATAAGAATCCTGTAAAATCGACTCACAACGTGCCGACATCATAGTCACCCTACCGAGCTTGTTTTGTAATTTTATCGGAAAATGTACATAAAATTGTATAATTTTGGCTTACCTGTGAAACGATATTCCACAACCAAGATAGCTTTCACTCCGACAATCCTTTATGCAACACGTTTTGACCATTTTAGCTGATTTTCAAAATAATTTGTATAAATAATAAACGGCGCCATTTATGTTGGTATTTAGAAAGTTTAAAAAGTCAAAGTTGGGGATACCAGTTAATATTCAAAAAGTTACTAATGTCTACCATATTAATTGAAATGTTTTTTTTTGTATTTACAAAGAAATAAATATTTTTTTTTTTTTTTTTTTAATTTTTTGTTATTCACATCTTTGATTTAAAGGGTTATTAATATGAAAATCACAATTGTTTACAATTTACTAAAAAGATAACAAAATCCTTATTTGTATATAGTACTAAAATAAAATAAGAAGATATTTATTTTTAGTAGTAAACTGTTATAAACATTCCCAAAATAGTATCTTATGAAAATTGGCAACATGTGCGAGTGGGACAAAGCACCACTTGGAAGTGTCTCATGTGGACCGTTTTCTCTCGTTCATTTAGTATGGCGAAAAGCGAGATAGGACCGTCCCCTATGTAGAAGTTCCTGTTCTAACCTAGGAGTGACGTCACAAGCCCCCACCCCGGAACTTTAATGCTCTTTATCTTCGTCAATTTTAGTTAAATTTAAAAGGGAAAAAATACGTGTCTAATCATTTTCGATAATCTAACTGACGGACTAATTAGAATGATGGTTTTTCAATCTAGTCGTCATCCCTATTATTGTATAATAATAAAAATATTGTTTAACACTCATTTAAACTTTCACGATTTTAACAAACATTATAAATTTTACTAAAATGGGGCTTAATCGTGTAGAAACTTAGAAAACAAACCTCCGACGTTTCAAGGACGACACTGTCCTCGTGGTCCTGGAGAAATACTCAACCCGGGTTCGTTTTCTAAGTTTCTACACGATTAAGCCCCGTTTTAGTAAATTTTATAAAAATATTGTTGTCAATAATAGTGCAACAAAAATCCATGTGACATTAAAACCTGAACTCCCCTATCCCAATGACCTCGGCGATTTGAGCTTTCTTCCCCTTCCGCTTCCTTTCCTCACCGGTTATACAATACGTCAATAAGCATAAGTCGTCACCTAGGAAGAGCTGCTTGTACTAGGACGCAACCCTATAAACTACTAGTGCCATCTTACACGACTGGCCCCCGTCGCCCGCGCAGGCCTCTCGAGCCGGCGTTTTCGGAAAAATGCGTGTAATAGCTTTTCCTCGAAAAGTACAAAACCTATCCAAAAATCAGTAGATGCGTTTAAAGTAAACATAAATATATACTGCTTGTTTTAGTTTATTGTACTTTCGACGCATAATAAGGGAGTAAATACAGATTTAAGGTAGAAAAAAGGGTTTACGGTTATTTTTTTTCTCTTGACGTATTATGTTTTTCGACAATTTAGTAGAACCAAATACCTAGATTATATATTTTTTTTAAGCGTTAAGCTTGGAGCTGAACAAAGCCTATTCACTTTAAAAACAGTGAAATAGCCCCTTAAATAAAGACGCGGTGATTTAATAATCAAACGAACTTACCTGTGAAGTTTGATTGGAATTATACGAGTATCCAAATCGAAGATTACATATATTTACTAGCAGCAGTACACGGTTATGTGCTGTCCTTGTCACACATTTAGAGTTAAAATATTATTCAAAAAATGTTCTCGCTGTCGCCCGCCGCGTAAGGTAGGTGTCGTGCCGGTGCACGACCGCGCCCCCAGCGGCGTGGTTTATCATTATTTTAGAGCACATAGATATTTTTGTGTTAGGACCAGAGACTATTTTATTTTAATTTTTAGGGTCTGGGAGGGTGGGAGTATGTAATCTTCGATTTGGATACTCGTATAATTCCAATCAAACTTCACAGGTAAGTTCGTTTGATTATTAATTATACTTCGTATCCAAATCGAAGATTACATATATTTACTAGCAGATGTTTAGAGAATTGTAATACTACATATAAGTAGGAAAAATAAAATAAAATATCGAAGTCAAATCCGACGCTCCTATGGGTTCCTGATAATTAGCTTCATACATGAGTGCCTAATAAAATAAAACGGTACTATTATGTAATTATTATATGAATATTTTTATTAGATTGGACTTATGCATGCCATGCTGTGCGTGTCCAAGTGAGGAACGACATTAATAAAGAATGAAATTACTTTCAATAACCTTTTAGGTGAAGCAAAACACTGAAGTGTGTATTATCGTCGATATAATTTTAACATTACTTGAATATACCTGCTTTAAATTATACTTCGTTCATTAAATTGAACTTTACTGACGAATCCCTGATCCCTGCGTAGTGATTGTATACTTTAGATATGCCTGTATTTCATGTCGAAGTAAAAATGGAAGACAAAAACCAGTTGTGTGATTAGTAAAACAAGCTATCAGTAGTTTCTTCATAGCAAGATTAGTACTAAAGAAATCTTGTTATAAAATGTACATACAGATTTATACTGAGACCAAACAATAATTCAAGTGGTGGGTAATGGTTAATACGTTAAGTTTTACCTTTTTGAGTAGAACGTTGTAATAAAAAACTTAAGTGGCAGGTGCCTTCGATTCTACTGTAGGATAACGAAATATTGACCAGTACGCTACAGCAGCAAGAGAATTACTATTTTTGTAAATAATTGTTATAATAAGGAACTGACACGTGGAGTATTTTTATATCTTGATAATCGGAATGCTACTATTGAAAAGAAGTCTCATCATGGTAAAAACAACCTGATGGAGTAAAATTTTATTACATTCTACACAATTCCTGTAGAATACGAGTATGTAACACGAGACGCCGTTAATGCGGAGCAAAGTTTATTTATTGTTTATTTATTGTATACAATTAACACTAAGTTGTACGATCCTCAACACGATTTTATTAATGTGAAGAAACTCAACGCTGTTAATGCGGAGAAATGTTGTACAATCATCAACAAAATTGATGTAGAGTAACTCAACGCTGTTGAAGCGTAGCAAAGATCTACAATCCTCGACACAATTAATGTGGAGAAACTCAACGCTGTTAAAGCGGGGCAAAGTTCTACAATCCTCGACACAATTAATGTGGAGAAACTCAACGCTGTTAAAGCGGAGCAAAGTTCTACAATCCTCGACACAATTAATGTGGAGAAACTCAACGCTGTTAAAGCGGAGCAAAGTTCTACAATCCTCGACACAATTAATGTGGAGTAACTCAACGCTGTTAAAGCGGAGCAATGGAGACACTCAACGCTGTTAAAGCGGGGCAAAGTTCTACAATCCTCGACACAATTAATGTGGAGAAACTCAACGCTGTTAAAGCGGAGCAAAGTTCTACAATCCTCGACACAATTAATGTGGAGAAACTCAACGCTGTTAAAGCGGAGCAAAGTTCTACAATCCTCGACACAATTAATGTGGAGAAACTCAACGCTGTTAAAGCGGAGCAAAGTTCTACAATCCTCGACACAATTAATGTGGAGTACCTCAACGCTGTTAAAGCGGAGCAAAGTTCTAGAATCCTCGACACAATTAATGTGGAGTACCTCAACGCTGTTAAAGCGGAGCAAAGTTCTAGAATCCTCGACACAATTAATGTGGAGTACCTCAACGCTGTTAAAGCGGAGCAAAGTTCTAGAATCCTCGACACAATTAATGTGGAGTACCTCAACGCTGTTAAAGCGGAGCAAAGTTCTAGAATCCTCGACACAATTAATGTGGAGTACCTCAACGCTGTTAAAGCGGAGCAAAGTTCTAGAATCCTCGACACAATTAATGTGGAGTACCTCAACGCTGTTAAAGCGGAGCAAAGTTCTAGAATCCTCGACACAATTAATGTGGAGTACCTCAACACTGTTAAAGCGGAGAAAAGTTCTAGAATCCTCGACACAATTAATGTGGAGTACCTCAACGCTGTTAAAGCGGAGCAAAGTTCTAGAATCCTCGACACAATTAATGTGGAGTACCTCAGCGCTGTTAAAGCGGAGCAAAGTTCTAGAATCCTCGACACAATCAATGTGGAGTACCTCAACGCTGTTAAAGCGGAGCAAAGTTCTAGAATCCTCGACACAATTAATGTGGAGTACCTCAACGCTGTTAAAGCGGAGCAAAGTTCTAGAATCCTCGACACAATTAATGTGGAGTACCTCAACGCTGTTAAAGCGGAGCAAGTTCTACAATCCTCGACACAATTAATGTGGAGTACCTCAACGCTGTTAAAGCGGAGCAAAGTTCTACAATCCTCGACACAACTAATGTGGAGAAACTCAACGCTGTTAAAGCGGAGCAAAGTTCTACAACCCTCGACACAATTAATGTGGAGTACCTCAACGCTGCTAAAGCGGACGATCCTTGACATCATTAATGTGTTAAAGCTCAACGCTGTTAAAGCAAGCTTATTTGACACAATTTTTGTGGCATAATTGTTGAAACGGAGCAAAATTATACAAATTTACACGCGATTTATGTCACGTAACTCGGCACTGTTAAAGCGGAGCAGCGTAGGGTATTTAATAAGATTAAGCCTATTTAATCGATATAGCTTACGAAAATATATATATTTTTATATATATGTATATTATGAAGCTTCTCTAGGAAACTATAAATCAAAATTTAAGTCGTTGTTTGTATTACTTCAGTATATATTGGTTCATCCTTTCAATAAACAGGAATATTAGTTTCGTGATAATTCAATTGGGTTAAAACCATTTGCTCTCTAATGAGGTTTTTGTTAGCAAACTCACTCAGCTTCGTAAAATTATTCATTTTTGGTTAACACCCTCCTAAACGGTGAGGTTTTAATAGTAGGTACGTACGACAATATTAATATCCGACTTAATTTTCATTAAGTCGTGTTGAGTCCTATTAAGTATCGTAAAGGTATCATCTACAATTTTATATGTAGGTATCATAAAAATGTGATCCACAACATTCACTACCTACATATACAAATTACAATACATCTATTATAATATATATAAGTAAAAATCATATGATTTATATAATTTCATGCATTGCATTGCATTGTAATTCGTTTTTACTAAACGCAACAATTCGCAAGACTGCGCCGTCAGATATTGGTTCAAATTCCGGAACCAAACTATCCTTGTTTCGTGATGGGGATACGTAAAGTTGATAAAAAAAATCAGTAAGTATAGGTATTATTGTTATACAAAAAACCACAAAAAACTTTAACTATTTTGTGTCTTTAACCAGTTTTCTCGTTATTCGCTCTGAGCATGCAGGAAAGCGATTGAACACCTTTTAGGTGTGCAATTTGTTAACGAACCACCAATCACAATACAATTACAACCTGTAATGTCCGCATATTATTTAGGTATTGTATTTTGTAAATTTTTACATAAACCAAAATATCATATTTTTGACCTGGTTATATCGTTGTTTATTGAACGGTTTACGTTATCTAAAATATGAGAAAAATAAAAATAACCTCTTTCGAGTCTTTGAACAAAACAAAAAACTTATTATTTACCTTAAATAACTTACCTATACTCAAAGAATACAACTCTGAACATAAATTATCCTTCTTTAATCGTATAGACACTAGGTCGCAAATTAAACCCCTGCAGCGGCTACAGCAAGCATTCGCGCTATTTAGCGGAACAGGGTAATACGGCACTGCCGCTGCGGTTACACTTCCCTTTAGTTTAGAGCCTTAACTGACTCAAAATAGCAATATCATAGTATTTTGACTTCATTAAAACATGATCAAGATTATATATTCCGACTCATTAAAGTCGTATTTCCTTGATAGAACCTGAAATAGGCTTACTCGTAAATAGGAACGTAGTTTATACGAAACCTATCTTATTTTTATTTTACAATTTTTCTCTGCAACAACATTATGATGATAATTATTGATTGTAGTCATTGTTACTTATTTCAGCGAGCTCATGATTCTTTATAAGCGAGCATATCTTTATGACAGTTCATATAAATGAAGTAGGTAGGACGACGTACAAGAAGCGCTATAAGTATGTGTACTTCTTAGCTGACTAATCGGGCCTGTCTGTCACGAATAATACAAGACAAACATGAAGAATTGAAGAGGTCATACCTCCCTTTTAGGGATAAAATGGGGAACCTCTAAAATACCTATATTGTCCCGAAGGCTCGACGATAGTCGAAACGGCAACATCCGGATCATAAGCTAGCTTTTATTAACAAAACTATAGATAAATGAGGGAACCCCTATGGCTATTTTACTTTAAATTACTTTTAGATGCCATTTTGTTAACCGAATTTACTACAATTTGTGAAATTCATGTAGACTTTCATAATTTTTTAGCATTGCAATACTTATTACTATAATTATCTCAGAACTCTGGAAAGGTAGATGAAATCATTGCGTAGATGAGATTACATTTGTTTTCGTTAAATACCAGGGTTAGATGTAAGTGGCTAACCCTCGAGTATGGCGTGTGGCGCAATTTTTAGTATACGGTCTGGTACACAAACCTGATACGAATTATAACGCGTAAATACTATAACGCGTAAATACATAACGAACCTTAAAGTTCTCTTAATTAGGTTTAAATTTGTATGTTAATCTACGAGTAACAACCCGTGCCTTTAACATGTACCTTACTTATATTACTTAGAAAAAAGAAGGTAGATGTAAAAGCATTATTTCGAACAAAGTACAGATTCCTTGATCTATTCTTTTAGTTATTATATGATTAATACACCACACTAACATTCAATTTTAAATTGTAATCTACCACACATATATTGGAAGCAAAATCAAACATTTGGACAAAATCACTTTCCGAAAGAAGATTCGTTAAACGGCAACTAGGCCGCGGTTTTATTCTGTAATTTGAATTCATCGTTCTGAAGATGTGTAAAATCACTCACCCTAATCCTTCAATCTGAAATAGATATACACTAAAACACTATTTTTGCGAGAAAATACGTGTGACTCGGACAAACACAAAAAAATGTAATGATAAACCACGCCGCTGGGGGCGCGGTCGTGCACCGGCACGACACCTACCTTACGCGGCGGGCGACAGCGAGAACATTTTTTGAATAATATTTTAACTCTAAATGTGTGACAAGGACAGCACATAACCGTGTACTGCTGCTAGTAAATATATGTAATCTTCGATTTGGATACGAAGTATAATTAATATTCATCCCGCTGCTGACCATGCTGGGCGGCGTGACGTCATACTTAGCGCCTCAACAGCCATGTTTTTTTTTATTTCAGTGCGATAGACCAATACCACATAATTATATAATAGTTCTTAAGAAAGAACAGATGCTTATCTCTCATAGAAAAAGAGAAATACCAACCCTTCCATAGGCCTGACAATACTCACTTATTTTAAATTACATAAATATGTAAACATGTTAGTACCTATACATATAAATAAAAGCTCTGCACGAAGCCTTGCGCTTACGTTAAAATGCATTGAAATCTTCAATAGAAGGTCAATAACGATAAAGGAATAACTAATCATGGTGATGAGAAAAAAAAACGTGTTAAAAATGGTTACAAGACATTAAACAAAAAATACTTTATGACCAAAATATATAATTTTATGCTGACTTTTATCGACAACAGCTAAATTTTGAATGGAATGGATTTCCGAAATTTCTTTTATGTACGGTAGCGATTACTAAAGATCATTAATGTGGTACCCATTTCACAAACTTTTCCTCTGAATTTCTATCCTTTTTGACAGGATTTAAGTGGGGCCTTAGAGTCCTTGACTATACGTATTTTGATCCTCGTCTTAATATCACCCCACATTCCTACAAGACACGTACAGTAAGCTTCGGAGATATGTAACCCCCCTCCAGCAATAGACAAATGTGGTCGCTAGTTCGAACCCCAGCATAAGAATCTACACTTTTTGCTTTTTTTTAACTTTTTTTGATATCCGGGTTTTAATATTTTTTTACATTACCACAAATATTTATACGTTTTTTTATTCCTTATTACTCAGTTATTAACTCGGTAACATTAAAATTAACCCCTTTGATTTTTTTTAACTAGAGCAATAATTTCGTCGACTTCATAAGCGTCCGTGCAGCGTGATGGATAGTGCAACAGACTATGAAACACTAGGTTAGCGGTTCGAATCTACGTAGAGGATATTTTTTTGTATTTTTATGCTTGTTCTTTTTTATTAATTATTTATTAACTTCCTATTTAATATAATTTTAACTTCTATTTTAATAAAGTTTTATTAAAATAGAAGTTAAAATCTTTTTTTTAAGGACTAATAATGAAAATTCCATAGTCACTGGTAACTTTTTATTAAATAAGTAGGTATTTAAATACTATTATTAAATATTGTTTAAAATCTGAATAATGGGGGTAATATATAAATATGACAGTAGATATATTATGCGTGTTCTGTAAACTAATTACTATATATTTTATTGCTAAATATTTACTAGTTAAATTATAATGACAATGTGTAGCTAATTTAATTTCTTCAATTATACATCAGTGAAACTTCAAGTTAACAAGTAAAATACCTTTAGCTTAGCTCTTACTGTTTAAAATTGTGGTATTGGTGGTCTGCATGCTGTTAAACTTTATAAGGCAATACACTTTGGTTGTTTACTTTATGTTATACCTACGTTTTACTTCATTGAGTAGAACCGTAAAAAAAATGTTGGGACATAACTTTTTTTATAAGTAATACCAAACTACTCGGATAAAAGTGAAGTGTATAGTTTCCGTTTTCCTTAATTATAAATTAATATTCTTATTGCATTTAACACAATTTTTCAGTTTTACTTTAGACAGAGATGGCGGGACATAGCGGTGGGAGTTGCGTGAGCGGGAAGAGGCTTTTAAGTATAAAATGGGCTATTCAAAAAACAATTTGAAAAAATGAGTATATGTTAGACCGTCCCTCGCCCTACCAGTCTGTATGCCATTATCAATATGTAATACGTAATCTAAACCAGCTATTTAACATTGCAAAGAGAAACAACATGTTATCAAAGATAACAATAATTCATCTCCTGCAATATTAGCACGTTACCAATGCAATGCAACCTTACCACAATCTTAAGCATGGGGTATTTCTCCACTAAATGGGTCGAATTTAAACAGCTCCCTTTAAAGTTACATTGAAATTTCCTTTTAACAGAAATAAGTTTATAATTTTGGTTTGGTTTAAGCTTTTTACGATTCTGAGTGTGCTGATAATAATTATTACCTACTTATAAAATAGGTATAGGGAACTGCTTGTTCGAACCCGCAGGGCACTTTATTCAGTCATGTCATATCAAATTGACTTGAAATAATACTAATGAAGAAGAATCCATGTTAAAAACTACATTAAATGGCTAACAATATATATGGTTTTTAAGGTAGAAATTAACGAGTTACCACTTGGAAAAGCCTACTTAATTGTCTAAGCACTATTTTGTTATTTGCAAAAAAACAATATAATTTGTTAGACACTACTTATACAATAGCGTCATTAAACTCATTATTTTAAAACTTGCATGGAATAAAAATTTGCCCAATAATGGAGAAATACCAACAACACAAACATTTTTTTTACAATTTTAACTACTAACGTAGAGGGAAACCTTCTCTATCTTCTACCTGTTTTAGTCGGCTTTTCATGCTTGACATCATGTTTGAACATGCATTGGTGTTCCTCATCAACTCCCACGTTCTATAAACTTCCTCGTCTAAGTTTTATCTTGATTTGACTTGTGTAGGGTCCCAGTTAAGCACCATTTGACCCCATAAATTCTCAATAGGATTGAGGTCAGGGCTTTTAGAAGGCCAATCTAATACAGTGTTGTCTGTTTGTAAGGCTAACCACTCTTTCACTATACGGGAACGATGCACTGCACTATTGTTTTGCACTAAATAAATTTGTCCTTCGGGGTAGGCGACGCGAACGGAAGGCAACATGACGTCACGTAACACTTCGAGGTATCGCTCGCTGTTCATTCGGCCTCCAACTTCAACAAGCTCCCCGGGCCCCATAGATGACATCCAACCCCAACACGCTAAAAAAAAATCTCATGAGCATACCATAACTTGAAAAACGTAAAACTAAAAACAACTGTTTTTTTTTAATCTGCAGGTAATGAAAATTGTATAATATAATTTACCTACTGTGTCTTTTAACAATTTCCCGGTGTCTCTCAGATTCGTCAGTGTAAGCACGGGGACGAGGGCCTGGTTTATCACACTCCACGTCCCCCCTTCGTTGGTAACATCTCACCCATCTGCGAATCGTATTTCTCTGCAAGTAAAAATACGTATTAAATTATGAATAAAATAAAAGATAATGAGGCACCCACATTTATCCCATAGTTCTGTGTGCTATTTTATTTATTTAAGTTTTCCTTGCCACACGCTTTGTGTGTGGTAAGAAAAGGTTGTGAAATGTATCTAGGGTGTGTGTTAGTTACAGATCATTCATACATATACCTAAGGCTCTGTAAGCTGGGATAAACAGGTGAGTTGCGAAACATTTAGGTATAATTATCTAATACGATTGATACAAACAAAACAAGCAGATGGCGAACATTGTAAAAAAAAATACTTATAAGGTCAAATGGGGTGGGAGTGGGAGAACATACTTTGTTTCGCCCGGGATAAGAAGAACAGTATGGGCACTTCATACGAATCTCCCTCATTCCTCGGGGTTCCACTTTTACCCCATCTGAACTCCATGAAAACTTCAATATATTACTTATTTCAATAAAGGAGACGTTTATGATAAAACTTAAAAAACTCAAATAGCTTTAAAAATAAACATGGCTCTAAGACTATACCTATTACTCTTCACATAAAAAAAATTGCCGATTAAAAGACTTTTCCGTTAAATATATTTTTCTATCTTATCCCATATATAGGTAAACACTTGACAGTAAACATCCTCACAACAAAATCTGATGGCTTAACTTATTGATAACATTTTCCTTTTTTTACTAAAAAATAATTGTCTCACTGGAGTCACAGGTTACAAACTTACCGTTATATTCAGTTCTCGTGCTATTTGTTTAATACTTTTGTTCTCTTCCCAAAGAACCACAATTGTCGTTGAAACACAAAAAAACGGACGGGGACAGTTATTCAATTGCTTAAAATGCAAAAGGATTTAAGAAGTCGAGAGATCGTAATTGCGTAGGCACACCAAACACAGGTATGATTCGCACACGCAAATTATGACTTACCCTCAAACAAATTTTCTCCATGAAATAACTAGACAAATTTAGTCCAGTAAATTAAACCTTAAAATGTAATTAGTAAAAGTCGTTGTTAGTCGTCTGTGGAAATAAAATGAGGGTAGGAAAATATTGATAAACCAAAGAGATTACTATGATCCAAGACAAGCTTGCAAAACAAGGACGAGTATAGATGTAATAGTTGCAACAGAATATCTATGAAAAGGGACCTTATTGTCGATGGCGCTTACGCCATTATCAGCGATGCTCCAATAAAAATGCAACGCTGCGCAACCCGAGGCGGCGTAAGCGCCATTGACAATATAGTCCGTTTTTATAGATTTTGTCATAGTTCTCTATTGCCGTTCGGCCTGCTAAGAACTGGTTCATATTTTTGTTGTGTAGTCCATGCGTTACGATAGCCCAGCGGAAAAAAGCCGGACTAAAGTATGAGTGTGAGCAGAGAGGCCCCAGGATCGATTCCAGCTAGCAGACAAACATGAGATATTTCATTTTTGAAAGAATTAAATGACAGTGTGGTATATGCCGATTCTCGTGTCGAACGAGAGTTGCAGTTTTACACCTAGGGGGGTCACATATCTCTGACGCTGACTGTACCTATACGATAGTAAAGTTCATTGATAATATTAAAGTTCGAGGGGCGTGCACACACCGAGACGGTCACGGCGCATTACCTTTGGGCGTCATGGGACTATTAATTCCGATATTTTGTAGCTTATTACGGGTTATTGGAAGTGAAAGATAGGCTGAGATAACAAAGTAGTTATTATGACGCACCAGCTTGTTATAAACGTAGGTCCTACAGAAGTAGTGAGTATGAATGGCTGAAAGACTCATAAAATTGCAAACTGGCTGTCAAGGCATCTAACCTCATTCTATCTGACCGAAGACCAACAACGGATTGCCTAATTGGAAAACTTTGGTAGATTTTTTTAAATAGACGCAACGTCATATAATTAAACAATAAGACGACTAGTAGCTGACACTAATGGCCGTTCAACGAAAAGCTGATTTTTACCAGAATGACCGAATCTCACACTATCTCGCATGCATCCCGAACTAAAATCTTTAGCAATTTTCCATCATGGCATGGGCTTTATTAAATTCTGAAAATTTTCTTCAATAAAATCCAATAGCACGTCACACGTAATAGTGCACTTCACATGACAACAATGCCATTAATACATGCAATCGTGCAATTATGTACTTTCCCTAGTTTAAAATAAGGGTAAATTGTTTTGAATTATTATTAAAGTTATGCGTGACTGGTGACGACTGTCGCAATCAGAGAGCTCTAATCATAATAGCCATTTAAGCCATTATTACAATAGGAATAGAACGCAGTGTCGGAAGTTAGGGGTCCTCTTGTTTGTATTCTCACAAACTAAATGCTGGTGTGTAATCAGCTGTGAACAGTTGATTATTTTAATGCTTTGTCTGACGCCGTGGCGTCCGGGAGGAAGTGGACGTATTAATTTGTGTGCCACATCACTGACCATGTGTTGGAAAAATATGATCAGCTGTGTCAGCTAAATATTAATAGTTATGTCAACATAAATATTATATACCTACTATACAATGTTTAAAGCACGAATCATTAATTATTTATAATTAATGTTTTGATTCCGGTTTTTAAGTATTCACACTACTATATATAAATTATAAATTGAAAGAAATATCATATACTACAGAAAAAATTGACCAAGGCCCCTAGTGCCCACGGCTGGGCTGGGCTATACCTGTTATAGGTACTGTTAGTGATTCAATGGGATAGTTTTTGAACTACACGGAAAAAAAAATTATCTTCAAGTAAGACAATTTCTCTCCGTCAAGACAATGTTGTTTCGTATATAGGTGGAAACAATATTGTCTTTATTCAAGACAAATATTGATTTAGTTGTCTTGAGTCAAAAATATATAATTATTTCAAGATAATAATTACTTACATTTAAACAATATTGCCGAGAATATTGGTATTCTTGGTTAAAGATATCCTTTTTTTCCGTGTACGTATACGACGAATTTATTATGTTACTACTGTACCTAGTTAAACCAATAAATATTCATGAATCTGGTGTAAAATGAATTACAATAAAAATTATTCAAAAGTATCCTTGACTGCTAATTACTAAGTGCCAAACTGTGTGTAACGTTGTCCCATTATAAAAGACAAAAGAAAATCGCAACATTTAAGTAAAATAGAGTTCAAGCACACATCTAATTTAGATAGGAGTTTTAGATAAACTGTACAAATCACTGCTGACAAAAACGACGACTCTGCATAGCGTCTTTCAGATGCAAATGGCTGTATTAAATTTGCAATTTAAACCTCGATAACGCCTAACGTTTTAGTTTAAGCGAGTGGAGGTCGCGAGGGAAACCTACAAGATGGTCTGATTTTATCTGAGAGACCATTGCGTATTATCGGTATAATGGAACTAAACAAAGTTAAAACTGGTAAAAATCTACAAAATATCTATCTATATAGTGATGCTTTCTAAAAGCTCTCTTAACTCATATAGACGGAGAACCTGCGGTTGTCCCAGAAACTATCAAGCGAATTCTTATATTCCTATAAATATTATTACCAGTCGTAAAATTTGTAGCAATTTCGGTGCAGCAAAATAGAAATAAAGGAACTACTACAAAAAAAATGTATGATCAATAAAGGTACTATAGCGTTCAGAATTGCATGGGCAATTTATGAATGAATTCATTCATAAAGTGCATATGCAATTCTGAACGCGTGTGTATATTACATTACTGTTTTTAACTCTAAATAATTAGCAATCCCAGGTAGAATAGGGCATACAGACGCTTTTATCGCAACAATGCTACATACACCGAAATTCCATTTCATGTAAGTATACAAATTGAATGATCTTTGTCTAGGTAAAGTATCAGCATGAACCCTGGGAGGGTATATATAGCACGTCGGTAATACTCTTCGCGTTTCTAAAAGTAACTTGACATCGTTGATAGAGTTTGTTTTGCAGATTACTAATTAATGATAATATAGATAAGCTAAAATTAATATTGTTCACATAAATTGCCAACCAGATTGACAGCGACAGTGCAAAAATTAACCATATGCATCCGTTTTTTGAGGGTGGTAGTACTGTTGAAAGAAAAAGACATTATAATTCTCTCTTACCGTGTACAAATCAGAAGAGATGCTGACCAAACGTTTTTACAATTTCTAGTACATTTTGGACATAAGCTTTAAAAGCCGCTTAAGCTATTCAATGTGAGCTCGTAACTTGCGCCGCGCGGCACCGTCGGCATCGCGTACGCCCCGAGAGCCTTCAGACAATGAAGATGTCCCTATTGTAATGGTCTAAATAGGTTTTATGCCGTGTTGTAGGTGTATTTTTGTACATACCCACGGCTAAAGGAAAATGCCTTCGGTGAAAGAGCGCCGTTTAGAAATTCACACTTAGTCGGGCAGGTTGTGTTTAACTTGGCGTGCCAGGGCAGTATCTATTATTTAAGATCAGTTGAATCGAGTTATATGTTGTTGTTGTTATACGTTGTTTTACGATAGTTTAGTATTTTTATAAAAAATATTCCTATTGCAATGGTCTGAATAGGTTTTATGCCATATTGTAAGTATATTTTTGAACACGGCCCTGTCTAAAGGAAAATACCTTCGGTGAAAGAACGCCGCCGTTTAGAAATTCGCACTTAGTCGGACTGTGCTTTTTTGCTGCTGTGCTTAACTTTGCGTGCCAGAAGGGTGAAACTACTTTTGACAACAATGGCACCGAGTTATATGTCATTACCTTTATAAGTATTTAGAAATTGTGACAGTTACGATACTTTAACTAGTTTATATGAACAGTGTGTTTTTTATACTTAACGTAGGTACTTACATAACTTCTAAATATGTTTTCACTGTGACTGATGAGAGTATAAATGGTTAGCGTGTTGTTATTGGTATGTTCTTAATTTATAGTCAATATTTTAAAAATATGTTAAACGAAATTCTAGGTGTTTCGTGAAATAAATTAAAGCTTCATTTAAAAACAGGATGAGTGTAGTTCAAAGGACTTTTCTCTGATAATTTCCTGAAGTAAGTAGCCGATGTCTTCGCTTAAGGGCAGTGAGTAACGCCGCGGGGCGCGTCAACTGATGGGGACTTAGCAGGAATCTCTTAATTTATAGCCTTGCACTGATGGCGGAACGAGGCATGAACGATCGCGACTATTACTGTACAGTTCTAGTTCTTAATTTATATACCTACTACCTTCATGTTGTTTTTATAATGATGATGATCGTGCAAGTAAACTTGCACAATCCCAAAGTTTTTTGGCAGAAGGGAATTGTATTGAAAGTCTATGCTTGAAGTCATTAAGGGATAAATTCATGTGACGGGACGGGGAATCATCCTGTTTTTAAATGAAGCTTTAGTTTATTTTACGAAACACCCAGAAATGCATAAGTATGAAACTTAAATCAAGAATAGTTGAACGCAGTCTTACTTAGTGTAAAGTTTCGTTTAACATATTTTTAAAATATTGAATATAAAACATTATTAGCATTTATACTGTCTAGCCGAGGTACATACGTATAATGATGATTATGGTGAGACTTAATACAAAGGGCTATTTGGTTAATTTTATTTGTTCAATGCTCGTGTCGAAACTGAAATTAAAGTTGTTGGTTACCTTTGTATGTAACTATTTCTTGTTCGGACGAAACATGCTGTAACACGGCAGAATAAGCCACTGCCTATAATACCTACCTAATGTATGACTTAATTTTCTTAAACGATAACCTTCCGCATACGAGGTGGGGTATTACAGACCCCAGGCCCAATAAATCGGGAAGTAAGTACAGTAACAATGCTGGTAAGATATTTATACCTTGAGTAGCTGCGCAGATGACGTTGCCAGATCTATAGTATGCGTGAGTCAGTTTGGCGTGTGCGTATTTGGAAGTTAGGAGTTTTTCGGCGTCTCAGACCCCACCTTGTACGGGACGTCGTCGAAAAGGTAAGTGGCTATCGTGAGGTTTTTACTCGTTTTTATGGTTTTTATTAAATAATTATAACTAAATTATTATTTATTTTAAGAGAAAATGCCGCACTGACTCAGAAATCAGGAAATTGAACGATGTTTAATGAAAAATAGTTCTGATTTGGAAGATGATGCAATTCATCCGGAGAATGATTGCTAATCAGAGCATTGCAGATTTGCAGCATCGTGTGTCCAGACACCCTTCGAAAGTAGACGCTGAGGGAGATGTAACGTATATGTACGTTCCATAAGAGGTACCTACTAGAGGTCGTTCTCGGAGAAACGGCCTTTTTTGGGGGTTGACTTCGGGCATACAGAGGAACTTGTAGAGGGTGTTCTAGTGGTTTTGGAACATTGTTTATATGTGTGCAAAAATTGAGTATTTTACCTTAAAAGTGATTTAAATAGCTTTGTTATGTTATAATCTTAAATTACGTTTCTAATCATTGTTAAATTTATATCACAATTTCATTAAAACATTTTAATTACTGAGATACGATTTTTTCTGCAGTCAAAGAAGGACTACTTTTGGGTAAATGTTAAACAAAAGAATACATTTTTTATTATAAAAAAAAAGGTTTTAATAATAAAAAGATATACCCAAAAATAAGAAAATGTATTATAAATCCAAAATTATCATACATTTACAATTATCATACACTTTTAAAAGTGTGCAAATTTGACCCCACCTTGTATGGCACGTCTATATTTTCCACCTGGTATGCGGAGGGATAATGCTAAAGCTACTTTAAAAAATGCCGAATTTTTCTTTAATTCTGCCTTAAAACAAGATTTGTTAATTTATTTTGTTTAATCTTAAGTGACATTAATACTCGTAAGTATACATAGAGTCCGCCTAAGCTAAGTTTCATGGATTTTGATAGCACAGACTACGAAAGTGAAGTCATAATTTCATGGAAGTTACTATACTATAATATTGTATTTTGCATGAAACAAAGTTTTCTCGTGTAAGTGAATATTGTGTATTCTTATGAGAAAATAAAGATCTTTAAACCTAACCTAAACCTAAGTTTGACGTTTAAAATAACACTTTAAACTTTGACAGTTCATTTGCTTGGAAAATATAAAGGTAAACCATGTTATATTTTCCTAACTTGAACACAAAACCCGCTGCAGCGTATCGTTTACGCTCACACGCCCTGTTATCTACAGACTCATAGTGGGTGAAATAATCTGATTTGTCCATTTGCCGGCCGTGGCACGGTAACAAACGGCCTCTTCGATTAACAGGATTGCTTTTTGTACTCTTATTCTGATTATTGCCAACGTTAATCGGGATATAAATTTTGTGTCCTTTTAAGCTGTACCGAGATTTATTTCTATTAGTAGTTTTTGCTTAGTCTACCCCCGTTGTTATTATGATTCACAGACTGTTTTGTTGTAAGAATTTACTCATAGACATCATATACAACATAGACATCTATAAATTGGCTGTGGCTTTGATTTTAAACAAATTTCCTATTTGCATTTTTTCGCGTTCATCCTAAGGTCGTAAGTTGCCAGTATGCTAAATAAAGCCCTTAGCAGTAAAGGAAATAAGAATTACACTGAGACATTATATATACACAGAATTATATGTTGATTACTTATAACTTACCTAATAAATAGGATCACAGTTGTATGAGTTAGGTACAGTTACTATCGGGAGTTTCCTATTTTTTATATGGACAGTGTATTGCATCTGTGACAAAAAGCGCAGAAAATATTTGTCCTGGCATTTTGGTTTCCGTGGTTAGTGCGAGGTCTGATAACGTCCGAGAACCATTCAAAACATATATTTGACATCAAATTGAACGTGGAACTGATCATGCAAGTCAGATCTCAGTTTATCTCGTCCCCCGTTGTGTCGCAAATCCCGGGACATTTGTAACCGACCCCGGGATTATCGGGTGCCCCGGGCAAAAACTGGAGCCTATAACATAACTATCTTTCTCAACCTCGCATTAAACTTTACACGTATTTTTAAATTAAAACTTTATTACATTTAGCATAGAGTTCGTTTTGTATTTGAATACTTGGATATGACGACGCCCTCCGGTAGTCAAAAGGGGAAATGCTTCGGCAACACCAGAGGCATAAATTCCGGGAATGATTCATGAATGCTGGGATGAAGTTTTTGCCTGCCCAATTAATTGGTACTTTAGGGAAATTGTCGCCAAGGTGTGGAGTAGATGTTTACGATGTGGGTGCAATGAACGATTCAAATATTTTGCCGTCATTTATGTACAATTTTTTTAGACAGGCTTAATAAATAACTGCACTTTTTGTGGAACATAATGATCTGAACTTACTTGTAAATAATGGTTACTAAAACCCCAGCAGAATTCTTGAGAATATTTCTACCAAGTCCAGAAAAAAGTTAACAGCCAATAATCGCATTGATATAGTTAATTTTATAATCAGGGCCCGTACATTTCATGCCGATGACAGACAAATGACGTTAAGCTTTATACAGCATGTTTTAGGTTTTACGTTTGAATCATTGAATAGTGTCAAAACTATTACTTTCAGCGCTACGGTCGAACGTCGATTGACTTTATCTGGCATTAAAACATCCTATGTATTAATAAATGTCATTATGACGAAACAGCCTTGAAAATTACATAATAGCTTTTACATACCGACAACAGCTCATGTCACATTTGAATATATGACTTGGACGTATTGAATTGGTCACGTTCAGTGAATAGAGCCTCTGAACTATCATGAACTAGCCATCCATTTTATCCTTGGTGTATTTGTGGTGACAAATCAGTCACGTTCAAACCATATTCTGAACTTAAGGGTGGTAGACGACATCAATTGTCGATAGAATTGTCTGCACTAAAATGATAGTGGATTGTGCTTGACGAACAGGCTATCTTAATAACGCAGTATAAAATACATACCTCCCTATTTAACAATGAGGGAGCTTTTACAAAACATTGCAAACTGCAAACAATCCATCCTAACTTAATAAGGTTCGGTGGGATCAATTGAGTTACGAATGAAACTAGTTTCTGTGCGAACAGTTAAACTGCTTAACCTACTTGTGGAACAAAGGTTCGGTGTTTAATAAACCTATTTTGTTGAACAGCTGCGCTTCGTCCGAAAATAATCTTATTAACATACAATAAAGCTACATATTCAATATATGGATGCAGGTTTTTGTAGCTACCGTAATCAGAAGTTTTTAAATCTATCAGGTAATTATTTCTATAATTATTTGGCTTATACAGACTAAATAGCTGATCAGACCTTGCATTGAGTAGAACATGTACTATGTAATACCTGTTGATACGATTCCTAAGTCAAGAGTTTGACATAACTAGATGTTACATAAATTTTGCAGGAGTCGTTATTTACCACATGTGCCCTTTAAACGAGGCAATTTCTATTTCTTAAATCACTACTGTTTATACGTCTGCCTACATAAGCTCCATCGTGAAAGTACTAGATTTCGTTGCCGCGGGTTCATACAATTATATTTATAGTTTGTTTACTTTAGTAATTTGTGTCGTTATCTATTTTATAGGTGCTTATTTTTACTTACATGTCTTCACTTTTTAAACTATCGCGGTTTATAAATAAGTAATAATTGTTAGTTATATCTCTCATCGTTTATGAAGTTTTTTGATTTATTATAAAATAAATAAATATTATAGGACATTCTATCACAAATTGACTAAGTTCCGCAGTAAGCTCAAGAAAGCTTGTGTTACGGGTACTCAGACAACGATATATATAATATACAAATACACAAATATATAGAAAACATCCATGACTCAGGAACAAATATCTGTGTTCATCACACAAATAAATGCCCATGCCGGGATTCGTACCCAGGACCATCGGCTTAACAGGCAGGGTCGCTACCAACTTTTTTTTTTTTACATGGGGAATGCATTTACGCATACCGCCGGGTCTAAGGTGGTGTGCAACCCGGTCGGTTATGTGGGACTCGAGGCTGTAAAGAGGCCCCCCTACCCACTAAACCCCATGGTGTCCTCTCACCGCTGCAAATGCGGGGTCCCGGGGAAGCTCGCGCGATACCTCCGCAGCCCCGCAGCGGCCATCCCGGAGCGGGATCCGTCGCAAGGTCGGGCTTTGAGCCGACCGATCCTCACCGTTGGAGCGCTTCCCGGACACAGGGTCGCGCTCTCATGCTCGAGAGCCGGCGTCATGGGCGAAGGTGCTCTCGTGTCCCTCGCCAGCCAGCTCTCGTTAGGGTGGCAGGTTCCGCAGGGTCGCTACCAACTACGCCAACTGGTCGTAACACTCGTAACTTTAACTTGAACTTAAAACAAAGTCTTATAGTTTTTACCGGGCTCTAATTGGAAATATTATTTAAAATCGGCTGGAGAAATATAGATTAATTAATTAAATATCAGTAAAAAATATATTCAGTGATAATTTTGCAAATAAAGCTCAAGAAAAGTCAGTCAGTCTTAAAATCCAACCCACATAGGTTTCATAATGCAATACTGGTACTAGTACAATAGTTTTGACCGTTAATTTGTGTTTAAAATGTTTATAATGTATACTGTGTATTATCAGTATTTAGATTATACTTTTACTTCTCACTATATATTGTAAATGTTTGTACATGCAAATGCTTTATTGTAATGCTTACTGACTTGTAAAAGTGCCCTTGAGGCCTACTTGCAGAATAAATTTTTGAATTTGAATTTGAATTTGACTGTGTGCATCGAAATGTTAGTATCATTGTTACAGCAGTGTCCTCAACTGCTATAGGTACTAACTTTAATTTAAAAATATGTTTTTCCACATTATAGGGATATTACGGAGGTGGGTTTACCGGAGCCGGAGCCGAAGTTCTATAATTTAATTGGTCGGAGCCGGAGCCGGAGTTCTATAATTTAAGTTGTCGGAGTCGGATCCGGAGTTTTTAACGGAGGCGGAGTTGGAGCACTTGGAGCCGAGTGGGTAGAAGATTTGCTACAAGAAGGTAAATGCGTTAAAGGCAAGCCTAACCAAAGTAATAAAACGATAAAATACAATCAAAATAAGAAATCTCTTTTTATTTCTGAGGTAATCAAGAAACTAATTGTTGGTGTTTCGTTTTCAGCACAGATTCGTATGTACATTGAACATAATTAATTAGGCATATATAAAGAAACAGTATTAATAAAATAACCTACAATTATTCTGTTCATATTTAACAAAGCCGAAATGAAACGCAATAACCCAGGTAAGATACGATTTTGACAAACATCAATTTATATTAGCCTAATGTTCTCAAATTACGTTCCGATGGGATATTTATTGATAATATATATAAAAATCCTACAAATTCTTCTTCTGGAAGTACGTATAAATAGTAAATAAAAAAAATAAACTTAAATTGTAATTAATATACTTAGACCGGGTTACTCACGTCTATAAAGTCGAAAATAGCTCGATATGTTTCGGGACGGTCCGCGCCCCATAATCATGAGTGAGTAACCCGGTCTAAGTATATTAATATGTCTAATACTCACGGGAGTTTTCTATTTAAATTATAATTGTTTATGACCATTATTTGTTTTCTTTATGCTACAAAATGTACGGCACGGGTGATAATTGTGGTTTTTCACTATAAACAAATGGTAATAGGTATAAACTGGACCTGACCCATTTTAATCCAGTAAAAAACATACATACATAAAAATCTTTGTGTTCCCCCTTTTCTAGAATAAACTTTGTCACATAGTTTATACTTTGCCGTGTGTTAGTCTACATTACGAAATTAATTCCATATTACACAACTAATTGGATTCATATTTCCACTTATTCTAATCTTGTTTACTGAATAAATCTTAAGACGCAACGATACTTCGGAAGTAACGGGTGAAATTAACCAATTTATGAGTCAAAAAGCGACCAATCGTGGATGATAGGTAAGTAATTTCTGACGACAAGTGTGGCCGTTGGCCGGCGCCGCAGCGTCGCTTACGCGTTTCTCTCACACCTCCGTTATAAACTTCGGTAAAAAGTTGGACCGGAGCCGGAGTTGAAGGCGGAGGTATTAGGAGGCGTAAAACCAAACGTAAGCTTGGTTTAATGGAGTCGGATCCGAAGCTCCGTAACATCCCAACCACAAGTTAATATTTAATTTTCCTCCCACCCATAAAACTATGATAAGATCTCATCATTTTCTTAACCAGTTTCATCCATAAAAAAGCAGTTCAATCATTTAAGGTCACACTAGCATAATCATGATAAATAAATCACTGTTTTCAAGTTCCATTTGTCTGACTGCCGATATCCAGCGTGTTTTTCTGAATAGCTCGAGGTGTAAAGGCCGGGGGCCACGCACTAGGCTGTCTTTTGTCCTCGCCTCGAGTGCAAATAGCCTAGCGTTTTAATTTCAAAATGTCCGCCACTTCGACAGAGCTTATTTTACGCTGTAAGCGATGGCAAATTAGGAGGAATATTTTAGATCGATATTTAGTTCTCAGCTTCAAAATGGTAAATACAATTCTGTTCGGAATTTTCAATCCGCATCGTGACAGTTTAAACATCCTCCTGATGTCTGTAATGTTGAACTGGTTAGAGTGTTAGGTTAGGGACAATAATACATATGTGACCTCTAGCTTGTTGTAAAGTGCATAGCCTGTTGATATTTGTATCCCCTTAACCTTTTCCACGCCAAAGGCGTATACAGTGTGTCCCACGGCGATGCCACATGGAGGGAAATTACCTTAAATATCAAAGATCGGATATTATGCTGAAAGAAGACTTTATTTTATTATTAAAATATAATGAAACTGCATTAATAAATACATTTTTTTTTAATTTATGTAGGGGTTGGTAGCCGGGCATCTGCCGGGGATTCTTAGCACCCCTAGCCCCGCCGTTACCATGACCGCTACCGTAGTCAGGACTAACGGGGCTGCCGGGGACTCGGGGCCTGGTATTTCGTTTGTTCTTCATGGGGGGGGGTTTGCCAATACTCGCCACGCTTGGCAGGCGGGTTGGCGAGCGCAGTTGGGTACGCTGTAGCTCAAGGACGCTGCTGCCCATCCTTCAGCGATTCTGGTCGTAGTTTTAGGACATACCCGGGTCCATTCCGGGTAATTTATGGGGTCAAAATTTATTTGCATTCTAAATATTCAATTTTATGGATTATTTGTCGGATATACGAGTGTAAGACCTAGTGTTTCTTTGAGATTTTTTAAAACAGGCATTTAACAGTATCGATCAGTTTATTTTTTAGTATTTATCTGGTTGGGTTTTCGGGCGAGACAAGCTAAATTTAAAAAAAAAACTTTATACGCAGTTATACTAAGTCTGAAAAATAAAATAAAATCTTCTTTCAGTAAAATATCCTATCTATGATATTTAAGGTACTTTCCCTCCATGTGGCATCGCCGTGGGACAGCCCTGTATATTGGCATCGCAGGTTCAACGCCAATGACCGATATATCGGTCACAGATCACAGAGTAAAATAAACCTACATTGGTAAAGCATAAAGTTCAACTCAAGTTTTGACATTTCGATGACGTGGCGTCTGAGTGATAGCTTGTGTGTTTGACATCGCGTCGAACAGGTTAATTATTATTACTATTCTGTTTAATAATTACATGCCGTCATTAGCCGTTTTACTTATTTCCAAATGTATGCATGAAATTAATAGTAAAGCAACATTATTGTCGTAATCAAAATGGACTTACGCAAAAATACGCCTGATACGGATAAGTATTCCCCATACAGTAACCCCATAAAAACCGAAACCTGGATCTAAGTTAGACTCAAATATATTATGAGACGATCTGAAATAAATCAACCAAGTCAACAGTGAGCCCGGTATAGCTTAAGTTGTGGTAACTAGAGTTGATAATTATATTATAGGTTCATATATTTGAGTAAACTTAATAATGCCTGGCAAACACGACTTTTGAATGTCGCACAGTTTTTACTCTCGTTCCCTTCCTACTTAGCTTGCAAAAGGAATGTGTCAACCCTCATTAAACTGTCAAAAAGTAAAATTAAAACCCATAATTTTCTTGCCAAACGAGATCACATCTCCCGTTACCTACATTGTCTTAACAATTCCTTTTCCGTGTTCACAAAGGCAATTTCGTATCAAAGTGAGTGCCAAAAATGCCGCGAACATTCGCCATATTGCGGGGTAATTTCAAATTACACTCGGTTCACTTGGTCCAACCCTCCACTTGTTCTGCTTTCAGCCACAGTGAGAAGTATTCAGCAAGACTGTGTTTTTATTTCAGAACCAGATATATTTTCTGACGTACAAAGTGATCGAAATTATGATTATGTGTAATCGATTGTTTATTAATCGAATTCAAACCACTATTTAAAGAAAATCACATCATTGTATGCTTATTCTTGTTTTCATATTTTAAGCGAATAGATCACACGAATGCTAAATGTCCGTCCAAACCTGCAAACTGCTGATGATGTGATTTTTTTAATGCTGCATTGAGAAATAACTATTTGAAATTTTTATACTGAAACTTGGTTCACTGTGTTATGGGAATATATTGTGTTTTGTTTCGACGTTTACTACCGTTCCAGGCGTAAACGTTAGTTAAAATAATTTAGGCGTTAGTTGCGCTATCTAGATTTATGAAGCAAATGCTAACAAGACTGCTGGGATTCCCGACCGTGTGGACATAAAGTATTTTATTTATATATGTTTGGTACATTCAAACTAAGAAGTGCCTAAATTAGGTTTCCCAGATGTGACCATTTTGGATTTCTTAAGTAGCTATATTATTTTTTTATACACAATTTTTTATTCATTTATTTAACAATGTTGTTATATCAGTACTTACATTTATAAAACAACTGGTTATGCTAACCAGACGCCAAATGTTTTATAGAATTGGTTTACACTAAGTTAGGTCTAGGTGTGGTCTTACTATAAAGTAAGGCGTGGCAATACATTGCCACTGCAACTGGTCAGTTTCTATAGAAAGAATCACGTGATAGCTCGGAGCCCTCGGAGGTGACGTTTTCTATAGAAACTGTCGGATCAACCCGGATCGGATCAGATTGGATTGGTGTGAGTCATCCTTTACTCATAAAAAAATTAGTACGAGTAATCAATATTTTTTGTTTGTTCAACTTTGATTCACAATTGGCAAGTAATCGAAGAGAAACCAGCACACGACGTTTCCGAAAAATCCTCCATCACTACAAAAGTACGGTAATCTCATACGATCCCTAAAAGAGAGTAGTCAATTAACCCACTAAATGCCAAAGGCTCCATGTGAAGTCACCGTTTCATACCAAAGTATGTCACCGGCATCGTACAAGTCGGGTATACCGAAGTAACAAGGGACGGCTCGATATGATGGGACTTGACAGCGGACAAGGCTAACTTGCCAAGAGGTAGGCTAGACGAAAATGACCCTTACTTACATACTAATAAATAATATTTTATTGCTTTACGCTATATAGTTTTGTGAGAATAATGAGTTGTGATAGTAATCAGATTGGGAGTTTTATCAAAAGAGTATGTGCGTTTATTTAGAAGTCCTTAATAGGAAAAGTAAGAGGTGTATGTAAAGTACAGAGTAGTGTGACAGATGTGTGCTGCTACTGGGTGGATCTTATAACAGACATAACATATTATTTAAAGAGTTTTCATACTATTTTGATTTAGTAGAATTACAAACACTTATGCAAAGTAGGTACCCACACGTTATTAACTTTAAAATACGAGTATCTGGGTTTGTCAAATTGTCAGTCATCATTTCATATCTTGGTGGATCATTACAAAACTGATACTATTTCGATTCACGTATTTTTATTATCAAACAAGATCTTTTATTAAAAACTTCCACAAATTTTACATGTTTTTTCAAACATATCGTTGCATCTTTAGTCACGAAATTGTCAAATAAACGAGTCTGTCAAAGTATTTATAAACAAAACACATTAAATACCTACGAGTACATTAGAATTCCCACGACTAAAACAGTATCAAATTACTAAAACGGACGCATTCTAGTCTTTCTCTTGCTCACCCTCTCACAACAAGCCAAACTTTCCTTTCACTTAAATACACAAATTAAAACCTTACCTCAGTGTATTTAGAGGTGTGCATTATAGTGTACAAAAGCCAAAGTTGGTAGATATAAAAATCTGTTACAAGAGTGTTTGGAATGACGTTTGCATTACGGGGGTCACGAGCCCCCTCCGGGCTACGCTGCCCTCGGTGAGCAAAAAGACGTAAATGACACGATTTCTTGTCTAAAATGCGCCATTTTGCGGGAATAAGGCCGTGCGGGCTAGAATTAAACGGGTCAGTGGGCAGGTAAATATTGAAACGCAAACAAGTTTAACTCACTTTAATGCACCACTGATATTTATATTTTTCCCGGGGGCAACAGGGGAATTCGTTTTGAGATTAAATTTGGACGTGCTCTGATTTAATTAGCTATGGTATTTCCATTAAATAAGTACTTTTTATTCAATATTTTCTTAATTTAATAATATACATCAATTAAAAACAAAAGTTTGTCCACGTAAAAGTATGTAAATATTTTTTGCGTATTTTATATACAATCATAGGTTTGTTTCTTGTTCTTATTTTAATTATGATTATATAGTAGGAAGTGATAAAATAAGCCGTAAACTAAAGACAGAGACGATAACAAAGCGTAATGAAGTTGTTTATTCAAGTGATAAAAACTAAAACGAGGGGTGGATAATAGCTTTATTTAGGGATCTCCCTAGCAACGTATAGTCGCGATTGATTTGACGTCCTAATTAATACATTTCGTGGAATTCCTTTACGATGGGGGGTAAACAGGGGGGAAGCAGGGCTTGGGCATATGACGGGTTAAAATCTAGGTCAGGACAAAGGCCTTTCCCTATAGCTGTATGGAGCACGGATACTTATTTATTTAGTGTGCTCTTTTATAACAAAACCATGTTATTTATTTAGGTATATGTAAGTTTTTTTCCAATAAAATTCCACTGCATAAGTAAAAATAAAAAGAAAGTAAGTATATGTATAATATATATTTTTATTTCAATTTTGTGTTAACTATGTACCTATTTTATAATATCTATATACCCATGTCTATAATATAATATGAAAGTAATATCCAAAAGGAGAAATGATTGTAAGTAACCGCTGGAGTTTGGAGGTTTTCTAATTCCTATCACATACCACCAGTCCAGTATAAGTGAGTCCTATCCCATAGTAAATAACTAAATATGCGCAATCGGAGGTCACACCTTAAATTGGTCATGTGATCATGTCTTATCCCGCATTTGGTAAGCTGTTGGCAATATCTCAGTACCAGGAACGTACCTACTCTATGACAAATTTTGAAATTGATTTTTGATGGTTTCTTCAAGATAACTTACATGTGGATAAGATTTATAATCGTATTTAGTCTGTATTTTCCTCGCAATAGTGAGGGGAAAAATGTTGTATTACACTCGGCGGCAAAGTTTGTTCAACTCTCGTGCCTTGAGAGTTAAACAACAACTTTGCCTTGTATAATAAATAACTATTCCTGCATTAATATTTAATAACATCCATAAGACCTTACATTAATTGTATTATTCCTATTACGAATAAGAAATTACTACATATGGCACGGACATTGGCAAATTTTTAACACTTGATTATGCGGCCTAACCATTTGAGAAATCTAATCAAAGTAACAAATTAAAGCTAATAAAGTATTTGAGGTTCAATTACGAGCTGGGTCAAATTGAACTATATCCTAGAAGCCAAAGGTTTCCTATCAAATCCGTGTCGAATGACTTCAAAGGCGCTATTTTCATAGAAAATTAAAAAGTGTTTAATTGTACGTAGGCTGTAAAGGCTTGCAAATGAGCCCTCCGAAACTGGAAGGTCTCCGATTGCTCTTTAATTAGTCAGAAAATGTTTTGCACCGCGTCAAGCAAAACAAAGTGACTGAAAGAAAGAAAAAGAAAGCTTATCAAAGTTGTATTACATTATATGCACAAAGATCAGTATGCGTAGCCAAGATGCAAATCGATAACGCTCAATTGCAAACGAAATGCAACTGTCATTGTCACACTAATAAGGTGAAGTGATAGAGTGTGATAACTACGATACGCTTCCGAGCGTGAGCGATTGGCATCTTGGCTACCCACGCAGATCAGCGAGAAAACTATTAATCGGTCGTGCGGAAATTAGACTAACCATAATAAGGCCTAGTTTACCCTCTGGGCTTTCGTAAAACTAGCGATTACGCCAAATCTTGGGATGAGTTGCCAAGGCGGACCCTAGCCCCTAAGCCGGGAGCTAGGAAGAAGCAAGAAGGAGGCACAAAGATTAGGGTGCCTAGACAAGATGCTCATTGTTAACGCTCAGTAGCGAACGAAACGCAACTGTCTTTATCGCACTAATAGGGAAACTGAATAAATAATAAATATTATTGGACAATCTTTCACAAATCGACCTAGTCCCATGGTAAGCTCAATAAGGCTTGTATTATGGGTACTAGACGATTATATATTTAATACTTAAATACTTTGAAACATCCACAACTCAGGAACGAACATTCGTGATAAACACAAATAAAGTCCCACCAATACCAGGATCCGAACCCGGGACCCCCTGCTTCGTAGGACAGGTCAAAACTGACTAGGCTAAAAGACCGTCAAAAAAAGAGTGAAAAGTGATAGAGAGAGATAACTACGATACGCTACGAAGCGTGAGTGATGGATATCTTGTCTACGCACCCTGGCCAGATTATTATTTACACAGATTTAGCACGGATGCACAAGGAAACTAGTTTACAGCCAGACACTAATTTTAAGCCTATTTATAAAATTGCAAGAAATGTTTAGTAATAAACAATATATATGACTGACACTACTACTGTCACTGACATTTTACCGCGGACGTCAACAACAATGACATGTTTTACCGTCACTATAAAGTGTTGCACGTGCAACTGTAGTATCGTGGCCCCTATATCACCGTGCTGATAAGTGTGACAATACCTTAAATTATTAAATTACTGGCGTTGCATGCATTCGTAAGCTACGGAAACCGTGTAAGATTGTCCCACAATATTTATATTTATTATTTAATATTACTGCTTTTTGCATTAGTACGTAAGATGATGGCGACAAAGTTAAGGTTTTAATTGAAGTGTGTAATTGCTGTGGGATGACACCTGTGGTAGATAAAACTATGGGCACTATGGTAACTGTTTTGAGTTTCCATATCCTGGCTATTTCATCTTTTGGATCGGTGTATTTAGAAAGTTTGTCAGCTATTGTATTTTGGATGTTATGGGTGTTCGGTATTGTTACGTCAATTAATAGGGCGGTTTTGTTAATTTTGTCTACCACAGTGATGTCTGGTCTATTGTAGTGAGTGGTTCGGTCGGTCAAAATTGCCCTGTCGAAGTACATTTTGTGGCTCTGGTTTTCTAAACGTTATTTGGCGTATACTTGTAGTATGGAACGGCTGGTGGAGGGATGAGGTTGTATTTAATTGCTAGTTTCTGATGTATTATGTTGGCTACCTGATCATGTCTATGCTTGTAATCTGTCTGGACTATTGCTCGACAAGCTCCTGTAATGTGTTGAATGGTTTCTCCTGGGCTGTTGCATTTTCTACACAGATCTGTGACTCTATTTTCTTTATGATGAACTTCTGATAGTTACGTGTCTCAATAATTTGGTCCTGTATAGCAAGCATGAAGCCCTCGGTCTCTGGAAATAGCTCGCCATGATTCAGCCACGCGTTCGACGCCTCTTTATCGACATTTGGTAGGCTTAAATCATGACAGTGCCTTCCATGTAAGGATTTTGCACTCCATTCTGCTATTTTGGTCGTGTGATCAGTAAGTTCCGTAGTTTTCTGGGTAGTTCGGTCTTTTAAGTTTAAGGGTGTTAATTGCCTGTCATTACATTCTATAGCTTGGTGGATCGGAGATGTGTTTTATTATTATTATTTATTGAACAAATATCATTACAGTTATCACCATTTCGCTAATAAATTAAATATAAATAAACTTAAGCATATAGACATAAACCTAATATTAAATGTGACATTCACAAAAATTTAGAAAAAAGGCGTGTAGTTCACGCAACTTTAAAAAGAACAAGTCACAGTCCGGTGCAACGGATAACAACTTGTTTAGTAACTCCAGCATGCCTACCACGAACATCGGAAATTGGCAGTGACGGGAAAACCTCTTTGTCACTCCAATAATCAAGTGGGGCAGAGATGGAGATACAAATCCGCAATCGTTCGATTTTCGTGGTATAGGCCCTGCGCGCGGACGAGTGGAGAGTGCTTGTGCGCCACAGTATGGGCTGTCACCTCCGCAAGGAGACAGTGACCTCGGAGGTATTTATCAGGAACAAATATGTTACACATACTTGCAATCAGGTCTGAACAATTAGACTCCCCTCTTAGAAGTTGGCAAGTTGTGGAAAGAAGCTCAGTATTTCGCCTGACTTCTAACGAATTGAAGCCTTACATACCGAGTAGGTATTTAGTAGGTTAGAGGAAGGGGTAGTAACCGTACCTTTTTCTATATGAGATACGAAGAATTTTTTTTTGAATCTTTTCTAAAAGAAGGATATAAGATTTTTCATGGGGGTTCCATATAATTGAGGCTGATAACTAATAGATTGTTTACCCGAAAGTGCAAATCCTTTCTATTTCTAGAGTGCCAAGTTTCAAGTGGCAAGTTGTAACCACTCGGCCAAAGAAAGTTTCGCATGTTTTCTGTTACTAATTAGTTCCGTGATAAAAGAAATGAGATTGCGCAGGGACAACTTTAATTGTGCCTTCTAAGATTTAAAGTATTTGATTTTTTAATAATCAAATCTACGTATTAATTACCACTGAGAGAAATATGGTTCATTGGGATTGTATGTTTTTTTTGTAGAAGACAATCGTTTATTTTTTCCCGATTTATGGATGTTTTCTATGCATTTAAATGTTTATATGTGTTGTTGTCTAGTAAGTACCCATTACTTAAGCTATATTGAGCTTACCGTGTGAATACCGGTTGATTTGTCTAAGGTTGTCCCATAATATTTATTTATTTATTTATATTAGTTTTTCGTAGAATCACGTGCAATGTTTCTCATAATAAGATGATTTATAATAACAAAGTAAGTAGGTATACCAAATTCTAACATAACGGCATCCAAAATGGCTCCGAGAATTATCTTAATGATCATGATGCTACAGGCGAAGTGAACATAATCCACATCATTACATACACGAGACTAAATAAATCTCTTTTTTCCTTCTTTTTCCCTATTGTGATCGTTGAAAGGAAAATTTATATTTTTATAATATTGCCCTTATTTATAAAATACTAATTGATGTTGTGATCTAACGTAAAGCCTTAGACGTTTTTATGAACTAATCGTGTCATCGCTTAGATTTTCACAAGAAGTCAAATATTATTATAACTTTATTTTTTAAACATCAAAAACAATACTAAATGGGCCTAATCCTTTAAGAATATTTTCTGGGTAATGTTAAATTACTTATGGTATATAATACAAGGTATATGTACAAGCAATCTAACTCAAGACTACCTAAGATCGCTTCGAAATGTTGAATCAGTTAAATATCTGCCCCCAGCGCGATGGAAGCTGTACCGGCATGGGGGATGCGTCAGATAAACTGAAGTTCAGGATTCAGTGGCACGTCGACCGCCGGCGGGAAAGCACGCGGCTCCCGCGCCGTGTCGCGTGTGCATCCTATAGCGTGTACTATTGTAGTGGCTGGTATATTACTGTGAATGATTTGTCGGAGATCGGTGAGACTAGGTTCTTTTTTTATGTTGGTCGCGGAGGTACGTTTTGATATCAGTGGGTAGGCTTTTTAATAAGTTTGACGATCTTTACTGTTTTTTTTTTACTTTATATTTGTTTGAGTGATAGGAACATGTATTTGTATCGGTAATCCGATTAAATAAATTGCGGCTTGGGTATTTTAACTACGCTCGCAAACATTGGTATTCGTGAATACCAATGTTTGCGTTTTTTATTTGTTATGTCGTAAAATATGTGACTAAAATTGATGTACTAATAATAAGTAATAATTAATTAACCAAAAATCTAGTAAAATTAATATTAATATACACGGTACATTTAAAAGGTACATTGATTATTTCGTATATTATATGGTGATTGTGTTATAAATATAGTACTATTTCATACTTTATAAAATGATTTTCATTTTCTACACAAAGAATTAGTAAATAATCAAGGTTTTAGGAAGTGCACTCCAACTTATTTCACTCCAACTCTGTAGTTTTTTTTTAAATAATGTACCATCAAACTACTTTTCAACCGACTTCAATATTTCAAAAGGAGGAGGTTCTCAATTCGACTGAATTTTTTTAATTTTTTTTTTAATGGATGTTCACTCATAACTCCGTCATTACTGAACCGATTTGTTTGAGGTACCAATTAGTTGTATTGTCTTGTTTTTTATTGTAACACGAGCCAATTAACTAGATTTATCTTTGAAAATAACCTCACCCAACCGCTGTTCGATTTTATGAGCCAATTTTAACCGTAAAAAGTATTTTTCCTACTTTTCGTACCACAATTACGTTAAGTGCACAAGTTTGTAGGAATACCGTTGTATTCCAGTAAACCTTAGTACTGAGGGAAATAAATGCTAAATGGAATCGGCCGTTTTCTTTTTCTTGTTAGTTTTTATTCCTCGGTGGTAGAGTTAAAGGAAAAAGTAAATACTGCCTATGAGAATTTATTGCAACAGATGACCTTTGCAACTTTGTTTGTCATTTGATTTCTTTTTATACTTAACATATCAATAGCCTTGTCAAACATATTATTGTGTTATATTACTACATTCTAGTAAGTACCGCTGAGTAGAATAACATTGATCATATTTTACACTGAGCCAACTACGTTATCTGGAAGAGGTAACGTGGTTGGCTCAGTGGCTCAGTGTGTGTCAGCAAATGTCTCACTGGCTCACTATAAAACTTTAAGTTTGACCTTAAAGTTTTATTTTAACCGTCAAAGCCAGATTGCCAGATGCTGGTGAAATATGTGTTACCTATTTATTATATTGTCTGACCATCTTATGTACCATGTTTCTAGCGAAATAAAGTTATTTGTATTTGTATTTGTATTTGAAAGCTCTACGAACTTATGACGTGTACTTAACAGTTTCACAGTCTGTGCTACCAAAATCTATGAAACTTAGCATATACGGACTCTACAGAACTTATCATCTTCTTTCCTATAGAGTCATTGACCCCCTAGCAAAACTGACTTCAGGCTTGCAATGCAATTAAAAAAAGGACTCATTTCGTGACATTCATTACAACAGCAGGGTTAGGTTAGGTTAGGTTAGTATAGCATGGTTGCCATTTTATCGCTTATCACGCTATGCGTTACTTTCGCACATATACACTTGTTAGAACGTGACAGCAACGTCGGTAAACGATAAAAACCAGACCATCATAGACTAGCAGCTCAGGGAATGATATTTTAATAGAAACGACAAAAAAATTATTTCATTAGTTGTCATAGGACAACTAAGTTTTTTTATATGGCCCCTGTAGTCTTACATTTTGTTACACATTTTTTAAAGTATTTTTTAGCAGTTTAAATATGCTTATACAATCAATTACATATTCAGCATTAGGCACTTGAACCTGAGAGTACCTAGCTCTCCAACATTTGCTAAAATTTCCATATTCTATTTTTCCTTTTTTATGACATGGAAAAGTAATCTAGCTTTCGCTGCTAAATTATTTTTTCCCTTTTCGACTGGCGCGTTAAAGCGAGCATATTTTCAGTAACTTATTTAGTGAATTCTTTATAAACTATGCTATCGAAGCGTTCAGTGTTAACATTCTTTAGATAGACGTTAAATAGAATCGATTTTAATGAGTTTTTATAGCAGAACCCCTCGTTTTGCGCTTCCCTGGTTGACTATAATAGGAGTCCAGGCACCGCTTTGCTGCATTATCCTCATATTTAGTGCAGTTTTTTTTAAGTTTTAACTGTATTCATCCCTTATATTCTACTTGTAAGGTATTAACATCTCATTAATGCAGGTAACAAGCTTAAGAGGTTTTGTATTTTTAAAACAAACGTGTACAAAATGAATCGTTCTCATCGCTCTTGATTATATAGGTAAACTGTTTGTCTTACTTACGAACGAGTTTATAAAAAATCATCACCCATTAATCTTCTCATCTACACGTCCGTATAACAATAGCAAAATAATCGTAGCAACATACGCTAGTGACATTCATACCCTGTAAACCCTGGTGGTTGTTTTATAAAGTGCAATAATCATAAAACCGCACGAGTCTGTCCCCCGCTACAGATGCTTTTCATTCCGTTAATTGGTCTGCCATAAAGATACGTTTTTGGGGCTTGTAAACGTTCAGGTGTAGTGTGTTTTTAAAATGAATTAATTTACATTATAAAGGTCTTATATTTGATAATTGTCACGCGAATTATGTTACATAAGCAAATAATTTATTTAACGTTCATTATAAAAACGTTTCACATCTAAATACTCGTAATTCTCATGTAACTGATTTTTACTTACAAAATGCCAGACAATATAAACATCCGTAGTTTTTTTACGCGATTTCTAATTTGCTTATTCATTTGATCCATAAGTTCGCTTTTATTACTTCCATTATATTAATATCATCAAATTAATTTTGAGAAACTAATTCAATGGAATTCCACAACTGAACTTAATAAAGAAGCTTCTCTTACAAATTGGTCGGGTGAAAATTATGATAGGAGACTTCCGTTAATTCGTAAATTAATTAAAGTTGCCCGGGCTTCTGGAGACAAAGTTGGTTGTCATTGCGAATGATAAGCAGAGTTCATTAGGATTCACCCCATTGACTCGTCTGACCCGCTACCTATAGCACAGGTTGAAAACAGTACGATGAACCAATTTTGAAATGTTGTCTCTCTCTAAGTAGCCAAGATATTAGATTTTAAAAAATCCTTTCAAGAGTGTGCCAATTGGATATGAAGATATGATGGCGCTTTATGTCTTATTATTAGCCGGCCATATACGTTTGGGCAGTCCGTCAGGCTTCCATAGTGCGTATGTCCGCCGGGCATCCGCCAGACAAATTTACCATGCATTGATTGGCAAATCCGGGGGATACGCCCGAACGTATAAGGCCGGCTATTGTCAAAACACCACAGAACATGGCACCATATAAGTAAATATTTCAAACTCGGGCAATTCATTACGCCTCTGTATGCTTAGCACAACTTTAACTGTCGCCTGTCACTTCATACATTAAATCGCGGCCGAAGTATGGACTCGCGCGCGAGAACGTAACATATGCTAGCCCGCGTGATACTCTAATATCTTCCGAATTCTCAGTTAAATATATGTTTGTTAATTTTGCCATGAATCCCATCATGATAAGTGGTAGAATGGGTTATAACATGTCTTATAAATTATTATTATTCACATACAGCTTACTGTTTTATCCTAGCTGATGTGGACAATAAACAAAAAATGTAGATGCCTTGATTTAAATTTAAAGAAATCTTGGTGTCCTTTAATCAAATACATTCAACAAGTTACTAAACGTAGTTCAACTGTTACTATCCTATTAAAGATACAAATTGACGACTATTTATAAACTCTTCGTACTGTTTTCAATCGCTTTTCTACCTCCCACCCGGGCTAACGAGCGGGTCACTCCAGATTTGTCTACGTAACTCAGATGATAATCTGCGTAAACTCAGCGAAGGGGTTCAGGAAATTTTAGAGTGCCCCTCCTTAATCAATGTTACACGGGCGCTTGGTTCACTTTGGCTCAATTTCGAACACCCAGCCAGAAAAACAAAAACTTTAGTACTGACACCGACTGAAATAGCATGACACGTTCGGGCGTTTTCGTGAAAATACGAGGGCAAATTATTATGCACTACATCTGTACCGATTTTGTTAATAGGTATTATGTACCATACCACGTCTATTTTAACAATTATTATTTGTAATCGTTTTTTTGGAAAATGTGCCGTTTTTCGCTAGCCGATAAGGCGCTAAAGCCATAAAATTCATTTAAAATGAACCGTATCAACGATCGACAAAGTGGTACGTTTTACTTAAAACGATCACATTTGTACATATTAAATAAACTTAACAAGTAAAAAATTTGTATCAACAACTATCTAAATTAAATAAATATTTGTCGTACACAGTCAATATAATTCCCACATAGCCTTGACAGGGCCAAAGCTGTGTCCACACATTTAAAATTTTGCCGTATCGTATCTCCGTCGCGTAGCACCGACAAAAATATCGCAACCATTTTCCGGCCATACGTTCAGGCAATCCGTCAGATCTCCATAGTGGGTGTGTCCACAGGGCATCCGCCCATACATTTATTAGCAGATCTGGCGGATATGCCCGAACGTATACAGAGTGCAACAAAAGTCCCGAACGATACTTCATCAGCTGATAAGGCCAATGACCCTATCTCCATACAAAAGGTTTTTTTATTATTTTTTTCCACTAACATCGTACTCAGGGTTATTGACCTTATCAGCTGTTGAAGTATTGTTCGGGATTTTTGTTACGCCCTCTATGACCAGCAATTGTGTCCACACTAACGATCATGACACGCGTCGGTGCTACGAGACGGAGATACGATACGGCAAAATGCTACTAGTGTGGACCCAGCTTCATTCAACTCACAGTATTTTCTTTTCATTAGTGTTCAAATAAGAGCAAGAAACAAAAACATGAATAAACAAACAGTAGCAACCATATTTTTAAGTGTAAAAGTTTTAAATTTATTCACTGCTTAGCGAACATGTTTAATTACGGCAACAATAAAAGTCAGGTCGTAAATATTTAACGTCTTCGCAAAACGGGACGTTCATTTAGTCCCTTTGAGACTACATTATGAAGCACTAAAGTGACTGAATCTGGTAAAGAAAAGTTTTGGATAACTATGAAATATTATTACTTAGTTATTTGTTCAGAGTTTGAAATGGCGAGATTTCAATATATTAACTTACAATTTTAGGTTCTCTGAATCATAATAAAACCTACAAAAAGAAACTTCACAGAAAAATCAGACAGATTTGCAAGATAAATAAATAGACGTCGAATACCTGTCTTGTGTAAAAAAATGTGCCTATATATATGCTGTTTTTTTATTTCCGTTAACTATAAGGGGAAATTCTTCAGGTTAACTCGAGTTACTTTCTCTAAGAAACTAGTGTCTTAACTATTAAAATGTTTGAGATATTCAATTAAATTGTATTGATTATATTCATTTATTTTGTATGATAAATGAAAATACATATTTTTTTTTCGGATTCGACAAAAAGTGCTTATATTAGGCAACTCAGTACAAAGTAACGTGTCGAATTTAACGGAAATAAAAAAACACGGTGTATTGTATGTAAATTTTTGGAGAAAAACAAAAATAAAAAATACGTACGTTATTCGTAGTTCTTAGTCTAGTGAGTTAAACATATTCTATTAGAGGCCAAAGTGAAATATTTTGGTAGAAACCCCAAAATTTAACTTTGAATAATATTATAATTACGGTGAATAATACGGGCAATTCCTAAATTAATCATTTTAAACGCATAAACCAAGTAACGACCTGAAATTAATTAATCTAAGTAAATTTCAAAGGGATTTATGCACCTATTGTTTTACTACTTGACGATCTCCAATTAAAATAGGCAATTACTAAGTTATACAATAGCAGAATATGCCGTAAAATAATACGAGAGACTTTACACCACGTGCTCTAGGCATAAATCTGAGAAATACGACCGCCGTAAGAGCCATATATAGTTTGGATGAAATATAAATTAAATAATACACTCAACCCACTAGAAGAAATCTTAAGTACCAGTACTCACCGTTATGCTTCGGAAAACGAATATAAATCTTAGAACCAACCTTTTTTTACATGCGTATATTATTTTATTTACGGGATGTGTTTTTAAAGCCTTAGCCATATACATTGTTCCATAGTGAATGGGTACATACTACTAACATACTAAACGAGATTTCGGCGTTGGTTAGAAAGTAGTTCAATATGACTTCCTCACAGGGTTGAAATTCTCCCTAAGCTTACGTAAAGAGCCCTCATAATGTTTTATTGTATCCATTTTAAAATTAAAACAGTTAGGTAGGTTACAATGATAATTCACAAAAACTTATTTAAAAAAAACACTCACTCACTTTATTTTATCTATATTTTAATTTGATTATTGTCTCGTAATATTCCAGCCAATACAATATTTAACTAACTGTAGTGACCGTGACATGTGAATTTTGAAGTATAATGATTAATGAGTGTTAAAACTGCCAAATATTAAACATGGCGTCGTTTAGTCATCAAGAAACACAGTCCAGTCCTGCCAAGGAACTACCAAGGTAAGAAAACTTTACTACATATACATTTATAGTAGCAAAAAATCTTTTTTTACTTTGTTTCTTAATTTTAAGGGTCTAAGATGTACTATAGCGTTCAGAATTGCATGGGCAATTTATGAATGAATTCATTCATAAACTGCCCATGCAATTCTGAACGCGTGTGTACCTATTGCTAATACGTATACCTATATTGCTAACCATAATGTTCTCACTGCACATTTTTATGTTAAGCTTATCTATAATGTAAAAATAATAGGATACCTTACCTTATCCACACGATAAAGTTAAACTTAAGTATTGGCAGCATTGCATAAAATGCCGAGTGTCTATCCTACAAAACATAATAAAATCACTACAAAGTTAACAACAAAGGATATAATAACTTTCCGTCAAACAACAAACAGAGCAGCGTGATAAGTAAACGAGTTGCAGCATAAATAAACATTTAAAAACGTAACGGGCAAAAACAAACGCGTACGATCTCTTCACAGTCATCGTATTGATTTTACATCCGCCTGCGGACTGAAATGGATCGCCCCTACCACCGGTCCCGGCTTAGACGAACTCGAATATAGATTGAACAAATTTTCATTTATCTATGTTTTCGAAAATAAACCTAGTTTAGCTTTCCTTAGCACTGACATGCCTGGAAATAAGGCAAGCTGGTCGGAGCCAAGTTCTAAGATCGCTCCGCTAATTATTAGACGTTATTAAATAATATTCAATTTAAATCATTGTTATATTAATGGTTCCATAAAAGTATTAGCAGCTTCGTGGTAAGGTGTCCGACTTTCAATCCAAGGGTTTGGACCCTGTTTCGTTTGAATGGGATTTACAAAACTTATTCACGAAATGTTATATTACCCATCGCTTTTCGGCGATGAAAACTGCAGTATTCTTATTAAAGTCTATCTACTATCTGGGGAGTAAAGACAGATAACACTCAACTTCGTTAAAAAAAAAAATCTAAGGAAAGAACTGTTACATCTTAAACTTAATGTTATATTATATTACTAAGTATATTTTTGGATTTAGTCTCTTTTAACACAAATCTCTAGTACTTAAATATACTAATTTTTTTAATACTCAAATTGATCAATGCCTTTTTCACGATTAGGATGTAAACAGTATTATTTGATCTGTGGTGTAAACTATTACGTGCGTAAAATCTAAGGACCCCAGGCTCTTTGAGTATTGGCAAAATACGGTAAAATGCTTTGATGAAGAAATAAATATAATTACTAAACCTCTGTAGAGGTTGACATTATGCATTATTATTAAAGGGCGAACGACGGATGCAAACCTTATTTCGTTACGGTACTGCCAAACTTTGACAAAAAGTAACCCTATCACAAACTCACAATATCGCCAACGACAAACACAACGATGAAATTTAAAGAGTTCTCGTAGTAAGATATTCAAATTGTCCAAACATTGAATGTCCGATACGCGCCCAATTGCTTCATACACCGACGTCGATAAAAGAGGTTTTGTTCCAGTCGCCGTAAACGCTTTCGTTCAACAACTTGCCGCTATTGTGCGCGGTCGGTTTAAAAATCATCCGGATTTTCAATTAAGCCGGATAAAACGTTTTGGTTTCATTGAAGCGCCGATGATTTTTGTAGTGTGTGTAACAAAGGAGTAAAAAATTGAATGATGTATTATTTTATATTACTTGATTAATAGTTTCGACGATGAAGTCGATATAAAAATGGAATAAGGTAAGTAAGATAAATATTGATAATAAGAGGAACATGTTAAAACAATATAACGATTTAAAAAATACATGTCGTTGCAAAAATAAGTAATGATGCCGAAAAGGGTCAGATGCGCCTCGTGGGTATCGCCATTAGTGCGAAATTCAGCTGATCAGATATTACAGATATTAAGGATTACAATTTTAACACATTGAGTGCCAGCGACTGCTACGGGTTACGCTCGTAGCCGATCCCGTGGTTTTCCCGCTTTGTAGCGGAAAGCAACCACCCACAGAGAACTCTCCTAGCGGGTTCCCGGCGCTAAAAGTGTTAATAATAATATCCTTCGTTCTTAATGTAGCATTGCTTAGTACAGTAAAACGTACAGACCCCTAAAAATGTCCTATCAATCCGGACATTTTTAACGATAACGATAAATTTATATAAAAAAGTATGCCTGTCAGTCATGTGTCACTTTTTATTGAATAAACCGATAATGTTATATCTACACGTCTGGTATATGATACGACAAATGAAAGTTATTTAGACGCGTATCGCTTTGGTTATGACAATTTCATATATTTCATGAGCTACTTTCACGAGCACAATATTTAGTGATAACTGAAAAGAACCTGGAGTTTTTGAATAATGTTTTTCTTATAAAATAAAGTAGTTTAAGCAGAATACACTATATTATAATCAATATAATATTATTATAGAGTTCTCTTCATAATTTCGTATGATTATAATCTCCGGCAGATGGATATTCGAATTAAATCATTGAATAAGTATAAGCATTAATTATGATATGCCTCAATATTAGCATTCCCGGGCGGCTAATGTTAGATTAAATTAAGGAATTCCTTGCGTTGCGGCTTTTCTGTTGCGCGTGCAATCTAATTTCATTCCTTTTTATTATGAAATACCAAGAGTTATTATGAAAACTTATTATAACATTTTAATTCAGTTATATGCATTTTCAACCAGCAATTACGAAAAATTGTTCATTATATTTGACCAAGTAGGTACCATTAAGTTCAACACTTGGAGCGACCTTAGGCTTCTTCCCCTCTGCCGAAAGAATATGCAGAAAAATAATATCATTGTATGTACTAACAAGTATAATACTCAAGAATGCAAGTAAAATTCGACAAAATAATTTTGTATAGGAAATGCCAGAGAAGCGTGCTCCTGTCATTATAGCTTGAAGACCCTAGGATATCTTCATTTTTTAAATTCATATCAGTGCCTGCTACAGGTACTTATAGGACTTATAGGTGATTATCACTACATTAAAACCTTTTAATTTTACACGCACTTCACAATTAAACTTAAAGCAAGAAGCCTATTGCTAATATTTTCTAATATTTCAGTGCCATCATTTCCCAGTTCGAGCGCATTTTTCTTCTGAATCTTCCAATAGTTAACTCTTGGTTTGTGTTTTAAAAGTGCATAGCAAGACTGTTACGGGGAACTGTAACCTTATTACGTGTATCAAGTCCTGGAGAAACGTCTCGCGACGTATTCTCGCTGCTTAAGTGTAAACGTGTCAGCGCGCTGTTTAGGGTGTGTATTCATTTTGCCTTGTGGTGTTGGACCGAGGCGAATGTTCTTCGAACCAATGCAACTTTGACCGAACTATGTGTTGTTGCTGTAAGAATACACTTTGTTGACTTTGATAAGTCTTACCCTATAGGTATTGGTTTTTTGTGCTTTGGGCTCTGCCGCCCGAGCCACCCTTACTATCTTCTGGTTTGCATTCTTCATCTACAGAAAGTAAGTAACGAACCCGAAGTAGGTACCCGGGTGAAACTAAAAGTCATATCATGATTGTTCTTTGATGCGGGGGCTCTGCCCCCCGAGCCCCCTTACTGTCGTCTATTGGCATTTTTCATCTTCAAAAAGTTGATACCGAACCTACCCGGGTGCGGCTAGCAGTCTCACTGTGGTCGATATTTATTCATAGATCGATATATTATGAAAATCCAATCACTCACTAGTGCAGGAAATAATCACCTTCTATGCATAACATTCTTCTTAAAAAGAGCACTTTCTGAGCACATGCACTGTAAATAAATATTCGGGATGTTCGAATAGTGCACCGGTTATCTTAAACTTTCGTTTACGCTTGGGAAGTGAATTGAACAATAGATACTCTAGGAGACTGTAACTAAAGTTCAGAAATGGCTCTAGAGACTCTGTTCGGATTTGAAACGATGCGTCTCTCTTTAGTTCTCACTTATAACAAAACTAATATAAAAGTAAGGTTATGGATACATAGCTTCCTTAAAACAATTTTCTCTAATTTGTCTCATTCTTCTTCATATAAAGGGATCAAAATGCAAGTACTAAATATTTTTTTACCAATAGTTTGCTAACCTTTGGGAGCAGGATATAATTGATAGCTTTAATTTGCAATAGGCGTAAAATCTTGTACTTAGGTAATAAATATCGTAGCGTAACATCAAAAATAATTATTTCTGAATCTTCTCCAATATCTGGGTAGGTCTTAACAATCATGTAACGTAACGGAGTCAATAATATGCGCCGTAAAGGGCGGGTGTTAATAGACGCGCCGTTGATCCCGGAACCCGATCCAAATTGCGGAAACTCATTGCGATTCCCTCCGCAGTCTCTTCCGGGGAAATATACAATTTTAAAGGTTTTTCCCCGGGAAAGAGACATTTGCATAGGTGTGGAGCCTTTGTCGGTCTGTTTAGATTAGCGTCACATTTTTGGGTTACATTGGGACGCATGGTGGAATATTAATATTGTTGTGAAGAATGGTGTTTATTTGTTTTGTAAAAATATGCATAATATAAGATAAGGTGTACTACAAAACAATATGTATTTGGTTCAATAAGATAGTAGAAGACATTAAAAACTTTAGTAAAATAAATGCCTATCAGCTAATCTATTATTGATAATTAATGCAAAATCTCTTTGGAGCCCATAAAATATTAAGCTTCGTTAGTTCTATGCTTCTAACCGAACAACCACACGAAACTTCCCTCTTAGACTTTAACTTTACCCCCTTAAAGCTTACACCTCATATTTCACCCTCGCCGATAATCGCCCCATAACTTATGGCTGAAATGCACCTCGGCAAATATTAAAAGTAGGATAATGCCCCTGCGATTTTTAAATAAATTTATAGCAGGGAAAATCTTGTAATCGTGAGTTATACTTGTCGAGTTTCGGTACACTTTAAAAAAATATTATCGTCCAACGTTGTTGTATCAATTGAAGTATTCAAATGTTTTTTTTAAAACACAACATTCCATTACATGTACTATAATAAATTAATATCTTATTGGGGAAAAGATAAGTATGATTGTGTCATCTTATCCCAACGAAACAAACAACAACTCACAACAACCCGCCAGTCGAGAAAAAAATTACACATGGTAATGTAATTTTATTGCGAAAATTATATAAACGGATTAGAGGCAATAACCAAGCCACATTGATTGATATAAATCAGGACGATAATTGATAACGCTCAATTTGTAAGCCATAATGAATCGCCATCGAACGCCGAACGCATCCCAAACGATTCCCTATTGATCCTTTTTACCGGTAATTTTAATTGTAACCGTAGAGGTTTACCGCGGACCGACAATTTGTCCCCATTCCCAATTACGTCGCTTGTTTAAATTATTTAAATTTGTCGCTACAGCAAACAGCATAGTTTATTAATTAACTATACACATGTGGTTAATGTGATGTTATATGTTGTCGCTTATGCGTGAAATGTGACAGAAATAGCGCGTGTTTCAAAATGTAAATCGGGGATCTATTTTTAAGTTTACGGTGTACTTTATTGTTGGTTTGTTCGTCCCCTTTAAACTTAAATAGTTACGTAAGTGGTGATGATAATAAATCGTATTATATCGTAATAAATTAAATACATAGGTAAGGATTACCTATTCAATGCGTTAATGATAATATTTTTAAGTGCGGGTGACATTCTTTCATTTGATGTTGACATTAGAATTCATAAAAATCGTATTCAATCTGACATCTTAACCACCTCAATCATTTCTTCAGTCAATAAAAAAAAGGTGGTTTAACCCTAACATTATTATTATATTTCTACGAATTGTTATAAACATGCAAGCAATGCAAGTTGTTTAACATTTTCCGTTCCAGTAAGTCTAATTCATTGCATCCGACGCCTACCTACTGTTAACATGATAGTTCAAATCGATAGAGCTCCGTATTTTGTATCCTAAATTTATAATTGAAAATTAATTATTTCGACCACAACCGGTAGTTTGAATACCGCGCGGTATCCTTCAGTTCTCAGGTGTTCCTTCAAATTTCCGAATCATTGCACCGGCATTCGGGCAAAACCCACCATAAACTCAATATACCTATGTATAAAACAGAAGCAACTTACAAAGTTCTACTCACTTAAAGACGAGAATCTCTGTCGTAAACGAGGCCGATTATCAAATGATTGTTATACCGTCTGATGGCCGTTAGGGTCTCGTTCGGCGGCGCGTCTGGCTCACTGGACCGCGCGCAGTATCCGCATTCGAACAGCCCGCTTTTCCAAGCCAAGGAAACCTTTAAGATCTAATTATTGATGCGGATAATTGCAATTGTCTCAGTATATAGTGTGTAAGTATAATACGGGCGATAAATTTAACCAAACATAGAATTCATTATTGTTATCAATAATTAAAACATATTTTTAAGTTACACTTACTCGTAATTATGACCCCATAATTAATTTTTTTATAAAGTTATCAGCAGCAATGTACTATAAACTATTTGACGCTGACAGTTGTCAACGGATGTTTAAGGCGAGTGTGTTTGCATTACATTGCGGGCCGAATTATTTTGTATGGATAAAATTTTAATTGCAATTCCATTTAAAAGTTACCTAATTACATTTCTTATGTCCTATACTAACCACCGTTAAGAGGTTCGCCCGTATTAGATTTACACACTGTATTGTTTATATATGTTACGTGTGACCTTTTTTTTTTTCAATATTTCGTAAGGGGTTTTTCAGACTCACTAACCAACCACAACACCAACCTACTCCCATTGGATTTGTTTTTGAGAGACTGGTAAGACAGCACAGAAGCGTGATGAATGGAAAAAGAGTAGAAAGGCCATTGGTGAGCAATGGGGCATAATAAGCTAAAAGTAGTAGTAGATTTTTCATACATTTCATACGCTAAAGTAGACATTCACTCTGGAGCTGAACACAACACTACATACCGGTGATCTTTTGTGAGATATATTAGGTTCCTGCGACGATTTGCCACTCCTTACTAATAATAACAATTCATATGTGTTTTCGATAGATGTCTTCATATTTTATGTAAGAAAGCTAGTAGTTTATTACTAATAAATAAATGAACCCATATAGAAACGCACACTTTTCACTCGTACATGATTAAATGCATCAGTTCGAAACTCCCGAAGACTTTAAAATACCCTTTGCTTTTCTTTTATCACAGCTTATATTGAATTTTCTTTCAAATAGACCACTATTTCCACCTGTCTTTTGAGAGTAGGTACTGTGAAAACCACGGGATAATGAATTAAAAACAAAAGCTCGGATTCTTAGCCAACGGCGGTTCACAAAGGATTGTTCTCTCTTATTTGATATTGCATTTTCTACGTGTAGTTTCTGTGTGTACTCAACATGAATAGACCTCAATGAAAAAACTGACACATATAAATCGGACCCATGACTCCAAGGGCTCCCCGTGCCATCTTACATGCAAGTTTACATCTTTATATTGCAGTTTTTTTTTCTTAACTTTTTGTACCGACTCACGTACCTATTTGTTTTTATAGTGGCAAAAGATTAAAACATTTCTACCTTATTCCGCTTTTCACTTTTCGGATACAGAACCTGAGAAAAACCAAACTAATAGGTTTATCTACAGGTTGATCTCAATCCACGATTCAATAGAGTTCAAACATTACTACGAGTATAAATGAAAATACTTTTTAAACTGTAGACTCGCAGTACTTGCCTGAAAACAGTTATTTTTGAAATTAGAAGTACCTATATTACTTATATTTTGTTATTTGTTATGACATTTTACATATTTATCCATCCATGCTCTGACATTATTTAAGTAACTAAGAAGTTTTAGAAATAGTAAACGCACGCGTCTTTCCAGATCTTAGATTCGATTCCAGTCACGTCCGGCCATTCGTTCCAACGTATCGCCGAGGCAGAACACCTGCGTTTAGGTAGCACCATTAGTTCGGCTTATTTGGGGTTCGCTTTGTTTTTTCTTACTTATTGATTTTTTGCTGTTATTCATCTTTGCTTTTACTGTGAGAAATAGTAATAGTAGGTTTATTGATTCCAGATAAGATATGGGGACTATTAAAATAATAAAATCGCTCTAATGTAGTGTAAGTAATAATTTATATTTCTTTAACTTTTCCATAATGTCACACGATAGTAATGCAATTATACAACGCAGTAGAAACTACGAAGTAAGTCATTCGTGATGAAGAACGGTACATTTTTAAGGCGTCATATCTTTTCTTTGTTGTTTGACATTTTAATTAAGTTTTTTCAAGTAAGGATTCATTTGATTAACTAGAGTTCCAGTTTATTCAGAGTTGCTATGGAGATAAAAAACGCAGAATACCTAATTACCCAATAATACCCGAATAATAAAAAGAAAAAGGTTTCACTTTAAAAAAACTATAAAAGTAGAAATAAACTAACAGCACGGACCATTTGATCCATTTGTTATGCCGGTATCATGTCGGCCAATTATTTTGAGAGAAAACATCTCATTCGTTATTTTACATCGAAGAACCTTTCCATTAAAAATAACACTAATCGGACAAACCTTTGTCTTCATTTTTGAAAGGGATTAAGTCCAGGGATCAGACGTGATCCAATCTCTCCCATGAATGATACGACGTCCGCTCTGGACAGATACAATTTTTTACGTCTGTTTCGGATACAATTTTTTTCCGTCTCTGTTTTGACAGTCTCTTTCCGAGTGAAATGATTTATGCTTCTTGACTGGGGTTTTCCAGGTATTCGGGGGCTCCGCATTGTCTGGCAATAGTAATTGTGATGGATCTGTTTCGAGTGATGCATTTGCGTTAGAGTTTTAGAAATGTTTGACTGTAGAAGAGGAAACTCTATATTGGCTGGAAGAGCCTACCTGTTTACTCTTGTATTATACATAGGTATATAATAATATGTAAGTATTTTTTTTTTAAACAGAATTTACTCAAAATATAATATAACTTTAAATTATCTAGCCGTTCTGCGGATTACGACTCTGTTGAAGAACTAAAAATGTGAAGGTTTCTGAGTAGTAAGCTGATTAACAATGCATAGTATTAATTACATCATGTATTAGCAGTCATATATTTATAAAGTGATATATACCAATTTTATATTCACAACTATAAAAATGTTAAAGGCTTTATTATTATAAATATTACGTACGAACTTTAAAAAAATGTCGACAGTGAAATCTTGCGTTGAAGCTAGCAAGTTTCCCGACGTACATTAACATTCATGGCTACCAACATCAGCAGGTACAGTTAGCCAAGTATTAACAGTGTACCAGATTATGCGCGTTGCGGGGCTAGCTGCCCGTACAAGTTTTATCCGCAACGTAGGAATAGCGCACTTCTAATGAATTATATATTTTACTCGCTTTGTAGCAAAATCATACACAAAGCTAAGCTTCTAAAGGTGCTGATATATTTAAGCATTCACTGGTGAGGTGACAGAACATTGAGCTCATGGAACATTCGCTGGTATTAGGTCGTAATTGCCGAATTTTGTAAGCTCTTCTCTGTAGTGCGCTAGTATCCTCAACTTAATTCTTTTAGTTTTATTATAAGTATCCCAGTCAAAATTTCATTTATAGTATTAAAAACTCACTTCAAAACTTGTTAGTTACGAGCTTCATATTAGAGTCACCAATATTATCCCATCTAAGACTTGTCGTGCAGACTTTATTAAAAATAACTGAATAGATAATGATATTGTCAAAACACTAAATACTAACGAGTAATTTATGCGGCTGACTGTACCGGAGCGGATTCGTTAAAATGCGCCCCAGGCACAGGCTCTGCCTATTTGCCGATTCGGCGGAGTCGGCACAAGAAAAGTGAGGTTTTACAGCAACCAGGACTGCCGTCTTCTACGCAACTAGGACAGCCGTCTCGTACTTCATATTGATTTCGGCGAAGGAATAAAATTATATTGTACGAGTTAGCTACTTTTTGTTTAGGATGTATAACAGGTGAATAATTATGTAATTACCTACAATTTATGGATTCAATATAATTTTGCATCTTAGGCTCACTTGTGGTGCATATAGGTAATCTATGGGTGCCATAGATTAGTTTTAGTTTTCATTTATAGTTTCACCTTTGTTTAACTAACTATGCATTATTATAATATTAAGTAGTTACTGTAATGTATAATTTAACAAACCCAAAAGTATAAAGATCACTTTAGTTAGCTACATTCGGCGATCGACAGCTACCCAGAAGGCCTAGTATAAAAGTTGTACATTAACTCCTCGACCGCGTTAGCGTATCGAGGGGTCAAAATATGAAAGTTGCCGGATGATTTAAATAAACGGCAAACATAATTTGAACTCCCGATACGCTAACGCGGTCGAGGAGTTAATGTCGTATAATTTTTATACTAGGCCTTCTGCTTATTAGGTAACCGAAGCAGTATAATACGACGTCTGTCCGCCTTATTTATTAGGTCACCGACCACGGCGATCATTTGATAAAGTGAAACCCGTATGCAAATGTACTTATTATATCGTTGGCATTGGCATCTTTTATTTGAAGTTGTCATAAATGTCATAAATAACAAACGTCAGACGTACTACGAGTACTACGAGTACGAGTACTAGATAACGTAGTGTTATTTGTAGTTTCATACGATAGCTTAAAGTCTCGCGAAATGGTGTGTATACATTTCTTCTCAATTAATGGTGAAAACCGTCTTCATAACTACCCAAAATGTGGTTTACCCATCATATGGAATTTTTTACAAATTCCCATAGACGTTACGCTGTGCATATGTGTACTCGTATCTTCCGAACTCAGTATCTTCATTTCTTTCGTATTGATTTTAATAATATTTCCAGTATTGTTATGCAAACTAATAAAGTAACTTTCCTAAGTACAAGCTTTGACATCGCGACAGCTCTCAGAGATCTGATGAATGGATGAACTTTGTAGTTCAGCCGTCGCATTCGGTTACCGCATTAGGCCACCGCCTTAGGCGGACAGACTAGTGATAAGACAACGTTCGTTGAACGAATCCGTTCAAGAGTCATGCGGTACCCGTAGTAGGTGGACAGACTAGTGTAAAGAAGACGTTCGTTGGCCTAAGTAGTTTGAAACAAATTCGGCGACCGCATTAGGTGAACAACGAAATGTAAAAATTTACATTATAATAGTTTATGCAACAATGATATTATAGGGGTTCTTAAAACTTGAGGGACTTGTAATAATAGACCCGAGAGTTCTAAGAACCAATGATGAGCTGTTACATACACTACTTTTCTACAATAATAGCGAAAAAAGGTGAAATCTTGATTGGTGGCAGAATGTGGAAAATGTCTAATGTACGCTACGCTATATTATTGAAATTAAACACTTTAGAATGGATTAATCGCCTTTATTAATACGTTTCAGTCATCATCTTAACCCTGTGAAAACGAGTGCTGTAAAAGGCTCGATACGTAGGGTCATGGTGTTAATAAACGCGATTAATCCGTTCTGAAGTGTTAAATTTCAATGAATAACAATCGCGGTAACAGAAGACATCATTACGCTATATTAATGTATGAACATCCATAGGAGCATCGTTTAGCAATGTTCTTATGGAATACCATAGACAATGTTATATAATGTATACCTACCTACTTTTTTAATATTGCTGTTAGTGATCTAATTGACAGATAGAAGTGCTGGAGTAGAAAATTACTTTTGAAGCAAGTATCGCAAAAATATGAAAAGTCTATTTTCACCATTGAATACAGACACGAAGTATATCATTTAATCTCAAATAACTAGTTACTTGAATGGGAATCGATCGGCTCTCATTCACCGAACCTCTTATAGAATGTCACAACCAGCTGCGATCGGTATCCCCGCGAGAAGATTTTAAATAGAAACATGCTTTACGATAATCCTGCTATCCCCAATACTCGGAATGTCTTACGCAGAGCTTGACGAAGTTTGATAGAGATGAATGCTAGAAGAGGCTTTATTTTAACTAAGGCTCAGTTTTTATTTAATATAAATGCTGAAAACTGATCAAGTCCTTCGGTGTTCAGGGCTGGAATCAAACCAGCGTCTATTGTATTCATGGCAAACGCCATTAGTTACTTATAATGTAAAAAATCATACATAATACCTCTAAATACGTTTTTTTGTCATTGTTGTAATAAGGCAATAAGCCTGTTATAAGAAATAACTAGGTTTCGAAATAAATTGATATGCCTAATTAAGTAAGTATAACGTAGTTTCATCAAGGCCCTTAGGAAAAATGACTATATTACTAGGGAAAAGGCATTTTCTCTAAAAAATAAGTTTTGGCAACAGCGGCAACAAAACTTCTATAATATAATATTGTCTTCTGTTACCGCGATTGTTATTCATTGAAATTAAACACTACGGAACGGACGGATTAATTGCGTTTATTAACACCATGACCACCTCCTTTTTTTAAAGGGTCAGCAACGCGCATGTAACACCCCTGGTGTTGCAGGCGTCCATAGGCTACGGTGACCGCTTACCATCAGGCGGGCCGTATGCTTGTTTGTCACCGTCGTTGTATAAAAAAATAAATTTAAAAAATGACCCTACGTTTCGAGTCATCATCTTAATTAACCCTGTGAAAACGAGTGCTGTAAAGGCCTCGAAATGTAGGATCATGGTGTTAATAAACGCGATTAATCCGTTCTAAACTGTTTAATTTCAATACTATAATATAATAAAATTTACTACAACGCGGCTTTTAATCGCATCAAACACGTTTCAAGGGCGACATTGGCCCCGTGGTCCCGGAGAAAGACTACTTGAACATAACATAACATTAACATCTTCTAGCATTCCTACGTCTTTGCACCCGTATAAATGACAAGGGTGAGATTGTAATTTACATAATGTAATCAGGCACGAGAGCCGATGATTCTCCCGAACTTGTTACACAGGAAAATCATGGCATTTTAATTTCGTTAAAACTCCTGCGACCGAAATGCGATTCTTTTGACTGACTTATGGCTTATTATTGGCAAATGGCTGAGAAAATTTTACATTCTTTTGTTTTCCGGATTTTAAGCCGGATTACGCTTTCTTATTTGACATTTCTTTGATGCTGAAATGCTCCTCTTCTTTTGTCGTCGGTTTTGAAATGTGGAAATAAATCTAATTTTAAGTTACGATTATGATTGATATTATGCATTATATCATCTCATCCCAAATAATACTCGCTAGTATTATTTTGGATATTGATAAATCCATTCTTTAATACTAAGTTTTTTCGAAGAAAAATACACCAAATAGAATAAGTATATGCAAGAATCTAATATTTCTACACTGTCATGATATTTCGATATTAACTGCTTGGAAGCAGATGCACGTGAAGTGAAAATATTGCAAAGTGAGCCCGCACCCTTATAAGATATTCTTCAAAGATATTATCTCAGTGTAGATAAATACACTTTATTTACATAAGCTATTTAATATTTCACATACATAAAGGTTAGGCGAAAAAAAAATAGAAACAAATAACGGACTTTTAACGATCGAATGGAGACAAATACCGATCAGCTGACACTCAGTCCATCTGAACTCATTATGTCAAATAAACTTATAAGGTGAAATAAAGTCAAACCAATTTCATCTAAACCAATTCTACTCGTATTAAAGGAAGTTGTCAAAGCACACTGGGTGGCAGTTTAACCCCCAATTTCTCACTTTCCATCTGACAAAAACTTTTTTTTTGTCTTCTGACACTTTTAATTTTGTCAAAACTGCCAAACTGAAACAAATATTTTACAACGACTAAGCAAAACATGCAATTCAACTGTTTTGCCTCCGACTGTTTTCTATTCATCAATGTCGACCAAAACCATTACAATTGTAAGCCCAGTCAATTTCCATCCAAACCGTAGGCAAACTGAGCCGTAATAAAGAAGGTTGTAACTCGCGAGCGCACCGCACAGCCTTTTTGTATTCATGGGATGAAAGAAAGTTATCCAGGTGCCCCTTCTTGCCTTTTGAAGAATTTCAAACATTTTTAAATTACTGCCGTTCGGTCGCGTGGCCAGGAAGCCGGCGAATGGCGAGCTTAATTGGACGCTACGCATCTTTCTAAGCTGGGAATGGTTAATTATTCTTTTTGTATCTTAATGTGGTTTAAACATTGCGTTAGAAATTATTCAAATGTTTTAGCGAAATAAGCAGTTGTATTTATTGCTAGTGTGTTGTAATGCATTTTATTTGCATCTAAATATGTAAATTGACAGGCGTTACATTGAGACTGACAACGCTCACCATAACCGCTGAAAGTAGGACTTAAAATTTTGAGACATATTTTTTATTGGGCAATAAATTATAGGCCCCTCGTGGTGAAAACAAAAAGTAATAATGTAATTCAAAATAATAGACAAAAGTCGTATAAAAAGCATAGACAATAATAAACACGCAAAAAGGTTAATTTATATAAAAATATTGTGCATTCTTGCACAATATTATTTATTATATTCTTCAAATGACGTGAAGTTTCGCTCATTTTCGACAGAAGAATTAAAACGAGAGTCCAAAGTTTTAACAATTTCGCCGCGCACAAAGTCGTGGATGGGGATTTGTATCATTACACTTAATTTTACGTAGATACGTCCCCTACCTTTTATAGTGGTGGCACGTTAAAATGTGTCGTAGTCAAGCCGGACCTAATTAGAAAATCTTTTTCGTCATAAACTGTGTGTAAATTACTACTGAGTACTACCTGAACATTAGGCAAGTATAAAGTAATAAAACAGGTAGGTTTATAATGCAGCATTCGAGTTTTTTGGTAGTTCACTGCTACCTATGATTTTAAGTCAAGCATAAGCAGAATATACTTATTTCTTCTATTTCTTTACATTATTTGTATAATGCAATGCGTTTAAAGAACTACAATCTAAAACTGGATATTTACCATGTAAGTTTGTTTTATTGAGCACCCGATATTTTGCGGGTGCGCAATTTGTTTTTGTTTTTATAGTAGCATGAAAAATTATATTGTCCCTCAAGTCTTCACTTCCTGTGTCATTTTACAGCGTTCTCCTGGCCCTACCCAAGTCTTACTCATTTTGTCTTTGGACGTAGATACTTCAGTGGAAAGGTTTTAATGTCTCCATCGCAGCGCCCTCTCGTTATTAATTTTAAGACTCCGATGGAAGCCATTTTTCAGTTACATTTAAATGTTTACGGTGTTTTGCGTGATGAAGTTTTTAATGAAAAAAAGTAAGATCTATTCAAGCCTTTAAAAAATATATGGTACGTCTATGTAAAACGTATTTAAATTATAAGTCAACCGTCACCTTAAAGTTTTCCGCTTGGGAATCTGTATTTATTTTTTTGTGTGTGATAAAAATGAAAAAATAGTGGATTGGATGAAACTAAGGACTTGGGTACGAGCCCGACACTGCCAACTGACCCGCGATTGTCTTGCCCACATTTAATATTTCCTCTGCTTCCTTTAAAATGTGCGTTTTATGCTTAATTATGTGTACATGTTAAGCATATATTTCGTTTTTATAACCGAAGACCTAACCCAACCATTTTACATTCAAAGAACTCGATAGATAGTTATCATCTTTAAAATGTGTTTCCCTTTATAAAAAAAACGGACTCTATGACAACATGGTCTTGAGTAGCATTAAATTTCATTAATTCAAAAAGTACTAACTATTTCTTCGCGGGAAAAATTATAAAACAAAACCCAAATTTAAAAAAAAAACACAAAATGAAGCAAACATTTCTAAGTAATTTCATATTTTAAGTTCCGAAACAGTATAAACATCAAAATTACCCCATTATTGAAACGTTTGAATACAATAATTGTACATCAGTACCTATTACAACAAATTATCTACATTCACCATGTAAATTTAAATTCAAAATCCACAATTGTAGTTACGAGTATATTTGCACGTTCCGCACGCCACGCTAACTAGATCCAAGTTATTTATTAGCACAAGTTAACATAACATTGCATGTTCTAATAATGCTAATTAGAAACTACTAATATACCATTTATAACCGAATATTGGCCCCAGGCGAGCGCAAATTTTGCGTGTAGACTTCAGCCAATAAACCATAAATTACTATTTGTTGAACTGTTCAACAGTTCATTCAACTGCGTCGCTTTAAAATGCGTAAGAGGCGTGCAGTTGCAAAATATGGTGAATACTACATCTCTTAAAATGTTCAAACAACAAATAATAAACATAATATCTATGTTTTACCTTTTTAACATATGTTTTTATGTCACAATAACGTTTTAATGATTTATGTGAACAACGGAGTTTATTCAAGAAAAACTAAAAAACCTGTTAGGCATAATATCTACAGGTTTGTAGACAACTTAAATTTGCTTTGTTTAATTTACTAAACCACTTCTAAACCCGCCATCATAAGTCACCGCAAGACGCGAGCACCGAAATAAATTCCCCGACGTACTGACTTTCCAACTTTCCGACCAACTTGAATCCCACAAACGTCGTATTGAATTAAAATATTGTCTGCCTCCAAATTAATTACCCCATAACACGATATTACGAAAATAGGGGGAGGATTAGAAAATTGGGGCAAGTCGCCGTAATCGGATGAAGGCGATTAGGCTTGATAAGACATGTGGAGGGGCCCAGGTGTGGGACTAACGAATTCTGAGGCTATGTATTCGTATGCTGCGCGTCTGCTTTGAGTTCATTAGTTATAATCTGCATTAGAATTTACTTAAGTATATTAGTTCGTGCTCGCAGATGACATAGCTGATGCTCCATTATAGCTAGCTTTTGAGTTTTATTCTATTTTAAATTGAAGTTGTACATGAGCAGTAATTCTCCACAAAATAATGTGCCTAATTGAAGTCAAAATTGGAAAAAATCTTGCTCGATAGATAATTGTGAAAAATAAAGCAAAGTAATGATAGACGTGTTATAAATCTATATAGTCTGTCGTAATGGCACATTTTATCAGATATTATTTAAACTTCCTTCCCGTGGGCGCAGATTTATTTCCACTGACAGTCCAAAAATGCGTCCAGTGCGAGACGGTGGGTGAAATGCGGCACGACGGCAATCTTAATGCCTCCGTGCCTTCCAATGTGCTGCTAATGTAGCGTGCAAGCTATAAGGACCCCATCCACCGCTAACGAAACGGAAAGCTTCAAAATTGTTGTTGACCGATCTACGAGACAATACTCTTAAAGCGTTAAAAAGAATATCCATTGATAATGCGCCTATTTCAGATTTTAGGTTGCTTGTAACTTACTGTATATATTTTGTTTATTTAAAGTTGTAATAATAAAGTTTCATATACCTACTTTCAAAATATTGTAGTAGGTATTTAAAGGTCATTCTTATAATTATATTTATAAATGTAATCTCTGATTCATCAAGTTATCAGAGATTTTTTCAAGATCGTTATCTTATTTTTTTGCTACGCAAACAAGTATTATGAAATACAAATTTTGTATTACCAATAAAGTTTTATAAAATATTTATGTTTGATTTTATTTGTTCCAGGTAATAAATCAAAATTATATGGCATCTATGAATCTGCATACATGCAGGTATTGTCAAATAAAATGCAGCAGGTAAATTTTTTCTACTTATTACCTAACCAGTGATAGATATTGTTCTTTTTGTAGCTGCCTACAAAACTACTAATTAACCCGCTCGGATCCGAAATTTCTTTGCGATGTGCCCACGTCTCAACATCTTAGAAAAACGTATTTTTTAGCTTATATTTTTTTTCCTGCTGATGATATAATATATCTATTTCTTTATATAGTATGTCCAGATCTCTATGTTTTATTAACTGGTAAGTTAGGTTCACTATTGCCTCGATAAAAGGAAATCATAAGCATTAGACGATCAAATCAAAACTCTTAATTTTTCGCCGTAACCCTAGTACGAGCAATTCTTGATATTTATATACGCTAAAACGTTCGCAAACGTACATTAAATGTCTCGTCTGGCAAGATTCCTAAATGAGCTCCCCTCAGCAGACGCAGCCGCGGGCGCCGGCTAACCCAATCTCGCTGTATATTCCTCAAGTTTGTCCCCAAAGCGAAATATGGGAGCCTGAATCTTCATTGTGAAAAGTTTTTAACTTAGCAGTGTCCTCCTTGATTGTCAAGATTAATATTCGTGGTAGAATATTAATATTACTAATATAAATATTACCCGAAAATGTCATTCATAGGTCACTTACTCGAGCAATTGTAAAGCACGAATCAAATCATTTATTAAATGTAATAACTAATAAATGTTTTTATTCATGTTATTTTTGTTTTTAAGTAGTTACACTGCTATATATAAATTATAAATCGAATTTATTGCAGGAGGTCGCTGGTTCGATCTCAGCCCTGCTCACCGGGGGCCTAGATCACTTTTTCTGCAGTATATGATATCTCTTTCAATTTATCACTTACTAGAGTTCATGTTAAACGAGTTTCAGCGGTTTGAGTATGGATGACGACTAGGTTGAAAAATTATCTGGGGTGGAGCTTGTGACGTCACTATTAGGTAATATTTGTTCCTAATTGTGACGTCACGCGACACTTGAATGCAATGTAGTTTCGTTATTTTTTATTTTAAGAACAATAGAAAAAATACGTGTACAATATTTTTTTTGTAATCTAAAAGACCGTCTAGCCTATTGAAATAAGCAAATCAAATTTGTATTTGTCATTGGTCTCCAAATCAGAAGATTTAATTTATGGGCGCGCGTAAGATGACTACGATCTGTGTCAATGTCGTCTGTACTTAGACGGTAAAAATAAATATTTAAATACCGACCCAGTGCTGACGACCTTGTCCCAAACTATATTGATAAAGAATAAAATAGTTCCTTATTAACCAATGGGCAAAGTGACTCCATCAAGGCACGAGAGGTGAACAAACTTTGCTGCCGATTGTATTACGACATTTTTCACAAAATAAACACTGTATATGGTACTAATCTCATTCAATCTTTGCGATATTTCTTACTTAAAACGATCGAAATAAGTCAAATTTGAAGGTTACTTTCCCCACTCACTAGTGGATTAATAACTTACTGCTTCTTAATAAATGCCTTTAACGGGATTGAAAGCTCGGTACTCTAGTTTCGTAGACAGAATAACTTCCAACAAGGCTAAGAAGTCAAATAACAACACAACAAAAATCTTTCAAGTTGAAAGTTAAAATTGGCTTCTACTAAAATACAGAACACATTAATTTTAGCGCGCCATACTGCTACGCCGTAGCATGCGATAGCGCGTAGCACGCCTATGTCTTAAGTAGCAGAAAATTTGGCGTAGCGCTCAAAACCGCTAGGAAGCCGCATAACGCTATACAAGGAAACGCTACGAATAACAAACTCAAAATAACATATACATCTTAGAGTAATGCGGACAAGCTAAAGCTCCCACACAAGAAACTTTAAGAGATATGAGATACATAATAATTGTTATTTTGATATAATTAAAATTATTTATATTGCCGGTACGTTGCCTGGCGATGCCGATACGCCCACAGAATGCGCGTCAAACACACGCCTCACCCAATTACGTCCAATCCACCGTCACTAATGTGTTCAAATGCAAAAATACTGAAAATGACATACCGACAGGACAGTTTATTTTATTTGGCTTGTTATTTCGTTTATACCTAAGTATTAAAAGTTTGCAGCGCATCGTATGTATTGTTTGTCAGTTTTGAAATGCTTAGTCTAGATGAAAAAAGGGTTGGCAAGGCGTGGCTGGCGATCCGCATGCAATTCCTCAGTTTACTTGATTTTAGTCCTAATATATTTAGGTACATACTATGGAACAAAAATTGCTGGCTCATGGATATTCCATCATAGTTTTATAGTTACTACAACTCAATTATACAATTGTACCTATATGATATTTCTTTCAATTTATTATTACTAATCTACTATTTAACTTTTTTACACAGTTGGTTGTTGTATTGTCTTGTCTGGGCAATATTCGTTGGAGAAAAAAAGTGAAGGCAGTAGACGCAATGAATGCTATTTTAAGTTGAACAGAATTAAATAAATATATCTTACAAAAAAACAGATTTTGCAACGACTAAGTTTATACCTTGCAGGAGTATTATTCCGCAACCTGAGTAGACACTCTAAAATAATACCTACTAAAATATTAGTATTTCATAATTTAGTCTATCGAAATTACCTCACAAGATTAGCTCGTATCGAACTGCTAGAGTTTCCAACGGCATTAAACGAAATAGCTAAACAGGAGTTAATTTTCCAGCTCTTATCACAAAGTTCACTTAAACATAACATTACTGTGAACAACGATCCTAATGGGAATGCAAATGCTGCTTATGGCGGCTGCTGCCGTCGATAGTGCGGTTACAGCTTTACTTGCTGTTCCGATAGTGTGGTTACGGCTTTAGTTGCTGTTAACTGCTGAATTGGGATTAGTAGATGTAATTTAGTAAACCATATTGGCTTACCTTTACATGCAGGAAACATAGAAAATATGTGTTTCATGCCTGTGTTAAAAACGAAACATAAAAAGCAGAATACGGATGTTTTTACAGTAGGTACACATGGTGCTACTTTACTTTTGCACTAGGGTGATAATGAGCACTTTACGTGCCTACGTCAAATATTCAAAGGGCCATATGTTCTGTAAAACATATGTTCTGTAATTTTTCGCCCGTATTGTAATGTACTATTTTTATTTTTTTCCCCTCACTAGCTCGGAAAGCGCTGTTTTATCTTTTAAAAGTAGCGTGGAAAAACGCATTTTATCCACAAGTGGGGAAAGTAATTTGACCTTGCTCTAATTACTATCACTTACCATAGGTACGTCCAGTATAAGTGAGTCCTATATGGCCATAATAAATATATGATGCGCAATCGGAGGTCACACATTAAATTGGTCAAGTCTTATCTCGCACTTGGTAAGCTGTTGGCAATATCTAAAGTACCAGGAGCGTACTCTTTGACAAATTTTGAAAATGAATTTTGAATGGTTTCTTCAAGATAACTTACATGTGGGTAAGATTTGTAATCGTATGTATTCTTTATTTTCCCCGCGATAGTGGGGAGAAAAATGTTGTATTACACTCGGCGGCAAAGTTCAACTCTCGTGCCTTGAGACTCTCGTTAAGCTCAAGATTTCAGTTGTTGAACCACTACGCTCGTGGCTCAATTTTGGAATCTTTTGCTTGCTCGGGTCTCAATATAAGCCCGAGAGTTAAACAACAACCTTGCCCCCTTGTATAATAAATAACTATTAAACTTTACTCTGACAATTAGGTATAGAAAAGACTAACGAGTTATTCGACAGTGTTTATACAAAGTGTCTGTTTCATAGAATTAAAAGAATTTATTTTGTTATATTTAGATAAAAAACAACTATATAATTATAAAAGAGCTAGATCAATCACCGAAATAAAAATAAATAGACCGATAACGCCGAACCAAAGTAGTAAAAAATGTGTTCTACTTATTACGCCCTTTAAACTATAATAAACTTCTAGTTTATCAGTAAAATATACAGATTTCACTTAATTAGACCATATGTTTACAAGTATACTGCCTAAAACCATAGTACATTTTTAGTTTACTTCTTTTGGATGGTTAAAATCAGTTAGGCACCAGATTTTTGGGTACATGTTCGAGCGGTAAATTACGTTCCTATACTTGTTATTCTCCAAAGATTACAACAGAGACTGTACCAACAAAATGTTGAACATACTTACTTTTTAAAAGTCGTGAAACTACAATTCTTCAAAAGGTTAAAATTGTGTTGAAAGACAGAGTTGCAGACTGAAGCTATGTATGTACCTACTTATAAATACTTGACACTAACATCATTGAGTCAGAAACGAAATATTATGATATCATACCTACTCTGCGTACAAATTACCATGGTAATGGTATGACAGTACATTATTACACATATACAAATACCCATAGCGCATATTTGTTTAGTGTGGTGCGGCAAACACACTAATGGGATGCAAATGCATTTGTCTGTGCGTTCACGCAGCTCACCAACTATTTAGATAGCAGATAGTACGAATAGTTGCCATTGTTGTGTGGGCGGCGGTGTTTAGCACGAGATAGTTTTGTTTATTGTTTATACGTTTTAAACTTAGAAATAAGCTCAGTTACATACGAGTATTGCAAAAGAGCAAAACCTCTTGAGGCTTTGTCGTGACTTAGCGGCTAGCCCGTTATCGACTGCAGCAGTGTTTTTCAAACGTTAACCTGATGTGACCCAATCAACATCTTAAATTTTGTCGCGACCTCCCTCGATAAGAAATAAAAAAATCACGACCCCCTACCCGCCCGCTAATTGTAAACCGTGTTGGTCTTTGCGAGCTGTCGCGACAAACCAACAGAAACTTAGTGATGCCCTAGGGGGTCGCCACCCACACTTTGAAAAACACTGGGCTACAGCATAGCGCTACGAGAATTCCTCAGCGGTAAATAAGTTAACACTTTGGGTCCCAAATCTATTATGAAAATGAAATGAAATGAAAAATATTTATTTCGAGTATCAGATGACTCATAGGTGGTATTATGGCCAGTAAAATGCATTGTTAATTATTAGTAGTAGGGATTCGCCGGTTCTGCCGGGTTTTTTTGGCTGTGTCTATGTACTGACCCGCCCAAAAACATGGCCACCAAAACTAAAAAAAAAAAAAAAAAAAACAATAGCCCCCCACTTAGAGCGTTTGGGCGGGGTCCTGAGAGTGTAAGATGGCGTCTTCAGGGTTTTATATGCTGGTCTACTAACACAATACAAGGCGAGCATAATCCCTTTCTCGCATCGCCATTGTTCTTCGAAAAGGGTCCTATTGTCCTTCCTACCTGGATCGAGCCGACCCACGCTGACCAGCGTCGCGTCAATGGATTTTTTGCGTCGTCTTTCAATACATAAACACACCTATTCCTGCTGTACTATTACAACATATGACTACTGTGATTTTACTATGACAGCGATTTATATTTCTACCATATAATACCACACTTAATCACCTATCCTAAACCTACTTTATGAAAACGGGATAAGGTATATTATTAACTTTGTAAGTCAATGGAATTTGAGAAAGCGTTCAGTTTGTATTTTAAAGTGAACAATGAAATAAGTAAATAGTGTGTGATTTACTATGGTATTTAATCAATTCTTCATTATTCCTTATAAATAAAAAAAAATTAAAACCTATTGTATATTGTCTGATGTATGATCAATTTTCTAAGAAACTATAAAAAGTGCGGGATTTACCGCGCAGTATCTTATATATCAACACAAGCTACAAGTTTTAACAGGTTTATTGTGGAATGTGAATCGAAACGTTTTATTCAGTTTCCAAACCTTTGTTAAAATATATGAACACCTGAATGGAACCTGTTAAAACCAGTTTTCTAAGAAAGCACAAAGGATGGCACAAAAGTATATTGTTAATTATTTCGCTATTCATCTAAGTCATCCTTCTCAGATATACGTTGTGATGTAACAAAGAACTTGTTAAGTTTGAGTGCTCTTACGTGGTTTGAAAAGGTTTTATTCTTAGTTTCTTGGAAGCAGTCAATCCTTTATTACAATAATATTATCCGCACAGTCCAAGATCCTGTTAAAACCAGTCGTGATGGGGAGCAACGGTATATTTTTTATATGGTTGGTATTCCTATAAAAGCGTCCTCTCAGTAGCTTCACTTAAATAGTCCCTTAGTGTCAGCCATCAAGTGTGGAGTACCAATATACTACCGAGTGAAGTTTCCATTCAGATAATTTCAGTGTATAAGTCAAGTGTTGTGATCATACCGGCTGCATAATGGATGTAAGTATGTAAATTAAGTAATTATTAAGTAATTTTTTGTTATGAAGTGTGTAGGTACCTATATTTTTAGTTTGATTTTGTTTTTTTTTATTAGTGTACCTTTAGTAGATTGTAATTTAATTTGTATTGTATGACATTGTTTGTATTTATGTTATTGTGAATGATGTTATATTGTAATGAAGTATTATTTTATCAATTAAGTAATTATATTCAAGTAATTATTACTTTTACCCAAGTCTTCTTACAAATCTTTTTACAATTTTAATTGTTATTATTTTGATAGTTGTGAAATTAATTGATATATTGTTTCAGTTCTCTGAAAATACTTTCAAAAATTATTACTACCCCGAAAATCAAGAAGCATCCTCCGATGAAGAGGGCACGGTGGGGTTAAAAATAAAACAGGCGATTGCAAAGAAAAGACATGCAAACAGCATTGAGGGTTTTTTTGAGAGACCCAAGAAGAAAACCAAAGCAGCTAAAAGATCTTCGAATGTGTCCCAGAGTGCTACGGATGGGGTAGCATATTTATCATCGGGACAAGACGACGGTGCGTACGCTTCACATCTCATCAAGATCGAAGTGTATGACCTGGACAAAATACGAAACGTTGCACCTGCCGACCACTGGAAACATTGTGATGTGCGGCTTAAATATTACACGCCTAATGAGGACGATTCCCATCTTAAAAGTGCCCGAGATGTGATTTTTAATATAACTAGTGAATTAGCTTCTAAGGAAAACTGTGCTAAATACTTTATAGACACTGATAAGAAAAAGTAAACAAATAATTGTAATTTAGGTTAAACTGTAAAATAATGTATTTTATTATATCCTGTTTGTATTTTATGTACACCTTTTTTAAGTACGAATTTAAATAGCTATGTATACACTACTTTTTTGTACTTTCAATATTATATCCAATTTTAACCTGCTGTAATTAAACATTTAAGTAAGTCTTAACGATGGAATCATTTAATTTTTTGATCTTAACTATATAATACCTTTTAATAATCTTTTATAACAATTGTAAGTAGTTGAGAAAAGGTAATTGTATTTGCTAATCCCCACTTTGTTTTAAATATCTCATATCTATATTCAAGTATTTAAACGAGGGAAATCAATGAGGGCTAATTTCGCAATGGATTCTTTAAGCTATGATGTCTACGATCCTGAACTCATCAGACTTTGTGAAGAAGTGGAAGAGAATGAAGACCTATGTGAGACTGCCCGACTTGTTAGCCAATTACACCGAGACGCGTAAGTAATTTTTCAAAATAAAATCTTCCTGTCTCTGCATGTCAAAAACTCGTAACCAGTTGAAACACGTTTAAAAGCCCTTAACCAACCGACCTCCTTAACAAAAGGGTGGGATTTTATCTTGTTGTGACTCGATCGTATTGTTCAAATAAACGAAAGGCGGGGAGGCTTACTTATATAAGCAGGATGTTATTGAGCTGTGATCATTCAGTATTTGTGTGTCGATTGTGCTTGTGTTGTCTTGTTACGTATTTAAATCATGGTGTTCACTTACTATCATATTGGGCTCACTTTACCTCGTGATAAGATTGAGGAATTAAGCAAGGAATTTATTTTAGCTTATTTCCATAGAAACATAAGAATGTGGTACATATCAAATAAATTACCTATCTCATTATTAGAAGATTCTGATATCACGCCCTATTTCACTCCATGTGACGGTCATACCAAAGATTCCGAAAGGAATACCCCATCATCAGATGTGATTGATGGAGTATTAATGATGCAGGCATATTGTCAGCGGTGTCGAAAAGATTTAAGTTAGTATATCAACCAACCGATAAATGATTTATATTGTATTTACTTATTAGCTTATATGATCTTAATTAACATTTTTTTTTTTTAGATCTTCTCAAATTGGACGTGGAATGAAACGACGTGCTATTGACGTGAACGAGTCAGCAAGAAAAAAACATTCATCCACCAGCTATGCTAATCGTTCATCAACTGACTATGCTGATCATCCATTGACTGACTATGCTGATCATCCATCAAGTGATTATGCTGATTCTCCGTTAACTGACTATGCTGATCGTCCATCCACTGACTGTGCTGATTGTCCATCAACCAATTGTGCTGATTCATCAAAAACTCAACCACCTGATAATGATGTAAGTACAAAAAATTATGGTAAAATTGAATGTTCTGTATGTCACGTCTTTGTATCAAAGAGATATTTAACAAGTCATTTAAATAGCAAGATCCATAAAGACAACGTTCCGCAAAAATCTGACAGTGAATTAATTAACGTTCAACTTATTGAAAATGCATTCAGAAATAGAATTGCTACTTACAGAATATTATCTAAAGAAAATGATTACCATTCCTTTGAAAGACCTGAAGCATTTATAGAAAATAATAAAGATATCATATTCACATTATTAGATCGCTCACTTTCAAATCACAGTGCTTTAAAAGTTAATTTTATTCTAAACGCATTATTTACTCAAGAAACCAAACAGTTAAACAACACATTTGATTTTCAATTAAGCAACAATATTGTTAGCGTTAGCAGTAATAAAAATGATATTTTATCTAGTGTTTTAAATGAAATTTCCAATAGATTAACGAACTTTGAAAAAAAAGATAGTGGATGGAGTTTGGTGAAGGTAAATCATTTAGACATCAATGTAAACAAATATAGCCCATTACGTGGCTCCTCATATATCGATTTACCACGTGATATTAAACTTAAAAAAGCGGTAATTAACGTTCAAAATAATGATTATGAATGTTTTCGCTGGGCAGTTTTATCAGGACTATATCCACCACTAGAAAGTAATCGTGCATATACTGTCCGTGCGTACAAAGCACATAAAGATAAATTAAACTTTAGAAATCTCCCTTTTCCTATGAAATTAACAGATATCCATAAGTTTGAGAAATTGAATAATATAAGTATAAACGTCTTTGGATTAGAATACAATTCTCAGAGTAAATCAAATGTTGTTGTAGGACCATTACATTTTACAAAATGTAAAAAGGTCAAGCATTTCAACTTGTTGTATGTAAACGAAGGTAGTAAAAGCCATTACTGTCTCATTAAAAATATATCTAGGTTAGTATCCGCTCAGTTGACTCGCCATCAACACACTGCTCACATATGTGATGGTTGCTTGACAAGTCTTACATCACGTGATAATTTAATAAACCACCAAAAAAACGACTGTTTTCATGTTTGCACGAATTTACCTTTAGGAAATAAAAAAACGAAGAATTGGTTTAATGAAATAGTTCCTGCTAATGAAATTACTTTCAATAATTATGAACGTCAATTGCGACATCCATTTGTAATATACTGTGACTTTGAAGCGTTTTTAAACCCAATTCATTCATGTTCTAACGAAACATCTCCATCACCTGACAAACCCTCAACTATCAATGTGCAAAAACATGAAGTTTATAGTTTTGGGTATTATATTAAATGTTCATTTGATGATCAGTTATCAATCTATCGAACTTATAAAGGTGAAAACTGCTCAAAAACATTCATGGAGTTCGTTAAAAAAGATTTACAGAACATTTGCAAAAACAATACATTTGCAAAATCACCTTTACCCTTAACGCTTGCAAACGAAACGAACTTTTCACAGAGTACGAGTTGTTATATCTGTAATCGAGCTTTTACTGGTGATAAAGTAATTTCACACAATTGGTATACTGGTGCTTACGAAGGGGTTGCACACCAACTCTGCCGCGATAAATACAGATCCCCTAATTGTGTTCCTGTATTTTTCCACAACTTAAGCAATTATGATAGTCACTTTATCGTGCATGGGCTTGGTTTTGAGGATGGTGACATAGAACTTATCCCAGAGAACAAAGAGAAGTACATATCTTTCACAAAAGTTCTACATATCAATAATCGAATTATGAAGTTAAGGTTTGTTGATTCTCTGAAATTTATGTGTAGTAGTCTTGACAAATTAGCTAAAAATCTATTACCTGAACAGTTTCATGATCTAAAATTAATTTTCCCAAATGAAGAAGATTTTCAACGCTTAATACGTAAGGGTGTTTACCCGTATGAATACATGACATCGTTTAGTTCTTTGGCATTAACATCCCTTCCCTCTCAGGACAAATTCTACAGCTCTTTGACTAACAGTCATATTTCAGAAGACGATTACAAACATGCCGTTGATGTATGGAATCATTTCAAATGTCAAAATATGGGTGACTATTCAGATTTGTATTTAAAAACAGACGTTTTATTACTAACAGATGTATTTGAAAATTTTAGAAACGTCTGTCTTAAAACTTACGGTTTGGATCCTGCTCATTATTATACTGCTCCAGGATTGAGTTGGGATGCAATGTTAAATGTTACGAAAATTAAACTGGAACTTTTAACTGATATCGATAAGATTACTTTCATTGCAAATAATATTCGAGGAGGTATATCTCAATGCAGCAACAGACATGCAAAAGCTAATAATAAATTCATGTCTGACTATGATCCAAACATTCCTTCTTCCTTTCTGATGTATTTAGATGCCAATAACCTTTATGGTTGGGCTATGTCTCAATGTCTTCCAACCGGTGAATTTGAATGGGTAGATGTAGATACGGATTTTAATATTTCAGACGATGCCGATCATGGTCTCATTTTAGAAGTTGATTTAGAATATCCTCACGAATTGCATGATTCTTATTCCGATTTCCCATTTTGTCCAGAAAATGTTTGCTTAGGCAACACAAAAGAAAATAAATTGATACCCAATCTAAATAAAAAAACAAACTATGTGATACATTACAGGAATCTTAAACAGTGTTTAGGAAATGGTTTACAATTGACTAAAATTCACAGAATTTTGAAATTCAAACAATCCCCATGGTTGAAAAAATATATAGATTTAAACACTTGCATGCGTTCACAAGCAACTTCAGAATTCGATAAAGATTTTTACAAACTTATGAATAATTCAGTATTTGGTAAAACCATGGAGAATGTTTTAAAACGGGTTGAAGTAAAGTTATTAAATCATTGGGAAAATCGTGGCAAATCTCAAGGAGCGCAATCATTAATAGCTAAACCAGAATTCCATAGTTTATCAATATTTTCAGAGAATTTAGTAGCTGTGCAACTGAAAAAAACCAAGGTTTTATATAACAAACCTATTTACCTTGGTTTTTGTATTTTAGATATATCTAAAACATTGATGTATCAATTTCATTACGATTATATGAAAACAAAGTATCAGAAAAACCTAAAACTTCTTTACACAGATACTGATAGCTTAGTTTATCAAATTTTTACGGAAAACTATTATAGAGACATAAAATCTGATGTTAATTTGTATTTTGATACCTCCGACTATCCTCTTAACAATAAATATGGATTACCGTTGATGAATAAAAAGCGATTAGGTTTTTTCAAAGATGAAAATAATGGAAGAATTTTCATAGAATTTGTAGGTCTGCGATCTAAAATGTATACTATGGATGTTGAAAAAAAACCTGATAAAAAACACGGAGTAACGTCAAAAGCTAAAGGTGTAAATAAATGTGTCACCGAAAATTTTACGGTTAATGATTACAAAAAGTGTTTATTTAACAAAAAAGAACAATATGCACAGATGCAAAGATTTAAATCTATTAAACACATTATTTTTACACAAAAAATCAATAAAATATCATTATCACATAATGATACAAAACGCTACCTACTAGAAAACTCTACCGATACTCTTGCGTGGGGGCATTATAAGATATCAAAGTAATTGTTGATAAATTGTAACCTCGTAATGTATAAGCACAGAACACTCGAATTAATCATTATTTATTGTACATTGCATGTTTTAATTATTAAAAGGAATATGAAATTGTTTATAATTTAAGTATATTATTTTTAATTATAAGTTTATTTTTTGAATAATACTTGTAAATATATTAACATTGTAAAAAAAAAATTACAACAATTAAATGTGTAAATGTAAATCCTGGTGGCGGTAAAAATAGTTATCCTAAGTTAAGATAAAAATTAAATAGATAAGTGTACAAAAAAAAAGTTTTTTTATTTTACTGTCATTCCTTTTTCTTTTTTTTATGCTTCGCTCACTTAAAGAGTAACGGCTTTCTTGAATAACACCATTTGATGTTCAGCCGTTTTCAAATCAACACACATATTTAATAATGATTCACTTTTGTCATCCTTTCACTGCCATTGTCGCAGGTCCGAGTGGGTGTGGTAAAACTCAATTTGTCACTGATTTTTTAAGTAATTCTAAAGAGATATGTAATGTTGAGTATGACGAAATTATTTGGTGTTATGATGAAATGCAACCTCTCTACAATTTGGAAAATGTAAATTATAATCAAGGAATACCAGATTTTTCAATGTTTGATGGAAAGAAACCTAAACTTCTTATTATAGATGATTTGATGAGAGAATCGGATGGTCGAATCGTTGATATTTTCACGAAGGGTAGTCATCATAGAAACTTAAGTGTATTTTATATTACACAGAATATATTTCATCAGGGAAGAGGTCAACGAGATATATCATTGAATACAAGCTATATAATATTTTTTAAGAATCCCAGGGATAAAACTCAGATACGCTACCTATCACGACAAGTTTACCCAGAAAACTCGAAATTCGTTGATGAAGCCTACAAAGATGCTACCAAGGACGCTCATGGGTATCTCATGATTGATCTTAAACAAAATACAAATGACATGTGTCGTTTTAAAACAAAAATATTTCCGTTTGATGGTCACTGCACAGTGTATGTACCCAAAAAGGGGTTTAAATATGATAAACATCAACATATTTTAGTCAGTTCTACATAATGCATGCAAGAGTTAACACATATAAACATTTACTTGAAGCTTTACAATTGCTTAAACCAAAATATCGTACTGCATTACTAAAATCTTGTGACGATGATGAAATAAACATTATTTGCGAATGTATTTATAATGTGCTTAATGGTAAGATTCCATTAGAAAAAAAAGAAAAGTCGAAATTAAAAAAATATAAAGATACATTACGAACCTTAGTTTCTAAAGGAAAACATAAAATAAGAAAAACTGTTATAATTCAAAAGGGAGGTGGATTTTTACCTATTATTTTAGGCGCAGTTTTAAGTGCATTGGTGAACTCGTTATCATAACAAAATGGAAAACACAAAAAAAATGTTATTAGTTGAATCAGATTTTATTGAAAGATTAAAACGCAATGAAAGTTCACCTGAAAATTCATCATCTAGACTAGATGGAGAGATGCAAAAAATCCTTAAAAGTAAAATGAATGATCGCGAAAAGTGGACGTTATATTCACAAGCATTGCAACGATTTCTACATTTTGCTGAAACAGATCGAAAACCGTTTAAGATACCTATTGTAATGGAGGGGATTAATCAATTCAACAATGAAAGTAATGATATTATAAAGTCCGAAGTTAACAAAAAAGAGGAGAATAAAAATAATAATTCAGTTACAAGTGATATAACTGAAACAGCTACACCATCATCGTTTAATACTCCGCCCGGAGAAATAAATCAAGAACCAATGCCAATTACACCTTCAAAAATATTAGGAATATTACCTAAATCATACGAAAAAAAAACTCGGACTTTGTTAGATTTCATTGTTTTAAGTAAACCGAAAATATGGTGGAAACCGACTGGAGAAGTGGTTATAAACAACCGAACCATTCAAAATAGTAATATTATTGATTTGGTGAGCGATACGGTTAGATGTCTTAAACGTCCTAAACCAATTGGATGGGAAGTGTTCGCTGCACTTTTAAAAGATATAAAAGTTCCTAGGTCATGCATAGGCAATCCTACAAATTTGGCATTTATTGATGGCACTCCTTTAATCGACCGCTTTGTGCCATCCACTTCCGTAAACACGAGAGCCCCATCAGATCAAGAGAATACCACGTCTACCCCTCTTACTACACGGTCACATAAGCGTTCAGGAAAGAAAATAGAGTGGGAAAAATGGACCCCCTATTAGATATTACTAGAATCTACTACGATGTAGCTAATCCAGCTGGATATAGCAGTTTGGATAATTTAACAAGAGCAATGAAAGGTCAAATGAAAAAAGAGGAAGTGAAAAACTGGCTACAATCTCAAGATACGTATACATTACACAAACCTGTTCATAGGCGATTTACTAGAAATAAATACATCTTGTCTAACTTTAATGAACTTTGGCAAGCTGATTTAAGTGATATGAGTACTTATACTCAATATAATGATGGATACAAATATATTCTTTGTGTTATTGATGTGTTCAGTAAATACGCTTTCGCAAGAGCCATGAAAAAGAAGGATTCAACAACGGTTAAACAATGTTTTGAAAGCATATTTACTGAAGCCAAATCTGTTCCGCTTCACATACAATCCGATAAAGGCACAGAATTTGTTTCCAAGGTAGTTCGAGATTACTTTAAGAACAAAAATATAAATTACTATACCACCAATAACCCCGACATTAAAGCAAGTATAGTGGAAAGGTTTCAAAGAACTCTTAAAATGAAAATGTGGCGCTACTTCACTCATAATAATACATATAATTTCACTAATATTCTACAAGATCTTCTTAATTCTTATAACCACAGCTATCATTCTAGCATTAAAATGCGTCCAGTTGATGTTAACTCTAATAATATTATGACTGTTTGGAGTAATTTATATGATCGCCAAAAAGATAGGCAAGTTTCATTAGAAAATACGCAATTCAATGTAGGTGATCATGTTAGAATCACTAAATATAAACACGTATTTCAAAAAGGTTATGAAAGTAATTGGAGTGAAGAAATATTTATTATTAATTCGATTATAAAGAGATCACCGCGGTTTGTCTATACTTTAAAGGATTTGGAAGGTGAACCAATCATTGGTACATTTTATACTAAAGAATTACAAAAAGTAACATACCTCCCCACCAAAGAGTATAAAATTGATAAAATAATACGCTCACGTCGAGTTGCTGGCAGAAAGGAAATACTAGTGAAGTGGCAAGGTTATCCCGATAAATTTAATTCTTGGTTACCAGAATCAGATTTAAAGAAAATATGAGCGAAAATAGTTTTTATTTAACATTGTTGAGTAACAGCTCATCAAATTACTACACGGATAATACGACTGCAAATTTCTTAACAAAATTACCTAGGACTATTAAATTGGATGGAGAATGGGTAGTTGGGTTGGTAGAATTTCAATACCCCTGTTCCATGTATAATGTTCAAGAACATGAAAATATAATTTATATAAAGAAAAAGGTGTTACTTCCCAACGAAAAGACTTCAAAAATAGTAGATATTAAAACTCATATACCAGCCACTACTTATGATAATATAGAACATTTAATTCAAGCGTTTAATGAAAACCCTCAATTAAAAAATAGTGTGGTATTTCGGTATGATAAATTAACAAAAATAGTTGGGGTATCAACACCAAATAAAGAAATAACTTCTATCACAACAACCCCGATACTAAGCCTTCAGCTGGGTTTCAAACCAAGAACAAATTTAAAACAAATTTCATTAGGAAAAACCCCTGCAAATTTATATTTAGGTTTACCTTCTCAAGTATTTGTTTATACTGACATAATTCATCCACAAATAGTTGGTGATGTTATTACTTCATTGCTCAGGATTATACCATTAGATCCAACTAAGTTCATCTATGGAGCTCATAAAACACACATATTCTCACCCGCTCACTATGTACCAGTTTTACGAAGAGAGTTTGATACGATTGAAATAGATATAAGAACAACAACTGGTGCCAAGGTGCCATTTCAATTTGGATCTTCTTGTGTGAAGCTACACTTTCAACGAGTAAAATGATTTACAACAGATCGTCGGTTTCTTGTCCCTACCAACATTATTATTCACACCAAGCCGGTTCTGGAATAGGAATTGTTTATAAGGGAGTTCCATATCAACGAGGACATGGAATAGGTAGTTTTTTGGGTGGGCTATTTAGATCAGTGCTTCCTTTGCTATCTAGTGGTTTTAAAACCATTGGAAAAGAAACTCTGGGAGCAGGAGTTGGATTGTTATCGGACATGGTAAATTCTCGCCCAATGGATAGTTCAATTAAATCACGGTTCAAGGAAGCAAGTGCTAACTTAAAAAGAAGGGCTGACGAAAAAATTGATTCTCTCATGTCAGGATCTGGGTATAAAATGTCGAATAAAAGGAGGGAACCACTCATTTCCCTAAAAGCATCACGACGAAGAGGAAGTAACAAAAATAAAAACAATAAAAGTAACGATATATTTTCAAGTTAAAAAAATGTCATTTTTACACAGTCATTCGTGTGAATGTGTTAAATCAGAATTAGATTTATTTGCCCTTCCATCAACTCAAACAAGCATCGAGAGCGGACAATGGGTTCATTACAAACCAATTTCATCTTTAAGTGATGATGGTCCCCTTGAATTTCAAGTACCTGGATCTGGAGATGACTACATTGACCTATCACACACAATGTTACACATTACTGCTAAAGTATTAAACCAAGATGGTACAAAAATGAAAGCAGATGCAGCAGTTGGACCTACCAACAACTGGTTACACTCCCTTTTCAACCAACTCGATGTATATTTGAATCAAAAACTCATATCCCCACCAAACAATACATATGCTTACCGTGCTTATATGGAAAATCTTCTCAACTATGGACCAGCAGCCAAAGAAACTCATCTTACTTGCGGATTGTGGTATGAGGATACTCCAAAGTACATGGATACCGTTGATGCCAACAATAAAGGATTTCATAAAAGACTAGAATTTATCAAAGAAAGTAAAGAAGTGGAAATGATTGGACATCTGCATGGGGATATATTTAATCAAGAGAAATTTTTGATCAATGGTGTTGAAATGCGTATTAAATTGGTACGGTCAAAAGAATCTTTTAATCTTATTTGTCATCAAGAAAAAAAATTCAAAGTACAAATAATGGATGCTAGTCTGATTGTAAGACGAACAAGAATCAACCCTAGCGTTTTATTAGCCCATCAAAAAGTATTGGCAACAACGACTGCGAAGTATCCCATTACGAGAGCAGAAGTTAAAGTTCTTACAATACCAACAGGGGTCCAGGGAAAAACATTGGATAATATATTTCTTGGGCAAATTCCTAAAAGATGTATTATTGGATTTGTATCAAATTCAGCTTTTAATGGTAATTTGGCTTTGAATCCATTTAATTTTCAACATTATAATATGAATTCATTTAGTTTGTTTGTTGATGGTCATGAAATTCCTTCTAAAACATTACAACCATCCTTTAGTTCTGGTATCATTGCAACAACATATCACACCTTATTTTCTGGAACTGGTATTCATTTTCACAACGAGGGTAATGCAATAAGCAGAACAGATTATGGGGGAGGTTATTCTTTGTTATGTTTTGATTTAACTCCTGATTTATCTGCCAGTTCAACTTCACACTGGAACCTTGTTAGACATGGAAGCGTTCGGATAGAAGTACGCTTTGATTCGGCTCTATCTAGCACAATTAATTGTGTTGTGTATGCGGAATTTGATAATATTATTGAAATAAACAAAAATCGTGATGTATCTGTAGATTACAACAGTTAATAATCATATAAATATATTGTATTCCTCCAGTTTACTCTACTTTGTAGTAGTCACTGTTAGCAACATCATCGTAAAAGACACAATTTGTCATTTATTATGGATACTGATGAAATTCAATTCTGTATGAAGAAATTAAACCCATTGTTTAATTTCAATGTTTTTGCTGCTAACAAAATTCCTATTTGGATTGATCTACCTGTATTTATTGTATGTAATTTGGATCCTGACTCAAAACCCGGCTCTCATTGGGTGGCCATGCACATTGATAATAACGGTGTGGGTGAATACTTTGATAGTTTTGGTAGAAAGCCTACTGGTTATCATAGGTTATTTTTAAAAAGAAACACAAAGAGGTGGTTTTATAACTGCCAAAGCCTTCAAAACCATTTTACCTCCGTTTGTGGAGAATATTGTTTAGTTTATCTTTATTTTAAGATCCAAGGTAAAACTATGTATGACTTTATAAGTCAGTTTACAAATAATTCTTTATGTAATGATCTAGTATTAGGAACTATGTTTAAATCAATTTTTATGAATAAAAAATGCAAATAAGAAACGTTTATGTGTTTTATTTATAACAGTGTGGTTACAGCAGGTTAAAATTGGATATAATATTGAAACTACAAAAAAGTAGTGTATACATAGCTATTTAAAATCGTACATTAAAAAGGTGTACATAAAATACAAACAGGATATAATCAAATAAATTATTTTATAGTTAAACCTAAATTACAATTAAAAGGTATTATATAGTTAAGATCAAAAAATTAAATGATTCCATAGTTAAGACTTACTTAAATGTTTAATTACAGCAGGTTAAAATTGGATATAATATTGAAAGTACAAAAAAGTAGTGTATACATAGCTATTTAAATTCGTACTTAAAAAAGGTGTACATAAAATACAAACAGGATATAATAAAATACATTATTTTACAGTTTAACCTAAATTACAATTATTTGTTTACTTTTTCTTATCAGTGTCTATAAAGTATTTAGCACAGTTTTCCTTAGAAGCTAATTCACTAGTTATATTAAAAATCACATCTCGGGCACTTTTAAGATGGGAATCGTCCTCATTAGGCGTGTAATATTTAAGCCGCACATCACAATGTTTCCAGTGGTCGGCAGGTGCAACGTTTCGTATTTTGTCCAGGTCATACACTTCGATCTTGATGAGATGTGAAGCGTACGCACCGTCGTCTTGTCCCGATGATAAATATGCTACCCCATCCGTAGCACTCTGGGACACATTCGAAGATCTTTTAGCTGCTTTGGTTTTCTTCTTGGGTCTCTCAAAAAAACCCTCAATGCTGTTTGCATGTCTTTTCTTTGCAATCGCCTGTTTTATTTTTAACCCCACCGTGCCCTCTTCATCGGAGGATGCTTCTTGATTTTCGGGGTAGTAATAATTTTTGAAAGTATTTTCAGAGAACTGAAACAATATATCAATTAATTTCACAACTATCAAAATAATAACAATTAAAATTGTAAAAAGATTTGTAAGAAGACTTGGGTAAAAGTAATAATTACTTGAATATAATTACTTAATTGATCAAATAATACTTCATTACAATATAACATCATTCACAATAACATAAATACAAACAATGTCATACAATACAAATTAAATTACAATCTACTAAAGGTACACTAATAAAAAAAAACAAAATCAAACTAAAAATATAGGTACCTACACACTTCATAACAAAAAATTACTTAATAATTACTTAATTTACATACTTACATCCATTATGCAGCCGGTATGATCACAACACTTGACTTATACACTGAAATTATCTGAATGGAAACTTCACTCGGTAGTATATTGGTACTCCACACTTGATGGCTGACACTAAGGGACTATTTAAGTGAAGCTACTGAGAGGACGCTTTTATAGGAATACCAACCATATAAAAAATATACCGTTGCTCCCCATCACGACTGGTTTTAACAGGATCTTGGACTGTGCGGATAATATTATTGTAATAAAGGATTGACTGCTTCCAAGAAACTAAGAATAAAACCTTTTCAAACCACGTAAGAGCACTCAAACTTAACAAGTTCTTTGTTACATCACAACGTATATCTGAGAAGGATGACTTAGATGAATAGCGAAATAATTAACAATATACTTTTGTGCCATCCTTTGTGCTTTCTTAGAAAACTGGTTTTAACAGGTTCCATTCAGGTGTTCATATATTTTAACAAAGGTTTGGAAACTGAATAAAACGTTTCGATTCACATTCCACAATAAACCTGTTAAAACTTGTAGCTTGTGTTGATATATAAGATACTGCGCGGTAAATCCCGCACTTTTTATAGTTTCTTAGAAAATTGATCATACATCAGACAATATACAATAGGTTTTAATTTTTTTTTATTTATAAGGAATAATGAAGAATTGATTAAATACCATAGTAAATCACACACTATTTACTTATTTCATTGTTCACTTTAAAATACAAACTGAACGCTTTCTCAAATTCCATTGACTTACAAAGTTAATAATATACCTTATCCCGTTTTCATAAAGTAGGTTTAGGATAGGTGATTAAGTGTGGTATTATATGGTAGAAATATAAATCGCTGTCATAGTAAAATCACAGTAGTCATATGTTGTAATAGTACAGCAGGAATAGGTGTGTTTATGTATTGAAAGACGACGCAAAAAATCCATTGACGCGACGCTGGTCAGCGTGGGTCGGCTCGATCCAGGTAGGAAGGACAATAGGACCCTTTTCGAAGAACAATGGCGATGCGAGAAAGGGATTATGCTCGCCTTGTATTGTGTTAGTAGACCAGCATATAAAACCCTGAAGACGCCATCTTACACTCTCAGGACCCCGCCCAAACGCTCTAAGTGGGGGGCTATTGTTTTTTTTTTTTTTTTTTTTTTTTTTTTTTTTTTTTTTTTTAGTTTTGGTGGCCATGTTTTTGGGCGGGTCAGTACATAGACACAGCCAAAAAAACCCGGCAGAACCGGCGAATCCCTACTACTATTATTGTTCATTATTATGAACTTAATTATTATTTTCGGGTCTCATACGAGTATTTTACACACAACAAAACACAATGTTATTTTATTTAGTCACAGTTAATATTTTCAGTCACGCTCCGCTTTAGATATCCCTTGGGACTGCAAAATACAGCATAACGGTTTATTTTATACCAGCATTGTTGAGTTCACTACTATAGCAATATTTTAACAGCTTTTCGTTCTGCGTAATAAATAGTCCATTATTTTCCGTGAAAAAAGCTACAATCACAATTTCACACAATTTCATTATTTGTTTAAACCCCATGATGGCTAAAAGTGGCACTGAAACAAACCAGTTTCATGTGTGCTCTCTATCCTTTTTGGGAATACAGGTATGAGTTAATGTATGTACTTACGTACCTATGCATAAAAATACATGATGATGATGATGTGGCATGATGCGGAGAAGCACACGATTTTTGGTCAAATGAATAACACTCGTGCTCAGGGCAGAGCCTGTATGAAATGGACTGACACGATTAGGAGGTCGGCTGGTGGCAGTTTGCACCGTTCATCACACATGGCCTATGACCGCACTCTGTGGAGACTGCACTTGGTCGTGAGGAACAAGAAGATGCTTTTAAAAGCCAATAGGTAGATTTTATGCCACGTACGTTCTTATTTAAATTGATTTATATTTATTTGCAAGGGAAGTATACATAACGTTTCACCTATTTAACAAAGCAAGATACAAACAAACGGAGTGGGCCGATTTGTTGAGATTATCTTCAGAGTTAATCAAGATGAACGCTCGCTCTAAACCGTGGCTAAATGTATTAATGCGCTTGGAACTGTTACTGCCTTATGTTTGTGCTCACTCGTGTCAGTAACTAGAGATAAAGAAATACGAATACGTTGCAGGAACAAACTACAGGGGCAGAATAGTACCTAATACTTAGTATCTATTACATGCAACGACACAACCAAACACATTTTAAAATAATAGAACGTTTGAATTTGATTCAGTTTTTTGAGTCAAGAAGGTATTGGTTCGTAAAGTCAAATGCGTTCACCGATTGTGTTAGCTAAAAGTAAACAATAATGAATTCGAGAAAATGCGACTAGTTTTAGAATACTATTCTCGTCCACGATTTTATGCACAACGATCGTAATCGGTACTTCATCCCGCATCATTCCCAGCGGATGCGAAACTTCCACGATTGCAGGTATTGTTTGAAATGCCAACGCCACATATTTACATCTAAATAAATTATGTTTAATTAAATAAATGTTTTGATTCATGTTTTTAATTAGTCACACTACTTTATAAATTATAAATTGAAAGATATGCTACAGAAATGGTGACTAAGCCATTTAGTGCCTAGGGCTGGGATCGAACCAGCGTCCTGCATTCATGGCAGACGCCTTAACTACTAACTACTAACACAGCTTACAATCACGGAAGCTGAGGTCCGTACTTCGTAAGTGTATACAATTCTCTCTTTCTTTCTAAAATTAAAAAAAAATTGTTTAAATCTAAAATATAACAACCTTCCTGTCTATGTATATAATTTTCCTGGAACATATGAAAACAAGTCTTATTGCTGCATTTCGACATGTTTTGCTAAACCATTATTTGTCCTCGAGTGTATTTGCGCGTCGTCACACTCCGTTTCCTCTTTTCTCTTTTTAATCACTGCCGCGTAAAAAAACTGTTTTCACAGTTGGTTTCAAACATATTGCTTTATGCCATATGACGGCGCGTGTAGTTCCGTAAATACGGGTACATTCCGGCCGTCTGACCGTTTTGTCGCTCGGATGGATGTATGAAAGTTGGAAATTTTATTTTCATTTCGTTACGATAATTTATTGCTGTATTGTTCTCCGAATCGATAATTGCTGGGTTCTGTTTTCAATTATAGTTTTGTTTCCGGTGAAATAATGGTTTTAATCAGTCCATTGTAACAGAAACCTTAATTAAAAAATGCGATTTATCTCGGAACCTACCCACGCGGCTCATTAAGTTAAGACCAGTGGCCATTTTGTTTTTTTTCCACAACGTACACTTTTCCTCAGGATTTTTAGTAAAAGTACGCGAGTAGCTGAAAGTTACTCACACGACCGCACTCTGGCACGACCGTACCCGTTTACCCTACTTGTCTAGGAAGTACTTATCGCGCTGCTAGTTCATATAGTCGCATCACCGGCTACACCGGCTGTGGACAATAGGTAGATAACGCATCGACATAAAGCAGCGTCGTCGGCGATAACTCACGATAGGGGAATGCACCAGATGTGATTTACGCCATGTCGACAAGTACGGTGTTACTCGTAGCGTGAAAAATATCAAGAGACTTGTGTTACGCTTTGTAATTAAAATAGAAAAACCTGCGATATGAAAAAGCGATTAATTTTAAAAGCTGTTTGAATTACATTAGAGACGGAACTCATTCGGTATCATTATGCGTTAGTGAACTAAGTTCGCTAATGTCATTCCGACACATATTTTGACGTTTTTGTTCCGCTTTGTGTGTCTCTTTTAATAAGTCAATGTATCAAATAGAACATTATTTATAAAAATTGCGAACAAGTTGTAACACGCTCATCATATTTGTAACTCGTGCTAAGGTATACATTATAAAGTAGACTTTGAGGAGGTACTTTACATAATCGTCAGAATTTCATGAATTCGGCACTTCTATAATATAATTCCAGAATGACTAAGGGTTCCACCTATTTGACAATACTTTCAAGCATGGCCAACCAAGCCGTACTCGACAATATAATTATTATGTACTTGACTTTGTGCCCTTTTTACATGAGCTTAGTCGTAACTCAGTAGTAAGATACCCCTCGAGATCTTCGTAAATCTACCTCAAGTCACGCGACAAAAATATCATTATTCATTATAAAAAAGGTACATAGAAATAAACGCCTCCGCTCAGTTGTAACCGGTAGTCATTTTCAAACCATACTGTATTTTGGAAACGTTTCAGAGTTGGCGCCAGTATTCCTGGCCATATACGTTCGGGCATATCCGCCAGATCTGCCAATAAACTTATGAGAAATTTATCTGGCGGATGCCCGCCGGACATACTCATTATGGAGATCTGACAGATTGCCCGAACGTAGGTATGTGACCGGCATAGAACTTTGGCGCCATTAATACACCAACAAACTAACATATTACTTGAAAATGTCGTTGCTTCATAGTTCATCCTTTTCTTTTAAATAGGTATGTGACACGCTTTTATGTTATGGCTGTGCAAATAAAATTACGTAAGATATTTTTGCGGCATCTATAGCGGAATATACTATTGCAGGTGACAGTACTATTAAAAATAAAAACTTTTAATAAAAATTAGTTACTTTTATTACTTTTAGTTGCACTAAAAGATATATTTTCTGATAAAGTATGAAACTGCACTTGATATTTTTCATTGCCATTCTTACTCAGTCACGGCTGGTAAATCTGAAATTCTCGAAACGCTCTAAAATAATTCCGACATTGTAGAATCTCCGCTATCCTGTTAGCTCAGCTCAAATATGACGGGAAGACGGCTTTAGTTCCGGAACACGTAATAAACACAAACACTATTGTGTGAATCGTTACAATGAATGTCTACGAGAACTACTGTTACATTACACTTCTTGAACACGTTGAATATTGTTGTGATGATTTGATATGCTAATTCAATGTTATACTAATGGAACACTTACATTTTAGTTAGGTTACTAATATTGCAGAGTTTGACATGTAAAATATGACTTCTTCTTGTAAACAATCATATTAAACGTCGTAAGATTTATTCTATTATGTTGACATGAGAAGATTGCGTGACCTAACAAAAACAGGTAATTCATTCGTCAAAAATGTCAAAATAAATAATACATTGTTAACCAAGGGTTGAAAGTGACTTATATAAGAAATGTTTTGGCGCTCGAACGAAGTGAGAGCTCTAAAACTTCGAAGGGTAACTGGGTGCTTTCACTCGAGAAAAACGCTCTATGTTTAAACTGCATCGAGCAGTCTTCGTCGGACAAACAGAGTGGTGTTGTCACCTCCGCGGCTGACGTGTGTGTCACGAAAGTTACAACTACAAGTGCACTCCGCAAAATCAATTAAACTACTAATCAAAAAATATATGTATCGTTAGAAGAACATTATTCGTTCTAAACATTCCGTTAAAAAATAGTGTAACGGGGTTTATGGCCTTGCAACCAATCTTAAACAATTCTGATACAATCCCGTAAAGGCGGTGCAACGGTGGTAAGGCCTCAGGGCAGATGAGAAACCAATTACGTACCTACTTCAATCCAAAATCCTTAGCTATATATATATGTGCTGATTTTAGTTGAAATAACACCGAGAATAAAGCATTGCATCCAATCTAATATTATTCATTATTTTATGAAAACATACCTTTCAAAGGTGTACATAATCCTATTTTCCATGTCTGTGCCGATTGTCTACAAACGTAATAACGTCAAGGCTTGAGTTAATCCGGGTACAGTCGACCGCAACTGACAGAGACCAGAACCAGAGGTCGGGGCGCGCCGGATTTGTGAAAAACATACGTCTGCCGCCATTAGTTTGGCTTGAAGTTATATGAAACAGACGTTATACGGGCTATATTATTTTTTAAATGTTTTGTTTAAGTTAACTAAGGCTGCGTTTTACCAAATTTTTATTCCGTGAATAACGCTTACTCTCAGATAGTAACGTCAAATTACTATGGGATTTTGACATTAGTATCCAAGAGTAAGCGTTACACTTGGTTAAAAAGTTTGGTCAAATCCAGCCTTAGCTGTACATTAAATTATGTGCTTTTAAGATTAAAGCGAGGTCTATCAATATATATGTACAGTAAATTATGTAAAGTGAATATATACATATATATATTGCTCTTGGAGACTCGAGAGCAAATGATACGGATGATCTGATTTTAACTATAAATATATACATATTCACAAGACATCTCAAATACATCATGTTTTAAAATACGAATTTCCACAAACAATTGCTAAAACTGTTGCCTACTAGCTTTTGTGTTTCAGCTCGTTCATTTAAGTTGAACCTCAATTAAGTCTTAAACTTACTTGCACTGAGACTCATCTCGTTTTCACTTGACTCACACAAAGCCACATGGGGGACGCCCGAATTCCTGCAAGTATCAACCCTATCGCCACGCACGGGTACTCGAATATGGTTTTTCTCATTTCCTCAGCCGGAATGCTTGTACATTTATTTTTATTCCTATTTGTATTCGTTTCCTGTAACGCCATATTTTTTTCGCGACGATTCTATCCATCGTATGCGTCAGGGGTGTGCAGTGTTTCAGAGCCTTTGTCAGTGTGTTATGAAGCGCAATTTAGTCTTATTCATAATCTCTTTACTTGTTGTAGGAGATTTACTACTCGGTCTAGGAAATAATGAATAGATTGCTATTATTTGTTAAATGTATTTAATGACTAGATACAATATTTTGGTATTTGTCGCAATACCAAATAAAATTTAACGACTGTCATCATGTGAGTCGCTTTAACAAGCATATAAATATAAATTCGAGAACCAACGACATATGACACGATAGATGATAAAACAACAACCATCCCTTCCGTTCGGAAGTATACGTAGTCTGATCCTGACCTTTTACTCACGATTGCTAGGTACGTTTACTATAGGACATTATACGAAAAAACTAGAACTATAGTGTTTCCGTCATTTTATTTCCAGTAGTTTTTAGGTAGCAAAAAGCTTAAATGGCAAACGGTTAGTTCGCCATACCTGACGCACGTATTTTCCTAAAACGCGTGTGTAAATCTGGCAACACGTGTCGACTACTAAATCTGGCCTACATAAAAAAGGCGAGGAAAAAACACCGTAACTCTGGGCTAAGCCGGCGACGCGAGAATTCTACTTTATTGTGCTCGGTGCGTATAAAAATAGGCTCACTTACCGCTTACCTGAAACGGCTAGGGAGTTTTACTTTTAATATGAGTTTTACTTTCAATCTTTCTATATTCCAAATTTGACGTTTAACCTAGCCTTAAAAAAAAGGTTTAATAGATAAGTTCTAAGCTGATAATAATTAAACTGAAAAGGTTTGGACTTCTTAGAAAAAACAACCTTTAAACTAAAATATAGTGTCTGTAATTATTTCGCTGCCACATAAAATAGGTATAATTTATTCTATAGGTACTTTAAAGTACCAGCTGCCTTCCGTTCCATGTGACATGTCAGATATTTAGAAAAAGTTTAGACTTATTTAAACATAATTATTAAACGGGTCTAACGCGAATTAACTTGTTTACCTTATTTACCGACGTTTCGACACAGCTCAGCCACGACCATGACCAGTGAAACCTGTGTCGAAACGTCGGTAAATAAGGTAAACAAGTTAATTCGCGTTAGACCCATTTAATAATTATGTTTAAATATGTGTTCAAATCGCGAAAGTTTTAAATGTTAAGTTTAGACTTATCTTTCAAACGCTACTAATATATGACATAATCCGCCGGTCTCTGGCGTCGGTTGGTGTGCCGGCTCTATTAGAGCCGACCGGCATATCCAGAACTGACGGCAAGAGGCCGGATGGTATGTCTCTGGTTCCGTGGAGTTTGGGACGGGTACTGGTGCGGGATGCAACCTGTGTAGACACACTAGCCCCGTCTCATCTCCACCGAACCTCTGCGAGGGCAGCGGCAGCGGCAGAGGCGGCGGAGAAAGCAAAGGTGGGAAAGTACAGTGGTCTCGGCGCCGAATATAATTTTGTTCCTTTCGGCGTCGAGACCTTTGGTCCGTGGGGCCCTAGCGCTCTGAGTTTTTTCAAAGACCTATCGAAGAGACTCAGAGACGCCACAGGAGACCCAAGAGCTGGCAGCTTCCTCGCTCAACGGATAAGTCTTGCAATCCAGCGAGGAAATGTTGCCAGCGTCCTCGGTACCATGCCGCAGGGGCCTGTTTTAGATTTATTTTAGTTTTTATTTATATTTATTTTAGTTTTTATCTAGTTTTATTTTAGTTTTTAGTTTAGTTACACTTATAAATTTAAATTTGTGTGTTTTAGTTTTAGTTTATTACAAACGCTACTTAATGTTTTATGAATTACATAGTAAAGAAAAAAATGAGGTGTAAAATTAAATAAAAATACATGCTTTATTTGTCTTGATTTTTTTATTAAAATACGTTAATATGTTCCAAGTATTACACAAGCACCTTGGCGTCTCCGAATTTCCGCTATTGGATATTTTCAAGTGACTTTTATCAAAATAGGATTATTTTCTAAAGTATCCCTCCTAAAAAGAACAAGTCTACACAATAAAGCAACTATAAATCGACATACTTCACGATACCTACTTAACTCTACTTTATTTTCCAACCATATGGGATAGGGAGCAGATTACTATTCGTATTTTATATGTCAAAGCTCGAAACTTGAGAGAAAAGATTGCGGGGTAGTTATCACCCCTTTTCGGCTAGGCTCCCCTCGATAAAGGCACATTTTAAAGCTGAGCTCGCATTAAAGATTTATCGTTTTATCGAATTTAGAAGTTTCAGCAGCTTGCCTATTCGTTTTATAACAGGATATTTAACTTTATTGTGCAATATAACTAAATTCTACCTGCCACTTCTAAAATATTGATTAACTCTACCAATGTCATGATGAAAGATAAAGTGATCAGTGAATTTATAGTGACTCTCTACTGCATTGTCCTTTTTTATATTATCATTAACTGATAGCTACTAATTGACATATTAAGCGACTACGTTTACGAGACGGGTGTGAAGTTAGCAGCCTAAAGTTAGCTGCCTAAGGTAACCCGACCAAATGAAGAAGTCGAAATTTGTAACATTCAATATCAAGGAAAATATGCGATTTCAAGGTCTAGAAAAGCGTAAGTATTTGCAATACATACATTACATGAAGTTACCATACCTGTAACCATGTTAAAGTTAAATAGAAGTTGATAAATTGTCGGGCAGCTAACTTCACAAACAAGCAGCCCGAACGAATGTAAATTTCATTGATTTCCACATGAAACTGTAAAGTTAACACTTCGTGCATGGTATCAATAGAATCGCTGAAAAATAACCTTTATTTGTGGCAAGTTTCATAAAGCTGATTAGAGTACAACTACTTCAAAGAGTCGCAAAACACTTAGCAGCCTAAGTTAAAATAGACATTTTCAAAGATTTCCACATGTAACTGAAAAGTTAACACTTTCTGCCTAGTATCATTAGAATCGCTGAAAAATAACCTTTATTTGTGGCAAGTTTCATAAAGCTGATTAGAGGACAACTACTTCAAAGAGTCGCAAAACACTTAGCCTATTACCATTAATTAGCCTATTACCATTAAAGCCTATTACCATTAGCCTATTACCATTAAAAGCGTCTTGACATCGCTTGTAAACGAGGTAAGTTTGTTCAAGATTGAAAGAAAATGACTGCCCCAAAATGACAGAAAATACTTAGTAGCCTAAATAAAATTCAAGATTTTCATAATTTTTCCCTAGAAGCTATCATTCTTACACCTTGAATCTGGTGCCATTAAAAGTGTCCTGACATCGCTTTAAAACAAGGTAAGTTTGTTCGAGATTGAAAGAAAATGACTGCCCCAAAATAACTGAAAATACTTAGCAACCTAAATAAAATTCAAGATTTTCATAATTTTTCCCTAGAAGCTATCATTCTTACACCTTGAGTCTGGTGCCATTAGAAGCGTCTTGACATCGCTTGTAAACGAGGTAAGTTTGTTCAAGATTGAAAGAAAATGACTGCCCCAAAATGACTGAAAATACTTAGCAGCCTAAATAAAATTCAAGATTTTCATAATTTTTCCCTAGAAGCTATCATTCTTACACCTTGAATCTGGTGCCATTAAAAGTGTCCTGACATCGCTTTAAAACAAGGTAAAATTGTTCGAGATTGAAAGAAAATGACTGCCCCAAAATGACTGAAAATACTTAGCAGCCTAAATAAAATTCAAGATTTTCATAATTTTTCCCTAGAAGCTATCATTCTTACACCTTGAGTCTGGTGCCATTAGAAGCGTCTTGACATCGCTTGTAAACGAGGTAAGTTTGTTTAAGATTGAAAGAAAATGACTACCCCAAAATGACAGAAAATACTTAGCAGCCTAAGTATAAATCAAGATTTTCATAATTTTTCCCTAGAAGCTATCAATCTTACACGTTGAGTCTGGTGTCGTTAGAAGCGCCTTGACATCGCTTGTAAACGAGGTAAGTTTGTTCAAGATTGAAAGAAAATGACTGCCCCAAAATGACAGAAAATACTTAGCAGCCTAAATAAAATTCAAGATTTTCATAATTTTTCCCTAGAAGCTATCATTCTTACACGTTGAGTCTGGTGTCGTTAGAAGCGCCTTGACATCGCTTGTAAACGAGGTAAGTTTGTTCAAGATTGAAAGAAAATGACTGCCCCAAAATGACAGAAAATACTTAGTAGCCTAAATAAAATTCAAGATTTTCATAATTTTTCCCTAGAAGCTATCATTCTTACACCTTGAATCTGGTGCCATTAAAAGTGTCCTGACATCGCTTTAAAACAAGGTAAGTTTGTTCGAGATTGAAAGAAAATGACTGCCCCAAAATGACTGAAAATACTTAGCAACCTAAATAAAAATCAAGATTTTCATAATTTTTCCCTAGAAGCTATCATTCTTACACCTTGAGTCTGGTGCCATTAGAAGCGTCTTGACATCGCTTGTAAACGAGGTAAGTTTGTTCAAGATTGAAAGAAAATGACTGCCCCAAAATGACTGAAAATACTTAGCAGCCTAAATAAAATTCAAGATTTTCATAATTTTTCCCTAGAAGCTATCATTCTTACACCTTGAATCTGGTGCCATTAAAAGTGTCCTGACATCGCTTTAAAACAAAGTAAAATTGTTCGAGATTGAAAGAAAATGACTGCCCCAAAATGACTGAAAATACTTAGCAGCCTAAATAAAATTCAAGATTTTCATAATTTTTCCCTAGAAGCTATCATTCTTACACCTTGAGACTGGTGCCATTAGAAGCATCTTGACATCGCTTGTAAACGAGGTAAGTTTGTTTAAGATTGAAAGAAAATGACTACCCCAAAATGACAGAAAATACTTAGCAGCCTAAGTATAAATCAAGATTTTCATAATTTTTCCCTAGAAGCTATCATTCTTACACGTTGAGTCTGGTGCCATTAGAAGCGTCTTGACATCGCTTGTAAACGAGGTAAGTTTGTTCAAGATTGAAAGAAAATGACTGCCCCAAAATGACAGAAAATACTTAGCAGCCTAAATAAAATTCAAGATTTTCATAATTTTTCCCAAGAAGCTATCATTCTTACACCTTGAGTCTGGTGCCATTAGAAGCGTCTTGACATCGCTTGTAAACGAGGTAAGTTTGATCAAGATTGAAAGAAAATGACTGCCCCAAAATGACTGAAAATACTTAGCAGCCTAAATAAAATTCAAGATTTTCATAATTTTTCCCTAGAAGCTATTATTCTTACACCTTGAGTCTATTACCATTAAAAGCGTCTTGACATCGCTTGTAAACGAGGTAAGTTTGTTCAAGATTGAAAGAAAGTGACTGCCCCAAAATGACAGAAAATACTTAGCAGCCTAAGTATAAATCAAGATTTTCATAATTTTTCCCTAGAAGCTATCATTCTTACACCTTGAGTCTGGTGCCATTAGAAGCGTCTTGACATCGTTTGTAAACGAGGTAAGTTTGTTCAAGATTGAAAGAAAATGACTGCCCCAAAATGACTGAAAATACTTAGCAGCCTAAATAAAATTCAAGATTTTCATAATTTTTCCCTAGAATCTATCATTCTTACACCTTGAATCTGGTGCCAATAAAAGTGTCCTGACATCGCTTTAAAACAAGGTAAGTTTGTTCGAGATTGAAAGAAAATGACTGCCCCAAAATGACTGAAAATACTTAGCAACCTAAATAAAAATCAAGATTTTCATAACTTTTCCCTGGAAGCTATCATTTTTACACCTTGAGTCTGGTGCCATTAGAAGCGTCTTGACATCGCTTGTAAACGAGGTAAGTTTGTTCAAGATTGAAAGAAAATGACTGCCCCAAAATGACTGAAAATACTTAGCAGCCTAAGTATAAATCAAGATTTTCATAATTTTTCCCTAGAAGCTATCATTCTTACACCTTGAGTCTGGTGCCATTAGAAGCGGCTTGACATCGCTTGTAAACGAGGTAAGTTTGTTCAAGATTAAAAGAAAATGACTGCCCCAAAATTACTGAAAATACTTAGCAGCCTAAATAAAATTCAAGATTTTCATAATTTTTTCCTAGAAGCTATTATTCTTACTTCTTGAGTCTAGTACCATTAGAAGCGTCTTGACATCGCTTGTAAACGAGGTAAGTTTGTTCAAGATTGAAAGAAAATGACTACCCCAAAATGACAGAAAATACTTAGCAGCCTAAGTATAAATCAAGATTTTCATAATTTTTCCCTAGAAGCTATCATTCTTACACCTTGAGTCTGGTGCCATTAGAAGCGTCTTGACATCGCTTGTAAACGAGGTAAGTTTGTTTAAGATTGAAAGAAAATGACTACCCCAAAATGACAGAAAATACTTAGCAGCCTAAGTATAAATCAAGATTTTCATAATTTTTTCCTAGAAGCTATTATTCTTACTTCTTGAGTCTAGTACCATTAGAAGCGTCTTGACATCGCTTGTAAACGAGGTAAGTTTGTTCAAGATTGAAAGAAAATGACTACCCCAAAATGACAGAAAATACTTAGCAGCCTAAGTATAAATCAAGATTTTCATAATTTTTCCCTAGAAGCTATCATTCTTACACCTTGAGACTGGTGCCATTAGAAGCATCTTGACATCGCTTGTAAACGAGGTAAGTTTGTTTAAGATTGAAAGAAAATGACTACCCCAAAATGACAGAAAATACTTAGCAGCCTAAGTATAAATCAAGATTTTCATAATTTTTCCCTAGAAGCTATCATTCTTACACGTTGAGTCTGGTGCCATTAGAAGCGTCTTGACATCGCTTGTAAACGAGGTAAGTTTGTTCAAGATTGAAAGAAAATGACTGCCCCAAAATGACAGAAAATACTTAGCAGCCTAAATAAAATTCAAGATTTTCATAATTTTTCCCAAGAAGCTATCATTCTTACACCTTGAGTCTGGTGCCATTAGAAGCGTCTTGACATCGCTTGTAAACGAGGTAAGTTTGATCAAGATTGAAAGAAAATGACTGCCCCAAAATGACTGAAAATACTTAGCAGCCTAAATAAAATTCAAGATTTTCATAATTTTTCCCTAGAAGCTATTATTCTTACACCTTGAGTCTATTACCATTAAAAGCGTCTTGACATCGCTTGTAAACGAGGTAAGTTTGTTCAAGATTGAAAGAAAGTGACTGCCCCAAAATGACAGAAAATACTTAGCAGCCTAAGTATAAATCAAGATTTTCATAATTTTTCCCTAGAAGCTATCATTCTTACACCTTGAGTCTGGTGCCATTAGAAGCGTCTTGACATCGTTTGTAAACGAGGTAAGTTTGTTCAAGATTGAAAGAAAATGACTGCCCCAAAATGACTGAAAATACTTAGCAGCCTAAATAAAATTCAAGATTTTCATAATTTTTCCCTAGAATCTATCATTCTTACACCTTGAATCTGGTGCCAATAAAAGTGTCCTGACATCGCTTTAAAACAAGGTAAGTTTGTTCGAGATTGAAAGAAAATGACTGCCCCAAAATGACTGAAAATACTTAGCAACCTAAATAAAAATCAAGATTTTCATAACTTTTCCCTGGAAGCTATCATTTTTACACCTTGAGTCTGGTGCCATTAGAAGCGTCTTGACATCGCTTGTAAACGAGGTAAGTTTGTTCAAGATTGAAAGAAAATGACTGCCCCAAAATGACTGAAAATACTTAGCAGCCTAAGTATAAATCAAGATTTTCATAATTTTTCCCTAGAAGCTATCATTCTTACACCTTGAGTCTGGTGCCATTAGAAGCGGCTTGACATCGCTTGTAAACGAGGTAAGTTTGTTCAAGATTAAAAGAAAATGACTGCCCCAAAATTACTGAAAATACTTAGCAGCCTAAATAAAATTCAAGATTTTCATAATTTTTTCCTAGAAGCTATTATTCTTACTTCTTGAGTCTAGTACCATTAGAAGCGTCTTGACATCGCTTGTAAACGAGGTAAGTTTGTTCAAGATTGAAAGAAAATGACTACCCCAAAATGACAGAAAATACTTAGCAGCCTAAGTATAAATCAAGATTTTCATAATTTTTCCCTAGAAGCTATCATTCTTACACCTTGAGTCTGGTGCCATTAGAAGCGTCTTGACATCGCTTGTAAACGAGGTAAGTTTGTTTAAGATTGAAAGAAAATGACTACCCCAAAATGACAGAAAATACTTAGCAGCCTAAGTATAAATCAAGATTTTCATAATTTTTCCCTAGAAGCTATCATTCTTACACGTTGAGTCTGGTGTCGTTAGAAGCGCCTTGACATCGCTTGTAAACGAGGTAAGTTTGTTCAAGATTGAAAGAAAATGACTGCCACAAAATGACAGAAAATACTTAGCAGCCTAAATAAAATTCAAGATTTTCATAATTTTTCCCTAGAAGCTATCATTCTTACACCTTGAGTCTGGTGTCGTTAGAAGCGCCTTGACATCGCTTGTAAACGAGGTAAGTTTGTTCAAGATTGAAAGAAAGTGACTGCCCCAAAATGACTGAAAATACTTAGCAGCCTAAGTATAAATCAAGATTTTCATAATTTTTCCCTAGAAGCTATCATTCTTACACCTTGAATCTGGTGCCATTAAAAGCGTCTTGACATCGCTTGTAAACGAGGTAAGTTTGTTCAAGATTGAAAGAAAGTGACTGCCCCAAAATGACAGAAAATACTTAGCAGCCTAAGTATAAATCAAGATTTTCATAATTTTTCCCTAGAAGCTATCATTCTTACACCTTGAGTCTGGTGCCATTAGAAGCGTCTTGACATCGCTTAAAAATGAGGTAAGTTTGTTCAAGATTGAAAGAAAATGACTACCCCAAAATGACTGAAAATACTTAGCAGCCTAAATAAAATTCAAGATTTTCATAATTTTTCCCTAGAATCTATCATTCTTACACCTTGAGTCTGGTGCCATTAGAAGCGTCTTGACATCGCTTGTAAACGAGGTAAGTTTATTCAAGATTGAAAGAAAATGACTGCCCCAAAATGACAGAAAATACTTAGCAGCCTAAGTATAAATCAAGATTTTCATAATTTTTCCCTAGAAGCTATCATTCTTACACCTTGAGTCTGGTGTCGTTAGAAGCGCCTTGACATCGCTTGTAAACGAGGTAAGTTTGTTCAAGATTGAAAGAAAATGACTGCCCCAAAACGACTGAAAATACTTAGCAGCCTAAATAAAATTCAAGATTTTCATAATTTTTCCCTAGAAGCTATCATTCTTACACCTTGAATCTGGTGCCATTAAAAGCGTCTTGACATCGCTTGTAAACGAGGTAAGTTTGTTCAAGATTGAAAGAAAGTGACTGCCCCAAAATGACAGAAAATACTTAGCAGCCTAAGTATAAATCAAGATTTTCATAATTTTTCCCTAGAAGCTATCATTCTTACACCTTGAGTCTGGTGCCATTAGAAGCGTCTTGACATCGCTTAAAAATGAGGTAAGTTTGTTCAAGATTGAAAGAAAGTGACTGCCCCAAAATGACAGAAAATACTTAGCAGCCTAAGTATAAATCAAGATTTTCATAATTTTTCCCTAGAAGCTATCATTCTTACACCTTGAGTCTGGTGCCATTAGAAGCGTCTTGACATCGCTTAAAAATGAGGTAAGTTTGTTCAAGATTGAAAGAAAATGACTACCCCAAAATGACTGAAAATACTTAGCAGCCTAAATAAAATTCAAGATTTTCATAATTTTTCCCTAGAATCTATCATTCTTACACCTTGAGTCTGGTGCCATTAGAAGCGTCTTGACATCGCTTGTAAACGAGGTAAGTTTGTTCAAGATTGAAAGAAAATGACTGCCCCAAAATGACTGAAAATACTTAGCAGCCTAAATAAAATTCAAGATTTTCATAATTTTTCCCTAGAAGCTATCATTCTTACACCTTGAATCTGGTGCCATTAAAAGTGTCCTGACATCGCTTTAAAACAAGGTAAAATTGTTCGAGATTGAAAGAAAATGACTGCCCCAAAATGACTGAAAATACTTAGCAGCCTAAATAAAATTCAAGATTTTCATAATTTTTCCCTAGAAGCTATCATTCTTACACCTTGAGTCTGGTGCCATTAGAAGCGTCTTGACATCGCTTGTAAACGAGGTAAGTTTGTTTAAGATTGAAAGAAAATGACTGCCCCAAAATGACAGAAAATACTTAGCAGCCTAAGTATAAATCAAGATTTTCATAATTTTTCCCTGGAAGCTATCATTCTTACACCTTGAGTCTGGTGTCGTTAGAAGCGCCTTGACATCGCTTGTAAACGAGGTAAGTTTTTTTAAGATTGAAAGAAAATGACTGCCCCAAAATGACAGAAAATACTTAGCAGCCTAAGTATAAATCAAGATTTTCATAATTTTTCCCGAGAAGCTATCATTCTTACACCTTGAGTCTGGTGTCGTTAGAAGCGCCTTGACATCGCTTGTAAACGAGGTAAGTTTGTTCAAGATTTAAAGAAAATGACTGCCCCAAAATGACAGAAAATACTTAGCAGCCTAAGTATAAATCAAGATTTTCATAATTTTTCCCTGGAAGCTATCATTCTTACACCTTGAGTCTGGTGTCGTTAGAAGCGTCTTGACATCGCTTGTAAACGAGGTAAGTTTGTTCAAGATTGAAAGAAAATTACTGCCCCAAAATGACAGAAAAGACTTAGCAGCCTAAATAAAATTCACGATTTTCATAATTTTTCCCGAGAAGCTATCATTCTTACACCTTGAGTCTGGTGTCGTTAGAAGCGCCTTGACATCGCTTGTAAACGAGGTAAGTTTGTTCAAGATTTAAAGAAAATGACTGCCCCAAAATGACAGAAAATACTTAGCAGCCTAAGTATAAATCAAGATTTTCATAATTTTTCCCTGGAAGCTATCATTTTTACACCTTGAGTCTGGTGTCGTTAGAAGCGCCTTGACATCGCTTGTAAACGAGGTAAGTTTGTTCAAGATTGAAAGAAAATGACTGCCCCAAAATGACAGAAAATACTTAGCAGCCTAAGTATAAATCAAGATTTTCATAATTTTTCCCTGGAAGCTATCATTCTTACACCTTGAGTCTGGTGCCATTAGAAGCATCTTGACATCGCTTGTAAACGAGGTAAATTTGTTCAAGATTGAAAGAAAGTGACTGCCCCAAAATGACTGAAAATACTTAGCAGCCTAAATAAAATTCAAGATTTTCATAATTTTTCCCTAGAAGCTATCATTCTTACACCTTGATTCTGGTGTCGTTAGAAGCGTCTTGACATCGCTTGTAAACTAGGTAAGTTTGTTCAAGATTGAAAGAAAATGACTGCCCCAAAATGACAGAAAATACTTAGCAGCCTAAATAAAATTCAAGATTTTCATAATTTTTCCCTAGAAGCTATCATTCTTACACCTTGAGTCTGGTGCCATTAGAAGCGTCTTGAGATCGCTTGTAAACGAGGTAAGTTTGTTCAAGATTGAAAGAAAATGACTGCCCCAAAATGACAGAAAATACTTAGCAGCCTAAGTATAAATCAAGATTTTCATAATTTTTCCCTGGAAGCTATCATTCTTACACCTTGAGTCTGGTGCCATTAAAAGCGTCTTGACATCGCTTGTAAACGAGGTAAGTTTGTTCAAGATTGAAAGAAAATTACTGCCCCAAAATGACTGAAAATACTTAGCAGCCTAAATAAAATTCAAGATTTTCATAATTTTTCCCTAGAAGCTATCATTCTTACACCTTGAGTCTGGTGCCATTAGAAGCGTCTTGACATCGCTTGTAAACGAGGTAAGTTTGTTCAAGATTGAAAGAAAATGACTGCCCCAAAATGACAGAAAATACTTAGCAGCCTAAGTATAAATCAAGATTTTCATAATTTTTCCCTGGAAGCTATCATTCTTACATACTGTTTGTAGGTATATCTAACATAAATTAACTTAAATTGTTTGCAAAACTCAGTTTTATCTCTTCGGGTAGCAGAGGTAATGGTTATGGGTTTTCGTTTCCGCACATATATCATGCGCCATTGTGAGTGAGATATGTGACAGCTAGGGATTAACCGAGCTTTTTGCGGTTATGATACTGTTGCTGATCCACAACCGACTCCGGAATGAGAGCAGGACACTGTTAGACACGCCTATAACACAATCCCTCGATAAACATCGTTATAACGCAATCCAGAAGTGAACGACCCTTTCTAGACCACTTACTAGGAATATTAAATTGCAACGTTAACACTCACGTATTTTTATCACAATAGGCGTGACATGTTTCGTCTGCGTCGGGCAGACCTCGTCGGACAGACAGAGTGGTGTTATCACCTTCGCGGCTAGGATATCACACCGGCTAGGAAACCGGCGGCGGCGGCTAGGAAATACGTGAGTGTTAACCGTTGCAATTTAATACCAATATGTCTCACGAAAGTTTAAATTATATGATTACTAGGAATAATTTGATATTTCCTCTCAATTTTTTTAACTAGCGGAAACAAAAAAAAGGGTATTTAAAATGTAGTGTAGTGTAATGTAGTGAATGTAGTAATCCGAAAATGCCTAAATCTAAAATAACAGATTATTTTAACATAACAAGTAAAAATATTACCTCTCCAATTTCACAACAACAAAGTAATGTTTTTTTTCGTGCCTAAAAATTGCACCTTTTCAGCCTTACATCAAAATGTTCAAGGCCTAAAGTCAAAAATTGGAGAACTAGAAATTTTAACAGACTCCATAAATATAGATGTTCTCTGCTGTTCTGAAACATTTTTAAAAAAGAATGAAGTACACTCTCTTCAAATTAATGATTATACAACGGGTGCACAATTCTGTAGAAGCAAAATGATTAGAGGAAGGGTTTGCATATATGTAAAAAAAATCATAAGATTTATTAACCTTGAATGGATATCTGCCCTGTCCAAAGAGTTACATTTCGAAGCTTGCGGTGTTTTAATACCCGACCTAAACTGTATAGTGGTGTGCGTATACAGAAGCCCTGATGGTGATTTATTATTCTTCTTTGAAAGTTTTAAAATTCTTCTTGATAAATTAACACTGCGCTCTCGTAATTTTAAGCGTAAAATAATTATAGCAGGTGATTTTAACATCAATCTACTAAGTAACGATTCGGCAAAACACTATTTCATTTCTTGTCTACATGAGTATAACTTAACAGCCAATATTGTGGAACCGACTAGAATCACGAACACATCACAAACGTGCATTGATAACTTAATCTCAAACTTTCGACAATGCACAGCCAAAGTCTTAAACTTAGGTATATCTGAACACACTGGTCAGTTAATTACTTTTCCTACCTCACTTGGTTTCAAAGAGAAATATTGGTTTGTAAAAAGTAGAAATATTAATAAGCATTTAGAAGTTTTTATTAAGTACATTTCGCAGATAAAGTTCTCTGAAGTGTTTGAGAGACTAGACTCCAATAGTGCATATCAGGCGATTCAGGCGTTTATAGACTTATATATGCTAATATTTGACCTAACAATACCTATAGAAACTGTTCGTAAGACCTATAAGTCTAATTCTAACTGGAAATCGAAAGGAATAGTAAAAGCAAGTAAAACTAAACGCAAAATGCACTTGTTAACTCAGAAGCACAGTGATGACCAGATCTTGACTAACTATAAGATATACTGTAAACTGTACAAAAAAGTGATACGGCATGCAAAAATTATAGCTAATGATAAATTTATTAATAACAGTGCAAATAAATCTAAAGCTTCGTGGGCATTGATTAAGCAACATACTTCTAACGTAAACCCTTTGGATACTCAGATGAAGAAAATAACCAATGAGGGTATTAGTATATCGAATCCCTCAATGATAGCCAAAATGTTTAATCGTTTTTTTCTTAATCAAAACTTGAGTAATGTTCCCAGCGATAAGTATATGACTATTTCTCAATCAGTTTGCAAAAGCATTTTTCTAAATCCTGTCGATAATAATGAATTAAAAAACATCGTAAAATCTTTAAGCAATAAAAAGAGTGTTGGTCATGACTCTATTCCCGTCCAAGTAATTAAAGCTAGTATTGACTATATCTCTGATGCTTTGACATATATTTTAAATCTAACTCTTGAAACAGGGGTATTTCCTGATGATTTAAAAAAAGCCTTAATAAAACCTTTATATAAAAAAGGTGAGAAGGATCAAATTACTAATTACAGACCAATTGCTTTGCTTCCTACTTTTTCGAAAATCTTTGAGAAAGTTATATACAATAGGTTATTGAACTTCATAGAAGCAAATAAAATAATAAATCCAAATCAATTTGGATTCCAAAAAGGAAAATCTACATCATTGGCGATGTTTAAGATTTTTATGCACATTTGGGAAGAGATAAATAATAAGAGACCATGTTTTGCTATATTGTTAGACCTATCCAAAGCCTTTGACTGTGTAGTTCATGATATTGTTTTATGCCAATTAGATAATATAGGAATACGAGGTAATGCTCTGAAACTTTTCAAAACTTACTTATGTGATAGGAAGCAGGCTACAGTTATAGAATCGTTTAATGACTCTACAAAATGCATAGAACAGGAGCAATCAGATTTTGAGACTGTCAATGTAGGAGTTCCGCAAGGAAGTATACTGGGTCCTCTTATTTTTCTAATTTATATAAATGAATTACCCAAAATTGCCAGCGGATTATGCGTTTTGTTTGCTGATGATGCTACGCTTTTATTTTCAGGATTATTATCAGATAAACAATTTGAACAAGATATAAATAGGACGCTAGACGTTGTAGGTGAATGGCTAAAAAAATTAAACCTTAACGTAAATTTAGACAAGACAAAACTCATCCAATTTAGAAATTATAGAACTTCGCCTATGTCTATCAATGTAACAGTATCAATTTGGGGCAGTAATTTTCTTTCAATCTTAAACAAACTTACCTCGTTTTTAAGCGATGTTGAGACGCTTCTAATGGCACCAGACTTAAGGTGTAAGAATGATAGCTTCTCGGGAAAAATTATGAAATTCTAGAATTTTAATTAGGCTGCTAAGCATTTTCAGTCATTTTGGGGCAGTCATTTTCTTTCAATCTTGAACAAACTTACCTCGTTTTAAAGCGATGTCAGGACGCTTCTAATGGCACCAGACTTAAGGTGTAAGAATGATAGCTTCTAGGGAAAAATTATGAAAATCTTGATTTTTATTTAGGTTGCTAAGTATTTTCAGTCATTTTGGGGCAGTCATTTTCTTTCAATCTCGAACAAACTTACCTGGTTTTAATGCGATGTCAGGACGCTTCTAATGGCACTAGGCTCAAGGTGTAAGAATGATAGCTTCTAGGAAAAGTTATGAAAATCTTGATTTATACTTAGGCTGCTATGTATTTTCAGTCATTTTGGGGCAGTAATTTTCTTTCAATCTTGAACAAACTTACCTCGTTTTTAAGCGATGTCAAGACGCTTCTAATGGCACCAGATTCAAGGTGTAAGAATGATAGCTTCTAGGGAAAAATTATGAAAATCTTGAATTTTATTTAGGCTGCTAAGTATTTTCAGTCATTTTGGGGCAGTCATTTTCTTTCAATCTTAAACAAACTTTCCTCGTTTTTAAGCGATCTTGAGACGCTTCTAATGGCACCAGATTCAAGGTGTAAGAATGATAGGTTCTAGGGAAAAATTATGAAATTCTAGAATTTTAATTAGGCTGCTAAGCATTTTCAGTCATTTTGGGGCAGTCATTTTCTTTCAATCTTAAACAAACTTTCCTCGTTTTTAAGCGATGTTGAGACGCTTCTAATGGCACCAGACTTAAGGTGTAAGAATGATAGCTTCTCGGGAAAAATTATGAAATTCTTGAATTTTATTTAGGCTGCTAACTATTTTCAGTCATTTTGGGGCAGTAATTTTCTTTCAATCTTGAACAAACTTACCTCGTTTTTAAGCAATGTCAAGACGCTTCTAATGGCACCAGACTCAAGGTGTAAGAATGATAGCTTCTAGGAAAAGTTATGAAAATCTTGATTTATACTTAGGCTGCTATGTATTTTCTGTCATTTTGGGGCAGTCATTTTCTTTCAATCTTAAACAAACTTACCTTGTTTTTAAGCGATGTTGAGACGCTTCTAATGGCACCAGACTCAAGGTGTAAGAATGATAGCTTCTAGGGAAAAATTATGAAAATCTTGATTTATACTTAGGCTGCTAAGTATTTTCTGTCATTTTGGGGCAGTCATTTTCTTTCAATCTCGAACAAACTTACCTGGTTTTAAAGCGATGTCAGGACGCTTCTAATGGCACTAGGCTCAAGGTGAAAGAATGATAGCTTCTAGGGAAAAATTATGAAAATCTTGAATTTTATTTAGGCTTGTAAGTATTTTCAGTCATTTTGGGGCAGTAATTTTCTTTCAATCTTGAACAAACTTACCTCGTTTTAGAGCGATGTCAGGACGCTTCTAATGGCACCAGATTCAAGGTGTAAGAATGATAGCTTCTAGGGAAAAATTATGATATTCTAGAATTTTAATTAGGCTGCTAAGTATTTTCAGTCATTTTGGGGCAGTCATTTTCTTTCAATCTCGAACAAACTTACCTGGTTTTAAAGCGATGTCAGGACGCTTCTAATGGCACTAGGCTCAAGGCGTAAGAATGATAGCTTCTAGGAAAAGTTATGAAAATCTTGATTTATACTTAGGCTGCTATGTATTTTCTGTCATTTTGGGGCAGTCATTTTCTTTCAATCTTAAACAAACTTACCTTGTTTTTAAGCGATGTTGAGACGCTTCTAATGGCACCAGACTCAAGGTGTAAGAATGATAGCTTCTAGGGAAAAATTATGAAAATCTTGATTTATACTTAGGCTGCTAAGTATTTTCTGTCATTTTGGGGCAGTCATTTTCTTTCAATCTTAAACAAACTTACCTCGTTTTTAAGCGATGTCAAGACGCTTCTAATGGCACCAGACTCAAGGTGTAAGAATGATAGCTTCTAGGGAAAAACTATGAAAATTTTGAATTTTATTTAGGCTTGTAAGTATTTTCAGTCATTTTGGGGCAGTCATTTTCTTTCAATCTTGAACAAACTTACCTCGTTTACAAGCGATGTCAAGACGCTTCTAATGGCACCAGACTCAAGGTGTAAGAATGATAGCTTCTAGGGAAAAACTATGAAAATTTTGAATTTTATTTAGGCTTGTAAGTATTTTCAGTCATTTTGGGGCAGTCATTTTCTTTCAATCTTGAACAAACTTACCTCGTTTACAAGCGATGTCAAGACGCTTCTAATGGCACCAGACTCAAGGTGTAAGAATGATAGCTTCTAGGGAAAAATTATGAAAATCTTGATTTATACTTAGGCTGCTAAGTATTTTCTGTCATTTTGGGGCAGTCATTTTCTTTCAATCTTAAACAAACTTACTTCGTTTTTAAGCGATGTTGAGACGCTTCTAATGGCACCAGACTTTAGGTGTAAGAATGTTAGCTTCTAGGGAAAAATTATGAAAATTTTGAATTTTATTTAGGCTTGTAAGTATTTTCAGTCATTTTGGGGCAGTAATTTTCTTTCAATCTTGAACAAACTTACCTCGTTTTTAAGCGATGTCAAGACGCTTCTAATGGCACCAGACTTAAGGTGTAAGAATGATAGCTTCTCGGGAAAAATTATGAAATTCTAGAATTTTAATTAGGCTGCTAAGCATTTTCAGTCATTTTGGGGCAGTCATTTTCTTTCAATCTTGAACAAACTTACCTCGTTTTAAAGCGATGTCAGGACGCTTCTAATGGCACCAGATTCAAGGTGTAAGAATGATAGCTTCTAGGGAAAAATTATGAAATTCTAGAATTTTAATTAGGCTGCTAAGTATTTTCAGTCATTTTGGGGCAGTCATTTTCTTTCAATCTCGAACAAACTTACCTGGTTTTAAAGCGATGTCAGGACGCTTCTAATGGCACTAGGCTCAAGGCGTAAGAATGATAGCTTCTAGGAAAAGTTATGAAAATCTTGATTTATACTTAGGCTGCTATGTATTTTCTGTCATTTTGGGGCAGTCATTTTCTTTCAATCTTAAACAAACTTACCTTGTTTTTAAGCGATGTTGAGACGCTTCTAATGGCACCAGACTCAAGGTGTAAGAATGATAGCTTCTAGGGAAAAATTATGAAAATCTTGATTTATACTTAGGCTGCTAAGTATTTTCTGTCATTTTGGGGCAGTCATTTTCTTTCAATCTTAAACAAACTTACCTCGTTTTTAAGCGATGTTGAGACGCTTCTAATGGCACCAGACTTAAGGTGTAAGAATGATAGCTTCTCGGGAAAAATTATGAAATTCTAGAATTTTAATTAGGCTGCTAAGTATTTTCCGTCATTTTGGGGCAGTCATTTTCTTTCAATCTTGAACAAACTTACCTCGTTTTAAAGCGATGTCAGGACGCTTCTAATGGCACCAGATTCAAGGTGTAAGAATGATAGCTTCTAGGGAAAAATTATGAAATTCTAGAATTTTAATTAGGCTGCTAAGTATTTTCAGTCATTTTGGGGCAGTCATTTTCTTTCAATCTCGAACAAACTTACCTGGTTTTAAAGCGATGTCAGGACGCTTCTAATGGCACTAGGCTCAAGGCGTAAGAATGATAGCTTCTAGGAAAAGTTATGAAAATCTTGATTTATACTTAGGCTGCTATGTATTTTCAGTCATTTTGGGGCAGTAATTTTCTTTCAATCTTGAACAAACTTACCTCGTTTTTAAGCGATGTCAAGACGCTTCTAATGGCACCAGATTCAAGGTGTAAAAATGATAGCTTCTAGGGAAAAATTATGAAAATCTTGAATTTTATTTAGGCTGCTAAGTATTTTCAGTCATTTTGGGGCAGTCATTTTCTTTCAATCTTAAACAAACTTTCCTCGTTTTTAAGCGATCTTGAGACGCTTCTAATGGCACCAGATTCAAGGTGTAAGAATGATAGGTTCTAGGGAAAAATTATGAAATTCTAGAATTTTAATTAGGCTGCTAAGCATTTTCAGTCATTTTGGGGCAGTCATTTTCTTTCAATCTTAAACAAACTTTCCTCGTTTTTAAGCGATGTTGAGACGCTTCTAATGGCACCAGACTTAAGGTGTAAGAATGATAGCTTCTCGGGAAAAATTATGAAATTCTTGAATTTTATTTAGGCTGCTAACTATTTTCAGTCATTTTGGGGCAGTAATTTTCTTTCAATCTTGAACAAACTTACCTCGTTTTTAAGCAATGTCAAGACGCTTCTAATGGCACCAGACTCAAGGTGTAAGAATGATAGCTTCTAGGAAAAGTTATGAAAATCTTGATTTATACTTAGGCTGCTATGTATTTTCTGTCATTTTGGGGCAGTCATTTTCTTTCAATCTTAAACAAACTTACCTTGTTTTTAAGCGATGTTGAGACGCTTCTAATGGCACCAGACTCAAGGTGTAAGAATGATAGCTTCTAGGGAAAAATTATGAAAATCTTGATTTATACTTAGGCTGCTAAGTATTTTCTGTCATTTTGGGGCAGTCATTTTCTTTCAATCTCGAACAAACTTACCTGGTTTTAAAGCGATGTCAGGACGCTTCTAATGGCACTAGGCTCAAGGTGTAAGAATGATAGCTTCTAGGGAAAAATTATGAAAATCTTGAATTTTATTTAGGCTTGTAAGTATTTTCAGTCATTTTGGGGCAGTAATTTTCTTTCAATCTTGAACAAACTTACCTCGTTTTAGAGCGATGTCAGGACGCTTCTAATGGCACCAGATTCAAGGTGTAAGAATGATAGCTTCTAGGGAAAAATTATGAAATTCTAGAATTTTAATTAGGCTGCTAAGTATTTTCAGTCATTTTGGGGCAGTCATTTTCTTTCAATCTCGAACAAACTTACCTGGTTTTAAAGCGATGTCAGGACGCTTCTAATGGCACTAGGCTCAAGGCGTAAGAATGATAGCTTCTAGGAAAAGTTATGAAAATCTTGATTTATACTTAGGCTGCTATGTATTTTCTGTCATTTTGGGGCAGTCATTTTCTTTCAATCTTAAACAAACTTACCTTGTTTTTAAGCGATGTTGAGACGCTTCTAATGGCACCAGACTCAGAGTGTAAGAATGATAGCTTCTAGGGAAAAATTATGAAAATCTTGATTTATACTTAGGCTGCTAAGTATTTTCTGTCATTTTGGGGCAGTCATTTTCTTTTAATCTTAAACAAACTTACCTCGTTTTTAAGCGATGTTGAGACGCTTCTAATGGCACCAGACTCAAGGTGTAAGAATGATAGCTTCTAGGGAAAAACTATGAAAATTTTGAATTTTATTTAGGCTTGTAAGTATTTTCAGTCATTTTGGGGCAGTCATTTTCTTTCAATCTTGAACAAACTTACCTCGTTTACAAGCAATGTCAAGACGCTTCTAATGGCACCAGACTCAAGGTGTAAGAATGATAGCTTCTAGGGAAAAACTATGAAAATTTTGAATTTTATTTAGGCTTGTAAGTATTTTCAGTCATTTTGGGGCAGTCATTTTCTTTCAATCTTGAACAAACTTACCTCGTTTACAAGCGATGTCAAGACGCTTCTAATGGCACCAGACTCAAGGTGTAAGAATGATAGCTTCTAGGGAAAAACTATGAAAATTTTGAATTTTATTTAGGCTTGTAAGTATTTTCAGTCATTTTGGGGCAGTCATTTTCTTTCAATCTTGAACAAACTTACCTCGTTTACAAGCGATGTCAAGACGCTTCTAATGGCACCAGACTCAAGGTGTAAGAATGATAGCTTCTAGGGAAAAATTATGAAAATCTTGATTTATACTTAGGCTGCTAAGTATTTTCTGTCATTTTGGGGCAGTCATTTTCTTTCAATCTTAAACAAACTTACTTCGTTTTTAAGCGATGTTGAGACGCTTCTAATGGCACCAGACTTTAGGTGTAAGAATGTTAGCTTCTAGGGAAAAATTATGAAAATTTTGAATTTTATTTAGGCTTGTAAGTATTTTCAGTCATTTTGGGGCAGTAATTTTCTTTCAATCTTGAACAAACTTACCTCGTTTTTAAGCGATGTCAAGACGCTTCTAATGGCACCAGACTTAAGGTGTAAGAATGATAGCTTCTCGGGAAAAATTATGAAATTCTAGAATTTTAATTAGGCTGCTAAGCATTTTCAGTCATTTTGGGGCAGTCATTTTCTTTCAATCTTGAACAAACTTACCTCGTTTTAAAGCGATGTCAGGACGCTTCTAATGGCACCAGATTCAAGGTGTAAGAATGATAGCTTCTAGGGAAAAATTATGAAATTCTAGAATTTTAATTAGGCTGCTAAGTATTTTCAGTCATTTTGGGGCAGTCATTTTCTTTCAATCTCGAACAAACTTACCTGGTTTTAAAGCGATGTCAGGACGCTTCTAATGGCACTAGGCTCAAGGCGTAAGAATGATAGCTTCTAGGAAAAGTTATGAAAATCTTGATTTATACTTAGGCTGCTATGTATTTTCTGTCATTTTGGGGCAGTCATTTTCTTTCAATCTTAAACAAACTTACCTTGTTTTTAAGCGATGTTGAGACGCTTCTAATGGCACCAGACTCAGAGTGTAAGAATGATAGCTTCTAGGGAAAAATTATGAAAATCTTGATTTATACTTAGGCTGCTAAGTATTTTCTGTCATTTTGGGGCAGTCATTTTCTTTTAATCTTAAACAAACTTACCTCGTTTTTAAGCGATGTTGAGACGCTTCTAATGGCACCAGACTTAAGGTGTAAGAATAATAGCTTCTCGGGAAAAATTATGAAATTCTTGAATTTTATTTAGGCTACTAAGTATTTTCAGTCATTTTGGGGCAGTAATTTTCTTTCAATCTTGAACAAACTTACCTCGTTTTTAAGCGATGTCAAGACGCTTCTAATGGCACCAGACTCAAGGTGTAAGAATGATAGCTTCTAGGGAAAAACTATGAAAATTTTGAATTTTATTTAGGCTTGTAAGTATTTTCAGTCATTTTGGGGCAGTCATTTTCTTTCAATCTTGAACAAACTTACCTCGTTTACAAGCGATGTCAAGACGCTTCTAATGGCACCAGACTCAAGGTGTAAGAATGATAGCTTCTAGGGAAAAATTATGAAAATCTTGATTTATACTTAGGCTGCTAAGTATTTTCTGTCATTTTGGGGCAGTCATTTTCTTTCAATCTTAAACAAACTTACTTCGTTTTTAAGCGATGTTGAGACGCTTCTAATGGCACCAGACTTTAGGTGTAAGAATGTTAGCTTCTAGGGAAAAATTATGAAAATTTTGAATTTTATTTAGGCTTGTAAGTATTTTCAGTCATTTTGGGGCAGTAATTTTCTTTCAATCTTGAACAAACTTACCTCGTTTTTAAGCGATGTCAAGACGCTTCTAATGGCACCAGACTTAAGGTGTAAGAATGATAGCTTCTCGGGAAAAATTATGAAATTCTAGAATTTTAATTAGGCTGCTAAGCATTTTCAGTCATTTTGGGGCAGTCATTTTCTTTCAATCTTGAACAAACTTACCTCGTTTTAAAGCGATGTCAGGACGCTTCTAATGGCACCAGATTCAAGGTGTAAGAATGATAGCTTCTAGGGAAAAATTATGAAATTCTAGAATTTTAATTAGGCTGCTAAGTATTTTCAGTCATTTTGGGGCAGTCATTTTCTTTCAATCTCGAACAAACTTACCTGGTTTTAAAGCGATGTCAGGACGCTTCTAATGGCACTAGGCTCAAGGCGTAAGAATGATAGCTTCTAGGAAAAGTTATGAAAATCTTGATTTATACTTAGGCTGCTATGTATTTTCTGTCATTTTGGGGCAGTCATTTTCTTTCAATCTTAAACAAACTTACCTTGTTTTTAAGCGATGTTGAGACGCTTCTAATGGCACCAGACTCAAGGTGTAAGAATGATAGCTTCTAGGGAAAAATTATGAAAATCTTGATTTATACTTAGGCTGCTAAGTATTTTCTGTCATTTTGGGGCAGTCATTTTCTTTCAATCTTAAACAAACTTACCTCGTTTTTAAGCGATGTTGAGACGCTTCTAATGGCACCAAACTTAAGGTGTAAGAATGATAGCTTCTCGGGAAAAATTATGAAATTCTAGAATTTTAATTAGGCTGCTAAGTATTTTCAGTCATTTTGGGGCAGTCATTTTCTTTCAATCTTGAACAAACTTACCTCGTTTTAAAGCGATGTCAGGACGCTTCTAATGGCACCAGATTCAAGGTGTAAGAATGATAGCTTCTAGGGAAAAATTATGAAATTCTAGAATTTTAATTAGGCTGCTAAGTATTTTCAGTCATTTTGGGGCAGTCATTTTCTTTCAATCTCGAACAAACTTACCTGGTTTTAAAGCGATGTCAGGACGCTTCTAATGGCACTAGGCTCAAGGCGTAAGAATGATAGCTTCTAGGAAAAGTTATGAAAATCTTGATTTATACTTAGGCTGCTATGTATTTTCTGTCATTTTGGGGCAGTCATTTTCTTTCAATCTTAAACAAACTTACCTTGTTTTTAAGCGATGTTGAGACGCTTCTAATGGCACCAGACTCAAGGTGTAAGAATGATAGCTTCTAGGGAAAAATTATGAAAATCTTGATTTATACTTAGGCTGCTAAGTATTTTCTGTCATTTTGGGGCAGTCATTTTCTTTCAATCTTAAACAAACTTACCTCGTTTTTAAGCGATGTTGAGACGCTTCTAATGGCACCAGACTTAAGGTGTAAGAATGATAGCTTCTCGGGAAAAATTATGAAATTCTAGAATTTTAATTAGGCTGCTAAGTATTTTCAGTCATTTTGGGGCAGTCATTTTCTTTCAATCTTGAACAAACTTACCTCGTTTTAAAGCGATGTCAAGACGCTTCTAATGGCACCAGACTTAAGGTGTAAGAATGATAGCTTCTAGGGAAAAATTATGAAAATCTTGATTTTTATTTAGGTTGCTAAGTATTTTCAGTCATTTTGGGGCAGTCATTTTCTTTCAATCTCGAACAAACTTACCTCGTTTTTAAGCGATGTCAAGACGCTTCTAATGGCACCAGACTAAAGGTGTAAGAATGATAGCTTCTAGGGAAAAATTATGAAAATCTTGATTTTTATTTAGGTTGCTAAGTATTTTCAGTCATTTTGGGACAGACATTTTCTTTCAATCTCGAACAAACTTACCTTGTTTTAAAGCGATGTCAGGACACTTTTAATGGCACCAGATTCAAGGTGTAAGAATGATAGCTTCTAGGGAAAAATTATGAAAATCTTGTATTTTATTTAGGCTGCTAAGAATTTTCAGTCATTTTGGGGCAGTCATTTTCTTTTAATCTTGAACAAACTTACCTTGTTTACAAGCGATGTCAAGACGCTTCTAATGGCACTAGGCTCAAGGTGTAAGAATGATAGCTTCTCGGGAAAAATTATGAAATTCTAGAATTTTAATTAGGCTGCTAAGCATTTTCAGTCATTTTGGGGCAGTCATTTTCTTTCAATCTTGAACAAACTTACCTCGTTTTAAAGCGATGTCAGGACGCTTCTAATGGCACCAGATTCAAGGTGTAAGAATGATAGCTTCTAGGGAAAAATTATGAAATTCTAGAATTTTAATTAGGCTGCTAAGTATTTTCAGTCATTTTGGGGCAGTCATTTTCTTTCAATCTCGAACAAACTTACCTGGTTTTAAAGAGATGTCAGGACGCTTCTAATGGCACTAGGCTCAAGGCGTAAGAATGATAGCTTCTAGGAAAAGTTATGAAAATCTTGATTTATACTTAGGCTGCTATGTATTTTCTGTCATTTTGGGGCAGTCATTTTCTTTCAATCTTAAACAAACTTACCTCGTTTTTAAGCGATGTTGAGACGCTTCTAATGGCACCAGATTCAAGGTGTAAGAATGATAGCTTCTAGGGAAAAATTATAAAAATTTTGAATTTTATTTAGGCTTGTAAGTGTTTTCAGTCATTTTGGGGCAGTCATTTTCTTTCAATCTTAAACAAACTTACTTCGTTTTTAAGCGATGTTGAGACGCTTCTCATGGCACCAGACTTAAGGTGTAAGAATGATAGCTTCTCGGGAAAAATTATGAAATTCTAGAATTTTAATTAGGCTGCTAAGCATTTTCAGTCATTTTGGGGCAGTCATTTTCTTTCAATCTTGAACAAACTTACCTCGTTTTAAAGCGATGTCAGGACGCTTCTAATGGCACCAGATTCAAGGTGTAAGAATAATAGCTTCTAGGGAAAAATTATGAAATTCTAGAATTTTAATTAGGCTGCTAAGTATTTTCAGTCATTTTGGGGCAGTCATTTTCTTTTAATTTCGAACAAACTTACCTGGTTTTAAAGCGATGTCAGGACGCTTCTAATGGCACTAGGCTCAAGGCGTAAGAATGATAGCTTCTAGGAAAAGTTATGAAAATCTTGATTTATACTTAGGCTGCTATGTATTTTCTGTCATTTTGGGGCAGTCATTTTCTTTCAATCTTACACAAACTTACCTTGTTTTTAAGCGATGTTGAGACGCTTCTAATGGCACCAGACTCAAGGTGTACGAATGATAGCTTCTAGGGAAAAATTATGAAAATCTTGATTTATACTTAGGCTGCTAAGTATTTTCTGGTATTTTGGGGCAGTCATTTTCTTTCAATCTTAAACAAACTTACCTCGTTTTTAAGCGATGTTGAGACGCTTCTAATGGCACCAGACTTAAGGTGTAAGAATGATAGCTTCTCGGGAAAAATTATGAAATTCTAGAATTTTAATTAGGCTGCTAAGCATTTTCAGTCATTTTGGGGCAGTCATTTTCTTTCAATCTTGAACAAACTTACCTCGTTTTAAAGCGATGTCAGGACGCTTCTAATGGCACCAGACTTAAGGTGTAAGAATGATAGCTTCTAGGGAAAAATTATGAAAATCTTGATTTTTATTTAGGTTGCTAAGTATTTTCAGTCATTTTGGGGCAGTCATTTTCTTTCAATCTCGAACAAACTTACCTGGTTTTAATGCGATGTCAGGACGCTTCTAATGGCACTAGGCTCAAGGTGTAAGAATGATAGCTTCTAGGAAAAGTTATGAAAATCTTGATTTATACTTAGGCTGCTATGTATTTTCAGTCATTTTGGGGCAGTAATTTTCTTTCAATCTTGAACAACCTTACCTCGTTTTTAAGCGATGTCAAGACGCTTCTAATGGCACCAGATTCAAGGTGTAAGAATGATAGCTTCTAGGGAAAAATTATGAAAATCTTGAATTTTATTTAGGCTTGTAAGTATTTTCAGTCATTTTGGGGCAGTAATTTTCTTTCAATCTTGAACAAACTTACCTCGTTTTAAAGCGATGTCAGGACGCTTCTAATGGCACCAGATTCAAGGTGTAAGAATGATAGCTTCTAGGGAAAAATTATGAAAATCTTGAATTTTAATTAGGCTGCTAAGTATTTTCAGTCATTTTGGGGCAGTCATTTTCTTTCAATCTCGAACAAACTTACCTCGTTTTTAAGCAATGTCGAGACGCTTCTAATGGCACCAGACTCAAGGTGTAAGAATGATATCTTCTAGGGAAAAATTATGAAAATTTTGAATTTTATTTAGGCTTGTAAGCGTTTTCAGTCATTTTGGGGCAGTCATTTTCTTTCAATCTTAAACAAACTTACCTCGTTTTTAAGCGATGTTGAGACGCTTCTAATGGCACCAGACTCAAGGTGTAAGAATGATAGCTTCTAGGGAAAAATTATGAAAATTTTGAATTTTATTTAGGCTTGTAAGTGTTTTCAGTCTTTTTGGGGCAGTCATTTTCTTTCAATCTTGAACAAACTTACCTCGTTTTTAAGCGATGTCAAGACGCTTCTAATGGCACCAGATTCAAGGTGTAAGAATGATAGCTTCTAGGGAAAAATTATGAAAATCTTGATTTATAGTTAGGCTGCTAAGTATTTTCTGTCATTTTGGGGCAGTCATTTTCTTTCAATCTTAAACAAACTTATTTCGTTTTTAAGCGATGTTGAGACGCTTCTAATGGCACCAGACTTAAGGTGTAAGAATAATAGCTTCTCGGGAAAAACTATGAAAATCTTGATTTATACTTAGGCTGCTAAGTATTTTCTGTCATTTTGGGGCAGTCATTTTCTTTCAATCTTGAACAAACTTACCTCGTTTACAAGCGTTGTCAAGACGCTTTTAATGGCACCAGACTCAAGGTGTAAGAATGATAGCTTCTAGGGAAAAATTATGAAAATCTTGAATTTTATTTAGGCTGCTAAGCATTTTCAGTCATTTTGGGGCAGTCATTTTCTTTCAATCTTGAACAAACTTACCTCGTTTTTAAGCGATGTCAAGACGCTTCTAATGGCATCAGACTAAAGGTGTAAGAATGATAGCTTCTAGGGAAAAATTATGAAAATCTTGATTTTTATTTAGGTTGCTAAGTATTTTCAGTCATTTTGGGACAGACATTTTCTTTCAATCTCGAACAAACTTACCTTGTTTTAAAGCGATGTCAGGACACTTTTAATGGCACCAGATTCAAGGTGTAAGAATGATAGCTTCTAGGGAAAATTTATGAAAATCTTGTATTTTATTTAGGCTGCTAAGTATTTTCAGTCATTTTGGGGCAGTCATTTTTTTTTAATCTTGAACAAACTTACCTTGTTTACAAGCGATGTCAAGACGCTTCTAATGGTACCAGACTCAAGGCGTAAGAATGATAACTTCTAGGGAAAAATTATGAAATTCTTGAATTTTAATTAGGCTGCTAAGTATTTTCAGTCATTTTGGGGCAGTCATTTTCTTTCAATCTCGAACAAACTTACCTCGTTTTTAAGCGATGTCGAGACGCTTCTAATGGCACCAGACTCAAGGTGTAAGAATGATAGCTTCTAGGGAAAAATTATGAAATTCTTGAATTTTAATTAGGCTGCTAAGTATTTTCAGTCATTTTGGGGCAGTCATTTTCTTTCAATCTTGAACAAACTAACCTCGTTTCTAAGCGATGTCGAGACGCTTCTAATGGCACCAGACTCAAGGTGTAAGAATGATAGCTTCTAGGGAAAAATTATGAAAATTTTGAATTTTATTTAGGCTTGTAAGTGTTTTCAGTCATTTTGGGGCAGTCATTTTCTTTCAATCTTAAACAAACTTACCTCGTTGTTAAGCGATGTCAAGACGCTTCTAATGGCACCAGACTCAAGGTGTAAGAATGATAGCTTCTAGGGAAAAATTATGAAAATCTTGAATTTTAATTAGGCTGCTAAGTATTTTCAGTCATTTTGGGGCAGTCATTTTCTTTCAATCTCGAACAAACTTACCTCGTTATTAAGCAATGTCGAGACGCTTCTAATGGCACCAGACTCAAGGTGTAAGAATGATAGCTTCTAGGGAAAAATTATGAAAATTTTGAATTTTATTTAGGCTTGTAAGCGTTTTCAGTCATTTTGAGGCAGTCATTTTCTTTCAATCTTAAACAAACTTACCTCGTTTTTAAGCGATGTTGAGACGCTTCTAATGGCACCAGACTCAAGGTGTAAGAATGATAGCTTCTAGGGAAAAATTATGAAAATTTTGAATTTTATTTAGGCTTGTAAGTATTTTCAGTCTTTTTGGGGCAGCCATTTTCTTTCAATCTTGAACAAACTTACCTCGTTTTTAAGCGATGTCAGGACGCTTCTAATGGCACCAGATTCAAGGTGTAAGAATAATAGCTTCTAGGGAAAAATTATGAAAATCTTGAATTTTATTTAGGCTGCTAAGTATTTTCAGTCATTTTGGGGCAGTCATTTTCTTTCAATCTTAAACAAACTTACCTCGTTTTTAAGCGATGTTAAGACGCTTCTAATGGCACCAGACTTAAGGTGTAAGAATGATAGCTTCTCGGGAAAAATTATGAAATTCTTGAATTTTATTTAGGCTGCTAACTATTTTCAGTCATTTTGGGGCAGTAATTTTCTTTCAATCTTGAACAAACTTACCTCGTTTTTAAGCAATATCAAGACGCTTCTAATGGCACCAGACTCAAGGTGTAAGAATGATAGCTTCTAGGGAAAAATTATGAAAATCTTGATTTATACTTAGGCTGCTAAGTATTTTCTGTCATTTTGGGGCAGTCATTTTCTTTCAATCTTAAACAAACTTACCTCGTTTTTAAGCGATGTTGAGACGCTTCTAATGGCACCAGACTTAAGGTGTAAGAATGATAGCTTCTCGGGAAAAATTATGAAATTCTAGAATTTTAATTAGGCTGCTAAGTATTTTCTGTCATTTTGGGGCAGTCATTTTCTTTCAATCTTAAACAAACTTACCTCGTTTTTAAGCGATGTTGAGACGCTTCTAATGGCACCAGACTTAAGGTGTAAGAATGATAGCTTCTCGGGAAAAATTATAAAATTCTAGAATTTTAATTAGGCTGCTAAGAATTTTCAGTCATTTTGGGGCAGTCATTTTCTTTCAATCTTGAACAAACTTACCTCGTTTTAAAGCGATGTCAGGACGCTTCTAATGGCACCAGATTCAAGGTGTAAGAATGATAGCTTCTAGGGAAAAATTATGAAATTCTAGAATTTTAATTAGGCTGCTAAGTATTTTCAGTCATTTTGGGGCAGTCATTTTCTTTCAATCTTGAACAAACTTACCTCGTTTTAAAGCGATGTCAGGACGCTTCTAATGGCACCAGACTCAAGGTGTAAGAATGATAGCTTCTAGGAAAAGTTATGAAAATCTTGATTTATACTTAGGCTGTTATGTATTTTCAGTCATTTTGGGGCAGTAATTTTCTTTCAATCTTGAACAAACTTACCTCGTTTTTAAGCGATGTCAAGACGCTTCTAATGGCACCAGACTCAAGGTGTAAGAATAATAGCTTCTAGGGAAAAATTATGAAAATCTTGAATTTTATTTAGGCTGCTAAGTATTTTCAGTCATTTTGGGGCAGTCATTTTCTTTCAATCTTAAACAAACTTACCTCGTTTTTAAGCGATGTTAAGACGCTTCTAATGGCACCAGACTTAAGGTGTAAGAATGATAGCTTCTCGGGAAAAATTATGAAATTCTTGAATTTTATTTAGGCTGCTAACTATTTTCAGTCATTTTGGGGCAGTAATTTTCTTTCAATCTTGAACAAACTTACCTCGTTTTTAAGCAATGTCAAGACGCTTCTAATGGCACCAGACTCAAGGTGTAAGAATGATAGCTTCTAGGGAAAAATTATGAAAATCTTTATTTTTATTAAGGCTGTTAAGTTATATCTGTCATGTTGGGGTGGTAATTTTCTTTTCATTTAGACGAAAGTAAATCATGTTTAAAGACTACATCTAGATAATAAACCTTTCGTAGTTTTGTTTGCCTATAGTGAAGTGACTTTATCTTGTGAAGTTAGCTGCCTAAACATTCATTGCTGTTCATGTTTGGTTTTAAATTGTATTTCATATATAGTTGCAGAAAATAAGGTCAGAGGAATATTGTTTTGCATGTAGAGGCTTGTACTTCTACCTTGTAATCGATTATTTCCTTTTAAATTTTAATTTTAATTTCAACTCCTTTATTTGGTCGGGTTTCCTAGGGCTGCTAATTTTAGGCTGCTAACTTCACGCCGATGTTTACGAGTACAACGTTCCATTAAGCATTTATCTTTTAGTTGATCTTATTTTAAGACTTGCTCGTTAAATGAACAGCTGTAGCCGAAGCTAAGATAAGAACAAACATGAACATTAATTCGTTTTATGGTTAATGTTTTATATCGGTCCAGCGTCCACTCAAATTCCATTCAAACCCGACCGTATAAAAAATCAATTTTCCAAAAAACAATAACGCAACAATTACACAAAAAGACAAGGAACGATCATCTTGCCATTGTTTTCTGACTAATAGGCCCGCACAATGCAGCCTTTACTGAAGTTTGCCCTCGGATAACAATGCCACACGTTTGGGGGAGCCGTCCACGGAGTAAGTAACAGACAGAAGGATCGGGCACATGCTTTGTTACATGCTATACCAGGTCAACGACACTAAGTATCCTGGTAATACGTAAATAAGATTAACAACAATTACAAAAAAAGAAAAAGAGCTTGAGCTTGATCTTGCCATTGATATTCGACTAATAGGCCCGCACCCTTTAATGAAGTTCGCCATCAGATAACAATACCACTCGTTTGGGGGAGCGCGTCCATGGAGTAAGTAACACTTTGTTACATGCGACACAAGGTCAATTACACTAAATAATGAACAAATTTGAAAACAATAAAACAATATACACAAAGACAAGGAGCGATCATCTTTCCATCGTTTTCCTACCAATGGGCCCGCGCAATGCAGCCTTTACTGAACTTCACCATCAGATATCAATGTCACACGTTTAGGAAAGTGAAGTCCAAAGAATAAGTAACAAACAGAAAGAAGATCTGGAATCATTAACAACAATTACACAAGACGGAAAGGAAAGATCATCTTATCTTTCTTTTTCGACTTATAGGCCCGCACAATGCCGTCTTTACTGAAGTTCGCCTACGGATAACAATACCACACGTTTGGAAGAGCACGGCCAGTGTCCACAGAGAAAGTTACAGACGGAAAGATCGGGCAACAGCTTTGTTACAGGCGATACATGGTCAATTACACTAACATATAACATTGAAAAACAATAAAGCAACAATGAAAGAAAGAGAAGCAGCGATCATCTTGTCATTGTTTTCCGAAATAGGTCCCGCACAATGCAGCCTTTACTGAAGTTCGCCATCGGATAACAATGCCACAAGTTTTGGGGAATTAAGTCCGCAGAGTTAGTCACAAACAGAAGGAAGATCTGGAACCAGCTTTGTTACATGCGATACCACGTCAACAACACTATGTATCTTGGTAATACGTAAATAAGATTACCAACAATTACACAAAAAGACAAGGAGCTATCATCTTGCCATTGTTTTGTGACAAATAAGCCCGTACAATGCAGCCGTTACTGAAGTTTGCCATTGGATAGCAATGCCACACGTTTAAGTTCGCCTTTTGCGACGGACGGTAAACTACGGAACCCTACACTGAGCATGGCCCGTCATGCTCTTGGCCGTTTTTTTTAGAATCCTCTAATTTATTCTTAAACTACAACTATGATATAAAATCAGGATTGTTTTCGCGATTTCTTCCCCATTGCTCCGCAGCATAAAGCCACAACTTCGTCCCGCTACCCCATGATGTCTAATGAAGAGTTTTGTACACAGAGGGACGAACAACTCTTTATTAATGACGTGTGGAACTTTTGCTTTTAATGTCACGCTTTTCATATTAACCAACTTCCTAAACATCATATTACATTTTTGCGCATTTTACCTTGAAAGTTATTTTGTGTTTGGTAAAAGAATATTGTACCTATAAGATTAGCATTTCTACAATTCTACAAACATACATAATATACTTATAGACTCTGTTTAAATATGAACAAGAGAAACAATGAAGATATGACTCATAGTAAAATATCCATTTTTTTTATTGAGTTTAACGTCGCAACATAATTTTATTTTAACTACTTACTTATTCATTTAGCCACATAACCCTGAGATAAGCATTTTTGGATGCGTTTTCACAGCTTAGCTCCAGCTTAGCGGCAACCCTGGGTGGTGCAAGTGGGCCTTATAATGTTAAAATACCAGTATCTTTATGGAACAGTAACAATAACACTTCTAAAATCAAATCTATTTTTCACGTGAACCTGGCTACTTTTCGTACCAAACACATATACTGAAACACACGGTAGTCTCGAAATATGATGTGCTTCGCAGTACTCACACGATAGCAGTTTTTCACATCAAATATTCATACAACGGATGCTGTAACGCGTGAACAAAATAAGCATTTTTGAGTACATGCATATTCTGCTGATAAAAGTAAATATCGCTTTTTAAGTAAATGAAGATTAGAAGATTGGGTTATGTTGAAACACCACTTATTATACATAAGAGTAAACTTTGTTTCTTTTTAACTGTACCTAACTCTTAGTAGAATTTTATGGTAGTTAACATTGATCGACGTTGGATCTTTGGTAGGGAAAATATGGTTTCAGTTAAAAATCCTAGGGATTTGATAGTTTACACATCTCAGTTCAATTTTCGGGGCGTTGCAAGAGATTGATAAAACAGTTGAAGGAATTGCTAGCCGATATTTATTTTGTACTTTAAACCATCGTTTAAAAGTCAATGCTGCCAGCCAACTTGGAGAAATAAGTCAAACCTTGCAACAAAATCATTAATTCATTACTAGTGGAAAAATGCGTTTATTCCGCTGGAAGGCTTTACGAGCTAATGAGGTGAATAAAAAAATATTTGCACTTGCAAACACAACAGTTTTCTATATAACATTTGCGGGGAAACTGGAAAACATGACTGAAAGTATCAAAAGTTATACCCGGTATGTACTTTACTGGACGGTTGCCACAGCTAGAAAACTCGTCTACGAAAAATAAAAGGTGTTACGCTATTTTGAATTTCGAACTTGGCTGGCGTGCCCCAACTTTCATTGGAATGTCTTTTTTTGACATGAAACAGTAAACGTGAACGAATTGTGAGTACAGCGAAGGTAGGGCATGAACAGTGACTTGTTTATATTTATTTGGATTCGAGAATCGACGTCTAATAAATGTCTTTCGTTCGATTGTCTTTGAAGCATTTCATGTGTTTTGCTTTATTTTGCGGTGTTTTTATGCGGTGTCGGAGTTTTGTCTATTTTTAACTTGTGATTTTACAAATCATTTCAAAGTTACTTGACTGAACACATTGTTACAAAAGGTACCTACTTGAACAAAAGTTCAGAAAAAAGTAGCTCATAGTCACGCATCCCCTTAAATCGTGGCGTTATCGCGCCTGAAATATGTAACGTTCCCGCCTTAACTCTCAGCCGTTTTATATTTACTTGTCACGGGGACAACCCCAAAAAACGGGATATTAGGCTAAACGCACACGCTCACCCAAATACAAAAAAAAAGCTTCGATGTTGGAAGACAAAGCCACGCAATTAAACAAGCAATTACGAGGGGTGCCTTTTAAGTTTTGTCGTTTGGAAAAACTAAAGACAATTGAAGTGTTAAATGGTATCTATTATTTGTCAAAGTCATCGCCGTGATACGTAATATGATTTTTTCTACTCGCCGACTTTAATCTGCCAATTACGAGTACATAAACAAAACTATAAGCTCATACTTTTCGATATTAGACAGTCCAACTCAACTATAATATTTCATTTCGATACGCTGTAGGCAACTATAATAGAACTTCATACAAATTTTATACGAACACTTATTCCAGTCCGAAATCGGGGTCTCAAAATGGCCGTTATATATGCCTCGACCACTTCTTCAGATGACTGTTACCATTGACCTCGAAGTCGTTGCTTGATTTTACGAAAAGTGAAGGTATCATTAGGGCTTAAGTCTGGACTATAGGTACGGTTGGTGATCCAAATTTTAGACGTTTTACTCTTATAAAAACACAATTGTTTGCTGGGCGGTGTACGAGCTCGCATTATCGTGGCGCAGTACTATATAAGTACTATGTAAGTTACGACGTCATGGGTTAACGCTCCGATAACTTCTGGTAAATAAACAAACAGTGGTACACCAGTCGGCATTAACTGTTCTACGATCTTTTAGCACGATGGTGGCAAAATTGCCACTTTTCACTACAAACGTGGCGACCATTTTTTTCGAAGTACCTCCGTGAGCGTTTAGGTATTTTGGTCAGTTTTGTTTGGCTAGTCTTGGAACGCCCAAACACTTTGAAATTCTGAATACCATCGTGCCGCAGTCCGGATGCATGGTTCTTTATTATTAAATACCGGAGTCAAGACTTCAAAGCACATAAGACGCGCTAAACCGCTGTTGAAGTTATAAAAAAATAACGCACGTAAATTCTCCTTCGAAATTTCCATTTCCACAATAGACTTTTCAACTTTGAACCGACGCTGTACTAAAACGGTTCGGCCGATCTCGAGTTATTTTTTTGTTTTCGAACTATAATTCAAATATTTTAAGATGATAGCTGGATGATAGGTACTAGTTGCTTTTTAAATAATTAGTGGATTTTTTTAATAATTGCTTCTGTCCGAGACTTGGACAATTTTGCCAATGTCAAGTATATCAAGATATCAGTATAATATATCGTATTGTGTAGTATATTGCCAATTGGGTGACGTTGTTCAGTAGCTTACCTCGCTGAATTGTAGAATGTATAGCTAAACATTACAATAGCGTCCGGGGATCGAGATCCCGGGACTACCAAGTAATGACTCGAGAATGGTTAGACGCGTTTTAGGATTAATTATTCATTAGCTGCAAGCTCCTTCGTTAGTTCACTATACAATAAGCTATCAATATTACACATTAAACAACTTTTAGTAGACAAAAAACAAGAAACTATTCCAGAGACATCGTCGCCATCTTGAGTATCAACCGGAAGCCATCATTAGCAGTGATTTTGCCAATAGCATATTAGTGACACTGTAAATTTTCTTCAATGATGTTGTGATAGGCAAACGCCCAAATCTACACGTCTGTAAATATTGAGTGAGCAGCGTGTTAGATGTAGATTGTGCGCTTCCATCAGATAAGAGTTTCCCTCGACTGACACGTACAAGTAGTGTATATAATGTTAAGATTATAATTAAGGAGGAGTTATTGTAAGACGGGAGATTATACTAATAACCTCTGTCCCTGTGTTTGGAGTTGAAATCCCCTTTTCCCACACCGTGGCGCTCCGCCTATTTCATGGCGACCGTGACAGGTGTTTAGTTGTGTTGGACCGCGGTCTGCCTATACCATGGAGACCGTGGTGGTTAGAAGTCTATTGAGTTACCAGTGAAGTGGCAAGAATTCTATGCAGATGGACTTACAAATATATAACATGTTGTGGACTCCTCTGCCTAGCACATGGACGACGGACGGTGAGGTTGCGGATCGACGTGACCGCGTGCCATTTTGCACCATAAGATGCCTCTGCGCTTGCAGCATAAGATGGACCACGATGGAACGGGGCACGCTAGCTTCAAGATGTTCCGGATTAGGAAGATTTGGATGGCGGATGCTGGGCGGCTGGGAGAGCGGAGCGTCGAATAACGCGAAGTTATAATGTGTTTGTTGTAGTAAGGTATTTATTTTTTAAAGTATGTGATACAATAATAATTAATATTTAATTTTTCTTCGTAAGTTTAGATTTACTATAATATGGTCGAAAATAATTTGTGAAATGTACCTAATTGATATTAGTGAAAAAAAAGAGAAATTGCAATTGTGGTTTTACAGGTTACGGAAATTAATGTTTTTTTTGTAAAAATAGTGTCGACATTGGCGAAGTTAGCGAACAATGTTCACTCAGTAGCAAGTTCATTAGAAATTAATTTAATAATGTTGTTTACTTTAAGTTATATTGCTTACCGTATGTTATGCTTACTTAGAGACATAAACCGCTGACTCAACAAGGTGGCGGTCGGAAGTATGTTCCGACTAAGCAAAACAAAAATCGAGCAGCTATGTCAATGTCAGTGTTATTTTGATTTGATTTATTTGATATATATTTGATTGTTTAGAGTAATATTGTAATATGTGTAGAAGTTTTAAATATATTTTATTTCTCGATACCTACTGACTTTTAAATAGGACAAGTAGGTTAACGTCTTAATTTATTGTTGTTGGTTTTATTGTTATTTAATGTTGAATAGGTCTTAGTTTGGATTTTAGTTCGGTTACAGGGCATTCTTGTAGGGATTTACAAGTTTAGTTTAATGTTATGTCAGGTCATTTATGGAGTTAATTTTTTTTATACGGATATGAATTTAAACAGAAATTTACGAAGAGAAATCATGCGGGAAGATTGCGTTGGTTTCGGGGGGGGTAGGTTTTGGTGAAACTAATATATATGTTTTTCTAAGAACGACTGGATTGATCACCTAGGAGTTGCGGAAATTCTTATATGTTCAGTTTTCATGCAAGTTGATTGTGCAGATTTTAGAGGGTATATGTTAGTAATTTGAAGTGAAATGGTAGGTATTTGAGCGTAGAGGTACAGCAAGGGTACACCAGGATACAAGGCAGGCACGGAATCCTTGGACTCTGATAATGATTTGGTCGAGCTACCAATCGTGAAGAGGTTTGGACACATGGAGTGTTTTTTTGTTGGACGTGTTAAAAGAACTGCCTGGACGTTAATAGGTAAATGGTTGCGCGTATAATGTAAATAATTTCCTTGTATCCTGAGCTAATTTTTTATTTGTGTATTGTTAAGGTCGGCCGACCACATGTGTAAATGCGTTGTGTACCCATGCCATAAGTGTAGTTATGGAGACTACACTGGAATCAGGATTTTCTATGAACGAAGGCACGCCAAGACGTATCGTTAAGAGACCTGATTCAACAAATGAGGTTGAATGTTGGTACCTTGTTGTTGGAAGATGAGCTCAATGAAAAGAAATACCTAGTTGTGAAAAATTTGTTCTGGAGAAAAACGCAAAGGGGCAAAATAGCTGGAACATGCCATAACCTCCGTACCCAAAGTGTGTGTTTAATTTTTATTTTTATGGTGTTTGTTTTTATGTTTATGGAAAAATTAAAAGAAAGTTAGCGGATGATTGTAAAGCTAATGTTGTTAAAATAGGAGACTTAGTATTAATTAAAAATGAATGTTATAATAAGTTGAGTGACTTGTACCTAGGACCGTATAATGTAAAATAAAAGAAATCGAAGGGTCGAATTTAATGTTGATTAAGGATATTAAAGATTAATTAGCGTATAAGAATAGACCTAAGTTGTATTACCAATAGTGTTCTTTTCAGGGGAGGGAAACCCTACCTTTTCAGGGGAGGTGTGATAGGCAAACGCCCAAATCTACACGTCTGTAAATATTGAGTGAGCAGCGTGTTAGATGTAGATTGTGCGCTTCCATCAGATAAGAGTTTCCCTCGACTGACACGTACAAGTAGTGTATATAATGTTAAGATTATAATTAAGGTGGAGTTATTGTAAGACGGGAGATTATACTAATAACCTCTGTCCCTGTGTTTGGAGTTGAAATCCCCTTTTCCCACACCGTGGCGCTCCGCCTATTTCAATGTCATTTGTCAACAATCAATCAATATCTTATAAGTGAATTTTTTTTTTATGTTTAAAAGTGTTCCATTTATTCCATAGACTATATGTATACTAAACAAGATTTTTTTTTATTTACATTCAATAGCAATAAGGTCGAAAACCAGATAGGTGTTTATTTATTTGATTTTATTCCCTTTATTCATTCAAAGCGCTCCTAGTCAATTTCTGGTTCTACTAGTCCAGCAGGGTTAGAGGTGACGTCTTTGATCATAAACTATTCAGGATAGCCACACCATTCATACACAGCTACTGCTATTGATAGGAGTTGCGAATATTGTAAAAAAATATAATTATTTAAGTGTGGAATTCAAATTGTGTAGAATCGCAACTAGAAAAAAATATTGTGCAGAAATAATGACTGTGTAGAATAATGCCTGTGACGATAATCAGCTGTGCGGAAATCATTATGTGCAGAATCGCGACTAGGTAGAAATACAAGATTGTGCAGAAACCAAGACTGTGTAGAATAACGTCTGTGATTAAAATCAGCTGCGTGGAATTCGAATTGTGTAGAATCAAAACTAGGAAGAAACAAGATTGTAAATAAATAATGCCTGTGTAGAATAACGCCTGTGGCGAAAATCAGCTGTGTGGAATCGAATTTAGAAATATACATACAATCACAACAGGCAAAAAACAACTTTTCCTCCTTGTATAAATTACTGTTATTTTACTGTTGAAGAATTAACATAAATACATTCTAAAGTTCTTCCCGGAATATATCCCTCGCCCTTTTTGCTTAACCTGTAATAAAGTTTACAATTCACTATAAAATGTGTCGTGAGCTTTGCCTACTTACTGTAATAAAATTCAAATCACAAATAAATAAACCGTTTATACCGCCATTTAGCGCCGTAAAAAGGGTAATGAATTAAAAAAGTTCCTTCCGAATGAACGAGTGAATGAGTGAGTGAATGTTTTACGAGTATTAATTGTTACGTGTAATTGGGACACAATGAGTTCACGCACGCATAGGTTAATGGTAATGAGGGTAGTTTTAGTTTTAGTCGATAGGCGTGTTCCATTTCATGGGCTTGTGTGAGGATCATAAAGAAAAGGATTACATCACGTAGTGAACACACATGAATAAGTGCTTTGAATATTCGTCAACAGATAACTCCTATAAACCATGGATATTCGGTTATAGCCACTGATGACAATGTGTCGTACTGACTGATTGGAAAAAAAATGTTATTTCCGGGGACAATAGTCGGCTTTTGTGCATGGAAGTTATGTTTTATCACACAGATTTATACCATGTATGCTGATTATATAGTTTAAACTTTCGTGAGGCATACTGATATTAAATTGCAACGGTTAACACTCACGTATTTTTATCACAATAGCCGTGACATGTTTCGACTGCATCGGGCAGTCATCGTCGGACAGACAAAGTGGTGTTGTCACCTTCGACCGACTTGTCACTTTGACACCTTAAACCGTTGCAATTTAATATGTATGCTGATATTGAGTCTCATTTAAAATTATCTTTCTTCAAGTAAGTACAGTCGCCGTTAGATACATCAAAGCTGCCGAGGTACTCACATACAGTGTGTAAGTCTAATACGGGCGATAAATTTAACCAAACATAGAATTCATTAGTGTTATCAATAATTAAAACATATTTTTAAGTTACACTTAATTATGACCCCATAATTAATTTTTTTATAATATTTTCAACAGCAATGTACTATAAAATATTTGACGCTGACAGTTGTCAACGAATGTTTAACGCGAGTGTGTTTGCATTACATTGCGGGCCGAATTATTTTCTATGGATAAAATTTTAATTGCAATTCCATTTAAAAGTTACCTAATTACATTTCTTATGTCCTATACTGACCACCGTTAAGAGGTTCGCTTGTATTAGATTTACACACTGTATATCATAACACGCCTCTATCAAAGCGTTAGTTTGCATGTTTAGATATTTGTGAGCACCTCGGCAGCCCCGATATATCTGATCGCGACTCTCAGCCAAACTTAAAATATCCTCGCATAATCCGCCTTGCGCAAATAAAATCAATACCTTTATAAAAGCGAGCGGATATTTTAATAAAATAAATCTGATCCTCGATACAAGCGGCTCTCATGCCCGAAGGCGTATTCTATCAAATGTCAAGCGGAGACCTTTCCGGATTGTTTTCATCGCGGCCAGCGGCCCGTGAAATCAAGCTCCTACAAGCAGTGGGGATGCGGATATCTATGTTAACATTGCTGAAACCTTTATTTTTGGTAAAAACAACATTCAGTGTAATAGTATCAGACAACAAAAACACCTAACGCCATTTGCACCACCCAGGATTAACCAACTAACCCGGAGTTTAAGCGTATTGCATTATAGAATTAACTGGGTAACTCCGGGTTACTGGGGTAACCCTAGTTGGGCTGGTAACTAGTGGCATGCCAATTCACATTATGTGTAGTGAAACATTTCTTTTATCAGAAGACGTAGCACGCGTTACGTTAAATACTTGGTCGCAACGTAAACGCAAACGTAAACGTATTGTGTCTCGAGCAGTCTTTGGTTTTATTAAGGACAAAATATAAGTATACTACCGCAACAGCATGGTGCAGATTTGTTACAAAATGGGGATTATTTTTACAAACCGGTAATGCAAATACGAGTATTTGTCCTCCACACATATTTGAATAAGTCTCGATTTTTACGTTTAATGAAGCTTTTTATTATATTGTGAATCTTAATCATAAACTTAAATAGATACAATGCAGCTGGCTAAGTTCACTTTTAATTCTAGTTTTACAAACTAATGCATAAATTTAAAGTTATGGTGGTAAAATTCAACCATTTATTCACACTAACTTTCCGTTTTATTGACACCTATGTGTTTTGATCCATCAAACATGTCAAATAGTCTCACGCGGAAGGGCTCAACGACGTCTACGACGCAAGTTGAAGCTTCAACTAAAAGTTTTCCTCAACAGCCGGGCCAAAAGCCAATGCACTGAAGCTATCTGAGAATTCCCGCTGAGGAATGTTAATAGTTGTAATCAGTATGAAGTATGGGGCACCTCACGTCAGCTTTGCACGCGACGCCCGCTATGGAGAAAATTCAAGGGACTAAGTAGTTTAAAGACGAAGATTAAGCTAATAGAGTTAATAAGTTTGTACATCATTCAACGTTTAAAGTCAATATAATCAAGATTTATTTGTAAGTACTTAGACAAGAAATGCAGATTTTTGGTCCAAGTGGGCCTCAATTTACAAAGTAGGTATTGAAACTACCCATATAGTTGCCATTTCACATTATTTTTAAGGTTCAAATTGAGAAGGTCAATTGAGTAGGTACAGATTATTTTAAGTAGGTTCAATAATTAACTTCTAATTTGCTTAGGCAAGAATTATTTTATATTTTACACTTTATAATTAAGTTTTTTTTTAAATAAACAAAATAAGGTTGATGCATTTTCAATGTGAAATCTTAATAATGTTCTTCGTTATTTCCATGTACGTGTACCTATTTGGCTTGGCATAAAAATAATAATCTATCATTTCATTTAATTCATAAACAGCTCATGTACGGCGTGGCGTACGTTAAGAATTTTCAATTTTGAGTGTCTCTTGAGGCGCAACGCTATTAAAATAAAACCCGACTGGCTGACATCACGTAAACGCCATCCATCAAGTGTGCAGGCCCCTTTATGCGGGGAATCGACGCGAAACGAATTTTTGAAAAATGTAAAAAGGTCACTGCAAGACGGCACGTTTGGCTCATTTATTGTGTTAGGTATTGGCTATTTTAGGGTATCGTAGAAACGCGCTTGAAACCTTGGTCAATCGTCGGACATCGTTTTGGATAGGAGTGGCATTCAGATTTTAAATAATTTTATTGATGTTTATGTTATGGTTTTGGTATCGATGTTTAATTACTTGCAGTGTATCTCTCTAGCTGCAATTTTACACACAAATCGACGTCGATACTAAGATTAGTAAGGGCAGCGACATCGATTTGTAAGTTCGAATCGTTCTCTAAGTCATCTATCTCTCACAGATCGTAAATATATTAAAACTATTTATTTCCATGTACCTACTTCTAATGTTTGGGCGAAATGTTTTCTTATTAGAACACCAAAAAAACAATTTTACGTTTTTGACTTCTGTTTCCGCCATTGTTGTTCATTGAAATTAAACACTTTAGAACGGATTAATCGCGTATATTAACACCACGACCCTACGTTTCGAGTCCTTTACAGCACTCGTTTTCACAGGGTTAAGAGGATGATAAGTACTGTAAAGGGCTCGAAAGGTAGGGCCATGGTGTTAATAACCGCGATTAATCCGTTCAACGATTTTTAATAATAAAAAGTTTTAGCAAGTGTTTAATTCGGAACCTTCGTAGTAAAAACAAAATTAAAGAAAAATGTGAAGGTTTTACTTTCAATTACAAAATTCCATAATATTTGATACACACTTTTACCTACTTGTTATTTTATAGTACTGAAAGTATTACACTAAAATCATTTAAATATGAAACCGACTTAATCCAACGACAAGAGTTTTAATGTTCGAAGCAAATGCTTGCAGAGTATTTTACTATTGTTTTATAAATCCATTTTATTTCAGCAGGACGTCGACTACGAAACACAGTGGCTCCCCGCACCGGCAGCGGCGGCGCGAGGAGGACGCCAGCCCCGCCGGGTTTTGCGCGGCCGTGCACAGGACGCCGCCCGCGCCGCCGCCGGCACTGCTGCGCCGGCTCGGCGTCAAAGAACCCACTGGCGTCGGCAAGGTAAGCCACTTTTATCTGACAGATAAAGTTAAAGGACCATGTGCAAATTTGTATGGAGGCTGAGCCAAAAACCAAAAAAGCTGAGAGTTACGAGTATGTCAGCAGGTCTTATCGTTTGCTTGTTTCTTGAAAGAGCTGTCGTGATCACCCATGCGGTTTGGCGGTCGCACGTTCCACAATTCTTCTTCGATTCCCCCTGGCCTGAACTTTGTGAGCACATTCGTTTATGGGGGAACTTGTAAGTGCCTTAATCTGATTCGTCCATCGCATTGGCGAACGGCCTCACAATCTAGAAACATTGACTCGGCCCTGCACGGCCAGTCTCGCCACCGAGTCTGGACCTCTGCGAGAGACATGTCCGAAGTAGGTGAGGATTTTCCTCTGTACGACGTCTTTACTCATTATTTTGGTCTTCTGGTGATTCAGTTTCAACCCAAAGCGTAGGCTCACGTTTTCAACACGTCGGAGATGTCAGAGATGTCGGAGATGTTTTCCGCACTAGTAGCGAGTAGGGTCGTGTTGTCAGCATATCGAAGGTTTGATATGCTCTTTCCTCCGATCTGCACACCATCTGTCCAACCGTCTAGAGCTATCCTCATGAGCATCTCAGTATAGATATTAAATAGGAGCGGAGACAGTATGTAACCCTAACACCTGCGCTTGGATGGACCGGGGCAGACTTAACGTTGTCCATTCTGACAGAGGCAGTATTGTTCTCATTTTATTATGCAGGTCCCTGGCCTCATATTTTTCGGCATGCTTTTCCGCCTCCAGGCAGATGTTTTGCAGATAGTTGTTCAGATCTTTGCGGCAAGCTGCCTGTATGTCTCTTGTGAACTTGTTTTGGGCGTAAATATCCGCTCCAAAAGCTTTCAAGTAGCGTCGTTGCTCGACAAGCTTTAGCGTTTCGTCCGTCATCCAGTGCTGTCTCTTGGTCACATTTACTGCAGCAGGCTCTGAAGCTTTGGCCGCGGTTGTTATGATAGCCTTAGTATTCGACCATAGCTCCTCCACGAAGTCAGTCCTCAATCCACGTGAAGACCACTCACTCCAATTCCTCTCAACTGCTTTTCGGAATTCTACCGCATCCTTGACTAAAATTTTTCGGCTTCGAGATATACGGAATCAAACTTTGGCAATATTAGTCCAAAATAATAGCTTTTCGCACATAACTTTTGTACCAACAAAGTTAAAAATATCTCTTAAGTTATCAGAGACTTCAAATAGGACAATTATATGTATATATCACATATATAACACCATGGACTTCTTTAGAATATAGAAAAATGTGCTTTTTTAGACCATGATTGAAAAAAAACATGAAAAAATAACTACAGGTTTTTTTTTCAAAATCTGGCTGTTGCAAGTAAGATTGTTTCGTTATTGTACTTTACTTATAGTATTTGTAGCGGAATATTGAGACAAAACTTACTTAGTTACTTAAGTCGCTAATAACTTGCCACGAGCTGCAGGCAAGTGCAAAAACTCGGCACGAGTAAAGAATGAAATTTCCACGCGTATATTAAAAGAACTGCCTCTTTGTTTGAGCTACTTTCAAGGTACGGCATACTCTTTATTTCTTGCGCCAAGCCATAGCATTAGTGCGTCCATCTATCAGAGTCGTTTCAAATTAGTTGCACCACTTCCTTACTACCCTCCTAGTTTGCAAAGTCACGCCACAAATCTGATTTTAATAATTTAAGAGTCCACATGCGGGATATATCTAATTGCAAGAGCACGCGAAAAATGAAATGGCAATAGTAGGCGGGCGCGTCAAAATAAACCGCGTAAGTAATCAGTTAAATGCTGTTTACAACTATACAATAATTTTGTTCATAAAAGCTTTAACCAGATTTAAGAACTAGTTATTATTAGTGAAAGCATTAGTTAGGTGAATAATATGAAACTAAATATTGCAAAGTAAATGAGATGGTGAACGTGTCTGAAACCGCAGCGTTGCTTCAGATACAACAGAACAATGCGGTGAACATGTAAATCAACGGCCGCGTAATGAACATGCAACACATTTTGCATCGGAATACACGTTGCTACTAAATCATTTTTGATTGGACGGGAAAGAAAACATAGAACAAACATTAAAATTCATTTCCTTCAAAATATATAGGTATATAGGTACAGTAAGTGTAACTTACCTACCTACCTCTACCTACCTTAAATCTAAAATAGATCCTTGAGGCATTGTACCTATATAATGCCTCAAGATGGATTTCCTCGTTGTGTCGCAATGCTAATACGTCGTGCGAGGAAGCCACCAGCTCTTCGGGCACCAGTAACATCAACCAGACGTCTTGCGATTTCTACAAAAAACTTGCGTGCGTTGGGACCTCATGGACCTAGAGTTTTGGCTCCAATGGTACAAAATGGTACTCTCTACCCAGGTTTTCAGCCGCTCCGCCCACTTTTACATTAGTTCGTTGGAGGTGGGACGGTGCCAGCTTGTCTACGCAGGTAGCATTCCACACTAAAATACTTATGCTTAAACAATATCTGCATGTAAGTATTTCAAAATTAAGGGAGTACATATTACCAAAATGTTTCTTCAGAAATGTGTAATATGATTTTTTGCAGCTAGATCGTTTTGTAGGAGTATTTTTATTTAAATTATTAAAACATACACAAAAAAGTATTTCGGCACCCGAGTATAACAATTTTTATAATTATCAATAAAACTAAAAACCTAATTATTATAATCTATAAGTACTAAATTATCTATCGTAGAGTAACAAAAGTTATGTTCTCTGATCTGTCCGAACCACGTTTTAAAAAGTAACTCCCTTAAACCCGCAAGCAATTAAACCCAAAAATCGCTAATAACCCGATTGATATCTCTGGAGTTAAGGGCGAGTTCATTAGCGCAAGATCATCAGTTGTCTCATTAGAGCGAACCAATTAGTGTGGCCGGAAGCCGGCCCCTTAAATCATTGGGAAGCGTGACTCGCGTCCGTTATTGAAACCTGTGCCATTTCGCAGTATAAGGAATACAAAGAAAACAAGTTTAAGGAGATTAAACCAAATGGCTGGGTAAAAGCAGGGTTATTATTTTACGTATATATAGTCATCAATATCTTTAATATGAAGGGTCACTTTGTTCATGTTATCGGCGATAATATGACATGTTTCATCGGCCAAGTATTATCTACTGTTTACAATTTTATCGTTCATGTGATAATTCCATATAATTTACCGTCGTATTGACGCGGCCGCGACATGAAGCCTTACTGGACAATGGTATAACAATTTGAGAACTAAAGGATAGCATAATTGCCATTTCATCAACCATGTCATAGTTATGGGTTTTTTTTTCACCTGGGTACGGTAATGTTAGTCAATGAATCCTTAATTGAATTCGGTCGTCATACTCTAATACTTCATTTTTTACATTACATTAGAAGTTATATTTGTAATCAAACTCACGTGATTACAAATATAACTTGCATGAATCAAAGTTTCTCACAACCATTCTAATATAATTATCCAATTATTACAGGCCATTACTCGATCCAAACGGGTATTGGCAGGAGTTTACTACTTCCCAGCGCGGCAGCGCTCCGGCCAGTTAGGTAACTGGATTAGAGCTATACCAAGTCTGGACTAAGCTGCCAATGACAAGACGTGAATTGAATCCTAAATGACTCAAATTAAATAACTTGTAAAACGTCTAGGCATTGCTGGCAAATGCTAGTTATGCTACTACGCGTCACTTGCGCCATATTTCATAGTTAAAAATGCCTAACTCCGGGTCAAAAATTACCCAAAAAAAAACAATATGGCTAACTTCGGTGCAAGTGGACCTAAGGTAATATCATGTTTTTGCGTAAGACAACTCAAGATGACCTAATTAGTGGCATTGAAACTTATAATATCAAATGCAAAGGTTGTCGAGTCAGCTTAGACATCTTAGGAAATAGCTAAACATAGTCTCCTACTTCTGTCTCCAATAGATCTAACGCTTTCCCCTTTTACACTTATTATTCAAGAGCGGCTTTTAAAATTTCTAATGACAAAAGCTACATATTTTAACTTCCTATTCAAAAAAGGAGGTTTAAAAATCCGTAATCGGGTCACAGTTATTTTACCTTTTTCGTGAGTAAATCTGAGAGTAGATTTTTCTTTCTACGAGTATTTATAGGAACAATAAAAATGGCAATAGCATTAAAATAAAATGAGTGAAATATCTAAGACAACCAACGGTCTGATTATTTTCCATTGCAGTGCCCTTGCTTTATCTAGACGCACAGCTACGACGGAAATACGTCTGCCTGTCTATTTTTCTTTTACTTATTGCTGAACAGAGGTCAGACAATAGGCTTCTTTAAGCGATCTTAAGTCTTGCCAAGCCCCGCTCACAAAGAAATGACCGATTCTAATGTTTAATTCCCTATTTTACTGGCTTTATAAAACAATTAGAAATCCGGAAAAATGGACATTTGTGCGATAATTCTACTCTATTCTTCTAAATGGCTCATTTGATTTGTAAATGTGCAAAATTGGCTGAGTTTAGCTTAGTTAACTAAAACAATCTGTAAAAAAAACGAATGCTGCATAAATATAGATGCACACATTGCAGATCACATAATAATATATTATATTGAAAATTTTGCGCCACATTTTACGTTACAAAAATAGTAACCAGTTAATACCCTTCCCCTGCTCGGTTACACCAGCAATTACGGCAGTGGCAGGGTTAATGTGATAAGTGACGCGCTAACAAGCTCCAGGTGCAACGTGGCTAAGATTTTTTACAAGTGGAGATTTAAAAAGATTTTCACGCGTGTGGGGGGATGAAATTCTATCGCCCCTAATTTGATTAAGCTAGCAGCGAGGGGGTTGAAGTTGAGTTCGGGTATGGCACGCAATATGAGTTAATGCATTAAGAAAAACGCATATTTTTATAAACGTATTATAAGTAGCGTGCTCCTGCGTCGTAGGCTAAGACCCGTTTTGGGTCGCTGAGCCAACGCAGTTAGTTTATTTTAATTAATCATAATCAGGAGTCATTTTAGTGCCATAATATCATGTAACTGTATGGAGACCTTGGTTGAAACCATAGAGTATCAAGAGTGAACACTCGGATACATCGTGTTGTGACCAGCAATGGCGGCCGATTTATATGTGTGAGTGCAGCCGAGTGATACCATGTGATTTTTTTTTCCGAATATAATCAAATCGAATTGATGACCAGGGATTCAATGAAAAGTTAAATATTTGTTTTGATGAAAATTATTTCTGTGCTTATAAATAATTACAAGTAAATATGTAATATACACATCATTTACAAGTAAAAATTACTTTAATAGGTATAGTAAACAATTTCATACGGATTACAGTAAGGTAGGTAATTCTCTTTCTAAATAATGCTGAAACAACATTCATGCGACAAGTGATGATTGGGGATCATGTGGAAGGTAGGTAGTAGTAGTACTTACAGTCACGTCTATAAATATGTATACACTTTGGAACGTATTCCAGGGAAAGAAGGGCCAAAATTTGATACAGATGCAAATACAAAATTTAATATATATATATATATATATTAGGAAAGGTACCATTTCATGGATTTTCATATTTCCATAAGTATGAAATACGCAAGACGAATCAAGCAATTACGCGACTTTCGGGATATAACTCAAGCTGCTGGTCACACTACGCGTAATGAAGTTAATATTCGATTTTTTTGCATAAACACGTGTCAATTATAATTTTACCGATGAAAGGTCATTCCATGTGACTTGTTTTTGTGACCGGTTGCGTTTTTACATTATAAAACTACAAACGTCGTCATTTTCACATTATTTTCACGGAGATGTTTGTTGTCGGTTGGTTTCGTTATCACTGACAGATGACAAGCGTAATGTTTTGTCGGTGCATGCGTGCGTTCTTGTCGGAACAAGGTGACAGGCGTAATATGGGCGTAATATGGAATCACAGTTTCTTCTTAGTTACACTACGTCTATTTATTTTCTATGTCTATGGTTGAAACTTTATTTTTGTTGACTTGACTGCCTACGAAGCAATAGGTCCCGCATTGAAATCCTGGTCAGGGAATTTAATTGTGTGTTTATTCTTGAGTTATGGGTGTATTTAAGTACTGAAACACTCATTATTTATTTTGAAATATACGACTTAGAAATATACTCGTAAGACTTGTTGACGACCATAACTCCTAAATGAATCTTACTTAAAGTGGTTCATACCTACTCTTCTATACAGGTAAGATAACATTCTTTTAGCATTTTTCCACGGCGACGTTTTCCGAACGCAGCCATTGTACGACACCGGAACTCCAGAATAAAAAATTAACTCCTCGAAGCAAGGCATTTGCAATTCAAGACGCTAGATAGTACAGAGCACTTGCGACAAAAACTCTTGGCGACGCTAACGAAACCTTGCATCCGCTTACTTTATACACTAGCCACTATTAAAAAAAAAACAGCAAGGTACTTCTGTAGAAAAACACACGAATGAAATTAGATACGTAATTGTACTAAAACATATATATGTATATTGATGGGGTAGAATGAAAAAAGCAAACATGTTGTACCGGTGCCCGAGCGTTAGGGTGTCAGACTTTCAATCCGAAAGTCTCGGGTTCGAATCCCGTTGGCTCGTTTGATCATATCATGGTTGCATTTCGGCGAATGAAACCATCGTGAGGAAACCTGCATTGCATACTCCTACGAAAAACATCAAAGATGTGAAGTTGAAAGGTGTGAAGTCTCCAACCCGCTTTGGGCCAGCGTGGAGAATATAGCCCAATCCCTCTCGTTCTTGAGAGGAGGCCTGTGCCCGGCAGTGGAACGTATATATATAGGCTGGATCATATAATATCATCGTACTACCCGTTAAGACATGCTACACGTTACAGCTACAGCGGAAATTGTGCGATGGCCCTTGTCAATAAATACGTAGGTATATTTAGGTATGATGACATTGATGACTGAGAAATCATTTTTCTCATTGCATTTGGAACCTGTGGATAAAATATATAATATGTGGATATAATAAATATTTCTCTTTCACTTTTTCAAAATGTATGCATAGGTACTTAAAACCTACGTAAGAACTTAGGTACTTTAAGATGGCCCTATTCAATCAATACATACTAATTTACTGCTTCCCTCTTAACTCCAAATACTTTTGACGGGCCATCATTGAAAACAAGACGTATACGCCAAAACAAATAAAATAAAACATTTCAGAAATTCGATCAACAGGAAAACCCTTGAAAAATACACAATAAGAGCTTTGAGAAAAATAAACGCCTTGGCCACTTGTGTGTGTCAAAACAATCTCCTGTGTTATTAGGTTCTAATACTATTGGTGGCGTCTCGAGGGAGCTCCCGGGACTGGAGTGGGCTTCAGATACATAGAACGGACATCGTTTCAATACACCTAAAGATTGGAAAAGTAATAACTTTAGATATTGACCGTTATAATATTAAATTTTTATGACAGAATGTTTGTAATGGAATAAAGTAATCCGTTCCTACACGTGTTCACTTTTTGGTAAAAAAATCTTATATTCGCAAGATTTTTATCGAAGTTTTTTTTTCCATTATAATACTATATAATTAATAATAGTGTAGATACCTACGCCTAGGGTAGTTCTACCTCAAATACGTAAGCCAGATCTTAGCATATATCTAAAGTAATTATGTTTTAATCAAAAATTTATTAAGGCTACAAGTAGAATACTTAGTAATAAATACAAGTAGTAAATGTATTCTTGCCCACTATTCCTCCGTCAATTTGTACCGTCCAATGGAAAGGCAGGCTGCTGCCCACGGGATTAAACTCCTTATTGATTATTGGACCCTTTTTTATTGTACGAGCCTTAAGTGAGTGACTTTAGGCGTCTAAGGAAAAATACTCATTTGGTGACTAATAAACTGGCCAACCAATTGCAGAAGTCGATAATCGCACAAATCGAGCACAGAAGTTTATAGTTCTTACCTTTGGTTAGGGATTTATATTAGCCTTTTACGCATGTTTGAGATTAACGTTTAAAATAATAGTCAACTGTATTGTATATTTTATAAACTAAAAAATAAACAACTTCAAGGTTACCTACAAGTTGATAATTATCAGTGGCGGTGTTTCAAAAGTATTAGTAGGCTAGTCGAAGCGAATTTCGTTCCTTCCTTTTTTCATGAACTGCAGATATGTTTACCTGTTTAAAATTGGACAAGTCTGTAGAAATCGAATTTTATGGACCTGTTGCCACTGGTAGGTAACTATATTATACCAATAACTTGCTGTAGCTTTTCGCTATCGCTTGTGCCACTCAGCTGGGCACTTACAACAGGCAACCACACATCCCTCAATTCTCTATACGAGTAGATGATTTATACAGTACGCGATATTGATACTACAGACCTACTTCCTTTGATGTCCTCTCGATGGAATATATCAATAGAGTCCAGTGAGGTTTCCATCATACAATATTATTATACCTAATATAAACGAAAAAATTGAAAAGTATAGGCTTGACGCCTGATCAGATAAAGTATGCTAAGTTTAGTTATAAGCTACCTACCTACCTATAGTCATCAGGCAAACTTAGGGCTATTTTCCTTATAATTTTCTATTAAACGTAGATATATGTAGCCAGACGTTTACTAGTAAGTTGTGTACATAACATGTTGTTATCGGTATTTTTTTAAAAGCACTCTCCCATTGCGGACTCCTAAATTCCAACTTGACTTGTTAACAAAATTCAATTATCCGCCAACAAGTTGGGCGCCGCGTAGTGCAAATTCACATGGCGTTATGTTAGCGTTGCGGTTCTGAGCAAATGTTAACATTTCAAAACATTAACAAATTTCGTTAACCATTGGTTGTTTTGTTTCTATATTAAGTATTTCCAATATTTGCCGATACTGAACAACTGCAATATTTTAGGTGAGGTGTGCCATACAGTCATTGTATTATATTGTATTTTTCTTATTAACATTTTCCCGGCTTATGCTAACGCTCAGGGAGCCTAGGGCCCGCTTTAACAACTAATCCCAAGATGTCATCGATTCGAGGCGCTAGTTTTTCAAAAACGCATGCCATGTTCTTTATAACTTGGTTAGTTTTTGGGTTTATGGATTTTAGATATATGGGGTAGAAGGGTTTGAGTATAGTTAGTATAGGCCGTGATCGTCTAGGGGTTAGGGCCGTAAGTTTTGATCGTTACAATTTATGTCTGCGGGTATAGACATAGGTTTTGGCTGATGATGTCCTGGATTTGCACTGATGTGGATGGCAAGTTGTCGAAATGACGAAGGCAGTTCAACGAATTTAATTCAGGATTTTTTTAAATATTTTTTTGTAAAGTTATAGTTATATAAATTGAGCAAAGAGAAAAAACGAATAGGCATGATCTACATGGTATCTAGTCGTCTAATAATATTGTGAGTGTCATCCTTCGGCGCGGTTGGTGCTTCAAGGGATGTCGAGCAGCCGTGCCATTGGTCGCCGATCACGTCATATGTGCCTCTCATTGGTTGTTGGTGATATGGCGATATCACGTGTATGTGACGTCACGGTAGGTGCATCGCGGTCGGGGAAGCGCGCTGTAGCTAGGCGCGAGTCAGGTCGATGTAAGTACATGGGCAGCTATCCGCTGATTCCGTGCATGTACCTATAAATGGCGCCGGAACATAAGCTCCCGGCCTTGGAAGTAGTAGCTTCCAATGTGAAGACATGGCGATGATAGTTACTCGTCGTTCATCGGTAGTGACCAGATTTTCGAAAATGCTCGTCGTACGGTGTCGTGTGATGTGCGAATATCGGCTACTCGGGAGACGCCGTCTCTGCCTGGGAACGTCTTGATAATTTTATTGCCCTAAGCTCCATTTTGGGGTTGGAGTATGGTCCTCCTTAATCAGGACGAGGGTGTCCACCTTCAGATCAGCCATGTTGCGCGTCCATTTTGATGACCTTCCAACCTAAGAGGATAAACTACACCTTATTAAGATTAGTCTGATTTCCTTACGATGCTTTCCTACAGCGAAAAGCGATGGGTAAATATCAAATGACATTTTAATATTTCATGTAAAAGTCCCGAAAAACTCTTTTTGCGGGATTAGGACCCGCAACCTTCGGATTGAAAGTCGCACGCCTTACCGCTGGGCTACCAATGCTCTGTCTTATTGCATTGTAATAGCAAAAAAAAACTCTCTGAAGACTTCGTGACCTTATTGATCCGATATGTAAGAATCCAAACACTTTTTTCGCAGTGCCTAGATTAAAAGTGTAGGAAGTAAAAATAAAAGTGGTTTAGGGATACAAAATACAAAAACTTTACTCCAAGTTTACACTACAACTACAGTCATCTGTCAAGTTATCCATTTTTTTTTAAATGCAATAGGTGGCAAATGAGCAGATTAATCGCCTGATGGTAATCTATTAATTGCGTCCATGGACACTCACAACACCAGAGGTGTCCAAACTGCTCAGCAACTGTGCATGTAAAAAGTTACTCTCATAACTTCATACACGCATCATACGGCCAAAAAGAACTAATGAAGAGTGCATAAAATCCGGCAATAAGCGGCCGGCGGGCATTTTATCAAATTATTCGCGCTTGGCGGCCGTCCAGCTGTACAGTCGCGGCCGGAATCATTAGACAACGATCTGAACCATCGCAGCTGAGTAAGTGGAACCTATGCGAGAGTTATAACGGTTATCCTTAAATCACTGTCCTACAATGCCTCTTCTAACGAGATGTTTGATTTTACACTTAGTGACCAATTCTGACTTGATTTAGTAATTTGAGTGATATGTCAACATATGTAACAAGTATGCCTACGTAAATTTTTAATTATACTAAGAAAAGGGGGATTTTTTATTAATGGCTTTATACCACAATCGTTTAAACGACTTTGACGAAGTTTTCGCTAGCAATTTGTATACCTATGATTCAAAATCGAATGAAACCTCAAACTGCGAATTTGACAAGAGTTTGTATGAAAAAATTAAAAACTTCAGAGTACCTACATAATTTTTAAAAGATGTTAAAAATTACTTGTTAGGTTTTAAAAGCATTACCTACAATTAAATGTATTACTCCTATTACAGGAAACACCCGGTATACGTACCTATAAAAACATATATACCTCAAATATAATTAATAATATATATATATATATACCCCATCTACGTAATGCATTCACATTTACTCGTATTATTAAGGGTTAAGATGATGATGATGACATCTTAACCCGGTGAAAACGAGTGCTGTAAAGGGCTCGAAACGTAGAGTCATGTGGTGTTAATGAACGCGATTAATCCGTTCTAAAGTGTTTTATTTCAATGAATAACAATCGCGGTAAGAGAAGACAATATCGTATTATTAAGTTCCAACCTTGCATTTGTTTTCTCTAAGTATTTGTATAAATAGTTTACTAATTTTGCCTTAAATTCCTACACTGTTGCATAGGAATAGGACACACTTAAATATATAACTCGTACAATAATAATAACGTCTTGTTAGAGTTTAATTAAAACGTAAAGCAGTTGCATCCGCGACGGTACCGTCTAGTTCACAGCGAACTAATGTAAGCTATTACACCGCTTGTTTCACTCGGTTTTAGCTATGGCTAAATGTAAACAATGGCTGGACGCAATACAGCCAGCTTACTGTCTGCTATACTCTGTCGTTGCTTTTAGAAGAATATTGTAAACTTGAAAATTTTAGCTTCAGAGCAGTGTATGAAATTGTATGAAATTATCATAGGAACTAAAGATAGAGTCAAGCTGTAAATTGTACAAGTATTTATCAAGTTGTCCACATGATAACCGCAACTGTCATAAACCCAGAAGGTCGTATACATGGGTGATTTTTATTGGTTACGGGAGCTTACGGCATTTTTTTAGGTATCCTTAGCCAAAAAAAAATATATACACAAACATACCTACGGTGAGATCTGTGTTGAATGTGAATTCCTTCATAGTCGGAGTTTATGCGGTGAAAAATTTACAAGATATGAGTACTCCGTGCGTAATTTAATTAGTTGGCTGGATCGATATAATTAATTAAATTAATAAACGTATACCAATATACATTTTCTCGATACAGCAGTCTATCGGAACTGACTTATTTGCCTGTATTAAAATGGTTTCTGTGAAAGAAAATTTATAGCTACGGAGCTGCCACACACAGAGTACCTTTTTTTTGTCATGGAATATCCGTATTGGATCTCGCTCGGCCCAGGGGAAACCGAGTGGATATGTCCGACTTGCACGGACTAAAAACCTTGGGGTGCTCTACTGCTTCGTGCTGGGACCGCGGGACCGCAATTGCACAACCTCACATATACCCCACCAGCGTTACCTTTACGATCTGCTCAAGCAGCATTCTCCGATGGTGGCGCCTCGGAACATTTGAGGGGATATCCATCTCGGAACGTCTTCAAGTGGGTGCTGGAACTCCCGGCCCATCACCCGCAGGCTCTTCGCCGACTGACATACATTCGGAATTAGAAAAATGACTTTCGCCTCAGTGGCGGATGAAATATACCTATGATGTTTTACCACATATACACCTAATTATAAATTACTGTAATTAATACAATGTTTAAAATAATCCCATTTACTCTTTGACGAACGAAGAATAACAGCAATGAAGAACTTCACTTTATACCTACATTGAAATTTCATATACTACAGAAGAAGTGACCAAGGCCCCCAGTGCTCAGGGCTGGAATCAAACCAGTGACCTCCTGCTTTTCAGCAGACATTTATTAAAAGAGACATTTATTATTTGATTCGTGCTGAAAGTGGAGTTAAATTTTTAAAATTCCACATTACTTTTTTACGTTGACTACTTTGACAGTAAGCTGTAAACTCAATACGGTCTTTAATAAGATTACCATATGGTTTCTTAGTATTAATAGAGCGGTATCAAATAAAGGAAATAATGAAAACTTTGATACTTATATTAATAACTAACAACCTATGCTTATTCAAATAGTATAGAGCTTAGATATTTACATTCCTTAATGCTCGTAATAAATACTTTTATCGCTTTTATGGAACAAACCGCATGGAAATACCTGAACAAAGTGTGTTATAAACCGCTGCAAAGTATTCCATATAGTTAATAAAATCCAGTATCATTGGAGATAGGCAAACGATTGATACTAAGTATTCACTGGAGAATGCTTCATTTATATTCACATTACTACCAGAAAACGAGGCATATCTCACTAACTTTCTCTTTTGCATGTATACTGTTTCGTGGGCCTGCTTGGATTCCATTGAATCTATTTTAGCGCCTATATTAGCGCTCTGTAACTACATCAAAATACATTAAAATTAATGTAGGTAAGAGTTTTACCTAATCGATTGGCTTTGTATTGAAATCAAAACCTTCCCTAATAGTTCCCGGCCTTTTGCTACGGCTCTAGAAGTTTGAAGCCCACTTGGTAACCTAACAGATTTGGTGCAGTTTTTGCACAAGAAAGCAGTTTAACTCTGTCTCCAAATAACTAATGGGAACGAGCCCTAGTTCTTAATGAACATGGGCTTTTACCACGGTTTTTACATTTAAATATATGGAGCTCCCGATATTTCCGCCTTGTTGCAACCGCGGTGTTCACAAGTGGTAAGAACCCGTATTCATTAATTTAGAATGTCTAAAAACCGCAATAGTTTAAAACAGTGCGCCCTAAATCCTTCCGTATGATTGAAATATCTGTCTGAATCTCTCATTTGGTCTACATTCAGCAATTTCAGCATACATTGTCGCAGAGGCGTGAGTCAGTGGAGCGGTCGCGGACGAGTGCGCGATCGCCGCGCTGCTCGTTAATCAATTACCCGGTTGTTTTCACGCGAATTAACGCCCACTTCCCTTTCAAGATCGGGCCATTAAATTGGTTGAAAATCGCATTATTTACAAACCCTTATTTACGTTCGTTTTGGTTAAGTTGGCGGTTTTGCTAGCCTAATCAAATATGGCTTCTACAGGGTTTGTTAAAATAGCTAGGCTTATTCACAACTAAACCAATATCTTATTTGCATTTTTTATAATACAACTACAGGTGTACATTTTGTAAAATGACAAAACTGCATGATTTAGTATCAAAATCCAATAATATAACCATGTGATGCGACAATTTGATCAAGTTTACTGACCATAATAATTAACAACAAAATTAAAGTTAGGCGTAATCGTTACTGTAAGATGCAGTCTAACTACGATTGTAAACCACTCTCATACCAATATACATATTATTTTATTCTGACGATTTCACACGATAACTCGCCTATTTCATGTCCCCACTTTTCCAAATCACGGTCCTCAAACACAAAACGCTTTTATTTTTATTCCTGTTTCGGCTTGATTGATTTCGCTTTTCCATTCCTGATTGTCACCGCCATCGCCACTTTGCAGGGTTGGTTTTTCTCGCTTTTGATATTACTTCATGAATTCAATTACACGGTCTGTTTTTTGGGTGTTATTATATTAGCACGTATATTTATACCAGGGAAGATTAATACTGTTTTTTGCTTAAAAAAGAGTTACAATGATTTTCATAGCACTGAGTGCCATAGGTATTTAAACACCTTTTCACACCAGTTTCGGCACCAACTTTTAGTACTAACCTAATCAAAATAATCAAAGATATTATTCAGATGTATGATTATATTTTATGAAAAATTGATTTTAGTATTCGGTTGCTAAGTAAATTGACAATAGTAATAGATTTATAGTAATCGAATGTTCAATGAGCACATAATGTTTTAATTTAATTAAGTATACTTATCGACATCTTTTTAACGATATCAAATCTCTAGAACTTGCCCCGAGTTATCCCAGGTTTGATAATCAGGTGCATCATTACTTATGAACTAATGCAATGTACTGTTATTAGCGAAAAATATTGTATGTACGTAACTATAAAACACGTTAACCCATAATTGTGACGTGTTTGCTTGCAATGGTATTATAATTGATTCGAAAACTCATGGTAGAGTCCGCGGTGTTGTTCGGATGCCCGTTTGGTAAGCTTATTACGGCCGCAAACGTTCATGAAATTAATTAGTCCCACCAAATGGACAATTCGCCACCTTCCGTGGTGCCGGTGAGAGACGAATAATGAGATATTTCTAGTAGGACATATATGTCTGGCTCGCCTGGAATGTTCCGTAAATATAATTTGTCACGAATACTTTTTTCATTTTTGTAAGCTTTTGTATTTACTAAAGTCGTTTACGAAAACCGACTCAAGTCCTTGAATTTACCTGCATAAATATGTATTGCAGATATTTATATACAGCTTGTTTAAAACTCAATATCTTCAGTGAAAAAACTGAAAAGTTGTGTAGGTACATATGTACTTCACGTTTTTTTAACCTCCTAAGTTGAAACCCGGTTTATTAAAAAACTAAAAACACGACCTACTCAATATTCTTCTTCTTCCTAGCGTTTTCTCGGCTTATGCCACCGCTCAGGGGGCCTGGGGTCCGCTTTCGCTTAATCCCAAGATTTGGCGTAGGCGCTAGTTTTCCGAAAGCGACTGCCATCTGACAGTCCAACCCAGAGGGTATACAAGGCCTTATTGGGATTAGCCCGGTTTCCTCATGAAGTTTTCCTTCACCGAAAAGCGATTGGTTAAATATCAAATGATATTTAGTACATAAGTTGCGTATTTAGTACATAAAACTCATTGGTACGAGCCGGCAGGATTTTAACCCGCGATCTTCGGATTGAAAGTCGCAGGCCTTACTGCTGGGCCACCAACGCTTCTCAATCTAGGTAGATTGAATATGGAGTAGGTACTCAATATTATATCAATACAAAATTAACTTTTAAATAAAAAATTAATATCGCCAATGCTTTGTATTTGTACCACAGTATAATATATGAAGTCATAATGGCTATTGGTAAAATTTGTGAGCCACAGTTATTTGGCTTTTAAATCAATGTGTTGTTGATAAAAAGGTGCTTTGTTTAGGGGTTATCGGCGGCCACACGGAAGCCAATTTTGAGGCGTAATGGCCAATTTGCTACACGCTGGGGACTACCCTCATTGTTGGATCGGGTTTCAGCCTGAAGGAATGTTAATCTGCGGGTGTCGGTTTCTAATAGTCTTATTTTAACAAAACCGTCTGTATGAATAACAAAAATAAAATAAAACTTTAAGTTTGCGAGTTCACTAAACTTTGTTCAATTAAATGTAGACTCTACAATTGTCCTGAGCGAGAGGAATTAAATAAGATTAATCCACCAAGCATATGTCAGATATTGTAAAGAAATGAGTACAATGTCGCAAAAGTACATCTAGGTCGGTATTCAGGACAACAACCGTTATTCCCGCTTGTTAGTTATATAAGGTAATGTATTTAACTTGCTGTAAACTTAGTACAAAATCAGTTCACGAACTATTCCAGCGGCGTTCACATATGCACATAATAAAGAAGATAAGCTCTCGCTAATGGCGCGCTAGTGTAGCCACATCTTTATTTACTGCGCTGATAGTAGTATCTTTTCACGACGGGTGCTAATGTAGATGAAGCTTTACATGGAATTAAAACTTGGTTACCTACTGGAAACATACAGGGGCGCGATTCGAGTTACTAATTTAACACAAGGGGATATCCACATTATATACATTATATCCCTACGTTTGATAAATAGAGTAATGACAAATACGTGTAAATTCACATCCATGTAAATTTTGGTTCAGGTGAATGGATTCGCACTCCAGTAATACGAGTATAGCATGCAGCTTCGTTCATTAAAAATTGAATTTTACATGACTCGTGGTGTGTTAATAATTTTCACCTAAGTTATTAAATAAACAAGTGTAAGGACACATACCATGAAAATTGCATTTTAAAAATAGGTGTTTCATGCAAGCTCATGATAGTCATAATCGTAAATTGAATGGAACGGCAGTTTGACATGGCAACTAAGTGTAGCATAAATATCATAATCGTTGGGCTTTATGGGTTTAGGATTCTTATACTTTTACTGGTTCTGTTTTCATAGGTACCTACCTAATTAAATAAATATAATGTTGCATAAATACATCTAACAAAACAAATGTGAGTATTTGCGACATCTTAAATATGAGGTGAGTATGTAAGTCGCCCATAAAAACTTTTACTATAGACCCAGGCCATAATTCGCGGAAAACTACAAAAAATCGATGTACAAATTGTCGAAATGTATTCAACAGCAGATTGTTTGCCGTATTAAAACGTATCGTAGAAAAGGCAAATAATGCCATAGGGATTTCTGAACCAGGTAAACTAAGAGCAAAGTAGAAAAAATATAGGTTGGCCCCACTGGGTATGTAGGTTGTTCAAAACAGCTCCAGTTGCCCAAGCACAAGAGTGCTGCGGCAGTATGCCGCGGTCGAGAAAGACACCTATCACTGTCATTTTCTAACTGTTAGGATTAGACAATGACATTTCTAGAGGGTTTAAAGACAAAAAACTGTGTTTTAATTACTTTACACTACACACCCTTTATCCCTATGAAGTATCCCTGATTCCGCAATTACCCCATTCAAAGACAGAAGCGTACCCCGTGACCCATTAAGGAACATATTTATAACCCATTGGTGCGGGTGCGGTGATGCCGTGACTGCGCGACGTTTGTCCAATTAATGCTATAAATACCTTCAGTCCCCGAGTACCTAATAAGCATTACAATAACCGTATAGTAGCTGATATACAATATTTGTGAACGCGAAACCGCCGTTAGTGGTTCGCAGTCGATTAAACGGGATTCCTGGACGATTTGTAAGTGTGATTGTGAAATAGAACGTGAAAATCTACGAAATTGAGTGACCCGTTTTAAATACTATTTAATAAATAGAACGTGTTCCTTAATTTCGATTATGGAGAAAGTTTTGCGTCCACTTTATCTACCAAATAGAAGATGTTTCTGCTATTGATACTTCAGTATTCAAGTAGAGCTACATAAATAATAATTACTTACCTATATAAAAAATCGCCTTTGCGCGTTTGTGATTTGATACTCACAAAATATAGAAGTTTAGCCAAATTTCTGAAATAGGACCTTATTCGAACTATTTCTATTTTCTAAGTTTGACAAATAGGGAAATTACTATTCCGCGGAAACTCACATCCATGTGTTAGTATTGTTTAGTTACGTATTATCACAATTAAATAAGGTTTAGTATAGGTTTTTACATGTTGTACTTATTTGACATTTACTTTTCGATGCCGTTAGCATATCGAGAGTTCAAATTATACTTGCCGTTTGTATAAATCATCCGGCTACTTTCATATTTTGATCTCTCGATACGCTAACGCGGTCGAAAAGTAAATGTCAAATATGACAAGTAAAAATGTATACCAAGCCTTCATTCATGTGTTTAAAAACCCTCTATATAATATTATTTTGTTACATTGTGCTCAAGTTTTATCACTCGTACAATATATTGTATCTCTTGACCCAAAACATTGAAATGTAAGCAAATTCGCAGAGTTTTACAGCACAATGGGAAAAACTGATTTTCAAAAGCTGACCTCTTTCAGAACAGCTATTCTCTGGCTGTGGAAGTGGAGCAAAGTTCTTTTGTCGAGGGCTCGGGTTTGATTCACTGACATTGTTGTTTTAATTTACAATGGGAATAACGGGTTCATGGTGGAAAAAAGGATAGATTTTTTTCTTTTGATCTTACTAAACTCAAATGATATGTATGTACTCAGATATGTATTTCTCTGAGAAGTCCTTCTCAGCGTAACAACGACAGTATCAGTATTTTTCACCATCGCGGGATGTTACAAATCTAGGTCTGTTTTATAGTATTGATAACGATACGCGCGTAAAGCGTAAACTGTATTACTATTAATTCTCCAAACTATTCTCAACGATAGGTACCTCAGAGCCTTTGTAGACTGTATAACCGTCACATTGATATTTAATGTGAGTAAGTGATCTTCTTTTTTATATTTACCTACTTATTGTCTCAGACTGCTGTCTTAAGATTCTGAATAATAAATAAGAGTCATCACTGATGAGTCATCAGTTTGAACAAATAATTAACTTTCTGTTACTATTCGCCTCATTCAACTAGTATCTGTAAATACAGATTTCATTTACTTTGAAATTAACCAAAAGCCTTACTGCAGGTGAGACACGAAAGCAACAGTCAAGCACCAAATTACACGCTCGCTATTAGTTACATTAAAACAGTGGCGGACACGAAAACGCCATAACTATGCTTTATTTAAATTTATTGTTCTGCACTTTAATATAGCCGCTCTCCAGGGCCCGCGAACTTTGCGGCGGAGTTCACGAGCGAAACTAATAATGCGCGACTCGAAACGGCAGGCGTGTTTCTCTTATTGTTTACCGCTTTCGTGGCGGGTAGTGTAAATGGGTAATATTTACTTTGTATTCTGGAGTAGAATTAAATTTATGATATGTCTCACATTATTCCGAGAGTTGGTTTATGTATTTAGGTATTATAATATTTCTGTGTTCTTTAACTCTCAATGCGGAATGCGATATGTTTTTGCAAATTAAATATGTACCTAATATTTATATTCGCTGTCATATTGTAGGTACCTACTTGCCAAATTTTCATAGATATAGTAGAGTTACACTGCATCGGTTTTTTTACTAATCGACCTTTTTACTAAGAACCAGTTAATACTTAATGGAAAATATTCCATGAAAGAAATTTAATCTCAATACAGAAAATTCCAGAAATTTCTTCATAAAGCTGAAAAATACCAGACGTAATTTGAAATTGACTAGCGATTTGAAGTATAAGGCAATTACTCGGCAGCGGCCAAGGGTGCCCAAGAGATTTAAAATATTATTGCGTATCGTGGTACCTTTGTAGTTATCTTTTAGAAGGTATCTTTTGATTTTGTAATTATTGATTATGGTCGTTATTGTACTCTCCCGGTATTTCTTTTTAATACTAAAACGGGAATGAAAGTTAGTACAGAGGTAAAGTGTGTCGTTTAACTCCAAACTCGGGTAAATCCATTTGACCCTCTCGAGCCAGTATCTACCTTATTACCCTTTCTTAATACCAAAATCGCATAATCTGACAAATGGATTTACCCGAGTTTGGAGTTTAGCGACTTAAGTAAGAGTGAACAAGTCGTGTAAGTATTGTACCTACTGATTAATCGATAGCGATAGTGATAAATCAGTACAGGATTTTAGAATTGCGAGTTAACTTAACTTAAACGTGCTAGGTTATTTGACCGAAATAAAATAGTTGTAAGGGGATGAAAGTTAGTACAGAAGTAAAGTAAGAGTGTACAAGGTGTAAGGATATGTTACAAATATCAGCAGAAAGGGTTTTACGTAACGCATTCCCACTAAAGAGCACGTTCGCATACCTACTTACTCACAGGTGCTCAACTTTTCTCCACATAACTACATATTAAATTGTTGCTAACCTTAAACTACTTCGATACCCACCACAGAAGGCCTATTTACAAATAAAAGCAATCGACAACTAGAACAATCATTAAGCGGTTCACACACGACGCGCGGCGGCACACACGTGCGGAAGATTTACGCTAAAAACTTGGGCCGTTATTAAGTTGGGCCGTATATCGTCGCGCGATGCGTTGACGCGTCTGTCGCGTAACGAGGTTGGGTGTACGCTTGGAGACGAAAGTGGTTACGGCCTTGGTTTTTTTTTTATTGAGGAATAGGTAAGCTTTTGACCACAATCTCACCTGATGGTAAGTGCCGATGTGGTCTAGGATGGAGCATGCTTGCCTAAAAGATGTATATTCACTCGCGATTTAAAAAGATCCAAGTTATAGTGGGCAGGGAATAAATTCGCAGGTAGAGAATTCCACTCCTTAGCTGTTCGCGTAACAAAGCTGGAGGCAAAGCGTTTTGTGCGAATCAGCGGCAGGGAGACCACGTAAGGGTGGAACGATTGTCCGCGTCTAGTCACACGATGGCAGAACGGAGCTGGGGGGATTAGATCGTGCAATCCCACCGCACACTCCCCGAAATGCATCCTGTAAAATACCGATAGGCAGGCTACTTTTCTACGATGTTCAAGACTCTGCAGCCTACCTTCCACCAGTTCGGAGTCTCCAATAAGCTTTCGGGCGCGTCTATCGATGGAATCTAGGGCAGCCAGCTGGTATTTGGCGGAACCGTCCCATAAGTGGCTGCAGTACTCCATACATGACCAGACTTGAGCTACGTAGAGCTGAAGAAGCTGCTCCGGTGAGAAGTACCGCTTGACCTTAGAGAGGACGCCCATCCTCCCAGCTGCGGATTTGGCCAAAGATTCGATATACGCCCCCAAAGCCCAAAGCCTAGGTTGGACGAGACGCTCATGCCAAGATGATGGTTTTATTTGTAACAGGGGTTGTCAAAACAGCATACCTATAACCCGCCTTATGGTTAATTATGAAGCCTTGCTTTTTTTATAAAATGCTTGCTATTAACATAGTAAATGTAAAATATTCCAGTTACAATTTATTTCGCATATAAAAATGACGAACCTACGATAAATATTGCCGCTCTGCATCTGAAACGCTCTGCATCCGGTATACTTTGTGAGCTCTAAGAACCGCCTTTTGACATTTATCTTTTGAAGTTTGTGGAGATGAAGGTAAGGAGTATTGTCTGTCAAATCTAGCGATTATTGTCGATTTGGTACAATCGATTAAAAATACAATTTTTGAATGTGCAATTATATTAATGGTTCGTTGGTTTATTTTATTAATTGATCTTTATTTTCACACAGGGTTTCATTTTATATTAAGCTTGTCTTGTTTTTAAATTTTGCTTTTTTTTATAGTATATTTATTGGTAATATTAATACCTTTAACAAAACAAGAATGAAGAAAAATTTAAATTAACTTCAATTAAAAATAACTATAAAACTTAAAAACTAACAGCCCCGGCCCCTGAAGCATGGTCCCAAGAATGCTGGTAGCATTTCCTCGCTGAATTGCTATACTTATTCATTGAGCGAGGTAGCTGCCAGCCTTCTTATCCCCGGTGGCGTCAACCAGTCGTTTGGCCAGGTCTCGGTATAGACCTTGGGCCGCTGGACCCCACCGACCAAGGATCTCACTCAACGCCAAAAACCGCTCTGTTTATGGTACTGTGGAGATGGGGCAGTGATAGTGTGTCCACGCAGGTCGCGTTCCACACGAGCACCCGTCCCATACTCCAAGGTATGAGCGACAGACGACATAATTGATTTTTATCAACTGATTACTGAATTATCATATGAATCGAAAAAGGCAGACTCGGTGACAACACTGCTTTAGAAAAATAATAAAATATAATAAGTAACTGCTTAAGTCATAAATTAATATCGTTAAATATATATACACTACGATCTAAAAAAAATATAGATGGTTAAATTTTATTTAAAAAGCGTGAATCATTGTTATTACGTAAGTAAATTTTAAATAGAAAACTCCCGTGAGTATTAGACATATTAATATACTTAAACCGGGTTACTCACGTCTATAAAGTCGAAAATAGCTCGACATGTTTCGGGACGGTGCGCGGTGTGCGCAGAGCAATCGCGGCAAGCGCTTCTCACTCATGATTATGGGGCGCGGACCGTCCCGAAACATGTCGAGCTATTTTCGACTTTATAGACGTGAGTAACCCGGTTTAAGTATATTAATATTACGTAAGTACATGAAAAGTACTAAAATTATAACAGGATTTTATTTATAATTTCAATGGCTCATGCGCGTTTATGTTCTATGTTACAAGTCAATGCCCGACATGTGTCAAAAGGTGGTTCTTAGAGCTCACAAAGTATATGATATCGGTTATAGTAAAATTAAATGCAATAAATCAATTGATCAACTTCAGAGAGAGTGAGATGTGAATGTCTCATTATTTCAGAATTATGTTTTTTTTCCCCAGCTCTACCGATATAATTGGATTATAATATAATATCTTCCATTTGAAATTGCTCGCTTTTACACCACATAAATGGTCTTCAACGTCTGTGTGCGCGACTGTACAGAATTAACAAACGTGAATGTTTTATGTACTAGCCGAGTGTTTGTCGCCAGACCATGGGCAGTATTTAGGGATGCACAGTAATTGACATATGTCACCCTTCTACAAAAGTTTACGCATAAAACTGTTGACGGATATGGTGATATAGCCAGAAATATGAGTAGCCGTAGTTAAAGGCCTTATATAAAGTTGTGTACAGCACAAATGCGACAGAATTTACACACTGTAAATAGCCGGAGTTCTAAGCACAGCAATGTTGTATGGGAACAGTGCACTTATGGGTTGCATTTGGTATAGGAACTAAGTAGACAAAATTAAAATACGAAATTAGACATTTTTGTAAGTTTTTTACTCTTTCATCTATGTAAAGTGATAATTTATTTGTATGGGTATTGTGTCCGCCATTCAGTACAAATATTTTTATTTTCCTAAAAAAATATGGAAACATACTTTAAAAGGATAGTTTTCCGATTAAACGATAAATAGGCTGTATTTTTATTATTTCTATTTTGTTGAAATCACCATGTTGCGACTTCCAAGTGCCCTTGTAAATAGTGACAAAATAAAATCGTCAATTTTTATTGTTCCTAAACCCATATTTTTATATATAATTTATATATAATTTTTAGATGGATTCCACATCCTTAATTTGTCTAGAAATACACGCCCTATTATGAATGGTTTTAGAAAAACTAAACCCGGCGGACCAAAGTTTCCCCCCTCTTCCCCCACTAAACGGCAGTTGGCTCTCGATGGCTTCAGGTCTAAATCCACTCAAGACTACCTAAAGATCAATTCCGCCTAGTCTCAGTGCATAGTCACAAAGTGAAAAATGTCGTGCAATAGAACCCCGGCTAAAATATATCAACAATGTATAGGTATTTGCATATTTTAGCAGAAACAGTGTTCGCCTTGACAAATGCCCTAACATCAAAAACGCTTTAGACCATTAGAATCACGATGCGGCAACTGGATTGTAGGGGGTTGGTGATGTAGGTGTGTGACGCGGTTCGGCCACATAAATCCAAACACCCACTTTACTCAATTAATTATTATAATGTCAATAATAACAACACAGAAGGAGTATCCAAAGTTCGGAAGATAGTTACACAGAAGAAACAGTACGGAAGAAAGGTAGAAATAACTAAACACTATATAAATAAAAGCAAAAGCGCAAGCTATCGGAATGCGACTAGCGGTCAAGAGCGACATGCGTTTTGCGTGTGCATCGGGCATAGACTGGCGAGGCGCGGCGGCCAGCGGCCGGCGCGGATCTCGTCACCAAACCGGTCGCCGCGAACAAAAGACTGTTATCGGAATGCGCGTTTGCGTTGCACTATCGGCTTGTTGGCACGTCAAGAATTGACGGACGATACGTAAACAAGACTTGTATATTTATTCGTATTTACGAGTAAGTGGAATAAAATATTGGGTTTGTTTACGTACTCGTCTAGGTAATGTAAATAGATAATATACTGTATATAAATAAATATAATGTATGTATATATTAATGTTAAGTTTTTATATAAGTGTAAATATGTAATAATATAAGTGTAGTGTAGGTGTAAGTGGGAAGGTACCCCACATCACTCCCCTCCAGAGACCTGGTTAGGGGCGATAATAATCCGGGAAACGTACTTGTCTTCCCGAACGAGTAGTTCTAAGCACGTTTGCCGGACTAGGTTGAGAGTCAACCTGTGTCTTTTCACGCACTAGATTATCAGGCGCGATGGGCATTGTTAACCTCGGATCATCAGATATAATATCATCAGACAGGTAATGCGCTGGCTTTAGCCGGTCGATGGTCACAGTAACCGGTTTACCTTTGATGAGGAGTTTAAAGACTTTGCTAGTCCTCTCCAAAACCTTGTGTGGACCTGAATATACAGGTGTTAGAGGAGCGCGTGAAGCGTCTTCACGCAGGAAGACGTATTCAGCTGTCGCTAGTTCTTTAAACACAAAGATCCTGTCTTTGCTATGGCGTGAAGCTGGTGTGGGCTTCAACTTCGAGGCAAATGAGCGTAACCGCGCAGTAAAATCGGTAATATCTGTGGTACCGGGTACATTTGGCTCGAAAAATTCACCTGGAAGTCGCAGTGGTTCGCCGTAAAGTAGTTCGGCAGAGGACGCCTGTAAGTCCTCTTTGAAGGAACTGCGTATACCAAGAAGTACTTGGGGCAGTACCTCAGACCAGTTCGCGTCGGCATGGCATGTGATGGCGGCCTTGAGTTGCCTGTGGAAACGTTCAATGATGCCATTACATGCTGCGTGATATGCTGTCGTGCGTCTGTGCTGAAATCCGATGGCCTTGGATAGGTATTGAAACAGTGTGGACTCAAATTGTCGACCACGATCTGTGACAATATCTACTGGACACCCGAACCTGGATATCCAGCCGGCCAGCAAAGCTTTAGCCACTGTCTCTGCCGTGATGTCCGCTATTGGTATGACCTCTGGCCATCGCGTAAAGCGATCAATGGCCGTTAAGCAATAGCGGAAACCTTGTGAAACAGGGAGGGGACCGATTAGGTCAATGTGTACCTGTTGAAAGCGAGCACACGGGAGTTCATATGTTCCTAAAGGTGCGGACGCATGGCGGCTCACCTTCGACCGTTGACATGGCACGCAAGCACGCGCCCAGTCTCTGCAGTCCTTCCTGACGCTGGGCCACACAAAACGCTGCGCTACGATCTTAGCAGTTGTATTGGCTCCAGGATGACTTAAGGAGTGGAGACTGTCGAAAACGGCTTTCCTGTACTGCTTGGTGACAAATGGGCGGGGAGTCGGCGTACTGACGTCGCAGTACAGTGGCTCACGACTACCGGGATAAGGCATTTTTACCAAGCGTAGCGAGGACGAAGTCAGGTACTCTGCGAGTTCAGGATCGGACACTTGAGATCTGGCTAGGTCGGCGAGATCTACTGGTGTCGCCAGTTCCTCGATCCGAGATAAGGTGTCGGCTACGACATTGTCCTTGCCGGATATGTGCCTTATGTCGGTCGTGAACTGGGATATGTAGTCCAAGTGCCTATACTGCCTAGGCGAACAGTTATGTTTCCGTTCGTGGAAAGCAAAACTGATCGGCTTATGGTCAGTATAGACAGTGAAGTGTCTCGCCTCGAGCATATGACGGAAGTAATTAATACCTTCATAGATCGCCAGCAACTCGCGATCATATGGCGAGTACTTGGTCTGTGACGGACTGAGCTTCCGGGAAAAGAAAGCTAACGGTTGCCATACCTGGTCCTGTAGCTGTTGCTGCAAGACCGCGCCCAGTGCCACGTCTGATGCATCTGTAACCAACGCTAGCTTAGCCCGACAATCAGGGTGAGCAAGTAAAGCTGCGTTGGATAGGCTTTCTTTGGTCTCATCGAAAGCCCTCAGAGCATCGCCAGTCAGGTTGATGGGCGTGGAACCTTTAACTGCTCCACCCAGGAGTGCGTTCAGGGGTGCTTGGATTTGAGCGGCTTGAGGCAGGAATCGCCTGTAAAAGTTGGCCATACCTAAAAATCTCCTGAGCTGCCTAACATCCTTGGGTGGTGGGAAGTCACGTATGGCTTGGACTTTGGTGTCTAAGGGTTTGGTTCCGCTCTCCGAGATCAGGTAGCCTAAAAAAGTTACCTGGGGAGCCCCAAAGACGCACTTAGACACGTTTATAACCATGCCGTAGTCACGGAGTCTGGTAAACACTTCACGCAGGTGTTGTTTATGCTGCTCTTCGTCCCTGGAAAAGACTAAAAAATCGTCCAGGTAGCAATAAACGAAGTCCAGCCCGCGTGTAAGTTCGTCTACGAATCTCTGGAAGGTTTGGCCTGCATTCCGAAGGCCAAACGTCATGTAAGGGAATTCGAACATACCGAAGGGGGTCGTTATGGCCGTCTTCGGTATGTCCTCTGGACATACAGGTATCTGGTTGTAAGCCTTTACGAGGTCAATAGTACTAAAGACCTTACAACCAGATATGCTGTGAGTAAAATCGTGCAAATGCCGAATAGGATATTTGTCGGGGATTGTACGCGCGTTGAGCTGCCGGTAATCACCGCAGGGGCGCCACCCATTATCTTTTTTAGGCGCCAGGTGCAACGGTGAGGACCAAGGGCTGTCCGATGGTCTAGCTGTACCACTTGCTAACATACCTTCAAATTCCTGCCTGGCTACCTTCAGCTTGTCCGGGGCAAGACGCCTCGGCGCGCAGGATACTGGAGGACCTGGGGTGGTACGAATGTGGTGTTGTGTGTTGTGTGGAATAGTGCGCTGTGTGCCAGCAGGCCGTGTGATTTCAGGATATTCCTGTGACAAAATGCGATGATAGGAAGAGTCGCTGTCGTTCATGACCTTGATGGAACAAATATCATTACAGTTGATAGCAGAAATGGCAGAAGTAGATAAGCTAGTAGTACTATCTATGATACGACCTAGCCTCTGGTTACCACAATCTACTAATAACCTATAGTGCGCTAAAAAGTCTGCACCTATAATGGGTTTCGTCACTAGTGCCACAACAAAACGCCACGGAAAATCGCGTCGAAGTCCGAGATCCAAGTTGAGATGCACGTAACCGAAGGTGTCGATGGGCGTCCCGTTGGCTGCGGAGAGTTGGTAGCCCGTCGGTGCCCGACGTTCGTGCAGTAACGATTTGGGGAAGACGCAGAGGTCGCTACCGGTGTCGACCAAGAACTGCAGCTTCGACCTTTTGTCGGTAACAAACAGGCGACGCGATGTGACAGGGCTATCAGTTGTCGCCTTCACTGACTGCCCATCCCGTTTCCCGACTTCTTGTAGTCGCAGGGTTGCACACACTTGTCGGCCTTGTCGCCATGCCTAGAGTGGTACCAGCAGATGGGGAACTTCCTGTAGCTGGACTGCGACCTGGTGCTGGACCGACTCAGCCCTCTGGAGCGACTGGGATTCCTGGAGCGGGAGCGAGACCTTCCGCCTTCACGACCCATCTTCAAGGACTGCACCTCTCTCCTGAGCGCAGCTATCTCCCTGGCTAAGGCGTCATTGCTGGAGCCTGGTTGTTCCATGGCTGCAGAAGCAGCGTGCGATGAACAAGAGCAGCGTGGGCCGATGTCATATACCCTGTCGGCCAGATCTGCCAGAATGTCCAACGAAGCTGATGGATGCCCTGCGAGGACAGTTTGGACGCTGACGGGTAACCTGTTGGTCCACATCATGCGTAATACGTCGTCTGAAATTCGTTTAGCTGCCAGGCCCTGCAGGTGTCGCAGGAACTGAGACGGCTTTCGATCTCCAAGTTCCTCGTGATGAAGAAGTTGCTGGATCTGGCGCTCGGTGGTGTCACTCAACCTGCTGATGAGCTCGCTTTTTAGCTTGGCGTATTTGTCAGTCGACGGTGGATTGATGATGACGTCTCTGACCTCCTTCGCAAATTGACGATCCAATTGGCTGACGATGTAGTGAAATTTCGTCTGGTCATTGGTGATGCCGCCTGCGTCAAAGTGACACTCGACCTGTCTAAACCATATTTCGGGTTCCTCCGGCCAAAAAGGTGGGAGTCGTACGCCAACTCTAAAAATCTCGGATGACGGACCGGACGGCGCAGTGGAAAAGTGCGGCGCAGTAGTGACGGACGGTGGAGTGGAAACATGCACGCCGAGTGGTACTTGCGTTGTCGGCGGCGTAGCGGTACTCTCTTTGTCTTGGCCGTCTGTCATATTTCTAGGCACTTCTACGTACGGTTTTCTGGTATTTCCTCTCGGTGCTGTGTTCTTCAGGGGTCACCACTGTAGGGGGTTGGTGATGTAGGTGTGTGACGCGGTTCGGCCACATAAATCCAAACACCCACTTTACTCAATTAATTATTATAATGTCAATAATAACAACACAGAAGGAGTATCCAAAGTTCGGAAGATAGTTACACAGAAGAAACAGTACGGAAGAAAGGTAGAAATAACTAAACACTATATAAATAAAAGCAAAAGCGCAAGCTATCGGAATGCGACTAGCGGTCAAGAGCGACATGCGTTTTGCGTGTGCATCGGGCATAGACTGGCGAGGCGCGGCGGCCAGCGGCCGGCGCGGATCTCGTCACCAAACCGGTCGCCGCGAACAAAAGACTGTTATCGGAATGCGCGTTTGCGTTGCACTATCGGCTTGTTGGCACGTCAAGAATTGACGGACGATACGTAAACAAGACTTGTATATTTATTCGTATTTACGAGTAAGTGGAATAAAATATTGGGTTTGTTTACGTACTCGTCTAGGTAATGTAAATAGATAATATACTGTATATAAATAAATATAATGTATGTATATATTAATGTTAAGTTTTTATATAAGTGTAAATATGTAATAATATAAGTGTAGTGTAGGTGTAAGTGGGAAGGTACCCCACAGGATCAACGTTACCCAATTCCCGTTCTTTTTTATATGGCAAGTATCTACGAGTAATTTTCATGTTAAAGGCGCGTAACCAGCTTGTGAATATGAGCACAGATATTTACACGAGACATCTAAAACACACAACTTAGTTATAAAACAAAAGTTGCCTTATTTTCTAAACTACCTTTGACGTGACGAATTTCCCAACAATAACTTTCTTTTCCACCGTTGGTACTTGCCAAATTAGGCCCTTTGCCGAAGTTGAGCCCTTCCCGGCTCGCGTCACGTATTTTTCTCAACGTGTGCAGCGGAGTTGTCGGAGTAGCAAGTAAGGGAGAAATAATTCTTGCAGACGAAAAACTTGGCGACATGTTCACTTTGTGTCGGTTATTTTATTTTATTGTTCAGATACTGTCACTTGAACATTGTATGTGGCTGTTTTTGGGAAAAGGTACCACTTTGTCGATAGCCGATAAGGTGTTAACGCTATAAAGATTTATTTTGAAATTAACCTTATCAACAAGCGACAAAGTAGTACATGAAAAGATTAATTTAGACACTCTAGACTCAGTGACGTAATAGTGACAGCTAAAGTTGCCTTTCGAAATACAGATTAAGTTTTAGACCAAATGCGCTGTCAGAAAAAGCTTGCATGAAAGTCGTTTATCTTCAAAATTTAAAGTTAATATATTTACATTTACACTTCATTTCTAAGTAACGTCTAACATTGAAGTGCCTTAAAGCTTTCGAGTTGCGGAGTTTAGTTCAGCTGCATCAGGTATGCAGGCGATACACTAGTTCGCAGAACTAATTTGTCTTGCGAATCTGCTTGAGCTCTCAACTAGAGTTTACCACGGACCAACATTTGTTTACGCTTGCCGTTGATGACTGATTTTTTTTATAGGAATTAAGTATTTACCTACATTTTATTCTAAATATATCTTAAAGTTAATTTTACCCAAATTCTTACTCTTTATTCATTCTTAAATAAAATTATGTTAAAATGTCGATAGAGTATTCTGATAAAAACCATAGTGATAATTAGATGCGACCTACCAAACCGGGCACCTACCAAAAAAACGAAAATCTATAATTGTTATTTATTATAAATACAGGGTGATTCATAAGATACGAGCACGATTAACCCCACGGTTTCAGTGAATGATAATTTTTTTTTTAAAGTTGACTTAATGAAATTAACAATAAAATAAATTTTAATGTTCATTTTATTTAACGTTAATTTCATTCAAAATGCCTCGCAAATGTGCCGAGCACTTTTGAATCCTCATTTGTTTGATGGTAAAGGTCCGAGAAAATATGCAAGCTCAATATTAACCAAATTTAAAAAAAATTATCGGTCAATCTGAAGGTGATGCAAAATACATCTTTTTCATATCTACATTCCATATGTACATGACCCTCAGAATCATTTAAGGGCAACGAATAACGGTGTCATACTGTATGTAAAACTTTTAGAAGTAGGTATGTATACGGTACACCACATAGGTCATTTATAAATGATTGATCTCTGATTATAGTATGTAGGTTGGGTTTAAGAAAACTAAAATGTGACTAAACGCGCTGTTCTGAAACAGTTTTTTTTTTAAACAACTTATAGTTGATCTATTTTGAACTGAGCTCATTAACGAAGAAAGGCATTATATTAACACAAAGGAATTGTTTGAATACAAAAGTATTGTCTACTCTGATTTCGTAGTATAATAATTATACGAGTTCGTCCACGTTACAAATAAAATGCCGCGATTCGAGATAAATTTAAAAGTGAAAAAGGCAAAACATTTGAGCGGGCAGGGGAGTAAAGTGCCTCATTATGGCTCGATGGTGCTCGAAGGGCGTTCGGCAAAAAGTTAGCAAAGCCAGCTAGACAACGGATCATTAAGCGGACGACTAAACTGACGGAAACATTGATCCAGGAATGAAAACATTTTTTCGGCAACATTTTGTAATTATATGAAAATGCAAGCTGTCTTGTTAAATAATTGAATCTAATTAAAAAATATTTAAATATATTTTTTTGTGACAAAGTAGGTACCTACGTAGGTAGAAACGTCGCTATCGTTCGTAAAAATATAGACGTAGGTACGTTGTGTCTGATACTATAAGCCTATAAGAAACATAATATATCACTTGAAACTACTGAAGCAGCAATTCGAAAAATTGCTACCTGCGTCGTACTCGTATTGAAAAAGCATTCTAAAATTGTCAAAACATTTCTAAAAGTGTAGTATCATGCAGCAGGCCGGAGGGCCCCTAACTGTCACACAGTAAGTTTGAGAGCGATTACGTGACTAAGCGGGGCTTCTTCGACGCCACAAATTAAACAAGTTTTGAATTTCAACTCACTGTCGAGTTGCGAAAGTTAATTATTAGTTAAACGTTGTTTTGTCTAACGTTTCGAGTGTTTTTGTTTAAGTCAGTGTTGACTGTAAGCATTCACAATAGAATAACGAATGTGACAAAAACACGTGACAAGAAAGCAGCCATCCTCCAAAAATTTTAACATCTCAATGTGAGATAGAAATATACTAAGTATAAATATGGTAGACCTTGATATAAATACACAACTTTATTGTAATGAACTAAATTAAAACAAATTATTTATATACAAATTTTAATTTAAATAATTTTAAAGAAAAAAAAACCGACTTCAATTGGACTTTCCGGTATAAGTTAAAGTAAGCGAATTATTGCTAATTTATGTTTTTATTTTGTTAATTTTCCTTACATCGTATTTAAAACTTAGGTACATACATATTACTACCAGGGTTCAGCATCAGCTCCATCTTGTGAACTGCTCTCCTAATTGCTCGTTAACATGAGTCGATTAACGAAAACAGCACACGCGTATCTTTCACCAAACCTGAGTTCCACTAGGTACTGGGGTTCAGCACCAGCTCGATCTTGTGAATTTCTCTCCTAATTGCTCGTTAACACGAGTCGAATGACGTGAATAGAAGTCGCGTATGTTGGACCAAATTTGAGTTTCACTAGTCACTGCCAGGGTTCAGCATCAGCTCCATCTTGAGAACCGCTCTCCTAATAGCTCGTTAAAACGAGTTGAATGACGAAAACGAAAATCAAAACAATCAATTTGATATACATTTAACGCAATTATGACCTCAGATTCGTTATATCGAACCTCTTAGATCCCCATGATATCGATATTTGTTAGCATAGGACCAAAAATGAAGAAATTCAAGATGGTGGCCATTTCTCGCCATTTTCACCGCATATTTGTTATAATGAACCTCTCGGACCCTCAGATATCAATTTTTATGAAGATAGGATGAAAACTGAAGAAATTCAATATGGCGGCCATTTTACGCAATTTTTACTTCAGATTTATTATAAAGAATCTCTTGGATCCCCAGATATCGATTTTTGTTAGGATCTGATTAAAAATGAAGAAATTAAAGATGGCGGCCATTTCTTGCAATTTTCACCTCATATTTGTTATAATGAACCTCTCGGACCCTCAGATATCAATTTTTATCATGATAGGATGAAAACTGAAGAAATTTAAGATGGCGGCCATTTTACACAATTATGACCTCAGATTCGTTATAAAGAACCCCTTGGGTCCCCAGATATCGATTTTTGTTAGGATCGGATCAAAAATCAAGAAATTCAAGATGGCGGCCATTTCTCGTAATTTTCATCTCATATTTGTTATATTGAACCTCTCGGACCCTCAGATATCAACTTTTATCAAGATAGGATGAAAACTGAAGAAATTAAAGATGGCGGCCATTTTACGCAATTATTACCTCAGATTCGTTATAAAGAACCTCTTGGATCCCCAGATATCGATTTTTGTTAGGATCAGATCAAAAATGAAGAAATTAAAGATGGCGGCCATTTCTTGCGATTTTCACCTCATATTTGTTATAATGAACCTCTCGGACCCTCAGATATCAATTTTTATCATGATAGAATGAAAACTGAAGAAATTCAAGATGGCGGCCATTTTACGCAATTATGACCTCGGATTCGTTATAAAGAACCTCTTAGATCCCCAGATATCGATTTTTGTTAGGATCTGATCAAAAATGAAGAAATTAAAGATGGCGGCCATTTCTTGCAATTTTCACCTCATATTTGTTATAATGAACTCGGACCCTCAGATATCAATTTTTACCATGATATGATGAAAACTGAAGAAATTCAAGATGGCGGCCCTTTAACGCAATTTTGACCTCAGATTCGTTATAAAGAACCTCTTGGATCCCCAGGTATCGATTTTTGTTAGGGTCGGATCAAAAATAAAGAAATTCAAGATGGCGGCCTTTTCTGACATAAACAGTAAAAATACATAATTATGTTTAAATCAGTTCCCACGTTTCCTTTTGTGACCCCGTGTCAAATCCCCAAAATATTAAAAAAGTAGTAAATATCTTCCGCATAGTTATCAGCTCCATCTTGAGAACTGTTCCTCTAATTGCTCGTTAACACGAGTTGAATGACGAAAACAGAACTCTCGTAAGTCATACCAAACCTGAGTTCCATAAAGTACTGCCAGGGTTCAGCATCAGCTCCATTAATTCCTCATGATATCCATCATCACAATTTAATTAAAATCAAATTGGACTACCTCGAAGGCATTTCGTAACAAACAAAAGATGAATGTCTCAAATCAGAAGATACAGCTGGGGCCCGCGAATTATAGAGCAGTTCCTCTTTGACATCCCTGGTCGTCATCATCAGGTGTGCTCCACCAAACTGGTGGGTTTTGTAAAGAAATGCTCGAGTTTCTCATGAAAATACCCAAATTACTATGCATGTGCCTTTCAAATTTGAGGAGTTCCCTCAGTTCCTCATGGATCCCATCATCAGAACAGGATTTTGAAAAAAACGGGACCAACCTGGAACCATCTACTTAAAGAAACCAAAAAAAAAATTCAAATCGGTTCAGCAATGACGGAGTTCTGATACATTAAAAAAAAAAAAAAAAAAAAAAAAAAAAAAATCAGACGAATTGAGAACCTCCTCCTTGAGAAATATTGAAGTCGGTTGAAAAATACATCTTTTTGATTTCAATTTAAATCTAAAATAAAACTAAAACACCCTGCGACAGGGTACCGAAGATGCTGGCAGCATGCTGGATTGCTAGGCTGATACGTTGAGCGAGAAAGCTAGGACCTTACCATGACGTCTTAACGCGATTCAGTTTAGGATCTAAACCGTGCTCTGAAGGCCTAGTATAAAAATTGTACTACATTAACTTCTCGACCGCGTTAGCGTATCGAGGGGTCAAAATATGAAAGTTGCCGGTTGATTTAAATAAACGGCAAACATAATTTGAACTCTCGATACGCTAACGCGGTCGAGAAGTTAATGTCGTACAATTTTTATACTAGGCCTTCAGTTGTATGGCAGCGTCTCAGTTTGTCAGTCAGGCCCTGGTCGCGAAAGTTGTCATGCCGCATCTGTCATCACAAACAGTCCTGCTGTTGTAACTAATAAGCCTGGTATCGTGCTGTCAGATCGATTGCAGGTCAGGGGAGAACTCATTGACATTCAATCGGCGCTTATGGTACGCAAATTTAGGATGAATGTTCCTTTACAGCGGTCAAAACCACTAAAGCCTAGTGACTTACACCTTGCGATCGGCACTGTAACTTAGTAGGCACTCTTGTCCTATATTTTGTACTGTGCATTGTTTTTTAGAGTCCATCTATGCTAAGTTTCCTCGGTTTTGATAAGCACAGACTGTGAAAGTGAAACCGTCAAACTTCATAAAAGTCAAATTTCAAACTATCCTAGTAACTCCAAAAGTTGAAGAGAAACTAAAGGTAAAACACCCGGCAACCATAAAGATTTAAAAGGAAAATCTATTTTAAAGTTCGCTCGATCATTAAAATCGCAAGTGTAGGAGATATGGAGTAAGTTGTAAATTTAAATCACTAAGTCTAGCGAGTTGGGAAAGTTCGGGAACTTACTGCAAATTGGATTACTGTGGCGGGCTAGTTTGACAAGGCGCAAACTGCGCGCAGCTGCACGCGAGCTTACATTCTGAACTATACGCAAACAAACTGGATATTTTCTTTTCAGCTTATTCGTGAGAGCACGGAGTCCCTCCAATACGATAAAGTGCAAAATGCCGTCTTCGCTGAGACAAACTTTAATCCTGACCTAGTTTCAAACTGAATTTTCTGTTGTTTTTTCATCAGTCAAAAAATTACAGGAAGTTTTTTATTTTCTTCTTACCGCTGTAAATGTTTACGCCATTTATAGCCAAATAGTTGATATTATCGGTAGTCAATAATACACACACACACAGTCTACACCCATCATCGAACCTTCATTATCACCTTTTTTTCCCGAATTGTAAATATGTTATCATATTGTGTTTTTTAATAAATATGAAATATATTATTTCACGATCACCTGGCATTTACAATCTATTTGTTTATAGGTACTTGAAGTATGTACACATATATTGTAAGTTTAATAGCGCCGTACTCGCATATAAATTAATACGAGGGTCGAAAGAATATGTTAGAGTATAATCATCAAAATAGTTAAAAACAGTAAATGTTTATAAATTGAAATAGATGTCTCATATACAAAAGAAAAAGACCAACTCCATCGGAGTCGAACCCGGGTCTTCAGCTTACGCGGCTGACGCCATAACGCCATTAGCCGCGTAAACTGAAGACACGGGTTCAATCCCCGGCTTGGCCTCCGATGGAGTTCGTCTTTTTTTTGTATGTACCTATATGACATGGTTTTTAATTTTTAATTTATATGTATAGGTATAGTAGTGTTCCAGTCCACCTTGCGGGGGGCCTACCCACGCTGCGCCTTCCGGTACGCGGTCGCCACTCGAGAACCTTTCCGCCCCAACGGCCATCGGTTCTACGTGCAATGTGCCCCGCCCACTGCCACTTAAGTTTAGCGATTCGTAGAGCTATATGGGTTACTTTGGTTCTGCTGCGGATGGTCTCATTTCTGAATTTTCTGATACGATCTCGCAGAGAGACTCCTAGCATAACTCTCTCCATTGCCCTTTGGGTGACTTTGAGCCTTCTTATGAGGCCCATTGTAAGCGACCACGTTTCAGTACCGTATGTCATCACTGGCAACACACACTGATCGAAGACTTTCGTCTTCAGGCACTGCGGAATATTGGACGAAAAGATGTGTCGCAGCTTCCCGAACGCTGCCCAACCGAGTCTGATGACCTGGTGAAGGTCGCAGGAGTCCGCTGGATGTGGGTGGCGCAGGACCGGTCATTGTGGAAATCTTTGGGGGAGGCCTATGTCCAGTGGACGTCTTTCGGCTGAAATGATGATCATGATGATAGTAGTGTTACTACTTTAATAACAATTCAAACTATTTAATCAAATATTTTGATTTTTTTCAACTAAAAGGTGTAGTGAATCTTTAATCTGTAACTTGAAGACTTTTACTTCTTAGTAGCCTCCCTGAAAACTCATTTACCTTAACACAGCAGGCACGGCAGCGCCGCGTCTCATCCAGCAACAATTCAGTCGAGAGTCGTTTTTATTTCGCAGTTTATGAGATCGTTTGCGGCGATTCCTCCCTGGATTTACCGCCTCTATCAATTCCAGTGCACGGCTAAACAGCCGACATTTCGCAGTGTCCTATTGGACTTAATTTTCTACAATTGCTTTAAAGTTTGTGTCGGCGGTTGAATACAATTTTAATTGAATTTTACCCCTTCTGAGACGCAATTAAGTTTAAGTCGTTCGCATTTATTTTTTTCAGATTACAAAATAGACTGTGGTTGATTTTTTCTTTTATCACATGATATACATTTCATCTAAAAATATATAATTTTAACTCCAGCATACTAACAGATACTAATGTGTTTATAAATATTCGTATAAATCAACATAACTGCGTAATATGCTTTTCGAAGATTAGCAATTATTCTTGGCATATTTATCTGAGTCACTTCGATAAACGAATTACCCTACCCACACGATGGAGCTTTGATTTCGATTGTACCAAAATCAAAATCAAAATATTTATTTTTCAAGTAGGCATGTTACAGTGCACTTTTGAACGTCGATACAGCTACACCGGCTCTAACATGCATTAATTTGAAAAAATACGGTTTAGTTCAATTTTAAATTCCATTCAATTCCATTAATGACATAGCAACAAGCACTTACGAATCTTCAAAAAATTATAAATTATTACTTAGAGCAATTTATTGATGCTGTACACACAGATATTCGATTTAAAAATAATAATTTCACAATACGATGGCCATCTTAAAAGTAAAAGTTGTATAAAAAAAATACTTGTCTAGAAGTTTCTAGAATGAAATCTAAATGTCATAAAAATAATGACATATATACCACCGTGCGATTGACGTGCATCACTGTGCATCACTGTCGCTATCACGCTGGCATATCGATAAGCCTGATCATGCAGTCGGTACTGGTTAATGTCCGAATTAGTATACATGCAATAATGAAGACATGAAAAACACCGTCTCGTCGCTTAAAAAGGAGCGACACATAAAATAACAAGAAACGGTCACCTTTTTGAATCAGAAATTCTCATCTCATCTTCTACTTACACTATTTTTACTAAGGTTAATTTCATTTACCGCTCTTAAAAACGGGACCTACACTAATGTACTTATGGATTCATCGTATGTTGATTTTATGACAAAACCTACTAACTAAAGTATGTTCAAATTGTAACTTTGTCTTCAACATGTAAATTGTAAGTTTGAATTGTAGCAACAGGAATATCACCGGTTGTTACCGTGTTCGCAGTGACTGAGCTCATTCGTTGTGTAATCGGGTTCACGTTTCAATCGTGTTTGAACCTGAGATGCAAAATGTATCATTGGGTAATTTGCTCTGGTGGAGCTCCTCTTTGAGATCAACCGTAAACCGTAATACATGTACTTAACAAAACAATAATTAGCCGTGTACGTAGATAAGTAACGACGCCCGTCATTTTCCAAACTCACTAAGACAAAAGTCCTTAGCTGTTAAGATGAGCGCATTTTTAACTACTGTCACCGTGGCGTGGCTGTCATGTTCTAAAGAGTAACTACCTTATTCATAAAAACTTAACAGACTCATATGAATTAAAATACGTATTATCCCTTTTTGACAAACAACAAATTAGTTTACGGAGGTTTGCTGAGCGTTTATGAATAACGGCATTAATATGTAATTCAAAAATGCTATAGGCAGTTGGTATGGTAGTAAAAAACAATACGTACGTACTATACAAAGAAATAAAAAATAAATAAATAATAAATAAATAAATAAATATTTGCGGGACAATCTTACACAAATCGACCTAGTCCCACGGTAAGCCCAAGAAGGGCTTGTGTTGTGGGTTCCAGACGACGATATATATAATAGATAGATACATGTATAAATACTTAAATACATAGAAAACATCCATAACTCAGGAACAAATATTCGTGATAAACACACAAATAAATGCCCTGACCAGGATTCGAACCCGGGACCTCCTGCTTCAAAGGCAGCGTCACTACCAACTAGGCTAGGAGGCCTGTCTATGCATTTATCTGATAAATTGTGAATGTTTTGTTATAGTCACCAAAATGACGTTATGTTAAAACAATAGGATGAAATATGTATGTCATGACTGACTTTTGAGGCCTGAGTACTTGCCATAGAATCCAGATACTAGAATAGGTACATACGCGTTCAAAAGCGCATGGGCATGGGAGGCATGAATGAATGAATTCATAAACTGCCCATGCAATTTTGAACGCGAGAGTAGGTACCTACTCATCATCAGATTTCTAGTCGAGTATTATTATATGTACCTATCGATTCTCTCACAATTAGCTCAATGGGATTCATGCTGTGAGTACTTCGACGACGATAAATATAGGTGCCTATGTCCCTAAGTAGGTACAAAATATCCATACTCGTTAAGATATATGTCATGCAAATCTAACGTAACCTCACAAACTGCACAAGTGCACACTATGTCTATAAACGCTCGCCTGGACAATTTGTATTTCTACTAAGAAATAGTGTAAAAATATAAACGAAAAGGGGAAAGGTTTTTTTCCCCTTTTTTTCTTAGTGGTATCGTTAGCAGACGTTTCTGCTTAAGATGTAAGAGTAGGTTAGTGTAGAATAGGAAAGTAGGTATATAGGTAACAAAAAAAACTAAGACCATTCATAAATTTTAAAATATACAAAAACTTTTATATCCATGATATCCATGTTTTATTTCGAGTCCGCATTAGTGGAGATAAACGCTTGCTCTCGCCGAGACGGCTCGAACTTGTGTTTGGTTTGAGTCTGCCTCCCCTTTGATAATTTTCACCTGCCCCCTCACGAATTTATACCGACTGAGATAGCATCTCTGGCGGAAGAATTCGGGGTTTGATTTAAAGGATCTAGGTTGCTAGAAGTGTCTTGTATTATAAAATATATATTCTACGCCTTGGCTTGGAGTTCCTGCGTCCAAGGTTCAAAGCCCGGTAGGTATTTAGAGGGATTTATTTGATTTTCTCATATTTAAGTTGTTATTGAGTTATGATTGTAGAATTTCAATTTACCGTATTTAAAGGAACTCGAAACCTCTCGTTTTCTCAAAGATGAAACCAAACTAAATCAAGTTTTGAGTCGTTTTCGAAGTCACCAAAATATACAAGTATTGTTCGTTTAAAGGTAATAAATAGATCATGCTACTCCTTCCAGTATTCCTACATCGTGCGCCCCTATATAGGGGAGAAGTGTCGTTTACAATATTACGATGTTAACCGCTTACGGCGATTTACATAATTCATCCTGCCCTCTATTAAACGTATGCTCTGATTTAATATCTAACCTCAATTGGTCGTATAAGAAGGGAGGTTTTAAGTAGAAAAGCTTTGATGTTAAATTAGTTGATAAAACTTTAATTAAATTAATGTTACGGAGATGATGACACTTTTTCGACTTTAAGCTAATGAAAAAAGACTCCAGAAGAAACCCAAACTAACGTTACATATGAAAATAATGATGGTGACAGGCGATACCCGCTTTGAATCTTCTAGGTGATAGGATTGAGGTTAAGTACATCATTGTAACAAGGTGTAGATGATATTACAATCATTCCTTATGCGTATCATATCTTTGGGGTATGTATGTTCATAAAACAATATAAAAATACCAATAAAACACGATCGGTTGACACAAATACTGAGTATATAAATTCCGTCACACTCTACATTCTCAAGAGAATTTTCCGTACAACACAAGGCATCCGTGCTACATGCTACGGCGTAGCGGCTGGCACATTATATCAGCTGCTTACCAATAAAAGCAATACTTATCACATTCGAGCGTAGTCGATAACATGGAGAAATGCGTATGAAGCGAAAAGCTCCTACAAACGGGGAACCCCATATTGGGTCATGGCATTGCATGTGTTAAAGTAAACTGTGAAACTAAACATACACCGGCCGCTCAAATGAAGATGCCAAAACACCGAACGATGACACAAAAATAACATAAGGCTTGCAAGAAGTATCTAATGTTTGCAATATCTTCCAGTGGCGTCACACATAACAATGACGCAGTGACAAAGCATACATTATTCATACCAGGATAATCTCGTCCCCTCTCGTGGGACGGAAGAACGTAAGTCACTCGTTTGTATGAAGCGGTGGTTCATTTTGAGAACCATAAAATCTACCGTTTGAAATAGAAAGTAATGCATTGTAATTTTAATCTTACAACTCGGTTGCGGGTTTTACACTCGCTGTGACATTGTCTTTGAATATTTGTTCAACTTATTATTATTTATCATAATATAATTCTTTGTAAAACATGTTAAAATATGATGAATACAACTTGTTTATTAGTATAGCGTAGTCTAGTGTTTGCATTTAACTATTTTCAAAAAGTACAAACCTGTGCTATACTCGAAATTGTGAAAATCAAAACCGTTAAGGTATGTTATTTTATATCATATCTTAATGGTTTTGATTTTCACTTTCAATGCGCGTGCTGTAAGCTGTAAGCGCCATAAATTTGGCTAAACTCATAAACGGTAGTATATAAGCGGTGCAGGCGATATTTCGCAGCTCATTCCTACCCTCGTGTCCGCAGGTGACACTCCTTTATTGCCCTATACTCCTAAACTGTAATGCTGAGATTTCATAACAACGTCTTGGATGTTTTTTGCACGTGAATTAAATTCTTATATCGTAGTTTATATTTTCTTTTGTATCTTGTACTAGTACGAGTACTTACATTTAATCTTGCTTGCTTTTATACGTACATAGCTAAAATGAGGATAAGATGACAAATCTAACTTTGTTATGCACCCATGCATAACAAAATAAGATTTACCGTATACCTATTAACCGTCTAACTATTTACCGTCGCCGATATAAAAACCGTTTTAGATACAAATGCTAAATTGTACTCTGCTGTTGGGCCTTACACTCATAATATATAACTTATTGTAAGTCATTAATCATTAACAACATGTGGACCTTATGTTGTCTTAAATAAATAACTTCATTCATTCATTATACTAGGTGGATCTACTTAGTATAGTGACTTACACTTGTTTTAGTTTTGCTAGACAGGTACTTAAGCTACGTTGATGGATCTTACTAAATTGTCCCATCAACAGACGATTTTATGCGGGCGAAGTAAAAAATACAATCCTTGAATGGACTTTCAACGACTGATTTTACGACGCAAAAAGTACAAGCCGTAAAACAACGCATAAACAGGCCTTGAAAGCCTTTTTACAAAACGAAGCCCGTAAGGCTTACGTAAAGGTAAATATCTTGGGGCTGTCAGTAAATCGGCGCAAACTGCGCCTGGCCGATAAACTTCACGCCGAAAAACTGTCATTTCGTCAACAAACTCGTCTCGAATCTATCATAAAAAAGGAATATTTTATGGGAACGCTAGAAGCAAGGGCACGTTTTCGATATTTTGAAGGATAACCTGACAAACAACCCGGGGATTTAAATATGATATCAGGGATCATCCGGTTTTACGGTTTTTTTGCTTTGAAACTAATCTGTATTAAGATTTGCTATTAATTCATGATTTATGTTTATGAAAGAACTTTTCTTTCTCTCTCTAAGTGTTTTTTTTAATAAATTTACAAACAAATACACTGTAAGATACCCAGTTCTTAAAATCTGGTTTCTTAAAATTGTATGGCAAATAAGATTTGTAGTAATACAATCGCAAGAATTTAATACGGTACTTTAATATAAATATGTGTATCCAATGTTTTTTGTTGTGTAAAACCGTTATGCATATTAAAAGTAAGTATACTAGAGACGCAAAATTGGAAAAGTAGTTCATCAACAACTCTAAAACAACCGCGTCATAATCCGTTTCATTGACACCCCAAGTTTGTTATATAAATTCTCAGTTTAGCACATTCGAGGCGCCGAACGGTTCATTATCTTGTTTAATTTTCCACTTCGTCGCCCGCGCATTGCCACTGCACCTTCGGCTTTGGCCCAATTTTACGGAAATTTAAATTTTGCCCTCGCTCCGCATCGGGAGGCTCAAGCATAACTGAGTAAGGGAGCTTCCCCTTGCGTTGTCTGGTTATTGTAATTCCAAATCATAGGTATGCTGTAAGAGATCATCTGTGGTGGCTGAAAATATTACAGGGGTAAAGGAATAAATGAGAATGTGGAGAGCGGAAGGATACCGGTGTACTGAATACTATTTAAGTGCTGGTTGTGTTTGACGAAACAAAGTGATTAAAATAAGAATAGAGTTACGTTATTAGGATTAGTACAAGAAAGTTATCGTATCAATTAATTACTTTATGTAGGGTAAGCTCAGGCAAAGGAAGGCAAAGTAGCATATTGAAATCGAGTATTAGACGCGTGTAGAAAACTTAACTTAGGTAATTAATTCTTAATTCTTATACCCTCGTTTTGATGATCTAATATTTTGCAAACATAATGTATAACTTTTCAGTGCGATTAGTATCTCCATATTTGACGATAACATAATATTTGAAAATATATTTTAAATATAATACGAAAACCGGAGTCATAGAAACAACATTTATAAAAAATAATGTAAAAAAGTAACATAGCTGGGTTTTGGGTCGCCAGCATTTTGGGGAGCTTCCCGGAGGCAGGGGATTTGGGGAGGTTTTTTATATTTAATTTTAGTGTTAGGGTTAGCTTTAGTCTTTAGTATTAGGGTTAAATTTGTATAAGGTAGTTTTAAGTGTTTTTTTATAAGTTTTTGTGAATTATCATCTTTTGTAGATAATACATAGCTGCTTGACGAACCATTTAGCTTGTTGACAGCGAAATTTGTTTTGTTTTTTGTTTTTTCCTCCACTCCCTTGGCAGTTTGTCCTTTTGTAATGTTGTAATGAAATTTTCCTATAATATCCTTTTCAATACAGTTGCTCAAAAAGTGCCCTTTTTTTGGCTGTTTTGCGTGCGCAAAGTTTGTTTTTGCGAACTAGTGCTTTTTACTTTTCCAATCTTTTTAAATTTAGTTGTGTTCCAATTCATGACTGCTTACCGAAGAGTATTATTGTTCGTTAGCTTTACCGAGCCGTAATAAAACTAAATACCTACTATTAACGCAATAATATTAAAGATATTGATATTTCATATTTCAATAATTACTTCTTCATCATACTAATGATCATTCATTAAAAATATTAACATTGAAAACAGTTCTTATAAATCTGTGTGTATGAAACGGAACAGAGCCTACGAAACGTCAGTCAAAGTAGAGGCGTTTTTCAATTAGGTAAACATGTTCGAAGGGCCTCTAAGACATGACGATACGATTTGTCACATGCGATTTATTATTTTGTTAATGAGAAATAATGGTTATGATATTGAAAATGAGTAAGTAAGTAAAGAAGATAAGATAAATATTTTGAACTTGATAGTTTAGTTACAATAGTGTTACGGAAGTAATAAAAAACTTTCAAATTCGTTCTTATGTATTTAATTTTTTTTCGCATCTGTATTGAAAAACGTCGTTCGATACACGTGCGGACATGTCATTTTTCACTCATCCCGAGTATTGCCACTCGCCTACGGCTCGTGTCAAGATACCTCGGGACTCGTGAAGTAATGACATACTTTCCGCACTAGCATCGAAATGTACTATTTTTTCGTATAATATTCGAATTTGATATTAGTTCATGATTAAAGAAGCAGCTCTGTTAAAATAAAACCTTTGTTTAAAATTGATGATATTAAACGCTTAAATTATTGTTCATTTCAAATACTAGGTACATATGCGATAACCTAAGAAAATATTCATGATATTAGTAAAACGAAAAACAGGCGAAGGGTGCTTAAGTATCTATTCGAAATGCTCGATCCTTTGTTGACTGCAGACTGGTTTTGGATTTTTTTGTTACGGTAACTGAACTTAAACTGTGTCACTACTGATGTTGGTACTTGGTAAATATGTTTTAGTAAAATAGCACTCTGAATTTCGAAGTAACCTAATAGGTCCAAGCTTGCAATTAAATGTCCTTAAATCTCGGTTAGCCCAACAAATGAGAATTTTCCACGTTATCTTACCTGCGTGCGTAACCAAGATGGCAATCGCTAACGCTCAGTCGCGAACGAAGTCGCGAACGCAACTCAACTTTCGCTGTCGCTCTAATAAGGAAGAGTGATAGAGAGAGATAACTACGATACGCTACGAAGCGTGAGCGATTAGCATCTTAGGTACGTACGCTGTACTTACTTACAGCCAACTTTCAAACTCACTTCCAACCTACAAACCTGCGCCGATAAAATCTAGGCAATTAAATAAAAGCTACTGTAGGTATTGACAAAGTCAGTCAGTACTGAACGGCACTTTGTCAAATATCCTTCCAGAGCTGAGTGCCAGATTTTGTTTTTACTGAAGTATACTCTACCCAGTACGTTCAAAGTAGACTTTATTTTAACACCGGCTAGTTTGCGCTATGCTAACCAACTTTAGTTTGTAATAAGCTGTGTTAAAGTACAACTTCGCTTGTCAGTGTAAAGGCAGTTAAACACGAGCGGCGCGTGCGACCAAGCGATATCGGGCAGACGACCGTGCGTCAGTCAGGATTTACGGATTTACTCATCAACGGCTGATACATAGCCAGACGGCTGAACAGCGAATTTAATGTGCTAACAAGAAAATTTTAATAAATATTAAAATGTAGCTTATTCGTAAAGTCAAGGCTAGGATATGACAAAATCTCTGTGAAAATACATAAAATATAGATACTTACCAGCAACAATAGCGCATTTAAATATTCGGAGGTAAGCCAGCCTTTCCTTTTTTTTATAAAATATAGGAAAAGGGGTACTTACAGCAAGTTCGTGGGAATCATTTGATATTATTTCAACCGAAGACCATAATAGTCTAGAAAACATAAAAGTTCCAATGAAACCAGTTGTCAAGTTGTGATAAATAAAACTAAAGAGTCTTATTGCAATAAAAAACTGAGCCGTCAAAAATTCGCTTTCAATTAGCAAGAGGATTTAAATTCAATGGAGCGTTTGATTCGCCGGCGGCCGGGAGCGGAGTAGCGGACGCCTCTAATCCGCCGACGGCGCCCGTGTGGATGCAGCTTTACAATGACAGCTCGCGCCATTATTTGAGATTGGACTTGGCATTGGATTACGGTCAATATGAAATGATCTTTGGTATTGGTTATCTCATAGAGATATGAATATATTACCTAACAGACTAGAGTGTACCTCGCTAAACTCGCGATGACAAAAATATCGTCCCATGATGTGCCAATTTCAGCGGTGCGGTGGTTCGCACAGCACTGACAAGCACAGACTTTCATGTCGATCTATACATATTTTATCTGATATAATATCCACTAAAAGGTCTCAATTTCTATATGTACATGTCATAGCAATAAAGCAGAGTAGGATCAAAAATCTGTAGATTGAATACTTATATTTGAAAAAAAAATTAGGAGCTCTTAGAATTGGTAACAGTACACATTTCAATGATTTTTAGGGTTCCGTACCTCAAAAGGAAAAAACGGAACCCTTATAGGATCACTTTGTTGTCCGTCCGTCCGTCTGTCCGTCAAGACCCTTTATCTCGGGAGTCCGTAGAGGTATCGAGTTGAAATTTAAATTATATACTAAAATCTACGATCCCTTGAAACCGTATTCCGCGTTTTCCGAAATTCATCCCCTAAGGGAAAAAAAAGGGGTTGCAAGTTTGTATGAGATGTGAATATTTTTTTAGTTACAGACTTAAAACTTCGTTTATAGACTCTTTGATACTATACAACAAAAGTATATTAAGCGTTTTTTGAAATTCATCCCCTAAGGGATAAAAAAGGAATTGAAAGTTAGTATGAAATATAAATATTCAAGACCCTTTATCTCGGGAGTGCGTAAAGGTATCGAGTTGAAATTTAAACTACATACTAAAATTTACGGTCCCTTGAAACCGTATTCCGCGTTTTTTGAAATTCATCCCCTAAGGAATAAAAAATGGGGTTGAAAATGTGTATGAGATGTGAATATTTTTTTAGGTTACAGACTTACAACTTCGTTTATAGACTCTTTGATACTATACAACAAAAATATATTTAGCGTTTTTTGAAATTCATCTCCTAAGGGATAAAAAAGGAATTGAAGGTTAGTATGAGATGTAAATATTCAAGACCCTTTATCTCGGGAGTGCGTAAAGGTATCGAGTTGAAATTTAAACTATATACTAAGGTGTACGGTCCCTTGAAACCGTTTTCCGCGTTGTCCGAAATTCATCCCCTAAGAGATATAAAAGGGGGTTGAAAATTTTTATGATATGTGAATCATCATTCAGGTTGCAGATTTAAAACTTCGTTTATAGACTCTTTGATACTACACTAGAAAAGTATATTTAGCGTGTTTTGAAATTCATGAAAAAGGAATTGAAAGTTAGTCTGAGATGTGAATTTTTTTTTTTTTAAGTTTCAGACTTAAAACTTCGTTATAGCGTTTTTCGAAATTCATCCCCTAAGGGATAAAAAAGGTGTTGAAAGTTTGTATGAGGTGTGTATAATTTTTCAGGTTGCAGACTTGGAAACTTCGTTTATAGACTTTCTGATAATATATAAGAAAACCGTATTCCACGTTTTCCAAAATTCATCCTCTAAGGGAAAAAAAGGGGGAAGGGGGGATTTTTAATCATTTTTATGATGTACGGAACCCTCGGTGGGCGAGTCTGACTCGCACTTGGCCGGTTTTTTTTTTTTAGAATTTTTGTCAGTTTGTCTGCCTGCCTGTTTATTTGTTCGAGCATCACGTGGACACGGCTGAATGGATTTGGATGCAATCATCACTGGCGCACTGGCACGTTAAGGGGATCTCCTGTCAGGTTATAGGCTAACAAATCATTATTATCGCACGAACGAAGTCGCGGGCATCAACTAGTAAACAATAAGTACCTAGTGTGTGTTAAATACAATTTGAACAGGTAAACAGCAGGTAACATATAATTGCACTAAAGTAATAACGCGAACACTGTCAACTTGTTCAACTAATTCAACTCAACTTATTAGTTGAACGCCAGTTAGCACAGCGAGTCGCGAATCACGCGAGTAATTACTATCAAATTAATTACGACACGACTCGCCATGAATCACTAAGTAGCTCACTAGATTAGTGTCGTCTTCGATCACACATTGTATCTCCAGATACACATAAATACGCCGGCGCAGAATGGCTCTTAAATTCGTTGTTCGTCTAGTTTACTTTGTAACTCTGTGCTTGACCTTAGGAGAAATACAAGTTGGTAATGTTAGCAAAAGTGATGATTACCTTAAGTATACAGCCTTGGCCCGAATAACCCGAAATATTTTAACCATGAATTTTTGACGTCAAAATAATCATAAAATATTTAAATGACTTATGTCATTTTAGAAGAATTTTTTGCTATATTATTTTTATTTTTGAGTACCTTTAAAAAAAATGTTTAAATTTTTTTTTTAAATCCTTGTTGACAGTTACGTGTTTTTTTTTAAGTTTTTTTAACCTTTTCTAGTGCCAGACAATAGGTAGGATAAGACTAAAACGCATAGTGAAAAATACAAACAAAAAGGCGTTTTAGCATGAGTTATGATGATAAACTGTTTTCGAAAACAAGATAATTATCTATTAAACTTAGCCAAATTCAGATAATTTCATACGACTATAGTCTCTAAATGTGGTAAGAAATACACCGTTAAAGTCTTTCGGGTTATTCGGGCCAATGGTGTATAGACATGATACTACGTCTTCTAATTATCACTAAAGATTTAAAAAAAAACTGAAGTTATTTTTGCCCGTCCATTTTTCACCTAGTATGCAGCAAAGGTTGTCATTTTGGACGAAGCATTAAGCGTTTATCATGCTGAAAGCCTGTATCAATGCCCATTATGTCCAATTAAAAATAAATTATAAAGCTGGCGCTAAATTAAACCTAACATAGAATTCATTAGTGTTATAATAATTAAGAGGTGACTTCAAGTTACCTACACTTAATTATAAGTACATAATTAATTTTTGCAAGTTTTCTCAGCAGCAATGCACTTACTGTAAACATAAACTGTAAAAGTTAACATTGACAGCTTTTGTCAACGAGCGTTTAACGCGACTGTGTTTGCATTACATTTCGGGTCGAATTACTTTGTAGGAATACAATTTTAATTGCATTTATCTAATTACTATCCTAGTTTGAAATAAAAAACAATTCTTATCAGTGAGCTAAACCTCAAAAGCTATTCCCCTTTTATGATTCATTATTTTTAACTTTGTTAAGCAATTCAAAGCATTTTACTGGTTACCTAAGTCCGCGTTAAACGAACTGTATTCAAATAAGATCGCTTTGAAGTGAAGCTGCGTTCCAATTCACACTTATTTACCTGAATATGATATAACTCTATTTGTGCCAGGATAAATGTACGCTTATTAGTCCGATTTCGTTGAAGTCGACGTTTGCAGTACCTAACCCTAAGAAGTTTTTACAGAAATACTACAAGAAAAAGCTTCCATATAATTTATATGAGTTACAATATATCTCGCGTTACGTTAATTAAAAGTCAGCCAGGATCTAAGCGTTTACATATAATATTATAAAGAAAAGATCACAAATCGTTCCATACACATAAAAAATTAATAAAATATTTATTTGATGTACTGTCTTGGTCAAAGAGGCTACTTTCTGTAGCTCACAGCGCTACAGCAATGGGTATAACTCAGAATGTAATAATAAGGAATGATAATTCTTTGTTATAAGACGGAGGGTGCAAAGGCACGCAGACCTTAGGGAAATATTTGCCCACGCGTTCAAATATTGGTTCCGTGGGGCTCACGCACGCTTGTCAGCCCTATGTGGGTCACGGGACCCCATTTATTAGTTTACAATACAAAATAAAATACTTTTATTGCATACCTTTTCATGGACGAATATAAAAAGAAATGAGCATTTCAAATCATTGAAATTGAGTTCCTTTGTAGATGTGTATAAGTATATACGGAAACGAAAATTTAAAAAAAAAAATTTAGTGTTTACACAATAGCGTACTTAAAAAATAGCAGTATATATTTTTTGCGGCAATACTTATATTTTTCTTCATTGTTTCAGGTGAAAGTGATGCTACGCGTCGGCGCTTCGGGCGAAGGCCCCTTCACGAGCGGCACCCAAACGTTCTCCTTGGACAAACGCAAGAAACAAGTGAGCCTCTGCGAGAACACTGCCGGTGCCACCATCGCCCCCGAGGACAGGAAGGTCGGCGTTGCCGCGCCGAAGATGTTCGCATTTGATGCGATCTTCTCCCAGGACGACTCTCAGGTAATTCATCTCAACAGACAGACGTAAGAAGCAAGTAAAGTCTCTTTGAGAACATCACTTGTATGACTGCTGCCCCCGAGAACAGGTAAGGTAGAGAGGTGGGGGTGCAAGCTATGAAGATGTTCGCATTCGACGTAATTTTCTCTGAAGACTACTTTCAAGAAACAAGTTCAGTGACCCTCAGTGACAACGACAACACCACCGGAGCTGACGCTGATCCTGATAAGACGACAATAGTAGTAATAAATAGGTCGCTGTAAAAACGTTCGACGACACCTAAGTGGGAATCAAGACCAGACCAGACCAGAGATATTATAGTATTCAATTAATTATGGAAATAATATGCAGTATATTTCGGCCGCAATATGCTTAAAATACTCTGATTTTTAGGCTTACATTTTATAGACATACGTTTACCTGATAGTTTGCCGTTCTTATAACAGACATAAGATCCCAATGTAGGATTGGAAACTGATTCCGCGCGGTAGCGCTAGTTTACTTTCGGCAGGCGTTGCAGGTAAGTCGACATTTCGTTTCACGACCTTTTCAAAAATGTATCTCAACACGACGTTTCGCGCCCGGGCGTCAACTTTATGAGGTAAGTATCCTTTCAGCTATTTGGAGACAAAATGAAATTACGTTAGCTATTTCGTTGCTTCAGGATGAAGAAAATGTAGTGAGCTAAGAAGTTATTTATGCAACTTCTTTTACCTTGCTCTAGCATTTTTATACCCGGAGTTTGAATGTTTGTACCTGAAAAGTAACGCAGAAAAATATTATAAGTATGAAACTAAAATAACTGCATATTTAAAAATAGTTTTTTAAGGAACTAGTACTCTTGCATACCGGGTGTGGCCTACAATAGGAGCAATAAATTTAATCGTTGGTTCCACTCCTCAAACCTCATTCTTGGGAATTTTTTATTAAATATAAATTAAAATATATGAGAAATCCTCTTTCAATGTGTCTGGGTTAACCTTGTTTATAGCTTCCAATTCCAAATGTCAAATCGGTAGCTTAACTAGTTCTCGAGATATTTAACGATATGACAGACACCCAGGCAGACAGAGTGAGTCACACCATAAAGGTCCCTTTTTACCAATTTGGTACGGAACGCTAAAACAACTTTTTCTTTGCGATCGAAATAAACATTTGGTTTCTCGTTTTACAATCTGCTGACGATTATAAATTGAAAGAGATTTCATATACTATACAAAAAGTGCCACTCATTGTACTAACACCTATTATGTACCCGGTAATGTTTAATGCAAATAAATCATTCTGATTCTGATTCTGAGTGTCCAAGGCCCCCGGTGAGCAGAGCTGGAAACAAGAACAACGAAAATAATGTTACTTTGCTATTCCGCTAAACGTGCTAGGCAATTAGACAAAAACAAAACATGAACCAAAACATTTATTACAATTAATAAATGATTTGATTTGTGCTTTACAATTGTATAATCTGCTGACGGTTATTCTAAAACCATTTCACAGCATCGCTCCGCCAAAAATGTCTACACGCGAGATGGAGGACGAGATGCCGACATTGTTTCCTTTACGTCGTTTTAGTATTTAGCAATTTTTGCGTGCTTTGCGAATGCCAACATGGAATAAAAATTACAGGCATTTCGTAAAGTATTCCTGGGAAGAAGTTTTAGCAGCTATAAATAAATATTCCCCTTAGTTTTATTAGTTAGTTTAAGTCATAAAATACTCGTAGGTATTCATAGACAGAGCAAATTTCTAGTGCCTAATTTCATCCAGACTCATTTAGATATTCTTGCGTAGTCTAATAACAAATACCTTTTTCATTAGTCAAATTGGCGGGGTAGGGTTAGGTATTATTTGAAACACTATTAAAATGAAATCCTACCTGAGTCTAATTAGACTGTTCCACAACTTCCTCATAAATTTCGCCCTAACTCTGCATTCCGCAGTCATTAATAGTGTGTAATCCCCTTTATCTAGCGCGTTAGGCACTGGCTTAAATGCGCATCGGAATTACATTCGTACGAGTTCCCTAATAGTACATTTACACGAAAATACGGCAGTTAACGATTGGGTATTAACCGAACATTAATGAAATTATTATGGGAGTAAGTCATTTATGTGGTGCGAGGCCGTTTCCTATTTAATGTTTGTTTTGTCTACAAAACGTACTTATAGTCAGTGATGCAGATATTTGCCATGACTATGGCAGATTATAAATAATATCAAAACGATGACACAATTTCTTCAAATCTGAAGAGCTGAGTAATGGTGACGCATCAAAAATATTCTAAGGCAAGTCGAAAATCACTGGACTTTATATTTCTTTGTTAGCAGCAGGAAAGTGCTCAATTATCTTAAACTTAAGCAAAACGGTAGAAGTCTATTCGTTTTATGAAGGCACCGTACCTTCTAGCTTCGTAATCAGATCAGCTCGATAGTGCTAAAAAGTATTTTAGCATCTATATTATTTAAACCTGCAAAGGTTCATTCTGATACTCGAACAGTTGTTAGAATACGGAAGGTAAATACTAATTAGGTTAAATTTACTTAGGAAGATTTTATTACATTGTTACTTACATAGTTGCTAGTGAAGATAATATTGTGTTGAATCAGGATAATTGCATACAATGTAGGTATAGGTTAATTTAATTTCAATAAGACAGGACTGTAGTTTGACCTGTCCAGAAAGGTGCAATAATTCTGCTGGCATCCCGACAATTGGGCTGACAGCGGCTTACCGGCTCGGCCCAGCTTAGCGGACGGTCACTTCGTGTTATAGTGGATTTACATAGGTATCATTTACGTACTTAATCGTAATAGTAAAGTCATATAATCAATTTATCGTTTAGTATCTATAATTTACCAGCATGGAAGAACAATACAAGCCGGGCAGTAAAGGAAGAAACTGAAAATTAATGCGGTATGGACATGAGTCCACAGTACGAGTTTGACTTCGCTTCACGTATGATTCTCCGGTTACAGGAAAACGTATATAATCGTGTAAACTACTCGCATGATATCTTTGATGTCGCAGTTCAAAGGGCGATGATTGTCTCGCTTTTAGCAATTATACCTATACGCGGTGTCTCTGACTTAGGAGCATTAAATCCAGGGTTTGATTTTTCGAGTACTCTCCAAACCGAGCATTGTTTATTATGGGACCAACACTGAAAGAACTTCATATATTTTTTTTCATATATTTCGGAAAATCGGACGTTAACACTTTGTATGGGGTACCATGGGGTCAGCCAGTTGGGGACACCCAGTATAGGTATATGAGACTGCATACGGTCTCATATGCCTTATACTTGTCTATGAAGCGAGTGTCACATTAATAATTTCATCATACGGACATACCTACTTTTTAATGTCTGTATTTTTTATAAGCTAGCTAGGTAACTATTGTCATTTTTGTCAATCAAACATGTACTGTACAACCCACGAGAATGATACTGGAAAATAGATTTAACTAAATATAGCAATTAAAGATCTTGGTCTATTATTTATTACGGTGTGTCAACAATAGTAGTGTATGGTGTACATAATGAAGGGCATTATAACACGAGTGTGGGATTATGAAACGAGCCAAAGGGGAGTTTCATAATAATATATCACAAGTGTTTTAATGCATAATTATGTATACATAGTTGCATACACTACTTTATCTACACATATTTCATAAGTGCTCTAAGATGGGTTCCGGAACTTTAGAGAAATGAGCTGCATTGTTACTAGTGCTACCTACTTGTAAAATACCTATAGATTATAGGTATTAAATAATACAATAAAAAAATCATTGAACACATACAGAAACCAATCTCAAGCTTAAACATTTATTTACTAATAAACCCTTAAAATTCTCTCAATTACTTACCTAACTAAATGAAACACCTCTCATAACAAATTGCGATGTTTTTTAATAATGAACTGCCCTCTTGCACCGGATCTAAACGCTTTCAATTAGCGACGAGGGGCCATTAAAATTTTCATTCACAACAATTTCAATATTCCCGCCAAATGAATTTGTTCGAGTATCCCTAAGACGGACTTTGAATAATTAATTACTAAATATATAGTTACATTAAGAGCGGTTTTTATGGTCATATATACTGCATAATTTTATTGCATTATGATCATTTATGATTACATAATACTTATAAGTATTATTTAACCCTTTACATGTAAAGGCAAAGAACATAATAAAATAGAAAGAGCATAATATATTTAGCAAGAAAAAACCACCCGCCTATGCTTAACACTCTCTTTTTGTATTGTTTTCTTAACCAAAATCATTAGGCTAGTTGAGCTCCATTTAATTGTAATTAAAAAACAATACAGGATGTTTTGTAAAAACTTTAGGGTATGTAAACTCAAAAGACAGCAAGCTTTTAGTCTAATCTAGTGCCCACGGATTTATTAAATTAATATTAGACAGTACTAAATATATATTGTCTCATTTACACATTACTAGAAAAATATATAGTTGGACCACGTTAAGTCTTCCTGCCAAGTTTTACGTGAAGTAAGTATGGCATTTTCATACAATATCTCTGCCAAGTGTGCCAAATTAGTCCAAAATTAGCGTGGCTGCAATCTACGTTTTACCAATTCCGCTTTTTTTTAATTCAAGTTATAATGTGTAAAACCTTACGGACTTATCAAAATAATATTAAAAAGACAAAAAAATAACACTTAAACAAGGCAAAAAACATTTTTTTGGGCGCCAGAATAAGATAGACAACGATCTAACCTACTTTAAATTTGACAAACGAAGTACCAAACATCCTGCTTTCATGGTGTGCCATGATTCTTATAGCATTCAAAACACTTAGTGGCCCTTATTTTCTTTTCAGCAGTATATTAAAGTTATAATTAGGTATGTTTTCGAGCATTTAATTATAAAATAGTGTCCGACCGAAACATGTTTTTTGCCGAAACCGAAACCAAACCTTTGATAAATGTGATTAAAACGCTGAATAAAATGTCAGGGAGCCATTTTGTTCAGATATATGAATAATGAAACATCTCAACGGTCCAATTTCACTTTTCTCGGATTGAAATAAAATTTTAGCATTGTCATAGCGATCATACTGTCAGCTGTGCCGAGCTTACCCGACGTCAGTAGAACGCGACCCGAAAGTACGATAGGTATTGTAAGTTTCGGCGCCGCTGAAAGGTCCGGCTGGCTTTTGGCCGAAACCGGTGGAACACTAAAAGTAATAAGAGTTATTATCAAAGGAGACTCCACTCCACGGACTCCAAGGAGAATCCACTTTACTAGTCACAAAGGGCCGATATATCCCTAATAAACAATTAACGGCTTATACCTGACCGTTGCATATATAATTAATACCCAAAATACCTACTGGAAACCCCATATTAACAAAGTTTAATAATAACAACCGCATTATAGTACCTTCGCTTACGAGAGGTAGAATGGGTAGATTTGTATAGATATGCCAGTTTTTTATTGGACAATATTACAGAAATCAATTGGATCCTTTTAAATTGAATAATTTTGACTAGAAAAACTAGCTTTAATAAGGAAATATGTGGTTCCCGATGAAAAAAAAAAACAAAATCACCAAGCATAGTACTTTTTAAAATTAAGGAACCTTGTGGTTTTTAAAATTATGGGTGAAGGGTATATTCTATTTCGCATGTTTTATTTCTCTATTTATTGCCGTTCGGTGTACTTTTATTATAGTCAATATAGGTAGGTACTTGTACTTAACAATGTAATCACTAACCAGAAAACTTTGTCAGTATACAAGGCAGAGCATTGCAAAAATAAAAACATCCATCACAAAACAACAAATCGCATCCAATGTAATCTCGGTGCGTACCTTAAGTCCTTTTAATTACCTCCAACCGAAAGAAAACACGAGCCCTCCCGAGGTTTACCGAAGGCTTCCGAGGTCTGCCAACGGATACCGAGGTGTGCCGCGGCTCAGCCCAGCTTTGCAACGTAAACATGATGTAAGTGGCAGATTTGCTTAAATTATTCAATGCATTACCTCTAACGCTGGCGTAGCCAAGTTTCCCTTATAAATCCCTTTTAAACCAGGTTAACAAAACAAACCAAATTAAATTTTAATTTATTTTAAACCATATAATTGATTAGGTACCTAGTTTATAATAATAAAGATAGTCCCGGAGAGTCACTCAGGCATATTATTTCTGGTTGTTCTCATCTTGCTAACGGCGAGTACTTGCACAGACATAATCTTGTAGCCAGAATTATACACCAGCAACTTGCACTTCAATATGGTCTTGTGAACCACGAAGTGGCGTACTACAAGTACTTACCTGTACCAGTTCTCGAAAATGGTCGTGCCACGCTCTATTGGGATCGATCTATCATCACGGACAGGACTATTCTAGCCAATAGACCTGATATCGTTGTGATAGATCGATCGCAGCGCCGGGCCATGCTCGTCGACATCACCATCCCCCATGACGACAACCTCGTGAAGGCCGAGAAGGACAAGTCCAGCAAGTACCTAGACTTGGCGCACGAGGTAACCGCCATTTATAATATGTTTATATGTATTTTGTATTGTTTTTGTATTTTACTTTTATAATCATATTATACATAACCTAGCCTAAGAATTGAAATAAATAAAGAAGATAATCACTAATCACTTATGCCTTATTTTTTTATTGTATGAAACACAATTTGAAACCAAGGATACAACTTCCATGCGGACAAAATCGCGGGTAGAGAATTGTATTATAAATCGACTACAAAATATTTACGCAGAATATTTTTTGTTTCAGACGGAGATATGTTCGACAGCTCTCACGGACGTGATCCACGCGGTGATCAATGGGACGGACGGTTGCCTCTTCTGTTTTGGACATGCAGGACTAGGTAGCGCTTTTATTTATCTGTATATTAATACTTAATTTTACCTTTAGGTAATTAAATTTATGAAAGCAACGTGAAAAACTTTTATTAAAGAATGATATTTTTTTTTAATATTTATTGGTTCATAACAACTTACAAATACATTGAGGGCTGGAATCACCTTTTAAGCAAAAATATGCTTGTGCTAGCAGACCCCGCTCTTCCATTTCACTATTAGGGGTTCAAACCAACGTAGCTATTACAATTTTGTATTAGATTGAGTTACAATTGATAGATAGTCTACTTCACACAAACCATATAATACGTACCTATAGTAATAATAATTTGGATACATTTACTCCAATCATTCTAAAATCTAAATCTCAGTATACATGGTGTGTGCGCGCTGGCGTGTGCGTGTGTGCTTTTTTTTTAGGTAACCAGCTAACGAATCTGTCTATTTTACGGTAGTGTACTGGTCACGTATTAATAAATGCTATTTTGTGTGATAGAAACAACCACTATGTTGCTCGATTTAACTATATTTACAGTAGTTCGATATTTAGCATTAGTACATTTAAATGCTTATGCGTGAAGTATGTCATTACTTCACGAGTCTACGAAGATTAGGCGAGTGTCATTTTTTCGGGATGAGTGAAGAATGTCATTTCCGCACGTGTATTGACGACATTTTTCAATACAGTTGCGAAAAAATAAAAATTCAACAAAGAATGAATTTGAAAGTATTTTATTAATTCTGTAACAATATTTGAACATGTTGAACAATTTACTCAATTATCGATGCCTTCGAACATGTTTGCAGTAGCTAGTACAAAAAACGCCCCTACCTTGACAGACATTTCGGCAGCACTGTTCCGTTTCATTCACACAACTTAATAAGGGCTTTTCATTCTTTAATATTTTTAATAAATAATTTCCTTTATTTATTTTGATGATTTGAGTTGTAAGTAGAAAAATATGATTTGATATGATATATTTGCGTTAATAGTAGGTTTTCAGTTTTATTAGGTACGTGTTGGTAAAGTAAACTAACATTTAAACTCTTGGAAATGGAACAAAAGTTGCAACTGCACCTCGAAGATGAAATTTGACGTCAGCCCCATGTATCGACAGATTGGAGATTTAGTATACGGCATAGGTATGTTTCCCCTTTGTCTCCTTGTTAGGTTAGTATAATATGCAATATACATATACATAGTAGTGCCTAACGTGAAAAAAGGTTAAATTGGACGTTGACTGAAAAAGGAGGTATTCTCCTCTCAACATTCAACAATGCAAGATGTAGTAATAATAATACAATGGATCCCGTAAGGATCAAAGTTAATCCACAACAAACTCGATCAGTGCCCGCGTACTCGAATACGTGGCGGTAATTAAAACAGGATGGGAAATTATTCACTCACTTTCCGAATCCCCAAAATAAGCGGCATGTTCTAAGCTCGGTTTTAGTGGGATCTGGCTCCCGGAGAAGTTTCATTTGGCGAGCTTTCATTCAATTTGCATTTAAAACCATAATCCGCGAAGTAGGGGTAAGAAGAGGCTTGTTACTTTACCTCGTTCTGAATTATCGCCGTAATGAAAATATAAGCCTCCTTATTGTTCTTGCGGATTATTGTCCTGAGCTGGATTACTGGGAATAACTCGCAAAAACGATTTGCAGAGTATTAAAATCGTGACCTAATTCGCTTGATGAAATCTTTGGAGGATGCACAATTACTCGTACAATAAAAATACCGTGACGCCATAAAAAGGAACCATTAACGACTTCCTAGCCTACTTGGTAGTGACCCTGCCTACGAAGCGGGAGGTCCCGGGTTCGAATCCTGGTCAGGGCATTTATTTGTGTGTTTGTCACTAATATTTGTTCCTGAATTATGGATGTTTTCTATGTATTTAAGTATTTAGACTATTATATACATAGTCGCCTAGTACACATATCACAAGCCTTATTGAGCTTACCGTGCGACTATTTAGGTAGATTTGTGTAGGATTGTCCCGCAATATTTATTTATTTATTGCCAAGGAGTAAAAGTACCTATCCTCTTTTTATTCTTCCTAGCGTTTTTCCTGACTTATGCCACGGTTCAGGGAGCTTGGGTTCCCCATTGGCAACCAATCTCAAGATAAGATGGCGTAGGCGTTTGTTTTACAAAAGCGACTGCCATTTGACCCCAAGTAATTTGCCTCACGATGTTTACCTTTACTTTTGCCTTTACTGAAAAGCAGTTGGAAGATGGGTGAATCAACTATTTCTTGTTGTTTTTCTGTCCCCTTCAGCTAGGAGACAAATGCAGCACGGTTTGTCAGAAGCAGCGTTGTAGATAGATGGCCCATCATGAAAAGGGAATATAAAACCCAAAAATAAAATGTGTTGTGAATTTTAATGCCATAAAACCGTGATATTAAAACTGACTCAGGAGACCGTAACCAAACTAGTGATAAGAAATAGTTGATTAACCTAGATATCAAATGATATTTCGTACACAAGTATCGAAAAACTCACGGAGCTGGTGGGGTTTGAACCCGTGAGCTTGGGATTGAAAACCGCACGCCTTACCGCTGGGCTACCGTCGCTCTCTACATGCCTAATTATTAGAATTGGTACAATATTATCCATATACTACATGCATGGAGGCAGTACCCCTATCCACGTAATGGGTTGTCTGAGTTTTCTTTTCATTTTAGTACCACTCTGAACGCTATTTGCGAGAAAGCCGCTTTCTCACCTTGTGCGTTTATCAAACTTTCAATTAAGACTCAGACTCTTTCCCATTTCGATGCAAATTCGGAGGCGACGAGGCGACGCGGGCGGAACTTCGCGCCGCACTTTATAGTTCACTTGATAAATAGCAAAATAACTTGCGGTCTGCTTTGTCGTCACCAGCTTTGAATACTAAAAGTTTTTCGGAAATGGAAATCTAGGAATTTATTTAATGGAATGTTCACACTGGAATAACGGTGTCAAAATGTGACTTAATTTCCTATAAGACAGAGTTAACTGGTTTAAGTGAGTTCAAACTGTATGATTTGTTGGAGCGATTGTAATAAAGGGCTACCAGATGGACTAACCAAAAAACTAATGATTGAGTTAAACTCTCCAGGTAAATCGTACACAATGTTGGGGCGACCGGACTCCACGGCGTCACTGGGCGCCATCCCGTGCGCCATCGCCTGGTTGTTCCGCGGCATGGCTGAACAGAAAAGCAAGTGCGGGACCAAATTCTCCATACGTGTGTCTGCCGTCGAGCTCTGCACCAACACCAACCAAATCAGAGATCTACTGACGCCGTATCAAAATGGCAAGTGTTTTGAAATAAAATATTGTTAAGGGTGGGACAAAATGTTTTAATTTCGTAACAGAGTTTGCGACTATCAGTGGCTTGGCTTCGATACTAATATAAATAAATTTCCTTTTGCTTGCTTATTTGAAGACTACTTTACAATTTTTCACGCCATGCCATGATTCAAGTAAATATTTTTAGCTGAAAATGCAACGGCATATTTTAACCCTATTAATTTCTGCTTCAAACAGACACGGAACAATCACCTGGCATTTACCTTCGAGATCACACTCTCTTCGGGACGCACCTCCAGAACCAGTCAGAGCTGCGCGTGAACAGCGCGGCGAAGGCAGCCTTCTACCTTGACGCTGCCCTTGCTACGCGAGGGGCGCGAGAGGATGGGAAGGACAGCCATCTCCTGTATACCCTACACGTGTACCAATATAGTGCTGGTGGAAAAGGAGCAGGTAAGTTGTCCAATCAATTATATTTTTATGAGATAGCTTTACAGCTATCTCAGCTGCCTCTATGATTATTTAAGTTATATTTTATATAACAACATTCATTTTGAAATACAACAAATTCAACACACATTCTTATTTCTCAACACTAAAGAGAATGTCTAAGTAATTGTAATAAAATATTTATTACATTTAAAGAAAATAAACCTGTAAAAATCTACTACGTAGTATTTGTAATTAATTTAACTTGGAAAATAAAACTTGGTTTACAAAAATCACTAAGTTCAGATCAAACTTCAGGCTAATTTAATGAGTAAACTAATGAAGTTTCTTGTTCACAGTCGCGGGAGGTCGGAGTCGCCTGCATTTAATTGACTTAGGAAACTCAGAACGAGGAAAAGCTAGCGGAGGAATCCCACTTTCTGGTCTAGGAAATATATTACTCGCAATATTTAATGGACAAAGGCATCTACCGTACAGAGACCATAATCTCACACACGTACTTAAAGAATGCCTTGGATCGCTCACTTGCCATACTGCTATGATAGTTCACGTGTCACCTACTGTGCAAAACTACTCTGATACTTTGACTACGTTACAATTAGCATCAAGAATACACAGACTCAGAAGAAGAAAAATTAAATATTCAACTAATAACAATGCAGGGTCTGGGGGTAGTTCAGGAGAAGATGCGTCTAAACCTAGTAGCAGTGAACCAGATCCATCAAGCAGTGACCTGTCCGCAGACACAGTCATATACGTGGGGCCATTGGATGATGCAACTGACGGAGAACATCCACCAGTATATATACCACACATGAACTCGGGTGATAACAGAGGTGTAATCAGTAAAGCGCTGAGAGGTTCTGCTTTAGAACATAAACATAAATCGTCATTATCTAAAGTTATTGAAGAAAAAAGCCCCGTTCATAAATTACACTCATCTCCAAAAGCTTCCCCCATGAAGACTGCTCTACAATCTTCAAGTCACAGTCCAAAATCTTCGCCAGTTCATTCCGCTTCTTCTAAATTAACGCCAGTTAAAAAATTGTGTTCAAAACATACAGAAGAGGTTAAAAGTACTAGTGATGAACAATGGATAGATGGACCCCGAATATCAAAATCAAAATTAGTAGAAGTAAGGCATATCATAAAAGAAACTCAAGAAAAACAGCGTGAAACTTGGATTGATGGACCAATGCAAGAAACAAAATTACCTCTACAATTTGAATCGGTTCCGATTCAACCAAACCAACTACCGCTGCAAATTGGTGTTCTTGGTTCACATGGTACCGAAAACATAGGATACGGTTACATGGATAGTCACAAAAAAAATATGATTAGGAAATGGGTTGAAAATCAAACCTCACAAATCCATAAATCTCGACACAATTCTCCCAGTCATAAAGCTCAGCCTACTCACAAGAATCCTGTACAAAAAGCTCCAGAAGAACCAGAAGCAACACACAAAATGGAACCATTGAAAGATTCTGCTAGGCGCATTCACGTTGAGGAGTCTACAGTTAGAACTGGCCTGAAAGCTGCGTCAAAGGGCGATGCAATAGAAGAAGAAAGTATAGGTCCTCCTATCAGTGACACTCAATCTCTTAAGAAGCTTAATAGTAAAATTCCTACAAAAAATGACATCGATGATGATGACGATAGTGAGGAACTAGCTGAGATTCCTCCCGCACTACCTATAATGCAACCTAGTAGTTTAAGTAGTAGAGAAGTATCTATGGAGAGCTTAGATAGTAAATATAAGGAAAGAATGAGAATGGATGATGAATTAATGTCTAACCATAGCAGAGATATTGACGCCCACGGTTTAAGCCGCCTAACAGAAGATGATGACGAAATCTTGGAAATTATAGAAATAGAGGAGCCGTTAGAACCAGTCCCAATGCAAGATAGTTGCTTACAAGTAACCGAAGAAGACATCGCGCTCTGTATGGGTTACACAGATAATTATCTCTTAGATGCAGACCAAGATGACGCGGAAGATCATCCGCTGAGGATTCTTAGTCAAGAAAATTTAACTGTCGCATCCACATTTACAGATACATTATCATTATATAGTGAAGTCGAACGACAAATTAGAAACGAAGCATATCTTAGACAAACTCTTGGATTTTATACAGAAAATTTTTGTTACGAATATGCCTTAGGCGGCGATGGGAATCCTCATGAAAGTTTACCGTCATCTCGTTCAAGAATAGATGACATGCTGGGGTTAGCCGAACTGTACGGTTCAAGGAAGATGTTGGACAATGATGAGTTACCTAACACAAGGATCGCTCCGCAATTCCAGTCATTGTCCCTTTGCAATGTCAGAGATACCGAGGAATTTCACGGTGATGGTTCAGTTTACAGCGAACCTGCATATCGACCCAGTGATAAAATATGTGATAACTGCAAGAGAACTATGTCTAGGCCCTGTAGTGCAGTAGGAGAATGCGGCGCTTTTCAAAATTTAGAATGTGCACAGAGTGACTCATACGGCCCTTTCGAAAGATACAGGGGAAACGATATAACAGATGCTAGAATAGCATCATTAAGGCACCCCGATGGAGCATCCGACCCAAATTTACGAGAAGAAAAGCGAATACCTGGCAACGGTGCGCCGTCAAATAATTTTAGAGAGTTAAAGTCAAATCTTCACCTCGAAGTTACTCCTCCTGTAGTGACCACTGAACCTCGTTCGGAAAATAATGAAAAGGGAGATAAAACTGTGGCAAGAATTGCTGGCAGTTCTAAACCGGATGGTTATGATAGCGGTCACGAGTCTACTCCCAGAACGGGAAAACACAGTCCCGCAGCTACCTCGAGGCGCGCTGAGTCTGGCTATGATTCAGTTCCGAGAGATTCAGATGCATCATCTTTAGACTCATACCCGACGCGGAGAGCGGCCGTGGCTAGAGCACACGCCAAAAAACACACGACAGCCAAATATAAACAACACAGTGACCGTTCATTCTGTTCGTGGCTTCGAAACCCCTTCGCGTGCAAATATGCCGATACAGACCCAGAAATTAGTGATTTTTAATGTGATTATTAAATGAATGAATCGATTAAACGAATAGATTCAAATATCTAAATAACATTTACTTACCCTTAACGTTACCGAATTTAATCTGGAGACTGCTTTTGTACTCTAGATATACTCGTTTTTATATAGTTAAGGCTTTTGCACTAATCCAATGAGGTTACCGTTGTATTTTTCTAAACGTTGCTTCTTATGTGCTCAGTTACTCATAAAAATGAACGTTGTAACACTGTAAATACAGACGTATTATAAATTATTCAATTTTCAATGATTCTTGATAATATTGTTATACTTCAGCTCATTTTGTACTTTTATACTGTCAGAACTTGAATCACTTGATGTGTAACTACTTTATTTGAGAAATGTTAAATGTAGCTTTTGTACTAACTTGATTGTATGTAAAATAGACGCAAGATCAAAAGTCTTCCTCCGTCTTCCTCCTAGGCAATCATATCGAAGGTCTCAATGACTTATGCTCTCTTCCTTCATCTGCCCTAACCTCATATAAATGCTACTTATGATTCTTCATTTGTTCAGGTCTAATTGAAACCCGAATAGCAAATCAAATCAAATCTAATGTGAACTATTCGTTGTGCTAACGTTTTGTGTTAATCCGACCAGGATTAGAAGGGACGGCAGAAATAATGTTCTAGTACTAAGACTGTTGTCATTTGCCATGTTTTGTATAGCTTTAATATATTTTGACAATGTAATTACTTATTAACGTTCACTGTCGGCATGTCCATGTGTAAATAAGACTTGATTACACTTAATTGTAATTATTGTGGCTTTATCAAATGTTGGTGAACTTAGTTATCGCTTATATTGTCAATGTTTTGTTATCGTACGATTAATATTACAAATATTTATCCTAAATTTTACTATGCGTTCGTATTAGTTTACAATAAATTGTTCAATTTCAACCGAAGTATGTGCTTCATTTCAATCCTTGACTAGAAAAAAAGGCTATTAGATTAGCCTTTTTTTTCTAGTCAAGGATTGAAGATTTTCTTTTTGACATTCAGCTAAACAGATAATAGCCCACCAGTAGGTCTTCCATAATATCTTAATGCAATAAGTACTTATAGCAAACCTATGAATAAATAACATGAAACTCAAGACTTTCCATCACCCCAGGCGTTGAAATTCAAAATCTTTTGGGGGCAGAAACTTTTTGCTTGGGAGTGGAGCAACTTTCCTCACTGTAAAGGGCGCTATTATCTTTCATTTCGCCAGTAATTTAACATTCTCTGTGCGCCCCAACAAAATCATGCTATCAAATAAGACGTTTACCCTCTTTTAGGGGTGACAACTTTTTTTGGAAATCTCCCAATAATTTGTTAAAGTGGCAGCTGCTTAGCCCATAACGCTTATCGGGTGCTAAAAAGATTTCCCTTTTTATGTTTTAGAAGGTAATCTTTAGGAAATTGGAAAGGGAAGAGAAATATTACCCAGAAAGGCAATTTGCGGGCAACGGTAATTTATGTAGATTTTAAGAGAAAAGTTGTCTTTGGTACATACTCGTATGTACATGATTTATACCATGAACTTAGCGTGCAAATGTGCAAATGTGTCTCTGTACAAAAACTGCATATTATCATGCAGTAGGTATGTAACTGATAATCGGCTAATATGTCTTTAAAATACGTTTATATACCCACATGTCATTAGCCCTCAATAATGCGTTCAAAAATCGCATATAAAGGCCCCCATAATAATAAACTTTTTTGTTAGAACAAATTTCTTATCTGTGAAAATGTAATAATAGCTAAATAATATTATTGTTTTCGATAATATTATTTTTGTTCTAATTTCGAACACATCTGAAACAAGAAAATTTGATTTGACCTCTATTCTAATATCAGTCGATATGACGTTTAGTTTGAAACGAATTGTCAATTGCATACAATGACGCACGCAAGTCGCACGTTATTTTGATATCGAACGATATGAAAATTGGCGCCAGCTCTAGTTTGTCTCTGAATTTAAAAAATATAAATGTCAAAACTTGAATGTCAGAAAAGTTTTAATTCCTGAAAGTCGCAATGGCGGTCGATGGCGCATATAGCGCTTTGAATGCATCATGGAGAGTCATGCATGATATGTGTGTATATAAAGCAGTGTATGTAATTGTAAATAATTAGGCATTAAAACACTCGTGTGATGTTATTATGAAACTCGGCTGGCGCCTCGTTTCATAAACTCGCCCTCGACTTTTAATGCCTTTCATTATATACAATCACACAAACTACTATTAAAATATTTACTTTTCATCGATATTAGGTGATCATCATCATAAATTTAAGAGCCTTGCTCTTGTCGGTGGAGTAATCACCACTCGGGTCTTGTTTCTGCTACTGTTTTGAGTTCCTGGTACGTCACTACTTTAACTTTGTCTTTGACTTGATCTAAAAACGCCCGTCTTGGCCTTCCCCTCTCTTCTTTTTTCAATTTTGCCTTCAATTATCATTTTTATGTAGTCGTCATGACGTATCAGGTGCCCGAACATGTTTCCTCTTCTGTTCTCTATCGTACTTAACAGGCTTTTTTTCTCATCCACCAAATTCAACACCTCTTCGTTTGTTCTTCTCTCTCTCCAGCTTATACCTTCCATCCTTCTCCAAGTCCACATTTCGAAAGCACTCAATCTCTCTCTATCACGCTGAGTGTGAGTGTGAGTGGCTGAGTGAGTCCACGTCTCGCTTGCATATAACGCTATACTCCAAATATAAGTTTTAATAAATCCAAATGTAAGTTATTAGGTAGTAAGATATTAGGTATATTAACCGAAATCGCTATTGGATTACAGAGATCGATTGGAAATTTTCGTTGTTGCTCTTCGCTTTACGGGCAGCAAACAACCAATGTCAAAGGTGTGTTATCCTTAATAAACACATCTAATTTAATCATACCTGCCTACATATTTTTAAACCATTCAAATTGGTAGCAGAAATCGTAATAACTAAGAACTTAACGCACGACTAGACAGTAACGATTCATTTAATTACAAGTCAGTCCACAAGCTGACGATTCTACTATTAAGTCCCTGTCCATTGCTTTGTGATAATGCACCTTCACCAGACGCTATTAAAGTTTATTCTACAATGGTTTCCTATAATATTAGTTAACGTGCAGTAACAAGAGCTGTTCACGCAGATGTAGGTGAAGCCGCAGGCTCACCGCGAGGGGAGTGCATGATCTATGAAGGTCAGACAGAGAGATCACAGGCTAAGAGGACACAGATTACACAGGTCATTTGCTATTTATCTTTTTGTTTATTTATATGAATTGCAGTTTTCTCTCTTGTAATCTTAACTACAGTCTGTCTACGCTGAATTTGCACTGACTTGGTAGCAGAGGAATTGAGTTCTATGAACGCCTCGCCACTGCTTGGTAGAGTTGGTAGTGACAATGTATGAAAGTACTTCGATGCAACAATACTCACTCGGCGTGCACAAGTATTGATATACACTCTAAAACGCTAACATTAATCAAATACTAAAAAATAGCCGTATACCCATACGCCATACGCTTATTTATAATTATATACCTAAGTATCTCTTGAGAGATTATCACGAATTTCCTTACAAACAACAGAAGAATGTCTCAAATCGGATGATAGAGCAGTAAATTACCTACCAAACAGTTCCTCTATGCCATCCCTGATCTTCATCATCAGGTTTAATTCACAAAATTGACAGTTTTCGTACACAAATGCTCGAGTTTCATAAGAAACACCCAAACACGCTTGTGCCTTACCACGGAGATTGCCGATGTGGTGGTGGTGTCAGTCAAAATTGTTCTTTTTATATTTTTAAACCCAATACGAATTTTTATAATGAAAATCCTACGTGTGAAATGTAAGCAATTTAAATAGTATGTTTGATGAAATTACGACAATTATCCCCCTCCTCAAAAATACACGTAAACCAATACGTAATTTTCCCCGCTATTAAAATGAAGTTACTATTGGTCTAAAAAAATATTTCATTAGTTAATAGTAGATTGTTAACCAAGGGCTGAAAGGCACCCATTTCTGACGAGGTAGTTTGGCGCTCGAACGAAGTGAGAGCGCCAATAGTGCGAGTCGGAAATGGATGCCTTTTACCCGAGTTAAACACTCTACTTTTCATTTCGAATGCGAGGAAAGTAAAAAAAAAAAAATTAGTTAAAACTACTCCTTTAAAGTCTTAAAGAAAATCTTGAAGGAAGCATTACAAAAGTGTATAATATTTAACACAACAACGGCATTATATAGGTATTTTGTTTTATTGAAAACAAACATAGGTAACTTGTTTCACTGTTTACTATCATTTCTTCTTCTTATCTATCATTTATTCAGGTTAACTTTCTATTGTACTTGAAAAGTGGTCAGAATAAATTCAAATAATTCTACAGCAATTGCTTTAAGCGGGTGATAAACACACAATCGGTTTTCTTGGACTCCATTCAGTACCTTTTTCAGAGTTTATCATATCATTTAATACTGAAATAAAGAAAGAACTTCATTCGATATTCATATATCAATGTTTGCAGTACAAAACTTTGAAAACTTAAAACCTAACCTCAAAATATCCCAAAACAAATATCACATATCATCAAACAATGTTATACCAGGTATTGAGTATTGGCTGCTATATTCCTTGAAATAATTACATTGTTGAATGTTGATATCAGATATTACTTTAGAAATCGAAAACTAAAATTTGTAAACAACAACAACAAGCAAACTTTTTAACTTACGTGACACAGATAAAACATATATTAGATATACCTATGATTATACCTAACTAACACAATTTTCGAATAACTTATTTAAATACAGTGTTGCTAACCACGATATTTTAAATTTGCCGCGCTTTTCTACAAACAGAGTTGGGTTGTTCTAATTGTATGACTAAAATTTAGTATTTTGCATAAATAAGTTAGTATGAATTAGGCAATGTGTGGCTGTATAACTTATTGCCATTGCTTACCTGAACATATTGAAGTAAAAAAAAAAATCATTTTAGGTTTATTCCTTCTTGTCACCGCTAAATAGACCCAATGAGGCACTTACATTTGATCCAAAAAATTATAATTAATTCACGAAAACACATCTTTACGTATGATAATCGTTACTATAAATTCAAATATTTTGAGCGAAAGAACTATACCCGTGGATTTGTTTCTGGGGTGAGTAAATAAGAATATTGTTGACACTTTGTTCTGCTTGGTGCGTACAAGTCGAGAACCAAGAGGAATATATTAGTTTGCGACCCTAGGGCCGCCATGCATCGTTTTCCACCCGCTTCATAGATAAACAACAACCCACTTTCAGAGCATGAGAAATGAAAAATATTTTATTTAATGTCAAATCACATGCGCGACAATATGATGCATAATAAAACTGTCAATTCACTTGAAACACTGCATGCCATTATATCTAGACACGCAGCAGCCCAGCCACGTTCAGACGACGCAACTGCAGTGTTTTACACGAACCATCGGAACGCACTTTTGACCCCTTTATTACTCAAAATCTACTGAATATATAAATTACTTATTTACAGACGTTAAATAGTACAAAGTGTGCAGATTGTTTGAAGTCAATTTAGCTACTAGTTTCATAAATACCTAATATTTGTCTTAAATACGTCACATTGATCTAAGTCCATATTTTATGCCAATATACGATACGCCGGCATACAATGGCATGGGCATCCTTGTGTCCTAAGTCTCTTTGGATCAGGTGCACTTAGCAGAAAGTATTTATTTTACTTAAAAACGAATCTAAAAATCAAGATTTCAATCTCAATTTTCTACGTATTCCGGCGTAAGATGTTCAAATTATTTAGTGATACATATGTGATGTGCAGGATGACCAATGATTTGCAAAAGATTTCGTCAGTGGACAACGATTATCGTTGGGTTACGGGCCCCAAACATAAAACGGAATCTCCTTTGAGGAATTCCGTCAAATCCTCACGTATCTCATCATCAAATATAATTTTTGAAAAGAATATTACCAATTGTAGTATAATGTAATATTTGAATTGTAATAAAAAAAAAAAAAAACAAAATCGGTTCAGTAATAAAATTACCGAGTTCTGAGGTAACAAACATTTAAAAAAACTCGCACGAATTGAGAACCTCAAATTTTGAAGTCGGATGAAAAGGTGGAGGTTTTTATCAAAAATACCGTGGTCGGTACTGTTTTTTTTTTAAATATTACAGGACCTTCTTACACAAATTGACTAAAGTGTTCGCTATAGGAGCAGGCGCTATAGATGTAGAAACAAGTGTGGGAGACCTGAAATACTAGGATTAAGATATATTTAGAAAAGCTACTAAAACTATTCTATTGGTAACTCTTAGATACTCGTATATGTAGGCTATGAAAATCAATGCTCTAACAAAGAAGTGATATTTATGGGAATTATGAGTTTGGTAAAAAGATAATAAGGTCAACAGTTTGTCCTTTTCAACGTTTAATCTTCATTGGCTTATCGCTAGCCACAACATAACTCCCATCATACAGGCGGATAAATAATACCACCAACAAACCGAGCACCACCGGGACCCAACGCACTACGTGACGAGCACGCCAAGCCACCAGACGCGACATATCGAATACCGATACTCACAAACACCGTTCCAAAACCGACCCTATCACTACGCAATAAAGCATATTTTTATATAATTTGTAACAATTATGGAAACAAGTTTACGTTAAGCGAGAATAAAACCTATGTATACATGATAGAGTTCACTTAAAGATGCACAGAAGAGAGTAACTGCATACTGAAACAATAGCACGCGCAGCACAGAAAGGTACAAAGAAATAATAACAAGGTAATATTTCATGGCTTTTTGTTATAAGGCTAGGCGATGAAGGATTAACTAGTGACACCAGTGAGGATATTAGTTCTGTTATTTATCGTAAGCTGTAGTAAAACATCCTGTAAGATAACTGGGTAAGACATTTTTGCACTCTCATTACCATCTCTGTTTAGGAAAATTTTGATACACCCGAAATTGAGCGATGTGACGAAGGAAGTGACTTACTTGACAAGGTATCTTCTTAAAAATCGTACGACTTCATACAAGCGCGAATTAATACGGACTCTAACACACGATTTCGTACCAGTCGCGCCGAAATAATGGTATGGCTAGCGCACAGTCAACCAATACCCTAGGCCACTCTAGAACCATGTCAAAATGACAAGCAGTAAGAGATTTCATACAATCTGATTTATAGTGGTTGTGGAGCTGTAAAAATAGTTTTTGTACGACAGCTAAAATAGCGAAAAAGGCAAAATCTCGAAAGGTGGCAGAATGTGGAAGCTGACGTATGCCCGCTATAGAAATTTTAAGAAAAAATCAACAGTGCTCATCAATTGTATGAAAATCCATAGGAGCAGTGTTCAAGGTACAGTATATGAGCACTGTTGTTGTTTTTTTTATTTTTTTTATGTAGTGGGCACAACATCTTCCCTATTCTGCCACTTTTCTAGATTTTGCTTTTTACGCTATTTTAGCGGTCGTAGTAAAACTAGCGTACCTATGCAACAGCTCATAATAGGTTCTTAAAACTAATAATAAACCCTTGTTGCATAAACTACTATTTTACAAGACCTTTTATGAGCTACTACTACTACTATCACAATAAATGCGTAACTAATATTTTATTTCATTTCATCTTCGTAAGAACCGGGGAAGAATATTGGTGGACTATAAAATAGTTTCAAGTTTTACATTGTTGTAACGTTGCAGCGAACATTGTAAAGTCCTCCAAAACAAAACATTGCCGAGCCATAAAATAAACTAACCTTGTAATAGAAAATACATTAGGCAGTAGCGGAGTTGGCCAAGTTGTATTGTGCGAGTTTTGTTCTTTAAAAAGGCCATCCGGGAAACATTAAGGCGACATCGCACGTGGCATGAATACTCAAGGGTAGTCGCGATAGAGTTGCACTACTGCCTTTAACTGGTTTTCGTATGGTACCATAAAGAAAACTGGTTGTTTTAAGTAGGAAAATATCTATATTTATAAATTAACTATATATTTTTGGAAATAAGGTCCTCGATCAGTGCTTAAATAAGTACCTATGTCACCCACCCCATTTTACACAATAATTATTAAACATTAGCATTGCGATACAACGAGGAAATGCCGCCAGCATCCTAGGTACAATGCCTCAAGGACCTACTTTAATTTTAAGGTAGGTAGAGGTAAGGTAGGTAGTTAGGTAAGTTACACTTACTGTATATATTTCGAGAATAAATGTTGATACTAATTATTAAACTGCGCTTGTAATAAAATGCTACATGTCGCCCCTTCATCCAATTGATAACTACATATAAATGAGAGGTGTAGGATAGAGTTGAGATTTATACAACATTGATAATTGAAGACCTAGTATTTCTGAGCATTCTCTCTCAACCTAATTATTATACTGAACCAGGCAGGTAGATTGTATTATAGAATTGAATAAGAAGAATTAAAAACGCATAATTTTTGCATGCATAATTCTATTTGGCATAATGAGTATAGTCATAATTGGTTTTACGCATAAACTGTTATGGCAGTCGAGTTAAGCATAATTTGATTTTGCCGAATTTAAGTTGCCCGAATATTTGGACACAGTCCGAACCTAACCTAACCCACTTTTTAGTATGCTAATATACTTTCGGAAAAATCAGTATTTATTGTGCATTATGCCCAATTATGTTTCTGCTACTTTAAGATTCGGCGAAAATCAATTATGCCAAGTCTGTTATGACAAAAGCGTTACAGACAAAACAAATTATACCAAATAGAGGGCACCCAGTAAAAACATTAATTTGTCCTAAGTATATGTAATTCAGTTTACGTTATTAATAGGGCCTTATGGGCCCCAATATCTTCACTATATTCCCAAATTATTTAGCATTTTCTCTCCATATACATGTTGAGATGAATTCGAAATTCAAACCCCGATAAAAGTTGACATTTATATGTGACACGTTAATTTATATATTTAAAACATTTTTTCAATGATAATCGGTCATGTTTAGGGTTCCGTACCAAAATGGTAAAAAAGGAACCCTTATGGTGCGACTCAGTATGTCTGTCTGTCTGTCATATCGTTAAATATCTCGAGAACTACTTGAGCTACCGATTTGAAATTTGGAATAGTTAACGCAGACACACTGAAAGTAGATATATCACATATTTTAATTTATTTTCAATGAAAAATGCCCGATAAAAGAGGGGACAAGAATTAAAAGTTAAGTTACTGGGTCATGTGGGGTATCATTGGAAAGGGTTTGATTTGCACATTTTAAGACTTTTATTTAATTTTTTTCATAATGAAAAAAATTTATTCATAAACGAAAATGTAAAAAAAATACCATTTATTACCCTCCCTTTGTCTCCTAAGTTGATGACGGAAAAAATATGTTATTTTATACCACCTTAATGTTATCATAAACATAACAGAAAAAATATAATTAAATTTACTTAAGTAAATTATTTATTAAAAAAAAAACTTTCGCTACAAAAGTTGAAATTTATCCAACTTCGATTGTTTTTGTTTTCTTTAAATTTATGTGATACCATGCTACGTCCTGTCCTACAATTAAAGTAAAAAAATCGTTTACGTTATTAAAAAATATCAAGGAAAAACAAACCCGCATACTAAACTCCATGCCGTACAAACGGCTGACCCAATCTGTCGATACACGTGGCTGACGTCAAATATCAACTTTTAGGTGTAGTTGCAACATAAAGTTAGTACGGAACCCTGGGTGCGCGAGTCCGACTCGCACTTGGCCGGTTTTAATTCAATGATTTTACGATAAACACAAAATAGTATGAAACCCCAGCTCATCATAGTTGGGGTTAGCACGGATAGGAACTGAGTGCGAGTGGACAATTGCTAGAATTGACACAAATATTAATGGGGAATTCAAAAATTTTGACGACCGGTTGGCGTAGTTGGTAGTGACCCTGCCTGCTAAGCCGATGGTCCTGGGTTCGAATCCCAGTAAGGGCATTTATTTGTGTGATGAACACAGATATTTGTTCCTGAGTCATGGATGTTTTCTATGTATTTATGTAGTTGTATATTATATATATCGTTGTCTGAGTACCCGTAACACAAGCCTTATTGAGCTTACTGCGGGACTTAGTCAATTTGTATAAGAATGTCCTGTAATATTTATTTATTATTATTTATTTATTAATAGGTTAAAACTTTCCAAGAGAATAAAGTATTTTTGTAACAGCATGACAAATCTGGTCTAAAAAGTACTAAATCATCCCTCTACCGTCCCTCTTCTCCCCAGTCATGACCCAACTATCCTCGTAATCCCTACTCACCACATTTTACGGTAGGCATCCTGCATAGGCCATGTTCAGTTTCAGTTTATTGCACCTCTCTAGTTGCTGTTGTAACCGATACGCGCCGTGTTGATATAAATTGGCTGGTTAGGCTTTACGGACGGGAATTCAGAACTTGAAATAGGTGGCTCTCATTCATTTTGACATCCTATGTGATCAAAAATGTCTTTACCTTTGATTGTATAACTACTTTGAAATATTTAGAAAATGTGTATAGGGTAAGTCGCCAGTAACTGGCCATCTTATACTAATAAAGAACTCTGTTCATTTATAAACAGAGTTCATTTTTATTGTAAGTTTTCAGTAACTGGCCACCCTTCAAAAATGAACCCCATTAAAAAATTAATTCTATTTATAGGTCAATAGAATTCATTTTTTGTGTTAGGTTAGGTACTGAAGGTTGGGCAGTTACTGGCGATTTACCCTATATACCGAAAGTCTTTTTATAATGAACCGGAATCAGAGAGGCAGTTTTCTTAAATTAACGATAAAGGGTCTGAGCCTATATCTGAATGGTCAATATGTTGGATAATGTTTACTGCGATTTAACTTACAATACTCTTTTAAATAACTCTACAGGTCCAGATCGCGCGAGGCTTTTGGCGGTCGGATCCCGGGAAGCTGGTTACTGGCTTCATGCCCATCCTTCGCCCAATACTGGTACTTTCTTGGATCCGGCCTCTCTTAGACTGGCGACTGGTTTGCGACTGGGGGTTTCGGTGTGTGCGCCACACTCATGTCCTTGCGGCACAGACGTGGACCGACTGGGACACCATGGATTGTGTTGTAAAAAAAGTGCAGGCTGTTTTTCGAGACATGCATCTCTTAATGACATAATCCGTCGGTCTCTTGCCATCATCAACGTGCCTGCTCTCCTTGAGCCGACTGGCATTTTCAGGGATGATGGCAAGAGACCTGATGGGGTGTCCTTGGTTCCTTGGAGTTTGGGACGGATGCTAGTGTGGGATGCTACCTGTGTAGACACGCTGGCACCGTCCCATCTCCAACGAACTAATGTAAAAGCGGGCGGAGCGGCTGAATGCGCCGAAATTTTAAAACGTAATAAATATAAGAGCCTGGGCAGAGAGTACCTTTTTGTACCATTCGGGGTCGAAACTCTTGGTCCATGGGGTCCCAGCGCACGCAAATTTTTCGTAGAAATCGCGAAACGTCTGGTTGATGTTACTGGTGACTGAAGAGCTGGTGGCTTCCTCGCACAACGTATCAGCATTGCGATACAACGAGGAAATGCCGCCAGCATCCTAGGTACAATGCTTCAAGGACCTACTTTAGATTTAAGGTAGGTAGAGGTAGGTAGTTAGGTAAGTTACACTTACTGTATATATTTCGAGAATAAATGATTTTTAAAATATGTTGATTTTTTCTAAGGAATAACTGACATTTTTAGCCGAAAAGTAACTGCTTAGAACTAATAAAATCAGAAAAAAGTTTTTATTACAAAATGTATAAAACTACACTGTAGAAGTTGTTTAAAATTAATTTAAGTACATATTTATTTAAAGCATTTATTTTTAAGTTTCCATATAGTTCGTTAAATTAAAATAAAATAAAGTCAACTCTGATCAGAATAGATAAAAAACAATAATACAATGAACCAAGACTAGTTTCATGTTTCTTTATCAATTCCATCATATGCCAGCGTTCCTTAATCTCGAATGTGTATTTGAACGAATATACGTTCAAATACGGATAGAATACGCGTATCTTTGGAACGTACAGAAAATATATATTTATATGCAAGTGTATTCGAAGACAATGATATTTATATTCAAATTACATCGATATTCAATTCTTAAATCTTGAATACAGCTGTTAGTTGTCGATTTAGAAGCTGGATGGCGGTGCGAGGTGCGACATATTTCGTCAAATCCGCGCTCGTCGACGTCGGCCGCAAATCGAATTTCTTAGGCCTGAGCCGAATCAATCTGCATTATCCGTTCAACAAATGGAACAAGTTACAAGAAATAAGCGAGCGTTATGTAAGTATATTCATATAAGTATGAGGCCGTTCCCCTTTTTTTAGCGATAATGATTCGCGCTGAAAAACGTCTGATTAAAAATTTAATTATGTTTTTTATAGGAGAAACATGCTTAAAATTTTAGTTTACCTTATCAGTACAGTATACTTGTTGCTTCCCTGATTGGTGACTGTAATCTTACATTCCTATAATATATTTTGGTTTAATAATCATGGCATATCTACATTTAGAAATATTTTAAATAGTTTACTCATGTAAGTGAATTGTTATATTCTTATGAGTAATAATAAAGATTCTTTAAACCTAATAACGACAAGAGTACCTACACTCTTATTAACAAAAACAATTTAATTAACCTTCGATGGGATCTATTTTTATGCAATACTTAATTACTTTTATTTATTTTAAGACAGATTTAACAATCTCATACTTCTACATAGTAAATAATTTAGCATTTACCCCCTTTTAGGGTTCCGTACTCAGACGGCAAAACGGAACCCTATTAGTAAGACTCCGTGTCCGTCCGTCCGTCAGTCCAGGCTGTATCTGATGAACCGTCATAGTTAGACGTTTGAATTTTTCACAGATCATGTATTTTTGTTGCCGCTACGATAAAAAATACTAATAGAATAAAATAAATATTTAAGGGGTCTCCCATACAACAGATTTTTTTTGCCGTTATTAGATAATGGTACGGAACTTATCGTGCGTGAGTCCGACTCGCACTTGGCCAGATTTTTTTTAACATAACTATTTATTTAGGCACAGAAAGGAGTTCATCACTCGTAACTTGCACCACACGGCAAGTGTCGAAAGGCGACAGGAGCCGCGATTTCTCAGGATTTAGCGCGCACTCAAACTGTAAGCGGACGCTCTTGGCCTGAGGCTTGGAGGGTGCGCTCCATTCCTACGGAGGTTACAAGTTTCTACAAAACGAGATGTGGTGACAAATAGTAGACAATCATTTTAAGCAACATCGACTTAATCGAAAGCCCTGTTGCTTTGAAATCCGAAACAGGGTAAAGGATAATTCACACTATAGGACGAGACGGGACGAAGTATCAAGTGATAGCTCGCAGCCCTCGGATATCACGTGATGTTTTCTATAGAAACTGACAGATCGTCCCGACCCGACCCGTCCCGTCCCGTTCTAGTGTGAGTTATCCTTAAAGGTGCATTATTATATTAATATTTATTATATTGTACTTCACGAACAGTACGTATTGTACTATGTTGTATATTCCAATAGCTACTCTCTTGGCCAAGGTAGCTTGCTCTTGCAAATAGTAGCTTTTAATGCTCTTATAACTTTAAATGAGAAATTTTATATTATAAACCGAACAACTTTGAAAACGTTACCAAAAACGCAAAAAGGCATGGGAGGATGGGAGGTATATCGTAAAACGTGTCAACTCTCATTGGTAAAATTGAAATCGAAATTAATATATGATTACTTACGTGAATTATTTTCTTTAGTAACATTATCACCACATCATAACTTTTCGTATTTTTAAGGTCGATAACCTTATATTCTCGCATCATCAAGGGGGTATATTCGTTTACCTGCAAGCTCAAAACTGGCTACGTTTTTCTATTATTGTGTGTCTCTTTTGCACTCGTGAAATATTCATGTAAAGACGCTTTAAGCGTTAGCGCGAAATCTTACCTCTATGATCAGAGGCCAAGCCAGGGATCGAACCCGGGTCTTTAGCTTACGCGGCTAACGCCATAACCTAGAGGTTATAAAATTCCGGTGGCGTAGAACGGCCAACGCAATTATGTAGCAATTTTATATTTTTAGAGGATTTTGGAAACGGCTCTGACGATTTTAATCATATTATGGAGGTTTTAGGAGGTAAATAATCTGTCTAACTGATTTTTATCCCTGGGAAACCGGGGGTTTTCGAGTTTCATATGTTTCCCGGTTTTCATTCCGCCGCCTGACGACTATTATTATTATATAATTAGCAAGGCAACACCGCTTTCGTATGCACCACGTAAATGCATATTGTGCGAGTTTAAAAATAACAAAAATGTGTTGACCCAGGTTAGGATGGTCATTTGGGGAGCACCGTGGAAGAATATTCGTGATCCCATGGTGCTCCCCTACAGTGGCAGAGAGGGTAACGCCGCAGGGGAAGTTAGTGGGTATTCTCTTCCCCTCCCTCTGACTAGCAGAGGGAGTTGTGGGAGGAGCGAGTCCCACATACCACCCCATCCCCAACGGGCTTCCGTAGCCCGGGGGTGAGATTCGTAATAGTATTTTATGCAATAGTTGTATAAGAGGGTTCAAAAAAGGTGAGTGGCGTGTGTAACAATTTGAGGCGAAGCCGAAAATTGTTAATAAAGACGCCATGAGCCTTTTTTGACCTACTTATACAACGTTGCATACATTACTTTTTCTACGACTAGGGATTAAATAAAAGCTAGTAACTTGGCGTATTGATAGATGTCGGTCTGGTGGTATATATTAAGCGTTGACTTTAATTTTGAATATTCCACCCACAGTGAAGACGGCTTGAATTTTCCGCCGAGGCTTTTAAAGTAAGCCAGTAGCACATTCTCTGAGAATGACGTAGTCTGGTGTTCTAGTCTCCACGCCATGAACTTCTTATACGATTTATCGTACTGACGACGCGATTTTGCAGGCAATAAGCTCTCAGTAATTGATTGTGCCGCCGCCGATATTTCTTCTGGTGTCGAAATAAAGTGGTCGTCGTCACCCATTATTATTTTTCACTCCAAACTCTAATAAGAATGCTAAATATGCCACAACTATTCCAAGAATCCTAAACAAACAGCAATAGAGCATAAGAAAGAGCGGGAAATTCGATTGGATAGTGACAAATGACAGTCGACAGAACGTAATCATAGACACGGTAAAAAAAAAATCCACTGTCATTTACTTGCGTTTTTCCTTATGTTGGCAGCAATTATTTTAGTTTTGTTATTGTTTCAAACCATATGAATTCAGTTGTTTGTTAAGTTGGTAGTTTTGATTATCGTTGTAAATTTAGTGTTGTTTTTTTTCACCTCTGCGGCGCTACCACGAAGTCCGCAAATCGAACTTCGGATAGTGCCGTCTTCTTCGCTCTCACTTTATTCTACATATGCGCGAAAGGGATGGCACTATCCGAAGTACGACTTTTGGACTTCGTGGTAGCTTTCCTATTAGCAGTTGCATTATATCACATAATAACCCTAGGGTCTTTATGAAGAATAGACTACATAGACTTTTTTGAAACTGCGTAAGACATGCTTTTATATGTGTTTGCTGGACCATATAATTGACAGATAAACGTACCGGAGTAGAAAAAGGAATTTACACCTGCGTCAAAAAAAAAAGTTAGGATGGTCATCACTGTATCTTTATTTTCGTCTCACGTATCATGTGCGTCACTCTAGTCTTACATATTTTTTAGTAAGTGACCGTAACGCCGCCCCGACAATCTGATGCCAGCAGACGAATAAGAACCCATAAACGTTTATGACCCATCTCGACCTTGCCAAAGCTTATTTCCTTGGAATCAACCTCAACGGTGTGCAAAATTTATTTTCCGATGAGCGTGGGCGCAATCTGTACGGCTCAGCGACTCGCGCATAATGCCGCACGCGGGCCGTTGATAAGAATTAACCTACTGCTGTACTACGCACTCTCGAAAGCGCGTTACTATATTTTAAATCACAGTTTTGAACTCACGCATTGACGCGTGCCTAAATCGAAACGGTTGGCAAATCCGAGCGTCGCGATTTTGTGAGCACTGACTGCAGCAGGTAGTGACGTGCTGTGGTCATCGAGGTAGTAAGTATAACTAGAACAAAATTTATGTACGCCATATTGTCCATGTTTGACAGTCGGTGAATCAATTCAAAGAATGTAGCTTAGCTACAGTGCGACAGAAAAAGGTGTAAATTTAAAAGTGGCAACATCTTAGTGTCGTCCGGTTCAAATCAATATAAATGTGAAAAAACAGGACGACTAGAGCATGAGATATGTATCGGAGCCTTTTGCAATACCGATATTTTTTTCAATATTGAAATTTCGAGTACCGTTATTTCGATAATTTCGATATTTTTTTCGACATTGGAGGGAAAAAGTTAAATAACCTAAAAAAAACAACATTTTCATACAAAATTGACATTTATTATGAATAATTTCAACTTAACAACATAATTTTCAAATTAACTAATATCATAATTAAACGACAAAACTAAAAATGTAAGTATACCTACATAATAAAAAGGCCACGCAGTATTTACATGAAGGTAATACTGCAACATTTATTTTGCGTTTCTTAATAAAACCATTGGTAATTATCGACCTATTAGTTGGGTATCTCATATCTACAAGACATAATACCTATGCATTAATTATTAAAATGCATAATATGCATAAGTTTAACTAAAAATATATACGACAATAGTACAGCAGACCCTAAACTCAAATCATGCGGTCCCTCGTTCAAAATGTAGTGGCATCACAGGCAATCCGTTTGATAAATTATTGACTAGCGCCCTGGAAGAAGTCTTTAAGAGCCTGGAAGCTTCCTGGAGGGCAAGAGGAGTGCTGGTTGGTGACAGACGGTTATAAAACTTCTTTTGTGCTGACGACATCGTTATCTTTGCCGCATCCATCGCAGAACTACAGCTAATACGAAACGAAACGAAACGAAAGCTTTCAAGTTAGACTAAGGTGATGACCACGTAACGCACGTAACGTAGGGTCGAGGTAGACGGGCAGTATATCTACTTGGGCCAGCTAGTCTCTTTTAGCAGTCGAACGACGGGTCGATAACACCTGAAAGAGCTAGTGGTCCATGAAAGAGCTAATGAAGGGTAACCTGCCATTGTCACTAAAACATGCACTACACTACAACTGCAAAACATGGTCGGTCTTTCGGTAAGTATATGTTATTTCCAAACATTTTAATATCTGTTCGAAAACCAGCTAGCATGAAACTAGTAACATGTTTTAGGGTAATCTGACACATGTTGTCAATCTCAACCTGAGGATTGAAAACATTAAAAGACGAAGACTGACGACTGTCGTGACGACTGACGACTGAAGTGATTTTAATGTAATGTAATTACAATATGAAATTTCATATAAACATCAATCTCGCTAGTGACTACAATTAGATGCTGATCTTACTCGTGTTCATAGAGAGTTCATACCAACGTGTACTCGTATCACCGAAACGGGCATCAGGCGAAATCCAACTTTTTATTTTGTTAGTGAAACCGTGGTAACGCACGCAGGAGCCGCACTATGTCAGTATTAGCAACACTTTTATTGTTATCCCTACTTTATTAGGATATCTATATTTTATTATTATAATCGGCATATATTCGCTATTACTTGCTATTGGCGATAATGTCAGCTAATAGCCCATAACGTAGGATTACCATGTAAGCCTTATTAATCTTATTATGATTGGAGGTATTGAATATTATACCAATATGTTTATTTATAATATATCATTTTGCAGCCAACCACTTCGCATTCAAATTATTACGAGTATTACTGGTTTTATGCATTCGAGATTGCTAAATTTAAATTTGATGTTTATTTTTTATTTTTAGGGTAATTATTTCCGATCGTCTGAATTTTTTAAATATTTCTATTTAGCTCACTATTGCTTTTGCTTGGTATCGGTATCTATATCACTTAATGTCGAATTCGAGTTTATTTTTCATATTATGTCAATTAACATTCACTTATGAAATTTGTACATTGATTAATAGGATTAATACACACAAGTCAATGTCGAGTATGACAATGATTAACTTTAATCATGACAGCACGTAGCACTTTCCAAAACACATCTTATGAAGAACCTTTTACACTGGTTCAGTGAATAAATTTATTTATTGAATATTTCAAAACCCGTTAGATATTAATCATATTCTCTGAAAAAAAATGGGTTAATAATTATGAAGAATCTTCCCTTAAAGTAAACGGAAATTTTAAAAACCCGGTGTAAAAGACTGTTGATTTGTGTATTAACCAACTAAATAATCTTTGCATTGAACTCGTAGACTAATGTATTGCAGCCATTATTTGAGTGCAGTGACGTTTGTCGAGGGACTGCGGCACTGGTCACGGCGATATCGATTACGAGCAGGTTGTATATGTATATAGGCTTTGAACTTCATGTAGGCACGTATATGTATGTATATATAATTATATACCCATTTAAAACTACACTATAAAATAAATATCAACAATAATTAATATCACTATACTGTCTGTACCGCATAAGCATTCATCATATGACTTCTCAAAATTATATAAGTAGGTAGATAACTTAGCCTTTTTTTGCGATGTGAAAATGCATTATACATACCCCTGACCCGGGGAAGGTTATTCTGGGGGATTTTGTGGGACTCTCTTCTCCCACTGCTTCCTCTGCTTAACCTAACGTCAATCTGAGATAGAGGCACAAACTAAAAGACAAAAAAAGCCGGCCAAGTGCGAATCGGACTCTCCCACCTAGGGTTCCGCACAAAGGTGGCACGGAACTCTCAGTGTACCTTCAGCAATTATACTGTTTTCGGATTTTCTCCTGTACTTTTGCTACAAGCTCTTGCTTTTTGCCAAATTTCGTTATTCTGGGTCAACGGGAAGTACCCTATACATTTTGATTCCCATAACAAATGTATGGGAAATGCGACATAATCGGCCGTATCGTTTGATTGCGTTGACGGTTTTTGCAGCTTCAAGGAACCGCAGACCTGTGTAGGTATGTAGTATTAATATCAACTTGCTACCTTTACGCGTTCCCGAGATAAAGGGTCTTGACAGACAGACGTGCGGACGTTTTACTATGGAAGTAAGTAAGTAAGTAAGTTTCGGCGGGTTTTAATGCAAATCGCTATAGTTTGTCTTTTACTATATTAAACAGGGTTTTTGTGGTCTAATGCTAATGGCATACTATTTGTGGGTATGTTTTGTAGATATGTGATTTTTTATTGAGAAATTTCGGTTCCAAAAACAGGCGTTATTGCTTTTGAGCAAACATCGGTTTTTACACTTAGGTATATATTATTTTACGAAATTAATTCAAGTTTTGGCTCCTTTACTACCTAAAATCAAGATCAGATATACATATAACAGTTGATTAAAACTACCTATAGTTTCGTCATAATTTGAGTCGAAATATTATTCAAAGGCGAAAAGAATCTAATACGATGAGGATGACTCAATCAAATTATCGCTATCAGTAAATTCGTTTGAAGCAAAATCTATGCAATCCACATTAAAGGTTTATTTCCGTTTGAACCAGGGTTTGATTCAAGTAAATTACAAGAGACTGGTTAAAACAGTCGACTTGGGCGTGCATAAAATTTACGGGTGGTATTCGGATAGACCTCGTTATTTTGGCGGAGCTCATCATTCCACTTTTATTACCCCTCCCTTATTGTCCCCAATAAAAAGTCTAGAAGATAGCCTATAAAGTTTAATGTAGGCATTTTGCCGTAAAAAAGATTACCGTCATACAACACTGTAATCAGTTCGAAGATATTTTAATAAATATTTATGGGAAAGTTAAAATAAAGCAGACTGTGACTGTGCCACGTATTACTAGCACCAGTAGCACGATATGTTTGTGTAGAAATACTTATAAAATTAAATTAAGGATATGGAATGTGTTCCTACATTTTGTACTTGTTCGAATTTGTACGGATATGTTACTTCATTAACTTCTTGATAAACCAAAACACTGAAGTTTGTGAGCTATACTAATTAGAGCTTACAGAAATTTGATAGATGATGTACAGCCTAGAGAGATTTAAACGAAACAATAAAAAAAATTGATGAAACAAGCCTACTTTGCGAGTGAGTGTTGACTAGTGTTGAGTTCAACATTTTAAGTTTAACATTCTAAAAAGATGACATAATTTAGCCACGAGAGCAGAAATTATTAACAAATAAGACAAGCTTTTTTTACTGTGTTTGACTATTGGTAACAGGTTTGATGAAGGGCCATATCGTCGTTAAATAATAGCATTCAAATCATCAAAATAATTAATAACTCTTTTGTACTGAAGTAGTGCAATGTTTTTTTTTCGTTCCACAATATATCACATAAATACCTAAAAGTAATACAAAAGTCACTTATTTATCGCTGAAACGCTACCACGAAGCCGAATCTGAAATAGGAAACGGAAACCTATATAATAGTATCGTAAATAAGGACAATTTAAATAAAATATACGCTTGGAGATCGGAGCAAGGTTGTAGTTGAGAATACGCACTGAGCAGCGATAAAATTTATCGTCACTCGCGCGACATCTGGTGCCACCCTCTGGCACTACGGCGCAAAGCACGAACTATCGCGATTTAAAAAGAATACCGTTTATATCTTGCTTTTAAAGGGCGAAGCTATATTTGAAACTGGGGTTATCCCAATACCTATGAAAATAGTTCCTATGAGTAGGTAAATTGTCCATTCTATTCCTTACTATAGGTAAATGTTTTAACAAAAAAAGGTTATAGTGTTTGCGATTATTTTTTTATAGATAAATATACAAACATCAAAGTTACTAATAAAGCCTGCCTCTCTGGAGATGCTAAATACCTATCGGCAGATATTTTATAGGTCGCATTTTCAGTCCGTCTCACGGCCGACTATGATAATGCTACAATGCTTCCAGAGTCCGACTAAGCTAAATTTGCATCGAGTTTGATAGCTCAGACTGAGGTTAGTTGGCTTACCCCAGGAGGTGCATGTGGCGCTTAAATGTCGTTTGGCAACCCTCTCATTCTTGAAAACAAACGAATGCTAGTTCCCATACCCATCAATTATTGTTTCCCGATAAATCTCAGAATGTTGAATTCAGAACTAAAAAACTACATACTGTATTATTGTCTTGATTTGGTTAAATAACAATAATGTACCCACTTATTTCTGAATTAAAATTCTAATATTTACGCGATTTATTGTCTAAGTATTAGATATTTATCTAATAGTTGTGGATATGTAATTTCGCGTTCGCCTGTATTCAGAAATGCGAGGATTGCCAACGGACATTAAGAAATAAACAGGTAGCTGCATAGCTGCTTAGTAAACTGCATTGTCTTTTTTCACCCGCTGCAGCTTATACCTTGTTCTACCATTGGAAAGACGAGCGCAAGCTGTTCCTGGGTACCTACTCAATATTCAGAAGAATAAAATCTTTACAATTTCATTGTGTACATGGAAGTTTACTTATCTATGCAAAGAATTACCTCCTGTTCAAAGGGGCACAAAAAAGGACTATTTTTGGGAATATCACTACTCTCCACTCCATACGCTCATATCCCGCGGGACTGGAAATAATGGAAATGTAATTGTAATATAACGATATCTTATCTCAATACCAAAATACCAATACATGCCTACCTATAATAATTATAACAACTAGTTATATTTATTACTGATTGACTGATTGACTATGCCGGAAGTTATGGAAAGTGAAGGAACTATTTAAACTATTATTTTCAATTTCGCAGTGTCTCTTAAACCGAGAACTCTGTAGATTTTGTTAATTATAAAAACGAAAAGTTCTCGCTTGAAAGTCAAATTCAAATTAACAGACGACTCCTGCTGCGCACTGCGAAGATAAGACAACATTCGAATACACGTTTGCATATTAATTGAAAACTGTGCAAAAAAATTTAAAAAGGAAATGAAAATATAGAGCATTTTTATGCTAAAATTCACTGAAAGTTAAAAGCAATAACGTAAATGGGTAAAATATGCAATGGCTTGCGTAAAGCAATGCTTATGTTTTGAGAATTTTGTACCTACCTACCTAAATATTATCGTAATAATTAAAATAAAACGGTTTAAATTGGATAATTTGCCCATTAGGTAACTAAAGGATGACTCACACTAGAACGGGACGGGACGGGACTGGATGGGACGGGGCGGGACGGGAAAATTTGTCAATTTCTATAGAAAGCGTCACGTGACATTCGAGGGCTCCGAGCTATCACGTGATTCTTTCTGTAGAAAGATTTTCTCACCCGCCCCGTCCCGTCCCGTGCTAGTGTGAGTCATCCTTAAATCCGATCCTTAAATATTCTACCCTGTGACAGTGAGTAAATATATGCAATAAAATCCGTTTTTAAATATTTCAACTGAAAAAAATATTATATTACCTATTATTGTGAATATATTCTTTGGTGATTATATAAATGTAACAGGTTAGAGCAAGTTAACTATATCAACGTTGTTGAAATCTCACTTGCTATTCCGTTGATGAACACGTCATAAACATGTCTCGTCATTATTTTGATGCCCTCTCGAGTTTCCAACTCCCTCCAACACATGAAAACAAATTAGCCAGTACATGCTGGCGCCAAGGGTTCTCCCAACAGGCAACCCGAAATGGCTCAGCGTTTTACCCAAAAAAAAGTAAAACGTCAAGCCGTTATGGTCCATCTAGATTCCAACATTTCGCCCCCAGCAGTTAAAATTAAAGCTAATTAACTTTTTAACTTTCCCCTCCGCCGGGGTGCAATTAATACTAAACAAAAGTCAACTTTACGTGGCCCTAAGGAGTTGACTACTCTCTTTAAAATTTAATGTAGGTTTGTTGTTGGACACAGTTTTAAATTTGTGTCACAGCTGCACTTAGGTAACTGTTTATCCACAATTCCACAACCAACAGCTCGCGCCTCATCAAAATACCTAATACAGGTAGGTAAGTAAGAGTGACATAGAAACAATATGTAAGTACAAATTGATCACTTTAGAATGGATTAATCGCGTTTTTTAACACCATGACCCTACGTTTCGAGCCATTTACAGCACTCGTTTTTATAGGGTTAAGATGATGAGTCATTATCCAGGGTCATGGTGTTAATTAACGCGATTAATCCGTTCTAAAGTGTTTAATTGCAATGAACAAAAATCGCGGAAACAGAAGACAATATTAATTGTATGTAAGTAGGTAAAGAATAAATAAGTTGGTAGGTATTTAATTAATTCTATTATAAATTGTATTACTCTTAGGATCAATAGGATATGTACAAAATACACATTCTTTAACTGGGGGTAATCTATAGCACTATTTTTTATTCAGACATGCAGGTCACAAAAATATATCTTGTACCTAAAAGTTAGCATATCAAAGTCTTAAGTGCTGGCTGTCAGTATAATTTTCATTGCCCAAATAATGTGAGTACTGTACTATAAAAATCTATTTACAAAAGCCATTTAAGAACACTAATGGAGCTTTGATACAAAATATACAGCCTTGTAAATTACTAATTTCCTTGCATATAGGTCAAATACAAATATTGAAAGGCAGTTGGCCAAACGCCGTTCCAAACATTTCGAAAATCATGTGCTTCAATTGCACGTAAAATCTCAGTAGGTAAATGATAGCATCTGCTACTGAACCAAATTATATTGTAATAGACTTGAAATCCGTGGTTGGCCCCCTATATCCTTTAAAATTACTTACGAACGTGACTAGAAACCCAACCGACAGTTATAGCTTAATGGTTTTTCTTGGACTGCAATGTTTTGGAAATATTGGATTTGGGACGCAATACGTTGCGACAGGGAAACTTGTCCAATATTTTGATGTGATAAGGAAAATTTAAATGTAGCTAATTTTAAAGCAGAATTAGTTATCAAAACAGAGTAGGTAAGTATCTGCCTACGCAAGATAACCTAGAGTTTGATATGATATATTACCGACAATACTTTTATAAATCCTAGATCCTCGCTGACGCTCATTTTATAAAAGCACACTCATCTTTTAAGGCTTTTTATAATGTAGTATAAACTGCTATTAGTACCTAATTCAAATGCACCCAAAAGAGCCTTCGATACGCATCATCAGTCAACGACAGGGCAGGGTTAACCGCGGCATTGGCACTACTCGGCGGGAAATGGCCTATTGCGGGCCGTTAGAGCGCTCGACGACAATTCTCCGCCGCAGACACGATGCTGCTCACCTTAAGACTAGTTAAGTTAGTAATAAACTGTTGAGACTATTCGGGGAGTTTAACTGTTACAGCGTACTGTACCATCAACAATAAGTTTAGACGGCGCACCTATAACGCATAACAAGATACAGCGCTCGTTTTTAACTGACGTGCATTATACAAAAAGATATATACATTTTATATATGATGATATGCGATTCGCGGCTACCATAATACGACTACGACTATAATGCCATGAGAAAAGAATATCTTAGTATATTTTTATGTTAAAAAAATATTCAAGTTATTTCAATCAACTAATACATAAGGATAGGGAGGAACATGTTGAGCAGGCGGGTAAGTTGGGCAATCGTAATATCTCAAAAACTATACTCACGCGACGCGGGAACACCTAATGACGGAAAGTTAGGTCAACTTGAGGGGTATCTATTTCGCTAATATCATTTGCCATGCGGCACAGGAGTTGGTAACAGGCATTGTTTGTTTTTTTACGCTCAAAAGAAAGAAATCTAGATTGAAGAATTTTTCTTCTAATTTCATGAAAATAGAGGTCTCTTAAGTCCAGTAAAAGCTATTACTTAATAAACTTAAGTGTCTTTTAAGCTATTTTGATTAGTTTATAACATAAATGATATCTCTATCTCTTCTCAATTTTCGCCATACCTATGCTCAACTCACCTTACTCTAGGGCTCAGTTATGCAATGCCCTCAGCAGCCACAACATTGCTCAACTGTGGAGACCGCAGAGAGCAATGGCGCTGAGGGTAATTTATTTATTTATTTATTTATTTAAACTTTATTGCACAATTATATTAAAGTACAAATGGCGGACTTAACGCCTTTAGGCATTCTCTACCAGTCAACCATCGGGCTAAACCGAAACTGTTAGTCTGGTGCAGGATAGTAGAAAAAAGAGATGATAACCTAAGACATGTCAAACCTAATTAATAATATAATGTATATACTTACACATATACAAATATAAATATACCTACATATACAAATACATATATACCTAATATAAGTGTACCTAGAGCGAAACATCACGCAGACCCTTAATGAAGAATTTTATCGAATAAATGCTTACGCAACTTGCTTTTAAGAGGGGGCAGAGTGTTTTCAACGTAAACGACAGTTACGGTTAAGACTGTGGCGTCCTCAATTATTTGCAAAGACATACAAGATGCATGTAATTATTATCTCAAAGAGTGTGTCTACCATATTCGTGTATTTACAATCTACAATAATGTACAGTTTAGTAAATATGTCTACGCAAAGACGCAGCAAAATTGAGAAAAACGCGTGTCAGCGTTTATGCCAAAGTGAATGAAAAATCATTTGCTTTATTTTTAAAAACTAACTCTATCCAATCTCAAATATACAAGCTACTGAATTCGTATAGTCTTGTTACATAATACTGGTTCATTAATTAATTATGATTTTTTTAAAACGTCCTTAAAATCCGCCATACAAAATTACTATGGAATCTGATCGTTGAAATATAACAAGTGAGCAACACTCGAAATAGTCAGTCGGCCCCGAATGTTCGAAGCGACACCACGTCTCTCTGCGGAGCGTCTACATCTTGAAATAAATCGATGTTCATTGTGTACGTATACTGCGTTATAGGTAGCAAAACGGTATAAGAATTTTTTTACCATTTTTTGTGTTTCCAAAGGAAATAGGCAATAGCAACCAGTTCAAAATGAATGACATACAGAGTTAGTTTCGTTTATACCTCATTGTATATAGTGTCACTTGGACCGTAGAAGATGTCCAAGGTCTGATGACGGAGTAGAAAGGTGGCCACCGGAACTCAGGAAGTAGTTGATGTAATACCCCCGTGTTTGGACTCATTTGTATTGTTTTGGCGGGCACTTTGACCGTGACTGGTGTCCAAGGTCTGATGATGAAGCAGAAAGATGACCACTGGAACTCAGGAAGTAGTTGATGTAATACCCCCGTGTTTGGGCTCGTTAGGTTTGTTCTGGTGAGCACTTGGACCGTGAGTGGTGTCCAAGGTCTGATGATGGAGCAGAAAGATGACCACCGGAACTCAGGAAGTAGTTGATGTAATACCCCCGTGTTTGGGCTCGTTAGGTTTGTTCTGGTGAGCACTTGGACCGTGAGTGGTGTCCAAGGTCTGATGATGGAGCAGAAATATGACCACCGGAACTCAGGAAGTAGTTGATGTAATACCCCCGTGTTTGGACTCATTTGTATTGTTTTGGCGGGCACTTGGACCGTGACTGGTGTCCAAGGTCTGATGATGGAGCAGAAAGATGACCAGCGGAACTCAGGAAGTAGTTGATGTAATACCCCTGTGTTTGGGCTCGTTAGGTTTGGTTAGGCGAGCACTTGGGCCGTAGGTGGTGTCCAAGGTCTGATGATGGAGCAGAAAGGCGGCCACCGGAACTCAGGCAGTAGTTGATGTAATACCCCCATGTTTGGAGTCATTTGTATTGTTTTGACGAGCACTTGGATCGTGAGTGGTGTCCAAGGTCTGATGATGGAGCAAAAAGGTGTCAACCGGTACTCAGGAACCAGTGGGTGGAATACCTTCGTGTTCAGACTCGTAGATTTTGTTTTGACGAGCACTTGGGCTATACATGGTGTCCAAGGTCTGATGGTGGAGCAGTAAAGTGTCAACTGGTACTCAGGAACCAGTTGATAGAATACCTTCGTGTTTAGACTCGTTAGTTTTGATTCGACGAGCACTTGGGCCATGCATGGTTTCCAAGGTCTGATGATGGAGCAGATATTTACAAATATATTAAAAAATTATAAATTATATTTATTACATTAATATTTATAAATTTTGTAAGGTTGACTCCGATTTGGATAAAAATCGATATCTGAGGATCCGGCGGGGTGATTAACATGAATCATGAGTCAAATTTGTTAAATATTGTTTAAACCGACGCCATCTTGGATTTTGTAAGATAAACTCCGATTTGGATAAAAATCGATATCTGACGATCCGGCGGGGTCCTTACCATGAATCCAGAATCAAAATCGTCAAATATTGTAAAAAGCGACGCCATCTTGGATTTTGTGAGATTAGCTCCGATTTGGATAAAAATCGATATCTGAGGATCCAGCGGGGTGATTAACATGAATCTTGAGTCAAAATTGTAAAATATTGTTAAAACCGACGCCATCTTGGATTTTGTAAGATCAACTCCGATTTGGATAAAAATTGATATCTGACGATCCGGCGGGGTCCTAACATGAATCCAGAATCAAAATCGTAAAATATTGTAAAAAGTGACGCCATCTTGGATTTTGTGAGCTTAACTCCGATTTGGATAAAAATCGATATCTAAGGATCCGAAGGAGTGATTAACATGAATCCAGAGTCAAAATTGTAAAATATTTTAAAAACCGACGCCATCTTGGATTTTGTAAAATCAACTCCGATTTGCATAAAAATCGATATCTGACTATCCGGCGGGGTCCTTAACATGAATCCAGAGTCAAAATTGTAAAATATTGTTAAAACGGACGCCATCTTGGATTTTGTAAGATCAACTCCGATTTGGATAAAAATCGATATCTGAGGATCCGGCGGGGTCCTTAACATGAATCCAGAATCAAAATCGTTAAATATTGTAAAAAGCGACGCCATCTTGGATTTTGTAAGATCAACTCCGATTTGGATAAAAAATTATATCTGACGATCCGGCGGGGTCCTTAACATGAATCCAGAATCAAAATCGTTAAATATTGTAAAAAGCGACGCCATCTTGGACTTTGTGAGATTAACTCCGATTTGGATAAAAATCGATATCTGACGATCCGGCGGGGTCCTTAACATGAATCCAGAATCAAAATCGTTAAATATTGTAAAAAGCGACGCCATCTTGGACTTTGTGAGATTAGCTCCGATTTGGATAAAAATCGATATCTGAGGATCCGGCGGGGTGATTAACATGAATCCAGAATCAAAATCGTAAAATATTGTAAAAAGCGACGCCATCTTGGATTTTGTGAGATCAACTCCGAGTTGGATAAAAATTGATATCTGACGATCCGGCGGGGTCCTTAACATGAATCCAGAATCAAAATCGTAAAATATTGTAAAAAGCGACGCCATCTTGGATTTTGTAAAATCAACTCCGATTTGGATAACAATCGATATCTGACTATCCGGCGGGGTCCTTAACATGAATCCAGATTAAAAATCGTAAAATATTGCAAAAAGCGACGCCATCTTGGATTTTGTAAAATCAACTCCGATTTGGATAAAAGCGATATCTGACTATCCGGCGGGGTCCTTAACATGAATCCAGAATCAAAATCGTCAAATATTGTCAAAAGCGACGCCATCTTGGATTTTGTGAGATTAGCTCAGATTTGGATAAAAATCGATATCTGAGGATCTGGCGGGGTGATTGACATGAATCTTGAGTCAAAATTGTAAAATATTGTTAAAACCGACGCCATCTTGGATTTTGTAAGATCAACTCTGATTTGGATAAAAATCGATATATGACGATCCGGCGGGGTCCTAAACATGAATCCAGAATCAAAATCGTAAAATATTGTCAAAAGCGACGCCATCTTGGATTTTTTGAGATTAACTGCGATTTGGATAAAAATCGATATCTGAGGAGCCGGCAGGGTGACTAACATGAATCTTAAGTCAAAATTGGGAAATATGGTAAGAATAGACGCCATATTGGATTTTGTAAAATTAACTCTGATTTGGATAAAAATCGATATCTGACGATCTGGCGGGGTCCATAACATGAATCCATGGTCAAAATTGTTAATTAACGTCAACACTGACGCCATATTGGATTTTGTAAGATAAACTCTGATTTGGATAAAAATCGATATCTCATGATCCGGCGGGGTCCTTAACATGAATCCAGAATCAAAACTGTATAATATTGTAATAAGTGACGCCATCTTTGATTTTGTGAGATTAACTCCGATTTGAATAAAAATCGATATCTGACGATTCAGCGGGGTCCATAACATGAATCCATAGTCAAAATTGTTAAATAATGTCAACACCGACGCCAAATTGGATTTTGGAAAATTATCTCTGATTTGGATAAAAATCGATATCTGACGATTTTTATCCAAATCGGAGTTGATATCACAAAATCCAAGATGGCGTCGATTCTTACCATATTTTCCAATTTTGATTCTAGATTCATGTTAAGGACCCCGCCGGATCGTCAGATATCAATTTTTATCCAAATCGGAGTTGATCTTACAAAATCCAAGATGGCGTCGGTTTTAACAATATTTTACAATTTTGACTCAAGATTCGTGTTAATCACCCCGCCGGATCCTCAGATATCGATTTTTATCCAAATCGCAGTTAATCTCACAAAATCCAAGATGGCGTCGGTTTTAACAATATTTTACAATTTTGACTCAAGATTCATGTTAATCACCCCGCCGGATCCTCAGATATCGATTTTTATCCAAATCGGAGCTAATCTCACAAAGTCCAAGATGGCGTCGCTTTTTACAATATTTAACGATTTTGATTCTGGATTCATGTTAAGGACCCCGCCGGATCGTCAGATATCAATTTTTATCCAAATCGGAGTTGATCTTACAAAATCCAAGATGGCGTCGGTTTTAACAATATTTTACAATTTTGACTCAAGATTCATGTTAATCAACCCGCCGGATTCTCAGATATCGATTTTTATCCAAATCGCAGTTAATCTCACAAAATCCAAGATGGCGTCGCTTTTTACAATATTTAACGATTTTGATTCTGGATTCATGTTAAGGACCCCGCCGGATCGTCAGATATCGATTTTTATCCAAATCGGAGTTAATCTCACAAAGTCCAAGATGGCGTCGCTTTTTACAATATTTAACGATTTTGATTCTGGATTCATGTTAAGGACCCCGCCGGATCGTCAGATATAATTTTTTATCCAAATCGGAGTTGATCTTACAAAATCCAAGATGGCGTCGGTTTTTACATTATTTTACAATTTTGACTCTGGATTCATGTTAATCACTCCGTCGGATCCTCGGATATCGATTTTTATCCAAATCGGAGTTAAGCTCACAAAATCCAAGATGGCGTCGCTTTTTACAATATTTTACGATTTTGATTCTAGATTCATGTTAAGGACCCCGCCGGATCGTCAGATATCAATTTTTATCCAAATCGGAGTTGATCTTACAAAATCCAAGATGGCGTCAGTTTTAACAATATTTTACAATTTTGACTCAAGATTCATGTTAATCAACCCGCCGGATTCTCAGATATCGATTTTTATCCAAATCGCAGTTAATCTCACAAAATCCAAGATGGCGTCGCTTTTTACAATATTTAACGATTTTGATTCTGGATTCATGTTAAGGACCCCGCCGGATCGTCAGATATCGATTTTTATCCAAATCGGAGTTAATCTCACAAAGTCCAAGATGGCGTCGCTTTTTACAATATTTAACGATTTTGATTCTGGATTCATGTTAAGGACCCCGCCGGATCGTCAGATATAATTTTTTATCCAAATCGGAGTTGATCTTACAAAATCCAAGATGGCGTCGGTTTTTACATTATTTTACAATTTTGACTCTGGATTCATGTTAATCACTCCGTCGGATCCTCGGATATCGATTTTTATCCAAATCGGAGTTAAGCTCACAAAATCCAAGATGGCGTCGCTTTTTACAATATTTTACGATTTTGATTCTAGATTCATGTTAAGGACCCCGCCGGATCGTCAGATATCAATTTTTATCCAAATCGGAGTTGATCTTACAAAATCCAAGATGGCGTCGGTTTTAACAATATTTTACAATTTTGACTCAAGATTCGTGTTAATCACCCCGCCGGATCCTCAGATATCGATTTTTATCCAAATCGCAGTTAATCTCACAAAATCCAAGATGGCGTCGCTTTTTACAATATTTAACGATTTTGATTCTGGATTCATGTTAAGGACCCCGCCGGATCGTCAGATATCGATTTTTTTCAAAACGGAGTTAATCTCACAAAGTCCAAGATGGCGTCGCTTTTTACAATATTTAACGATTTTGATTCTAGATTCATGTTAAGGACCCCGCCGGATCGTCAGATATCAATTTTTATCCAAATCGGAGTTGATCTTACAAAATCCAAGATGGCGTCGGTTTTAACAATATTTTACAATTTTGACTCAAGATTCGTGTTAATCACCCCGCCGGATCCTTTTTTTTTTTTTTTTTTTTGTTTTTTTTTTTTTTTTTTTTTTTTTACGTGGAGGAATGCATTTAGGCATCCCGCCTAGCCGGGGAACTAGGACGGGTATGTGGGACTCGCAGGTCCGGACTCGCACTACCCACTAAACCATCCACGGTATGCCCATCTTGCAGCGTTGGTGACGGTGACACGGGATTGCCCTAGGCTCACAACCGCGAACACCGCCTGCTGCGACAGCCGAAGCTGTCCCCTCCTTGAGGCCGAAGCCCCTGGAGCCGAAGCTCCCCCGCCCGAAGGTAGCGTGCAGGGCGACACCACACGCTGGTCCCTCATGACAACCTCCACTCCGGGAGCGAGATGGAAAAACCCCGGGTTCCACCCCCTCAGGTTGCCTTTGCGATTTTTTATAGAGGTGGTCATCCTCGCAGCCACCACGCCGGCGCCGGCCAGCAGTGGCAACCCCCGGTCCGTCATCATAGGCCCTCTGCCTAGACAGGGTACGGGACCGCAGTTTTATACAGGATAGCGGCATTCCTGTCGGCAGACCCGGAGGCCCCCTCACGCCAACACTCAGAAGTTCTCTCCCTCAATGAGAGTACTCCCTGTACGGAACCCCCCAACCCCCCCTGACAGGATATTTGCAGCACCAGTAAGAAATCCTCGGAATCTTCCAAGAGATCGCTTACCGTTGCCCCCAGGAAGCACCGTCCAGGAACCCTTCCCTTTTTCCCGGATCAACCGGATCAAGGAGAATGGGAAGAGCCCTGGCACTCGAGGAGGTTTCCCGTTGTAGCCCCCCCCCCCCCCCCGCCGGATCCTCAGATATCGATTTTTATCCAAATCGCAGTTAATCTCACAAAATCCAAGATGGCGTCGCTTTTTACAATATTTAACGATTTTGATTCTGGATTCATGTTAAGGACCCCGCCGGATCGTCAGATATCGATTTTTATCCAAATCGGAGTTAATCTCACAAAGTCCAAGATGGCGTCGCTTTTTACAATATTTAACAATTTTGATTCTAGATTCATGTTAAGGACCCCGCCGGATCGTCAGATATCAATTTTTATCCAAATCGGAGTTGATCTTACAAAATCCAAGATGGCGTCGGTTTTTACAATATTTTACCATTTTGACTCTGGATTCATGTTAATCACTTCGTCGGATCCTCGGATATCGATTTTCATCCAAATCGGAGTCAACCTTACAAAATTTATAAATATTGATATAATCAATATTATAAAAGTGACGTTTTCTGGGTAAAGAAAGATACCACATTGTCGCTTATTGATAAGAATGATAAGGCGCTTCTGTCATAAAGAATCACTTGGAAAACCTTATCAACAGGCGACAATGTGGTACTTTTACCAAGAAAACGACACAATTTTTTAACGATTTCATAATATGTGACGTTTTGCGGTGAAAGGTACCTTATGGACGATCGGCGCTTACGCTGTTAACAAAGACGCTGATAATAATGCGCTGCAACGCGACGTAAGCGCCGACCGTCCATAAGGTACCTTTAGCCGTAAATAGCCACATATGAAATCATAAAAAATGTGCTTTTATTTAGAAAAAGGCACTTTGCCATTCTGCCGGTTGTCGATAAGGCGCGAATGTCATAAATATTAGTTTAGAAATGAACCTTATCAACAACCGACAGAATGGTACCTTTCTTTAGTACTAAATACAAACACAAATAATAAAATCATTTGGAAAAACCGAACAAATATTAGGTGAATTAATACAATATCTGTATCAAAGGATTATAAAAATGAGGAATTCTAAGATTTCTAAGTTATAACCTTTTAACGCCCGAATAATGACGCGCCGGTGTAGTAGTGTGCGTGCGCGCACGCACACAGATAGCGAGCAGTGCGGGGCCGCTAAATGCCTATTTCGTGTCCGCGGCAAACACTCTGCCCGCTCTTAAACGAATATTTACTTTGAGCTTGTCTGATAGGCAGAGGGAGAGCATTCCACAGCCGAATTGCCTGGCAGGTGAATGAGTTGGACAAGAATCCAGTTTTGTGAGGGAGAACAGCAAGCATCAGGTTACGAGAAGTGCGAAGCATACAACCGGGACGGGGTGTTATAAATTCGAATTTAGTCTTGAGATAAGTGGGTGAAGTTGGGTCAAATAGAATTGAAAAAAGAGTCGATAAGATTCGCAATGACCTGCGTTCACGAATCGGGAGCCATTGAAGCTTACGGCGAAAAGCAGAAACATGGTCATATTTGCGAAGGTTAAAAATAAATCTGATACAATTGTTGAGAAGACGATCTAGTTTAGAGAGTGAGGCTTGAGTCATGTTGGTGCAACACACATCAGCATAGTCAATAATTGGTAGTATGAGAGACTGGACAAGGAGCGTCTTGATACTAGCCGGTAAAAAGTTTTTATGTCTATAAAGTGCCCTTAACGTATTAGTTACCTTACGACTGACGTCAGACACATGAGGCTCCCACGTCAAATTGCCATCTATAATTAAGCCAAGGTTTTTAACATGCGGAGACAGGGGTATCACCGTGTTTTCGAACATAATTGGACTTATGCGAGCAGTTAACGAAAGCAGACGGGCACTTCCCAAAACAATGGCTTGGCACTTAGTAGGGTTAACAGCTATACCAAAATCATGAGACCAAGCAGAGATGCGGTTCAGGTCGTTGTTAATTTTAGAAACTGCACACTCGATGTCATATATATTGGTCTGAACATAGAGTTGCAAGTCGTCGGCATACAGATGGTAGGAGCAGTTAAGGTTAGGGGTAATTAGATTTATAAATATAGAGAAGAGTAGAGGAGAAAGTATACCACCTTGCGGAACACCAGACTTTAGCTCAAGCCAATCAGAACAAGTCTGGCCAGTGCGAACTGCCTGTCAACGCTCTTGAAGATAGGAAGAGAACCACTCCGCTACCGATGACGATAAGTTTAAATGTTTTAATGTAGCAAGTAAAATCTCGTGATTGACAGCATTGAAGGCATTAGAGAAATCAATCAAAACCAATACAGTTAGCAGAGAATGCTCCATACCTTGCCTCACATCCTCAACTACCTTCAGCAGGGCCGTAGAGGTACTATGCCCAGGCCTAAAACCAGACTGTAAAGGCGATAACAAGTGGCTGGCATATATGTGGGCAGACAACTGTTTATGAACTACTGCTTCTAAAATTTTTGACATAAACGGAAGAATTGAAATTGGCCGAAAATCTTTTAGTGAAATGGGATTAGAAGTTTTTGGTAAGGGAATGACATAGGCATTACGCCAAGCAGAAGGAAAAACCCCATTGAACAATGAAGAGTTAATTACAGAAGCAATAACTGGGAGTATGCACTCTAAGATGCAGGTAATCATTAGCCTGCTCAAGTCGTCATGACCAACTGCATTGGATTTTATAGACATAACTATCTTACGGATATCGTCATCTGTCGCGGGAGAGAAAGAAAAGGTATTAGGTGCATAAGGTAAGGTAGAAATATACGAAGTACTCAGATCTATTGTGACGGGGTCTAAAGAAGAACTCGCAGCAAAATGTTTATTTAAATCATTAATAGAGAAAGAAGAGGTATTAAATAAGCTTGGAGATTTTACAACACCGATTGATTTTAAAAATTTCCAGGTATCGGCTTGAGATGCAGAATAAACATTTTCATAGATGTATTTACGCTTAGCCGCTCTTACCATCCGATTACATCGATTTCTAGCACCTTTATAAAGTTGCCAGTCTTCACTACACCGGCTGCGTTTGTATTTTCTGAACGCCCGGTAATTCGAGGGTACCGCACGGTGGGCGCGGATGCCGCATGTGCTCTGTGGAGGCACGAGCCCGGAACAATCCACCGGCGCCACCGGAGGTGGAAAAGCGGCGCGAAGAGCTTCAGGGCGAGGCGAGGCAAATGTGGGTGCACCGGCTGGAACGGCCGAGGGCCGGCTCCCGCACCATTGAGGCAGTTCGCCCAGTCCTCCACGACTGGGTCGAAAGGCGCTCCGGGGTTCTCTCTTTCCGACTGACGCAGGTACTGTCCGGGCATGGCTGCTTCGGCAGCTACCTGCACAAGGTCGCGCAGAGAGAACCGACACCGGAGTGCCACGCGTGCGGAGCTGGCGTAGACTCGGCCCAGCACACACTGGCCGAGTGTCCGGCATGGGGGCCAGACCTCTCGCTGCCGGCGGTGGCGCGGGCCATGGTGGCTAGCGAGGAAGGGTGGGAGGCTCTGCTCCCATTTAGTGAGCACGTCCTCAAACAGAAGGAGGCGGTGGAGCGCGAACGGGAAGCCCAGGCCGAGGCAGACCCGATGCGCCGCCGCCGCACAGGACGCAGGCGTGCCGCTCACGAGCGGAACCTGCCACCCTAACGACAGCTGGCGGGCGAGGGACACGAGAGCGCCCTCGCCCATGACGCCGGCTCTCGAGTAGGAGAGCGCGACTCTGTTTCCGGGAAGCGCTCCCACGGCGAGGATCGGTCGGCCCAAAGCCCGACCTTGCGACGGATCCCGCTCCGGGATGGCCGCTGTGGGGCTGCGGACGGATCGCGCGAGCTTCCCCGGGACCACGCATTTGCAGCGATGAGAGGACACCATGGGGTTTAGTGGGTAGGGGGGGCTCTTTACAGCCTCGAGTCCCACATAACCGACCAGGTTGCACACCACCTTAAACCCGGCGGTATGCGTAAATGCATTCCCCATGTAAAAAAAAAAGGGGGCTCAGTTATGCAATTCTGACTTTGATCACTTAAGACCAAATATTTGCTAACTAACTCATTCACGGCCAAGGATTTCTCGTAGCGCATCGTCGTAGCCAATAACATGCATTTCCCGCATTGTAGCGAAAATGGCGCGTAGAGGCGTGACAATGTGTCGTCATTGGTCCTGAATAGGATAATGCACGATACAATAAAAGCTGTCTGAAGATATTTATAGCCAGATAAATTTCCATCAATCAAAGCGAGTTTCATTTTGCTGGTGCAAACCATTAATAAAATATAGGGCTTTGATTCCAAGCTTGCTCAATGTGCCCCGCTCTATCCTACCTATATCTGCACCTAGTTTGGTGCGATATAACTGTCTGATGGCGATTGTACCGTGCTAAGCGGAACATCACGTACGAGCTGTATATAACATAACAGAAAAACGTATTGTACGTACGCACACGTCTACGTGTACGCATTTTAGTATCTAGAGTCTTCGTGCTCATCCATCCTACAACTTTGCATGCAAAAAGATTAGGTAAGTACTGGTAGAAAAATAATGTAGTGATAGGTACCTAAACGGAGGCTACCCACAGTAAAACTGCCATATTGGCCTACAGAGAGCCGTTAGCTCGTTCCAGTAAAAGCATTTTTATATACCTCTTAGCATCTAGGTTCATTTTATACGCAACATTTATTAAGCTAAGCCCTCAGAAATCTTCAGTCCATAAAACAAAGGAGCTGACTTAGCCATAAGTCGTTCAAGGCACAGTGCACAACGCGGCGTATGCTGGTTGGAATAATGGCCTGTTACGGCTGTTACATTGCGGGCCGATACAGGGGTGGCGTTGCCATCGTGTTTCAGCGCGAGTGAGTTGAATACTAAGGTGAACCAGTATATACTTAAAATGAGATATCTAGGATCGTACTCCATATTAATATGAAGGAAAGAAGGTCAACTGCAGCTTTGACTGTCCTACCGCTAACATCGAATATCGAAATTTTCAAAAATAGAAAATTCGTATTTGCGTCTCTTTGGCGCATATATGAATGTTGGATGTTCGTGATAGTCAAGCTTGTGACTCAACCACGAGTTGCTATAGATTTGGAAGGTTAGATTTCGACACGCTATCTACGGTTGCATCCCGCTTTCACCCGTTAGTGCGAGCAAGATGCACTGACAGTGCGTTGACGTAAACGCTAGTTACTACAGATTCTACAGTAGATATCAATCTTGCGTGCTTACACTGGTTACTATTACGCGTCGCGCTACCATCCAGAATACTCAGCGTGCGCCGCGCGACATTTCCCGGCCACAGACACGCCATCTCGCTGTAATTCGCCGTAAGAGGAATCTGGCTCCATGGAGCGGTGCAGTGAAGTGTTGAAGCACTTCCGTCGATGCATTCTCAACTGATTTACAGGTTACATGTTGCTTCTGCGGCTTTTCGCTGTGAGGAAATGAGCGCTGAATATTACCACGTAGTTACCGTACGGTGGTATTTGATCACACGTACTATAATTTTCAATACATTGGTTTATTATTATAGTATCTATCTACTACCCGTCAATCTACTACTACTCGTAGAGTAAAGTATGACTCAGATGGTGTTATTATAGTTTTAGTTTCACATTCTTCTGTTTCAGCTTGCGAATTAAAAAAATAGAACCATTTCTTTGGATAGGACCTATGAATTTATTGGCAATTAAGCTGAATGAAACATATATCATAGACGCAACCAACGTGCCAATCCCATTGTGTGCCAACTTGGCTTGCCAATACCAATGCAGGATTTGGCGTGACAGGTTATCATAAAACACGAACATTAATGACTATCTTGACTTTAGTGTGAGGAAACGTAACATTTTTTTTAAAGACAACAGTTCTTAGCTATATATATAAACCTACATTGCATAGGTGGAATCCAACTACTTGCGGAACTAAACTCACTCTTTTTATTCCTGAATGTTAATTGCAAAGTATGTACAGGTACCTACTTAATTTGGACCATGACATAAGAGTTAGTAAACATCGATTAGTAACCATTCACATGAATATAAATCAATAGCCGGAGGCATACGATTCGTTGTGTCGCACAATAATGGCCAATGTTGCGCACTTTAGATAATGTGAGTACACCCCTTTAGGGCATCTGCCAAATCACTCGATAATTGGAACTAGTGTGTGCCGGTTTATGCGTGTTCTATTTACAATATCGAATGCTTATACAAGAATCGCTATAGGATAACTGAAGCTGCTTAATTTTCCACATTTCATATCATTTGACTTCATTGTTAAATGTTGACAAACCATTCGTAAACGTTATTTAGTATAGCTTACTACTTAGGTACAGTTGCCATCGGATATGTACGAGCTGCCGAGGTGGTCAAAAATATCTGACCACGGAGCGTCGCGTTTAGATATTTGTGAGCACGAGGAATTATTTATCGCGAAAATTACTGTTTTTTTGACCTTCTATCTGCGAGGGAAGATAGGTTTGTAAATACGAGTAGGTACAGTCACCAAATTACTGCAATATAGGAAGGCCGCAAAAATATGTGACACGCTCTTAAGTTTGTATAAATAAGATTGTTTTAGATACCTATGTCTGCGGTCTTCATAGCGGAAGATAGTATTACAGGTGACTGTACCTACATAAGCACAAAAAAATGATGATAAAAAAATTGTACATAATGGAAATTCTAAATAATACTTATTAACATATCGTTACAGTAAAGCATTCAGTTGACACTCTTCCTCCCTTATCCCATTAAAAGAAGAAATAAATCCCCGTCTCCAGTACACAAAATCGATATACGCAAATCAGTGATAACAGGCGGGTCTCAGGAAACTTTTTACCGTTTATTTCCGTCCCCCCTCTATCCCATCCCGCCTTATCGCCTGCGATCTACAAATCCAATTTCCTAAAATAGGGATCGATCCGACAAATCATCTGGCGAACTCTATTATGGAACACAGGGGATATGTCGATGACTTGCTTAGTGGAACGCTTAGTGGACATGCATATTTGTGCATTTTAGGAAACAACCCTATCTAATACCCATAGATGCTGTTTTAGTGTCATGTATGCTGACAAACAGTGAGACTAGACTACACGAGAATAGAGTTTAAATACAGGCAATCTAATCACTGGTAGTCTGAGTGACAGCCTATAAAATTCTAGCCTAACTAAGGTCCAGACAACCTTTGATGTATTTAAGAGATTAATAGAAGTGTACAGTTGGTGGTCCAGAAACAAGCATGATGATATAGATGATACATTTCATATTAATATCAAAATGAACCAAATACCTATACAAACATTTAACTTCTAGGTGGGTATTGAACATAGATCTAGGTTTAACATATTATAACCCCGAGAATAGCTAAAAGTAGATTATTTATCGTTTGACATCATTGTTATATTTGTGGGTCATTCAATACAAAATAAAATACCTTATATGGTGTCGTATCGTCCAGTGAAGTTGATAAATCTCAATGTAACAAAATGGAGGAGCCCTTGAGTGGGTTTATATCTTTAAAAAAGGTTCGGAGGTGCCCCTCGTCAAATGGGAAAGAAAAGCGGCTCGATACTACTGTGACAAATATCTGTAAGTGTTAGAGACCTTATTTTTTTACTAAAGAACCAAGAACTTTTAATTAACAACAAGACTATAACCGACTCTATGACCTTTAAGAAATATTTATATTATGAAATCAATATGGTAAATCGATGTGGTAATTCCAACCAGAATCACTTTAAAACCATCGACATAAAAATACATAGACTGTTAACGCCATACAAAAGTCATTTAAAAATGTGTTTCACAGTCTTAAAACCATAATATTTTCTTCTACTTAATCTGTCAAATATACACAGTTCACATATTTAGACCACAGGTACTAAAGTATACTACCTAAAATATAGTAAAAATGTAAGTTTACTTCTTTTGAATAGTTAAAATCAGGCACCACCGGCACCAGCTGGCACCAATTTTTCGGTTAAGGTCGTCAATGTGGCTAATTTCGTCATAGGGACTATTCCGTCCAAATCGTCCAATACTCACCGGCGTTGAATATTAAGCGCAGCAGCAAATACAAAATAGCCCCTCATAGGGGTTTCATAAGGCTCATTGACGTTCCAAGTTTTGAGCGGTAATTATAATTACGTTTCCATACATATTCTCCTCCCAAAGCTACACCACCGTACTGCTGCTTACTTTTGATATAGTTATGATGATTTAGAAAAATGTTGGTCACCCTGTAAAAGTTGGTAGCAATGCCAGCTTCCGTCCTATCCGCGATCTCCTATCTCCCTCGATGTCACGCCAAGCTCCCACGACGCCCTAATTTGTATTCGACTTGTATGACAAGTAGCGAGAACCTGAGTTAAGGCCTCTCAATGTTCGCTACATTGCTACGTCGCAGCATAGGTATCCCTAAAACTACTTACTTGAGTGATTATTACTTGGAATAACTTTATTGGTTTTTTACAAGCTTTTATTTAACTTGCAATTTAATGTTTGTTTGTGGGTGTGTTTGTTAGGGTCAAATATTTCAAGCTGAATGTTACTAACTTCCCGTTATTCGAACAAGCTGAAACTTCACATGATTATTCAGGTTGGATGACATTACAATGTTATGGTACCATCGAGGTGATCGGATGATACAGACCGGACGTGGCCATAGGTATTTGTGATGAAACAACCAAAACATGGGGATGTTTGGGATTCTTATAATTGCCTTGACGAGTATATATTGACCGTGAAAAGGAAAGTAGTCAGCGATAAAAGCTTCTTTCAAAATTTTTATGTTTGACAAACAACTTATCTCATTAAAAATGTGTTTATTAAAATCTATGACTCTCTCTCTTGGTCTTATCTCGTCTCGAACTCTACGAGTATATAAATAGATATGCGTATTACATATTATCACTAAATAAGCGGTGGCTCCAAAGCGGCAAAATAGGGGTGTCATAACTTGTACAGATCGATTCACGAAAGCTGGCGCGAAATGTCTATAAAATTAATTACAGCTTCATACATTTTCCGCGCCAGTTTTCCTGAATCAATCTGTAACACGTGTGTCTGTCTTTGGTTTCGTAGCTCCTGAACAATTGAATCGATTTCTATGCTCTTTTCTTTAGTTTTGACTTCTGAGGTTATTTTCATTGCAAATTATATTGGATAAAAAAATATATCACTTTTTTAAACTATCGCGGTTATTTGACATTCTAGCTAGTGTCACGGGTTCTTAAGAGCGCTATAACATTTCGGCGTTGAGCTATTTCTGTCAAATGCTGTCAAATTACCCCGTTTCACACACAAGCGCATTTCACGCACACTATCTCAATTTATTCGAAGAGGTCATTGACCTTAATTTTTTTTAAAGATTTGGTTTTGAGTTTGAAATCGATCGCATACCTCCTTTGAAAAATAAAACTGTAAAAGTGTTCCATTGTATAAAGATAGAGAAAGTAAACATTTATGTCTAGACGTCTCTGTCTGATGATGTCACATGTCACATGTGAATGTAATTCGTGATACTGTGAATTTTTATTGTTGCTTTGATTTGCGCTCCGTAAAGTTAAACCGACTAAATACAAATGTCATTAACTTAGATTAACGATGTTATTTACTACCCTATATGCTTTTCATAGGGCGTAAAATCAAATAAATGGAATTTAATTAGAAAAAAGCCAAGGCAGGGTCGACATTGCATTTTGGAGGATTGCAATTGGACTTATAGAGCGATACTACGAGTATCTTGTACAGGCATCTTCATTTAAATGTGTACATTTTTTACCTTATTCTCTTGTGATAAGGTGTAAAATTCTGCCGCCGCAAGGGAAAAGACGTACCTACAATAAAATGAAAAATCTATAATAAAAATAACATCAGATATGACTTTTTTTACTGATTCTAAATATATCTGTAGCACAATTTTGGAATAAAAGCCGGATACGTCCTTTTTGTAACGGCGGCCAAATGATGTACATATTAATAAATAAATAATAATAATAAATACCATGGGACAATCTTACACATACTAGTCCGGTAAGCTCATCAATTTATGTTGTGGGTACTAGACGACGATATACAGGGTGACTGGTAATTCGACCTACATACTTCTTGAATGGGGTTATTCTAGAGCTCATTGACAATGTGTTAGTAACCCAATCGACTCGGGGTTAAAAGTCACTGGTGTTTGAGTTATTACACTTATTTGTTTTTTCGGTAAAACGTCATCTTGCTACCTATGAATTATAATTGTAAAAAATGTACTTGCATGTTATTTCTTGTAGCTAATGAAAAAAGCGATACTTTAAATAAAATACACGTTAAAAATTATCCAGTTTAAAAAAATAAGAAGTTGTCACAAGTTTTTTATATTAATTTTGTAAAATCAATGGCTATGACTCAAAGAAATGTGTTAACAGTATTTATAGTTCATGTAAAATTACATAAATGAATTCCGTAACTCATAACTTTTCCGACACGGTAAAAATGTTAGCATGTTGTACTAAATTATTTAAAATAATAACGTCAGTGACAGAGCAGGTAGCGTGTGGAAGCAGTGTGTGTGAGCTAGAAGCGTACCTGACCCGAAATCGGATTTGTTTGTGCTACTTTTGTTATCGTGTCTTATATAATTTTTTGTGGTCTTTTGATGTTCAAGGATGGGACATATTCGTATGTTATGATGTTATTCATTAATGAAAGTAATATTATGAATATTCGGAAATGTTTGTGATTAACCAAGGCTTCATTATCTGTATACATCAAGTAACCAATCAATAAATTTTAACTATTCTTCCATATCGGACATCTTGTTGAATAGTTTTTTTTATAATGTTGTTATAAAAACTAAACTAACATAATGTGGATGTAAATATCCAAAATAAAATAAATGCTTTCATTTTTATTTTTTCTTTTTTATCTAATGGCGGCTTACTAATTTGAGGAATACGTAGACGGGCGTTTTTATTTTTTGTTGTAGAAAAATATTTTTTTGAATATTTGTCAATTTTTAATTGATGTCTGTTCAGAATCGCGAGCTCTTTCAATCCTAGTAGGAGAAAAAAGTGTCCAAAGATTTCTTTTCCATTTCGCCACCATCATTTCATTTAGTATAGCGGTAGCGCAATGGAAAGTTTGGAAAATTTAGGACACGTTTTTTCTCCTACTAGGATTGAAAGAGTATCTTGTAGTAGTAGCTAAATTTAGGACACGTTTTTTCTCCTACTAGGATTGAAAGAGTATCTTGTAGAGTAGCTTCTGAGTAGAATAGAGATAAAAATTTCCAAATAAGCAATAAGATATTTTTCTACAACAAAAAATAAAAATGCCCAGATATCCTAGTATTGTTATGACAGCTTCCGAATTGCCGTTTACCTGTTGTCAGCACGTTTATTACGACTTATCGACGTATTCGAGAAAAGGGTGATCCCTTTCAACGGCAGGATTTGATTCAACGACTCCAAGCTGATGCTGAAAGACCTCCATTATAATCCTGTTTAAGAAGAACAAATACTAAAGTTGCTCCGTGCCACTACACTACATCGACCGGAGTCGTGGCTAACCTTACTATGTCACAATGGAGGGTTTTTTTCACGCTGCAGTCAGCACGGCTGTATGTATACCATTATACCATAGAGAAGACAGATCCTGCTAGTAGGATGGATTTCTGCAAATTTTTACTCAATGCTGACAATGAATATCCGGAGTAACTGATCTTGTGGAGTACAGATGAATCAAACTTTGACTGCGATGGTATCACGAACTATCACAACCTGGAATCTCACATAGGGAATTGTGCACGACAAGGTGATCGGGCCATTGTTTTTGCCTGTACGTTTAACCGGCATCGCCTACAATTTTTTTAAAAGGTAAAACTTACTTATACTGCTGGAGGATGTGCCGCTTGGTTACAATAATGGCAATGGTTTACCAACACGAGCTACCCAGCTCACTATTAGCTGGGTTTGCGACAGTGGTTGGACTTTAACTATCCAGAGAAATGGATTGTATCGTTGTATCGCAATGCTGATACGTTTTGCGAGGAAGCCACCAAATTTTCGGTCACCAGTTACATCAACCAGACGTTTTCCGATTTAAAAAAAAAACTTGCGTGTGCTGGGACCCCATGGACCTAGAGTTTTGACCCCAAATGGAACAAAATAGTACTCTCTGCACAGGCTCTTATATTTGTTAAGTTTTTCAAATTTCGGCGCTTTCAGCCGCTCTGCCCGCTTTTACATTAGTTCCTATCGTTCGTTTATTTTTAAAGAGTCAATAATAGTTGACATGAATTTTTATAGAATAGAATAGAATAACATTTATTCAGACAATACATCATTACAGAAGCACATTTACAAAGAAGAAGTATACATGTTAAAATGATGTGAGGCTGAAATGGTCTCCACTCAGCATTGCAGTTGGCACGACTAAGCGTTATCAACGGCACTGGTTTTCTGCGGAGCCAGCGAGGTGTGCGGGATAGCATACTGCGCGACTTATTTAAACTAATGCTATGTTCACTAGCTATAAGAAAAACATAAATTGCCCATTTTAATGCATTTAACTTTTTTTTACAATTGTCATTCTTTTTTCGATAAAAAATATCTAAAAACTCAAAAACCACTGAATTTTGACCCCTGGTTACCTTAGTACCTAGTTTCTTAGAATAACCCCTTTCAAAGAAAAGGTCGAGTTACCAGTCACCCTGTATATAATAAATAGATACATATACATTACATTACATAGAAATCATTCATCAGGAGTGATAAACACACGAATAAATGCCCTGGACAGGATTCGAACCCGGGACCTATTGCTTCGTAGGCTGGCTCACCTCCGATTAATGCACTAATGCGTTAATGAACTCGAATATAGGTACTATAAAGGAGCGAAAATAAATAGAAGCAATTTAAAAGTGGCATTTCCTAAAGTGCCTGCCTGCCTGGATGGATGAATTACGTACAGTCAAGTGCAAAAATACGGTTCGACATAGGTAATCGACTCATAAATATGGTACTACGCTCTTATTACACCGGCATAAGGGGCTATGGGACATATTTTTGAGTAAGATGTGCACCACCATATTTTTACACTTGACTGTACTCAAGTACTTATATGTATGAAGTTTCCTTTGACTTGTTCCTAATTAGTTATTTATTTATGTTTTTAGATTGTATTTAGATTGTTCTGATACTCTACTTTACCTACCTATAAAAAGTGGATTGGTTGGCTTTAAAAACAATGTCAGATTACTAATCATCACATCTTCCTCTTTGAATGTAATGTAATGTTGATGTGTAATGTAACTAATGTAAAACGTACTAAAATAACAATTTGGGGGAGGTTTCTTAAGATTGTTTTCGCGTGATAACAAGGATCTTAGTAGCCGCTACTGACACAAACACACAGTTTTATTTGTTAAATACTCATATATATTTTTACAACAATATATACATTATATATGAGTCTCGATTTGTAGGAGCTGCCGTATGATACATGCTGCATAACGGATGCAGTATTATTGCACTCTTAGGAGGATTAGGATCCGTGGTTCTGTTCGCCAATATTTTGATTGCATGAAGATATTTCCTTCAGTTTTCTCTCCGCTGTACTTTCCGAGATAGTATAGAGAATGGCAAGAAAACACTGCAAGATCTTCATTTCTGAAATACGAAGTAGACAACAACACTGCTTGCAATAAATAAAATTAAATAATCATTGTTATTTGCAAACAAGCCGAAGTCAAAATAAAATTATCAATCACGTTGACGTACTTCAAAAGTCACGTTTTGGCTTAAAAACGACGTAATATTATTACCAGCATAATAAAAATGAACTCCACTTAGTGAAAACTAACCTTGAAACTTATTTTATTTAAAATGGGTTTTGATGAAACAAATTATAAGAATTCGCTAGTAATCGTAATTTTTTTGCTAACATATTGTATTTGTTTAGCATACACGGCTGGTAAATAGCAATAACTATAATTTGAAATGAGACGGAATAACCATGTTTATTACCCTATTTATTTCGAATACAATCTGTCTACTGGTATCCTTTTTGTATACGTATATGATTTCCCGTCAAAAATTAATGTCAGACGACCTGTCAAAATGCCGAGATGAAGTACGCGACCACCTCGAACGCGAGCCAAAGCTCGACTGATTCAAAGAGAATTTCGCTGTCATGGCGAATGAATGGGAAATTTACGCAAGTTTAGATTTACAATTGAATTTCTTTGTTGTCTTTAAGAGGAAAAATATTTAATGTCCTGAAAGCACTAGTTTAGTTCAATGGCATTTAAAATTACATGTTAATTTATTTACTTTCAAGGAAAAAAACGTAATGATCGCAATGCTATGTTTTGACGAGAGCAAAAAGAGGTGTTTTTCAAATTTTTATATTTATATAATTAAATAGTGGGAGTTCATAAAAAATACGCAACACGGTAGTTTAAACAAACGTTACCAATTACTCAAATATCAAAAGTACATTGACACTAAGTAAATTTTCGGAGTTATTGGCATTAGTATTTGAAGTTCTTCACGAAAAAATTGGATTCAGTTACTTCGTTTTATCTATTAAAAACGAATATATTAAAATAATGTTGTCCTATATTCCTAAAGAACAGGGTATTTGTAATATAAAATAACACTATTCAACAGAATAAACTTCTTACAATTTAAAATATCTATACTCCCAAATGAGTGCTCCACCCGATTTTTCATAAACAACCATCAGAAAAAATATCATAACTAAGTAGGTAAGCCAGTTTTCAAAAAATTAGTCCTATATTCCTAAAGATAAGGAATTGTTCTATGTGGAATACACACTATCTATTTCTAATAGTAAACGAAAAGCTAGAAATCTGTTCACGAAAACCATCAATTTTACATTTTTTCGTCTTTTCTTGTCAAAGCGCTCTTAACATGGTTTTTTATTATAAGTGAGTTCTCAATATTTCAACGATGTTTCAACTGCCATTTTTACGAGAAAACTGAAGTCCGCAGGTAGGTTGACACTCTAGGATAACCATAACGATCTAACCTCCTTTTTTTTCGTTTATGTTCACCACTATTGGAACTCACTCGAAAGTCATCTCGACAACACACTCACAATATCTTCGCGATCACTCACACAAATGGGCTTAGAAGTGTTTTTGATTACTCCTAGCACTGGATTATACGTATTTGACCGTTGAAACCTGTCCTCCCTAAGTCCCATTGCCATTTTTATACTTCGAAATTTCAATCGTTTCCTCTACCATTCTCGGGATATATCGGCGTTTTGTCGAAAGTATGCGTGGTGCGTGAAACTCTATCCAGTGACTGGCGCCTGATTGCATGTGTTCAACGATATTTTTTATTATAATAGCTCAATTGTAAAAAAAAACCTTGGTAAGGGCCCATGTTTATTAGTTAGAATATATTATAATCGTTCATCTCCCTCTACCCGTATATAGTCCTAAATATTTAGGTGTAAGTAGGTATGTTTGTAAGTTCCTTGTGTTGCGGAGACAATCTAAATAGCCGTCGTGCGAGGTGGCAGCTGTGCTCGACCCCTTGCCTTATATTTTATCTACATTAACCTTTTCCTTTTCCTGTTTTATTGGTTGTGTGTGGGAGTTGGACCTGTACTTCCTTCTTATGTTTATCCTAAAAAGATTATTTAAAAATTAAGAGTGAATTTATTATTCGATGCTACAGATGTATTTTTTTCTAATCCGGATAATTATGAACGTTTGTCTAAAGGTACGTTTTAATTCTGTCCGATCAATTAGAAAATAACATCCTCAAGCGAAATGTTTAAATTCACATATTTTTTTAATTATTCAATATTTACGCTGAGGTAACCGGGAATAAAATACCCTATACATCTGAAGACGAAAGTCTTCGATCAGTGTGTGTTGCCAGTGATGACATACGGTACTGAAAAGTGGTCGCTTACAATGGGCCTCATAAGAAGGCTCAAAGTCACCCAAAGGGCAATGGAGAGAGCTATGCTAGGAGTCTCTCTGCGAGATCGTATCAGAAATGAGACCATCCGCAGCAGAACCAAAGTAACCGATATAGCTCTCCGAATCGCTAAACTTAAGTGGCAGTGGGCGGGGCACATTGCACGTAGAACCGATGGCCGTTGGGGCGGAAAGGTTCTCGAGTGGCGACCGCGTACCGGAAGGCGCAGCGTGGGTAGGCCCCCCGCAAGATACAAGATACAAGCATTTATTGGTAAAGGATAATTTTACATGTCATTTTTACTTAGGTACTATTCTATTTACATTATTTATGTCACGTTACAATATAACAAAATAATAATAAGTGACGTGTAAGCGTGTAATAATAAGTTATTACGAGTTTTGTTAGGTACGACAGTGTTGAGTCAATGACCTCTCCGTGAACTGGTAAATTCATCTACGTTGTAGTAAGCCTGATCTACTAAGAACAGTTTCAGTTTCCTTTTAAAGGTAGCATCAGTTGAACAGTCTTGTATTTCATTTGGTACTGCGTTGTACATTTTTGGCCCCATGATACTGAGTGACTTTAGAGATTTGGCGAGTCTGCGCTTTGGGACAAGTAGTTTGGGTCGCCTGCGCATTGGAGAATCACGAGGATGAGCGCTGGATCTATAGTCGTCTATATTCAGTCTGGCATGCATGCACGCGTTAAATATGTATATACACGGTAACGTAAGTATTTTGTGTTTTATGAATAGACTCTGAGCTGGGTAGTCTTCAGGTTTTCCATCGATTATACGCAGGGCGCGCTTTTGCATCCTAAATACTCTGTCACGATCGGCAGCTGTGCACCAAAGGTCCACACCTTGCAGTAGGATCGAATGAAAATAGCCGTAGTATGCAGTTTTTAGGTTTTCAACCGACAAACTTGGTGCTATTCGAGACAATGCATAGCACGCAGAGGCCAACTTGTCACACGTTGCCTGTATTTGTGGGGCCCAGGTAAGTCCGGAATCAATCTGGAAACCCAGGTATTTTGCAGAATCTACTTGTGGAATTAGAGTGTCATTCAGAACAATATTTAGTTTAGGTTTCATAGATTTTTTAAGTTGAAAATGGACTATATTCGTTTTTTCCAGGTTAAGTAACATGCAATTTGCAGAGAACCACTTATTTAATTGATTTATGACGTTACATGCAAGGTGGACTGATGACCTGGTGAAGGCCGCTGGATGCGGGTGGCGCAGGACCGGTCACTGTGGAAATCTTTGGGGGAGGCCTATGTCCAGAAGGCCTAGTATAAAAATTGTACGACATTAACTCCTCGACCGCGTTAGCGTATCGGGAGTTCAAATTATGTTTGCCGTTTATTTAAATCATCCGGCAACTTTCATATTTTGACCCCTCGATACGCTAACGCGGTCGAGGAGTTAATGTCGTACAACTTTTATACTAGGCCTTCAGCAGTGGACGTCTTTCGGCTGAAATGATGATGATGATGATACATCCAACCCCAGAGCATCCCAAGCGATACAAATTGATTTAAGCCACAAAGCGGTTTGGCACCCTCTAAATAAAACAAAAAGTAAGAAGTATCTCTAAACTAGGCTCTTAGAGCACGTAACGTCCACTGAAAGCCCGAAGTTAGGGCGATTGCACACGTGACGCAAGTGCGATGTATCGGGTGAACGATGTGCTATAAACACAAAACAAATGGTGACGCAGTAGGTTAACAGTAATATTGTAAAATTAACTAGAGCTTGTTTGTACTGTCGGATCTCATTTATAATCATAGTTTATTGACTGGTTAAAAGATAAATTATAAAGAAATTCTACGTAATGTAGTTACCAATATATTTAGCACTAATCATAATTTATAGGTATACATATTTTAATCAAGGTTGATGTGATAAAATCGTATTTTTTTGGGTGAAGTTCCACTTGTGACATGTGTACCTACGGTGCTGCATTTTAATTTCAAAATTGGCCTTAAAGGAGTCAATGCACATACTGCATACAGAGTAATTAAAGATTTACGAGTGTTTTATTTTTTAAATAATGAAACATTTAACGTAGACGTACCTACCCTTTAATAGTCACTTGATGTCAAAGTGACAAGGTTTAAATTAGAATATAGAAAAATCTTTGTTGTTCAAATTTAGCTTATATACTACTCGTAGTTTTCACATAAGTGCCCATGTCGAATACTAGTGCAGCGTGGAGCACTGGTCCGTGTACGGTATTACCGTATTACCTTTGTGAAATAAATAACGTTTTAAACATTTTTCTCTAAATACTTTTATCCATCCACTATGATTTATTAATGATATATGATTTATTGTTTAAAAACACACTATCAATATCATATCGTCATCATAACATATATTATTTGAAATATGCAATACAATACATAGAACGACGTTCAGCTACTGTTCTTTATGTGTACTGCAATAAGTCTCCATTCACATTACGGCGGTTATCCCGGACGAGTGCATTATGTGGTCGTGGAAATCTCCCGCCAAGCGGTTGTCTACACTACCCGCACCGCACACTACGCACACATAGTCAATCTACTTGTCGTAATTACGCGCTGAATGTGACAAATCAAGCAGTTTATGCACTGGCTCACACTAAGGCTTAATGAAGGATGACTCACACTAGGACGGGACGGGGCGGGGCGGGATGGGACGATCTGTTAATTTCTATAGAAAGAATCACGTGATAGTTCGGAGCCTTCGGATGACACGTGACGTTTTCTATAGAAACTGACGGATCGACCCGGCCCGTTCTAGTGTGAGTCATCCTTAAAGGGACAGATATTCTGTATCGCTATGATACATTATGACAGCTATAGTTAAAAACTACACAACGCTATATCTTTACATAATAACGTTAAGGAGATACCAAAGTATCTTCAAGTTATACAATTCATGTATACCTTGTGAGTAGGGATCTAACAGTGTATTAGAGCATCTACAACGAAGATCTCGTAATTCAACAAGCGCAACTTGCTCCATCCGGGGTTAGTTGGCTAACCCTGGTTGGCGCAATTGACCTTTAAACTAATAACTTCTATACAACAGTGAACGCCGTACTATACAACAATGAATCATTTTAATCTCGATGAAACATCCATTCCATCTTAAATTTGGATTAAGTCTCAATATCTCGAAAATCATTTATGCAAACTGGGCTCTATTCTTAACTTTTTTCATAACCACATTTTGTGGCAGTAAACCAAAAATGTAAGTGCCTTCAACTGACGAAAGTCGCCTTAAGTAAGCTTACATTAAAATGGGGGACCCAATAACTTGACCCTTCTTTCCATTTAGCGCAAATCCTTTAAAAACTGAGAGAGACGGCGGACTCTTGATTTAGATAACGACCGGGTAATGGCACGTCTTGGTTAAAGCGGTGCTACCATAGACCTGCGTTAAACACAAGTTTTACAGGTGAAAAGTATATAGGTGTAGATACTTTAACAACGGACGTCCATTGAATTTTTGCATTATAAAGATTTACTCTGAAACTCTGGAACATGCCTTCAGACATAGTCGTACAGATGTGACACTAGCAATAGGTTTGCACCTAATGTGTAAAAACTAGGAATGATACCTTTGCACTCCATACAGGTTACAGCTGCATAATCGCTCAGCTCGGTAATCGATTTGTATTACTTCAAACAGATTTTTTAAAAATGATTAAGTAAAAGTTTACTCTTTACTAACGGCTTTAACTTTGCTCCGCTTTCCTTGCCAACTCCTGTGATGTACTCATAGATGTGCCCTCAGCCCTCAGTACGACTGTGTGGAATGAGGCGATCGAACCTACTTACTCATTTTAAAAGTTTACCGTTGAGTCACTTTCCTTACTCCCGGCAATAACTCCTGTGCTGCATGCATGCTATCTACCTCCTATGTCGTTGTTAAGAGGTAACCTTTATACCAGAATACAAATCGCTCCGCTGAACTCCAGCGCCAACTGCTAAGCTGTAGACATGCCCTCAGCCCTCTGTGCCTTGGTTGAGAGTCAGCACGCACGAACCAATGTGTGGAATTGAAACTGCGATCGAATCTTTGCATTTTTATATATTTACCATTACGGAAGAATACAAATCGCTCCGCTTAATTCAGACGCCAACTCCTAAGCTGCAGACATGCCCTCAGCCCTCTGTGCTTTGGTTGAGAGTCAGCACGCTCGAGCCAATGTGTGGAATTGAAACTGCGATCGAATCTTTGCATTTTTATATATTTACCATTACGGAAGAATACAAATCGCTCCGCTTAATTCCGGCGCCAACTCCTAAGCTGCAGACATGCCCTCAGCCCTCTGTGCTTTGGTTGAGAGTCAGCACGCTCGAGCCAATGTGTGGAATTGAAACTGCGATCGAATCTTTGCATTTTTATATATTTACCATTACGGAAGAATACAAATCGCTCCGCTTAATTCCGGCGCCAACTCCTAAGCTGCAGACATGCCCTCAGCCCTCTGTGCTTTGGTTGAGAGTCAGCACGCTCGAGCCAATGTGTGGAATTGAATCTGCGATCGAACCTTTGCATTTTAAAGTACTGGCCGGAAATAAAACAACTATTCCAGACTTCCACGTATCGGTCGGTTTAAAGGAATGTTCGATTGTAACTTGGTATTGTTCTCTTTACAACCATTTGTTTAATGAGTTTTATCACTTTATGAGTCTCGCAGCGCTTTGTGCTGTCCACTGATTTCTGGTATAGAGATAGATAGATAGAGATAGAGATCTTTATTTGCAATAAAAAGTATAGTCTGGTTGATATGGTATAACCAGCAATGACATGAAAAAATTATTGAACAAATACCGAAATGTGTATTATGGTCACACTAAATAGAACAGGCCGGGACGTGACCGGGCCGGGCTATCTGTCAGTTTTTATAGAAAACGTCACGTGACCTCCGAGGGGTCCAAGCTATCACGTGATTCTCTCTATAGAAACTGACAGATCCTCTCGCCCAGTCCCGTTCTATTCTAGTGTGACTCGTCCTTAAAACGTTTTATAGGTAAGTACATCTTAAAGTATCACAAAGTCTTAATCATTCTTACTTACGTATGTACTTGGCTTACAGAGTCATGCAAAACACTGTCTCTCTAGATCACTGTTTTCATAGTCTGTAATAGACATAAAGGCCTTTGATGATGATGTACTTATAAGATTTGATTCTCTCTTAGTAAAAATGCAAGACCTACTGAACCCTCCTCCTTCCATGATATTCCCGATATCAGTGTTCTCAAACTACAAGTTAACCCCATATTTTAATAACAATAGCTTGGGTTATCAAAGCGAGTGACTTGTCTATCCCTTTGATGCGCTGACCCTACTCAAGTGTGGGCCCGGTTTTATCGGCGCGCTCTTGCGGAAACTTATGTCTTTTTATGACAGAGTCATGCTTGGAGACTGCTGGTTTAAATGTTTACTGGAGAAATGTGAGAACTAAGAAACTATTTGCAAAAACACCCAAGAAGATCCAAAGGTCACGCTGACTTCAATTGTAGCTTTCGTCCCTGAGCTCCCACTACCCTGTACCCATATTGACTATGATTGGAAGTATAAATATGAGTCATAGTCATAGAGCATTGACGCTAACTATACTTACTCGTAAGACTCGTAACATTGTACATATTTAATTTAAATTAATATTCTAGAGTTTAAGTAAACAAATATTGTACGCCTTATAGGCAGGTTATAGTGATACTACCAATAATAACATGTTACCCCTCTGTACACCTATAATCAGACAATAAATGATTTCAATTTCAATTTCATTGTAAGAGCATTTACCCGGCAAACCCATTTTCTTGCAATAGTATCCACTTCAGTTGTAAGTAGTTAGTTAAGATCTGAATTAACGGCTTCTCGGTAGTGACCTTGCCTACGAGGCTGGAGGGTTGGAATCCTGGTAAATGGGAAATTACTAATCACTTATCAAAATGTATTGAATTGCATAAAAATTTAAATACAATACATAATTTTGAAGTGTATTTAATATTTTGTATTGCTGTGCAAGTCAGTATTTCAGTTTGGTTATGCTTATTTTTTAGTTGTGCCTTTAAATACTACCCCTTCTAAATTCAACGTAAAAATGAGAACACATACACTAACAAAATATCATTCCCCATGTACAAATAATTGAGAAAACTGTTAGGCCAGTCAACTCCTCCCGTCCTGCACCCGTTATCTGTCAGCGCACGGGAGCTTGTGAATAAATCCGTTCGACTACATTAAAACGTCACTCAAACTGTTCGGAGAAAAATGCAACGCTTCAATACGTTACCCTTTCCATTGCCCTTTACTAAATATTTGCACGGAGAACGGATACACAATAGTGTATTTTACGAAATGTTAGTATATATATAACTGTATTTCGATATGCGTACTATTACTATAGTAGATTACATACCAAGGCCGTTTTAGTGGGAAATGTCTCGGATCCCATGTAATTGTCGGCCGAGTCGAAGCCGAGGACGACTAACATGTGATCCGAGGCTTTCCCATCTAACGGCTGAGGTTTGTATACTATATTTCTGTCCGACGGAGCCGGCAGGTGGCAATTTTGTTTTGCGTAAAGTGGCGGTTACCGGCCGGAGGACTGAAAAATAATTTTACTATAATTTTACGACGGGGATACATGGGCTTTGTCGTAAAGTGGTCACCTTAGCAACTGCAAGCAAGGGTGTTTCAAACGCTTTATAAACCGTTGAGAAACTTGCAAGTGAGTAAAACCTACACTTTTAGGGTTCCGTAATCAACTAAGAAAATTAACCCTTATAGTTTCTCTTTGTATGCATTTTCGATCAGCAATTCCATACAAAGTGGAAAACATTTTCGCATTTATTTTTAACCAAATAATAAATAACCTAAGGCCGATGCGTCCAGGGTATGCTCTCTAACAGAGTGACTACTCTAACCCTCCTGCAACAGAGCACGAATTTTACACCACGAAAGGTTGTCCACAAGAAGACGTCCTATCCCCACTATTATGGACACTTGTAGTAGATAAACTACTTGCAATCCTGTAGGACAAAGATTATGATGCGCAGGGACATGCCGATGACTTTGTAGTTATAATCAAAGGACCCTGCCTCCACACAATCTCAAACTTGATGCAAGGAGCTCTTAACACTATTGTGCACTTAAATGGTGTAAAGAAAATTATTTGTCTATTAATCCGAGCAAACGGTAGTAGTGCCGTTCACTAAGAAGAGAAATTTGGAAAACTCAGAAAACTATAACTTAATGGACATGCAATAACACTTTCGAGTGAGGTTAAGTATCTAGGGGTCATTTTTGACCAAAAGCTAACATGGAATCCTCACTTAAAAAACATCACACAAAAAGCTAAAATGGCCTTATGGTCATGTTTTCGAATGGCAGGAGCAAGGTGGGGATTAAGACCCACTATTGCTATGTGGCTTTACACAGCGGTAGTGCGGCCCATCATAACATACGCCTCCGCAGTCTGGTGTAGCAAAGTCAACCAAAAGACAACTATTAATACCCTGAACAGCCTGCAACGGACGGCTTGCTTGACAGCAACAGGGGCCTTTTCCTCAACACCGGGGGCAGCCCTAGACGCACTGTTCAACATCACACCACTCCACCCGCAAGTGCAAAAGGAGGCCAAGCAGTGCGTCTACCGAATAAGCACGCTAAACAGGCCTAAATGGCGCTCCCAAGCGCTAACCAAACTTAGGGCCTAGGTTTTCGAGAACAAAACCCTCAACATGCCTTCAGATGACATGCATACGGCATGTCATTTTACCAGACTGTACAATATGGAAATACCCCAAAGACACAAATGGACCAACGACCAAATGTTTTTTGAAAAGGAGAGCCACATTTGGTACACGGATGGTTCCAAGAAAGTTGGAAAAGTAGGATGTGGTATCTATGGTGAGAGGCCTAAGCACAGAGTTAGCGTCAGCATGGGCAAACTGGCCTCAATCTTCCAGGCAGAAGTCCTTGCCCTTAACATATGCGCGTAAATCAATTTGGACAGAAATATAAGAAACTAACACATCTACATTAACTCGGACAGTGAAGCTGCTCTGCTAGCACTAGAGTCCCTAGAGGCTAACTCTAGACTAATCCAGAACTGCCAAAAATAATCTAAACGCCCTGACTAACACCAACAAAGTTACAGTTAGATGGGTACCAGGACACTCCAACATTGCTGGAAACGAAGCAGCGGATGAACTTGCCAGAAAGGGCGCGGACACGCCCCAAGTTGGCCCGGAACCGTTTGGCGGAGTTACAAAACGAGAAGCATATTCGCTGATAAACAATCTAGAAATGATGAGGGCAATCGTAGAGCGGAAGTCCGTAAAAGGAAACACACACGCGAAAGCTCTAATAATAGGGTTCAACAACAAAAACACTAAAGAGCTCTTAGGGCTCAAGAGGTATAAAGCCTGTGCGGTAGTCAGAATTCTGACTGGGCATTGCAAGTTGAACAAGCACATGTTTCTAATGGGTAAGAAACAAGATGCAGCATGCAGGTTCTGTCAGGAAACAGAGGAAACCGCGATGCATATCCTCTGCTCCTGCGGACCACTAATGCACAAAAGAAGTATCCACCTCGGTAGGCACGAACTGCATGATAACCTTATGAGATACACAACATTAGAGCCCAAAGAATCTGGAACTTTCTGGACTCAACGGGAATAAGTAATGATTCATAAAGGGCTACCACAATATATCATAACTGGTCGACGCGGCAACTTCATTAGCCTAAAAAACAACAATAATAAAAGGCCGATGCGCTTCAAATACCAATTTTATAAAGAATAATGGCTAAAAATAATTATACATGTTTCATAGCTACTCGTACCTTGAAGTTTAGTTCAACCAATTTACAACACAGATTTCGTACGTTTATTTACCAGTGGATAATAAGATCTAAAGTTAACCAACAAAGCTGAAAAACTAATTCAAAACTACCGTATAAATTCCAGTTTAGCAACTTTAAGATGAAATTAAACCACACGAAAAGAAGAGCAAGTTGGACATAGATTAGCATTTTGTGCAAGTTTTCCTTTGAAACCCGACCCACCTGAGTTCATCGACAACTATTAATCCTAAGCAAGTTTGCACATAAAACGAGATCACTTCTAAAGGCGATTCTTCATGAATCACTTTAACGGTAAATACGAGTTAGTTCCTGCTATTTTTTCCATAACATAATCTAATTATAAAAGAGATAGATAGGCTACACATAGCCTAAGCCGTAAAAGCTCTAGGTGGAAGACCATTAAGTTTGCAACGTATATTCTTCTAAGAAAGACAGCTGAACTAAGAAAGGATTTTATTTAAATTCCAACTCTAAAGATGTCGCAGGAGAATCGAATACAATAAATGACAAACCTCAGACAATTACCGGACCTGATAACTTACAGTACATAATTATATATTGGTACTTCTGATTCTCATATTTTTGAGTAAAAAGCAAAATATTACATATTACACCTATCTACCTACTCGTGTAGGTACGTCAAACCAAAATGAATGAACGAAACTTACAAATTGAAAGAGATGTCATAGGTATACTACAGAAAAAGTGACCAAGGCCTACAGTGCCCAGGGCTGGAATCGAACCAGCGATCTCCTGCTTTCGCGACAGACGCCCTAACCACTGACCCTGGCCACCCGACTACGGCAGCAAGGGTCCGAAATTTCCTAAGTATCTGCATTTCTTTCTTATTTTAAACGCTTAAGGTGCGTACCCACAATTCTCATATCTCTTTCAATTTATATATAGTAGTGTGTGACTACTCAAAAACATGAATCAAAACATTTATTAGGTATACATTACAAATAATAAATGATTTGATACTTGCTTTAAAAATTGTACAGTACGTAATGAATGAAACTTATTCCTTGATACTGAATTGCAGAGTAGGTAATGTATATGTGAAAGGGTTCACTTATTTTTCACGCCATGTGCACATAACTTAAGTCTTATATTTAATGAAAGTCAGCCATCTAGGTGCAGCTAAAGACAGCGCTTACCCGCGAGCATATTAAACTTTGCTGCTGATGCTTGATTAAAAACTGAAATATTATCTGCAAGAGCTTCGGCGCGTTATAATAAAAAATGTTAATAACGCATGTCTATATCTGTATACAACTTATTATACAGGCTGCACCACAAATTGCAGTTAATAGCAACACTCGATATTATTCATACAAAGGAATTAATAAACTAAAGAAATTAAACATTGAGCTCAACATCAGCCAGCGTTTGTGTAAAATGGTTTTATAAAAACAATGATTTTGTATGAAACTTTGTTGCAGCGCCTAATAAAGTACCAAACCATAGCCTCCGTCTATCATACTCGGCACAACTTAAAAGTCAAGGGTAATTCATAAAACCGACAACAATTTTATCAACAGTGACGATTTTTTATTTTTTTAATAAACAATTTTATTCAAGTTTTTTTAATAAACAATTTTATTCAATTTTATTCAAGTTTTTTAAAAGTGCAAAAAATGTAGGCCCACCTTATATTATCGTAGTCGCAACCAAACGACACACGCAATAATGTGAACGCCACTGTGAACATAAAAAGACATTTCCCACTGGCGTGTTGCGTAATACCTATTTGTCCAAATGTACGGATTAGTTATTACAATAGGTGCCTAACCTAACCTATACAAAACATAAACATACAGCATGAGCACAACACTATGACCCAATGGTCATCCAGGCATCGATAAATAGCCGAGGCTTTATTAGTTTATTGATTGGTGAAAAACGCACCGCCGCTGGCGCGGCGCCTAATTACCCCCAGTAATTACCGCGGCGCGACATACTCATACGAACTGAGCATTCAGTATTTTTTTACATTACTTTAAAAATAAATGCGGGTTCTCTGTAGCAGTTATTCGGTATTCGACATTATTATTAGGTACTAATATTAATTTCTTCTTTGCATTTTAATTTGGTTAAATATCACAACAGACACGCTTCTAGTTAAGTGTAGATCGAGATAGAGATCGGGAACGCGTAGGTATTTATGAGTCAAGAAGACTTGCAAGCGCGCTTTTTAAACTACTGTGTACGTTTACCATGTAGGCAAGCCAATACTACGCTTATTTGCTACTACAAAGTCGTATAATATTACTACATACCCAGTTTTCCCATTTCTTCAGTCAATGTAACTATGATGCGAACGTGGAAACTAAGTAACGAAGAGTTGGCACTGAATGTACCTATGACGCATATTCAGAATCGTAAAAAAACATCCAGGGTAAGCCGCTAACCCGGAGTTAAGATGTGGCCAACCTCTGGTGATGCAAGTGACCCTAAGACTATTTAATTATTAAAGCGTTGTACTAACACATGAAATAGTGCGACAAATCATATTTTGTTATATCCAGCTTATTCTCAATATTTGTGAAATAGATTAGGTATGTGTAGTTAAGCAAGTTAATGTCATAAACAGAATTGCAAATGCAGGCCAATATCCGGTACGAACTAGTTCGTAATGGCAGTGTCAAGTCAGTTTCCTGTCTAATGCATTCTATTGTTATCGGTCTTCTGCATGCTTATCAGTATCGATTAAACGATATGCCCACGTAGTTGCAGAATACAGATACTCGTATCACATCCATTGACGACACTGCCACGATTATCGAGATCATGCCAAAAAGTTCCCTGACTTATCAATTTACTTGAAAGTCAAATTATCCATACAGAACGATAAATATTCATGAACTAGCATTCGATCGGGTCTAGTAGAAGATAGAAGACTTAGTTAGAAGTAGTTATCTTCACCTTAGTAACTTACATATTGACTCCATTACTAACTTTAACTCCCAAATCACTAATTTATGAGCTTTCTGCACGCCAAATTACAGCCAAATCTGTTCAACTGTTTTTGCGTTAACAAAACAACAAACCATACCATCCCATGAATCCATTTTCATAATTATTAAACACAGTAAATGACAAAATCCAGTCGAAATATCTTCAGTAAGGTCAGTAATGCAACTAGATGAAATTTCTCTTAATCTAATGGGTTTTTTAATAATATCTAACTGTTGGAGCGCTTTGCCACAGATGACCTTAACTTTTCAATCAGCGTGTATTTGTATCATACTGCAAAGCTTAATTGACAGATTGAAGTGCTGGATTAGAAGAGAATATTTACCCTTGGTTTTCCTTGTAATACTCAAGCTGGCGAGAATGTCTCTGGAATAGTTTTGTGTTTTTTGTCCGTTTGAGGTTGTATAATGTTTAATTCCCATGCCTCATTAGAAAATGTTTGGGATGCTCGAAATGTATGGGCCGTATTAAATGTTTTTAAAATAGCATTTTGGAGTATAAATTCATCACCACTATCAAATTTTCTTGAATTTAATTTAAAAAGATTAAGTCATTTTGCTACTATGGGAATGGACTAGCGAAAAAAATGTTGTATGAAAATGTGAAACTCCAGGACATTACAGCTTCCTCACTCCCCACCCCAGGTGGCGATGAAAAATAATATTAATGCCCGGCGATACAATCTCTAGGGTCTTCTCTATATTCACATATGAGATTAAATAGGTCTTCTCGCACAAATATTTCTGCTGTCACACAATTTCCTGACTACTACTTTTAGCGATTGGCTGGTTTTATGGTTCTAATAGAGGTTACTTATACCCCTTTTAAAGTCACAAAATCGTCGAAAAATCACTTAACTAGAGGATAAAGATTCCTCTTTAGCCGACTACAATCATTGCATACGAATTTTTTCTGTATACATGATTAAAAGTCGTAAAATAAAATAGTATGAAAATGTACTCGTTTCAGCCCCACCATGTCTCAGAAAAACGTGCGAATCGGTGATCTAAAATAACTGTAAAATTCATATTTATAAACTTAGACAAGTCTGTCTACTAGTAATCTACTTCTGATGAAATAAACTTTAAAAAAACATATAATACATGAGGATACTATGACCAGATTTCGAGCATCTCATTTCTTTCAACTAACCTAACCTACTTTTCTAGCATCCTACCTAACTTTTTAGTGGTGTTAGTAATGTTTAGATCGTTATATCAGATTTCAGTAGATATTTTAAGTTTTATACGTTGATATTGTTATGCGAAACGGAATTCATGAATATGTGTGTTAGACTAAACAACGGTATAGCGACATAATTAACGTTATATTATTTTTGTATTATACTATTTGGAAACAGATATTTAATTAATTATTCCTTACGTTAGTATACGTTATGAATGTTTGTAAACTGTAATTATACTAAAAGTGCGTATTCATTGAGATACCCACCCAGATTAGGTAGGTACATGCCATCCTTTTTCTTCACTTTTAAGAACAAGGGAGGCATATAGATGTATGATCAAAGATATTTGATAATGTAATATTGTCCTAATATTGATAGCTTTTTAATCTTATTATGCAGTGAACTAACTAAGAAGTGTGCAGCTAAAGAGGAATCTTGGAACAGTTGGAACGCCTTTAAATAATAAGTAAGAAACGGCTTGCATGGAGTTAACGCCCTCTGATAGAGGCCATTAATTTTATAAATTGAATTGAATATTTATCCTAACATATAGTGTGATTTACTATGGTAAATCTGTAGGTATAACAACACAATTGTGCACATAGCGGAAAACAATTCTGACAATAGCTTGAATAGCAAATTTTTCTTTTTACTACGATTGAAACAAAGCGCTCAAATAACTCAGACATTTCCATACGTGGTGCTCCCCACTAACAAATCTAATTTGGACGTCCATCGTTACGTCCAACTTTTTGATAGAGGGTATTTGAAGCCCCGTTCGTGCTTGCATGAAGAGTTTTTTGCGCCACAAACACGTACGGTTTTGATAAAATGACCGAGGACTTGAGAAAGATTTCGGTTGCACGTGATTTTCAGAGCTGCCGATGCTCGGCAACAAGACGGACATAAGTTACTCACTCCAGTAGCTACGCGACTATACTTAGTTGTTGGGTTTTTAGAAATACATATGTTTGTGCGCTCGGCGAGAAAATATGTATCTTAGCGTCTATCCTGGAGGAGCTGAGGATCACAACACGACTCTCCACAATTTGTCAGCATCGCGCGCTTCGTTTTTTTGGCCATATCATGCGGTCTAGAAAGCATGACCTAGAAATGCAGATTATCTTGGGGCAAATGGACGGCAAGCGTGCGCAAGGTAAGAGCACCCACGAGATGGTCTGATGCGGTTAAGAGGATAGTTGGTGGCAACATACAGCACGTGACCCACATGGCTTATGACAGCACACTATGGAGACGGAGCACAGATGGTCGCGATCCTCAGCAGTGAGGGACCGAGGAAGAAGATAACAAATAACTATTTCTTAATGGCTGCTGCAAAATTTTCAAAGGGCTGGATACTTGACATGATTTGTCACATTAAATAATATTTAAAACGGGTCACTCACCTAATTTATACGACTTGCCTCTGTCGCGGGTGGTCGCTCCTGATGACGTTCTTCGTAAAGAACGAAACATGTCGAGCGAAAATCAACTAAATAACGTGAGTGACCCGTTTTAAATATTATTTAATATGTTCGAGTCTCACGAGAGTTTTATATGATTTGTCACATTCGATTTGCAATGCAATACCAATAAAATTGTACTATCAATTAGTTTGTATATATGAATATAATACATTTTAAGAAGTTCTTTATTTTTCTACTATAGTATGATATTACAGAATGAATTTAAAAAAATTATATGTTGTATTTTTAATTGTTTTCGTCGTGATTCGATACATGTGCGGAAATGTAACTCTTCACTCGTCCCGAGTATCTTGGGGCTCGTGAAGTAATGACATACTTTCCTGCCCTTCCGTGCTAACATCGAAATGTACGATTTAGTGATTTCCTGATATTTTTGCACTGTTGCAAGGATCGTGTTCACAAAGTGTAGCTACACTGTAGGACAATCTCATAGTGAAAATCTATTACTGCTTATCATTTTGACATGTTTCAAGAGTGGCCTAGGGATCCAATTGGTTGACTGTATTAGTTGAGTGGTGGCAAATGCCCCGTTTCTAGTAATAGTTAGAATGTATGTAAATGAGCATGTTAGTTGGTACAACGAGAATCAAATATTTATTAATTTTAATACACAGGTACATAAGGTCTTATAATAAAAATTACAAATAAATTCTAAGCCTAATAATAAAACTTACACTACAGTACACTAAATAACAGCTAACTTGAACTTAAACTAACTATACCTCGGTCCGGCTCTCACCCTGCCCAAACGTGCCAAAAATGCTCGCGGCATTGCCGCGCTGGATGGCAAGCGATATTTGTTGAACAAGGTAGGAGCCGGATCGGGGATCACCACCTCTGTCGCGCAACCGCTGCCCCAGGTCTTAACAAGCCTCTTGGCTTCCGCACACCATGGCCCAGCAGTTTCCACGGCGACCGGTTGGTACAACTAACTGCACTGTTGTTAGGCACAGATAGATGTTGCTCTCTATATTTTCGCTTATTTAGGTAAGTATAGTTATACAAATTGTATACTTACCTCTTTTACTATATACTTGAATTGGAAACCACCCAATGGGGAATAAAAAGTAGTTTCAACTTTTAAAAACTGTATAACAACAGAACATTATTTAAATAAAAAAAAAAATACGTGTGGCACTCGGGGACTGCCACGGTAAAGCTATTGCATATCATTTTGTATCAACTTATGCAATTATAATTATTTATTTATTTTATTCATGCAGTATTTCATTTTCTTTGATATTAATTCAAGTTACACTTTTTGAGCGTGGTGACCGATAAGAAAACAATTTTTTCTATTATTAAATAAATAAACAAGCACACAACGCGGTGTCGACAACGCCGTGTCGAAGACTGCCGAACTGAAACGACGTTAGACGATGCACGGCCTTCAAGCCACACCTCCGTGTCCGTCGGAGTGGGGAGCGTGAGGTTTTTTCGTTACAGAATTTCTGGATTCGGTCCCCGCGCTCAAGGCCCGCCTAGAAGCTATGCAATAACTTAACAGACGATTTGAGAACCTCCTCCTTTAGAAATATTGAAGTCGGTTGAAAAAGCAATAATAGTTTACGCGGACATATTCATCAACAAATACTACTACACTAATACTACGGAGGCTAGGGGGAACTATTCTTAAAACCTCGTGAGTTCAATGAAAACTCGCTTAGCAGCCGTAAAAGCAGCTGATGGCGGCTACACAAAATATTAGTCGAGCGAAAGATAGATTTATACTAGTAAAAAAAAAGTTAATTGTAGCATTTAAGAGCTATTTGTATTTTTAAGGGAATTGGTCCTTTTCAGTTTTATTTCTAACAGTAAAGTTACAAAGTTACCATTATTAGTGACTAGCTGTTACCCGCGACTTCGTCTGCGTAGTATTATAATGTTTGGTAGTGTATTTTTATTAGCATAAGTATTAAAGACCAAATTGACTTGAACTGTAAATTGCTAATTAAATTCCGGGGCCGTATAAAACAAATAACTAACTTGCAACTACAGTAACCTGTTATTATTTTTTCTCGTTAATAATTCAGGATATACCAAAAATGCTGGTGATCAATATTGTAATCTGATTTAGAAAAAATAGGACTGAATGTTTTTTTGACAAACATTTTTTGTTAATTTTTTCTGCTTATCACAATATACGATACCGATTACGCATTTAATCGAATCAGCAGCATTTTTGTACAGCTGTATGTCTCTTTGTATCTACCACATATTAATCTTTCAGTGGTTGGAATACTTTGTAGATATGGTAAAAAGTACGTCCAAGTTTACATAAATTACTCGTATCTTTTAATTAAATAAGTAATCAAGGCCGAGTGTTTTTGATGCCATTCGATACCTGATTACAACTTACTTCCCAGTGAAGAAAAACATTGCGAGGATACCAAAATAATTACGTCGCGCATATAAACTTTCATTAGGTAGTAGGTAAGAAGTATATATGTCTTATCCAAGGACGATCCTATGATAGGTTCGGCATAGGCCTTTATTCGCATGTACCTACTCAACATAAGATAAAAACAAAACTACTGTAAAAAAGTGCAATGCACAGTATTGAATTGACTATTTCACTTGCTTTCTTTCCGCTTTGCACCTCTATATAGGATGATTTCCGTAACAAAAACTATCCTGTCCTTTCCTAGGAGTCAAAACATCCCTATACCAAATTTCACCTTAATCCGTTCAGCGTTTGTAATTTACTTTGAAATGGTAACAGATAAGAGTTCATCTTTACAATTTAGCATAGCATGGAAATTTGTCCAAAATTTAATTGAAGAAAACGTGCTCTGGTTTTGTGACTGCTTCACTAACGCAACATCAGTTTGCTTGACAACAAAAATAAAATAGATGCCAAGTAAAATGTATCTAAATCTAACGACATGATCTAAGAATGTTTTTGCGCAAAGTTAAAATAATTTTAATCAAATCAATTTAAGGAGGATATAGGCGATACCTAGTTCGATTAGTGGCATATAGATAGAACTGTAATAAGTGCCATCCTAATCCATCAAGTTGTGCATATTCAGTAATTTTTAGCCTTTTAAGTATAGTAATCATACGAAAAAATCTAAGCTTAGCCATATTATACATTGAGTTGCCTTCTTTGTAGTGGTTGGATTCCGCGTATCTGTCACTATAGCCTCAATGATATTGTCCTGAGGTCTGTCAGTCAGCGGCTGTTCATTCCGTTCTGGAGCCACTGAGTTTAGGCGCAGTGATAGCAAGATGGAGTGACGCTGGTGCTATGGGAGACGGGGCGGTGTTTGGTGTGGGATGCTACATGCGTCAGCACATTTTCGACTACCCATATTACTCGCACTTCCCACGTGGCAGGAGCCCTCTGCCGAAACTTTAGCGGCGGCGAAGCGGCATTAGTGTGCGCTCCCTTCTAAGATAAGATCCCAAACGGATAGCGGGATACTTACGTAATAGGCCAACACATTGTTACATTTGTGTGTAAATTTCTGATAATTCTATACAGTTACTCACATTTGACAGCAATCACCGTCGCGCTATCCATGCAACTTGTCTTTTCATGAACTTATAGCATTATCATTATCAGATGACATTCGTGGATAACCAACTTAGGTCTGTAGGACATGGATACAATACATGTTCATACCTTTGGTAGTGGAGACTGCGGGCTGCTTTGGGGGAACCCAAATTGTTCTGCATGACATAAGCCGTCGACTCAGACAAAAGGGAGAGGAGCCCGATCCAAGGTTGTCCGTAGCCATCCAGCATGGAAATGCCGCTAGTGTTCTGGGCTCTTTTGCACCAAGAATGGCGAAATACGGGTTATTATAATAAGACTTGTGTTTGGGTTTTTTTTATATGTAATTCAGTTTTTAAGTAACTGGCTGTGATTAATTTTTCAGTATATTCAATTTATACCATTAGGTTACCCATTTCATTTCATAGATTTTGTTTGACAAAACCTACTAAACTGTTAACAGCGCCATCAAACAAATCTAGAAGACTTCGCGGCTTAGTATGTTTCCTTAGAACGAAACAGTTAGATACCTACAGCTCTTAAGTAGTTCTACGTGTAATATATAGATGGCAGTGTAATAAACATAATATGAACGGGAAAATGTACCTTTTATGCCTTTGTGCCCATTTCTTCCGATAAACGTATTAAATGTGGCACAATTTTATTTAAAATAAGTTCTGCTGATTAGCAAAATATTGCCATAAAACCATGAATTTGTCGTGGCATATTCACTTACTTCATATCTAAGCAAATAGATGGCGCCAGTGTACCTGAATTAAAATATTTTTTGGATTTTTGAACATTATTAATAACTGTTGGAATTAATCAACTTAAATTTACCGTAATATGCTTCTTAAACGGGAAATCACGTAGTAGTACACGTTTAAAGTATTTGAAACGTATGAAGTTTGCATTAATTGCAAATGTTTTACATCACGCTATCGACATTTTTAAATCACATTGCATAAATACAACTTCCAATTTACTAAATTTAATACTCTATTGCAACTTTCAAAAACCCTCTAAAATTTTTTCGCTTATAATATTAGTGGGATTTTATTTATTATCAAATTTATGACAGCATTAAACATATCATATTTACATAGATTTAATGGATCCCGGCACATTGGTCACTTTTCAACTAATTTCCTAAAAACACAGTTATGTATTTTTTGTGCACTTTCGTCAGTAGTGACAAATATGTACTTAAGTTTAATTTCTGTTTGTTTATGACACTACTGAACAATACAAACTTAAAATAAATTTGGGTACATTTTCTTCTGCAGTGAAAGAGAGCTTTTTTATAGGCGAACAACATACGGTGATCATCGTCTTCGAACAATATTTACAGCACGCAGCAATGTCACCTTTGTGATTATCACAATAAGGAACAAATCTAATATACCAATAGAAAATATTTGATAAACAAGACAAAGGCATATTTCGATACTCTACTTCTTTGTAGGTACTAATATTTCTTATGCCAATGAAATTTCGACTTTATTCCGTTGTGCACTAACGTGCTAAATTCACAAATTTAAAATGGTACTTAGTACGACTTTGCATTTGCACTAAGATATCGATTAAAAAAACAAAACGATTCGCAGTCTAAATAAAAAATTAGGCGCCTTTTGCCTTTAATTCGATCCAGCCAGTATATTATGCATCGATTACAAAATCGATTTAACATATTTGATTCTGGCGGGAAAAAATAATAGTGTTTATTTTGACGTTTGACATCGCCGTATCTCTGGTAATAAGGGCTACTGTCCTCAATATTTTGTATAGAATATGACACTTAGCGACATTCGTTTGGAGATATATCCTTTCCCCGATAAAGAACTTTGTAACAAAGTGCATAAAGTCGGTTTCGGTCCGTCGGAGTGGGGAGCGTCAGGTTTTTTTTCGTTACGGAATTTCTGGATTCGGTCCCCGCGCTCAAGGCCCGCGATAGAAGCTATGCAATAGCTTAAAAATCCATTCAATAGTCTACCAGTCAGTTCACATCTAACCCATATTCCAGTATTCGGCGCTCATATATAATGCACTCCCTAAATCCATTTCCAGTTCCATTCGGAACAATTCCGGTCCTCAGTGGAATTATTGATTGACTTCGCGACAATGCAGGGTAAGTCCACAAACTGTATCAAACATTAATGTGCTAACAGTAGTGAATGTTTTGATGGATGAATCTTATTTTTAGGGTTCCATACCTCAAAAAGAAAAACAAGAACCCTTATAGGATCAGTTTGTTGCCCGTCTGTCTGTCAAGACCGTTTATCTCGAGAACGCGTAAAGGTAGCAAGTTGAAATTTGAAGTTATGAAAAAATTAAACCTTTTCGTCAACTCAATCAAAATATACGGCCGTTTATGTCGCATTTCCCATACATTTGCAATGGGAATCAAAATGTAGGTATAGGGTACTTCCCGTTGACCTAGAATCACGAAATTTGGCAAAAAAGCAGGAACCTGTAGCACAAGTACAGGAAAACATCCGAAAACCGTATAATTGCGTTTAGTATTTTTAAGTACCTCACAGTCATAAATGGAGAGGGGAGCATCCGGTTTTTTATTTATTAGGACACACACATAACGCAATAAATATTTAAGCTCTTTCGCAAGCATGTTCTCGATGCACACAATTTTAACACATACCTACAATTTAATGTTTCGTCAGTGTTAGTGCAAGTTACACTGACATTAATACTGCTGCTTGGAGCTGTCTAGCCGCGGAGGTGACAAAATCACTCTCTCCAACGATGACTGCCCAATGCAATCGAAACATGTCACGCCTATTGTGATAAAAATACGTGAGTTTTGAAAATAACGTAATTTGAACACATTGTGGGCCGTTGTGTTTGTCGGATCTAACTGTTCGTAGGCGCTTTTCACTACATACTGAAAACCACGGAATCGGCTACGAGCGTAGCGCGTAGCAGTCGCTGGCCATCGAAAAATAAATAAATACTCGTAGGCTGATAACGCCGAACAGTAGGGTTAGCATGGTTGCCATTTTATCGCTTATCACGCTATGCGTCACTTTCGCACATACATACTTGTTAGAACGTGACAGCAACGTCGGTAAACGATAAAAACCCGACCATCATAGACTAGCAGAAGTCGTTAAAAAATGTGCTTAATTTTTTACGTACTTAAAAACCTAATAGTTAACCAGTCAATCATACACATTTTACTTAAAGTTAAAGTTTACTGGTTTTGAATGGTTAAAATCAGTTCGGCACCACCAGCCGGCACCATTTTTTGGGTACCCGTTTTGAGCGGTAATTGCAATTCTATACTTTTAGTCTTCCAAATCACTGGCACTTAATGTGAATCTATCTTAAATTTATTTTACATACCGACCTCGTTAGCCTTGCTAGTCAGTAGTTACCGTATCTAGAAAGCAGGGACTTTTGGATTGGAATCCAGGAGAGTAAAATTTTGTGTTTGTAACGAATATCAAATATTTAGTGTTTAGTATCAGTTCATATTTATCTAAATAAATGAGTATATTGTCATCTAGTACTCATAGTACTAGATGACAATAGTAGCTTGGCTTAGTTTAGGACTTAGTTGATCTACTTATGTTATGTAATGCCACTAAATATTTATTTATTTCACAGTGTTTTAATGTTGGTCTTTGAAAGACTTATTTCGTATTTTTCTCTTCCTATTTCAGAATGTGTATGAGTAACGAAACATTTGTTTCGACATTTTACCTTAAAATCCTAATATATAATAATATATGGTATATGCAAAATCATAATGAGTATTTTTGGACCTCATGTGTTTGAATCTTTGAGGGCCACTTGCACCACCCGGGGTCTAAATTAATATTCAAATTTAGAATTCTTCACTTTCTTGCGACATTGATCTCTTGTTGCACGTAGAACACCTATATATCGGAATTTTAGACCGTTGTGTAAATTACGAGGACAACTCCGGTGAGCAAGCAAATTTGAAAGGATATCCGCTGACTGCTAAAAATAGATTGCAGCTAGAATAGTCGGATCGATGTGGCGCAGTGCTGCCACGCACGTGCTGCACCCAACTCTACTGATTCTGCTCCGCTTGGTCATTTATACTTTATATTCTAAATGTCTCGTACAAATTAAGATACATACTTTGAGTAGGAATACTAAACTGTTGTTTCAATTAAAATGCTCGAGTTTAAACCACATGAGGCATTGGAGTTGTCACAAATAACAAAGTATTTATTGAATAAACAATGCAAAATATTTGCATGATATTATACAATAAACCACTTGGATAAATAACTGACACCTTGTACTCATCCATTAAAACGTCCATTTTCAAACCATCCATTAAAAAGTTTCTATTTATTATATTCCATTTTACTCGCAACGCTGACACAGAAACGGCCAGCCTCAGCCATCTCAAATCCCAAGATTATTATTTGCTATAACACCGCCACTGTAACTTGACACTTGAACCCACGAAATGGCGTACAAGGGGCGATTTAATGCGTAGTTTCGCTGGGGTTACGTAGATCTTGCTAATGTGGTGCTATATTTTGAATCCAGGTACGGTGACATTTGGCTGAGGTTCAACCGAGCAAGGGTGGGTTTGCAGTATGTACGCTATGCAAATGTACTGGAGCGGCGCAAGTGACGACCGCAAGAAGGGTCTCGCCGTTTTACAACCGAGTCTTAAAATAATTGGGTTTACAGCCTAATTTTACTCGAAATGTAAAAGTTTATATAGCTATCTTACTAGTCAAGTTTATTTATCGTATAGCTAGTCACTGGATATTTATTAAAAAAACAATTATAAAAATAGTCATAGATTTAGGGTTAGCCCCTCTCAGGTACCTACTCGATGGTGTAACAGTCTAATCACGGAAAACACTTTCTTGCTATGGACGTTTAGTTATCTACTCTAATTAATCGTTACGACAATATTGCTGGAAATGCATTGTTTGACTGTCAACGTAGGTAGGCGCTACATATGGAAAACAAGTAAAATAAAAATAATTGTGTACGATGGCAGGTGATGTAGGTACTCAAATACGACAAATACTAATGTTTAATTATGTATTAAGTACTTACATTTCACATTTACGAATTCGGATACTTAGTTAGTACCTACTAAAGTTACACGGTATCACACTGCTCCGGTCTCCTGTCCTACCTACAGTCTAATTAAGCCAAGGGTAGAAATCTCTTCAACTGTTTTGAAATTTGGTATGTATGTTAATAGGAGGTCTTGTTGTCATATCCACACCATTTGATGTTTGGGGACCTCGACGAACCGCCGCCATCTTGGAAAATGTGTTTTTTTTGTAGAAATTCTCGTTTAGTTCCAAAACAGGACCCCTGAATAACATACATACCAAATTTCAAAACTGTTGAAGAGAATTCGAACGTTGGCTTAATTGACTGTATTATCAGGTGAGCTGCGGTTTTGAACTTTGTACTGATTGATCTGGATTTGTAATAGAAAAACCACACTGCGACACTGCATCTCTCTCAAAATATATATGTACTAACTAATAAGTGATGACCAATATGCTATTCTTTACCATCAATATTATCATTATCATCTTCCTGGACCTTTGTTCCTACTTGGGTTCGGCCTTCCTCTTCCTTAACCGCCAAAAAGCACGATTCCTGGTGAGGTTATTTTCAATTTGATGATCGTTAAGGTCTTTTGAACCGTCGTCAACCAAGTGACGGTGGGTCTTCTGCGTCCACGCGTCGTCGTTGGCAATTTTAAGGTTGTTTTGACGATTTGTAGTCGACTTTACATAGCCGTACCATCTAGGGCATTTTTAGGTAAATGGTTAATTTATAGGAGCAACTTTAAAGCTGCTTCTGATATATACCTCTGGCATGCTATTCTTTACCAGTATCCTAACACATGTTGTCCTTCAAAATCATCCGTTAGTAGCCTATGTTTTACCCCAGTCATCTAAGTACGGAGATTCCCAAAGCCGGTCTCCAGTTTACGCACTTTACGACCGCCGACGGAACTACGATTGCCATCCGTCATAAATGTAACTCGACTCGATTCATAATTAGTAGCTATTGATGCCATGGGATTTCGGGCACGTCGCGTTGTTGCGTGATGGTGGGTTGATGAATGATTTGATAATAATTTAGTAGAAATCGGGGATAAATAAATAATTGGGGGACAAATTTACTTAATCGAAATAACCCTTCGCTGTGCGCGTGTTGTCAGTGTTGTCTAAAACTTCTAAGACAAAAAAAAATGGTACCTACTAGTAAGTAACTTACCATAACTCGGAATGGATCCAAAATTACCCTCAGCTTCTTAAGCAGAGTGATCTAATAAAATGTTGCCAACTACTAAACGTGTACATATAATAGTGATGAATTCGTAGTTAGTGCTTATTTTACAAAACAATGTAAGCAAGCAAAAATGCAAGAAAGCATTAACTGTACATTTTATTGAACGTGAATTTAACTACAAACCCTATCACGAAAATCGGTCTTTCAAGTTTAAGACAGGATATTATTTTCGAAACCCCCACAGATAATATACCCAAACAACTCCATTATTCGTAAAATTCGTCTAGTTTCACATTCATACTTTGGTAAGACCCACTTTCACAAAAAAATATCCACAAAAACCAGGCTGAAAAATTAATAACAAAGCATTTGATATAAGACGAAGGAAAGTCGAGGGTCGTATTATTTCAAACATTAAGACGATAATATTGCCGCGGGCAATTTATGAGAGCAATGCGGAGCCTTATCTTCTGTATTAAAGATTTCATTAAATCATGCTGGGCAATAAAACAGTTTGATACCGCAGTTAGGTCCCGGGTCACTAAGTTAATGACATGTTCTTGAGTAGGTACTGGCGTAAGGGAGTGACGGTGAGCGAGCTCTTGCTAAGTTAAGAACCATAAATGCTACAAGACTTTAGGAAGCTGCGCGCAAAAACTGTAAATAATATTTTTGCTCTGCTTAAATTAAGTTAGTCAGTTATAAATAAGCATTTATATAAGCATAAGATATACCTACATATATTTTCAATAGATCATCTTATTCTAAAATATTGCTTGTTCACTGCAAGCCATCTTAATAAGATGGCTTAAACAAGATAATGCCATTTTTGTACGGTACCTATGTGAAAAAACATCCAAATGTAATGGTAGACCCGTTCTCGGACGTCTGGTGGGTTATGTAAGTGGGTGAATTTCGAAAAGTTAGGTCTTAATTAAGGGTCGTAGTTACGTAACTTTCCATTGTTTTACGTCAATTAGCTATCAAATGTGCAATATTACACACTGTTCAGTGATTATTGTTACTAAATCTTTACTTTAATAGACTCACTGATAGCCAGTTAAAAATGTTGCTGTTAATATGCCTGCTTGTCATAACGCAATGGAAATTAAATACTTAACGACGCCCTCAGTTACTTAACTTTTTGAAATTCACTCAGGTATTAATTAAAACTCAAACCATAACAGTGACTTCAAGAGTTACTGCAGTGAAATTATAATATTTATATGTGCCTTATCATGTCCCATGTTGATACGATGATACAAAACGTTTACAAGCTTCTCTTAAAATTGTAAAGAAACTGCGGGCTTCCAAGAAATAAAATTTGGGTCAACCTAGTTAAGCGATTCTGAAAAATTGGGTAATGAAATTTCACCTTTTATGAATACAAAAAGCCTCGAGGGCATCGCAGAGAGCGATTTCATTTCGCTCGAAAACCGATCTGACCAATGTAAAAGGAAATATTAATTTCTTGCTCACTTAGCCAGTTACCAAGTTTCTGTTGGAGACAAAATGAATAGAATGAATATTTTTTTGAACTTGGATTTTGTAGCTGATTGGAGCAAGGTTTAATTAAATTATATGGTATAGATATATTGGAAACAATATATCTGGTATTTAATACAATTAAATACCAGATATTTTGTTTCCAAGTTTTAACAAAAATATTATTATAATAACTACAGTTTAACATTATAATTTTATAATTACTCATGTTGTATTTTAACTGACGTAAATTAATTTATTATTTTCAGTAAATAGTTAGAGTCAGACCAAGCTAAGTTTAGAAACTGCGCAATTGTTATTTTAAATGCAAACGTCTATGAAATTATTACGTTTACTTAACACTTTCACAGTCTGTGCTATCAAAATCTATGCAAACTTTGTTAGTCGGACTCTATTCATTTTTAAGTGATGGAAGTAATATTATTATGTATGTCTTTCCCATCACGGAACAATGGCGTTCCAGACCTTTCAGAGGCGTACGCGGAGTTTCGACAATTTAACGGTGATGACACCGAGCGGCATAGCTGGGCATTAACTCGTTAATCCGTTAATCGTTAATTAACGAAGTTAACATTTTCATTAACGGATTAACTTTTAAGTTAACTTCAGAATTTGTTAACGGAATCATTAACTTCCGTTAAGTTTTCCCAAGTCCGTTAATCGTTAATCCAGTTCCAAAATACTCACTAAAAAGATACCTCACATACCACGCCACGCGGCAAAAAACCTGTTTCCACCCGACTATAAATTTTCAAAAAAGAAGAATTTCTCAATTAATGTGGTTTTTTTATCATTATTCTTTATTTTTATTTTATTTTTATGTTTGTTACGTCAGAAATCCGTCAATACTGAACCGATTTTAAATTATCTATGGTGGTTGCAGATTGGTCCCATTTTTTTCAAAATTAGAAATAGAAATAGAAAATTATTTATTGTCACAAACACAAGAATACAAAAAAAGGAAAGAAAAACAAGCACACATTCTTCTTAAATATTAAACACAACTATGTGACAAAAGGACTGCACTCAGCGTTAGCTGTGGCAGCAACCTCAGCGCTGGTTTTCAGTGCACCCCCATTACAAGTTTTACATTTCAATTGGCGGGAATTCAATTTACAAAATCTATACAAATATGGATGTATATAAAAAAAAATCTATTAAGCTGGTCAGAAAATATGTAAACAAAAAATAAGTTAAACTAAAAAAAAGTAAGTATATGCATGCAAAACTTACGGCTAGATTTGTCAGGCAAGACATGAAACATTAATATTTATAAAAGGGTGTTTCAATCAACCTTTGTTTGTTTAGTAAAAAAACTTTCAGTTTGGTTTTAAAAGTATAATGGGACATATTTAGCCTTAGCGGCGGAGGCAGGTCATTCCAAATTTTGGCAGCTGCGAATTTAAAATTCATTTCTAATGATGGGATCAATGAGAAATTGAGGGAACTCTTCAAATTTAATAGGCTTATGCATGATGATCAGGGCGTTTTCTTAAGAAACTCGAGCATTTTTCTTTACGAAAACCATCAATTTGGTGGAGTGGAGCTGATGATGGAGCCCAGGGATGGCAAAGTGGAACTGTCTGTTAATTTCCATCCTATTTGAGACATTCATATTTTGAATTCATGGAATTCATGAAGAAATTAAAGAACTCCTTAAATTTTAACGGCACATGCATTATGATTTGAGGGTTTCCTTATAAACTTGAATTATTTTTTTGGGGTTACCAACATTTTGGTGGAGTGTACCTGATGATGAAGACCAGGGATGTCAAAGTGGAATTGGTCGGTAAACACAGACATTCATCTTTTTGATTTGATTTATATTCTGATGATGGAGTTCTTGAGAAATTCAGACAACCTTCAAATTTGAACGGCACGTCCAACGTGATTGGAGGGTTTTCATAATTAGTTGGAGTATTTTCTTAATCAAGCCATCAATTTGCTGCAGTGGACCTGATTTTGAACACTAGGGATGGCATATTGAAACTGCTCGATAATTTCTAGCCCTATCCTCCAACTTGAGACATTGTTATTTTGTCTGTGACCTCGGAGGTCTACAAGATAGTTGCATTTGATTTTACTTCAGATCAAATGATGGAAGCCATGAGACATTAAGAAAACTCCTGAATTTTCAAAGGTACACGGATGGTAAATTGGATATTTTTGAAGGAAACTGATTAAATATAAGTTGTAGATCACTAACTCAAAGATGCCCTTTAAACCACGTGTTAACGGATTAACGATTAACGTTAACTTCCGTTAAGTCTTCCGAAAAGTAGCGCTTTAACGATTAACGAAGTTAACTTTTTTTGTAACGGATTAGCGATTAACGAAGTTAACTATTTGATTAACGGTGCCCAGCTCTGCGAGCGGGTGTCACACCTGCCCGAGTCACGGAGCGCACGCAGAGGCAGCATCCGCCAGGCTGTATGGACTATTGAGGTTTAATGAAATCAAAAATATAATGGACTATTAGGTGAAAGTGGTGGACTAAATACTGGGTTATGGAGAATAAAATCGGACGCCTGCCTAATAAAATTGTAAGCAATTTTATTTCCGGCAGACGGTGACTCGCTCACATAAGATGGGCCCCACAAAAAGCCACATCTAAGATGGTTCAAGGGCAATACCGGTATGAGGGCTGGGGGTAGAGAGGTGTCACTGGACTTAAAACATATAGCCCACTCACTACTTAGGTTTCCACATCTACCCTTGAGAACACAGCTGGCTGGGAACACGGCCGAAAGACTTGGTCGGACGACGGAGTCCCCCAAGAGCGTTCAGGTACGTGAGGGCTACTCCCCAACAACTCACCACAAGCTGCCCTGCGTTGACTGATTGCACCGATCGAAACCAGTGGGCGATGGGGTCGTCACATCCCTACGCCTTTTTTTAATTATTATTATGATTTGCCCAAAGTCAGTTCTTAATAAAGAAAGTAAGAGAAGTATACCAAGTGGGCCCCATAACAGGAGCAGAAAATTATTTCGTAGGTAGTACTTCCCAAACTGAAACGTTTGATAAGCGACTTTTAAAAATAACGTTTGTTTTGATTTTTTTTACACTTTAAAGTTTTTTGAATACGCAATGTACTGCTAATTTTGTCATTTCTGTACTTTGACTAATTACAATATTATTATTATTATTTTTTACTCCAGCACTTCTATCTGTATGTTTTTAGATGACTGACAGCGATATTAAAAAGTATACATTATAGTGTTTTCTATAGTATCCCATAAGAACATCGCTAAACCTATGGATTTTCATACAATATATTAACACTGTTTTCTTTGTTTTAATTTCTAAAGTGGCATACAACATCTTCTACATTCTGCCACCATTCATAATTTCACGTTTTTCGCTCTTTTTGCTGTCGTATAAAAACTAGTATATCCAACAGCTCATAATCGGTTCTTAAAACCCTTATTACCTATATCACTGTTGCATAAACTACTATAGTTTGTATGAAAAAGTAAAAACCTACAGAGTACATAATTTTTAAAAGTTGTTAGGTTTGAGGAGTAAGTATAACTAACGATCAAATTATTAGCTCCTGTTGTGGGGCCTACCCGGTATAGGTAGTTAGTTATACACATAGGTACCTAATATTTGGCAGTGTTTACATTATAACAGTGAAATCGCTGGGTTTACTTGGATTACATATATTCATTATAAAATTATTCTAAGTCGTGAAATGAGTATCATTAGTAGGGTACTCGAAACATCTGAACAAAAATAGCCGTACCTAACGAAATAAAATAAATGTAAGTCACGTCAAAGAAACTCGTAGCACTAATTAATACGGGGCAAAATCCTCGTCCCCGAGGGGCCCTCGGCCAAGACGCGCCGTGTAATAATTATCAATGGACCCTAAGGGCATAACAGTAAGCCCACCTTGGCACTTACCCAAACCTTTCTATTTGCATCCACGAACTTTGCTGGACCCTTATGAGCTTTGTAGCGATTTTAATTTGCTGTGGATCTGGGTTGTGTGGTACCGAATGCGGGTCGCTTTAGAATTGAGGGATCATTTCACGAATGTATTTTGTGTTTATGGATGTTGTTGTGTATCTTATCTTCATTTCATATCTGAATGAATAATGAATTAACAGATTGTTTCATTTTAGTAAAGATCTACAATGCAATTAGATTGAAATTATTAAAACATATATTAACTTTCTACAGAATAAAATTTGACTGTACGAAATAAATATGCGAGTTGGACTTAGCATAGTTTTGGGGTTTTTATACTTCCATGCGATAAACAAAAAAAATACATAAATAACACAAGGATTACGGGAACGGCTCAAAACACTAATTATGTTAAATATAACTTTCATAGTATGATTATACTGCAAATATTTGGAGGACTTTAAGGTAATGAGAATGATACAAAGGATCTGATGTGACTTGTTAGCCCGTATCGCCACCTACCTTGTACTACCTACAGTTGACACACATACGTTTGCCATATACGTTTTGGCATATCACCGGATCTGCAAATTAATAGCTGTCCATATACGTTCGGGCATATCCGCCGAATCTGCCAATAAATGTATGGTAAACTCACTATAAAGATCCGACGGGTTGCCCGAACGTATATTGGCAGCTAATATGATATGATAGTGCCTAGATCAAATGCAAGAGCAATATCATCGGCCAGAATGTTTGATACTGTCTAACAGTAAGAATAAAATTACGCTTAGTAATCAAATATTAATTTCCAACAAATACAAAATAGACTTTTTGAACTTATAAAAGTATGTAGTTTATTTGTAATAAAGTATTTAAATAAGTTGAAGTTAAAAGAACCCCGCAGCAAACATAGGGAAAAAGTGGTTTCAATCGAAATTCACGACATTTTAGTAAGATCTAGATTCAAGTCTCCTTATTATTTTTTACTTATTATTTAACTCTCTCAGAAGCATACTTTCAGAAATAATCAATTTAATTGTTTTTTACAAAGTGATTGTATGTTACCTATTTTATCTATGTAATTAACTCATATTAATTGGAACATCCTTAGTGTTCAGTACAGAAACGAACAATAGGTATATGATAAAACTAATACTTAATAAAACTAAACTATACTAAAAGTTAAAACATACCTACAAATATCTTGATCTGACTTTATAACGTATGTCAATTTTATTAAACACGTCGCGTAAATAGAACTATTTACTTCATTATTTCTGAAAGTAAACTAAACTTAAACTTAATTTAAAAAAAAACAGTAGTCTTGAATCTACATCATACTAAAATTTAGTGAGATTTGACTGTAACCACTTTTTCCCTGTGTTTGCTGCGGGGTCCTTTTTGGTTGCCGGCTCATTTCTTAAACAGTTTTAAAACAACTCGGTACTATAAAAAAATATTAGATTAGCAGAGCTCTTTGAACACTAAATATAACACAGAGGCCTATATCGAAAAGGGCATAATGCAATGGAAATCAATAAAACCGTCTGTAAATAACGCCTAGCTGTGAGAAAAGTGCCGAACCGTTGACCGCCGCGGTTAGCATTCTGCGTGCCGGCCGCGGCCCAGGGGAACCGGAGGGACGAACTTGCTAAATAATTCAAACCGAAGGCTCACAATTGATAGTTAGCAATAAAAGGGTCTATTCAGATGTTTTGTTTTAATATATTTCAAGAAGTTTAAGGATAAAATAGAATCTCTCCCATTGGCAAGGAATAATGCTAGTGCTACAGAAACAGTGGACAAAAAGTTATGCTCCAAATTGAAGATTTACGTTTAAAAGTGAAACAAAAGCTATATGAATAATTATGAATTAACGTGGCCTACGATATTAACATCATATCATAAATGTTGCGTAAGTCTCCACTAGGTTTAAATTCAATTATAATTTCGAGTAATGGCAGGAAGGCACAGGTTGATATTTGCGCCTTTGATAGGGGTTAAATGTTTTAGTGAAGAATAAATCATTCAGTGTAATGCACATTTTCATACCATTGCTTGGGTTTGAACAGACAATATAAATTCCAATTACCGCAGAAAATGGCGCTAAGCTAGAGAAATACCGCGACGATCTCCATTTGAAAACCAAACCTCGGCGCCACTCAATGCAAAGGTATTTTCCAATTACTCCACAATCCTTTCATTTTCCCCTAGCGGAAGATTTTATTAACTCCATCTCGTTTAGTTGACTGCTCAATCGTGTAGGAGCGACAGAGAGAGGAGACCAGTTAGGTTTCGCGTCATCTCATGAGGCTGGCTTAATTTCTATCAGCCTGGAGCGAGTTCCGCCTACGCCAATGGAAAATTTGAAAGGTAAGTGAAAGTATTTTAATATTCTGGATCGGAGCTTTTTTTGTTTTATTTATTTGTTTATTTAAACCTTTGGGAAACAAACAGGCATAATCAATACACATAGTTAAACAAATAAGACATACATAAGCCAAACAGTTTCCACTAATGACTAATAGTAATAACATTTCAGTTGCTGAGTGTGATATTAAGAGAGTTTGACAGTTATTTTACTTATTTGACAACATGCACTAAATACAATTTATCTAAATACATTCATAGGTACGACTTCAAATGAAAAAAGCACTAAGCATTAAGCATTACTATTTCTACTGCAAGTTTACTTTTTATTACTGTTTGAATGGCAGGTGGAATATATCAATGTCGATAAATTTTTCATTATATATACTTTTTGACAGGTCAAAATTTTTATTCCGAGAATAACGCTTACTCTCAGATAGTAACGTCAAATTACTATGGGATTTTGACATCACATTACTGTCCAAGATTAAGCGTTACTCTGGGTTAAAAAGTTTGGTAAAATCCAGCCTTAGTATAAGTATTTAATCAAGATTAACTACACTGTTCTAACTAAGCGCATAGGTACAGATTCACTAAAGCTGGCACGGAATATACAGTATGTATCAGAACGAAAGGCAAAGAAAGAAACCCGTTAATGTTTAGATCATAAATATGGGCATGGTACTTAATTCATCAAAAATACGACAGTTTTTACGTGAGGTATAAAAATATACATTAATTATTATTGTTTTGCACCTCCCCTGTATAATTTGTTTACAATCTTATTATTGACATTTCTTAAATTACCTACTGACAGACAGGCGCCACAGTGTTCGATTTCCCTCAAAAAATTTCCCTATGCTGTTTATTGCATAAATCAATCAAGGAATGCATTTTAAATGCAAGACTAGAACACCCAGAAGTCTATTTCAAATACTTTTTTTTATAAAAAATAAATTATATTTCATGACCTTGACATCGAAAAATTACTAAATAAATTCTACAAAAGTATCTGATAAAATTTTCGCTTTTTAATCAATGTAGTTAGATAAAAGAGCCTTTTGCGCATATTTTCTAGTTCTTAGTTTTGGAATTTACCCTCTGGTTACCGAGTTAATCATATAAATACCGATTTTTTATTTTATTTTTTTTCTCCTAAAAAACTCAAATGTGCGACTTGTGACTAGCACTGACAGATTGCTCTTAATTAGGTCTACCACTGGTAAAAAAATCACGTTCCACTATCGCGGCGTTTGGGAGTTATCGAATTTAAAAATACAGTGTTAGGGTTGACACTCAAAATGACCTTTAATTTTTAGTCAGAATTAATTCAAAATTTTCCTCTATTACAAAACTGTATATTGTTTAGACATACTCCAGGTCCAGGTACATAAATAAAAATACAGAATGATTTTTTTAAGTGAGGTTTTTTTTATCGTTTAATATTTTTCATTCGATGATGGTTCACATGTAGCATGGGAAGGGGTCCACCCTTGTCATGCTTATTATGCTATAACCCCATGCCCACACATGTGAAACGGAGAAACGGTTGTGAGGCACCATGGAGCCGTTACAGACCCATGGCGCCACTTTGCCTCAGCAGGGGCTTACCCAACCTGCTGAGGGATGTCCATCCTGCTGTGGGATGTCACCTTTCTGCTCCATCATCAGACCTTGGACATTATCTAGGGCCCAAGTACTCATCGAAACAAAATTAACGAGTCCAAACACGAGGGTATTATATCAACTAATTCTTTAGATCCAGTTGTCACCTTTCTGCTCCATCATCAGACCATGGACGTCATTTACGGTCCAAGTGTAAACAAGGAAATGAAGCTTTTCAATAATAAACCAAGTATAATGCTTTTCTCAAAATGGTGCAATTAAACCAAAGCTGCAGGCCTAAGATGGTTATCTACGAATGTCATTAGATAATGCTATAAGTTAATAAACTGACAAGTTGGACGCATAGCGTAACGGTGACTGCTGCCAAATATAATTGCGCATATTTTTGGCAGCAGCCATATAGCCATATAACTGCCATTTGACAGAACTGTGTAAAATTATCAGAAATTGTCAGAAAGTGCCGACAAACTGTCTTCTTATCAGGATATCCGCTTTGCAGCTAAGCCCCCATGGTCAGATAATTTTCTATATTTTCTGCAACCATAAACATTATTCCCATCTTTATCGCTCTTACGACAGATCGACGTGGCGTAATATATAGTCCGCGACAAAATCTGACGAAGAGGCCACGACCCTCAGCATTGAGGACAAACGATGCAAGGAGGAGGTTATCGCTCTTACATACCTATATCGATGTGTAATAAAGGCAGTGATAAAGTCGAACCCTTCAATTTCATACTGGTAGCGGGCGTTTTGACATGCTGCCCGTTTTTTTTAATAATAAAATTTGAACTATAATTATTTTTCTTCTATTTATAAGCTATTCAAGATAACTAAAATGTCGCGGTTCGAACATTATAAATACCACCGACCTTCTGTTTTGGCTGTTTAGGGCCAATGCCTTCGTCCTATTTGATCGTTTCAGCCGTTTTAAAAAGTCTGAATGAATGCATCAAATGCACGAAACAAATGAATTAACGTCTTTTTGGGTGCTTATATCGCAATAACCAATAAAGATATATTTATGAAATTTGGGGATCTTGTTAGTCTCGGGAGTCCAAATAGGTGGATGAAATTTCGTGTGTTTATATTCAGTAGATTTTGAGTAACAAAGGGGTCAAAAGTGCCTCCCGATGGTTCGTGTACGAGTAAATATACACCTGAACTTGGCTGGACACAATGCCGCGTGTCTAGATAAATAAATATAAATAAAGTTTCTCATGTTGTACCTTAATTAAATTTCATCAGATTTTTTAATTACTCCGACATTTCATATTTGTTTGACCTTTAGTGACAACCCTAAAAAGTATAATTTGACCTTTATACGTAACTCCCAAACGCCGCAATATTGGAACGTGATTTTTTTACCAGTGGTAGACCTAGTTAAGAGCAATCTGTCAGTGCTAGTCACAAGTCGCACTTTTGAGTTTTTTAAGAGAAAAAAAATGAAATAAAAAATCTTTATTTATATGATTAACTCGGTAACCAGAGGGTAAATTCCAAAACTAAGAACTAGAAAATATGCGCAAAAGGCTCTTTTATCGAACTACATTGACTATAAAGCGAAAATTTCATCAGATACTTTTGTAGAATTTATTTAGTAATTTTTCGATGAAATATAATTCATCGGTCATGAAATATAATTTATTTTTTATAAAAAAAAGTATTTGAAATAGACTTCTGGGTGTTCTAGTCTTGCATTTAAAATGCATTCCTTGATTGATTTATGCAATAAACAGCATTTTTATTGCATAAATCAATCAAGCAGAAATTTTTTGAGGGAAATCGAACACTGGCGTCAAACCTTGTTCAAGTTTGGATTTTTACCTAGTTACAAATAAACAGTTAACAAAGCGCTTGCGCGTTGCCTATGACCACACAGCCATTATTTGAATGATTACCTAGGTTACTTATAAACAGAACTCAAAGCGTATATGCGTTGACATAACAACGTCAATGTTTATTAGTTGCCCCTAGCTACATATCAACAGTACGCAATACGCATGCACTTCCAATTTTCCATTGGCGTAGGCGGAACTCAAATCAAAAACGTAAACAAACCCTATAGGATGTCACAAAAACCATTAACCGACTGCAAAAAGAAGGTTCTCGAGTAATCCATTTAGTAATGTTATGCCATAAAACATGTATTTTGGCACGTGAAATGCAAATCATTACATTGTACTCGAGTTCCCCGTCAACCAGTTTTAAGGTTTGCTCTTCGTTGTGATACATACTGTATATGATAATGATAATATGACAGTCTCATACATTTTCCGCTCCAGCCTTCGTGAACTTTTCGTACTTAACTGGATATTATCAAATCATGGATTAACACACGTAGTATTTGTTGAAACTTTTATTTAAGGTACCTAATCTTTCAAATGAACCAACAATTGATTCATCCATATTACACGAGATAGGAGACCACGTGAGATAATCGGCATTAGCATTGTTGTGCTAAAGCCGTAAAGTTGAGTAAGTATGAACTTACTTGATTTAAGTATTTTAAACAAAACACATTTATAAAGATGGTACTTTCCCTCTCAACAACTTTAAGGTTAGCTGGGAGAGATTCCTTATAGGGAACAATCTTGTCCCTAATTAGCTGGCGACCCGACCACTGTATGTATAAAGTATATTTGTTGTGATCCACCAGCCGGTAGCTTTACCAGCCAATCAAAACTTGCATTAAATTACTTTTCATCTTACTCGTACTAGCTTGGAAAGCGCTCTTTTATCCTTTAAAACTAGCGGGGGAAAATGCATGTTATCCACTAGTGGGAAAAGTAATTTTACCTTGCGCTAATTCCTATGATTCAGCACACGTCCAGGGGCCCTATTCGAACCGCTAATTCGGCAGATCTGCAAATCCACTTCACGTCCCATACGTTAGCACGTGACCATATCTCTAGACTTTTTTGTTGTCTATGCTTTAAGATTAATAGTTCGGGAGTCCACCTTGCTAATATTGAAGATTCTTTTGCACCGTGATGATACATCAATGTTTTCTTCAAGTTAACTCACATTTGAATAAAATTTGTAATCGTATGTAGATTTTATTTTCTTCGCGATAGTGAGGTGAAAAATGTTGTATTACACTCGGCAGGAAAGTTTGTTCAACTCTCGGGCATTGAGACCCTCTTAAAACTCAAGATTCCAGTTTTTGAACCACTCGCTATGCTTGTGGTTCAATTTTGGAACGTTCCGCTTTCTCGGGTTTCAATATAAGCCCGAGAGTTAAACAAAAACTTTGCCCCTCTGTATAATAAATATTTCACCTTAGCAGGTCGAAAATAGTTACTCTGACTGAGTGAAAAAAAAAATACCTTGAAATTTAGAGGTCAATAATAAGTTCATGCGATTAGCTTTGATTTAAAAATTGATAGCATAAGTAGTTTCCACGTTTTATTTAACGATCGCCTACAGAATCGTACGCAACTCCAAAAAGAACATTTAACCTATTAAATTTTCAGTATCTACAATTCTACATATAATATCGCTATTCGTAACAGACAGATCAATTGGTGAAGCGTCGGAGTCGGCAAGGGACTCGAGTAGGACACTCGAGTCCCAGCGAGGGATATTTTGATGTCAAAGTAAACTCGGTGCCGCTTCATGTGACGCAACTGTTTGAGGGCATGTTCTTGCAAAGCACTGAAGATCTCAATACGAGCATTACGAGCTTGTTCAGCTTGTCCACATACTTTAATTTATGGCCTATGAAAGCTTCAAAAATGGGCACAACATTCAACGCTAAGGAATTAGCGCTACGCCGTAGCCGATAACAGAGTTTTCCTCATTTTCACGCTTTGTAGCGAAAAAAAGGCGAAATGACAACGTTCCCTTAAAATATGTCTGATATCGACAACTATATCTTTTAACAATTATCATATCGATAAGGACAGGACTGGCTTAACCATAGATATCATAAGGAATAGATATCGCACGGAGGCGTAGCGCGTGTCGCAGCGATAAGGCCAGTTGGCCATATTACTATTCAACTCGAGCCAGTTGCAACTTAGCCGCGACCGTAAAATGTGCTCCGATATTTTCGAGAAATGCCGAATTGCTGCGTTGTTACCTGCAGAATAGAAGTGAAAACAAAAACTTCAAGGACTATAGAATCACCTACCATATATAAGTATTCATGTTATTAGTAATTAGTTGATAAAATCGTGCATTTTTTACAAATATATTCAGTGCCGTATGAATTTTCTCTATCGGACTAATTGGTTGGACAAATTGTATATGCGTTTTACATTGCCGGTTTAGAATAGCAAACAAGTTGTGTCGCGTGGCGATTTGTTAAGCAACCGCGCAATGTATAGAATTGCTAGCGATCTTCACAATCGCATGATTATTACCTGGTACGGCCGCTTGTGCCTTGCCGGGAACTAGAGATGCACCCGTGCCGATGTGCGTCGATAAATGTTTGGCTTGATTGTACTCATATATATAAGTAATAACATTTTCACATGTTTGTGTAATAAACAAATTTATTTTGTACCAACCTATTTATTGTTGTATTGTTATCCATTAAAAAAATCAAGGGAGACATCCAGTATGTTAAAACCCAAACGTTTTTAAGTTTAATGTGTAAAATTCAATATTTGTTAATACGTCTTTATTTATGGTTTATCTTTAGATATTTGTATTTATCTAATCCTCGGCAATAATTCGAATGTCATTTTAAACAACTAAACCCCTATTGAAGATTGTGAATAAAACCTAAATTAATGCATTTTTATTTGTAAATATAACAAACATGCAAATTGGTCCGTAAATATACAGGTTGGAAAATTTTAGTGGGCCCTGGAGGGAAAGTGCCTATAACCTTAAGCCAGTTAATTTTACCTAAATAAGACATTCCTTTATTTCTGAAAAGAAAATGTTTCGCCTCACACCTGTTCATAACGGTTAACATTTGTATACCTCAGGAGTGCAAAGTAATTTGATGCAATCTTCAACTTATTTTTAACATTAGCTGGAGGATGGTTCATTATGCAATGATTCTGAATCATAAATAGTTGATTGCATTCATTAAGATTAAGATTAGATCTATAAAGTATTAGGATCTGTCAGTGCCAAGTTACATAGATTTTGATAGCACGGACTGTGAAAGTGAATAAACGTTATAATTTCATAAAACTTTGAGGTTTAAAATAACACCTTTAAGTTTGACATTTCATTTACTTGGAAGATATGTTGTGGTTTGAGCTAATAGATCACTCAAAGGGCGGTAAGACCAGTGAATATAACGGCCCATACTACAGTCGACGTTTGTTACCTGGAATACAATCTCATCTTGTGGTTACTTTATCGAAATGCCATGCACCCCTGCGAAACACGATGCGTATGTGTATACACACACACAGACTTAACTTCAAGACACTTAATCTATATTAAGTGTCTTGAAGTTAAAGACGACGACGACCTCAAAAACAACGTGTCAAAAATAATGATACTTAAACATCATGTTTCATGTTTAAGTATAATTATTTTTGACACATCGTCCACTGTAATATTTTTTTTAACCACGACCGTATCGGTTGTTCTAGTATTTTACTGTATTGTTTAATATTCTGAGCGTATGAAATATCGATGGATAACAGTTTATCGACTTACACTCCTCTCTAACGCCACATTACGTGATCGCTTACCGCGCGCAGAGACGCTCTGTGATTGGCTAAAGCGCGCGGCGCATGTGGTCAGAGGACCACCCCTGGAGACAGTAGTACCCATTATAACTTAGCTTCGTTACAAATCTTGTTACTTTAAATATCTATGGGCTTAACTATGGCAACATTTGTCTATAGTAAAATAAAACTTAACCAAGTCTTTTTAAATTTAATAAAAATATTTTTGTTATTTGTGTACATGACGATATATTTGTCTTCTATATGTTAAAAGCGAAACCGAAGAAAACTTAGCCACGTAAAACCGTTAAATCTACAAAATATACGACACAGGTGATAGTTGTGTTGTTTCGCTAGAATCGCTAGACACAAAATGGTAATAAGTCTGGTCCTGGCCCATTTTAAACGACTAAAAAAACATATAAACGTTTCTAACATGTATGTACATATTTGTGATGATTAACGACATGTAACGACATATTGTTGGGTTTTGTTGGCTACATAATACTATACTCACGATATATCCGTTCGCTAAAAAAGCAGCTTTTATAAATTATTTCCAAAATCATCAAAATTTCAAAAAATGGTTGACTGGTAGAGAATGCAATTAAGCATTGGCATTAAGTCCGCCATAGGTAAAAAAATCTGTGTCATGTGCATTAAAGTTTAAATAAAGAAATAAATAACATAGGTTTTATACTTTCGATAAATAATCTCTTTCAGCTCACCTAAGAGTTGATGAGTAGGAACTAAAATCATCATTAATTTGTTTTTTTAAAGGAATTAAATATGCTCATATTTATTTTATTTCTTTAAAAAAGCTAAAAAAGCTTACATGTATTGTGTTGAAGTAGGTAAGTGGGTCTTTAATACAGAAATAATATGCCCAAATACCCACCAGCTATATGATCTCTTTCTCGCCATGTTATGATGATTCAATAGCCGCATCAATGATGTTTCAATCGCAAGAATAGGTGACTTAAATCCAGGCAATACGAAACAGATAGGTATTAGGTATATCGATTCAACCCATTGCATCGTTGAAACCTGCAGTAATAAAAAGAGATGTTAATATAACTGAAGGGATGAAAACCGTAATAAATTGGATTCCGCTTGACTTTGATTACTAACGGTTTACGAGAGCAAGGGGCGTTTTTTAACACAAGTGCGTAATACACTTTAAGGGCCATCAATCTTATCATAAAAGTTACCCAAGAGGTATCATGTACGCTTAGTTCTATGAATCCCGTTCCGATTTACCGGCTTTTTACCCTTCACGTCCTTCACGAGGGCTCAGTAAACAGAAAAAAAAAACCTGTTACGAGTATACATTATAATTAATGAAGTAGACACCTGGGTACTATGATAATCCACACAATAAGCTTTCATATTATATCCATACTAAACCTAAATGCCTAATCGAAAGTGTTCGACGCAAAATATATAAAGATGACGTACCAACTGTTTTGTGGTGCATTCATAAACCTAAAACCTGATACCAATATAACATCAATAGTTATCAGTTTTTTTATAAGTAACAGTAGTAGGTACCTAATATTTAGTCAAAGATAGGTACTTTGCGAATAAACATCTTCGCTATTAATTCCACCACCAACCACGCAGGTAGGTACATCAAACTATGCCCTTCGGTGATTCAAAATAATTAATAGTGAAAATAAACTTGGCTATAAAGAGGTCATAGGCATTACCATTAGGCCGTCTCAGCCCTCAGTCAAGCAGGGGCATGGTCTGACCGCCATGAAACTTAATGCCACCTTGGTGAGTTTTCAATTAGCTTAAATCTTAGCGTTGGGTTGCATTAGGACGCATCAACAAAATGTGCTTCTACGCATCTGCGGCGGACACAGAATACCGTATACGGGAACATCATCCTCTGCCGTAGATAGAGGAACAGTCTGTTGGTACATCCTAATGCAACAAGCATCGATTCTTTTATAAATGCTACTTTAGGTACTTACCTATAGGTATATACACCGACCCAATATTACAGATGTTTAATATTTAGTTTAAACTATGCATACCTAATACCCATACTTAATACGTAATACATGAGATAGTTTCTGACTAGATTCACATAGTCCCTACTTAAATGTCTACGAATATTTAATACCCTAAAATTGTATCCGTTCAGAATGCTTTAAATCAAGGGTTTCCAAGTAATTTATTTCCTCGCCTCGTTGTTTTAAAAAAGTTCAAAATTGACTGACCTAAATAAAATGTTGTTTCACATAATTATGTTTACTTGCAAAGCCGTGGAAAGACAAACGGATTGGGCTTTAAATCGGCTCTAATGAACTGAACGAATAAAATCCAGAGAACTCATCTCTTTTTCACGATACAGTCAGCTGGATTAAACCCCTTAAATGTTTGATAAAAAGTACTCAACATTTTTTTGCCTACGTTTTACCGCTGGCGCCGTAGTAGGTACTATAGTTCGGTCAGGATCTCTTCTAATTCATGCATAGTCAGAGAGAATTATACTGTAACTCTCTTTCACTAGTACTACCACCCTGACAAGATAGATGGATAAGTTTCTTTTTGTAGCCAAACTATAAAAGCATAAGCACGTGTTCGGATTGAAGCTACTTAGTTTTCAATAATTCTGTAAAAACAAATGGTTCCTAAAATGTGGTAAAAATAAAAATTGTATAGCGTAAAAAGCAAATGGAGAATATTATTCCTGGTACATCGTCGATTTTACTATTATTTCAGACGGAATACTCTCAACTGTTAGTCTGTATATGTTAAGTTTCCTAGATTTTGATAGCACAGACTGTGAAAGTATTAAGTAAACATCATAAATTAATAGAAGTTTGACGTTTATAATAACACTTTAAAGTTTGACAGCTAATTTCATCGGAAGAGGTAACATGGTTTGACTATATGATGCTCTTTCTGTGCAAAAGCATAAATTGTTTAAATTTGTGCATGATTAGTATGTACTCGTACCTAGAATTTAACATGAAAATATTTACTAAATATCTTCATATAGTATAACATAATAATGATTGGAACATACTAGTACATAATACAAATATTTAATAGATTATACTCTTTTCATGTCGCCTTGCCTGTACCCAGTGTCTACCCTGAAGAGCGAGCTGATGAAATTGATGAAGTTCCGTCCTAAACAAACAAGCCTTTGAGAGGAAAAACTCGAAACAACAGGCCCATATTACAGTATTTACGTACCTATATATAAAACACGGGCGAAGTTTACCTGACCCACAATGCCGTGTTATATTACACTACATGGCAAATAACGAAATGTGTTCGTTTCTCTAGTTTTATTGAATGTTTTTTGGTGCCTCACCTACAAAATATTTTTACCGATCACCACTACGTTATTCAATTAGTTGTTGTTTTACCCACATTCTTAGAATCTGGCTTAAAAATTGTCGTCGGCGTCGCTATGAAGTGAGTGAAGTGTGCGGTGTTTAAACATACATAGGTGTTCGGCAATGTGACAATGAAATTTACGCCCAGTTGTACATTTAACTAGTGCTCCTGGTCGTGACCGTGTTTCGTGTACCCGTAGCAGAATCTCCGTTGCCGTGTTACTCAGCAACGGAGATCCGCTCCGTTTGCTCCGTGTGATTCGGCTACGTATAATTAAGATACGTAGCTACGTGTACACGGAGATACGTATCTTATTTATACGTAGATCGGATCCAGTCGTGACCGTGACGTTAAGTGTAGATTTTATGCGTGTTATTAAGACCCCCGAATGTAATGCAAGGGGCGAGTTTTTAATTTCAGTTTCCATACTTTTGCGTTTTAAATAAAAATTTAAGAGATCAAAAATAATAAGATGCAAATATTATGTTGGAGGCAAAAATAATAGACCAGTACAAATTGTAAAAGATGTGTATTAAAAGAAGCCGAGCGGAGCCGAAGCCGAGATTCGCGGGAACGTAGCCGAATCCAGAAACGGATACGTATCTTTGACGTGACCGTGTAGTACGGGATCTTAGCATCGCCGGTTCTAAGGCTACGTAGCTACGGTTCCGCGTGTAACACGTATATCACAAGCCCTACATTTAACCCATTCAGAGCCCATGACGACGCGTTGTCGTCATGCCTCTATGCACCATTTTCGCTACAAAGCGGGAAATGCATGTTATCGGCTACGGCGTAGCACTACAAGAAATCGTTGGCCGTGACTGGACGATTCAACAATCGTTTTAGGTCGACCGAATATATTTTCCATGCACTGACAAAGTATTCATGGTTTTTAAACTATTCATTAAAAAAGGCCAAGTCCTTTTGCATTCATCAAGACAAAGCGACGCCATCTCATTATTCCCAAAATATCCAATGCAAAAATCTTCAATCTCCGAATCTCCGCGAAAAGGATTAATTTCCATCGAGACTTTAGGGATCCCGGCTCAGTAGGTACGTAAATTAATGATACAAATTTTGAACGCAAATTCAAACTGAGATAATGACAGTTATTGAATTACATTTAATGAAAAGGGCGATGTCGTGGATGAAGTGAAAACCAATAGCTGACTTGACATCAAAACTAAGTAAAATGGCATTGTTATACATGGTGCCATAATATATGTCGAATTTGTAATCTCGAATTTTACTGTCCGGATGTTGAAAATCCCGCCGAGTTTTGATTATTCTGGATTATAAAATTCGGGATATTGATATATATGTAGGATTCATAAAAAATCGGAATTATATAAATCGGGATACCTAGTGAAAATCTGAAAATAATATTTCGGAATATTTGAGTGATCCCCCCGCTACGGTATACAATTTTAGTGTTATACCCTATTTGATTTACATTTCAAGCTACGTGTACCTACTCAAAGTTTAAGTTAAATATAATTTCCTTACTTTGCTAAATTTACTCGCTTCATTAAAAAAAATCCAACGTAAGTGCCACTCGCAAGTATTTCGCCAAACCAAAAAGCTGCGGAACTCTAAGCGAATCTCGCGCTTGGCCATTTTTTACCATTTTGTTGTAATGAATTGAATCGCGGGTAGTTTTTCGGTGGCATGCAGCGTCTCCGGGCACTTCCGGTCTGGCCCACGAATGATTTGCCGCTTCCTGTTTTCCACGGACTAACGTTTAACGATACGCTTTGTGATGTACCTTTGTACACAGACCCTTATTTATTGCGTCTGGAGAAAACGATAAATACTTACGGACTTTAAAAAAGTGCCGTTTGTTTCTGTAAGTGATGAATGTGATGATTATTCATGAATTTATGATTTGTGTAATTTAGTAACTTAGATTTGTATGTTGCTTATGTAAATGCTTGCTTTAATGTTATATTATAACAGTGGGTATGTACCTATACCAGGTATACTCAACCAGGTAGGTAGACTTCTCAATCCGTTAAATAGTTAAATTTATAATCAACGTAGAGCCAAAACTAGCTACTGAATGTAGAAACTTATTTTGTTTCAGTTCTAATTAGAATGGAATTTGCAAAATCAATCTCTAAGGAGGTTAAATATATTCCATGTGAACTAAGACGCCGGAAATAGCAAGAAGGGTAGGTATAAGTTAGTACAGTAGCCCTAGCTCAAGAGTGCCGCGACAGTATAGCGCGCGCTCGAGATAAACACCTCCTGTCATTGTCTAGTTGGAACAATTACTTAGAAGGTCTAGGACTGGACTAAGATTGACGGGACTTCTACGCAGATAAATTCGCAGACAAAGACATATAGACTAGTTAATTTTGAAACACATGTGCCACAAAATGGCAAAGTAAATAAGTATTTAGAGCAACAATGAGCAACCCGGGCCACACAGATAATCTAGTTTGTATCGTACGTGACCTCGCGTCTCGCACCTAATTAATATAAACCCGCAAAATACTCGTACTGGAACTGAATTCCCGTAGAGTCCGTATAGAGTCGAACGCCGCCGTCAACATTTAAATATCTGTAGCTCTGGACTCTGGAGGCTTCTACGAACCACATCGTTCGTTTGTTCGTCTATTTGCCTCTTCATCACTCGAATCTGCAAGAGCAATAGAGAGGCAAATAGAGAAATAAATGAAAGAAGTGATTCGTATTTGGCCTCCTGTTGAAATTAATCTGAAAAGAATCATGGTAATTAAACAAATACAATTTATACTCTCAACTCTTCCGTAAAGTTACAATTCAAGAAATGGTTCCTGCTGTATTATTAAACCCTTCGTCTGTGTTTGCCCTTTACGATACCACCGAGGTTTGAACTCACGACTTTTTGACCCACCCACAGACGAAGGGTTAAAGTTTGTTTATTTGTTACCATGACTACTTACTATTTTTTTTTCCTTGTTGTGAACAAATACTAGTTTAAAAAAAATTGAATTTGAAATAGTACATTACTGCAGAGGCCGTGAAGTAAGAGATTGCAGGACGAGTTTGTGGATTAAACAAGTCCTACAATCTCTCTTCCGGCCGAGGCTTGTATAGTTCTTTTCTCAAACATTGTAAGGAAATATTAAATTTAAAACAACTACTAGGTAAATAGGTTAATAAGGAAAAAAATGTAATTTATTAATTTTGTAATTTATTAATTAATTTGGTAGTATGTAATTTTTCCTTTGTCAGTTTAGTGTTAGTACGCAAATTAAAAAGTAAGAGCAGCGGACAATAATGTTCCGTTCATACTTACGCCATACATTACTTCACGGCCGCCGGCCAAGAAGTAAATGGGGGGAGCCGTAAACAAGAAACTTCATGTCTTCATTTCGTGACAAAAATGCATACATCTACGATCATGTTTGAGAAAAATACTTTTGTAGGTCTAACACATTTAATTAGCGCATTTTATTTATTACCCACGCAGGCATACAAAAGGTACATTTACGCCTATTTTCTTCAATAACTCGACTACCTGTTATCGGGAAATTGTTGGAATGACTTTCCTGTACGTACGGTATAAATATGTTACTATATACCCGTGTCACGTAGATGCTCCGCTGTATTTATTAATCATAAACTGATATGTTTTAATAAAGGAGCCGGGGCCACGTTCGCGTAAAACTTATTTCGTTCATTTGCAATGTTAAAATACAATCAAGTTTATAAATCAAGTTTTTTCTTGCTGCGCATATTTCAGAACGATTTTTAGGTGCATAATTTTTTAAGTGTTAGTAATATTTTACCGACACAGTTTTCATACCGATTATTCGTTATTTACAACGAAGACTTAGTACATTCATTTTCTTATTTACAGAGAATCTAAATAATATTTGCATTAAATTATAAAGTCTATCATCAACTCCGCAAAGGGAATCCCATGAAGTATTTTTCTTATTATAGGCTGGGAGCCTAAGAGAAAATCATTGAAATAACATGAACTTGTCAGTCCAGTGAAATAGTGAGTAAGTCAAATTAGTATAATGCAATTACAGCCACGATTTTAGCTATGAAATCTCATACATTGCGTATGAGTCACAACCTCGTCCAATTCAACCCCTGTAAGACACAAGTGTGCGTGTTCTCTGCTAAGAAAACCCCATTTCCCATATCGCCTAAATTTCAGAGCATCCCTCTCTCCATCTCCAAGAGTATCGGGATACTTGGTGTCGAAATCACGAACGAAGTCCAATTTCGGAGTCATTTGGAGCACAAAGCCAAACTGGCCTCTAAGAAGCTTGGAGTGCTCAACAGAGCGAAACAGTACTTCACACCGAGTCACCGTCTTTTGTTATACAAAGCGCAGGTTCGACCGCATATGGAGTACTGTTCCCATCTCTGGTCTGGTGCTCCGCAGTACCAGCTTCTCCCACTTGACTCCATCCAGCGTCGGGCGGTTCGTGTTGTGGACGACCCCGATCTTACTAACAATTTAGAGCAGCTCAGCCTTCGGAGAGATGTTGGCTCTCTGTGCCTGTTCTATCGTCTGTACAATGGGGAATGCTCTGAAGAACTCTTTGACATGGTGCCTCCGTCTCGTTTTTACCATCGCACCTCCCGCCAAATGAATAAGGTTCACCCACATTTCCTAGATACATGGCACACCAAGAATAAACGGGCTTCTCGCTCGTTTTTACCCAGAACATGTAAAATGTGGAACGACCTACCTCCTGAGGTGTTCCCTTTGCGATATGATATGGGGTTCTTCAAGAAACGAGTGTTCAGGGCTTTAAAAGGCTCAAAGGTCAACAACGCATGAGTGGCTCTTCCGATGTTGCTTATGTCCATGGGCGGCGATGACCGTTTCCCATCAGGCGGCTCGTCTGCTCGTTTGTTACCTTTCCCATAAAAAAAAAAAACTTTATTGCCAGATTAACATACATCGCCAATTAATTATTATACAACGACAGTGACAAACAAACATACGGCCCGCCTGATAGAAAGCAGTCACCGTAGCCTATGGACGCCTGCAACTACAAGGGGGACCCATTAAAATCTTGTACACTCCTTTTTTGAAGAACCTCATACTGTAATATTTCGGGAAAGCCTCGGTAGGAGGTAATATGGTGTATCACGGTGCAAAAGGAACTCCAATATTAGCATGATGTACTCCCCAACTATTAATCATAAAGCATAGACTGTAAAAATGTCTAGGGATGGACACGTGATATAATCTGTCAAATAAGCGGTTCAAACAGCGTCCCCTGCAATATCTTCCATATATAAGACCACAAAAATAGGTGACACGCTCTTGTGGCTGTACTAATCATTTTGTGATCGATATTTTTACGGCCCTCATGGCGTAAGCTACTATTGCAGGGGACTATACTTATTATAAATTTACTAAAACAGGGCTTAATCGTTTAGAAACTTACGACGTTTAAAACAAACCTACGACATTTCAAGGGATACATTGGCCCCGTGGTCCCGGAGAAAGACTGTACTCCACGACTGTACTGATGTTGTGCACTTGATCACTTATATTGTTGAGCCGCGACAGAACCTTGTCGCAAAATGTCAATGTCAAAGAAATGTGTTTGTTGACATGGCGTTACTTTACTATGACTGGGATTTGCACGTGACTGTACTCCAATGCCGAGAACTCATTGATACGCCAATATTATTGTTTAGAGTAGGTACATAAATAAATAAGTTCAGCGATCCAGCAAATTTGACTAGTGGAACGCATCTGTCAAATGAAACTTGTATCGTGGACATAAACTAGTAAACAAACTGTCAAAAAGACTCCCTGAGAGCATGTCAACCTATTCTTGAGCCGCAGTGTTTCTGCTGAAAACAGGAAGTCAAATGACTCGTCATTTTTCAAACTCCAACGAAACAAGGTTGTTCTCTAAATTTGAGTTTGATTTTGATGGTTTTTTAGAAAAGTTTTTTAAGAAATCCAAGATTTCAATAAAGCTTTTGAATATAAAAACGGTCTAAATATTTCTCAGATAGGTTTCAACTCATTTGATGGTGTTCTCTTGAAATTTTATCGACACAAGAAGCGACAAATAAGTTAATTTAATAGTGAAGTCTGTGGAGACCGATCATTAGCCGGCCATATACATTCGGGTATTTTCGCCGGAGCTGCCAATCAATGTATGGTAAATTTGTCCGACGGATTGCTCGAACGTATATGGCCGGCTATTATGACGAGCCGCGTAGAGCTCCGTCTGTCAAACGGATTGCAACTTACGGAATGAGTATCATATATTATGGATGCATGTAGAGTTAAAATTTGATGCAAAAATAATTACCCTGCAGAAAAATAAAGCACCCATGTGACAAAGCCATCATCCATAGAGTCTTATATCCTTGGTATATGGCAAATTCAATCGCGTAAGGTATAGTGAATCGATCTTCAAACAATCTGCCCGTTTGTCGAGGTACAAAAACTGTGTGCTACGAAGGACTCGTAATCAACCAACTACATTCCCTGACACTTGGGCCGCCACATTACGTAACTCATAAAACACAAATCGCATTAGCAAAGGGTTGGGCAACTAAAGTTGACGCGAGCAGAAGCATTGTCACGGATGTGGCCCAAAGTACGAGCGAAAAGCGGAAGGTTATTTTCTTTGTAACAGAAAACAAACTATTCGGCCATACTTTGAACTGCAGAAATACGCAGAAACTGAAACTCAAGCTTGAGTCAAGGCAGGAATACAAACAACCACCTTAGCATAACTTGTCAAAATAAGCGCGCCATTACGACTTGATATATGAACTCGCGCCAATTGCGGTGAGTTGTGCTAGGCGTGCTAATATGGTAAATAAAGCAAATAACATATATATAGTAGTATTAGGTAGGGAAGGTGCAATCTATGTAATTTTTACCGATGCGCCTGTTGCAGCAACTAGAAATCTTAAGTCTTGTACCTTGTCTGCTGTTCAATTACTGGAAGAGAACCTGTCAAAGTCCTTAGTAGAATTTACATTTGAACACTACTACCTCGGATATATTAAGCGCATTTAAATCGATTAATGTTAAAAAAACAAATGACCTCTGGGGTGTTTCTGTTCACGTTATCCGTTCTCTGCTGGAATTGGTGATACCTGACTTGGTGACGATATTTAACAATTGCGTCGACTGTGGAGAATTTCCCGACTTAATGAAACACAGCAAAATTATTCCTCTTTTTAAAACAGGCAGTGCTTCAGATCCCACCAATTTTAGGCCTATTTCAGTAATGCCCACCTTTAGTAAAATTTTCGAAAAATTTATACTTTTGCAATTACAACGACACTTTAATAATAATAATTTGATGCACAATAATTCGGGTTTACTCGCGGCCGCTCGACTACTGACGCTGGGATAGAGTTAATTAAAAACGTCTTTGATGCCTGGGAGGAGTCACACGATGCCATAGGCGTTTTTGTGACTTATCGAAGGCATTCGATTGCGTTAGTCACGAGACCCTAGTCAGGGAGCTTTACCATTACGGGGTTAGAGGAATGGCATTGAACTTATTAGAATCTTACTTAAATCACAGAATTCAGCGCGTTGATGTGAATGGAGAGAGGTCTCCTGGATCACTGGTCTCTTTGGGCGTACCCCAGGGTTCGATTTTGGGGCCTTTCTTGTTCCTCATTTACATAAATGACTTGCCTCATTTGGTCCAAGACCGTCATGATATAGTACTGTTCGCAGATGACACATGTCTGATTTTTAAAGTTAAACGAAACCAGGATGCTAGTGACAACATAAACAGTGCTTTATCAAGTGTGGTGAACTGGTTCAATGTCAACAATTTGCTACTAAATGAAAAGAAAACAAAAAGTATCAGGTTTGCCACTACAAATGTCCAAACTACCCAAACGACCATTTTTATCAAAGGTGAAGAGCTAGAGATGAGTACTACTGGGGTATTCCTGGGTCTAACTTTAGATTCAAGGTTACAGTGGGGCCCTCACATAAATATTCTCGCCAAGTTGAGTTCTGCAGCTTTTGCCGTGTGGAAAATTCGCCTTCTAACAGACGAAAAAACGCTAAGCTTGTGTATTTCACCTACTTCCATAGCATCATGACGTACGGCATTTTACTTTGGGGTAGTGCAGCTGACGTAAATGCCATCTTTGTACTGCAAAAGCGTGCTATACGTACAATTTACAGGATGAAACGTAGGGAGTCAGTAAGAGATAAGTTTAAGGAAATTAATGTGTTGACTGTGTATTCTCAATATATTAACGAAAATATTATGCACGTTCATAAAAATATAGATAGTTTTAAGAAAAATTGTGACGTACATAACATTAACACGAGAAATAAAAAATAAACTATCAGTTCCAATCTCGCGATTACAAAAAATCAAAAATTCCTTCAAGAGAAACTGTATACGCTATTATAATAAACTCCCTAGTTCTATAACAGAACTACCAGGTAATACGTTTAAAAAACACATCAAAAATACCTTAATGAGTAAAGCGTACTACAGCACTAAAGATTATATCGACGATGTAAATGCTTGGGACCGAGTTACTCCGGACTACGCAGGCCGATAATCATGGGATAGTTTCTTCCCTATTCTTCTTCCGTGCTCTGACCTTAGCTGCGATGGTTTTATTTTTGGATGTGGCATCTAAAACAACGAATTTCTTTTCTGTTTGATGTAATTCGCCTCGGAACTCTTGTGAATTCTAATTGACTAACTTATTAATTTATTATTTTACTTTATGTTGTTTTATATTTTATTTTATTTTTTAATTTCTGCTGACATTGTTATATTTCAAATTCAATTTTAGTCTTTATATGTTTCCTAGAATTAAGTGTTACTTTTGTATATAATCTATATATATAAAAGAAGAAGCTGACTGACTGACTGACATATCAACGCACAGCCCAAACGGCTGGTCCTATAGACTTCAAATTTGGCACGTAGGTTCCTTTTATGGTGTAAGCGAGCACTAAGGAAGGATTTTTCAAAATTCACCTCTTACGGGGTTGAAACGGGGGTCCAAAGTTTGTATGGGGAAACAAGATTAGTTAGACTATTTTATCTGAAACTTCACAGGAGTATTTTTTAAGGTAAATGAGTAAATACGTGTTTCAGGATTTTTGAGAATTTAACCCCTGAAAGGGGTAAAAGGGGTGCAAAAGTGAAAAAATCAACATGGGTATCGTTTATATGGTTTTTCGGGTCGCTGATCACGAAAAAAGCAACGATTTGAAGATCCAATGTGACGAATGTGGAATACCATCTCCCCTGTTGGTATACGATTGGGTTGAAATGCCAAAATATCAATATGAGTGTAATTTTTACATAAATTTCTGGTTCTAAAGAATTATCCGAAACTTCACCGGAGTATTCTTTAAGGTAAATGAGTAAATACGTGTTTCAGGATTTTTGAGAATTTAACCCCTGAAAGGGGTAAAAGGGGTGCAAAAGTGAAAAAACCAACATGGGTATCGTTTATATGGTTTTTCGGGTCCCTGATCACGAAAAAAACAACGATTTAAAGATCCAATGTGGCGAATGTGGAATACCATCTCCCCTGTTGGTATGCGATGGGTTTGAAATGTCAACATATAAGTTTGAGTGTCGTTTTTATTAAAGTAAAGTAAAGTAAAGTAAAATAAAATAAAGTGAAGTGAAGTGAAGTGAAGTGAAGTGAAGTGAAGTGAAGTGAAGTGAAGTGAAGCGAAGCGAAGCGAAGCGAAGCGAAACGAAACGAAACGAAACGAAACGAAACGAAACGAAATGAAATGAAATAAAATGAAATATAATGAAATAAAATAAAATAAAATACTTTTTTGCTTTTTATGCTTTTAGATACATGTGCATTATTAATTTTAATAACTTTTATAATACACACTTAAAATAAACTTCATTTTTAATGTCCAGGGAAACACAAAACATTACTTAATTTTTAGTCCCTCGAATGACATTAATATTAATGCCGATTAGAATCAATAAACATTAAAATTAATGCGCATTAATATTTTCTCATCTTAAATTTTCTTTACGATAATTTTTAATGTTCAATTACGACTAACATTCGGCTAACACGGCCATTATACAGGGTGTATTTTTGATATTACGAAATAATTCAAGGGTTATTAATATAAACTCTAGCGAACATATTTTCATGTATTTTAATTAAATATGAATGAATGAATGAATGAATGAATATTTTTTTTTATTTCATGTAACGATTGACACATTTATATTAGTAAAACAACTTAAAATTTAGGGCTTAGTTAGACTAAAAAATTAAAAAAAAAATTAAAAATTAAAATATGAAAAACTTTCTTTTTACATCTACTTATATATATAAAAGAAGAAACTGACTGAATGGCTAACTGACTGACATATCAACGCACAGCCCAAACCGCTGGTCCTAGGGATTCCAAATTTGGCACGTAGGTTCCTTATTAACTATAGAGGTGCACTAAGAAAGTATTTTTCAAAATTTACTCCCTAAGGGGGTGGTTTGGGGGTCCAAAGTTTGTATGGGGAAACAAGATTAGTGTTTCAGGCTTTTTGAGAAATTAATCCCCAAAAGGGGAAAAAGGGATAAAATAGTAAAAAAACAACATGGGTATCGTTTATATGATTTATCAGGTCGCTGATTACGCAAACAACGTAGATTTTAAAATCCAAAGTGGCGATTGTGAAATATCATCTCCCCTGTTGGGGCGCGATGGGCCGAAATCTAAAAATATCACTACGGGTGTCGTTATATTATGTCTATTTCTGTTTCTAAAGATTCCAAATTTAGCACTTAGGTTTCTTATAAAGCGTAGGGGTGCCAAAGAAAGGAGATTTCAAAATTCATCTCCAAAGGGGGTCAAATGGGGGTTATAAAGTTTGTATGGGGAAACAAGATTAGTTCGATTATTATATTCGAAAGTTCACAGGAATTTTCCTAAAGATAAATGAGTAAAGACGTGTTTCAGACTTTTTGAGAAATTAACCCCCAAAAGGGAGAAAAGGGGTAATATAGTAAAAAACAACATGGGTATCGTTTTTCTGGTTTATTGGGTCGCTGATTTCGAAAAAAATAACAATTTCAACATCCAACGAGGCGGATGTGAGATACTATCTTCCCTGATGGGGTGCGATGGGGTTGATATCTCAAAATATCAATATTGGTGTCGTTTTTAGGTTTATTTCTGGTTCTAGAGATTCTAAATTTGGTACGTAGGTTTCTTATAAGGTGAAGGGGTGCACAAAGATAGGATTTTTCAAAGTAGGGGTAAAATGATGGTCCATAGTTTGTAAAGGGGAAACAAGAATAGTTACAACTATTTTATTTGATATGGGTGTCGTTATCGGGTCACTGATTTCGAAAACAATAACGATTTTCAAATCCAACACCGATTTTCAAATCCAACTTAGCGCACGAGAAATAAATAAATAAGCCTCCTTTTTTGTATGCCGATTGAAAATTACGTTTAGTACGCGGGCGAAGCCGCGGGTTAAAGCTAGTTTTTTTTATATTTAATCAATCTGACGTCGAAAAGTGCTGAATTTTGGCCTACTTCGAATAAATGCTTTTTGAGTTTCAGTTTGAGTTTAAGTATAAATGATTTCTTCATCTCAGTGTTACCTTTATATACAGTCAGTACACATAAAAATAGTCACAAGAAACAATTTTTTTTATTTCCCTTGCACCGTCTTAGTATTTATTTAAAGTTTGCTATTCAAGCTTTTACTTGGTAGCATTTAATTTAATTTTATTGTCTAAGGCCTGCAACGCACATGTCACCCTCCAGTTGTTGCAAGTGTCCATGGGCAGCGATAGTCGCTTACCATCAGGCGATACGTCTGCTCGTTTGCCTCCTATTTCATTTAAAAAAATATATAATGTTGGTGGTTGGTATTGTAATGTTGGTTCTTTTGGGGTCGTAATATCAGCCATAGGACAGTACTAGGTTACTATCATTACTTTTATCACATCCTCACCTTCCAGAACAGAACCCAACTCCAAAACCGCTGTCTACTAACCACTGGGCCCAGTCGTAAGTGGTCGCGCGCTCGTAAACGTTTTACGACTCGCCTCCAGCGGCCGAGATTAAAATCATGCATTTATTTTATTCGTCATTATTCTAAAATTGCCTCGGGCTTCGTTAGCGCCCCCCTGCACCCTGCTAACAAAAAATGCCGTATGTACAGCAGAAACCTCAGTACTCCTAAGTCGTTTTAAATTAGCTCTATAAACTGCTGCGAGATAGAAGCGATACGTTTTACAGGAGCGAAGTGTATTTTTTCAGGGTGACATTGTCCCAAAAGGTGTAAAGTGTAACAGGGAAATACTAAAAATAAATTATGTAGATGTATGTAAAAACCATTGCCTTGGGTGCTTCGGGAAGCAGTTTTTCGACGCTTTTGTTTTAAATCAACGCATGTACTCAGGTGTCTTTCATATTTGATTTGAATACAGTGTCAGAACTTATTACAAGGGTATAATATCAGATCAGTATAGTTAAGCAAATCATCCGTGGTACCTTGGGTGCTATATATGCTAAATATATAATATATTATGCTAAATATAATTCCCAACAACAGAAAGATAGACAATGTCTGTATAAACTCGCGTTCCTATAAGCCAGGCTACTTATTTCTCTAACACCATCGTTGCCGTCTAACTACCGCAGCAGGCCGGCGTGGTCCATTCCAAAATAACTATAGGTACATATGTACTACCATGAATTCTACGTAAGTCAAGTTTTTGCATCTTGCTGCCACCAGTCAGTGGGATGTCACACTGGATGCGATTCGCACCGCACTCCGACGTGTGAGTGAGACAACGCTATGCGCTATCCCCCTTGCGTGCGAGTTGCATATGGGCATATTTTTATTTTGTTGTCGTTTTTTTTTTCGCGTCAGATTTGAATGAAATTTGGTGGGTAGGTAGAGTTCCTTATTCTCTTCAAGATAGACCCAATTTCAAAGTATGTCCCACATTTTTTTCCACTGAGTTACGAAATCGTATGTAATTTTCGTAACTCAGTGGAAAATTTCATACAATTTTTTTGTCGCACATTGAGATGTTGTATCTATTCGTTGAATAAGGAACTCTACCTACCCACCAAATTTCATTCAAATCTGACGAGAGAAAAAATTGACAACAAAATAAAAATATGCCCATATAGTGTGACTTTTTTTTAGCCTATTTAATTTTTTTTTGTAATCATTATGAATTAATCGTAATCTTATATAGGTACTATAATAGTTTTTTGTTTAAGCGTTTTGGTGTAATACTGTAAGCTTATATGTGACGAAATAAATAAACATAAATATAAATAAATATCCGCAGCATCCGCTTTAAGAACAAACAAGATGCAAATACAATACTATCGAATCGCGCAGTCGCTATTGACTACGGTTACGTAGAACTCTGTGCTTACCATGAGTTGCACGCAACTGCATTCGATAGCGACTGCGGCGCTCGAAAGTATGTCCGTCTCGCTCCTACCATTACTCTGGCAGGAGCGAGACGGACATACCGCCGAACGCCGCAGTCGCTATCAAAAACGGCCACGTACAACTCATGGTTAGCACACTCATGGTAAGCACATTGGTAAGTGTGCTACTGCTATTCAGTAGATAGCTCTACCGAACCCGAACTGAAAAACCAGAAAAGTTTCAATTTTGGAAAAACGTAGTGTACCATAAACCCCCGCATAACTTTAAATCCATCAGTGTGAAATGATAGATTATTTTATAGTTTAAAAATCTAGGAATCATATAGGAATATGCATTCATAAACTAACTAAATGAAACATTACTGCTACTGCAACGTAGCGTCAAACAGAAGTCCGTCATTGTGTTGCTTAGTGAATTCCAGTTCTAACTTTAGACTGCGCTTAGAACTGTAGCAAAACTAATTACGAGTAGGTAGCTATTTTAAACTCGTAATGATAGTTTAAAATGCATTGAGTTTCGCCCCAGACTTTTAAAGTTTCCTGTATAGACTTGAGAGCGTAGCCAGGCTGCTAAGTCAATATTTTCCATACATTTCTTGTCGCCAATGGATAAGATTATTGCACTTTTTTTCTATTTCATATCTATGGCATAGGTGTACCTATGCCAAGTAAGTAAGTAAGTACATAGAAGGCACAATACACGCTTAAAATATCTAATTAAATCGTAAGGAACTGTAGGTACCTATTTCGTATTCACCCTTTAAGTCGGAATAATTTATTAAGGTAGGTACCACTTCTTACCGAAGTTCATGGTTACTGACCGACTTATTTTAAAACTCATTTAGTCGTAACTGAAAACATTATTTGCATTGAACAGATTTTTTTTGAAATTTACATTAACTCGCTATAGTATCTAGGTATTAACATTGATTTTTTATACCGTTAAATATTTCCAATAAGTGGTTTAAATTCATAAATGCATATTAGCATTTCTATGAAACCTTACTTTTTTTCACTGTTGTTTTCTAGATTCGAATTTATATATGTAACTGAATACTTTTTAAGCTATTTTAAAAGTAGTGGTTATATCATTTCAATTTTCAGACATTAAGTTTTAGATGTAATTTTACAAAAAAAACAGACACAAGTTTTTTCGAATAAGTATTATACATAACACGACACTGGACACTGTATAGGTATTTGGATTTTCCCTTTACGTGACGATAATCACACATACATATACACAAATTCCTCCAATTCATTACTTTTCAAGTAGGTACATAGCGTTTGTTACGGCATGTCAGTGGTAACTATAAGGTCAGAGAAACGAGTTATTTTACTCGATATTAATTACCTAATGATTTTCGTTGAACTGGACATGTTGTGTTCTTATTTTCGTGTTTGTTGCTAACTACCTATACTCGGGATAATTTAACAAACATTTGTACGAAGTCGCCTAAATATGAATATAGTAACGTAAACGGTAGATGTAAGATCGTCGGCACTATAAACTAGACATCATCTGGAATGTGCATTTGCTTTATGCACATGACATCGAAACCGCGTGGGTAAAATGCGCTTGCTCTAGCCTAGGACGACTAGTAAGCAGCGACCAACTTAGTTATATATTCTCGTTCCTGGGCAGTTATTTACCCTTTGACCGCCATAGTCGGCTGTGGCCGTCATCATAAAGTCTTGCCACGGCCGCCAATGACGGCTGCCGCCGACAGCTTCGCCAATGCAATAAGGAATTACGCGCGACACAGTAAAGTTCAATTTCGCTTAAATAGTCGCGATCGTCTGGCTTCCGAGGCACCGCATATTCCTTCGCCGTCTGGCGTTCAAGATCAATCGTAAATACCCGTTTCGTTTGGCTAATCTACTTTAGATTCACTTATAGAAAATAATGCGTATCGAATGGTTAACCACAAAATACAATAATGAACATGTTGTAATAAAATAAAATAACCATTTCGAAGCAGACAAATCGTCTAAAATTCATCGGTGATGTTCATTCGATGTCGCCGACACTATACACTAAACAGAAATAATTATCCTGAACGGAAGATAGGCCATATCTCACAGACTTATTTAAAATAATCAGTGATAACCTAGTCGAGTTGAAGCTTGTGGCCAGAGGCTTTTCCGGAAGAGCTCGCCGACAGCCATAGATCTCATCCGGACGTTGCTTGCGTCATGGTGGCATTAAATTCTTTCACAACCACTACCTCTGGTGCTTCTGAAGCAGCCACTGTGAAGCAGCTTTGACCAACGGGTTAAAGTGACATTTCGATGCGAACTTCCGTGGAAATTATCAATATGACATGTTAATATGAAGTGGATATGTCAAATGTCAGTTTAGCACGTTCGAAAAGGTCTCCAGCTTACTCGACCGCAGGATGCCTGTTCTATAGAACATAATATTTACTATAGAGTTTAGAATAATAAGGCAAATTGTTATAATGTATTAATGAATTGATTTAAATAAAGACTTGACCTTGTGTAAATACATTTAAGAATCAAATAATGAATAATGAGTGATTGTGATTATATCCATTAAATATTTTATTAGTAAGTATTTAGTTTAGTGTTTTAGAATTACTATTCAGGATTGTATGTACCTACATATGTTCAGAATAAAATATATTAATAAATATAAGTAGTATAAGAGTATAGATAAATAAATACTGTATCTCATAAGGCAAAACAGTTATTAGCTTTATAACTTTCATGAGTCGATTAAAGCTAGAGCTGGGTGTGATCGGGTAGCCCAGTGGTTACGGCGTCTGCCGCGAAAGCAGGAGGTCGCTGGTTCGATCCCAGCCCTGCTCACCGGGGGTCTTGGTCACTTTTTCTGTAGTACAATATGACATCTCTTTCAATTTATAATATTTGACTAATTAAATTCTTATTCAAGAAACCACAAAGTTCTTTTTAATACCTTTTGGATGATATCACTTTCTTGGTCTACGATCCTGGAAATTATCTAATTGTCTAGGCCCATAATGCTTGCAAGCGTTGGCATATCGAGATCCTTTATAAGTATACATTGACACACAACGTTATTACATTAGCTTGAGCCACTGACTCGGTGAGCAATTGAAATAGCTCTCCTGAAAGCAAGAAAGTCAGTGTTCGGGTGCATTCCTGTCCTGCTAATATTAGAGCGATGCGCTTTATAAGAATAAGAATAGATGCAATCTCACCGTGTAAGGGTGTCGTGTATCCATTCGTCTTGTTGACGTGCTGATGAAAATATTTATAAATAGCAGTCAGTCCTCGTTATAATATATCTCATTCGAAAGATCTGGATACGGGTAGAGGTGTTTTATTTATAGATAAATAGGTATTTAAGCAAAACTATAATAAGAGCAAGAGAGGATTTCTCATAACAAAAAACTTGTTACCAGTAGGTATTCAAATTCATATTCAATTCAAATTCAAAATTATTCATTTCATTAACAACTAGTACAATCTGATGATGGCAGGTGTCTCCTATTTGTCTTTATAAGAATTAAATAAAGAAAGTATTTTACAAGATTATCAATGGGTACTAAGTTAACAAAATTCACTCATTTTTACACGACTGCCCAAAAAAAAAGCGTGTTATTAATTCTTTTTTATTTATTTAAGTATATTATAATAATATCGATTGCTTTATCGTTTACTATCGCCCGCCCGTATCTTTCCCCGCTCTCCCTTTGGGGTTGAATTTTTGGAGTTGAAATTATATTCAAAAATTGAGTTATTCGAAGACTAACTTCGACGGTTAGGGCTGTGCATGGTCGTCATAAACAATAAGGCAAATTTTTGGTTAAGATAGTCCTAGACTGACAATAAAATCTCAAAAGTCGCTCAGCCAATGGAAGACACGTTGGTAGGGGCAGTGTGCGGAGGCTGCACATTTTTCATCATTACTCAGCAATAAGCGGGTTAGTTTTTTCTACGTCTGCGTCGCGAACGATATATTTCTCTTTATAGTTTATTAGCGCTATCAGCAAGCAACGTGTTAATTTAAAATGAAGATCAATTATACTGGAATGTGTGTAGGTACAAACATAAGTAAAGGTGCCTACAATCATTTAAGTCGGATTCTTAGCTCAAAGTATGATCCTATTCGATAGAAAGCATGATTGACATCGCATGCTAGCAAATGAAAATATAATAGAATTCTTCTTCTTCATCGCTACACTCTTGGCAGAGTGGTCGTGGCCATTATGCAGGTTTTTGAGTGACCCGCTTCACAATCGCCGCCATTCCCCCCGCAGGGCAGCTTTACGAGTACATTCGTTTATAGTCGCCGACATGCTCGATTTGATCTGGTCGGTCCACCTCATTGGAGATCTTCCTCTAGGTCTGGTGCCTTCCACTCTCCCTTGCACAACTAGACGCTCTATGGACTCCGTCTCGTCGGGATATGTGACCAAAGAAACCGAGGATCCGAGATTGCACTGTAGACAGCAGCCGTTGTTTGATCCCGAGTTCTTTAAGGATCGAGACGTTAGTGCGAAACTCGGTCCAAGAGATTACGAGCATTCGTCTCCAACACCACATTTCCAGCGCATTTATTTTCTTCTTCTCGGTTTCTCTGAGCGTCCAGGTTTCCGCCGCATAGAGAAAAATGGGAAATATAATAGAATTAGTTGACTCTTACTGTTTATCTTGAATTATCAAACCATTTTAATGACAGCTCATGATATTGACAGCTAGGTCCTGTTGTCACTATTATGAACCGTTGGGATATCATAATTTTGATGTAAGTACATAGAAATTAATTGTAAACATAAGTAATAGTCAATTTAACGAACTACTTATTATTTTATTCGATTGGCATAACCATAAACTACAACTAGGTACTACACGATACTCTAACCTGCTTTTATGGCCCAAATAAAATTAAGCATATAAGTATTTTACTAGTGAATAACAACACAAGTACATAACCGATATGAGGTACATAATCCGTGTAGGTGACCCAATTTACTTTTTTCTACGGCCCTCCTAAAAGTTTACTATGACTAAGTTGCCAAATGGTTAGCAAAAGTGTGGTTTCCGGCCGGTGCTATAAGAACTACTGCGACATTATAATAAAGAGTTAGATTTAATGTTGTTATCTTCACTTCAGGGCAAGCTGCCAAGCGACTGCACAACATCATGTAGAGAATCAGTATATTGAAGTCATGCAAACAGTAAACTATCAGCGCACCTTCGATGAAAATTTGTTTATTTTTAACTACTTATTGAACACTCTTTGTTCAATAATTAAGTAGTTAAAAACAAAGAAACAGAAAGAATCGAACACAGGACTAGTGATTGCATGAAGTCTATTATGTATGTATTAATAAAGTGACATAAATTTTGTTTAAATTGTTAGGCTATTTCGTTTCTACCTACACCGACAATGCGCTTTGTAGTTTGATATCGCGTTGTATTTATGGCAATGAGAATGACACATTTACGTCTTTTTCCATTTTAATTTATGCGATTTACGAGTATTTGTCATGTTAAGAAAAAAAACACTGAATGTGAGCAATTATTTATACGTCATTGTGTCTATATGTATACTTACTCGTACGCTAATTATATTATATGACTTAAGCTTTATGGTGTCGATAATCTGAGAAGAAATTAAGATACTGAACGTCTTAGTTGTACTGTGTCGGCGTTTTCATGCATTTCGCTGGCAAGCGGGTCAACAATCTGCAATTATATCCGAAATAGTTGTGAAGCACACTTCGTGGAAATTGTATTTTTATTAGATAGGGCGAATGACCGGTAACACTCACTTTCTTTTGCTTTTAAAAATTTGCACCAGTGCAAGCATTGTGCTGCGCTTAACTGAGTCTAAACTAAAAATTCTAAAATTTTGACAAGTAGAGCCTAATGGAATTAATAAATCAATGGAATATGAACGAGTTACCTTCACTGGTATGCCTTATCACTTTTGGTAGATTTTAATCATCTAATTACAATATGACTTAATTTTTTTACGTTATTATTATCAATAATAAATAATGTAGGTACCAATTTTAACTATAAAACTCTCGTGAGACTCGAACATATTAAATAATATTTAAAACGGCGAAAATCGACTAAAATTACGTGAGTGACCCGTTTTAAATATTATTTAAATGTAGGTACCAAATGAAAAAATTATGGTCCACCATTTCTTTTTTCTTTATGAGTGCAAGTGAGTTTTCTATACGTGCCGAAAAGGTTAACATGACAAGGATAATGACAATCAATTTATTATTTTTCTGAATCGGCCCCTCTGTACTAAGTTCGAAGCGTAGGTGCCGTTTGAAGTATTCAGCAAGAAGGTGCTTCCAATTTAAGTATTCGGTAAGGCACTATTAATTACTTTGAGATTACTTATTTCGAGCACCCACCTGCCGATGTAAGAAATGAGCCATGTGACAACATATTGAGGCATAAATTGAGAAACCTTTTGTTGGAAAACCCTGTGTACTCAGTCAACGAATAGGTACATGGAATTAAAATTTTGATTTAGCTATTTAATTGTATTATTTTAATATGACGAAAAGATGACGATCGTTATTGTGAGATTTTATTGATTATTTGATTATGTTTATATTTTGTGTATTAAGCGCTTATTGGGAGGAGATATTATTTAAATGTTGTTATTTTTAAATTATTGTTTTGATTTATATGCATTAGCTATTTATGTACTTTAATTTTAATTGTAATTACTAGGGTTGGGATTCAAGAAGCATTTTAACACAAGTAATGCAGTGGAGTCACCCTTGTATATTTTTCATTTGAATAAATGAATAACTGAATGATAAATCCATAGTTTATAACATGACATTTAATTATTTTCTACTTGTTTGGTTGACCCTGAAGTCCCTGCAAATATGTTTAATCTCATATTTTTAATTACTCTGTCAAATTAGATTTTTCTAATTTTTGTCAATGTAGGAGTCTAGTGACGTTTTTATTGTACAACAAACACGTGAGAAATAAGTGAGGTAATCTGATAAAAACGTTGCTATGAAATTATAACAAATAATCATTATATCATTGTGCAGTACTACTGATATCAAACAAGAATTAATATTGACGTTATATGAGTATACCTAGATATTTTCCTAGCACGAACGTTGACGTCTAAGTGTAGGTATGACAAAATAAAAACATCGGCAGTCCTGTTATCGATAAGTGCCACTTCAACGTCATAGAGGCAATAAATACAAAGAAAAATATATAATATTAAAAATAGATAATCGTAACCAAACTATAAATTTATTTATATTTTACATACTTTAGAAAACAATTTGAAACCCTTTTGTAACTTTCTTTCTTCGTGTCACTGAATTAATACTCCCATAAGTCACTCCATGATACACACACACACCCAAATTGTCTTTATAAGTCTTGTGTTAACAATATATTTGCCTTGCAATGTCAATAAACGTCACATTTAATGTCAATAATTATTTACTTTTTTAATGAATACCTTTTTTAATATAAAAAGTTTGATTAACTTTTTACGTTGGAATTAAGTAGAGAAATTAAATGAAACGTGTATTGCGATTTTGCCTCTTTATCATTATTTGGATGAATTGGATGACAAATATATATGGATGTAAATATTTTTAAATAGGTATACTGCATATTTTCCTCACAGAAGTTTAATGAAGTACATGCCGCAAGTACAGTGATTAATATCTACATTAATATATAAGTAGACGCAGAACATTTTGACCTCCCCTGCCCTAAATATATTTGTAACACTTTTTTATAAAATCAATTTTTAAGTATGCGGTACACCAAATTTTACACTACAATCAAGATAAACAAAAAGCAGCCTGAAAGTTTCATGCAGACTGCTCTATAATAAATAACTATTCATTGCAATACGTCTTGTCGTTGAAGTAGTAAGTATGTACTTATCGATAACAAGATTGTCGATATTTTTATTGTGGTAAGCACTAAGCGAATTCTGTTTCTGCTAGAAAAATATCTAGATATAAATATGAGGTATTACGAATGAATATTATATGCTACTACTGATACTGAAATTGAAGTATCACTAGTAGGTATACTTCCTGAGACTTATTCCTTATTCCAATGGAAAATTGTTCAAGATCTTGAATAGGTACAACATTAGGTACACATTGTATCAATATATCATGGATCTATTTATTTTTTATGTATCTATTTACTTGTATGAAACCAATACATTTTACTTAACATTACTGGTTTATCAATCATTTATTCATTCATTCTATCAATCAAAAAATATATAACAACGACTCCATTGCTCTTTGTTCACCCATTGCCACCAAACATCCCAACTGTAATTACAATCTATATTAAAGCTTACATTTTATTAATTTTGTTTTGCTTTATTATTAGTTAACATGCAAGAATTAGATTGGATTTAGTTTTCGGCGATCATGATAGCACTTCGAATATTTGTACTGTGATGTAAATTTATTATGTTATTGTCTTTCGTGTATTAAATTATCTTATATAATATTAATGAAACTCTTCTAAACTTCTATAAATCCCAGCTACCTACCCATACACATATATATTAAATTGCATTTACGGAAAGATGATATCATTCGCAAACGTTTATACATAAGAGAGCAATAGGTGCAAATTACAAATGTTAACCCACAAATAAGTCGCTTTCTAATGATCTGCCGTCAGCGATAAGGAATGAATGGACAGACAAAAGCCACCGTTGTCTTTAATGGGGACAAACAAATAATTTACCTCCATCATATAAAAAGGTACTAACTTATTGTTAAAAGGCAGTCAGTTAAGACCTTGTCGCCGTGAGTGTGAGATAACACGGCGTTCGCGGAGATATGCCAGCTAACATTAGAACGTATTTTTGTTATTAAGCTGCTACCTAATAATGTTTGTTGATTATGACTAAGTTATCACAACAATTACTATACAAGTGTGATCCTGATTATAATCTCGACGGTTCCGTGATTTACTAGCTGAGTTTAAAAATATGGACGGTATCTAAAAGCTTAGGTACGTAATTTTAAGTTAATAGTATCACATTTGCAACTGAAAATAACATATTAAAGGTAATAAATTACTTAAGAATGAAAAAACCTTATTTTTACACTCCGAGCTCTATCGCTAAAATAATGGTGGGGTGAACTTAGCTTTGCTTGCTCTGGAGATCGCAACCCATAGGTATTGATTGTGATCTCCAGAGAAAGCCAGGAGGGGTATGAGTACCCTGGGACTATATGGATATCCATATAATCCCAAGGTGCTCATAGCTCTCCTACCTATCTAGCTCTCCTACGAGCTTAAGTTTGGAGGCGACTACTCATAACACAGTTAGCTCTTCCAGGCTTATCTGCTACTAAAAATACTAAATGCCCCGAGTAAGTACTTGTTAATATAGACTAAAATCTGCTCGCCTGAAAACTGAAGGTGAAAGTATTCCTCCATGCTACTTTTCGCGCTGTTGAGTCTCACTTGGGTCTTTGTTCTTTGATCTGCACGATTCGTTTAAAGATCAACCTGATGGCGTGATGGCTTGCGATGCTCAAATCATGTCGTCTAATTCTATTTCAGAGGGGGCAAATAGGACAATGTCGTTGGCAAAACTAAAGTTTTATAGCCTCCTAGTATACCTACAAGCTACAAAATCTAGAAACACAATATCTATTTAAACCACTCGATAGATTATAGAACAACTAAATATTTTATGAACACAAAACTATTTAATATAAGTAGTTTAAGCCGTTAAATCGTATGCGACAGACGGAGTTTACATTCCAGGGCGTTGCAGCAACTTTCCTGCGCGTACGCTTTCCACATTCATGTGTTTATTTTAGTTTGCTTTTATTGCCTGCTGCGATGTCCTACGAAAGCTTGCTAAAGTAATTGAGCGGAAGCGATTTAGAAGAAGATAAAGGCTTGACACTCTCGCTTCGCTTTCAAATTAACTTTGTGCCTGTGTCTTTAATTTACCCATTTCCCGAGAACTAAGTAGCCCATAAGGTATAAGTCGGTACCCTAACAAAAGGATGACAGTAAACACTGACCATGTAGCTACAGTATAGTAAAAAGTAAAAACGCGTCTCGCTTTCATTCGCGGAAATTCGCATGCGTCTTGTGCGTAAAATATTTGAGGTTTAAATTTAATTTTTAGGCACCCGTACTCAAAGGGTAAAAACGGGACCATGTTACTAAGACTTTGCTGTCCGTCCGTCTGCCTGTCTGTCTGTCACCAGGCTGTATCTCATGATAAGAACCGTTATAATTAGCGAGTTGAAATTTTGACAGATGATGTATTTCTGTCGCCGCTATGATGATGTATAAAAAAACAGAATAAAATAAATATTTAAGGGGGCTCCCATACAACAAACGTTATTTTTTGACGTTTTTTATAGATAATGGTACGGAACTCTTCGTGAGTGAGACTGACTCGCACATGGCCGGCTTTTTTCGTATCGTTCAAATTTAAGTAACGAGGAACTCCGAAAATCGCGTACAGTGCACGATCCCAAATCGCTTTCCGCTCCTCACTTTGTTCGGAAGTTTAATGGGTCATTCCCTATTAGTATCGCATACAGCGCAGCGAGATGCGGACGTGCGTGTTAGGAGTGGTGCTGCTGGCCGCGTGCGCGTGCGCCCTCACGCGGGACCAGCTCTACCCCCACGGGCAGGGGCTGGACCTGCAGCTGCAGAAGGGCGCGGTGGTCGAGAGCCCGGAAGTGCGCCTTAGAGTACCCATTGTGTTTTACGGGGAAACCTATTATTCAATTTTCGTAAGTTTTTTTCTGTTTTCTGTATTTGAGATACATGCAAGCCTGGCAAGATATCACCTAGGTAGTTTACGTCTCATTAATCAACCGATTCCAATCCGATCTTATTTGAATTCAAGACGACTGTAGCTTGTACCTTGTGATTGTGACATCTGTCATCACATGACAAAGTGTCCTACATTATGAATATAAAATTCAAAAGTCCACCGGAATCCATATTGGCTGGCTGTACTTTGCAGCTACACTGTACTTCAAGCTAGTGATACAATTCGCTTCACTCCCGTGGATATGAAACCTTAAATTGAGGTATAATTGCAAATATTTGTCCCATGTTTTTTTTAATGTAGGTAAGTACTTACATTTTATTTGAAGAAAGGAAGGGTTAGTTATTATTTTAATTACTACAATTTAGCTGGTTCAATATAACTATTTATTTGTCATAATATTAATGAAGTCTTGTCCTATTGTCGTCATTGTCAATTGTTAATGTCAGGTATGTAAATATAAAGCTCGTTTTATAGTACTAGCAATAGTGCTGTAGTGTCTTGCACCCTTATAGTGTGATCCTCGCGGTGACTTTAGCGATAGTACTGTGGTTAATTTTCATGCGGGGATAGTTGTAGATAGTATAGTTACAACTTGGTCTGAGGCAGGTAAATTCAGGTACTTAAGTATAATATTTATCTTTGTGCTGAGAAAAGGACCCCCGTTTTCTGTCATTCGTTACGCATTTATGCATGCTGAATGCTAGTCACTAGTAATAAAAGTAGTAATAGTAAAGTAAGTCTCCAAGAAACTCTTAAACTACTTACATACAGAACAACATATTAATATCACAAATAGGCGTGGGTCCTATTGCCCATTAGTTTGCAGTAGTGGAATCGCGCCAATGTATGCGTGGGGCACCTTGTGGCGAACTGTTGGTAAACAGTGCCTGAGCGCACCTCTAAGAGCTTTCCGCCATCAGACTGCTGGTGGGTGTGACGGGGCCTACTGCATCTGACTGTTCGTGGAATTTTCGCTACAAAGCGTGAAACCTTAGCGTGAAACCGGTCGTCCACAGTGGAGTGGAAGATAGACAAGGAACGTGTGACGAGTTGGCTATTAAAAGGAGTCACCATACGAGTAGATGTTGCAATCGGAAGTCACCAGTTGGTTCTTCCAATAGCCCAAATTTTAGACCATATTTAGACTCCATTAACAGACAGGTAGTCTGTTGGTAGTGACTCTGCCTACGAAGCTAGAGGTCCTGGGTTCGTTCCTGAGTTATGGATGTATCTATTTATCTATATAAGTAATTATATTGTCGCCTAGTCCCCATAGTACAAGCTTTGCTTAGTTTGGGTCTAGGTTGACCTGTGTGAGATTGTCCCCAAATATTTAATTTATTTATTTGTTTTCAATAGCCTGTTTACCGGGTGCTGTTCTCGCGTTTATAAATACACAAGTAGGGACATTTTATTGCTAAATATCTAGATGGGGCAAAAACACGGGAAACGAAGTTTTCCAAAAAATACCCTAAATCAATGTTTCATCTTTTTGAATTCTTCCCATTATTATTTATTTGTCAATTGAATTGTAACTAGCCTTCGCCCGCCACATTGTTTACGTAGATGTAGTTAAAACTTTTAAAAACTTTGAGCCCTTTAGTGGTTGGATTTTTTTTTTAAATGTCGGGCCATGCTCATTGTAGGGTTCCGTAGTTTACCGTCCGTCGCAATAGGCGAACTTAAAAAGAGTTTTACTACATACCATGCTCATAACAATAAAACCGACCAAGAGCATGCCGGGCCATGCTCAGTGTAGGGTTCCGTAGTTTACCGTCCGTCACAATAGGCAACCTTAAAAAGTGTTTTAATAAATACACCCGACCCGACCCTATCAACTCCGGAAAAATCTTAACAGCGTGCAGCGCGAAGTAAATTGGGTTACTAATTTATACAAACTAGACGGATTATGTGTGTTGGGTTTTCGGGGGTAACTTTTGATCGCGTGAATCGATTTGAATCATTATTTTTTTATTAGAAGGAATATACGTGCGGGATGATAAATTAAGAACTCAAGATATTTATTTTTTTTGCATATACGGTTAAATTACAAACTTAATTTAGAAATTATTTTGTAGAATTTTTCAAAAACCATTCAACCAATCAAGTTCAAAATAATTTTCCAATAAAGTTCTTATTAAGTTCTACTATTGTAATTTTTTTCATATTTTTGAATTCATAGTTCAAAAGTTACACATTTTTTATACTTCTGGAACGATTATTTCCGAAAATATTAACTTTATGAAAAACTGTTTCTAAAAAATCCTCATTATTTTTCAAATACCTATCCAATGATATGTCACACCTAGAGTCTGACATATCATTGGATAAACGTTTGAAACGAAAAAAAAATCACCTACCACTTTACATGTACGGGAGGTACCCTAAAAAAAGATTATAACCACTTTTTGTTTGACCACTTTGTTGGCGTGACCGATATACATATTCGTACAAAATTACAGCTTTCTAGTACTTACAGTCACTGAGATTATCCGCGGACGGACGGACAGACAGACAGACTTGGCGAAACTATAAGGGTTCCTAGTGGACTACGGAACCCTAAAAAGGAGTATCTTCACAGCTATTACGACTTATACGCCATTTTAACAGAGAAGATACTTTTTTTTTGCAAGAAATCTAAAACGGTTTTACTGACAAAATTAAAAAAAAAATCCTTAAGGGCATATTTTTATTTTGTTGTCGTTTTTTTTTTCGCGTCAGATTTGAATGAAATTTGGTGGGTAGGTAGAGTTCCTTATTCTCTTCAAGATAGACCCAATTTCAAAGTATGTCCCACATTTTTTTCCACTGAGTTACGAAATCGTATGGAATTTTCGTAACTCAGTGGAAAATTTCATAAAAATTTTTTGTCGCACATTGAGATTTTGTATCTATCTAGCGTAGAATAAGGAACTCTACCTACCCACCAAATTTCATTCAAATCTGACGAGAAAAAAAAAACGACAACAAAATAAAAATATGCCCTTAAAAGTCTTTATAAAGCTCTATTTACATGATTTATTCATATTTTTTTGACTTGCGGTTCTGGAGCGATTATTTCCGAAAATGTTTTTAGCAAACCAATGTGCTTTTTAAAATATTATGTGTGTGTGTTCACACCAATGTTCTTTTTAGCAATATCTCAAACATTCCGGTTGAAACAAAAAAAAACACCCCCCACTTTACGCGTATGGGAGAAATATATGAGCTTTTCCAAGGCTTCAAAAACATCTGTAAGCCCTTAAGACATTGACAATAAGTTGTAAGTGTTTACATATTATGCATTCAGCTGCATAGATATTTATGAACTCGACTGTACCCTAAAAATAAAAGGTTATGGATTTTTTATTTAACCACTTTGTCGGTATGATTGATTGATATTGTATATTCATATGAAATTACGATTTTCTAGTACCTACTAACGTTCACTATGATGGACAGACATGGCGAATCTTTACCAAATTATCTGACATTTAAGAAGGCATGGCCCCGTAGGTATTATACATTTTACTAGGTTTTATTTAAATATGTCTTGGTGCGTTTCTGTCCGTTATCAAACCCTGCAAGTTCCATATACGTTTCGCTGCCCGATTGAACTGAAATTTAGCGTGTATACTTAACCCGGATGACTGTATATATATATACCTACAATATTTCGGTACCATCTAGTTGGTCTGAACACTGAAAAGTGACCATAGGAACTAGATGATTAGGGTTGTTACAATCGTGTCGATGAGTAAATGACAGTTGAAAGTACCTAAGGTACAGTCGGCGATGTATCAAACATTTTATTTTTGACAAATAAGCTTGTTGCACTTATGTTAAAATCACTATTAATTAGATTAAGGAGTCCCTTATGGATATGGCAAGTACTGCATAACTGGGCCACTCTAGATATATCACCCTTTTTTTTTTTACATGGGGAATGCATTTACGCATACCGCCGGGTCTAAGGTGGTGTGCAACCCGGTCGGTTATGTGGGACTCGAGGCTGTAAAGAGGCCCCCCTACCCACTAAACCCCATGGTGTCCTCTCACCGCTGCAAATGCGGGGTCCCGGGGAAGCTCGCGCGATACCTCCGCAGCCCCGCAGCGGCCATCCCGGAGCGGGATCCGTCGCAAGGTCGGGCTTTGAGCCGACCGATCCTCACCGTGGGAGCGCTTCCCGGACACAGGGTCGCGCTCTCATGCTATATATAGATATATCACCCTGAGCTATCTTCTGTCAACAAACATGTCCTCTTTCGTTGGTTAACGAATTTTCTTATGCAACAATGCGACGCTATATATTATTTATTTTTACCTGTACTTAGACCCGCTTGCACCACCCAGGGTTAGCTGCTAAGCCGGAGTTAAGCTGTTAAATTTCATACACACAAATGCTTAACTGTGCCGCTCTTCTTTTTTAGCGACAATGAACTGTCTCCAGGCTGAAACCTGTCTGATCTACAATTTAATTATTCTTTTTTGATAGGAGATAAATGCTCAAAATTTTTATTCACCTTATCAGAACAGTATACTTGTTATTTCACTGGTTAGTGACTGTAAACTTACCTACATTATTTAACTTCAAACATCGTGACAGAGTGGTCAATCGGAATGCTGTCTTCGCTGAAAAGGGCCACACTGTCACGGTGTTTTCTAGAAAACCACTGAAAATAAAAGTACCTTACCGACATGCAAAAATTTCGTGTTTTATACACATTATTATTAACATAGAACGGGTATAATATAAATATAATATAAGGGCATTTTCAGAAAAAAGTGCACCCTTTTAATGAAAATGGGTCCTCAATTTTCTATACAAATTTTTTTTGTCAGTTTTGTAAGGGCCCATACGAAATGTATGAAAAAATGCGTTACAAAGCTGACAAAAAAAAACGGGACACTCTTTTTTATTTTTTTTAATCAATATTACTCGTGATTCTGGTTATAAAAAACCCAAAACTTACTATATTTTCAAAAAAAACAAAAATGGTACCCTATTTTTGAAAATGCCCATAAATATAAATAATCGCGAAAGTAGTTAATTTACCTTAATATACCGACGTTATCAGTCCAGCCGAGACCATGACACATGAAACTGTGTCGTCGAAACGTCGGTATATTCAGGTAAATTAACTACATTCGCGATAGACCCATTCTGTGTTCATAATAATATGAAAAAAACTATCAAATAGTCTTTTTCAACCACATGTGTTAATTTTTTTATTTATTTCTACCGTTATCAGTTTACATGATCAGAAAACCGAAAAATCGAGAAAATGGCGTATTATTGTCGTTAAAAAAGGAGAACGGCGCAACTCCGGGTTATGCGGGTAACCCCGGGTGGTACAAGTGGGCCTTAATATCATACATTCACAATAAATATACGCTATGGTAGTAGCTCCAAGTGCAGGTACTTTGGGACTAAATTAGTCTAAATACAGGTATGTACGAGTAACTGCCTCGGTAGCAATAGCGACTCTACCTACAAATCTGGAAGTCCCGGGATCAAATCCCGGTAACATTAATTTCTCTTTGTCGCGAATATTTGCTCTTTACTTATGTGTACTCTATTTCCCCAATGTTTATTTAATATTTACTTTTTTCTGAAAAATTAGGCGTCATGAAGCTACGAGTATATCTTGCCAGTTTTTCGCATTTAAAGAATAACTCAACGAAGACACGGCATACTAGTCACGTACAAGATTTACAATTTCTAATGCTATTTAAATAACTGGCGGGGTCATCGTAAATCAATTTCAAGTAAATTTGAATACCATGCCAAATGGACAAACAATGTTGTAGCACTTTCCATAATGACGGTAGGTATAGTAAATATTCATAAACATGGAATACAATAGAAAAATCCAATTAAATATTTGCTTCTAAATGAACTGCATAATTACTTCCGTGTGAATAAATAAAAGTATTAGTTGATTACCTATCACTTTAGGCGAATTTAACTTGTTAATTTATTTATTTTGAGTACTGTATGTTATCCTAGTAAGTAATACAATAAGTTAGGTTGTCACCTTTAGTTGACTTCTAAAAGCATTCAGCGAAACCGCACTAAATAAAAAATCTACGCTTACATAAGTCACTTTTTATTTTTTAACTTTTTACCTTTTTGTACTTTAGACTAGCTTGCGTATTTATTTGTTACCAACATATTACTCCTACACGACCTATTACGAAAGTACCAACTGAATATTCAGATACTTCGTCTATGAAACGCTCCCACCCACAGTGGCTAAATAGGTACCTACGAGTAGGGACTGGATTGAGTGATATGTAAACCCTAATTCTAGATTTCGCTGGAGTGTTTTTTGCAAAACGATAAGAGATACATTCGGGGGCAAGCGGGCAGCGGACGGAAATGCGTGGCTATCAGACCGTCGGTCACTGCTCTTCTTTAATCTCTAAAACCTAAACTCATTTTAGTCATTTTCTTTGTTCGATTAGCATTTAATGCCTACACGTTGGGGTTGGGTTTATATTGCTATGTATTAAATAAGAAAGTCAGACTATACAAATAAGTCAAGATATTATATTTGGAAGTAGGTAAAAAGAACAGTTTTCAAAGTTATTTTTAGGGATCGGATAGGAATGATAGGATAGAATCACTTTGTCCGTCCGTCCGTCTGTCTGTCAAGACCCTTTATCTCTGGAACGCGTAAAGGTAGCAAGTTGAAATGAATACCACATACACAGGTCTGCAGTCCCTAGAAGCTGTGCAAAAACCAAACCTCTACGTCTACGCAATCAAAAGATACGGCCGTTTATGTCGCATTTCCCATACATTTGCAATGGGAATCAAAATGTATAGGGTATTTCCGGTTGACCTAGAATCACGAAATTTGGCAAAAAGAATTAACGAGCTGTTGTCTGTACAAGTAGAGGAAAAAATTCGAAAACCTTATAATTACCGCACACTGAGAGTTTCGTACCTCTAGTAATTTTAAGTACCTACCTAAGGTCATAAATGGGGAGCATCATTTCTGCGGAACCCTCGGTGGGCGAGTCCGACTCGCACTTGGTAGATTTTTTAAATTAAGATCTTATTATAATATTACACATATTTGAATACGTCGGTATTTTCAGGTATTATTACTTATTTTTATAACCATTGTTCTCAGGTCAACAACCACGGAATTCTCTCCTTTAGAGCAGACATACCATCATTTATGAATGCAGAGTTACCGCTCCCATATCCATCTGTAGCAGCGTTTTACTCAAACGTAGACACATCGATATCAGGGGCCATATATTATAGAGAAACAAACGATAATCGTGTTCTCGCAAAAGCTGCTGAGAGTGTTCGGAATAATTTTCACGAATATTATGACTTCGATCCCACTTCTGTATTCATCGTGACGTGGGAAGACGTATCATACACTGGTGCACAAGGAAACCAAAAGAATACATACCAAGCTGCTATTATCAGTAACGGTAACGAGAGCTTCGTAGAGCTGCTGTACCCCGATGGTGGCATCCAGTGGATCCAAAGGGAGACCTCCCCGGATAGTTTGCCAGACGCGAAGGCGCAGGCGGGCTTTGTATCTGAGAACGGGCAGATGTTGCTACTTAGAGGCTCAGGCAGCCATCAGATAAGGAATATAAATTCGTAAGTACCTAATACCTTACTATAGTTAATATCTTATTTTAGCGCTTTCTAGATTGCATGATAAATATGTGTAAACCTCCGCTCGGCTACTTAATCCCATAAATGACTTCCAACTCTCTCCTTCAGGTCTCTTATAAAGTTATATCTGGCCTTATTGAAAATAAATATTCTCAAGCAAGTAAGCAACTGCTAGAAATTACTTTCGATAATTATTACCGTTGATAAATAATCCTTTTAAGCATCTTTGCACGTACCTAAGTGAGCGTTTCAGTAATTACCTACCGCTTGTGTAAGTAGCACATACGTCTGGAACATCTACAGAATCAAGTCACTTGGTTAAGCGCGTATCCACGCTAGTCTTGATTTTATAGGAGCTGCGACTAGTTAGTGGCTGCATACGCAAGCGTGTGGCGCAGCCTTAAGTATTTACAAGATTTATCTGATTTCAGCTGGTCAAATATTCAAGAACCAGGGAAGTATGTGTACCGCGTAGGAAACGTAATGCAAGATGGAAATATTGTAGTGCCAGATTTGTACAATCAGAGTGATGATGAATCAGAAGAATCTAAAACTTGTGCCCAAAGCGGACCAAGCGTGTGCCATGTTATGGCAAGATGTGTCGACTATCAAGATGGCATTTGCTGCCAATGCAATGAAGGGTACTATGGAAACGGGAAATCTTGTATTAAAGATGACGTCCCACTACGAGTGCACGGTAAACTGAATGGCGTTGTTAACGATATATCTTTAAATGAAGTGGATATTCAAGCTTACGTGGTGGTAGCGGACGGCAGGTCTTATACCGCCCTTTCACAAACCCCGGCCGCACTCGGAAATAATCTCCAACTAGTACATGTCCTCGGTGGAGTCATAGGGTGGCTGTTTGCCAAGCCTCTGGGAGACTCCACCAACGGTTACCAACTTACGGGCGCTGTATTCAACCACACAGTAGACATATTCTTCCCGGCTACAAACAATCGCGTTACGGTCACTCAAGAATTCCTAGGCCACGACGTATTTGATCAAATCGCGCTGGAATGTGATATTAGAGGATCTCTGCCAAACGTCAGCGTCGGAGCTAAACTTCAAGTCACAGAATACGAAGAACAGTACACGGTCATAGAGCCTGGACTGATACGATCGGAATCCATGAGAACCATTACTGATAGATTAACAGGTGTAAGTTATGAACAAAGAATTCAACAAACAATCAAATACAACACCTGCCGTAATGCGCCACAAGAAGGCACAGCATCATCAACCTTGAAGGTTTCTAAGAATTATCTGGGTTATGAACCTAAAAATAACATTGTAAGATACGGAATGAGCAATAAAATCGTACCGTTAGGCCAAGAAGATCCTTGTATTTTTGGTCGAAGTACCTGCGGCCCTCATAGCTCTTGTGTAGTACAAGGTAGTTCGTTTGCGTGTGTGTGCCAATCTGGCTTCTCAAACGTAATACAAGACGATGCTTTGGTATGTGTAGATATTGACGAATGCGCTGCGAGCACTCACAATTGTGATACGAATGCTGACTGTTACAACCACGATGGTGGATTTCAGTGCCGTTGTCGCGATGGTTTTGAAGGAAACGGAGTAAGTTGCAGCCGCATATCGCAATGCAGAGATCAATCATGCAACCAATTTGCTTCTTGCATAGAAGGCTATACAGGAGAACCGACGTGCGTATGTAATGCTGGATATACAGGGGACGGACAAAGATGTTGGTTAATCAGCGCTTACACGTGTGACGTTCTACAAAATTGTTCTCCTTACGCAACTTGTATTTTCTCACAAGTAAGCAACAGTCATATTTGTAAGTGTAACAACGGTTACGTCGGCGATGGCTATTATTGCTCAGTAGAACACCAAACACGACCCGAGACTCTACCGTCGATCACAACAACTCCTCAACCAACCCAACCAAGTACTTACTACCCCGACAACGAATATCTAACCCACGGGTATAATTATAACAACAACCAAGACACGGGAAACAATGAATATTACAATAACAACAACCAAGAAACGGGTAACAACGAGTATTACAATAATAACAACCACGAAACGGGTAATAACGAAAATTACAATAACAACAACCCACGCATCGGCAACAACGAGTATAACAACAACCAAGAAACGGGTAACAACGATTATAACAATAACAATAACCAAGAAACTGGTAACAACGAAGCCGATAGCGTGCAACAATTTGTTTTGCCGAACTGCGGCTCATATAGCTGCACGTGTCCCGAAGGGTACTCCAACTTTTTCGACACGAAAAATAACGAATTATGTCGCTTAGATGGTTATGACGATCCACATTTATTGCAAAAAAATAATGATACTTCAAGTAAGAACTTTCTTATAATCTCGAACTTTATAATTTAATAATTAAAAAATCTGACTGAATCTTTTTTTGCCATCCATCCATTAGAACCCTTATTTTGCCATGTCGGTCTCTTTATCTGTCTGTCCGCGAATTAGCTCAGTGAGGGCTAATACTAGAAAGCTGCAATTGGGGGTAACGATTTTTTGGTAAAAATCAGATACATTCTACTACTAAGACAAAAACTACTAGACTAGAAGGTTTATTTTTATTGGACTTGTATTAATAGTCACATTTAATTACAACTGTTCTGTTTTTCAGTATTGTGCACAACCAATGCAAACTGTCCTGATCCAAACGCAGAATGTAAAGTTACACTGGACGTGGATGGCCAATATGTCTCACGCTGCGTTTGCCCCGAGGGCTTCATATGGAACTCCTACGAGTGTATCGAACAACGCAGCGATGTTTGCGCTTGTGGAGCCAACGCTCACTGCTACCAGACTGCAGCCGGGCCCACTTGTGTCTGCGACGTCAGATACCACGGCGACGGGTACATCTGCCGACCGAGACACGTCTGCACAAACAACTCTGAGTGCGAAGCCAATGCCGAATGCCGGCCTGACGCCGCTAGCAACGAGTATTTCTGTCAATGCATAGAAGGATACGTCAAAGATGAAAACGAAGCGTGCATCCCTGACCGTCAACTTTGCAACGGAGCCGTGTGCGCCGAACACGCTACTTGCCTCTATGATAAGACGCTCGAGATTGGCTATTGTGCCTGTGATTCTGGATATGTAGGCGATGGAATCTACAAGTGCGTATGGAGGGTGACCAGGGTTAATGGCCAAGAGCGTCCGTATGAAAATACAATTACAACTTGCGATGTTTTGCACAATTGTAACGAAAACGCACAATGCACACAGTCTATAGACTTTTCATATCACTGCGTATGCAGAGAAGGATATATAGGAGATGGGTACGACTGCAGGCCGGAGCCCAACTGTCGGAACGATCCTTACATGTGCGATGTGCATGCTTCGTGTCTCAAACGCAACCAAGAATACGTTTGCGAATGTAATTCTGGTTATTCAGAAATTGCTTACGGCAACGAAAGTCGGTGCGAACTGAACCCTAGACAAGCGGGAAATTTTCTGGTGGCTAGTGATGGAGTTTTTGTGTACAAAGTGCCTTTCAAGACCACTGCTTTTGAATCTGCGACCCCGATAAACAGCGCGATCGACCAGATCGCTGTCGGCATAGACACAGATTGCCAAGCAAGCAAAGTTTACTGGGGCGACGTAGTTAGTAATTCTATAAAGCGTGCCAGCTATGATGGATCTGCATTTGAATTATTTTTGACAAGTGGTAAGTTTTTTCATGCATAATTGATAGCAAAAATCATGGTAGATACAGTCCGTGAGCTACGAAAGGCAACTTCGGATTTTAGAACGCTACTTCGGGTATCAGCGGTAAGGTAACGCGCGAATGTAAAGCAGTTCCATCGCGTGTTACCGCCGAAAGCCAAAGGTTCGCCGTGTAAAGCTCACAGGCTGTAATAATGCATGTATCCTTCTATATACCTACCCGTTTTTTTGGGTTCCCTTATACCAATAAGAAACCCTTATAGTTGCGCCATGTCTGTCTGTCCGCGGCTTGTCTGCGGCTTAGCTCAGTAGCCGTTAGTACTAGAAAGATATAATTTGGTATAGTATAGTACAAAGTAGGAAAAAAAAATTAGGGTACCTCCCATACACGTAACGTGGGGGTGACTTTTTTTTCGTTTCAATCCTAAAATGAGAGGTATCTTTGGATAGGTATTTAATTATTTTTTTTATTTGAGTCAGTTTCAAATCACCAGTTTTCTTCAAAAATATCCAAATCCCCATAAGAGTACGTCTGAAGTAAAATCAAATGGAACTACCTTGTAGACCTTCAAGGTCACAAACATAATAACAATGTCTCAAATTGGATGACAGAGCTGGAAATTATCGAGCAGTTTCAATATGCCATCCCTGATCTTGAACATCAGGTCCACTGCAGCAAAATGATAGCTTCAGTAAGAAAATGCCCCAACTAGTTGTGAAAACCCTCCAATCACGATGGACACGCCGATCAAATTTGAGGGTTGTTTGAATTCCTCAAGAACTGCATCATCAGAATATAAATCAAATCAAAAAGATGAATGCACAACTCGGATGATACGTAGAGGTACGTTTACCGACCAGTTCCACTTTGCCACCCCTGGCTTTCATCATAAGGTCTACCTACTCCACCAAAATGTTGTTCCAAGGTTGGTTTGTAGGAGCCGAAAAATGCTTAAAATCACAATGCATGTGCCGTTAAAATTTGAGGAGGGGAGTTCTCTAAATTCTTCATGAATTCCACCATCAGAATAAAATTATAATCAAATGGGACTTGGACCTTTAAGTTACTTCCTTACAAACAAAAGATGAATGTCTCAATCAGATGAATGAGCTGGGAATTACGAAGCAGCTCCACTTTGCCATCCCTGGTCTTAACCATCAGGTCCACTCCACCAAATTGATGATTTCTGTAAAGAAATGCTCGAGTATCTTAATAAAACACCCAAAAAATCAAGCATGCGTCTTTCAAATTTGAGGAGTTCCCTCAATTCCTCATGGATCCCATCATCAGATATGAAATTTGAAAAAAAATGGGACCAATCTGGAACCATATACTTTCGGTTCAGTATTGACGGAGTTCTGAAGTAACAAACATCAAAATACCAATTTAAAACAAAACATGGTTGAGAATAATAAGGGATAGCGAATCGGGAGTTCAAATTATGTTTGCCGTTTATTTAAATCATCCGGCAACTTTCATATTTTGACCCCTCGATACGCTAACGCGGTCGAGGATTTATGTCGTACAACTTTTATACCAGGCCTTCTGGTTAACTCAAGTTAATTTCTCTAAGAATCCGTTTCAGTGTCTATTACAGTTTTTAAGATATTCAATAAAGAAATTTATTATCTGAACAAGCGTAAAAGGTCTACCGACCGACCGACACTAAACCGTCTACTACTAAGCTGTGTTTGCCCAACCGTGTCTAAAGTTTCAGCTTTGTCATACGTGACACTTACTTTCGTAATTTAACGGAAAGGAAGGAAGGACTGGGCCTATACCACGAAAATCGAACGATTGCGGATTTGTATCTCCATCTCTGTCACACTTGCTCATTGGAGTGACAAAGAGGTTTTCCCGTCAATGCCAATTTTCGTTGTTCGTGGTAGGCATGCTGTATATGATGTTTTTTGAATTCTTAGCTATTAGGTATATATAGGCTAGGTATATATAGTGCGCATGCAATTATTTGTCTACGTATGTAATTTCGGCTTTACCGAAGTTTTGAGGAATGATATAAAATCTCTCGAAAATAACTTAAATCATTTTTACACAGGAATAAAATCTCCAGAAGGAGTAGCCGTTGACTGGGCATCACGCAACATTTTTTGGACTGACTCAAAGAAATTGACAATTGAGGTAGCTAATGTGGATACTAAAGTGAGAAAGGTTTTGTTTTCTGCTGACATCAAAAATCCCAGAGGCATTGCCGTGCATCCACGAAGAGGGTAAGCGTAAATCAATAACTTCCTCATTTTGAATTCATACATAATTGACACTGCAACGTGGTAACACTGTGCAACTACACCGGTGAAGTGTCGTAATATTTTGTCATAATTGGATTATTAACCACTACGTAGCTGTTGCCCGCGACCTCGTGCGCGTAGAATTATACTTTGTTAGCAATTATTTTAATATAAAATACTTATTTAGAGTACTATAACAAATCCCGTTGCTTTTATATCGTGTTCGTTATAAGTTCACTTTCAACCCTTTTTTAGCCCCTCTGAGGAGGAATATTAATAAACGCTGAAATTCGTTTTCTCGTTACACAATAAGCCGTCCATAAACGAACTCTCAAGATATTCACTTAAAAAACCACACAACCTCCATATAATCTGTCATCCCGTTTTAACCCCGTTTTAATCTCTTTTCATGTCTTTTAATAAGAAAATTGAATACAAAGTTTCAAGTTGCTAACATAAACTTTACGCCATCCCCATAAAAGCATTAAGTACATATTGACTTTAATACAAACTTTCAACCCCTTTTTATCCCTTTTAGGGGATGAATTTCTCAAAACCATGAAATTATTTTTCTTGCATTTTATTAAGTAAAATATAGACAAAGCTTCAAGTCTCTCTAACTTAGAATTTTACGCCATTCCCATACAAACGTTCAAGCCCTTTTTAACCCTGTAGGGCCTGAATTTTTCAAAATTGCTTCTTATTACTTGTACACGTTATAAATGAAACCTGATGTGCAAATTCCAAATTTTTAACTTCAGTAGTTTCGACTCTGCGTTGATTAGTCAGTGAGCGAGTGAGTGAGTGAATCATTCAGGACACACGCATTTATATATATAGATTAGCGAACTTCAATTTAATTTATGTACTGTTGTGTTCTGTATACCTACCTATTTATAAAATTTAAATGACCCTTATACTATTGCAGCAAAGTGTTCTGGACGGATTGGAACCGCTCAAACCCTAAGATCGAGTGGGCCAACATGGACGGATCTCAGCGAGGAGTATTTGTCGACAACTCTGACGTGAAACTTCCCAACTCTCTAGCAATCGACTGGTTGAGAGACCGATTGTGCTACACCGACGCGGGACTCTTCCTAATCAAATGTGTCAGCCTGGATACCATGGTGACTGAAACCATAGTGACAAATTGCTTGCATCCTTTCGGACTAGCAATAAATCAGGAAACTTTCTATTGGACAGATTGGAAAACGTAAGTACCTATTGCCTACAAGTAGGTAACTAGTAGCATTGCGGCAGATATTATTTTCCTGTGTTTGCAATAAATTCAGGTTTTAGATAAGTACCTACTACCTACAACCAAGTGCCCAACCGGCCTAAAAGGCAACAAACGGACGTAAAACATATAACCATAAGTAGATAAATTGGTGCCTATAAACGTTATATAGTAGTTTATGCGACTGTACATAATGAAGGGCATTTCAACAATCACACACGAGTGTTTGAATGCCTAATTCTGTATAGTTGCATACACTACTTTATCTACACACATATCATAAGTGCTCTAAAAGATGAGTTCAGGAACCGTAGGGAAATGACCTGCATTGTTACTAGTGCTACTTGTAAAATATCTATAGATTATAGATACTACTACGAGATGATACTGATAATGGCACAACGGTCCTAGACGCCGATGAAGTATATGGCGCTTAGGACCTTTGTGCCAATTCCTGCCATTTTGAAAATTAACAAAAACTGAATCGTCAATTTTTTTATGTAATTAACGAACATTCTTACTAAATTTCACAAGAATTGGTTTATAAATGCGACCTGTAGAGGAGAAGAAATGGATATACCTACAGACAGACAGCCGGACACATAAAAGCATTTTGCCCAAACTGAAACGCTTCGCTCGCTCGGTAAATTAAAAAAACGCGCTATTAAAAATAAATAGAACACATACAGTAATAAATTTTACACAATTTTTCATTTGTAAACAGTAAAAAGCCAACAAACAAAATGACAGCTCGGAATGAGATCGAATAAACCGGTAGGTATATCTACCTACACAGGGTTAACGATAGTTACCCCTTTGAAAGTCATAATCCAGGGATAAACCTAGAAAAAAAATCGAAACACGTAACGAGAAGAACCCTTGAACATAACTTCTAAAATAATTTACTTAACAAATACCTGACTGGTAATTGTTTCCAGGCTCAAAATCGAGAACATAGACACATCGACGCTAAAGAAGGGTCAGCTGTCAATAGCGACCGCCCCCAAAAAGCTGTACGGGGTAGCAGTGGCGCCGAACGAGTGCCCGGGAGCCACCAACGTGTGCGCACAACGCAACGGGAACTGCGAAGCCGACCAGCTGTGCCTGCCGGACGGCCGCGGCGGCAGGACGTGCGTGGCGGGAGAGCAGGTTTACGGATATTAGATACTGACCTAATTTAGTGTTCTTTGTGAATGCTCGTCAAAACTGACGAAGCCTAGTGCCATTGGTGATCCGGCAGGGAATCTCTTGGAGAGGGCAGCGGTTTTGTTTCTGTTTTTATCGCTTGTCGCCGTGAATTAGACAGCAGACGAATGTCTTATCCACAGATTAAATGATAAAAACATAACATAATGCCTATACCTAGTCCTAAAGACAACCGAACGTACAATTACCTGGATAAAAAAGAAGTTACTTAGGTACCTACTTCTATTTTTATTCGCCTCCAATAAGTTCCCTGTTTCAAATGGGCACTGCAACTAAAGAAAAGGAATAGAAAATGTTTCCCAATATCTAAGGCTGCATAGATAGTATCATATTAGTAATTGATGTGTAGTTATTTATTTAAATAACAGTGCAATCGTCTATTTCTTATATAACCTTTATCTTATGACATATACTTTACAAATATTCGTACACCTGAGCATTTTTTTCATTATATCAGAGGTATGATACTATTGTAATGTACCTACTATATTGTAATGTAATGTACTGTAAGTAGTACTATTGTACTGGCCTTATTTATTGTAGGTTACAAACAATACTCCATGTAAATTTTATTAGCATTTAGATTGCCTAATCCATGACTGGTTTTACAATACAGTTAAAGTTGTGTTAGGCAATAAGTCAATAAAGTGTGGAAATTTTCTAAACTCGTAGTATTTATATTTCGACCCTTAAAAATTCCTATCTTCATTTTCCCACCTCTCAGTGTTTTGCTGGCTTTTTTCACTGCTCGGGGAGCCTGGGATCTGCTTGGCAATCTAATAGCAAGTGTTGGCGCAAGGGATTTTACGAAAGCGACTCCAGAAAGGCCTAAATAGTTTTTAGTACACGGAGAAAAGTCTATTTCCCTTTAGCAGATTTATTGTATTACATATATGTGACAACTACATTTTACAGCAATATGACTTCGAAATTGTGCTGTTTACAATGTTCTGGTATTACCCACAGTAAAAATACTAGTAATGTCGGGAAGTCATATTGCTGTTAATACTAGAATATTGTAAGACCACAATTTTGTATGAATGAGTACCTAAAAAAATATAGTTGTCATATATAATACAAGAAATCTGTTAAAGGGAACTAGACTTTTTTCTCCGAGTAGTTAGTTCGGTTTCCTTACGACGTTTTCCTTCATAGCCTGTGGTCTAGATAAGAGCCCCAAAGCTGCGATATACGGGTAACGATGAAAAAGGAAAATCCTTTTTCAATACAGTTGCTCAAAAAGTGCCCTTTTTTTGGCTGTTTTGCGTGCGCAAAGTTTGTTTTTGCGAACTAGTGCTTTTTACTTTTCCAATCTTTTTAAATTTAGTTGTGTTCCAATTCATGACTGCTTACCAAAGAGTATTATTGTTCGTTAGCTTTACCGAGCCGTAATAAAACTAAATACCTACTATTAACGCAATAATATTAAAGATATTGATATTTCATATTTCAATAATTACTTCTTCATCATACTAATGATCATTCATTAAAAATATTAACATTGAAAACAGTTCTTATAAATCTGTGTGTATGAAACGGAACAGAGCCTACGAAACGTCAGTCAAAGTAGAGGCGTTTTTCAATTAGGTAAACATGTTCGAAGGGCCTCTAAGACATGACGATACGATTTGTCACATGCGATTTATTATTTTGTTAATGAGAAATAATGGTTATGATATTGAAAATGAGTAAGTAAGTAAAGAAGATAAGATAAATATTTTGAAGATGTTCTTGATAGTTTAGTTACAATAGTGTTACGGAAGTAATAAAAAACTTTCAAATTCGTTCTTATGTATTTAATTTTTTTTCGCATCTGTATTGAAAAACGTCGTTCGATACACGTGCGGACATGTCATTTTTCACTCATCCCGAGTATTGCCACTCGCCTACGGCTCGTGTCAAGATACCTCGGGACTCGTGAAGTAATGACATACTTTCCGCACTAGCATCGAAATGTACTATTGCATACATATAGTGACTCCTTTAGACTTACAGCTAGATTTATAAAGGGGAGCTACTCGAAATTTTGACTTACCTATGGCCCTTGTGAGGGGTTCCCTCTGAAAATTATGAAAAAAAAATAAGATGTTGTCGAGTTTGGTATACAAAATATACCTTTCCATACAAAAAAACAATAAAATATAAGAATTCAATGTAGGTATCAACATATTTTGAATCTTATTCGTTATTGCAAAAAAATACACATTATTATATTTAAAATATGACCAAAAATTAATAAATTGTAAGCTTATTATCGACCAACGCTTGACTTTGCTCGTTTTATCTTACCGCTAGTGGCCAACGCTAATTCGTACGATTAAATTTATGACTGCTCACGGCTACGATGTATGAACGAGATAGTGCTATACACGTAGGTATAGTATAGTTACTGTAAATTACAAAGTCCCGCCCACACATCGGATCGACATGCGGATCCGCATACGAAGTCGAGACCGCCATAGTTTCAGCTAAGTGTCGAGCTATGTAATGCAGAGCAGAGCCGTACTTCCCCAAATGTTCGAGATGTTTTTGAATTTAATAATAATTTAACTGGAGTCATAATGCTATCTCTTTTAGTGTTTCTTGGTCTTGCCGAGCGTGAAAGAAATGGCATTACGACTGCAGTCGCCATTCAGTATTGTGTTTAGTATAGTATCGGCACTTATAGAAAACACATAAAAGCAGGGCAGTCGCGTACGTGAAGACGAAAAGGAACTAGGTATAATATGCTTAAAAAATAAATAAAAACCGTATTAGTTACTGCGATACTTTTATTAATGAAATAATAAAATAGATTCACTCTCGGGTGAGTTCTTATATCTAAGCATAGTTAACATAAAATATTCAAATTTCAACAAAACCCGATACAGTCTTAATTAAACGGCTATCAGTCCGGTAAGTCCTTCAGTTGAAAATGAAGACCTATCTGAGTCAGGTTTAAAAATATTTCATGGTTTTTATATATGGACCAAAAATATTTATACACTGTAGAACTGAGTAAGCTCGTATCTAGTACTTATGGACAAAAAATGTAGAGGACTGGCAACAATCATACAAACCCAAATTGCCTGAAATAAACCACTTTATAAGAGCAAGCTGTATTATTTTAACGACTCTAAAATCCTCTACATTTTTTTTGTTTATAGTGAGAAATCCGTGGGTGGATACGTAGAAACTTCTCAGTAAGCCTTACAAAAATCTACTCCGGACTCTTACGTCGACAAAGGTCTGACAAATAACAATAGTACGTGCTTGGATGGTACAATTTGAACATCGCATTTGATCATGATATCTGTAAAGTCTGAAAAACTGAAGAACTATTATGATATAAGTACCGGTACCATGAGTTGCTGTTGAATGACAATCACTAGCGACTGCGCGATTCGAAAGTATTTGCATGTTGCTCGTTTTTCCGGTGGGAGCGAGTTGCAAATACTTTCGAATTGCGCAGTCGCTTTCGACTCGTGGTTAAGTAAAACTCATGGTAAGCACAATGATCTACAGTAGGATTTCAAATCACTAAAAAATTAAGCATATTAGTTTGAAAACATGCTCAGAAAAAAAATATTTAAGGGTATAAGTAATGTATATAAATTTCACTAACGCTACATAATATTACCTAAATAATTATTTAGTTACTAAAGCTGTTCAGACATGTTTGTATTGAATAATAATTACAAATGTTGCGAATATCAAGATAACTCGACACTTATGTACTCACTTGGGTGCGACGAGAAAAATAATTTGGCGAATAAATCATCCATTGGTAACGTAATTCAATTAACACTTAAACACAACTTATTTGAATTAAGTTTTCTATTTTTTCTTTTTTTTTATATAATAAGAGTGGCCACTCGTTTGAGTAAAATATTTACATTTTCTGTTACACTTTCAATTCACTGTTTGAATGTGTGATTGCTATTTGCATCACTCGCGTTTGTCATATTATGGAAAGAGATGCAACACAAATGCTTGGGCAATCCCCATGTAGGTACAGAGTGAATTGTCAGCATTATGGTAGCAGCAAATTATTTATTTTACTATAAGATCTGTCAAATCAGGCATATTACAAGTCGACCTCCAATCAGTATGCCCATGATTTTACTCAGATTTTAGTACCTTTCGTCAATCAACAATTATGTAACGCCAATTTGAAGCCAACATTATTTAACTGTAAAATAGGGTGACAAGAAAAATAAAAAATAATGTTAACAGACATCGAAATGTAATTTTTTTTTTAGCTTTAACGCCCATTACAATGTGTTAAACCACGACGGGGGTAAACAAGCGTAGGACCCGCTTGATGGAAATATGTGATGCAAATCCAGTGTCACCTCACTTGACGGTATCCGTATCCTAAAGGCACACATAGTTATTAGCGGACTTAAGAAGTATGAAGGGTTTACTTGGAAGGTCTAGCCCCACAGATCCTCGGCGCGGCCGAACTTGAAGACCAGCGAGCCGGCGAAGATGAAGGCGTTCTGGAGGAACAGGCTCACGCCAGCCCAAGTTTTCTTGGTCGTATCTGCAGTAAAAGAGGCAATTTTAAATTTACACATTATTTACATTACTCTCTCTTCTTTGTCCTATCTTCATGTCTGAGCGACGTGACGAGCTGGAACACTTTTCACGAACGCTTTCCAAGCCGAACGGTTTTGGGCTTGGTGCATGCTGGCCTGTAACATTGCTTTGGTCGCCGATGTTATTCTTTCGACCCAACGCGTAGCCATACGGCCACTCCTCCTCCTCCTTGGCATTCTTCCTGTGAGTATAAGCTTTTATGCGACATGATATTGCCTGAATAGGCGGAATCAAAATCATACTGTGTATTATTACTGTTACTCAATATAACTTGAGATTCCACTTGCCGATTAAGAAGGACTATCTTCTTACGGTAGATCAGGTAGATGATACTGAGCGCCCCCTAAAGCACATGTGAGGGAGGGGGGGGTATGGTGGAGTTAGAGTCTTGCCCAAGTCCATGACTTTTATCAATTTTCCTTTTTTCTAAGAAGATTGATCTCATCATGTCACAGTCATAGCGTGTACCATCGCCAACACCGTTAACTATCCATTTGTAATCCTTTTTGCAACAGCATTAAGTCGGCACAATACATGATAACGCAAAAAGGAAACTATGTGGCAAAGACCAAAAGTTAGCTAAAAACATATATATAGATTATAAATTGAAAGGTCCCTGGTGAGCAGGGCTGGGATTGAACCAGTGACCTCCTGCCGCGAAAGCAGCAGCGGTCACTTTTTCTGTAGTATATGACATCTCTTTCAATTTATAATTTATATATAGTTGTATGCCTGCCTACTTAAAAACACGAATCAAAACATTTATTATAAAGAATAAATGATTTAATTCATGCTTTACAATTGTATAAAAACATATAGGTTTTTGAAAGGACCTAATGTTATTCACCTTAAAGCTTTGCACCGTAAGTACCGTAACTATCAAACATCTTACATTATATGTAGTAAAGCCAAATGTGGTGCTCCCAAAAACAAAATGATTAGTGATTATGTACAGTTGAGTTCATAAATATCTGTGCAGCTGAATGCATAATATGTAAACACTACAGATATTTTTGAAGCCTTGGAAATGCTCATATGTTTATGAATTCAACTGTGTATGAAAGGAATGGGTGAGTTTATTTAAGCATTGGAACAAGTGTATGTTTATAAGTATTTGTAAGCTCCATAAAATTGCCAGGTACTATGTGTGCACCACATAGTACCTGGACTAAAAAAACACACCATTTTGGAAGTATAAATAACATTTCTTCTTCTACTATAGCAAAATGTAGTTATGGTGACCAACAATAAAAACCCCACCATATTAGCAAAGATCGGACAAACGCCCGTCATTTCAAAAATATAACCGTTCCATACAGTAGACTTCCTTATGTTAATAAAAAAAAATTGTATTTTATGGATTTATTGGACCATAATTTATATCCAGAGACAAATTAATTAATGATTGACATTCCGAAAATTACTTTCGCCAATAGAATAGAATGACCAAATGTTGTACTAAATTTTCACTTGTGAGCCTATAACGACGTGAATTTAGGACCCATTTATGCGTTGAAAAAGTCCTTTCACAGTCTACGGACGTCATAGGGGCATATGTAATCGTTGACATTGGTACCTATACTGTTCTTCCAATATGCTTGTGCCTCGGAGTTAATTTTTTCATGTGTTTCTTTCACGCTGACGTAATCAGGATTCCTATTAAAAATTGTTTGAAATTTTGATATAGCTCTAGATCTAAAACTCGCTAAAATATTTTGTACAACGGTATATATGTCCTCAACAATTTTAAATCATAATTTTATGTGTAACTTCGTCTTTTGTAGTTCAAGATTTTTTTGTGGGATGACTTGGAAATATTTTTTAATGTACAGAAAACCTTTTTTTAAACTTCGGAGTTTTTTAAATTTCTTAATCCTTCGAATCGCGGAAGATTCGTTTTTTAAACCAACAGGTCATTATCATGGTCATCAGAAGGGGTTGGGACCTCCTAAATAGATATTTTGTGTTAGATTGTTATTTAATAAATCTTATAAAATAAAATATGTTAACATCATAAAATAAGGAAGTCTCTACTGTACGGAACAGGGTTATATTTTCGAAATGACGGGCGTTTGTCCGATCTTCGCATATTGGACAGCATATGTAAGAAAATAGCAATGACAGAAAGGGATAATTTTATTTTATCCATCTATGTGCAAACAAATGACCAAGTGCAAAACTAAACACCTGGGCTTGGTTTACCAGTGTTCACATAATTAGCAAACAGTATCCAGCAGGCGGCAATGAGTGATGCGAAGCCCACAACAAAGCCCAGGAAGAGCCAGAGCCTCGAGCCGCGGGGGCCCATGCAGCCACCAGTATATGTCTCCCCTCGCACCTGCAATTTTTGTGAAAGATTACACTTCCTGCTATAAAAAAATGATTATTGTAGTATCACATAACATGAATGGACATTTCCTTCATAAAATAAATCTAATTTTAATTCAAGTTTCCCCAGTGACTCACTGTTTAAGTGCTTATGAGATTTTTGAGTTCTACTTAGGGACTTCCAACACCTAATTCATGTTTTTCAGAAAAATTATTTCCTTTCATACTGCTAAAGAAATATTTGCTAATATTCATCATATTTCTAAGATCCTGGACGAAGCCGATTTTTAATTTAATGAAATCTGCTCCACAGAAAATAATTGCAAAGATTGGTCTTAAATTAATTATACTCATATCTAAAGCTTAGGTCACATTTCACAAATAGTCCATGGTTTTGTTTATTTTAATAGTTAGGTTGGCCGTTGATAGAGTGATCTTGTTTACTCCGATACAAATAGAAAGTGTGCAATGATTTTGCTGCTGTCAGCCCTTTAATTCAACAAATTGACTTTAATCCCATCTAACTGTAGAATGACTAACAATGAATATATAACTAAACAGTGTACAAAGTAAATACCATCTCCAATTCCAACAAAAATAATTTTAGGTCATCTGAACAGTAATTTTTTAAGTAAGATAAAATGGACTTAACTGAGCTATTTAAACTAACCTGTGCATTAGAAACAGAGTTGATCATGATGAGGGATAAGGTGGCCATCACTCCGCAGACATGAGCAGCATTTGGTAGGTCATTGGGGTATCTGGCTGCTGAGTCAATAATAAACCACCATCCTGTAAAGAACTAAACAAAATAATGTTAGACTGACACCTATGACTATGAGACAACATACATATTTGAACAAAAGCCACAGTGAGTCCTTATTTTAACATATTAGAATAATGACTTAATTTCAGTTAAAACATTACAAATGTAATGAAATTTAATAATCATAGGCTACTGCATATTTGGCTGAATGAAATTTATCCAGCAGTCATTCATAAGACACATTTTTATTGTAATTTTTATGACTTTGCAGTTTATGATTATTAAAAGAATGTTAGTTATAAAGTCTATTCATAATATCATATGCCTAACAGATCTAGCAATCAAATTAGTAAATTGGAACAATGATTCATCGAGAAAATCGCATAACACAAACCAGAAAGCCTGCAGCCATGGACGCATAAATATTGCGTCTTTCTCCTCCTTCAAACCACACGCAGTTGGGCATATTCACGTTTTCGAAGCAATTCATGTTTATTTCCTGTTTTTGTACGGTTACTTTGAAATAGCAAAGACTATTGTTGAGATTAAATCACGATGAAAAAGTAAATAAATATGACAAATCTAAACTTCACTTCACCTCGCTCGCAGAACTTGATTGGCAACATTGGCAAGGCAAGTGACGTTTTCATTTTAAGAGTTGCCAGGTGTAAATAGCAAATTTACCAACCACTTTTTTAAGGCTACCTAGTTTAAACTTCATGACATTATCGAGTTAGTTCATTATAGGTTATTTATAGTACATTACCTAACAAGTGCGGTAAAACAAAGAAAGGTTCGGCATACCTTATTTAAAATAAAGTTTGATCGGATTGTATACGGTCTTTATTTGTTCTAGGATAAACGGCCTAGATTTACACGAGGAAAAGTTATTTATGCCACACCTGGCCATAAAGTGCCTTTTTCCGCACGCTACGCGTACGGAAAAAACCGATTTCTGCCCAAGTATAGGCATAAAATGATGTACCTAACACGTGAGGTAATAAATAAAGCCCTTGATCGCATATTTACGTCCCTCGCTTGCAGCTCGGGTCGCAAACATCTGCGATCTCGGCCTTTCTTTGTTTTACCGCACTAGTTAGGTAATGTACTATTTCGAATGTTGTCGGATTTATTTTTCGGCGATGAAGTAAGAAGTCACCCGTCACCCGCCAAATTTGATGTGCAGTAAAAACCCATGGTTAAAACTTACGTATTTTTATCACAATAGACGTGATATGATTCGAATGCATCGGGCAGTCATCGTCGGATAGATTGACTTATGTCACCTCCGCGACTCAGACACCACTCCTATTGTGAGTTTCAGTCGTTTTTTTAGCTTTTCGTGGCTCAAAGGGCAAAACGGAACCCTTATAGTTTCAGCCAGTCCGTCTGTCCATTCGTCCGTCCGACCGTATGTCACAGCGGTTTTATGCAGTAACTATAAAAACATATGGCCCATGATATTACAGCTAGACGTGTATTTTGTGTGCCCCTACTTAGTTTTGTATGAATAAGTTGCGAAAAATAGTACATTATTGGCGAGGGGCGGAAAGTAAGGGACTGACTTACGAGGTAGTTGCCTGGGCGAGGCTTGTCGAGGCCCGGCTGAGGCAGATAAATATAGTGCTTTTCTCAAACATGCGCGGCGTGCGGACTCCGGCGTTGAGGGCAAGGAGTAAAATGAACCATACGAATTCCATTATTGTCCGCTGTGTCCGCACCCTGTTGGAGGTGATTAAAGAATTGGGTACTTTACGTCTTCAATTTGCGAACAAAATGCGAAAATTTCCATAATCTCTCTACCTGCATTTCTTTCCATCCATAGTGCTCAAAGTTTGATTTCCAAAATTCTAAAAGACGACACTGACTCAGAAATTCCTGTTTTGGCAGATGCCATACAATTCTCGAAGATGCATTGCCCTAACTACGACTTGCCGACGTCAGCCCGTTCGCAGCGCCAATGGGATGAGCCGCTCTGCATACTTTTAGGCTTTGCATACCTATCGCTGCGCCTAGGTGCACCTTGTGTTGCGCCGCATATTACATATCACTGTGGCGCCAGTGTGATCAACGCAGGCATCCACGGCCTTTCCTGCAATCTTGTTCCGGCGCTGGCCGGATACCAAGACACGCGTCTCTTAATGATATCTTGCGGCGAGCTCTTAATAGTGTCGGCATCCTCGCCATTTTGGAGCCTACAGGTTTATCTAGGGATGATGGCAAGCGGCATGACGGCATGACCCTCGTTCCTTGGAGGTTGGGTCGGCCGTTGGTCTGGGATGTCACGTGTGAAGATACCCTTGCACCGTCCCACCTTCCAGGAACGTCGGCCAGAGCTGGAGCGGCTGCTGAAGCTGCCGAGTACCTCAAGCGGCGCAAATATGCAACCATAGATCCTGGCTGCATATTTGAGCCATTTGGGGTAGAGACCCTAGGGCCCTGGGGACCTAGAGCTCATTTTATTTTTAAGGAGCTGGCCAAGCGCCTCATGAACGCCACGGGTGACCAGAAGGCTGGTTCCTATCTTGCCCAGAGGGACAATGCCACCAACCTTTGGGGCACCCTAGCATGTGGCGCCGAGCTAGCTCCTATTTTTGACTTGTAAATATTTGTAAAACAGTTTTATTATTTCTAGTTAGTTAGTTTAGGTTTTATTCTTTTTTTATATTATTATTTGTTTTTGCTGAAATAAAGCTATTACAAGGAATAACTGTGATAATAGGTTAACAGGACTGTAGATCACACAGACCCACCAGTCGACACAGAGTAACTACCTATTGGAGAAAGGTACATACTTACTTCCACAGTTAGATGCTCCAGATATTTCTGATATTATAAATTTAAGAGCGCACCGACTTTATTCCGCGGACGCAGAATAGGCATTTAGCGCGTCGAGTGTGGCTCGCTGTCTGTATGCGTGCGACTGCGCACGCACTCTACTACGCCGTTGGCCCGTCATCAATCTCATGTTAAGGCCGTCCCCTATCCCAATGACCTCGGCGATTTGAGCTTTCTTCCCCTACCGCTTCCTTTCCTCACCGGTTATACAATACCGGTTATAAGCATATTAATTTTTATGTATTAGCTTTTTTATTGAAACCTATTGTATTCTATTGAACTGAATGTTATTTTAATTAGAGATTAATGTGACATTTTTTTTTAGCCTATTTAATTAATTTTTTGTATCTTTAGGAATGAATCGTTACCTTATATAATATAATAGTTTATCGTTTAAGCGTTTTGGTGTTATACTGTAAGCTTATATGTGACGAAATAAATAAAATAATAATAAGTCGTCACCTAGGAAGAGCTGCTTGTACTAGGACGCAACCCTATAAATACTAGTGCCATCTTATACGACTGGCCCCCGTCGCCCGCGCAGGCATCTCAAGCCGGCGTTTTCGGAAAAATGCGTGTAATAGCTTTTTTCTCGAAAAGTACAAAACCTATCCAAAAATCAGTGGATGCGTTTAAAGTAAACATAAATATAAAATGCTTGTCTTAGTTTCTTGTACTTACGACGCATAATAAGGGAGTAGATACAGATTTAAGGTAGAAAAAAGGGTTTACGGTTATTTTTTTTTCTCATGATGTATTATGTTTTTCGACAATTTAGTGGAACCAAATGTAGACCAAATACCTAGCTACATTATATATTTTTTTCAAGCGTTGTGCTTGGAGCTGAACAAAGCCTATTCACTTTAAAAACAGTGAAATATGCCGGGTAGCCCCTTAAAAGTCGGTAAATTAAAATTCGACATATTTGTAATCCTGTGATGCCAAAGATGAATATATTTACCTAATATTCAGTTGAGCTTTTTGTACGATTTTATTAAATTACATGATATTCTAAAGAAATTGGTAAGGTAAAAAAAGGACATGTATTGTGCGTTTTGGGTTTGTTAGATTCATTTTGATGAGAACTAAGATGCAGATGGTATCTGTACGAGCGAGGGGTGCGGGACGCAGGGCAGAGCGCGGCCGGGCGACCAAACCAGTCGGCGAGTCAGAGTCACCTAGCTAAGCGGCGCACGCGCCGCTTCGAACTAATTTTGCATTTATTTTTAATTTCTGTAAAATTCACCAATAAACGTGTACGTTGTATTTGGTGTTCTTATTGTCCGCCTGGACAGTATCGAAGTTCTGATGATGGAGCAGACAGGTTAGTTGACGTAATACCCCCGTGTTTAGGCTTGTTAGATTTGTTTTGGCGAGCACTTGGACCGTAGGGGGTGTCCAAGGTCTGATGATGGAGCAGAAAGGTGGCCCACGGAACTCAAGAATAAGTTGATGTAATAACGTACATCGTGTTTGATCTCGTTAGTTTTGTTTTGGCGAGCACTTGGACCGTAAGTGGTGTCCAAGGTCAAGGTGGTGTCAAGGTGGCTTCTGCCTATTTCGTAAATAATAAAAACTTGACGGCTGCTGTGGAGTGCTTTTTTGATTGCAATTATTACTGTGATTTTCATACCGTATTATGATCCTTCTATGAAACAGGACTGATTAGCGTGACAGAAAAATATAAATAAAGTTCACTATTTCTCCATAGTAAATGTATAAAAACAGTTTTCTTTAATTTCTGGCTTTTTTGTACATAACCGAAAGTTGACCCCAAGGAAACTATGGATACTCAGGAAAATATGGAATCGATTGAAATAAACAAATGCATGTAAAAAAAACTATTTCCATATTCATACAAATTGTATGAGGAAAGTTTTTCTCAATTTATGGCTTTTCTAGCCGAAAATTTCTTTTTGGTCCCATACAAGCTTTTGTTTCTGGACGGGAATGGAATTGATTGACATCAAAAAAACCAGTTTGTCAAAAATGACCATTTTCTCGCATTCTGTATGTTTTTTCCAAAATCTGTAAACGCCAATCTTCATTAATTTGAAATCGAAGGATGGTCTCCTAAGACCATTTTCGCCTAGCAACACGGGATCTTGTAGCTACCCTGACTGACCCAAAATCTATTTCCATCCTATATATTTGAGATTGGATGGAGATTAAAAAAAAAGCAAATGGTTTTCCATTCACTTTTGATTAAACGCTGACACGCGTTTTTCTCAATTTTACTGCATCTTTGCGTAGACATATTTGCTAAACTGTACTTTATTGTATTGTAATAAATATAAGACTATCGTGGACACACTCTTTGAGATAATAATTAGAATCATCTTGTATATCTTTGCAAAGAATTGTGGACGTCACACGTTTAACCGTAACTGTCGTTTTTGTTGAATAAACTCTATGTCCTCTTAATAGCGCGACGTAAAGTATCCATTTCAAGGGCGACATAATAGCGACAATGACGACAAGGATTCCTGGAAAAGACTCTTGAGTCTTTCTCCGGGACCACGGGTGGTATGTGGTCTAAATATCATTTTAAAAATATACCTATATAAAAATTATTTACTTAGTAAAGTTTTTGAAGTGCCCACTCTATAGGTGCAGGTTCCTCAGGTAAAAAATCTGAGTAAGTAAGTATATGGTTACAGATTGCCCTTGTAAATAACTTTTGATTGAGGTACAATAGGTACATGAAGTGAAATAAAGCGCAAACTTCGCCAATTTTGTATGATTTTATTACATTTTTCACATTTAAATAGAAAACTAAAATATTTCACAAAAACATCGCTATTGTTATGAACTTATGATTTAATCGAACTCGGTTAGCCTAGTTTTGCAGGGAAAGTCTGGATGGGGGCTTTGCAAGGGGTTTTCAAGGACAGGTTGTCGGAGGTGACGGAGATGCCGCTGGGCGTGATGCCGGTCAGGCTGTTGACCACGAACGTGCTGCAGCCCTGGCTCAGCGACGCGAGTGTCAGCGGCTGCTTGGCTTGGGATAATACTTGCTGAAACGGAGTATAAATGCCATTGTTTGAAAATACAATATAACTGTGAGTTAAAGTTATATTAAGTAATCCCTAGATAATATTGAAGAGGTTACAAAAATGACCGTTTGAATTCGTAATTTTCGTGGTAATTTTAAGTTTTTTTTTAATTCTAAATATCGAATGTTTATTTTCTGTGGGACATTATTATTTTAATAATGCACATAGTTTTGTATTTATGAAAGGATTTCATTCAAATTGTACAATCATGAGATATTAAAATAATGAAAATGTTCTTTTCCGTGGTCATAAAGCTCATTTTCGTTAGTTGTAGGTAACTAACGAAAATGAGCTTGAAAATTTAAATTACTTACTTAAGTTTTTTTTACCCAAATTAAGCTTTATCGATTTCTGATAATATTAAGCACCTTATCGGTTCCAAAATAACACAGACCACATCAAAATGTGTGGTTTCTTTTTTTTACATGTATCTTACAAGTTAAACCTTTAATAATGAACCAGGCCAGGTGCGATATTTAATTCAGTTCAATTGAAATTACATATTTAATTCGAATCACAGATATTGTGGTTATGGTAAGTATATAAGTTGTACCCGAACATTATTTGTTGACTTATGCACTATAAGCATACATCTGTATTTTGTAATAGGTAGGTACGTATAAGTACACATAAGGCAATCCACTTTTCCCATCATCCCTTCCATCTAGACCATCTGGCTCCCTTCTTGGCTCTGAGCTGGCAATGCATATGCATATACATACATATACAAACAAACATCATTAGGTAAATACATATGTAAGTACCTAATGCATAATGATGATGCGCCGAAATATTTATCAAATTACCTACATACGTACTTAAACAGGTATTTCAACGTTCAAATAATGCTGGTCAAAAAACAAACTAAACAAAAACATAATAAATTGCTTAATCAATATAATTTTAATAAAGTTAACCGATGTTTAATGACTTACCTGCACTAAAAGCAAATGCGCACAAAGGAGAATAATTCCCTTGGCGGACATGATGGCTCTATCCACGAAAAGAAAAATGCTTAAAGGTTGCGTACAACTAACTCGTTCAATATAAAATAAGTCTTTTTATTATAAATGATTGCTCAAGAATCCGTTGCGTAGGTAAGTATTTACGCATGTTATGGTAAGATACGTAATCTTACTGAGAAGCGTTTCATGTCACACAGTCAGGTGCAACATCGTACAATTTGTACGTGACATATTTTAAATTTGGAATATGATAAGAAACACAATACTTAACGCTTCGTATTCCAACTGATTGCACGAGCTTGGGCGATTAGGGCCAACCTCAATGAGTCTCATGAAACAAGAACGAAATAAAGAATGATTCCATTTGACATATATGTTAACTGCGTCCCGTCCCCTACAGTCAGATATAAAGATATGATCGAATACCGGTATTTTTTAAGGGTTCCGACCTCGAAAGGAAAAAACGGAACCCTCACGAAAAAATCACTTTGTTGTTCGTCCGTTCGTCCGTCAGTCCGTCCGTCCGTCCGTTCGTCCGTCCGTCCGTCCGTTCGTCCGTCCGTCCATCCGTCTGTCTGTCAAGACCCTTTTCTCGGGAACGCATAGAGGTAGCAAGTTGAAATTAATAAGTACCACATACACAAATCTGCGGTCCCTTGAAGCTGTGGAAAAACCAAACCTCTACTTCAACGCAATCAAAAGTTACGGCCGTTTATGTCACATTTGCCATACATTTGCAATATATGGGAATCAAAATGTATAGATAGGGTACTTCCCGTTGACCTACAATCACAAAATTTGGCAAAAAGCAAGAGCTTGTAGCACAAGTACGGAAAACGAAAGTACGAAAACCGTATGATTGGCGCACACTGAAAGTTCCGCGCAACCAGTATTTCTAAGCACCTAAGGCCATAAATGGCCCATCGTCCTTTGTGCGGTGAGTCCGACTCGCACTTGGCCGGTTTTTTCCATATTCGTAAGCATTCCATTTGTCCGCACAATTTGCCCCACCTTTTTTACTGCCGGCTGCCAAGGAATGAAATGTTCTCTCACCTTCTGTATTCCCTAACAATGACATGTACTACCTCAGTTTCTTTAAAGCACGAGTGAATAGGCTTTACTGAACCGGCTAGCTCCATCTTAGACTCTGTCTTCACTTTCCATCCGGTCAATTTATTAATCAAACAAACCCGGTCAAGAGCATGCCGGGCCATGCTCAGTGTAGGGTTCCGTAGTCAACTAGGAAGCCCAATAGTTAGTGACTAAAAAGAGTCAGGTGGAAATTTTTGATATTTGACCCTATTGGGGAATCATTCAAAACCAAACGACGAGGCAGTACAAAATAGGTCGCGCAGGACGATGTATACGTAAGTATACATCGTCCTGCGCAATTAATGAACTCATATCATAATAGCTATTACAAGATTTACAAACCAATTAACATAACAATGTACCTAATGCTGATAACAAATAACTACATTTCGAAACGAATAACGATAACCAAAAATGACGAATCTCGTACGTAATGCTGTGCAAAACGATTCTAAATAGATTTTGTATATGATCAAAGTAAGCATTTTTTTTTGAGCCAGGAATGCTAGTTCTCTGTCAGTACTATTGCCCCAGAATATGACACCGTATCTCAAAGTCAAGGTGAAGTCAGCGTGATAGGCAGTAAGAACAGCTGACTAGTTTACAACCTTCCGTAAATGAAATAATACGTATGAGTATGTATTTAGTTTTTCACAGATTTTATCTAGGTATGTGATTATTCCCACTTAATGTTCTATCCAAAGTAAGTCCTAAAAATGTTGTTGTATCTGTGTCTTCTATATCCTGCTCATTATATGTGATTTTCAGACTAGAAATGAGTTCTTTCCTCTGTTTAAAGTTCGTGACCTTAGTTTTTTTCAAATTTATAGAGAGGTTATTTTTGTTTAGCCAATCAATTATTTGTACTATTTTTTGTTGATATGGGATTCAAATGATGGTAATAGTTCTAGACTTGTACAAATCACTGTACTATCATCTGCAAATAAGACCATTTTTTTCTGTGACTGCCTGCAGCAGATCGTTGATAAGCAAAGGACCTAATACGCTTCCTTGTGGGACGCCAGCATATATTTGTTTTATATCCGAGGAAAATGTCACTTCTTTCTTAGACTTTACACAAATTCCTCTTATCTCTGTAACTTGTTTTCGATTCATCAAGTAAGATTTCAGCAAATTGTAAGCGTTACCACGGATACCATATTTGTATAGCTTAGATATTAAGATTTGATGGTCAACAAACTATTGAACGAGATATAGTTCGCAGAGCCCTCGTCTCTGCAAATGTGCCGTGTTTGATGGAGCCCCATGGCCTTAGCCGGTCAAATGACAAGAGGCCCGATGGTATGACTTTGGTGCCTTGGCAGAGAGAAAAGTACCTGCTTTGGGACGCTACACGCTGGCCGGGGCCGCTGCTGCCGGTTGGTTGAACTTAGGAAGCGCGAAAAGTATGCATTATTGGGGGATAAGTATTTGTTTGTTCCTCTGGCATGGCGACAATTGGTCTTATTTACTATTAGTAAGTCTCCGTGTAAAGAAAATGCTTAGAACTATAAGGTAGTATATGTACACACGCGTTCATAATTGCATGGGCAATTTATTAATGAATTCATTCATAAACTGCCCATGCAATTCTGAAAGCGATAGTACATGTAGGTACAGGTAGGTAGGTATTGTAAGTAGCCAAAGTAAAACACGCGTGTTTAGATATATATTTTGTATTGAAATAAGTTTAATATATTATGTATGTATAATAAGAAAAAAAATACGTGCAATAATATAATAAGTGAATTAGATTTGTCCTAATCTAATATATCAGAGCAATGCTTATTTAGAAACCACGTCCCTGTACGTGCTAAAAAATAGACAAAATATCTTGTACCTACGAGTACTTTTACTCATATTACTTATTTATGCCAAGGCAATTGAATCACTAATAGTTTGCACGGCGTGCATTTGTATTCTAAAACGCGACATGTCTGTGAATTTGCCCTCTTTATTTATTTTTTTGTGACTGTTTCTGATATTTATTGTGACTCAATAAGTGAATTAGGTAGGTAAGCTTTTCTAATCTCTAATCTCTTCACAACAGGGGTGAAACCCACAAAAAAACGTAACTATGGCAAACACCTACTTACAAAAAAAATATCAAATTATGTGAAATTTTCGATAGGCATTAAGATGTACACCCCGCTTGATTATTGTTTCACATTCGTTATTAAATCAAGTACCTAATAAAACAAACTTTAAACTAAAAAGCAAATTAAAAACACGTAAAAAAACCGATTAATATTTGTGACTACAAAGCTTGCACTTTCTCTCGTCGTGTGTTTTAACACCTTCCGCGAGTGCTCGTAGTTCACCATTATTTAAGCTACTGTTACACATGCTCATTACTAGCATGCTTTGTGCTTATTAGCAAGAGGGGATGGGAGCGGGGCCCCTCCCACTTCCCCGCTTGCTAATAAGCATTTACATCACGTCTTTCAGCCGCGTGCGTCACAACGAGCGTGCTAATATAATAATTCGAATTGACCAATTTTAATTAGGTAGTTAATTAAATTAACTGAGGAATGTTCATACGCATCTAATTATATTCAATTCACAGAATGTCTGAACTTGATTACGTAAAGAAGTAAATATAGTAATAATAATAATCTTAACTAAATAATCTCGAATATTGCGTCGCGTGAATATGTCGTAAACTATGAAATATCCCGGAAGAGTCATACACAGGCAAGAACAGAATCAATGTCTCTTATTAGTACCTACCCGAAAGTTTACGGGTACTGTAGTTAAATTTCTAGTTGCGACTTTATGTCTTCGCCGAAAATTGGCTACGACGTAGTTTTTCGGAAGTTTGTAGGCATTATTATCACCAATGTTCTAAACCTCTGGGTACAGAAAAGACAGACGTGAACACTAAAGCTGTGTATGCCCGTAAAGGAATTGAGTGGACGGTTGTCGCTTATCTGTAGCAATAGCCTTCGTTCTGGTAGCACCATTCTGGTTGGATGGACTCTGCTTGGATTCCCATACGGACGAGACGCTCTCTGTTGAAAAAAAGAAAATTAGGTAGGAAAACAAAGAAATCAATAAAGAAGGAGTTCATCCGAAATCAGTGGTAATTTCGTTACAGCTGTCTTTAATGAAAGCGTATCCTAAAATATACAGGGTTCAAAAACGTGGCCATTAGGCGACAGCGGCGGCGCAGCCATAATACGCATGTAGTGCTCCTGCATCAGTACCATGAGTTGCTCTCGTTTTCGAATCGCTATCGACTGCGCGATTTTAAAGTATTTGCATCTTGCGCGTTCTTAACAGTTAAGCATACAGTACCACGCGTTTGAAATCTACTGTAGAAATCTGTAGTCGGTAGCGTCTACGTCAACGCACTGGCAGTGTATCTTGCTCGCACTTGCGGGTGGAAGCGGGATGCAACAGTAGATAACGTGTCGAAATTTATCTTTCGAAATCTATAGCAACTCATGGTAGAGACACTATTTGCAAATACTATCGAATCGCGCAGTCGCTATAGTTTCGCGGCCACGTAAAAGTCGTGGCAAGCACACTTTACTCACCTTGTGTGCAGCATGCGGTGCTCCGCGTCCAGCCACGTGGTGGCGGGCTCCGCCCACAGCCGCTCGGCGAGGGCGGCGGCGCGCGGCCAGAGGCGCTGCTCTAGTGTAGCCGTATCTGACTGCTCAGACCACAAGGCCGCTTCTCCGCCTGTAGTGCAAATATGTGGTTACTTAAATAAACCAGCCGGATTGAACCCACCAAAATATTTCGTTGTAATAGTTACAATTTACTGTTGAAATCTAATTAAATATTAAATAAATAAATAAATATTATGGGACAATCTTACACAAATCGACCTAGTCCCACGGTAAGCTCAATAAGGCTTGTGTTGAGGGTACTAGGCGACGATATATATATAATATACAGATACATATAAATACTTAAATACATAGAAAACATCCATAACTCAGGAACAAATATTAGTGATAAACACACAAATAAATGCCCTGACCAGGATTCGAACCCGGGACCTCCTGCTTCGTAGGCAGGGACACTACCAACTAGGCTAGGAGGCCGTTAAAGATAATTGCCGTTAATTAAGGATAATAGACAAGGTGTAGGTTGGTAAACGCACAAATCAAATCATTTCAGTATTATTTGTCGTAAATGTTTTGATTCATGTAGTAGTCACACTAATATAATTATTTGTCTGATTCATAAGACGTGAGCAGAATTAACCTTTATCTACGGATTCAGTAATCTGCTCACGTCTTATGAATCACCCTGTATATTATAAATTGAAAGGACCGATAGGATCGAACCAGCGACCTCCTGCATTCGGGGCAGCTAACCATCGAGTGAAGCCGTCTAAACAAGTTAAGGGTGAATTTCAAAGAGTTAAGTCGGAATTGAGCCTTAATTGGGGGTCGTAGTTAAATAATTAATTTCTATTGTGTTACGATAATTACTCATAAGTATTAACAGCAAAATGTTTAACTGGCCATCAGCGAATCTTATGCTTGCAGTAAGGATCAATGAACAGTGTGAAATATTGTACATTCTAATTGCTGCAACGCAATAGAATTTAATTACTTCATTACGACCCCAATTAAGCCTTAACTTATTGAACTTAACTTTTTAACACTTTTTGAAGATAAATTTCTTAAGATAAAATTATATAAGTACCTTTTCTTTTTTTCTTCTTATAGCGAGTGTATTTTAATCAATTATGTTCTTGACATTTAAAATATGGAATCTAAAATCATTTATCAATCCTTACCTAGAACTAGATCCTTATTTTCGGGGGCCATGACAATTATGCTGTTGTCGTAAACCTTCTGCCAGCCAATGTAAGGAGAGCACCAGTTGTTCCCTGCAAATACAAAGTCAGTAGATGAAAATAGCAGAGCTAGTTTAGTCTAATATGGTTCAGTTTTTAACCGACTTCGAGAATTCGACGGAGGCGGTTTTATGTTCGTCTGTTTGTATTCTTTTCCGATTTCGATATTTTTTTAATGTTCGAAAGCAGTTACCTCCATGTTGTTCTTTATAGAAATTTGGTGCTGATCTGATGATGGGATCCATGAGGAATTAAGGGAACTCCTCAAACTTTAAAGGCACATGCACGTGTATGATGATTTCGGTGCTTTCTTAAGTAAATTAAGAACTTCTTGCGAAAACCATAAATTTGGTAAGGTAGACCTGATATGGTAAGAATACTATAATCGGATAATTCCGACGTCCGTCGTCCAATTTGAGCAATTCTTTTTTCGTTAGAAAGAAGTTACCTCCAAGTTGGCTCCATAAGATTTTAGTTCTTATCTGATAATGGAACCCATGGGAAATTCAGAGAACTCCTTAATTTACCAGGGCACATAAGTATAAGTATGGCGATTTTGGTGTTTTCTTATGTGACAAAAACAATACGTTTTGTGAAGTAAACCTGTTGATGAAGATCAGGGATGGCATGTGGAACTTAACTTATAGATAAGCTGATAATTCCGAGCTCCGCCATGTGATTTGACTACCTAATTCTTTTTTTGCTTCATAAGTAGTAAGTATTGCGTTACTTATACCAGTACTTACCAGCTAAAAATAAAAAAATAAAAACTTTAACAAAAAATAAAACTGACTTCAAAAAGTGAAAAGTGAAATGTAGGTATTTATTCTTATTTGATGTAAGGTTCGAAAAGGATGAGTAATCAAACAAATGAAGGTGACATCACATAGCGATCAACCGATACGTTTGTAGTCGGTGGCACCCCCATTTGTTACAGCAAATAAAACCGGCCGTGCGCGAGTCCTACTCGCACTTGGCCGGTTGTTCGGGTAATTTTTACATATGTATTAAATAGCGATCATAGTTATGATTTCATTTCTAATACTAACCTGCACCAACCCAGGCTCCAAACCCACAGTCCAAATACAACGCGTCATAATTGGACATGATGAGGCGGTACCCCTTCGATAGCAACCCTTGGATTTGAGGGTCTACTCCTGTTGTCCACACCTACAACGAAAAAAATACTTTTGAAGACATCGAAACTATGATTTTCCAGTTATTAGGAAAACTGACGGATTTAATAGGTAGGTATTATCGCGTACAAAATTGCATGAACAATTAAGTAATCAAGTCATAATAGGCTAGATGACTACAACAATTTATTTAGTTCGTCAGTTAGATTATTAAAAAAATATTGTAAACGTATTTTTCTTTTGCTCGTCAAATAAAAAATTACAAAAATACAGTGCTTTCAAGTTTTGCGTGACGTCACAATCAGGTACTACTACTAACAATTCTTACCTAAGTTACAACCCACCCCCCGAACTTTGATGCTCTCTATCATCGTCAATTTTAATTAACTTGAAAAAGGATAAAATACTAATCTATTAATTTTGGATAATCTAACTGACGGACTAAATAGAAAAATAGTTTGTTTAACCCAGTCGTCATCCCTCTTTGTCTATGAACTTTTATACCTGATAGTACCTACTTATTGTGTATGAAGAAGGAAGAGTATTTAAATGTAGGTTACTAGTATTCGATTGCGGTTGCTACGTGACGGCATCATCTAATAAACATATATTGTTGTCCTTCTTATATCATTTCCACATAACAGAATGTATTAGCTTCCCTGTAATGACCCAGTACTCATAACAAAGACACGTATGACATTGTGTCAGCCAACGTTCAATAATCTATTAGTTATGCAATTATGACTCAGTAATAATAAATCCGTCTTTTTCTCGCGCGGACAATCGCATATTATTATACTTAGAAGTTTGAATGTTTGTCCTCCTTGAGCTAAGATTTGAATACTCACTTGAATGATGTAATCATCTTTGTTGAGATATTTGTCAACGTAGCTGTAGTCGGTCAGCGTGCTGGTCCATACGATCAAGGGCAACTTCTTGCCAAATGCCTGAAACAAAAATTACATAAAAACAATTTGCTATAATATAACTTTATAAGTATAACCTACGAGTTCCTATTATATCATATGCCACATTTAAACAGGTTGAGCATACCTATATAATATTCCAGGGCTAATATAAGTTAAATATGTTACAGTGAACACCTTTTCTGATATTTTCTTCAGACGCAAAATAGCGGCCTGGTCTAAGTTACGCTAGTGCATCAAGCGGTTATCAAAAAGGAAACTTGGTTACCGTACACGCCTTTTATCTTGCGCTTTCTTCTGGAAGTAGACCCACAGCGGTACTGAACTATGAACTGGTGGATTTCCTCGCACACTTTCCAGCAGTGTTCGCTAATCTCGTCCCCGCCATGTATACGAGTAATATGTCCGGCTTAAATATCTCAGGAGGAAGAATGTTTTGTTGTCATATTCGGTTACCGTATACGCCTTGTCTTGAGCTTTCTTCTGGAAGTAGTCCCACAGCTGGAGGAAGCCAGCCTTGTCCAAGTTCCAGCGGTGCTGGACCATGAACTGCTGGATTTCCTCGGACACGTTCCAGCAGCGCTCGCTGACCTCGTCCCCGCCCATGTGGAAGATGTCCGGCTTGAATATTTCTGGATGAAAAATATTTTATGTAGCTTCTTACCTATGTTGTTCCAATTCCAAGATATATATACATTATACATATATATATATTATATCTCGAGGCATCGAAATTATTCGCTTCAAGATTTGAACCTACGGTCTGAGTCTCCCTGACCAACTAAAACTTACGAAAGTTTTTCTGTAACTACTGACACTTTAGAGTGATGACAAAAAACATAATTTCACATTTTTTGTTATACTTCTTATATGTTAGTATTATTAAACAGAGAATCCGGTAAAGCGTATCAATGACGATTCAAGTCAGAACAAGTCGTTATTTTAACTTTTCAATTATAATTTGTTTATCAAAAATTGAGTTTCATTAGTTACAGATGAACATAATTTTACCTGCCATATCCGCGTAAATATCTCCCAGCACTTCGTACAACTCATCCCTCGTGGGGTTCAGCTGACCACACGGAGGCTCCACGCAGTACGAAGCCCAAGGTTCCGCCTGTCAACAAACCGTAACGTGGATATCAGCCCTTGTATACAACCTTGTTTGTCATTTAAACCTTTTCGAAGAAAATGACGGGTAAGTCCGTAACATATGTCCAACACCGACGATCGATTAATCCATTAGACCATAGACCTCCAAGTAGGTACATGCATAGGTACTTAGTTCAACTTCAGTTTTGACACTTCGGTGAAGCGGTGTCTGAGTGACAACTATTGTATGTCCGCACCACAGCTCAAAATAGTATACGGTGACGATGCGGAATCGCACTGTCGCATCAAACAATCGACATGCGACGGTCGTGTCATGACTTTCAGGCATTTGAATGCGTTTACGGTGCGTCAGCGCATTTTGACCCGCGGAGTAGAGTATACCGTGCATGACGCATAGCGATTCCGTATCGTCACTGTATTTTGAGCAATGTCTCCAAATAAAATCTAAATATATTTTGCGTTGGTTTACTAGAGCTTAAGTCCTATACTTAGCCACCGTCGGTCATCATGCCAGTCGGTTTCCATAACATTGCAACCTCACCAAAATTGTAGGTAGGTATGAGCAGGCAGAGCTGGGCACCGTTAATCAAATAGTTAACTTCGTTAATCGCTAATCTGTTACAAAAAAAGTTAACTTCGTTAATCGTTAAAGCGCTACTTTTCGGAAGACTTAACGGAAGTTAACGTTAATCGTTAATCCGTTAACACAACTTGGATCAAGGGGCACAGCAACTCGCGAGGGAACGATGCAGCAGACATATTGGCGAGGGAAGGTTCGGAGACGGCCGTAGTAGGGCCAGAACCGATCATACCCCTGCCGTTCGCCTGGCTGCGGAGCACTCTCCGACAAGACACCAGGGTAAAACACCAACAATACTGGTCTAACATAGGAACCTGCAGGCAAACAAGGTTAGCCCTCCCGACAATCACCCCCGGGCTGTCGCGGAGGCTGAGACAGCTGAAAAGGCCCCAGCTCCGTCTCCTGATCGGCGCCATAACAGGCCATGCCTCATTCAACAAACATTTGCATACTTTGCGTGTTACAGACAGCGCACTCTGCAGGGCCTGCTTGGAGGCAGAAGAAACAGCCGCTCACGTCATCATCGAATGCACTGGGGTGGCAAACTACCGGGCACAATACCTCGGTACACCGAGGTCTCTCCCGGAAGTCGTCGGCAACATCAAGGGTCTGCTAGGCTTCCTGGAAGAGCTGGGTTGGCAGGAGTAGTGCCGACAACCCACCACGCAAAATAGGCGCATCATTTGACGTCGAGTTGCGGAAACTAGCCCGCGTATACCTATACCTATACCTTTCCGTTAACACGTGGTAAAAAGGGCATCTTTGAGTTAGTGATCTACAACTTATAGTTAATCAGTTTCCTTCAAAAATATCCAATTTACCATCCGAGTACCTTTGAAAATTCAGGAGTTTTCTTAATGTCTCATGGCTATGGAAGCCATTTGATCTGAAGTAAAATAAAATGCAACTATCTTGTAGACCTCCGAGGTCACAGACAAAATAACAATGTCTCAGGTTGGAGGACAGAGCTAGAAATTATCGAGCAGTTTCAATATACCATCCCTGGTGATCAAAATCAGATCCACTGCAGCAAATTGATGGCTTGATTAAGAAAATACCCCAACTAATTATGAAAACCCTCCAATCACGTGCCGTTCAAATTTGAAGGTTGTCTGAATTTTTCAAGAACTCCATCATCATAATATCAATCAAATAAAAAAGATGAATGTCTGTGTTTACCGACCAATTTCACTTTGCCATCCCTGATCTTCATCATCAGGTACACTCCACCAAAATGTTGGTAACCCCTAAAAAAAAATTCAAGTTTATAAGGAAACTCTCAAATCAAAATGCATGTGCCGTGCCGTTAAAATTTGTGGAGTTCTTTAATTTCTTCATGAATTCCATGATTTCAAAATATGAATGTCTCAAATAGGATGGGAATTAACAGACAGTTCCACTTTGCCATCCCTGGGCTCCATCATCAGCTCCACTCCACCAAATTGATGGTTTTCGTAAAGAAAAATGCTCGAGTCTCTCGGAAAGTCGGGTGGAAACAGGTTTTTGCCGCGTGGCGCGGTATGTGCGGTATCTTTTTGGTAAGTATTTTGGAACTGGATTAACGATTAACGGACTTGGAAAAACTTAACGGAAGTTAATGATTCCGTTAACATATTCTAAAGTTAACTTTAAAGTTAATCCGTTAATGAAAATGTTAACTTCGTTAATTAACGATTAACGAGTTAATGCCCAGCTATGTGAGCAGGTGGATAATTAGTGGATTTTTTTTATAGATACCAGTAGGTTAGAAACAGTGCGCCCAATATTAGTCTACGGCCGAGATTACCTTGAAACAGACTGTGAGGTTGGTACCCTGCCAGCCCTCGCCCACGTGCGCGGGCGCGTCGAACTCGGGCAGCACGCGTACGCCGCGCACGCGCCCGTACTCCACCACCTCGCGCATCGCCGCAACACTGTACACCTGGAACAGCCACATAACGGGGTTTCATGCAACAGTTGTATAAATAGGAGTTAAACAAAGAACCTTCGTTACACCTGGAATAGGCACATAATGGGATTTTATGGAACCGTTATATGAAGGGAAAAGGCGAATATGCAAAGATCCTCCGCGCTCCGTTACAATTGATAAAATGGTTTGCTTCTAAAACGTTCGTCTCTTTTAAAACCATTGTTATCAAAATCTGTGTTTTATCAGTTAGAGAAGCAAAAAATAATACGGGAAAAATAGTAAAAACTAACATGAAGAAATTTAATAAAACTTAAATTATGTGGGTACTTCTAAACTTCACTTCTCTTCAAGTAGTTTCTAGACAGTGTTAAATTACATTAAGTACACACTTATAACTCTAACCAGTGGTTATAATTAAGTGTTACGTTACGAGCCATACAGTTTACCTAAACATTTTCACATGTTTGTATGATTTGAGCTTCAAACAAAATAGAAAATATTAAGCAATACTTAACAGCTGTAGTTTAGTTGGCAATAAGAAGATCCTAACATACGTCTGTCATTAGAAAAATTGATAATGGTGTTTAGTTTAGTGGATTTTGGAATTTGAATTTGATTATTGGAATTTGATAGTGCGCTCCATGGATACATTTTGAGCATCTCAAAATTTTCCTAGTTACCTAAAGTATCCGACAAAAGTAGGAAATATCATGTCAGTATTTATCAAAGTACCTTAGAAGGAGAATAAGCGCCATATTTGGATAGCTCCGGCCTGCGCTCAGACACGAAGGGGAAGCTTTGGCTGTCCGTGATGTGCCAGTGGAAGGTGTTGAGCTTCACGGCCGCCATCGCATCTATAAGGTTAAGATCTCTTTTCAAACACAAAACATCGGAAGAAAGGATTCTGACACCAGAGCTGATGTATCACTTCGCAACGATTCCATATACCTATTGCGAACATAAGTGTATTTGAAAAATTAAGTCATCCACAACCGCAACTAGTATCGTACATAATTTCCAAATGGATGAATCGCACGCTGGTGCATGGAGGGGGTGCACTCTTACGAAAAATAAATTGCATGAGCAACGCGTCGCCAATCGCGTGCGCCATACTTTTCCCCGCGACTTGCACCCGCAGGCGCGCGCCCACTCCGTACCTACAATACCAGTTTTCGATGATTTTATTCACAAGTTGACACTCTCTTCTTAATCTCGTCTTAGTGGTTTATCGCTTACGTTGCAAGTACTGTGTCAGGTATATGGTAGCAATACGTACCTATAGTTTTCTTAATAGAGTCAACGGTATAATAATTCCTCGCAGTATCGAGAAGTATCCCTCGGTATGGATAGACAGGATTGTCCACAATGCTGACATCTCGAACAATCTGTAATTTCAACAAAATGCTTATTTCTATTTTTTTTAATCTTTGATATTTGAGACCGTACTTACTGAGTGATATAATTGATAGAGGTTGGTATTACCTACTTAAACTAGTAAGCATAAAATATGCATAAAGCCGTTAAGTTATATTCAGATATCACGGTAAGATAAGTCATATCATCGTTTTATATAATATATACTTTTATATTCTATTTTCCATTTTGTCTCAAGGATTTTGTATTGTCATCATATTATTATTATGTTTATAGCTATGTATGTATTTGCCTACTCTATGCAGAATCGTAACTTTATATAATTGTTTAACCAGTGAAGTTAACTTCTATCAGTGAAAACCTGTAATTGGCCTCTTGTTTTTATACATATTGTTAACATTGTTTTACGTGCTGTTGGTTTTACAATGAATAAATAATAATAATATTGTTTTTTAAGAAAAAAGAACCGACTTCATTTGGCCTTCCATCCCGGTAAAAGTTAACTTTGGAATTACTTTGAGTTAGCCAGTTTACTTCAAAAATATCCAATTCACCACACGTATACATTTGAAAACTTAGGAGTACCTCTATTCTTAATATATCAGGGCTTCCATCATTACATCTGAAGTAAAATCAAACGGAACTACCTTGTAGACCTCCTAAGTCGCAAAAAAATAACAATGTGTTAAATTGGATGACAGACTGGAAATTATCGAGCAGTTCCACTATGCCATCCCTGATCTTCAACATCAGGTCCACTCCAGCAATATGATGGCTTCAGTAAGAAAATGCCCAAGCTAATTATGAATACCCTCTCCTCTAATAACAATGCAGGTGCCGTTCAAATTTGAGGAGTTCTCTGAATTCCTCAAGAAGTATATCATTAGAATAGAAATCAAATCAAAAAGATGAATGTCACAACTAGGATAATGCTCGAGTGTCTTAAGAAATCACCCAAATCACCATGCATGTACCTTCTAAATTTGAACCATCTACTTTCAGATAAAACAAGAAATTTTAAAATCGGTTCATTAATGACGGAGTTCTGAAGTAAGTAACAAACATTAAAAATAATAATATTTAAAAAAAGAAAAACATTCACACGCATTAAGAACCTCCTCCTTCTGAAATTATGAAGTCAGTTGAAAAAACATTCACACGAATTGCGAACCCCTCCTTCTGAAATTGTGAAGTCGGTTGAAAATTGGCGTACAAAAATACACTTGCCTTCCTAAATTCGCAAAGTTTTTCATTAAAATCTAGGCCCATAAAAATGCACTTGACAGTATTCGATGTACCTATTCGTTAATTTTAAAGTACCTAAATAGGTGCTTATACGTACCGATAAAAAATCTGATGTGAACCATATAGACTTATACCTCGGTACAATCATCGTCAAATACTCGTATATCTTTACACTTTTGAACGTCATTACATAAGAGAAAATCGTGCAAAATGTTAACAAATAAGGCTGAATAGGCAATTACTGAACCAGTGAGCTCCATTGTTGACTCTATATAATATACTATAGATATTTGCCAGTCAGTTATATATAAAAAAACTTACCAAAAGATGATCTCTAATATCATCATAGAGAATGAGTTGAGAGAGTGTTTCTAGGCCATGTCGGACTCCGAAAAAGGACCCTCCATTTATGAAGGCCTCCACTTTATCGTTATTTGCGGATATTTTCAGGGTATAGTTTTCACGCATATCCAGGGAAAATTCTATAACAAATTAATACAATTTAGGAATGTAAACAATTTTTACCTGTTTAGTTTGTTTCTTTTTGTTCTTTGTTTTGTCAAGTCTTGTGTGTGATTTTTGTTTTGTCTCGTCCTTTAATTTGAGTTTGTCTAGTCTTATGTATTTTTACTATAAGTAGGTACCTAATAGGTATGTTCAATTAAATACTTAGCAAGTATAATAGTTGAACCAAAAACTACTGAACGAACTAAGTAAGCTATCTTGATTGTTCAAATTAATTTATCAAAAAAAGTGATGGTCGTGAGTTCAAGCCTTATCGGCGCTCAATTGTCCTAACGATTCTGGCTGGTAAAAAACAAAAACGAAAAGAGCATACATTACCAAATTAAGGGTTAATTCGTAATTATCGTATCGTATTGAGTAATTATCGTAGTACAATAGAAATTCATTATTTCACTACGACCCCCAATTAAGGCTCAATTAAGACTTAACTTTATTTAATTCATCCAGATAACAAAACATTTGAAATTCATCTAGTGGCCAATCACTTTTTAAATTGTCATCAAATTATAAAATTCATATTCCTATGCAGTTGTAGGTATAAAAAAAATTACGTGATAAAATAAATGTAAGTAATATTTTAATCACACCATAATAATCAACATAAGTATAATAATGTTGTTATTTTCTAAGACCAATTACCATTACAATCAAATCAAAGAGCCGTTGTGTGAGTGACCAGTGACCACAAACCAATTATATAAAATACCTACATAACCCAAAGAGGACATAAAAGTACTAAACTTAAAACCAACACTCATAATGTTGCAAATTTACGACTTTCATAAAAAAACCTGCATATATATTTATACAATTAAAAAAAAGTTTATTACCCTTTAAATTGTATCACCATTTGTATTACAGTGAAACCTGGATAGTTGCAATTTCAAGGGACCGGCAGTTTGGTGTCAATTAACCAGGTTCTCCTCTTAAGCAGGTCTTGAATGATTATATTAACTATCCAGGTTTAAAGCGATCTCGTTTAAATTATAGAGGCTCTCAGTAATAGCGGTTTCGGTCTAAGTAATTTATTTTATGGGGGTCATAATTATAAGAAAGAGAGAGAAAATAAAAGAAGCATTTATGAATCATATGTTTAATTTATATGTGATAGATTACTTAAATTGATGTTAATTTTTACGGCAAACTTTCATAATGATTATTATTTCTACGGACCAACTTCTGACGGATAACAGAAATAAGCTAAACGTTTTTGCACAATATCCTCGTACAGAATTAATGTTGTAAACAATAAAGTAAACCTACCAACTAACCAGAAAGATTGTCCCACAATATTTATTTATTATTTTTAATAAACAAATCTAAAATCCGAATTTTATTTAACCAGGCACCGAAATTTCGATTATAGAGGTATATCGTTGTGATTGTTGTCAAAGAACCCGAACCGGACATTTCGTTGCAATTATACAGGTATTCCATTTATGGAGGTCTCAATTATCCAGGTTTCACTATATATGCAAATAACAAAATAACGCTTTGAAGAGCTTATAATGTTGACTTGGTATGTTTGAGTTCAACATCCCGCCGGCGACTTAAGAACCGGTCGTTTGCATATGTTTTGAGATCGCTCAGTGATAGGTATTTCGATAGGTATTCGATACACATACCTACATACCTATTAGAATTGTATGAACAAGAGAGCATTGATCCTTAAACGAAATACAAGTTTCAAGTATCAAATCAACGGTTCTTTGATGTGCTTGCTAACTAGATTTTAAAACACAAAACAATCAGCGTTTTAAATCACAACTTAAAACTACTATAATGATAAGGTATGAGCCTAGGTGATTGTTTAATACAATATGAGCATTGGCAGTCCAGCAATAAGAGCGTGTTTTATTTTTAAAATTATTCTCGTCCACTAAACCTAAGCCTGTTTCGTAAATTTCCATGTCGTTTTTGATGTGCCAGCTCTGAATCAGAATACTATCTTTGAAATTCCGTTCTCCGTATAGTAAGTAAGTTTGTAAACTACACTAAACCGAACCATATACACAACACAACCGCAAACCATTTTATTTGCTCGTTAGTTTATCTATATGCGACGTTATCGCTCGAATAATGCAAGAGCGATAGAGACGCAGATAACGATGGGATCCCTCTTTTTCGCATAAAATCGTTTGTCATATTTCCACTTGGCATAACACGAATGGCATAACGTTATTTGGCATAAATGTCATTATAATAATGCTACTTTTCGCATAATAACCAGTTTTCCTAACATGTTACGAGGGTGGTTTGATATATCAGTGAACAAAATGCTATTACACATGCAAACTTTTCTTCTAATTCTTATTTCTTTGGTAACTGGCTGGCATATATATTTTTTATTTTGGCGGCAAAAGAAAAAAAAATGAGTCACATGTCTGACTTGGTCCGAGAATTGTTGTAAAATGGAGAAAAGTGAATTTCGTGTGCTAATTAAACATTACTTTTTAAGAGGAAAAACCATAAAAGAGACTGAAGACCGGCTTAAAAAGTATTATGGGGAATCTGCTCCATCCCATGGAATGGTTCACAAATTATGGTTTACAGAATTTCGTTGTGGACGTACCATCACCATCACCAATGACGCGGAACGCACTGGAAGGCCGATTGAAGTGACCACTCAAGATATCGTGAACAAAATCCACGATATTCTTTTGGCTGACCGACGAGTGAAAATACGTGAGATAGCTGAGACTGTACTGTATACACATAACATTGCTTGGCAGTATATAAAATCGAATAAAATTCTATAATCCAAACTTTAAAGTTCAAAATGAAATATATTTCACACAAACTCAATTCAATTAATTTCTACCTATTCTACTCTAAGGCAGGTCAGTTTAGGTACTACGACGAGAGCGAAGCGAGAGATACGAATTTCGAAACATGTAATGTTCTTTGCAACAAAAATATATGATCAAAATGTCTACTTAGTAAGCGTTCTGCGAGTTTATCATTCTGTGAAATGATAAAATTAGGTTTAATTTTATGAGAAGTAAAAATTATATGAAACTGTTGTCTTGAGTTTAGTTTCATATAAAGTAAAAAATATAAGAATTAAAAATATTAAATTTAAAATTCTATGAAATTAATATCGAAACATTAAAATTTCTTTGCAACAAAAATCTACTTCCCAAATTTCTGCGAAGTAAGTATTCCACGGATTGATTATTTTACGAAATAATATAAGAAGTCTATGAATCAAGCGTATGCGCATTAAATTTAGGATAACAGATTTCTTTGGATCAATAGTTATGCCACACGTTGTTATGCCAATAGTTGTTATGCCAAGTGAAAATAGGCAAAAAAGTTATGCGTTCCAATATAGACCCGATAACGATATTCCGATGTTCGCGATAGGCCCTCAGAAGGGTTATCCCACACACTTCCCATCCCATATTAAAATCTAAATACCTAAGTAGTACGGCCACCTATATGTGCTCTGATGCCTCTCATTCTGATTTATGGTCACTAATAGATTCACTACAATTTAAAATCTGTGTGGGATTGCCCTAATACTGGTAAATGGTAATATATGTCTGTGATGGAATAGGTTAATGCTTTGTAGCGTCTCATGTCTCCTCTATACGTACCGCTGTTGTCAGGGTCTTGATTGATCAGATGCACATCTAACACCTTGCCTTTGGTTTTCGGCGTCGCATCTTTAGGTATGGCTAAAGCCACAATACTCAGGAATCTCTGTAAAAAAGATGTTTATTTATTTACGTACAAGCCTCTTTTTATTATAATGAAAAGTAATATTAAGCGTTTAGTAAATTAAACCATTTTAAGTAAACATAAATTAATGTCTTGACAATCATGACTCATGACAATAACAATTAATGGTTGTAATACCATGAAGTACTACCAAAATAATAATGTCCAATTAAGAATGTGTAGATACCTAATGGATAGTAGAGGGTGAGTTTAATGACCTTACTAATAAAACGGTCAAGGCCTCGTTTGCCTTAGGGAACCAGCCATCATCGCGCGATCGATTTAGATTGTTTGGTCTGCCTCATTACAACTTTAGGGCCTTATCACAGTTATCACACTAGCCATTTTCGGGCGAAGTCGACTGTTTGCCACGTATATCCAATTATCCATACAATTTTGCCGTAAGTACGCAGCGATCGCTTCAACTCGCCTGTAAATCGCTAGTGTGATAGGGCTCTTAGTCTTGTTTGAACATGACATGAGGTATTTACCTGAATAGGGAGATATTATAATTTGGTAGTTATGTATGTAGGTACCTGAAAAGCTTCCTGCATCAGTTTGTCGGTCTCCCCATGCCTTTTTATCTTCATTTCAATGCTGTTCAAGTTGATCTTGGAGAGGAAGTTTCCGAGGTCCGTCTCGCCCGTGGGCCTGGGCCAGAGGAGACCTGAAAATAGACTTGCTTAAGCTCTATTTGTAGTTAAGTCTCGTCTAGACGATATGACCCAGTTTTTGGATACCTGAGGGACTAGGTTGCTTTGTGTAAAATTGTCCCATAATCCTACTAATATTATAAACGTTTGTTACTCTTTCACGTAAAAACTACTGAATGGATTTCAATGAAACTTTACAATAATATAGCTTATACATCAGAATAACACATAGGCTACAATTTATAAAGATATTGCACAGACGAAGTCGCTGGCACCACCTAGTAGATAATATTTAATATTATACAATTATTTTAGTATAATACAATAGAACCCAAGGTTCTTATCCCTGTCTATTAAGTTTTAATTAAGTGTATAAGTAGGAGTACTTAACACGATTACCAAATTCGTCATTATCATGCATGACATCTCGTCGACATTAAACTCGCAAGCTGAAATAGTATAATATTATTGGAGAGGCTAAGAAAGTGAGCTGCCGAGGCCTTACATAGTGCTTTTCACGATTTCTGTAAGGAAACAAAAGACATTCATAATAATATACTTACAGCTTAATTCAAATTAATATTTAGGTTAATCGAAACCCTTCCCAACTGGACAATATACATTCCATCCAATCACAATGGTCAAAAGTGCCGGCTAAACCTAATTATTGATGGAGTGCTAACACTTCAACAATAATATTGTTATAAAATTGGATCCTACTTTCCAGCTCTTATTCAAACCATCTATTGCCACATTTCCAAACTGTAGCGTGAAAAATTTTTTTTTTTAATTTTCATTTTCTTTCGTCGTCAGTATTATAATGGGATACGTTACCATATTCGTTGCAGAACATTTTGCAGGCCTCCAAGCTCAGAGCGGGGTCTTTGCTCTTGGGGTCGTGGCGTGTCTTGAGACACTTGCCGGTGTCGCACGCCCATTTGTAGTCGTCGGCTGCGACGCTGCAAACACGCTAATGTCAGCCAAAATACCGCAATGATATTTGTATAACAGAACGCCCTTTACCGGTACCATAAGTTGCTGTAGAATAACACTCTCTATAGCGACTAACTGCGCGATTCTAAAGTACTTGCAACTTGCTCGTTCGTTGTGATAACCACGACTTTAAAATCTACTGTAGATATCTATAGTCGCTAGCGTCTACGTCAACGCACTGTCAGTGCATCTCGCACCTGCGGGTGGAAGCGAGATGGAATGTGCTTACGTATGTCTGTCTCGCTCCTACCACTACTCTGGCAGGAGCGAGACGGACATACTGTCGAATGCCGCAGTCACAATCGAATGCAACTCATGGACCTCATGGTAAGCACACAGTTGTACGTAACCGTAGGCGTTAGTAATAGTAACTGCGACTACGTACAACTCATGGCAGACGACGCAACGGAACCATGTAGTTACGTCACCTAAATTAAATTATAAGTACCTTGTGTTAAGTTTTATGTATTTTTTGTGTATGATGGTTGCAGTGCTTTGGTGTTTACACTTTTTACTGTTATGCTGTAATAGTCCATTACCTAACTAGTGCGGTAAAACAAAGAAAGGCCGTGATCGCAGATGTTTGCGACCCGAGCTGCAAGCGGGGGACGTAAATATGCGATCAAGGGCTTTATTTATTACCTCACGTGTTAGGTACATCATTTTATGCCTACACTTGGGCAGAAATTGGCTTTTTCTGTACGCGTAGCTTGCGGAAAAAGGCACTTTTTGACCAGGTGTGGCATAAACTGTTTTTTGAAATGTTTGAATACATAAAGTACCTACTTAAATAAATAATTTATGTTCGAGTTCGAGATTGATTCGATTGCGAAAGTCGTACAATATTTAAGTTTTGTTATTTCAACTCTTTCTAAACCCCATCAGATACGATATTTTTATGAATGTCTACATTATCTTATCTTACTTAAATTATTATATATATCTTTATCTAATCTGAAAGAGTTTTGCAGAATGAGTATACACAGACAGGAGTTCAGCGTATGAATAGTATCATCCATTTATATATACACGTTTTAACATCTGTAGCTAGACCATGTTGATGTTGAGAGCGGATGTTATTATTTCCGTTCGTAATAATAACAAATGAATTTTAGTTAGTAATTGTTCATTCGAAAATTAAAATAAGTAGTTTAGTAGTTTAAACATTTTGCTGTTATCAGACTCAAATCCTCCTTGTAATAAATTGAATACCTACAATTTTTAAAGCATGAATTAAATCATTTATTAAACATAATAAATGCTTTGATTCATGTTTTCAAGTAGTCACACTACTATATATAAATTATAAATTGAAAGAGATGTCATATACCACAGAAAAAGTGACCAAGGTCCCCGGTGAGCAGGGCTGGGATCGAACCAGCGACCTCCTGCTTTCGCGGCAGACGCCCCAACCACCAGCCCCAGCCGTGATCGGGTGGCCCAGTGGTTGGGGCGTCTGCCGCGAAAGCAGGAGGTCGCTGGTTCGATCCCAGCCCTGCTCACCGGGGACCTTGGTCACTTTTTCTGTGGTATATGACATCTCTTTGAATACCTACATTTATAACATGTGTATCAGAATAACCCGCTCTTCCTTATTATAGGTATGTACAAATGTACATGAAAGTAATTTAACATAAAATATAACAAATATATGGTTGTTAGGTACAGTCACGTCTATAAATATCTATACACTTTGGAATTTATTACAGGGAAGAAGGTTCAAAATTGAATACAGATTTATAAAGCCGACCGTACATAACTAATTGAACGGTAAGTAATAAATTGAAAATAGATGTCATATAAGTACTAAAGAAAAAGTCCATCGGAAGCCAAGCCGGGGCGGGGCGGTGATCGAACCCGGGTCTTCCTTACGCGGCTAACGCCATAAGCATAACCACTAGGCTAATCTATTTTCAATGTATTATTTATATACACCCTGTTTTTATTGTTTGTTGTTAACTCTTAGACGAGATTCTTTAAGTTATATCGAGTTAAGCTCTCTATCTTAACTATTTACACTTTGTGAGATCTTCAAGAAATAAATGTACATTATTAGCTGAACCGGTTGTGAAGTGTAAACTTTTACTAAACCATCCACTACTAAGCTGTGTTTTGGCATGTGCTGCCATGTCTAAAGTTTCAGCTTTGTCATACTTGACACTTACTTTCGTGTAACTCTAGATAACCTTTTACAATGTAATATTCATTTATTTTGTAAGAAGGACGAAAAATTTAGTTTAACAAAAACGGTAAGTAGGTACATACCTACCTACTTAAATAAAGTTTAAATTAAATAAAAAGTGTACATACATATGTAAGTAGATATAAGTAAGTACCTATAAGTTATACCGTTTCAACGTACTTCAACGTGCCAGTGAAGATTGCATCTAAATCCATCCAGCCGTCTCTACGTTTTTTTTTTTTATACTACGACGGTGACAAACAAGCATACGGCCCGCCTGATGGTAAGCGGTCACCGTAGCCTATGGACGCCTGCAAATCCAGGGGTGTTACATGCGCGTTCCCGACCCTTTAAAAACTTTAACACTCCTTTTTTGAAGAACCCCATATTGTAGTCATTTGGGAAAACAGTGGCAGGGAGCTCATTCCACAGCCGGAGCGTCCGCGGGAGGAAGTTCCTCTTAAACCGCACGGTACGAGACCATTTAGGCTCCTGAAGGCCTAGTATAAAAGTTGCACGACACTTACTTCTCGATCGCGTCGATCGCGTTAGCGTATTGAGAGTTCAAATTATGTTTGCCGTTTATTAAAATCATCCGGCAACTTTCATATTTTGACCCCTCGATACACTAACGCGGTCGAGAAGTTAATGTCGTAAAATTTTTATACTAGGCCTTCAGGGTATGCGGGTGAACACCCTGCCGACGGCGAGCGGTGCAGTGGTAGAATGCAGCCGTTGGCATCATATCAAACAATTCCTCAGAGCACAATCCATTGTACAAGCGATAGAATACACATAAGGAGGCGAAGTCTCTCCTTAGACTTAAGGGTTCGATATCGCTCGTGAGTTTGGGATCGTTGACAATTCGGACAGCACGTCTTTGGATCGAGTCAAAGGCCCCCAGCTGGTATCCAGGTGCTCCCGCCCAAAGATGGCAGCAATACTCCATATGGGGCCTGACTTGAGACTTGTATAATAACAGGCTTTGCCCCGGAGAGAAGTATTGCTTAGCTCTATTGAGCACACCGAGCTTTTTGGATGCCAGCTTGGCCTTCCCTTCCAGGTAGCTACGTAGCCACGTGCTGCTCGAACAAAATAACAGGCAGACAAACAGACAAAAATTCTAAAACCTAGTAACCTAGTTGACAATCTTGGCCAAGGGCACAAAGGGAGCACATTTCTCGCAGCACGCAGTACGTGCTTGTGCTTACCTGATTCTCGGTCCTCAACGAAACTCAAGTTGCATAGAATGGAACAGTCTTAAGGGGCTACCCGGCATATTTCACTGTTTTTAAAGTGAATAGGGTTTGTTCAGCTCCAAGCACAACGCTTGAAAAAAATATAATGTAGCTAGGTATTTGGTCTACATTTTGTTCCACTAAATTGTCGAAAAACATAATACATCAAGAGAAAAAAAAATAACCCTAAACCCTTTTTTCTACCTTAAATCTGTAACTACTCCCATATTATGCGTCGTAAGTACAAAAAACTAAGACAAGCATTTTATATTTATGTTTACTTTAAACGCATCCACTGATTTTTGGATAGGTTTTGTACTTTTCGAGAAAAAAGCTATTACACGCATTTTTACGAAAACGCCGGCTCGAGATGCCTGCGCGGGCGACGGGGGCCAGTCGTATAAGATGGCACTAGTAGTTTATAGGGTTGCGTCCTAGTACAAGCAGCTCTTCCTAGGTGACGACTTATGTTATGCTTATAACCGGTATTGTATAACCGGTGAGGAAAGGAAGCGGTAGGGGAAGAAAGCTCAAATCGCCGAGGTCATTGGGATAGGGGACGGCCTTAAGCTTTTGTATAATTCAGCATGTAGGAATCTTTTCAAATAAACGAAGTAAATCCTACCATTGTTGTCTCTTTTCCTTTCTCATTAATTGATTGAAGAATATATATAATACCACTATTATATAACATTGTTTCAAAGACTTATCCTGTTTTATGGTAGATTGTAATTATTTCATATGTTTCACTGTAAAACTTCAGGTGTTTCATTGAAAACATGCATAAGGACTCAATGGAAGAAAACATTTTTTTTAACTGCTAAAGATAAGTAGAATAAGTAGGCATATTTGTGGCTGAATTGCCTAAATGTGGCCATAAAAGACAATTCTGTTGAATAATTCTTTGCTTATTGAAACAAAAGAGTACGTATACATCTGCAAATACAACCAAACGAGTAAATAACCCAATTCGAGGAGAATATAAAAATATAGATCTGGAATGATGCTCGGTAAGAAAATGGATTAAGTACCTATCTAATTACCGGTGCGATGTTATTCCTCATCAAGCCTATTATAAGTATTTATCCAGTTAACTAATCGCTTACAACTCGATAGACGGTCAAGTCTTCTCACCACTATACCCGTGTCGTCACCAGATGATCGTTCGATCGATTAGGTGAATTAAACGTTTTCTTATCATTCGTTAATTGGAACTAGATCTTAGGAGGTCAAAGTAGATGCAGATGCAGGAAAACTTCATCCCCATCTAGTAGGTCAACAGTTCACTCATTCTGGTATCTACATTTAGCAAATTCGTCCCTAGATTTCGCTATGTACAAAAAAAACCGGCCAATAGCGAGTCGGACTCGTGCACGAAGGGTTCCGTATCATTATTTTTAAAAACGGCAAAAAATCACGTTTGTTGTAAGTACCTACCACGAAAATCGAATGATTGCGGTTTTGTATCTCCATCTTTGTCACACTTGCATATTAGAGTGACAAAGAGGTTTTTCCGCTGTGCGAGAAGCGAACGAACGAACGACACTTCGTTCTAACCACTGAAACCACTGTTCATGGTAAGTCCTCAGGTCTCAATATTAACACGTGAGATAAACAACACCTTTGCTTTCTACCATCTATATTATGATAAAAAAATATTGTTCTTATAACTATAAGCATTTATAAACTTACCAAAATATGAGGAACGCTATTTGAATAGCGCATATTATTAATAACCTATCTAGCCACATCGTAATCTGAAACAAAGAAAGGAAAAACATTAGTTTTCGGCTTATTTACTACCAACCAACATTCGTACAGTCACCTGCAAAAGTATCTTGCGCTACAAATGCCGCACAAATATGTGAGACAGTTATGGCTGTACCTACGAATAAGATTGTGTCCAATCCAATGAAATACCAATGCAGGTCCTATACCACGAAAATCGAACGATTGCGGATTTGTATCTCCATCTTTGTCACACTTGCATATTGGAGTGACAAAGAGGTTTCCCGTCAATGCCAATTTTCGGTGTTCGTGGTAGGCCTACAGGTGACTGTACATAATGAAAGAATATTTTATTTACTAAAAGTTAGGGTTTTAGTGGAATACGAACATACACACAACGAAAAACAATAAGACTATGCAATAATAATTATGTGATTAAGGATAACTCACACTAGGACGGGACGGGACGGGGCGGGACGACGTAAAAAAAAGTAGGTAGGTATATATTACTTACCAAAAACAAAAATCTAGACCGGAGTGAGTTTTTTTTACACCCCTTTAAATATTAATCGCCCAAACGAGTGTTTTTTAAAGAATATGGTTCCGTACTTCTAAAGGAAAAAAGATCCTTCATCACATTGTTGTCTGTCAGTCCGTCTATATGTCTATCAAGACCCTTTTTCTCACGAACGCGTAGAGGTATTGAGTTGAATTGAATACCAAATATTGTGGTCGGCAAGCCGTGAAAAAATCAAACCTCTAAGTCAAAGCAATCAAAAGAAGAGAATAGATATATGGCTGTTTGTCACATTTTCCCGTCGTTTCGTTCTCTCAAAATCATATATTCAAATAAATAGATACCTACGTTTTCCGAAGCAACTAATGTCTTATTTATGAGTATTTAAGAGTGTCTAAGTTAGAAGTAGGTGTACCAGAAGATGCTTGGTCTCTATCATGGTAACTATATAATATAACTCATGAATCTCATGATGAAATTAAACTAGAATTTGGCGAGTAGTTAGTTAGTTACATAACACGGTAAACAACATTTAAGGCCCACCAAATCTAAGGTGGGCACGCTACATTCGTAGAAAATCAATAGTTCCATGCTAATGGTGCTTCCGGGTCGTGCTCCCAACTTGACTTAGCTACATATGTTTTACCTAGTGACAGCTTTATGCGGTTATCATCCAGGAGGTCTAACACGAACCACTTCTTTGGTTCGTTCGTCTATTTGCCTCTTTACCACACGAATATGCAAGAGCGATAGAGAGGCAAATAGACGAACGAAAGAAAGAAGTGGTTCGTAGTATGCGTCCTGCGGATCCGCACGCCGCTCCGGCATGCGAGGTGTGAATGAGTCAGCACTATAAACGTTTATAGCGAAGTCCCGCTCGTACACCGGAACAAAGGGCGGAATCGGATCCAGTAGGAAGTTCACCGCACTGTTACGACAGGCGGTCGAAAGTTCAACTGATATTCCTACCAATAATACAGGATGATCGGAACAAAGTTAGCTTTCATTTTCTTCTCGCCCTGAACACTTACCAAGTGTTCTACGTAACCTTAATCGATATCGACTGCGCTAGTTGATGGTATGTGCATCTTGCTCGTTCTGTGCGCTTACCATGAGTTTTGCATTCGATTGCGACTGCGGCATTCGACAGTATGGCGGTCGTCACACTGCTCCGCATCTCGCAGCGACGTACGTTTATGCGTTATTTACCTTTGTATGTAGAATCTTGATTTTATATAGAAAAATAGCATGGTACGACACACTGGCTCCGCCTCGTCGCGAGGAGAAGCGAGACGCACGACGACTCGCGTGCTCGGACGGACGGACACGCGGTGCGTGCCGCGCAGGCCCGCAGGGTACGTCACAGACACAGACACACCGAGCTCCGCAGTGCCGTACGGATTTTAATGCAAAAACGACGTAGGCGCAATGGATATCGACGTCTATAAGTTTATTTTTCAAATTGAAACTCGTGCAGCAATTTGGAATATAATCACTACAATTTATCTTAGCAATTAATTAAATGACGCGGTTGACATACGGGTTCCATAAAAAAATCTCTAGGAAAATACCCATTTTTAGGTCTGGTTTGTAAATAGGGATGCACCCAGTGTCTTCTGCGTTTTATGACTCGATTGTACAAAAACCAAACTTTCCATTTTATCGACAAATAGGAACTTGACGTCGCGCATCGCAACTGAAGGCCTAGTATAAAAGTTGTACAACATTAACTCCTCGACCGCGTTAGCGTATCGAGGGGTCAAAATATGAAAGTTGCCGGATGATTTAAATAAACGGCAAACATAATTTGAATTCCCGATACGCTAACGCGGTCGAGGAGTTAATGTCGTACAATTTTTATACTAGGCCTTCTGAAGGCCTAGTATAAAAATTGTACGACAATAACTCGACCGCGTTAGCGTATCGAGGGGTCAAAATATGAAATTTGCCGGTTGATTTAAATAAACGGCAAACATAATTTGAACTCTCGATACACTAACGCGGTCGAGAAGTTAATGTCGTACAATTTTTATACTAGGCCTTCTGCGGACGGAGATGCGGAGAAAACTCGGACGTTGGTGCGACGACACCTATGTCCGTCTAGCTCCTGCCAGAGTAGTACGCACACAGTTACGTGTGCGTACCATGAAGTGCATTCGATTGCGACTGCGGCATTCGAAAGTATGTCCGTCTCGCTCCTACCACTACTCTGGCAGGCTCCTAACACTATCGAATCGCAGTCGCTATCGGCTTCGGCTACGTACGTAAAGCTCATTGTAAAGCATAGGCATAGGCATTTCGGTAGGAATCTAGTTAATGACGTCCCGTCTCTCGCTGATACTCTTAAATAGGTGCCTACTTACTTGTATTGTACGAGTATGTGTAGGTACTTATACTTCATTCAAAAAGTAGGGCTTTCATATCGAAAGTGATTTCAATTACCTATTATGTTGTTAGTGACGCTGGCGTAGTTCGTGCAAATAACAAATACCTAATTAGTTTTTAAATTCACCATCATTCATTCCATTGATCAATAAACAACTAAAATTTTATAAGGCGAAAGGTAGATAATAGTTTTGGAGTTGGATTTGCCCTAGTTTATAATAGTACATTTCGATGCTAGTGCGGAAAGTATGTCATTACTTCACGAGTCCCGAGGTATCTTGCCGCGAGCCGTAGGCGAGTGGCAATACTCGGGACAAGTGAAAAATGACATATCCGCACGTGAATCGAACGACGTTTTTCAATACAGATGCGAAAAAAATTAAAATACATAAGAACGAATTTAAAGTTTTTTTATTATTTCCGTGACACGATTGTAATACAGTTGGTATATTAAGTACATCTTCAAAATATTTATCTTATCTTCTTTACTTTCTCATTTTCAATCTCATAATAATTATTTCCCATAAACAAAATAATAAATCGCATGTGACAAATCGTATCGTCATGTCTTAGAGGCCCTTCGAACTGACGTTTCGTAGGCTCTGTTCCGTTTCATACACACAGATTTATAACTGTTTTCAATGTTAATATTTTTAATGAATGATCATTAGTATGATGAAGAAGTAATTATTGAAATATGCAATATCAATATCTTTAATATTATTGCGTTAATAGTAGGTATTTAGTTTTATTACGGCTCGGTAAAGTTAACGAACAATAATACTCTTCGGTAAGCAGTCATGAATTGGAACACAACTAAATTTAAAAAGATTGGAAAAGTAAAAAGCACTAGTTCGCAAAAACAAACTTTGCGCACGCAAAACAGCCAAAAAAAGGGCACTTTTTGAGCAACTGTATTGAAAAATAATTATATTATTTTGCGAAATACCTAATCTCTCGGATAAGAACTAATTCAAATACGACGACGTAGTAGTTTTCTCTTATCAAGTAAAAAAGTTTAACCAGGCATTGGTAATATCAGTATACTTAGTAAATATACATCACCACCATTAAACTATAAATATTACTAAAAAAGCGATTTATTAATTAATTATGAGCAACCGCTAATTTTTATTACTTACATGGAGTTAGCCTAACTAATTCTATTTTTTGCATTTTTTTCCTTCCATGATTGTTAAAGCATGTACAGATTGTAGAGTTGCGTGTCATTAACGTGACGTCATACCCTTATTGTATACCCCGAGTTTAATACTGGCCTTCTGTTACACCGACGCGAAAGAAATTTAGTTCGAACCGAAAGAAGCTACCTACTTAACTATATGTTAGAGTGTCCCTTATTTTATGAGTGTAAAAAGTTAATAACAATAACGCATGACCCCTTAATCGATTTATTTCACCCCCAAAACACTAAATAAGAAAACCAATAAATAATTTACTGTTTGGCTAAATTTCTTTATAGTAATTTGTATGGAAATTTCAGGTCGGCATAGGTTCCTTTTATCCATAGACTCGTACGTTCGGGCACTTGTGCTAGATATGTCAATAAATGTATGGAAAATTTGTCTGGCCTAATGAACATACATACTATGGAGATCTGAGGGATTACCCGAACGTTTATGGCCGGCATTACGAATGTCACAATTTTTCATGGTGTTTTAGGTATATTTAGAGGGTGAAATTTTGAACGTTGTTTTATTTTAAAAAGCAATATAAGAAACACCCTTCTATATGTGCGGCGTCTTAACTTTAAGTTGATTTGCAAGACGAAATAACATTTTATTACGGATCGTTCGAAAATGAACTAGTTTACGCTTACACTGAAACTTAAAAAAGGATATTGTGTACACTGGATTTGACAAACCTTTGATTCCGAAGATTCCAAAATACGGTATACCAACCTAATATGAAACCTCAATAATTCCGCAGTCTGTGCAATCAAAGTCTATGACACTTAGCATAGACATACTCTATTTCAGCGGTTAGTATGAATTGAAATGAAACACTTAAAAACGGATTAATTGCGTATATTGAACACATTTCCCTACCAACTACATACCTACATCTGCTTTTTTTACAACAGAAATTTAATTTATAAAAATGTGACAACCATTCTTATCCACCCTAAGAAAAAGATGCGGTAGAACAGTAGCGAATGTATGAATTTGAATATACATATAAGGCCGAGTACTACGTTTTTAGGGCTATGTTTAAAAAGAAGCGGAGCAGGCAGTATTTGTATGGATAATTGTCTCCGTATTTTTTTTGTAATAAAATAATAAAATGTTACGCTACGGTGTAAATGCAGCCCGCAAAACTTTTTACGTTCACCTTTATAGTCCAGTGTAATGGAGACCGGTACTATTAAATATAGCGCCAGCTAAGCCGCTCGCTAAGTTATGAGCGTATAAAGCCTAGTTTTATTACAAGCTATTTCGATTCGAGAAAATAATTGAACTGAACTGAGATTAACAGACACTGAATATATAATTTTTTGTCGAAAACTATGTTTTTTCAAACGTATGTTTTAAATATACGTAGGTACATATAAGACTGAGCACTAGGTTATTAAGGCAATAATATTGTCTTCTGTTACCGCGATTGTTATTCATTGAAATTAAACACTTCACTTTATGATGACTCATCATCTTAACCCTGTGAAAACGAGTGCTGTAAAGGGCTCGAAACGTAGCGTCATGGTGTTAATAAACGGGACTAATCCGTTTAAAAGTGTTTAATTTCAAATTTTAAGCCTACGATTTAGTTTCCCATAAAAAATAAACAAACTTTATATACAAAACCTAAACTACAAGCCAAGTTACGAAGTATACAAAACTCAAAGCATAAAAATGCAATCAATGACAACACGTTCACTTAAAAAACCGCAGAAATTATGCCTCACGCTAGGAAATTTTCTGTTGAATATGTCGATAACCAGTTAATTTGACAGAATAATTAGGGCAACTGAGGCGTTTCAAAAACAAACAATTAATCTACTACGTTACGGTGTAACAGTCGGTGTACTCTAAAGTTTAATTCACCTTTATGTGTTTTGTAATGGAGGCACGATTAAATATAGCACCTTAAGGCACTTGCTAATTTATACCCGACGTAATATAACGGTTTTAACACTAGGTTTATTAACCCGATAACACCGACTAAGTACAAAAATGCCCGGTTCTACAAACTAAACACTTATTTGAACCATGATTCCACTTCAACAATATGCCAGTTATACCACATAGTACGAGTAGGTATATGTTACCTATGTAATTTATTGAATATGGCGTTAATTTCCAGAATTCAATATTAATACTTAATGTTATTTCGCTATTTCGCCAAACGTGCTAGTCAAATAGTGCCAACGCAACGAGATGTTGTCGTTTCTGGCGTCCGACAATTCATCTTTATAGGCAAAAGAACTCATTCACCGAATAATAGTAGTTTATGCAACAGTGATACAACAAGGGTTATTAAAACTTGAGGGTCGCCGTTACAAAACGAGACGGAGTCGAGTTTTGCAATAATAGACCCGAGAGTTTTAAGAACCAATTATGAGCTGTTGCATACGCTAGTTTTTCTACGACAGCTAAAATAGCGTAAAAAGCAAAATCTAGAAAAGTGGTAGAATAGGGAAGATGTTATGCCCAGTATATAAATTTAAAAAAAACAACAGCAGTGCTCATATATTGTATGAAAGTGCAAAAGTGAAACAAGAGCAGTTTTCTTATGGAATACTATAGACAACGTTATAATGAATACTTTTTTAATATCGCTGTCAGTCATCTAATTGACAGATAGACATTGCTGGAGTAGTAAAAATACTCAGAAGGCCTAGTATAAAAGTTCTACGACACTAACTCCTCGACCGCGTTAGCGTATCGGGAGTTCAAATTATGTTTGCCGTTTATTTAAATCATCCCGCAACTTTCATATTTTGACCCCTCGATACGCTAACGCGGTCGAGGAGTTAATGTCGTACAACTTTTATACTAGGCCTTCTGTTAATAGAGGTAAGCTACATTATGTGTTTATCAAGTTTAGTTTTAAACATTTGAAATGGCAAGTTACGCAGATTTGTGGGCAGCTGATTATAATTATAAGATAAGATCTATTAAAATCCGGCTTATCTATAAAACATAGTATATAAATGTTATAAAAAGTAGACGTAAATTTTGCGAATTGAAAGCCCGAATTTAACAAATTGTACATCCTACAACATTAAATTCTGTATAACACAGCTAAGCTCATGAACTTCAGCGTCAGGACTTTGTCTGAAAACAAGGATACCCCTACCACATACCACCTTTTATTTTCAGACATACCTCCACCACATACCACCTTTTACACGAACGAAGTTTCACCTCTCCGTCGCACTTAAGTGTGAAGAGGAGGCATACCTTCGTTCGTAGTAGGCACTCAAATCTCACGTAAACTTACGAAAATGTAGGAAAACAATAATTGATAATATTGTTTCCCCAAATTTTGTTTTCTCCGTCATTATCATTACCGACACAGTGTCATTATTTTTTCTAAATTTTTGTGAATTAATTTTACCAAGGCCTGTTTTAGATTTATTTTAGTTTTAATTTAGTTTTATTTTAGCTATACTTATTACTTCTAGATTTAAATTGGTGTTTTTATGTTTTAGTTTAGTTTCCTACAATAAATGATTTTGGTGACATAAATTTTTCCATTTAAGAGTAAGTATTTCTCAAAGTCGCTGACATTTTTATTAGCAGTTTGCAGATACTCGCTATTTAATTTTTATAAGTAACAACGTAACATAAAAATTGCCGTTGCATTGTATCTCGGATTATAAAATTTCACATTACATTTAACATGTCATAGTTGACCATTAGTTGACCATTGTTTGGAAAGTTAATTGTAATATTTGTAATGCTTGTATGCTTCTTTAACAGTAGCAACTGTTGCAACTACTTAATTGGATATTTTAAGTATATGATAAATAATACAATTTGAATAACTAAGGTGTATTCGGTTAATTTTAGAAAAAGTACATCGGAAAATGTTAGAAAATTCTGAAATTCGATTTTCCGGCGCTTCTTGAAATTCAGAAATATCGAATACCTACATACATTCTGTCATTCTGTTGCCTAATACCTATTGCTTTTTGTGTAAAACCGGAGTGATCACTGGATTCTGGGGTAATTCAAGGAATAAAAGAAGAAGGAAATAGTAACACAAAACTAAACTGTTTCATTTGAATATAGGTACTAAATGACATACGTATATACAAATATGTCGCAGCTAGAAACACATATGACATATTTATCTGTAGGTAGGTAAGTATTTATCTATTCCGGACGTTCCTGTAGAAAAAAAACCTAATTAAATTTTATTGTAACAAATGTGTATGAATTTTTAGTGAAAGGTACCTACAGCTTTGTCGCTTGTCGATAAGGTTCATTTCTACATGAATATTTAGGGCGTTAGCACCTTTACCTTCACCTTTACTAAAGAAAAACCGTAAACGTAAACAGTGTTACCTTTTACTAAAAACAATCACATAAATGCTTATTCACTGAGTGACACAAAGACGGACGTGACTAAACTATTAAGGGCACCTATACAGGCTGATTCATGAGTCGTGAGCAGGCTTAATCTTACGGTTTCAGTGAATGATAACTATGATAAGCTATTATTTCATACCAGAGACTTAACGAAATTAACATTAAATTAAAATAATTAAAATCTCCTAATTATGAGGTAATTGATACTTAATTGATAGTTAAGTATCAATTAACTCATTTCGCATTTCACAATTAGGAGATTTAATTAAATTTAATTTAACGTTAATTTCGTTAAGTCTAGTATGAAAAAATAGCTTATCATTCACTGAAACCGTAAGGTTAGTCCTGCTCACGACTCATGAATCACCTGTATTTTTACGGACCCCTAATTAAAAACGACTTAGCATCACCAGCACCATCTAGGGTTCGTCAATTAACTTGGAATTAGCGTTTTTAAGTATGGAATTTGACAGCTAACTCCGGGTTAGTTTGGGCCTTTGCCTAACTCCAATTGGCTTGAGTGGTCATTACAAAATTAAGTATATATAAATTAAGTATGTAAATATTTTAGCCTAGAATTCTAGATTACATAACGAGAATAAAAAGATAAAAGCTACTTACCTACATTAGTAGGTATACGTCTAACTGATAGCCACCTTATATGTAGGTATACATATAATATATACATAGATCATATTATGAAACTAAGGCTATCAGTTTCATTTCATTTCATTTTATTTATTCAGTAAACAATATACATTGTGTTGGAATATCTAAATTAACATGCATTTCAAACATAAAAACATACAATAGTACAATACAATCCCTCTAGTTCATTAAAGTTATTACCAAAATAAATAATAATAAGATTAAAACAATGTCATCAGGATGTTAAATTTTTACACAAGTTAGTAATAAGCCAGTAATAATAAGTTACATATTATGCATAATCATTTAAATTTCATCAGAAGTATTCTAAGAAGCTAAGAATAATTTCGTATTAACTGCATTTCCTACAAAAAAAGTCATTCATGACTAAAAGGAATAAAGCATTATTCGGAAAATGTACTAAATGTACTGTGGATTACTAAATACTAAATTTAGTACTTACTGTCCTACTTCAATAAATATCTTTATTATCAAAGAATTCATTCACCGAGTAGTAAATAAACTATTTCAGTCTGGTCTTGAAGATATGAGAGTAAAGTATCTCCTTTAAATTCGGTCGGCAGCTTGTTAAAAGAGAGAGAGATATATATATATATATATATATATATATATATATATATATATATATATATATATATACTGGTAGCACGCAGTGTGTTGAACGATATTTAGCCCGGTAACTATATTATTTGGTAGATTTTTCTTTCGAGATAGCACTATAGCATGCGAATATTTCTTTCACTCTCACTTTCGTAGCAGCTGGTGCTTAACAAGATCAGTACAAGCATGGTATAGTTAGAATATTAAGACTTATAAAGTATTCCTTGCACGGTTGATACTGGGGTTTCCGAACTATAATTCTGACTGCACTCTTTTGTAACCTAAAGGCAATGTCTACATTGTACCCGTAGCTGTTTCCCCACATCTGTATGCTATACCTTAGCTTCGATTCTATCAGCGCGTGATAAACTATCTTTAATTGCTTGACTTATACTTCATCCCTCAAACTGCATAGGGAGTAAAATGCAGAACTAATGGAGTTACTTATTTCATGGACTTCAGCCTACCAGTTTAAGACAGATTGACACTCAAAAATTTAACTACGTTGAACTGTGATATATTATCTCCATTCAAGCTGATGTTCATGTTCATATATACTGATTTATTAGTGACGGTCGTAAAAATATGGCACTAGTTGGCACTTAGTAGTTCTTAGTTTTTAATTATTTGCTGAAAACCATAAGCTTAATGCCTCAAGTGCCATGTTCACCATACCATTTAGTTGTGCCATATTTTCAGCTGTGATTTTGGCATTGGTGTCATCTGCAAAAAATAACCAACTTAATTTGTGGTCAAAGGCTATTAATAAAATGTATTAAATCGTTCTTAAAGATTATGAACAGTATAGGACCGAGAATTGACCCTTGGGGCACATCACAATTAAAGACAGCCATTTTGGATCTGTATGTTCTTTCAAACCTTTCTATGCCGATTTCAGTTCCACAAACTGCTTCCTGTTAGAAAAGTAAGACTCGAGTATTTTTAATACATTGTGTCTGACACAATAATGATCCAGTTTGTCCAAGAGGGTTCCATGATCAACCGTATCGAAGGCAGAACTTAGATCTAGGAATACTCCTGCAACTTTGTTTTTATCGTTCAGTAGAGTGACAGTATCATGAACCAATGTAAGTATGTATGGCTTGGCTAGTGCCAACTCCTTTTTGTAACCAAATTGTCTGTTACTAATAATGCCACAATTATTAAGATGTTTTTGCAGCCTCACCTTAATTAGCAACTCGAAAATCTTGGATAAAGATGGTAATAACGAGAGGCCTATAGTTAATTGGATATTTTTTTAGCTTTTTTTAAATATGGACGTAATTTTAGCTTTTTTCAATTGATCAGGGAATGTGTTCAACTCAAAACAGTGTCCCGCTACGACCTAACGACCATTATACCGCTAGTAGCTCCGCCAAAACATCAATGTTTTCTTTGATGACTGCAATTGGAATCTTATCATGTCCTAGTTAATAGTAGTTTATGCAACTGTAACTGTTCTTTAAGAACCATATTACATTACATACGCTAGTTTTTCTACGATAGCAAAAAAAGCTAAATCTAGAAAGGTGGCAGAATGTGGAAGATTTCGTACGTATGCCCACTATAGAAATTAAAAAAAAATCTCGGCCAGGAGCATGTCGGGCCATGCTCAGTGTGGTGTTCCGTAGTTTACCGTCTTTAGTAGATACCATACTCAATATGCTTATAATAATACTTAACAATTGGATGATACTTTCGATCACACCCTTCCCGACCCCATTAACTCCGGAAAAATCTTAACAGCGCGAAATAGACCACGACCATTACGTATGTTGTATTTTCGGGGGTATCTTTTGATCGCGAAAACCGATTTTAATCATTCTTTTTTTATTAGAAGGAAGATACTTGCGGGATGATAAATTAAGGACTCAAGATAAAAAAAAATGTTTACATATACGGATAAATTACAAACTTAATTTAGAAATTATTTTGTACAATTTTTCAAATCAGTTCAACCAATGAAGTTCAAAATAATTTTCCAACAAAGTTCTTAATAAGTTCTACTTCTGTAATTTTTTTCATATCGTTTGAACGTTATTTAAAAGATATGTACGAACGTATCATAGTTCAAAAGTTAGAGGGGGGGGGACATTTTTTTAAACTTCTGGAGCGCTTATTCCCGAAAATATTAAGTTTATCAAAAACCGTTTTTAGAAAACCCTCATTATTTTCTCAAATACCTATCCAATGATATGTTACAGTAACACTCTAGGGTTGAAACGAAAAAAAACACGCCCACTTTACGTGTACGGGAGGTACTTTGTTCGCGTGACTGATACTCGTACAAAATTACAGCTTTCTAGTACTTACAGTCACTGAGATTATCCGCGGACGGAAGGAGAGACAGACAGACTTGGCGAAACTATAAGTGTTCCAAGTTGACTACGGAACCCTAAAAACAACAGTGCTAGATATTGTATTAGCGCGTATAGCGCCTGTATACTCTCGACCGAATGTTTGGCCTAATGCCTCGGGCGACAGAGTATATATACGTAGAGACAATTTAAGCGTTTTAAGGTAGTTTGGGTGAGTTAGAAGGTGTCTTAAATAGCTTCGGTTACCGAAACTATTTAATGCGATTATGATTCTGCCTGTCACTCTCGGGCTCTCGGCCGAAAGTCTCGTAAAACCATTTCAGTAGATTATCATTTTGAATGACGACCGAATGAATGAATGCTTAGTTTCATAGTTTATAATTTGTATTGAGATGACACCTGTCACCTTACCGAAGCAATTTAAGACACCTTTTAACTCACCCAAACTACCTGTAAAACATGAGCCCGAGAGTGTACAGGCAGCATTACACAAAAAGTCAATGAATTGACAGCTTCCGTTTCACGAAAATGTCGTTCCATCGTAAGCTAGACTCAAACTGGACTCAAACCACGTTATCTCTGCCGAGCAAATGAACTGTAAAGTGGTATTTTAAACGTCAAACTTATATGAAATTATGACGTTTACTTGACACTTTGACAGTTGTGCTATCAAAATCTAGGAAACTTAGCATGGACGGACTCTACCTATGATGAGTGTGATCTGAGTTCTTGATTAGAGTGCACTACGGGTCGGACACAAAACAATTGACTATAATTGTACCTAAATGTACATTCATATGTATTTTTGTTACTACTTCGACAATATAATTACAAAACATACCACACAGCAAAATTTTTGAATTTTTAAACTAAAGCAATACCCTACACAAGTACACATCCTAACCAATTTATTTACGAAATAACCTCTTTGAAATGTCATCAAAATAAAAGACGTTTGGTAATAAGAATAAAGTTACCTTATTAATTTTCTAGAACTGTATTATTAGTAAACTCAAACACTAAACACAAGTGCGCGTCTGTTCAGCAGCGCGGGTCGAACTGAATGTAATTTTCCCGCCCTATGACTTCACGGCACTGGCTGGACATTCCTATTCGCAGGCGAGTCGACTGTTTGTGGGAACCAATGTGACATTCGTAATCATAACTCATTCGACGGTAAGGATTTATCGTAGCGTAGCGTTACGCCGTGGCTCTTCCACTTCGTGGGCAAAATTGCTCATAGAGGCGTAACGACAACGTGTCGAAGATTACCGCTGCATGGGTTATAATACTTATAAATCTTATAACTCATATTGATGAACCTTGAAAACGTAAATTTTCCATGTAATGTGATTTCTGTCGCGAATTGGAGATTACAATTTCAGTACGACCTAATTTGTAAAATAACCTGATAGTAACGTTGATATTTTTAACCTACATATCTAAGTTCAATATGTTTTTATCACTACGTGTAAGTACACTACGTACCTACTTAACCACATCTACAGTTGGACTCGCCAACTCTGTATGCGAATAGAATTATACGACCTGAACGGTTTGTTTGCCCAAACAAAACAAGTCCATATTACCTTACCTTAAGAACTGCTTTCATAAAACTCGTTTAAAAACATCAATTTGATCGTTAATCTTTTTATTATGTATGAAATTAATTCATTGTCATTTAAATGATCTATTTTGACTCTTAGTAAATGCAACGGCAATTGCGTAGCGTTACCATAATGTTAATGAATAATGACTTAGGTATATTATAATCTAAATTTATTGTTCTAAATGTTTAAGCACTAGCATCAAATCAGGTACTTAGTTAAGATTCTGAGAGACTGTACTGTATTCAGTGTACTTGGATTAATCAACTATTTCTTGTCACTAGTTGCCATGGCTACAGTCTCCTGGGTCACTTTTAAAATCCCAGTTTTATGGCTTTAAAATTCACAAGAGTTGATTTTCCATGTGTGGTCATCTACCAAGTATGTCAGTAGGTACTACAACGTTTCTTCTAACAAACTGTGATCTGTGATGTATTTGTCCCCTCCTGGGTGATGGGAAAGAATAAACATTATTTAAACATAAACATTATTGGACAATCTTAAACAAATCGACCTAGTCCCACGGTGAGCTCAATAATGCTTGTGTTGTGAGTACTAGACGACGATATATATAATAGATAGATACATATACATTCTAACTTAAATCAATATAAAACATCAATAACTCAGGAACAAATATTCGTGATAAACACACAAATAAATGCCCTGACCAGGATTCGAAATCGGGACCTTCTGCTTCGTACGCAATAACAAGAAACAGTTGATTCACCCATACCCATTAGGTACCCGGGTACCTTACCCGGATGAACACGGAATATTACGTTATATTCAGAAGCTTGCCGAATAGAGGAAACCACGTTATCTATTCCGCAAGTTAACTGTCAAACTTTAAAGTGTTATTACGGTGCTATCAAAGTAGTGGCCGAATACCGAACAACCGAAACATTAAGTACCCTTTACTGAGGCGATACCTTACTGGCTATCGCCTCAGTCAAGTCAGTCATGTATTTTAGTCGGCATAGGGACGCGAGTTGAAAAGAACATTGCATTTCATCAAGAATTTGCCACCAAACGATAGAACTATATGTTTAGGCAGATATTGCAATGCCAGGAGTATAAAACATTTTTCTCGTTTGATTTTATATAAATACATAAGTACATAAATGTATGTATTTGGGCCGTTTTCCTTTTATACCGACAATGAAAATGAAACGTGACTTTCACGGTTTTTCGGATTTTTAATCATGTGTAAATTGAAAGCGGTAGAAATTATTGAAAATAGTTTTTAAGAAAAAAAACCGGGTTCATTTGGCCTTCCCGGTTAATGTGAAATTTTGAATTTGTTTGAGTTAGCCAGTTTACTTCAAAAATATCTAATTCACCACACGTGTACGTTTGAAAATTGAGGAGCTTTCTTAAGGAGGAGGATATATATATATATATATATATATATATATATATATATATGATAAATCTTTTCTCAATTTGTCTCGGTTAACCTTGTTTATAACTACTCCAGATTTCAAATCGCGCGGTTGCTTTAGTTAGTTCTCGAGATATTTAACGATGTGACAGCAGTGACAGACAGGCAGTCACATCATTCCTTTTTTACCATTTTGGTACGGAAACCTACAATACCAGTGGCCTGGCCTATTCGAACGAATACGGATTATTACGTTACATTCGGAAGAATACCCAATATCCGGTAAAGTGGCCGAATTCTATACAAAACTCATACGAGGCGAACTCGCGACGTGTTCGCCTCTATACAAAACTCCCTCGCAAATCTCAAATGTGATAACGCTCTAGTTCAAGTAGACTGAGGTAGTCGGTTCAACGACGTGAGTTTGTAATGACCTCAAAAAGTAACATTGCAATTTATCAGGGATTTCCCAGTACCAACCGAAACAAATATATGTATAGGCAAATAATTTGAATGCCAGGAGTAGAAAACATTTTCTCGTTTGATTTTATACAAAAACGTATTGGTACCTAGATGAATTCTGTGTTTTCCGACTTATCCCTTATAAGGAGTAGTTTCAAAAATATTGATTTTTAACTGAATTTCGCAAAATGCAAAATCTAAATCAAAATCTAAATCGTTTATTTGTACAAAACAGGTAAATAGTACCACAGTACATATTATCTTACAATAAAAGTAGAGATCTAGAGATGATACACAGTTTCTCCATGTTGTCGGGCCGAGAGGCGTACAAATTTGATTCGCAGTTGACAACATACATACAATTGCTATTAATTATTATGTAACAAATATTCATTTATCGTATAGTATGCTTTATTGACAAAATATTTAAATAACTGTTTCTTAAAATCTATCACATTTCCTATGTCTATAATACCATTAGGGACTTTATTATAAACTTTTAGGGCCATTCCGAGTTTCCGAGTATACTCTTCTGAAATAGGGCAGTTTTGGAAGAGGTTGAATTTATTTTGCTCCTATGTCGCGTACTCCTAACTAAAACTATGAAACATTTGAACGTATCTTACAAACATACTTGCGCACAACAAAACGATGCGAATTACAAACATACATGCGAACTCTTCATTCAAAATTCTTCTTGTATTTTGACTGACTTAAAACCCACATCGGATGGCTCTGAGCTATCACGTGATTCTTTCTATAGAAATTGACAGATCATCCCGTCCCGCACTATACCGTCCCGTCCTAGTGTGAGTCATCCGTTTTTCAGCACGGTGACAGATCCTCATCGCTAAAAAAGAACGGCCCTATCTAATAAACTATCGCGATATAGGTAAGTATATGTAGATTGTAGGTGTAGAGACGTCAACGCAAAGCCTAAAACCACAGAATAAGTAATAGTACCTAAGTACAGAAGCTTCTCTTTCCTACATTTGCCGTTAAGCTTGTCAAGTATGCAAACGTCAACATAACATTAACATTAGGGTTGTCACCATGCTGTCAGGTGCGTATGGTGGTACAGCAATTTGTATAAACATATAAATAGGAACAAAATATGCATCGGAACATTATTTGTTTTATAAGAACACGATTTTATTGCTATTAATTTGTCTAAGTATATATTAGTATGCGGTGTTTGAAATAATAAATAAGTATATCAGAACGCACCCGTGAGGTAATGCGCGTTGCGCGAACCCTGGCAGTTTACGCCACCTGTAGGCGGAAGATTTTGTGTCAACGTAAAACGGGAAGTGAACCCCCCTGCTAAAACGTTGAAGGTAGAAGCTTAAAAATTGGAACACGATACCTATCTATATATCTATCCATCTATATCTTCTTCCTAGCGTTTATGAAAAAATTGTTTTATAATGCGCTTTAGCCCTTTCAAATGATATCCCATATGAGTATGACCCAGTAACTAAACTTTTAATTTTTGCCCCCTCTTTTAATAAGTACATGATAAATCTTCTCTAAATGCTTCAATTAACTTTGTTTATAACTATTCAAAATTTCAAATCGGTAGCTTAAGTAGTTCTCGAGATATTTAACGATGTGACAGACAGGCAGACAGACAGACTGAGTCGCACCATAAGGGTTCCGTTTTTACCATTTTGGTACGGAATCCTAAAAAGATTTCTACGCAGGCGAAGTCTCGGGTGGTGATATATACGTAAGTTATAAGTAAATTATAATATTTTTACCGAATTCAACATAATGGAGCTCCTTCAGCTACGAGTACGTGTCCATGTCAGCTGCCGGCTAGTAAATTAAATAATTATTATAAATTGAAAGAGATATCATACACTACAGAAAAAGTGACCAAGGCCCCCGGTGAGCAGGGCTGAGAACGAACCAGCGACCTCCTGCTATATATAAGTGATTTGATTCGTGCTCTACAATTGTAAAAATAATTATTAATTTAATACGATTTGAAAGTCACGACAAGAATCGCGGAGAAGCGTTCAAGGAACTTGTTTACATATCTAATTCAGAGGTGACGCAAGGTCAAAGAAGGCGTGGAGTGAGGAATATCGAGCAAACCGAAAAACCCATTTCCAAGAAATGTTAAAGAACTATAAATAGAACAGATGAATATTATTATTAAGGATTATTATTTATTTAATTATCAAACTTACAACAAAAATACGTTACAGACAGAAGCCCTGCAAAACTGTTTGACTGCAGGAGGAATTTATAGAGTAAATATACTGAATTGTATAAGTAAGTTTTTAAACTATTACAACTATTCGAGGGTATTCAATAAATATATCTTTAATTTTCTTTTAAAAATCCGTAGGTTTTGTTCAAGGCGGATGTCCATTATACGTGTAGATATTAAATTGATGATGACGTATAAATCGTGTTTATGTATGGTTTTTTTTTTCTAGCCTGTAACTCCTGCAAGGATATACCACTGCTGCGAAACAAAAAGGCTTCCTTCCCTTGGATCTCTATAATTCTCTGTGTCATGTTTGTTCAGGCCAGTTATTGATGAAGGCATCTTAGTCGTCCCACAAATATAAAAAAAGCTTCATAAAGGTGAATTCTTTCCTCGTACTCGATACGGAAAGCAGAGTGTTTAATTGACTCGGGTGATAGGTAATATTTCAGTCTCGGACCATCGGCACTGTCACAACGTTCGAGCGCTTAAATACCTCTACTGAAATGGATACCTTCAATCCCTTGGTTAACTATCTACTATTAAATTCGCTCTCTCCGTCCGGTTTCTTCCATTTTTAATGGGAGAACCCCAAACCCTGGCACATAGAATAGCGGATTTACCAGCAGGCTGAATAGGGCGCCGGATTGCTTACGTCATCGGTTTAATTCTCACAAAAAGCTAAAAAAACTGAAGTGCACCAGACAGCCTGAAAAGATTGGTATTTCATAATTCAATATGGCATGCAGCAATCGTATCGTAGGCGAAGCCGGCCTCGCTCGAATGCTCTAACTGCCGATGTAACTTGTAAACTTTTTGTAACTATCCATGAAAAGTCTACTCAACTTATTAAAATATGGATTGAATGTTGTTGAGTAGGTATTTTTTTTTTTTTTATGCTATAGGGGGCAAACGAGCAAACGAATCACCTGATGGTAAGCGATTAACGTCGTCCATGGACACCCGCAACACCAGAGGTGTCGCAAGTGCGTTGCCGGCCTTTAAGGTGGGAGTACGCTCTTTTCTTGAAGGTTTGAAGGTCGTATCGGTCCGGAAACACCGCTGGCGACAGTTCGTTCCACAGTTTAGCTGTGCGAGGCAGGAAGTTTCGGGAAAAGCGCACAGTTGAGGACTGCCAACCATCTAAATGGTGAGAGTGGAAATATTGTCGCGTAGGGCGATGGCGGAAAGAAGCGGCAGGGATTAATCCGAACAATTCCTCGGAACACTCCCCATAATACATGCGATAGAAAATACAGAGTGAGGCCACATCTCTACGCAGCGCCAAGGGATCAAGCCGATCAGAAATACGTTGGCAGTTGACAATTCGAGCTGCTCTCCGTTGGATGCGGTCTAGAGGAAGAAGCTGGTACTTAGGTGCCCCTGCCCAAAGATGAGAGCAGTATTCCATATGCGGGCGAACCTGCGCCTTATAAAGCTGTAGGCGATGGGCCGGCGTGAAATACTGCCTCGATCTATTGAGCACACCGAGCTTCTTCGAGGCCAATTTGGCCTTACCCTCTAGGTGGCCGCGGAACTGGACTTCACTCGAGATGTCAACGCCAAGGATTCCAATACTGGCTGTGGCAGATAGGGGAGTGCTCTCAAAACGAGGTGACGCGACGAACGGAAGTTTTTTTGCGGTGAACGCGCAAACCTGTGTCTTTGTAGGGTTAAAATGGACCAAATTAAGTCGACCCCAATCTGAGACTTCTTTTAGGGAGGTCTCAATTTCGGACACAAGTTTGTTCCGGCTCTCAATGACGTTTTCCCGGGAAATATTGGCGCGGCCGGTGTAGGAGGCATCACCCGTACTATCATCAGCATAACAATGAATGCCGCTAGTTTGCAACATGTCATTGATATGCAGGAGGAATAGCGTGGGTGATAGCACACAGCCTTGAGGGACACCAGCATTCACAGACATTGAGTCTGAGCATTCACCGTCAACTAGGACCTTAATGCTTCTGTCTGCTAGAAAACTGCTGACCCATTCGCATAATTTCCCGGGGAGCCCATAGCATGGAAGTTTCGAAAGAAGTGCTTTGTGCCAAACGCGATCGAAGGCCTTCGCTACATCCAAACTAACTGCCAGTGCCTCACCTTTACTCTCTATCGCCTGTGCCCAGCAATGTGTCAGGTAAACTAAAAGATCACCAGCCGAACGACCCCTACGGAAACCGTATTGTTGGTCACTCAGCAGCTGGTGATCCTCTAGGTACCAGAGGAGCTGACGATTGATGATGGACTCCATAATCTTAGAGAAAAGGGAGGTTATAGCTATCGGCCTGTAGTCGGATGGATTTGAGCGGTCGCCTTTTTTAGGGATCGGGTGCACCAAAGCTGACTTCCACGAAGTCGGGACTACGCCAGAAGAGTAGGAGAGCCGAAAAAGACGCGTTAAGACCGGCGCCAACTCAGGAGCACACATCTTGAGAACAATTGCAGGGATTCCATCAGGCCCACTGGACTTATGGGTGTCGAGGGAGCGAAGAGCCTTACGCACAAAGCTTTGGCGGAACTGTACATCTGGCATACAGCTCTCGCACCGCGGTATAGTCGGCGGCGCTTGTCCCCCGTCATCCAAAGTCGAGTTGGACGCAAAAAGCTTACCCAGTAGATCGGCTTTGTCTTTTGCGTCGTGGGCCAACGAATCATTTCCCGTGTGCAGAGGTGGAAAAGACGGCGTGCAGAAATTCCCCTGGATAGCTTTGGCAAGAGACCAGAACGCACGAGTTCCCGAGGGGAGACGCTCTAGTTTCTCGCCAATCCTACCAATGTGCAACGACTTTGCTCTGGCAATGGCTCTTTTGAAGGACCTGGAGGCAAAGTTAAACTCCTTTTTTAAAGCGCTGGTCTTTACATCCTGTACCGCCGCTGCATTTACCCAGGCTTGGTAGCACTCCAGCTTTCGGCGAGACGCCTTTTTGCAGGAGCGATCAAACCAAGGCTGGGTTTTGCCACCAACAGGTACCGCAGAGGATGGAACGAAAAGTTCCATTCCCTGAAGCACCACGTCAGCAACAGAGTCAGCAGCGATATCAGGATCATCCGGCGTGAAGCAAACCTGCCCCCACGGGTAAGACGCAAAGAACACCCGCATCCCGTCCCAGTCTGCTGACTTATAGTGCCACACACGGCGGCTACAAGCAACACGCCGACGCGGCGGGCACGTGAGAGGCACTGTACTCCGGATGAGGCAATGATCCGAGGAACCGAGAGGGGCTGCAACGGATACATCATAGCCAACCGGGTGAGAAGTCAGCAGAAGGTCCAACAGGGAAGGTTCCTGGCTCTCCACATCTGGGATTCGCGTAGGCGCAGTAACCAGTTGTGTCAAGCCGTAGGTCAGAGCAAAGTCGTGAACAGATCTCCCCGCATGATCAGTCTTGCTGGAGCCCAGCCATTCGGCATTATGGGCGTTAAAATCGCCAAGAACGATGATCTCAGCGGATGGGATCTGCTGCTGCACTGAATCCACAGCCGTCTGAATCTGCTCCAAGAGTCGGTCAGTTTCGGCATCACCGCTATGGGACCTATAGAGGCACGAATAGACGCGAGGATGATCATCACAATCAACACGTAGCCATAAGGTGGAAAGGTCCCTACCTTCAAGATTGCTGAGGCGACGAGAACTGATATCGCCTCTAACGTACACACACACTCCAGCCCTAGGCAGAAAGGAATGCTCTAGTTCGTACCCAGGGTAGGAGAGGTATTTTGTGTCCGCTGGAGACGATATCTGCGTCTCTGTCAGAAAAAGCAAGGCCGGCTTAGCTGTCTCGAGGTGATGATGGACAGCATTAAGATTAGAATGCAAACCCCTGATGTTGCAGAAATCCACAGCGAGCGTGGCAGGGGCTGCCGTAGCCGTCTTGCTCTTGCCTCGGGAGGATGGCGGATGGCGGAGCGCGGATTTGCCCCCCCCAGAGTACGAAACGGGGCGCTCTCGGCGTCCACGCTCAGGCACGACAGTACCTGAGCATGGAAGCCCAGAAAGGGATTCTCCAGCGCTAGAGCAGCTGGTACCCTCCTGGGGTAGCTTATTAATCTGCGCTGTCATCGTCATTAAGGGGGAGGTTGGGGGGATTGGAGCTCTGGAAACCTTACTCACCGTGAGGAACACAACACCACATACCTACAAAGTAAGTAGTGATGTTATTATGGCTTCGGTATTCTGTAAGGTGGAGGTACTTCCCCAGTCAGGCTGCTCCAGATTCAAGCGAGATGACGTTTCGCTGTGCCCTACCTCACTTGTTGGACGTAGTTTAAGGACATACCCGGTTCCTTAAGGGTTGGATACTGTTGATGATTTTACCTAATTTATTGAATCAAGCGTTACTTTCTTTACCTGACGGACCACCCCCATAAACGGAATTCGTATTTAAGTGATTCAGTCTGAATTCAGTTCATAGTGTGTCATGTGATGTGATTAATGTTGATGTTGGTACATAGCAGAGACGTAGTTGGGGGCACGGAATTACCAGAAACCTAGTTCCTTATTTTTTTAGGTGGGTAAATTTAATGTTTATCTTGCTCATAATAAGGAGCTATTTCAATCTAGGAGAAAAAAACTACGAGAAAAGAAAGGTCTCAGAATTTTCAAACGTTTTACGTACTCTCCATGTTGTATATACACGGTGAAATTTAATCGATAATCAGGAGTTGAAAAATATTACTTGTTAACCTAAATACGTGAGAAATTCAATACGTGAGATGTCATGGAATTTACTTCACCATCTAATTAATAATAATAACAGTAAATGATATCGTTAAAATTAAAAACCACTGAGCACATGGACACCCCACTTTTATTAAAAGGAATGATCAAACTTACTAGGCAGATAAATAAACAATCATGATTAGCAGTAGTGCAGTAGTATCACAGTACTCCGCGTAGTAGTAGGCAGTATTAGCACATTTCACAGTACTCCGCGGTGAGCGGCGGCTACAGGCGGCGAGCGCGTGGCACGCCCTTCACGGTCCTCTGGGAGCTCCCGGCGGGCAGTAAAATGTATGAAAGTCCATTACGGCCATGGGCGTAACGTAATATATAGCTCATTATGGCTAAAAATGCTTGAATACAATATCACCATTTACGCTCATAACAATAAAAAAGGAGTATTTTCGCCTTATACATCGTTATACGCCCTTTTATCCGAGACTATATGTTTTTTTGCAAAAAATCTAATATGGCTTTACTGACCAAGTTCAAAATAATAAGAATTTATTAATTTCTACTTTCGTGGATTATTTTTTTCATATTTCTTGAACAAACTGTTCAAATGTTAGAGGGAGACCGACAGCGACACATTTTTTAGGGTTCCGTAGCCAAAATGGCAAAAACGGAACCCTTATAGTTTCGTCATGTCCGTCTGTCCGTCTGTCCGTCTGTCCGTCTGTCCGTCTGTCACAGCCGATTTACTCGGAAACTATAAGTACTACAGTGATGAAATTTGATGGGAATATGTGTTGTATGAACCGCTACAAAATTATGACACTAAATAGTAAAAAAAAGAATTGGGGGTGGGGCCCCCCATACATGTAACTGAGGGATGAAAATTTTTTTTTCGATGTACATACCCGTGTGGGGTATCAATGGAAAGGTCTTTTAAAATGATATAAAGTTTTCTAAAAAACATTTTTCTTAAAGTGAACGGTTTTTGAGATATCAGCTCTCAAAGTCGTAAAAAGTATGTCCCCCCCCTCTATTTTTATAACTACGGGGTATAAAATTCTAAAAAAAATAGAGGTGATGCATGCTAATTAACTCTTTCAACGATTTTTGGTTTGATCAAAGTATCTCTTATAGTTTTTGAGATAGGTTGATTTAACTGTAATTTTGGTTAAGTTATTGTGCTTACACTGAAAACGATGGCTGAACCTTATAAGTTTAGGCTCCATTCACCAGGTGTATAAATTGACATAATAAGTTTATTATATTTGCTGCTACGGAACCCTTTGTGCGCGAGCCCGACTCGCACTTGGCCGGTTTTTTTAAACTTCTGAAGATGATTATTTCCGATAATATGTTCAAATTTTACCTTTATCAAAAACTATTATTTTTCAAAACCTATCCAACGATACCTCACACAAAGTTGAAACGAAATGGCATGATTCATACCAAATTACAGCTTTCTAGTTCTAACGGTCACTGAGCTTAGCTGTAGACGGACGGACGGACCGACAAATACGGCGCAACTATAAGCGTTCCTAGTTGACTACGGAACCCTAAAACAGACAGTATGATTCTCTCTGACTATGCACGAATAAAAACAGATCCTGTTTTTGCGAGATCTAGCTGGCCACAAAACATCCAGCGACTAAAAATACACGCTTCTGTCAGTTGACGTGCGCTGGTTTACCCGCACGGGTAACCGCTCCGGCAGACCATACGTGTGTGCCGCCATCATAAGAGCCTACCGCGAACTACTTCGTAATTCGTATGATCATTTCTCTATTTGCCTCTGTATCGCCCGAATATGCAAGAGCGACAGAGAGGGAGATACATTTTTTACACAAACATAGTTGGTCGTATTTGCCCAAACATTCGTGTTGGTTGCATATTATTTGTTTATCACGTTTCAAGCTAAAAACGCGGCCAGTGTGATGGGTACATTTGGGCCGGGGGTACGATTCGGGGGGTTGTAATTAGTTAAGTATTAGTAAGTAAGAATGACAAAGCCTGTTTTTAATGTGACGATGTACTGTGTAATTGGTTTTTATGTTGTAAACTGTTTTTTGAGCTAAAAATCACATTTAAATAATTATATTTCGTTCGAAAACTATAATAATTGTAAGTTCGATGCATCTTCGAAGGTGCTTCGAAGTCGTTTACTTAAATGTTGAATTATTCAAACATGCAACACAGCACATAATGTCAAGCTAACGTCATAACTAGTAACTACCTAACCAAAATTGTATTGTAAACTTGTCAAAAGGTTAATACTAGAGTTAGGTGAAGGCTAAGAATTAAAATTAGAGATGTGCCAACCCGAAAATATCGCAAACCGAGTTGAACGGTTTGACCCGAAGATAAACCAAACCGAACTGAACGGTTTGACTTTTTGTGTAAACCGGGCTCAAACCGGGTTGATCAAACCGAGTTGCTATGACGGTCCGGTGTAGTATTAGGTTTGATCGGACCGACCGACCCCGTCTTAGTAGATCGAGTCAATCAGACGAGTCAAACCTAACCTGTCCACAGGTGATTTGTCGGTTCGGTTCGGCTAATGCCATATATTTTACTAATGAAATATATTTTACTCAAACTCATTCATGAATACCTACTACTTGTGTTGCCTGAATATTTATATGAATCTGAGCCATTTTACATTTAGCTCTGCCGTCTAAAGGGGATTCGTTCCCAAACTGCAGAGCGTTTTTGCGGTCCTGGTGCTGACATTGTCTAGCAAAATAGTTATACTGTGCACTAATTAATAAACCGAAATAATGGTAAAAAATGGTAACACACTACTTTCTAGTCTGGAAAACACCAAATCAAATATTTAAAAAAAATCAAATAACACGAACTGTCTATTAAAATTTGAAATTACGTACCTACGCTAAATTCAAAACACTAATTAAGTTCAAGGACAACGTCATATTACGACGACGCTACTATTTAATAAGTTTTAGTGAACCTTACTGCCACGAGATAAGGTCTTCTAATGGTCAGTCAAGGTCAAGACAGACCTCGCTCGCGCACCTGTTTCGGGGGAAATCGGGATTATTCGGCGCCTCATTCGGTTCGGTTCACCCGCTCCGTTCTAGCCCGCTCGCGCGAGTCGCAGTGCGAGTGCGACCCGCTCGCGGTTTCATTCGCGGTCCAAACCGTTCAACTCGAGTTAGTGAATTCACAAACCGGGTCGGGCCGAGTTGAGCCTAACCCGGTTTGGACCGAGTTAGCAAACCGGGTTGACACATCGCTAATTAAAATTGTGTAACATAAGTAATCACTAGTAATTTCGATACTTACTGCTTATAGGGTCTTGGAGTAAATAACTATCTTCAAAAATATGGACCCGGCTCTCTTACGGGAACGGGAGGCTTTCAAGAAAAAGGCACTTGCGACACCCAGGTACGCGGACGCGACATACTTGGGGAACTGACTGGGCAGCCCGCCAGCCGGCAAGTCGGTTACTTTCTCCCTCGCACTCGCAAGCCCGTCTAGCATATATTGATGAGATCTCATTGATCTCAGGGCCAATTTTCGACAATAACAAACGCAATTACGTGTCATGCGTTTGTTTATTTCATACTTAGTTTCTTTAAAAAGGATTAATCAAGTGTATTGTATTTAGTGCACTTCATCGGAAAATTTAGATTAATTATTTTGTTGGTGCCAAAACATGAACTGAAGATATTAGTCCTAATCATTTTGTTTCTTTTTGAAAATAGAATAGCTTGAACATAGAAAATTTATAAAAATTACTTTTGTTCTTTTAGTGTTGAAAAAAAGAGAAGAGATGATTCATCACACAACAAAGATGATACCAAGAAGAAATCAAAACCATCATCAAGTTCGGTCAGCTCTGCACCGAAGCTTGATGCCTCTAAGTATGTATTTTTTTAAACATTATATTGTAAGATTGAAGTTTAATATTCTCATTTCTTAAGGTATGGTTTATTTATTGGAAATAATTACCAGAGCATTGTTATAGGCTTACTAGAAATTAACTTTTCAGTTACAAAACTATGTCAGGCAGCTCATCATATCGATTTGGTGTTCTGGCCCGCATTGTGCGCCACATGAGAGCAAGACACCAGGAGGGTGATGACCACCCCCTGACTTTAGACGAAGTACTTGACGAGACCAACCAGTTAGATGTTGGCAATAAAGTTAAGCAAGTAAGTTTTTTAAATAATATTTTTATGCTGTATTAGATTATTTTTTGTTGCAAGTTTAACGGCCTCCTAGCCTAGTTGGTAGTGACCCTGCCTACGAAGCAGGAGGTCCCGGGTTCGAATCCTGGTCAGGGCATTTATTTGTGTGTTTATCACGAATATTTTTTCCTGAGTTATGGATGTTTCTATCTAAGTATTTATATGTATCTGTATATTATATATATCGTCGCCTAGTACCCACAACACAAGCCTTATTGAGCTTACCGTGGGACTAGGTCGATTTGTGTAAGATTGTCCCATAATATTTATTTATTTATTTTAAGTACTTAATGAACTTAATCCACTTTGTGTGTTGCTAATGTGTACAATACAATATAATATTTAATTAAGATATCAAATGTATGAAACATGACTTATAAATGTACTGTTTATCAATAAAGAAATTCAATTCAATTCAATGATGCTATTCCTAGTTGTACCTCTTAATACAGGAAACAAAAGAGATGTAACATTATGGCAACTTAATATACAACTGGTTGGCATTGTTGGTAGTGACCCTGCCTGCTATGCCAATGGTCTTGGGTTCAAGGGCATTTATTTGTGTGATGAACACAGATATTTGTTCTTGTATTTGTATATTATGTATATCGTTGCCTAAGTACCTGTAACACAAGCCTTCTTGAGCTTACTGTGTGACTTAGTCAATTTGTGTAAGAATGTCCGTAATATTAATTTATTCATTTTTATTTAAAGTGAATTCATAGTGTGTAGTGTAACATCAATATATTTCTGACTCTTTTTGTTCCTTGATACAACTACATGTTCAATTGTAATGGTAGCTAAACAAATCCTTATTTTCAGTGGCTACAAACAGAGGCACTTCAAAATAATCCAAAAATAGAATGCACTCCAGATGGTAAATACAATTTCAAACCAGTATACAAGATAAAAGATAAGAAATCCTTACTCAGGTATGTGTTACTATGCAATTAAATTTAGATCTTGATTAGTTGATAATTATTGAGTGAAACAGAGCTTAATTTTAATTTATTGACCTATGTATGTTTTTACAGTTGAACTATACAAAGTTTTATATTTCAGATTACTAAAACAACAAGATCTAAAAGGCCTGGGAGGAATATTGCTAGAAGATGTTCAAGAGTCCCTGCCACATTGTGATAGAGCACTTAAAAACTTGGCTCAGGAAATCCTGTACATTACCAGACCTACTGACAAGAAGAAAATTTTATTTTATAATGACAAGACTGCAACATTAGATGTAAGAATTAGACATTTTCATGGCCTACATAAACTTTATACTTAGACCTTAATGAAATTGTAAACAGCATGCCTGCTTATTTTAAGCTGGGTCTACACTTTGTATCATTTTGCGGTATTGTATCTCCGTTTCGTAGCGCCGATTCCTATCCATGACATGATCGTAAAGGTACAGTTACACATGCTCATTACTAGCATGCTTATTAGCAAGCATGGAAGTAGTAGTAGCACATGTGCACAGTGTTATGAATCCAGAGATGCAACGAATGTGGTTTTATCGGAACCAGATGTTTTAAATTTAGTTTATCGGAACCGGAGCCCGATTGAGAGGTTGTTTTTGATGTCGTGAATGTCGCGCTAACGAATTACACGGGTACCTTGCCCCTCCCTCCCGCTCTCTCGACTTCCTTTCGTATATTACACGAACCGACGCGACTGATTGGCCCCGACGGATCGTGCCATGTAATACTAGCATAAGCTTTGACATCCGATATAACTTCCGTTTCAAAAGTAACGGAACCGGAACCGAAGCGGATGTGTATGAATCTAAAGTTCCGACTTAACGGTACCAGGACCAGAGAACCGTAACATCCCTGGTGTGAAATTGTGAATCCAGAGCATTAACTACATTACTTTGTTAATTATAACACATACAAACGAGGTGTCTAAAGTATTCCTGCAGTTGAACACCACAATTGTGTCTTCCTAAATGCTTAATATAAACCACTCGAAATTTTCAGGTTGATGAAGAATTTGTAAAACTATGGCGCGCTACTGCTGTTGATGCCATGGACGACGCCAAAATCGAGGAATATTTGGAGAAACAAGGAATTAAGTCAATGCAGGACCATGGTCCAAGGAAACCACTCGCGCCGAAACGTAAAAAGGCATCTCAAAAGAAAAGGCAATTCAAAAAACCAAGAGACAACGAGCACTTGGCAGATGTTTTGGAAACTTATGAGGATAATACTTTAACTCAAAAAGGTGTATCTATAAAATAAATGTTAATTATTATTCATAACGTTTAATTTTCTAGGCAGCATGGATTAATAACTAAATTAGGCAATCTTGACTGACCAAATTTATTAGCATTTGCCATTTCTCCAGCTCGATCTGTTGTATCGGGTTGTGTAATAATGAAGTCGACGGAAGTTTGGGGAGAGCCTGACCTTCAAACAAAATTTTCAGCGTTTACTACACAAGTTGTTACACGTTCCGAATAGAAAACAAACGAATCGAATGTATACGCCTTCGGAGCTTCGAATCTAAATTTCTGATCAGGAACCCGGACCCGTCCCGGTTTTTTGTCCAGCTTAGCAGTCACAGTAGGCTTTTGTTAAGGTACTGTTATACATGCTCATTACTAGCATGCTTCGTGCGTATTAGCATAAATACATACTTAGCTTACTTAATAGCAAGAGGGGTTGGAAGCGGGGCCCCTCCCACTTCCCGCTAGCTAATAAGCATGTGTAACAGTACCCTAAAGCTACTGATACGCATGCTCATCAATAGCATGCTTATTAGCAAGCGGGGAAGTGAGAGGGGCCCCACTCCCATCCTCTCTTGCTAATAAGCACAAAGCATGCTAGTAATGAGCATGTGTAACAGTAGCTTTATACTGGATAATCGCAAACGTTTGTTAACCGCTTTACTGGTGAATTAAATACGAAACTGGCAACATTGCAACGCTTGTAAATGTTGTCAAGTAAAAACTTAACTTTATGCTTCGTCAGCTTCGTGTCTATTCCCCCTAGCAATATAATTCAATAAATGGATTTTAAATTTTTAAACCATTCACTTCGAGCAGCAGGGAGGCAGCAATAGAATAGATACATTTTGAGTTGTTTTGAAACAATTTTGAGTATTCTGTAATAGTTTATTGCAACACTAAACCAAGTGTCATGTGTATTGTGTCACTTCGCTTTGCTATTTTGTTGTTATTTAGTTTACAGTTCAAGAGCTGTTTAGTTTACTGTTAATGTAGAAAAAATAGTGCATAGTAACAAGAATATCTATTACATTATGGTGAATACCCAGTTTGCGTTATCATGGGACGCACACAAAAAGAATATATGCCATGGTTTAAGTTCATTGCAACAGGTACAGTACACCACAAAATTTATTACTATCTTCTTAGCATAAAGATGTTGTTTTAACACTTACTGTTAATATCCATCGGTAGTCTTGAATAACGTTTCACTAGTGCAGTCTGCTCATAAAGTATCAATAATAAATTGGGATAGACAGTCATAGCAGAATTGTCAATTTTGTTACAACATCACACTTAAAGGAATAATTTTGTCATTAACTATCATAAAAAACATATATATTGCCTTTCTGTAACATTTTTTTCTGACACTACCATATTCTGTCAATAATATAGTAATTGTCAGTGTGATGATTTGATGAGTGATATAAACTACATACATGGATATAGAATAAGAACTTCCTCCTGTCATTATGTCAATGACTACATACAATAAAGTATCCTAGTAAATACCTAACTGTTTAGAATTTATGCTACTATGATGGACATTGATTTATGACAGGCTTCTACTGTAGAATATTGGTTGCACCAAAGTCATCAAACCATAAGTGGCCTATTTCACCACGGCGACAGGTGCGACAATTGTCAGCATCAGTATTACTGTTATTAAAGGCGTCTATGGGCTACGGGCGCCACTTACTATTGTGCTGGCTGTATGCTTATTTGCCGCCAACATGTTATTTATAAATAAAAACATCATTATTACCATTAAAAAGAATACTTTTGTGAAGAGCTCTTGACATATGTCGCAAGAAAGACGACACGAAGGCACGAAATTCCGACACAGGATCATTCTCATGTCAAAAACTACCGACAATTCTGTGAAACACTAATAGGTCTTGTGACAATTGTAAAAAATCTTCACCAAGAAATTGTCTATTTACTGACGATACTTTACGATTATATTAAAATTATCTAAGTGGCGGCAAACAAGCACACAGCCCGCGCGAAGGTGAGCGGTTTCTGTAGCCTATGGATGCCTTTAACGCCAGTAAGTCAGTCATTTTACGAATTGTCACACCTGTCAGCGTGGTGAAATAGGGGCCTGGTTCTAGATGCCATTACTCAACAACATTAATGGGCTTCAAAATATTATATGTATTTGGAGTATGTAGCAATTATTTAACAACACAATTGTAAATAAATATTGTAATGTTCAGTAGACTAAATAAACTTAAGGTGTAATGTATTTACTTTTTTATTTTCAGAATGGTGAATTTGTAGACATGACTTTAGCTGCAGATGGTCACATGGTAAAAGTGCACCAAATTGTGTTGGCGCTGGCCAGCCCCTATATTAAGGACCTCATAGCATCAGCACAGTGTCCTCACCCTATCATATTTTTAAATGTAAGTATGTGTTTTTTTTGTTTAGCATAGGACCTGTTCACAGTTGCTAATATAGTAGCATACACAAAATGGTATTTAATGCTAATGCTAACTGGCAGCTTATCAATCTTACAATGACACAAACAAGTGGTCTAATGTGATTGTCCCTAATTTGCCTGTTCACTTTAGAATTGTTCAAATATGTATAATGGAAGTTGGATATCTTGTAGCTGATAAGATGAAGATGATTATATATTTTTTATCGCTTCTCCAGTTTTATTTCTTACTGTATGTTCATATTTACAGAGAATATCTTATTCAACATTATGTTCAATACTTGAATACATATACACAGGAGAAGTGTTGGTGAATAGTGAAGATTTGAACCAGCTGATTGAAGCTGGCAATGAGTTGCATATAAAAGGACTAGAAGACATGGTAAATAATCATTTTGGCACCAAAATTAATAGTAATTTTAAAAAGAAGTGTTTTTATAGACGTGAGTAACTCGATATAAGTATATTAATACGTCTAATACTCAGGGGAGTTTACTATTAAAAATTTTTTAAAGATTAATTTCTTATTGATCTGTTTAAATCTTTTTTCAGAAAATGAGCCATTCTGCAACCAGTAATCATCAGACATCAGTTCACTATGAATCTAATGTACAATCGCAAAATGAGGATGAAGATGTTTGTTTCTTTGAGATCAGTGATATGCCAGAAAAAGAAACTAAGTACCAGATATTTACTAAACATGTGTAAGTGTTTTTTAATGCTTTTGATTGTGTTCTGCAGATATATACTTAGAGTATACAGAGATGAGGGAGAGGGAAGAGGTTTTGTATTATCTACAAAAACTTAATTTTGATTATAAAACTAAAACAATCTCCTTTTGTTAACACACATTTGGAGCCTTCTCTACAAAAAAACCCGACCATGAGATCCAAGGATTTATTGAACAATAAGATAAGAACAAAGCAGGCAGTGAAGTTTTTTGATGGGTAGTAGATTTTTGATTCGACAGTCAGACAAAATTAATTTTATCCCAGACTATGTTTTTTTTTTCAGTAAATTGTGCAAAAACAACTGATTACGATATTAATTTTAACATCATGTGGCTCATCATATTGTTGAGCTCAGTGATGGGCAAAATTTATTCGAATGACGAATAACCAAATCATTCGCGGATGACGGATGAATTTTCGGATGATTATTCGTATTCGAATAAAATTATTCGTCGAATAATTTATCCGCGAATAATTTATTCGCCGAATGAATTGCCACGAATAATTTTTTAATACCTTATCAACTTCTGTTTAAAATAACTATCTAATTATGAATTCATAACTCAAGTTTCATTTCAACCGCCTAGTTTCATTGACACAATTTCTTTTAAACATTATTACCTTACTAGTTGGCATTAATTTTATTTTCGGTTACCTATTTGAATGAGAACTACGAGGCCCCTTTTAGAAGGAGATAGTATATGTCATTGAAATGTACAGAAACTTGAGAAAATCTATGCCATAGAAATTAGGCAGTTTCTTTGCTCAGAAGTATTAAATAAGTAATTATTATTATTATTTTATTATTATTTATTTACCATTAACATTAGCACTTACAGTTATACCTTACATGCTAACAGGCAGGTTATTGTTTAAAATACGTACAAGTCAAAAATAAACATAAGAATTGAAAATAATGATGGAATTTTACAATATTGTCTGAAATGTCTGAATGTCAAGTTGAATATAACAATAGATTCAAAAAATATTAAAGAATATGGAACATAAAATATGGAACATGAAAATAAAATAAAAAAAATGATTACATTAAACATGTCAGTGGAATAAGAATAAGAATTGACTTCTATGGTATCATTTTCTTCATCAATAGGTATAATTTTGGAATCCGTTCTGTTTATAACAAAATACATAAAATAACATACATAATTCCAACAATGCAGGTATTCATTTTAAACAAAAGGTGTTATTTTACGATAAGCGACTGTGCGTTTGGTCTCATTAAAGAATTATGGAAGTATAGTCTTATCTCTTATAAGCTTAACACATCTGCAAAAAATGTAACAAATTTAATAATCATTCAGGTAGGATAATCCCGTTGTGTTGTCACCGGTCGGCACTAAAATAGTACATTACCTAACTAGTGCGGTAAAACAAAGAAAGGCCGAGATCGCAGATGTTTGCGACCCGAGCTGCAAGCGAGGGACGTAAATATGCGATCAAGGGCTTTATTTATTACCTCACGTGTTAGGTACATCATTTTATGCCTACACTTGGGCAGAAATCGGCTTTTTCCGTACGCGTGGCGTGCGGAAAAAGGCACTTTATGGCCAGGTGTGGCATAAAGCATTTTTCTACACATTTTGCTGCATTAAGATTCCTATTTCATATAATCATTAAACACGTGCAGCTTTTTACTAGGTACATTACAAAATTAACGGGGCTCATATAGATCATATAGAATAGATGACTAAACTCCGAGACGATCGTGAACTTTAGTAAAAATTTGACATTTTTAATATATGTTTTTTTTTTTAATAGAATAGCCAACAAACCTTAAATATTGTTAGTAAATTTATAGGAGTAATATAATAAGTAAATCATTCGTCAAGTTAAAAACCGGTCGAAATATTTATTCGCCGAGAAGTTACTCGCGAATAAATCATCCGCGCATAAATCATCCGCGAATAAATCATCCGCGAATAAAAAATTGGTGGATTATTCGTCATTCGAATGACCATTTAGATAAATTTTTATTCGAATAATGCCCATTTCTGTTGAGCTATTACATACAAAATATAATCATTGAGAAAAATTATATGCTTTTGTTTTTATACTCTAACCATATTTTTTCTCATTATTGTAAATTATTGGTTTGTGAACAGTATTAAAATGTATGAAGCAATTTTATATTATTTTTAGTGATGATGAAGAAAGCATCTTGGGGACACCAATGGATAATGTGAAATCAGTAGATGAGTCCTTTATGGAGTTACAAGAAGATATGGAAAGCAGTGTTGTGTCAATGACAACTATGACGAGCATGGAACACAAGATTGAACCAGTTAATAGTAAAAGTAGGTTTTTTTTGTCTTTTTTTTGCGTTAATTTGATTACAACACAAGATTTTTCTCAGTTTTTAGTTCTCTGAGAACACTACCGAATTCTCTCTCGCCCCAACATCCACCTTCCTCTTCAACCCCCATTTTTCCCCTTCCACCACAACATCCTGATCCACATAGTCCACATAGACCACCCTCAGTCCTATCATTAATACAATTCCATCTTTAGTCGACTGCCTTACTAAATGAACATTTAAAGGGTATTTCAAATAAAATATAATTTAATTCTAGATAATTATATCTACCTATAACTAAAATTGATATATCATATGCTAAAGAAAACGACTAACTCCATCGGAGACCAAGCTAATTCATAAATTATATGTGTTAGTTACTACTTTAATAATAAGCCAAAATATTTAATTAAATATTTTGATTTGATTTGTTATATACTAGTTAATATTACTTAAACATAAACATCGATCACAATAAAAAAACAACCCAGTGTTTCTCTGACTGACAGACATTATTTTTCCGTTGTTCGGTAAGCTTACGTAATGTAATACCATTATTTTCAGATACCGGTATTATCCAGTACACAGTATCAAACCAGGGCAGCTTACAAATGATTTTGAACAGATACGTTTATTACCTGAAGCATACGAACCGTAATAACAGCAGGCAGTGGCGATGCGTTGACTACGTGACATCTTTGAAGTGTCCAGCGCACGTAGTCACCAAAGACGACGTTGTTGTCCAAAGGTGAGTGTCATTAATTGGCCTAACAGAACAAAATAAATAAGCGAACTAAGTTAGTTTTTTGGAACCTAATTACGGCGCGGAGTATAGATAGGTGTAAATATAAATAGGTTTCACAATGGGTAACATTATTAGAACTTTTTCAGCTAGACCGTGAATAGGCCCCAATTTCGCTACACTGACATTCCTAAAATGACTGAATTTACCGGCGTTTCAGGCGTCCATAGGTTACGAAAACCGCTCAACATCGCGCGGGCTGTGTGCTTGTTTGCCACCATTTCTATTATTTTAATAAAATCGTAATGTATTGGTCAATAAATAGATAATTTCTTGGTGAAGCCTTTTTGACAATTGTAAAGAGATCTAATAGTGTTTTAAATAATTTTCCGTAGTTTTTGACCTCGGAATGATCCTGTGTCGAAATTTCGTGCCATATATATATGTATGTATGTCATTTTTCTAATGACAAGTGTCAAGAGCTAGAGCCGTTCACAAAAGTATTCGTTTTTAATGATAATAGTGATGTTTTTACTTATAAACGACATGTTGGCGGCAAACAAGCATACAGCCGGCACAATAGTAAGCGGCGCACGTAGCCCATATACGCTTGTAATATCAGTAATAATGATGTTAACAATTTTCGCACCTGTCGCCGTGGTGTAATTGGAGCCTGCTATTCTTGGCTTATTAGCTTACGACAGCTTACCAATACATTGTTGACAAACATGCAATATTTTCTGTCTTACAGGGTTGCTGCACACATTCATCCGTTCCACGACAAAAAAATTCTAAAGAAAGTTCATGCTGGATCAATATTTTCTGCAATACAAGAAGCAGAAAAGCAAGGGAATGCATTACTAGGCAATAAAAGGGCAAAACTTAACGCCTTAGAAGATGAGTGTAGTAAATAAAAAGTTAAAACAAAATGTCTTATTATTTTTCGAGCCTTAGCTAAGACGATGTACGTTTCTTTTTTATCTACACACTACACACTGAGCTATTGTTCTCCAACTGGGGGAACTCCAAAAGGATAAATTATAGCTTCTATTAGGGGATTTACTGAGAAGTAAAACAGAAAATAAAATAAAGAGTAATGTCAGCAGAAGGCAGGGGCTCGCAACATAAACTAAATAAAAATATTAAATCAACCCTTTTGGGGTGGAATTCTTTATGTATGCTCCAATGACAAGAATTCACGGTGATAAGATTCACTGTAGGTATTTGTAGCGTTACGTGTAGGTAAATTCAATGCAACATAGTTCCATCCGGAAAAAGTTTCTACAATTTTTCTTTCCTATTTGGCTTTTACTCCTTGCTCATTGAAGCAAGGTGGATTTGCCAATGTCAAAGTTTTGAGACTCACACGTGAGGAGAATGTTCGGTGTGATTTATATTTTGGTAGGATGAGGTTGGAATACCTAAAAACAAAAAAAAATATGGACGTCATAGCACATGACATAAACAAGCGTTAAGCTAAAAAGCGGGAAGCGGATGACAGGGTGTTAGTCATGCCAACATGAAGGAAGAAAGATAAGTGGAAAATAATGAAAATGTAATATGTTACATGTATACTTGTATAGAACTGAAGTGTATCAGCACACTTAAGATAGATATTAGAGTTTGATATTATGCACTTGTATATATTTAATGAGAATACAAGTAAGTGGTGAGTCCATGAAACAAAGAAGCGAACTGAAGCAAATGGGCCGCGGGATATGAAAGACATAACCGAACGTGAAGCTACTGTTACACATGCTCATTAATAGCTTGCTAATAAGCACAATGCATGCTAGTAATGAGCATGTGTAACAGTAGCTTGCTCTAGGTACAGCCGCTAGTAGTTATGTATTGGGACTTTTGCCCCACGGCCATGGGCTACAGCTCCGCTTCGCTTCGCTTTCGCGGCCGTGAGACAAAAATCCCAATACATAACCATAATTCTGCAGCTGTGGGGCAGATTCCCGAGTTGCATTTGGGCTAGTTTCCGTTGCATACTTTACGTAAAGCGGAATCCAAAATGAATCGACCGTAGGACAACCGATTCAATACATAATCATTATTCTGCTGCTGTGGGACAGAATCCCGAGTTGCATTTGGGCTATTTTCCGTTGCATCAACGTTAGATTCTGTAGCTAGACATTCTGATAAAGCTAACGAGAGACCGTTAGCCTCGCGAACGCTTTAGAAATGTTGCTTCGATGGAATCTTATCGTTGTGCATTCGATAATATGATGCGATCTAAATGTTGGTTTTCTGTTACAATAAAAAAGTGCAAAAGGCTTAACACAACGGGTACAAGCTAGCATTGCACCCACCAGATCTTGTTCTACTTGAGAACCAGATCTCGTAACGCACCATGCCCAGATTTGCAACGGGTAGGAGCTTTGCCGGGCTAGGTTTGTTACGGTGTTTGACACACTCAAACAACACAGAATTGGCCAGAAACTGTGTGTCAGAGTATGGATAGATTGAGATTTGATATTGATATTTGATATTGATATTTGACTTTGATTCATGAGGTGGGATCACCGCTGTTACTACGACCGTCTAGCAACTTGGATCACCCGTGTCATACAGTACCTACCGTAAGATAGGATTTTTTACTGTACACGCCACCGCGTATGTGTTTACCGTCACCACGTTGTATTTGTACACCACACCACACCATACAGCATGGAATTTCCGGTGTACACGCTACCGCGTTACCAATTCAACGTCGCAAAGTTGGCCAGACCTCGCAACATGAATTGATAAGAGCACTGCGTTTACCGGTCGGTGTAATCGCCTGTGCTCCGACATTCCTAACAACATGAATTGTATTTATGCAAACTATTATAAAAACTTCATAATCGCGATGTAGACCTGGCGTTCTGATTGGTTGGTACATGTGACGTCGATGTGACGAGTTTTATTGTGTTGTAAGTATGCTACTAACTAATTTTAATTATATTCCTATCATATTTAAGTTGAAAATACACTATGTGTGACTACTTAATTTCAACACACATGTAAACTTGGTATCATTACGTAAAACAGCCATAACATAAAATTATGTTTATTTAAAATCAGCCTTATTCATTGAAAATAAAGAATAATTTAATTTTAGTATAAAGTTACATATGTACATAATAACGCAATGTCAATAAATGCATTGTACGTACTGTATTAATCTGTCTCAACGTAAATAGTCGAACGTATGCTTTGTTCTTTTCATACTTGGGTCATAAACATGCGACAGAACATAAATATCACAGAAGTCGAACGTGTATGCTAATACGTATGTTCGATGAATAATTATGTAGACTGGTAACTGTTTCTACCTATATCTTATGGACCTGAAAATGTAACTTTTATGAAAAAATATAGGATAATCTATAAAATTTCTAATTTTGAAAAACTCTTCTAAGGACAATGGTTAATGGCTTCTCTGTAAAGTTGTGTCAGGGAGAATATTTTATGCTAATTCCTATACCAACTAAAATGGGGTTTAAACCTTTCAATTCCGAAATGTCTACAGAAAAAAAGTGAATCTAATTACTCTTTACTAACTTCAATTAGGATAAAACAAAAACTAACGCAATTTAGGTTCAAACGGGAGACCCATGTTCAGCAATGAATGTCTTATGGCTGATATAATGATGATGATGAATACATGTAGGTATTTTGTATCTATTTTATCATCATGTCATAAATGCTTGAGTTAAGAAAATAATATGAATAAAAAGAATAGTAATAAAATACATTTTATTTTATAGCGTACACTTGTTTGCCACCAACGTGTATAAAAACTATTTGAAGAAATGAAATTACGCTTCTGCATATCGTTAATCATAACAATGGCTGAGTATCACACCTTCGCTAGCCGTTGGGTCAGCATTTTTGCTATGTGGCCGGCGGGCGACGTTCTGTCTGCATTCCTTATGTATTATGTTACAAATATAGATTCACTGTCTTTATAAATGAATGGCCTATGATCCTTGATTTTAAAACAACGAAGTTGAATTCTATTTCCGATACAATAGATTTAAAATTCGCTAGCAGTTTTAAAGACAGACTTAAATTCATTTTATTACTAAAGTAGTACTGTAACATTTAGGGAATTATATATTGTCGTATGTGTTTTTAACCATTCTGTCATCCATAAAAATTTTGGATTTTCCCCAATAAAAACGAACGAGATAATTGTGAAAAACTAAAATCACGTGGTTTGTAAAAAGCTCTTCCAGTAACGTGTGGCTGATTTTAACACTGGAATAGCCTTCTACTATTGATTAAAAACACAAAGCAGTGTTTGAAATTCAAATTAGTGCGTTAGTTTTTGTTTTATCCTATATTTAACGTAACAACAACCGAATTACCATAAAGTTTTAACTTTGACCGTCGATTACTCTCGATCTTCAGTGACAACATATACTTTTTTGTACCTCATTAGAAGCCTTGTTTAATGGGCAATAAGTGTACCAAATTTGAGATTTTTAGTATTAACCGTTTCCGTGGTAAGTAATAATAAGTACAGTAAGTACTGACGAACCCGAAATTTACGTAAATATAATTCTGATTTTCACTTTTTTTCCTTGCAATATTTTACACATTTTTTCATCTAATTGTATTGTTCTCTCTAAAAAAATAGATTTAAGTCTATTTCTGATGGTTATTGTCGCTTAGTTTACCTGCAAGTAGAGTTTTTAAATGTACGTTATTTTAGCTGTTTATTAACATAGGCTTGTTATCTCTGTTTCTTAGATGATTTATATACTTTTAAAGTGTCCAATAGAGAAAAGAATATGCGCCAACGATAATGATGATGATGATAATTACTAAAATTAAAATGTTTTTTCCCACTGAATAGACATATTTATTTACACATGTCGCAATGTTCACATTCGACAGTTTTCTTTGATAACCCGATACTCTGCCGCCGCGGCTTTGTGGTAAACAAGTAAAAACTATTTTCTATACTAATTATGTACTTAAAGTTAAGTAACCGATATTGCTATATACGATACTAATGTTTAGGTCTAAAGTTGAGTACTTGAACTTGGTACTTGAGTCATATATTCTTGTTTGAGTAAAATACCAATTCATCAAATATTTTAGTATAAAACATTGCGTTTTTATACATATATTTCTTTAACACTCCGCATTGTGCCTTATAGCTGTTCGTTTGCTGCTTAACAAGTGAAGTGAAGAAACTGCAAACTCCAATTAAAATGTAAGTAAGTAATCTATTTATTGAAGCATTCCTTACATTCCTTAAAGTATTGGTGATATATGCTTATTATATTATTGTTATTTTTTAAAGGTCGGACTCCGAATATTCATCATACACACGCACGCCTTCACCTGAGCCGAAGAAAAATAATATTAAGAAAAGAAAGTCGTCCTCAGCAACAAGGTATTTCAAATTTTTTATATTTAATGACCTTCGTAGTTAAGATTCACAGGATTTAATTTTGGTAAAGTCATATTTCTGTGTTAATTACTTAAACATATTTCTCGACTTTGGAGGTTTTACCATACAATTATATCGTTGTTTAACGACTTTAGTTATGATTTTTTCTTAATATAGCGCTGAGTAAATCTATGTAACATGTATCTCAAGTTTATATATAATGTACATACATCTATTTAATAGACTTTTATTTTTCTTGTTTTAGGTCTGAATTTGAAACAATTAATCAGCGTCAACGTACACCATCACCAGTGCCTAAGAAAAAAACAATCAAAAAAGTTCGTGCAACCAATAAAAACAAGAATCCAGGCTCTAGGTACAAATTGTCTTATTGTTTTTAAAAATGTATTTGTATTGTGATTATGCAACTAGAATATGATGCATTCGCTAGAGATATTACAATTTTTTTTTTTCTTTTTCCAGTTCTTCCATAAAAACACCTGAAACCGACATCTTTAAAATTATACGAGAAGAAGAGAAGGTCACCGCTCAGAAAAAACTGAAAACTACCCAGTCAACATCATCGTTTACGAGTCGCGTATCTACGGGGTCTTCGCGGCGTACTACGATAACGGACGGTAACTTTTTAATTGATTTAAAAGTGTATAATATTGACGATTATCAAAAAGCGGAGCCTGAGGATCGTTATAAAAAAGCATTAGCGGCAGTTAAATTACAATGTAAGGAGGATTCCTCTGAGTGGAATCAAATTCAAAAGTTTTTAGGTCAAGCCTTTAATATTTTTGAAAATTGTGAGCCAGTTTATTTTAATAATTATAAAAAAAATTAGTTAAATACAGTCATGCCTCATATAACAAAATTCATTTTAAACCAATTTTTTCTACTTTAAATTAAAAAGTTGTTAGTTTCATTATTGCAACACATTCGTATGTTATTACGTTGTTCATAAAATAGCAAAGGATGGATATGTCTCAAATGTTAATTAAATCTTAAGCGTGTTTGTTGCTTTTAAAATATATCGTACTGCTATCTGAATATTTCGTATACAAAAATGTTGTAGGTTTTCCATTAAATTGACATGTGTATATTTTAATTGCATAGTTTAAATAAATAAATGTTCTATTTACATTGTTAAAGAATTTTTAGGTTACTTTAAATATTTGTGTAAATGTAACATTTATATCCCGCGACTTTATTTGGAATATGCAAATATTCACAGGCTTATCCATACTTTGAATAGTGTGCACCATTCATTTCATTCTTTATCTGAGTCAGCCGTTTTGATCATTACAATGTATGCTAATAATAAACATTTGCTCGGTGGATTATAACGAACTATAATTGGTGTATGATAAAATACGGTTTAAAAATAGTCTAGCAGGTTTAACAATTTTTTTTGTTTTATAATACTTCATCGTGCCTTTTTGTGTTCCGTGTAGCACGTCTGTAGATAAAAATAAATGGATAGGTCATCTTCGAAGCACTGCGCATAAAACAATTGTAAGTTCTAACAAAGTACTTAATGATGGTGTTGAGGTAGTAGAGTCAGCATTTCGGATGCGCATTGCTACTTATCGTATATCAGCAAGCAGCGATCAAAGTCTGGGGTCAGTCGATGCATTTATGAACTCTATAAAAAACAAAATAAAACGACTTTTAGATGATTCACTTATGAAACATACTTGCGTCAAAGTAAATTTCGAACTCTTTGGGATGTTCCTAATGTTTAAAGATAACAGTCAATCAATAAAGTCATTTGGAACTAAAAATAAAATTTTGTATCTAAGTTATGATTTTGAGGTCCTATTTTGCGAGGTCGTTAACTGTTTAAAGAAAAAATTTGAGGAGTTTCAAGATCGTGATAGTGGGTGGGCTTTTGTCAGTAATTCACATTTAGAGATTAACATAAACAAGTATCAACCATTACGAGGTTCAAGCTATGTTGACCTGCCAAAGTTCATTAAAAACAAAAAAGCATGTCTAAATATACAAAACGAGGACCAATACTGTTTTTTATGGTGTGTAACAGCGGCTTTACATCCTTGTATCAAACACCCTGAAAGAGTATCGTCATACCCTAATTTTCGTGACGTTTTGAATATTTCTGAAATTTCTTTTCCAGTCACATTTGAGGACATTAGAATATTTGAAAAGAACAATCCGACAATTTCAGTAACGGTTTTTGGTTTAAAAGATAATAAAATTGTTGTGGGTCCTCTTTACAAGTCTGTAGTAACAAGTAATAAGAAAAGTAGAAAAAATATAAACTTGCTTTTAATAGACGATGGCAGCCACCCTCCGCATTACGTTCTTATTAAAGACTTGAGTCGTCTGGTGCGAAAACAAGTAACGAAACATAATGCTAAGATATACTTTTGCGAAACATGCCTACTATTTTTTCTTACACAGGACGAACTAGCAAGTCACTTATGTACTGGAGTAGTTACAGTCTTACCAGAGAAGGGGACTGTAATTAAATTCAAACATTTCGATCGTAAGCAGAATGTTCCATTCGTTATATATGCAGATTTTGAATCGTTACTACAACCAACTGAAACTAGTGTCTCTGATACTGATACTACTGATAGTGATACCCCTAACACTACAACTTTACATCATCATGTACCAGCTGCCTTTGGATATTATATTGTGTGTAATGCAGATCCAAGTCATAATCGTTATTTCTCTTATCGCGGTACTGATTGTGTTGATAGATTTATTGAAAAAATTTATAAAGATGTTAATAACATTTATAGAGTAGTTAACAAAAATACCCCCATAATATTCAACGAGAATGACGAAATAAATTTTTTGAACGCTAAACGATGCCATATATGTAATCATTTCCTATTTTCTGATCGGGTTAGGGATCACTGTCATATTACGGGGAATTATCGAGGGGCAGCTCATAGCCTATGCAATTTACAATATAAACGTCCTTGTTTCGTACCTATATTTTTTCACAATCTATCTGGTTATGATTGTCATCTATTTATTAAAAAACTAGGTGAAGCACCTGGAAACGTAAAAGTTATACCTAAGACCAAGGAAAACTATATTTCTTTTACCAAATTTATTCCCATTGAGAACGAATACTTTCAGCTTCGTTTCGTAGATTCTTTTAAGTTTTTAGATACAAGTTTAGAGAAGCTAACTAAAACTATGCAGAAATCTGACTTTGTTCACTTACGTAAATATTTTTGTAACGATGATGAGTTTAAATTACTTACACGAAAAGGCGTGTTTCCCTATGAGTATATGAATAAATGGCAATGCTTTGAAGAAAAATGCCTCCCAAGTATTGACTATTTTTATAATTCGTTTACTAATAAGAACGTTTCTAAACAAGCTTATAAAAATGCACAATCAGTATGGAACAAGTTTAAAATTCGTAATTTAGGCGAATACACAGACCTATACTTACAAACCGATGTTCTTCTGTTAGCTGATATTTTTGAAAAGTTTCGCGCTACTTGCAAACAACACTATGACTTGGACCCTGCTTTTTATTTGACTACACCTAGCTTATCATTCGATGCCATGCTTCTGAAAACTGGTATTGAATTAGAACTTATAGATGACTTTAACATGCTTAAAATGATCCAATCTGGAATTAGAGGAGGAGTTTGTATGACCTCTCTACGGTATGCTAAGGCTAATAATATATACTTACCCCATTATGATCCATCCCAGATAGACTCATACCTAATTTATATCGACTGTAATAATTTATATGGTTACAGCATGTGTCAGTTTATGCCTTTATCAGACTTTAGGTTTCTAGAAAATCATGAAATAAGTGCTTTAGATATCACTCAAATCCCTGATGATTCGGATTATGGGTTTATACTAGAAGTCGATATTATTTACCCAAAAGATTTACATGTTAAACATAATGATCTACCATTTTGTCCTGAAAAAAGTATTCCACCAGGCGGCACGCATCACAAACTTGTACCTAATCTATGTGACAAATACTTGTACGTTATTCATTATATACATTTGAAAACATGCCTTAAACATGGTCTAAAATTAAAAAAAATACATAGAGTAATTACTTTCAAACAGTCCCCTTACTTAAAACAATATATTGATATGAACACTAGGTTACGTCAAGAAGCAACATCTGTTTTTGAACAAGATTTTTGTAAATTGATGAATAATAGTATATTTGGTAAAACTTTAGAAAACACTGAGAAAAGAGTCGATGTGCGTCTGGTTAATCAGTGGGCTGACAATGATAACAAAACGAAAAAGAAAATCACAGCGGATAAATTAATAGCAAGACCCAATTTTCACAGTTCATCAGTTTTTACTGAAAATTTGGTTGCAATTCAATTGAAACCAGATCTAATAATGTTGGATAAACCGATATACATTGGTTTCGCTGTACTAGAGTTATCTAAAAGTCATATGTATGATTTTCATTATTCAGTATTCAAACGTTTCTATGACAGGCGACTGCAAATGTGCTACACGGACACCGATAGTTTTGTTTATTATATAGAGACAAAAGATTATTTTAAAGATTTAAGAACGCATTTTTTGTCTTATTTCGATACTAGTTGTTACAACGTTGGAAATAATTTTTTGTTACCAGTACATAATAAAAAAGTGCCAGGGCTTTTTAAAGATGAAATGAAAGGTGACTTAGTTAAAGAGTTTTTGGGATTGCGTTCGAAAGTTTATTATATTAAAACCACCGGCGTTAAATCTGTTATTAAAAAAGCTAAGGGAGTGAGAGGACCTGTTATACAAAAATTAAAGTTTTCTAATTACGAAAAATCATTGTTTCAAGGAGATGTCATTAAAAGAATAAACATATTATTTAAGTCGATTAAACACGAAATATTTACTCAAAGTGTAAATAAAATTGCTCTATCAGCTAAAGATGACAAGCGGCTTATATCTGATAACCAAATATCATCAAAAGCTTGGGGACATACCTCAATACTTAATGTTTAATTGATAGGTCATTGTCACAATTAAGAAAAAAATCATTCACTTTTTGTTGTTAGAGGTCAGTAGTAAATGTACAGGAAATATAATTGAAACAACATTTGTGGAATTTAAAAACACAAATGCAAGTTAAAGAGTTTAAAAATAAACGTATATCAATTATACGTCCTGATGATAAATCTTTCTTTCATTATATGTATTGTTTTTATTTTATTTAAAAATCATGTTTTATGATAAATAAATGTATTATCGTATTATTTCGTTGTTTTACTTATAATTAACCTTATACCTTTTAAACCACATAATGTGATAAATCAGAAACAAGTTGCGACTTGTTTTAGGTATATACACTTAGCCACGTGTTAAGTTTAAGCTATCATATAACAGTATTGTGCATTTACATTTTGCTGAACAAACAGTAGCTAACCTATATAATTGCAGTGTAATTTAAAATTCCTTACACTTGAATAGCATTAAACGCGTCTTCATTATCTACACACGAGCTGGTAAGTGTTTTTTATTTATATTTTTATACTTTACATATTTATTTATTTATTTTTGACAACCATTAAGTTTCTCTTAGTGACCCATGTGGAATAAAAGATCTCTTAAACGCACAAAGTATCAATAATAATGAAAAATCAATTAAACATTAAACATTGTAACCCTCCACATTATTCAAAAATCTTTTAATTAAAATAAAGTACTTATTTTCTGTTATTTTTTAGATTTTCAGACGATGGAAGACAACCGAGACGTGCAGGTTCATGACATGGGAGATACAGAAGACATCCAAATTGCGTTTTCGCAGTATGCCCAAGACCCGTTTGAGTTACCCCGAGAATTTGATAACAGCGACTTGTATAAAAAAATTAAAAAAACTATAGACAGTCCGAAACCGAAGCAACGTAAAGGAAACCCTAATAACAAGATAGTAAAAAGGAGTATTGGACATCCACCATGTTTTGTAATAAACAACAAAGCCGGGAAAGGAAGCAGACTCATTAAAATTCAAATAATTGATATAAAAGATGGTGTTATGGATCAAAATGAGGATTTCAATGAAAAGGTGCTCCTGAACGCGCAATATGTAGCGAACGATGGGTACGACGACATAATTGACAGCACTGAAGAGGTCATCAACAAGATTTCAAAGAAAATGTGTGGTTATAGTGTTAATTTATAACAATGTTATATTTATAATTGTATATAGTCTAATAAACATTATTCAAATAAACTGCAGTTTTATTAATTTTTTGTTTTCGTATATCTTCTAAAACGACCTCTTTAGTGCTTTAAAAAAAACTTGTTTGTTGATTAATAAATTAAAAATGAAAATAAAAATTAAAAATATTTATTTCAACAAAAATAGTTAAAAACAAACTTAAATTGTTAAATTATTGCTAGAATACAATTTTTTAATACAAATTAAATTTTTTAACGCACAGTTTCTCTTATGATATACACAGGTATAAAGAAAATCTGAGGAACAATATTTTTTATAAAGTTCTTGAAAATTAGGTACAGAATTTTTTTCACACAAATCTATAATAGTACAGTCTGAACACAAGCTTTTTATCCACTTGATTTTTTCCACGCCCTTCACATAGATAGTTTTATTTTTGATGTGGTTAACAATTAGTCTTTTAAATTCTCTATAATCAACATAACCTTCATGCCAAAAAATACCAAAATGTTTTTCTAACCACCTTGTCTGTCTCTTTTCATTTTCTTCTAATTTTGAAAATGGAAAAGGAGGTTTTATTAAGAAAACTTGAGTGTATTCCTGTGTGCTATATGCAAATTCTTTGACAATAAATTCGTTTTTGTTTGTTTTAAATCCTTGAAGATCGACGAATATATAGTTCTCCATCTTAAGATACTTTTTTGTAATATTACTTAAAGGCTTGTATTCAACAATACTATCATTTAAAATAAGGCAATATGCTGAAGTTTGCGCAGGTATATCTGATTCACACTCCAACTCGACTCGCACATCAACCGAGCCGGTTTTTATGGTTTCGTTTTGACGAGAACAGTCAATAACAAACACAGGAGCTATATTTTTAAAGTCTGTAGGATTTAACAAGGGTGCTTGGACACGGTTATAATAAGACTGTTGAAATTTTGCATACTGCTCATATAATATAGCATATTTATCAACTGAAAAACTAACATTGAAACTTTCATATGGAAAGTAGGTTGAATTTAAAAAAACTTTAACGTCTCTCAAATTACAGTGATCAAAATGCGTCATGTCTTTATGAGCCATATTTTTTCGGTCTGTTTTCAAACCAACTATAATGTAACGTGGTTTTTCAATTTGAGATGAAGTTTTTATAGCCCAAGAATGTTTCGATGTTACAGGTAAGAGCGGATATTCGTATAAATCCCAATTTCTGAACGCCATCTGTATAGCGCGATCTTTTTCCAAATATTTTAGTAAATTTAATCTTTCGCGATCAGACACCTTAACATGCGGCATACGCCATACTATCTTAGATATAGTAATATTATCTACATATTCATTTGCATTTAGTTTTATGCTATTTAAATTAGTATTTGACCTTAAAAGAATAAGTTCATGCTTGCAATTAATAATGATCTTGTTATAATCCTCAGCAAACCCAAGAATTTTATTTAAAGGGATAGATACAGAAAATGATCCGTGTGAATTTTTTGTACCATTGACGTCCCATCCCCATAACTTAGACATTGATGCTTCAAATTCATTCATGGAAACGAGCGACTTCATAGTTGTTGTAATTCCTGCGTTTTTAATTTTATCTATTTCGATTCCATTAAGTTCATATCGAATATCTTGAAAAAGATGAAGGATGGGGTTATTTGTAAGAAGAATACTTTTTACTTCTGCTTTTGTTTCTCTATTGAATGCGGTTATGGTACCCTCAAGGTATAAAGTGCTTGCGGATGGTAATACGTAAAGATCTTGCTGGTTTATTGGTATACGTATTTCATCATTAAAATTAAAACTGGTTACGTACGGCTTGTACGAATGATACTCAAAACTCTCGATAGAGTTGTCAAAGACAAAAGGTTCCGTTAAATTTAATATACTCATTTTAATAATTTGAAGGAACTGTTTGTTTTGCTTTGTAAGTTGTACTTTAGGTCTTCTTTTCTTGATTGTCTGATGAGTACTAGGACTGTTTTTAACTGGCGTCGAAGTTTTATTAAAGTCTATCATTTTTTTCTAAGGTGTAAATATATTTGAATCTCTTCACCCCGTAAATTTACTAAATTATTATTACCGTCTAGTATCCTTATTGTAATTGAACTAAGACTGCTTTGGGTAACAGGAAAATATATAACGTTTTTCGGTGTTTCAATAATCCGATACCCAGGAGGCACGTTGGGCACAAACTCGTGAATAATGTGACTAGGTTTTCCATTAACAAACGATCCACTCACTATGTCACATTCAATGCGGACTATGGTAGTTGACAGAATGGAGACAGGATAAGGAGATTCGGTAAATATATTTGCTTGAATGGATTCTGCACCGAAACCAAGTAAACTACCAATAGAATTCGTTCTATTGAAATGAATGTCTTTACTGCACAAAATAGATGTTTTTAAGGTATTATTATTGCACGTTAACTTGAATGAACATCCTTGCAGGTGTTCCTTAAGGTAATCATCGATATCTTGAAGTTCATATGAGCCTTCTGGAATTTCAATTATTTCGTTCTTACCATAATGTAACTTATTATTTCTGTTGTCAATATTGGGTATTGAATTGAAAGTTGAGATATACAATAGCCCACATTCATATTCACCATCCAGTTGAAGACCAAGTGAATGGTTTGTTATCAGAGTAGCGGTTGTTCCAGTTATAGACAAAGTGAAAGACATGGTGTGAATGATAAAAATGTTTATTGTACAACGGTATTTAAACGGTTATACCAAAAATGTTTTAAATATTTTATACATAAATGACCACAATTTACGGTATTAAACTTCTGATATGTTTTCTAATTATAATAAATAGTGTTATGATTTAAATACGTCTTTAATTCTGACGGAGGTGGTAGGTCACCATAACTATTAAAATATTCACAATAATTGTTATATTTAACATAGGCTACCCAGTGAGTTCCATTGTTTTTGGAACTATCTAAGTTTAAAATTCCACATTCTACTCTTTTAGGTCGCTTTGGCAAAGTATCTCTCATAAAAACTCCACGAAAATGTGGAACATCAGAAGAGTGGTTAAGAATATCAATATTTGAAAGAGCTCGCCTGGGTAACCTTTTATTTAGTTTTTTTGAGTTTTTATGCATAATCCTTTGCCTTTTTTATACGGTTTAATATGAAGCCCTTTTCCGATAGCAATAGATTCCATCATCTTGTTATGTCGTTCTGACTCAGCTAAGTTTTTTCTTGCAGCTTTGTAATCACCTACAGCTTTAGCAATTCCGGCAGCTCCACCAGCCAATGAGCCAAGCGCAGAAAGCCCAGCAAAAATCGGTATCAGTGGTAATATACCACCGGTTTTAGGAATCGGTATCACACGTGGCATTCGTACTTTTGTTTTATTAGCAAAAACTTTTTTTGCAGCTATAAGTGCTCGATCAATTATATGACCTTTTTCTTTAGGCTTCTTTTTTATTTCAGCACGTATCTTAGACACAAAATGTTTAAATGGCTTTATTCCCGCACCAGCTTTTAATTTAGACTTCATGACTTTACGTACTAACCAACAAGCAATTTTCTCTCCTGTTCCAACATTTTTTGCCTTACTCCTTTGTTTAGCCATTTGGTAAAGTTCTAAATCAGCACGATGTCTATCAGCTAAATTTGAATATTTATCATAAGCAATATCGTGCTTCATACACGCATTATCTAGCGGGTTTATTCCTTTATCACCTCTTTCTAACCTTTTGCGTAATTTTGTGCCCGGTCCACAATAATTATAACCAGGTAAGTGTAATTCAAATGGTAAACTATTAATAGCACTATTTAAAAGTCCTCTTCCTTTCATACCCCGTATGGTACTAAGAAATTTTATTTACGAGGAGTGTATTAATATAACTTACACAACATCATTTCTATCAATCCAACTATTTTCGTTTTTACTAAGTCCTAACCATTTAACATACAGTTTTGTACCCTTCGTTTTAATCACTCTTTCAATAAGATAAATACCTGGGTACTTTGTTTTTTGAAGTTCTTCTTCATAAAATGTACCGAGTATAAGGTTTTTTTGTTGATCTTCAATATGATACGTTACAGGTTGAGTATGATTAACATGTTTAATTGTGAATAATTCTGTAGACCAATTAGGTGTATAACCTTTACAGAAGACACTTTTATACTTACTTATACGTACTCGATCTCCAACATTGAATTTATTCAATTTACGATGCACATTAGATTGCGATCTTAAAATATTTCTTTTTACTTTGATTTCATTATCGAAATTTACATCAATAGGTTTAAATTTTATTGTACGGTGAACAGATTCATTATACGATTTAACTACTTCGTCTAATGGTAGACCAACCCATTTATAGTTTCCAACGAAACTAAAATATTTATATAACTTTAACTTAAGTGTCTTTATCAACCTTTCAACAATGGAGGCCTTCTTAGTAGAATACGTTGAGTAATGATTTACCTTCAATGATTTCAAATAGCTATCAAATTCATTATTATAGAACTCTTTTCCATGATCTGTCTGTAAGTTTTTTGGTTTTCGTTTACTTGATGTTATAATTAGAGCGAATGCGTTTTTCACATCCGTTTTACTCTTGGATTTTATAGGTATACACCAAGCATACTTTGAAAATGTATCAATAACAGTTAATATATATTTATATCCTTTGTTAGTCGTGTGCAGTTTCTGTAAATCAATTAAATCGGCTTGCCATAAATCATCAATCCCTTTTAATGTAACCGATCTTCGCTTAAAGTTTTTTCTCGCTGATCGATGAATTTCGTTCACTATTTGTTGTTTTGCCATTATTCAAATTTTTGAAGATATTATCTATCTCCTTTTTTGTATAAAAGTTTACTTTTAACTGAGTTGCAAGGTGATGAATTTGATTATTTATAGTATCAAACAGAGAGTCTATTGACTTCTTGTCGTAAATATTCTGAATATATTGATCAACGTACTGCTTGTTCACCGCATCATCGGGTGATAATGGTTGCGCAACTCCCTTTAATTGCAAAGATTTTAAATCAAAATATCCTTCGTCAGTCTTAAGCAAAGCCTTATACTTAAGTTCGGGAATCTCACTAGAACGCAAGCGTTTATGAACATGGTGACCAAATTTGTCAATGTTCATTGTATATTCTATTGCAGTCAAACTACAACTGTTAAAAATAAATCTTTATTTTATTTATATATTGTTTACTAAACCTGCTTCGTGTAATTCTTCAATAACAGATATGATTTCGTTATCTAATCCCGTATTGCCGGCGTCTCGAGATGCTATCAGCAGTTTTAATCTTTCTACTAATTCGTTGGGGTCATCCCAATATACATAAGAAACGTCTGCTTTAGCTTTTTTCATTGTTGGCAAACCATCACCGGATACAAGTATTTCTTCACTTAATGAACGTTGTTTGCTTAATTTAAAAATTGGCTTTATGATGTATAAATATTTCATACCCTTGTTGCTTTTTATTGGTTTATTTGGATCAAAATCACGTCTATGAGCATTTGTTTTTAATAACAAGGTTTTATACAATCGTTTATCGTCTTCGGTAACCATCTTTAAATCGGGTACTTTCTTGAACAACAAATCATTTAAGCCTTCGGATAAGCAATAAGTTTCCCCGCTTATTATTAGCTCTTTATCATTAACATTAATTGGATAAGATCCCAACATTAGCTTACCACGCTCTGATCGTACACCGAAAGGAATGTTAATGTTTGAATAATATTGTTTCTCCCACTTGGGATCTTCGCGAGGAGAAGCATACGAATTTATTGTTCTAAATGAAGCATTATTTGTTGTATCAGATTCAATTTGGTTGGCACTCTCATTTAGTATATCTTGACTAGAATTTTCGTTGTTCAATTCATAATCACTACTATTGGCCTCAGATTCCGGTGTTTTTCTCAGTTGCGGTTTATTAGCTAGGCTTTCTCTCTTTCCGTCCTCAGAAGAACTATATTTTAATTTTTTTATTGGGTTATTCCATTTAAGTCTGTTGTTATCAAAGTCTGCGTCAATAACATTGAAGTTGTTATCATTATGTTTCACTATTTCATTAAGAGGATCTGTGACTGGCTTTAACATTGTTTCTAACATTATATTATTGTTAGATTTAATATCACGAAGGAGTTTGACTTTTTTTCTTACTGCTTCAGCAGATCGGAGTACTTTTTCTTTAATTCTTTTTTCCTCGTTCATTTTAAGATTGATGTCCGATCTAGGTTGTCTCATTTTGAGTAATAACATTTATACGAATATTCTTTTATTTATGTATAACTACAGTTAATCTACTATAATAAATGTGTCAAAACCTTTCCTATAACATCCCGAGTTTTTATTACAATCTTTATTTATAACTAAGTAATTGAAAGGCTCGTTCCATACTTGCCCGCACATTTCACGAAATTGAGACCATGACATATCACTTCCTACATGTTCATCATAAACATGACGTAGATTAACATCATCTTGCTTAAAAAGAATTATTAAATTTGCATTGTCCCTTATCAATTGTTTAGGTATTCGACTATACGTTTGGTTTAGATAGAAGCTATCTATACTTTTATGCCTTCCCATTGCAAAGTAATCTCGTATATTATTTTGGTTTTCGCATGCAACATCATCAAATATCATGATTGAATTAGTGTTAGCTGCATGAGGACTTAGTACTTCATCATTTTCACTATATTTTTGAAAAGAAACTGATGGAACCAGATTTAATACTCGCTCCAGGAATTGATACATGGGTTGAAACAAGGTTTTAGAATATACATAAACATTTTGGAAGCGTAGACCTTGTTCATGTAGCAGCAAACCAATAATCAAATTCGTTTTTCCACAATTCGACGGCCCGCAAATAATACATCGAATAGTACCAGGTAAAAGTGTGCCATGTCGAAAATTGCGTTTATTGTGTGAAGGGCAAACGATATCCAAATGCAATCTTTGCGATTGCTTTACGAACTTCATGTTACTAGTATGCACGTGTAACAAGTTTGAAAGACTTTTTGTAAATACTGTATGAGTATAACTGTTGAGTATATATTTAAGATCCTAATGTTATCAAGCGCACAGTGACTCGATTCGATTGAAGCAACATTACGTACGCATTTTTGATTCGTTTCTAAAGCGTTTGCGTTTGCGGTGTAATAACGGAAAACTAACGGTCTCTCGATAGCTTTATCATAATGCCTAGCTACAGAATCTAACGTTAATGCAACGGAAACTAGCCCAAATGCAACTCGGGAATCTGCCTCACAGCTGCAGAATTATGGTTATGTATTGGGATTTTTGTCTCACGGCCGCGAAAGCGAAGCGAAGCGGAGCTGTAGCCCATGGCCGTGGGGCAGAAGTCCCAATACATAACTACTGCCGCTAGAAAGGTGTTTAGAAACTGCATGCCTACCACGAACATCGAAAATTAGCATTGACGGGCATACCTCTTTGTCACTCTAATATGCAAGTGTGACAGAGATGGAGATACAGATCCGCAATCGTTTGATTTTCGTGGTACTAGCTTTGTGGGCCTCTTGTGTTGAAAACATAAGAAATTGAAAATCTACCGTAGGCCTATATTTACAATATACTTTATTATGATCACGTTGTTGGAGCGAGGCATATACTCGTAGATCTATGATCAAAGAATATGATAATGTAATATGGACCTGACACCAGGGGCCTATTGCATAATTAGACTAATAATATTAGGGAATAATACTAGTTACTAGCTAACAAATTACTAGTTGTGTTATTTTGCGTTGCATAATTATTTTAGGTGGTCACTTGTAATATTAGAAAACTGTGATTGACTGATTATTTACAAGCGGTAATAAATTTTCTTGCATAATAAATTTAGGTAAACTATGTTACTTGTAATAAGGGTGCTAACATTATTAGTAAAACATTGAAAATTACATGAAACCGTCGGCTGATTTGAATCAAACCTGTGATTATCTACGAACTTTAAAAATAATTGGTGACAATGACAATATCATCGTAAAACTTTTTCAAAATATAAACAGGCAGAAAAAATGGTTCTTAGTAAATGAGTTAGAATATTGACGAGCGTACCTATATCAAAATATGTATGATGTGAGTAAAACGAAAAATTTTAGTATGTAAAGATCGTAGTATTTGGCGTTCTTGTAGTCTCTGCCTACCCCAATGGGATACAAGCGTGAGTATGTATGTATGTAGGTAAATATTGATCATCATCATTATCCGAGGAATGCAGCAACATTTTTCGAGTATTAATAAACAAATACTTACATACTTGTAATTTAAAATTACCGTGGTCCTTAGGTGAGTAGAAATAAATACAAGTTACAACAAATAATTTGATTATTTCGACTCATTTTGCAACAAAAACTAGTAAAATTCACCTATAGTTTTAGATTAGTTAGTAGGGCTAATACTTGTATTTTATTATGCAACAAAAATCTACAAGTTACAAGTCAATTAACCAATATCATTGGCTTGTAATTATTACTTATACATTCGGTCCCTTGTATCTTATTATGCAACCGAAAAGTACAAGTTACAACCAAAATTACTAATACCACAGTGTAAGCTTTCTATTAGCTTGTATTTTATTAATTTTATTATGCAATAGGCCCCTGATCAAATTAAGCAATTTCATTGTCCCGTCCGGACGGGCCTTTAAACTTGTGTTGCTAGATTCAACAAAATACGAATTTATACTATTTTGAGGGTGAAATCCTACTATTCTAAAAATGATTTAATTAATATGTTTTATATAAACCGTGTTTCTTTTATTGCTTTAACTTTAAGGGCACATTGTTTATCTTAAATTAAGTTAATTTCTCAAAGACACTGGTATTCTAATTAGCTCCATCTAGAAGATAATTACTAGCATGCTTTGTGCTTATTAGCATGCTAATAAGCATGCTTATTAGCAAGAGGGGATCGGGCTTGCTACAATGCATGCTAGTAATGAGCATGTGTAACAGTACCTTTATCAAGGAAGTAATTTGTCTTCTTCATGAGGCAGTATGGCCTTATGGTCTTAGCCTGTCCGAATGGACGAATAAAAAAAAAATTGTCTTCTTCATATGGCAGCACTGTCATTCAACTCAAAGTCAAAGTTCATTATTTGCACTCGTATTTAGTTAATTTAATAGTTTTTAGGCTTTAAGTTTTTTATTAATATTATACTTAAGTAATTTAGCATCGGTATAAGTGATCACATTTTTTTTAAATGTTCGCTTTAAACAGGTGTCCTCATATAAACCAGTGTTTAAAAAACACAACCCAAAGAAGTTATGCCAGCAACTCAAAAACAATTCGCGATGTTAATTATCAATATTTGCAAAGAAGTAAGGTACCGACAATGCATTTCCAGAAATCATTACCAAGACTGCCCATACCGGAGTTGAATAAAACCACCGAGCGGTATCTTAAGGCATTACGACCGCTTTTGACCGATGACCAATTTAACGCGGCGACATGTCGAACTAATAACTTCATTAATAATGAGGGCAAAACATTGCAAGAGAGACTAGTAGCGAAGGATAAGGCAAACAAACACACAAGTTACATTTCAGAATATTGGTTTGATATCTATCTTCGGGATCGTAAACCTTTACCAATCAACTATAATCCTCTGATCGTTTTCCAAAATGACACTAGGCCAGAATATAATAATCAGTTAATCCGGTCTACAAACTTGTTAATAAGTGCTGTGAGATTCATGCAGTCCCTGAAGAACCAGATATTGGAACCAGAAGTATTCCATATGAACCCTAAAAAAAGTAATACTCCACTTTTTAGAACTGTTACAGGCTTATTACCCGAGGCGGTGTCATGGTTTGTAATAGGTGTATTTTATTTAACGCTTATTCTTGAAATCTGGAAGCTTGGTTGGGGTCAGTACTAAATATATTTGCTGCTTGGTAAAATATTTTGCTTATACTCTTTTCATTAATATTTTTTATTTTTTAGGTATGGTGCATACCTTTTCAAAGCGTTTCCTCTTGACATGAGTCAATTTCCAGGATTATTTGGGGCCACTCGTATCCCCCTTGAAACTAAAGACAAGATATTAAGAGTACAAGACAGCAGGCATGTGCTGGTTCAGAGGAGAGGGAATTTTTATGCTTTTGATGTATTTGATGCTGATGGTAAGGAAAATTATATTATTAAACTCTATTGTGAGCTAATACTCTAGCTCTTACCAATAACCAAGGCACACGCACACACAGCAGCATGCACATAAAACAGTACAGACAAGCTTCCAATAAAAACTCTGCAGGCTGCCGGGGCTGTTGAATTGAAATTGAAGAACCTTAGTTTACATAGTTGTTGTTTAGGAATATACCAGATTATTTAAAAGTATTAAAGAATGCCAGATTTTCTTAAACCCAATAGGGTATAACCCAATGGGGTAGGGTATTGAATGCTTGGAGCATCGAGTTTGTTTGATACTTAAGATAGTTAAGAGTCTCACATGAAAAACAGACTAATACAATTTTGTACATTCAGTCTGTTTCAAGTATAGAACTTTAATAATTAAAATAAACACCAAGTTTATATAGACTGTAATGAGGATGACTGCAAGTCGATTTTCCGCTAGGGGCGCTAGTGGAATGTGGGTCCTGCGGGAACATTTCAAACATCACTGACAATTCTCTCATATTGACACAGGGCCGACGCATGAGTGGCGCCGTCTGGTGAGCGACAATACGGTAGCTCCCATTGAGAATAAATGTATAATAGGCTAGACGACAAAAAAATCTAATTAGTCCGTCTGTTAGATTATTAAAAAATATACGATACGTATGTTTTCTTTTGTTCGTCAAATGAAAAATGACGGAAATACAGGGCTTTAAAGTTTCGCGTGACGTCACACCTAAGTACAATTCTTACTCTAAGGTGACGTCACCACTGTCACCAGCCCCCACCACGGAACTTTGACGCTCTTCATATTCGTCAATTTTAGTTATCTTGAAAAAGAAAAAATATGTGTCTAATAATTTTTGATAATCTTTCTGACGTACTAATTAGAATAATAGTTTTTCAACCTAGTCATCATCCCTATTATATTATGCCCTCTTGTTCAAACTAGGCTTCTAACTTCATCTACAAAGTGAAAGAGACTTTGAAAAAGTCTTAAAACACACAAAATGGTGGGTCAACAGTAGGGTTGCCAACCGTCCCGCTATACGCAGGACGTCCCGTTTCTGGGGTCTTGACGACGCGTCCCGCAAAGGGGTAGCGCGGGACGCCGATTGTCCCGTTTTCAGGCTAGACTAGATAATATAAAAAAGAACATTTTATGAACGTGACTCAGAGTGCGTGCGTTAAATTTGAATTTAACGCGATGCTAATATACAATAAATGCTGAGAAAGTTAACCATGTAATTTTTGTATGCCTTTTTATACGTTCACAGTCGATACACCTTAGGGTAGTTCTACACTGCAGGTATTTGCGTTTTGCCGCTCGCCCGCACTACTTCGGTGCGGGCGAAAAATTTTCGGTTCAAAATTTTGATTCGGTGCGAGCGAGCGGCAAAACGCGACCAGCCGGTGTGTGGTGGGCAATATTTAGGCCGGAGAAGCTGTCCCGCATTTTATAGCCAAATCCCGCATGTTGATCCCGAACGGACCGAAAACTTGTGCACTACGGTTGGCAATCATAGTGAACAGATGCAGTACAAAATTAACCTAACTAGTGGAATTGTGGCTGCAAAAGTGTTAATCCTTTATTTGTCCAACTCACTAAATTCTCTGTAAAAGTGTAGCAATAACAAAAATTAAGCAGTTATGAAGTTTCAATTAATGTACCAAATTTTTATCTATTACAGGTAACATACTCGCACCAACAGAAATACTAGCCAACTTGAACAAAATAATGAATGACAGTACTTCAGCAGCAGAACATCCTCTCGGAGTTCTAACTTGCCAAAACAGAGACGAGTGGGCTAAGCAACGGGCACACCTAGAGGCATCAGGGAACAGTGAAGTCCTACATAAAATTGATACTGCCATATTCAATTTGGTACTGGATGATGAAATTATTGGTGATTCTAAACATGCTCTTTTGAAGAATTATTTGCATGGGGATGGTTTGAATAGGTAATTATTAATTAATTCGCTACACAATTTGCTTGATTATGATACTGATGTGCTGCATCTGAATACCTCAAACCTAAACACCCTAAACACCCTCAAACCTAAAAACCCTCTCGGTTCTTCGGATCATTGCCTCATCCGGAGTACAGTGCCTCTCACGTGCCCGCCGCGTCGGCGAGTTGCTTGTAGCCGCCGTGTGTGGCACTATAAGTCAGCAGACTGGGACGGGATGCGGGCGTTCTTTGCGTCTTACCCGTGGGGGCAGGTTTGCTTCACGCCGGATGATCCTGATATCGCTGCTGACTCTGTTGCTGACGTGGTGCTTCAGGGAATGGAATTTTTCGTTCCATCCTCTGCGGTACCTGTTGGTGGCAAAACCCAGCCTTGGTTTGATTGCTCCTGCAAAAAGGCGTCTCGCCGTAAGCTGGAGTGCTACCAAGCCTGGGTAAATGCAGCGGCGGTACAGGATGTAAAGACCAGCGCTTTAAAAAAGGAGTTTAACTTTGCCTCCAGGTCCTTCAAAAGAGCCATTGCCAGAGCAAAGTCGTTGCACATTGGTAGGATTGGCGAGAAACTAGAGCGTCTCCCCTCGGGAACTCGTGCGTTCTGGTCTCTTGCCAAAGCTATCCAGGGGAATTTCTGCACGCCGTCTTTTCCACCTCTGCACACGGGAAATGATTCGTTGGCCCACGACGCAAAAGACAAAGCCGATCTTCTGGGTAAGCTTTTTGCGTCCAACTCGACTTTGGATGACGGGGGACAAGCGCCACCGACTATACCGCGGTGCGAGAGCTGTATGCCAGATGTACAGTTCCGCCAAAGCTTTGTGCGTAAGGCTCTTCGCTCCCTCGACACCCATAAGTCCAGTGGGCCTGATGGAACCCCTGCGATTGTTCTCAAGATGTGTGCTCCTGAGTTGGCGCCGGTCTTAACGCGTCTTTTTCGGCTCTCCTACTCTTCTGGCGTAGTCCCGACTTCGTGGAAGTTAGCTTTGGTGCACCCGATCCCTAAAAAAGGCGACCGCTCAAACCCATCTGACTACAGGCCGATAGCTATAACCTCCCTTTTCTCTAAGATTATGGAGTCCATCATCAATCGTCAGCTCCTCTGGTACCAAGAGGATCACCAGCTGCTGAGTGACCAACAATATGGTTACCGTAGGGGTCGTTCGGCTGGTGATCTTTTAGTTTACCTGACACATTGCTGGGCAGAGGCGATAGAGACTAAAGGTGAGGCACTGGCAGTTAGTTTGGATGTAGCGAAGGCCTTCGATCGCGTTTGGCACAAAGCACTTCTTTCGAAACTTCCATCCTATGGGCTCCCCGGGAAATTATGCGAATGGGTCAGCAGTTTTCTAGCAGACAGAAGCATTAAGGTCGTAGTTGATGGTGAATGCTCAGACTCAATGTCTGTGAATGCTGCTGTCCCTCAAGGCTGTGTGCTATCACCCACGCTATTCCTCCTGCATATCAATGACATGTTGCAAACTAGCGGCATTCATTGTTATTCTGATGATAGTACGGGTGATGCCTCCTACACCGGCCGCGCCAATATTTCCCGGGAAAACGTCATTGAGAGCCGGAACAAACTTGTGTCCGAAATTGAGACCTCCCTAAAAGAAGTCTCAGATTGGGGTCGACTTAATTTGGTCCGTTTTAACCCTACAAAGACACAGGTTTGCGCGTTCACCGCGAAAAAACTTCCGTTTGTCGCGTCACCTCGTTTTGAGAGCACTCCCCTATCTGCCACAGCCAGTATTGGAATCCTTGGCGTTGACATCTCGAGTGAAGTCCAGTTCCGCGGCCACCTAGAGGGTAAGGCCAAATTGGCCTTGAAGAAGCTCGGTGTGCTCAATAGATCGAGGCAGTATTTCACGCCGGCCCATCGCCTACAGCTTTATAAGGCGCAGGTTCGCCCGCATATGGAATACTGCTCTCATCTTTGGGCAGGGGCACCTAAGTACCAGCTTCTTCCTCTAGACCGCATCCAACGGAGAGCAGCTCGAATTGTCAACTGCCAACGTATTTCTGATCGGCTTGATCCCTTGGCGCTGCGTAGAGATGTGTATGGGGAGTGTTCCGAGGAGTTGTTCGGATTAATCCCTGCCGCTTCTTTCCGCCATCGCCCTACGCGACAATATTTCCACTCTCACCATTTAGATGGTTGACAGTCCTCAACTGTGCGTTTTTCCCGAAACTTCCTGCCTCGCACAGCTAAACTGTGGAACGAACTGTCGCCTGCGGTGTTTCCGGACCGATACGACCTTCAAACCTTCAAGAAAAGAGCGTAGTCCCACCTTAAAGGCCGGCAACGCACTTGTACACCGCTGGTGTTGCGGGTGTCCATGGACGACGTTAATCGCTTACCATCAGGCGATTCGTTTTTCTCGTTTGCCCCCTATAGCATAAAAAAACAAAACAAAAAAAAAAACACAAAATGGACTGGTAATTGATTCTTATTAAAAGAAAAATACTTGAAATGAATTCTCACATTTAGCCGTATCTTCGGTTATTGCGCAAATATTTGGCTTTCGGCAAAATCACTAAGTGTGGGATCTCTATAACTTTACTAACCTTAGGTATACAGGATCTATAAACTGTAATCATAATTTCTTGCAGGTGGTTTGACAAGTCCTTCAGCCTTATCATCACAGGGGATGGCGTATCAGGCATAAACTTCGAGCATTCCTGGGGCGATGGTGTGGCAGTACTCAGGTTTTTTGAGGACATCTATGCTGAGACCACGAAGAAACCCTTTGTTCATCCCGGCACAAAGCCAGCTAGTAGCAATATTAGTGTCACCAAATTAGGTAGGAGTTATTATTATAGTTTAGCATATCTGAATCAGTAGCTGTAGAAGAATAAAATATTCTTTTATCTACACACATATTGTTAGTGCTCTAAAATGCGTTCAGAAACCATGGACAATGACCAGCATTACCAACCAGCAGGAATTAACGGAACTGTAATTTTAACATTACCTACTGAAAACGGTACGTAATGAGTTTAAATTTGGAACAGCTGTCAAATTCAAGTGGGTGATAATTCTAGATTCAAAAGCCGCCTTTTCGAGCTGTCATTTGTTGGTTTTTTACTGTTTACGAGTGAAAAATTCGGCAAAATTTGTTTCTGTATGTGTTCAAATAATTATTTATTGCATTTTTTTAATTTACCGAGCGAGCGCAGCGTCTCCGTTTCAGCTTCGGCAAAAATGCTTTCGTGTGTCCGGCTGTCTGTCTGTCTATCCATTTCTTCTCCTGTACAAGTCGCATTTATCAACCAATCGTGTTCACCAAGCATGTTCGTTAATTACTTACATAACATATTTTTGTTGATTCAGTTTTGGGAAATTTTCAAATTGGCGGGAATTGGCACAAAGGTCTAAAGCACCATAGACCCCAACGGCGCTTAGGACCTTTGCAATACAAGTATCATATCGTAGTAGTATCTATAATCATAGCATGCATATGTATGAATTTGTAAACGTATTTGTTACTGTATCAATTGCTGTTTTAACCTTTCGCCAACTATTATTTATTCTGTGCTTTCGCTTTATGCTGTTACCGCACCTAGATATTTATATCTGTTTGGCCTGATGGTTGACTGGTCGAGAATGCCTTCTGGCATTAAGTACGCCTTTTGTACTTTGTTTTCTGTGCAATAAAGTTTAAACAAATAAATAGATAGATATTTTACAATTAGCACTAGTAACAATGCTGGTCATTTCCCTGCGGTGCACTGAACCCATCTTAGGGCACTTATGATATGTGTTTAGATGAAGTAGTGTATGCAACTACATAAATGTAGGCATTAAAACACTTGTGTGATGTTGCACGCACACTTAGTTCTCCCTACTACTACTACCCTTCATTATCGCATAAACTACTATAGTAACAAAGACCCTTGCCAAGTTATTCCATGAATCTTTGTGCAGGTAATATTAGCTCAATACCTTTTTATGATTCCGTGGTCAACTATTTGCCATATACATATTATACATCTCTCAGTAAGCACGCGGCAGATTGTAAAAGGCAAATCGAGCTTCGCAAGAGTTTACACATGTAATTTGGCTTTAATATTGTAATGTTGTTGCTTGTACAGTCAATTTTTATGAATTGTTTGTAAAACATGATTTTGTCGGGTAATTTCACTATTATAAAAATATTTCTACATAAAAGAGGCATCAAATTGATAAGGCATGTCTTTCTTCTTTCTAGATTTTAAATTGGATGATAAATCGAAACAGTTTGTGGACAAAGCCAAGAAGGAATATAAAGAGTGGTATGAATCGTTGAGCATTGATTACATTCTGTACGAAGGCTTAACAAAAGGTGCTTGTAAGAAATATAAAGTTAGCCCTGATTGTGTAATGCAGCTCAGTTTCCAGGTAAATATACCTTTTATTTTTCAAAGATGCCCTCGAAGATGATAGTTCGGGAACAGAAGTTTGAGGCAAATGCAAGTGTATGCACAGCATACCCAACTGCGCTCGCCAACCCACCTGCCAAGCGTGGCGAGTATTGGCAACACCCCCCCATGCAGGAGACCCATGAGGGAGGCCTATGACCTGCTGCAGATATTGGTACGAGCCGGCGCGACATCTGACATCTACATCCCTCACCTGAAGGCCTACCACGAACATCCAAAATTGGCATTGACGTGAAAATCTCTTTATCACTCCAATATGCGAGTGTGACGGAGAGGGAGATACAAATTTTCAAAAGTTATATTTTCGTGATACTATGCCTGAATTGTAAGATTATGAGATGACAGGCGACAGAGGGCTGTCGCCTGTCATCTGATAATCTTTCGTTTTCGTTTTGTAATGTCGTCTCTCGCACATTTTGCTCAGTTTGCCTGCCCGGTATGGTTTGCTTTTTACTGGTATCGGCTGTAGGTAATGTATGACCTATTTTCGTTTCGTTCTAGGCAGCGTATCACCTACTCCGAGGTAATTTCGTGGGCACCTATGAATCCTGTAGCACATCGGCGTTTAAGCATGGGAGGACGGAGACTATGAGGCCTTGTACTGAAAAAACGAAGGTAGGTCTTAATTTTACATTATAGTACGGGATGGTAAAGATATCGAGTTGTTTTAATGCAGAGTGAGCGCAGTGCGTAGGTACACACGCGTTCAAAAGTGCATGGGCAATTTATGAATGTATTCATTCATAAACTGCCCATGCAATTTTGAACGCGATAGTACATTTTATGTACGGGGGGAGCAGAATGGACCCTGTCGGGTCGAACCCTGCGCTTCGTCAAAACTAGACCTAGAAAAGTAGGAGCAAAGTTACCGTTACCGACTATATAATAATGTAAGTAGTACGAATACGGAGTTTCAAGTTTCCTAGAGACTAGTTTAAGCTTAGTAAACAAAAAATTTTTTTATTGTAGAGAGGCATAGTTTGGTCCGAACTTTTTATGAGTTAAGTTAATTCCATGTCTGTGATAAGTACCTACCTACCTAGGAAATGATATGTACTTATGTCGGTGCTGACAGCCGCAGTTTACCACAAATTCTCTCTAATCTATCTATAATTATAATTAATCACTTGTCTCACTTATCTGATATCAGTCTAATAAATATCTTCTTGATGCTGAATGATAACCTCAACAACGGATTAAAGTACAAATTTGTGTTATCTTAGCGTTGAATGATGTAGGTAATCCAAATGACATGGTTTTCTAGACAAGTCATGCATCTTGTGATAACTCAAAAGTACGAGTAAATGAAAACTAGGCTTTTAGGTTGTGCAATTTATTGTAGCCGCTAATTAGGCAATTGAAGAAGATGGTGCTGGACGACGGGCTACTACTAACCGTATGGAGCCGTAAAGCACCAGCAACCGTCAATTCGTGCCTACAAGATTACTTTCCCTTTAACTATTACAATTCCTTTGTCAATATAAATAAACGTATCAGTATTTTATTTAATAGTTATTACCATTTCCAGGCATTTTGTGAAGCCCTTCACTTAAACAAGACCTCACAAGGAGAACTCAGCGCAATGATGCAAGAATGCTCCAAATACCACTCTGAGTTAATCAAAGACGCAGCGATGGGTCAAGGGTTCGACCGTCATTTGTTCGCCCTTATGAAAATAGCTCAAGAATATAACCTCCCTCGACCAGAGCTGTTTGATTCTTACGAGTACAATTTCTTGAATAAGTCGATACTGAGTACGAGTACCTTGTCGTCGCCTTCGGTCATGGGAGGAGGGTTTGGACCTGTGGCTTCGGAAGGATTTGGTATAGGGTAAGTTTTTGCTCCCGAATGTTACAGTTTTGAACTCTATTTCTAAAGCAATAAGGTTTTAAAAGACAACCAGTTTTTGCTGTGTTTTTTTTGTATAATATTCAGGCGCAAGCGAGGCTTTATATTGCGTATTACTTTTATTTGCCAATAAACGGGATAAAACATCATTAGAATCTATACTATGCAACCTGAATTCCTCCATCATGACTATTTTTACTGGCATTGGCCGAATTCTGTTACAACTGCCTAGTTTCCCTTTGCAGTAATGTTCTTTCTATTAAGTTATTTCCCTAATCTTTCTTCAGGTACTCGGCGTTCCCCGACAAGCTAGGTGCGGCGGTCACCAGCTACAAGTCTCATAATAACAGCACGGAGTTCGTCCAGGCATTACACCAGTCATTTGAAGATATCACTAAAATTATATCTACGTGATCAATCATCTTAGCTGTAAGGCGAAAACTCACTGTTACCTACGACATGCACATGGCTAAGTTACACGCGTCACACTGAATTTGCCACTAAATGTTCCGATGCTAAAGTGTGTCACTTGGTATTGCAAGAACTTTTGGCATGAAAAAGGGATTAGCCTTTGGGTTCTAGCATCAAGTAGTAAATTAAAACAGTGGCTTTCGGTTTACTAATGTTTTATTAGGGACCTTAACAATGAGGCATTTGTCCGATTCTCAATGCAACGCAATGAAATCAACATGCCTTTTGCGTAAAAAAATCAAACAATATTTATTCAATCAGCAACAATATTCATGTTTCTAAGTACTCAGATTACTATATATAAATACTCTCTTTCAATTTACAGCAACACTATTTTATTCTATTTAATTAGTATAGCAACAATTATTCTAATGAAACTGGACTATCGCTCGCGCTTGCTGTATCTAGTGACACGGGTCGTAGCGAACTCGCCCCTTTTGGTGGATATTATGTGCGTACACCATTTCGCTACCTCGCTCGACTTGTATGTTTAATTTCATGGCTCAGGGCGCGCTTAAACACGGTCAGTTGTCAACCGCCGATACAAGGGCTCTTAATAATAACAGTTATAGTTGGAGGATTATAGAAAATTATAAGATTCTGATGTTCGCCAGTCTTGAGATAATCTATAGTTGGCTATAGATTTCCGTCAATCGCAGTGCCTTAAAATGCGTACCTATAGGATAATTATATAAAGAAAACTATTTATTTGTCCATATTAATATGTTAAAAAGCTTTTGATTTTCTCAATAAGTAAGGTAAATTTAACAATGATATTGATAAAGCAAGTACACGGTGTTCAAAAAGTTAAGATAGCAGTAAAAATACACCAATATTTTATAGTTTTTTTCTACACTCATACAGTCACGTCCATAAATGTCCACTTCGGAACTTATTACAGGGGAAGAAGAGTCAAAATTGAATACAGATGCATATATTTTTATGAAGCCGACCGTACCTTCAAGTCATCAATAATATAAGAGATAAATATATTTACATCTCATTTTTGTATTTATTTTTGTATAAGTAGTATGTATGTAGGTAATTGATTTTTTACTGAATAACAGTTTGGAGGTACTCGAACATTCGTATATATTGTCATATACTGGTATAATTGGTACCTATGATAAATAAAATTATATTTTGAATCAGTGTTTCTTTTTTTTTTCATAATTGGTACTGCAATTGCAATATGACCACGCACCAGTGGGGCAAGGCCCACAAGGCCTTATCCCGTCGTACCAGATTACGCGTCAACCTGTATATTTTATGTCTCCAACCACCAACCTTACAGTTAGTAAACAAAATTTTAAGCTTATATGCCCCAGTAAACTTGACTGGCACACCTACAAGTCGTAGAACTGCATATTAATCCACTCCATTGCATTTTATATAGCCTAAGTTTAGCAGGCTAAAAATAGATATACTGTCTAACTACTATGACTTAGGTGCTAATTAGTTGCTTAATTCCTGCTACCCAAAAGTTGTCTGGAAAAGATCGCTTATAGCGACAAGACCGCCTGAACGACCGAACGACCTCTATTTACTTTGTGAATATGTTCTGTATTTGGTTTCATCTGTGATGCAGAAAATCTGTGCATCTGTGGCGTTTAAGTTACAAAAGAACAGAGGGCTGTTAATTTGCTCGTCCAACCTAAAAGGTAGGTAATTTATACCTAATAGTATAGTGTACCTAATACACATATACATTTGCAAGGTTTATGTGTATGTAAACAGCTCTGTGGCGAGTCCGCGGCGGCGCTTACAGACTGTTATCGATTGTGCCCTGTCCATCATCTAGGACTGGCCTTGCGCTATTCATAGTGGATTCATTGCAACTTCTTTTTATTTATTCAAGTTTTTGTCTGACTTCTTGTCAAGGGTACCAGTAGGTGATTAATGATATACGAAATATCATTTGATATTTACAACTCGCAACCGGACTAATCTCAATAGGTTCTAGTTTACGCTCTTGGTTGGAAGTTCAGATAGCAGTCGTTGTCGTAAAACTAGCGCCTATGCCAAATCTTGGGATTGGTTGCCAAAGCGAACCCCAGGCTCCCTGAGCGGTGGCATAAGCCGGGAAAATGCCAGGCAGAAGAAGAACCGTTACAACGAGCCATCTATTTGCGATTTCAATTAAGTATTCCAAAATATTTCAGATATATACCTAATATGGCTTGCTATTTTAAATTGGAAGGCGCTTTATAATATCTTATCACATAGGTTCTTGGGTTATATCGAGGTAGGTAAACAGTAAATAAAATAGAATTATGAAAGTTTATTAATGAAAATTTAATAGGTCATGATGAACTTGACTATGAATAAGACCCGCCACTACGCAGGAATCGCAGAATCAGTAATAATTCAACGTTTCGTTATACGTACGGTAGTTGAAAAAGAAACGTATCCTGCAAAATATTTTTAAATTATATCAATGTAATAAAAATAGCAAATAAAATAAGTTATTTTTATTGAACATATACAAAATGTATGCGTCCGTGACTGTATTAACAATGTGGCAGATTATTATCTACTGTTACGAAACAAAATGAAGACCGCACATAGGTAAAATAGGAACGTATTTTAAGGCGGTTTGACAGTCGGAGTTTGCGCGATGTAAATGTCAAAGTTCATTCGTAGTTCTCCGTTGGAGGGTTTGATTGGTGTGAATAAGAAATAAAATAATGTTTGTGTGATAATGTGTCATTTTTGTGATGTGATATTTTTTAAACCTTAATTAGGATGTGAATTCAGGTGAGACATGAATGGCTATTGTGTTGTTACGTTCATCTTCTGTGTTATTTTATTTTACATTAATTTTTATCACTAGGAAATGTAACGATAAATTGTAGATATGTATTTTCAAAAAGAGGAAATAATATTTAAGTAGCGTTTGCCATAATTTTAAATACTGAATTGAATCACCCTTATCGAAGTATGTTTTGAAACACATCCATAACATTTGACCTTTGTATAAGAAGAAACTACTATAAGTATCTTAGCTTTTTTTTTATATTATTGGTATCCTAACAGTATATGATGTACGTACCTATAAGTAATTATATTTGCGGCAGTTTCATGTCCATGACCCCACCTAAGTGCAAAGGTTAATGTCAAATACATATTAATTAAGTAATTTGAAACTTGTGTCAGCAACAGCCAGCAGTAAGTGGAATTAATTAAAAGTTTTAGAGGTGATGGCTTGCACTAGGCAAACATTAACAGACATTCACACCTATCTGGTAGTAAGTTCTTACTTCTTCTTCTTTTAAATAATAGTTTCTGTTTGAGACTTGGACAATTTTGCCAATATCAAGTATATAAAAATATCAGTTTCGTATTTTAAAGGGGAAGTAATTAAATGGCTGGCAAATATTAAAATTGTTTTGCAGAAAAACATGCTGGTGTCCCTCAAGGCTGTGTGCTATCACCCACGCTATTCCTCCTGCATGTCAATGACATGTTGCAAACTAGCGGCATTCATTGTTATGCTGATGATAGTACGGGTGATGCCTCTTACACCGGCCGCGCCAATATTTCCCGGGAAAACGTCATTGAGAGCCGGAACAAACTTGTGTCCGAAATTGAGACCTCCCTAAAAGAAGTCTCAGATTGGGGTCGACTTAATTTGGTCCGTTTTAACCCTACAAAGACACAGGTTTGCGCGTTCACCACAAAAAAACTTCCGTTCGTCGCGTCACCTCGTCTTGAGAGCACTCCCCTATCTGCCACAGCCAGTATTGGAATCCTTGGCGTTGACATCTCGAGTGAAGTCCAGTTCCGCGGCCACCTAGAGGGTAAGGCCAAATTGGCCTCGAAGAAGCTTGGTGTGCTCAATAGATCGAGGCAGTATTTCACGCCGGCCCATCGCCTACAGCTTTATAAGGCGCAGGTTCGCCTGCATATGGAATACTGCTCTCATCTTTGGGCAGGGGCACCAAAGTACCAGCTTCTTCCTCTAGACCGCATCCAACGGAGAGCTGCTCGAATTGTCAACTGCCAACGTATTTCTGATCGGCTTGATCCCTTGGCGCTGCGTAGAGATGTGGCCTCACTCTGCATTTTCTATCGCATGTATTATGGGGAGTGTTCCGAGGAATTGTTCGGATTAATCCCTGCCGCTTCTTTCCGCCATCGCCCTACGCGACAATATTTCCACTCTCACCATTTAGATGGTTGGCAGTCCTCAACTGTGCGCTTTTCCCGAAACTTCCTGCCTCGCACAGCTAAACTGTGGAACGAACTGTCGCCAGCAGTGTTTCCGGACCGATACGACCTTCAAACCTTCAAGAAAAGAGCGTACTCCCACCTTAAAGGCCGGCAACGCACTTGCGACACCCCTGGTGTTGCGGGTGTCCATGGACGACGTTAATCGCTTACCATCAGGCGATTCGTTTGCTCGTTTGCCACCTATAGCATAAAAAAAAAGCTATTAAATCACTTGGCCAGTATGCAAATATTTGGCCGGCAACAAATAAAAATCAGGCTGCAACCCTTATTCCACAAATAATTTACAAATGGTCAACAAGTTCATAAATTTCGTTGGCTTGTATTATCACTTTGTGAACTGAATAAATAGTTGAGGTATAATTTTTTGGGCGGCAAGATTTCATAGTTGGTCAGCAGAAAGAACATGATAAAAGTAGTTAACTTGAAAGGTATGTAGTGTAAAAGTATGGATGTCTATATAAATAAGTGGACCACGATTGATTTGACCAACCATGTTATTTATTATTTATTTATAACCAAGAACGGTTTACACCAATTACACTTGTTATTCTACAACATTATTATTGTTACAGTCTGTTAGGTACATAAGATGAGTACCTACTTATTGTAATTAGGTACACATTCACCCAAATCATTCATTCATAGTTAGTTAGTTAGTTTCTCTGGGCTTTTTTCCGCAACTCGACATCCATTGTGCCTTTTTTGCGTGTTAACGAGGTAGCCCTATTCCAACCACCCCAGCTCCTCAACGAAACCAAGCATCGGTTTTAGGTTGCTAAATGCCTCCTTGAGTGTTATTGGAGTCCCCAAATACTTACTCCTGTATTCTTCTACCTGTTTGCATTCTAGGAGAATATGTTTTGCTGTTTCCTCATTTTCCATGCAGGCTCTGCATATGGGGCTATCTGTTATACCCATATTATATAGGTGTTTGTTTAGTGTATTGTGTCCTGTGATTAGCCCTACTATTTTCCGGAGTTGGTGTCTGGGTGTCCTGAGTAGGGTTTTTGTGAACTTTTGGTTTAACTCTGGTAAAACTTCTTTGGTTTGTCTACATGTCACCAGGTTGTCCCAGTATTTGTTGTGAAGGTGTCTGTGATATTGATTTAGTTGATTTTGTATGTGCGATAAAGGTAGTGGTATGATAGGTTCCGGTCCGTATGTCGGTGTCTCTGACCCTCTCCTTGCCAGTTCATCCGCTGCATCGTTTCCTCTTGAGCCACTGTGTCCTTTTATCCATTGTACGGTTACCTTGTTTCCTTCTTCACTCACCTCCGTTAGGCTGTTGTGACATTCGAGTGTGAGTTGCGACGTATGTTTATCACTAAGTAGCGCTTGTAGTACCGATTTACTGTCTGACAGTATAAGTATATTTTCATTTTTCGTTTGCCGTCGCTTTACTGCTTTGCAAGCTTCTATTATTCCAACACATTCCGTTTGGAATACTGTGTTGTATTTTCCTAGGGGTTTTGAGATGTGTATGTTTAGGTCTTCTGAGAAGACACCACATCCGGTTCCTGTATTTGTTTTTGAGCCATCCGTGAATATTCTGAGGTTTGTTTGATTTAATCCTTCCTTTTGGTCCTCCATCAACGATATGGCATAGTCTTTCCAGAATATCATTGTTTTTGGTATTTTGTCAACCGGTGCTTCCAGCATTGGCATATTGGAGATCATGTTGTCATAGATTTTCTTGTGTGTCGAGCTGAGGTTTGACCACAAGTTTAGGTTTTTCAGTCTAAGCGCCGTGGCTGCCGCTTCCTTCTGTATGTAAATGTGTAATGGTAGGAGTCCTAGCATTATTTCTAGTGCTGCAGTCGGAGTGGTTCTCATGCAGCCTGTAGTTGCCACACATGCTAGTCTTTGTGTTTTGTTTAGTTTGTCTATTGCAGTAGTTTGTTGTGTGCGAGGCCACCACACAACCGCGCCATAACTGATCATTGGCATTATTACCATTTTGTATAGCCACAGTATGATATGAGGAGTTAGTCCCCACTTCTTGCCTACCATCCTTCGGCATTGCCAGAAAGTAACTGTTGCTTTGTTCAGTTTGTTGGAGAGATGTTTTCCCCAGTTTAGTTTGTCGTCTAGGGTTATTCCTAGGTATTTCACTTCCTTTGAGAGCGTTAGTTTTGTGCCGAAGAGCGTTGGCATTTCGTATCTCCCCAACTTCCGTTTATGAGTAAAGAGAATTGTGTCGGTCTTTTTTGGGTTTACCGATAGGTCATTCTCCTTGCACCATTTCTCTACTATACTTAGTGCAGATTGTGTGAGATCACATAATGTGCTTATTACTAGGCCGCTGATTAGTATCACCAAGTCATCTGCGTATCCTATAGTCCTGAAGTTTTTGTTATTTAGTTTTGTTATCAAATCGTTTACTACCAGGTTCCAGAGTAGTGGTGATAGTACTCCTCCCTGGGGGCACCCTCTCATGACTAGTGCCAGTTGGTCTTTATTTTCAGAAAGTATTACTACTCTCTGTTTAAGCATGTTCATTATCCATTCTGTTATGAGTTCATTTGTTCCATGTCTTTGTAATGCTAGTTGTATGCTACTAAAGTTGGTTTTGTCAAAGGCCCCTTCTATGTCAATAAAGGTGCCAAGGCAGGAGTTTTTCCTCTCTAGTGCGTTCTCTATGTTGCTTACCACAGCGTGGAGAGCCGAGTCTGTTGATTTGCCTTGACTGTAGGCATGTTGGTTTGGATGGATAGTTATGTTCTTTAAAGCCGTATCCTTCAGTTCCCTGTCACATAGTCTTTCTAGAGTTTTAAGCAGGAAGGATGTGAGACTAATTGGTCTGAAAGACTTTGGGTCTGAGTAGTCAGTCTTGCCTGGTTTTGGTAGAAAGATTACCTTTACTTCTCTCCATTTGTAGGGTATGTATCTAAATGCTATGCAGCTGCATAGTAGGTTTGCTAAATGTTTCATAAGTATGTGTCCTCCCCATTTTAGTAGTGCTGGGTAGATTCCGTCTGTTCCTGGCGATTTGAAGTTGTCGAAACTGTTCACTGCCCAAGTTGTCTTGTTTAGTTCTGTTATACGTTCCGCTATTTCCCATTCGCCTTCAGTAGGGAGATGGTCAGTTTTTTGTTCTTCAAGTTCTTGTTCGTTTACTACTTTGCATCCCGGGAAGTGGGTCTCCACCAGTAGTCTTTCCGTCTCAGCTGGTGTGCTGGTGGTGCTGTGGTCCATTCTCCTCAGGGTGCCTAGTAGCTGTTTTGGTTGATCTGCTAGGATCTTCCTTGTTCTGTTTGCCTGTGTTACTGTGGATATGTTGTCACAGAAGTTCCGCCACGAGAGCGATTTCCTGTATCTCAGTCTCTTTTTGAAGTCTGATTTGGCTGTCTTGTAGTTGTCCCAGTCCGTTTCAGCACTTGTGTTCATTGCTCTGTTTAGAAGTCGTCTCATTTTTGTTCTCATTCGTTCCAGCTCCGGTCCCCACCAGCTGTTTTTATTTCCACTTTTCCTTGTAGCCGGTGGTGTTGAGAGTGGACATGTGTTTTCGTAGCTGTCTGTTATGTTTGTGGTAAGTGAAATTACCTGGTTTTCCAACTCCTTTGTATTGTTGGGTCTGTGTATGTGTATGTTGTTCAGTTTACCTTCTAGGAGATTCCTATACACCGGTACATCCGTGCGTCTCGGGTTCCTCCTAGGCGTTGGTGTGTGGATGTCTGCTGTCAGATCGTACCGGATCCATCTGTGGTCGGAGCAGGATAGCTCGTCCGACACGTGCCAGTTGGATACGTGTTGTGCTGCCAGTCCTGTGCTTAGAGTAATGTCAATTATAGTGTTACATCTACGAGTGACAAAAGTTGGTTTGGATCCTATGTTTAATATATCTAGGTTAGTTGTCATAAGGTATTCAACAATATCGTTACCTCTTTTGTTGTTGGTTTCCATTCCCCATAGGTTATGGTGCCCGTTGCAGTCTGCAGATATGACCAGTTCGAGCCTTTCAAGTTCACAGTAGCGTATGAGGTTGTTCAACTCCCCAGGAGGTGGGTCGTCCTCTGCTGCCATGTAGGTGGACGCCAGGACTATTTCCGGTAGCGTTGAGTTTTGTGTTCTGAGGAGTTTTATGGCACACACGTCTCTGGAACAGAATTGAGTTAGTGGTTGTGCCATTATGTTACGAGATATGTATATACAAGTTCTAGGTTTGTAATGTGTATTATGAAAAATATTACCTCCGATGTTACAAAGGCCGTTTATTCGTGTGTTTCTGATCCACGGCTCCTGGATCAGTGCTATTGATGTTGGGTTAACCTCCAGCCATCTTCGAAGTTGAGCCGTTGCAGATTCGCTGTGCTGGAGGTTAACCTGGAGTACTTTACATGGGGAAGGCGCCATCTGAGGGTGTTCCCTCCGCCCTCCCCTTTAGGTTCAAGAGACTTATCCCTTTCGGTAGGCCATCTTCGTCGTCGGATTCAAGCAGTATGCCTTCTTCCTCGTCCGAACCCTTTGTGTCCGTACCGTCTGTTTCCATGGCAGAGGGGGTGCTGGTCTTAGGGTTGCTTTCAGATTGTTTGTCCTCCCCTCTGCCCATGGTCGTGTCTGTCTTGGCCTGTTTCTCCGGCGGGGAATCTCTGAAGCGTCCTCCACCGTGCTGGAAACGGATGTAGACTGTCCCACACATGTAGTTCAGTCTTCTTCCTTTTTCCATCACGGTAGGAACGACGTCCTCAGGTATTCCCACCAAGAGTAATGTGTTCCCTTTCTTTTTAAGAGGGATCGCCTGCTGAAGGGTCCACTTCCTCACCATGGCCCACGGGTTCTGGTAGTTGAGGACCCGGCCGACCTTGGTGAGATCGTTCTCCAGCGTCGGTATGAGGATCCCACACCTTACGCTCCGGACCATCTCATCCTCCCGCCTTCCGACAAGATGGTCCCCGTTGTTTAGGGTAGCCGACTCCAACCACTTCGTGAGCCACGCCTTGGTGTTCGCGTCCTGGCACCACAGCTTCAGGTAGCCATCTATAAAAGTTGGTCTGCCGGCGAACGCTGGGGCCTCGGCTACTGCGTCTAGGTCCGTGTCTAGGGCCGCTTGGAAAATAGCGTTCCCTATCTTGTTTTCCACCTCTTCAGCGTCCTGCTTTGTCAGCCTGCCCGTGCGTACGTTTGTGATCGCAACCGTCAGGTCTGACGCCGCCGCCGCTGCATAGGTGGTGGGTTTAGGTTTTTTTCCCTGGGCATCTGTGCATCTTTTCTTGTGCTCGCCTCTGGGGGATATGGTCTCATCCAGGCGTGCCCTCTTGGCTATCCCGTCTGGTTTCTTTGCCTGGTTGTGTTCCGCAGGTGTTGTCGCTTCTCGCTTCCTCGCCTTCCCTAGCGTCAACCTCCCGCTCGTTTTCAGAGGAGCGGCTTTCCGCTTCTCTGCGCTTTTGAAGCCGCTGCCTCTTCCTCTGCGACAGTTTCCTTCGCTGAGGTGCGTCCGCGTCGGTCTGGGCAGGCATCCCCTTGGGTTTACACCTGATCTCCCAGCCTGGGTCTATGGGCTGCTTAGAGGGTTCAACTGATGTCGTCCCGCTCTTTGCAGCCGTTGTCTGTTCTTTTGAGGGTCCAGCTGTTGGAGGTCTCATCGTCTCTGGCTTAGCCTCCTTGGCTGGGGTTCCGGTTGGTACCCCAACTTTCGGTGGCTGCTCCAGCTTCGATGCTTCCCCCTTGGCCGGTCCTCCTTTGGTCTGTTTCTCCCTCCTTAGTGCTTCAGCTTTCGCCGTCTCATCTAAGGAGGTAGAAGTTTCGGATGTGTTTTTTAAAGTATATTTTTTTATTTGCTTCTCCATATAAGTCCCACGAGTAGCTAGGGAAATAATTGGTCCATCCACGCAGAGCCCCGCTTGCGTAGATAAGGCGAATGTACAACAGGTACTTGCCCGATACCTGAGGTATTCATTCATACAGCTCAACAAGCTTATGACACGCATGAATAATTTGGCATTATTATCAATTGTGTCCCTATTACCGTCAGTAAATCTTAAAAGTTATGAACAGTACGTTACAGAAACATAAACTAAATAATAAAATCAACTTTTATTGTCAAGCAATATACCTACGTTAATTAATCATAGTAAAATTAAAACATTTATCATTTCAAAGCAAAATGAACTATATGCTAATGTAGACTAAATACGCAAAATTTGACTTTGTTTTTACGCTTGTTAATAGTGTTAGTTTGCAGTGACCAAAGGATAAAAAAGGAGTTTCAGGCGTTTAAAACGCACATTCGGCGCGAGTGGCATTTTAACTGCCATTTCTTCGCAGTTGTCAATAATAAATAATTTTCCCCTCACTAGCTTGGAAAGCGCTGTTTTGTCCTTTAAAACTAGCGTGGAAAAACGCATTTTATCCACATGTGGGGAATAGTACATTTCGATGCTAGTGCGGAAAGTATGTCATTACTGAATGACATATCCGCACGTAAATCGAACGACGTTTTTCAATACAGTTGGGAAAAAAAATTAAAATACATAAGAACGAATTTAAAGTTTTTTTATTATTTCCGTGACACGATTGTAATACAGTTGATATATTAAGAATATCTTCAAAATGTTTATCTTATCTTCTTTACTTTCTCATTTTCAATCTCATAATCATTATTTCTCATAAACAAAATAATAAATCGCATGTGACAAATTGTATCGTCATGTCTTAGAGGCCCTTCGAACATGTTTACCTGATTGAAAAACGCCTCTACTTTGACTGACGTTTCGTAGGCTCTGTTCCGTTTCATACACACAGATTCATAAGAACTGTATTCATTATTAATATTTTTAATGAATGATCATTAGTATGATGAAGAAGTAATTATTGAAATATGAAATATCAATATCTTTAATATTATTGCGTTAATAGTAGGTATTTAGTTTTATTACGGCTCGGTAAAGTTAACGAACAATAATACTCTTCGGTAAGCAGTCATGAATTGGAACACAACTAAATTTAAAAAGATTGGAAAAGTAAAAAGCACTAGTTCGCAAAAACAAACTTTGCGCACGCAAAACAGCCAAAAAAAGGGCACTTTTTGAGCAACTGTATTGAAAAAGTATTTGACCTTGCTCTAATTCCTACCACTAACCGACCGTCCTGTATAAGTGAGTCCTATATGGCCATAGTAAATATACGCAATCGGAGGTCACACCTTAAATTGGTCGAGTCTTATCGCCCACTTGGTAAGCTGTTGGCAATATCTAAGTAGTACTAAGTACCAGGAGCGTACTCTATGACAAATTATGAAATTTAATTTTGAATGATATTTTCAAGATAACTTACATGTGGATAAGATTTGTAATCGTATGTACCTAGTCTTTATTTTCCTCGAGATAGTGAGGGGAAAAATGTTGTATTACACTCGGCGGCAAAGTTTGTTCAACTCTCGTGCTTTGAGACCCTCGTAAAGCTCAAGATTCCAGTTATTGAACCACTCGCTACGCTCGTGACTCAATTTTGGAATCTTTCGCTTGCTTGGGTCTCAATATAAGCCAGAGACTTAAACAACTACTTTGCCCCTTGTATAACTATTTCACTATGAATAATAAATAATAAAGAAATGTGGATACAGATGTAATGCTGATCCAAAAAAAAACTATAATAAAAATATTAACCTGATCTGTTTCAATTGTATATTTATCAGGGAAAATGCTATCGCAGCCGCAAAGCTACCACAGCAACGCTAGAGTCGCTGCTCACCCCGGTGTACTGTGGGTGTGGACTGGACTGTGCTACTCCACTACACTACTACTAATTAATGTTTTATTTTACTCGCACAAGACGTAGTAAAACAATGTATGAAACATGTGCGTAAAGATGAATTCCGACTCGTTTCGGGTTGTAAACTTGTCGGAAATCACCTACTTTCCGCACTTGTTGCATAAATAGCTATTTTAGTGTACCTAACATACACTTAACGGTCGTAACGTAAGGTAGAAATTAGCCAAATTACAGGTTAACCGGTTCGGTTAGCATTCCCTAATCCCATAATACAATTCACAGAGCTGGTTTTGTGAGGAGGTTGATTATTATTCCCATTAAAATTACATTATGGATTTGTCTGGGAAAGCTGGACATTCTTGCGCAGGATTATAAAGTCTTAGTATCTATTTCAATTATCAATCATATAAAAAATGATTTTATCTTTGTTTCAGATATTTGTTGACCATAGCAGATACAATCAGTCAAGATGCTGATAAAAGAGTATAGAATTCCGTTACCTCTCACAGTAGAGGAATATAGGATTGCACAGCTGTACATGATTGCAAAGAAAAGTAAAGAGGAAAGTACTGGTGAAGGCAGTGGTGTTGAGATCCTGGTCAATGAACCATATGAAGACGGGCCAGGAGGTAAAGGTCAGTATACACAAAAAATATACCATGTTGGTAGTCATCTACCGGGATGGTTCAAAAGTCTACTGCCAAAATCAGCTTTAACAGTTTCTGAGGAAGCTTGGAATGCTTATCCATACACAAAAACAAGATATACATGTCCATTCGTAGAAAAATTCTCATTAGAAATAGAAACTTACTACTTTGGTGATAACGGCCACCAAGAAAATGTCTTCAAATTATCTGGCAGTGACTTAAAAAATAGAATAGTTGATGTTATAGATGTTGTGAAAGATCAACTATATGGCGCTGATTACGTTAAAGAAGAAGATCCAGCATTCTTTGTGTCTCAAAAATGTAACAGGGGTCCCTTGGCCGAGTCTTGGCTAGAGGATTATTGGAAAGAAGTCAAGGGAAAGCTACAACCTTTACCAAATGGAAAATCACTAATGTGTGCTTACAAGCTGTGTAAGGTGGAATTCCGATATTGGGGTATGCAAACCAAATTAGAGAAATTTATTCATGATGTCGCTTTGCGGAAAACAATGTTACGTGCTCATCGCCAGGCGTGGGCGTGGCAGGACGAGTGGCATGGTTTAACGATGGAAGATATACGTGAAATAGAACGGCAGACTCAGTTAGCACTCCAGAAGAAGATGCAGGCGGGGGATACAAGTGATGAGCAGGATATGTCTGAGGACAATTCTAAATCTCTAGCTGCCACAATGAGTAGTCTGGAAAAGAACGAAGACGTGCCAACTCCATTAGTAACAAAAAAAAAAAATTTAGAGAAAAAAATGCAAAAGCATTTGAGCCCCGAGGGAACTCCGCCATCGGAACACAAAAGCTCTAAGTCTAACCTTAGATCATCGTCTTCCGGCTCCATAAAAAGTTTGCAAGCGCAAGCAGCTAACTGGCGCATGGAAACTCTCGTTAGAGAATCTGAGACGGAAACTGGGTCTGAGGACGAGTTCTACGACTGTGAATCTTCGTTTAACAAATGGTCGTCCATGTGTTCGCTTGATGAAGGAGACATTGATATATCACCGACTCAAGTAGAGCAAAACCAGGAAGATAGTATCTTCAACCCATCTTTCCTCAAGAGAGTCACATCCGAGCGAGGTTCCCGCAGAATCGGCACATTACAAAGTCACCAGAGTATTGATGGCGCCCCCGATACACCAGTTCATGGGTCTTGTCAAACAACAGTATTAATATTAGTATTTCATGGTGGTAGCGTTTTAGATGCTAATATTGATATGACTGCTAAGAAATCCGATGTAACAACTTTTAAGGGTGCTTTTGAATCTGTCATGCGCCAACACTATCCGACTCTTGTAGGTCATATAGTAATAAAACTGGTTCCATGTCCATCTATTTGCACGGAAAGTTTAGGGATATTATCTACATTAAGTCCTTATAGTTTTGATTGTTCACCATCTACGATTGAAACACCATCTCTAACTAACGATTTAATACCTATTGGTGCGATTCCTTTGATTGCTACAAATTCTCCGGACTATCCCGAGTCTGTAACAAAAACAATCAACTCAGCCAATTCGGTATATAATGAATTCATAAAATCAAGTGATGGCAAAGGCTTTAGTGGGCAAGTCTGCATAGTAGGTGACAGCATGGGCGCTGTTCTTGCCTACGACTCACTTTGTCGTACTTTACAGTACCAATCGCGACATGACAGTGAAAACAGCATTTTAGACACTGAAATAACCATTCCTAATGACCCAACGGAAAACTACATTAATAAATCTCATCTTCAAGCTCCTACTCCGCGAAGAAGGTCATCTTCGACGAGTGATAATCAGGTCAAACTGGAATTTGAAGTAAGTGACTTCTTTACATTCGGTAGTCCTTTATCGGTTATTGTAGCATCGCGGAAGATAGCCGATGATAAATATCGCGACATTGTTAAACCCCCAGTTCAGCAAGTATTTAACTTATTTCATCCAACTGATCCAGTGGCTGCTAGAGTAGAACCTTTACTGTCGGCTAGGTTCACAAACTTGCCACCTATTAATATTGCGAGATATGCAAAATACCCTTTAGGTAACGGTCAACCATATCACTTAATGGAACTAATTCAGAGTCATCCGCAATTGTTTGGAGATCATTTGCAAATGCCTCCAACTCCGGTATTGAGAAGGCTTTCCGAAGTATCGATGCAAAGTACTGTTAGTGGTTTAGTTGATAATATTCCACTGATTACCATGAATGCTTTGCAACAAAAATGGTGGGGATCCAAACGATTAGACTACGCGTTGTATTGTCCAGAAGGATTAAGCAATTTTCCTATGAATGCCCTCCCTCATTTGTTTCACGCAAGTTATTGGGAAAGTTCTGATGTTATAGCGTTTATTCTACGCCAAGTTGGACATTTTGATTTGGCTCTATACGGTCACTCTGAAGATAAGGATAACCAGTCGTTCAAGCCGGGACAAGAGAGAGAGAAATGGATAAAAAAGAGGACGTCGGTTAAACTGAAGAACGTTGCTGCCAATCATAGAGCTAATGACGTTATTGTTAAGGAAGGATGTCCACAAACGTTTACCGCCAGATTTATGTATGGTCCACTGGACATGATTACTTTAACTGGCGAAAAGGTCGACATTCATATGATGAAAGACCCTCCAGCGGGAGAATGGACGCTGTTGTCTACAGTCGTCACAGATAAAACAGGGAGAATCTCCTATTCATTAACTGAAAAACAAAGCGTGGCTTGTGGTATATACCCGCTAAGACTTGTTGTCAGAGGAGATCATACAAGCTGTAGTTTCCATCTAGCTGTTGTTCCTCCGGAAACAGAATGCGTGGTTTTTAGTATTGATGGCTCCTTTACGGCTAGTGTATCTGTAACTGGAAGGGACCCAAAGGTTAGGGCAGGTGCAGTAGACGTAGTACGCTTCTGGCAAGACTTAGGTTACCTTATATTGTACATCACTGGCAGACCTGACATGCAGCAGCGGAGAGTCGTATCATGGTTAGCAGAGCATAACTTCCCTCACGGGCTAGTTTTTTTCTCTGATGGATTCTCAACAGACCCTTTGGGACACAAAGCGGCACATTTAAATAGCCTCATTAGCGATCACGGCGTTATTCTTCATGCCGCTTATGGATCTGGTAAGGATATTAGCGTGTATAACAACTGTGGGCTGTCCGCTAAGCAGATATATGCAATTGGGCGCATTAGTAAGAAGTATAATCATATGGCTACGACTTTAAGCGATGGTTATGCTTCTCATTTAGCCGATTTGAAGTCACCGGGTGCTGTGAGACCTGCACGAGGAAATGCGCGCTTGCTCGTCCCGCGCCGTCTACTGGCACCAGTGGCTAGCGTGTCGACTCGCGGCCGCCGTTAACTTACACCTATTTACTTATTATTCTTGGCACTGGTCTTACATGCAAATATTATGAAGACATTAACATGGAATGAATAACATCGTAGATGGTGAGCAATACGAAATTATATTTGGAGTATTGGTGGCATCTTTTATCCTGTTATATACTGCTGTTGGCTGTAACCAACTGTCATCCTTCTCGATATTATGTTTTTAAAATGTATTATTGAGTAACATGTACTAGACTAGCCTTACTAGATTTGCCATGCTTGTACATCTGATATGCATAAACTACCGTATTTCAAAAGCAAAGCCGTTACAGCCGGGCAATGGAGTATTTTGCGAAGAAAAGGCTAGATAATCTATCGTCACTATGTACCTTACTATTTTAAATAATGTAAAGGTATGTAATGCGTCATCTACGACAGGTGTTATATATTTGTCCTACTTATTATATTATATATTTCGAGTGCAAGACATTAGGCCAAGTAGGCTTGTATTACTTATTTAGAAACAGGCGAGGCACCGCTTATGAGTTTAAAAAGTAAAATGGTATTATGGTGTGTTCTATGACCTATCGTGGGTGCCGCATCCCATACAACTGTTTAATATTATTATAGATATAAGGATTCTTGTTACCTACTTCTCGTGATTTAAATTGGTGAAAGCCGATTGTTTTAGATATTTATAATTTTAAATCATGTACCTATGTATAGTGTAATTGTTGGGAATCTCCAAATATGTAGACCGACAAATGATCTAGTCGTACCTACGCGTTTTCTCGTTCGTATTCTAATATGTAAGTTGTATTTCCAATAAGTGTATTTAATGTGATGTATGATGTATTCATGTTCCGGCAACGGAGCTAGCACGTAGGACGCTGTAGGTTCTGTGTACGTGTCTAGATATGCAGTGGCTCGGTGCCCGCGTTTCATGATACTATGGGCACTGACCGGCACATCAGTGACGAGCGATTTTTAACCTCCTATTGGCATGTAGATGCTTCGTAGTTATATATTTATTTTTGTTTAACACTTGTTTATTATAAATCTAATTTAAATGAAGAGCGGCAAAAGAGCTCGCCACACTTCTTTACACAATCTACGTGTTCTATTCCTTCAAATGATTCGTATTTTGCAGCTTTGAATATTATGTGTAGGTATGTATATATATATAACTTGGAAATCGTTTTTATTAGAATTTTTTATTTTATATTTTTATAATTCGTAATTTTTTTATTTATAGCTTTCCTTGGTCCACGCAAAATATTTAGTAAACCAATTTCAATATGTGTTGTGTATTTGTGCTTGTTTTTATTAAAAGGTACCAATTCGTCGTAACTGAATATTTATGGCATGGGCCTAGGCGGCCTCGCAATTACAAAGTGTACCTATCACTAAAAACGATAACATTTTGAGGACTTATTTTTATGATTGGATTCTACAAATGTCTATATTTTTGTTACGTTTATTTTTGCAAGTTTATTTAATTTGAATATAGTAAATTAATCAGACGTAATCGGTAACATCCGCTGTAAACTTAGGTATATACCTATAAGTACCTACATATTTAAATTACATATATTAAAATCCTGTTAGTATATTAATATATGTTACAAATAATCCAACCATTAAATAACCGGTTACCCTTTACAGATTATTTATTTTTCCCCTCACTAGCTCGGAAAGCGCTGTTTTGTCCTTTAAAACTAGCATGGAAAAACGCATTTTATCCACATGTGGGGCAAAGTAATCTAATTCCTATCACTTACCACCAGTCCAGTATAAGTGAGTCCTATATGCCCATGGTAAATATGCACAATCGGAGGTCACACCTTAAATTGGTCATGTGATCATGTCTTATCCCGCACTTGGTAAGCTGTTGGCAATACCTAAGTACCAGGAGCGTACCTACTCTGATGGCAAATTTTGAAATTGATTTTTGATGGTTTCTCCAAGATAACTTACATGTGGATAAGATTTATAATCGTATTTAGTCTTTATTTTCCTCGCAATAGTGAGGGGAAAAATGTTGTACTACACTCGGCGGCAAAGTTTGTTCAACTCTCGTGCCTTGAGACCCTCGTAAAGCTCAAGATTCCAGTTATTGAACCACTCGCTACGCTCGTGACTCAATTTTGGAATCTTTCCCTTGCTCGGGTCTCAATATAAGCCCGAGAGTTAAACAACAACTTTGCCCCCTTGTATAATAAATAACTATTATAGTACTACATACTGATTATACTGAAACTTCTTATATTGAGTATACGTCGAGTTCATTAATATGTGTACACTTTTCCACCATATTAGAAGGGATTAATGGCGTTATTCATAAACGCACTTCAACAACTGTTTAGCTAAATGATTGTTTGTCCTTGTCTGTCACTTTGACAATCGGGTTTGTCAGAATGGGAAAAACATAATTTAACTTAAACTTCTGTTTAACTTTTTTATGAATAAGGCGGTAAGTGTACAACGTATGTTTAAAATTAAGTATTTAAGATTAGATATACAAATTTATTAACATTTTGGAATATATTCAAATGCTTAATTGTAAGTCACAAATATGTATATTTGTAATAACTTTTTATTATTCTCAATTTGTAATATATTGGCATTTAAAAATTCCTAATTCCTAACAAATTTATTTTTGTAGACAACATTTAATTAATTAGTAATTTATAGTATTTATAATTATAAAAATAGTTGATATAATTTATATATATATATATATATATATATATATATATATATATATATATAAATAATTAGTTGAACATATTCCTGGTTCGGGTATTTTTATTGTTATAAGGGGGTTTAGTATCAATTAATGTTGATTAATTCATATTTGCATCTCACATAACTAAATTGTGTATTTAATAGATAATAATAAAACATTGGTTAGGGCGTCTGCCGCGAAAGCAGGAGGTCGCTGGTTCGATCCCAGCACTGGGCACTGGGGGCCTTTGTAACTTTTTGTGTAGTATACGACATCTCTTTCAATTTATAATTTATTATAGTACCTAGTGTGACCACTTAAAAAACATGAATCAAAACATTTATTATACTTAATAAATGATTTAATTCATGCTTTACAATTGTACAGCATGGTGGCGCCATCTCTCGCTTCTAGTTGAAAATAATCTGTAAAGATTATATAGAAGAACAGCACTAGACGTAAGTCTGAGCCGTAAGATGGCGGAACGCACCTTAAGCGTTTCAAAAATAAGAAAGGATTGCATATACTTAGTAAATTTCGGACTCTGGTCGCCGTGGTCGGGTGGCCTAGTGGTTAGGGAGTCACTCTCGATAAATAAAAATTTAATAATGATTCCAAATAAAAATGATAACATGCTGTTCAACTGATGAGCACTCTTCATAGTTTGAAGTATTGCAAAACTTTATACATTGCTGCTGACGCGTGTGGTTGCCCAGACTATACCTACTTGTAGAACTATCTGTAACCTGTGGGCTACCGCGATCATCGAAAATTCAAAATATTATTGTCACATCTCTTTCGCTCGAATATGAGATGCTGAGAGAGAGAGAAACACAAATGTTCGTTCGTTCTATTTTCGCGGTAATGAAACTATAATATATATGTTCTTCCCCAACTGCATCTCCTAAGTCCTAGCGCTAATTGTGCCCACTGTTCAGATCAATCAATTTATTACATATACTCGTATCTACTTTGGGTCCTACCTACTTAATTTATTTAAGGACTAAAATTTCAATTCGCAAATAAATATGATGTAGGTGTATCTGTATATGTATACATGGTTGTTGTGGTTAATATTCGCTCCACCGTTTATAATACATACGTACTGTAAGTAAAAGTCTAATTTTAGTTGATAGGATCTGATCCGTACATCCATTCGATTCGACCTTGTATCATATTTATTGACTTCATTTGTCTGTACGTTGATTGAATAAATAAAGTTATATTGCCAACATATTGGTAAAATATAATATACCTACATAATATTTTGAAACATTTGTCATTTAAGAAATGTCCCTGCGACTGTCAATCACACACTGATGCAATGACTACTTTTAAAATTCAATGAAAACGTAACCTGTATTTAAGTTTTACATAATAAACAATTGAAAAGTGTAAAGACACAAAAACCTGATTTTGTTATAGGTGCAGGTTTTTATTTTTTATACTATAGTTATATTACTTATATTTATAACTCCTGAGGAATATAAATGAAATGCCAATTTTACATATTTTTTTAGTTTAGTCTGTAATTTGGCAAGGATTTATAAGATAAATGACTCTGCCATATTAGTTACCCTAATATTTTAATATGACATATAATGTACTTAATAAGAATAAGTAAGTACTTAGGTACTATTTGTTAGTAATGTATGTGCGAGTAGAGTAGTACCTACGTTCGACGCATCCCTCATGAGTCATGACTAGGCAATATACTCAATACGTTTATTAGTCTACCTTGACTGGTAAGCATAACGTTATGATTTTGAAGAATCGGAGTTTTCATAGTCAATCTCCAACCGTCGTGGTTCTGTGTAAACTGTAGGCAGCCGTTGAGATAAACGTCGATATTAGCAGCTGGCATACGCCCGAATATCTTCGATATACTTACGGCAAACTATGAAGAAGAAAATCCATGTTCATCACTTGCCGTATCATAAAGGCTAGACCGACGGCTATCTGATCTGATTATATTTTCTTTGCTTCTCTCCGCGGATTCGCTTCATTTAGCTTGTGTGTATTTTCTATTCCACGTGAGGCAGGTACTGATAGGTATTTTTCCTCTTCTCCGTTATTAAGGCTATAGAAATGGCTCCCTATGCGTTATAGTAGGGGAGGCCAAGGTGGTAAATTTGTAGTAACTCGAGCGTCGTGGGGTTCTATTGGAACCGAAAGTTTAGTGAATTGGAAGAATAAGTGTTTTTTTAGTGGTGTTCTTTTTATTTAGTGGTGAAGGAATAATTACGTGGAAAAACTCGTGCGTGATTTTGATGTAAAGTTAAGTAACTTTTCCTGCAATATAAAATAAAAATTACGTCAAGGTAACATTTTTATATTGTTGCAAATTTGAGACCATGCCACTCACTCCTTTACATTTCGCTGAAATCCTCAGATTAGATAACGTGTTTAGTCATGTATCTTTACCATATCATTTACCATAGGTAAATGAATTGGTAAAACAGACGCCTAGGCGTCTGTTACCAAACGTAAATAAGGACAAGGAATTAACGATTTTGAGGAACCTACACATCTAACAAACAGAGTAAACGCATTGTAACGGTGTCAACGTCGCTATGAAAACTCTAATCCTTATATATATAGGTATATATCATGCGCTATAGCATGTATAGAGCGGGCTGTAGATAGGGTTGCTGTATGTCAGGATTTCTCTGGAAATGTCAGGATGTTTGGCCCTTCGTCCGGAATGCGGGCGGACTTGATAAGTGTCAGGATTTTTGGGAATGACCTCATTCAAAAAATGGTCCTTTACCGCTCGACGCCTTTATCACTCACGCGTTAACGGAATAGTCCGCAGCTCCAAATCTCTGTTACATGAAATGTGGATTTTTATCAGGAGATTTAATTTGTCTGTATGGCAACCCTAGCTGTAGGTCAGGTAAAGCTGAATTGGATTGTGTGGATCTTCCCGAGTAAGCAGCTCGCTAGTTTATTAGTATGGCTTCGTGCCGGGGCCGGTCCCTTCTAAATTTAGAGATTAAATCTGCGTCGATCGTATGATGTATTTTGTGTTTATAATCCAAGTAAACATAACTCCAAAATTATCTAAGTACCTGCTGAATCGGTAGACATGGTGTCTGGCTTTTGATAATGTTGTTTCGTCTTCTTTCGTTTTTTCCTTTCTTGTATAATATACATATAATTGTGAAATCATATTACTTAATCCTAATACTATTTCGATACACCATATAATTTCCATTTTTAAATGACTTGAAACTTCGAAATGTAAGTTATGTAAACCTACATTTGAGGGGGAAAATTAAAAAAAAATCTGCCCAAAGTGCCTACTTTACTGTTATGTAGGTATACGAGCATGTGCGGACCTTTTTGGATAGCTCGTTTCTGCTTCACGGCAGACGAAAATCCAACAAAGTAGCTACCTAACGTGTAAACAAACAAGCAATCAGTCTAAAAGCCGTCCTCAATTTTATTCATATTCCTACTTACCCTTGAAATGCTCGTAGATAAACCGGTTCCGACGTAGAAATGTAATGCGCCCAACCTTGATGATGGGTACATCATCAAGCAAGCAAGGTTGGGTGTGAGGGAATACAATAGGTACTATGGTAGGTATACCATAGTACCTATTGTATTCCCTCACACCTCATATTAGTAGTTCAGTAAGTACCTAACTTCAGCGTTTCTATGTAAGTATAGATACGTAATTCTCCTGATTACTTTTCCTTGACCTTAGGTGCCCACGCCAACATTGCATACCTACCTAAGTACCTACATCATTTCCAATGGCTAAACGACCTATAATTTCAGATCATAATAAACATTGTGGGAGATAATTTCCCGTTCCATGACGGTACCTACAGTACTTGCCAAACATTTTGATGGGTTTCCCCCACGTAATTGTTTCCTCATCCTCAGCTATTTTCACACTCGACGGACGACTCTTCGAAACGGGTGTTTTGCGAGTCGTAATGGCAGCTGTATAATCTCAGAGATTTCACGCCCCGTTGCTAGCAAATTTGAAAATGTATAAGTGCAAGAAGGACGAATGTTTTATGTTGCATGTTGTGCGTCTCATAGCCTTAGCCCACCCGGCTTGATAAAAATACACATACTTAGCTCCAGAATCCTAAACAGTTTAGAAAAATTAAAAAATAAACGCGATGTTCTTACATCGCGTTTAGCGTACAGCCTAAACGCGATGCTCTTTATTCATTTTTCTGTCTGTTTTTTTCTTCTTTCTTTACTTTGATGATATACCTAAACTGGGTTTAACTAATTCAGTTAGGTACCTAAGTTTCGCTTTTATATCATAGGCATTATTGAAATCTTTATTGTGTCCAAAATAAAGCATTCATCCCTTACTGGCTAGACAAGATTGAAGGTGGTAAAAGAAACAATTATAGAATCTCATATTATGTGAGTCTGATTATGCAGACGCATAAAATCACCCACGAACAGTTTCGTCAGGCGTGAAATATGTGCTACTTATTGCAATTAAGGTTTATTTTCCGGTGTCAGTGATCATACTTTTATTAGTCTTATACCTATGTACGTAGTTACGCAAATGTTGTTAGTAATTCGGTGATCGGTGTTAATTTATTATTCAAATAAGTGCTGTGCTAGCTTTTAAATCTTTGTGTGCATAAATGTGTGGGTAAATAAATTATTGTTGTTGGCAACTTTTGTTTAATTTTATTTAGAACCTTAATGCGTAGGTAATATAATTTTCACCTCACTAGTTCGGAAAGCGCTCTTTTATCCTTTAAAATTTAAAACTAGCAGGAAGAGTAATTTGACCTTGCGGTGATTCCCATAATTCACCACACGTCCCGGGGCCCTATTCGTACCGCTAATTCAACAGATTTGCATATCCGCTTCATATGCCATACATTAACACGTGACCATATCCCAAGAAAAATGAAGTTTAAATAGACATCAATAGGGAGAACGGTTACAAGCTTTCAAAGATGTACAAAAATGGTCACACGAATTCGAGCTATAGTTACGTGTTTAAACTGTAAACTCCTCACGTCTCTGATGATGAGATGCAACAATTCGATGACAATTTCTATACTCGTAATCCACCACGGGGTGGCCTTTATTCACGTGTACGGGTAATTCTGTAAGTAATATCTTATATGAATATACATTAATGTAAAGTTCTTCTTTTAAATACTTAATGGCTGCTGTCCGAGAGTTGGACAATGTTAAGTATAACGAATTTTGCTATTCTGCCAAACGTGCTACTCAATTAGTGCCAACCCGCTATATATAGGTACCTGCTTGCGTATTATCGTAACGTCAAATGCGCCATATTTGCCACCAGGGGAATTTTTGCCCAGAAACACATTTTTAGACAAATTGATTTATACAGCGCAATGTGTGCAAGCTATGACAATACTACTATTGTTACCAGAAATAAGGTTATATTGGCAATAATACTATATACCACATCTGTGTTTAACTCAACTCAGGAATTTTAAAGCCGTAGAATAAACTGTAAATGTAGTTCGAAGTTCGCGGGCAAAAATTTATATAAAAACCGGCCAAGTGTGAGTCGGACTCGCGCACCGAGGGTTCCGTACTAACTTTATGTTGCAACTACATCTAGAAGAAGATATTTGATGTCAGCCACTTGTATCGACAGTTTGGATCAGCCGTTTGTACTGCATGGAGTTAGTATGCGAGTTTGCTTTCCTTGATATTGTTTTATGGCGTAAATCATTTTTTTAACTTTAATTATAGGACAGTACTTTTAGCATAATATCACATAAATCTTAAGAAAAAAAAAACAATCAAAGTTGGATAAATTTCAACTTTTGTTCCAGAAAGTTATTTTTTTTGAAAAAAATTTTTTATGAAGTTACGGTCAATGTTATATTTTTCCTGTTATGTTTATCATAATATTAAGATTTTTTTTTTGTTTTATTAAGATTGTGTAAAAAAATAATATTTTTTCCTTCATAAACTTCGGAGATAAAGGGGGGAATGGTATTTTTATTTTATTATAAATTCTTTTAGAATGTGCAAACCAAGCCCTTTCAAATGATACCCCACATGACCCAGTAAATAAACTTAATTTTTGCCCTCTCTTTAATCGGGCATTTTTCATTGAAAATAAATTAAAATATGTGATAAATTTACTTCCAGTGTGTCTGCGTTAACTATGTTTATAACTATTCCAAATTTCAAATCGGTAGCCTGTGTAGTTCTTGAGATATTTAACGATATGACAGACATAGGAAAACTGTATAATTGCCGCACACTGAGAGTTCCGTGCCGTTTAAGCAACTTTGCCCGCTTTTCAACCGACTTCAATATTTCAAAAGGAGGAGGTTCTCAATTCGACTGAATTTTTTTTTTATTTTTTTTATTTTTTTTTTTAATGGATGTTCACTCATAACTCCGTCATTACTGAACCGATTTGAATTTTTTTTTTGTTTTCTAAAAGTAGACGGTTCCTGGTTGGTCCCGTTTTTTTCAAAATCCATTTCTGATGATGGGATCCATGAGGAACTGAGGGAACTCCTCAAATTTGAAAGGCACATGCATGCTGATTTGGGTGATTTCTTAAGAAACTCGAGCATTTCTTTACGAAAATCATCAATTTGGTGGAGTGGACCTGATGATGAAGACCAGGGATGGCAAAGTGGAACTGCTTCGTAATTCTCAGGACTATGATCCGATTTTAAAAAATATTTTTTTGTCTGTATATAGATGGTTTCATGATTGTCCCGTTTTTTTCAAAATCAATTTCTGATGATGGGATCCATGAGGAACTGAGGGAACTCCTCAAATTTGAAAGGCACATGCATGATGATTTGGGTAGTTTCTTAAGACACTCGAGCATTTCTTTACGAACATCATCAATTTGGTGGAGTGGACCTGATGATGAAGACCAGGGATGTCAAACTGGAACTGCTTGGTAATTCCCAGGACTATAGTCCGATTTTAAAAAATATTTTTTTTTCTGAAAATAGATGGTTCCAGATTTGTTCCGTTTTTTTCAAAATCAATTTCTGATGATGGGATCCATGAGGAACTGAGGGAACTCCTCAAATTTGAAAGGCACATGCATGATGATTTGGGTAGTTTCTTAAGACACTCGAGCATTTCTTTACGAACATCATCAATTTGGTGGAGTGGACCTGATGATGAAGACCAGGGATGGCAAAGTGGAACTGCTTGTTAATTCCCAGCTCTATCATCCGATTTGAGACATTCATCTTTTCTTTGTAAAGAAATACCTTCAAGATAGTCCTATTTGATTATAGTTCTATTTTGATGATGGGCTTCATGAGGGATTGAGAGAACTCCTCAAATTTTAACGGCACATGCATTCTGATTTGAGGGTTTCCTTAAGTAACTAAAACAGTGTTTTGGCGGAGCCAAAATTTTGATGAACTTGATCTGATGATGAAGACCAGGGATCGCAAAGTGGAACTGGTTAATAAACCTAGCTCTACTTATTATCCTAGTTGTGACATTCATCTTTTTGATTTGATTTATATTCTGATGATGGAGTTCTAGAAGAATTCAGAGAACTCTTCAAATTTGAACGGCAGGTTAATTGTGATTAGAGGGTGTTCATAATTAGCTTAGGCATTTTCTTACTGTGGCCATCATTTTGCTGGAGTGGACCTGATGTTGATAACCAGGGATGGCATAATGAATATGCTCGTTAATTTACAGTCTGTCATCCAATTTAACACATTGTTATTTTGTTTGTTTAAAGGTCTACAAGGGAGTTCCGTTTGATTATACTTCAAATGTAATGATGGAAGCCCTAGGACATTAAGAAAGCTCCTCAATTTTCAATCGTACACGTGCGGTGTATTGGATATTTGAAAAGTAAACTGGCTAACTCAAACAAATTCTTAATTTCACTTTTACCGGGAACCAAATGAAGTCGGTTTTTTTTTCTTAAAAATTATTGCCATCTTTACTGGTTCATATTATATAACTTAACTTATCTGTGGCATTCACAAGTCGACATACTCTTCTTTGTGTGAGCAAACTATGGTAAAAATACGTTTCTGTAGTCTAGAAAATCGGTTTCAAACAGGCGAGCCAAAAAAATGGCCCACTTTACACAATCTTATAGCTTCAGGATTATAAATATATAAATAAATAATAAATAAATAAATATTACAGGACAATCTTACACAAATTGACTAAGTCCCGCAGTAAGCTCAATAAGGCTTGTGTTACGGGTACTCAGGCAACGATATATATAATATACAAATACATAAATACATATAAAACATCCATGACTCAGGAACAAATATCTGTGTTCATCACACAAATAAATGCCCTTACCAGGATTCGAACCCAGGACCATCGGCATAGCAGGCAGGGTCACTACCAACTAAGCCAACCGGTCGTCAAATTATAAGCTTTATAGATCATGATTCATGACTCTTATGGGTTAATGTAGAATAGATATGGCAGTTTTATCGTATTTTAAGTCATAAAAGATCATTATTCCACCTTTAATTGTTGCATCATTTGTGCGGAACCCTCGGTGGGCGAGGCCGACTCTCACTTGGCCGGTTTTTTGTGAGGAGGTACCTTTATGGAAATTGTTCGTATTTTAGCAGCGTCTATGCAGCTGCGCGTTGTTGTCAGTACCTAAAGAGAATGTCATTGGACTTTCAGGACTGTGTAAACAAACCGCCATATTGAAATTGTCTTTGAATGATGAATTTACTAGCGATGGGGAAGTGCTATTTTAAGTCAAAATAAATCGATTACTAAAATACCAAAAGTAAAACACATCTCATCTTCATATTTTTAATCGGTTCAATCTTCTGAAAAATCGGTGCTTGAAGTTTTACTAGAGTCACTAGTCTTAATTATAAAAGGTGGCGTTACATCATTGGTATACCCTATCGATGATGCTGTCTAAATTTTTCATTTTATGCTCTTCTCCTATTACATGATCCACCCATTTCTTCCACTGCATGCATCCGCATCTGAATTATGTATTTATTTAATTTTAAGTATATTATACCTTACGCTAAGATCCTTTACTCATTTACTTACCGTGTAGTGTACACTATGCCTATATCAGGTAGATACCGTGAGTACCGGCATTACAATGTCACTAAGTTTAGTCACATCCCTAAACGTCATAGACAAACGTAGAATATAAAAGAAACAAAAACGTCATTGCATTTTGTCGAAATAACGTCACTTTTAAATCGTATTGAATTTTCAATGAAATTTCCAAGATTAAGTAATTTTTCCTATATTATTTGTTTTTTACGAGAAAGGCTATTTTAATAGTGTATGTTTTCAATGCCTTTTGATGAGGTGGTGTGAAACTTTAAGGAGTAACAGTGATAAATCAAAGTGACGCCGTTTGTTTACATAGTCCTGAAAGTCCAATGACATTCACTGTACCTACTAATTGAAACTTAATGACAGTAGGTGTAGTAGCCGTCCGGGTTTTATCAGCAGCTCCACTTCACCAAATGGCACTTTTTGAACACAACATTATTCATAAGTAAAAAAAATACCAGATATACTATTAGTTAAATTATATTTTCTCCCTTTCTGAAAACGCACATGTTAAACTGATAGATAATAAGGACAAAGGAAAATAGTAATTTAGCTAAACTGTATTTGGCCTGCGTTTATGAATAACGCCATAAACGCTTTGTATTTTTAGTGAAAATACAAAACTGTATTGTTTGTGCAAAATTTGACGAGTAAACAGAAGTTTAGCGACTAGAATACGGATCTTATTAAAACGTACTTCTAAAATAATACGAAATCTTTATTTACAGTTTGAAAATATTACATAAACATATGGGTAAAGTGTAAATTTACATACAAGCCGGTCAAATTGAGACTCAGCGCCTTGCCAGGGGATTCGGCAGCGAGCCAACGTTCTATATATTTGTATAACAGGATAAGTGTAGGGCACTCATGATGCTGACTGCATGGTTGTAGTATAATAATAAAAGTATGGCAGGTGTAAGTAACCGACCCAGTGTTAACGTGACTTTTGACGTAATAAACTTAAATTAAACGCAATTTTTATTGATAATACTTATTGACCGTTGAAACGATCTAAGTACACAGTATGCTCAACGTATGTATGTCTAGCTGTAAACAGCCTGTAACAATTATCTACGATATCTTATAAATGTTATAGTAATATTATTCGAATAAAATGGCATTAGGTGCATGTTCTGATCTCATAATTAAATCCCATTTGACTTGACAAGTAAACACCTTGGTTATTAAAACACTGACAATCAAGGTTACACCAATCGTCACCGAAATCGCACACGTTTTAAAATGAGCAGTGGAGTTAAGTGGACTGTGTAGCTCTCAAATTCGGAAACATAAAGGTTATTTATGGTTTTAAATGATCCGACATTGATTCAGGTAACGTCATTTTACCATGAGTTAGAATTGATTAATTGCACCGCTGATTTGTGAAGTTGTGCGATTTTGGTGACGTTGAATGTAAAACACTGTTAACTACATATTTCTTAGAGAGAATCGCTAATTAATGTAAGGTGGCAGCTGTTATAAGCGATACATTTTTTATTAACTCGTAAATTAGAACATTGATGATGATGAATGTAAACATAGATAAATAGTAAAAAATTAAAACAATATTTTGATAAAAAATTACCATCTACATACGATCGTACTTTAATCGAAAAGTTAATATAATTTACATGACTAATTAGGTACTTAAGGTAGGTTCATAAATATTGTTCTACTTAAAACAAAATAAATTCGCTAATAGTATAAAAAACACAAGATTAGATATTGTATGGAAACTATTCAAAAATAAAAATTGGTTTTATTTAGCTGCTGTAGCGACTCAAAATCATAATAAACGATATGCAAGACAAAACACATGGTTTAACCGGTTCTCGCATTGGATCCTTTAGTGGTCATTAACCCTTTGACCGCCATTGTCGGCTGTGGCCGTCATCGGAAAGTCTTGCCACCGACGCCTAACGGCAATAACGACTTACGGGGGACTAACTAATTTTTTTTATAATACTACGACGGTGACAAACAAGCATACGGCCCGCCTGATGGTAAGCGGTCACCGTAGCAACACTAGGGGTGTTACATGCGCGTTGCCGACCCTTTAAAAAAAAAGGAGGATTCGCTGTGTTGACAGCCAAACGGGCCAAGGGCTTTGCTCCGTGGGTCCTCAGCTGTCAACACAGCGAATCCTCTTGGAGCTCTGGCGACCTTACTCACCAACAGAAACACAACACTATGAGTAGGGTCTAGTGTTATTTAACTGCGGTTTTCTGTAAGGTGGAGGTACATCCCCAGGTGGGCTCTGCTCCAGATTTGAGCGAGACGACATTCGTTGTGCTTTGCCCTACCACACTAAACGATATGCATCAGCTGTGCCCATACCTCTCTAATTCAATTTCGATTAAATAATCGTGAACGCCTGGCGTCCGGGCCACGGCATACTCCTTCGCCGTCTGGAGTTCAAAGGGTTCAGACGGAGTACACAGTAATTAGTCAACAAATTTTAATCCCTTTTGCCTTCAAAAGCATTTCCTAAATTGCTATACTTATTTACAAACAAACGGTTACTATTGTTGCGACCATACACAAATTAATCTGTTCAGTATATTCCATAAAACTGACAACGTAAACAGTACAAATGAAAAATATGATGAATTTGGCACATAAAAAATAAGCTACGGTAGTTAAGGTACATACGTTCGCTTAAAAAAAAAAGCATAAATGTACTTGCTTTCCAAATATGTATAATTATGTATACACTTAATTATGCCATCTGCTTGATTAAGAGAAATCAAAACATGACAAAGTAGTTAGCAACATGCACCAATTTCCATTGCCCATGAACATATATAAATGTAAATTTAAAAATGTACAATGAAAATTATTCTTAAAGCAATATAGTATTATCCATTATGAGATCTAATTGTACTTTAAGCATTTCGTTATAATGTTCCTTTAAAATAATTTCAATTTAATATATACCTACCTTATACATTATGTACCTAGGTATTACTAATTTACGTCATAAGAATGTGTACAGTACAGACGACCTTAAGGTAATGTTTCTTATTGACAAAGAAGCATATCATAAACTAGTCTGTCTGCAAAGCAAAAGTTTTGCATTTTTATTCTATTTAACGTAATGAGATATATTGAGCTTAGCTTTAATCAGCGTTAACGTGCCACAAGTACTAATCAAGTACCTAGCTTCTATATTTTAACTAATTTAAGAATATACATGTCTATCTAAGTAGGTAATCTAAATTTTCTGTGATATTATGCTGACTGAACCTCATTTTTTAAAGTTATTACATTTTATTTTTATCAGCCAAGTTATACAACATTAAAACATTTTATAAAACATTGAATCATTTAAATATAACATCTTACATTTTAGTAAATTCAATTTATTTATAAATACAATATTCGCCGAGTTGACAGATTATTGTTGATTTGTAAAGGAAACTATAGGTAGCAAGTTATTCTTTGCGCTACAGACGAGTTAATTGACTATTGTCGTTTTAATTACTAAAAGGATTGTGCTTTGTATGGAATGCGATGTTTCCTCGTTCACCGCTAAGGATTCCTCGTAGCCGATGACACGCGTTTCCCGCTTTGTAGCGACAACGAGTCGTGATTAGCGCTGAATGGGTTAAATTATACAATCCTTTATAAAAATGTATAGTTTATATTTTCGAGTGTCTAGAAAAAGTATGCTTAAATCAGCAAGCTTTGTGAGTGTCCGTCTGCTGTCTTTAGGCGGATTTTAAACGGCATGCGATTCGCACCGCACTCCGATTTCTGAGTGAGATAACGCTACGCGCGTGTAAAGCGCAGTCCCCCTTGCACGCGTGCGGTGCGAATCGCATCCACTGTGACGTCTGTGACATCCGCCTTAGAGCAGACTTCAAGTACTTGTAACCAGGCCACGTAATTTTCATGCCGATGACAGACAAGTGGGCATTTCTATTTTTCGTTGTACCCAATTAAAATATTGTTACGGCGAAGATTAAATTAGTCCGTTTGGTTACGCACTTTTTTTAATAGATAAAATAAAATAAAATCTGTTACAAACCGGATATGCTAACAGTGCCAACAAGGATAAAAGAATATAGAGTTTGTTACTATTTCTTATTATAAAAACAAGCATTGAATTGAAGTGCGTAACCAAACAAAGTTACAAAGGTACAAAGAAAAATGGAAATGCCCAAGTGACGACAAACTTCATACATCCATGTTTTAGGTTTTACGTTTGAAAGAATAATGCTGTCATTGAAGTGTCAAAACTATTACGTTCGACGTTAGAATCGAACGTTGCTAGACTTTATCTGTCATTAACTAATTTCGTATTAAAACATCCTGTGTGTCTATATACGTCATTTGACAAAACCGGCATGAAAATTACGGGCCCTGCTTGTAACTCCTTCCATAAACATACCAACACAGAGGCTTTGATTTTGTAAAACCAGCTTTAATATTAATGTTGAGTTTGAGTTAAGATTTTATTTATTCCCTTTTAAATTTATTGACTATTAAGGCTTTGTGCATAAAGGTAATCTCTTCTCACATCATTACTAATATGTTAATCTGTCTTTAATAATATTGCACCTATAACCTAGAAGTCATTAAATGTTTCAAAAATGCACAAAGTGTTTTGCCACGAAAAGCAATATTAAACGTCACGAAGATTGGCACATTTCAATAACATTCAGTAGAACATTTATAATTAATTAATAATCATGTACGTTTTTGTTACATAAATAATGCATGTAACTCGCAACATCGTGCTTATTTCAAGTAAAAGGTACTACTTTGTCGCTTGTTGATACGGCTCATTTTTAAATTAATCCTTATGACAATAGCGCCTTATTGGCAACCGATAAAGTGGTACCTTTTTACTAAATCAATCACAAATATTGTGATTGTTTTGAACAGTACCTCCGCATGTGTATTTTTTCAAATGGTAAATCAAGTTTCGTGTTCTTTGGACAACTGATTACCGATTGTTTAACAAATGGTCTGTCTCTCCGCAGTTTGTCTTGCTATGTGTTATAAACAGAGGCGTATTTAGAAAAATGGTCGCCCCGGGCAGGCATCGAGTTGGCACCCGTATGCATGGTCAGCTGTGGCCAGGTGAGTTAAAGCATATCTTGTGGCAAAATATAATTGAAAAAAACATACATCTTTCCGTTACTTACAACTACGTGACTAACAATTCGATTTGACACATCACATTAAAATACTCTACACCTAATAACTTAATAACAATGTACGAGGAACTATTATGTCATTCCTTTTATCTTTTTTTTTCATTAGCGGTACTGTGCATAAGTTTTTTATACACTAGATAAAACATACATGATCTTTACCCGAATATGCGTTGTGTATATTTGTTTGTATTATCTACTACATTCAAGTCGATCTCAATTGAAGGTAATAAAAACTTGACTTTACACCCCACTTTTGCAGTAGGTACCTTTAAGGGACTAAACTTGCGTACATTGCGAACAATGGCTTTCATAAGAACAACAAAAGTTGTTTGAAACTTGTCCGAGACGCTGATCAATCATATCGCATGATCGAGGATCTCTTAGTTTGTACTAACCATGCACCTGCCTCGTGGACAAGATGAGTTCTGGAAGTTTCTCCTCGGTGCTCGGCTAGTCCCGCTATGAGTAGACGGCGCCGTTCTTGTGCGGGCGGGTGAAGATGACGTCCTCGTCGTCCGCGTTGACGCTGTCGGCGGTGAGCGCCACAGTGTCGCTGTGCACGACGTGCGGCGACTCGTTGAATTCGTCCAGTTCCTCGATGCCAGCTGAAACGAATACGTTACTTTTAGAGGTGCCCTACCGAAATTCCGAAAAACTTTGTGCCGATTTTTTAAAATCCCGAATTTTATAACATCGGTAAATCCCCACCTATCAAAATTCCGACAAAAGCTACAATATTTTACAGTTTTGACTCTAGATTCATGTTTTAATCTAATGTGAATAAGCTTAGGTTATAGAAATGTATAATATTTTTTTTAATGCTCAGTTTTAAATTAATGATATACTTCATACACAATCATGTATTGTTTCTTAATAAATAAATCAATTAATCAATCATACTGACCTGTGTAATCAGAGGGAGCCAGCAGTAGGTACTGTTCCGATCGTGTGGGCCACAGCAAATGCGTCATCACACAGAACGCCAGGCAGTCCGCCGAATACGTTATACCTGCAATTATAACAAATATAAGTACATATTTATTCAATAACATTACAAATACACTTAGGGAAATAGGCGAACTTATACTCTGGTCTGAAGCACTTTTTGCAAACAACCAAGTCAAGCATATATCACGTTTATTATGCAAATGTGGACGACAATGTCGACAATGCAGTGCAAATGAACATTTTATTATACGTAAAACAAAAAATCCAAGTGGCAAGTGTTTGGAGATCAAAACAACACACACAAAATATACCTTCTAAAATTAAGTTTTTCATATATTGTATTTACTTCCCGAGGAAAACGCTAGGAAGTTGATGAAATAACTTTTCATCTTTAAAATCTTTAAATCAAACTTGCCCAATACTGTAACTGAATGCACATTACTAATGTGGAATATCTTGACTTGAAAATTACCGTGATTATAGTAATGTGAAATTCTTACAAAAAGTATCATACCTAAGTTGAAAATTACCATGTAATTTAAACTTTCGTGAGTTATACTGACATTAAATTGCAACGGTTAAAACTCTCGTATTTTTATCACAATACACACACGCCTGTTTGTCACGCCTATTGTGTTGAAAATTAATTTAACCGTTGTTTAACTCTCTATATACTAATTAGGGACATCTGTTGTGAGGGTGTTGAGCTATTTTACGTCTCTTTTAACCTTTTAACCGCCGGAGTCCGATAAAGACAAACATGTTCCAGCTCATTTCGCCTAAGTCTGATAAATAAGACAAATTTTCATGTATTTTCGGGTGACGCGGCGATACGAGAATGCTCAATGAAAAATTCTAGGCGGGTAAAAGGTTAAATAAATAACTTACTCTCACCCTCAATAGATCGCGCTACGTACCTAAGTGATGTAGGAAGCGTGAAAAAGCGGTAAATTTCAGGATAAAGCGAGTTGCACTTACCAAGTAAAAACTTAAACCTCCACAATGGGCTGATCTGCAGCGCTATCAACGCGATGACGGGCAGGTAGACGAACCACACCAGACTGGAGGCGCCGAAGTGCAGCAGGAAGTTGAGCTTGGCCATGTTGTGCTCGTACAGCATGGTGGTGCGCAGCTCCAGCACGAACCACGACATGATGGCCACGCGCAGCGTCAGGATCAGCCAACCCGGCCATGTTTGGTATTCATCTATTTCCTCTATGATGTCTACTTCCGTCTGAAATTGAAATTCAATTTTCCTTGAATTGGCTTTTAATTATTCTTGTCTTAGGAGTTAACACTGGAATTATTTTTCTTTCTATCCTTTTCCCGGCTTATGAGTCGGGTCAGGGAGCGTGGGATGCGTTGTGGCAACGAATTCCAAGATTTGGCGTAGGCGCTACTTTTGCGAAAGCGACTACCGACCGAAGCGACGACCATGAGGAAAAGCTAGGCCTTATTGGGAACTGTCCGGTTTCCTCGCGATATTTTCCTTCACCGAAAAGCAATTGAAAAATATCAAAAGATATTTCATGCATAGGTATGTAACGGAAAACTCAGTACGAGCCAGAGTTTGAACTTTCGGATTGTAAGTTGCACGCCTTACCGCCGGATTATTAATTTTGATAAGTTTACGTCTAAATAAATCCGAACTTACAGTATTCCAGACATACAGCAGTATATGTACAATGCCATATGCCAGCCACACGCCAAACACCAGCGGCTTGTACGTCAGCTCCAGTCTGGTCACTGCCCAGCCCTTCGCCAGTAACAGTAGCAACAGCATAAAGAGGGTCTGTAATTAAACAACGTGATTTAACTTTGTTTAAATGACTGTCAACTCTATCGACAGATACATAGTTTAAATTATTCTACAAGTTACTAAAAATATTACGTGCGTAAGTATGTTTGTTTGAAGATAACTCGAGTATTGTTGATCAGTCGTTAAATTCGGCAGGTGGTTAAAAAAAGATGTTCAAATATAAGAAAAAATTGGAGAGACGAGCTTGACATCTTTCTCTTTAACTGGCGGGATATAGCTCAAGCTCAAACAGGCTTATGCCCAGTGAGACACTCTAGCTAGGCTCATAAATAAATTGAATAATAATGAGCCAAATCGGTCAAGGTTGCCGAGATACAGAGGATGAACCACTAGTTACACAGATTCTATAACTTACCCGGCTCATAATATCCAGAATGTCCCCTGCAACATCTAGCCCAGTAAATCCAATGCCATCTGCTGCAAACTTCACGGTGTGAAGAAAATTGAGGCAAACTGCACCAAACTCCAAAATTAGACTGCATGTGAATAACTTTGTCACTGGATGTTTCTGTGTCCTGAAAAGGATAAAATGATTTGTCAGATAATTTATGTGATGTGACCGAGTCTGCTAATGCATGTTGAGCATGGTATTATTAATGTCTTTCCCATCACGGAACAATGGTGTTCCGGACCTTTGGGAGGCGTCCGCGGAGCCGAAGCCATCACCCAGTGTGAAATGTAAGAGGTACTACACCGAGCGGATGCTGCATGTAGGTTGAGTCGAGACTCTTCGCTATGAGATCGTTCGCTGAAACGACAATCAGGACAATGATCGTCGAGTCAACATCCCACATGGCGGTTATCTTGTGAGCCAAGTCTAGGTACTTACTGGACTTGTTCTTATCGGCTTTCAAGAGATTCTTGTCATGGTGACGTCGGCGAGCACGGTTCGACGCTGCGATCGATCAACCAGCTCGATGTGCGGCTTATTGGCTACAGTAGTCCTGTCCGTGATGATAGATCGATCCCAATAGAGCGTGGCACGACCATTTTTGAGAACTGGCGCAGGTGCGTACTTGTAGTACGGCACTTCGTGGTCCACAAGATCGTATTTAAGAGCAAGTTGCTGGTGAATAATCCTGGCTACGAGATTATGTCTGTGCAAGTACTCGCCGTTAGAAAGATGATATGTGATTGTACTTCCACTCAGGGGTTGGGTATTGGGTACCGGTATTATCACGTTCTTTGGTTTATAATTGCATTTTTAATAGAAAAATCTAGTAATATGGAGTTTGAGGGTTTGCTGTGCATAATGTAGACCTAGCTTTTCCTCTATATGTATGATTAAGGTCTTCATAAATACCCAAAAAAGAAATTGGGCTATTTCAACTATTGTTGCTTTGTGGCAAAGCTCCAATATAATTATGATGAGCTCCAATTAAAGATTGACTTGAGATTTTTTTTATTACAAACTGTATTCCATAAAAAATATATAAACAATATCTGGATTTCCATGGATATGTATTAAAGAGTGTTGGTGGCCCAGCGGTCTCGGGTTCAAATCCTGCCGACTCGTACCAACGAGTTTTTCGGAACTTATGTACGAAATATCATTTGAGGTTTACCAATCGCTTTTCGGTGAAGGAAAACATCGTGAGGAAACTGGACTAATCCCAATAAGGCCTAGTTTATCCTCTGGGTTGGAAGGTCAGATGGCAGTCGCTTTTGTAAAACTAGCGCCTACGCCAAATTTTGGGATTAGTTTCCAAAGCGGACCCCAGGCTCAAAAAAGCGCTAGCGCCAGGGAAAAGCGCTAGGAACAAGTGGAAGTAGAAGGATATGTATTTTACTAAGTGAGTTGTTGTTGTTGTTGTCCTATGGCATCCCAGAGGTGCAGAGGGTCTTCACAAGCTCGCACCATCCCTTCCTGTCTTCTGCAACCCTTCTAGCCCCATTCCAGCTCAGTCCAACTTGTGAGTAGTACTTGCTTATGTGTAACTAATAAGTATAATATTCCATCAGTCCATGTAACTGTTATAGTCATATAGACTCATAAAGTATATACATAAAACTTTGATAACTCACCTGACAGCATAAATTTGCACTGGTACAAGAACAATATAACAAAGCAAAAACACTAAATACAGTTCCAAAGTGTTCTGATGATCAAAAGAAAACTGGTACATGAGGCTGTTGTACAGACTTTGGTTAGGATTGCCATTGACCAGCCAAAAGTCATACTGTACTTTTTGTGGAACATTTGTCATTGTTTTATTATCTTGTGATGGGGCCCCTTTGTAATGATGCCATGTGCATGTTGTCTCATTAAGGTAGCAGGATACCATGGAAACATACCAGAACCTGTAGACAGATAAATGATTAACTGTATTAACACAATCACTCTGGCATCAGGACTTTTTGACCCAATGCTTAATGGTTAATTGCGGTGTTAACTAATGCAGTAGCAAACATATTAACATTTTGTTATCTCAAAATAAGGAAATATTTTAAAGTAAATGGCTTTGTATGTTTATTTTACAATTGGACCTATATGGTGAATTGATAATAAAGTAAAGCAGTCTGCTCTGATTTAAAGAGATATCTCAATTTTAGGAAGATTTATGATCCCACTGTGTTTAAAATACTTTCTTTGTATGGGAGGTACTAATAAAAATTATACTTAGAGGTTGACAATATTTTTATTAGATAGTATGTTAAGGCACTAAAGTCAAGTTATTGAAAAGTCAGAATAAAGTTTTGTAGTATTGTAGATAACACAAACCCAAAAGAGGCAAAGGGTACATGATTTATCTAAATTGTGTACCCTTTGCCTCTTTTGGGTTTGTATTAGCATTAACCTATGAGAATATGTTATTTTAAATACATTTATGATAAAATTAATTATGCACTACATACCGGATGTAGCAGTGATATGAAATGCATATACTCATTATATTAGATTTATTTTCCCATACAAGTGCCTACAAATATGACTTTGCAGATTTGATGATAATTTAAAGTGTAATTGACCAATTTTTTTAATAACAATACAATTTATCTATGCTTAAATAAGGTATAATCGAATGTATTGCAAAGCTCCATAAAATACCTAATTTATAAAATATGGATGATCAAATTAGGAACATATTCATACATTTATTCCTAATTATCATCCATATTTATTATTCCCCCAACTAAAGTTATCCTGTTTTCACATTTTTTTTTGTAATAAGAAAGCAAGGGTTTACATACCTTGGTTGGCCTGGGTTCTCTATATCATAAGTAAATTGACTTTTCTTGACAACATTCCATAGGGAGTCTTCATCAACGCACACTTCGTTTTCAGGGCAAGGAATGCGCCGAAAGAAATCCTGTCCGCCGGCATTACATTTAGGGTGATAGGCTGATGTGTTTAGATTCTGGAACATAACTTGACATGCCACTTCCTTGTTCTCTATGTCCCGATTTTTGTAATAATGGATGAAATGATGCCTGTTCAACACAGCAAATGTGATAGGATACATATAACGCTCCTTAGATGTAATATTTCCAAATATGAATCCATATGTTTCCTTTTGATAATGGATGTCAGTTTTCTGAAAGCCAAATTTCACTACGAATTTGAAGAATTCGTCTGTAGAAAATTCACCCTTTATATGCATACACGAAGCATTCTCGAGTAATAGGTAGAGGCACAAAACAAGTACAATTTTGATGTACATATTGAACACTTTTCTTTTACAATTCAACTCCACACCATTATTATAATATCCAGCTTTTTAATTATTGTAAACATGTAAGATTTCCTTAAATTGTATTTTTCATGTTTTATGACTTATAAATGCCATTTGTTTATAATAATTTTGTTCTCTTAAACAATAAAACACAATTGTTCGATTCTTTCCTCCCTTCGGGTTGCAAAAATCTTTCTACATTCATCTCGATTTGGTTGACATTTGACTGGACTCAGCTCACTGGACTGACAGACATGACAGGCTGACAGCTCAAACGACCAAAGACAACTGTGGACCATAGACTAGTATAGTTTTTATGAATGTTGCCTCCACAATGGCCTAACCACGAATGAATAAGAACCGTCCCGCCGATCGTGAAGACGAGCCATTATGGCCGCTCCACACAATGGGCCATGACGAGCGATGATAAGGGACACAGTTATGAGTAAAAGGGGTTACGCAATACTGCCATCCCGTTCTACTGTATAGCAACGTCCCGTATGATGGCCCATTGTGTGGAGCGGCCATAATGGCTCGTCTTCACGATCGGCGGCACGCGCCATTGTGAAGAGGGTTTGGAAGAGGGCATAATCGTCCGTGAATGGCTATCATGGCTGCTGCTGCGTTCATTGCTTGTCTTGTCAGACTCTCAGACTATTACCTATGATACCTATCTTTCTCTATCTAGGTATATAGTGATATATAGATAGATAGGTATAGAAGCATTGAAACATGGCGGACAGAGATACAGCAGACTGAGTTTTAGTATTGCAAGTTTTATAATTTAGATATTCAATTAGAATCCCATGACTTGGCTTATATTAAAATCGCTCTAACATTTGATCCAACTTTTGTGTCACCACGAGTGGTAGTTACCTCCAGGAAACGATGAACAATGTGCCCTAGTAACTGTCAGTGCTCTCGCCCATTTCCTTTGTGAACCAAATTGCTCCGTTTTATGTGTCTGCGACGTTTTTCTGAACTATGACTTACAGTTGAAGAGTAAATGTTATTCGAGTGATCTTACTTATTCTATCAATATTAGTAAAGTGCATTTGATGACCGTTTGGTTAGGTATAGGCGGAAGTAGTGTTAGCAGTGGTAGCCGGAATCTGGTCAGATATCGAGCTTATTGAGTGTAATTTAGTAGTTTGAAAAATCTGGTGCTTATGATGAAATAATGGTTGAAATAGGCGCCCCTCCGCAGCCTCCTGAAGAATGTCTCGAAAACTGTGAATGGTACTGGGGTGACATTACAAGGTAAGCTTCCAATAAAACTCATACTATGCATTTTACTGTCTTCACTCTTCATTTAAATTTATTAACGTTTTTAGTGTGTAGACATTCAAAATGCCTTTCTTGTTTAATATAATTTAGGACTTACGAAAATCAAAATGAATTAATACTTCAGTTAATTCATTTTCATTTATAACATTCAGTTTCCATGTAAGTTTTAGCTATGAACCTAATTGGTGGGGCAATCCATGTTTTATTAATTTTATTTTGCATAAATTCACCATACATAAGTACAGTATTCCACTGAAAATTAAGCTTATTGACTAACTTCTACACAAATGCTGCATGCAGCTGTATTTGCTTGCATTAGTAATAAATGGCAATAGTTCATTAATTTTGATGAGAGATTAGAATTACAGGTATACTTAACTGGGTCTGTAGGCGTTTTTATAGGTTAAGGTCTCATTGTTTATAGGTTAATACTTCATAGGTATTGGACACATTAACTTACTTATCTGTTTGATTTCTAATGCCTGTTATATTATTTTGTGTAGATAAATGAATAAGTATTCAATTTTCTTTTTACAAGAGTATAATATAACTGTTACAACTAAAACTATAAAACTGTATGAAACTAGATTCTTATCTGAACAATTTTCATGGCAACAGCAAGTATTGACCTGTAGATTAGTTAGGGTTACTTTGAAATTGCACAAGATTTCAAGGCTGTTGCTAACCCAATGATGAAATATCTGCAGGTACTTGTTAGTCTTTAACCCTTTATTATATATATTTGTGAAATTTAGCAATTTAATTTCATATACATCTAGTCATTTACAATGGCTATTTACTATTAGTAGATTTTCCTGCAGCTCAATGTCAGTATATGCATTTAGGATGAGAGTAGAGGTTGTTTATTTGCACATACACACAATTGCTCCAGAGTTTTGATAGATGATGCTTTGTTTTAGGGAATTAAAAGTTTTAATTTAGTCTCTTTACTCTTTGAATCAACCAGTACATATGGAAGTCCAAAGGGGAGGCCTATGTTCAACAGTGTTACTGATATGATGATGATGATGACTCCTTGAATTAGATTAAAATTTTTTTTTACATGCATATTTCCTTTATTATTTACAGAGATGAGGCAAATGAAAAACTTAGAGATACTCCTGATGGCACATTCTTAGTTCGTAATGCATCAAATAAAGGCAATGGATACACACTGACAGTCCGCAAAGGAGGAACTAACAAACTAATTAAGATCTACTATCAAGATGGACGCTATGGATTCTGTGAACCTTTCCAGTTCATATCTGTGGTGGAATTGGTCAAGTTTTACACAAAGTGTTCCCTCGCACACTGCAACCGTAATCTGGACATCACTCTTAAGTACCCATTGTCACGATCCCTAGAAAATGATGGGGGTGAAAATGACAGTGAAGAAACACTTGAAGCTGAATATAAAACAATACATAAACAATATGTTCTTAAAACAAGGAACTTTGATGAATGTTCTGACAAATATATGAGGCTGAGGGAGGAAGTTAAAGCTAAGAAACAAGCTCTAGATGCATTCAATGAGACTGTTAAAGTCTGTGAAGAACACCTTAGATATCAAGATGAAATGCAGACTCAAGCACAGCCACATGAGAAAACAGATCTTATACAGAATAACAAGCAGTTAATATCAAGAGTTAATAGTTTGAAGCAAGCAAGTATTGATCTGCATAATTTACTTCGGGTTACAGTCAAGGAAAATTTGAAACTAGAGAGAGAAATAACTCAACTGAAGCCGCAAATAGTAGACCTATTCAAGAAAAAAGATCTGCACAAAGTGTAAGTTAATTTTTTTTCTATCTTTAGGCCTATACTTATATTGTTTTGCTTTTTAAAGTTGATATGTGGTTGATTTTGCCCATCAATAAGTAACCTAGAAAGTTAATGCATAAGGTATTAATTCACTAGGTGCAATGAAAATATTTGTTGAATATTTGTTGAAATATTTATTTTGCACCATCCTTCTTTGTTATTCTAATTTTGCATATATGTTTAGATGTTTGTTGTTTATTAAATATGAAGACTAGCATAGGTATTAATACACTTTTATCTGTTTTGTAACACACAAGAAACTCATTGAATCCTTGAATATTCCAGATGGCTCCAGAAGCGTGGTAAGACTGATGAGTATTTAACTAATTTGGAGGAGGATAACATACATAAGTTAGAAGAGTTATATGCACATCGTGAAATGAAAAGTTGGATGGAAGAGACCTGCACTCGAGCCCGTGCAGAGAAAATTCTAGATGGAAAACCTACAGGCACATTTTTAATTCGCCCCAACTCAGGAGGGCAACTTGCATTATCCATATGTTGTAACAACATTGTCTACCATTGCATTATATTCAAGACTGAAAGAGGTTATGGTTTTGCTGAACCATATAATGTTTACAAGTAAGTTCCATTGGCAAAAATTCCCTCTATCCTAGTAATATCAAGTATTAATATAACAAATAGCTGTAATATGGAAATAATATAGCTGAAATATGTTATAATAATGAATAAGGTAGACTGTTGGGTAAAAAAATTTCCTTATGCGTATTAAATTAGTCATCCCACTACAGTGGTAGGCCATCCAATTGTAAGTTTTATTACCATTAATACGTGTCCAATTTTTTATATTCAAGCACTCGAATACATTAATAATATTTTTTTTAAGAAACTATGAATTGGCATTGTTTTAGATAAATATTTGAATAAAACGTGGGGCGGACCCATATGTTCACGTGAAATGTTCAACTGACAACTAATTAACATTGGTAGTTAAGGTCTGGCCCCACTGCTGCGTTACGTTGCATTGTGTCGCGTTTTGTTATAGAAAAAACTACACAATACACATGCGTTGACACTGCGATGTATTTTCTATGTCCAAAACGCGACATAGCGCAATGCACCGCTACTGCGAGCGGCGTCCAGGCTAATGTCAATCTTTTATGTGCAATTATTTCTTTGAATATCTAAAATAATCCCCTAGACTAGCTGGAATTATAAGAAATAGGCCGAAAATACGTCGCTTGGGTTGCGTTGCACTCGCGAATAGCCGATTCAGGCTATCTGGCCGGTCCTTTTTCTCTTCACCTTTAAGGCAACGATTTGCTTTCTGGACTTCAGATCCAGAGAAAAATGTTGGCTCGTATTATAGAATTAATTATCAATATAAAACCAATTCATTATTAATAAGTATATGTAACTGTTTTGCACCAGCAATACTAATGTAAATAGACAGGGCTAAAAACATGCCCTTTTTACCATATGCCCTTTCTTTAATAGTTATGTTTATAATAGATTTAAGGCTTCGTCAGACTAGCGCGTAGCGTGAGCGGGGCGCGAAGCGAGCGCGACCCGCGCTTGGACGCAGCGGCCGCGCTGCGCTATATCGCGCCCCGCTATACCTTTTACCTTATACCTTTGATGTCTAGTGTACAAAAGAGCGGCATGTGAATTAAAATCAATGTGATGATTAATTGATAATATTTGACAATATCACAGCCCTTAAAACTTGGTACCGTAGTAAATTAACTAAGTGCTTATCTTTCATTCCAGGACACTAAACGAGCTTGTTCTACATTATGCTATCAACTCATTAGATGAACATAACGACCAACTCCGAACCACTCTCAAATATCCCATAAATGCTCATTTGGTGAGCAAGCCGGAGAAGAAACAGTCACATGAAAGTGAACACCTTGAAGCCCAGCAAAGAGAATTCCATCAAATGGAATCCCAGGCGTCACACCAGCAGAGACCCAGGCAGTAGTATCAGGAAATACTTTATGTGAGTCTTGCTGAATCTAGTCTCCTATTCATGAATAGAATGACAGATGTTATCTTTCACTTTGTGATAAGAGAGGTATCATGAGGTTCAAGGCATTCCTGTGTGTATTAGCAGATGTACTGATCTCATGTTCCCACAAAAGTTTTGTATTATTTCAGCCTGGTTTTGTATTTAAAATAATCAATAACCAGGCTGTACTCTTCTGTCGGATCTGAATATGACTTAGATGCAATGATAATTATGTGATGGTATTAATAACTATGCATATTGTCATGTGATATTTTCAAATACTTCTATCAGAAGAGGTATGTTAAAATTTGAATGGCCCAATCAACAACGAAAGTATAAATTTGTATTGCGTCCAGTTTTTGATGAATTTGATTGGGAGGTTTGGGGGCGCGTGAGGGAACAGACAAAGTATTGTATGATTTGTATGAAGTATATTTAAGTTGCATGGTTTCTGTAAGTAGCTTTAGGAGGAATGTCTGTCGGCCAAATGTACAAACGCGAGTACCAAAAATGTGTCATGTAAATGTTGATGCGTGTGGGGGCCGTAGACAAGATGACAATCGTTTATCGACAACGGCAATTGAAAAATATAATATGTAACGGAATGACAGATACGGACGCAAAGTCACGTGATCATTTCTATAGTTATTCCTTTCGATGGACATTGTATGGTAACCGATTATCAGTTGGCTAGGCCCACTGATCAGTGAACTCTGGAAGTCGAATGTTATTTAATACATACTTGATTTGTTATTTGTGTTTGCTAATGTGATATTAATTTGTTAAAAGTCATTTTTAGGGTCGGGGTTTATGAACCACTTAAATCTGCAGGAAAAACTCCTTGAATTTAAGGCATTTAGGCTACATTACATCCCATACCATGACATTTTTCTGCTAGTATTGAACGGTACATTATTTAAATATTGGAATATACTCGTATAAAAAGTATCTATCAGAAACATATTACGTATAATTTCGTGTATGTATAGCGGCCATTATAAAAATAGTCTGCAGTATAATTACTACAAGTTTATATAAAAAGTGGTTCAAATTAGTTTCAACCGCAGACATACTTTTTGAGATCGACGTAATACATACTTGGAGTGAAATAATTTTTCTTTAATAAAAAATAATCAAGGATGAGCATCGCTTTTTGGTCTAAAACTAATTTTTATTGTGTAAATAATGGACGAATGATCAATGAACAAACAATCAATCAAAATACTTGTAAATGATTTTTAGAAAAGAACTGTTCATTATGTTTTTTCTGCACAAATTGCAGTGAGTTGTTTGCATTTTGGGGTAGGATTACGTTATGAAATCATGTACTAATACCAATACTTGACTTTGAGTCAGTAGCCATAGTGCACGTATTGGCAACCTCCCGTTTATGACTCATGTGATAGTAATTAATAACTTTTGTCATATAAACATATATTTAATGGATTTTTAGAGGGTATTTGTATGTATAAAAGAGAATTATCATTTTATATCAGGATTGTGATCAACCTTGTGTAGTTTGAACAAAGGAAGTAAGTATATTTCTATTATTTTCCTTGTAATTTGGTTTAAGCTTGTTGCTACATATTATATTTTATAAGATTTTGTAATTTTTCAACTATATGTGTATTAACAAAAATAATTTTAATTTAAGGAAAATGATGAAATTAATTGGAAATCTTCCTTCTGTATGACGTGTTTGATGATAATGCTCATTAATATGCAGTATTGTGGCATATATCAACTGTATAAACCGTCTTTGTATTTGGGTCAAATGGACCTACTCAATGGTAAATAGTTCTGCTGAAATAATATCCTCTAGCAACCAGCTTGTACTTAGAGCTTGCCAAAATTTTTGACCATTGAATATTAGTGATGAGTGTGATGACCGAGGATCTTCATTGTTTATTCCAAATATTCCCCCCAAAAGCTAGGAGAAATGGTAGGGTAAATAAACTCTGAAGATACAATTATTATCCCATATCCAATTTCTTATACGTAATTGTTTCTAATTTGAATAAACTATCTTGTCAATTAAGCATACTTTGGTTATTTGATAAACTTACATTGAATTCACCATTTTGGTAATTCTAAGGTCATAATCATAAAGTACTTTTAGTGTAGGTAGGTTTAACAAATTAATGGATGAAGGTTTGTTATGAATTGAAGTAAGTAATCCTTGAATTTATTTTAATGTCTCCGTAAAACGAAAATTTTGGTTAAGAACATATGTAAAATTCTTTATTGCAGTTCTGTGACAATATTGTATAATCTACCTACTTTATTTTAGGCATTCACAGCCGGCATCATAATTATATTCACAAATTTTATTTTACATTTTTTAATTGAGTACAGTTCTATTTCTATTATTTATTTGGCAATGAAAGTGTTTATCTCTATGTCTTGTTGCCAAATTGTGGACAAAGGTTTTAAATAATGTTTTGAAGTGTCTTGTTTGCATAACAATTTCTTTTCTTAGCCTTTTTGATAAAAGTTTTTTTTATGTACTTATATTATTCCGTTTAATTGCACAAGAGCGTTAATTCTTGAACATTATGAATAGTGAAAACATACTAAGAGTTATACACACTACTTGAGAGTATATACACATACCTACATAGATATTGATTGTATAACTATCACTCATTCTGATAATGGCATGTGTACATTTTCTACAGATTTGCATATATTTACTAAAGATCTTATCCACAAGTGCAAAGAGTAAACTGGCGTTTGTGGACGTGTAGATATACAATTAGGTCGACGCGTCCGGTCCGGTATGTCTTATTTTTTATTTCAAAACTTCAAGAAAAGAGCGTACTCCCACCTTAAAGGCCGGCAACGCATTTGCGACACCTCTGGTGTTGCGGGTGTCCATGGACGACGTTAATCGCTTACCATCAGGCGATTCGTTTGCTCGTTTGCCACCTATAGCATTAAAAAAAAACCTTTATTCATACAGTCCAATACTTTCCCCATCTCCCAAGTTGTTGTCAGTTTACTCTATCTAATTCTGGATTCAATGTAATATTTTATCAAACTCACATAAAACAGGTTACCTATATTCTACAAATGCTTATCCATTTCTGTAAAGATTTGTAAAAACTTTATGTTGACAGTATTAGGTGCAATATTTTTTTTTACTTTGTGCAATTTATCAACTTTGTATATATTGAAATTGCTTTGTTAGGTATTATAGTCTGTATAAATAGGTATTAAAAAAAATTTAAACAAACAAACCACGTGACTTGGTAATTTGGCCAATGTGGTTACAACATTTCGTACCCGTCATCATAATGGAATTATGTCATTGGGCCAACACCTAAGTCACGTGCTTTTTTTGTTTAATTTTTCGAATACCTAAAAGTACAGACTATTTTATTTGTGTAATTACTTAAAATGGCCTATTCTGAATTATGTTCTTGGAAGAACGTCAGGGCCTAGTGAAGGTGTGTAAAGTCGTAAAGATTGTGTTTACAATTCTTAAAATGATTACTATTGACGTATATATGCTATGCCGGCCATAAACCGTTTTTGTTTCCTTACTTGACAACGCCATGATAGTCACTTCTAGTAACTATGAAGGCGTCCGACTTCCACTAATGGGTATAATGTGTACTGTTAAGTATGTTAATCATGTGATGAAGTGTACAGTTAACAGCAGAGGTACTGCCTGTATAAAAAGTTAAAATATGTCCTTTTATTTTTCATTCTATTTGCTTTTTGGGCCACTTTAGTCACTAGTCCCACCAAGCGCGAGTAAGCGATGAGCTATCGGCGATTTTCTCGCCCAAGAAACGAACAAAAGATAATCGCTTCAGTGTATATAAAAGAGACGGATATATTTATAGTTCATCGCTGGCCTTTCACAGTGCCGGCGAGTAGGTACTTTTCCATAGAAAATCACTCGCCCGCGTAGAACAAACGCTACTCGCTGATCGCCGATCGCCGCTGGTGGGACAAGTGCCTTATATCTTGTTGCAATGACTAAGTAGGCCTAATAAGTCACTGCCGTGGTGATAGAGTCAGTCTATGCTAAGTTTCCTAGATTTTAATAGCACATAATGTGAAAGTGTTAAGTAAACGTCATAATTTCATAGAAGTTTGACGTTTAAAATAACACTCTAAAGTTTGGCAGTTCGTTTGCTTGGAAGAGATAACGTGGTTTGACTCTATTTATATCTGTGGGTGTCAACCTTATTGCATTAAGATTACGACTGCTGTGCTGCCTTACGGATATTAAAAAAACTTTTTGCAACGCTACTTTGCGGATCCAAATGCCATTACATTACAGGTAAAAAGTAGCTCAAACAAAACTCACATTGGTAATTTTACTGTGCTAGTCTGCTGCTAATTGTACGTGGTTCTATCGATATCCGGTTATAAATTGATTCGGAGAAAAGTGGCGTTTATGTTGTTGCACATTATTTTGTGTAATTTAAATTTATTTATGATTGTAAGTTAAAAAAGTTAATATAATGAGATTTATTCAAGTTATTTTTGTATTCGTGTCATTATAATTATTATGCATAAAAACAGTCCAAAAGTAGTTTCAGGATGGATGTATTCTGTGAAGTAGATGTTTTTGATCTCAGAGGCGAATTTTAAATTTTAAGATAAGGTACCATTAAAGTTAGGAGCAGCCAAATCGGATGCATTCAAACATAACTATTCCTTACAGTCGCCATTTTTATGTAAAATTATAATTGTAGTATGTTTTAATAAGTGTTAATAAACAAACAAATCACTAACGGTAATTTAATTTGTTACAACATCTGACCCTAATTTTGCTAATTTACTTCATCTGCTTTGTAACATGAATCGTATACATATGTAGTATGCAACTAGTTTTTTGAATAAAGCTATAGTTATTCAAACTCTGGAATCAGAGTTTGAATTCATATTATGAATTCCGTCTCTGATCACGGTTTGCCAGCCAAACACTGTCGGAATCAGATCAATGATCAATCTGATAGATTCATAAACTGAAAAATCAGAACGTGTATTCATTAGCTAAATTGCAGGTTATTCCGTGCGTTATGAATTCATAATATGAATTAAATTATGTAATTCATACTCTGAATCGGACGTGTATGGCAACCCTTAATATTAGTTTTGTGTTGTGAGCAGTTTCAAGCACAGACTTTTTTTTTACTTATCTTATGGTTTTGAATATCGCGCCTTTATCAAGTGATGGCCATCGTTGCCAGACTATAATTTAAAAATAGTACATTATTGCAGAGGCCGGGAAACCGAATTCCGTGGATGAGTATTTTTTGTCGGACGAAGCGAAGCTGAGTCTGACAATTACATACGAATCCACGAAATTCTATTTCCGTCCGAGGCATATATAGTGCTTTTCTCCAAACATGAAAGGAAGTAAAATGTATTCTTGCATAAGATTTGAAAGGAAAAATAAAGTTCCCGCCTAAACTTTCTTTTAATGCACAGTTATGTTCATAAAAAAAGTTGAAATGTCTTTAGTTTTATTAAGCCGTATCTACACGACCTTGCACAGTGAGCCGTTTGCAACTCGCGATAGAACGAGACAACCACGCATTTGATCTCCTTCTCTCTAGAACTACTACACTACTACAAAGCCAGCCCAGACGGGGCATTTTTAAGCACGATATGATCAGATTGACAATTTGATGTCAATCAGATTGCCCCGTCTGTGCAGACCGTTTGGTCGCGGCTAAAGTATATTTGGCTGTTTGCAATATTGATAGTCCAAATATTTATTTAAAAAGTAAAAAACAATACAGTAATGGATTTTAGTACAACTTCCTGGCCGCTAAAACCGTAAAATAATGAATTCTATTTTTTAAATTTGAGTCGGTACATAAGGAGGTTCTTTACGTACCAATTTTGCTACATTAATGTGAATCCTCCTCCTTGCATCGTTTGTCCTCAATGCTGAGGGTCGTGGCCTCTTCGTCAGATTTTGTCGCGGACTATATTACGCCACGTCGATCTGTCTTCGGCGGCGTGGATGGCATCGCAGACGGAGCTATTTAAGGCAGCGCGTATCTGATCTGACCAGCGAGTCGGGCTCCTGCCTCTAGGCCTCCTCCCGTCCACCTTTCCCGTTAAGAGGAGCTTCTCCAAGTTGTCACCTCTCCTTCTTGCGATGTGGCCAAAGAACTCGAAACTCCTTCGTAAGCATGTGGTACTGAGTCTCCTTGGTATCTTTAGCTCGTTTTGAATGGATTCATTGGTGCGGTGTTCGGTCCAGTGAATTCTGAGCATCTTCCTCCAACACCACATTTCGAATGCATCTATGCGCTGGCGATCGGCTTTCCTGAGGGTCCAAGTCTCCGCGCCATATAAGAAGATGGACAAGACAAGGGAGGTCACGAGCCGCTTCTTAGTTTTCCTCGAGATGTTCCTGTCGGCCCATACACGGTCCAGCTGTGTCATAGCAGTCTTCGCCATGCCAATGCGTCTTCTGATGTCTTTCTCGCAGGACCCATTATTAGTAATGACAGAGCCTAGATAGATGAAGTCCTGTACGGTTTCCAGGTTTAGGTTGTTGGTCATGGTGAGAGACATGCTTTAATGTGAATATTTCCGAGCATATTGGAGAAAAAGCATTTTCTGGCTTTGTAGTAGTGTAGTAGTTCTAGAGAGAAGGAGATCAAATGTCTCGTTCTATCGCGAGTTGCATACGGCTCACTGTGCAAGGTCGTGTAGATACGGCTTAATAAAACCAAAGACATTTCAACTTTTTTTATGAACACAACCGTGCTTTTAAAGAAAGTTTAGGCGGGAACCTTATTTTTCCTTTCAAATCTTATACAAGAATACATTTTATTTCCTTTCATGTTGGAGAAAAGCACTATATGTATATGCCTCGGACGGAAATAGAATTTCGTGGATTCGTATATAATTGTCGCACTCAGCTTCGCTTCGTCCGACAAAAAATACTCATCCACGAAATTCGGTTTCCCGGCCTCTGCAATAATGTACTATTACTGTCATCTCTTCTTCGTCGTATACTCTTTGGCAGAGTAGTCGTGGTCGTAGAGGTCGTTGAACCTAATAAACGACTTTCCATGACTTTCTTGGGAAAATAATGCAGTGGTTTCCCCTTGCCTTCTGCATCAGACTTTTTAGGAGCCATTTTTGCCCCAAGGCCGCTGTTGCCTCTTCCAGCCAGTTGCCTAGCCAGGTGTATGGTTATACCGCCATTGCTCGGTCGCCAGAGCCTCGTCCGTTATCCAGCAGGGAGCACTACGAAACGGTATACGCCATGTCGTCGCCATCCGGCGCGTGCAGGTGAGGTTGACAATTGGGCCGGAAAAGATGAATGGTATGTCCGTTCTCATACTGCCATAGAGCATCATTACTGTCATAGAGTAACTTATATATACTGAGCCTACACCATAGAGTAACTTATACTTATATATAGGCCTACACGTTCAACCACCCTTGGCCAAACATACGAATTCGGAAAGTGCATGAAATGAAAGAATCCAACAGCCACGCTATAAAGTTTAATCTTGCTAGTGACAATATGTGAATGTTTTTTAGTAAAAGGTTTACTCGTCGCTTATACTTGATAAGAATGATAAGGTTAATTCCTAAGAATCCTAAGTGAATCTTTATGGCATCAGCGCCTTATCGACTTGGCACCTTTTACTATACAGTAAAAACGAAATTAGGATCACATATTATGATCTCGTTTGAAGTATGTACCTATAACGGGCAATGTTGACGGGGATTCTTCATTGGTAGGAGTTTCTCAAGTATTGCGCTTCCAGACATGGTTTCGATTATACTTGGATTATACACTACGTAGTTATGCGTTAGGCCCATAATACATTATATATCTATACAGAAAATTGCTGTGTCTGGGGGGCGCATTAGGTGAGCCAAGTTTTATTACTATTTTTGACCATGGTCACATTGAACGCGCCGACAACGGACATTGGACACTGGACAGATCAATGGTAAGGTTCCGCCATTTTGATTTATACGCTTGGGCTTGGCTGTCGTGTCGTTTTCTACCGCTCTGAGAACGACGCCGGCCATTAGTGACAAACCCGTTAAGGTTATTTGATGGATTCACATTAGTTGTGGTATATTTTAAAGTAACTGTTACACCAGAAAAACTAAGGATAAATGTGAATTGGTATACTTGTAAAGCTTGGTACGTAAATTAGTAATTAGACAAATGTGTTGTAGGTTACTTTACTTTACTGCGTATATTTAACACGCATTGTCTTATTTCAGATCATGTCACGTTACGGTGATTGTAAAGTGTACGTGGGTGATTTGGGTAACAACGCCAGTAAGCCTGAACTTGAAGATGCGTTTTCGTACTACGGCCCCTTGAGAAATGTTTGGGTAGCAAGAAATCCGCCTGGCTTTGCATTCGTAGAATTTGAAGATCCCCGAGATGCTGAGGATGCGGTATGAACTTATACAATCTCTATCAAATCGGATCAGTTCGTAATATTATTATAAAGCTATTAATGTGTTTATTCATGTTAATGTTTTTAGATCCGTGGTCTAGACGGCCGGACGATATGTGGCCGAAGAGCTCGCGTTGAGATGTCCAATGGCAGCCGTGGATTTGGAGGCCGAGGACCGCCGCCCCGGTCCCGTCTGCCGCCTAGGCCATACGACGACCGCTGCTACGACTGCGGAGACCGCGGACACTATGCCCGGGACTGTACACGCCGTCGTCGTCGCAGGTAACTTTTATTTTAATATTTTTTGTAATTTTGTGGGACCTATGTGGTACAAAAAATGCAGCTTTAAACGAAAGCTTGTCAGCTGCTGATAACAAAGACAATCTTAAAATCAGCATTTTTAGTTGCATAAAATGCTTATAATACTGATATGCTGTAAGATGGTGCATCTGAAGTATTTGGATTAATGATAATACTTCACACTTATTTAAATAACAAATATCCATACTGTTCCAATATTTGATTAAATCACTGATGCGACTGTTAATGGTTTAATTGTAGAACCAATTATTAATCTTCTAAACAAATTCACAACCAAGTTTCTGTAAAAGTAAACAAATCCATACAGTTTAACAAACACAAGGATACAGATAATGCTGCTTACCTATTTATAAAATAATTTTTTACTCTCAATCGGAAAAAGCTAAAATGAAATGGGTGAAGTTATCGTTATCAAAACTTAATACTTCCATTGTATTTTCTGGGTTGTCACCCGGTAAATAAATTACACATATGGTGAGTCAATATTTAACTTTCTTGCGTTTTATCAAACAATTTACTTGTATCTTTACAACATGCTCTAGTTTTGATATTGACTTCAGCATAAGAAAAGGCGTAGTGACAAATGTGTGAAGTTAATTGGCTTTGGAATGTTTGTTTTCTTCTGTAGAAAATTTGGTTGGAAGAAATTATAAATTGTGCACTTGTATGTAGTTTGGGGGGATTTCCATGCATTTAAATTTCAAAAAACAATGTATAGATTCCCAATTTTTAAGACTCCCATAAACCAATGATAACTATGTTATAGGTTATCATTGGCCTGTGCGCCGAGACCGAACTCTTCAGAGTCTGCACTTCTTATTATCTGCGCTACGTAGATTTCACTTCGCGGCGTGTACTCCGATGAGTCGCCCGCATCGGTAACCCCTCTGCAAACTACGTAGCTACAGGCTACGTGCGCACGTCAATTGTCGACAACATTGAGTGTAACGTTTTCTACGCGTCGCGACGCACGTCTAATGTAATCACTGCGTGCACTCAGTGAGTTACACATTATTCACAGTATTTGAGTTCAAAGCAGACTTCTTTAACTATAAGTGATAACCATTTATTTCTAGTGCAAGGTAGGTATGCAGGGACTGTTTTAGCACATCACAACGTGGATTGGGTGGTATTGCTGCAGAAGTTGACACAAGAAGTTATCAAGAATCCAGACAAGTTGCTATTATGCTAGCATGATAAATGTTAAATTCACTTGTAAAAAATATCTAAGATATCACTAATGTATAAAGTTTAAGTTTGTCAGTCGAACCCTTGTACCAATTGTGTTGATTACTTTAAGTTAGTTGATCACCATTCTGTAAATACCTCATTCATCAGTCGTTAAGTAAACGGGAGAGCTCTTAAACTACTGTTTATTCAGAGGTTTTTATAGACTGTTGATGATAAGCATTAGTGAGTGACATGAGGATTAACATTACTTTGTATGTGATTCCAGCCGTTCGAGGTCCCGCCGTCGCACCAGGTCCCGCTCGGCGCGCTCGGGCTCTCGCTCTCGCAGCCGTTCCCGCTCTCGCTCGCGCTCCAAGGGACGCTCCATGTCGCGCTCGAGGTCCAGGTCACCATCCAAAGAGTCAAAGAAGTCTAACTAACCCTTAAGCCTTACCACCTGAACAACTAGCTTTACTATTTCCACTAAGATATCTTTTGTGTGTTAAGTAATACAGTTTCTGGATTCTTTGCCGAGGAAGACTTATCATTCCTTATTTATGTAAGGTTAATTTTGCGATCAATAAAGTGACTTGCGAATTTTTGATTGTTTTCTTTTTTTACCTCTCAATTTGAAAATTTCCTCAATAGCTTCTCTTTTGAATTGCTTTAAAGATAAAAGTTATCTGAACTGAAAACATGAGTGATACTAGTAGTGATAGTGATGAAGCTACGGCAACACCCGAAGAATTTAAAGAAGCGGTCAAAAACGCCGAATTAAGTTTCCTCCCGGCCAAATCGCGGGTAAAGGTAATACTTTGTTGGTTGTTAATAAGGACGCAAATGCCATAAAGATTCATTTGAAATCTAACCTCATGTTCTTAAATTTAGTAAGAGGTAATATTTTGTTAATATAATATGTAATTACTTATTCAGTTTAGTAAAAGATACCACTAATTTGTTGATAAGGTACTTTAGAATCATTATGGCATAAGCAACTTATCAACAATCAACAAAGTGGTATCTTTACCCGAAAAACGTCACGTATAAGCAATACTAATGTGTAGTATTCTTAAATTAATAAAGCCTTCCTGTCCGTTCATTTTGGTTTTAATTTATTTTTCTTCCTGCTGAGGTGAAAAGTTGTATGTTCAACTCGAGACCAAAGTTATTTGCATCTCGTGCCTTTGAGTCCTTCACTACGCTCAAGATTCTAAATTAGAATCACTCGCTACGCTCGTGATTCTATTATAGAATCTTTCGCTTGCTCAGGACTCAAAATTGGCACTCAGAGCAAATACGAACTTTGCTCTCTTGTTGTACAATAGTAGATTGTATTACTAGGGAGCAAAATACTATATTGTATAGAGGGTGAGAGATTGAATCCTGAGCGATGCGAAAGATTCCAGAATAGAATCCCGAGCGTAGCGAGGGATTCTAACGTGGAATCTTGAGCAAAGCGAGGGATTCAAACTATGTCACCCGAGGTATCAATAATTTTGCTACCGCGTAATACACTCTACTTTTCACTTCTCCTATTAAATGAACATGAATTAAAACGAGATAGGCATGTTAACATTAAATTTTAATTAGATAAGTAAAAAACAAATCAAAAATAAAGTTGTGGATTTTTGCTTAGATTTTTTTTATGGGCGGTGAAATTAATCTTGATTTTCTATTAAGTATCTTCTTCAGTCTGGTTGTTTATTTTCCGTTTGATTTACCAAGTCTACGATAGTATTTTCAATCCTCGATATGCACCATGCAGTGACTCCGATAATTATCACTTCCTGCAAAAGACGTTTCTTATTAAAGGCCTGTGCCGATACCTGTGTGCTTACCATTACCATGAGTAGTAAATAAGCGGAGGCGTTAGAGACTGAGCGTTTCTAAAGTATGTCCGGCTTGCTCCTCCCACTACTCTGGCAGGAGCGAGACGGACATACTTTAGAAACGCTCAGTCTCTAACGCCTCCGACTACTTACAACACATGGTAAGCACACTGTACCTACACATAGAAAAGCAGAAAGAAAAACATTGATTTATATTGGAGTTTAAGTACTTAGTAGGTATGTACTTACTTTTATGGCAAGAAATATGCTAATATATGAAATAAGCGATTTCACTCATTTAGCTGTTTTTCATGTACAAAAGTTTTGATACGCTGTTAGTTATTTTAATCCTTATTTTTGCCGGGAGCAGGTTACTGATGACAGTGATGACTTGTTGCTGCACTGGAGCTAATATTTCATCACTGCTAATTGATGAATTAATTTTCTGTTAACCTTATTCGTGAAATTAAGACCGAATAAATGAAAAAAGATCAAAGTTGTTTGTACTTCGTCTTGTACGTTTTAGTGGAATAATATTTTTTTTATTAAAAAAAACATGTTTCCCGCCGTTTTCACTTTGTCTATGGTACATTAATTTTTCTTAAAACCGGTATTAGACGATCCGTTTCGTCGGGCCCGATCAAGAATATCGGGCTGGATACTATTAGTACAGAAAGGGAATTTTGGGAACCTAAAGAAGGTTACGAAGGGACAATAGTACGCGACAGATCGGACCTGACTAATTCGAGCCGTCTAATAACCGCTTTGACGCGCTCCAAAAACATTGTTTTTATTTTCGGTCATCGGTAATGTTTATTCCGTGCATTGCTACCAACTTACAAAATTGATAACAGGGAGCAAAATTAAATTTTGTTCCCTGTAAGTAGGGCAGAAATGAAAGATTAAACAAAACTTCTTGAAAGGGAACGAAATGCAGTTTTGATACCTACAAACGGGCTACAAAACACTTGTTTTCCGATAGGAGAAGTGAAAATAACTATTGTCGGATTGTAAGTTTGTCAAATGTTTATATGGGCAAGATTGAGTTGACAAACTTGCAGTTGGTAAAATTTGGTTGGGAAACGAAATTTTGTCAAAAAAAATTCGGTAATATGGAAGGATCCCATTAATAATATATGTAAACGAAACTTACGAAATAATACCTAATTTTCACATATTTTGATTGGTATGGAGTAAGATAAACAAAAAATACGGCAATCCATAGATTCATCCCAACGTTCATGTTAACTTTCAACATGATCAGGATCAAAAATAAAGATAGGTAATCAATTTTGCAGTTGTACCTTGTACCTCAGTTTAATTTTTATATAGAACTTCTCGGATCTTCACATATTGATTTTTAACACGATCGGATGAAAACTGAAAAAATTCAAGATGGCGGCCGCTTTTGGCAATTTTGACCTTAGATGAACTTCGGAAGTCGGAACCCAAATCGGTTTTCATTTTCAAGATGGCGGCATTTTCTAACATAAACAGTTGTGTTATTAAATATACATATGTTCAAACGGGTTCCTACATTTCCTTTTGTGACCCCCCGGGTCAAATATATCTTTCGCATAGTTTTTGTCAACCCTGAGCTGCGCGACCACCGAGCCGAGTTGGTAAAGCTGGCCGTGTAGGTTGTATGAAATGAAGTTACCTCACTGTATGTGTGTATTAGAATACATTTCTACCCGTGTCGCAGTTCAGCGTCGTTAAACCTACAAGTACCCCGCCTGTCGAACGTACTGACAGTCTGATACCGAACGCGTTAAGCAGCTTTACATACGGAGCAAAGAGTGCATTTTTTTCGCTGTATATTTGCCTATTTTATTTTCAAATACATAACTAGTTTGTAAAAATATGGAGTTGCCCGATTTATATAGAAAAGTGGCTTTTCTTTCCAAAAGGGACGCAAATGCAGAATTAGAAAAATTTTCCTTTAACAACAGGTGGAAGGAAAATGCGACCATTATTGACATTGGAAGTGGAGATGGAAGCACAACTAAAAATATATTGGAAAAGCATGTGCCCCTCAGTTGCAGAAAGATAGTGGGCTGTGATATTAGTGCCAAGATGGTCGAATACGCTCATGAATATTTCAGCAGCGATCGCATCGAGTTTATGCAGGCGGATATTACAAAGGAAGTGCCACTACCTCTGAGAGGTGCCTTTGATCATGCGTTCTCTTTTTACGTGATGCAAAGGGTAAAGCAGCAGGAGTAAGTAACAATTTCATGTCTACATTCATCAGACTTATTTTATATTGGAATAATAACCGTGCCCGTTGTAGGTGTTGTGATTCCGCCCTGGACGACAGGGTTGTATTTTCAACCCTCAACAGTTGGGCGTGGTGATTAGTTACGTGACGTGACACTAAACAACTGTTGCTATAAAATTGCAAAATTGTCTCAGAAACCCCCTCCCCCCTCAGAATCCCTTAGAAAGACGGAGGGTGTTCAGCGCGCCGCGATCTCGAATAGGTATCTAGTGTTGAGCTTCGTGCTTTAGTTCGCTTCATGTCTTTCCATCAGCAACGATACTAACGATAGTCCGTCGCCAGGTCTGCGTTGGACGGCAACGATCTCGCTTTCTGTGGGGGTTCCGTGTTCTTGAAATAAGACTGAAATATATTTTAAATCGTTAAAATTTTTATTATTCCTTCATGACAATCCCATCACATTGACCTTATGACAAAAGTTTTATGTACTTATTTACTTTTCAAGGTTCTGTAGTCAAATAGGTACTTATTAGGAGCATTTAGATATAATTTCGCTGCGTCATGTTCGCCCGTCTGTCTGTCAGCGGCTAAGCTCAGTAAAAGTTTCTCTATCTCTAGTCTAAAATGCATTTTTTGTTCGACTTCATGGGGTGAGGTAACGATGTAGGCATAGTTCCCATATCTCATAACAATGTGTTTGTTTTTAGGGCCGCTTTATCGTTCGTCTATAATTCCTTAAAACAAGGAGGTAGCTGTCTCCTTGTCTTCCTCGGGCGATATCCCGTTTACGATGTATATCGCACTCTCTCCCGCATGGAAAAGTGGGCCGAAGACCTTAAGGACGTCGAGACCTTCACGTCTCCCTATCACGATTCAAAGGTAGGTCTAGGAGCACAAATCACGCGAGGTTTCTTCGGCTAATTTTTGACGGCAATGATGATCTTTTTTGGTACCGTCAACATCTGTAACTTTGCCAACCGGCTACAAATTTGCTCGCTTTGAAAAAATATACGTTTTTACCAAATCGTTATTCAATGCTTTACTTCTAAAAATAGTAAAATTTGAAAAATTTATCTGGCAACCCATTTACATATATTTTTTCATGGAAGCACAGGTAGTTTTGAACTCAGTCGGTGTCGTATTTTTCGTTACTATGTTCATTAAGTATATTCAATTTATTATGTTAAAAAATGCATTTAAAAAAGAAACAGTTCTATTAATATCCCCGTCTTTAGATACTTCTCATTTGTATATCAATACAAAAGACTTAATGTTATCATTATCAGAAGACCCCGTTATCTTGTCGCACTGACATTGCTTTTCAGTGACGGTTTTTTTAGCGTGTATCTAAATGTCGATAGTGTGTAGTTTAGTCACTAGGCACTATTACTTTACGAGTATTACTACTAAACACGAAGAAATAATAGTCTCGGGTGTTCGTTAGTTAAGACTTAAGTATAATAGTATAATAGTTCGTCTAGAATAAATACAAAAAACTTTAATATATACAACTCTGCATCGTCAGTGTAACTAAGGGATTACGGGACTAAGATTAACCCTTTGACCGCCGTTGTCACCTATACAAGACAACGATAGTACGATACACTAACGCCGTCGTCTTGTATACAAGACAAAGTTTCAACCGCTTACTAAATGGTAAAATAATAGAATTTAAAAATTATTTTGTACTCGTGTCAACTTGTTGACCCTTTGTTTTTTCATACATTTACTTTTTAAGCAGGTATATGAATCCATTGTTTCATAATAAAGGATTTAAAAAATATGCTTATAATTTCTACATTTTTCCGTGTCACTGTCGCCGTTGGCATGTATAAAAGACAGCTAGGGATGGGAAAGTTCAATTGATGTGCAAGTTTTTAAAATGAATATGTTTTCACGAATCTGGTTTTATTTAAGCGTTCAAACATTTATATGCCAATTATTGTCATTGTTGGTAACTACACGTAGTAAGAGGTATATGTAGAAAAAAAAAGGCATAATAATGGATAAAGTTTAGGCAGCTTCTTCAGTAAATTGTCCATTGCGGTTTATTTGCCGAATAAATTATTGACCGCAGTGACAGCGGAGGTCTACATTTTAACTCGATATATATATATATATATATATATATAACCGATATATACAGTATGTATCACAACGAAGAGCAAACCTTAAAACTGGTTGACGGGGAACTCGAGTACAATGTAATGACGTGCATTTCACGTGCCTAAATACATGTTTTATGGCATAAAATTACTAAATGAATTACTCGAAGACCATATTTTTGCAGTCGGTTAATGGTTTTTGTAACATCCTATAGGGTTTGTTTACGTTTTTGATTTTTGACAGTGCATGCGTATTGCGTACTGTTGATATGTAGCTAGGGGCAACTAATTAACATTAACGTTGTTATGTCAATACACATGCGCTTTGAGTTCTGTTTATAAGTAACCTAGGTAATTATTTTAATAATGGCTGTAGTCATAGGCAACGCGCAAGCGCTTTGTTAACTATTTGTTTGTAACTAGGTAAAAATCCAAACTTCAACAAGGTTTGACGCCTGTCTGTCAGTTGGTAATTTAAGAAATGTTATTTATAAGATTGTAAACAAATAATACAGGGGAGGTGCAACACAATAATAATAAATGTATATTTTTATACCTCACGTAAAACCTGTCGTATTTTTGATGAATTAGGTAAGTACCATGCTCATATTTATGATCTAAACATTAACGGGTTTCTTGTTTTGCCTTTCATTCTGATACATACTGTATATATATTAGATATGAGCGCCGATGACCAAATGGTCGGCGGCGGCGCGCCGGTCAAAATCAATCGGCGGCGGCGGCGAATCGGCGGCGTGGCCTTGAAAACACTTGTCTATAGGATTAAAAGTCAAGAAATATCACTAATTTCTTTAATTATGCGTTATATTATCATCTTGTAGTAAAATAATTGATTATTTTACAAATTCGAATGTCAAATAATGTAACAATATTTCAAACAAATCTCAACACGTAAAAATATAGAAGTCATAGTATTTGCTCGATTAAAATGCAGAATGATTACGCTTCGATAAAAGTATCTATTGGAAAAATATTTACAGTGAAAAACAATATAAGAAGGGATTAGGGATTTGACGATCCCATCGCCCATTGGTTTCGAATCAGTCTGCGAACGGCAGCTCGCCGTGATTCGTTGGGGAGTAGTGACCCCACACACTCTGCCTCTGGCTTGCCTTAAATAGCCGTCCAGGGTGGGGTCGCGAGTGCTGTGTTCTCCAGGGTAGATCTATAAACCAAAGTGGTGACTTGGCTATATGTTAAAAGTCCAGGGACACCTCTCTACCCCTGCCCTCATACTGATACTGCCCTTGAGCCATCTTAGATGTCGCTTTTTGTGGGGGTCCATTTTATGTTATATGCGACTCACCGTCTGCCGAAAATAAAATTACTTAACATTGTATTAGGCAGGCGTCCGGTTTTATTCACCATTACTCAGTATTTAGTTCACCCCATCCACCATAGTCCAGTATATTTTAGATTCCAATAATTCTTGATAGTCCATACACCTTGGCGGGTGCTGCCTCTGCGTGCGTTCCATGACTCGGACAGGTGCTTAAGCTGCTCGGTGTTCTCCTTATATTTCATTAAATGATCTAAAGGGACTCTGCGTGTCGGTTTTGGCTCCGCGTACACCTCCCAAAGATCCGAATCACCATTGTTCCGTGATGAGAAAGAGTTATATTATAATAATATTTAAGACGAGATATTTAAAACAAGATATTTACCATGTATAGGTACTTGTTTTTGCGAGTTCCCACCAGCGCCATGTTCACGGTGTAACTGATTTACTGCGAATTTTTATTTGTGGTCTACATGCCGTAGCGATCTACCCGTTGAGAAACTCGGTTGAGGTCATCATGCATCATGCTGAGTTCTTCTGTCGACCTGCCATGACTACGATATCGTCGGCAAATCGAAGGTGAGTGAGTGATGTATTCGCCGTTTGTGTTGATGCCAAGTCCTTGCCATTCCAGGAGCTTGAAGGCGTCTTCCATTGCTGCAGTAAACAGTTTCGAAGAGACAACGTCTCCCTGTCTTACGCCTCTTCGCAACGGAATCGCCTTCGTGCTTTGCTCCTGTACTTGAACCGACATTGTGGCGGTACTATACAAACACTTCAACACTTCGATGTACCGGTAGTCAATATGCCATCGCTGAAGAGACTCAAGCACCGCCCATATTTCCACCGAATCGATCGGGCTTTCTTATAGCCCACAAACGCTAAGCATAGTGGCAAGTTATACTCTTCGGTCTTCTGTATAATTTGCCATAGCGTATGGGTATGGTCTATGGTACTATAGCCTCGTCGGAATCCGGCTTGTTCGGGAGGCTGGAAGTTATCAAGTTTGTGTTCGAGACGATTCGTGATGACCCTTGAATACAGTTTATAAACATGGCTCAGCAGCATGATGAGTCTGTAGTTCTTCAAAAGGCTGTTGTCACCTTTTTTTGAAGAACAGCACCACCTCGCCTCTGTTCCATGTTCCTCTGTTCCGTTTTGCCCTCTGCCAAGATGGAATTAAAGAGCTTCTGGAAGGCTTTAAGTACCGGTGTTCCACCCGCTCTCAGAAGCTCTGTGGTGATTCCGCCATTGCCCGACGGCTTGTTGTTCTTAAGCTGCTATAGGGCCATCCTAATCTCGTACAAACTGATGTCTGGGATATCTTCGGTGTAGTGTCTGGACAGCCTGGCTCTTGAGTCTCCTACCAAGCTGTCAACGGGCTTTGCGACCGGTGTATAATTGTCCATATAACCTCTTGATCTCACCCAAAGCCTCTGCTTTTGCTGACGCTATGCTGCCGTCTTCCCAGTTCAACTTGTCAGCTGGCTTTGCCCAACAGATTTTTCCTTTGTCCTTTGGTTTCGCTCAAGTCTCTTTAACACCGTTAGTATTAAAGGGACGCAGATCATGTCGCAAGGACTTAGATATACGTCTGTTGAGCTGCCTATATGACTTAGCGTCATCTGGAGACTGCAGCTGTAGTGAGCGTCTTGTAGCCATGAGTTTTATGGTTTGCTCGGTCAATTTCTGAGGTCTTAGAACTTAGACCCTACGACGTGCACAGTTTCTACTAGCCCGTCGTTAATCTCGTCAACTGAAACAAAGTTCTCTAGGCAAGAAAAGCGCTTCGAGAGCTCGAGTTGAAAGCTTTCGGGGTTTTGAATGTGGGCTTTTTTCCTGCGATTTTTTCCTGCCTCCAAAAGATATTCGGTTTCGGCGACTGCTGATTTTCTGAGTTCGTTGTTTTTAAACGCTTGTATGTGTTTTTTTTATACGGCATGCGATTGTACGCTTAGTTTGTCTTACGAGTATGTAGGTTCTACCATTGCTACTATTTTGTAAACTCAACACTGGACGTTCAAGTGAGAAACTGTCCTTCGACGTCCGTAGTCTATCTTTATCCCCAACAGTTTTCTCTCTTATTTTATTAGCAACCTTATCTGACACTCCTTTTACATACGGTAAAAGGGCTGGTTGATGTTCCACTGTGTAGTCCAGACGCTTTGTCGTATCAGTGCGTCAACCATACCATATGTATAAATATGGAGAAGAATCATTCAAGGATAAGTTTTATCTCAAAATTAAAATTCTGATTTAACAAAATCCGTGTAATTTCGACTGCAACGTGATTCCCATCAATATACAAAATATTATCCGATCACTGATTAAAAATCATCGTGTATAAAAAACATCGCTGGGATGAAAGTTGATTTTAAAATCAATAATTAAAAAGTATTAAACATAATATTCGTCAAAACATATCGAAAGGTGGCTTTTACAACGACTTTAGCTATTAAAAACATTCAATTTTTAAAGTTCGAAAATAAGTGTAATTTCGGTATGCCTCATCAAGGTCACGCCGATTCCACGCCGGTGGAGGCGTCGGCGGCGGCGGCGCGAGTTTTTTTACCGGCGGCGGCGGCGCGCCGGCGCGGCGCTCATATCTAATATATATATATATATTATTAAATCCACCTGTTAGTTTTCTCCGAAAACCCTCCGGTAAGTATGTAAATTTATCGAGACACGATGCGCGTCCCTAATCTTATGGTTTATAAAGTTTACGTACCGACAAGCGCTTATGCCGTTGACTCAGACGCTATTATTACTTAACTCGCGCGTAAACAGTATTTGTCAGTCGGAACTAAAGACGTGCCCTGCGCGCCGTTGACATGTATAGAAGACTACTCGTACAGACTAGTGCGGTGATATTACTTCATGATTCGATAATGTTTAGTTGTTGTTTTTCATGATAAAGTCCTTTATTTTCAACATTTTCTTGTATAGTAAATCTGTTTAGTTTAGAAATTTTGAGAGAAATCTAAGTTTGGAAATAAAAAAAGGCAAATTGAGAAGAATTCCACCTTTAATTATGAATATCGATATCACTATTTGCAATCCCTAAACTTTTTATTAGTTGTTTACTTAAAATTTGCTCTGGCGTGTGAGTGAGCGTCTTGGCGAACAGGGTCCGGCGGCCAAAAGGTTAAGGGATTTTTATTAGTGATCACAAGTTTCACATTGGGCGGCAACTGTAATTGCATTAGGTATATAAATATCGATAACGAGATGATCGATAAAAAACAGTCACCCTCTACTGAAAAGCAATGTCAGTGCGACAAGATAACGGGGTAATTTCTTTAAATTCGTCAAAATACTCTTGTCTATTTTGTTTGGTTTGGCACAACCCTAGCCACGCTTGAAACGATGTACTTATGGTATGGAAATGCTATGGAACACGTCACGAATATGCCTTTGTCGTAAAAAAGACTTAAACAGTTATTTAGTATTTCTATAATAATAATAATAATAATTGCTATAACTAGAACTTTAAATAGGGTTTCCATTTATTTTTAATACTTAGATATGTAACTACTCCGTATATATTACCATAGATAATCCACTGGTATTGGTATCTGGTATGAGGAAAGTATAAGCTTTTGGCTACAACTTTGACTGCAACTTTTAAAGTTTTCACAAGCAAAACTATTAGTAGGTATCTGACGTATTTGAACCTCATTATATGTGTCATTAGAAAAAAGTAAGTAGGTACCATGACGTGCAAACATGCAGTGTGACCTAATCTGTCGATACATGGGGCTGACGTCATATTTCTACTTCTAGGTGCACTTGCAACATAAAGTTTGTACGGAACCCTCGGTGCGCGAGTCAAACTTGCTCTTGGCCAGTGTGCGTACCATGAGATTTGATTGTGACTGCGGGATTCGAAAGTATGTTCGTCTCGCTCCTACCACTACTCTGGCAGGAGCGAGACGGACATACTGTCGAATGCCGCAGTCGCAATCGATGCAACTCATGGTAAGCACACAGTTTTTTGGCTTGATTGTGATCGTTCGTGATGTTATACATTATCGACATTATTTGTTATTTTTGTTTGTTTAAAGGACCCCAAGATGGAAATTACACAAATAATGAATTTAGTTGGTTTTAAAGAAGTAGAAGTGAACATATTTGAAAATACGCATACATATGATGACGCCAATACTTTTAAATGTAAGTACTTACTTGTACTTGTATACTGCAGAATAAAAATTTAAACTTTCACCAGGGTTGAATGTAAATATTAGAATCGTCGTGATGCACTGGCATTTTCTTACTGAAGCCATTTTGCTGCAGTGGACCTGATGTTGAAGACCATAAGGTAGTTCCATTAAGCCATGAGACTCCTTAATTTTCAAAGGTACTTGGATAGTGATTTGGATATTTTTGACGGAGACTCAAACTAACTTAAAATTTAACATAGTCTGACAAGCCTAGGCTGCAGTAGATTTCGTTTTTAAATTATGTACTTACGTTCCTTTTTTTCGGTATGAAAAAAATAGGGAGGCGTATAAATTAAAACAAAAGTTCTACTGCAGCCTTGGTTTGTCAGCTTTTGTTGGATAACCCTCTGTACTCTGTAAACCAGTACATGGAATTGAAATTGTACGAGTAATTGGCTGTTTTATTTTTTGTGATTATTTTATATATTAGCTTGACTTCAAATAATGTTTTGTACAAATTTTTATTACCGTAAACCGGGGTTACTTTGATCAATTTTGAAGTTTGACACTAATTTCTGACGATCCCATTATACATAAAAATATGAAATTAAAATATAATTATCGGTTTTCTCTCTTCTTTCAATACACAAAATAAAAAAAATTATGGACTTATAGTTTTGTCAGAAAAAAATAAAAACGACACGATCAAAGTTATATTGAGAATACTTTAAAACTACCACTTTTTTACCTTTTTTTACAATGAAAGTACAAACTAACCCCGTTTAAAAGCTCGTAAAAAGTAAAAAAATAAAAATCGGTTAAGTACTTTTTGCGTTATTTATATTCATAATGTATGCCGACTTTGATATGTGGGGTTACTTATACCCCGGTCGGTATTTAATTATGACATCTTGCTTTTTACCTATTTATATTTTCTGTTCTATTTGACGATCATGATGAGAATTTGTATACTTTGACATTAACACTAAATTGTAAATATAATTTTCTTCGTGAAATAAACTAAACTAATCAATATAATGTTTCAGGTTTGGTCAAGGCTATCAACCCTTTTAGTGTTCTCAACGACAGGTGGGATGAGTTTATGACTGACTTCTTTGAGGTGGCTCCAAACGCTATCAAGGTGGATTATCAACTGATTGTGACCTATGGCGTAAAATAATGACGTAGGTAGGAGATGCGTAGCGTAGGTAAGGTACCTAATATGAAAATCCTCTATTTCACAAAACAGTTACACAGTCAAGATAATGATCTAACCTACCTACTAATTATTAACATAAATTTATTTAATTTTTGTTTTTGTGAGACACCACTCACGGTAATGGTTTTAGTAAGTACCTAATACATATAAGTAGGTAGGTATTTTAAAAAACGCCTTTATGTTATTCTGTTTTTTAAAGAACATTAGCAGTGTAATAGAGTTCAAAAAGGATACGGACTTTGGACTTACTATTGAAAAAATAAAATAAATAAGTACCTACTAAATGTTTTGACCTTGTTTGATTTCTAAACCCAACTTCTGTGCTTACCGTAGATGTTTTTAGGGGCCGATTATCGCCTAACGCCTAACCGACCCGTTACCGACTACGACCTAATAATACGACCGTTTCAGTAAGTAAGTCGTCAATGAGGTAGTGTCATAGAGATGGGTAAATACCCAAGGGCGGGTATTTACCCGGTAAATACCCGATATTTACCTACCCACGGGTAGATACGCGGGTATTTATTTTTATTACCAATTTTATGTCTGATTGTTTTTGTTATACTTGACTTATTGTATTAAATCTGTTTTATTACTTATGTTCTAATAGTATTAGTGTTCATACAAATTATTTGTTTCTTATTATTAATGTGGTTTGGGATAGTTTGAATGTAGATAGTAAATAAAAATAATCAAATACGAAAAGCAGTATGCGGAAGGTGATTCTACCAAACGTTACCTCTGCCATAAATTATTCTGCGAATCGAATTTATGACAAATAAAATTCTACAAGACAATAGTGAACCTATTTTTATTGTTGATTGAAAATTAATCTGTAATAGAAAAGCATCTAAGTTTATAATAATGTAAAACAACCTGGGTGATGCATGTGGCTGATGTGGCGCTTAGAGGGTTAAAAAGGGGTTGAAATTTTGTTTTCAGATCGTGTAATTTTTAGTAAGGGACTTAAAATACGGTCAAAGACTAGAGTCAAACCACGTTATCTCTAAGTATTTTAAGTATCTTACGTATTTAAAAAGTCAAACTCAAAGAGATTCGAAGTCGTAGGGCGACGCGCCTAGTCACACTAAAGAGGTCCGTGCTCTGTGGTCAAACTTCTATGAAATTATGACGTTTCCTTAACACTTTTGCAGTATGTGCTGTCAAAAACTAGGGAACATAGCATAGTCAGACTCTAGTCATTGTAAAGCGATAAAATAATTTCAGCGTTTTTTATATTCCTCTCCTGAGGGGATGAAAGGAAGTTGAAAGTTTGTAGTAACGCTGGGTCAAAACTAAGTACTGAATCTACAAAATTGGCATTTGCACAGCGGGTTACCTTATAACAAGCGGCTTTAAATACTTCAACCCTGAATGGGTCAAAAAGGGGTTGAAAATTTTGTACGGACGGAATACTAGACATTCAAATCTTTGTGTGATAACTTTAAAAAACAATTTTAGCATTAGTATGGATTCTGTTGTATTTTTTTAATGAGACTTAAAAACTAATAGATGTAGGCTAAATTTAACGGATTATCTAGAAAATCATTATATCGTTGTTAGTATTGTCTTTTTTCATTGTTTGTTGTAATATTATTAATTTACACTGTTATAAAAACCGCCAAACAGTTAATACCATGCATTTGCAACTGATGTACTCGTATATTTGAATAATTTATGAAATTATTTTTGTTAATTGAATAAACTCGCTTTTTTTAAAACAATTCCGAATGTACAAACGAACTTTCAAGATTCTCACTTTAAAAATCACACAGCCTCATACAATCATTCAACCTACTTTAAGTAGGGGGTGAACTTCGAAGAACCTTGAAATAGCTTTACTTGTATTTTAATAAAAAATGTATACACGAACTGTCAAACCTCTCACTTAATATTTTGCACTATCCCCATACAATGCACGCTACCTTCGGGCGGGGGAGCTTCGGCTCCAGGGGCTTCGGCCTCAAGGAGGGGACACCTTCGGCTGTCGCAGCAGGCGGTGTTCGCGGTTGTGTGCCTAGGGCAATCCCGTGTCACCGTCACCAACGCTGCAAGATGGGCATACCATGGATGGTTTAGTGGGTAATGCGGGTCCGGATCTGTGAGTCCCACATACCCGTCCTAGTTCCCCGGCTAGGCCGAATGCCTAAATTCCTCCAAGTAAAAAAAAAAGGTTTGACCTTGCGTTAATACAAACTTTTAATGTGAAATAAGTGTTCTTGTTTTACAATAAGCAACTTTCAAGAATCTCACTTGAAAAATCATACGGCCTCCATACATTGTTTCAACCCATTTTCAACCCCGGTAAGTTCGTTTATTTTAGAAAATATAATGAAAGATCTAGGATGGACACATAAAGGTATAAATTTAAGTGGGAAAAACTTAAGTAATCTGAGATTCGCTGACGAGACGACATAGTTCTTTTCGCAAGATCGGCACAACAATTGGAAGAAATGATATCCGAACTATGTACAGTAAACAAACGTATAGGATTAGAATTAAATCCATAAAAAACAAACGTAATGACTAATAGCACTCAAAACCCAATAATCATTAACAATACTCAACATTTAAAATATGTAGATAATTACATATATTTAGGAAAAAGTATTTCATTTAGGGCAACAAGAAATAACGACGAAATCGAAAGGAGAATTACCATGACGTGGAACAAGTTTTGGAGCCTTAGAGAGATATTAAAATCGAAGCTGTCTCTAAAACTAAAAAAGAAAGTTATGGACAGCTGCCTACTCCCCTGCATGTCATACGGATGTCAAACTTGGATATACAACTTTTATACAAAGGATAGAATACAAAAAACTCAGCGTGCCATGGAGAGGAGTTTTCTGAATATTAGGTTAAAGGACAAACAACGATCAAATGACATACGAAAGAAAACCAATGTCATCGATGCTCTCCAGCATATGAAAAGCCTGAAGTAAAAGTGGGCAGGCCACGTAGCCAGAATGGCAGACGATAGATGGACACAACTAGCCACTAGATGGCCAGGGCCAAGTGGCAAGAGAGCCAGAGGGCGCCCTAGAGAACGTTGGGGAAACGAAATAAAATATATTGCTGGAGAAGACTGGAGAGAGCAGGCTAAGTCAAGGTCAACTTGGAAGCGGTTGGAGGAGGCCTTTACACACCAGGGGCCTTAACTACATAGATTTATAAAGACTAATATAGATTTTTACCATGTAAATAAGTTAAGGATAAGAATAAAAGGCTTAATAATAAAATAATAATAAAAAGTTCGTTTATTTTAATAAGAAGTGTATACACAAAGTTTCAAATTTCTCACTTAAAAATTTACGCCATATCCATACAAACTTTCAACCCCCTTATTATCCCTTTAGGGGTTGATTTTATCAAAATTGCTTCGGATCACTTGTATACCTTGCGCCCCGATAACGACACGCGTATCAAATAAAATAGTCGTAACTATGTTGTTTTCCCTTTACAAACTTTGGACCATCATTTTACCCCTACTTTGAAAACTCCTTTCTTTGCGCACCCCCACGCTTTATAAGGAACCTAAGTGCTAAACTTTGAACCTCTAGAACCAGAAATAAACAACAAAACGACACTCGTATTGCGATTTTATTATCGTCGTTATTTTCGTAATCAGCGACCCGATAAACAATAAAAACGATACCCATGTTGTTGTTTTTTTCTTTTTCACCCCTTTGCCCCCTTTTAGGGGTTGAATTCTCAAAAAACTATGAATACTCCTGTAAAGTTTCAAATAGAATAGTCCAACTAATCTTGTGTCCCCATACAAACTTTGGACCCCCAAATCACTCCCTTAGGAGTTGAATTTAGAAAAATCCTTTCTTAGTGCAACGTTAGACTTTATAAGGAACCTACCTGCCAAATTTGAAATCTTTAGGACCAGCGGTTTGGGCTGTGCGTTGATATGTCAGTCAGTCATTAAATCAGTCAGTCAGTCAGTTTCTTCTTTTATATTGTTTTTAATTGATTTCAATCGCCTCATTGATAATGTCGGTGTTTGCTAAAATTATACTAGTAAATTCGTAATAATAATAATAATTAAAACAAGCCCTTGAGCTTGGTTCCCTACCACCTTCCTTAACAACTGGTATAACTTACCTGCTCTACAAGTCCGGTAGTACCACGGAAGCTAAAAACTATCGACCCATCACGTGCTTGCCCACGCTTTACAAGCTCCTTACATCCATTTTGAGAGCAAAAATTAACGCGCATATTGTCGCAAACAATGTTTTGGCCTCTTCTCAAAATGGTTGTAGGGTTGGGTCCCGTGGTACTAAAGAGCTCCTCCTCATTGACATGGCCATTTGCCAACAAGTTCGGCGGAACAAGGGAGCCCTCTCAGCCGCTTGGATTGACTATAAAAAGGCCTATGATTCGGTGCCTCATTCATGGCTGAAAAGGATATTGGAGCTGTATAAACTTGATGCAGCTTTAATATCCTTCTTAAGCGCGTGTATGGGGCAGTGGACCACAGTCCTTTGTCAACCAGGAGGCAGAGATGGTCCCCTTGGGCCGCAGGACTTTATAAGGATAGAGCGAGGAATATTCCAGGGTGACAGTCTGAGTCCCTTGTGGTTCTGCCTAGCTTTGAATCCTCTCAGCACCCTGTTGAAGGATTCGGGGCTAGGTTGCCGGCTTCGGAGAGAGGGTGAAGTCATTTCTCACCTTCTGTACATGGATGATCTCAAACTATTTGCACCAAATGACCGAGGTTTGTTGGAGTTATTGCAAACCACTCAAGTTTTCAGTAGAGCCATCAAAATGGAATTTGGTGTCGATAAGTGCGCGATTATGCATGTACAGCGGGGGAAAGTAGTAAATTCAACAAATTTACAACTTTCTGAGACAATGTCGTTCAGATCTATCTCTGAAGCAGAAACCTATGAATACCTTGGTATGTCACAGTCGTTGGGTATTGAGGACGTGAGTATTAGACAGGCGACAAAGGAGCGCTTCTTTGGTCGGCTGACAAAAGTACTTAATAGTCTTTTGTCAGGTGGCAACAAGGTGCGCGCCTTTAACGCTTGGGTAATGCCCCTGCTCACATACTCCTTTGGCATACTAAGGTGGACTCAGACCGAGCTGGATGCCCTGGATCGGAGAGTCCGCCTACTGCTTACCACACATCGTATGCTACACCCACGCTCGTCTGTTATGAGATTGTACATCCCACGGAAATGTGGAGGTCGCGGTTTTTTAAACGCCAAAAACCTTCACAACCGTGAGGTGTACAATCTTAGGAATTATTTCCTTAACAATGAGTGTGGGATGCATCGTGATGTGGTGGCAGTGGACGGAAATCTCACGCCGCTCTCCTTGGCAAAAGAGAATTGGCGCAAACCTGTGGTACTAAGCACCGAGGATCGCAAGACGGTATGGAAGAGCAAAGAGCTTCACGGGCGGTTCTACAAGGCCCTCACGGGCCCTGACGTAGATCTGCCCGCGTCGGTGAACTGGTTACGATTCGGGGACCTCTTCGGAGAAACCGAAGGTTTTGTCTGTGCAATTGCGGACGAAGTTATCATGACGAATAACTACCGGAAATATATCCTGAAGGACGGTACGGTCGACATTTGTCGGGCATGCCGCCGTCCCGGAGAGTCACTCAGGCATATTATTTCCGGTTGTTCTCATCTTGCTAACGGCGAGTACATGCACAGACATAATCTCGTAGCCAGGATTATTCACCAGCAACTTGCTCTTAAATACGATCTTGTGGACCACGAAGTGCCGTACTACAAGTACGCACCTGTGCCAGTTTTCGAAAATGGTCGTGCCACGCTCTATTGGGATCGATCTATCATCACGGACAGGACTATTGTAGCCAATAAGCCTGACATCGTGCTGGTTGATCGATCGCAGCGCCAGGCCGTGCTCGTCGACGTCACCATCCCCCATGACGAGAATCTCGTGAAGGCCGAGAAGGACAAGTCCAGTAAGTACCTAGACTTGGCTCACGAAATAACCGCCATGTGGGATGTTGACTCGACGATCATTGTCCCGATAGTCGTTTCAGCGAACGGTCTCATAGCGAAGAGTCTCGACCAACATCTTGAGAGGCTCTCGCTAGGTGGATGGATCAAGGGTCAGATGCAGAAGGCAGTAATCCTGGACACGGCGCGTATAGTCCGGCGGTTCCTCTCTCTGCGGCCCTAACCACCGGCAACCTGAGCCCTGCTCCGTTGCCGGCGGCACTCTAGGTTAGGTTTTTTATAATGTGTTTATGTTTTTTTTTTGTATGTTGTTTTATATTTTACTTTTATAGGCATATTGTAAAAACCTAACTTAGGAATTAAAATGAATAAAGGGGATAATAATTTACTTAGATGTCGCTTTTTGTGGGGGCCCATCTTATGTGGGCGAGTCACCGTCTGCCGGAAATAAAATTGATTACCATTTTGTTAGGCAGACGTCCGGTTTTATTCTCCATAACCCAGTATTTAGTCCACCACTTTCACCTAATAGTCCAGTATATTTTAGATTCCATTAAATCTCAATAGTCTATACACCCTCGCGGGTGCTGCCTCTGCGTGCGTCCCATGACTCGGGCAGGTGCAACATCCGCTCGGTGTACCCCTTACATTTCATTAAATTGTCGAAAGGGCCTCTGCGTGTTGGCTTCGGCTCCGCGTACGCCTCCCAAAGGTCCGGAACACCATTGTTCCGTGATGGGAAAGACATAATGCACCGCACCGCGTTACATTTCTATGACCTAAAACCATAATAGGTATCTACTATAAAGAGTATCTACCCTTCGATTTGGGTAGATACGGACGGATAAATACCGGGTAGATAGGTATTTACCTGGGTGGGTAAATTGGGTAAATACCCGCGACCTATCTCTAAGTAGTGTGAAAATACAAGGGGAAACAGTGACAAAACATGTTACGGCTTCTGTTTATTATTGCGATTTTACCACGAATATCGATTAAGTATTCGTATTTCCCTCTCTGTTACACTTGATTATGGAATGACAAAGAGGTTTTTCCGTCAATGCCAATTCTTCGTGGTAGGTGATGACCTAACACCATTTATATTACAAAACTCGTTGCTTAACACCCACCAGAATGCAGTAGGTTCCTGCCGTCTGTTTCCTAGATATTGATACCACAGACTGCGAAAGTGTTAATTAAACGTCATAAATGATGATGATGATGATTTCATAGAAGTTTGACGTTTAAAATATCACTTTAAAGTTTGGCAGTTCGTTTGCTTGGAAGAGATAACGTGGTTTGACTCTATTTATATCTGTGGGGATTAACCTTATTGCATTAAGATTACGACTGCAGTGCTGCCTTACGGATATTTAAAAAACTTTTTGCAAAGCTACCTTGCGGATCCAAATGCCAGCAGGCCTACCACGAACATGGAAAATTGGCATTGACGGGAAAACCTCTTTGTCACTCCAATATGCAAGTGCGACAGAGATGGAGATACAAATCCGCATTCGTTCGATTTTCGTGGTATAGGCCCAGTCTTCAGATTAAAACCGTCTACTACAACGCCATCTGGCATGAGCTTACGCGTTTTAAAAAATAACGCTAGATGGCGGTAGAAGTGCAATAGTAAGCAATGACATCTAGTGTCGCCTGTAGGCGACACTAGGTGTATGTTACATGTATGTAACATAGTGTTGAATGTTTACGAACTTTTGTTACTTTTTATATTATTATATTACAAATTTATAGTTTATTCATTAGAATTAATATAGGCAGTATTAATTATGAATCTACTAATCTGATTTAAAATTGCATCTGTTGTCATTAATATCCGTTTTTATATGGATACATTACTTTCCAGCGGGCAACACAAAAACGAAAAAAAAAGCAATGTAGCGGACGGACGTCGTTTCGACTTTTCTATTCCGTCATGCAATAATTTTTGTCATTCATGAATTCGTCGATAAAAATTATTTTAGATGGTGTCACCTACGTGAACATTAGTTGAAATATAGTAAAATAATGTGTTAGTATTTTATTTCGCGTAGTTTGTCTTTGTAGTTTTATATGATAGGTCTGTGACAAGTTCGGTAATGGTGGCCATGTCATGAAAATCCCCACAGCCATGGATGATAGCTCCGTATCTCATCACAACGGAGGGCAAGTGGGATCTCAAATCGGAGTCAGTATAAACAACAAACAGAATGACGAGCCTAGCCAAAGCGTCCAGTATTCGATACCTGGCATTTTGCATTTTATTCAACACGAATGGGCGAGATTCGAGCTCGAGAGATCACAATGGGAGGTGGACAGAGCAGAGTTTGAGGTGATCATACTTATTTTTTTAATACTATTTTCATTGTTTTGATATGAAGGACATTGCTTATGATCTGCAATTATATTATGCCAAAGAAGATTTCATTTCCTTTCATAATTTTTATGTTATTGCAAGCAGAATATCCCTAATAGGAATAAGGATTTCAGTATTCTAATTTGTATATTTGTTATTTGTTTTGCTCACCTTCACAAATGCATACCTGCATGTATTTGTTGCAGTCTAACCATATGGAATTATTGATTAGTTGGTGAATCCATTGTAGGTAACTTAAAATAACTAATTACAATACTTAGTTGTTTTTGTCTCTATTAACAATGAGAATATAGGGACATTTAACTACTTTTTATTTTATTTGAGTACCCTCAGCTTACAATAGTTTGTGGTTACATATTATGACACATAATTATAATTATCTGATTATATATTTACATTCTAATTTGCCAACTTAACCTACATTGATTGTAGTATTGTTTCTTGTAAATCTATTTATAGTCAGCTTATTTGATCCAGAAATTAGCAATAATTTGATTTGAAAAATTTGAATTTATTGACTTGAGGGTTGTTCTGATTAAAAAGTAAATTGACATCACATATTTCTGAGGTTGGCTACTGTCGTGTAGTATGTCAGAAGTAGGGAATTGGCATTTTGTGTCATAGTTGAATATAGGACTGCTAGGATGCTGACATAGGTATGCATTTAGTGAATTTTAAAATATTGGGAACAGGTATTGTTTTATATTTTACTAGCTGCTTCCCAGACTTCCACATGGATTTTTTAAAACTCCGTTTAGGGGTGGAATACAATTAACATATTATAAAACAAATAATACTTTCAATAGCTTTGCATTGATTATAAGTCAGTATGGACATATGGGTGCCAGACGTGGAGTCTGGTAAAACATAATATACATAAACTAGAAGTCTGCCAACATAATATTGAACGTAGTATGCTTAACATAAAACTTAAAGACAAAATAAAACTAAAAACAATCAGGAAACAGACCAAAATTAGAGATATAACACATTGTATTAAAAAGCTTAAGTGGAACTGGGCAGGCCATATGATACGGAACAAAAAAGATAAATGGACAAAGTATATAACAGAATGGTGCCCAAGGCAATATAAAAGAAATAAAGGAAGACAACGCCGCAGATGGGAGGACGATATTGTTAAAGTAGCAGGCGCTACGTGGATGAGAAAAGTGTGGAAGTCTCTAGGGGAGGCCTATGCTGGAAAGCAAGACCAAAAAGCATAATTAAAATTAGTAATATTTATTGTAAAACAAAAATTTGGTTAAATAAAAGGCTTTATTATTATTATTATTATGGACATACCTAATCATCTAAATATATACAATTGTTTTATTATACAGACAGGAATTTTCGCGAGAAGAATCCTATTTATCTTTCTAACATATATAAATTTAATTTGTTCATACTCATAAACACAAGCTTTTTCCATCTTGTAGAAAAAGTCTCAAAATTTTCATACCTTTAAATCTCCTTTGTTTTGTTATTGCCATACAAAGTGTTTGATAATGGTAACAGATTGGAAAAAGTAAATTCGGCAAGGTTTTTTTTCTACAAGTAGCATTGAAAAAACTTGTGATTCCGAGCAGGAAAAACATTGAATTTACCTATTTTATTTTAGAAAAATAATGAAAAGTCTTATTAAAATTAGTTGGAACACTTATTTGTCTTGGTACCTAGAAAGAATCATGAATTGAAATAATTATTTTTAGCAGGCAAGTGTTATTATTGAGTGTGTATGGCAGTTTCAGTGTAGCATGCCAAATTCTCAGTTCTAAACGTATGTAAGGGACATACCAGATACTCAATTCATTTGTACACTTTTGCTTTCACATCTTTACCAAACCACAGCTTAGTAGGTTTCCACTTGTCACCACTAGCTTCCTCTGTAAGATAAATTTTGAAAAATATAAACATGAAATATGCATACAGATTTTGTAGTCACACCATGAGTCTGCCATCTGCTACACATTAGCATGTAGCTTAAATTTATAGTAGGTATGTGGTATTTAGGCCGCTCATCTTTTTTAGCGACTATGTCCTTTCTCCTCGCTGAAAAATGTCTGATTTAGAATTTAATTATTATAATTTTTATGTTCCAAAGTTTAATGTATACAAAAATATATAGAGAATTAAGGTCGTGTATACATATTTTTGGCACTTTGGCTGTATTTACAGCTGTGTAGTTGACTGTACTTACCTTATCAGTACAGTTTACTTGTTATTTCCCGGGTTAGTAACTGTAAACTTACCTAAGTACATTATTTATAGTAACCAATTTTTTCTATGAATAAGTTAATAGATGAGTAACTTTTCACAACTTAACTTACTAATGTGTATACTATATTTTCTCTAGATCTCTATAGGAAACCACTCTTTTTTACTAGCCTTACTTTTCTTGAGTTGAAACTGCTTAGAGATTCTTCTTCTTTGTCGTATCCTCATGTCTGAGGGACGTGACGAGCTGGAGCACTTTTCACGAACGCTCTCCAAGCCGAACGGTTTTGGGCTTGGTGCATGCTGGCCTGTAGCGTTGCTTTGGTCGCCGATGTTATTCTTTCGACCCAACGCGATTAGAGACGCTTAGAGATTAGATCACTGCAATAGCCAGGTATTAATTAGGGCTTCCGATACAGGTATAGATAAGTTGGGGTGGGATAAGGTGCTCAATTAGCTGAGTCTAGGGTAGGCGGTAATGCTTCACCACTGGGCATCAACACAGGAAAATGATTAGGCAAGAGGTTTCATTAAAGTGTAACTTTAATGAAAAAGAAGCTATTAGATTAGTTATATATTAAACTTATGTTATCCATATCTTCAGGTAAGATAAATAGTCTTACTATCAGTCATATAAATAAATCTAACAAATGAAATAAATTGTTAAGAGCTTAACACAGAGACAAGGCAGTCAATAAAGTCCAAGTAACCTCCTTAAGATATTTTATTAATTTATGTTTCACTCGCTTTTGCCCGCGGCTTCGCTCGCTCGCTGGAAAGTGACAAAAAAAAAGCCTATGTCCATCCCTTCAACTATCTCCACTTAAAAAGTCACGTCAATTCGTCGCGCCGTTTTACCGTGAAAGATGGACAAACAAACAGACACACACTTTCCTATTTATAATATTAGTATTTCGTCCTTATTATTAGTTTTAACTTTCTAATTGGCTATTTATTATTATATTCATTCATTCATTCATCATTCATCATTGTTCACTAATTCTAATAGAAGAAACGGTATAAAATGCATTGTATGGTTTCCATTCTAATATTCATTTTATTTCAAAAACCCATAAATGACGACATTAAATCTAATTTTTTTAATAAACTCAAACTCAAACTGTTTATTTGTCTAAAAGCAGGTAATGATACAGACAGGTGTTCATTAAGTGAGATAATATAGTGCTCCACCTTTTGCCGTATGAGGCATACAGGCATATGCAGTGAGCGGGTGTGAATGACCTAATTTAATTACAAAATAGTTCTTATAAATTGAAAGAGATGTCATATACTTACAACAGAAAAAGTGACCAACCACTTATTCGATATGCAAAGTAGAGTGTTTAACTCGAGTGATGCCTTTCCTTATTTGGATAACAATCTACTATTACTAGTTATTTGTAGTAAAAATATCATGAGACTATATTGTGTAGCAATAAAATTTAATTTAATGAGATAATGATGTTGACAGTGTATGTTACAATTACAGGCACGGATCGCTTTCCTCCAAGGCGAGAGGAAGGGCCAGGAGAATCTAAAGAATGACCTCGTTAGGCGGATCAAAATGCTCGAATACGCACTGAAGCAGGAGCGTGCCAAGTTCCACAAGCTGAAGTATGGGGTGGAGCTGCAGCAGGGAGACGTGCGCCCGCCGCCGGAGGAGCCGCCCGCGGAGCCCGAGCCCGCCGAGCGCGCGCAGTGGAAGCAGGGCCGGCAGCTCATCAAACAGTACCTGCAGGTAACCAAGGCATCCAAATTCAACCATTTTAACGGTTCCGTACCTCAAAAGGAAAAACCCTTATAAGATCACTTTGTTGTCCATCCGTCCGTCTGTCTGTCAAGACCCTTTAAATCGGGAACGCGTAGCAGTAGCAAATTGAAATTAATACCACATACACAGGTCTGCGGTCCCTTGGAGGTGTGAAAAAACTAAACCTCTACGCCAACGCAATCAAAATATACGGCCGTTTATGTCGCCCATACACTTTCAATAGGAATCAAAATGTATCTAGAATTTAATAGGGTTGACCTAGAATCAAGAAATTTGGCAAAAAGCAAGAGCTTGTAGCACAAGTACAGGGAAAAATGCATGCATAGGGTCTATAGTTCCTTTCGGAATACTTGTTATGATTTTTCCTAAATTAGACATTAAGGAAAAATACCTACAACAAAAAGACCATCACCCCCCCTCCCCCTGTTTTGCATCAGCTAAAACTTATTTCAAATCTTCAAACTTGGCTATAAGCCAACTTTTCAGTCCTCCGGCCGGTAAGCGCCACTTTACGCAAAACTAAATTGCCGCCTGCCGGCTCCGTCGGGCAGAAAAATAGTATACAAACCTCGGCCGGAAATTACGATTAACAAGTGCAATTTGATTTAAAAACATCTCTCATCCTAACCTAAGCATCTCCTATAACTAGTTAGATACACTACCTACCCTTTGACCGCCATAGTTGGCTGTGGCCGTGATCGGAAAGTCTTGCCACGGACGCCAATGACTGCTATAGCCGACAGCTTTAACGCAATAAGGACTCAGGCGGAACCTATAAAGTTCAATTTCGCTTAAATAATCGCGATTCGCGATCTGGGGCACGGCATATATTTCTTCGCCGTCTGACGTTCAAAGGGTTAAATTAAAAACTAGCTTGTGTTCAACCTAGTCGTACCTGATGGGAAGTGACAACAGGGTCTAAAAAAAAGCTACGAGTACAGCAAAAACTAGAATGTGGTTTTTCAACTGATAGCCCAAAAATTTGGTTTTATGAACTATTCATATCAACACCGTGGGTGGCTTTTTGCAATTCCTTAAACTGGTGATTTCTACTGAGCTAGCTTATCAAGAGTTTCCGATTGTAACGATAAACATAGGGAAACCTGGCCCCTGTTTCATCACGCTGACATTCCCAGCCGACATTGTCATCATAGTGAAACAGGGGCAGCCTGTTTTCACCACGCTGACATAGCGACAGTTGTCGCAACGTTTCTATGAACTTGAGTTTGCAGCCGACATTGTCAGCGTGGTGAAACGGAGGCCTAGGGTTCTATACACCAATGTCACCGATAGACAAGCTACTTTCAGGGTTTAAGACAAGTATTGTTGAATATTGTTTAAAAATAAAATTATCTTTAACAGGAAATAGGCTATACAGATACTATTCTGGACGTGCGCTCCAACCGAGTGCGTACCCTTCTGGGCCTCAACAATGAGGAGCAGCAAGAGGATCCCAACTGCAGGAACTATGACAAGCAGCAGCGCGACAGATGCGACTATTCTATGAACTCCATGGTCCGCAAATATGATGTTGGTGAGTAGTTAGTTGTTGCTTGAAATTTGCTCGAGTACAGGCTGTAAATATTATGTGAACACAGCTGGGTTGAGTGGTCATGCTCTCAATCTTATCCTTTAATTATTATGGATGTGCCAATGTGTGATCTGATGACCAAGTCATTTAATCTAGCAGTGTAGATTTTTTTTAAATTAAATTATGTTTTAATTATATTGATTAATGATAGTTCAAAATACATTTAATAAAAATTTCAAGTTCTTACACAATATATATATTTTGGCAGGTAAAGAGCAACAACGCAAAGTTGCGTCGGGCGGAGTCTACAATGAAGAGGGCCTCTCGGTACAGGACACGGCGGTGGTATTCACCCACTTCGAGTTCCTGGCTAACCAGGAGATGGACATGGACGAGATCGACGACCTCGATGCCAAGCAGGCACACCATGTGGCGCCAAAACAAGGTCAAAGTCACCCACCGTCCATACATTTATTATTAAAACAACTTTAAAAGATCTGTTTCGTTTGCCCAACGTATGAGAGATCACATTTACAGTCTAGCCTGAAAATCAATGCACCACGTACAGGAATGTTACCTGCACGCAAATGAGGGAAAGTCTAATTTAGTCAAAAACTCGGTTCAAGAATTTAAGACGCTAAATTTCTCGATTTCTCGACACATCTCGACTCGAGTGACGCCAAATTTCCCGGGGATTCTCGTTTCGAGAAATCTCGATCATAAACCCTAGTAGCAACCCTCAAACAGTACCATGATATCTTGCGCAGATCGTCGGACCAGCTTGCCGGCTTGCTTACTTAATTGATAAGGGTTTCTCCCCCAAGTACACCTACTATTTTTTTGGTTCATGCAGCCTTTTTTCCAAACTAAAGCGTTGAAACGTGCGTGTTATTATAAAACGTGCGGTACAACGCTATCTACCGTCTCAAATGCCCAAATAACCATGAAATGAAATATCTAATGACCATGATATACGAGCCTTATTTTCTATTTCCGCGCTGATTGAATTTCGTCTGGAACAGGCGAAGAGGTAGATCACGAAGCAGAGGAGGTGCTCAACGAGCTCAACTCTCTCACGGAGAGCGAGGCCGACGGCGGCGGGCAGGGCGACGAGTACCCAGTCGGTGAGTAACCATTGCACAATAGGCTATATGCACTTGAAATAGATAAGGCTTATATTTTTTTCTCAGAAACTATGTTGGTTCAGCATTATATCCCTATCAAAATTTCTTAATTTTATTTTATTTTAGCTGTGAAAATAATTATTGAAAAGTGCAAAAAAAATTGTGAAATTACAAACGGTTAAAACGCTGTCACGTCGAGTGTGACGTCATTGGATAGGTGCGTCTGTACACCAAACATTCGAGAAGCCAAGAACGCGAATGAACAGAGCGCCGCTCTGTAATCTCGCGTCTCGGTTTCTCAAATGTTTGGTGTACAGCCGGCACAGAAGCACTAGTATCCAGATCATTAAAAAAAAGCGTGCGAATCGTGAATCGTCTGTGTCAAATTGTATACATGTCGTCGTATGGAATTTCCTTCATAAAAAATCTAGTGTTTCTCGATCTGCTACTCATATTTTTGCATTTTGGCACAATCCAATACATATCCCATCTTTAAAGCGGTTGTATGACTTGTAGTTGTATGTCGTTTTCCACTGTAAATGTAAACACAATTGGCTGAACAATACAAGACTAATTAAATAATAAACAATTTTTAGGTTATGTTGGCCGGTCAAACACGTTCATAAATCATAATCTTAATTCACATCAATTGATCTGAGAAATGTATTATATCTGAAAAAATCAGGATACGTGTAAGCAATATCTAAATTGTACGTAATTTTATGCATTATTAATTCACAATATGAATTACAATTATGCATCGTAATCTGATTCAGACTGTGTGCCGGCCTTAGATGAACAATGACGTCACAGCTCAGCTTGTCGGAATGGCGGGCGTTTCAAACGCCCGTTTTTATTTGAAGTTTTTGAAAGAAGATTTATCTATTAAATTTTAGTTATTATGCGCTGAAAATTATTTTACAGTATTTTTATGAAAAAAGCTATCATCCAACAGTATTTAAAAAAATAGTGAATATTCCCTATTGTACAAACTGGGACATGAGCCTTTCCGAGGGTATGCGATAGCACTTTGCATATATATCATCATCATCATCATCATCATTTGGCCGAAAGACGTCCACTGCTGGACATAGGCCTCCCCCAAAGATTTCCACCATGACCGGTCCTGCGCCACCCGCATCCAGCGGACTCCTGCGACCTTCACCAGGTCATCAGTCCACCTTGTGGGGGGCCTACCCACGCTGCGCCTTCCGGTACGCGGTCGCCACTCGAGAACCTTTCCGCCCCAACGGCCATCGGTTCTACGTGCAATGTGCCCCGCCCACTGCCACTTAAGTATATAGTGCTTAAGTGTATAGTGCATATATATAACAGCATTATATATTCCATCTGATCTATTTATTATTATTAATGATTAAATTAAAACTCATTATATATGCGGGTTCCAAAAATTTTATCAGCATAAAACTATTAAAACTACAGGACAGTTTTAGACACCTCCTCGGAATGACATTGGAGATGAATAAACGTATTGACGTCACATTTTTAAGTTTTTATGAAAATTAATTAAGGGGCTACCCGGCATATTTCACTGTTTTTAAAGTGAATAGGCTTTGTTCAGCTCCAAGCACAACGCTTGAAAAAAATATATAATGTAGCTAGGTATTTGGTCTACATTTGGTTCCACTAAATTGTCGAAAAACATAATACATCAAGAGAAAAAAAAAATAACCGTAAACCCTTTTTTCTACCTTAAATCTGTATCTACTCCCTTATTATGCGTCGTAAGTACAAGAAACTAAGACAAGCATTTTATATTTATGTTTACTTTAAACGCATCTACTGATTTTTGGATAGGTTTTGTACTTTTCGAGAAAAAAGCTATTACACGCATTTTTCCGAAAACGCCGGCTCGAGATGCCTGCGCGGGCGACGGGGGCCAGTCGTATAAGATAGCACTAGTAGTTTATAGGGTTGCATCTTAGTACAAGCAGCTCTTCCTAGGTGACGACTTATGCTTATAACCGGTATTGTATAACCGGTGAGGAAAGGAAGCGGTAGGGGAAGAAAGCTCAAATCGCCGAGGTCATTGGGATAGGGGACGCCCTTAATTTGAACACGAGAAAGTGTTACTAAAAATATAAGTGAAATTTGTAATTTTTGTCAACAGTGTGCTAAAGTCACACCATTCAATGATTTTATTGATGAATGGTTTACGATATAATTGGCAAAACGCCAGGGGCCCATTCTCGGGTCTAACAAAAACAAAGACACACCACAGGCATTTCCGGACAGTTCAATCCAGATGTTTGATCGTTGGCAAAGAGCCATATATTTTTACTGAAGAATTTGTTAAAAACGATTATTATTTTTATTTGTGCCTTATTGGATATTATAAATTGAAATATAGGTATGTCATATACCAAAGAAAAAGACCAACACCGACAGAGGCCAATCCGAGGATCGAACTCGGGTCTTCAGTCAGCTTACGCGGCTAACGCCATAACCACTAGGCCAATTGGTCTCACCGAATGCCGGCGAATTTCTCGAGTATATGCAATCTTAGTAACGGGCAAGACGCCCGTGGCCATTTTCTAAGTACAAGCGACATTGCTTAGTATTAATGATTTCAATTATTATTTTTTCAATTAATAATTTATATATTATAGCAGTAAGTACTTTAATAACAAATCAAAAAATAATAAATAAAATAATTAAATTTATTTCAAACAAGAAGTTTTATTGGGTATTAATGGTTGTTCAAACTTGTGAGATAATTTGTATGACTGGAATAGGTGAGCTAATTTGAATAACGAAATAATAAAGGGAGTATTCCACGAGAATGTCGCTTACGTGACGCGATTCTCCTAATATTTCTGAAAACGCTAAGAAACTTATTTCGTGTCTGATGATATTTCATCACTTGGCTAACAATTTGGTAGTAAATTGTCGAGATTTTCACATTTGATTGAAGTAGCTGCCATACAAGGCGAAAGCGTCACGTAAGCCGCATTCTCGTTGAATGCACCAGAGGTAGATATAAACATGACGTTGATGTAATCAAATTAAAAGAAAGAGAAGAAAAAAAGGTGGGAAAGTACAGGGGTCTCGGCGCCGAATATAATTTTGTTCCTTTCGGCGTCGAGACCTTTAGTCCGTGGGGCCCTAGCGCTCTGACTCTCTTCAAAGACCTATCAAAGAGACTTAGAAAGCAATATGAGACCCAAGAGCTGGCAGCTTCCTCGCTCAACGCGACGCGTCAGCTTAGCAATCCGGCGAGGAAATGCTGCCAGTGTCCTCGGTACCATGCCGCAGGGGCCTGTTATAGATTTATTTTAGTTTTTATTTAGAGGTTATATTATAGTTTTTATCTAGTTTTAGTTTAGTTACTTAGTTTTTAATTTTTATTATATGTTATAGTTTAGTTTCATGAATACATATTAACCCTAGAACTATTTTATGAAAATAAAGATGCAGAAATAAATTTCATTTCGTGCATAAGACTATACAATTCCTACAGTAACTACTCAATAACTTCAACTTCATCAACTATGAAAGGTGATCATGCGAAGAATGAAGTTTTTGCAGAAATATTTGGGGACAATCTCACACGGATTGAACTATTCTCAAACTAAGCAAAGCTTGTACTATGGCTACTAGACGATGAGTCGATGATATACATGCTTACCCTTTTAACCGCCATAGTCCGATATATAAGACAAATATTTTCAAGCTTATTTCGCCGAAGTCTGATAAATAAGACAAATTTTTGTGTATTTACGGGTGACGCGGCGATACGAGCACACTCAATGAAAAATTATAAGCGATTAAAAGGTTAACAAACATGTAAACATAGAAAATGTCCATAACAAGAATAAATATTCGTAAACACACAAATAAATGCCCTTACCAGGATTCGAGCCCGGGACTTCCAGATTCGTCACAAACCGACTAGGTTAGAGAGAATGATGATGCTGTCTTGTGTCGCGAAATTGTTCGCCTTTGGTTTGTAGTTACTATACGCTGGGCACAGGTCATGTCGTCGCCCTCTGTATCGTGACATTGAAAGACCCGGCGGCATCGGAGACCAGCCTTATGGTTTTGTTGTGGTTGCAGTGAAGTTCCCCGGCGGCGGCGGCGGCGGCGGCGGCGAGGCGGACGAGGAGCCGCTGGCGCTGGGCGAGCTGGCGCAGCTCACCGTCAGCAACGAGCCCGAGGCGTACGACGTGCAGGGCGCCAACAAGGAGTCCTTCCGCAAGACGTGGAACGCCAAGTACACGCTGCGCTCACACTTCGATGGGGTCAGTATACTGCTCTAACCTTATACGGTATACCCGTGTCGGTGACTGTGTTTGCGTTGAAACATTTCTTCGTGAGACCCCCAAACTTTACATTTATCTGTACTGATAGGTACTTTAGCTTTTTAGACGTTCATTATGTTATGGCAAACTGATTATGGCCGATTTAGAATTGCTTAAACACGAGAAGTAAAGGAAACACGTTGATTGGAACAGTTTTAGGAATGACGATATAGCTCTCATCGTATCTAGTTTGATGATAATTGATAAAAATAAATATCTTTCTTTTTCAATTGTGGCACATTACAATGCACTTATGAACGTCAAAAAAAAAACTACTACCGGTTCTATCCCTACACCACAGCCCGAGAAGATTATTACCGGCAAGAAACTCGGCGGGACTTATTTTTTCAAAACAAATTACAAAAGTAGGTAGTAAAAAATATTACAATACTTATGTCGTTTGATATTTTTAAGATCTGCTGGCGACTGTTTTAAATTAAGTAGATCCATCATGAACTTATAAATATCATTCATGTACCTCTTAAGAAACTCGATTTGAGTATGTGTCAGATATTGTAGTAGAAGACATTTTTTCGTCGATTTGACGACGGCAATATAGTTACTGATTTGGTTGACAGGTGCGAGCGCTAGCGTTCCACCCGACAGAGGCGGCGCTGGTGACGGCGTCCGAGGACCACACGCTGAAGCTGTGGAACCTGCAGCGCACCGTGCCCGCCAAGAAGTCGGCCGGGCTCGACGTGGAGCCGCTGTACACGTTCCGCGCGCACTCTGCGCCCGTGCTGTGCCTGGCCATGGGCGCGCCGCGCACCGAGGAGTGCTTCTCCGGCGGCCTGGACGGCACCATCCGCGTCTGGAACCTTCCGCCGCCCACCGCCGACCCCTACGACCCCTACGATCCCCAGGTCCAGGTACGTGTCACGTGCATTGCCATATCATCATCTATCTTGTATTCTAGCTTTTTAAATATTTCATTGACGTAATAAATATGCACAGATCTGCGCATTTTACGTCTTCCTTTAGTCATGCAAATGAGTGATAAGTACTCAAACTAGCAGAGGTCGGCGGGGACCAGTTATTCTTCTTACAATGCGACGTCATGTCGTGGCAAATTATAAGGAAAATAGCGCACTCCAGCCGACCTTTGGCAATTACTCGTAGTGCGAGCGGTAGATTGATATTGTTGGATGTGCAGGGCCCGGTGCTGCGCGAGCACACGGACGCGGTGTGGTCGCTGGCGGCGGCGCACGGGCGCCTGCTGTCGGCGTCGGCGGACGGCACGGCGCGGCTGTGGGCGCCGCGGGCGGCGCGGCCGCTGCTGGCCACGCTGCGCGACGAGGCGCCGGGCGCGCACGCCGCCGCCGCCGCCGACTTCGCCGAGGCCGGCGCGCGCGCCGCCGTCGTCTACCGCGACGCCACCATGCTGCTCTACGACCTCGAAACTGGCCAGGTGCGAATGCGAACCATGTTCAAACATATACAGTATGTATCACAACGAAGAGCAAACCTTAAAACTGGTTGACGGGGAACTCGAGTACAATGTAATGATTTGCATTTCACGTGCCAAAATACATGTTTTATGGCATAAAATTACTAAATGGATTACTCGAGAACCTTCTTTTTGCAGTCGGTTAATGGTTTTTGTGACATCCTATAGGGTTTGTTTACGTTTTTGATTTTTGACAGTGCATGCGTATTGCGTACTGTTGATATGTAGCTAGGGGTAAATAATAAACATTGACGTTGTTATGTCAACGCACATGCGCTTTGAGTTCTGTTTATAAGTAACCTAGGTAATCATTTAAATAAATGGCTGTAGTCATAGGCAACGCGCAAGCGCTTTGTTAACTGTTTATTTGTAACTAGGTAAAAATCCAAACTTCAACAAGGTTTGACGCCTGTCTGCCAGTTGGTAATTTAAGAAGTGTCATTAATAAGATTGTAAACAAATTATACAGGGGAGGTGCAAAACAATAATAATTACTTTTGATGAATTAGGTACCATGCTCATATTTATGATCTAAACATTAACGGGTTTCTTTCTTTGCCTTTCGTTCTGATACATACTGTATTGTTTATTTTTTTAAGTTTATACGGGGTGTTCTTGAGCATTGGCTTTAACTTCGTCCTGTGGCTTGGTATAATTAAGGAAACAGAATGGCACGATTATTTTTATTAAATTCGTTATTTTTATTTTTTTAATTTCTCATACAAAATAATTACATGTTGCATCAACCGCTAATGTGAAACGGGCATGAGAATTAACATTTCCAAGTAAATGCCAACCATGACATATATTATCAATGTCATGTCGAATACTCTTACTCCGCTTACACACTTGCAAATACCATACGTGATAAAATTGATTTATTAATACTTAGTTATTTTCTAAATGGAGCTAATTCGAATACCAGTGTCTTTGAGAAATTAACTTAAGCTAAATTAATTAATTAAAGCTATAGAATGCACTCTTGAATTTAAAACATTGCTCTAAAACACGTTGTACTTATATATAAAACTCTCGAATTTAAACTATCGTGAGACACACAAATATTATAATAAATTACGGATAATACTCGCGTATATTTACTACGCTACGCGCAACATGTTTCGGCCATCTTAGGATGTCATTGCCAAGAAACATATCGCGCGTAGTGACTAAAAATACTCAGTGTTATGCGTAATTGGTTATAATATTTGTATATATAGAGAGCAGTTATAAAAATGTATAACTGCTCTCTTGAATAAATGAATAGTGTTATAGGTATTTTCACGAGAGTTGAGGTGAATGATTACACACACAGCTACATGAAGTACTTACTAATTACAAAAAAGAGAATGAATGAGTGAATGTTAATGTTAATGGAAACACTAAAATATATTTGGAAAAGGTATAAAAACTTTTTGGTGTATCCTACAATTAACTGTTGATCTTGCCATCGGTACGAAAAAAGAACAGTAAGTAAGTAATTTCAAATCCCGATGTCATTACATGCTGTGTGCGTGACCTCAAGTCTGGTGGAACTCCCTATATGTAATGAATAATATAGCTAATTGCAAGCTCAGAACTATTTCTGACAAACCCTGTCAGGGGGCAGCGGTCTCTCCCTCGTGTGAATGAGTCCGTCCGAGTGTGGTAAGTGGAGCGTGCGCCTGGTGTTGCAGACGGTGCTGCGCGTGGGCATGGAGTCGCCGGCGACGCGCGTGCGCGCGCACCCGACGCTGCCGCTGCTGGTGTCGGCGCACGAGGACCGGCACATCCGCTTCTGGGACGTGGTGTCGGGCCGCTGCGCGCACGCCATGGTGGCGCACCTGGACGCCGTCACGGGGCTGGCGCTCGACCCCAACGGGCTGTTCCTGCTGTCCGGCTCGCACGACTGCTCCGTGCGGCTGTGGAACCTGGACACCAAGACCTGCGTGCAGGAGATCACCGCGCACCGCAAGAAGTTCGACGAGAGCATCCTCGACGTCGCCTTCCACCCGCTGCGGCCCTACATCGCGAGCGCCGGCGCCGACGGCCTCGCCAAGGTGTTCGTCTGAGCGGGAGCCGTCGACTATATATTATATATATATTACATGTAATTTTCCTTTCGATACGACCGAGCCCGCCCGCCGGCCCGGTCCGGCGCGCGCCGGCCGCCGCGTGACCGTAGTGGAGCGGGGCTCGGCCCGTCCGGTTCCGCCGGACAGCTCTAGCGTATTTAAATTGTAACGTAATGGACGCGCTCGACGCTCGTTATAAGCGCGTAGTGAACACTCATCTATGTATAGACATTTGAAATCTATTATAATATATTTTTAGACTTTCAGTATGTGGATTTTAGGTTTTTATTGCGACTTTTTCACCGATTTTATGATACGCAGTGAGAATATTGTTCGTTTCTTATGCATCTGTAAGCGAGACCTTGTAATAAATATAACATGTGGATACCGTCGATGTTTCCTTGATACGTTTAATTTTGTGTCTGTACAGTTAGATGTTACGCACTATTTGCTGATCGTTTTGCAGAGAACGAATGGTGTTTCTTTAGGCTAGCATATTTTATTTAAATTTATTGGATATCAATAGAGAATTATCTCTTTTTGTTTTGTGACATGTATCGAGTAACGTGCTCTCATTGTAACTCATGAGCGATCGAACAAAAATTGAGTAGAAGTACTATATCGGAAGTAACATAAGTAATGTTTGTTCATAACGAGTACTGCGATGTAGAATATATTATAATAAAACATAATATTTCCTTTATTTTCCTCGAATTCATACTTGTACACATACATCCAAAATTGATAGTAAAAAGCAACATAACCGACAGTATTCGTTGTTTTTTTACCTTTTTCGGCCATTCCTGTTCCTTGGAAATTATTCAACACTAATTTTTGATCAAACTAAAACTAAAGATTCTAATTACCGTGAAATTAAAAATCTGTATACTAATTAAATAAATAAATATTATGGGACAACGACAACCTTAACACAAATCGACCTAGTCGCACAGAAACTCAATAAGGTATCTGTTGTGACGAGTAATCCGCGATAGTACGTCGAACGAAGCAAAACGTCTTTCATTCATACCACCAAATCGGTGGTAAACAGTAGAGATTTTATCACTAAATCCACTGGTGCCATTGCTAACATGCTAGGGGCCCATAATGTGGGTATTGTATTTTTTTGTCATTTCATATATCATTAGTACCTATACTGGGTATGGGAGTGGCCTGTAATAGGAGCAAAAAAATCAAACAGGAGTCTCCATAGACTATCTTTAGTTATTCTAATAAAATCGCGAGTCGAGGAACTCAAAAATCACATGTTAAGAAATAAGTATTTTTATTACGTTGTATCTATACTCATACGAACACCTTTCATGCTAGGTGATAAGGTTCAATTTAGTATGTCAAAAAAAGTAAAAGTACAGTCCTTTAGTACGTACGTATTAGGTCCATGAGACGCCCTTACTAGTGGTAAAGGTCATCTGCCTTCGGCTTCTAAACTCATCTTAGAGTACTACTAATACTTAATATGTATGTGTGGATGAAATGATAAATGCATCTGTAAACTACAAAGTTGTAGTTCTACGTAGGGTAAGTAACTTGTCAGTAACTGGCCACCGTCAAATAACTGGCCTCCTTATACTAAAAATGAACTCTGTTCACCCACCTACAAACAGCGTTCATTTTTAGGATTCCGTAGTAAACTAGGAACTCTTATAGTTTCACCATGTCCGTCGGTCCGTCCGCCCGTCCGTCCGTCTATCCGTCCGTCTGTCTGCGGTTTAGCTCAGTGACGCTTAGTACTACCGACTAGTTTCTAGAAAGCTGTAATTTGGTATGGATATGCATACATATCAATCATGCCTAGAAAGTCGAAAAACTTAGTTTTAGGGTACCTTCCATACACGTAAAGTGGGGAGTGATTTTTTTTCGTTTCAACCCTAAGTGTGAGGTATCGTTGGATAGGTATTTAAAAAAGAATAGTCCTTATGGGCCCCCCCCTCTAAATTTTGTACCGCAAATCCAAAAACTATGAAAACTTCACGAAAATAGAAGTTTAGGAAGACTGTCAAGAAAAATAATTTTGAACTTGGTCAGTTAAGCCATTTTTCGATTTTTTGCAAAAGAAACCGTATCTTCACAGTTAAAAGGGCGTATAAGTCGTAAGAGCTGCGAAGATACTCCTTTTTTATTGTTTTGAGCATGGTTTCTATGAAACCCTTTTAGGTTCGCTTATTGTGACGGACGGGGAACTATGGAACCTGGCACTGAGCATGGCCCGACATGCTCTTGGCCTGTTTTATTGTAAGTTTTCAATTACTCGCCGCCCTCCAATAATGGGCCACTTCATACAAAAACGAATTACCTATATTAATAGGTTCATAGAGCTCAGTTACTGGCCATTTACCCTACATAAGTAACATTTTATTGAAACATTCCATAAAATTAAATATTTTATTACAACTTACCTACCTATATCTGGGTGACATTGTAGATTTGCCTCCAGAATTCGATGCGGTCTGGATTCGGTAAATTGTCCATAGTTAGATTTTTGTCTATTATGATATATCTTAGATTTCTGTCGTCGCTAGCTTCCCAATCTATGTCCAGAGCCGAAGACTTAATTGAGGTAGGGTTTCTGAAAGGCAATAATTGTCGGTCAGGTCAGCAGTTGGAAGCAACGATGTCAGAACACACAGCGTCTTTGAGTTTTAAGCCAGACGGAGTAGCAATTGACAGGCCTTCCTTCCCCTCTTCCAAATGGGTATGACATAGTGTCATACAATATTCATTGTATGACATGTATCTCCCGCAAAAAATGGCAGTATTTTTGTGTAGTAAATGACAGACGTTGCTACTCCGTCTGGTTTAAAACTCAATGCACAGCGTAGAGCGTAGATACAAGCGTGACAAGAATCTAACTATAGTCTGACAAGCCAAGGCTGCATTAGAACTTTTTTTTAATTTATTTGCCTCTACTTTTTTCATACCGAAAAATAGGGACGCACATAATTTAAAAAAAAATCTACTGCAGCGTTGGTTTGTCCGACTATATACAGGGTGTTCTTGAGCATTTGCTTTAACTTCGTCATGTGGCTTGGTATAAATTATGAAAACAGAATGCCATACCTAGTTAGTTTTATTAAATTCGCTACTTTTTATTTTTTTATTTTCTCATAGGCAAAATAATTACATGTTGCATCAACCGCTAATGTAAAACGGGCATTAGAATTAACTTTACCAAGTATGTGAGAACCATGACATATCAATGTCATGTCGAATACTCATACTCCGTTTACACACTTGCAAATACCATATGAGATAAAAATAATTAATTTGTAGTTATTGTCTAATTGGAGCTAATTCGAATACCAGTGTCTTTGAGAAATTAACTAAAGCTAAATTAATTAATTTAAGCTAAAGAATGCATCATTGAATTTAAAGCAATTGCTCAAAAAACGTTGTAGTAGTTTATGCAACAGTGATATTTGTAATCATAGACCCGAAAGTTTTAAGAACCAATTATAAGCTATTGCATACACTAGTTTTTCTACGACAACTAAAATAGCGAAATCTCGAAAGGCGACAGACGACCACCGAAAGTAACTGGTCAGTAACTGTACCGATTATAGGACATTTAAGAGCAAATTTGGAGTATTTTTGATATTTCTCTGAAACTTGTAGAAGTTGCACTGGAAAATACGTCAAAAGTTGAAAGTCCTACTCTTACTTTATATTTATAACGTGTTTCATGTAAGATATCGTTATCGGTTTCAAAATAGTAGGCAAATGAAAACTCGTATTTTTTGGACCGATAATGGGAGGTCCTAGTGCTAAAACTAGTCCAATATCATTAAACATAAACATCTATAACTTCGTTTTTTTTAGCATTAGAAAGACCTTTGCAGAACGATATATAAGGTTTTTTATCGGGCACATTCTGCGGACCGAACAGTGAAAACGAGTTAATAAATATTACGTACTTATTATCATGTTTTATTAATACATACCTTGCTCAGTGTTGTGAACAGAGAAGAAACATAATGTTAGTTAATTTATATTCTAAGATGAAAAGATAAGAATTTTAATAAATTGCGCTTACAATGTTTCATGGAAAGGTTGTACATTAAAAAACCTAAAGAGGCAGAGTTCTCACACGGAATGGTCTATTTTTAAACGTCAGTGTCACTATCTTAGAATGCATAATTTAGGCTAGATCCAATATGAAAATATTGTTTAATTTTAGATTGAAAACTTCATAGATAAAATTTAGTAAATATAAAATCGGTACGATATGAGTTACCTACATCATAATAAAAAGAATTACTTAGTTAAAACCGCCAAACACATTAAACGAAAACCTTCAATATTGAACTTTTTTCTAAATTACCGCCATCTTGCTTATAAACACTTAAAACATTTTTTTCAACACACTTGCTCGTAACGAGGTTCTTATTGTACCGCTTTTAGGCTCATAATCCTAGATATTAAACACGCGTGCTTTTTCATTATATTATTGAACTATACAACACTAGTTCAGAGAAGAATAGTACAGATAACCCCATCAAATTAAGTTTGTACCCTACGAGACTAAGTTACGTACACAGATAATACTTTAAAATTTTGTCGGATTGGAAAGTTCTTTTTTTTCTAATAAAGTACCTACACTGTTTTTAGCCGCATAATAACTTATGCCATAAAAAGCAATATCTCCGTATTTAGTTGAATACATGGATTAAAACTTTCTGAATTATTAAATATACGTGAAATTGCATTAAATTATTCAAAATTCACAATAATTTGTGCTTCAAACACAAATAATTTCATTTTTTATTTTGGCTGTTTGGCGGGCCTTTGCCTCAAATTTACGCGCGCAATGCGATTCGTAAAAAATACACCAACGGCGCGCCGTGGTAAGTGGTAACTTATGTATATGTACTTACGTAAAACATTTTTGATTGTTTTCTCGCTTTATTATTATGATAAAATGCAACTATAAGAGAATTAGAAGTAAAACTAACAATATGTGGATTAGGCTCCTCTGAAACTACAAAACGCGGATGCTATCATGAAAATCTAGTTGTACTTAGTAGTGATAAATATACCTACTTATTTGTGACGTTTGGGCCTTAGCTTCGAGATTTATTAGTTGAAAATGTAAAATATTGTCATCAACCGACGTCGAAAAGGCATCGCAAGAAGCTTCAAGTAGTCAATAAAGGTTAGTGAAACTCATATGCTAATTACCATGTAGGCATTCTCACATGATTCTGACAATTAAGTTAATGTATTTAACAAAAGTTAATAAACTCGAATTAAATTTTGATTTTTACTTACAAGTGTGTTGAAAAATGTCGTATGACACGTGTGTGCATAGTCATTATACACATCGGCTTCCTTATTGCGCACTCGCTTTCAGCTCGCGCGCACAATACCGCCTCGTCTATAATGACCAGGGACCGGAACCGGTTACCATAACCCGGGTTTTTCATAAGGTTATTTTAAAGGTTGTTTTCAAAACACCTCCAATTCGGTTAACTCATGATACGGAAACCTTAATCATTCGGAAACCTTATCGGTCCAGTTAACCCCAATTAACCTCTAACCAGTAACTAACCCCAATGAATTCTGTTAGTGTTTTATTCTGTTTTGAACAGTTCAAACGAAAGTAATCTTTATACGCCCAGGAATTAGACTTAATATTGAATGACCATGGCTAGGAGTTAGGACGTTGTCGCTCGCTGTGGAACCAGGTTTGTTTTGCTCTTAGTGTGGCATCGTTTCTTTATTTCCTTACTATAACCTAACATTTTAGGCCTAACATTTTTATTATCATACATAGAAATGAAAGCGGCGTGAGCGTTTGTTTCTACTATGCTCAAGTTTATTTATTTTTCTTGTAGTTAATCAGTCAAATATAGGTAGAGTCATAAATAATCATCATACATGGGTAACTTAGCGCAATTATTCTGATATTATTTAAAAACAAAACATAACTATTAGTCTCAGATTACGAAGCGATAAAATTCAGCAAATAGTGCTATTTTGTGAGTACATCTTGTGACGGCTGTCGGTAAAGTTAAAACTTTTTAAAATCTCGACATTGTTATCCTTTGTAAAACCAACAGCTAATTACCTGCACGAAATAGTACCATAAAGAACAAGAGATATTTTATTAATAACAACAGTATTCCTTTGGCAATAAAGTTCAAATTGTTATAGCATGCACTCAACGTATAACCTTTTGAAATTAAGAACCGAGGCGTGGTCAACCAGGTGTCTGTTTATTTTTCATAATTAAAAGTTGATTTGATTATTGTAGCTTGTGTTAAATTTTGCAACTTACGTAGGTAGATATTAAAAAAAGTGGGAACAGATTTCTTATCGATTTGAGGATATTGTGCAAGCTTCAGTCGCTACGCTACCAAGTACCGGCAACGTTAGCTACACTGTATTCTATTCCCGATATTTCTTACAATCGACAACTGGCCTACTTTTTGGATTTTTAATGCATTTGGATTCTTGAATTTTTAATCCATGCTTAGTTCATACACTACTCAACTACAGCAAAAATAATATAATAAATACCACCCTCTAACTAAGACTTGCCAAACACGCTACCGGAGGCCTATTGCATAATCAGTTGTAGCTTGTAATATTAGCGGAAGTCTCTTTTCAATCCCTTTTATTAGAAAGAGAGTTCCGCTAATATTTTAAGTTACAAAATAAATTATACAATTGTCCCCAGGTGGTCAGATCATATTTCATTTCTAAAAGGTTTTATGTGAAATGCGTCCTATTCCAATTTGACCCTTATTCTTAAGACAATAAATTTGTAATTTATATTACAGGTTTTTGTATTACTGCATTTCATTTTCTGCAGGTAATTAGCGATTGGGTTTAACAAAAGACACTACAATGCTATTCATAGCAGATAAGTTTCAAGTGGAAATCGTGATTTCAAACTGTTTACATTATAAAACGGTGAATAGTTTTTGTCTTTCCTTAATTTCTCATATATGCGTCAAGAGTGATAATGCGACAATAAAAGTCTTGTTTATTACCAATCTTAATACGATTTTGCCGGCAATTACTTTCTTTTCTTACCTGGGTGCGTAGCCAAGATGCCAACCGCTCACGCTCACTCGCTAATGAAATGCAACTGTCATTGTCACGCTAATAAGAAAGAGAGATAGAGAGAGGTAGCTACGATACATTATTAAGCGTGAGCGATTGGCATCTTGGCTACGCACGCTGACGTCTGACGTGTTTTCACTTGAGACCGCTATTTGCTACCATTGGCAAAACAAAAGTATGTATTTGAGTTAATTGTAAGCAAGTGCAGCAAGCGGTGCTCCAAATGATTATGACATACTTTGATATTGGATACTTATTATTATATTATTTTTTCGTATCTCGTATTATCGTAGTAATGAGCAAAATTTGTATAATCGTACGAGTTTGAGATTAGGGCTCCCGATTACAAGAGTACACGCTGACACGTGGCTCCGTGTACACGAGTCGTGTCTTAATTACACGTGGCCTAATGGCATGTTCCAAACAGAGCAGAAAACCGGTATCGTGTGTGACAAGACGCTTCTGTAATGTGTTTAAATTAATTTGAAAATGTACCGACAATAAATGAGTAATTAAACATCTATAATTTATTTTATTACATTACAATATCGCATCTCGAGATACTCTGGGTATAACTTTTTTAAGTAGGTATATTCACGGAAATACTATTAAAATTACAGTCTTTCTCCGGGACCATGGGGGCAATGTCGCCCTTGAAACGTCGGAGGTTTGTTTTCAAAGTTTATACACGATTAAGCCCCGTTTTCGTAAATTTATAATACTAAAATTATAATAACAATATCTAATTATATACAAAATCTAACAATGAAAAAGAGTTTTCTACTGATTTTATTTCCTTTAAGAACTCTCATATGTAACAGGAAGAATAATTATAATATAATTTGATGGCCATAGAGTTAGAATTTTTTTTTAAGCTATTGCATAGCTTCTATCGCGGGCCTTGAGCGCGGGGACTGAATCCAGAAATTCCGTAACGAAAAAAAACCTGACGCTCCCCACTCCGACCTCCGACGGACCGAAACCGACTTTATTCACTTTGTTACAAAGTTCTTTATCGGGGAAAGGATATATCTCCAAACGAATGTCGCTAAGTGTCATATTCTATACAAAATATTGAGGACAGTAGCTTTTATTACCAGAGATACGGCGATGTCAAACGTCAAAATAAACACTATTATTTTAGTCCCGCCAAAATCAAATATGTTAGTCGCAAACTTATGTTTCTTATTTCAGTTATCATAAACCTATAGTTTCAATGATAAATATTCCTGAATAACCAACAGCTACTGTAAGATAATAAAACCCACATGTATTGTAAAATAATGTTGACAACTTTTCTATCAAAAACATTGAATTTGAAAATGAATAATGATCCACAAGAGTCTACAACAAAATATGGGACCACCATTGACGCGGTATTTTCTAGGTATTTAGAGGATATTAAGTCGCAAACTTATGTTTCTTATTTCAGTTATCATAAACCTATAGTTTTAATGATAAATATTCCTGAATAACCAACAGCTACTGTAAGATAATAAAACCCACATGTATTGTAAAATAATAAAAACATTTTAAACAATATTAACTTTTTATTTATTAAATAATAGAAAAATTTGTTTTCTTATCGGTCACCACGCTCAAAAAGTGTAACTTGAATTAATATCAAAGAAAAAGAAATACTGCATGAATAAAATAAATAAATAATTATAATTGCATAAGTTGATACAAAATGATATGCAATAGCTTTACCGCGGCAGTCCCCGAGTGCCACACGTATTTTTTGAAATAGTTTTAATGTCTGATGTGTCGGTATTTAGATCGTATTTATATCGTTTTTCCCTTCCTTTCATTTTAAACAATTCTATATTATGTTTTACGAATATACACATAACAAATACATATAAGGATGGCAAGGGTAGTATACTTTTTTAAATAATGGCTTGCAACTATCTAGGTAATATGCTCCACACAAAGATCTTACTCGTAAACACTTTCTTTGGGCTAAGAAAACCTTATCAGCATCTGATGAGTTGCCCCATATTATTATTCCGTAACAGATTTGCGACGATACATAACCGTTATAGGCTGCCGTTGCTGCCGCCTCAGAGACGGTTGCTCGCAGACGATACAAAATATAATTAAATCGATGTAGCTTATTACAAAGGGTATTAATATGGGCTTTCCAATTACAAAACTTATCATTCTTAATTCCTAGAAAAACTGCACTTTCCGTTTCATTAAGTTGTACTTACGCCATTAAAATCGGCAGATAATCTAATTGGTTTTGCTATTATAAGTTTGAAATTAAACCAGTTGTGTTTTGGTTAAGTTAACTTTGAGATTATTATTTTCTAACCAATTTGTTACATTTGTTAATGTAGGTACATGTAATAATATTTCTTAGAGAACCATCTGTATTTTCTTTAATTACTATGGTTGTGTCATCTGCAAATAGTATAGTGTCATTTTGTGTGGCGCCAGGTAAATCGGTGATGTAAAGTAAAAACAAATACGGCCCTAGTATACTACCCGATGGCACGCCGCATGTGTTAATGATGAACGGCGAATTATACGTTTTGTTAAGGTTTTTAACTATTTTTGTAACTTCTACACATTGTCGCTGCCCATTGAGATAGCTTTTTAGCCAACAGTACGCTTGCCCTCTTATACCGTATTTAACTATTTATATTACTTTAATAGCAATGTTTCATGGCACCCTAGATCCATAAAGCCATCCAGGATCTAGATTTCTGCTCATTCTATGCATTCGTGTACATACACACAGAAAACATAGAAAAGCGGAAGTGTTTACCGTGACACCAATTAGTAGGTATAGGTATCGGGATACAAAGTATCAACTCAAAATATGTGTAATAATAATTTGACTGGATTACGTAAATTGTAAGAATATTAATGTAAAATACCAGACCAAGATAATATAACGCATCGCGGCTTAGACATTGCCGAGATTCATTGTTTATGTGGAACCGATAAGGGCAATAACAATAAGCCTGCACTCGGTCGGTATTCATCTTTGTGCACTTAAATGTCATTGTCTCATGAGAGTAATTAGTAAAAACAATGCAAGTAAAGTTTTTGAAGCAGGAATTTCTAGAGCTGCTTTCAATATTATCATTTTAAATTGCCATAATTTTTATAACGATACCCTTACCAACAACTCATACCTATCCGTAGTCTGCACGTGCAAGGCCATTTTTTTGTTTTATAAACGAGCCTTTGTTAATATGAGCACGTCGGCTCCAAAAGCTAATCCTAATAATTACCTACCTACTAGATGTGGAAACTTAAGTGGCGAGTTGGCTATATGTTCAAAGTTTAGTGACACCTCTCTACCCCCAGCCCTCATACTGGTGTTGCTCTCGAGCTCTCTTAGATGTCGCTTTTTGTGGGGGCCCATCTTATGTGGGCGAGTCACCGTTTGCCGTAAATTAAATTTATTACCATTTTGTTAGGCAGACGTCTGATTTTATTCTCTATAATACAGTATTTAGTCAACCACCTTCACCTAATAGACCAGTATATTTTAGTTTCCATTAAATCTCAATAGTCTATACACCCTGGCGGTGCTGCCTCTGCATCCCATAACTCGGGCAGGTGCATCATTCGCTCGGTGTACCCCTTACATTTCATTAAATTGTCGAAAGGGTCTCAGCGTGTTGGCTTCGGCTCCGCGTACGCCTCCCAAAGGTCCGGAACACAATTGTTCCGTGATGGGAAGACCTACCTATTATGAAGATTTAAGACAAAAGTGTGATATTATTTTTTACTATCGTTGTAGAATTGTTTTTGCTGAATATTTTGTATTTTGATTGTTGTTCACATTGATCATAATATGTACTACGAGTATGTCTAATTTTTTGTTTGTATCCCTACTTTTTATTTTAATTATCATGCACTGTTACTTTACACGCCAAGGGGCCTTACCATGACGTCTTAACGTGATTCAGTTTAGGGCCTAAACTGAGTCGCTGCCATACAACTCAATACAGGTTCCTTACCTGAACCTGAACCTTAACTGAATTGCGTTAAAGGGCATTTTCAGAAAAAAGTGCATCCTTTTAATGAAAATGGGTCCTCAATTATCCATAAAAAAATTTTTTTGTCAGGTTTGTAACGGCCGATACGAAATGTATGAAAAAAATGCGTTACAAAGCTGACAAAAAAAACGGGACACTATTTTTCTTGTTTCCAATAGTACTCGTGATTCTGGTTACAAAAAACCCAACACTTCCTATATTCAAAAAGAAATGAAAATGGTACCCTATTTTTGAAAATGCCCTAAAACGTTATGGTAACGGATAAGGATGGGTTAGGTCCGCGTGTATTTAAGATCTGTTTCTACGAGTACCACGGATACTCGGATCTAAATTACACGCGAGCCCGACTTGTAAACTTGGCTACCTAAGTTGTTTAATTATCATTGCACGTGCGGTATTAGACGATTTATTCCTACTCGTTCCTACTACAATGGTTTTGAATGTTTTGATTAAATAACTTAACAAAATATCACCTACCGACGTTAGTCGTAAGACTCGTAAGAGATATTCACTAAATTCGTTGAACAAGTTAAATCCGTCAAAATAAACACTACGAATAACTTTAAATCACAACATGCAAGCAAACGTAATGATGTTGCAGTTTCATTAATTGCAATTTTGTTTAGTACTACACTTTTAATTTTCGAAAGCTTAAGAAATTCACGTAATTAATAGAAGTATTTTTATTTATTATAACGTGAATTGAAGTTGTAAGGTATGATGACATTTTATTTGATGAAATAAGCTAGTTCAATCTAACGGGTTGTTGTGTATTTGAAGAAAAATAAGAAATTATTAACACGTGCCGTCGCGTTGCCGTCTTCGCTTTAATTTGAAAGTGTAAGACGTAGAAACCGCTTGTTATTATTAATACAACTCTAGTGTAACAGCTTATAGTTCAAAATTGATTGAAGTGACAACTATGAAACAAACCTGGGTTATTCTACCTGTTGGACCCAAAAAACAGTGCAAGATACAAATGTCCTAAGTACGAGGTTTTTATATGTCCTTTACGACATTTCTATCGTTCACTGTTGACACGGAATTGTCTTTGCCGATGCCAGCCTCTACTGTTATTAGATATTGAATCTAATTTACTTACACGTAAAGAGTATACTCGTTTGTTATAATAAGGTTAACAGTAACCTAAAGAAAACCCCAAACAAAAACCCTATCGGGATTGGGTTTTGCAGTTAACCGGGTTATGGTTACTGTTACAGCAACATTTCGCTTACCGTTTGTATTCGGTTACTGAATGTTGCTGTTACAGTATCATTGTGTAACAGATATGATTAGGTAACCAACTCGATAGGCTTAAGCCTAAAGAGGGGTTTTCCGGTCCCTGATAATGACCATCATAGCACACGTGTATCACAATGTACTATTATACCCAACAAGTTAGTAATAAATGTGAAAACTATGCGTTTAGCTATCGGTAAATATCAAATGATATGTATGTACATAAGTTCCTAGAAATTCACTGATATCGGCCGAAATCGAAGAAGGAAGGTTTGCGACCACTGCTTCTTTGCTTACCCGTTTGACAGATAATTCTAATCTTAAAAACAACGAAGTAGTTGATCTTGATTACAGTAGAAATTAGTCTGTAGTGTCCATTTTAAAATGTTGGCATCAAGTAAGTATAAGCGATTTAATGTGGATTTTTTGCATTTAGCGTTCCATTACCCATGCACGCTCCATTAGGGGAGAGTTTATTATAGTACTTATAATACCTATAGGTAAGTACTTACCCGAACTTTGCAAAGTTAGTCCACATAGTCGTCATTCTTTCTACAGTCCTTGCATCATCTCCTTTCAAAGGCAAAGGCCAATAAATGGCCGGATTGAATAAATAAAACAGCTCGTCTCCATGGGCTGCGCCATTCAGGTGTCTCAGTCCCAATAAGACTTTTGCCAAGTTTCTGTAAGAGTCGTACTTGAAGTAATAATTGTAGATAGGCAAATTATTGTGATTCAGAAAGTACTCGGTTATCGCCACTGACGGGTAATGGAACATAACATCAGATATTAGATCTATTAAATCATTTACAGAATCGTTGCTAATAACACCATTGCCGAAATAAAATTTCTTGATTTTGTTTGCAGTATCTATTCTTTCTTGAATGCTTGAAAAATACATATTATTAGGCAAAATAGCAGCAAAGTTATTATTCAGACTTTGATACACTTTCTTGTTTAATTGTGTCACGTACAGTATGCCTTCCTTATTGTTATAGCCAATGATCATAGGTACTTTGTTGTACTTGCCAGAATCTAATATTTCTTGAAGATTCATGGTTAGGAACGGTCTGCTATTAACCCCCTGCTTTTCGATGCACGGTCTAAAAACGTATTTTGATAATAAATTTGCAGAGTTGACTGATGCACTTGCAATTAAGATGTCGTTTTTCGTCGAATTTTTAAAAATTCTTAGTAAATCATACGGGTTTTTCGTGTTAAAGCCCATCTTGGCAGCAACTAATGATGCTCTTTCTATTGGGTCATTTGGGAGAGCGAAAGGCGAGAGAGCTGAAGCGCTTTGCATGATAGCTCTTCGAAACAAGCCTTTGGCTGCGGGTGACAGTATCAAATAACTGACTGACGCTGACCCTGCACTCTCACCGAAAATAGTCACCGTGTCCGGGTTGCCGCCAAAGTATCTAATATTATCCTTGACCCACTTAAGGGCGGCTACTTGATCTTTCAAACCTGCGTTACCTGGCGCGCCCTTAATCCGGAGGCATAGAAAGCCAAAGGGACCTAGGCGGTAGTTGACTGTAACCACGATAACTCCCTTTTTCACGAGCGGTTGAGGGTTGTAGAGATATGCGCTGCTGCTGCCGGTCTTGTAGCCGCCGCCGTGAATGAACACCATGACGGGGTAGAGGCGCTTGGAGTTGACCAGGCCGGGCGTGTACACGTTGAGGATGAGGCAGTCTTCAACACCCACGGGCAGCTGCAGGCGGTCGTGATATTGAGCACAGACGACGCTGGTGTCGGATGCGTTGAATACTCCCAGCCAGCGTGGTGGAGGCCCTGCGTCCTATTAACAATTTAAGGCATAAATAAATAATTAAACGAAAAATCTATCTGCGAACGATACCAGGTTTCTCAGAAAGAAAGGAAAAGTGAAAAAATTCATGACCCCCGAGGTCATGGGGGAGAAACTCTGTAGCTCGGTGGAGAGCGATGTGCCTACTGGTATCGCAGAGTCGCGGGTTCAAGTCCCGCCCGAGATCATGATTTTTTTTTCACTTTTCCTTTCTTTCTGAGAAAAATCTATTGTTCATATTACTACTTATTTCATATAGCGTAGTTGGTGTAGAGCACGTACCTAGAGGTAAGTAGGGGAGACAGGGGCTAGTACAAATTTCAGACTTTTTTGTGTTCTTCTTTTTGTGGTGTTATATAGAAAATTTATTCGTTTTCCATTAAAAAAACAAACATAAAGTACTTAATATTTGACCGGGAAAGACTTTTGTGACAAAAGTCTTTAGTTAAATAGCACATAGTTCTTCAGAAGTCCTTCATTTTTGATTTTTGTGGGTGACCACGAAGGTCACTAGCACTGACAGGCGCGGCGCGCCGCCAGTGCAGCGCAAGGCCGCACTGGCAGGATCGCCATGTGATGTGGGACGTTAATATAAACACGTTGGCTGGAGTATAGGTTTATTCTGTCTAAAATAACACTAACATGCGCTTATACCTATAATGCAGCTATACTAGTGTGTGGGTGAGGCGTAGTACACTCACTACAAAAGTCCGTATGAGGAGTATATTAACAAGGCGGGGGCAAAAATTATTCATATTTTACTTTCATAAAACATATTTTTATGTAAAATAAATAAAAAAACATACATATTTTATCCAACAGTTATTGAAATAAATAAGTGCTTTGAATCCCAGTACCCAAGCCCACTGAAAAATTCTTTATCTTTTTAAATAATATTACAAATTAAATATAGGTAATATTACCTACAATACAATACAATACAATAACTCTTTATTGCACCTCAAAACAACAAAAATAACACAAACTGGTATAGATTACACATGAAAAAGAGGCAAACAACAGGCGGTCTTACCTACATTGAGTTTATGTTACCAAATACGATATAGGTACGGACATTCTTTTTGATTTTTGGCCTAGCATACTAATTGGTATACAAGTTATACCACAGTATTGTTAAGTAATTCTTACCCCCTCCGTGGATTAAAACTATCCTCTGAGGAATAAAAAACAATTATTTAAAAAATTGACTAAAACTTTATGTCGATATAATGAAAACATAAATTAGGACTGCTTATAAACGGGTAGAAAAAAATCGACTCCAGATACACTACCGTTTTTGGGTGCATCTCATAAGCTCATAACATTAAAACCGGGCGGACAATTGCCAACTGGTGCGATTGTACTTGGAGACGAACATGACCTAAATTCATTACTTGAGGTCGTTTAGCGATAGGCTTGTTAATACCTATACCTATCTCCGTTAAAACAGGCCACAAATTTTATTTAAAGCCCTAAATTTTAAGTAGAAAAGAAATTTCTAAGGGCAAGTAGCGCCATCCAGGGTCTTGGCCAACTAACCCGGATCTAGCTGTCAAATCTTATATTTTATAAACGCTTAACTCTGGGTTATCGACTAACCTTGGGTGGCACTCGTAGCGCTTAATAATAATAATAAATAAATAAATATTTTGGGACAATCTTACACAAATCGACCTAGTCCCACGGTAAGCTCAATAAGGCTTGTGTTGTGGGTACTAGGCGACGATATATATAATAGATAGTTACATATGAATACTTAAATATATAGAAAACATCCATAACTCAGAAACAAATATTCGTGATAAACACACAAATAAATGCCACTACCAACTAGGCTAGGAGGCCGTTAAGGCCGGCTTAGTTAGTTTAATTTCGAATTAGGTTCAGAAAGTTTTTTATTAAAAAAAAAACCGGCTAAGAGCATGTCGGGCCACTGGTCGGGCCATGTTCAGTGTAGAGTTCCGTAGTTTACTGTCACAAATATTTACTTTATCAAAAAATGTATTAGCAAACCAATATTTTATTTCAAATACCTATCGAACGATACTTATTGGGTTCAAACGAAAAAAAATAGAAACTATGAATCAGTTACTTATTATGTTTTTGCAGAATACCGACGTAATGGTAAATAGGTATATAAAAAAAAATCATCCCTCATTTTACGTGTAGGGGAAGTACCCTAAAAAAAGTGTTACCCACTGTTTATTTTACCACTTTGTTGGCGTGAATGATATGTAAGTAGGTATATTCAAACCAAAATTCAGCACTCTAGCACTATCGGTCACTGAGCTTACCTGCGGACAGACAGACGGACAGACATGGCGAAACTATAAGGAATCTTCGCAGTTCTTACAATTTATACGTCCTTTTAACTGAGAGGATACGTTGTTATGCATAAAGTCTATAGCTTAACTGATCAAGTTGAAAATAATTTTCCTTCAAAGTCCTTATAAAACTGCACTTTAATGGTTTTTTTTTTAATATTTTTTGGACTTGCGGTTCAAATACATTTTTTAAATTCCGGAAGCGATTAGTTCCAAAAATAGTCACTTTATTATAAAATGTTGTAACAAACCCCTATTATTTTTTAAATAAGTACCTATATCGTAATACGGGAGGTTTCCTAAAAAAATATATTCCCAGTTTTTATTGTAGGTACCACATTGTGTATTGCAGGTATGTTCATACCAAATTATAGCTTTCTAGTGCTAACGGTCACTGAGCTAAGCCGCAGACGGACTAACGGACAGACAGACATTGCGAAACTATAAGGGTTCCTAGTTGACTACGGAACCCTAAAAATGAAGTAAGCTACTTTGCTTGTAGTTTACTTATTAGTTTTCCTGAAATATTTATGTTAATGTTCACCATGACCCTACTTTTTTTTGTCAGGAATACCCGGCAGCGGATAGGAGTAGGGAGAGGGAGGAGAGGTAGTTCTCTAGATATTTAGCGATATGTACCAGACAGACAGAGTTGCGAACATAAGGATTCCTGTCTTACCGTTTTGGAACCCTAAAAACAAATGAGTAAAAGCTAAGTACTCTAACACGATGAAATTGACCTTTTCGCACTGCCTTCCCTTTTTCTTTCCGTACATACCTGAAATCTGTCGTCCACCGTGCCGTAGGGTATTCCCAAATATTGCCAGTAGCCATTTCTCATCTCCAACCCCATCAGCCTGCCCTGAGGTAACTGTAGCACGGGAGTGTTTTCCGCAGCATCATGTATTTGAAGCACCAACACTTGTACTAAACATATCACCAGGAGACGGGTCATGGTCAAGCGACATTCAACTTTTTCAACAGTTGTTCCTCTAGTATAGCAACTACATTGAATAACTCAAATGACACGCGATATCCCTTCTTATAGGATACTGTTCGTGCCAATAATCGATTCCATTGGTGTCTAGGTACATTGTACAGTTACGACCTATTGCGACATTTTAAAGACTCTCATACACATCAACATCTTACCGTATCTTCCAATCCCTGTCCGTTTACCTTGGCTGATTGTCCGTTTTTACCATTTATTGGTCTTAAATAGTATGCCATAATATTACGGATAGTGACATTTGGAGGTACAGTCAACTACAAAGACATGAATACAGCCAAAGTGCCAAAGCTATGTATACAGGACTTTATTACCTACACATTAAGGTCGTGTGTATACATAATATTGTCTTCTGTTACCGCGATTGTTATTCATTGAATCCGTTCCGGGATTCCGGGAATGACGGGGAGAATTCGCATTCTCTCAGTCATCATCTTAACCCTGTGAAAACGAGTGCGGTAAAGGGCTCGAAACGTAGGATCATGGTGTTAATGTATTAATAGAGGCGATTAATCCGTTCTAAAGTGTTTAATTTCGTGTATACATATTTTTCGCACTTTAGCTGTATTCATAACTCTGTAGTTGACTGTACCTACATGCAATTTTTAAAATTCTAGTTGGATATAGGTACGTAGATCATCTGGAGGAACAAAAAAACCAGCAAGTGCGAGTCGGACTAAGGGTTCCGTTCCATTGTATGTATCGTTTTCATCCACATAACATTTGAAAAAAAAAAGCAGGTGAATAATGTCCATGTTAGGTGAATGACTAGAAATATACAAATGATTGACTACGGGCGCAGGTTAGTGACGTTAACTTGTGAAATGTTTCATAACCATTTGTACTAATTTGTCGCTAACTTGCTTCTATTCTGTCGATAACCTGTACATTTTGTGTTTCACCTGATCATGATGTCGTTCACCTGAATTTTAAACGCCCATAACTTTCAGAAAAATTAGATGATTCTCTTCCCTTTGACATTTTTGAAATGATTGACATGGATTCTGATGCGACATTTTTCAAAAACAAAACTTTCACCTGTCGGTGCCAAAATTTTGAAAAATGACCATATAGAGGTCACTAGTTCATGTTCAGGGCGAATCACTAGTACCTAAGGTATAAGAATTTAGGGCATTTATAATTACATAGTTTTTTTTTGTTCGCTGCTAGAGTCCGTCTTTGCTAAGTTCCCTAGGTTTTTATAGCACAGACATTGCTAAGTAAACGTCATAATTTCATAGAAGCTTGACATTTAAAAAACACTTTAAGTTTGACTCTATGTGGTATCCAATATGTGGTAGGTAATTGTAGGTATGCAGAAAAATCATCGGTTCATTGATTTGCCTGTCCTGGAAAGAAAAACTATTGACTGTTTGTTCTTAAGATTATCGTTATGTGAATACACGTTGGAATGATTGTAACAATTCAATCAAACAAGTTCTCACGCAGTTGTCATGTAGGTACCTAATAGGTACTTAAAATGGTTCTTACAAATGACCAGGTTGGAATATTTGCAACCTTATAATTGATTACCTACGCAACATTAAATAAACCTACTGTTATTAAATAAATAAATAAATATTATAGGACATTCTTACACAAATTGACTAAGTCCCGCAGTAAACTCAATATAGTACCTAAGTAGGTGGGTCATACAGATTTCATTGTATGGTTAACGCGATAACGCGTTGTATATCTTCTGTGGACACCTGAAAAGGTAAGAGCCTTGATTGGAAATTTTTACGTGGCACCCTTACAGGCGGGTAACATTTTTAAATATTTGTTGCCAAAAACGTGAAAATCCTGATAGTCTTGTACCCGAAACTTTCAATATTTTGTCCACAGAAGTGACGTTGTTCTTAAATCTGTTTGACCTAGGTACCAAGTAACTTAATTTAAAGCAGGAACGTTATACACACAAGTACCTAAGGTATACACACTACATACAAATAATATAAATTACATATAATTTAAGCGTTCGTGAGTCATACTGACATTAAATTGCAACGGTTAACATTAAGGTATTTTTATCACAATAGGCGTGACATGTTTCGACTGCATCGGGCAGTCATCGTCGGACAGACAGAGTGGTGTTGTCACCTTCGCGGCTCGGGCATCACTGCCTATTGTGATAAAAATACGTGAGTTTTAACCGTTGCAATTTAATGTCAATATAAAGTACATAATACATATACTAGAAACAAAATTACGTACCTGCATACGACTTAATGCTCATAAATAAGTAATAAGTGTCTTCTTCCCAGCGTTTTCCCCTTACGTTTGCCATGGGAATCAAAATGGGGAGCATCCTTTGTGCGGAACCCTCGGTGGGCGAGTCCGAATTGCAATTGGCCGCTTTTTATAATTAATTTGTTAAAGTGCGGTGATTAGAAAATTTGCTTACCGACGAATTTCAAATCAATAATTATCGTTAAGAGAGATTAATCGATTGGTTTATTGAATTGAATTAATTACGTAGTTGTTTATGCGCTAGTTTGTTTTGTTTAGAGGTAATGCTATTATACCAGTTAAGGAAAACCTGTTACTTAACAGCGCAAATGTTTGTGTATTGTTCTCAGGCATTTTTAGGGTTCCACAATGAAATAAGAAATGCCAAATTAGCTTTTTGTTACGTGAAAATTAAATTTATCAGTACCTACTATTACAGTTTTATAGATAGACAACCGGACACCAGTCCTGAAACGATCAAAGAAGAAAGAAAGAATAAATTTGTGTCAGTTCAACTTTAGTCATAGTCGTTTATTTATAATATTCTAAATATTACATGTCAACAAAATAGTCTACATTCATATAAATCATCTGTGTCCAGTCCATTCAATAATTTTTCAATTAGGTTATCAAATTTGATTGAGATGTTATATAAATTGTTAGGTACATAGATTGAGAAAACCATTAAAGTCATAGAAGGTGTGATGCTACCTGTATTCCTTATCTCCGCTGGGAGCTTTATAAACTTTAGGTTCTACATCATCTACATGTAGCATGATTTTGGATGACTCGGTCAGTCTAATAGGGTGAGTGGGTGAGTGCGGAGTTGGTTTTTGAAGTTATGCCTTGTGCACGTGATCATTTTGCATGGGAATCAGACCAAGTTTTCTTTAATGTGTTTAACAACTTCATAAATTTACTGAGAAGGCAGTGTTAATATTTTATTTATAAATAAGTTAAGTTTATTTTTTTATTTTTTTTAAATATGTCTTGCGCTGGAGTACGAGGTGGGACAATTGAGATAATACAAGATGAGATGATGGGATTTTACAAGATGAACCCAAACAAAAAGTGACATCTATTATTTAAATTTTGGCCTAACAGGGTTTATAATTGCTCCTTCCCCACACTTTATCACAAATACTAGGCTACTAAATAAGTCCCCAAAGATTGCCACTAAAAATACCATATTTTTAGAAAAATCACCGTGCTGCTTTAAATTGTTGTCTGTGATTAGGTGCCGATAATAGGGTAGTTAAGTTACCTACATCTATTTAATAATAACATTTCTTAGCCCGTTCAGCGATAATCACGACATGGTTGTCGTTACGCATCTACGAAGCATTTTCACGACGTATCGGGAAACCCATCGGCTACGGCGTCGTAGTGCTACGAGAATTCCATAAGCTAGTATTACATAACAGGTTTTTTAGGGTCCGATCGGTCGCCTCGCCCCTTAATGTAATCAACGTAAGGGAGCTTAGGGAGTCCAGGGACGGGCAGGGGCAAGCGATAGTCGGCTCCTAAAATACGAAGAATGAACTAAGAGACGGTAAGTATATAAAATGAAATTCCGTCACGGAACCCTCCACTCCGCGTTTACGCGATTGAAGTGTTTACATTATCTTGTGATTTCATTCTTATTGTTAAAAATCGTACAAAAGGAGGCTCACATATCATTTTACCCCAAAATATTCGTTCTAATCACGCTCGACAGTAGGCTTTTATAAAAAATAGTAATGATTACCGAGTAAGTTTACTAAAGACATTTATTTTTAATAATTATTTCTGGTGTTTATGTAGATATTCAACAATAAAATGGCGGGGTAAGATTTAAAATATGTTGTTACTGTTACTAATAAGTTTAACAGACTACGAGAATTTGACGGAGGCGGTTATGTATTCGTCTGTTTGTATTTTTTTTCTGTATGTTCACCGATTACTCCGAGCTCCGTCGTCCGATTTCGGTGTTTTCTTAAGCAAATTAAGCAATTTATGGCGAAAACTACAGATACCTAACCGTTTGCCCAATTGGACCTGACGATGGAGACGAGGCACAGCCTGTGGAATGCTTCAGATTCATAAGCCGATAATTCCGAGCCTCGTCGTCCAATTTGAGTAGTACTTTTTTTTTCGAAAGGAGTCACCTTCAAGTTCATCTCATAGGAATTCAGTGCTGATCTGATGATGAGATCCATAAGGAATTAAGGGAACTCCCCAATTTTCAAAGGCACATGAATGGTGCTTTCGCTGTTTCTTAAGCAAATTAAGCGATTTCATGCGAAAACAATAAATTTGGCCAGGCGGACCTGATGATGGAGACCAGGCATGGCACGTGCAACCGGTGCAACTTCAGATACATAAACCGATAACTCCCAACTCCGTCGTCCAATTTCAGCAACTCTTTTTTGATCGAAACGTCACCTCCAAGTTGGTTCCATAGGAATTAAGTGCTGGTCTGATGATGGGATCAAGAATCAAGGGAACTCTTCAATTTTCAATGGCACGTTTATGATGATTTCGGTGTTTTCTTAAGCAAACCATAAATTTGGTCAGTTGGACCTGATGATAAAGACCAGGGGTGGCATGTGTAAATTCACATACTAAATAAATAATAAATATTACGGGACAATCTTACACAAATCGACCTAGTCCCACGGTAAGCTCAATAAGGCTTGTGTTGATGGGTACTAGGCGACGATATATATAATAGACAGATACATATAAATACTTAAATACATAGAAAACATTCATAACTTAGGAACAAATATTCGTGATAAAACACACAAATAAATGCCCTGACCAGGATTCGAGCCCGGGACCTCCTGCTTCGTAGGCAGGGTCACTACCAACTAGGCTAGGAGGCCGTAGAATACTAAACCTGCTGCTGATAATTCCGAGCTCCGCCGTTTGATTGGATTACCAACTTACCAGGCTATTTACCAACTAAAATAGAAAAATAAAAACTTTAACAAAAAAGAAAACCGACTTCAAAAAGTGAAGATGATAAAATATTTTTTTTTCACTTTTTGGAGAAGGAAAATAAAAGAAAAAAAATCGTGTTATTTTTCCGTTTAAATTAAAGTCAGGTTTTATTTTTTGTTAAAAAGTTTTTACATTATTAAATTCCTATTGGTGAAGTGCGAAAATATGTGACGTTTTCAGACTATTAAATAGTACGTACTCGTATGTACCTGCTGATAGGCTCTCAGTATTGTGTGGTGTTACGGAACACTCAGTGCGCGAGTCCTACTCGCATTGCCCATTTTTTCCCGAGGAGGTAGATTCTCAATTCGACTGTATGTTTGTTACTCCGTGATTTATGAATTGATTTCCTTGATGCTGGTTATGGGGATCACCAATGGGGATTTTGGTTCTACTTATAATACTTTAAAGTTTCGCGTTTTGTACTTACACATAATTATAAACTTACGGTTTAACGCGATAGCTATTCCTACCGTCACGTAGTAGGTACCATTGTACTTGTATGTATAGTACTTGAATGGGCTCCCTATAGGCAGTCAAATTCAATTATATGATTTTTCTACATATACGAAATTCATTTATTTAGAAAAACAATAACTATAACAATACCAAAAACAAAATAACTTAGGTACCATAAAGTAAGAATAAACTTATCTACCTACTTATAGGTAAATAAAAAATGCTCCCCAAATCGTCGTCGTGTGTACAAATGATGCCCTTCTGGGCACCATTACCGGCCCGAAGCAGCGCCTTTTTGTATGGCTAGGTTTAGCCAATGGCCAAAGTAGCTGCTGGCCCCCTGGTTGCCAGACACATCGACAAGGCGTTTAAAAATTTCTTTGATAAGGGTCTTGGCGCGAGGACCTCATGGTCTCAGGACTTTTACACCGAAAGGCGCGAATAGGTAGCCGTCGCTTAGAACAGCGTATTTGCGCCGTTAATTTCTGCATATTATTCCTATGGCAGAGGGGATGAGGGCCTAAGGTCGCAACTCGCATTGAACTTAATGTTCCCGATAGACCCGTTGTAAGTTTATGATGATTGCCTATAACATAAAACTTTCTATATTTCAGATACGTGGCTGCTATTGGGCTCTTGTACGCGATGCTTTGGATTACTAAGCATTTAAATGAAATTTTAGACGATGTCCCGAAGAACAAATATGCAGTTGTCTTCGCACCGACCCCCAAACCTTGAATTTAATGTCTTCTAGGTTTGGGACCTGATTAGGTACAATTATATTTTAAATAAAATACAAATATTAAATGAAGCACTTTTTTTTAAATAACACTATGTGAGTCGCTTATCTTCAAACTCCAGTACATGCATCTTTCAAATTATGCGAGTTTGGTATTAAGAAAAGGTAATGCCTAAGGTAAATAAGGTAGATATTTGCTGAGAAGGTCGAATGGATTTACCCGAGTTTCAAGTTAAGCGACACAAGTGAAGACGCACCATGAATGAGAATGCGTCGATAGCTTAGATAAATAGGTAGGAACCTATAAAAGTTAGTTAACAAGACCTTCGAAGTGTCTTCTCTTCGACGATCAGGGAGAATTAAGTAGTGCGACGACCCGAATGACCAATTAAAAGAGAAAAGTTATAGAGTGTCAAATATACCCCCCTCTCCCCATTAACAAGTTAACATACATACATACATAGGGACATACATTTTAAAACCGATTTATTTACTTCCTAGCAGCAATAGTTCGGTACCTGAGCAAACCAATTAAAAATAGACAATTGTGTACAATTATTTCTATCCAGTGTCTTGTCCATTATTTTCAAACAAAGGCACGACCTTCACCGAGCGCGTCCAGAAAATATACTTACTTACGAGTATAACTTTTCTTTTGGTCAATTATCATGGTTTTTTTATTGTTGACGAGGCTTTGGTAAATGTGCCGCTTTAAGAAAAGCATATAATTATATATCTATAATATTGTCTTCTGTTAGCGCGATTGTTATTAATTGAAAATTAAACACTTTAATAATCGCGTTTATTAACACCATGACCCTACGTTTACAGCACTCGTTTTCACAGGGTTAAGATGATGACTGAGAGATTAGGTAAGTCTAATTTTGAGAGAGAGGTCAGTAGACGGATCCAACTCGGCTGGGCAGCGTTCGGTAAATTACAAAACGTCTTCTCTTTAAAATCCCCCAGTGCCTGAAAACTAAGGTGTGTTACCAGTGATGACTTACGGTTCTGAGTCGTGGTGCTTCACAAAAGGTCTTTTTCAGAGGCTCAATATCACGCAGCGAGCCATGGAAAGGGCTATGCTTGGTATTTCTCTACGAGATCGAGTCAGAAATGAGGAGATCCGTAGAAGAACCAAAGTCGCTGACATAGCCCGTAGGATTAGCAAGCTGAAGTGGCAATGGGCCGGCCACATGCTGCGAAGATCCGATGGCCAATGGGACAAAAACCACCTACGAGATGGATCGACGACCTGGTGAGGATCACTGGGTCTCGTTGGATGCAGGTGGCTGTAGACCGGTCGCGCAGGAGTTCGATTGGAGAGGCCTGTTCAGTGTTCAACAGGCCGAAATTATGATGATGATGATGTAAAGGGTTCCATTACCACTCCTGCTTACTGTACATATGTGTTCAAACATATATTATAAATATAGTTACCAACGTATTAATAACAAATCTATAAATTAAGATGTAAAAAGACGTCTAAAGAAAAAGGTGCGTCGAAGTGATTGCTGGATTTAGATGGTGCTTTACAACCATAAATGTGCCTCTTTTATAAAACGTTTATGATGCTGTTTGTACGGTAGCCATCATATATATCGTAGCTGCCGATGTGCTCACAAATATCTGAACAAGTCTCTATTGTCAAAGCGCTACAGTGCATGTTCAGACAAATGTGAGCAACTCGGCAGTTCCGATATATCTGATGGCGACTGTACCACAAAGCCCCTTCTCTAGTCTTAAGGGATGAAAATGACAAATGCTATTGTGGCAAAAAAGACAGGTTTCTTTTCTTATTCTAGTTAATTTAAACATGTAATGTCTTGCTGACCAGTGTCTTGGTTTGGGCCGCTGCTTTCTCCTGTCATGCGCCGACGCGCGACATGGCCATGACATGCTTTCGGCACTCATTTTAATGTTTAAATTAGAGATTTCAGGCCTTTTAAAACTCTATTCTAACCAGCTTCCTATTTGCGCACATAAACAATCGAGCTTTTCAAATCTCGTAGGTAAAACATACCTAGACCATTCAGCAACACAGCTACACGGCGGCGGGTATACGATTGATAAGCTTTTTAGTAAGTGTGTTACGATTGTATAGGATATTATAATTTTTTCAGCTCGGACTCTCAATCTTTTAAATAATTGCTTCTGTCCGAGAGTGGGAAAGTTTTGCCTATGTCAAGTATTATCAAATTCTCAGTATATTATATAAATAGGATAGTATATTGCCATTTGGGCGACGTTGTTCGGTAATTGGCCTCACTATATGTTAAGTTTATAGCTATATAACTTAAGATATAGTTTTTCAGGGGGCCGAGATCCCGGGATTGCCGCTTGATGACTAAAGGAGTGATTGAACTCGTTCCAGGATTAATTCTTCATTAGCTGTATACTGCTTCGTTAAATTACTGCTCAATTAGCTATCAATATTACACATTAAACAACATTTAGCAAACAAAAAACAAAAAACTATTCCAGAGACGCCATCGCCATCTTGAGTATCAACCGACAATCTCTAGTTCGGACTCTGCATGTAACTTAATTAAAAAACAAATGAAGCATGTTATAGTGGCTCGAGGTACACACGCGTTCAGAATTGCATGGGCAGTTTATGAATTAATTCATTAACAAACTGCCCATGCAATTATGAACGCTATACGTATAGTACGTTTTCATGTAAGTGCAACACAAATTTAAAGAAAATGAATAGATAACTTTACTGTAGCACAGATTTAACACATTCACATTCTAAATGGGCGCAGTCAGGTTTGTTAGTGGTCTCGCAGAGGTTGCAGCAGCACTCCTGGAGCGCCGTGCCGAGGAGGTGGCACAGGGACTGCCGCGACCCGGACAACTCGCACTCCTCGTCGGACCATTTGTAGCCAAACTAAAAGTAGCAACAAGCATTTGTTTCTCAAGGTAGATTAAAGTCAAATTTTTGTAAACGAAACACGCGACCACAACAACAAAGTTGGAGTGCCTACATTTCAAACGGTCATCAATGTTTAAAATCCATGATATGTTTAGGAAGTAATATGGCCAGCCCTATGGAACTCTCCGCGCGGACTAGAATCGATCGTGTCTTGTGTCGGTACCGACTCACGGGCTGCCCAAACATCCGGCGCCCGCCGGTGCACGCCGCCACCAGTATTATATAATATTTCTAATCGTAGGCAAGCCTAGCGTTGCGTGGGGGTGAGGGGGCCGAGAGTCAATTGTTTTTGCATAATCTGTGATATGGCCTGGTCTTCTTGGTAGAGGATGGCCTATACGCCCAGAATTACACTTCGCATTGCCACTCACCGAAGTAGCCATAGCCTTGCAGTGTGCTCGGCGAGCCTTGGGCTTGGCGAGCTGAGCGAGCAGCGCCCAGGCGCGCGCGCATCGGCGGTCCCACCGGAGGGCTTGCTCGGCGCACGCCGCCGCACACGCCGACATCGCCACCTCGGCGTCCGCGTCTCCGCCGCCGCCGAGTTTCCCTGCCGCGGTCTGTCGCTGTGACACATCGGTATATCGTTAGCTTACAATTACGAGCTTAAGATCTAACTGTCGAAAAACTAAGGTACTTAAATTGTGCTTGAAAACTTCTGTCGAGAACAGATGAGTCTCTCGCGCGGGAACAATTATTAAAACTTAATTGACCTTCGGATCGTTCGGTGATTTAGACACTAATACAATGCTTCTTTTTGTTCCTTACCTGGGCGTAGACGTAGGTATATAGTCTCCTATCAGATAATTTCATAGCTAGGCATTAACTCGTTAATCCGTTAATCTTTAATTAACGAAGTTAACATTTTCATTAACGGACTAACGTTTAAGTTAACTTTAGAATATGTTTACAGAATCATTTTCTTCCGTTAAAGTTTCCCAAGTCCTGTTGTAAATACTCGTACATTTTAGTTATTGTGTAATAGTTCGCGTATGTGCACTTTGGTCCGTAGTTTGTGTATGTGCAATGAAAAGAAAGAAAATGTAAAGAAAGACTGACCTACACAAATTAATTGAAATTGATTGTAGTTCCACACCCGTCGAGACCAGTAGCCACATTTGAGTCGCTTTGATATTGTAACCAGATCGGGAGATATGCCCATTGATCCTAATTCCTAATCTACTAACGTCCATAACTGTAAACAACAGTTTTATAAGGTGGCGATCACTAACTCCAATATGTAAAACATGTCATTTTTACCACGTATTAACGGATTAACGTTAATTTCCGTTAAATCTTCCGAAAAGTAGCGCTTTAAAGATTAACGCAGTTAACTATTTTGTGACGGATTAGCGATTAACGAAGTTAACTATTTGATTAACGGTGCCTGGCTTTGGATAATTCCTATTCACAACAAACACCTATCATACCCAGGCTAAATCTTGCTCCGGGTAGGTACGTACGGGGCAATTAAGGGTTCCCAATACCCATTAGGTACTTAGAACTATACCTGACGAAGACAGGATCAGCTATTGTCGACGAATTTCTGAGTATCAGGCGTAGGAGGTTGTCGCCATCGTGCGTTGACAGTACTCCATGTAAAATAAATTTTGTCGTATTTTACCATAAGCCAGTCGTCGGCGAGGGCCATCCAGGCGTAGGCGCTGGGCTGGCGGCGCAGCAAGTCGACGAGAACGCTGCGCGCGCGCTGCGGCTCTCGGCCCGGCACCGCGCTTAGTATACTGTCGATAACTTAGCTATTTATAGTTCTTATATGTGTGTACGGAGAAACTTCTTTATGTTTCAATTCATTAAACTCAATTGTTAGTAGGTATCTCAATATCTCCTTAAATAATTTTTAAAATAAAATGAAATTAACATCTTTATGTTGGAGTAAAATGTTGTACCTGTACGCGCTAACACAATTGGCAGCTTTCTCGAACGACGTCAAAGCCTCATTGAAATTCTTCTGTTTTTTCAAGCATTCTGCTTCTAAACTGCGCAAATATTTGACCTGTAAAATAATTCAGTTACCTACATACTACGAGTATCTATGGTGTATACTTATTATTATACGAAAACGTAATGTGATTTTTTTAAGAAAAATAATACTAATGAAATATATATTTTATAAAATTTGTCGACAATCTTACAAGCTAGTACTATGGGTGCTATAAAAAGTTTATTTTATATCGGGTCCACATTTAAGTCCAGCCACGTAATTCATTTAAAGAAATATCCACTATGTAACATGCGACTAAAATTTTAACCTCAATTCTGCTCGTCTATTTTGGTCGGGTTTTTATCGACTATCACCGTGGCTGTCACGTTCTAACAAGTCTGTAAGTGCGAAAGTGACGCATGGCGTGATAGTCGATAAAATTGCAACAATGCTAGCCCTCCTCACCAGCAGAGGCCGGAATTTTCGTAGCACTTTTGAGCTGTCATAGGGACTTGTCATTTATCGACTAAGGATATTCACATTTACAATATAAGTATACGTATATAATGTGAATATCCGAAGTCGATAAATGACAAGTACCCACTATACTTATATTGATATAGGTATGTGAATATCCTTAGCCGATAAATGAGAAGTCCCTATGACAGCTCAAAAGTGCTACGAAAATTCAGGTCTGCTAATATTAGATATCGATTACGAAAATATTTCAACCCGCTCCATTTTATCGATATCGATATAAAAAAAAAATTATAGCATACTCCATTATTTTAGTCCGTTGTATTGGTAACTATTGCGTTTTGATGGTTCTTAGACATAACATTTATTAGTTTGCCATGCAAGCTGATTCCAGCCGCTAGGTTGTATGGTAGTCCCGCCTCTTAAAACGTAGCCTGGTTATATTCTCTTTGATATTAGTGTCATCCTCAACGTACACAAACAAACCTCTGACAGAATCTAAGTAGTGAAGTTAATATTAACCTCTCCAAACGATTGTAACGCATCTTTCAGATGACAGAGGGCATTTTCGACGTCCCCGCGCAGTCTACAGGCCAACGCCACAAGGTGCGCGTACGCCGGTGACATCCCAGGATTAGATAGTGCTCGCGCCAAGCACACTTCCGCCAACTGTTCAATATAGAAGGTTTAAGAGAGAATGAGCTTGTTTTTACAAAAGGTACCACTTTGTCGGTTGTTGATAAGGTTCATTTCTAAATTAATCTTTATGACCTTCACCCTTTATCTGCTAGCGACGAAGTGTTAACTTTTAGTAAAAAGAATCACAAATATAGGTAAAATGGAATCAATTGCAATACTTCGCAAACTAAAACTTGTCCTATTCACGCAAATAGATATTAATTATATATTAATTACAAGTCAAAAAAATGCAGACCGGCATTGCTCGTAATCTCAATAAAAGATCAGCGGCTTCAATAAATTGGCTTGTAGTAGGCAGAAGAGGTGTAGAATACCACCAGTCACCGAGTTCCTTCTCCCAACCGCGTTCAGATGCCAAGTCCTCTGTCAGGTTTTCAGCTAGAATCCTTAAAAATAAATAACTACTAATAAAATACCAAAGCACATTCACAATTTCCAGTTCTAATTCCGTAGAATAAGAAGCTGGTTAGATATGACCTTTGTTTTCCTATTACTTTTTTCCTTACTTAGAAATTAACATGTCCTTTTATAGGTACATTGCATATTAACAATAAATAGAAACAATCAGAAAACGGTTAAATTATTAGGTGATACTAAAAGTTCCTGAATTATCTGAAACTGTAATGTAATTTCTGCGATTTCTTATTATTCTTATACTTTTAGAGTTATAGTATTCTATAACTCTCTCTTTATCAAAAAGTACCGAAAATCCTAATGAATGAACAGAAAAACCAATGAATGAACAGTGTGAAACCCAGTGAATGAACATTATTTAGCTTTATTAAATCAGTATTAGGTATAAATAATTTTTAAAACAAAGTGAATACATTTTCTTTAGTAATCATTACGTAAAACAGTGAGGCACCTCAGGCACCATCTAAAATAGAGTAAAATAGAATACATAGAATGAGTATTATTCATCATTATGATAGAAACACATTAGCCACAAAATAGAAGCACATATATATCAATAAAAAAAAACAATAAACAACGTGCGAAAGAAAAAACCAGTCCAAGCGTTGGTGGTAAAATAATACACTTTTTATTAATATTTGTACACATGTATATTTTGTATGTTCATTAATATGTCACAGTAGTCACATATTTAGTAAAGTCATACCCGTTTTACAATAGCGGTTGATGCAACATGTAATTATTTTGTATGAGAAATTTAAAAAATAAAAATTAACGAATTTATTAAAACTACCTTATGCCATTATTTTTCCTTAATTATACCAAGCCACGTGATGAAGTTAAAGCAAACGCTCAAGAACACCCTGTCTCATACAAAGGCATGAAAATCCAGTAAATGGACTATAGTAATATGGACTTTTCATTCATGTTACAATATTGGCTGAATAAATCAGAAACGCTTTCTATACATAATCTCAAAAACACAAGCTAATACCATGACGTTAACGTTTAAATTTGGAATAAAAATTAAATTGTGCTCACCAGTAAATGAACACACCGTTCATTAACTGGTTTCAGAACATTTGATAAGCTAGTAATGGAACAGCTTTGTATGGGTAAACACCAAATGGGTAATTCAAATGTTACTCCAAATATACGCTGTTCTTACCTAGAATCTAATTTCTCCATACAAAATTCAAAATCAGAAACACGTAAACTTTAAACGTCTACCGTGTTGAATCTGGTCGAAAATAAATTTACAATTTGTTTCCATTGCATAGGTATTGTTAAGAATAAGACTGGTGATATAACCAAAATGGCCAATTATAGGCCAATTTCATTGGCAACGGTTGTGGCGAAGGTGTTCGACGAGGTGCTTGACGCTCAGTTAGACAAATACATACAAATTAGTGAGGCGCAGTTTGGGTTTCGACCCAAGCTATCGACGGAAAGCGCAATACTGAGCCTCAAGCACACCGTCGAATACTATACACAGAGGAAGACGCCTGTATATGCATGCTTCATGGACCTCTCAAAAGCCTTTGACTTGGTGAACTACGAGCTTCTATGGGTTAAGTTGGAAGAGGCGGGAGTGCCCAGGGATCTCATGCATATACTTAGGAGTTGGTACATGTGTCAAGTTAATGTTGTCAGATGGGGCAAAGAAGTGTCAGAGCGGAGTGAGACAGGGAGGGAGAACGTCTCCGAAGCTCTTTAACCTGTACATCAACGCGCTGATCGAGGAGCTCCGCAGCATTCATGTCGGCTGTCATATTGGAGATGTTTGTATGAACAATTTCAGTTATGCGGATGATATGGTTCTGCTGAGTCCCTCGCCAGGTGGCCTCGAGATACTATTAAATGTTTGTGAGGCATATGCATATAAACATGGCCTTAGGTATAACGCCCTTAAAAGTGAATTGATGGTTTTTAAATCAGGCTCGAAATGTCCATCGTATGTTTCGCCGTTGTACCTAAATGGAACAGCTCTTAAACGGGTTACAGGTGTTATATATCTGGGGCACATGATAACTGACAATATGCGTGATGATGCGGATATTGAAAGGGAACGTAGGGCGCTAGCAATAAGGGCGAATATGATAGCACACAGGTTCAGAGGCTGTACGGCACAAGTAAAAGTAACGCTTTTTAGAGCGTACTGTACATCTCTTTATACCTGCAGCCTGTGGGCCGACTATTCCAAGAAATCAATCAGCGCCCTACGGGTCCAGTATAATAAATAATAATGCCTTCAGGGTGCTGTTGCGTCTGCCGCGCGCCTGCAGCGCGTCTGGTATGTTCGCGGACGCGCACGTCGACGGCTTCCACGCCACAGTGAGACGGCGCGCAGCAGCGACGCGCCGCAGACTGTGCGGCAGTACCAACAGCATCCTGAGGGTGATAGCGGACAGGATTGACAGTCGCTATTGTCAGCACTGGTCAAGCCTGCACTGCTCCTTAGTTAAGTATGAGTTAAGTTTTAAGTTTTAACATTAGTATTAAGTTCTGTGATAATAACTACTAACTCAATATGGATTTGTATGTGGTCCGAAATAAATGATTTTTTTTATTTTTTTATTTATTTTTATTTTTATAGGAAATTCACTTCTGAAAAAGAAAAAAAAATACAAGTGATAGCAATCGCAGCAATCGCTATAATTCTTATTTTATGCAAAAAACTTGAGTTTGTTCCATTCACTGGGGGTGTTCATTCACTGGCATGTATCAGTTGTCACGACTGGGCTACCTGCTTATTTAATAAAAATATCTTGGGTGAAAATTGTAAAAACGGCCGACATACAATTTTCAAATCAAGTGATCATCGAACTAATTATACCTCTAAAAATATTAAAGACTTATAGAGTCAAAACATGTTATCTCTTCCAGGCAAATGAACTGTCAAACTTCAAAGCGTTATTTGAAACATTTTTTTAAATGTAATTATGGCGTCACAGTCTATCACAGGACCCTTAGCATAGTCGGACTCAGAAAATAAACGTTTCTTTATAGGTCCTGTATATGATATCTAAGTGGGTAATTCCAGGGACTTTCAATATTGCTCACGTAAAGGCTTACTCATTAACACACTGCTTGATTCTATCGGCCACGACGAACTCCTGGCGCTCGATGTAGAAAGCTTGCGCTACGACCCAAGCGGAAGTCCAGAATGGATACAAAGCTAAAATTGCTGTGAAAAAGAGCTCTGCTGATTCCGGATCTTCTTGGTACAACATGCTGCCTTTAGAAAGTAGCCTGAAAATGTAATAAACTAATCAGTAACGTAGATATCAATTATCTGTCCAAAAAGTTTGATAGGTAACTTTCAAGTTAGTTTTACGTGAGCGGATGCCTAGGGTTCAGCAGCAGCGCCTCATTGATGCACACTCTGGCAAGGTCAACGTCCTCGTCCATCAGGCAAGTAGCCAGTTCCCGCCAGCTGTTTGCGTTGTTTTGATTCTCCGTCACCAACTAGACAAGGAAGAATAACGTGACTGTTAAAATTATGAGTATAAAGCCCCGTCGAATTCGACGAGCTGACAATATTATAATAATCATCTCAAATTAATTACGGTAAAGATTGGAAATTGGAATCACTAATTTTGTTAACATTAAACACACATTTACAAAGGCGTTCTCAGTTCCCAATTTCATCATGTGATCCGGATATCTCATACCTGCAAGTACAGCTCCGTGGCATGCGGGATGTCTTGTAGCTGGCGGGCGTGCCTCGCAGCCCGCAGGGTGGTCTCCTGCTCTGGCTCGCTTCCCACTAGACTCTTGGCGGTCTCGCGTACCAGGCATGAGTGTGCCATCATTGTCATCTCCTAAGCAAAAGCAATAAATTCATTAACAAATCGCTAAAAGTTCGTGAAAAAACTGCTGCGGTTAGTAAGACATAATTTCAGATATTTTTGTGTTAGTTATTTAGATTGTTTTGGATGTAGTACGTTATTAACACAGGATAGAACTGACCTGACACCTGCGTTAGTTACGGCAGCTGCATCTAGCAACCTGTGCGTAGATTAAATACAAACGTTCTATTTACATACCGAATCAGCTAGATTGCCACGATGAGACCATAATTTTGCAAGCAAACCGTTGCATCAGATAACGCACATTGAAGGTGTCGTCGGAATACACGAAATCCTGCACGACGAAGTTGTTGTTGACGTAGATGGCTGCTTCCTGCCAGAACGAGGTTGCTAGCTCGATGCGCGTTCGCATCTTACTCAGCTGACGGTCCAAAGTACAGAAATCCGTTACTCCTAGAATGAGGTTAAAATTTTGTATCATATTGTGTTATTTCTTTGAAAAGTGTATGTACCATACTCGCATACTTATACGAGTATGGTATATACACACTTTTCTGAAAAGCTCCGGCTAGGTCAATATGTCCAACATATTGCTTCTCACTCTCGCCAATCTGTGACCTGCTGCGCTCGTCCCGTACACATCGGCACGGGCTGGCTTTTCACATAACATCTGCTCGATGTCTGCTTTTAGGCCACAATTTACGTATTTGGTTTAGGATAATAATACATATGAATAGCCCAATAACCCCAGCAGAGCGTAGTGGGGTAGACTGTGCAGCGCCTCTACAGCACTAGCTACCGTGTCGCGCCAATCTGTGACCTGCTACCCGCGTCCCCTACTCATTGGCTTCAATCGTCTGGCTTCTCACTTAACATCTGCTAGTTTTCTGCCCTATATTGACACAAGTTTTAAGATATAGGATAATAATATGAAAAGACCAATGCTCTCAACATACTTACCATAGTGAGGTAGCCTGCGCAACGCCTCAGTAGCACTGGCTACCGTGTCGCGCCAATCTGTGACCTGCTGCCCGCGCCCCGTACACATCGGCGTGGCGTCTGGCTTCTCACTTAACATCTGCTCGATTTCTGACCTTAGGTGATAATTTCCGTATCAGGTATGTATCAGGGTAATAATAAATACGATTAAGTTTTTACTGCAGATTGTTTTTAAATCTGTGTGTGAATCATCTAGCTCTTTCATTCACCACTGTTAAACTGTCTGTCTCCTGCGATACAGGCCTTGCCTAGTGCGGGGACCCCTGCAACTTCTGTACACTCACTGCTATGCGCAATCTTTGGTTAAATTAATTATACCTTTGTGAGCTGTTGTTATTGCAATAAAGTACTTTTTTATCTTTTTATCTTTTATCTTTAGCTTCATAATTCCAACATACCTAAGTCAGATCGTAGGAGAAAACGTGAAGTAAAACTCGGAAGTCAAGTATGTATAGACTCTTTGCGAAATTCAATAATGTCAACTACATGTAAATAGGTAGACTGTGCTCACTCGGGAATGAATGGTGGTATGGTCGGTTTGAGCAAGGGTCTGGCCAACTTAACCTCCACGATCATGAACGCGGAACCCTCGTCGGCTCCCGTCGGTGGAGGCTGCTGCGTTACATCCGTTATCGCACTACCAGAAGCTGCCACCGTGTCCCTGTCAAAGGGTTTAATAATAAGTGCCATGTGATGTGATATAGGTATTACAGGCTCATTTGCAGTTCCTTCTAATTTTTGCAAGCAATATTTCTGCTGGACACACTACATTTTTGTAAATTTAGATGAAATATTTAATAAGAAACAATTAAAACCACAGACAAAACTATGGATAACAGTGCCACCTAACCTATCACGGAACAACCTCGGTAAACAATAAGAAATTAAAGTAAATAATATACATGGCGTTTACCATTATTAGTTTCCCAGAAGCCATAACACCTAAGCCATCTGGGTTTCAGAATCCACACGTTATCTTCGACAGATTGAAATTTATTTAAATTATCTATTATTTATTTACTAGCTAATGCCCGTAACTTCGTCCGCCGATATTTTTTTCTTGCCTATAATCTGACAGGAGATCCCCTTAACGTGCCAGTGAAGGTTGTAGGTTGAAGGTTGCCACGTGATGCTCGAACAAATACACAGGCAAACAGAAAAACAGATTTCAATGTAAGTACAGAATTTTGATCCAACTCTGCTTTTTTACATGTACTCATATAGATAAAAGATAGTGAACGACAGAAAACTCACTTTGCTGCACTTTGCCCTAAGGAAGCGACCGTGGAACGCGTCTTTTCGTTGGAGTTTAGTAGAGGCTCCCAGCCGCACTTTTCTAACATCAGAGCGCTATCCATCCATTGTAGAGGAACCGCTAGCCGGACGGTCGTCTCTTACAATAATAAATAATATGAACATTATATTGATATCCGTAAAATGTTATACAACCTGTGTTTATGAAAATTTACAAGCAAATTAGAATTTCGATCGATAATAACTCCGTCAAAATAATGAAGTCCGAGGTGGTCCTATTGGATTTCGGTTCTGATCTCATGAGAAACAACTTTTCAATGTTGCTCAAGCATTTCCTATCGTAAATCGCTAATTCCAATACACTAAGGGTTTTTTTTTTAATAATTACGAGTATTAACATTTGTGTAGTTAATCAGTATTTTAAAAAACCCTTAATGAAATGGAATTAGTGATTTACAATTACACATTTTATTAATTCAAACAAAATAAACAATTATAATTACTGTTATAAATTACCCCTTAACACGTTCGCTGCGATATAAGGCTTAAATGCCCGATTCATGTACTCCCGCTCTGTGCGGAGGCGAAAAACGGTGAACTTCCCCTGGTGCGGGGGGTGTATAATGAGTATTTCTATATGTACAAAAGAGACAAGTATAGGTTTGAGTTTAGTACTTTAAGGGCTACTTAATAAAGCATTAAAACTTTGCTAAGGTTTTTCGACCTGATAACGCACTGATTAATATTTTTTTCGATTCCTTGCGGGTAATAGGCCGGAAGGCCCGTCATAGATCACAAGGTCACTCCACCCCTTCCCGCACTGTTGTAGGTGATAGAATAGTTTACTTCCGATTAGTGTCGTGACATCATAAGCGGGAATACACGTAAATACGATAGTGCAATATTCGAGTGTTTGTTTACGTTTTTGCGATAGTTAATATGTCGATAACTTATTTCCCATCACTAAAATAAACCTATTATTCAGTGCGGCATCGGGTTACAAGGCCTTACATATATTTTTGTATATATCTCTCAAGTAAATAGTAGGAACCCGGGGCGAAGCAAGCACTGCAACCACCAACTCGTCGACTATGGATAGGTATGTGTCCAAATTTTTTAATTATCGCATAATTATAGTCATTTATATCGGGCGATACCTTACTAGGCCAATGAGCCCCCTATCGCCGCGGCGTAAACATTGAGTACCAGGCCAATCGGCCAGTTAACGTACGATATAAAAAACGCCAGTTTTAGTCCCGGAGCGAACGTGTTAACCCACAACGCCTCGTACACTCATAAAAACCCCTACCTTATTTAAACTAATAGTATAATAAATAAATCCCTATTAACGTTAACTTTCAATATTGGCCTCATGTGAGTCTAGGTCTACGTTGTGACGTAGAAAACCATAGTACTTTAAAGTGTGACAAGCTATGTTTCTGATTCCAAAACTATTTATATTTAACTATTATTACAATCCCAACCTTTGTGAATGTATATGTTTATATTTGACTAAGCTATTGAGAAACATTAAGTAGAAAGAATGATGAATACATTTTAGAGATGGATTCCTTTTGACAAAAATTTACTTGAAAGATTCGATTACTTGGCAGAGTTTGTAGTATATGTGATACGATGATGTGATGACGATATTTACTTATGTCGATTGAATTATGTGATGTTTGACTATGTTAGAGATATTTAATTAGGATTTTTGTGAAGTAATGATTTTCATGGGTAAAATGTTAATGAATTATATTGATAAATAGGGTATTTATCAGTAATTTAAGATAGCGAATAAGTAGACATACTGAATATTTATAGGAATTATGCAAAGATTAGTCAATTTATAGTAGTTATTCGCAAAATATAAATTCCTGAGTCATGGGTCGCACGCAGAGGCAGCACCCGCCAGAGTGTATGAATGGGCTAAGTATTGAGATTTAATTGAATCTTGCATATACTGGACTATTAGTTGAAAGTGGTGGACTACGTAAAGGCTGGGTTATGGAGAATAAAACCGGACGCCTGCCTAATAAAATGGTAAGCAATTTTATTTTCTCAAACATGCTCAGCAGAAATCGTCGTATTTTGTTCGCAAAAAGAAGACGTAAAGTATCTAATTCTTTCACCACATTCAGCAGGGCGCGGACGCAGCGGACAATAATGGAATTCGTAAGGTTAATGTTACTTCTAGGTAAAATAAGGCCCACTGGCCCTAGGGCCTCGCCCCACATGCCGGAGGCCGCGCGCCGCGCATGTTTGAGAAAAGCTCTATATCTGGGTCGGCGGAAACAGGGCTTACCTGAGCTCGGCTATGCCGATCCTCGGCAAGCCTAGCCCCGGCAACCACCTCGTCAGTCGATCCCTTACTTTCTGTCTCTCGCCAATAATGTAGGTAGGTATTCCCACAAAAAGCGACATCTAAGACGGCTCCAGGGCAATTTCGGTATAAGGATGAGGGCTGGGGGTAGAGAGGTGTCACTGGACTTTAAACACCTCTTTAGTCAACTCGCCACTCTTAGGTTTCTACAATCTACCCTCAAGAACACAGTTCTCACGACTCCACTCTGGACGGCCGGCTAAGGCAAGGCAGAGCCGGAGGACTCGATTGGATGAAAGAGTCTCAAAGGAGCGCTTAGGTACGTGGGGTCGCTACTCTCCAACACTCGCCACAAGCTGATTAATGGATTGGATCAAAACTGCATTGAAAAATTTGAATTGCGCACGATAAACAGTAATAAAAGCGCACTTTTTGAGTAACTTTATTTGCTATTTATATGCGTTGGACGTGTAAAAAAAAATACAATTTAACTACACAACGTTAACGGCCTTATTCCTAGCCAAGTTGGTAGGCACTGCAGGTCCCGTGTTCGAATCCTGCAAAAGGCATTTATTTGTGTTTATCACGAATATTTTGTCCCTGAGTATATATTTATATCTGTAACAAGTATGTATTTCGTCGCCTACAATACAAACTTTGCTTAGTTTGGGACTAGGTTGATCACAAGACAGTCTCTCTGAGGTAGATTTACAACGCGGATGATACGTAGAGCTAGGTTTACCGACCAGTTCTGCTTTGCCATCCCTCGTCTTCATCATCAGGTCCACTCCACCAAAATGTTGTTCCCCCCAAAACAATGTTCAAGTTACTTGAGAAAATCCACAAATCACAATGCATGGGCCGTTAAAATTTGAGGAGTTCTCCCAAAATTTTATGGATTCCACAATCAGAATAGAATTATAATCGAATACTTTGAAGTTATTTCTTTAAAAACAAAGGATGAATGTGTCAAATCGGATGATACAGTTGGGAATTACCAAGCAGTTCCACTCTGCCATCCCTGGTCTTCATCATCAGGTCTACTCCACCAAATTGATGGTTTTCTTCATAAAATGCTCAAAATGGGACCAATCTGGAACCAACTTCTTTCAGACAAAAATATTTTTTTTAAATCGGTTCAGTACCTACTGACGGAGTTCTGGGGTAACAAACATAAAAAAAGAAACTCCTCTTTTTTGAAATTTTAAAGCGTTTGTGGCCTAGCGGTGCATGTCCTAACGTCACGCACGGGTTCAAATCCCGGGTCATACCAAATTTTTTTAAACTTATGTACTGAATATTATTTCATATTTACCAATCGCTTTTCGGTGAAGGAAACCATCGTGAGGAAACCGGAAGGTCATATAGCAGTCACTTTTGTAAAACTAGCACCTACGCCAAATCTTGGTTAGGACCCTCGGCTACCTGAGCCGTGGCTTCTATTTGGAAGAAAATAGAAGTCAGAACAAATTCAAAAAGCCCATGAAGCTGTAACTGCCATTCTAGCTGGCAGCTGACTGGCCACTGGTATTGGTGCAAGTAGTTGCTGAGGAGATACTCGTCCCCCACTAAGAGCAGGCTGCGGTGGAATGTAGCTCACACCACGGTAGCTGGAAGACATTTGTGACATAACTTTGAAATACCTCCCGGATATAGAAGTCTAAAGAGATCCAAAAAGCCCATGAAGCTGTAACCACCGTCCTCGCTGGTCATATGGAACTCGACCGGCCACTGGTACCGGCGCAAGTGGTTGCTGAGGAGACACTCGTCCCCTGCTAAAAGCAGGCTGCGGTGGAATGAAGCCCACACCACGGTAGCTGGAAGACATTTGTGACATGATTATGTTCTGTTTGTTATTTGTTCACTAAAATTAAGAAATATAATTTCTTAATTTTAGTACCCGACCAAGAGAATGTCAGGCCCATGCTGCCATGCTCGGTGTAGGATTCCGTAATTTACCGTCCGTCACAATAGGCGAACTCAAAATGGGTTTTAATATATACCATGCTCATAACAATAAAAAACCGGCCAATAGCATGTCGGGCCATGCTCAGTGTAGGGTTCCGTAGTTTACCGTCCGTCACATAGGCAACCTTAAAAAGTGTTTTAATAGATACCATGCTCAATATGCTTAGCAATTCGATGATACTTTCGATCATACCCGTCCCGACCCCATCAACTCCGGAAATATCTTAACAGCGCGAAGTAGACCACGGTACAGCGCCATCTCTCGGGAAATTGGGTTACTAATTTATACAAACTAGACGGGTTATGTATTATGTATGTTTGGGTTTTCGGGGGTAACTTTTGATCGCGTGAATAGATTCGAATCATTCTTTTTTATTAGAAGGAAGATACGTGCGGGATGATAAATTAAGTATACTTAAGATTTAAAAAAATCAGAAATTGTTTTGTATAATTTTTCAAAAACCGTTCTACCAATCAAGTTTAAAATAATTTTCCAATGAACTTGTTATTAAGTTCTACTTTTTTTCATATTTTTGAATTCATAGTTCAAAAGTTAGAGGGGGGGGGGGGGTTCACATTTTTTTAAACTTCTGGAGCGATTATTTCCGAAAATATTTACTTAATCAAATTATTTTACTTTATCAAAAACTATTTTAGAAAACCCTTATTATTTTTCAAATACCTATCCAATGATTGTCACACTCTTGGGTTGAAACGAAAAAAAAAAAACGTGTACGGGAAATATAAATATAACCACTTTTTATTTAACCACTTTGTTGGCGTGACCGATATACATATTCGTACAAAATGACAGCTTTCTAGTACTTACTCGTACTTACAATCACTGAGGTTATCCGCGGACGGACGGACAGACAGACAGACTTGGCGGAACTATAAGGGTTCCTAGTTGACTACGGAACCCTAAAAAAGGGAGTATCTTTGCAGCTATTACGACTGATACGCTCTTTTAACCGAGAATATAGGTTTTTTTGCAAAAAAAAATGGCTTAACTGAGCAAGTTCAAAATAGTTTTCCTTGAAATTCTTCATAAAGTTCTATTTTCATGACTTGTTTAATATTTTTTAGACATGCGTTTCAAAAGTAAGAGAGGGGGGGCATATTTTTTTAACCAAATTACATCTTTCTAGTACCAACGGTCACTGAGCTAAGCTGCAGGCGTCTGCCGGACGGATGGACGGACAGGCAGACATGGCGAATCTAAAAGGGTTCCACCTGAGTTCATCTATCTTATTTGGCATTTAGCATTTCGCTCGTAGCAGTTCGCGCTCCAATGCCCTATTTTCGGTTTCCACCGCCTCCACAACGCTGGTTTGCGAGCCCCATTACGTCGTATTTGTAACAATTATAACAAGGAATTTACTTCCATCGATATATTCAATCAAGAAAAGCCTAATTACCGGAATCAAATACTGAATATTCTTAGTAGCCAACCTAGTGATTGTAAGTCGTGCGTCGTCATTATCGCTCTTACCCTCTATCATTCAGGTTTTTGTTTGTTAGTAGGTACATGTTTAGATACTTGCTAGGAATGCACGAATGTATGTTCACATCCAAGTCCGTTTATTTTAAGTATGTTTTAGTGAGAGCGTCCAACAAAGTAAGTGCACTCTTGTAAACATATGTCTTATAATGTAAAATACTGCTGTGTCATACACGTATACTTCTGTTGTTTCTCCAATAAAGAAAATAAAATGAAATAAAACAAAATTAGACCTGAAAGCCCTGGAGTTATGAGTGCGGGTTCATGATTTAAAGATGATTGTTATCGAATTTACCAATCCGAAAAATGTCGCGCGAAGTGACTACAATACGTGAGTGTTATCCATACTAATATTATAAATGGGAAAGTGTGTGTGTCTGTTTGTTTGTCTGCGTGTTGTTGTAAAACGGAGCGACGAATTGACGTTATTTTTTAAGTGGAGATAGTTGAAGGGATGGAGAGTGTCTAGGCTACTTTTTGTCTCCTCTTTGTCGAAGCCGCGGGCAAAAAAGCTAGCCCGTAATATTTTTATAAAAACGATTGTTATGTTTCATATCAATATACTACTTACTTCTTTGGTCCTTCTGATTCAAGTAATGATCTAAATCTATGCTTTCATTGTTTTGCACGTCGTCTAAACTGAAGGAGACTTTTTCTTCACACTTCCTAAACGTGTTATCCAACGAAATGCTTTCCCATCTGGGGTAAAAACCATCAATGGAAAATCTTTTCATATATGGAATGCTCTGCTTGAACGTTTCAATCTCTGTAGTCTGAAAAACATAAGGGTATAGTACATACGTACTTGAAATATGTACTTTGAAAATTCCTGTAGGTAAGTTAACAAGATGAAATGATATTAGGTAAAAAAATTTTTTTTCGATAAAATTTGTGCCATTCAGAGACAAATATATATCTAGTAATTAGTTTTACTTACAGCTTCATCACTTAATCGTATTTTAGAGGCAGCGATATACTCCATAGATACATCATACGGAATAATAACGTTATACGCAGCGACTACAGTCATTGTTACAACGTTTGCAGCGTCTAAGATTTCGTGGTGGGTATTGTTCTCAGGATTGGGTACGATTCGGAGCTCCATCTCGATCAGGGGCAAGTTGTCCCAGCTCTTAATTTGCAAAACCGTCGGCTCGATCATTGGCTCCAAGCGTTTTGAAATACACATGCTCGTTTCACCTGATAATTGAATTTGAAGTACGTTTGCTGTTTCGTCTTTTTAATTTAGTTTAGGGAAGCTATCGATTCGTATTAAGGGTTGATCGTAAATAGGACTGGCGTGTCATCTTACGTTATCAGACATGTATTGAAGACACTGTAGAACTTTAGAGCAATTATCAAAAATAAAATTTTGACGAGGTGTACCTACCTTGAAATAGTGGCAGGATATCTATATTGCAGCAACTTGGCATTGACGTATATTCAGATTGATCAGCAGCCTCAACTTGAACTGGAATTGAAATAATAGAAAAAATGGAGGATTGAAGATTGAAGTCAGCTAGCGAGTAACTTTTTTTTTTTTATACTCCGACGGTGACAAACAAGATACGGCCCGCCTGATGGTAAGCGGTCACCGTAGCCTATGGACGCCTGCAACTCCAGGGGTGTTACATGCGCGTTGCCGACCCTTTAAAAACTTTAACACTCCTTTTTTGAAGAACCCCATATTGTAGTCCTTTGGGAAAACAGTGGCAGGGAGCTCATTCCACAGCCGGAGCGGAACTACAGTATAAATCATTTTAAAATTTCAAATAGAAGAACAGATAAGGTAAGCAAACTGGGACCTGTTCCAAATAGTGACAGTATACGTACCAATTAATGGATTGTCGACGAAGAGACACATTTTCGTGTAATCTGAAGGGTCGAAGCACATCGTACCACTAATAACACGACAATTAAACATTTCCTCCGATTCAGAATCCCTGGCCCCTATCGGTGTTATTGTCTCGTAGATCAGCAGTTGGTCAAAGAACGTAACAGTGACGGTGTGCGGTGTGCGGTCCGAGCTCGTCAGTCGAAGGCTTTTGATGCGAATTGTTAGTTCATCCAGTGGCGGGAGCACAAGTTCCTCTTTTTCTTGAATAACCGATGATTGTGATTTGAGAGTAACTTGTGAACTCTGTAAAAGTACGCATGGTGTCATGTGTCATTATTACTTTACAAATTGAGATGCTTATTATCTACTTTATTACTTACTTTTACTCTTTTCATTTTATTGTTTTTATATTGTATTTATTAAAATACGTAATACTTTGTAACTTATTTCAACACTGTCATATGAGACATTACATTGATTTCGAAATAGAAATGTCAAATTTATTTTATGTCGACGCCACTGATGTCACCCTTCTGTCATCCAGTAGGTATAATAAACAGGGACTTCCGGTTGATACTTAAGATGACGAAGGCGTTTCTGGAATAGTTTTTGTTTTTTGTCTGCTAAAATATGTTTTCAGTTGTAATATTTGTAGCTTATTGTGCAGCAAACTAACGAAGAAGTGTGCAGCTAATGAAGCATTAATCCTGAAACGCGTATAACCGTTATTTTGTTATCACCTGGTTCTTCCGGGATCTTGGACGATTATTTAAAAGAAGAATACACAGAAGAATATGAAGCGAAGCGAATCAAATATAGATGCTAAGTTGCCTAGATTTTCAGAGGCTGTGACAGTGTTAAGTAAACGTCATAGAACTTTGAGGTTTTGAGGAGATTTGGGTATTTATTTGAACGATCCACCTAATGAATCCATGTGGTTTTATGTTTCCAACCTGTCCATAGAGCCCTACAATTGTTTATCTTTATCACCATGAGTGTCAGGTATAAGGTATTTAAAACTAAACCAATTTATTACAACTAATTTATTTAAAGGTTTAATGTATAGGCACAACTTTATAATACAATGTACTCAAATGCAAAAATACTCATAGGTATCATTAAAAATAGTGTAACAATTAATGCTTATAACTAAAATAAATTATTCTTATAGAAGTCGTAATTTTTTTTTTAAATTATAAACAATTATATTCCAAAAATATTTAATGACAGATTAAAATATGGAATGACCGTAGATGCCTGCAAAAGGAGATGCAAAGTATACTTGTTCATTTTAATATCCACATAGTAAAAAATAATATTTACAGAATACCTAGTCGCAGAACGAAATGCAGTCTTGTGCTTAATTGCAAAACCATAATTACGATGTAGAGAACATATGTACCTAAGATAAGTATGTATCTGGGTACTTAACTTATACGGTAGTGTAAAAGTAGCTGGGGGTACAGAGGACTAAAATATGGTCAAGACAAAAATTCGACCTAAATTAATCCTAAATATTAACAACGAAAGAAAACCATGGGGAAGTATTCACGGTTAAACATCCAGTTACTGATTTGACATGATATACATATTATTATTATTTACTTTTCTTATAAATGCTTTCTAAACATATTATCTGAGCCGCTTCTAGTCAATTGCGACTTCTTTCTTGGTCTCGCCCCTAACTACCGTCGTTTACCTAGACGTACGTATAAGAACTTAAATTTTAATACTGTTACATTTGTACTTCAAGGAACAACCCTATTACGTAATTTCGGCAAAAATATCCAGGTACATTAAAAAGCTAGCTATGGTAAAACCCAACCTAGTTGACTCTGGTAAAATCCAATTATTTTCACGAGTATAGCTCATCATGGCGCACATGCGTAATACCTAAACCCGCTAAATAGGTAGATTACCTACAATCATTAGACAATAAGTATTTTATTAAGTAAAGCCTATAAAATCTACTCCCATAATAGAAATATGCTGATGTGTGTTATTTTGTCAGTCAACTAGCCAATGTTATGATGGCCTAAGATGGTTACGATTTTATCATCTGTCACTGTCTGTGTTTTTAAACCAAGTAGTGCGACAGAAAAATGAAGGAATTAAAAAGTGGCAACATAGTAGTGGCGCCCCGTTTTCTTACATATATTGATTCGAAAAGGACGACACTACGATGTTGCCAGTTTTAAATTTCTACTTTTTTCTGTCGCACCGTAAGTTAGTTCCAAAGTGGCACATGACGGTAAAATGACGACCATCCTATCCGCGCAAAGAAGTGTCGAAACGATTATTTAGTAGCCATGGCTATGATGATTTTGTAGTGGCATTTGATGGACTCGTCCTGGTTGTTGTTGGCGTCCATCATGTGCATGTCGCGCACGACCTGTAGGTAGTCGCTCAGATACTCGGGCCACAGCTCCTCGGGAATGTTGAAGGGAGTCACAGCTTTCACGGCTTCTGTAAAAATTAAACAATATAATAACATACATTCATAGGTAGGGTAGAGCGGGGCACATTGAACAATTTTGGAATCAAAGCCCTATATTTTCTTAATAGTTTGCTCCAGAAAAATGAAACACTTTGATTGCTAGGAAATTTATCTGGCTATAAATAATCCCCAATATGTTTTATTGTAACGTGCATCATTTAGCAAATATTTGCTCTAAAGTAATCGAAGTCAGAATCGCTCAACTTACCCCTATAGTGAGGTAAGTTGAGCATAGGTATGGGATAAATTGAGCAGAGATAGAGATACTCGTAACATTTATCTGATAAACTAATAATATATTTTTTTCTATTTGCTCCTATGAGTTTATTTACACATATACATATAAATACTTGTCTCAGAAATTTAAGGAAACAAGGCACAGAAGTAATGGACATAAACTCGAAATTATATTTTTTTAATCACTTACAAGCTAAACAAAACTTTATAAAGGTCAACACGCCCACAATATATGTTTTCTGCTAGCTATAAGCTATACCCTATACACCTTTTACAATCACCTAGTGTTGGGCATTGCTCAACTAATCCCGCAATGAACTGTAACTTTTTAGTGAATCTTAGGGTTAAATTAAAAGAGTCATACTTGCATCAAAATCGGTAATAAAAATCAAAAGACACTTCAATTTATTAAGTGATAGCTTTTACCAGACTTTCGAGACATCTATTTTCATGAAATTAGAAGAAAAATACTTCAATCTAGTTTTCTTACTTTTGAGCGCAAAAAAAACAAACGATCCCTTTCACTAACTCCGGCGCTGCATGGCAAATAATATTAGATAAATAGATTCCCCTCATTTAGACCTAACTTTCCGCGATTAGGTGATCCCGCGTAGCATGAGTAGTTTTTGAGATATTGCGATTGCCCAACTTACCCGCCTGCTCAACATGCCCCTCCCTACCCTACGCTTGATAAAGCCTCCCTTGGCTAATAGGTGACTTGTGGCCACTTGTGCTGACACACTGGCGGCGTCCTACCTTTTAGCGTCCACCAGACAGGCCGGGGCGGCGGCAGACGCGCGAGAGCGTTTTAGGGTTAATAAATACCGCTGTCTCGGTGCCAGCTACGAGTTCGTAGCTTTTGGCGTCGAGACACTCGACCCGTGTGGGGCAAGGGTGCTCGCGGGCTCCATAAAGAGATCGCCAGACGATTGAGGGAAGCTACCGGGGACCCTCGAGCAGGCAGCTTTCTTGCGCAAAGGATTGCCATCGCGATCCAGCGCGGGAATGCTGCCTGTGTGATGGGCACCTTGCCACCAGGCGAAAGTTGGGAGGATTTGGTGGAGGAGGAATAGGTTTTAATTAAGTAATTAATTTTTAAGTTAGTTTAATATTTTTTTAAAGATTAGTTTATTTTGAAATATATCTAGTTTTAATGTTATTTTATGATATTTTGTAATTGACTTATTATAAATAATAAATAATTTATACCTACTTATCTAAAATATACATTATAATATAAATTGAAAGAGATGTCATATACTACAGAGTAAGTGACCAAGGAAGAGGAATTCAATTTAAGTCCAGGGCCAAGTGCCCTATCGTTATAGAACTTTGGCCCGGAAATATATAAATACCTAATAATTTACGAGTTTATCATCCAAGTGGGCGCCTATGGAGAGCAGAGGCCATACCGTTTACCTTTTACTACGTACTAAGCATACCTACCTCGTCCATAGAACAATACAAGAAGGATTTGTTACGATGTTCTCCTACAGTGGACAAATTAGTAGCTTATGGAACAGTGATATAATACGTTTTTTTTTTAAATGAGGGTCGCCGTTATAATGCTATAGACCCGAGAATTTGAATAAATAAATGAATAAATAATAATTATGGGCTGTTGCATAAGCTAGTTTTTCTACGACAGCTAAAATAGCGAAAAAAGCAAAATCTCGAGAGGTGGCAGATTGTGGAAGACATATGCCAACTACAAAAATTAAAAAAAAAAAAACCATTAGAGCATTGCTTTACAGCGCTGCAGTGGTCTTATGGAATACCACAGACAACGTTATAATTTATAATGTATACTTTTTTATTATCGCTGTCAGTTATCTAATTGACAGAAAGCTAGGTACTAACTTTTACAATTGTCCAGGCTGTTGAATGTGAAGAACTTGTCCTGTTGTTTCACGTCGACGTTCTTAAAACCGATTCGTGTCATAAGGGCCTTTACCTCATTTTCTGGGTGCTGAAACCAAAAAAACGTCTTATAGCTACACTGGTACCTAATTTAAATTGCTTGAAAAACCGGCCAAGAGCATGTCGGGCCAAGCTCAGTGTAAGGTTCTGTAGTTAATCGTCCTTCACAAATAGCGAACCTAAAAGGGGTTTATTAGGTACCATGACAGTACTACGACACATATACACTCTTTTACTAAGAAAATATGACTTCTGGACGGACGGACGAATGGACGGACAGATAGACGTGGCGAAACGATAAGGATTGTTGTTGTTGTTGAAGTTGACTACGAAACCCTAAAATGTACACGCTTTTAAAGGGTTCGTCTGTTTACCCAAGAAATTGTAATACTTTTCATGGAATGTTACTGACATTTAAAAGAAAAAACGAAATTAAATCTTGTGAATTTTGAAACGATGACACGGAGGGCGAACAGTTGGTAGTCGTTAACGACAATAACAGCTTTAGTTGTAAAACTTGAATATTATAAATTCATATCATGTTCCTGATAGACCTGCTTTATGAGGGCCAGTTATCTTATTCACGCAGAGTATGAGGACCTATGAGTCCATCTCGCGAAGTAATGGGCCCCTATGAAAATTACCTGAGAATCGTGATATGGCGAGGTGAAACTGTCGACATTGTTCAGGTAGGCGCTCCAGCGGTCGTGGCGCGCCAGCACGCGGAACACGTCGTAGATGGGCATGTGGCCCAGGAACAGCAGCAGGCAGCTACCGCCCTCGCCCAGCAGTCGGTATATGTTGCTGAACGCCACCCTGAATACGAATAGGTAATCCATTTTTAAATATAAACAATATTAAGCATTTTCCAGAAAAAAACCCGAAATTTAGTTTTTTTTTATTATCAAGACTGAATAAACTCGTGATTCTGAATCAAATGTGCTCAAGCAAGTCCAGATCTGGTACAACCAGCTTTTGAATTCACCTCATTCATTATATAAAGCTTTAAATTATCATGAAAAAAAGAATGGATGTTTCAATAAATTTGCCTAGTTTGTTGTGAGCAGGCAGGGTTAAACTGGGGTCAGAACCCCAATTTAACCAAATGTCCATGCCTAAATGCCGGCAAGGACATTTATTTGTGTGATGTCTTGATAAGCACGGATTTTTTTTTCTAAGTTACGGTAGTTTTACCACGTAGTCGTCGTATATTACCCACAGCACAGCATATGCCTTATTGGAATTACTGCGGGCCTTGATTTCTGTAAGATTTTCCTACATTAAGTATTTTATTATTTTAATAATCCAACTGATGATTATCATTTTTAGGGTTCTATGTCCAAACGGTGTCAAACGGAACCATAGGTATTATAAGTAGACATCCCCTGTCAGATCGTTTAATAGGAAGATATTTTTCAAGGATCGTAAATATCGTAATAGGTGTTATGTTCCCGCTTTAATATGACAAGAAATAATGAAAATATAATAAATGTTTTTTGAACATTCATATTTTACGAAAAAAACGAACCGTTATCTTAAATCGGTCCCATCGTAGTTTTAGACTATAGGTAGGTACAAAAACTCTGAATATCTGTTTAATCAATGTTTTTAAATTTGGGTAGGTCAATTAGAAGCTATTTTGACATAAACAATATTATCTAGACTTACTTTTGTTTCTTGATCCAGTGTAGTGTGAAAAACGAGAAGGCATGGTCGAAACGGCCGCCCAACTCCGCCGGCAGCCGACCCTGGATGTCCAGGGGCACGAAAACCGTCCGCTCGCCCCCGTAATGTTCGTTAGCATAATTCACCATCCTCTCACTTAAATCTCCACCCACCAAAGCAACGAAGTTTTCAGGAAGAAACGACTTCAGTATCTCCGTAGTCGTACTGCCATCGCCGCAACCTATGTCAATGATTTTCGCACCGTATTTTTTCAATTTGATTTTTGCTGCGAACTCTTCAAGGCACTCTAATGTATCCTTTTTCTGCAAAGCGTTATTTTTCGTGTATAATTCGGCGTTATTCATTTTTTTGTGTTTTTTTTGCGTTGTAGGGCTGGGACGCGTCGCGTGCGCAGGCCGGCCGTGCTTGGTGCGGTTTCGGCGAGAGTCTCGGCGGAGGCGCGTCGTATGTATTTATATACTGGTATGTTACTCGGTGCCCTCATCCACTCCTACGAAATCCGCAAGAGCGCGTAAGCTCTTATCAGTATACGCATGTCAGGCTTGGTAGTTAACTAGGTAGTTTCTGCAGGTCACGTTCCTTCTCCACATCAGGAGTACTTGTCTATCTCTATAATAATAATAAAAAAGATAATTTTTGGACGTTATCAGTATGAATGTGTTTACTTACTTAAGATTTAAATGCTTCTAATACCTCTACTAATTGTACCTATAATTATGGAACTGTACGGATCGTTGGACATTTAAGAGCGAATTCGGAGTACTTTTAATATTTCTCTGATACCTGTAAAAGTTGTACTGTTAAATGCGTTAAAAATTGAAAGTCCTACTCTTATTTTGTATTTATAAAGTGTTTTATGTAAAATAGCTCTATCGGTTTCAAAATAGTGGCAAATGAAAACGCATATTTTTTGAACCGATAATGGGATTTTTTAGTGAAAACTAGTGCAATCTCACTAAACATAAACATTTATGATTCATGGTTCTCAATGAACGAAAAACATGCTGGTTTAATAAAGAAATAAAATATTGTACCGCAAATTTTAAGCTTAAGCCGCTGGTAATCGGCCCAACTTTCCTTCGTCCCACCGCCATTTCGAACGGACAAGACAGAAAAGACTAAAAACCTCAATCTTTAGCAGCTAAATGGCCGGTGTTAATGTTAAAACGGTTCCAAAAATTATAAAGGGCTTAATGAAGATTTTTTCATTTAGCGCCTCATTACCCATACCCGTATTATAGGTGCTTTTACTTTAATAATAGGTAGTATTTTTTCTCTAATATATTTGTTCAAATCGGCCTAAAGGCGTTTACTGCTCCTTAGGTCTCCCCAAGATACCTTCTAAACACCTGGTCGGGTTCGTGCGCTTCCCTCATTCAGTGGTTCCAAATTTCCTGACCTTCGGTTTATGTACAGTGCCATTAGATATATCGGAGCGCCCGAGGTTTTCAAAATATCTAAACAAATACTCTAACGCCTTGACAATAAATGCGTGTTCAGATATTTATGAGCGCTTACCTTGGGCGCTCCGATATATCTGATGGCGACTGTACCTAATACTTACCTGGATCATATATATTATCTGTGGTCAATACTCAAGTCAAGAACCATTCTACGTAAACATTGCGTAACATCCTGGACGTTACGGAATTACCAGTGACCACGTGTCTACGTTGTATCATGGGCAACAGTGGCAACACCCACCAATTGTGGGTTTATTATTTTTCATTTAAAACATTACGTTTTCCTTCCTTAACGTTACGGAATTAGATTCGAAGACCTCTTTCTTACACTTGGATTTACCTTATTTTCATAGCTAGACTACTTGTACCAAGGAACCATATGACACAGTAGAACATGTAATACATAATTTGTTTAACGACTTATTTTTTGAGGAGACCCCCAAGTTAAAATTTATATTTTTGAGGTTCTGCGAGGGTATTTATCAATTATAGGTACATGATCATATCATCTATTCATCGTCATTATTTATATTTTAGTTTTTCAGGAGATTGGTACCTAAGTAGCTGTAATCTCGTAAGATGTGGTTTTAAATTAAATAAATAAACAAATAAAATAAATAATTTGGACGGAGTTTTTATTTAATTGTCGTTTTTTTTCGCGTCAGATTTGAATGAAATTTGGTAGGTACGTAGTAAGAGTTCCTACGTACTCTTCAAGATAGACTCAATTTCCCAGTATGTCCCACATTTTTTCCAGTGAGTTACTAAATCGTATGGGATTTACGTAACTCAGTGGGAAATTTAGTACTTACAAAATTTTTGTCGCACATTGGGATTTCGTATATAGCCAGCATAGAATAAGGAACTCTACCTACCCACCAAATTTCATGTAAATCTGATGCAAAAAAAATGACAACAAAATAAAAATATGCCTATTCACGTCGTCTCTATTTTTACTTTAAGGTCCTAAACAGGGTTTTACATAAGTCCCGAACGATACTTCAACAACTGATAAGGTCAATGAGGTCAATGTCAAGTGCGATGCAAGTGGAAAGTCTCCATACAAAGTGTTGTTTTTTCAATTTCCAAAATTTTCCACTTGCATCGCACTCAGGGTCTTTGACTTTATCAGCTGTTGAAGTATCGTGCGGGACTTTTGTGACATCCTGTATGTTAAAGAGATTCCACTAATATTGTTGAGCATTTTCCTAGGTTATGACGATATTTTAATTTATTTGTAGTCTAATTTCTAATAAGGCCAAGAGCATGTCGGGCCATGCTCAGTGTAGGGTTCTGTAGTTTACCGTCCGAATGGCGAAATAGGCAAACTTAAAAAGGGGTTTAATAGATACCATGCTCATAACAATAAAAGAGGAGTATCTTCGGATCACTTACGACTTATACGCTTTTAACAGAGAAGATACGCTTTAAACTTCCGGAGCGATTATAACCGAAAATATTCACTTTATATTTTTTTTTTATAGCCAACCCCTATTCTTTTTTATATACCTATTCAACGATACCTCACACTTTAGGGTTGAAACGTAAAAAAATCACCCCCCATTTAACAAGCATGGGAGGTACCCTAAAAATAAAAGTGTTTCGATTTCGACTTTTTATTTTACCGCTTTGTTTGCATGATTGATATGTACCTATATTCATACTAAAGTACAGATTTCTAGTACTAACGGTCACTGAGCTAAGCCGCAGACTGAAGGACGGATGGACAGACAGCCATGGCGAAATTATAAGGGTTCCTATTCCTAGTTGGCTACAGAACCCTAAAAAGTGATCTGCACATAATATTAATTTAAGTAATGTTGGAAAAAGTTTTCCAACATTACTTATTAATAATGATGATGATTTATAATGGTTTACAATTGTTGCGTGGGAGCACATTGCAATGAGTCAACTAATAAATACGAGTAGGTAGGGAAACATTGAAAATTAGTAATTATCAATTACCTCAGTCAGTCTTCTTAATATAAAATACCACACACGCCATATGCTTGTTTTTCATACCTCGGGATTACACCTCTATAATATATTTAAAGTAAGTATATTTCTTCACTCATGTTCATTGTAATAGGCTAGACGACTAAAAGAATCTATTTAGTCCGTCTTTAAGATTATTAAAAAATATTGTACACGTATTATTTCTTTTGTTCGTCAAATCAAAAATGACGAAAATACAGTGCGTTCAAGTTTCGCGTAACGTCACCATTAGGTACAATTCTTACCTAGTAGGTAGTGACGTCACAAGCTCCCACCCCGGAACTTTGATGCTCTTTATCTTCGTCATTTTTAGTTAAATTGAAAAAGGAAAAAATACGTGTTTAATAATTTTAGATAATCTAACTGACGGACTAATTAGAATGATAGTTTTTCAACCTAGTCGTCATCCCTATTCTTCTTAAAAGTATCAAAGTTAATCATCAATATTAATTTCAGCCATTATCCTAGAGCACTACTTCTAACTATTGCGTAAGGGTGTGCAAACCGGTTTTTATTTGTATGAAATTTCTGTTAATAACCGGTTATTAACCGGTTTTTCCATACAATTAAAACCGGTTTGCACACCCTAAGTGTACCTACATGCTAGCCAAAAATGTTAGTGTGGAAAGGCCCTCAGCGAATGTTTTTACAATTTCCACAGGAGCATTATAAAATGTTTTTGAGACAAGCATATTATTATGTAACTCTATTAATTTTCTAATCATTTGCGATATCAAATTCCCGTAAGGATAAGTATGTATGTAGAGTGCAACCATGTTAAGTTGGCACCGACTTGACTATCTTAGAAGTTTTGGGCGCAAACACCTCAAAAAGGTCTTTTACTCAAATTTTGGAAGAAAATATTTTTTTCTTCTCGCCGACTTTAATCTGCCAATTACGAGTACATAGACAAAACTATAAGCTCATACTTTTCGATATTAGACAGTCCAACTCAACTATAATATTTCATTTCGATACGCTGTAGGCAACTATAATAGAACTTCATACAAATTTTATACTTATTTGCGATGACGCCTGAGACTTTGCCGAGCGCGCGCCTCACGCCTGCGCCGACCGCGCCGGCCTGCCGGCCATCTTTTTATGTTACATCCTTGTTAAGTCAATGAAATTGAATGATGAAATTGGTCCTCCATAGATGATGATGATGATGACTCGTAGAAAAAGTATTGTATACAATCGTAATATAATTAAGTTTTTCAATCTCGTACCTTACTTAGGCCACTCAGCAAGCTTCGTGGCCTAAACACGGTACTCGACTGAAAAACTCTTCATTATATCACGATTGTATAAAATACTATTTAAGGTGGTACCGGTTTTCATCGATTTTTGACAATGTTTGAGTCGTTATAACAAAATTTGCACTACAGATAGAAATAACTATAAGACAAACGGTCATCGGTTCTTGAATATTTTATCTCCATTCGTGTCTGCCAAATTTTGAAACAAATGAATTCCTACTTATTATTTTATGATAAAAAAAAATGTCTATAAAACACTTCAAAATCTGAAATTGACATGATTGAGCTCGCTTATGAAGAGAAGAAATTTTAATTTTAAACTAATTAAGACAAAATTTATGGCCATAAAACCAGATTTTTTACCTAAAGTTGTTCAAGTTGGATGCCAAATATTTCAGAGACAATGAATTTTGAAGTAATTATGGGATATTATTTTGCTTAAAGGTGTAAAAATTATGATAGGCTTCGAAACCATCATTAAGCTAATGGATTCAGACCGAAGGTCATTGGCGTTGGGTATCCCCTTAAGATAACAACCGACTTCAATTGACATTCCCGGTAAAAGTTAAAGTTTGAATTAGTTTGAGTTAACCAGTTAACTTCAAAAATATCCAAACTACCACCATACGTGTAGCTTACGGATTTCATCATTAGATCTGAAGTAAACACAAATGGAACCATCTTGGAGGTACAAAGCGTTCAAAAGTGCATGGGCAATTTAGTACCTGCTCACAAACAAAATAAGAATGTCTCAAATCAGATGATTAAGCTGGGAATTACCAATCAGTTCCTCCATCAGATCCACTACAGTAAAACGATGATTTTAGTAAGAAACAAACTAATTATGAAAACCATTTGACCACATTGTGCACGTGTCATTCAAACTCAAGAATTCCATCATCAGAATAGAAATTAGAGTTGGGCCGAATATGGACTTTGCCGAATACGAATATTCGGCCGAAAATTTGGTTCAGCTCTTACCGAACCGAATATTCGGTTGTGCTACGAGTCGCTAGAAAAAGGTGTTGACAGGTCCGCGCTCACCGCTCCCCACATGTTTCGGATCCCTCCCGCTAATACATGTGAATCGTAACATAATCTTAAGAACTTTTTATTTATAGTGGAGGTATGTTAGAAAAAAAGGTATGTTACCTTGCATCAAATAAGGTAGTTCTGATTTTATGATATGTCGTATGTGACTAAGTAGTTATGACACTCCCAAGTTATTGACCTCGGAAGTCCTCCGAATCATTGTAAAATTTAAATAAAATGTTGTATGGACACGGTAAAATTTTAAGTGCTCTCACTGATTAACAAAATTTCAAGTAGAGATTAGGACTAATTTTAATGGACTCCTTATTGGAATATATGAAAAGTGTTTTCAAGGTTCTGGAAAATTTCATCCCTAATGGGGATAAATAGGGTTGCTTTATTAAATTTGACAATGATCTGGAGGGTTTGCGAGGTCGAAAACTTGGGATTGTCATTACTACTTTATCACAATACAACATATCAGAAAATCATAATTACCTTATTTGATGCAAGGCAAACATGGCAAAATGTACCAATTCCATGTAGGTATTACGCTCGACGACCTCTACCCGCAGTCACCCTTACGATCACTTGCTTGCCCTTGGCGCTTAGGTAGGTAGTTAGGTACGAGTACTTAATTAAAAGATTAAAACAACTCTGGTTTCTTTTTCTTAAGCTACAGTTTTTACGAAATAATTGTATTTATATTTTGACGCATATTTCTCTTTGTAGTTCCTTAGAATGCTGAATTAACTGATGAATTACGAAACAATTTACAATGTACTTGTTTATTCGGTAAATATTCGGAAATGTAACCGAACTATTCGGCCAAATACGAACATTGAAAGATAAAAAGAATACGAACAGCTGTACTGTTTAAATACAGGTCTGTTATTTACTTAACTAGACGTAATAAGAGCTATTATCTTAAATGTATTAGATGTACATTTCACGCAAATTTTTCGTAGAAATCGCGAAACGTCTGGTTGATGATACTGGTGACCGAAGAGCTGGTGGCTTCCTCGCACAACGTATCAGCATTGCGATACAACGAGGAAATTCCGCCAGCATCCTAGGTACAATGCCTCCAGGACCTATTTTAGATTTAAGGTAGGTAGAGGTAGGTAGTTAGTTAAGTTACACTTACTATATATTTCGAAAATTAATATTTTAAGAAAAGATTTCAGATAATAACTACTAATAAATAGCTCTCATTACGCCATAGGTAACTACAAGTTAAAACAATAAACGCACAATGTATTAAAAAAACCCCAATTTGGCCTACCTTGTTATTGTTGCAAAATCCTATAGTTAACAAGGTTTTGAATAGCAGACTGAAAATTCGTCATCGCTACGGCTTTAAGTTTGCTTGGCTCGGGGTCATGAAATTAACAAAAACAATAATTTCTAAAAATGTATATGTTATGATGATCCCAGCCCTGGGCACTGGGAGCCTTGATCACTTTTTCTGTAGTATATGACATCTCTTACAATTTATAATTTATATACAGTAGTGTTACCTACTTAAAACATGAACCAAAACATTTATCATCAATAATAAATGAATTAAGTTATGCTTTACAATTGTTCAGTATTGTGGCGCCATCTCTCGCTTCTAGATCAAAATAATCTGTAAAGATTTTCTAAGCAGTAGACGTAAGTCTGAGCTGTGGGATTGGCGAAACGCACCTTAAGCGTTTCTTAAATAAGAAATGATTGCGTATACTTAGGAAATTTCGGGCTCTGGCTACCGTGGTCGGGTGACCTAGTGGTTAGGGTCGTCTGCCGCGAAAGCAGGAGATCGTTGTTTCGATCCCAGCATACAGCATACTCGTAATTTATTAATGTCGTCGTAACCACTGCACCGATTGTTATGATTTATGATACTCTGTTTACTTACTGGTTCTAAACACCGTAACGCTATGTCCAATGGCTGAGGACATCCTGTATATATAAAAATAACACACGAATTGAGAACCTCCTCCTTTTGAAATTTTGGAGTCGATTGACAAATCCTGCTCTGATGACATCGTCGCGCTTGTGTGGACAGTAACGTCAAGCGAAGTCGAGTGACGTCGCGTGACGTAGTGTAGTGTGCCTTGTCGTACGATGTCGTTAGATTTATAGAGTCCAACGAAGTCCGACAGTCATTAGTGTCATTCATTACGTCACATTTTGTGAGACATCCGGCAATGGCGAGCCACATTACTCAAAAAGTCCGACAACACATCCGTCCGATTATACAGTATGTATGTCACCCGAAAACACTGGCAACACGAATTGGGTAATTGCTCCTTAAATCCTCAGCTTTATAGTTTGGTAGTAGAACAGGTCGACGGATCGGACGTCCCATTCGTCCCGTCCCGACCCGTTGATATTTACTAATCGCTTTTCGGTGCACGAAAACATCGTGAGAAAACCGGCCTAGTTTACCCTCCGGGTTGGAAGGTCAGATGGCTGTCGCTTTCGTAAAACTAGCGCCTACGTCAAATCTTGGGATTAGTTGCCAAAGCGGACCCCAGGCTCCCGGAGCCGTGACATAAGCCGGGAAAACGCTAGGATGAAGAAGAGTAGAACGAGTCGAGCGGTATAGTCACATGCAATAGTAGGTATAACTTCCGCTATGAAGGCCGCAAAAGTATCGGATACAATCTTATTTGAACAGCCTGCGGCCGTAAGACCGTGTCACAAAGTTTTCCGGCCTTGGAAGTATTTTTGACACGTGTTGGTAATTCTAGGTATGAATTGGATGCTTACGTCCGTAAGCTCTTTTTCGTAATGAAACATTTATCGTTTGTATCATCATCGATGCAAAATTCTTCGATAATGTCATTCTGACCCACATGTTTTGATGTTTTTGTTTCGCTTTGTATGTCTATTTCTTATAATAAGTCAATGATTGCAAGTGAGTGTAGCATAAGCAGCTGCGGAAATAATGGACCCCTCCGTTCTAAGCAAGGGGTCCATTAGCTGCAGCTGACCGTAAGTACATAGGCAGAAATCAATTGGTTATCAAGAGGTAAAAGATGTAGTGCGATAAGACTGTCCATTGTTTAATGTCTACTTTTAATTTTAGATTATGACTTGTGTTGTTTTCTTTTATTGATGTGTGCAATAAACAGTATTGAATTGTATTGTAAAAATACATGTCTGAGCGCAAGGCATATGTAAACAAAGTAAAAGGAGGAAAATTCACACTGCGCAGAAAACCGAACGTTCATAAAGTAGCGGTAGCGGACATAAAGATAACTGCGTATGTTCAGAATACTCTGACCAATTAGCTTAATAAATATAGAGTGTCGTTTGGAATAACATGTCAAACGACTCTATTTAACGCGAGATTCAAATGTCTTTAACGACCCATTTACACTGCAAGGGTCTTTAACAAGAATCGGCTATGATGGTTTCTATCCGTTACAAACACACGAGCAATAACCAACAACTTGAATTCAATTATTGGTTACAAGTATTGACAGGAAATAATAGCTATTATACCTAATTCGTTTACACCGAGGACATTGCATGGTAATGATTGCATACACGGTTTGACAAATAAGTATAATCTTTAAGTTGTACGAGAAATCTAGTGATGCTTCAATAATTGCATGGATTCGCAGCAGAAATTTTACAATGAATATTTAACGTCCATGGTGAGTGGCAAAATCATATAAACGTCCGTTGGGATCCGGTGGTAGATCCCATTAAATTAACAGAACTGTATGAACTGTGTATGTGACAAGCAAAATAATTATGATGTATGTGGGTGGGGTTTTTACATGGTTCAATATGGGCAGCTATGTGAGCACGCGTGTGCAACTATGGAAAAATAATCTTGGAAGAACATTCCAAAACTTCTAGTTTTAAAATGTACAGTTAATCAATTGGAACTAGTGCTCCTGGTCGTGACCGTGTTTCGTGAACCCGTAGCCGAATCTCCGTTGCTGTGTTATTCGGCAACGGAGATCCGCTCCGTTTGCTCCGTGTGATTCGGCTACGTGTAATTAAGATACGTAGCTACGTGTACACGGAGATACGTATCTTATTTATACGTAGATCGGATCCAGTCGTGACCGTGACGTTAAGTGTAGATTTTATGCGTGTTATTAAACCCCCGAATGTAATGCAAGGGGCGAGTTTTTAATTTCAGTTTCCATACTTTTGCATTTTAAATAAAAATTTAAGAGATCAAAAATAATTAGATGCAAATATTATGTTGGAGGCAAAAATAATAGACCAGTACAAATTGTAAAAGATGTGTAATAAAAGAAGCCGAGCGGAGCCGAAGCCGAGATTCGCGGGAACGTAGCCGAATCCAGAAACGGATACGTATCTTTGACGTGACCGTGTAGTACGGGATCTTAGCACCGCCGGTGCTAAGGCTACGTAGCTACGGTTCCGCGTGTAACACGTATATCACAAGCCCTAATTGGAACCCTAGGACCCTGTAGGACTACCTATGTCATAGTGTACTATTAATTAGATTTTAAGAAATCTCTTACTGCTTGTCATTTTGAGATGGTTCTACAGTAGCCTAGGGTTCCAAATGGTTGACTGTACAGTCGGTGAGCAAAACAATCTAAGTAGAGTACACTTTTTGCTCGCAAACATAATAATAATACGGAGTTACTTAAAGACCAAAAAAGGAAAATCACACATAACACCAAGTAAAAATGTAATACTGGTTTATGCAACAGTGATATAATAAGGGTTCTTAAAAATTGAGGGACCCGAGAGTTTTAAGAACCAATTATGAGCTGTTACATACGCTAGTTTTTCTACGACAGCTATAATAGCGTAAAAAGCAAAATATAGAAAAGTGGCAAAATAGGTGAGATGTTGTGCCCACTATATAAATTTAAAAAAAAACAACAACAGTGCTCATATATTGTATGAAAATCCATAGGAGCAGTGTTTTTATGGAATACCCACAATGTATACTTTTTTAATGTCGCTGTCAGTCATCTAATTGACAGATAGAAGTGCTGGAGTAGAAAAATTAAAACAAATTAAATGTTCATTTAAAAATGTTAACCACTTTTTCTAAGCAGAGGAATAGTAGGGACAGAATGTACAAAACTCAGAAACCACAACTGAAAACACAGAAATACTTTTTGATTATGAAGGTACCAATTAGATACTAACTTTTAAATTGATAACATCCAATAAAAACCCATGGGATATGATGGGATCATTGCAAACTAAAATACACCCGCCAACCTGACTGCCAGAGTGTGACTGTGAGATTTTCGTAATAAACTTTACTTACGCGGAGGTACTAATTATTTTATCAGACGTACTAAACAGTATCAATTAGGTACTCAATTTTGGTACACTTTGGTAAACTTTCTTATAGGTATTTGTTTAGATACACCCGCCCTTCCGACTCTCACATTTTCAATCCACTTTTTGTTCACGGTTTTCTTTAAATAATATTAAGCAATGATATTTATTCAAACAGTTTGCTCACAAAGCCCAAGAAATAAGCCGGCAATAAACGTTCGGGCATATCAGCCGGATCTGCCTGAGCCGAATCAATGTATGGTCAATTTGTCCGGCGGTTGCCCGGCGGGCGAACCCGCTATGCAGATCCGACGGATTGCCCGATCGTACATGGCCGGCTATTGAAAGAAGCCTCGCTTGTCACCCCGCCGTCATTGTCAATACCGATAGTAGATAAGAAATCTTCACGTAAACATGTGTTGAAATCAGACCCAAATACTAACTATTTTCGGCTCAGTAGGTATCTATTTTCTCATTTAAGAATAAATGTATGTCCTATCTATAGATGATAGTTTAAAAACGTCTTTTGTTATACAGTTTCCTCATCAGTAGCAATATGTAAATATTGTTATCTGCATCTCTTGGTACACAACACGTACGAGTATGTTTCTGTTTCTAGCACAGGAGCTGTATATACATTTCCCACTACTACGCGAATATTTCAGTAATTTTTCCTAATATGTGAAAAAATTAAATTGAATACGAACAAAATTACTTAGCATTTTTATCTTTCATTGTACCCAATTAAGAAATTGCTAAAGAGTAGATTAAATAAATACTTAAATAAATACTTAAATAAATATTTGTGGGACAATCTTACACAAATCGACCTAGTTCCACGGTAAGCTCAATAAGGCTTGTGTTATGGGTACTAGACGACGATATATATAATAGATAGATACATAATTACATATAAATACTCAAGTACATAGAAAACATCAATAACTCAGGAACAAAACACACAAATAAATGCCCTGACCAGGATTCGAACCCGGGACCTCCTGCTTCGTAGGCAGGGTCACTACCAACTAGGTACGGTCACTAATAACGGCCTCCTACCGTTATTTAGATTAAATATAAATATATTCAGATTAAATTAGTCCATTTGGTTAACCACTTTTTAAATTGATAAAATAAATAAAAACATGTTAGAAACCGTATATTCTAACAGTGCCAACAAGGATAAAAAATATCCAAGCATATCTAAAGTACAAAGGAAAATAAATGGAAATGCCCGTGTACGCCCTAGGTTAAAAAGATTACAACCATGACCATGATCACATTAAATACGTAAAACCTAGAATGATGCCAATCATTAAATGAATGAAGATGTGGTTACATCATGTCAATTTTAAGATTGTTTTGATCTACCCTCGCATAAACATCGTGCGCCTGGTCTAACAATAATTTTCCTCCACTACGATTTGTAACTAGGCAATTTTCCCGATCTTCATTGTCAAATAACATACTCATCATTATCATTCTTCGATCTACATCGTGCTTGTTTGTGCGTTCATTCTTTTGTTAGCAAAATAGTAAATCAATGGCCTTCATCTCCGTTTCCAATCGCGTCATCACAATGGCGCCAGCGAGGATAAGGTGGTGGTCTCCTTACGTAATAACGAACCGTATTCTTCTTGAGCCAAAAGATATGATATGCATTTCTTGCATTTTACGTTGATACACTCTTTTAAACAATAATTGTAAAGCACGAATCAAATCATTTATTAAATGTAATAAATGTTTTGATTCATGTTTTTTTGTTTTTAAGTAGTCACACTACTATATAAAAATTATAAATTGAAAGAGATGTCATATACTACAGAAAAAATGATCAAGGCCTCCGGTGAGCAGGGCTTACTGCGCTCGCTGGCTTGTCAGACTATACCTGATCGCATGCTGCTACGCGAAAATGGTATTTAAAGACCATCCCTTGATTTTAAATTAATGAAGATTGGTGTTTACAGATTTTGGAAAAAAAACCATACAGGATGCGTGAAAAAGGTAATTGATGACCAACTTTTTTTATATGCTAATCCATACCATTTCCATTCAGGCTATTAAGGCTTGTATGGGAGCGAAAAAACAATTTCCGTCTACAAAAGCCACAAACAAAAAACTTTTCCCATACAATTAGACAACAAATAGAGAAATAAAGAAAACAAAAATAAATACGAAATTCTATTCTATGCTGCTATTGACTAAATTGTTTTTACAGTATATAGTTTAAGACCAGTGTTGCCAGTGTAATATTATATTTAAAGGAAATTTTGGGAAATTAGTTAGGAACCAGTCTGATCTGATCATTAATATTTAATTTAATTATTAATATTTAATGATTAGATTGGTTCGTAATACTCTTGACCCAAGAGTTTTTTGAGTCTGGACATGTAAAAAAAACAAGCGTGGCCATAGAGCAATTTTGAAGATCTTTGATGTCATAACTATATATATATACAACGTGTCCCAAAACACAACGATACGTGGGCACCACAGGATGGAGCTGGTTTGGTTATGATTAGTCGAGAAAAAAAAACCAGAAATATTTGAATATTTGTAGATACGGTCGTTAAAAATACCATTAGGGATGTCAATTTTCGATGTTTTTTTTTCTGTAATTTCTTAAATAATTGAGGTATTTTTTCTTGTCTAATCATAAGCAGCTCCATCCTGTGGTGCCGGCTTATCGTTGAGTTTTGGGACACGTTGTATATATATGAATGCCTGCTGGAACTCATTCACATTGTGGTACAACAATAGATAGTCGGTGAAACGGTCTCAGTAGGCATTGAGATTATTTTAGGTAAGTACGAAAATAAAATGGACAAATATCTCGACTAAGGTTGAAGTTTGGGTTATTGTTAAGAGGTCCTGACGCCTGCCATAACATTACGATCCACAGTGTTCTCGAGGTACTTGTGTGCTTATCATGAGTTGCACGCAACTGTATTCGACAGCGACTGCGGCGCTCGAAAATATGTCCGTTTCGCTCCTACCATTACTCTGGCAGGAGCGAGACGGACATGTCTCCAAACGCAGTAGCTATCGAATATGGCCACGTAACTCATGGTAAGCACATTGGTGACTTGCTAGCTAGCCCTTCGTTAGACAGGCACCTGATGCGCTATTGTATTATTATTATGCATGAAGGTTCCTTCAAAGTGTTTGAAGGTTATAAATATATACATATACCGAGTATATGCCTGTTATAACTCTTATGACACACGTAGGTATGCTCGGTATGTCGCAAAATGTGTTTATGATTCGAACATTTTATTACGATACATATACAGGTTGTCCTTAGCCATTGGACAAAGCCGTAAGGTACATATGCGTTACGGTGTTTAGAACCAGTACACAAAGTAACATAATCGGTGCAGTGATTACGAACAAATTAACAAATTGAAATTAAAAACTTTAGAACGGATTAATCGCGTTTATTAACACCATGATCCTACGTTTCGAGCCCTTTACAGCACTCGTTTTCACAGAGTTAAGATGATGACACCAAATAGAGAAACCATCAGTCATCATCTTAACCCTGTGAAAACGAGTGCTATAAAGGGCTCGAAACGATCATGATGATCATGATCATGGTGTTAATAAACGCGATTAATCTGTTCTAAAGTGTTTAATTTTAATGAATAACAATCGCGGTAATAGAAGACAATATTAAATTAACAAATTACTAATTGTTACTTTGGAGCAGCCTGTAAGCAAGTAAAACTCATGACGTAATAAATCCTTTAACAATTGTATGAAACCTTTTCCATCTTTTTTGATAATCATTTTCATTTATGTCACTTATAACACTTTTATGAATGAAATGTAAATTAATTTACGATTATACAAAAAAAGGAATCTGCCACATGCTTCGTGTAGCACTGCGATCGGCAGCACACACTGACTCTAATAAAATTTAGAGTACTTGGAGTGCTTGAGTTTAGCCTGGAGCTTCCTCTGTCGATCTTGCTGACCTAAAAGTGTCCCTCTTATAAGATGCAGCAAATGTGCTAACACAATTGTTGCATCCCATAATAGACAATGACGTCTCCGCCAAGGAACCAAAGTAAAGCCCGTCGGGCCTCTTGCCATCCGTCCGCGACAAGCCTGGCGGCTCAAGGATACTTTGGTTTTGACAAATGTTTGTTTTGGTTTTGAAAATTTTACAGTGTCACTCATATTCATATGCTACTGCCAAAAACACTGTCAATGATAAATACAGTACCTATTTTTCTCTTTGTTGTCGATTATTGGATACAAGTTTTATTTGGATTTTTTAAAAAATTTTTTGTTATTCTTGTCATAAAAATATTTACAGTAGAGCATTACTGAGATAGCTCCATGTGGGATTTCAGGGTTTGTTCAATAGCTGAGGTCACGCTGTATGGCCTGTATACTTAGTTACTTTCTCCGTTTTATAGTTTTCCATTAAGGTGAATTAACAGATCCATTTATAAGTAGATAGTTTAGGGCTGAGCCTAGTCAGAAATAGTAACTGAAAATACTCGGAGGTCGGACAATTCTGACCAGAAATTTCTTTCTCTTTAACCCCTTTCTAGAAAACGAAGGGGGAAGTTATAAGTATGTTCGTCTGTATGTATTTTATGTATGTGTGTCCACCGATTAGTCAGAGCTCTTTCTCTTTCTCTCCAAAGTATTTTTTTGTTTGAAAGGAGTTATTTCGAAGTTTCTAATCAGATGCTGGGATCCATTAGGAATTTAGGAAACTCTTCCTTTTTCAATGGTATTTCTATGGTGTTTTCTGAAATAACTTAAGGATTTCCTCTGGAAACCATCAATTTTGTGATATAGACCCGGTGTTGGTTTTCATCTCGGATGGTACGTGGACCTACACATACATAAGCTGATAGTTTGGAGCCCCGTCGCCTGATTTGAGCATATCATTCTATTTTGGATCAAATGGAGCCAAAAAAAATATGCAAAGCAATTAATGCTTAGTATCGGACCGGGAGGGACTTTTATGGCAAAAGTCGGACTGTTAATTTTTGCCACATCAGAGGGGAAATATTATCAACGACGAGGCAAAAATTAATTAAGATCAGTATTATTTTACAAACAAATATATATTTATGTAAAAACAAAATCATATTCTAAGAAACAGTTTTTCAAATTAATAAGTGTTCTGAATCCCAGTTCACACAAAATATACCATTCCACCTCCACTTGTTTGAGTAAAAGAGTGGGATAGATCTAATTGCAAGAGCCCGCGAAAAATGAAAAGACGATAGGTAGTAGGCGGGCGCATCAAAACAAACCGGTAATCAAATAATTCCTGTTTACAACTAAACTACATTTTTCGACTGTTTAACTAAGAATAATGTTTAAAAATTCAAGAGTTACGATATTCAGTTCAGACCAAAAAAAAAGTAGCTACCTAAATAAATAAAGTAATAAATAAAATAAAAAACAACTCTACTCTGCAAACGAAACAAAATATAGTAATATTTAGGACGAGAGCCTATATGTGGATACACTCACAGTAATAAACCTAAATAAAACTTTTTTGCCTTATGTGTTTGGAGTATAGAAAAGCTTTGTATATTTATGAAATTATGACCGTGATTTTAAACGTATGATTTGATCAGAATTCATTACATTAAGGAACTAGAGTCAAACCATGTTATCTTTTCTCAGCAAATGAACTGTTAAACTTGAATGTGTTATTTTAAACGTCAAACTTGTATGAAATTATGACGTTTACTTAACACTTTCACAGTCTGTGCTATCAAAATCTAGGAAACTTAGCATAGACTGACTCTATCTGAAAATTTCGACTTTTCAGTTCGTTTTTAACCGGCAGTCGTGTTGTCGGTGTCTATAAACGAAGTTTTAAGTCTGCAACCTCATACAAACTTTCAGCCCCCTTTTTTATCACTTAGGGGATGAATTTCGAAACACGTTAAACATAATTTTCTTGTGTAGTATCAAAGAGTCTATAAACGAAGTTTTAAGTCTGCAACCTCATACAAACTTTCAGCCCCCTTTTTTATCCCTTAGGGGATGAATTTCGGAAAACGCGGAATACAGTTTCAAGGGACCGTAGACCTTAGTATATAGTTTAAATTTCAACTCGATACCTTCACGCACTCTCCAAATAAAGGGTCTTGAATATTCACATCTCATACTATAACGTTCATTACTTTTTTATACCTTAGGGGATGAATTTCCAAAAACGCTGAATATACTTTTCTTGTGTAGTATCAAAGAGTCTATAAACGAAGTTTTAAGGCTGCAACCTGAATAGTGATTCACATCTCATACAAATTTTCAACCCCCTTTTTTATCCCTTAGGGTATGAATTTCGGAAAACGCGGAATACGGTTTCAAGGGACCGTAGACCTTAGTGTATAGTTTAAATTTTAACTCGATACCTTTACGCACTCCCGAGATAAAGGGTCTTGAATATTCACATCTCATACTAACGTTCAATTCCTTTTTTATCCCTTAGGGGATGAATTTCGGAAAACGCGGGATACGGTTTCAAGGGACCGTAGACCTTAGTATATAGTTTAAATTTCAACTCGATACCTCCACGCACTCCCGAGATAAAGGATCTTGACGGACAGACGGACGGACAACAAAGTGATCCTATAAGGGTTCCGTTTTTTCCTTCGAGGTACGGAACCCTAAAAACAATCATGTCGTTAACATTGTTATGAGTACAAGTAGTAAAGCATTATATGTCAAATTTTCAGGTAAGTGTGTCACTTTATCACCGCTTTGACCTAACATCATGGGACTATGTCTTTGATGTTTATCAGCTTTGAATATAAACGAAATGGGGTCATAATACGTGTTTACCTCCTTTAAACTTGCGTGTTCTAGTTACTAGCTCTTTGCCACTAGTTTCAATGGCAGCTGACGTTATAAATATAATTACTTATGGTAATTTATTATATGTATGCTCCTCATGCTAGATGTTGGTATATCAAATATCTTCATCACCTAATTAGTTGCATTTTGCATTTTGTAAATGCAGCATTTAGTTGTGATTTAGTTTCGTAACCTTTTTTGCTTTCATAATAGGTATATTTTATTAATAAATATGTAAATAATGGGACAACCCAAATGATAGGGCAAGATCAAGAAAACCTTTTTTTACTCCAATATACAAGTGTGACAGAGATGGAGATACAAATCCGCAAACGTTCGATTTTCGTGGTATAGGCCCAGGCTGTAGCCTATGAACCGTGATAGTTAAAAAGTTTAAATTTTGCCGCTATAACAACAAATACTAAAAAAAGAGCGAGTCTGACTGAATTTGAAATCAATTGGGCGATCGGGCGCGTATCAATTGTATGCGACGCCAAACCCAATCTTGACCTGTGTCACTAACGTTGCGCTTCACCGAGTCACATGCTTAAGTGTTCCATTGTGCCTTAGTGTTCTGAAACCTTTGGATGGTTTTAAGTATTCTCTCAACTAACTACGTCAATAATTTGCGGATTGGCAAAAATTCCAAGCAAGTAATTCGCATTTCGTGGTTTTATGCAGGTACAAGTACAACATTAATTAATTTCCAAAAAGTATTTTCTAATAATGTAATCAACAACAAAAATGCGTTTTATGCCCGTGAGTGTATGTTTCAAATCAGGTTGTTCAGTGTATTAAAAAATTGTAATGCAGCTCACAGAGATTGGGACCAGACGCATTCGGCGATCTTCAGTGACCGACACCAAAAAGTGCATTGCCCCTCGCCGTGCGCAGTTTTTGGCTTTGTTGTGATCGTTTTTGCGTTGTCGGTATCTACTGGGTCGAGTTAGGTGTCTTGACCTAGCCTAATGTTATGTGTATTGTCGGCGATCGGCTGTGACGCGGAATTATGCGAGTTAGACACAGTCGTTTGATGTCTAATTTAGAGGTATTACACTAGTATACTTACTAAAAAATATAATATAGGATCACGTGCGTATATTCTATGGGCCTGAATCCCCTTTACAATATATTTGTTTCCTGGATAACCTAAAAGTAAATAAAAATTACTTTGAAATACCTAAATGATTAATTGATTATAAATTATATTTTCAAACATAAATTAAGTGAAAATGTAAGTAAGGTTTATTTCTATGTACAGTACCTACTGAAATCAAACTGATTTCTGTAGGTATTCTAAAAATGTTTTAGATACTTGAACCTTGAACATCCGATGAATTTAGCTCTAAAGTCAGTATTCTCTTGAAACTTTTCCTAAAGCAAGATGTAAGTCGAGTTCCAGCGCACTTATTCATACCTACATATAAGTGCATGTACATCGAGTGCACAGCTACAGGTTTGGGCAATGCACGACGTAATCTAAACTTGAAATTCAAGGACACCCAAAAACTGGCGAAAAAAAATTTAAGTCGGTGCATTCATATGCTATATGCAAGTGCATCGCGTTTAATGCACATGTATGCCACATGAACAAACTTGATCCTTGCAGTTCTCACAGTATTTATTTTTGGTTATAATGTGTTGTAAGTAGTATTCCTAGCCACACTTGCGCACTTTTCATTTGTATTTATATATGATTTAAAAATAAATCATTGTAAGTACAGGTATACAATTTTGGTAGGTACTAGAGAAAAGATAGTGCGCGAGCTTAGTTTTTCAGTGTGCGTAGCCAAGATGCCAATCGCTAACGCTCAAATGCGAACGCAACTGTCATTTTGACACTATAGCACAGACTGTGAAAGCTTAACACTTTCAACATCACAATTTCATAGAAGTGTTAACACTTTTAAGTTTGACAGTTCATTTGCTGAGAAAAGATAACGTGACTTGACTCTAATAAAGTAGAGTGATAGAGAGATAACTGCGATACATTTCTAAGCGTGAGCGATTGGCATCTTGGCTACGCACGCTGGTCTTGAATCAGCGAATTCGCTCGTTAGTATGAAGTTGCATACGCATGCTTTCAGCTCCCGATGCGTAGCATTTCTCATATATGAAATGCAGCTCATTGCTTAATAGGTGTGTTTCCACCCTAATGAGTAAGGACAGTAGTCAGCAAAATTCCGAGAAAAAGAGCAAATAAATGCGGCGAGAGGGAGAGGCGGTGGTAGGACTGTAAATATTTTATATTCTAACTTTATGATTTGCCATTGGACGTCCAACCAGCAGCTTCTCCAGTTTGTCCAACGTTCATCCAGCCAGCAGTATGTTGATCTTTGAGTACGGTAAGCTACTAATTTCCCCTACCTTTCGTAGTTGGTAATGGTATGTAAAACGGATTTATCTGTTTGAGAAAAAGAACTTTATGCTAGAAAATCACAGTTGAATGTCAAAATTAAAAACCTATTATTTTGGGTCAACATTGGGTGTAATTTTTTTGAATGACAAAATAGTCTGATTACGGCTTGTGAGCTTATAGTACATTACAATACAAGGGCTAAAAAGAGGGGATTTGCAACGAGTGGCGATAAATTAAAACACCATCGTAGGGAGTGTTTTAAATCGACTAACGTGTATTGTACGACGTTTTACAGTACATATGGCCCTTTGAATATTTGATGCAGGCACGTACCTAAAGTGCTCATTATTTCCCTAGGGCGGTAAAGTAAGGGGGGGTGTCATGGTAGAGTGCACGATCTATCCCATGATACCCCCGTATAAACCCGGCAGTGACGGATGACGCCGCAGTGGAATGTTTAGTGGGTAGGGCTGTGAGAATCACGGCGAGTCCTACATACCCCCCTCCTTATGGTCTCCCCGGGCCGAGGGGGGATGCGTAAAAGCATTTCAACCACTGCGACAAAAAAAAAAAAAAAAAAAAAAGGGCGGTAAAGTAGCATCATGTGTAATGTAAAGGTATACATTTTATTTTGTGATCCCTAGTTGCCCTAGGGAGTTTGAAAATACACCCTGTGAGTAAAAATCTAATGAAATAGGTACTGACACTACTGACGCCGCCCTGCTCTTAATGAACGCAAATTAAGTTGCTCACTTAAGGTTAGGACTGATAATATTGATAACTACGATACAGATACACAAAAGCAGATTTAGTCACTCCCCAACCTGTGGCGTACAATACCTAGTACCTAGTCGTCTGTTAAGAACCATAACAGCAACTGATATGGTAGGTAAGGTACTAGTACAACATAAAAACGAAAACGCATTCGTCTAAAATTGCAGACGATTCTTAGAAAAACTCGACTCTGTCAGCATATCTAGTCTGAAGTCGTGCAACTACGTAGGTATCAAGCGCAACTTGATATAAGTATGGGCACGCGCCTATTGCGCTAGCCGTTGTGCCGTTTGATGGTCGGGTTTTTTAATATGTGGCGTAGTAATATAGCCTATTCCGACCTTCTAGTTTTTGGCCCTAATTCTAATGCATTATTAAACAAAGTTTGCAAGTGTCAAAACGTCATTTAAAACGAGAGCACGTAGTCACGTCCTCAATGTCACCCCGGGCGAGTTCAAGCGCCGCGCGGGACAGGGACGCCTGCGCCTGCACCGGCGTCGACGACGCACCACACTTCATGCTAATTCCAAATTATAAAAATAATGCGCTTGAACCATTTGAAAGGGAAATATAACAAAAAAAGTGTAATAAAATAAACATATTTTGATTAATAGGGTTAATAACTATTTTTTTGTCACTAGTTGCCATGGGTACAGTCTTCTGGGCACTTTTAAAATCACGGTTTTATGGCATTCAAAGTCAGAAAACATGTTTATTTTTGGCAGTCATATTCCCTTTCCATGATGGGCCATCTACTAAGCGTGTCAGTACAACATATAACAACGTTTCTTCTAGCAAACTGTGCAGCATTTGTCCCCTGGCTGACGGGACAGAATAACAAATACTTGATTAATAAGAAATAAGAAATACTTTATTCACCCAATAACTATATAAGCGAGCATGAACTGAATATGAATACAATGTTATTGTACATAACCTTATACCCTGGATTTGTATTTCACGTAGATAACTAGTTCTTAGTGTTTATATTGTTTTAAATTGTTTAAAACAATAAAAACATAGCCCTCATACAGTATAATAAGTCTTTGGGATGCGTACGCGGAGCCGAAGCCGACTTACAGACAATTCGACAATCTTAGGATACAGTAAATACTGGAACATGGGATAAATAATTTTTAAGAAGCAAAACCGGTCCCAGTAAAAGTTGAAATATAAGTTAGGTAATAGTTTATTTTAAAATTATCCATAGAGCTGTGAACTATCGACCAGTTTCACTTTCTATGACATCCCTGGTCTTCATCAGGTCCACTTCACCGAAATGATGGGTTCCGTAAAAAATTGCCTCAAATTTGAGAAGATCCCTCAATTTCTAATAATTTCAAATAATATTTAATGAACTGTTAAACTTTAGTGTTATTTTAAACGTCAAACTTGTATGAAATTATGACGTTTACTTAACACGTTCACATTCTGTGCTATCAAAATCTAGGAAACTTAGCATAGACTGACTCTATGTAGCTATTGCAATATAAATATTTTCTCAGATTTACATAAATCCAATCATTGTAATTGAAAATATTTTTATAAAGGTACGAGTTATCGAGTCGAGATTGCACTAAAATTTGACACAAAGTTCGAGTTTACGAGGTTTCACTGTAAACTTTTACTCATAATTAAGAAAATCCCATAATTACAACACATAATAAGTGAATGAGGATACCTATTCAATAAAGTGTAGTTACCTAAAATCTTTCAATCGATTTAAACTATAATTCGTACACTTGTTTTTGCTTTCACACTTTGAAACAAATATCTAAACATCTAGATATTACATAAGCAAACAAAACCTATTTTATCTATCTATACAGGGTGTCCCACGGCGATGCCACATGGAGGGAAATTACCTTAAATATCAAAGATAGGATATTAAAAGCTGAAAGAAGACTTTATTTTATTTTTAAATTTTAGTGAAACTGCATTAATAAATAAATAAAAAATTTGAAAAATTTATAGGGTCAAAATTGATTTGCATTCTAACCGCCTTATTCATAAAAAAGTTAACAGAAGCTTTAGTTAAATTATGTTTTCTCCCATTCTGACAAACGCGATTGTCAAAGTGACAGATAAGGACAAACAATCATTTAGCTAAACAGTTGTTGAAGTGCGTTTATGAATAACGCCATAAATATTCAATTTTATGGATTATTTGTCGGTAATACGATTGTAAGACCCAGTGTTTCTTTGAGAATTTTTAAAACAGGCATTAACAGTATCGATTAGTGGAAAAGGAAAAAAAAAGTTTATTTTTTTAGTATTTATCTGGTTGGGTTTTTGGGCGAGACAAGCTAAATTAAAGAAAAAACTTTAAATGCAGTTATACTAAGTCTGAAATATAAAATAAAGTCTTGTGTGAGTAAAATATCCTATCTATGATATTTAAGGTACTTTCCCTCCATGTGGCATCGCCGTGGGACAGCCTGTATATATAAAAGAGGTTGTCCTCAACTACGATCAACACACAGCCGAAACGGCTAGGACTAGAAACTTGAAATGTTTACCAAAGTTTTCTTTTAGTACGTAATAGGCAAGAGATAAGAACGGATTTTTGGAAATTCCACCCCTAAGGGGGTGAAAAGGGGGTTGAAAGTTTGTATGGAAATGGATTTTTTTTGAGCTAGAGACTTCAATCTTTGTGTAAAGATTCTTTATTATAATTAAAGAAAAGTATTTTCATGGTTTTTGGAAATTCAACCTCTAAGAAGGTAAAAAGGGGGTTGAAAGTTTGTATAGGAATGGAATTTTGTCTTGAGCTAGAAGCTTGAAACTTTGTGTAGAAACTCCTTATTACAATTAAAGAAAAGTGTTTTCATACTTTTCGAAAATTCAACCGCTAAGGGGGTAAAAAGGGGGTTGAAAGTTTGTATTGGAATGGATTTTACTTGAAACTTAGTTTTAAAACTTTGTATTACAATTCAAGAAAACCGTTTTCATGGTTTTTGGAAATTTACCTCTAAAGGGGTGAAAAAGGGGTTGGAAGTTCAATGTATGAAAATATAATTTTGTTTTGAGCTTTGTTAAAGACTCCTTATTACAATTAAAGAAAAGTGTTTTCATAGTTTTGGGAAATTCTACCCTTATGGAGGCTTAAAGAAGAAGCAGAATGTTTGTATGAGAATGGAATTTATTTTTGAGCTAGAGACTTGAAAGTTTGTGTTAATAGTGTAACCGGGTCTGAGTTGAACTATGTAAATAAGTGTGCATGAATGTATGTATAGGTACCTATAGATGCGAGCCGTAAACGAGATTATGTATATAATATGTATAGTATGTACAATATGTATAATATGTATATAATATAATACATATTGCATGCAAACGATGTTATACGGAAAATAAAATTATCCTATTTATTTACTGCGTAAGTATTCAAGTTGAGTGGACTTATTTGTTTAGTTATCTATTAGAAAGATTTCCGCAAAGAAGATATGGTAAAGTAATGTGTTTAAATGTCACAAAATTGTAGGTGAAGCGAGTGTGGGAGTGGGCTTTGGGTGGACGGCGACTGTAAGATAATAATAGGGTGATCGTATAAAACTGGATTATAGAATTGTGGAATTCTCAAATTACTTATCTACTCTTGTTTTTTAACTGTCTCGCTTATTGTGTGTAATCTGTGTGACTTGCAAATATTATTTAAACTACCTACATCATAATTAAATACATGTATTTGCGAACGCTATCACTGCTATTCATTTTGTAAACAATGGATGACTGTTATTGGCCTTGTATTATGTAACAAAATTAATGTAAACTGTTTATTTACGGCTGTTGTTGTCCTACATATCAATAAATAAAAAAATAAATAAAGAAAAATGTTTTCATAGTTTTTGGAAATTCTACTCCTAAAGGGGTAAAAATTAAAAAGGGGATTGAGTGTTTGTTTGAGAATGGATGTTTTTTAGCTAAAGTCTTGAAACTTTGTGTTTGAAACTCTTTATTACAATTTAAGAAAAGTGTTTTCATGGTTTTTGGAAATTAAGGGGGTGAAAAGGGGGTTAAATCTTTGTATGGAAATGGAGATTCTTTTTGAGCTAGAGGCTTGAATGTTTCTGTAAAAACTTTTTATTTAAATCAAAGAAAAGTGTTTTCATAGTTTTGGAAAATTCTACTCCTAAGGGGGTAAAAACGGGTTTGAAAATTGATAAAACGGAGAAATCAAGACTTTTTGAGCTAGAGACTTGAAACTTTATGCATCGATTCCTTATTAAAATAAAAGAAAACTGGTTTCATGGTTTTTTTGGAAATTCCACCCATAAAGAGGTGAAAAGAGTGTTGAAAGTTACTATGGCGGAAAGTTTTCTTTCTCAATACAACAGCATTGCCCCTTGTGTAGGTAATAAATAGGTACCTATTTTTACCGACTTCTACTGCACATAGGAGGAGGTTAAGTATATTATGTCAGTGGTAGAAATTCTTATAAAAGTGACGATAAAGCAAGCAATAAAGCAATAATCTCATTTAAAATCCGTCTGAAATATAACTTATTTTTAAGTTCTACGTACTTATGGCATTTTCATACAATGTTACAGCCAAGCGTGCCAAATCTATGCAAAGTTATCGTGGGCGGTACTCTATGTCTTTGAATAACAAAAATACGTTTTTAGACATGTTTTTTATAAAGCATGCGTTTCGAGCAGGGTAAACCCCTATAAGTACAATTTTGTTTTTGCACTAATATTTTTAATTCGAATTTTTTTTTTCATTATACAATATTGATTACGCGCGCCGATATCCAAGTTACCTACTTTTTAAAAACTTTTGTCACGACTACTTTGGATGCACTTAATTTTATTTACGTGTACCTACGCCGTAATATCAAGCTTATGTGCCGTTTGACTACCTCACTTGAAGTGGTTTTGCATCCATACTGCATTGGGCAATCAAAATAACACGCAGGTTTTCTAACGGTGTCCAGTGTTAAAGAACTTTGTGATTAGTCATCTTCGGGCGGTCATTCCTCTGTGCGTTACGAAATAAACCAGAAAAATGATCATCCCATTGAATGTTTAGTTTGACAGCACTACTGTGGGATATATTTATCCAGTTTGTGCCCACACAGTATTACGCCAACGGGCTGAGCCCAGCGTTACGAAATTGACCACCCATAGAACCTTAACGAAAACGGGAGAAAGTCAGGAGATGTGAAAAACCGGTCACATTAAAAGTATTGAGTTGCTTACTATTCTATTAGCTATAGGAGAAAGCCCTGTATAGTGAATACAACGAGCTTGATAATGTTGCCCACGCATCTGGGACCCAGTACTGATCTTTGTCAATAAAAAAAATTAAGCTTATCGGTATCAGGTATATTTCCTTTATGCCGAAAGTGATGGTGGTTGAATGAAAGTTGATGGTGGTATAAGTATGTAACAGCCTCGGGAGATTGATGACATACTTCATGTCGATGCTTTGAGATTATAAATTAGAATGGACTAGGTCTATGATATCGTTAAGGATACTTTATTACAATCCTAAGATATTAACGAACAGTTACAGTGGTAAGTGTTCTGGTAACATCATCATTAGAGCAGAGATTGTTTTTCGGTGGTAAGACTCTCAAACTTAGTTTTAAGAGTATATATTTGATATTGAGTAGGTACTTTTCGAAAGCACTAATAAGAATAATCTGTTTCTAAATGTATAGCATGAGTCATCAATACATGTACCCTACAAAATTGGCAGTTGCAAATCTTGAAACACATCATTTTATGATGATAGTAAACTTTATGTTTTGGTAATGTGTGTTGCTAGTGTGTACGCCCTTTAATCAGAAATAACCAAATGTGAGTTAGTAATTAGATAGGTATTTGCTTGTCGCTGAATACCACTAATATTGGTAGAGATAGGGTTCATTCATTCACTTTACTTTTTTGTTTAAATTTAAAATTAACTGCCTTATAATGTATTTTTTTCTTTCAATTTATATGATGCCATGCTGTAAATACGCCATTTAAATAAAGTAAAATCGGTTTACGTGATAAGTGATCCAATCTGTTGATGATCTAGATGGGGCTGACGCTAAATTGCTACTTCGAAATACAGTTTAGTTGATTGCATCATGTGATAGCTAAACATTTGTAGAAAACTCTCGGTGTGCGAGTCCGACTCGCACTTGGCCAGGTTTTTTTGTAATCAAATTGTTTTATGAAACAAATTTTGTCGTCCACAACTACTTATTTTTAATCGCGTGCTATATATTTCTACCTAGTGCATAGTGTATATATGTAGCATCATACAGGAATCGCTATAGCTTCTATCTATAAGGATTACACAATATCTAAATAATGGATAATATTACCTAGAAGTAACTTTATTTCAATAACAACAAATGCTCATAAAAACCTTAAAATAAAACTTACCTAAATTAAAAATTAAAAACTAAACTTAAAAATAAAAATAAACTACCTATAAATAAAAAAATTGCCCCAAATCGCTGCCTAGTGGAAGCGTGCCCAGAATGCTGGCAGCATTGCCACGTTGTATGGCAATGCTGATCCGCTGTGCTAGATAGGACCCAGCCCTCTGGACACGCGTCGCTTCGATTATCCTGCGGCTGCATTCTTTAAACACTCTGTGAGCGCTTTCCCCCCAGGGCCCCAGCGTCTCAACCCCAAACGGCTCAAATATGCATCCACTATTTATGGATGCATACTTGCGCCGCTTGAGGGACTCGGCCGAATTCGCAGCCGAACCGGCCCTAACTGCAGTGCCTCGAAGATGGGACAGCGCCAAAGAATCTGCACACGTCGCGTCCCAAACCAGTGGCCGTCCCATCTTCCAAGGCACGAGGGTCATCCCGTCGGGTCTCTTACCGTCATCGCGGGCGAGGCCGGTCGGTTCTAAGACAGCCGGTGCTCCCGCACTGGCTAAGGCCCGACGGATGATGTCGTTAAGGTCGGCATGGCGGGGGGCACGCCCTGCGCTTCTGCCGCAGGACAATCCGTGGTGACCAAACTGGTCTACTGGGTCACCACAGCGACAGCGATGAGGGGCAATACAGGTCACTCCCAGGCGGAGAGCGACAGAGAAACGGAATGTAGAATTATCTAAAAGGGTGCCAGTTGAAACTGAAGGTAAAGCTTGGAGCCACTGCCCGGACTCCCATTCAACACCGGCAAGAAGACGAGCGCGATCCGGTAGGCTGGTTGCCGTTTGATACAGGTGATCCCGTACCAGCTTACAGAGCGGCTCGTCCCAAAGACGTTGCGAAGTCAGTTCTCGGGGCAGTTCAGTGTCTGGGCAGGTATCGCACCAAGCAATTTCGGCCTCTGACATAAAAGGTATATTAATTTCATGAATTGTCGATTTGAGAATTTTGGAAATAAGTCCTAAAGAGCTATGTGTTGAGGAAAGAAATGCCGGGAGTGAAACGCTGGACACTTTTCTAATACCCAGGCCACCGTGTCTTATCGGCAGGGAAGCCTGAGTCCAAGAACGGTCGTCCATATTTATATTAATTACTGACACTAAAAGATTTTGAATAATTTTGTCAATTTTTTCCAAAAGGGTGGGAAATTTCCAAAAATGGCTGCACCTTAGGACGTAAGTGAATTTAGGCACGAAAAGGCAGTATCGGATAATGGTGTAAGCAACATGAGCATTTATTTTAGACATGCGATCCGAAACATCGTTGAGATTTTGAATTTTGGTGTCTAAAAAGCCAGAAAATGATTCGTCCAACACAGGTGCACCTAGGAGGTAAAGTGAGCTTTTCTCTATAATTTTAATATTTGGAGCAAGAAGACGGAATTTAGATAAAGCGAGATCTTTGTCTATACACGTATCGGAAAAGAAAAGTTCACATTTAGAAGAGTTCAGTTGTAGTCCGATACCGCGGAATTCTTCAATTAAAACGCGAAGGTCCTCCAGAACTTCGCTTACGTCACCTCCTAGAGTGCCGTCGTCAAGGTACCATACATTAAATTTGGAATTTAGTTTTAGGATGATAGGGTGAATTGCTAAACTGAATAATGCTGGCCCAAGCGGGTCGCCTTGTTGGCAACCTACGGCTGAGGAAAGCGGATTTTCTTTAAAAACTAAATGGGAAGCGTTACTATAACACTGCCAAATGAAATTATATAAGGATTACTATATTGTCCATCAACCTTTCGAAGAGTGTAGGTAAGTAAATACAAACGCCAAACCTGCAGTAAAACTGCAATCATCACATAATGCACTTTGCAAAAAATTCGTACTTTCGTCCTCTCGCAACCAGTTATTGGGTGCATTGCCCTAAGACATTACTACCGAATTTTAAATCGATCAGCTATCCTTGTCTTGCAAATGCAATACTGCTTTGAGTAGGATAAAGTTCGCGATATTGTTTAGGCACTGTGGTTCATATTAATGTCCCAAGAGCTGGGACCTTAAGGCAGGTTATGAGAGATTACAAAAAGAAAAAGTGTCGTAGGTTTAGGGGTATGGCATTGTTTAATTTTCATTTATGATGTTTGTAAATATGTATTGTGGCTGTTATGTATACAGTGGTTATAACAATACACTGTGCTCGGTTTCATCGGTTTAAAATATCCAAGGGAATTCCAAAATGAATTCCATGTTATGTTGTTCAGGTACCTTCTAATAAGGCTATTTATGTATAGATCGATTCACGAAAGTAGGCTTGCAAAATGTATTAAGTAATACTGTCAATAATTTCATACACATTCCACGCCAGCCTCTTTAACATGAATTTAGGTTATAAAGATACCAATTACAAAAATTTCGTAGGTATCTTAGGCACGAGCAATCGTAGATATATAGATCATGTTCCTAATTTTGCTTGCTGTGTGTAAGTATATTTAAAGTAAGTGTTATTTAAGACATATTTGCACCTACGTTCATCAATTATATCGGAATAAAAATTTTGTTCATACCTAATCAAATATCAGGCCGCGAATCTACTGTTCTTTATAATCATAAAGTAAATCATAAACTTCAAAATGTAAACTCTAAAATAAACTCTAAAATATTAACTCCTTGTCCATCATTTACAATTACCTACTGCGCTAGATTGACTGTGACCGTGACTGCGCTAGAGTGTGTCTAAGCTAAGTTTTCTAGATATTGATAGCACAGACTGTGAAAGTGTTAAGTAAAAGTCATAATTTCATAGAAGTTTGAAGTTTAAAATAACACTTTAAAGTTTGGCCGTTCATTTGCTTGGAAGAGATAACGTCGTTGACTCTATTTCTTGGCGAGGTTGCCTCCTTTACAGCACAAACGGCAAGATAAAGCCGGGAAGAAAAAATTGCCTAGCGTAGGTGTACTTATTGCAGAGAGTTAGGTAAAGTATAGTAGCATTGGTAAGTAATAGTTGGTAAAAATAGGAAAATATTTTTAATTTTTTTTATTTATTTATTTATTTAGATTCACCACCAATAGTTTACACTGAATTACAATTATCAATTATAAGTATAACATACTTGCTAAGTGTAACAATCACTTAAAGGTAAACACCGCATGCATTATAAAAATAAAATAAAAAGTTATAGATATTCTACATTAAAATGACTACAATATAATGTAACAATTCTGAACAACTATATATTTTGCAAAACCTCAAGAACCTCGTGCTTAAACTTACCTAATGAGACATTATACCCATCAACGTGTGATAAGTGATCATTATTCCGCTTGCAGGAATTCGATTTAATTTCTTAAAGTTCAAGTTTATTTCTAGTAAGATTAAATCGCCATGTTTAGTTTAATAGGAGACTGCACATAGTCATATCTCAGGTTGTAGTAAGTAATCAAAATTAACGCCATCTGTGTTTCAACAGAAGCACTTAGACTAACGCTTCTTTGCCTTGATAGAAAGAGTGAAAGAGGACAAGCCCCAGCGTGACGCTAAATTGCGTTTTGGTTACCAGCCTCTAAGTTGGCCGTTGATACGACAGATGGCAGTGTTTTCAAAATATTTATCAGTCATCATAAAAAAGTTATAAAACATACATATATAGTAAACGCACCGATAATGCACGATGTATGGGTAATGGGAATGGGACTCTAAAAGCAGAAAATCCACTATTAGTCGTTTATATTTTTTGGAACTATTTTAACATTGTCATCGGTCATTTAGCTGGTTTTTGGTCATTCATTTCTGTATTGTCGGTTGGAAATGGCGGGGGTCGAAGTTTGGACCGATATCTGCTAGTTAAGCTTAAGATTTGTTTTACAATTTTTTATTCCTTTGTTAAACCAGTATTGTGTTTCCTTCACTGAGTTAACCGTTAATCAAGGTCAACCTTCAATCAGTTGTTACTGCAGAAATGTTTATATTTAGTGATATTAGATTAGTTTTCACTGGGACGTCCCATTATCGGTGCAAAAAAGATGAATTTTCATTTGTTTACTATTTTGAAACCAATACGATATCTTACATGAAACACTTTATAAACATAAAATAAGAGTAGGACGTTCAACTTTTAACGTATTTAATAGCACAACTTTTACCAGATCAGCTAGTCTATGATGGTCGGGTTTTTATCATTTACCGACGTTGCTGTCACGTTCTAACAAGTATGTATGTGCGAAAGTGACGCATAGCGTGATAAGCGATAAAATGGCAACCATGCTAACCCTGCTGATCACGTATCAGAGAAATATTCAAAATATTCTGAATTCGCTTTTAAATGCCCCATGATCGGTGCAGTTACTACAGTAGGTACGTGATTAATTAAATCATAATGTTATTCTACTATTTCTCTCTAAAAATGATTTGGGTACAACTTAACGGTGTCTGATAGAACAATACAAACTAATAAGTTATATTACCTACCTAGGTATATTTATTACTTATAATAAACAGCTAGAGTAGGGTCTATAGGTAGGTAAGTTTTTCATCGTTACCTTTTGAGTGTAGGTAACAAACAATATGGTAACAATAAAATTTCCGATAAAAGTGTTTGACAGTAACGCCTTAAATTACGTATTTCTTAAATATTGTTACTTTATAGTTATCACTTATCAGACGGCATTAAGATAAACATGATTGTTTGTGAACGAATCGGTCGGTTTGACATCAGAGTTATCTTGACTGCTCGTCCAGAACAACCGGGTATGTACATGTTACCTATAACTATTGCTTTTAAAACAAGTGCTATAAATTATAACAGTTTAGTTGTTGTTTTTATTATTTAGCGTACATTAAGGATTTTTTATGTAGCCTTTGTGTGTTTATTTCTTTTATTACAAAATCGATCAAAAACTTCAAAAAATGTCAATCAGAATGACATAAGCGAACAATATTGCATTGATGACGATACAAACGATAACATACGATATAAACGATGTACAAAATATACAAAAAGAGCTTACTGACGTAAGAATTAAGTGTCAAATTCATACACAGAACTACCAACAGTGTTGAAACTTTATAGGCTGTTGGCACTTAACAAAATATCACAAACAAGTCTATATGAAAAAGTACCGCAACTGCGGTACTCTTATGGCGTTAGTTTTTTGACTGATTGGGTATCCACTTCTTTTGAGTTCCCTTGAGTAGGAAGGTAGAGTAAGTACTATACATTTGAAGAAGTCGACTTGTCATTTCATAGTTTTTGAATTTTGGCTGGATAGTAATAGCTACTTAGTTGTTTTTGTCTGATAACGATTGAGGTAAGTGCGAAATATAATCCAATACGATTACCTACCTTAGTTTGCAATTGTCTGAACTTTACCGGCCGCTACACGATCCCCGCGTAATTTTACCAGATAGCGATTTATAAATTAAAGTGCATCTTTCTAAGAATTATGTCTTCTTCTTCCTAGTGTTTTCCCGGCTTATGCCACGGCTCAGGTAGCCTGGGATCCGCTTTGGCAACTAATCACAAGATTTGATGTAGGCACTAGTTTTACGAAAGCGACTGCCATCTGACCTTCCAACCCAGAGGGTATAATAGGTCGTAATGGGATTAGTCCGGTTTCCTCACGATGTTTTCCTTCACCGAAAAGCGATTGGTAGGTAAATATGATAAATATCAAATGATATTTCGTACATAAATTTCAAAAACTCATTGATACCAACCTGCAGGATTTGAACCAGAGACCTTCGGATTGAAAGTCTCACCTCATACCGCTGGACCACCAACGCTCATCTTTCTAAGAATGATGTATTGAAACAAATTCGGTTCAAAGAGAAAATTGGGTACCTAGAAGAAGTATGTAAAATGAGACAGCTTTAAACCATTGTACATACAGGGTGTCACATACATAGCAGGTCAGCCTGACACGAAAGGTAGGTCTACCCAAGAGTTAGATACCTCAACAATCTACAATCTAACATGACATCAGTAAAAGTTGGACGGTTTTCAAGATATTGCCGATTCCATTTTTTTTCGAACTTGTCAATTTTTTTACACTTACTTTAGGTATAAATTACTTGGATGGCTCTTATACTAATTTTTTTTCCTTAGAACTCTATTAAATAAAATAAAATTTAATTAAGCAAAAGTGTAATTCTGTCGAAATCTTATATTAAATGCGAAATAAACTAAATTATCAGCAGAAATTGGCAATATCTCGAAAACCGTACAACTATTACTGAGGTCATGTTAGGTTGATCACAGGTATACCTCTTGGGTCGACTTACCTCTGGTGTCAGGCTGGACTGCTTTTTATGGCTCAACCTGTATATATGTATGTTCCATTTAGGTAATGAATAATTATCAAGATAAATCTGACGGAAAAATCTGTATTTATGCCAGTAAAACAAGGGTTATAGTGAGATTGAAAAGAATTACGATATCGCGTCATTTCTATACAATATTTTTATTTCCAGAATTATGCAGGCGATTGTGTTCAATGGTAAGACCAAGGAAGTGAAGTATGTGCGGAACCATCCAATACCTAGAATAGTGCAAGACAACCAAGTGATGGTTAAAATCGCTTATTCCGGGGTCTGCGGGACTGATCTTCATATTATCCAGGTTGGTAATACACTTTACCAGTTGTACCAAATCAATTAATGATTATTGAAAAAAAAACCTTGATTAATGAGTAGAAGACTACAGGAGGTCTATTTGAATATGGCATTTATGCCAGATTTGAATATATATTTATGCTAATTTGGTGACAGATTTATCTGAATCTATTACTGCACCTAATTACTTTAGGTATTTTACAAAAGTCTAGAGGAGACACTGATCCTAAGACTGGCCATAACTATAGGTAATATGAGCTTTACGCACAATAAGTATTACTGTCAAAATACGTCCTTCGGTTCGCTTGGCAAATAATTTAGATAGCATTAGGTACCTTAATTCTATTTGCACCTATTTATTCAAGTCTCTGTTAAGCCCTATGGTTGACTGCTTATGCTTATGGTTGGTTGGTTGGTTCTTAGGCATTGAATCCGCCATTTTTTTTGTATTTTGGGTAATAAAGTTTTAATAAATAAATAATAAATCAAATACATAACGTATTTATCAGTTATAGGTAAGTACGTACTTAGTTTCTACGTTTTATTGTAGGGCGAGTTTCCCGTGCGCCAGGAACCTGTCCTGACCCTCGGCCACGAGTTCAGCGGGGTGGTGCACGAGACAGGAAAGACAACCTTCTTAAAAAAAGGACAGCGAGTAGTGGTCGATCCTAATAGGTGAGGTTTAGCTGTGGTATAACGGTATACGTATAATATATTATCAAAATAATTGCAAACATTGGACACGTGATTTAGCTTGAGAACTTCCGAGTAGTCAGAAAGAGACAAAAAAGTTTCAATCGACCCACAGTCACAGATCGACCTTGTCTCAAACTGGACAATAAATTATCATCGTTCAATAAATTATACATTCAGTTGATTTTTCCGGACACTAAAAAATATGGCTACGGTTATATCTTACTTTACTTTTTTACCCGACTTCAAAAGTTCGAAGGTGTTCCTTTATAATTTAATTGTACTAAATATCCCTAATTAAAAATATTTTTATTTCTAGGCGACTATCTTCCCTAATATATACCTCCTGTCTCTCCCGTAATATATACTATATAGACTTACCTATCATTTATTGTCTTTCTATCTGCTTCTTTTTCACTGTATGGCTTGTATGTTACTGTTATAAGAATATTATATATATATATATATATTTATGTAAGTTTATGTATGTCTATTTATACTATTCTTATATGTGTATGTTTATTGTTTTGCTTGATTTGTGTGATTGTTAAGTGCATTTCATCCTTTTTTTTTTTTTGCAACGCCTACTCTTCAAGGATACGTTTTTAATGTTTCCGCTACCCAAAGGTTGTCTGGAAGAAATCGCTTTTTAGCGATAAGACCGCCTGTTGTTTGCCTCTGTGTTAATCAAATGTTTGTACCTTGTAAATGTTTTGTTCTTTCTCATGTACCGAGGTGTGCAATAAAGAGTATTCTATTCTATTCTATTCTATCTTAAATATAAGTACCTACCTACGTAAGGTCAATGTGACGGAAATTCCATCAAAGTAAGTGACGGTTTTTTTGGCAATTAGACAACCCGTATGTAAATTCTGGTCGTAGCCGCATAGAATATATAAACAAAGTTATCTAATAGACTTCTGATAAATCCAATTTGAAATTCTAGCCAGTGCCTTCTCTGCGAGTATTGCCGCAAGGGCCGGTACCAGTACTGTTCGGCGAAGAAGAACATAGGGACATGGATGGACGGAGGATGGGCCGAATACGTCGTGGTCCCGCAGGACTACGTCTACCCTATTCCCGACGAAGTTACTTTGGAACAGGGTACAATTTAATATTCTTGCCAATGCCTTCTCTGCGAGTATTGCCGCAACCGTAACAGTACTGCTCGGCGAGAAAGAACGTAGGGAAGGGACATGGGTGTACGGATGAGCCCAATGCGTCGTGGTCCCGCAGGACTATGTCAATCCTATTCCCGACGAAGTTACTTTAGAACAGGGTACACTTTTACTTAGGCCCACTTGCACCATCCATGGTTAGCCGCTAACTCGGAGTTATTTACATACTTAACTCCGAGTTATAAAGCTACCCCGGGTGGTGCAAATGGCCCTTACTGGTTTACCGCAAAATCCTTTTTTGTAATATTTAATTTTGTTTATCCGGTTTTTCCAGTGTAGTATATTTAGCCAAGCTAAAAAATACCTTAATTCTTTATTTCACGTCACTATCAATATCACTCGATGTCAATATTTGAATAGGTATCAGTTTTTTAACTACTCGGCCAATAACAACAAAAACAAGGACAACGGGCATTTTCAAACATAGGGTACCATTTCCTTTTTGTTTTAATATAGGAAGTTTTGGGTTTTTTACAACCAGAATCACGAGAACTATTTAAAAAAAAGAAAAAGAGTGTCCCGTTTTTTTTGGTCAGTTTCGTAACGCATATTTTCATACATTTTGTATGGGCCGTTACAAAACTGTAATTTTTTTTTTGTATGGAAAATAGAGGACCCATTTTCATTAAAATGGTGCACTTTTTTCTGAAAATGCCCCGACATGTTATTTTGTGTTGAAATTTCAATTGACCTCTTGAAACTTGTGTAATACGAGATACGACTCCCAAACCTGTGTGCGTACCATGAGTTGCATTTGATTACGTTTGCGGCAGTCGAAAGTATGTCCGTCTCGCTCCTATAACTACTCTGGCAGGAGCGAGACAGACATAATCGAATGCAACTCATGGTAAGCACACAGATCCTTTAATTTGAACCTGGTGTACTTACCACGAGTTGGAAATCTATAGTCGCTAGCTTCTACGTCAACGCACTGTTAGTGCATCTTGCTCGCACTTGCGAGAGTAAGCGAGATGCAACTGTAGATAACGTGTCAAAATCTATCCTTCGAAATCTATGGCAACTCATAGTAGAGACACTGTATTTTGATTTATAAAATGTAATTTTCCAGCGTCGTTGTGTGAGCCGTTCTCGTGCGTGGCGCACGGCTTCGACCGGGTCTCTCCCGTATCCGTGGCTGACCAGGTGCTGGTGCTGGGCGCGGGCATTATTGGTGAGGGACGATACATAAAAACTTGTATCTATCGGTTTACCAGTCTTTTAATGGCCGTCCCTGGGAAATATACGAGTAGATCAGGCGACAATCTTTAAAAAATCCGAGTAAACTATGGTACCTGTTATAAATTGTAAGAGATGTCATATACTACAGAAAAGTCTGCAATCGAACCAGCGACCTCCTGCTTTCACGGCAGACGCCCTACATTTATTATAAATAATGAATAATTTAATTCATGATTTACAATTGTATGGTACCTGTATTCTGGGATTTACAAGAATACCAGCAAAGAAATCACGTCACAGTAAATATGTCGTACGGTATTGGCCAAAACCACGGAGTAGGAATAGTTTATTAATTCGTGGCCCAAACCCACGTTCGTCACGTGATTTTATTGAATTTAAACTATCGTGATTTTCTTTTTGTATTTCCATTCTTCACATCTTTATACGGAATATACTATTATAAGAAAGCAACGCTTCTAGATACCTACTAAATAAATAAAAAATGTAGTTAGTATGTACACACACGTTCAAAAGTGCATGGGCAATTTATGAATGAATTCATTCATAAAGTGCCCATGCAATTTTAAACGCGATAGTAGTAGATAGTATTCACAGGTTCTGCCACCGCCCCGCCCCTACCTCCCCCTCCCCCGACCCAGGTACCGCCCCCAGGTCGTCGGCCATTATGGTCAACCATCTTGGATGACCCTGTGAGTACCTGACTACCTGTTCATAGACACATTATGTAAAATTCGACAGCAAAAAAAAAAAAAAAAAAGTTTGGACTTTTTTTCGGATAATAGACCCCCATTTAGAATGATTGCAATTGGTCCCAGACGCGGTAAATGACTCCTTGCCATACCTGCGTTATGTACGTTTATAACAATACACGCGCGCTCGCCTTGGATCGAACCCTTTGCATTGTTCCACTCGTCGCTCGAGAGCAGGTAAACCTTTTGTCAATGTACGTAGTACGCTTAGACCTTTTTTTTACTTACGTCGAGAACGTTTTGTTTAGATAAATGGAAATGTATGAAACACATAATCACATATGTGTTTAAACAGTGATATATTGGTTGGAAGCTTGTGTTTTGAAGTACATACTCACATAGTTATTATTAAAGATTATATAATCCGCTGGGTGGCCTTTTTTTGCAAGTATATAAAGTTCGTGATTTATTTATGGATCTAGTGTATACAGGAAACTTATGTTATTTTACCTTCAAAAGCGATTAATCACTCAGAACGTGTGCATAAAAAGTTTCTACCTATTCAAAAGATTGCATTGTTCGAGTATAAACCTATTTAATAGACATATTGATGTATGGTTTAGTTGCGGCAATGCATTTTTCTAAGTAATCATGAATGTAACAATGATGGCATTGTTATATCTTTCGAAATTGTGAACATGTGGTGTGTCGTGTCGAAACTTGTATCTACAAGTCTGCATTACCTGGGTATTTTTTATATCATTGGTACTCATATAAAAGTGGCGTGTGGGTTGTTTAGTTTATTCAGTCCCTCGGCATCACTTGGAAGCTGTTATAGTGAAGTTCAGTTAAAGTTTTATAACCAGTGTCGTTTTGTTATCACTTGTGAGCAGAAAAATGGATGTAAGTAATTTAAATATTTATTTTACATAATCATGTTTATAAAGATGTGTTAAATACAATGTGTGTTATTGTTTGTTAATTATAAACTGTTCTAAAAATAGTAAATGAAGTAAATACCCCATTCTTAAGATGAGAGAGTTGAATTTGTTTTGTTAATGTACACATACAGATTTCCTTACGATGTTTCTCTTTATCGATAAACGATTTGTGAATATCAACTTACAGGCAATTGTAATAATAATTCATTTTTGTTGTTACAGCCCTGTGAAAATACTTTTAAATCCTTCTATTACCCAGAAAACGAAGATGGCTCCAGTGACGAAGAAGGAACATTAGGGTTGAAGATCAAGCAGGCCATTGCGAAAAAAAGACCATCGAACAATATTAATGCCTTCTTCGAAATACCTTTTTTTTTTTTTTTTTTTTTACGTGGAGGAATGCATTTAGGCATCCCGCCTAGCCGGGGAACTAGGACGGGTATGTGGGACTCGCAGGTCCGGACCCGCACTACCCACTAAACCATCCACGGTATGCCCATCTTGCAGCGTTGGTGACGGTGACACGGGATTGCCCTAGGCTCACAACCGCGAACACCGCCTGCTGCGACAGCCGAAGCTGTCCCCTCCTTGAGGCCGAAGCCCCTGGAGCCGAAGCTCCCCCGCCCGAAGGTAGCGTGCAGGGCGACACCACACGCTGGTCCCTCATGACAACCTCCACTCCGGGAGCGAGATGGAAAAACCCCGGGTTCCACCCCCTCAGGTTGCCTTTGCGATTTTTTATAGAGGTGGTCATCCTCGCAGCCACCACGCCGGCGCCGGCCAGCAGTGGCAACCCCCGGTCCGTCATCATAGGCCCTCTGCCTAGACAGGGTACGGGACCGCAGTTTTATACAGGACAGCGGCATTCCTGTCGGCAGACCCGGAGGCCCCCTCACGCCAACACTCAGAAGTTCTCTCCCTCAATGAGAGTACTCCCTGTACGGAACCCCCCAACCCCCCCTGACAGGATATTTGCAGCACCAGTAAGAAATCCTCGGAATCTTCCAAGAGATCGCTTACCGTTGCCCCCAGGAAGCACCGTCCAGGAACCCTTCCCTTTTTCCCGGATCAACCGGATCAAGGAGAATGGGAAGAGCCCTGGCACTCAAGGAGGTTTCCCGTTGTAGCCCCCCTTCTTCGAAATACCTAAGAAAAAACCAAAGGTCTACAAAAAAAAAAAAAAAAATCATCTACGGTGTCACAAACAAGATCCGATGGTGTTACATACATTTCTTCAGGACAAGAGGATGGGGCGTATGCAAATTACCTAATTAAAATTGAGGTGTTTGACATGCAAAAGATAAAAAACATATCTCCTTTAGAGTACTGGAAACATTGTGATCTACGAGTGAAATATTACACTGTGGGTGAAGACGATCCGTTAGAAAAAAGTGCCCGTGATGTTGTTTATGAGATTACGAAACAGCTCGCATCAAAAGACAAATGCGTGAAATATTTTTTAGATAGTGATAAGAAACAGTAATAGCCTTAAGTTGTTTATAAGGTCTTAATTAAGTTGTTTTTAATTTCCTTTTAGTGTTGTCAAGAGCATGTAATTTATATTAGTATTATTTTATTATCATAGATAGGGGCATAAAACTGTAAAACTTTCTTTGTTGAAATGACGTCTACCTGTGTTGGATAGCTGGTATTTTACTTTCTTTTTAACAACAGTTCTTAAATTTTGTCACTATTGTTTTCTTAGCAGCTTAATTCTATTAATATCTGTATATGGGTGTGTGTGTAGGGCTTGCAGTATCGGAACTGATTTCCAATTCCGGAATTCATTTCGAGATTGGCCTTCAATTCCGGAATTCCGGAACAGGTTCCGGGATTTGAAAAATTATGATTTTATGGCAAAATTTTTAAAATACCGGTTTTTTACGATTAGTACTTAACATTGTTGGATTTATATTTATTAATCAATAAAAACGTGTAATCTTAGGCTACTTTAAAAAAACAAAAGCAAGGGTTTAACAGAGTTGTTATTTTTTTTAAATAATCAATAAAGGATCTCACAAGCCAAGCTAAGATTGTCTATTTCGAAGAGTTTGGTTATAGTTTAAAGTGGTGTAGCAGCAGGAATTACCTACTTTAGAAAACTTTATGCTTAATTGACTAATTTCTCGGTTGTTAATAAGGTTAATTTCCGAATCAATAATTTAGGCATTTGTACCTTATCGATTAACTAAGTGGTACTTTTTGCCGGAAAACGTCAGCCTTCGTTCTTTTTTCTTTTGTGTTAGTTTAATTCCCAAAAGTGCTAAAAAAAAATATTTTTAACGGTTATTTTTGCGTAGCCAAACAAGTAAGGCTATTAAAATAAAATTTGTCTTCAAGCTAAGGCTAAAAAAAACAATGTAAGGCAATCATCGCTCCATTTTTTTGGAACTTCTGTCGAACACACAAAGAAAACATTTTAAAAAATATATTAGATTAGAGGCAATAATTGTCTATTATGTATTGTCGAATACACATAAAACTTAGTTACTTACAACGTTACGATTACAAATTAATATTAGGCTGGTAGTCATGTTATGGTATGGCGACAGCAGCAAAGTTTTTGAATACAAATCTTTAAATTACATCGTGTTTGCGCGCAATTCTATTTTCTTCTCACAACAGATTTTTAACAGTATTGCAATAAGAACTCATTATTTAAATACCGAAAGCAACAACTGAAAAAGATAAAGGTAAGATATTTTTCGCTTCAACCTTTTGGTCTACTACCGTGAACAGAGAACAATCGAAAATGTATTTATCCTGCTCTAAAGCACTTGCTTCTTTGGGCGAAAGATGTGCAGATTCAAAGTATTGATGCTTGTGGTACCTAAGCCTTCTGAGTCCAAAACTTCCAAAAGTAAGGAACATTTATCTGCACACGGAATATATATAATTCATCAATCTAATACATTTAGTGGCAGTTTTGCGAAATAACTATGCCAATAAAAATTAAACACTAGAATGGATTAATCGCGTTTATTACCACCATGACCCGACGTTTCGAGCCCTTTACACTTTTCTTGCCGCTTCTTTCTGCCCCATAAGTCAGTTAGGGAAGCGTTCGTAAATTGTACGTATGATTTACAGGGTTTTTATTATTATTATTAAATTAAACGCGATTAATCCGTTCTAAAGTGTTTAATTTCAACGATTAACCATCGCAGTAACAGCAGACAATATTATAACATTTATAACCATGTCAATATTAAACGTTTCCGTCAAATAATAGGGTTATTTTCAATTCCGGAATTTTCGAGATTGAGGGTGTCAATCCCGGAACTGTAATCTCGGAAAAATAGTCCGAGATTCCGGGATTTCGAGATTCCGGAATTCCGGGATGCAAGCCCTATGTGTGTGTGTGTGTATGTGATTTTTTTTATGTGCTATATCAATACCTTAATGATAAAACAACATTAAATGAAAGATAAAGTTATATATTTACATTGTTTTTATTTCATAAAAATTGAATTAAACATATTCCTTATCACTACATCATTACATAAAGAATTATTAGAAAACAATCTTAAAAAATTATACATAGTTTCCCCCTTAAACTTAAAATAAAGATATACCAAACAATACTCTCCACAAACGGAAGTAAAATGGTTTTGCAGGGATTGACTGTTATAAATCCATCTCTTTGCATTTCTTACTAAAAATAACTTGTGGAACCCAGTTGGTTTTCTCCCAAAACTGTCAAAATATTCGCCTACTCCATTAATGTCAATATATATGGCTACCCAATGTGAACCAGGTTTTGAGTCGGGATCTAAATTGCTTATAATAAAAGCAGGTAAATGAACCCAAACAGGGATTTGGTTTGCAGCAAAAACATTTGATACGAAACTTGAACTTAAGCTATTTAAACATATTTGTAATTCATTAGTATCCATTATAAAAAAAAACTATATATTAGTGGTCTTGCTTACAATGACTGATAGCGAATGAAGACACTTGATAAAATAATTCTATTTATGTATTTATTAGCTATTATAATCAACTGTAATATCTCGATTTTTATTGATTTCAATTATGTTATCAAATTCAGCATATACAATACAGTTAATGGTAGTGCTTAAAGATGTATCAAAACGCACTTCTATTCGCACGCTACCATGTTTAATAAGGTTCCAGTGTGATGTGGAACTAGCTGATAAATCGGGGGTCAAATCAAAACATAACAAACAGTTACCTCCTCCATAAGTCGTTCTGCTTATTGCGTTACCTTCATTATGGAAGTGAATGCCTGTCCCAGAAAATAACGTATGGTATGTTGTAGCTATTAACCCAGAACTGAATGAAGGTTGTAATGTTTTTGATGGAATTTCGTGACCATCAACATATAAACTAAAGGAATTCATATTATAATGTTGAAAATTGAAAGGATTTATAGCTAAATTTCCATTAAAACCTGAGTTTGAAACAAATCCTATAATACACCTTTTGGGAACTTGACCGAGAAATATGTTATCTAACGTTTTGCCCTGGATTCCCGCAGGCAATGTTAGAACCTTAACTTCAGCTCTTGTTATTGGATATTTTGCTGTGGTTGTTGCTAATACCTTTTGATGTGCCAACAAAACGCTAGGATTAATTCTAGCTCTTCTTATAATAAGACTCGCATCCGTTATTTGAACTTTGAATTTTTTGTCTTGATGACACAGTAAGTTAAATGACTCTTTGGATCGAGCTAATTTCACACGCATTTCAACACCATTAATCAAGAATTTCTCTTGATTAAAAATATCTCCATGTAAGTGTCCAATCAATTCAACTTCCTTACTTTCTTTCGTAAACTCCATTCTTTTCTGAAATCCTTTATTGTTGGAATCAACCGTATCCATATAATTTGCAGTATCCTCGTACCACAAACCACATGTAAGATGTGTTTCTTTAGCTGCCGGTCCATAGTTTAATAGATTTTCCATATAAGCACGATAAGCATAGGTATTGTTTGGTGGCGATATAAGTTTTTGATTTAAATACACATCTAATTGATTGAACAGTGAGTGTAACCAATTATTAACGGGTGCAACTTGGATATCTGCTTTAAGTTTTGTACCATCCTGATGAAGTATTTTAGCATTGACATGAAGTAGCGTATGTGACAGATCAAGATAGTCATCACCCGATCCAGGTACTTGAAACTCAATGGGACCATCATCGCTTAAAGAGGAAATTGGTTTATAGTGAACCCACTGTCCGCTTTCAATGCTTGTTTGAGTAGAAGGTAGTGCAAATATATCTAACTCGGATTTGACGCATTCACACGAATGATTATGTAAAAATGACATATTTAATTTGAAAATATATCGTCACTTTTATATTTCTTTATTTTACTCGGTCCTCGTCGACGTGATGCTTTCAAGGTAATGAGCGGTTGTCGTCTTTTAGTCGTCATTTTATACCCCGATCCAGACATAATAGAGTCAATTTTTTCATCGGCCTTTCTTTTTAGGTTAGTACTAGCTTCTTTCAATCGAGATCTAATTGAACTGTCCATAGGCCGTGAATTCATCATATCTGACAATAAACCAATTCCTGCATCTAACGTTTCTTTACCTACAGTTTTAAAACCACTGGATAAGAGAGGTAGAACAGATCGAAATAATCCCCCCAAAAAACTCCCAATCCCATGTCCTCGTTGATATGGTACACCTTTATAGACTATACCCACACCAGAACCAGCTTGGTGGGTATAATAATGCTCATATGGGCACGAAGACGATCGTCTATGGTTCATTTTACTCGTCGAAAGTGTAGCTTCACACAAGAAGATCCGAATTGAAATGGTATCCTTGACCCGGTGGTTGTTCTTATATCTATTTCGATGGTATCGAATTCTCTACGTAAAACAGGTACGTAGTGAGCAGGTGAGAAAACATGCATTTTATATGCACCATATATAAATTTTGTAGGGTCTAAAGGTATTATTCTTAGTAACGATGTTATAACATCTCCCACTACTTGCGGTTGAATGATATCAGTATAAACAAATATTTGCGATGGTAAACCTAAATATAAGTTTGTAGGGTGTTTTCCAATTGAAACTTCTTTCAAATTCGATCTAGGCTTAAAACCAAGCTGTAGACTTAACATAGGTGTTGTTGTTATTGATATTATTTCACTGTTTGCTGAAACACCAACCATTTTTGTAATATTATCATATCTGAACTTAACTTTATTTTTTAATTGTGGGTTTTCGTTAAATGCACTTAGGAATTGTTCTATATTATCATATGAAGTAGCAGGAATATGAGTTTTTAAATCCACAATAGTGTCTTTTTTCTCAGCAGGTACGGATACTTTCTTTTTTATATAAATCATGTTTTCATGATCTTGAACATTATACATGGAACACGGGTACTGAAATTCTACTAAACCAACAACCCATTCCCCATCTAATTTTATAGTTTTTGGTAACTTGGTAATGAAATGTGCGGTACTGTTATCGGTGTAGTAATCTGATGAGCTGTTACTTAACAGGGTTAAATAGAAGCTAGTATCGTCACTCATATTTGGTTAAGGTTTGATGCGGGAATCCAAGAATTGAATTTGTTAGGATAACCTTTCCACTTGACAAACACTTCGTTTCTGCCATGAATACGACGGGAACGTATTATTTTATCTATTTTAAATTGATTGGAGGGGTCGTACGTTACTTTTTGCAATTCAGTTGAATAAAATGTACCCGTGATTGATTCACCTTCCAAATCTTTTAACGTATAAACAATTCTTGGAGATCTTTTGATTACCGATGCAATAACAAATACTTCATCACTCCAATTAGTCTCATATCCTTTTTGAAATATATGTTTATATTTAGTTATTCGAACATAATCACCAATATTTAGTTTTGAAACTTCTAATGCGATTTGTCTATCTTTTTTTCTATTGTACAAGTTACACCAAACAGTCATTATATTTTCAGAGTTAACATCTACTGGACGCATTTTAATACTTGAATGATGGTCATGGTTATAAGAATGAAGCAGATCTTGTAATATATCAATAAATTTGTATGTATTCCTATGTGTGAAGTAACGCCACATTTTTGATTTAAGTGTTCGCTGAAACCTTTCAACTATACTTGCTTTAATGTCTGGGTTATTTGTAGTATAATAGTTGATATTTTTAGTCTTAAAGTAATCTGTTACAACTTTCGAAACAAATTCAGTTCCTTTATCTGATTGAATGTGACGTGGGGTAGCATTAGCTTCTGTGAAAATACTTTCAAAACAATGTTTGACTGTTTCAGAATCCTTCTTTTTCATAGCTCTCGCAAAAGCATATTTACTGAAAACATCAATAACACAAAGAATATATTTATATCCATCGTTATATTGACTATATGTGCGCATATCACTTAAGTCAGCTTGCCACAGTTCATTGAAATTCGAAAGGATGTATCTGTTTCTGGTAAACTTTTTATTGACAGGTTTATGTAAAGTGTACGTTTCCTGTGATTGTAACCATTTTTTCACTTCACCTTTATTCATTTTACCCTTCATTTCCTTTACCAACTTATCTGAACTACTGTATCCAGCAGGATTAGACACGTCATAATAGATCCTATTTATTTCTAATAGGGGGTCCATTTCTCCCAATTTAATTTCCTTTTAGATGTTTTAGATGTTTTTACAGAGAGAGGTGTAGATGTGTTTTTTTCTTTGATTGTTGGGCTTCCCGTACTTACAGAAGCCGTTGATGTGTTATGGTCCTTCGATTTCAATCTTGTAACAAATTCCAAGTTCATGGGGTTACCGATGCAAGATGTGGGTGCCTTAATATCATTTAATACCATAGCAAATTCTTTCCAACCTATTGGTTTTGGACGTTTAAGAGGTCTAAGCACGTCGCTTACTAGATCGAGAATATTGCTGTTTTTAATAGTATCATTATTTATAACTACCTCGCCGTTCTCCTTCCACCAAATTTTTGGTTTGCTTTGAATTATGCAATTCAACAAAGTGTGGCTTTTCGCCCTGTAAGATTTCGGTATCACGTCTATCATATAAGAAGGGGAATACTGCTTAGGTAGATTCGATTTATCTCCACCAGGGGGCGTTCCATAAACATCACCTTCACGTTCTGATAACATCGTATTATCAACTGATTCTTTATTTTCCTTTAAGTTTTGTTCCTCCTTCTTGATGAGTTTTGGGTTAAAATCTATGTTTTCATTTAATGATTGAGTATTTTCATCCAGAACTATCGGTAGTTTGAACGGTTCTCGATTACTCTTAGCAAAATGTAGAAATCGTTGTAGTGTTTGAGAGTATAGAGCCCACTTTTCACGATCATTATTTTTTGTTTTTAAATTTTTTTGCATTTCTCCATCTAGGCGGGATGATGGATTCTCCGGTATATTCTCATTACTTTGTTTGAGTCTTTCAATAAAATCAGGTTCTACTAATAACATTTTCTTCACGTTCTCCATTATAACTAAGTTAACGTGTTTACTAAAGCGCTTAAAACTGCACCTAATATAATCGGTAGAAATGCACCACCTTTCTGAATAATAACTGCTTTTCTTATCTTATGTTTACCTTTCGAAACTAATTTCCGTAATGTCTCTTTATATTTTTTTAATTTAGATTGGTCTTTCTTTTCCAAAGGGATTTTTCCTTTCAGAACGTTATAAATACATTCACATATAATATTTATTTCTTCATCATCACAAGATTTAAGCAATGCAGTGCGATATTTTGGTTTAAGTACTTGCAATGCTTCAAGTAAATGTTTATATGTGTTCACTCTTGCGTGCATCATCTAGAACTGATTGTAACGTGATGAATTTTGTTGTATATAAATCCTTTCTTAGGGATATATACTGTACAATGACCATCAAAAGGAAATATTTTAGTTTTAAAACGACACATGTCATCAGTATTTTGTTTGAGATCGATCATGAGGTAACCATGAGCGTTTGTAGTGGCATCTTTGTATGCTTCATCCACGAATTTCGAATTTTCTGGATAAACTTGTCTGGACAAGTAGCGTATTTGTGTTTTATCTCTTGGGTTCTTAAAATAAACAATGTAGCTAGTATTCAATGAAATATCACGTTGACCTTTCCCTTGATGAAATATATTTTGTGTAATATAAAACAAGCTTAAATTTCTGTGGTGACTGCCTTTCGTGAAAAGATCAACAATGCGCTCGTCTGATTCCCTCATTAAATCATCTATTATTAAAAGTTTGGGCTTCTCTCCATCAAACATTGATATATCAGGTATTCCTTGATTATAATTCACATTATTTAAGTTATATAATGGCTGCATTTCATCATAACACCAAACAATTTCATTGAAGACAACATTACACACTTCTTTGTAATAGTTTAAAAAGTTTGTAACAAACTTAGTTTTACCGCACCCACTCGGTCCTGCTACAATGGTAGTGAAAGGATGATAAAAATGAATCATTGTAAACTAAAGTAACGTGTCTTTATATGGAAACGTGTGGCTTTCAAATGAGTCATATTGTGATTGTAACAACTTTTTATATAATTCATAATTTGAAAGTACATATATGAATCATGTCGCACATATAGTGATTTCTAACAAAATGTTTACTAGTATTATCTAACTAGCCGCAAACACCCTAACGCTTACATTGAAGATTAAATTGATAACGACTTTATTTCTATAAATAATAGATTACAAATTGATACTAAACCACGAAAATGACTTGTACAACAGAACCGGCGCTAGGATTAGACGCCACCTGTGTTTCATTGTTGGGTTTTTATGGTGCATGACTTGTACAAAAGAACCGGCGTTTGGGTTAGACGCCACCTGTGTCTCATTGTTGGGTTTTTATGGTGCTCAATATAATAACAAAGGGGTACAATAAAAAAAATGTTTGTTTTCAAATAATTTATTTTCGTTCTGTGTCTACTAGCACTTCGGAAATAAAAATGGATATCTAAAGAGAAGAAATGCCGAAAGAAACTCTTTAGTTAGTCTCTTATCAAATTTGTTTATGTTTTTTTCTAATTTCAACTTATTCTATGATATGATGTAATATCTACGCCTATTATTTATATAAAAAAAAAACTTTCTGTAACCAAACACATTTATACATTTACAATACTTTGTCTATTTACAATACTATTACGAACTTACAACTAGTTATATGAAAAAAAAATTTTACAACCCAATGAAAATAGTTGAACACAAAACAATCTTATAGTAAAATTAACTACAAACTATTTTTTATTTTTACACACAAATACATCATCATCATCACTATCAACAAATACAAATAACTGATTCGTCTTTGGGCACATCCATGGTGTGTTCCCGGTTTTTTGTGGTACCTTGTACAAAAAATAATGGTAAAATATTAAATGTTCTGAGAAAAATAGACACTAAGCTTTTGAAGACTAGTCAGGTGATAAATAATGTCCCCATGCAAGAGTATCAGTGGAATTATCTAACAAATACCGTTTTGTATCATTGTGGGAAAGAGATAATTTATTAATTTTTTGTGTAAACACTACATGTTTTATTGACTTGAAACGCAACATTTTGTGGTGTTGATTCTTTTTATCGTGTAAACACCTTTTATAATCATCAAGGGTAAGTTTTTCAGTAACACATTTATTTACTCCCTTAGCTTTAGCATGCAGATTACTGTTTTGTATGGAAATGGCATACAGTTTTGAACGTAGACCCACAAACTCTTTCATAATATTCCCGTTGTTTTCATCTTTAAAAAAACCTAATTGTTTTTTGTTGACTAATGGTAAACCATAAACATTGTTGTTGGGATACCCTGAGGTATCGAAATATAAATTTAAATCTGGTTTTATGTCCGCATAAAAGTTTTCTGTAAATATTTGATAAACTAAACTATCAGTGTCGGTGTATAGTAGCTTCAAATCTGTCGGGTATTTAGTTTTCATATAATCATAGTGGAAATCATACATTAGAGTTTTAGATATCTCTAAAATACAAAAACCAAGGTAGATAGGTTTGTTGTATAAAACCTTAGTTTTTTTTAACTGAACGGCTACTAAGTTTTCAGAAAATATTGACATACTATGGAATTCTGGTTTAGCGATTAATGATTGTACACCCTGTGATTTACCGTGATTTTCCCAGTGATTCAATAGTTTGACGTTTACGCGTTTTAGAACATTTTCCATAGTTTTACCAAATACTGAATTATTCATTAATTTATAGAAATCTTTATCAAAGTCTGAAGTTGCTTGTAATCGCTTGTGGGTATTTAAATCTATGTAACTTTTTAACCATGCCGATTGTTTAAATTTTAATATTTTATGGATTTTAGTTAATTTTAACCCATTTCGTAAACACTGTTTGAGATTTCTGTAATGAATTACATAGTTTGTTTTGTCATGTAAGTTGGGTATCAGTTTTTTATCTACGCATCCACCTAAACAAACATTTTCAGGACAAAACGGTAAATCCGAATGAGAATCATGAATTTCTACTGGGTACTCAAGGTCAACCTCCAGAATAAACCCATAATCTGCATCATCTGATATATTAAAATTTGTGTCTGTATCTACCCATTCAAATCCACCGGTGGGAAGACATTGTGACATAGCATAACCATAAAGATTATTGGCATCTAAATACATTAGGAAAGAAGACGGTAAACTTGAATCATACTCATCCATAAATTTGTTATTTGCTTTTCCATAACGATTACTACATTGAGATATACCCCCTCGAATGTTTTTTGCAATAAATGTTATTTTATCCATATCAGTTAAGAGATCAAGTTGAATGTTTGTTACCTTCATCATTGAATCAAAACTTAGTCCTGGGGCAGTGTAATAATGTGCAGGATCTAACTTATATGTTTTAAGACACACATTTCTAAAGTTTTCGAACACATCAGTTAATAACAAAACGTCTGTTTTTAAATACAAATCTGAATAATCCCCCATATTTTGACAATTAAAATGATTCCATACGTCCTTAGCATGTTCATAATCACTTTCTGATATGTGGCTGTCAGTCAAAGAGCTGTAAAATTGGTCGCACAAGGGAAGAGAAGTCAAATTTAAGCTATTCATTGATGTCATATGTTCGTAAGGATATACACCTTTACGAATTAAACGTTGAAAATCTTCCTCGAGTGGAAAATTCAATTTAAGTTCCCTGAATTGACTGGGTGTTAGATTTTTTGCTAGTTTGTCTAGGCTACTAGGCATAAATTTAAGAGAATCTAAAAACCTTAACTTAATTACTTGATTATTTACTTTTAAAACTTTACTAAATGATATATATTTTTCTTTATTTTGCGGAATGAGTTCTATGTCGCCATCATCAAAGCTAAGTCCGTGCACTATAAAATGACTATCGTAATTGCTCAAGTTATGAAGAAAAACAGGTACAAATTTAGGGGTTCTGTATTTCTCACTACATTTTTCATGTGCAATTCCCTCGTACATTCCAGTATAAGAGTTATGAGTAACTTTTATTTCTCCGTTTAAATCTTTCTCACAAATAAAACATTCATTGCTTTGTGCAATGTTTATCCTATTTTCATTCGATAAGGGTAAAGGAGTCACCACCCTAGTATTATATCTACATATATTCTGCAAGTCTTTTTTAAGATATTCCATAAATATTTTACCACAATTTTCACCTTTATAAGTACGATATAATGATAGTTTATCGTCATACGAACATTTTATATAGTACCCAAAACTGTATACTTCATGTTTTTGAACATTGCTTGTTGAGGAAGTCAGAGGATTGTTAGAACACGAATGGATTGGCTTTAAAAAAGCTTCAAAGTCGGCATAAACGACGAAAGGATGCCGTAATTTGCGGTCATAATTATCGAAATAAAGTTTATTTCCGGCAGTTATATTACCAAACCAATCCCTTTTGCACCTTGTTCGGAAGGCAAATTAGTACATACGTGAAAACAATCATTTTTTTGATGATTTGTCAGATTTTCACTTGATGTGAATGGTGACAAACAACCATCACATATATGTACACTTTGTACTTGGTTTGACAACTGGGCAGACACTAATCGGGATAAGTTATTAATAAGACAATAATGACTCTTGCTGCCTTCTGTCAAATACAATAAGTTTAAATGGTTTGCCTTTTTACATTTAGTTAAATGTAACGGCCCCACGACGGTATGATTATTACTGTTTGCATCGTACTCCAAACCAAAGACGTTAATACTTATATCGTTTAATTTTTCAAATCTGTTTATGTCAATCAGTTTCATCGGAAAAGGAATATTTTCAAATTTTAATTTGTTTATATGTTGTTTATATACCCCAACAGTATGCGCACGTTTATTGGTACTCGGGGGATATAAACCTGACAGTACAGCCCAGCGAAAGCATTCAAAATCATTATTTTGGACATTTATAACTGCTTTTTTTAGATGTATAGAGCGTGGTAACTTAATGTATGAAGATCCACGCATTGGATTAAATTTATTTATGTTGATATCTAACTCATTTATTTCTGATAGTGACCACCCACTATCTTTTCTCTCAAAGTTTGATAATCTAGTTAAAATTTCATTTAAAACCGATGTAAATATTTCATTTTTATCACTACTAAAGTTAACTATATTGTTCGGTAGCTGAAAATCAAATTTGTTAGTTATATCTTTTGTTTGTTGGTTAAAAGTTGCATAAAGGATGAAGTTAACTTTTAAAGAGGTATGATTTACCAGAGAGCGATCTAATAACGTAAAAATTGCGTTTTTGTGTTTCTCTAAAAATGCATCAATTGATAACAGAAAGTCCTGGTCATTTTCATTTGATATCCGGTAAGTAGCGACTCTGTTTTTAAACGCGGTGTCAATTAGTTGAACGTTAACTAATTCGCTATCGGAACTAAGGACCCTGTTTTTGTGCGTATTACTATTAAGATGGTTGGATAAATATCTCTTCGATATAAATACATCGCACACAGAACATTTAATTTTATCATTATTTTCTGTACTTACATAATTGTTCGATGTAGAATTTGAACTCGATGGTTCTGATGCATTTTGATGAGAAGAAGGACGAGTTTTCTTGATTGTTTTTTCCACATCAGGATCCGCAATCGTACGTTTCAATCCACCGCCATGTTGAGAAGATCTTAAAAATAAAATAAAAAAATGTTATACATGAATTAAATAGTATACAATGGACATATAATTTATGTAAAAAGGTATTTTTCACTAACTTCAATATTTTTTGCAGTGAATACAATAAGCCTGCATTGGTAATACACCATCAATCACATCGACATCAGGTATTGATAACGCTATTTGTTTTTTATTATTTATATGACCATTACACGGTGTAAAGTATGGAATAATATCCTTATCATTCATAAGGTTATCAGGTAACACTCCATCCATGTACCACAATCGAATGTACTTGTGTAACTTTTCCAAGATAAACGATTTGCTTAAGCTAGCTATTTCGTTACTAGCAAGTCTCTCTCCTAAGTAAAACGTGGAAGTCATTATTTAAATATGATAACAACAGCCTTATAAACACAACACACTACACCCTTGTAAACACAAAACACTGCAAGTGAGTATAAATGATGTCACCACGGTATTCTTATATAACAAAGCTATCCCCACTTTGGCTAACGAATAAACTGGTGTATACAAGTTATAAACGAACACGTTTCAACAAGACTAAAAATGATGATGTAATATAACATTAAAAGTACTTACTGTTCACGAAGTTGCTGGCTAACAAGTTGAGCGGCATCATAGATTTCTTGGTCTTCCTCGGCATCTTCACACAAACTGACAAGTTGAGTGTTAAAGCTTTCGCTGTTCAAGTTATCCATGGTGTGTTTTTTAAGATAATAATTTGTTTACAGTGGCCCTATCCGTTTTAAACCCAATGATACGGTACACTCCCTTTCCAGTTTCGTTCGTTTCCTATACAATATACAATATAATGAACGTTTTAAACTACCTTGTAAATCTTGTAATTCTTTCCATCCTTTACTTAACATTTATGATGTGGAATTATTGTGAAACCATTTGTTTTGGAAAGAATAAAGCTGCTAAGAAAACAATAGTGACAAAATTTAAGAACTGTTGTTAAAAAGAAAGTAAAATACCAGCTATCCAACACAGGTAGACGTCATTTCAACAAAGAAAGTTTTACAGTTTTATGCCCCTATCTATGATAATAAAATAATACTAATATAAATTACATGCTCTTGACAACACTAAAAGGAAATTAAAAACAACTTAATTAAGACCTTATAAACAACTTAAGGCTATTACTGTTTCTTATCACTATCTAAAAAATATTTCACGCATTTGTCTTTTGATGCGAGCTGTTTCGTAATCTCATAAACAACATCACGGGCACTTTTTTCTAACGGATCGTCTTCACCCACAGTGTAATATTTCACTCGTAGATCACAATGTTTCCAGTACTCTAAAGGAGATATGTTTTTTATCTTTTGCATGTCAAACACCTCAATTTTAATTAGGTAATTTGCATACGCCCCATCCTCTTGTCCTGAAGAAATGTATGTAACACCATCGGATCTTGTTTGTGACACCGTAGATGATTTTTTGTAGACCTTTGGTTTTTTCTTAGGTATTTCGAAGAAGGCATTAATATTGTTCGATGGTCTTTTTTTCGCAATGGCCTGCTTGATCTTCAACCCTAATGTTCCTTCTTCGTCACTGGAGCCATCTTCGTTTTCTGGGTAATAGAAGGATTTAAAAGTATTTTCACAGGGCTGTAACAACAAAAATGAATTATTATTACAATTGCCTGTAAGTTGATATTCACAAATCGTTTATCGATAAAGAGAAACATCGTAAGGAAATCTGTATGTGTACATTAACAAAACAAATTCAACTCTCTCATCTTAAGAATGGGGTATTTACTTCATTTACTATTTTTAGAACAGTTTATAATTAACAAACAATAACACACATTGTATTTAACACATCTTTATAAACATGATTATGTAAAATAAATATTTAAATTACTTACATCCATTTTTCTGCTCACAAGTGATAACAAAACGACACTGGTTATAAAACTTTAACTGAACTTCACTATAACAGCTTCCAAGTGATGCCGAGGGACTGAATAAACTAAACAACCCACACGCCACTTTTATATGAGTACCAATGATATAAAAAATACCCAGGTAATGCAGACTTGTAGATACAAGTTTCGACACGACACACCACATGTTCACAATTTCGAAAGATATAACAATGCCATCATTGTTACATTCATGATTACTTAGAAAAATGCATTGCCGCAACTAAACCATACATCAATATGTCTATTAAATAGGTTTATACTCGAACAATGCAATCTTTTGAATAGGTAGAAACTTTTTATGCACACGTTCTGAGTGATTAATCGCTTTTGAAGGTAAAATAACATAAGTTTCCTGTATACACTAGATCCATAAATAAATCACGAACTTTATATACTTGCAAAAAAAGGCCACCCAGCGGATTATATAATCTTTAATAATAACTATGTGAGTATGTACTTCAAAACACAATTTTCCAACCAATATATCACTGTTTAAACACATATGTGATTATGTGTTTCATACATTTCCATTTATCTAAACAAAACGTTCTCGACGTAAGTAAAAAAAAGGTCTAAGCGTACTACGTACATTGACAAAAGGTTTACCTGCTCTCGAGCGACGAGTGGAACAATGCAAAGGGTTCGATCCAAGGCGAGCGCGCGTGTATTGTTATAAACGTACATAACGCAGGTATGGCAAGGAGTCATTTACCGCGTCTGGGACCAATTGCAATCATTCTAAATGGGGGTCTATTATCCGAAAAAAAGTCCAAACTTTTTTTTTTTTTTTTTTGCTGTCGAATTTTACATAATGTGTCTATGAACAGGTAGTCAGGTACTCACAGGGTCATCCAAGATGGTTGACCATAATGGCCGACGACCTGGGGGCGGTACCTGGGTCGGGGGAGGGGGAGGTAGGGGCGGGGCGGTGGCAGAACCTGTGAATACAATCTACTGATAGTACATACATTTGAAGAAGTCGACTTGTCATTTCATAGTTTCTGAATTTTGTCTGTATAGTAATACCTACCTATTTAGTTCCAATACGATTACTCGTACCTTAGTTTGCAAATTGCAATTGATTGAACTTCACCAGCCGGTGCACGGTGCGGTGCCCGCGTAATTTTACAATTAAAACGTGTGTTTCTAAGAATTATGTATTGAAACGAATTCGGTTCAATGAAAAATTTGGGAAGAAGTACAGTCAAGGGCATAAATATCTATACACTTTTTGTCTTTTCAGCCATATGATTCCATATAAAGTAATGAAAAAGTTGTACATATATTAATGCCCTTGACTGTACGTATGTAAACAAATAATAATAGTTAGTCTTGTCCCATACTTTGCAATTGGCATATGGTTGCTATTGCATATGCGACTGACAAGTTACATTCAATTAAGTACTATGGAGTTATATATATAAGTATAACGTGACGACCGGTTATTGTACGGAAAAGTACCTACGAGTACCTACTTTACCTACTTAATTGTGGATAACCATTGCCACGGTAAATTGTTAACCTAGAGACAACACACGCATCACATAGTCCTGATGATATACTATTCTAGATATAAATTATATGGGGTCAAAACTTTCACGCTTCATAAATACTGCTAATTTTCAGACAATTAAAGCTTTCGTGTTCTATTATTAGGTGTAAAATTATTTTATAATAAATCTGTTTCGTTTTATAGGTAACTTATGGCTGACCACGTTGCATCTTCACGGGCACAGAAACGTTACAGTCTCTGAAATGAACAAGGCGAGACTGGATATCGTAAAAAAAATGGGTAACCACTTTTTATCACTGAATGATAACAATACTTTGAGATATTACCTAATATTTACCATTATTTTACACCCACTAAGTTTTACACGAATCTTATATTTTATGACACCACCAATCCAAATTTCGCATATTTTGTCCAAGTCTTAATCAAGTACAAAATTTGAATCAAGTTTAGTAAAACAATAGTGTTAATCGACATGATAAAATGAAGCGACAAAAAGCAAAACCAATCTAATTATACTTTCTTATTTTTAGACTTGGGATACAAACTGGTAACTCCTGATGTGTTGGAGCGTGAGAAATCGGAATATGACGTGATCATTGACTGCACTGGTATTTTTTTATAATTCTTCATGTTTTCTCTTTTATAATTAATGATTTTCATATATATGCGAGCGAGTTGGCCGACGCGTCAATAACAAACAGTAATAATAACAAATTATTCAGTAAAAGTGCTCAGCGTGCGTAGCCAAGATGCCAATCGCTAACGCTCAGTCGCGAACGAAACGCAACCGTCATTGTCGCACTAATAAGGAAGAGTGATAGAGAGAGATAACTACGATACGGTACTAAGCGTGAGCGATTGGCATCAGAAGGTTCTTCAAGTTAAGTTCAAATTATGTTTGCCGTTTATTTAAATAATCTGGCAACTTTCATATTTTGACCCCTCGATACGCTAACGCGGTCGAGGAGTTAATGTCGTACAACTTTTATACTAGGCCCTCTGGGCTACGCACCCTGGGTGGTACGTGGTGACGTTACACCCCAACAGCTCGCCACACCTGCCCTGCGTTGACTGATTGTACCGGTCGAACCAGTGGGCGACGATGAGGTCGTCATATCCCTACTCCAAGACATACAAATTATTTAATAAAATATTATTTAAATTTAAATGCCAGTCTGCATTGGTGCGTGTATGCATTTTAATACTTTACGTAACTCAGATTAGTTATTCAAACTGAACTGATGATATCTTGGTTTTGCAGGAGTGCCCAGTGTCCTGGAGACCAGCTTTAACTTTGTGAAGCCGGGGGGCAAGTACGTTGTCTTCGGGTGCGCGCCGCAAGGAAAGAAGGCTAGGTCAGTGGGACTCTGATGCGAGTAGTGGGGCTTGAAACAAGTTTCTGATAAAGACAGTTTACTAACCGAAAAAGGTGGTAGATACAAGTATTAAGGTCGATTTAATTATACTTGTCAATTTAAAGTATTGAAACTACAACACGGCTAGACAAGTTCTCACACATAGTGCATTGCATTGCTGCTAGGGTTTCTGCTCGAGATTTCTCGAACTCGAGACAACTCGAGAATTTTGGTTTCATTCGAGACGAGAAAAAAATGTCCATGACTCGAGAATTCTCGAGTCATGCGCGGCGAGCACGCGCCCCGTCGCCCCGTACAACTTGACTTAAAGAAAATTAACTTGAGAATAATAAACACAGAACTTTTATTATTATTTTGTTTTTATAAGTAATACTTCTTCATTACAGTAGGCCCAGTAGGGTAAGTTGGTTCTGTGACTTCTGTGTTAAAGTTGTGACAAGGGCTTCTAATCCAGCTTCAGCGAATCCTCCTTTTTTTAAGGGTCGGCAACGCGCATGTAACACCCCTGGTGTTGCAGGCGTCCATAGGCTACGGTGACCGCTTACCATCAGGCGGGCCGTATGCTTGTTTGTCACCGTCGTAGTATTAAAAAAATCACGATTTTTTGAATTCAAGACAACTAGCTACACTTTATTGCTACATTTTAGATGAGATAAAAATTACCGGAAGTCAAGAAGCATCAAGTCTTCTGATGGACCGAACATCAAATTTAATTTCGGACGTGACAGCCTTAATGCATAACAGCATAACTCGTGGTTCTACATCAAAACGACTTTTCCAGCTGTCTGTTCATCAATTTTTCTTACAAAAATTATACTCATTATGGTTGAACTATCCCGAAATGTCAACTACATATTCAAGACTCGGATGAAGTCAGCGGTGACGATGATAATTCTATCAGACATTGGAATCTGAAACTGCAAACAACGTGCAATATCTACAGAATATTATATATTTTTATAAAAAATATGATTTCTTGTAAAAGTTCAGAAATAGCCCACTGAAAAACCTCTTACAAAAGCATATAGGTACCTAACAGAAGATTCTGTTAATGCTGAAAGAAGCATATACGTATATGCAGCGGGACCCCATGTAATTATAATATAAATAATCGAGTTGGTATATATTTCTTCCTGTCGATTTATGTACTTTAAAATGTCTACCTTTGCAAATTAATGACAAAAGAAATATTCTGTGCCGGCGGGGCCCTTTGTTAATTGTAAGTTTACAGGCTAAATGAATTAATATTCATGGAGCCTCTTATTTCTACCTTCCAAATAACTTTTTACTACACCCTAGATATAAGTAGGTAAATAGTTTTTGAGAAATACGCGTTCGAAGATTTTGTATTTAATGACTTACATGACCCCAAGTAATTTAAAAAAAATAACCGGTTATATCTACTTACTGAATTAGCTCATTGTAAACGAACTCATCAATTTAATAGCACGAGCACCACGATTTCAGTAGGTTATTTTTCTTGAAAACCGGTCACTAGCAAGTTGGTAATAATTGATTCAGTAAGTAGAAATAACCGGCTATTATATTAATTAAATACCAAAGGGCCCTGCTAGAAGGACAAAATCTTCGAACGCGTATTTCTCAAAAACTATTTATATCTAGGGTGTAGTGAAAAGTTATTTGGAAGGTAGAAATAAGAGGCTCCATGAATAGTAATTCATTTAGTCTGTAAACTTACAATTAACAAAGGGCCCCGCTGGCACAGTTTTTTTTTTTTTCATTAATTTGCAAAGGTAGAAATTTTAAAGTAGGTACATAAATCGACAGGTAGAAATATATACCAACTCGATTATTTAGGACCTAAACCATAATTACATGGGGTCCCGCTGCATATACGTATATGAAAGAAGCTACACTGAAACTCATTCCGTATTTTTTCCTTTTATATTTTATTTATTCTGAGACAATCGACGTAACAATCTTCCAGTCCTGTACTTAACTTGATCCTCGTGTTAAATCGTAATAATGTACAGGATCCCAAACTGGTGATAGGAGAAAGCTTCCTTACAATTGAAATTAGGAACCTTTTGATTTGAATAGCTACGCGTTAGAACCTAGAGAAGTATCGCTTTACCTGGCGAGAATGAGAGGATTTTCAAACTTTATTCAATGGCTTATATTCATTCGATGGAGGCAGACTGCGATGTTTTTTGGCTGTGCTGGACATCGGCTATGTCATGTGTAAGGAATACATGGAATAGGTACTCCGTTTTGTTAGCCCATCGAATGGGAGATCACGTTCTGCCCAGTGACATTAAGTGCGTTAAAGGATAACTGTCTTAACTCTTTATCGGTTAAGACTAGATAAAATGCTTAATTCAAACCTCATCGCCAATTCATAGTTATAAAAAAGCTATATATAAGGAAAACACAGCTATATATAAAAAGATGTCGTTATAGGTTGGTTTATTTTAAGAGGTTTGCCTTTAAAAGGGTAACAATATTCTAACAATAAATACTTACCGTGGTATCCGAAAAACATTAAAATTACTACCCTCCAAAAAAAGACTCGAGACTCGAGAAGACTCGAGAAATTGGGCTCGAGATTTCTCGAAACTCGAGAATACAAATGGGCCGAGAAATCAGAAACCCTAATTGCTGCAAAATACTTCTTATTGTCGCTTGCCACCTAAGCGTAGACTGTTACTATGTATTTTTACACTTTATACCCAACTCAATAAAATAAACCTCTTGACGATATTTGACTTTATGGCTCGCCATATAGGTTCGGGCATTATCTTCCGGATCTGCCGATAAATGTATGGGTTTGTCTAGCGGATGCCCGGCGGACATACCCACTATGGAGACCTGACGGATTGTCCGAACATATACGGCCGGAATATGAAAATAGACGTGGTTTATAGCTTGTACAGTTGTTAATCTAATTTTAAGAAACATACATGTTTATAAACATATTTTTATGTAGATACTTGTATAGGCAACTACAAAGATATGAATACAGCCAAAGTGTCAAAAATATGTATACACGACCTTAATATTCAGGCAATAAAGTCCTGTATACATATTTTTGGCGCTTAGGCTGTATTCATGTCTTAATAGTTAACTGTACGATGCTATAGGGTAGTGTGATAAGAACAGCTCGGATCAGAAATGAACCTATATTCATATAACCCGAATATTGATAGCAAGTAGAAAAATAAGGCCAAATCGGTTACCGAGCATGTAAGGCGCACGGATGTAAGAAAAGGAGGCTTGACTGTGTGAGAGAATATATGAAGAAGAAAGGACGATAATTACGAGATGGGCGGCAAAGAAATAAGAAAAAAAGAGACACACTGCCCTAACTATATATTTTTTGGTTTATTTTTCAGTATAACGCCTTTTGATATATTCGACAAGGAGCTCACCGTTATTGGAGTGAAAGTAAATCCCTTCACATTTCCCACCTCAATCGGTTGGCTCAGGAATATGGGAGACAGGTAATTATTTATGTAAACTCTTATTATCACGTAAATAGATACAGAGATAAAGTACCCCCTCGCATACTAGCTTCTATGCAGGGGGGTACCTACTTTTTCTCTGCTGCCGACCGTAGATATGTTCCTGTGTACTGTCAGCAGCAGCTGCAGAGTTATGTGACCCTGCATAGAAAGTTTGTGTGCAGGCGGGGGGGGGGGGGGGGGCACTTGGTGGTCAATCTGTAGCTGACTGTACTATAGCGTTCAGAATTGCCTATGCGCATGCATTGCATTGCGCGTGTGTACATATGCATATTGCGTTACTATTGCAGTATGTTACACCTTGCCAAATAAGTCATAAATGTTTATGGATCCTTCCTTAGCTAATTTATTATTTGTCTTTATTTGTAACTTTGACATTTATGTTTGTTAGAAAGGGAAAATATTAATTATACTAGTGGTTCGCCCCGAACTTGAACTCGCGACCCCTGTATCTTGACAACCCCTTAACATACAAAAATACATACATACAAACGAGGGATTGTCGAAGTAGACTGGAAGAACTTATTCACTTCACTCGCTCGATCAAAAACGGTTACATAATAGTACATTTCGATGATAGTGCGGAAAGTATGTCATTACTTCACGAGTCTCGAGGTATCGAGGCAATACTCGGCACGAGTGAATATTTATATATTCCGCACGTGCCTTGAACGACGTTTTTCAAAACAGATGCGAAAAAGAAATACAAGTCAAGTATAAGAACAAATTTGAAAGCTTTTATTATTATTTCTGGAACACTATTGTAATACAGTTGAACAATTAAGAACATCTTCAAAATGATTAATCTTATCTTCTTTTCTTCTCATTAACAAAAAAATAATTAATGGCGCACTTGGTATTGCAAACCGCAGGTGACAAATCGTATCCTCGTGCCTATACAACCTTCGAACATGTCTGCCTCATTTAAAAAACGTCTCTACTTTGACAGACGCTTCATGGACTCCGTGCCTATACCACGAAAATCGAACGATTGCGGATTTGTATATCCATCTCTGTCACACTTGCATATTGGAGTGACAAAGAGTTTCTCGTTCATACACACATATTAATATAAACTGTTTTCAATGTTATAATTTTTTAATAAATGATCATTGTCATGATTAATTTTATATTTTTGCGTTAATAGTCGGTTTTTGTTTTATTACGTCCCGATAAAGGTAACTAAATATAAAACTCTTCGGTAAGCAGTCATGAATTGGAAAAAACGCACTATTAGTTAATTGGAAAAGTAAAAAGCACTAGTTCTAAAACGAACTTTGTGCACGCAAAACAGCCTAAACCAAAGAGCACTTTTTGAGCAAGTGTATTGAAATAGTACATTTCGATGCTAGTGCGGAAAGTATGTCATTACTTCACGAGTCCCGAGGTCGGAGTAATGACATACTTTCCGCACTAGCATCGAAATGTACTATTTTGTACTCCAGCACTTCTATCCGTCAATTAGATAAGTGACAGCGATTTAAAAAAAGTATACAATATTCTAACGTTGTCTTTGGTATTACAGAAGAACATCGCTAAGCGATGAGCATCGCTTAGCGATGGACTGGACTTTCATACAATATATTAACACTTTTTTTTTCTAAAGTAGACATATATACCTACATCTTCCACATTCTGCCACCATCCAAATTTCGCATTTTCGCTATTTTTGCTTACGTATAAAAACTAAGGTATGAAACAGCTCATAATTGGTTCTTAACATATTATTCGGGTCTATTATTAAGCGACCCTTGAATTTTAAGAAACCTTATTATATCCTACCATAATCGGCACTTTTAAACAATACATTACTCTACTAGCAAAAGTTTGAGTTATTTCAAAGTCAAGTACCTACTAATCGTGTATCATCGAGAATTAATTTGTAAGATATAAATTAGGTCGATAAATTACAATGAGTATAATTTTTTATTTGTGTATATTTTGCAGATATTTGGACTACAAGAAGCTGGGGATTAAAACATATTCACTGGAGCAGTACCAACTAGCTATCGCGGATTTAAAGTCAGGATCTATATCCAAAGCTATGTTTAAAGTAGAATAATAAGTAACTAGCTACAGTCATAATATATGCAGTATGGTAATTACGAAAGTGAGAATCATGTTCCATGGACGGCAACCTTGTCAAAGAAGCACAAAATTGAGAATAAACTTTGTAAACAACTAGCTACTACTTATTTAATTTTAGAAAACCTTAATCCGAAATAAAGAAATACGCTAGAGACCCGGAAGAGGCCTTCCTTCTACAACAAATAAAATACATAGAAACGTCATTCGAACAAGCATTTACGTGGCCACACTCACACAGCGACACTACCTAAAGAATATCAGAAAAATATACAAAAAACCTTTTCATAAGAATAAGCAGGACGGAGTACGGATCTTATTTTTCTCGCGGACGTTTCAGTCGCTCTCGGGTGGGTAGGGGGATATGTTGGGCTCCAGGAGTGGGGGGCTCCACCACCCCCTGCAATAATACTGCGTCACTATTTTGCGCCATTACCTACACTCGCTTCCTATTCTATAAGTAGTCAACTTTAGGATGTAACTTAAGACGGTTCTCGAATATATTCAAATTTAATTTAAATGGAAATTTTATAATAAATCAATAGAATTAAGTGTCATAAGCTCTGATGTCTTCTTGCCTTAAATCTGTATGCAAAATAAAATGGACATGCATGATCTAGTGAAGGTTTTCTTTCAGTAAGTTCTTTTCAACTTTTTCAAATATTTAGAAAACGTACTTATCTACAAATCTGGGGACAAGTCGAGCAAAACAAAGGCAGAGCCGTACCATCCGTTTCTCGAAGCCATTCAGGCTATTTTCAACCTCCTGTAATTTCGCGCTGGTTAAAGCTTGAGCCCTGCATTTTCAGGGTTCATAATATGACTATATCTGAGAATATATGTCTCACATGTAGCAATTAATTTGAACTTGTAGTTTAAGCGCTATCGAACGTCAAAGTTCCTTAGGTTGGTCACTCACCGATTATCAAAATTATAACGTACTTCTAGCAGGCCCAGAAGCTCCAAATTTTAAACTTATGTAGTTCATAACCTGCCAAGTTATAGACAGTACAAAAAAAATTAAAAGTTATAACATCTGCATGCATTCAAATCGTAGAAGAACATAGAGTTGAAATAAAAATAGACAAGTCGGTGGAAGTCGAGTTCTATGGACACTACCCGGTACCGACTAAAATAACCGACTCGTTTTATTTAACATTACATCTCAAAACATTTTTAAGAACTGCGGAACGAGACTTGTGCATTTTTTCATGAATGTAATGATTTGGATATATGTCCTTATAAAAAACTACCAGACTGCACACGTTTAAAAAGAAAATTGTAACCTCATATCGACTAAATATAGTATGTAACCAGAAATGCAAAATATTGACGTGACGCGCGCGTTTACGTTCTACGTCTAGTGGATTTGGAGTGCTGGCAGTGCGGCTCCTTTATACGGGCGTTCCAACTCATACGTGGCTTGTTTAGCTTTACACATAACTCCGTATACTCAATGAAATATAATACCTGCATTTACATAATAATGAATTTTAGATCGCGCCCGCACTGTAGATAGCAGTTAGTAAAATATTTGTGCTTCTGTAACTATTTTTAATGAGTGTCATATTACATTTTCGATAATAAACGGAATATGGCTTCCGATGGAGTTAGTCTTTTTCCTTAGTATATGAATGACGTCTATTTTGAATTTATGAGGGTCATAATTATTCTTATGGAAATAATGCGTCATGATACCATTAATGTATCAACGAGTAACAATTGAATGCAAAATATATCATTTCAAACATTTTTCACTAATTGCATTGTTTATATTTTATATAGACTTTGCATAATGGTTTTCATTCAAAACAATTAAGTGACATGCATGCGGAATTAATGTTCTAAATAATATTCACTTCAGTCTTATAACGCTTGTGTTCCATTATGAAACCAATGCATAAATAATATATGATGACGATATTGATGATATAGTTACTTCACCTATAATCAACAAGAAAGTTATAAAATGTGACCTTTTTGTGAATAGGATAAATGGTCGTTCTAATTTTAGTTTTAAATGTAACCTCTTTATCTACTCGATACTTAATGCTTATACTTGGTATCAATGTAATGAAATGTGATGCTAAAATACTACGAGGTTTAAGGATGACTCACAGTAGTCCGTTCCGTTCCGATCCGATACGGGACGATCTGTCAGTTTCTATACAAAAAGTCACGTGACGTCCGAGGGCTCCGAGCTATCACGTGATACTTTCTATAGAAACTGACAGATCGTCCCGTATCGGATCGGAACGGAACGGACTACTGTGAGTCATCCTTTATGAATATGACACCTATTGGATTTCAATATGAGTGTTACAGTGGGCAGCGTCCATGCCGGGCAACGAATCGCAGTGTCAGCAAACGCGACGACTGACATTTAAATTAAGTTAGTGTCAATTTTAAATTTCCCAATACGTCCCGCAGTGATTGCAGCACCGGTATTTATCGGTGTACATGCACAATTCGCAGCCGCCAAATTAATGACAATCGATATTATGCAGCGCATGGCTGCACATTAAAGCGGCAGGCTCCTCTATTTATACACTAATTGACGCTTAAATCGAACTTGCATAATTGAACAGAATTAGCGGACTCGTGTTTTATGAAATTAACGGCAGCTAAGGCTTTAGTGTAAATCGATAGAAATGATTATTCAAATAACCACAAATTACAGAGGTGGAAATAACAAATAAATTGTAAATTGCTCGGTAAAGTAAGGAAGCTTAAATATGTCAATTGTTGATGCATATCTGTAAAGTACACAAGGTGCTTCTAACGATTAGAAGCAGAAGTCGTATTCAAACTTTGTCTGGTCACGAAATTTGAAAGCGGTCGTATCGCCGCTTATAGCCACCACCAACAAGCAAAGCCTTAATAAAACTTCAATAAAGCTTTATGTATACTGCACCAAACTGGAAATGCAACTATCTGGTCTAGGGCCACCTAAACATACTTCTGCAGATATAGGCTCGGAGACATAGTTTTTACTACTTAAGCTGTTCATAACAAATTATCGGAAGTACATGCTTGCTATTGCTCCGTTGCAACGTGAAGCCTTGATGCTTAGGAATGCAGCGCAGCATTGTATAGTGTACATTAGGAAGAAGCTCGGGTTTGTATTGGTGGGGTGGTGGTTAGAGTACGCGGGTGGGTGTGAGGCGACAGTCCTTTGATTCTGGCGAGATTAAACGTGCGGCAGACGGTGGCGCCTCTATCGATTGTTGTTGTAATTACAACGCTATCCTCGCTCAGTCGCAAATGAAATTGTTCCGGACAGAGTAAGCTGTGGATGCCAGCGTGTTATTACATTTGTCGGTCGGCATGGCTGTACTATTCTGTGCCTTGCTACTTTGAAGTAAGGTATGATGAATTCTCGGGAACGCATTGCAGTTGCAGTTTGCTGCGTTATTGCATTCCTTGCAATATTCCTTATATTTATCACATGACCAAGGAAAGACAGTGACGAGAAAATAAGGCTATTCTAAAGTACCTGTTATGTACCTACGATGTGGATACTATAGGGATTACATGATATAGTTTTTTGTTTGAGATCTAGCTTTGGCCATCTAGTTACTTACTTACCTTTAACATATTTTACTACAGTGGAATTAATTTTCGCATTTCAAGTTATGATTAAAAAACCCGTTTTGCTAAATACAAAAACATAAATACATACTTAATGGTACCTTCCGCTTTCTAACTACACGCTCTATGGATGATGATATTTTATTTTTCAATACCAATACAAACAATGACTAAGTGACGGACCCCAATACTAATTGAATCAATTATTAAAACGAAATATTTCGACTAGGCCAGAATAGTTACATTGTGTATTAAGGGCGGTAAACTCGTGTTAATTAAACACTCGTTCGTAATTCTTGTACCGCCCTTGATACATACAATGTTTTTCATCACATTTGCGAGGAAATAAATAATCTTTCCAGGCAGATAATTTGACAATAATTATTAGCAATACCTAGTATAGTAGCACAGTCCACAGAACTCCGCGGTGAGCGGTGGCTTCGTGCGGCGTGCGCGTGGGGCGCACCACAGGTCCTCTGGGACTTCTGGGAGGCCAGGGCGGGCGGTAAAATAGTATGAAAATCCATTACAGCCATGGGCTTAATACAGCTTATTAAGTCTCAGTATGCTTGCATAATTATAATATCACCATCTACGAGCAAGTGTGATGAAAATGAAGGTTAGGTTAAAACTAAGTCCCTCCAAATTAACTAAAAAAAAACAAAAAAACTGTTTGACCCGTAATAAGTAAATAATTATAATATTACATAGCTGTTCAGCCAGCCCTATTAATCAGTCAATATAATAGCCAAATTACATAGTTACTCATTGCGGTTCTATATTTTAGAATTTGTCTCGAACGTACGATCATGTCTCCTAAATTCTAAGTACCTACGAGCCATTGAGATTACTTTATTTAATATCCCTAAATCCTATCTAGCAAGTACATTTAAATAAATAATGGAATAGATAGTCTTCAAAAACCACACGCACAACCAGCCCCTGAAACCTCCGTCAACCCCCATTCCGCCGCAAGGACCACAGCTGCGCACTAAGAACCACAGCCTACGAATCACATCTACAATCCAAATACGAATAGGAATGGAGAGAGACAATAAAACATTCGTAGCCCCCGAAACGTATCTACGTTCACGTGGCGTACCCTCCCCGCGCAGGCGCCTTACAAACCTACAACTAACGGACAGTTCAAATTTCAATTGTAGAAAAAAAATAACCAATTCGAAATGGAGAAGGCTTCGCCGCGACCAATGGGAGCGCTTACAGTCGTAATGCCAACTGTGTGGGCGGGGCGAATGATATCTAGCATTGGAATGCGCGTTGTATTTGTTTTGCTGGATGCGAAGGCTTTATTGCTTGGTGTTTGAGCCTCTTTCCCCTTGAGGGTGGGCGGAAGGCTCGATGTACTTTTGGGATGTGCTTCACATTATGTACCGTTTCCTGCGAAGCCTACAGTTGAATGACCTACACAGAAATTAAGATTCAATTGTACGTATGTTACTTGAATATAATCAATACCTTAACTTATGATATCTACAAATATCTAAGTATCAAGAAGTAACAAAAGTTCAAGTTGTTTAAATACATAAGCTTATAGTAGATGATTAAAGAGCTCAACCTCAAATTGAAATCATTAATTAAGAGCCCTAAGCAGGATATATATTAAATCGACCTTCAAGAAATTAATAAGTGTCTTTTCCGTCTTTATAAAGCTGTGAGTGGAATCCCTATTGATTTTTCGATAGGGAAAAAACGAAGGCAACGATCTATGCAGATCTGGAGTGCTCTCGGCACATCAGATGGCACCGGCGGGCCTGCCTCCGCAGACAATCGAACTGGGGGGGCCTCCCACTGGAGGTCGGGGAACCGGCATAGAGTGTGCGCCGCGGGGACTGGCCAGTCAGCTCACAGCATACAGACTAGACCAATGAGGCGGTTTTTTTGAACACTCGAAATCGAAACTCAAATATCATTTTCACTTTAAAGTAAAATAATATCATTTCAGTGCCCAAGATTATATCTAATCTGTCGCTAATATTTCTAGAATGCTATACAGAAAGCCTTCAGTTCTTCCTGAAAGGGTTTGAAGTTTCAGAATTGTGCACTCGAATGTACAAAAATGCCCTCGTATTCTGAGAAGAGATGTTGCCTATAATAGGCAACATCTGATAGGATAGTCTGATTAATGAGCATGAGCGTTAACTGTAAGATAATCTTAAAATGAATAATATCTACCCTTGTAAGAAATACTGACATAGGTAATACTTAGTGTAATGTATGTTATTCTTGTCTAAAAGGTGACATAATTATACAGGGTGACTTCAAAATCGTAATACAAAACACTTGGTTGTGGCTCAGTTAATGCCAAACTATATAATACATGCACCCCGTTGTTAAAATTAGCTGTATTTAATTATCGCTAATTTTCTAACAAAACAAATATTTAAAGTCCCGAAGTGTTGTTACACTACATTCAATACCTGACTGTCATACCTGTCACTCGATGTTATCATCAAAGCAAGTTATTATCGATATCACTATGAGTGACAGTCGTATAACTAACTTGTTTGTTCATTGAAATTAAACACTTTAGAACGGATTAATCGTGTTTATTAACACCATGATCCTACGTTTAGAGCCCTTTACAGCACTCGTTTTCACAAGGTTAAGGCACATGTCGTGTTAAGCTGCTCAGTCATCATCTTAACCCTGTGAAAACGAGTGCTGTAAAGGGCTCGAAACGTAGGATCATGGTGTTAATAAACGCGATTATTCCGTTCTAAAGTGTTAAATTTCAATGAATAACAATCGCGGTAACAGAAGACAACTAACTTGTTTAACTTAACTTAACTTAACTTGTTTGTTGTTTAGTTTTAAGTACCCTGATAAATTTGTGAAAATAATAAACGGAGCTAGTTTAAATAAAATCATTTATTAATGTACCTAAACTACCGTAAATAACAAGCTTAAAATATCTACGTTTAAGTAGATAAGTGTGAACCTACTTTTCCTAAACGTATTTTAAGATGTGTTCAAAATGACCACCGCCTTCCCGGACACATAAGTCCGCCCGCCGTCTATGGTTGATCTTAAGTCTGCCTAGAATAAATTCATTGGCTTTTACTGAATCTGAATTATCTTTTGGCGAAGTTCATGGACGGTATTAGATTCCCGTGTGTACACTCTCCTTTTGATTTCGCCCCACAAAAAGAAGTCGAGTGGCGTCAGATCGGGACTTCGAGGCGGCCATGCGACTGGACCATTGCGTCCAATCCATCTCTCAGGGAATTGTCTGTCCAAATAATTTCGCACACTTAGAGCAAAATGTGCTGGTGCACCATCTTGCTGGAAATAAAGATTATCCAAATTTTGCTCCGGCACATCTTGTAGCAAAATCGGTAACACGTTTCTCAGGAAATCTTCATATTTCGGTCCATTTAAGTTCCCGTCAATAAAATATGGGCCAATTACACAATTGTTCAGAATGCCTGCCCAAACGTTTACAGAGAAACGAGTCTGGTAAGAGTCTCGGCGAGTTACATGAGGATTTGCATCACGATCAGCCCACCAGTGTTCATTGTGGACGTTAAACATGCCGACTCTTGTAAAAGTTGCCTCGTCGGTCCATAAGATATTTAGGTGTAAGTTTTGCTGCAGCCAACGACCAAAAATAACTCTTCTAGGGTAATCTGCTAATACGATATCCTGAACCCTTTGAAATTTAAACGGTTGTTTTGCTTCAGCTTTCATTAGCCGCCAAATAAACAATTGGCTCGTGCCGAATCTCGCAGCAGCGTCCCTTGTGCTAGCCTCTGGGTTGCGGTTAAAATACTCGAGCACTCGTCTCCGAAAAGCTTGTGAATACCGCGGCCGTCGGCCTCGAGCTTGAGCATGCACCGGAACTGCAAACTGACCATAGTCTCGTAAATTCTGGATGGTACTGTTTATTAACACACGTGTAGGTGTTGGACAATCAGGGTAACGTTCGTTAAATAATACCTGAGCTCGCACAGTACTTCGCGATGTTAAATAAAAATCAAGCATATCCATCTTTTCAACCGACTTCAATATTTCAAAAGGAGGAGGTTCTCAATTCGACTGAATTTTTTTTTTTATTTTTTTTTTTTTTTTAATGGATGTTCACTCATAACTCCGTCATTACTGAACCGATTTGAATTTTTTTTTTGTTTTCTAAAAGTAGACGGTTCCTGGTTGGTCCCGTTTTTTTCAAAATCCATTTCTGATGATGGGATCCATGAGGAACTGAGGGAACTCCTCAAATTTGAAAGGCACATGCATGCTGATTTGGGTGATTTCTTAAGAAACTCGAGCATTTCTTTACGAAAATCATCAATTTGGTGGAGTGGACCTGATGATGAAGACCAGGGATGGCAAAGTGGAACTGCTTCGTAATTCTCAGGACTATGATCCGATTTTAAAAAATATTTTTTTGTCTGTATATAGATGGTTTCAGGATTGTCCCGTTTTTTTCAAAATCAATTTCTGATGATGGGATCCATGAGGAACTGAGGGAACTCCTCAAATTTGAAAGGCACATGCATGATGATTTGGGTAGTTTCTTAAGACACTCGAGCATTTCTTTACGAACATCATCAATTTGGTGGAGTGGACCTGATGATGAAGACCAGGGATGTCAAAGTGGAACTGCTTGGTAATTCCCAGGACTATAGTCCGATTTTAAAAAATATTTTTTTTTCTGAAAATAGATGGTTCCAGATTTGTTCCGTTTTTTTCAAAATCAATTTCTGATGATGGGATCCATGAGGAACTGAGGGAACTCCTCAAATTTGAAAGGCACATGCATGATGATTTGGGTAGTTTCTTAAGACACTCGAGCATTTCTTTACGAACATCATCAATTTGGTGGAGTGGACCTGATGATGAAGACCAGGGATGGCAAAGTGGAACTGCTTGTTAATTCCCAGCTCTATCATCCGATTTGAGACATTCATCTTTTCTTTGTAAAGAAATACCTTCAAGATAGTCCTATTTGATTATAGTTCTATTTTGATGATGGGCTTCATGAGGGATTGAGAGAACTCCTCAAATTTTAACGGCACATGCATTCTGATTTGAGGGTTTCCTTAAGTAACTAAAACAGTGTTTTGGCGGAGCCAAAATTTTGATGAACTTGATCTGATGATGAAGACCAGGGATCGCAAAGTGGAACTGGTTAATAAACCTAGCTCTACTTATTATCCTAGTTGTGACATTCATCTTTTTGATTTGATTTATATTCTGATGATGGAGTTCTAGAAGAATTCAGAGAACTCTTCAAATTTGAACGGCAGGTTAATTGTGATTAGAGGGTGTTCATAATTAGCTTAGGCATTTTCTTACTGTGGCCATCATTTTGCTGGAGTGGACCTGATGTTGATAACCAGGGATGGCATAATGAATATGCTCGTTAATTTACAGTCTGTCATCCAATTTAACACATTGTTATTTTGTTTGTTTAAAGGTCTACAAGGGAGTTCCGTTTGATTATACTTCAAATGTAATGATGGAAGCCCTAGGACATTAAGAAAGCTCCTCAATTTTCAATCGTACACGTGCGGTGTATTGGATATTTGAAAAGTAAACTGGCTAACTCAAACAAATTCTTAATTTCACTTTTACCGGGAACCAAATGAAGTCGGTTTTTTTTTCTTAAAAATTATGAATATTAGTATAAGGATAAGGTCGAGGCATTTTATTTAATAGTGAAATCAAAATATTACGGTAAATCTTATTTTCTTTGACAAGTGTCACTTAATAATCAAAACACGTTTTCTTCATAAATACCATGGTAGGTGATTGACAACTAAAGAGGAAAGTGATTTTTTAAACTTCTTTGTTCATTATTATGGTAGGTTAACCATGTTAAGTCAAACAAAATAGGATAAATTAAAAATTTAAAAAAATATTCTTACGATTATTTTAAATGCATGATACTTAATTGAGAGGCTTAGTTTAGGGGAAATGTGTGTAAAACATTTATTTTGTATTATCATTTTGAAGTCACCCTGTATAAGGGTATGATTTTATCAATTACCTAATAAATGCATTTTCAGTGACCTAATAAATAAATAAATAATATTTGTTCCTAAAATAGTAGATCTGTCACCTAAATTAGATCACCAAATAATATTAAAACGCTTACCTAAATATTGATTAAGAATTACTTGGGAATAATAATTATATTGGGTTTCAAAATAATAAAAGTGTCACTAAAATTAAATCACCAAACAATATAAAAATGTTTAAGTACCTAAAACTGTATTTTTTAATCACTGGAAAATTATGTAAATTATTTAGTTATATGAAATTTTCAGCACATTCTAAGTTTTCAAATCTTTGAATGATGTCCAAGCCTTAATAGAAGGTTGTAGTTTGTAAATAGTGTTGTGTAAAAAAGTCTGTTCGCTGTTAGGTCGTAGTTCTACCTAGCACTCTTCCTCGCTGCGCTCGTCGTCGTACCTACACAGACCTGCCTTAACCTTTATATTTTTGTAATAAAGTAGTGACTTACTTGAAAAAGTGATCAAACTATAATTTAAAATACATATTTACAATAATCCGAAGATTCTTATTTAGACTACTACTATGGTAGAAAACGAAACCATTTTGTTAAAAGAAAATTAAAAACGTTAACAATTTTCATTAAACCCTTGTACGCATTAGGGAATGCAATTTATTTTAACATTGAAGTACCTACTAGCTCTCCGTGTTTTCCAAATTATTGTTTTTTTTTGCAAATTTAATTTGCAGTTTGATTAGATCAACAAATTCTTCTTCTTATCGTCTTCTAAATCTCGCTGTTAGCGTTTTCACAACTTGAAACCTCCTGAAATTAATTAAAGCTATAATTGCGGAATACGTGTAGACTAAAATATAGTTGGAATCTTAAAAGTTACGTAGTTCATTTCTCTGTCTTGTACGAGTAAAATACCTACTTATATGATTTTTATACTGTCACTATCAGTTTTTAGGGTTCCGTACCCAAAGGGTAAAAACGGGGCCCTATTACTAAGACTCCGCTGTCCGTCCGTCTGTCTTTCACCGCGCTGTATCTGATGAACCGTTATAGTTATACAGTTGAAATGATCACAGATGATGTAGGTATTTCTGTTGCCTCTATAAAAACAAATACTAAAAAACAGAATAAAATAAATATTTAAGGGTGCTTTCATACAACAAACGTGGGTTTTTTTGCCGTTTTTATTCAAAATTGTACGGAACCCTTCGTTTGCGAGGCCGATTTGCACTGAGCCGTTTTTTTTGTAGATATCCACACTTGAAAATAGATCTCAGAATATATAGCGAGTCTCTTGATATTCTTGAATGAATAGCCAATATACATATTGGCGAATAAATTTGTCTTCCTTTGCTGTAGAATGTTTTTTTATTCACATAAAAATGTATAAATAAAATTATAATTTTGCATTAAACAAACTGAACCTCATATAAAATATATTACATCAGCAAGCCAGTAAATAAAATAAGGCAAGCTCCTGTAACATTCATTCGTTACTTTATCTTTATTCTTTGGCTATATCGATCCGTCGCCGACGACTTCCCATTCTCAAAGTAAAACACGGCGGAGGAAACCGCGGGATAACCCCCCACCCCCACCCCACCCGATCTTTACGTTTCAGGAATAAATATTTCAGAGCGTGTGCTTCGGAACTTAGAGCTATGTATCGCGCGGTAACAATCTGAGAATGAGAAAACAGAGTTTCTTTTGTGTGAGTTGCTTCGTTTTAGTTGGCGATGGTATATAGGTCTGGATACTGGTGTAGCTACAGAAGTTTTACCTACTCGTATTAAATGTTTTACAATACTTATTTATGATCGTGTACTTGGTACCTACTTCTTTCTTCATATACATATTCATTTTTGCATAACATTGTAAAATTGAACACAAGTGTAGTACCTGCTACTGAACAGTCAATTGAGCTTTTTCCATGAAATATCAAAACTAGTTATGAAAATGATGTTTCGTTACCTAACTGTAAAAAACCGGACTGTCAGAATTAACCAAAATTGCTCGGCTATCCTAGCGGTGAAACTTTCAACTTGTAATCCGGAGTCGCAGCTTCGAATCCCGGATCGTACGTAAGTATCAGAATCGAAACTTACATGCGAAATATAATTTGATAGGGTCCAGCCACATCCAATTTTAACATATGAAAAGAAAACCCGACCAAGTGCGAGTCGGACTCGCGCACCGAGGGTTCCGTACTAACTTTATGTTGCCACTACACCTAGAAGTAGATATTTGACGTCAGCCACATGTATCGACAGATTGGGTCAGTCGTTTGTACGGCATGGAGTTAGTATGCGAGTTTGTTTTTCCTTGATATTTTTTATGATGTAAACTATTTTTTTTTGCTGTGTAGGATAGTACTTTTAGCATGATATCACATAAATTTAAAGAAAGAAAAAACAATCGAAATTGGATAAATTTCAACTTTTGTTCAGGAAAGTTTTTTTTACTTAAAAAGAATTTAATGAAGTTACGGTCAATGTTATATTATTCCTGTTATGTTTATGATAATATTCAGGTTGTGTAAAAAAATCATACTTTTCCCTCCATAAACTTCGGAGATAAAGGGTGAATTGTATTTTTTTTTACATTTTCATTTATAAATCATTTTTTTTCATTGTGACCGAAGAGCTGGTGGCTTCTTCGCACAACGTATCAGCATTGCGATACAACGAGGAAATGTCGCCAGCATCCTAGGTAGGTACAATGCCTCAAGGACCTATTTTAGATTTAAGGTAAATAGATATAATTAGATTAGGATTATCATAATTTTAAAGAAAAGTAACCTTAAAAAAATCAACTTTAATTGACCTACCTGGTATAAGTTAAAGTTTGCGTTAGGGACAAAATCAATCAAATCAGATTACAGAGCTGGGAATTATCGAGCAGTTCCGCTATGCCATCCTTGGTATTCATCATTGCGTCAAATACACAAAATTGATATGTTTTTTGTAAAGAAATGCACGAGTTTCTTGAGAAAACACCTAAATCACCATGCATGGCACATGCAGATTGAAATTTCGGGAGTTCCCTCAATACTAGCAAAGAAGAGTACCTACCTTCGCAGCACTCTACGATTCATATACGCTCTTTTACTAAGGCTGGATTTGACCAAACTTTTTATCCAAGAGTAACGCTTACTCTTGGCCCGGATACTAATGTCAAAATCCCTTAGTAATTTGACGTTACTATCTGAGAGTAAGAGTTATTCTCGGAATATAAATTTGGTAAAACGCAGCCTAAGAGGATAAGACTTTTTGCAAAAACTGACCATGTTCAAAATAATTTTCCTTAGTGTTGTGACGGTACAGGTATCCTACCCATAATTCGGCTGCGAGATCCATTCAAAATACAAAAGGAAGCAAAATAAACATAATAATAACCTGACAAAATCCGGTGTTGTGTTTGTCACGATTTCACGTCATATTCCAATAAATACACTTTGGGTTCACTTGAATTCACTTTGTCACATTTATGGTTCCATTTACTATATTCATTATTCAATTTAGCCATCGAAATAATAAGAAATAAACTTATTATAGACAAACATTAGTGTAAACATTGTTTTGACACTTCATAGCTTCAGAAACGTTTCGTTTAGTAATAAGTAGCTGTCATGCGAAAGAAGTTAATTTAGAAACCAAGTTTTACGAAAAAATCCTTACATTATATTTGTATTTCACATTTAAATAAGTAAAACATGCCAATAATTGTAACATTAGTTAAAAAGGAAAATTTAAATCATATTTTAAATCATCCATATATTTGTAGATCCTTAAAATCATGTTGTAAGAATCGCTGAACGAAATATATTTTGGCTCCTAAATACTTCTAATCTCCTGGTAATGTCTCTGTCTAAACAACTACATCTAGGCAACGGATGAAAAATATTTGTGTCTCATTTTTGCGAGGTATATTAATGGGATAGAAAGAGATGTCCGATGACGCGGAGTTTCGTCGTACATAAAAGATTCATTACATAAGATAACAAAATGGCCGACTAAAAAAAGGCGTTGCGATTGCGTAAAATTTTCACTCATTGGCTGAGACAATAATCAAGCATAAAAATTATTATAAAAAATATTAGACACGGGAATATGAGTCTTAATAAAAACATACCATGGATACATTTTGAATACAATCTAGTCAGACACCTGGATCGCGTTGGGCGGATCGATTATTGGAGTATGCTTGGCATGTAAATATAAACCTTCTTGCTTAAGCATTAAGAGTGATTTTGGAAAAATGCCAGTTTAATATAGACCTCCTTGAGGGCTATGATAGCCTAGTAGTTGCGTCAGGAGTTTTCTTGGATTTCTTGCAGCATTGTCGCAAGCAACACGAAGATTCCAAATTATTATGAAGATTTAGCGCTAATGTATAGAAATGGTCATTTTACTATGAAAGACCACAAATTCAGTACAAAAACCCCAAAATCGTATGAAATGGAGCAAAACTCGATCGGATGCCGCGGTCAGCGGAGATGGTATAAATAGGCCGGGTCCGGGCCCGGCGCATTCATTCATTCTGGGACACTCAGTGAGACTGGTCGTAACGTAAGAAAGAGCTCTGGTAAGTAAAGTTTCTCTAAATATTTTCTCTGGTTCAACTTTGCTAGGAGAAATCCCTGCGACTTTGGACTTGTAGGATAAGTCACTGTAAGCGAATGCAAGATTAATTTCTATGCGTTACGCCGGACTTTGACTCCTTTAGAGAATCTTTACTACAGGCATTTGATTTATAAATTAAGTGGTATTTCCTTGTAGAATGAGTCTCTGTAGGCGAAATGCAAGATTAATTTCTATGCGTTACGCCGGACTTTGATTCTTACTACAAGCGTTTCATTTATATTATTAAGAGGTATTTCCTGGTGCACCGAAGTTCTGGGCTAGACTTAGCAATATAATTGTTGAGTTAGGTTTTGGAATATGGTCTTTGTTTAACTTTACGGAGAGATCCTTTCCGTAGTTTTGAACTTGGATCAAGGTGACCAAGAAGTTTTCAGTTTATTAAGGGGAAGTTTGTTACGTAATTTGTTATTAAGAAACTTTTATTATCTATAAAACCAGAATCACTGTTCGCAAAGTACGCCACAAGTTTGTTTTCACTTGCTGTGTTAAGAAAACATTCTTGAGTCCAAGTTGACCAGATTTGGGGTGTCTGGCACCGATATAGCCTTTATATTGGCCGGTGAATTTCCCCCTGTGCTTCAGTTTGTTTCATGGCGAAAGTGGGGGTTTCTTAGTCAAACCATCCTGAGATCAGGACTCGCGGAACCCATGCGACGCCTGAAGTATAGGTCCTTATTTATATATTTCCTAAAACCTATCCTCAGTCCCGTATTCAATGGTTAGAATGAATTTACTCACTATTTCCAGCTTCGGCTATAGTGGGGGGAATTCGGTATACTGGTGGGAGGTTTGCATCTATCAGTTTCGCCAGCTGAACGTTCTTTTACTTAGGGAACACGATTAAAGTAAATGTCACAAGTCGCTGGTAAGTATGACTTGTGCAGTTTTGTTGTAAATTAGGGAAGGGGACGTTAGGGTAACTTCGCACACACCGTTAGGGGGAGATTTTAGAATCTAGGTGGGGATCAGTTAAGAATTTTACTGTGAAGAAATCATTGACAAAGCAGAGCAGATCAATGTTATCTTTAGAAAGGTTTAAAACTCGGTTTGATATTACTCTCTTCTAGAATCATGAAATTAGTGCTTCATTTTCCATCCAAATATAAACATTGATGGACATAAATTACAGCTTTTAGGAAGAAATATCAATAGGATCATTTCAGTACTTATTTTTAGGCTCTAAAATCATTCGCACTTTAATTGTAACAAAATACTTATAAAATGGGATTAAATATAAAATAAAAAGGAATATTATAATTAACGGTTTTACGATTGCTAAATCAAAATGCCTAACTTATAGTATTTTCAACCATTTATTGTTAGAACAATCATTATTTTAATTCCTGAGTTAATGGTGTAGCAACGAGGTGTTTGATATTGCAACAAGGTTGTACAATTATTATTACATATAATCACGTTTTGAACAAGCTGTTCTAGAATAAAAGAATAGTGAAGTTCATAGGGCTCAGGACAGGCAAGAGCAGTTCCTGAGATATGAGCAAAAAGATGTTCAGAATCCTCTTTTGTTTAAGTTATGAGTAGAAAAATGCTCGGAACTTAGCTATTAAACTTTGAAAGGTTGATTGTTTGCAATTGAATTAAGGCACTTCGTATTTACATTAACAAACTCAGAAATAACGCATTAAACTTACAGAATTGGGTAATGGGTCGTATGTTTCGTTCTATAAGAAAACAAAAGTAGGTAGGATCACATGATAGATACTTAACGTTTCTTTATCTATCACAGGCTGTGACTAGGTAGTGAAGCGTTACTAAAGCCTTTCGCAGAGTCTTACAACTCGTTAGGGATAGGCAGGACTGTAGGAAGCCCCATTGAAAAAGAATAATATATAATAAACTGATGGGTTTAGATAGGATCTCTCAGACTGCATCCAGTGGAGGAAGAGTTTAGTAGCTGAAGCCAGAGTGGTATCTGTTAGGTATTAAAGACAAATTTTCAGTGAATAGGACGTTTCGGGATTAGCCCAGTAATAAAGCTCTTTCTCCATAATCGAGAGACTAATAGGGGTGGCAGAGTATTACCTTTTAATAAATTATATTTATGTACATAATATATATTAATCACATATACTAAAAATACTACCCTTTTGACATATGAAAATCATAAGTTTGTAAATTCCATATTAAGAATACTCACCTTTAAAATCTCTAACCTTCTCTCAATTTAGTAAAGGTTCAATATTAATACTTGATTACCATATCGATTAACGTTAAAGATTATATTTATCTATTTTATCCACCGGAATATTCAATTGTCTAAGAAAATTATTATATCACTAATATCTTGCTAAATCTGTTTAAATAACCTTGTTAAACATCCTTTAAATCAATGGTAATAAATATATTATATACTTCTATTTACCGTCATCATCATTATCTATCTCATATACTACTAAGTTTGCCAAATAATACCATCTTTCAAATAAATTGTTATCAAAAGAAATCAATCCCTAAATTGTATTAATCATTCTCACTAATTAATATTTCTCAATGGCTTAATCAAATAAATAAATATATGCATTCACTAATGGTTAGGTATTCTAATAATAGTTAATATAAATAAGTTTTGGAATCAGAAACATAGCTTGTCACACTTTAAAGAATTAAGGTTATCTGCGTCACAACCTAGGGTCCACTAATCTAGACGAATCACAAGGCCAATTAATTAAGTTAGTTTAAGTTAATGTTAAGGGGAATTTAGTTTATAAAGTAGTTTTAAGGGGGGGAGTTACATTTTGAGAAGCCGTAGACCAGGATTGTGTTTCCATTTTAAATATAATCTTACTTATCTTAGAGTAGCCTTAACGGTACACAATGAGACATGATCAAAAGTTGGAATAAAAAGCGGAATAGAATTTGAATAGCAATGTCATAATTTAAAGTATATCATTTGACTATTAAAACAAAATTTATTGTATTTAGTTTTAGAGTGGCCTTCGTGTCACATTTTGTTGTACGTGAAAAAGGAGGGTGTCAGCGGGCTTGTTTCTGATTCTTAAACACATAATTACATACATATATATAGTTTTTGAATAAAACTCCAATAGGACAATTATTTATTTTTCAACCAGTTTAAAAATCAATCTAGTTACTTGACAATGAAATTTATATCTAGACTAGAATAGATCTTGGAAATACATTTGCACAGAAAGTGGTTTCGTCATGGTTCGCTTTTCATGTTTGAATATCGGTCCCTCCTGAATATTTTCTTGTATTGACATCTGCTAGGAGAGCCGCGTCTGAAATTAAACACAGGTTTATCGATTAGTATGCTGTTAAGTCCAATATATGGTAGAAAATCTGGAAACCTAGTTTGAGAAACTATATACAGTTAATATCAGTATGTAGATAAGTTGCAGTAAGAGTAGGTATACAGGTTCGACTTTTCATGTATGAATATCCTTAAATACTTAACGATATAGCTAAGTTTATGAGTGCAATATAGTATGAGTATCTGGGGGGCGTGTAAAATCCAATTAAACTTTTGCAAGAGATCTGTAGTTGCATGGGAGAATGATGCATAAACAGTGACGCCTTCTCTTGACGGCTAGTGTTTATTCTTTAAACCAATACACAATACAACTTAGAAGCGTTCTATTTTCTTATTTTAACAGATATGATGATGATTGTTAGGATTTTTTGAGGCTAAACGAACAGGGGGCGCATTTTCAATAATTATAATGCGAATGTCTCTCTCTTAATACTCTGATAGTCAGATAATTTGTTTGCTGCAGTCGGTACTAAACAAATGGGGGCGAACATCGGTATTACAAATATTCTTATACAATACGTTTACGATTCATTACTGCCCATAGAGTAGTTACTTCATTAGTTAAAGTATCTCTTCAAAATTAAATGCCTCAAGCTAGGGTGAAGTACAATTACTCAGAGAACTAAATGATACACCACTTCAAGTAAATATGCCTGTCAAACAGAGATCATCACTCTTATTGCAATAATGTGTGCATAAATTATCAGACATACATGTGTCTTAATACATATCTTACTATTTAGGATAAGCAAATACGTTTTGCGGGCCCTTACATAGTCAGTAAGTACATGTAAGGTAAATATAGCAAACCGAAGTACCTTCTGTACAGTTTCATGAGGCATATGCTACTATTCTCTTGTCATGATCAGACTGTGCGTAGAACGGCCATCATAGAAGACATGTTTCTCGATTAGGAGGCTCAATAGGTTGGTTTAAACAGTAAATTCAGCAGTATGACTCAGCAGGCTGAAATGAGATAGAACCACATTAAATATATAATAAATATTAATTACATTCATAGATTATTTACAATAGGGCAAGTTTATTCATGTAGAATTACAGTTAAAACATTTAGGGCATAGGAAACAGTTTCAAATTCGGCATTTGATGATGAAATTTGTTCACAGGGAGTGTTAATTTTGTGCATTTTGTTGTATTGAAGGGGATGTATTGATTCACACCATACTAGGGGGCGCGACATTAACTTTCAACAAAGTTGATGAATTTAAAACTTATTATTAGTACAAAATATAATTATCACCAAATGCAATCATGTTCATAGTCAAGTTTTCTTTAAAAGTTTGAAAACCTTTGGTATGTAGGGTATGTTTTAATAAAATTAGAAGTTTAATAGACCAGGCTGAAGTTAGATTAATCAGTAAAATTAGAAATCAATAAGTTAGACTATGATTTTTATTATTAAGGTGAGCAGAATCTCGGGTTATGGAGATGGGATTTTCAAGCACTAGAATCTTGTAATAATTGGTACTTGTTATAACTTGTCTAATATCTATCAAATAAGTAAATAAATTACCTGTCCTGAATAGTGGCAGTCATACATATGTTGTAGGAAATTCTTCATGTCTATGATCTGGTTTCGGGATAGTCCCCTAAAAATATAAAATTTTAAAATATTAAAACATGTAAGCTTTGGTAACGGTAATATGTCTCTAAGCATCTTTAATAATAATCTCTTAATCAACAATGACAAGTTATTGCGAAAAAATAAGAATAAAATAAAAATTTGTGTTGTCGGAACTGGAGAGCGATAACAATTTTCAAACACTTGAATTTAGTATGGCTAAGTTTAAAACTAGGTTTAAATAGAAGATTGGTACTACTTACGTGTGTTTTGTATGTTATTGTCAGGTAGAATCAGGTATCCTCTTAGTATGAAAAAAAAAATGATACAGATTTCACTTCAATAACAATTGGTTCTTGCGGTGGGTTTTCCAGATATGTTTGGTTAGGATAACAGATATTGTTGTCATAGCTGAAAAATATAGACATAATTGATTAAAATGAGAGGTACTTACTAGGTAGATATCATGAAAACCATGAAGTATAAAAAACTTTTGGTATTTTAATATGGTAATAAATTATATCTCAGTATCAAACATCTAAACTTTACAGAAATTTAACTGATGATTAGCTTTCAATGATAGCAATTATTCTCTCTAGGGCTGATTCGTGGTAAAACATACTGATAAAACGAGCGGGTTATTTAGTAAATAATAAATTGACTTACCTGAGTTGTGCTTTCGGCTTTAAGATGGGTTAAGTACTTTAAACCACTCGATTTGATTATTTGGTTTCATTCGGTAGTAACAATTTCTCTTCGGAGCACGGTTTAATAAGGAACACTGTGAATCTTCCATAAATTTCAACTGATTGATCATCAATGAAGTTTGTTGAACGTTGAAACAAGTTGTTGGCCAATATAATTAATTGTTTTAGTACAATAGAACTGAGTTAGGCACTTTAAAAGTATCTTAACTTATGCACCGACTAAAATATGTACTTTTCCTCTTCAATCGCGATAAGAAACGTGCCATGTTAAATAATTCAAATAGTTGATCTTGCGCAGGAAGAAAAAATGGCAGCCATTTTTGTTTTGTTGGGTAAATGACAGATTTGACAAGGTCCCGTATTGTCAAATAAAATATATCGTTTGAGCCATTCTTTTTAACGTTCCGGCATCGCGACTCATCGAAATGTTTATGTACAAAATGAATAAAATTCACTATTTTTATATGTGATATTGCATAAAAACTTATATTCTCCTTGATATATATTTTAAACTAAAATAATACGTGACGAATGAATGGGTTTAAAATAATTATGTTTCGTTTAACAGCTCCATCGTTTGGTAAAGTTCGAACGTAGTGCATTTTCAAAACTAGCAATACTAAACAAATGTCAAGGGACAGTGGAGTTGAAATAACTTATTTTACTGGTGTTTCACTTATTTGGTTCGCGTGTGATTTTATTTTATTACGAAAAGAGAGAAAGTCTTTAGTGTAAAGTGTAATAACAGATAGTGAAGTGATTTAAAGTGTGGAAGCAGTGAAGCGCTTGATTGTGTACTTAGTGTGTGGTCGTGGAAGATTCTGTTTGGAATAAATATGTCGGAACAGTTGACAACAAAGGAAAAGTTGGTGGAAGCAAGAAAAGCAGATGAATCATGGTTTCGTGGCTGGGCTCTTCGAAGATAGATCAATCATGGTTTCGATAGACTTCTAATCATCATTACGAGCGAAACAAACGGCAGTACAAGATGAAGACAGCTGGTGGCAGATAGGGCAGCAAACGTGGTTTATTTTGGAAATCAGCGAAGAAAAGAAAATCATCAAGTTCTGATGTAAAATACAAATAACACGAATGTAGTAGCGTTTATTAAATAATAAACAATATACTGGATAGGTTTTCGATAAATAATGTGTTGCGAGTGTGTTTCCATATCAGCAGATCAAGATTCCAGTATGGTGCAGGGTATGTACACAATATTATTAGCATGCAAGTTATTTTTATTGATTGAAATTAAATCACGATTGGACGGGGTTTTTATAACGAATATTTTAGGTACATGTTAAATTTTCTATATGTCAATTTTATTCTAGGGGCACGGTTTTAAAACAATCTCACAATTTTGAGTGATTTCTTAAGTTTAGTGTGAAATATAAAACGTTTACATTCTCTATCGCAAAAATACTAAATGAAGAGAAATAAAAATAGGTTCCTTTAGATAGCTAAATTCCCTTCAATTGATTAAGTCGATATGGCTAAGTTGATCAACGAAATGTTGTATTAAGTGAAGTCTATGTGTCTGGGTTCAAATCCTGGTAGTACCTAAGTAATACTTTTTGTATTTTTTTAATGTGTCATATGTTTACAGGACTTCCAATTTTTAATTTTATATACATTTTACAAGGGTTTAAAAGTTTTTTAAGCTTATATTATTATTTAAATCAACAAATTGAACATTGTGAGGAACCCTAGACTGACAGCAACTTTGAGTATACATATATAGTTACAATGTTTCAGGTTTTATTTGTATCATTTTGCCAATCATATAATTAATTTCTTTGTCTTAAATATATAACTGTGTGGACGGTGGTTTAGTAAATTTCAATATTATTAGCAGGACGTTCGTGGAAGGTGACATATGCAGGCTTTCCTTGCGAAGGTCAACGTAGTGCATTTTTCCTTATCAATTTTGAGAAAATACGGGTTAGCTCCGGCTTGCCCAAGAGGATGTTTTTACGCATTTTATGACTTACGGTAGATTGTTTGCAAGCAATTGAGATACTTAGGTAGGTATATTGTGTTGCATGTGTTGCTTTTGCAAATTTCAGTGGTTATTTGGCGTAATGCATTTTGGCAATTTTGCGTAATGTTTTCAAAATTATATTAAGGCATTTTGCGGCATAAGCGTGTGCGTTCGTGCGTGCGGCATAAGTTAGTCTCCGAAAAACTAGATGGCGCAAGTAGTCCTCAATATCGATGAAAACGCTAATCGGAAATTATTTCTCCTTTAGAATGAAAATTACGAAGCCTAGTTTTTTGTTATGCTTAGATTTTTTAATTATCATTGTAATTGTAATTTTCTTTATAAATAAATAGTTATGCATATAAGAATAGTTACGACGCTTACCCAATTTCATGGTAGAAGTTGCTGTAACATGCGCAAAATAAACGTAGAACGCGGTGTTAAGATTTTTCTCAGATTGCTTAGGTCGACTGGTGGAAGTTTGATTGAGTTTGCATCAATTCCGAGATATCGGTAGTTAGTGAATGAAGCTTTTATTTCATTCGTGGAAATACGCGTTGTGCGTTGTACTTGAACCTCGTATGTTTTCGTTGCGGTTACTTACGCAATGCGTAACATTTTCACTAGTTTCGGCAGGCGTTATAATTAAACGAAGACTGATCGGTTAAGAAGTGAAGGTTTGGTAATGAAGCGAGAAGCAATTAGCGTAGATTATATTCATATGCAATGCAAATGCGTTTATTGGCGTAATATTATAGTTTGTTCGGTGGTTATGCATACGTACATAATATAGAAGCAATAGGTATACGTACCGTCGTGGTATATTTTTATACAACATAATATTATTATTGCGAGTTTAGTGCTTCGAATAAAACATGATTTTCGGATACTTATGGAATCGGTCCAGAACTATAAATTGGTTAAATACGTTTTCATACACTTAAAGGTTTAATTACATTTTTATATAACGGAGTATAACAGGTACATACTTATAATTATTCGTACGGGATTGTAGGCAACGAGTCGAATTATTTCGGACTATATTAACTAAAAATTATATCAAACCATTTATTTCAATAAACATATTTTCGGTAATAAAATATGTACTTTAAGAGTTTTTAGTACCTACTTACAAACTAAGACGAGTTAAATCGGAAAAATCGTTTTATTTACGTAATTTCGGATTGAAGGTAATATAGATGTTTTCTTATGCGGTTAAATATTTTAGTGGCGTCATATACCTACACTTTGAATTCAATACAAATGGATATTATACATTACTCCATATGATATTATTATTATTATTGAACGGAAGAGCAAAACTAAGTGTGTTTCACGAACACTAAAATGGTCTAGACTTCTAGAGTTGTACACTAGTATGTTGATATACTTATATGTGGGTACGTTTGTATGTTGGTTCAATGATTTAATCAGACGGTTTAATGGAATAAGATTTTAATTTTGTAATTAAAGATGAGTTTAGTTAGTTGACGAGGTGGAACGTGTGTTCGCATTCGAGAATAATAAATAGTTACAAATAATAACAGATGTTAAAATTTTCTCTATGAGTACGTACTCATTCATATATTTATTTACGGTAAATCAGACGTTTACGGTAAATGCGGTTCGGTTAAAATTGAGTTCAATATTTTTTCAATTGATTCAATTTTTAGAAGTTGTGAGTACCTAGTACCTACTTCAGGTACTGCGTGCGTTCGGTCATTTTTAAAGGCACTTTGCCTAAATATAGTGAATAATTTGAAATTTTAATTCTCAGTATATTAATTTACAGTGAGTTTTACACTGATTACATATCATGTCTTTGGCTGACTGTATGGGTCGAAGCGAAAGCGTAAAAGAGGAGGAATGAATGATGATTTGAGTGAAAGTGATTAGAGAGATGTATGCTATTGTCGGAAATGAGATGATGAATGAAAAGGTGATAAGTGAAGGTGATGGATGCATTATGAGAAAAAGGATCGATACAGAGAGACAAAGGCTAGACTGTGATCGGACTAGTTCAGTCGGTATTTGCGCGGGGACAAGAAATGGGGTGGTTGGGGACAATTGTTCTGCAACGTCTTATCACGTAGGTTAGTAATCTTTATATAAGATTAGACCCATTTAACAAGGGTAGATTTTGCAGAGCAATACTACACAAGGTATGAAAACTATATCGAAACTCCACACACCTTGTCTTGGTTAAGATACATTCGATATAACACATTTGTTGAGGGCCGTGATCGTCAAAGTGGCGAGGACCCTACGTTATATTTTGATGTCTTATTTTGAGACACAGTTTAATAAAAGTAATAACGACGTACTGTGTACAGTGTTTTTAATTAATCATTTTACTTATGACAATTTATCAACCAATTTGGTTGTATTAACCACGAGTTTGGTGTTTATGTGTGTGAAACTTTGAGTTTGCTATTCAACGAAAAAAAAAATGAAGGCAAGCTTAAGGGTCGAGTGGTTTTATTCCATGTACGAGACATGCACCAAGAACATATGGCTGGGAATGGTGATGTAGAGAGATGTGGTTCGAATTTTTGGCAATGGGGCTGAGAAATGAACGCTTCGTACCAATAAAAATTAAAGGTCTCTTCGCTTTGTTTGGGAAATTTTTGTGGTTTCACTAGTGTCAAGTACAATGTTTGACTATGGATCATTGGGTGAGGCAGAAGTAAGCTTGATGTATCCAGGGTGAAAGAACAAATTTGGACTATTAGGGTCTGCTGGCCTCACAACCCAGTATCTCTGACAAAGCTTGGTTTCTGGGGAAAAAGCTTTCAGGTTTCAATTGTCTTAATTCTGATGGGCCCATTTCAATGCTGCAGCATTCGCGGTCATTTATTATTGGAATACTCATTACGCATTTAAGGGGGGAAAACTGCCGACGGATCTAGATTTTTTTTTCTTACAATCATAATAGAAAGCGATTTTATCAACGCGTCTAAGTTAGTAAATCGAAGTGTTTTTCATGAATCACAGCCGTGCATCATTAAAAAAACTTACGATTGGGGGCGGTTGTGACGGTACAGGTATCCTACCCATAATTCGGCTGCGAGATCCATTCAAAATACAAAAGGAAGCAAAATAAACATAATAATAACCTGACAAAATCCGGTGTTGTGTTTGTCACGATTTCACGTCATATTCCAATAAATACACTTTGGGTTCACTTGAATTCACTTTGTCACATTTATGGTTCCATTTACTATATTCATTATTCAATTTAGCCATCGAAATAATAAGAAATAAACTTATTATAGACAAACATTAGTGTAAACATTGTTTTGACACTTCATAGCTTCAGAAACGTTTCGTTTAGTAATAAGTAGCTGTCATGCGAAAGAAGTTAATTTAGAAACCAAGTTTTACGAAAAAATCCTTACATTATATTTGTATTTCACATTTAAATAAGTAAAACATGCCAATAATTGTAACATTAGTTAAAAAGGAAAATTTAAATCATATTTTAAATCATCCATATATTTGTAGATCCTTAAAATCATGTTGTAAGAATCGCTGAACGAAATATATTTTGGCTCCTAAATACTTCTAATCTCCTGGTAATGTCTCTGTCTAAACAACTACATCTAGGCAACGGATGAAAAATATTTGTGTCTCATTTTTGCGAGGTATATTAATGGGATAGAAAGAGATGTCCGATGACGCGGAGTTTCGTCGTACATAAAAGATTCATTACATAAGATAACAAAATGGCCGACTAAAAAAAGGCGTTGCGATTGCGTAAAATTTTCACTCATTGGCTGAGACAATAATCAAGCATAAAAATTATTATAAAAAATATTAGACACGGGAATATGAGTCTTAATAAAAACATACCATGGATACATTTTGAATACAATCTAGTCAGACACCTGGATCGCGTTGGGCGGATCGATTATTGGAGTATGCTTGGCATGTAAATATAAACCTTCTTGCTTAAGCATTAAGAGTGATTTTGGAAAAATGCCAGTTTAATATAGACCTCCTTGAGGGCTATGATAGCCTAGTAGTTGCGTCAGGAGTTTTCTTGGATTTCTTGCAGCATTGTCGCAAGCAACACGAAGATTCCAAATTATTATGAAGATTTAGCGCTAATGTATAGAAATGGTCATTTTACTATGAAAGACCACAAATTCAGTACAAAAACCCCAAAATCGTATGAAATGGAGCAAAACTCGATCGGATGCCGCGGTCAGCGGAGATGGTATAAATAGGCCGGGTCCGGGCCCGGCGCATTCATTCATTCTGGGACACTCAGTGAGACTGGTCGTAACGTAAGAAAGAGCTCTGGTAAGTAAAGTTTCTCTAAATATTTTCTCTGGTTCAACTTTGCTAGGAGAAATCCCTGCGACTTTGGACTTGTAGGATAAGTCACTGTAAGCGAATGCAAGATTAATTTCTATGCGTTACGCCGGACTTTGACTCCTTTAGAGAATCTTTACTACAGGCATTTGATTTATAAATTAAGTGGTATTTCCTTGTAGAATGAGTCTCTGTAGGCGAAATGCAAGATTAATTTCTATGCGTTACGCCGGACTTTGATTCTTACTACAAGCGTTTCATTTATATTATTAAGAGGTATTTCCTGGTGCACCGAAGTTCTGGGCTAGACTTAGCAATATAATTGTTGAGTTAGGTTTTGGAATATGGTCTTTGTTTAACTTTACGGAGAGATCCTTTCCGTAGTTTTGAACTTGGATCAAGGTGACCAAGAAGTTTTCAGTTTATTAAGGGGAAGTTTGTTACGTAATTTGTTATTAAGAAACTTTTATTATCTATAAAACCAGAATCACTGTTCGCAAAGTACGCCACAAGTTTGTTTTCACTTGCTGTGTTAAGAAAACATTCTTGAGTCCAAGTTGACCAGATTTGGGGTGTCTGGCACCGATATAGCCTTTATATTGGCCGGTGAATTTCCCCCTGTGCTTCAGTTTGTTTCATGGCGAAAGTGGGGGTTTCTTAGTCAAACCATCCTGAGATCAGGACTCGCGGAACCCATGCGACGCCTGAAGTATAGGTCCTTATTTATATATTTCCTAAAACCTATCCTCAGTCCCGTATTCAATGGTTAGAATGAATTTACTCACTATTTCCAGCTTCGGCTATAGTGGGGGGAATTCGGTATACTGGTGGGAGGTTTGCATCTATCAGTTTCGCCAGCTGAACGTTCTTTTACTTAGGGAACACGATTAAAGTAAATGTCACAAGTCGCTGGTAAGTATGACTTGTGCAGTTTTGTTGTAAATTAGGGAAGGGGACGTTAGGGTAACTTCGCACACACCGTTAGGGGGAGATTTTAGAATCTAGGTGGGGATCAGTTAAGAATTTTACTGTGAAGAAATCATTGACAAAGCAGAGCAGATCAATGTTATCTTTAGAAAGGTTTAAAACTCGGTTTGATATTACTCTCTTCTAGAATCATGAAATTAGTGCTTCATTTTCCATCCAAATATAAACATTGATGGACATAAATTACAGCTTTTAGGAAGAAATATCAATAGGATCATTTCAGTACTTATTTTTAGGCTCTAAAATCATTCGCACTTTAATTGTAACAAAATACTTATAAAATGGGATTAAATATAAAATAAAAAGGAATATTATAATTAACGGTTTTACGATTGCTAAATCAAAATGCCTAACTTATAGTATTTTCAACCATTTATTGTTAGAACAATCATTATTTTAATTCCTGAGTTAATGGTGTAGCAACGAGGTGTTTGATATTGCAACAAGGTTGTACAATTATTATTACATATAATCACGTTTTGAACAAGCTGTTCTAGAATAAAAGAATAGTGAAGTTCATAGGGCTCAGGACAGGCAAGAGCAGTTCCTGAGATATGAGCAAAAAGATGTTCAGAATCCTCTTTTGTTTAAGTTATGAGTAGAAAAATGCTCGGAACTTAGCTATTAAACTTTGAAAGGTTGATTGTTTGCAATTGAATTAAGGCACTTCGTATTTACATTAACAAACTCAGAAATAACGCATTAAACTTACAGAATTGGGTAATGGGTCGTATGTTTCGTTCTATAAGAAAACAAAAGTAGGTAGGATCACATGATAGATACTTAACGTTTCTTTATCTATCACAGGCTGTGACTAGGTAGTGAAGCGTTACTAAAGCCTTTCGCAGAGTCTTACAACTCGTTAGGGATAGGCAGGACTGTAGGAAGCCCCATTGAAAAAGAATAATATATAATAAACTGATGGGTTTAGATAGGATCTCTCAGACTGCATCCAGTGGAGGAAGAGTTTAGTAGCTGAAGCCAGAGTGGTATCTGTTAGGTATTAAAGACAAATTTTCAGTGAATAGGACGTTTCGGGATTAGCCCAGTAATAAAGCTCTTTCTCCATAATCGAGAGACTAATAGGGGTGGCAGAGTATTACCTTTTAATAAATTATATTTATGTACATAATATATATTAATCACATATACTAAAAATACTACCCTTTTGACATATGAAAATCATAAGTTTGTAAATTCCATATTAAGAATACTCACCTTTAAAATCTCTAACCTTCTCTCAATTTAGTAAAGGTTCAATATTAATACTTGATTACCATATCGATTAACGTTAAAGATTATATTTATCTATTTTATCCACCGGAATATTCAATTGTCTAAGAAAATTATTATATCACTAATATCTTGCTAAATCTGTTTAAATAACCTTGTTAAACATCCTTTAAATCAATGGTAATAAATATATTATATACTTCTATTTACCGTCATCATCATTATCTATCTCATATACTACTAAGTTTGCCAAATAATACCATCTTTCAAATAAATTGTTATCAAAAGAAATCAATCCCTAAATTGTATTAATCATTCTCACTAATTAATATTTCTCAATGGCTTAATCAAATAAATAAATATATGCATTCACTAATGGTTAGGTATTCTAATAATAGTTAATATAAATAAGTTTTGGAATCAGAAACATAGCTTGTCACACTTTAAAGAATTAAGGTTATCTGCGTCACAACCTAGGGTCCACTAATCTAGACGAATCACAAGGCCAATTAATTAAGTTAGTTTAAGTTAATGTTAAGGGGAATTTAGTTTATAAAGTAGTTTTAAGGGGGGGAGTTACAGTCTTTATAAAATAAACCACATTTTACACAATTTTTAACCAAAAAACCGAAACAATTATAAAGCACGAATCAAATCATTTATTAAATGTAATAAATGTTTTGATTCATGTTTTTGTGTTTTTTTTTTTAAGTAGTCACACTACTATATATAAATTATAAAACGTTTAAAATAGGAAAGGATTGCATATACTTAGGAAATTTCGGACTCTGGTCGCCGTGATCGGGTAGCCCAGTGGTTAGGGCGTCTGCCGCGAAAGCAGGAGGTCGCTGGTTCGATCCCAGCCCTGCTCACCGGGGACCTTGGTCACTTTTTCTTTGGTATATGACATCTCTTTCAATTTACAAAAAACCGAAACTTAACCCCTATTCTGATTCAAATACCTATACAACTACCTCACACTTTAGGGTTAGAACGAAAAACGGAAAAATCACCCCCTCTTTACGTGTATGGGAGGGTACAGTCAACCAATTGGAACCCCAGGCCAATCTAAAACCATGTCAAAATGACAAGCAGTAAGGTATGACTTACAATCTTCTGTTTTATAGTGTCACTATTACGAAGTCCTTTAGTGGCCTAGGTTTCCAAATTTCCGTTCCAATAGGTTGAGTACAGTCAACTACCCTAAAAAAAATCCCCCCAATTGATAAGTAATATTCATACCCAATTACAGTTTTCTAATACTAACGGCCACTGAGCTTAGCTACAGACAGACAGATGGACAGACATGGCAAAACTCGGGTTCCTTCCTAGTTGACTACGGAACCCGAAAATATAATTTTTAGAAATCGTATCAGATATTATGGAGCTGAGTATTAAAAAACTAAACAAATTGATAACCTCCTCCTTTTGATATTTGAGAAAAATGGCTTAACTGACCATGTTAAAACAATTCTTGAAAGTATAAATTGAAGAGATGTCATATACAAAAAAAGTGACCAAGGCCCCAAAGCGAGCGTAGCGTGTCTGTTTCAGCTTGGGCAAAAATGCTTTCGTATGTCTGTCCATTTGTTCTCCTCTACAGGTCTCATTTATCAATCATTTATTGTCAAATTTTGTTGATTACATACAATTTTATTTTCGATTAAGTTTTTAGAAAATTTTCAATGGGGAATTGGTACAAAAGTCCTAATAAAGACATTTGTAAAAATAGCAGTACCATTTCGCGCCTGTGGTTAATCAGCCTTTGTAATTTTGCCGAGCTGAAACGGTGACCTTTGCTGACGCTCGGTGAATTAATTGTATTCGTGTGATCGTAATAGAACTTATACAACGCAATATGAAAGCGTAATATCTCACCGGGAAACCCCTGCAATACTAGATTATCGTAGTCTAAACATTTTATAGTGTTGATAATGCACATGACATAAATCTCCATAGGAATGCGGTAACCATTCCGCGTCTTAATGATGCGCAAATATCGGCAAAATGACGACGCAGCGGAGAACGCCGGCAGTTTTATACATTAGTACTTATAAGATTACCGACCGACCTGACTAACCTATCTTAGTAGTCTCAGATTATCTGAGAACAGCATTCATTCATCAGTACCTACCTACTTCATTATATTATATTTAACACAATATAATAAAGTACTTATATCAAAATCGTAAAAGGGTAATTAAGGATGACTCACACCCATGCGATCCGATCTACCAGTTTGTATCGAAAACGTCACGTGACCTCCGAGGGCTCCGAGCTATCACGTGATTCTATAGAAACTGACAGATCATCCCAGATCGGATTGGATCGGATCGGATTGATGTGTCATCCTTTATACGGCAAACGATGAAAAAGGAAATTGCTTTTGCATAGTGGCATTTTACGACTTTCGGTGCCTCCAAAAATTATGAAAAAATCTTCATCACACCCGTCCCGATCTCATGAACTCCAGAACAATCTTAACAGCGCAAAGTAAACCACGGTACAGCGCCATCTCTCAGGAAATTAGAAATAATTTATACAAACTATGTAGACGGGTTATGTATGTTGGGTTTTCGGGGGTAACTTTTGATCGCGTAAATCGATTTGAATCCTTCTTTTCTTATTAGAAGGAAGATACATGCGGGATGATAAATTAAGTAATCAACATAAAAAAATGCAAATACGGTTAAATGCAAACTTAATTCACAAATTATTTTGTAAATTTTTTCAAAAACAGTTCAACCAATGAAGTTCAAAATAATTTTCCAATAAAGTTCTCATTAAGTTCTACTTTTGTAATTTTTTTCATATTTTTCGTACTCTTAGTTCAAGAGTTAGAGGGGGGGGGGGGGACCCATTTTTTAAACTTCTGGACCGATTATTTCCGAAAATATTATTTTTATCGAAAAATGGGATGTGTGCTCGAGTTTGGTATCATTTTCGTATAAATTGAGGATGTTTAATTCATATCTGTCATTCGTTTTTTTTCATAATTTTTTGGAGAAAACCTTCCCCATAAATAAAATATCGAGCAGTTTCCTAAATCAAGCTGTAGGTCAGAAGGAGCCACGATGCAAAAGGAATTTCCTTGTTAATCGTTGGCCGTAAGTAAAAGCATTTTTCCTCGTTAAAATATCAATTACTTATATTTCAAACAATTAGTCTTACCTTATTTCATACTGACGACGCAGTAGCTACGTAAAACTTCATCGAGGCTCCCAATATGTTCGTTTTCTGATAAGATATATGTAGTCTTTTCGGTTTATATTATCACTTTGTCCAAAATTAAAACACTCACATGTACCTACGTATTTTAGAATAATAATATTACACTGACACAAAACTTTGAAGACGAAAACAACTCTGATACAATGCGTATCAAATAAAATGCCCGATGCTTGCATTTTCCTTGCCTCTTTATAGTACACTAGTCGGTACCTACTAAGTCATACGTATAGTGCGTATATTACGTAGTACAATAAAACACTGGCTACGGCCACTGACGAACCACGTACTTATGAAAGCTCTTAGTACCGTGATCATAATGATGCGGATCCGCACGTGGCTCCGGTGTGTGAGAAGGATAAAACCATGCATATAGGTATAGGTATATAGTCAGGGGATGTTCCCTATACTGAGTTCGTATGGCGAGAACCGGTTTTTCCCGGTTTCAGTACCGTATTTGTATAGAAAACCAGCGCGGCATATGTTCCGCTTGCTCCACCATCTAAATATAGGATAGGTACCTACAATGCGGTTGACCTTGCTTTGCTGTGCAGCATTGCATGATGTTGCATTCTGCGGGAAATGGGCAATTTTACTGACAATTGTGTGATGGATTTTGAAGGTTCTAAACGCAATGCCACCATGGGGTAACTCACAGTCAAGAAATGCGATCGCTATTGGAATATAACCTTCAAGAAACCTTAACACTGTAATACTTGATAAATACCTTCACATTCGTTACGCCTTTTAAGTGGACGACGGACGTCATTTTACGACCACTGGCGACGGCGTCCTACGCAGTTTTCTACAAATTGTGATAATGGCGTGGCATTCAAGGTCGAGTTTAACCTGAAAATAAAAGGCCGTACGTAGTAAATCAAGTTTCGCGCATTGAAACATATAATTGATTGGTGCAGCTACAAATTGATATTCGTCTTTCTATGCACAACATACTAGGTAGCTACTTCGACTATCTCGACTGTTCGACTGATTTGTTAATAATTGTCATCAACATTTCTCACTAGTCACGCATACTAAGTAGCATACGTATCTAAAATGAAGGTTAAGTTTGTACATATTGGCCTATTTTCTACTTGCCAACTTCAACGTTTTAATATCAACTACATATTCAACATGAGTATGTGTATGTTACAATTACCTACCTACTTTGCGAAATGGGGTTTTTCCATGTATATTTACGAACTAGGGATATTTGTTTTTGTGAGCTTCCGATATTCACAAAGACAAATGGATTAGCGAAACGCACCTTAAGCGTTTAAAATAAGAATGGATCATTGCATAGACTTAGAAATTTTCGGACTTTGGCTGCCGTGATCGAGAATCCCAGTGGTTAGGGCGTGTGCCGCGAAAGCAGGAGGTCGCTGGTCAATTTTTCTGTAGTATATGATATCTATGTAGGTAGGTATGATGTATGTAGGTAGTTTGCACAAGTAACTTTGTTGATTGACGGGGAGAGTTGGCATTCCCTCAGTCATCATCTTAACCCTATGAAAACGAGTGCTGTAAAGGGCTCAAAACGTAGGGTCATGGTGTTAATAAATGCGATTAATCCGTTCTAAAGTGTTTAATTTCAATGAATAACAATCGCGGTAACAGAAGACAATATTAGATAATATCTCTTTCAATTTATAATTTATATATATTTATATAGTGTGATAGTGTGACTACAAAAAAAAACATGATTCAAATAATTTGTTACAAATAATCATTGATAATAAGTAAATGATTTGATTCGTGCTTTACAATTGTAAATGGTAAATACTTAGTTTTTAATAGTAGTTATAATGATTGAAAAAAACATGTTCAAGTTTTGTAAGTAGGTAATTCTTGTTTCACAGTTTTTCCTATAATATGAATTTTATATAACATATAAAACTAGTTTGAGAAATGCTTTATAAAAAAACGCGTTTTACTGTAAACTAATTTTCCGTAACGCCTAGCAACTAAATCGAAGAATTTATTTTGAATACCTACTGATAAGCTGCATTGAAATATAGGTACGTACGTAGTTTGTAGCTTGAGGCCAGTCACAAATTCTATTTCCGGCACCTCAAAATACTATAAATTATAGGAAAAAACATTTAAAAAGATATGTTTGTGCAACCGTTCAGATGACGGGCACGGAGTAGACAAAGTAAAGAATGGTCTCCACATGAGACAGCAACTCGACGCCCTCCGCGGCCAATTTAGGGTTGAATTGCATTTGTGATTCATTTATTTGCCCGTTTTAGGGTTTTGGGGATGACTATTTTTTTGATATTCCGTAAGAAAGAAAATACTTTTTTTACCCAGCACAGGAAAAGTATTTACCATGTTATATTTCAAATTCAAGTCTTTAGCACGCCTTACACGCTGGAATATCTCGGCAACCCTTTGACCGATGCACGATATGGCTCATATTCGACTTTAAACAATATCTTCATCTCATATATTTGCCCATATAACATAACCACCTGCCAAATGTCTCAATTTGCTCGCTTTGCTTGCATGTTCAATTAAGTAGCAACAGCCATTTTAGCGTCCCTTTTTAAATATCTAAATTTAATATTTAACATAGGTCTTTTTTTGCCATTTTCTTTGACACTCCAGAGGAGCAATTTTTAACATTCTAGCACTCGAATTTGTCAATTAGAATTCTCTCAAAAACGATTAAAATATGTAAGCCATATCAATTGTAATGTAAACGTCATTGGGCGTTTTTGACCCTATTTATGAAAGTTCGCGTACAGACACCAAACCAGTTTTTAATTATAGACATAGAGTTTAATTCTGCTTTTCAAAATATGTCAAAATTTTCAATTTATCGACCGGGAGAAAAAAGTTATTTAAAAATATAGGCTGAACATGTAACCTATAATTTTTCAAATTACGCAGCTAGGAACGCTTTTATAGTTTCGCTCTGTCTGTCTTTCTGTCCGTCCGTCCGTCCGCGGATAATCTCAGTGACTGTAATTAGGTACTAGAAAGCTGTAATTTTGTACGAATATGTATATTGATCACGCCTCCTCCTCCTCGCGTCGGTTTCCTCAATGTTGAGGGTCGTGACCTCCTCTAGGAAAAAGTTTGCTGCGTATAATCCGACGCCATTTGTTCCTGTCTGCAGCCATGTGTAGAGCCTCGTGTACTGTGGCGTCGAGAGTGGAGCGGATCTGGTCAGTCCAACGTGTCGGGCTCCGACCTCTAGGTCTCTTTCCTTCTACTTTGCCAGTGACCATCAGCTTTTCCAGGTTATCACTGCTTTTCCTAGCCACGTGGCCAAAGTACTCAAGTATTCTACGTAAGCAGATGGTCGAAAGCCTAGTCTGGACTTTGAGCTCACGCAGGATCGACACGTTGGTGCGGTGTGCTGTCCAGGGAATTCCCAGCATCTTACGCCAGCACCACATCTCAAATGCATCAATGCGGTCACGGTCGGCTTTCTTCAAGGTCCACGTTTCCGCACCATAGGAGAATATGGAGAATACCAAAGTGCGCACAAGATTGCTCTTGGTTCTCAGGGAAATATTCTTGTCCTTCCATATCTTCCCAAGCTGTGCCATGGCCCCTTTCGCCATCCCGATTCTTCTCCGCACCTCGAAATCGCAGGAGCCATTGTTGCTGATGCTTGAGCCCAGGTATATAAAGTTTTCGACTATCTCGAAGTCAAGTGCCCCAGTGAGCTCAAGCTTGCCTGTGCGATTCACGACCATGATCTTTGTTTTGGATCTGTTCATAGACAGTCCAAGTTCTTCGCTGATGCGCTCCACCCTATTCAGTAGAGTGACCATCTCAGCTTCATCTGATGCTAGTAAGGTGGTATCATCTGCATACCGTAGGTTGAAGATCTTGCGGCCACCGATGGTGATGCCTCCCTCCCAGTTGTCAGACGTACGCCTCATAATGTACTCTCCGTATATGTTGAAAAGGATAGGCGAAAGGATACAGCCTTGTCGAACCCCTTTCCCAAAACTGAACGGATTTGATGTTGTCCCGTCAATCCTCACTATACCTTGGCTGTTGTGGTATAGTGACTGCAGGAGTGCAGTTAGATGGTGAGGTACACCCAGCTCAGTCAACACCCTCCATAGGCAGTCCCAGGTGACACAATCGAAGGCTTTGCTATAGTCGACAAAACACATTATGACTGGTGTGTCGAACTCGTAGCATTTCTCCACAATCTGTCTGATGTTGAGTATCTGTTCACGGGTGCCTTTTCCTTTCACGAAACCAGCCTGTTCTTGCGGAATCTGCCAGTCAAGATAGTAACGGACACGGTTGTTTATGATGTGCAACAGGACCTTGCTTGCGTGAGAAATTAGAGCGAGTGTGCGATAGTTATCACATTTTTTGGTCGAACCCTTTTTGTGGAGTGGAAGGATTACCGACTGAGTCCAAGCCAGGGGCCACTCGCCTTTCCTCCATACTTGGTTGCAGACGTTGTGCAGTGTGTCAACTCCTTTTTCACCCAGAGCCTTTAGCACTTCTGCTGTTATTTGATCCGGGCCCGGCGCTTTCTTCGTTTTTAACGATTCAATAGCTGCCGTTATCTCCGACCTTAAGATGTTGGGTTCCAGGTCCAGCTTGGACCAATCAACGAAGGCAACGGGAGGATCCGCTGTGCTGGGCTTCTTGTATAACTGCTCGCAATAACAGCGCCATCTCTCTGCAATCGCGCCCAACTCGTGTAGTGGTTTCCCGTCGCAGTCTTCGATGACCCAGGATTTTGGCTTGAATTGTCTACTAAGCAGGCGGACTTTCTTGAAAAGATCTGAGGTCTGATATTTCATTGCGTGGGATTCCACTTCCTGACATATGTTAGAAATAAAGTTATTCTTGTCCCGGCGGCATTCTTTTTTTATGGCTCTGCACAGGTTTGAGTATTCCTTCCTTACGTCGGAGTTCTGTAGACCTTCCACTTTGAGTGCTTTCCTGCTTTCGATCAGTTCCCACGTGTGGCTCGTTATCCAAGAAGCCCTCTTACAGCTATTCTTTTGCTTTGAGACAATGTCACTAAGAGATTCGTTGATTCTGACTTCCAGGTTTTTCCATAGAGTATCGGCATCTACCGCTGGTGGTGTTGAGTGCTCTGCGAGTTTGCCTTCCATCATGTTTTGGAAATGTTGGCGTTCGAGGGGGTTCAAAGCTCTAGGTATTGGTCGCGAGTGCTTTTTTATCGCTTTCAGGCGTAGGGACAGATAAGCGACTAGCAGCACATGGTCAGAGCCACAGTCGGCACCGGGAAACGTCTTGACATTCTTTATGGAAGATTTCCAGCGGGTATCAATTATCATGTAGTCAATTTGGTTCCTATAACGATCGCCCGGAGATCTCCAAGTGTAGAGGCGTCTATGGTGGTGCTGAAAAAAGGTATTCATAATACTAAGCTTCCTACCAACGCAAAACTCTATGAGTTTTTGACCGCGCTCATTTCTGATGCCTAGACCATATTTGCCGATAGTGTCTTTGATGCTAACTTCTGGCTCTATGTTGCCAACCTTTGCATTCCAGTCCCCGAGCACGATTGTGATTTGTCGGCTAGGTATGTCATCAAGTGTCTTCTCGAGGTTCCCATAAAATTCATTGATAACATCATCCGTGGCTTGTGCTGTAGGAGCGTAGATTGATCACGCCAACAAAGTGGTAAAATAAAAAGTGGTTATAATTTCTTTTTTAGAGTACCTCCCATACACGTAAAGTGGGAAGTGGTTTTTTTTTTTCGTTTTAACCCTAGAGTGTGGCATATCATTGGATAGCTATTTGTAAAATAATGGGGGTTTACTACAAACAATTTTTGATAAAGTTAATGTTTTCGGAAATAATCGCTCCTGAAGTTTAAAAAAATGTGTGTGTGTCCCCTCTAACTTTTGAACTATAAGTTAAAAAAATATGAAAAAAATTACAAAAGTAGAACTTAATAAGAACTTTCTTGAAAAATGATTTTGAACTTGATTGGTTAAACTGTTTTTGACAAATTGTACAAAATAATTTCTGAATTAAGTTTGTAATTTAACTGTATATACAAACACTTCTTTTATGTTGAGTACTTAATTTATCATCCCACACGTATCTTCCTTCTTATAAGAAAATAATTATCCAAATCGATTCACGCGATCAAAAGTTATCCTCGAAAACCCAACATACATATACATAACCCGTCTAGTTTGTATAAATTAGTAACCCAATTGCCCGAGCGATGGCACTGTAATCTACTTCGCGCTGTTAAGATTTTTCCGGAGTTGATGGGATCGGGACGGGTGTGATCGAAAGTATCATCGAATTGTTAATTATTATAAGCATATTGAGCATGGTATCTATTAAAACACTTTTTAAGGTTGCCTATTGTGACGGACGGTAAACTGCGGAACCCTACACTGAGCATGGCCCGACATGCTCTTGGCCGGTGTTTTTAAAGAAAATGAGAAAATATTCATGTCTTTCTTTTAATTTTATCCCGAAAGTATGTATTTATTTATATTTATTCATGCCAGCCTTTAGTTCACCTACTCGATGGTAACTCGGTTCATCTACTAACCACAAGATGTCAGTAATCAAGAAGATTTTGGAATATATAATATATTTAAGTGCGGTTCTTCACAAGAAAAATAATAATAAATGCAATCTATGATTAATACCTTGTAAATTAATTATGTTTCAATTGTCTACTATATAAAATAAAATGTTCATTTTGCTACCATGGCTCCATCTAGAGACACGTAGAACAATGAAAGCGTGACTTGACGCTAATCGCAATTAATTAACTAAAAACAAACACATATTCCTCTACTCTCCCATGCCCTGCAAGAATGCGACCTATACCACTGAGTTGCAGATACAAAATTCTACACATCTAGCTATTTTTCGTTAGTGTACGCCCTGGGTCAAATGCCCGAACAAAATGCCCAATGACCATTTATTAATTTCATGTCAAATTAACTTTCTGTGTATGATTACGAAAGGTTGAATCTTTAATTTTGTTATTTCGAGCGTTCGAAATAATGTAAAAAATCGCTCCCCAGATTTACTTACTACGCGCTACGGCGTAGCAGATGTGTCTTGTACATTGAAAGAGTCACGAGGAAAAATCATATTTTAAATAGCATAATTACATACTCGTATATAAATATTAACGCCGATCCTATTCACATATACTTGTAAGTAATATGAAATCTGGATTCATATACATATTTTAAGCCCGAACATACCTACTTGTCTATTGTTAGAATACTTGGAATATGAGGGACTGCTCACGTCGGTAGTAGGTATATATTCATATTCATCGACTTTAACAACGCTCGCGTTTCAAACAAATTAATCCCCCTGTAAATACAGACGTGACATGCCAAAGAAAATGGCGCTGTGGCACGCGGCACCCGCAAAAATCAGCGGCGATGACTCGTACTTTCGCGCGTTCGAATACCGAACCCTTCCACGCAATATGATCTGCGTCGGTGGAGATGCGTTCACAACAGATCACCGGACGGTAACCGAGTGGAAAAACCGCGTCTCATCGAGTCCGATACTGGCCCGTTTTGATTCGAGTGGGGTTTCTGAACGACTTCTTGGCTTAAGAAAAACAATATATGTTTATGGTACGTTCTCCGCCGCGCGAGTGGTTTTCCGGCCGAGGCACTGCATGGTTGTTGTTAGTTACATGTAGGTATAAGATATGGGTAACCGTCTTGACTCAGAACGTATGATGAAAACGTATTCTATTTTTTCATGTCATCGAAGCGAAAATATCAGTTGCGAACGGTCGAGCCCTTTTTTACTCTGTTGAATTGAAAAAGTTTTTTGAGAAATATTCCATGTTTGTAAAATGTCGATTGTACCTATTTTATAAACAATCGAAAATACGAACACTCCCAAAGGCGACCGACCGCAAGGTGGATAATGTTATCATTCCATTAATTACAACAACCACCCCCCGCTTTTTAAAAGTAAATTAATCCGATTAAGGGGGAATCGAAGAACCCACTCCGTCCAAGTTTATTCACGTAACTTTCTTTGGTATAATTATTTTTTGTAATTAAATCCATCAACACGATTTTTTCTTAATGATTCTCCCGCGAGAGCAGCGAGGGCACGTTACATAATTTACAAAACAATTTGTGTCCGCTGCGATGTTCCGCTGCTGTGTTGTCCCTGGTTTCATCGTTCCGTATTAGCAGAGGTAATATTTGTACGGTCCAAAAGCGTTTAGAATCAGCGCTATAGCCGTTTGAGATTCAGCTTAGACCATAGCTTGTTTATGGTCTAAGCTATGTAAGCAGATATTGATTTAAGGCATAAACTGAGTAATTATAATTTCATTCTCATCCTTCACCTTCTCAAGACACATACCATATAGAATAAAAAAAAAACAGACGAATTGAGAACCTCCTTTAGAAATATTAAAGTCGGTTGAAAAGCGACAAATAGGGTTACTCTCCATGGCCATGGATTGTAGAATAGTACCGTTTCCACTACGCAATCCTTACCAGAATGTCATTACTACTAGTTTGGTGCAGTCTTTATCGAATGCTATTGTCAATAATAATAACAATGGAAATTTTACATTATTACATATGTATACATCACCATACATTTCCCATGTTTGCTATCGACTTTTATCGATGCACGATGTCACGATAAGTATCATAAGTACAACACTATTTATGCAGTATTTAACATGGGATTCCGCTATCTATAATTACGCTATGAATGCAAATACGCAAAACTGGTACACACGACTACACATACAGTTTCAGCGATAGATATTGAATAGGATTGATAAGTTTTAGACATAATAAGCTTTAAAATCATAATATTCAGATTATAATGCTTACCAGTGGAAGGAAAACCCCATATTATTTTCCGTCAGGGTCCCTGGTGGTTAGTGCATCCTGGTACCACACAAGAAATAATTGTAATATATCACATTATTACGACTTTTTGGTTCACAACAATGAAAAAACTATATTATTGTTTAAAAATCGCGCCGTTGCCTCTTCCAACCAGTCGGTCGGCAAACAAATATGGTGGCGGGGGCAACGCCAAACTTGATACACCGGTCTATAAATTTACTAAGTCTGTGGAAAATATCACCATGTCTCATGTCATGCTTGAGGTGATGGTAATACCAAGAAACGAGTACTGATAGTGACTTCCGGTTGATGCTCAAGATGGCGATGGCGTCTCTGGAATAGTTTTTTGTTTGCTAAATGTTGTTTAATGTGTAATATTGATAGATAATTGTGCAGTAAACTAACAAAGCAGTATGCAGCTAATTAAGAATAAATAGTCCGATTAATGTCAGTAATGCAAACCAATAAAATAGAAAGCGTTTACTTCTAAGATTAAATATAATAATGATAATTAACTATATATATAATCTGTAAGTCTACAAAAACTATAGTACCTATACCTACACCGTGATTATGAACCAAAGCGTGTTACAGTATTAATTCAGCCACTTGCGTATTAATTTATAGGTATCCACAATAATATAGGTATAAGTAGGTAGGCGTTCTAAGTTTGGCTACCTCCCCCTCCGGGTGTTAATGATATCTTGCTTTTAAAGGGCACACCATTTACTTATTTCTCCTAAAATTAATTGAAATGAGTTTTGGCGGTGAAAAGATGGCTACACAAAAGGCTGCTAGGTGTCGCCCCGAGATAACTTACTCATTTTTAATTAATACATTTTTAGCAAAGAATCTCTGTTCTTTGAAATTCTGCGGTCTATTCAATAACTGCTCGATACGAATTAAGATTAAAGTCCATAAGGGAACCAATTGCTATTTTTAATACTTAATTAAGAATGTTTAATTACTTTATATTGCTTTCAATAGTGTTAATTACTTTCTTGAAAATATCTCATTGACTGGTCGTTAAATCAGAAGATATCTTGCTCATTTTCAGGGTTCCGTACCTCAAAAAGAAAAAAAAGAACCCTTATAGGATCACATTATAGGCCGCCCGTCCGTCCGTCTTCTGTCTGTCCGTCAAGACCCTATATCTCGGGAGTGCTTAGAGGTATCGAGTTGAAATTTAAACAATATACTAAGGTCTACGGTCCCTTGAAACTTTATACCGCGTTTTTCGAAATTCATCCCCTAAAGGATAAAAAAGGGGTTGAAAGTTAGTATGAGATGTGAATCATTATTCAGGTTGCAGATTTAAAACTTCGTTTATAGACTCTTTGATACTACACAAGAAAAGTATATTTAGCGTTTTTCGAAATTCATCCCCTAAGAGATAAAAAAGGAATTGAAATTTAGTATGAGATGTGGATATTTTTTTTAAGTTACAGACTTAAAACTTCGTTTATAGACTCTTTCATACTATACAAAAAAAAGAATATTAAGCGTTTTTCGAAATGCATCCCCTAAAGGATACAAAAGGGGTTGAAAGCTAGTATGAGATGTGAATCATTATTCAGGTTGCAGATTTAAAACTTCGTTTATAGACTCTTTGATACTACACAAGAAAAGTATATTTAGCGTTTTTTCGAAATTCATCCCCTAAGATATAAAAAAGGAATTGAAATTTAGTATGAGATGTGGATATTTTTTTTAAGTTACAGACTTGAAAATTCGTTTATAGACTCTTTCATACTATACAAAAAAAAGAATATTAAGCGTTTTTCGAAATAAAAGGATAAAAAAGGGGTTGAAAGTTTATACGAGGTGTGAATAATTTTTCATAGACTTTCTGATAATATATAAAAAAACCGTATTCCGCGTTTGCCAAAATTCATCCCCTAGGGGATAAAAAAGGGGGTAGGGGGGATTATAGATAATTTTTATGATGTACGGAACCCTCGGTGGGTGAGTCTGACTCGCACTTGGCCGGTTTTTTTTTACTTAAAAACCTAAACGTCTTTCAGGACTTGTAAAATACCTACGTATTAATATTATTTCTATGGACTAGCAATTCGCAACTTGTACAATAAAACAAATGATAGGTACCTCATCATTTAATAACTTTTTGTTGAAACAAATCAAATTATTTCTCTGAATATTAAAGTATATTTGTTATTAAAGTAGTAATACTAGTATACTTATATGAAATATATGTCACAACTAACTTCATCCGTGCCAAGCCGAGAATCAAACCCAGGCCTTTAGCTTTTCCTCATTTTCTTTAGTATACGACATCTATCTCGATTTATGTTTTAATCACGCTAAATAAATTCTTACAAATTTAGTAAATTCTTACAATTGGTTTGATCACTAACGTTCTTACGTAAGTGTGCATCGTTTTGTTGGTAGGTCACATCTGGTGGGGCAGCGTGTGTGCCCGAGTGTATCGACAAGAAGGCCGCAGATTGATGAGCCCCCTAACTGCCCCCCGTCCCGGGGGCCATCTCTATCGCGAATAGATTGAGCCCGTTTTGTTTCTTCACGCCCGTGATTCAGGGAATCAATTTTGACAGTTAAATATCTACTGAATAATTTGGAATGCAGCATTACATGAGTAGCTCTATGGATGCTTTGGTAAGTTACTTTACGCGAAAAGTAAGGGAGGTAGTTTTTTTCGTTTAACCCTAAAGTGTGCAGTATCGTTGGATAGGTATTTGAAAAAGAATAGGGGTTTAGTAGATTTTTTTTTGATAAAATGAATATTTTCCGCCCGATTTTGCCGATTTTAAGAAAAGTGTCCGCCCTCTAACTTTTGACCGTAACTCCAAAAAATCACGAAAGTAGAGCTTTATTAAGACTCTCAAGAATATTTAATTTGGGTATGATTTATTGGGTCAGATTGCTCAACCCTAGAAACGGCAACCCAATAATTAGCGACACTGTAATCCGTGTACATCATGGACGTGGCTAGGCTGTTTGAGCGCAGTTCAACCTAACACTTCTTCTCGCTTCGCTCGTCGTCGTACCTAACGGTGACTCTGGGACTGGGAGCTTGTTTTCAGACGAATAACTCGGGTTCTGGCGCTTTGCAGGCCACTGCTGCGGTACATGTATTCGCTTCGCTCGCTTGTCTCGCGCACTGTTTAGTCACAGTTCAACCTAACACTCCTCCTCGCTTTGCTCGTCGTCGTACCGAACGGTGACTCTAAGAGCATGTTTTCAGTCAAATAACGCGATCGTGATAGACAATTCGACATCCATACTTTTACATTGCATACCTTTCAATCAAACTACTTTTAACAAGTTATTTCTGCTGACCAACTATGAAATCTTTATTTATTCGGCTCACAAAGAATCAAAACTGGTTAACTTGTTGACCATTTGTAATTTTTTTTGCGGAACGAGGGCTGCAGTCCGATTTTTATGAATTACCGGCCAAATATTTATGTATATATATGGCCAAGTGATTTAGTGGCTTCTTTTTTTTGCGAATCAATTTTATTATTTGCCGGCCATTTATATACTTCCCTTTTTTATTGGCAAAAGGTAAGCATTTGACAAATGAGACCATCCGCAGCAGAACCAAAGTAACCGATATAGCTCTCCGAATCGCTAAACTTAAGTGGCAGTGGGCGGGGCACATTGCACGTAGAACCGATGGCCGTTGGGGCGGAAAGGTTCTCGAGTGGCGACCGCGTACCGGAAGGCGCAGCGTGGGGCCTTGCGGGGGGCCTCCGCAAGGTGGACTGATGACCTGGTGAAGGTCGCAGGAGTCCGCTGGATGCGGGTGGCGCAGGACCGGTCATTGTGGAAATCTTTGGGGGAGGCCTATGTCCAGCAGTGGACGTCTTTCGGCTGAAATGATGATGATGATGATGATGAAGCATTTGACTACAATCTCACCTGATGGTAATTGCGAATGCAGTCTAGAATGGAGCATGCTAACCTAAATTGCGTTAATTCAGTCGCGATTTCCTTAAAATGTTTGAAAAATAGGTTTAAAAATATTCTTACAAATGAGAGTAGGTATATATAGGCTTCAATTTCTGTGTTCAGTGTGCTTGATGTAGGTACGCAGCGTAAGTTATGCATATTTGAAAGCATTACGAGTACAGTCTTTGTTATTATCTACTGAATGTTATTCTCCGTATTTTGTTTTATTACGTCCCCCGGGCCGCGCGTAATGCGCCCGCTTCCTTCGTTTTATTGTAAAAATGCGAGGGAAGTGTGAAATGATGTTTCTCCATATCGTCCCGTAGGGTAAACCACCATTAGGTATACAGCCTTTAAGTAGAAACGAAAATAATATAGTAGTAGTCATGCATTTAGAAAGTCTTGATCTCGACTTAAGTCATCGTACGGATCTTGACTGGATAGTATTATTGGGCAGTTCTACTTTTTTACCACAATTATCTGAATCTGCGCTGTAAAATGAGGGCTTTAGAATCTAATGATTACGTTTTCTATAGGGGGTAAATGTCCAAAATTTTACTTTACCTTATCAGTACCTACAGTATACTTGTTACTGAACTTACTTACACTATGAAACTTAAAACACCGTGACAGAGTGATCATTCGGAAGCTGTCTTCGCTGAAAAGGGCCACTCGTTCACGGTGTTTTCCAGAAAATCAATTAATATTAAAATATCTTACCGACATGAAAATAACTATCAAGTAGTCTACCTACTTCAAACACATAATTATGTTGTTTTTTTAAATAATATCTACCGTTATGATTACACACATGATCAAAAACCCGAAAAATCGAGAAAATCGTGTTTCTTTGTCGGTAAAAAAAGTTGAGCGGCCCTGCGTTACCATTTGACGTCGTATTTTTGGTTGACAAATCTATATACCTACTTAAATAAATAATCAAACACATTTCGCAAGCCGTTATTGTCTTAAATATTCTATACTTATGTAGTGCTTTCTTCAAGATTTTCTTCAAAAAGTTAATAAAGGAGTAGTTTTGTTTTTTATTTTCCTCGCATTCGAAATGAAAAATAGAGTGTTTAACTCGGGTAAGGGGCGCCCATTTCTAACTCAAACTATTAGCACACTCTTTGAGCCCTTGGTTAGAAATCTACTTTTTTTCTGTGTAGGTAGTATCCCCGAATTAGAAGCATCACCCAATGATTGCGAGTTTACCCTAGGTACTAATGTTCTATCCATTGGCTGAAAATCCCAAAACAAAACAATAACGTCGATACTATACGTTTTGTGTAGGACAGCATTTGGGAAAAGAAACGGCGAATGTATTTGAGATGGGATCGCTGAGAAAGCGGGCCGCGGTCAGAGGTCGGGCGCCGCGCGATACATTCCGCTAACGCTGCAAACAACGCAATCATAACTCACGACTATTTCCAACACAGGACTACAATCATAATTCTTTCTCACCGGAAAATACTTTTAATAAATAAAATAAAAAAATCGAAGTAATCCGCTTTTCACTGAATCTTAATAAAAAATCGGTTTGGTTGGGAAACATTTTCTTTGTGCTTTTTGTAAGTGCGCCAGTTACTTAAGAAAACAATAATTAAATCACCTGACCTTCAAAATGAAGGAGTTCCATCTGTCTTTCATGGGTCCCGTCTTCGGATTTGCGGGGCGATTTTTGATAGTCAAACGTTCGATTATGTGAAAATTGTGAAATAAAACGCTTTCAAACAGGATGAGAAGTAGGGCTTCCAATACCGGTATTTTTTGTATGGGCGATCCCGGGATCCCGGTATTGCCCATACAAAAAATACCGGTATTGGAAGCCCTAATGAATAGGCAAATAAAAAAATATTAGTGCTCAAATTATTACTGTCATATACAGTCAGCCCCTGTAGGACTACTTATATCATAGTGACGCTATAAATCAGGTTGTAATAAATCTCTTACTGCATGTCATTTTGACATGGTTCTAGAGTGGCCTAGGGTTCCAATTGGTTGACTGTACAAGTAACGGTGACAATCTTCTGTGTGCGATTTATTTATTTACGAATTACCAACGCCCTTTTCTTAAAACCTTAAAAAACAGTTTAGTAGGTAGGTAACTATAAAACTAAGAAGCGATATTCTCAAATAAAAAGCCACTACTTCCACTTGAAACTTGACGCCTCACCCTAATGTCGGAAGGTGGCGAGTGTTCGATGCAATTATTATGCAAAATCATTAATACGAGTATCTTAACCGTAGCAAGAGGAGGCGATCGCCTCCGACCCGGTCGATACCACCCCCCGATATCTTGAAACGAGAGAAGTGCAAATTATAATTGTCTTGCAGAGTTATTTTATGCAACTATCTGTTGCGTTCTTCAAATTAATAGTGTGAGTGTCTAATGTTCTGGAGAAGGAGCGAAATTCAAAAATAATAGAGGTTTTCTTAAGAGTGATGTGTATGTGCACGGGGCATTTAACATACAGCAGTTTTTGTAGCTTCACGACGTATTTGCTAAATATTCCCTATTACTCACGCCTATTACTTATTTTTATTTAATTATGGCTTAAATTAAAAGTTTAAATTTGAGGTAATAACCATACGTGTATCATTGAAAAATAAGGAGCTCAGTTAATGTCTCACGGATTCCATCACTAGATCAGAATCAAAATCAAATGGACTGCCTTGGAGGTACCTACCTTACCCATAAAAAATAATATCTGAAATCGTATGATACAGCTGGGAGTCATCGAGCAGTTCCACTATGCCACCTCTGGTCTTCAAAGTCAGGTCAACCAACTTACTTCAACAAATTGATAGTTTTGTGAAGCAAGCTCACCATGAAATCACCATGCACGTGCTTTTCAAATTTGAGAACTTCCCTCAATTTCTCAGGAATCCTATCATCAAAAATTGATTTTTATAGAAATAGAACCAATCTGGGACCATCTCATTTTATAAATCGGTTCAGTAAATAAATTAATAAATATTACAGGACATTCTTACACAAATTGACTAAGTCCCGAAGTAAGCTCAAGAAAACTTGTGTTTCGGGTACTCGGACAACGAAATATATAATATACAAATATATAAATATAATGACTCAGGAACAAATATCTGTATTCATCACACAAATAAATGCCCTCACCGGGATTCGAACCCAGGACCATCAGCATAGCAGGCAGGGTCACTACCAACTACGCCAACCGGTCGTCGTTAGTTATAGTAATGATGGATTTCTCAGGTAACAAACATTTATAAAAAACCGACCAAGTGCGAGTCGGACTCGCCCACCGAAGGTTCCAAACATAGGATGTGTCATGTATGAATATTGGTGGAGGGTAGCTTTTAGTTTCCCGCGCGCCCTCTAGCGGTTGCGCAGCTGTACAACCCATCAGTCCGGCAATAAACCTTTGTACCGAGCACACGGCCTTCTATATTTCACTCCTCCAGGACATCATTCCTTATACTCCGGGCTGGGATATACCAGGATGCACCCCCATTTATGACCTTGTACTTAAAAATACTGGTGGCACGGAACTCTCAGTGTGCGGCAATTATGCCATTTATTCGGCTTTTCTCCTGTACCTGTGCCACAAACTCTAACTTTTTGCCAAATTTCGTTATTCTAGGTCAACGGGAAGTATCCTATGCATGTTGATTCCCATTGTAAATGTATGGAAATTGCGACATTAACGGCCGTATCTTTGCATTGTGTTGACGTAGAGGTTTGGTTTTTTCACAGCTTCAAGGGACCGCAGACTTGTGTCATGTGGTATTCGTTTCAACTTGCTACCTCTTGACAGATAGACGGACCGACGGACGGGCGGACAATAAAGTGATCCTATAAGGGTTCCGTTTTTTCCTTTTGAGGTAAGGAACCGTAAAAATAAAAAATAAACACACACAAAATGAAAAACTCCTTACAAAACATCAGTGGATTGAAAATAAAAAATATATAAACAGCTTTGTTTAAATCAATGGTCTTTAAATTATTTTTCTACCTACCTGGGTATAGGTATTACTCACTAAAAATATTTGTAATTTTCATGACTCTCGGGGTTTTTCTGGACCCCGGGTACTCGTAAAAGAAAAACACCTATTCGTATACGATTAATTATTGATATTTAGTCAATTTCACATACTTCGTGACAACCCAAATAATTAGTTCCAACAATAGCCACGTAGATGATCCCGTTCTATGTTCCAAGTAATGACACAAGGAATATTGATTGATCTTACCAACGAGAAGACCTCCGGGTGATCTATCGCTGCGCATGTAAATGTGCGCGGCCGTGTGTGCGTGAGGTCGTTAATCATAATTTCAGACGTTTGTTCATGTGTATGTTCGTATTATTATGTTTTGGGGATAAGAAATTAGTTAGTGGACATTAAACTTGGGCGAGTTGGATGGGGAGGTCGTGATAGTTGTAATGAATAATTTGATGGCTCATATGCTATTAACACGCGGTGCCAAGATTGCGCTAGACGGGTCCCTGTTGTATAACAATAGATGAACTTGTAACTGGAAGTAAATTCCATAAACTGGTATCTTATGAGGCATATATATAGGTGTATATTGTGTAAACCCTTATAAATGCTAATTACTTATACCTGACTTTTTCTGTGCTGAAGTACTTTTGGTTGTACGAGTATCTTAGGCAAGACGACCAAAAAATAATTACTCCGTCTATTAGATTATTAAAAATTATTAGACGCGTATTTATTACCCCGTACCTTTGATGCTCATTATCTTCGTCAATTTTAGTTATATTGAAAAAATAAAAAATACGTGTCTAATAATTTTGGATAATCTAACTGACGGATTAAATAGAATAATAGTTTTTAAACCTAGTCGTCATCCCTAACCGTAAGTATGTTCAATACATGATTGAGACTTGAGACCTACTCGTATAAAGAGCATAAGATAAAATTAGACCATCGAACGAATGCATCTGCATCATACTGTCTTTTTTATGCTAGTATTACCACCCCGACAAAAAGGATGGATAAGGTTTTTTGTCCTACTGTTACTGCGTTCTGCGTTCGTTCGGTGGTCAGACTATTATTCAAAATATTGGACTATTTCATTTTTTTTAAATATCGGTTTCTTCCGAGTCCTGAATTAATGTATGATTTTTATTGTAATAAATTTTCTATTAATCATACAGGGTGTCTGGCGGCAGATTTATAATTTCAATATTGAATAAAAAACGTATTATTCAGTATATATCTTTATTAATTATATCCACAGTTAAAGAATTGATGCGGATTTCATTGTTTAAAAATAATTTTATCCAAATGTCTTCCATCGAGTTGCCGACATTGGTCGAAGCGAAGCTTCGTGTTTCTCGCCACACTTTGAAGCAAATTCGGTTGCATGCTGCGGATTTCATGACGGATGTTTTCTTTTAGGGCCACGACAGTACGCGGATTGTTATTGTAAACTCTTTCTTTGAGATAGCCCCATAAGAAAAAATTCATTGGAGTCAAATCAGGCGACCTCGGTGGCCATAGGATGTCCCCAAACCGACTGATCAGTTTTCCAGGGAAAGCTTGTCGCAGCAAATTCATTGAAATTCTAGCCGTATGTGGGGTCGCCCCATCTTGTTGAAACCACGTGTGCGATGAGAACGATGGATGAGCTCGCAAATTCGGTAAGAAGAAATCCGTAATCATTCTTGCATAATTTTCGCTGTTGACATTCGTCGCTTGTCCTCGGGAATTTTCGAAGAAAAATGTCCGATAATCCCATTCGTTTGGGGTCCATGAAGTCCGGATAGGCCCTGGGCGTGGTCTCTTCATAGCAGAAGCAGCACGGCACTTATCCACCCAAGAACAAATTAAATTTACGCTTGGTCCATCACTCAATCGTCGAATATTGAAGTGTGCACAAAACCGTCGACAAGCGATAACGTAAGATTCACTGCCTTTAAAGAACGACTCGATAGGGAATGCACGATGCACTTCTGACCACTAAGGCATTGTGGTTAACAAATCCGCACAATCGGTGGTTCGAATGACGTGACTGATATTTCGCACTGATTTTTACTTTAAAAAATAATCGAATTAAAATACATAAATTTGCCGCCAGACACCCTGTACTTCTTGTAACGGCAACCAATAGTATCTACTTAATGCAATTTTACTGTTTCAAGCACTAAACACTTCACTGTTCGTGTCACTGTTCTAAACAGTTAAAATATTGGATTTCGTTTGCTTTTCATAGAGAATCGATGCGAAAGTTAAAAAAAAATCAACAAAAAGTTGTGGGTAATATGTGAAATAGGCATGCATATGCTAAAAGATGTGAAATAAGTAGTTAAATAATGATAACGCCTGGTTCCCTCAGTGCTCAATAAACTGTACTGTATACGATATATACCTTCATAATCTTACGAGTACCAAGAACTCTCGTTCGCTGTAGCCAAAACTTGGCAAGAAGCATTAAGGGCTCGCACATCGCAGGGACTGACCCGTCATGAAATTTAAATCTAGATCAATAACCGCGCTTATATCATTGTCTTCATTAGCGGTAATTGGGTTCCCTCCCTGTCGGCCGCAACTTTGTTTGCTGCCGATAACTTGAGACGAATTACTTGGACATTATAAAGGACCAAGTATGCGTGTATGCGTGGGATGTATGTGAACCCGCTCTAGTTGAATTATGTCCATGTTTTGTACACAGGGATGCGCAGTAAATACATTCGTGTAGTTAGACAATGTACGTTCGTACATACTGATAATCATTCGATATTCATTCAAAAAAGTCAATAATAGGCATTTTGTTTGTAAATAGCTTCTTACATTAAGAAGTTATATTATTATATATTTATGAATATACCAGTTTTAGGTGCCGGGAGATAGAAAAATAAATAATTACACGATCACTTTGTTGTCCGTCCGTCCGTCCGTCCGTTCATCTGTCCGTCAAGACCCTTTATCTCGCTTGTGCGTGGAGGTATCGAGTTGAAATTTAAACTATATACTAAGGTCTACGGTCCCTTGAAACCGTATTCCACGTTTTCCGAAATTCATCTCCTAAGGGATAAGAAAGGGGGTTGAAAGTTTGTATGAGGTATGAATCATTATTCAGGTTGCAGACTTAAAACTTCGTTTATAGACTCTTTAATACTACACAAGAAAAGTATATTTAGCGTTTTTCGAAATTCATCCCCTAAGGGATAAAAAAGGGGGTAGGGTAAAAATGATTAAAAATTCCCCCCATTTACAATCATTTTTATTATGTACGGAACCATCGGTGGGCGAGTCTGACTCGCACCTGGCCGGTTATTTCAGCGCGCAAACTTCCTATACTTACTATAAGTATGGTACGAGATTTAAAAAACTCTTAATTCAGTATGTTACAATGGTTTTCAATACTTAATCTACGAGTCATCATCATCATCACCTATGGAGGAACAATTTCATCATTCTATTTACGTACATAATACGTAACATACATATAATGCATAACAAATAATTCAAAGCAATAATCAGTTAATACGAAAACTATAGTATCCTTTTGAAAGGTACATTGGAGTATTTAAACATAATAATTAAACGGGTCTAACGCGAATTAATTTGTTTACCTTATTTACCGACGTTTCGACACAGGTTTCACTGGTCATGGTCGCGGCTGACTGACATAGACTTTTCGTTGGGTAGTTACACAAATCTCTGTTTTGACATTTTGCTGGGACATCAGTCAGCCGCGACCATGACCAGTGAAACCTGTGTCGAAACGTCGGTAAATAAGGTAAACAAATTAATTCGCGTTAGACCCGTTTAATTATTATGTTTAAATATGTGTTTAAATCGCGAAAGTTTTAAATGTTATACATTGGAGTAATTTTGAAAACAATTTTTGAAGTTAGGTATTGTGCTTTAGCAATTATTTCACAGTGGTACACGCATATATCTTGCACAATATAGTTGTATCAACACAGTTAAACAGAATCGAATCTCCAACCAAAGTATCATTGCAAAACTGTCTCTGATTGGCCGATAACGTGACAGATAAAAAAAATGTGTTTCAAATGTAAATTAGTATAGAATTTGTCTAAAGCTCTATTTTTGAAATTATTATATAGTTGGCTAAAGCGTATCGTAATGAAATATTATAGTTGAGTTTGATGTATCATTGACTGTCTGATATCGAAAAGTATGTACTTGTAGAGTCAAAGCACGTTATCTCTGCCGAGCAAAGATCTGTCAAACCTTAAAGTGTTATTTTAAACGTCAAACTTCTATGAAATTATAACTTTTACTTAACACTTTCACATTCTGTGCTATAAAAAATTAGGAAACTTAGCATAGACGGACTCTAGCTTTGTGTATGTACCTACTCGTAATAGGCTAGACGACTACTAAAACAATCTATTTAGTCCGTCTTTTACATTATAAACAATATTGTACACGTATTTTTTCTTTTGTTCGTCAAATCAAAAATGACGAAAATACAGTGCGTTCAAGTTTCGCGTAACATCACTATTAGGTACAATTCTTACCTAGAAGTGACGTCACCAGCCCCCACTCCGGAACTTTGATGCTCTTTATCTTCGTCAATTATAGTTTGAAAAAGGAAAAAAATTGTGTCTAATCATTTTCGATAATCTAACTGACGGACTAATTAGAATGATAGTTTTTCAACCTAGTCGTCATCCCTATTGACCGATTAAAGTAGGCGAGTAGAAACATTATACATTACCTATATATATATGCTTACAGCTACGTATAACTAACGCGCTTAATAACGTTAAACGTTTCATCAGTTTCTGCCTGTGTATATATATATGTATTAGGAACTAAGATTATTTTAATAAGCGTGCTTATCTTAACTCTTGTAGGACTCATAGAGTATCAAGAGTGAACACTCGGATACATCGTGTTGTGAGTGTTGTGACCAGCAATGGCGGCCGATTTATATGTGTGCGTGCAGTAGCGATGAAAATTACATGAAAGATACATGTATCTTACAAAGGCCCCTGTATTTTTCAATAAAATACAGTATCTTTCGTTGCGGATCTTCGATTTAATCTTTCGCAAGTTTCAGTTTTCTACGTGTAAAATACATTGTATTTTTCGCATTATTACATTATATTATGAATAGTGACTCGGAATGTCTTGGCTCTCATACAAACAGGTGACTTTTCATTTCGCTCAGACTATATCTCGATATCAGTTAACTAAAGAGGTTGAAATTATCAATTTTGACGAAATACTTACAAATTGGAATCGTTAATCTATGCTCTATGTGACGTCATCGTCACCGTTCTTTGTATGTTTTACCTTTTCATGGGACCATGGGGTTATTTTATTATTAAGTCAATTAATTATGAAATTAACATGTAAAATACACAGTATAAAACAGGTATTATACGTGTATGATTGTATTTGTCAGACAAACGTCAGTTTTGTTTTCAAAGTTTCGAAAGATACAACATGAATCTTTCGCCATTTTCATCTCTAGCGTGCAGCCAAGTGATACCATGTGAATTTTTTTTTCCGAATATAATCAAATCGAATTGATGACCGGGGATTCAATGAAAGTTAAATATTTGTTTTGATAAAAATTATTTCTGTGCTTATAAATAATTACACGTAAATATGTAATATACACATAATTTACAAGTAAAAGTTACTTTAATAGGTATAGTAAACAATTTCATACGGATTACAGTAAGGTAGGTAATTCTCTTTCTAAACAATGTTGAAACAAACATTCATGCGACAAGTGATGATTGGGGATCATGTGGAAGGTAGGTAGTAGTAGTACAGTCACGTCTATAAATATACACTTTGGAACGTATTCCAGGGAAAGAAGGGCCAAAATATAATACAGATGCAAATATAAAATTTAATATGTGTATATATATATATATATATTAGGAAAGGTACCATTTCATGGATTTTCATATTTCCATAAGTATGAAATACGCAAGACGGAGCATGCAATTACGCGACTTTCGGGATATAACCAAACTCAAGCTGCTGGTCACACTACGCGTAATGAAGTTAATATTCGATTTTTTTGCATAAACCCGTGTCAATTATAATTTTACCAATGAAAGGTCATTCCATGTGACTTGTTTTTGTGACCGATTGCGTTTTTACAATGTAAAACTACGCACGTCGGCATTTTCACATTATTTTCACGGAGATGTTTGTTGTCGGTTGGTTTCGTTATCACTGACAGATGACAAGCGTAATGTTTTGTCTGTGCATGTGTGCGTTCTTGTCGGAACAAGGTGACAGGCGTAATATGGGCGTAATATGGAATCACAGTTTCTTCTTAGTGACACTACGTCTATTTATTTTGTATGTTTTGTATGTTAAAATTAATAAAACAAACCATTACAGGCTCAATAAGAGAAGATATTCAATGAGTAGGAACTAAGTATTCAACCACCAAACCGCTGATGGGCCATTTGTCCAACATAGTGTATGGCTACCAAGTACCTTAAATTAATCTCGTGTTTAAACATTGAGGGCATAAACCTGGGAAATGTTTCATAAAGCTGTCTAGCAGCAGTGGCAGTGGGACGTACTCGTACGTACCGCGTTACGTGCCCATTACCTCCATATGTTTACCTGCGCCGCGCAAACACGATTACCCGAAATTGGGTTAGTACGGTTTATGTTATTTACCGACGTGCACAGGCTTAATTAGCGAATAACTTTTGATTCTTGAGACTTGTACTTGTGAAATTTTGACAGTTGGTGTATAGGATGTAGGTACCGTAAACTGGGGTTACTTTAAGTCGGAAAATAATATACCGACACGTAGAAATACTAAACGTGCGAATATAATACTAACTGTAACTGTGCCAAATAGGTACTACAGTTGCGGCGTCGAGTGATGGCACTTTTGACACATGACTATAGTGATGTGAAACACTTCAAATTATTATCGTAAAAATTTCAGTCAAGTGCGAGTTGAATAAGTTTGTATTCTAAGTTAAGTAATTATATTTTTAAAAAGTTTATTACATAAATAACGCATAAATATAAAATACCATGTTCTATGGTAAAACTAAGTATTTAATGCACTTGTCTTTAAATAACTTGTACCTGTAGCGGCATCGAGTCATGGTACTTTTGACACCTGACAATAATGTAGGTAGATAAATGACTATCGTAAGAACATCAGTCAAGTGTGAGTTGAGAAAATCTGTATAAAATATACTTCACTTTTGTACAGATTTTCTTTTTAAAGAGTTTACTAAATAAATAACGCATAAAAATAAAAGACCATGATCTCTATGATAAATTAAATATTGAATATACATAACTACGAGTATTTTAACTCGAATCACTATCACGCCTTGACGAATCACTGATATCATCTCCTACATTAATTATTATTTCATTATCTAAAATGTTATCTATGTTCACATTTCTTCCGTAATCTTCCCTTATTCGTCGCATGGTACTGTTTACGTCCTTTTCCCGGTCTTCTTTTTTAACAGAAGCACAAGCTACTCGTAACAATTTTAACATTTTTGATGTGGAGGTTCTGTGTTGTGTCTTGCTGCATATCCCTTGATTTGTGCCCATATCCCCTCAATTGCGTCGTATAGGCAGGGTCACTAACAAATAGACAGGCCGGGCCGTATGACTTATAGGCCCAGAGTATTTTAATAGGCTTAGTGTATTTATCAACCATTAATTTAATCATATATACGTAGGTATAAATATTAAACTAATCCAAATTCCATTAATGTACATAATAGAGCATATTTGATGTAGGAATATAATGTCATTTGTAACACTACATATCTCTCAATATGTGCTGCTTTGGCTATAGCTAATAAACAATTACCAATATGAAAAATAAAAAAATCTAAAACACATGATTAAGTGACTGATGATTAATGATTGAAAATTACAATAAGAAATTAAAGCCATCCTATATGCAGACTGACGTCAGTTTTACGTCATCGGCATGAAAAGTACGAGCTCTATACCTCTATATCTTCAAATAAATTATAGAAATCGGGGTATTCTTATACCAAAAAATATAATACATTTTCAGAAGATGAAATAGGGTAGGATACGCGAATGAAGCCACGAGCTGAAAACTAGTAATTAAGAAGTACGTCACTTGTTTTTAAATAACATGTACCTAGATTCGATATGCGATCGATAAATAGCGGAACATCACTACGCCGCCTCTGCAACAATGAAGTTTGATATTTGTTCCTTTATACTTTGCTGTCAATATTTACGGAACTTCATGAGCAATCAAACGTCAAAAGTGCCATCACTCGGTGACGTTAGTATAGTAGTAAGTAAATGATTATTCGCAAAGTTAGTAACGTACTGAACGTTTAGTATTTCGAGGGTTAGCTTAGTATTTTTTGGACGTTTTATTACGTTTTATTCTTCTATTCTTGGGATAACACTTCGTTTTTGAATACAAGTTTAAGAGTTTTATGATATTCTTGGCAACCTTAACAGAAAAACATGACAAACACGTTTAGAAATGAATAGCTTACCTATTCGTTAAAATCGAGAACAATGTTACGCCAAGAATCAAAGTAATCCAGTTTACGGTAAGGTACGTATGTAAAATGATAAGGAAGCTAAACAGTTTAGGTAAACTGTTGGACAAAAAATATATTTACGGTTACACAAAACAGCTGTTATATGAAGGATTCCATGGTCTATTTCGAAGACTGCACAAAACTTTTATTTTTTTTATTTTTTTTCTGCCACCTTAAACGTCATCACCACTATTTTAGAAGTGACCTAAATCGACTGTTATTTTAGTACTTACTAACTTTTTAAATGCTTATACCAGTGGCTCTAGCACAAGAGTGTCGCGACAGTATCTCGCGGTCGAGAAAAACACCTGTCATTTTCTAACTGTTCGGATTGACTAATCCGAATAAGAAAACTATCACTGACTAGTGATAGTTTTCTTACTCGACCAGATATCGGTGTAGATAACACTAAACTTGGTACTTATTACGAACTCGTACCATACCTACAACCACGTCTTCATAATAAGTACAGTAAAGAAAAGTGAAACACGCACCTTTTTTAGCTTTACTGTTTGACAAGAGCGAAGGTACGTGTTTAAAATTTCCTTGACCGTAGGTACCATCGCATATCTAAATAAAGTAAAAAAGAAATTGATACTAATCGATTTTAACTCGCCCTCTTCATTTCATTCGCATTTTTTCAGCACTTAACAAATTCTTTATAAACAAGAAAGTAAACTTGAATTTTTTTGCGTGCGCAATCGGGCAAAACAAATGCCTTGTATACGGGCAATATTTGCCAAGTCTCTCCATTTCGATCGTGTTCTAATCCCCATTTTCGCGATGCCATTACGATTTTTCGAACGCTCACCTCACTCCATATTTCCGTACATATCTCGACGATTCGCAGATCCATTATTTTTTATGGCACGAATACACGGCGCTTAGTAGAAGTATCGGCGTGTTCCGGTCGGAGCTCGGCGTTACTGTTAGGTACTTATTAGGCATTATGAGACTTAATATTAGTAGATCCAAATAAGTGCATTACCGTCGATCTTCTTCTTTCTAGCGTTTTCCCTGGGGTCCATTTTGACAACTCATCCCAAGATTTGGCGCAGGTGCTAATTTTACCAAAACGACTGACATCTGACCTTCCAGCCCATAGGGTAAACTAGGCTTTTTCAGGATTAGACCGGTTTTCTCGCGATGTTTTCCGTCGCCGAAAAGCGATTGGTAAATATAAAATGATATTTCGTACATAACTTCCGAAAAACTCATTGGTACGAGCTGGGGTTTGAAGACGCGATCTCCGGAATGAAAGTCGCACGCTCTTACCGCTGGGTCACCAACGCTCTACGTGCATTATAACTTACCTTACCTTACAAAGGTAAGGTAAGGTATTACGTGATGAATTGTCATTCCATTAAATTCATATTTTGACATCTAATTCGTGGTGCGTGAACGTCTTGCATATCAAAAAAACATAATTCTTCGCCAGTCGGGTGAAAAGAAGGGATCTCCAGCAGCATGTTTAAGCAGAAAAGTACATGTCTAAATAAGTTCCGGCTTGCCTGCAAATGTTTATGACACGCTGTCAAACGCATTAAATTACTAGGCTCTGTCGGGAATACACCCAGGTATCGCCCCTGCTACCGAGAGTTAACGCCTCGGTATAGATATTCGAATAGGGGTGACAAAGGTCCTTCGTTTTTGTTAGTAATAAGCTGTATTTTACAATCGATGGGGTGAAGGTGAATTGGCGATTGACTGCTTATTAGAAAAAAATACTTATTTAAATGAAACTCATTAGTGGTCAATAAAAAAACTGGCACGACATTTTTTGACATACTTACTCCATCACTTTACACGAGAGCAAATTATTTGTACAAGGTGTACGGAATTTCCAGAATATCCTTTTTGACCTTAGGTGTAGTATTGTTTTTAAATTTACCTATTTCGAATGAACTGGAAACTTAATTGGACATTAATTGTTTTATTACATGTACGTAATAAAACAATTAATGTCCAAATATTACGACGGCCCAGCGGTAAGGTGCGACTTTCAATCCGAAGGTCGCGGATTCAAATCCTGCCGGCTCGTACCTATGAGTTTTTCGGAACTTACGTACAAAATATCATTTGATATTTACCAAGCGTTTTTCGGTGAAGGAAAACATCGTAAGGAAACCGGACTAATCCCATTAAGGCTTAGTTTACCCTCCGGGTGGGAAGGTCAGATGGTAGTCGCTTTTGTAAAACTAGCGCCAACGCCAAATCTTGGGTTTAGTTGCCAAAGTGGACCCCAGGCTTCCTGAGCCGTGGCATAAGCCGGGAAAACGCTAGAAAAAAGAAGAAGAGTGTACGTTTTAGGTTTCTATAAATAATTAAATTACTATTTTAGTGACTAAACTACATGTTACATGAATCAATACGAGTACACGTAATGATATGCAAAACAAAAACATATAGTTGAATTACATTGAATTGATTGTATTTTGTTTTGAAGCATCGAATTTTGTGTCCGTCTGTCGGTCTCCCCCGCTCTACTCGTTTATCGGCAAACGTCGCGGCATCCGCACTGCGTGACACTTATGTAAATATTTAAATACGATCCAGTACAAGCTATGAATATTTTAAACTCCAAGTAAACCATTCGGCTTTATACTTTCACAAATATAATAAAAATAAATGTGTAATTTTAAATCAAAGTAATAAGGTCTAGAATAGGCTGTGATGAGTGCGAATGGCTTTGGTTTTCCGCTTTATTTCTATGCATAAAGCGATTTGATAAGTGCTGGCAAATTGGGGATCGATGTGGAAGTGACGAGTTATGCTGATTGGGTTTTTTCGAGTGGTGACGGCGGGGGATGCTGAATAATTGAGTGCTGTTTAGTTTCGTAAGTGCCAAACGAATTTTATACTAAAATAAGAGGCCTGGTCTGTTGATGTGATTTTGATTGTTGACTGATCCGTAATCGGAAGTGAAGTTCATTCGTGTTAAAATTGCATACAACTAGTTATTTGTAAATTTAGTACCTATTATAAGTATTATAACAATAATTTATAATGGGGTACCTAGTGGCATCTGTATTCTGTCCTTATTATTAAAAAAAAAATTAACTGTTTTCCATATTGAAATACATTTTTATCTTTATTCGAAATACAGAGTTACCAAGCGTTTGCAATAAAAAAATACATGTAAAAAATATTAATTTAAATAGTTCCCTAGTTCTACTCTTGAAATCTCGTTCCATCTGGAAGAAGTGTAGGTAGTGTGTTCTTCATTTTACTTTGAAAGCATTACTTACGTTGAAAGGATTACTATGTGACTTAATGAATAGTACCTTTATGTATACCTGGTATGTTCAAATATATTAATTGTAAAATAATAAATATTTCATGGGAAAGAAAACTCCTTGTAGTATTATATACCGTCGCCCTTAAACCATGCTTTGCCTAAATGATTTGGTCAGGCGCTTGATGTTTCTCTACCGAAGATAATCTCCGCGGGTAGGACATAAGTTATTTATTAGCTTGAATACAACTTTACTGTTTACAATAGTCAGCAATTCACGTTATAAGTATGTTATTTATACTATTTTTGAGAAATTCAAGTGGGACCCATTTAATGGTAAGTAATAAGATAAGATAAGATAAGATACGTTTATTGCACTCATATTTTAAACAATATGAACCCAGTAAGGGCACAGCAAACAATTACAAACAAGTCTTAAAAACTAAACAAGTAAGTAAAATTAAAATTTACTTATAGCTAATTAATTAAGTACTTAGGTACCTAAGTAATTTTACTATGCCGTCAGTTCCTGACTATGCCGTCAGTTCCTGACTTTTTCAAACCTATTAGTACCTATTATCGTATGCCGATCAGGTAAAAGGGACATAAATTGATGTAATAATTGTTTGGGCCATTGGCTCATTGAGATGACCGGCCCCTGCGTGTTTTCTTAATCGGACCACAACACTGGAATACGTACGCGCTCTAACGGATCACCAGCAATTTTGTACAACCTGTACTGTATAAATAAATGTATGCTGCCGACTGTACGTAAAGCTATCATATCAATATCACCCAAGCAAAAATCAGATTATCGCAAAATTCATAACTAGCATTATGAATTTACGAATAAGAGGTAGTCCGTGACTCTGTGAATTGATCAGCAGATACGCGATTGGGCCCACTCGTCCCATCGAGTTCGAGCACCTCTCACCTCTCTTTCCGGTTCTCATTCTTTGTTCTATTCTCCTTCGACACTCGATACGGCTCTTTGTTACACTGTCGTGTTGCCGAGTGCCCTGGGGTAGATGAGATAGCGTTTGATAGCTAATTCTGAAAACTGTTTGCATATTTACGATATTTAGCTGAATATTCTAATATTTACGCAACTAATCAATTTAATTTTTAACCTCGAATTTAGATTTAATCAATGATTCAGATTCAGTTTATTTCATAGGTATGAACCATATGAAGTAATAATTACTTGAAAGCACAATATACCTTGATCGGTTTATCGACGACAGACTTGTCTGATGGACCAGGGGGTTTAAGGTGAGAGTAGGAGGTACCTATTTTAGTTTCTCTTTTAATTTATTATGAAACACATACGAGTAAGAACTCGTAGGTACCGTAGGTATATTATTTGACAGAACGCACAAAATCAACACGCAACACAGTAGTCGAAAACAGGACAAAGAAATGTTTTGATTCAAGTTCCGAAGTATTCAATGTTCTAATAATATTAACTCATTTTTTAATTGATCCCGACTACGTATGATTAGATGTCTTAAAACTGTTAAAATCGCTTAATGTAGATAAAAAAACATGGTCATTTTTTAAAATTGAACGTGACATTTTTCAAACTCCTACAATTATTTTCTACGCAGGATGACTACTCAGCAGTTTAGTATACGCATCAAACGTTCAATAAGTTAAAGGAAAAGCACAGGTAAATTTTAAAAAGCCAGTGGCCCAGGTGGTGAGTGGCGACTGAAAGAATACAAAGTGGGCTGGGCGGGCGGCCGTCGTCGGAGTCCTCATTCCGTGTCGTTATGGGCATCACATGGTAATGCCCAATGCCCATGCGCTTTCACAGGTACCTATCTAAGCTTATAGATCTTGTAATACAGGGTGAAATAAATTTAAGGCCCTTCCTGGAAGTATTGCATTCGTTTCAGTGGTATAGGTTAGATGTGTAATTACAATTGCTTTACAATTGTATAGATATGTAATATTTCGTTAGAGTAAATAATAATAAAACATTCTAATTAACTAATTTTTAACTGTGGTGATAACCCTATTGCATCTAAATTGTACATACACATCACGGCTAGATCAAGGAATCATCGTTGGGAAAACTCGGAGCTCTTACGCTTATTTCCGAGCGTTGACTTAATTGCAATATTGTATGAATAACACATAAATACCAAATCAAATAAATACGAAAATATTTTATTAATGACTTTAATACTTATTTGTCATGTTACCTGCTATCTTAACATAAGGAGTTTCAATGCTTCACCCTGTCTTGCAACGCTGTGCTTGTGCCCGAGCCCTAGTATGTCGGTGGACATACTGGAAATGCGTTTAAATTGATTAAATCATTTTTATTTAACGAACATGATTGATTAATGACAATCATATGACAATTACAGTCTAACCATAGTGTAGGTAAGATTCTTTTCACCACACTGCTCGTAAACACGCTGTTTGTCATTTAATTTCAGAGCGCAAAACTGTGTTTTATCCTCTAGAGGTTAAAGTAAATTTTTTTTAATCTTTTGGATAGACTAAAGCAAAAAGCCATACTGCCTGAGAATGCAATAAACTTTTTGACATTAATTTTGAACTGAACGGGTACGTTCGAAAACGTGATAGTCTCAAACAGTTTCATACACATGAACCGTTCATAGTATTATATTCAATATGCTTAAATCCAAATTAAATACCACATTTAATTGTATTAATTATGTGGCTTTTATTTTTAAAAGATGAAAGTGTTGATACTACGCAAATTTCAGAACGCATCCGAATAGTTTTTTCTTTTAAAATTTAAACGAGGCGGGTCGTGTTTTTTTTCTTTCACTCTGGCTTTTCACAGTTTTCTCGACGAATTTATGTAGGTAATACAAACGTAATACAAGTTAATAATAATGATGAGTGATAGTGATGCAGAGCCGAAGGAATTGCAAGAAACGGTGAAAGATGCCGAATTTCGTTTGCTGCCAGAAAAGTCAAGAAAGAAGTACATTAAAGCCTTTGATATATTTAATGCCTGGCGGCATACCAAAGGCGCGAAAACATTCTCAGAGACGGTTTTACTGGCGTATTTCATCGAAATATCAAAAACTAAAATGCCGAGCTCGCTTTGGAGCATATATTCAATGATTAAGTCGGTACTGAAACTAAAGAAGGATGTTCACATTGAACACTATCCAAAGGTGATAGCGTTCTTAAAAAGAACAGCAACTGGCCAAAAGCCGAAAAAATCGAAGATATTTACTGGCCAACAAATAGAAACATTTTTAAACAGTGCTCCTGACTCAGAATATTTAGCAGCAAAAGTAAGTAGAATTTGTTAAAAACAGGTAAAAATCTCGTTAACTAAATATATACTGTCTTTATAACTAATACAAACTGCTTATGTTTCAGGTAATCCTTATCATAGGTATAAATGAAGTTTGCCGCACTAACGAAATTATCTTCCTGACAACAAATAATGTTGAAAAACATTCGGAAAATCTACTTCTATGCAAATTGCCAAATACCAAAACCCATTGTGAGAGAAACTTTGTCGTTCGTAGACACACAGATAAAATATAAGTAAATTAAATGCCTAGCTAAGTTAGTTAGTAGTTAAAAGATAAAATACAGAATATAATATTCATTTGAAATTCCCTAATTACACTCTCATCATTAGCAATCACTTCATTAATCTTTATTGTTTAATTTCATTACAGTGATAATTTAAATACTATCTTAAGTAATATAATACTCAAATCTATTGTCATCTAGACCTGTGATTTAGGATTTGATTGGGGATATCTTAGTTTGATATGTGCCTTTTTTGTATGATTTGTCTATACATTAGATATATTGGAGCTGCCAAGGTGCTCGAAATATCTGAACATGCACTCTACCTGGTGGTAGAGTGCATGTTCAGATATTCACCACTACCTTTACCACCTTGACTTGATGATTGATTGTAATTAAATACCTACTGATTTGTTTTGTTTGAGTTTTTTTCCTGTTTCCTCGCTTTAGTGTGGTGAAAAATGTTGTATTGCACTCGGCGGCAAAGTTTGTTCAACTATCGTGCCTTGAGACCCTCGTACAGCTCAAGATTCCAGTTATTGAACCACTCGCTACGCTCGTGGCTCAATTTTGGAATCTTTCGCTTGCTCGGGTCTCAATATAAGCCCGAGAGTTAAACAACAACTTTGCCCCCTTGTATAATAAATAACTATTTTGATTTCAAACAAAACATCTTGTGGATTTTTAACCACGCAGCAGGTACGCCGGAAATTCAAATATTAATTATTTGATATCACTTATGCACATTTTAAACCAAAATAATTACCTATTACATGAAAAAAGTCCTGCTCAAGACACAGTTTCAATTTATTTGAAAACAATTTTATTCTATTATTTGTATTGGAAAGTAATGGAAAAACATACATGCTCTACTCAAAAACTAAACAAGGGATACACTGATACTTACATTAATCCTGCAATGATTCTTACGAAAATGCCAGCAGACCTAAGAAAGGGTAGGTGGCAAAACTTAACAAACTTATCGTATAACGATTGTTTACAAGTAAGTTAATTCACCCTGTCATCTGTTAGTATTGGAACAAAATAATACGATAGCTAAGACATGATTGGAAAAGAAAATTTAATAACATAAGTATACACGCTATTTTTTATTAAAATTATTAAAATTGTCGCTTTTGAACTGACGTTTCATGCATTGGGAATAGAATTTCTTATGCTTCAAAAGATCGATGTCTGCAACTCTGCACTCGCTATACATGTACCCCATTTGTTAAAAAATGTTAGTGTAAGACTGACACTCTACATTGCCACTAACAGTCATCTACTTGTAACAGTAGAATAAATAATCCATACTCATTCCTCTTTTGGGGGTGGTGGTACTAGCGAAAGATAAAGACAGTATAATTCTCTCTGACTATGCACGACAGAACAGATCCTGGCCAAACTATATCAAACCCATGAAGACATGCAATAGAGCAGGGGAATGGCACTGATCATAATATCGACGGAGGCTTAGAGGGTGATAAATGGACGTCGCGTCACCGCCGGGATGACGCCGCCGCCATATTTAAATCGCTTCTGTCACATCCGCATACTGCATCTATAAACTTTTTATCTGCCGCAGATTTAGGAGATGTACTGAAAGTATTTTTAAATGGAGTTAGATAGCATTAAATGACATATATGAATAATAACCGATTAGGTACGAATGTGTGGCGAAACATCTGTATATAAAGGTAAATTAACAAAATTCGCAATAGACCCGTTACGAAACGCGAAAGTTTAAAGTGTTATAGGTACGAATCTTATAATTAATTGCTTTCCTATTATGTGGTCATCAAGATTAGTATAGGACATTAAAAAAATCATTCAAAATTTTATCCACCCAGAATAATTAGGCCTATAATGTAATGCAAACATACTCGCGTTAAACGCTCCTTGACAACTATCAACGACAACTTTGACAGTTTATACATTGCCGCTGAGAAAATTATCAAAAATCTATTAGAGCCACTTGCACCACCCGGAGTTAACTGTTTTTTTGGCAGCTTAACTCCGAATTAGCAGCTAACCCTGGGTGGTGCAAGTGGGCTTTATGAGGTCAAAAAAGTGTAAGTTAAAAATACCTCTTAATCATTGATGCATTCTTTGTCTGGTTTAATTTATCGCCAATATTACACACTGTATTAGTAAGTGGGTAATGTTACGTACATTATTATGTAGGAAGTAATAAAAAACGAAACGTCGAAACGTCGGTAAATAAGGTAAACAAATTAATTCGCGTTAGACCCGTTTAATAATTATGTTTAAATAAGTAATAAAAAAATTAACAAAATCTTTCATTATTGCTATGGTATCTGTTATTGATAATAAACTGTAAACATATCGAACACCAAAAAATTCCTACCGCGACATTGGAAATATATAGGTAGATATTATAGTCTGACTAGCCAACGATCGCAGTAACAATAGGACAAAAAAACTATATCCATCCCTTTTCCCTTACTACCGGTAGAAAAAGACAGTATGATGCTCTCTAACCTACTTTTATTGCGTTCGATTGCTTGTCAGACTATAGTTGCCTTAATAAATGCACTTTTCTCAAACCTCAAATTTGCAGACACCCTGGTTTCACGATGGTTTATTAAGTTAACAAATATTGAATTTACTCTACACTCTCCACACATGCCCAATAAAGCTTTTAAAAGTTAAATTGCTAAATCAAAAAGCGTTTGGTGCGTATAAAACTAAATTGTTTTACCCACAACGTAAAGAAATAAGCGGATTGAACGGGAAATTAAAATCATCAATCAATGTAAAGGCACAAAAGGGCCGTTTCTATTGTCGCCGGTATGTTTGCGCAAAAACGACTTTGTCACATCAGACTCGAAGTAATAACACGTAGCTAAGCGCGAGTCGGCCACAACCTCTGCCCAAAAATTATGATTTTCCTATAAAAATATTCGTAATTAATTCCTATAATATTTTTCTGTTCGCACTTAATTATCTTTGAAAAATTTCGATTAAATAACGGTAACCGAATACTATTAACGTTCATTTTGAAAAAGATAATTTTGTAAATGTTTTTTTTTTGCAAATTGTGTGCGTGTTTTTTCGCACAATGTTCAAATATACCTATTACTGTAATATACTTTGCTATTTTCTAAAAATAAGTACCAAGAATAGCAAATTTTAAACATCCAAATATTTTATAATTTCTCAGAGACGGAATCTACGGTGCAATAATTACAACTACTCTATGGTATTTTCTAAGAGTTCGAAAATTTATTTTACCAAGTTTATCGAACGTCAGCTTTTCGTATTCATATACCTATATAGGTACTGGTAATCGTAAAAAGGCGCCTCATCTCAAATCTCTATATATGTGGATACCTATGTGGCACAGAAGCCGTTTCTTTGTGGCCGTTTCGTACAATCGGTTATTGCGATGCAATGACGGTGCGATTTGGCAGGTTGATGACGGGATCTGCCGCCGTTTACAATTTTTTTACCGACTCTACACGAGACATTGATGGAACCGAATACTCTGTAAAAATATAAGCTACATTCTAGCAAATTTTATTGTTTAAGGATTATTTAACTATTATGATAATTAATTTAAATTACTATTTAATTTAAAAATGTAGCGGTATAAAACATTAGCTACATACACTTGTAGGTGTTCTACCGGTGACTACCAGAATACGATAAAGTGTGAACTTTTCATCTTATACAACCATTTACATTCATGCTACTATCTTCTTCCTTCTCACTTTATATTATACTAGCTGGTGCCCGCGACTTCGTCTGCGCAATATCTTTATGAATTGTAGCATATGTGTTATTCTGATATATAAACTACTGCATGGATTTTAATGAAACTTCACAATAATATATGTGGAGTTTCATTAAAATCCCTTCAGTTGTTTTTACGTGAAAGAGTAACAAACATCTAAGCTTTTGAATTTTATATATGTAAACGCAATATATAGTTGTATCCCGAGTCGATTGAAATAAACACCATCCTGATTATCCATTTACTTACATCAGTAGGTATTTATACAACAACTTTGTCAGTTCTTTCAGCAAGCAAGGGTTGGCAATCCTCAGTGATTCGGCAGTTTCCATTCAAAACTTTATTCCAAGATTACTCCATCGTATAAATGTAATAAGCTTTGCAGTGACGAGATTAGGCCCCGAATTTCACTCAGGCATTAATGACATTTTCAGTTGCGTAGGGCCCTTCCGTTGTTTATGCCGTAACAATGATTTTGAAAGTCATTTCGGTGGGTAAAAAAGGGCGACCGACGTATTCAGTAGGTACCCAATGTGTTTCATGTTATTTGGTTACCTCTACTATCTTATGATAATGTTTTTTAACAACATTTATGTAGAATTTACCTAAGCGGCTAAGCTAGTTTCTAAATGAATTCGAATGCTAGAGTGTGTCACAATAGTAATAAAAAGTATTTGAATTAAAATATTCTATATTTTATTTATAAATATATACTAAAAGAAAAAAGTAGGTATATAAATATTTTGGACAGTCAATCCATCTTGAACGCTAATCGAATTAACTCGGTACATTATTCAAAAGTAAAATAATAATCGTAAAGCAGCAGAAATTGGAAGATTTTTGCGATATATCGAAACTCATTTGCGTGGCTCATCGGTCGCCATGAAATTTACATGGAATTTCGTGCTTGTAATAAAGAATGATGAATTGGACCCGCATTGGTAATTATGGCCAACTGCGCGCGCCAATATTAAATTTCAAAATTCAATAATTTTGTTGTTTGTGTTTTTTTGTTATGGAAAAATACTTTCGTCCGAAATAAACTCAAGTTACCTGCGTACCTATGTCAATGATGAAATATGTGATTAATGGGCAAATAATTTACGTGGTTGCTGGTGTTACACTGAGGCGATTTATTATTATATTTGGATGTATAGGAATAAGTAGAGAGTTCTAATTGTGAGTTGATCATAGTACAAACAAGTTTTTTTTCTGTTGACACAACTCAAATTATTTTATTTAATATTTTTGTATTAAAGTAGTTAATAAAGATTTGTTATTAAAGTAGTAACACTACTATATATATAGACTATAAATTGAAATAGATGTCCTATTATAGATAATAGATTGGCCTTCGTCGGTGTTGGTCTTTTTCTTTAGAATATGACAACTATTTCAATTTATAACAAACAAGGTTAGTAGAATCGGACAAGTAGAAAAAAAAGGGAACTTTAAGATAAAAGTGCTCAAGGACTTGTAGATATCTAAACCTTGATTGTGTCTATGCCATTATTCTGTTGGTGGAATCATAAAAAATATTTAAAATGCATTACTGTCATTGATGTATAGCTGCCGCTCGCAGCTTACATATAATAGACTATAAGACATAAAAATCGAATTAGATCACTGAAATTAAACACTTTAGAACGAATTAATCGCGTTTATTAACACCATTACGTGTCTAATAATTTTGGATAATTTAACTGACGGACTAAATAGAACAATAGTTTTCCAACCTAAGTAGGTAGTCGTCATCCCTAGTCGCCGAAAATAGAGAAATCAATGAAATGCGTTCGTTAGTTTTTTTGTGATGTTTGCATGTACGAGTATTTTGATATTTTGCTTTATTGGTTTCACTCATTCTGCTGCCTGCTTTTTATTGAAAAATCGCTTCCTAATATGATTTGAGTTTCTAAACATTTGAACGCATTTCCCATACGTACGGCAGGCACCTTTCCTTAGGTTACGGGCGTTTTTTGTTGTCATAATTGGTTTTCATTCCCGCCTGATTTACTGAGGTCGCTTGAGGCATGGATGTTTGTCACGATATCATTTTGCGAACACGATTTTCCGCCCGATTTTTTCATCTTGCTTTCAGTTGGACTTTTATACGCCCACTGTTTGTGGTTAGGTAAAGTTAATGATACACCGTTAAATAATTGTGCTTTAATAATTGGGTTTATTTTTTTAGTCGGCGTCGGCTTTTTAATTGCTACATATTTAGTTACCTACTTTATTATTAGGTGACTCCCGTGACTAGTTTTATACGGCGAGTTTACGGGTCTTTCGGAATTTTTGTATGAAGCGCCTTTACCGGGAGAAAACCTAATTAATAAATAATATCATGTTTATCAAAGATTTATATTTCTTAACTGTTGATTATTGATTTTTAAACAATAAACATTCATATTTAACCAATTCTTTATTTGGGTCAATAGTATTAACTGGGATAGCTAATTAGACCTAATAACAGTTATATGTACATAGGTACTTTAATTGACTTTCTCACTAGTTTTTTTTGTAGAAATTCGATTATTTCTACTATGCTGCACCTAAATTGCTACAAAATTTACGATCACTGGTGATAAGGATTTTTATTTTAACCGTTTGTCCAAAAATGTTTTAAAATCCCAAAAAAAAATTCAAATCTTGAAATAAATAAAAAACATTGTAGTTTCAAATTTATTACCTACTGTCGGTTCTAGGGCATGTTTCTGAAAAAGTAACCGTCCTAAATAGTCTAGAGATACCTGAACTAGAACTTGAAGTGTTGAAGATAATGAAGATTTGAGACCAAACACGGAATTTGAGTAATCGGTTAATATGCGAGGAAATTCGAACTTGACATAAGAAAAAGATAATAAATCATTATGAAATATTACGTGATTAAAATAGTACCTATACTTATCGTATATATTTATCTATTTGACCTAACCACTCAAACCTTCGTATTTAGGCTAGGGTAGGTAGGAATATAATATAATATTTGTTCCTACAGCAGTTTACAAATGATTTCTTAAACTCTAAAAAAATACCTTGTTATTTTAAAGTTCGCAGTTGATTGTTAGCAAACATAATGTTAAAAATGTGTTAGCGTTATTATAGTGGATGAATCGGTAAGGCATTAAAAGACCGAGATAGTAATCGTTTCGCGAAACTGAGTCTTGCGAAATAAGAATTTAATTGGTAAAGGAACGTTTACGGGAACATTTATTTTTTGTACCATTTCGGCCTAATGCGATATTGGTCAGATATCAAAAACTGCTTAGTCGGTTTATGTGAAACCAATTTATAGTGATTTTCGTATTATTTGTTTATTTATTTGCTTTTGTTGGAATGTGCGAAGCTTTTGTTAAGACAATGTATTTTATACCTTTAAGATATGATACTCTTTAACTGTTGGTGTACCCGAGAAAACTATTTTTGAAGAATGAGGTTTACAATTGTACTACATTTAGCTACTTACTATAATAAGTTTTATCGGAACTAATGTACGAAATATCATTTGATATTTACTTTTCGGTGAAGGAAAACATCGCGAGGAAACTGGACTAATCCCAATAAGGCCTAGTTTACCCTCTGGATTGGAAGGTCAGATGGCAGTCACTTTCGTACCTAACACTAGCGCCTACGCCAAATCTTCGGATTTGACAAGAGACTTTTCCGGACGGATCTTAGACGGTTTCTTTTGGCTTTTTAGGTTGACTTAAAAATGAGTGCCTGTACTTAACGAGTTAAATTCGAATCATCTACGGGACACGTCTACTATTTTTAGATCTTTCTGGATTCTTATTTTCGGGTCAGACCAACCGCTACAAAGCGACACTGAATTCAAAATCTATGTAGGTCAGGTCCGGATCATATTCGGGTTCGGGTCCGGTTTTGGTTCAGACCCAACTCTGATGTATGATTTCAGTTATATAACAATCCATAAGATTTACACCCACTTTGTATAGAAGTTTCATATGTCCTAATCATCACATCCCCACTTCAACAAGTCAGTCCATATAAAAACTCACGCATGTATTCCCAGAAGGGCTCTGCAGAGCACTTGAAACTGCTCAGTGCTCACGATAAAGATGCAAACAAGTTGTTGATTCCACAAGTCCTCGACTTACTCAAAAAGCATCAAAATCACCATGCATGGACTATTAAAAAGTTTTTCAATTCCTTAAGGGTTCCATCAACAGATAAGAACCACATTATTAGACACCTAAAGGATTTTTTCAAACGTAGGGATCTACTTTCAGGCAAAAAATAACTTATTAAATCAAACGACGGGGTTCAAAATCGCTTATGTAGGGTAAGTGAATTTCCCTTTGGTCTTCGTCGTCTAGGTGCGTATTAGACAAGATGCCAATCAGAAACGCTCAGTCGCGAACGAAACGCAACTGTCTTTATCGCACTAATAAGGAAGTGTGATAGAGAGAGAAAACTACGCTACCCTACTGAGAATTAGCGAATGGCATCTTTGCTACGCACCCTGGTCTACCTTATTCCCTAGATTTGATGGGTTTAAAAAAAAATGCTTAGGTTAGTAAAGTAAGCACCAGAATCACTACTCGAGTGCCTTTGAAATATGAGTTCTCTTAATTCCTATAGTTCTCATCATCGGATCAGAACCAAATTTCTATGGGAAAATGTTGGATGTAGCTATTGTAGCTTCTTTTAAGTAAAAAAAATGGTAGGAACTCAAACCGGACGATTAGTGAACTTATTTAAAAAAAAAGCATATTAGAAGAGCATATGATGTCCTTGATTGACTGCTCTTTTAAAATGCAGCATTTATTCTAAATCATAAAAAAAATTAAAATGGATCAATCTTCATCGCATCCTACACAGTAGCCTGTTTCCATGAGTGTATCTCGTCGTAAACGAGCAGCGGCCAGTAATTTCCTATTTTCTATCCAACTCGAACCCGCCGAGAAACTTCATTAGAAAGGGTATCCAGATGCATGTTTTAAAATAATCAGTTTCCGTGTTAATTCTTAATTTACTGCCTGGCTGGTGATAATCCGATTGCGCGCGATACGACGCCGCCGCCGGCAAAAAGTAACTGGACGACATACTTTCCTGTTAGTAAACTAATCAAGACGCAATATGTGATGCAGATTTTCTTGCCCCATACTGATTTCTAATAGTTTGAGCAGCTTATGTGCAGTGGGAGATAATTTCCTGAACCTTTACTGCTAAAATTAGATAAGAACGTGATGCTGATACTGCAGACTCTCATTTTACTGCATTACTGTCAATCCAATTTATATAAATAATAGTAAGATTTAAATCAAATTATTTCCAATATATGCCTACTTAAAAATTATTATATAAGTAGAAAACCATCCCATCAATACATGTCTAATGATTGTATTTAACCAAACAAATGAACGTACAAAATTAATATCAATAAAAAACCGTTTGGCCTGTCGTTGATAAGCCTAAAACGAAAGGGTTTAATCAAACCTCGAAGCTAATAGTGCACCTTCCTGAGATAGCGATCTTTAATATAGTATGAGTGGGCGAAACATTAAAATCCGGAGAACGGAAGCCCGCGCCCGTCGGACTGACTCGGTAACTACTTACCATCGATTTTCACTCGTTATTTACATACTTGATACAAATTGGTATATTGATAAATATGCTGCTCCGTCAATTTTAACCCCTTTACTGTACCTATATATCAGAACTAAAACCTAATGTTAACATTTCTCAGTCACGGTATAATTATTTACAGTAAGGTGCTCACAAATCTATATATATAAAAGAAAGTCGTGTTAGTTACACTATTTATTCTATATATCTATATATATAAAAGAAAGTCGTGTTAATTACACTATTTATAACTCAAGAACGGCTGAACCGATTTGGCTGAAAATTGGTAGGGAGGTAGCTAAGAACTCGGAGAAGGACATAGGATACTTTTTATCCCGTTCCCTTAAATCCCGTGGGATGTGACATAAAACGTGGTATAACAAAACGCAACTGACATGGAATGGAACAAGACAACTCAGTCAAAATATAAGTCAGACTTCAACTTTTATCATCAAATGCAAGAGTAAATCGAAACATTGCGAATGAAAGCACTGAAGAAGAGCAAGAAATTGCACGTGAAGAGCGCCGCCTTAGTATGGCTCGACTTCGTGCTTCTCACTGACAAGAGCAAAGGGAAGCAGCCCGTGAAACGGCTCGGTTGGCAATGCGAAATCGTCGAGCAAACCTCAGAGATCAACAGCTAGATAATTTACGAAATTCATTGCTTCCCGACACTTGCCGACTTTGCTTAAACACCTGAATCCCGTCATTTTCTTGGAAACACCCAAAAATACAATAGTTGTTTTCAAATGACCTCATTTGGGGCAGACATTATTGAAGAACGAGGATTTAATCCGACATTCAAGGTATTTATATTTATTTATTTATACTCATGATTATCACCTCAGATTGATTTTAGTATTACAGGACTTAATCGCGTGTAATTTATACAATACAGTAGCATAATAACATATTATATTTATTCCTGAAGTGTTTGTAAATCAGTAATAATGACTGTTTTTGATTTTGTAGATACAAGGACAGATTCACCATCGAATTGGATCATTGCAACCTCTCGATGATGGACAGCATAAATTTTTACAAATATATTTCATGGGCAACACGGAGGAACAACTTGATCGACGTCAAGAGATCAATACAGCACCGAAAAGAGCAATTCTTCAAGATCTTCAGCAACTGTTTCATGAACATCATGCGTTGGTCAGGCTGTTCAAGAGTGCATTGGAGCGCATGCCAAACGATGACTACAAAGTCGTGATCAGAGCGGATAAACGACCATCTGGAACCCACGAGCGCACATTTAACGCTCCAACAATAGATGAAGTTGCCATTCTGATTGTTGGTGAAAATTTAGAATCACGAGATATTGTGCTTACACGTCGCGATACTGGGCAACTGCAACAAATATCTGAAACACATCGTTCATATTTATCATTACAATACCCGCTGATGTTTTGGAAAGGAGAAGATGGATATTATTTTAATATCAAAATGATAAATCCATTGAATGGTGAGTATCAATATCATAGTTTTCATTTCAGCATGAGGTTTTACAGTGTTTAGTTTTGGTTTCCAATATAAGGCACTTCTTACTACCACGGAATAGAAATCGTAAGAACAGAGTTAAAGATGGGTTGTTTGTTTAGAGAAAAACATTTTTCTTCATCGTTTTCTAATATTTATGCTAAAAATATGTAAGTTTTACATACAAAATATTAATTCTACTGTTTTAATTTCAGGTGAAGAAACTACCAAGAAGGTTAGCTCTATGAATTATTACGCATATCGTTTGATGATTCGTCAAAATTCTGACAACTACTTACTGCGGTTTCGTCGATTGCTTCAACAGTATTGCGTGGACATGTACGTCAAGATAGAAACGGAGCGCTTAACTTTCATTCGGTTAAACCAAGCCAAACTGCGTTCTGATGAGTATATCCATCTACGTGATGCAATTAGTACTGAATCAAATGCAGATAATGTTGGTCGATTAACTATCCTGCCGGCAACGTACATAGGTAGTCCGCGTCATATGCATGAATATGCGACCAAAATATAAGACCAGCGTGAGTTCCGTGAGAGTCATTGAATAATTATATTTTTTTAATTTACTATTATCTTGATTTAATAAGTAAAAAATGTGATCATGTGATATTGCCTTTAAGGCGGAACAAAGTTCGCCGGGTCAGCTAGAATTAAATTTAATATGTTATTATGCTACTGTATTGTATAAATTACACGCGATTAAGTCCTGTAATACTAAAATCAATCTGAGGTGATAATCATGAGTATAAATAAATACAACGATATTGGAGCATCGTTGATCGTATTGTCATCGTAAAATTTGGTAGGTCGTTAAATAGATGAAATAAATAGTTTTTAAGTTCGAATCCAAATCGGGCAAGGGCTTGCTGAGATTTAGGGGTCGCGACTTCACATTCGGGGCGAACCACTATGTATGTACAACTAAAAAGTAGACTAGAGAGTAAGAAATCAAAGCTGACCCTCCTTTTGAGTTATGCTTTGAGCAAATCTTCCAAAAGATTGACCCTTTCATTCTGCGGTGTGTCCCATATTGTGGGTACAAAACTATGTAACTTTGTCTTTGTTTGTAACGAGATTCCTACACTGGGTTATTATAAAAATTGAGCTACAGTTTTATTTGCTATTTAACTTTAGATATTTTATCATGAATTACTCTAGTTTTACTCAAACATATACAAAAAGGTTGCTAAGCTAACCATATCCATCAATTTAAGCTATACTTAAAGCAAATTTTCCCAGTACAGTTATTAGGAATGTTATTTCTTCAATATCCATACGCAAATATTAAACATAATGGTTCATTTTGTAACTGGAAGTTTAGAGGAAACTTGAAAGTAATAATCTGGTCGACGTCAATATTAGGCGATACGTAGCAGTGATGGTACACCGTGGAAACAATAGCACGTCCCCTGGGTTTCGGACCGGAACACGTACCCCGATCCCTTATAAATGAAACTTTGTATTTGTACCTCGAAATATCTTAGTTAATAATTCTAGAAACATCTTTAAACAGGATGCGGTCAGATCTTCCGCAGGGTTATTTGACTGGCAGTTATTAACTATGAATTTCGTTCGTAGTGGCTAAACTATATTTGTTAGATAAAATAAAATAGTTAAATAGTTTATTGGAGGGTTTTCATCTGGTTATCATTGATATTTAATAATTTTAATAATTATTTACTACAAGAAAAAAATGCAGTTATGCATGTTATCCCTTGTTAAAATTGCATTTAACCCTATACTGCTTCTTCAATTCTAGAAAAAAATATTTAACTAGACAGACCCTCTCAGATTTCTCTGGCTGACTTTTTTAAATAGATATTTAGGATATAGACTTATATCGTGTATTTTTGTAGCTTGTGCATATACCTACCTACGTATAAAAACCTTTGGACCCGAATGTAGTAGGTAACGCTATGGCTAAGTTTTTATTTAATGTAACTGTGTAATAAACCTAGGCTGACAAGGATCTATTCTCATTCGTGTATAGAGAGAGAAGCATACTGCCTTATTCTTACGCCTGTATTGCCACTCCCAAAAAAAGGGAGGCATAAAGCGTTTTTTTTTTTAAATCTACTGTAAGATTGGGTTTGTTAAACTACAATAGGTACATTATAAAAAACCTTTAAGCATTGCAATTATAGATGCTAACCGAATTGAAGAAATTAGCGTCTTACGTGTTCGGTAAACAAGGTACCTGTTACAGAAATTGCCTTGGTGACTGTTTTGGGTAATAAGACCTTACGAGGATATAATACTGATGCGAAATGCGCTGTCTACCGGCAAAGTCCGCAGCACGCACACCCAAAAAGAATTAACGTGCAGCTCATTTTTTTCGTATCGAATCCGAGTAGCGGAAAAATACGGGTGCGTCACGAATACCGCTCTTAGCCGAGGCAGCCCGCAGACCAAGAAGCTCCACAGGGCCTGACTGTCTCTTGAGAAGCTTTACCTACTCGGTTGCATGTGATCTACCCTACCCGAAATTTAAATCAAAATGACAACTAATCTTACTTGCTAGAGCTTGACAATAGATTGTCATATAGTTTTTGTTTTCTAAAATTGGTACATATTTCTACTACATTTTTTAAATTGCATTAGATATTAGTAGAAGTTCGTAAAGATTTACCAAACCTACACAAGCCAGGGTGTACGCGTAAGACATGAGATGACTGTAACTCGATTACAAAGATGGGGCCAGGGGGCGCAAGGAGCGAGGTGGGATTACAGGAACTTCGTTAGTCGCGAAGGTGTCTAACTCAGGTCTGAGACAGGGATTATCGCTTTTGCCGTTAGCGTCGCGTTGTCGTTAGTTTGTGAGACGCGACTAAGGATTGAGAGATGCGATGCGACACACATGTACCTATTTTTAGTTACATTCGCCTTAGACAAATCGCACAATTTTCTAGTTTATGTTATTAGTAGGTTTGTAATTATAAATGATCACCAATATCACCATTGTAATTCAATAATATAAAAAACCCTAATCTATAAATCATGTACCTAAATGTTATCGTAAATACCAGACTACGCTGTATGAAATAATGATTAGGTTGCTAAAATGTGTTCTATTGTAATAACATGAGTTGAAATAAAATAATCTAACCTTAAGCCTTTTTATGTTGCCCTGTTGAAAGCAAAGCAATTCAATAATTTCCCGTGTCATTTCGACAAGTTCATATTTCAGATTGTCTTCGTAGTAATAAATAATTACTAGCAGTGTCCAAAACATAAATAAATTACAACAATGCGATCTTGAAATAAATAGGCAGGCGATTTCGACTAAGGCGGTTGTCACACTGCCGCCGCGTCTCGCATGCGGAGACAACGCACCAACGTCCGAGTTTTCCCACCAGCAAGTGTGAGCAAGATGCACTGACAGTGACAGTATTCTACAGTACATTTCAAACTCGTGATATGGACCCTGAGTAAACACAGCTTATAAAAAGCATCGCACACAAAAGGCATCATGTGGGGGGGCCAAGTTGCGGGATGCAATCACAACTTGTGCTGGCGCATTACACGTCTGACTTGCCAAGTTGCCACAAGTGATTGTATGTGTGCTTTGATATTCGATAGCACATAGTAACACAGCTGTGTCAGTTTAATAACTAAACTTTGTAGAGTGTAATTGGTAATTTTGAATATCCCAAGAAGTTCACCCATAACTCTATAATTTCCACAGTCTCATTTCTAAATAACCCTATGTTTTTTGACATTCGAAACTATTCCAATACACTCTATGTATAGGTATTATAGTTTTAACCTTATGTTGCCCTGTTACGAGTTGATATTGCAGATTGTCTTCGTAGTACTTAAACACAAATAAATTACATCGCCGCGATCGTGAAATAGGCAGACCATTTTGACTAAAATCCATCACGTGGCAACGAAACTGAGTGCAGAGTAAACGCAGCTCACAAAGGCAGCGCACACAAAAGGTATCAAGTGGGCCCAACTTGCGGGATGCAATCACAAGTTGTGCCGGCGCAGTACGCATCTAACATGCCACTGCCACTGACAAGTGATTATCTTTGTGCTTTGATATTGGATAGTAGTTACCAACACCTCGGTGTCAAAGTTTTTTAGCGTATTAACTGTTTAGATAATTTAAAGCGTTAGGGCAAAAGTTCTTGTGGAAGTCTACTTAACGCCATAAACATATAAAACTTACTACACTTACTTTACTAGTATATAATTTACTATTAGCAATGTCATCTTATTAATGTCGTACAGCGCGTACCCATAACTACCGTATCAAATACTTTAGGTACAACTGTATAGGTAATATATGGATTATTGACCACGAATCCTAACGAACTTGCTTAGCGCAATGGCCCAGAAATAGGACCACGTAATCAACTTTTTAGAGGAAAAAAAGAAAGATTTATCTATGTGAATTAAAAAAAAATAGAAAAGGTTAAATTTAGATAACAGAAACAGCTACTTACTTACTAGTGATACCTACGTGTTTGATAGTAGGTAATATGTATGATAATATATTGAATCTTCAATCCTAACTCGTATTATGAATTCGGAGAGTTCCTTGAATTACCTATATTAGAGTCGTAATATAGCATAATGGTTCGGATTCTCAAAATAATAAATATAAAGTGCGCATCGGGTACCCGTTGCTTATTTATGCGAATTTATACCGGGAACTTTGGTGGTGATCGACAAGTAATTGCCGAGAAATTGCTCCAATCAATCGGCGCACAATTGACGAACAATTTTATATGCACAAAAGACGAGTAAGTATGTGAATATAAACAATTTATTTTTAGTGTTTCCTTTACATATAAGGTAATTTTAGTACCTACTACGTATAATATATATTTTATATGTTATGTGCTCTTCTCTATTTCATATTCATAGCTCGAAAATGGGATGTATTCAGCGATCAAACCGAGAGTTTTGTCGAAATTTTTGTGCATTAATGAAGGTTGACTCTTCCCGATGCTTGATTAAATTTAACTGTAAAGGACTTCCATAATGATAAATTATTCCAATTCATAATTATAAAGACTTTTAAATTGTAATACTCTATAAAGAGCCTGACAGACAACGCACATTCTATTGCAGGTAGAACCTTGAAAATTGGTGCTTCAAATTGTATTTATATTGAATCAATTTTAAAAGTAGGTGTCCAGTAAAAGATAATAAAGTGCAATAATAGAAGCGTTGTTGGTGGCTCAGCGGTAAGGCATGCGCCTTTCAATCCGAAGGTCGTGGGTTAAAATCCTGCCGGCTCGTACCAAATGAGTTTTTTGAACGTTATGTATGTACGAAATATCATTTGATATTTACCAATCGCTTTTCGGTGAAGTAAAACGCCGTGGGAAACCGGACTATTCCTTCAGTCACTTTTGTATAACTAGCGCCTACGCCAAATCTTGGGATTAGTTGACAAAGCGGACACCAGGCTCTCTGAGCCGTGGCTTAAGCCGGGAAAATGCTACGAAGAAGAGTAAAGTCCAATAAATTTTTAGTGTTCATTTAAATGAACACAAATGATGATGAATGAATGAATGAATGATTTGAATGAGGAGGCAATACTCGTATACAGGTTGATTATTTTATCACCATCCAAAATCTACATAGTGAATGTGTAGGTCATACTGACCAACTTTTAGTATGGGGCCGAAGTCGAAATAGCGAAAAAAAATGCCTGTTTCATACAAATTGGCCGCATCACGGCGGCTGGAATGTATGAAACAGGCAATTTTTTTTTCGCGATATAAAATTTGGTCAGTATGCGTATGACCTACACATTCACTATGTACTTAGATTTTGGCTGGTGATAAAATAATCACCCTGTATGTAAGCAAGATGGTCACTATGAAATTTGTTTCCAGTGGAACTACTACGTACGTGTTTTGTATTTTGAAAAAAAAGGGGGATGAAAGTTATTCTTTATAATATAATAAATAGGTTTCTAGATAAGAGTAGCACTTGTCGCCACCGCACTACTGTAGGCATGTCGGATAACGTGTCGCTATTGCCATCACGACTATCCAGCATATTATGCCTGCCGAGTGCCGATATTGTGAGCTAATATGTCAAATTGTCAATATGTATGTACATACATACCAAAGTCATCACAATATTATAATTATTGGTTTTTAAGCTATTGCATTTGCGTTACTTTCATTTAATTTAGAACTAACCCTGTTCTTATTATTAAGGTTTACCGTTCTAAAAAAGGCTAAGTGCGAGTTGATCTCGCACACCGAGGGTTACGCACAAAGGAGGCTCCCCCACAACCGTACATGTTTTATCGATAATCCAGATGTGCGTCTAACCTTTACGCGTTCCCGAGATAATACGGCCTTGAAAACTGTTGGTACGGAACTCTCAGTGCGCGTCAATGATACCTACGGCTGTACAAGCTCTTGCTTTCTGCCAAATTTCGTGATTCTAGGTGAACGAGAAGTACTCTTATGCATTTTGATTCCTACTGCAAATGCGACATAAATGGCCGTATCTTTTGATTGCGTTGACGTAGAGGTTTGGTTTTTCACAGATTCAAGGGACGGCAGACTTGTATATGTGGTATTAGTTTCAACTTGCTACCTTGATGCGTCCGGCGAGGCGACGGACAACAAAGTGATCCTAGGTAAGGTTTCAGTTTTTTCTTTTTGAGGTACAGAACCCTAAAAATAACTCAAGTGATCTAGGTCCTCCTGTAAGCCCCTTCTGCTTGTAAAATCAACTTCTTTTTAATAACGGAAGTACTTCCGGGCAGCAGAGATTTGTAACGTAGTCTCAAATATAACTTATAACCAACACGTATAATTGTATTTATAGTGGTGTAGCCGTAATGTTGCATCTGGATTGCCTACAAGAATGATGTATAATTTTATTGCCCTGAAATCTCTTAAGGTGATAGCAACTCAAAGGCAACACGTAATGCGGCCCAGGCGCGGCGCAGGAGGGCGGGCTAATGTCGCCGCGCACGCGACTGCCACACAAATGCAATTGGCTCTCGAGTGGCGACTTGTTTTGCTTTTTTTAGATTATTGGACTTTAAAATGACATGGCGGCTATTTTAAGGGTTGGGAAAAGGCTAAGAACCATGCATGTTTGTTTACTATAAGATACAAAGTATAACTAAATCTCGAGCTAATTTATGAAACAAGAATACCTATATCTGGGGGCACAGCCGTACCATCCTTTTCTGGAAGCAGTTCAGGCGATTTTCAACCCCGTGTGTAATTTCGCGCTGGTTAAAGATAGAACCCTTGGCCTTAACAGGACATACCTATCAAAAACATTAAGTACATGCAATAAGACAAAACTGCAATTCTTATGCTGCAAAAAAGTTTTGAACTGTATATAATACCGGGGAATGTCCATAGAACGCGACATCCACCGACTTGCCAATTTTCAAATCGTAGAGGAACACAGTATTCAAATAAAAATGGTAGATGGCAGCATAAGAACTGCGGAGCAAGACTTGTGTCTTTTTACATGAACCCAATGCTTCTGATGGGATGCTTGTGTCTGCCACATACTACACGTAGAACTCGTTGATCACATTTCTAAGTAACCTTCCAATAAAGTACGATAGGTACGCTTCTTAAACTGTTAAAAAATAATTGCTCCTTTTTAGGGTTCCGTAGTCAACTATGAAGGAGACTTTATAGTTTTGCTATGTCTGTCTGTCCGTCCGTGAGTCCGTCTGTCTTCTCCGTCTTGCAGCTCAGTGACCGTTAGTACTAGAAAGCTGTATTTTGGTATGAATATACATATCAATCATGCCGACAAAGTGGTAAAATAAAAAAAAATAACACTTATTTTTAGGGTACAACGAGTGGTGATTTTTTTCGTTTCAACCCTAAAGTATGAGGTCCGCAAGTCCAAAAATTTAAAATTGTTATCGTTATCGTTAACTGACGCCACCAGCCAGCCGTTCAGCTGCAAGGACGCGGAGGCGCTGGTCACACCAAGGAGGAAGGGACGAAGAGCCTAATCGAGATTGCTCGAATGTACGTACCAGTACGGTCCGGGACGGTCGGTCAGAGGCGTATAATTTGGCGGTTTAACTGCCTCCGTCCGGACCTATCCAGTCCAAGATGGGACGAGTATTCGGGCCTTCTTGCATATTCTCTACATCGTCTGCCGCCTTGGCCTGCTCAGCTGGCCCTCCTGCCCGAGACACCAGTGGGCCAAAAGTACAGGTTGGGAGTGTAGGGCTTGTGCAGTCGAGGAGGGGAGTTGACGGGAGAGAGAACCAGACCGAATACTTGCATCGTGCCCAGTATTAAGGAAAGATAGATATATAAATGTGTAAATATGGTACGAGAAGGATGATGACTGCGATTGCGATGCGGTTGCTCCGAGTGCCTTCTATGCGCTGATCTAAGTAGGTATTCTAGTTGACACGGTTGTCGATGGTGACATGTGTCATAAACTATTAGAGCGATGGGCGTGTATCATTGAGTCGCAGGTTCGAGTCCCACTTTTCCTTTCTTTCCAAGAGACATCGTAGTTATTTTTGTCCGTGGTGCCTTATTGTCCATAATCCATCCTTCAGTGATATTATGATTGATCGTTCCGTGGGGTCATAATAATTGCTTTTTGATTCTCTTGTCTTGTGCGTCGTAAACTAAAAATCCTTGAGATCTGATTGCCGACTATCCGTTTGTTGTCGGCACTGTTGGCAGTGATTTAGTATGTTTGAATTCCGAATGTCCACTGTTCTTTCCATATAAATCAGATACGTACATGTATGAGTAGGTAGTAGTCGATGCTTGGGCTCGTGGTTGACGACCTTGTGCCAGCAGAGTCGATGAAGGGTGAGGTTCCACTTAAATTTTTGTAACCTTATTTCTCTCTTACTCAGAACACTGAGTTTTCATAGTAGTGTCTTTCAGCTTACCTATACACGTGTCTAGACTGGTGGTGAAGTGTAGGGTAAAATCTGGTTGTAAAGATGATCTTCCGCGAGGACATTTGTCTAGAGATGTTTCGCGAAGTTATATTGTCGATGATGGCACTATTCGACGGCTGACTTGATAGTTATAAAAAAAATTAACACTTTTATTTTTAGGGTACAACGAGTGTGGGTATAGGTTCATGTAAAGTGGGCGGTGATTTTTTTCGTTTCAACCCTAAAGTATGAGGTCCGCAAGTCCAAAAATTAAAAAAAAAAGAAAATCCTCAAAATAGAGCTCTATGACAACTTTCAAGGAATATTTGTTTTGAACTTGGTCAGTTAAACCATTTTCAATATTTTGCCAAAAATCGTATCTTCTCGGTTAAAAGGCCGTGTAAGTCGTAAGAGTAGAGAAGATACTCCTTTTACTGTTATGAGCATGGTACTTAAACCCCTTTTTGCCCCGCCTATTGTGACAGACGGTAAACTACGGAACCCTACACTGAGCATGGCCCGACATGCTCTTGGCCGGTTGTATGTGAATACAATTGATTTAAATATATTAAATAACAACGATATACCTAACACGTTACCACTGTGTAAAGAAGTCAACGATGTATAAACATCAAAATCACAACGAAAATGTTAGTTCCGAATGGTTTTGACAAATTATAAATTCATTCCGACAAACAAAGGTCACACGTAATAGAAAATTCAAAACATTTCATCCCCTGCAGCCTGCATTAGCATTGTAGTGCACTTCGAACATTAGCTTTCAAAATTCAGTTATATTAATTCAGTATTTCAGCGTTGCCGTGCCGCAACGACAAACAGGGAGGCCAAACAAGCCACCATTGTGTAGGCTGAAGAGTGCGTGTACCTATTGCTTAGGATATTTTATAATTCAATCTGTGAGTGCACGGGAATATGTTCCGTCGTGTCCAAACGAGCCCGAAAAGCGAAATACGAAAATTCGTTACAGGAGCGCGTGAATTGAATTTCATATTTCACTTGAAACTTCGTCAGAAACCACGAAGTAGTATCTACTTACCCATCATTTTAAAATTCAAGTATTAGATTAAATGTAGAGTTGCCAATTTTAGGGCCCCATACGGTGACTAACAGAACCCTACTACCAAGCATCTTCTGTCCGTCTGTCTATCTATTTATTTCAAGAGCCATATTATTTAGGCACTGGATATTTTAAGTTATTATAAATAGAGGTTAAATTTAAAAAAAAATGTTGTTTTTCAGATATAACAACAAATAATAAAAATGTATTGTCAATTTTAGGTTTTCTCAAAGATAAGTTACTTACCTAATAGGTAGGTATATATTTGATACAATTTCCCACACCAGTATATGGAAAGCTTTATATGAATGTGAAATACCATCGAAAACCATTGAACTCGTACAAGATATCTATCACAAGAGTACCAGCCGGGTCAAACTAGACAAAACAGGAGCTGAAATAGATATATGCAGAGGTGTAAGGCAGGGGGACCCCCTATCACCTACATTATTCATCACTGTTTTACAACACATTATGAAACAACTCGATTGGTCAAAAAAAGGTACAAATATAAAAGGAAAGTACCTCAATAATCTACGTTTCGCCGACGACCTAGTTTTGTTCTCAGAGAGACCGCATCACAACTAGAAGAGATGATAAACGAACTTAACTGCGTCAGTCGTAATATTAACCTGGAATTAAATGTCGAAAAAAAAAAATTATATCCAACAAAGCCTATAGACCTATTTTCGTTGAAAACCGACAGTTAGAATATGTACCACACTATGTATACTTAGGCAAACAGATATCTATGTCGAAAACCAGACATCGTCACGAATTAGAAAGACGTATTAGAATGACGTGGAATAAATTCTGGAGTCACAAAAAAATCTTAAAATCTGATGTACCCTTAAGACTAAAAAAGAAAATTCTCGACTCGTGTCTCTTGCCTTGTCTCTCCTACGCAAGCCAAACTTGGATCTATAACACACATACGGTAGGGAAAATTATAAAATGCCAAAGAGCCATGGAGCGGAGTATTTTGAATTTGAAGCTTAAAGACAAGCAACGGCACACGGACATTAGGAATAAAACAAAAGTTATCGATGCACTATCACACTGTAAAAAGCTTAAATGGAAATGGGCAGGTCACCTGGCAAGAATGAGCAACGAGAAATGGACTAAGAGCGTTACTGCATGGGCTGGACCCCCCGGTAAAAGAAGATCAGGTCGCCCACTGGAAAGATGGGCAGACGAACTAAAAAAGTTTGCAGGTGAAAACTGGATAGTGACAGCTCAGGATAGAGAAAAGTGGAGTAAAATGGAGGAGGCCTTTACTCTCCAAGAGGTCCTTAATAAAACAACAGGAACTAACACATAAATGATAAAGTTGAAATTAATATCTGCATGTATGAATACTATGAATGTTATAATAACTTAATGTTTTTTAACTCTTTAACTTTATTTGAATTCTAAAATTTTGTAAAGATATGTTTAATATTATTAAGGAAATAAAATGGCTTAAATATCAATATATAAATATAAATATATACTTAATAGACGGCAAATCATAATATGTAAAAGAATATTAGAAATGAATGTGGATGGACGGCGAGCAATTGGTAGGTCCAAAAAACGATGGATGGATTGTGTGAAAGAGAATGTGAGGAAAAAAGGAGTGAGTGATAACGGAATAGAGGATAACGGAATAGGAGAACATTATGCCGATCCCATATAATGCGAGATAAGGACAGGAAGAAGAAGATATATTCGAAGGCAACTGTTTCCTGTGACTTCGGTCGCGTGGTATTTTTTAAGATCCTTAGGGGTTGATTTTCCCAAATTCCATTCTAAGTGGTAAAAAATAAGTATACAGTGTGTAAATCTAATACGGGCGAACCTCTTAATGGTGGTTAGTATAGGACATAAGAAATGTAATTAGGTAACTTTTAAATGGAATTGCAATTAAAATTTTATCCATAGAAAATAATTTGGCCCGCAATGTAATGCAAACTTTGCAAACACACTCGCGTTAATCATTCGTCGACAACTGTCAGCGTCAAATATTTTACAGTACATTGCTGCTGAAAATATTATAAAACAATTAATTATGGGGTCATAATTAAGTGTAACTTAAAAATATGGTTTAGAATGATTTGTTTACGACTGGTTTGCGACTGGGGGTTTCGGTGTGTGCGCCACACTCATGTCCTTGTGGCACAGATGTGGACCGACTGGGACACCATGGATTGTGTTGTAAAAAAAGTGCAGGCCGTTTTTCGAGACATGCATCTCTTAATGACATAATCCGTCGGTCTCTTGCCACCATCAACGTGCCTGCTCTCCTTGAGCCGACTGGCATTTTCAGGGATGATGGCAAGAGACCTGATGGGGTGTCCTTGGTTCCTTGGAGTTTGGGACGGATGCTAGTGTGGGATGCTACCTGTGTAGACACGCTGGCACCGTCCCATCTCCAACGAACTAATGTAAAAGCGGGCGGAGCGGCTGAATGCGCCGAAATTTTAAAACGTAATAAATATAAGAGCCTGGGCAGAGAGTACCTTTTTGTACCATTCGGGGTCGAAACTCTTGGTCCATGGGGTCCCAGCGCACGCAAATTTTTCGTAGAAATCGCGAAACGTCTGGTTGATGTTACTGGTGACCGAAGAGCTGGTGGCTTCCTCGCACAACGTATCAGCATTGCGATACAACGAGAAAATGCCGCCAGCATCCTAGGTACAATGCCTCAAGGACCTACTTTAGATTTAAGGTAGGTAGAGGTAGGTAGTTAGGTAAGTTACACTTACTGTATATATTTCGAGAATAAATGATTTTTATAATATAAAAATATGTTTCAATTATTGATAACACTAATGAATTCTATGTTTGGTTAAATTTATCGCCCGTATTAGACTTACACAAATAGCTCTAGAGTAGGCTCCCATGAGTTGTTCGTTTGCAAAAATAGCGGACCGCGAAATGCTTCGTGATTTGCCTACCTGATACCCTCTACATTATAAAAAAGCCATGTTGCTGCGACACACCCATTCCTGCTGTAGAAAAGTTTAAGTACGTTGGCTCAATACTTACACTAGATGCCAGCATTTGCACCGACGTGACGCACAGGATCAATGTCGCCTGGCAAAAGTGGCGATTACTTACTGTGTGTGTGTTGTCACGCATTCCCATAAATGTTAAGGGTAAAGTGTATAAAACGGCAGTTCGTCCGGCGCTACTATACGGGTCTGAATGTTGGACAACAAAAAAGGCGCATGAACAAATGAGATGAAAATGCTCAGACGGGCGGGAGGTGTAACTCGAATGGACAGAATCCGCAATGAATATATTCGAGGAAGCTTCAAAGTTGCTCCGATCGCCGATAAAATCCTGGAAAATCGTCTTCTTTAGTATGGCCATGTTAAAAGAAGAGAAGAAGACCACGTAGTACAAATTACACTGAATCCACCAGATCAAAGGAGAGGTAGAGGCCGGCCGCCATCCACCTGGTGGAAAAACATTGTTAGAGACCTCAAAAAAGCCATTTTACCTGAACAGACAACCCAAGATCGTATGATCTGGCGCAGAAAAGTGAGGAGACCCGACCCCAAATAATGGGTCATAATAATCATAAGGAGAAGATAAAGAAGAAGAAGAAGATGTTGCTCTAGCGTCACGTCACGGTCCTGTCATTTCAGTAACCCCCCAACCCCCCCGTTACCGTTGACGTGATAAGTTCCTATTCGTACTATGTCCTATCATATTAGCCAAAGCATTTTTTGCCATATATTTATCTACATTAATTGCTGCGTAGCAACACAGAATAAATAATAGTTGGTAGCAATTAATATGCAAAACTAAGTAGCGGCTACATCTTTGGTTATAATGTCATCTTATAGACATCAGTATGACTTACGAAAGTTTAAATTATATAATGTCATCTTCATAATTTACTTATAATATTAGTGTGAGGGGGGAGAGGAACCACAAAACTGGTTAGCAACATCTGTTAATTGGATGTCTGGGATCTATGCAATGTTCATCAGAAGTCAGAATGAGATGCGCTATTTGTGCAAACGAACATCTCATGCCCGCTCTATTCAGTAGATGTCATAAATTCAGGGGGTCATAACCGCCTTCACATTAGAAAGGGATAGATTGTAATAAAAAACATATTGATAAAGAACCTTACTCTACTAAAGATTAACAAAACAAACGTATGGCGACAACGTGTCTAGCTTCAGATAAACGTCCCAAACCACACAGTTCAGCATAACCCATTTACATACATAATAATCATTACATTAATATGCGGGTATCTTTTTTGTTCTAACCTAAACTCGGACCTTTCTGATAATGATCTTTATTGGGGATGAACCTAGTCATTATTTTAGGAACTCACGAGATGGCCAGCTTATAATTTTTTCACATTGTGGTCCGTTTTTTTGTAGACTGACTTTAATATACATACATAACACTATTATAACTGAAATATAAATAATGTATGAATCATAATTTTCGGTGATGATTGAATTGAACTACTGTCAAGAAGTTTATAGACGAAAGGCTGTAGTAATAAAGTAATACCTATGCTGCCTATGCAGTACTACTAACGCTCCGTAATTACGTGCAAATGCAGCAAAAAGTGCACATATGGAGTCGAAGGTGGCAGCGGGGCGCACAGGCCACTCCCCCGGCGACGCCCGCTCATTTTAAATTGTAATTACAATTTATTATTGTCTCTGCCTTCATCGGACGCCATTTTATTGATCATGAAATCCGTTGCTGATTCATATTTCTGTGTGAGAACTTTTGTCGGTGTTTCGAAGACATCGAGCTTAGTCCATGTAGCTCTTATTAATTGTTAATCTATGTGTCATATCATTTTTCTAGCTCGTTTTTTAACTTCTTCACTGTCCTGATTTGACATGTGAATCTTACAGTTCTGTAAAAGATGCGAGCCCTGCCCCACACATGGGACACAGACAGTGAACGTGTTAAAGCTTATATGTCTTTCTAGGTAGAAAATATAGGTACCTATATTATTATTTATAGACACAACAAAAATACCGTTGAGAAAATTTAAATAAAATGATCAGTAAAAGCTTATTTAAAAGGGTACTATTTCCATAAGTCCAAAACGCTCAGTTATCAACATGAATACAAGAAACCATTAACATCTTAAGTCCAGAGGCACCCTATAATCTAAGAAATTGGCATTTTAAAATACAAATACATATTTTTGCGTCCCGTTATTTTTACGTAAAAGGAAATGGAATCAAGCAAATGCTTGCAATCACTTGGAGTCGTATTTTTTGTCATACAACCATTAAAATATATGATTTAAAGTTATTAAAAAAAATAGGCTTCTGCATATTAATCGTGGCTTGCTCCTATGTGTTACCACTACATGCGAAAACTACTATAGCTGCGTCGTAAAATGTTATAAGTTCAATAAATATTCAGACGTCTTTACTTACCTATATGAAACTCATAAATAAACTGGATACCCAATCAAGCGAAAAAAATGACGCCAAAAAAAAGCTGCAGTTGCGGCACATATACCTACTTTTGTTTGGAAAGTGACATTTCGTTAAGTGCCAACAGCCTATAAAGTTTTAACAGTGTTGGTAGTTTTGTATATTAATTTGACAGTTAATGCTTACGTCAATAAGCTCTTTTTCGAAAGAAACATTTATCGTTTGTATCATCATCAATGCAAAATTTGACGCTAATGTCATTCTGACCCACGTTTTTTGACGTTTTTGTTCTGCTCTGTGTGCCTATTTCTTTAATAAGCTCTTTTTCGCAAGAAACATTTATCGTTTGTAGCATCATCAATGCAAAATTTGACGCTAATGTCATTCTGACCCACGTTTTTTGACGTTTTTGTTCTGCTCTGTGTGCCTATTTCTTTTAATAAGTCAATGATAAAACTAATACAAAGTGCCCAAATATAATTACGTTATTTTATTAGACAATGGTAGTCACCAACTCTTTGGTGAAGAGTATAACCATGACCACTATGAGGTCGTAAAGTTGGCGAATTCCCGGAAAAAAGGTAAGTAAGTATGGAGTCGGCTTCATAAAAATATATTTTTAAATAATATACGTTTCGGGATTCTGGTATTGCATAGAACATCACGAGTACGTATTATATCGCGAAAATGTTTTCGCCTTACCTTGTTTTTGGTAGTTTTGTAAGTAGGTATAAAAGTTGATGTACCTAAGTATAGATGTAACGATATGCGCTTACCGCTTGAAGTAGCGCCAGCAGTATCAATGAATACAGTCATTTATTCGGTTTACTATATATATCTGACAATAGGGACCTAGTCGACATAAATATTTGTAATATCTATAGGTTCATTACTAACAAAAGGAAAAAAATATATTGAGTCCGCCTCCGTACCATTCAACTACCTACGCCGACGCCGAAGTTTAAGTAAATAATCATCCGAATCCCTGCCTGGATGCCTGGTTATTTCAGCATGCTACCCAGTAAAATATATGATTAAATATATACGAGTATCTTGCTATATCTCATGACTAAATCCAATTGGATTTGTCGGACAAGAAGTCGGGCTTAAGGCTTAAAAGCGAAGTAAGTTTGTCCGGGTGTCTAAGGAGTTGTTAATGCGTTGCGAGCCGCGTTTGTTTTGGATCCGCTGTCTCCTCTCGTTAGTCCACTGATACTGTCTGATGTTAAACCAACAACGTTTGACTCTACAGTAATGTCGTTCTTTTTAACTTTATTTTTTATTGTTAAAGTAGCAAATATACATTTCTTTGGTATCTTGATTGCTTTTATTCAATAAATAATATTATTTACAGTTTATTCATAAATCATAATGCTTGGATTCGTTTTGAGTGTACAAAGTGGACGCTTAATTCTGGATCAGACAAAGACTACACACACACTAACCTAAGAAGACACTGACCTAATGAGTTACCTAATATGTCGCCGAAAATTGTATGGCAAATTATTACTTTCCAAACAACTTTTTCCATATATTAATTTGGCCGAAAGATCAGTTAGGTATTAACTGTAATATTTCGCAGACGTATCTTTGGCATATTATCATGTTGCAACCTAACCTAACCGAGTCGGCAAATAAAAATTCGGCCAAATGAAAGTTGGCAAATAATAATTTGGTAAATGTTGGTATGCCAACTGCCAACTGAGTCGTCGGCGTAAAGTTGGTTGGCAAGTGGTATCCGGCGAAAAGGCAGGATACCAACTAATAGCTACGTTTTACTTTCATGAAGTTTTCTTTAAAAAAAATATGTTTTTAATTTCAAGCAAATTAAAAATTATTTTAAAGAAAATATCGCTATGATTTAAGCATACCTACTAAGTGCGATAAAATAACCCATCCAACAATCAGTGAAATAATTTACATTGAGTTCGAAGTAAAAGTAAAATATAAAGCTTGATTGACCTCTGTTTGACCCTAGGTTGAGATAAAACATTTTTTGAGATAATATTCATAGCTACCTTACTGCCTAACTCACTTGTGTTGTCATATTTGGTCATAATGTAATATGTGTCAAAGAAATGTAAATTGATACGCGTCCAATACCAAGAAAGAGTCCATTGAATTTTGTAATTTTACTTAACTACCTACCTGCCATTTAATTTGCAATAACCTCGGATAAAATAATTTCGTGAATTGTTTTCATTAATCTTAATGCAAATTAGGTAGCTGTAGAGTCCCTTTCGGAAAAGGGTTCAGTTGTTTTCATAGCTGAGTGTCGCAGCGATTGTTTCTCAATCGCCTTTAGAATGATAAAGATTTACATAAGACAATACAATTAAAGTAAAAAGGGACTTCCTTCTGAACAACTTTTAATCATATTAAATAATATTTAAAACGGGTCACTCACGTAATTTAGTCGATTTTCGCTCGACATGTTTCGTTCTTTACGAAGAACGTCATCAGGAGCGCCCACTCGCGACAGAGGCAAGTCGTACACTGACGCTGAGTGGGCGCTCCTGATGACGTTCTTCGTAAAGAACGAAACATGTCGAGCGAAAATCGACTAAATTACGTGAGTGACCCGTTTTAAATATTATTTAATATGTTCGAGTCTCACGAGAGTTTTATAGTTAAAATAACTTTTAATCAGTAGATACCATTTATTTTACAGAATAAGGTATAGGTACATATCGTTATTAATATATTGAAAATATTTATTTTATATATGTCGTCACTGAAAATGTTATAAGTGTACGAACTTAAGTTGATAAAACAAAATGCAATTAAATACAACATACAACGATCTATAGTTTTAGCAAATAGTATTAACTGAATGCCACCTACATTAATATTAATAGCGTAATTATTAGGTACATGAAAAGTGATTTCATGTAATTAATTTATTAAAATACAGATTCTACGAAATTCTACGTCCTCCTTACGCGATGGTAGGCCAGATAGGTAGGCCCAATTCAAACTAGGGATCCTGGGGCCTTACCATGACGTCTTAACACGATTCAGTTGACGACCTAAACTGGGTCGCTACCATGCAACTGAGCCTAAACCGAACCTAAACTGAATCACGTTAGGACGTCATGGTAAGGCCTCTGAGTTCTACTACGGCTAGCTCAAACAATTACCTCCCTAATTTCCCTACTGCATTATTTATTTTATTTATTTATGTTTCATTGACGCATTTTCTCATGAAACAGTCAATCATGAAAATTTTAATTATATCGCGACCTTTCGATGTTAAACTGATATTTTTTACTAAGTACAAACAATAACAGTTTTTCTCTCAAAACCATAAATTTTATCTAAACGTCAAACTCAAGTTAACCTTTGATACAGCCATTCTCCTTATTAACAACATAACACGGGCGTACGACAAGACAATAAACACAACCGTACATCACACACCGACATAACTCAAAGTTATTTAATTACGGCGGAAAAACTAATCCGTGGAGCAGAGAGCGAAAATTACGCGTCCTCGCAGGTGCGTGTGGGAGCTACAGGGCGTTCCGAAACGCGCCAACGAAAATAAATCGCCGGTTTTACGAGTACTCAGCGACATTACATAGTAACAACTGTCATTGTGATCAATTAGATGGTATTAGATTAAAAGGGTCGTTATCCAACCTTTCGTCTGCATCTAAAGTATCTAAACACCGTCATACTAAATGTATGGAAAGTTTGATGGGTTTGAGGATGCCCTCAAGATATATGTATTGCAATAATAAGTATTTGGACACTCCACTCTGGCTGTGAAACTCACGTCAAACTATATGATGATGTACGTTACATACGTGTTATCAAGTATCAAATCCTGGGCCCGGAACATGCCCATACCTAAATACTAAGGTTTAGATGGTACTATCAACATTTGTTTTACTGTCTTATAACGGTTGGTAAGTAATAACGATTAACGATTTAAAACAGCAATGGTATATTAGCTTGATAAAATTGTTTCGCTGCAGCTTGAGCATGGGCGAGCATTTTATATAGATTCGTCTCAGTATATGTAATATTACAGAGTGTAATGTTTAAGTATTTACAGGCGTTTATTTCGAACAAAAAATAACTTTGTATCCAAACATTGTACCAAGTCGATTGAAATTAATCTGTTGACGAAAAATTACTGTGGTAGGATATCCTTTTTTCATACCTGCTTTTTTAAATTATGATTTCACCTTACTAGCTCCAAAAACACACTTTTATCTTTTAAACTAGCGGGTAAAAATGCATTATATCCACTAGTGGGGAAAGTAATTTGACCTTGAGTTAGCGTTTACTTTTAAATTTAAACGGGTCGCTTAGATTTGGGTGAGAGTTGTAATTGTAATCGTATGTAGTTTTTATTTTTCTCGCAATAGGTGAGAAATATTGTATTACTCGGCGGCAAAGTTTGTTCAACTCCTTGAGACCCTCGTAAAGCTCAAGCTTCCGTTTTTTTTAACCACTCGATTCCCTCGTGGCTCAATTTTGGAATCTTTCGCTTGCGGAATCTCAATCGCACGAGAGTTAAACAACAGCTTTACACCCTTGTATACCTACCAACAAATAACTATTTTCCGATTATAAACACACCAGAGAATAAAAAATTGATTACGCTACCATTTTTAATGTAAAATTTTCTATGTAATAAATATTTTGACTAAAATAACATAATATGTAAGTGTCAAAACATCCTGTATCCGCGCCATACTTCAATGGAGACTAGAGGCGGCAAGGAGCTGTCGCACGACAATATTTATGCGCGCAATATTAACCCGCTACAGTATTAACTACGACTCAGAAACGATACCGTAAATAGAATACACATTACATTATGTAATTTATACATATATTACGTTCCTGTTTCATGACAAAAATGTAGAAAGCGAAACAAATAGTTTTGAAAAAAAAAGACTAAACTGTTAAACTCCAAATTATGTGATTGTTTTTAGTAAAATGTACCACTTTTAAGATTGTCGATAAGGTGATAATGTCATAAAGATAAATTTAGAAATGAAACTTATCCAATACCGACAAATTGGTTAGATTTTATGTAAAAAGCACGTATGTTATCCGTTGTAATTGATGAGGATATGACAAGAATATTAGTGTTTTTTTGATGCGCATTCAAACTTTAATAATTGGAACTCAATTTGAACTTGTTTTGACATTACTCGTCACAGTGCTTTCACTAATACTTATAGTACCTACGTGTCCTACGTATTATGTAGGTACATAAATACTTAATGAGTTATATTATCAAAACAAGTTGAAATACTTTAAAACTACGAATACAGTCTAGGTACCTACAGTATGCCAAAACAAATCTGACAGCAGATTTATTTTTAATTATATGTCTCTCTTTTTTGGAGACAGTTCCACGCGGGATACTTGCTCAACCCGTAGCACAAGTGCACTTATTAAAGTGCACCTAACCCAAACAATGTACCTGACCCAAGGCAAGAGGAAGATGAGCTCCATAAACACGACCAATACGTGGCGCCAAACGCCGAACGCCATGATCATAATAATATAATAAAACCTGAGATGTGGAAACCTAAGTGGCGAGTTGGCTATATGTTTAAAGTCCAGTGACACCTCTCTACCTCCAGCCCTCAAACCGATGTTGCCCTTGAGCCATCTTAGATGTCGCTTTTTGTGGGGGCCCATCTTACGTGGGCGAGTCACCGTCTGCCGGAAATAAAATTGCTGACCATTTTGTTAGGCAGACGTCGGATTTTATTCTCCATAACCAAGTATTTAGTCCACCACTTTCACCTTATAGTCCAGTATATTTTTGATTTCAAAATCTCAATAGTCCATACAGCCTGGCGGGTGCTGCCTCTGCGTGCGCCCCATGACTCGGGCAGGTGCAACACCCGCTCGGTGTACCCCGTACATTTCATTAAATTGTCGGAAGGGCTCTTCGTGTTGGCTTCGGCTCCGCGTATGCCTCCCAAAGGTCCGGAACACAATTGTTCCGCGATGGGAAAAACATACAAATAATAAAACAATTCTACCTATTACTTTTACTAAATTGAAATAATATTAACGAAACTTAAAAAAACTTGTTAAAACTCCATTATATTCAGAAATCTTGACATCGCAGAAGTAGTGTAGGCGGGCTTGGGGCTTACAAGCTATATATCCCCATGCTGCTGGTGTGGCCAGCTTTCCATGTCTTACGTCTCCACTTTGCCCCATCATTGACGTCGCTTTCAGACATCTTATACTCAATCAGGTCTTTAAGCACTAAGTCGTTCTATCTTGTTTGGGTTTACCTCTGCTTATTTTACCGGAGATAGAAAGTGGTAGTAGGGTACTAAATTTCCGACGTAGTCAGGCTACTCTCCTGCGTTTTGTCGGCGTTGTCACGCACGTCCATGCTACCGCGCCGCACATGAACACATCCCAATCCCATGTTCATTTCGGCATATTTACATCGGAATGGGCCTTATAATACTTTTATATCACAGACCTTTTAGTTTTACCTGCATTCTTTAGTGTAAGCGAAACAATATCTTGAAATCTTTTAAAATATAGATACATGTAGAGGAATCTAAGCAATTCTTAATTTGCCTTTAATCTTAGTTATTAAGTACCTTATTTTCAACGACTCTGACGAAACGATTTGGTATTATCTCTGAAATGACGCGTGGTTAGGAGTTCTTATGTATTTTCTTTCAGAGCTTTGCTTCGTCGTCCATATACGTAGTCATTAAAAGGTGACAGTTTATTTATTTGCAAAGGATTTACCTATTTATTTTAAGTATTTAAAAAAATCGTGAAAAATCAGGGTACCTCCCGTACATGTAAAGTGGGGGTGTTTTTTTTCGTATCCAACCCAGAGTGTGGCATATCATTGGATAGGTATTTGAAAAATAATGAGGGTTTTCTAAAAACATTTTTCATAAAGTTAATATTTTCGGAAATAATCGTTCCAGCAGTTTAAAAAAATGTGTCCCCCCCCTCTAACTTTTGAACTATGAGTTCAAAAATATGAAAAAGTACAATAGTAGAACTTAATAAGAACTTTATTGGAAAATTATTTTGAACTTGATTGGTTGAACGGTTTTTAAAAAATTGTACAGAGTAATTTCTTAATTAATTTTGTAATTTAACCGTATATGCAAAAAAAAAAATATCTTGAGTACTTAATTTATCATCCCGCACTTGTAACTTCCTTGTAATAAAAAAATAATGATTCAAATCGATTCACGCGGTCAAAAGTTACCCCCGGAAAGGAAACCCAACAAACATAATCCGTCTAGTTTGTTTAAATTAGTAGGTACCCCAATTTACTTCGCGCTGTTAACATTGAGCGCCGGGAACCCGCTAGGGGAGTTCTCTGTGGGTGGTCGCTTTTCGCTACAAAGCGGGAAAACCACGGGATCGGCTACGAGCGTAGCGCGTAACAGTCGCTGGCACTCAATGTGTTAAGATTTTTCCGGCGTTGATAGGGTGTCGGGTCGGGTGTATTTATTAAACCACTTTTTAAGGTTGCCTATTGTGACGGACGGTGAACTACGGAACCCTACACTGAGCATGGCTCGACATGCTCTTGGCCGGTTTTTATTTATAACCAGAATCACGAGTAGGTATATTGATTTCAAAAAAAGAAAAAGAGTGTCGCTTTTTTTTTATTAGTTTCGTAACGCATTTTTTCATACATTTTGTATGGGCCGTTACGAAACTGTCAATTTTTTGTATGAAAAATCGTGGGCCGATTTTCTGTAATAATGGTGCACTTTTTTTACACGACTGCCCAAAACAAAAAAGAGTGTTATGTACCTATTAGGGGTTCATGTATCAAAATTTGTTTGTGAGTTTCTGTGTGCCGCCATAATTTCTGAAAATGCCCTTATACCACCTAATTTATTTTCATACACATTAAGTAGGCATAAAATTAAGTTTATTTTTGCATCTTTTATTTCATGAAATATATTTTATACATGCTCAAACATTGGTAATTTTTAAGTTAGGATAGGTTAGGAATAGGCTCCGATTTGGTGACAGACAGGCTAAGCTGATTCTGCAAATAGACCATCGCAGTCCCACTATGAACGTCTTAATGAGTTAGACTAAAAAGTACGGTTGCACACATTGTCGGCTGCCACGGCGGTGCAATCTGGGCCGCTTTAAGTTGCACTCGCAAAATAAGGTCAGTAAGAATTGTGTTTTTAATACTAAAATAATAATATAATAATATATTTATAAAAATTACTATTTCTGCAATACCAATACTTCATACTATCTTAACGATTGGAATTTATTTATATGCGTTATTTCATTATTAACGATTTTCACTTTAAAAAGTAAACCGGACTCTTAATTGCGAATTTCCCATTTGGAACTTAAACCAACCGAAGAAGGCGATTTGTTGATCATTTCCCCGCATACGTTCAATAACTGGTCACCGCTGTCCCAAAAGATTATCCGTGATTGAAATTCCGACGCACATACGCTCTTTTAAAATGAACTCAACAAAACGATTGCACGATGTCCGACATCGGAAAGGGAGTAAGGGAGTGACCGCATGAATGATTCCGACCGGCCCCGGGGCCAAAATAAAAATCATTCATATGGACAAAATAAAATTGCATCCCAAATAACCTGGTGCTCATCGGGCGAAAATCTATTAGCAATAAATATGAACTTTTCCGATTTCACAGGATTTAAAATTGCGATAGAGCGAACTTCTGTATGAAATGGGGTGGTGGACTTTTCAGGTTTATGGTATGGTTGTTTTATTGGTTCTTTTGATTAAATTGCTCTTGGTAATTTTTGAAAAGGAGTTAGTTTGTAATGTTTACAGTATTTAAAGATTTAAGATAGGTATTATCGGGTTCCTTACCTTAACTAATATTTCGCATAAATTATTAGTCTTGATCATTTTAAATATATTTGAAAATATAAACGAATATATTTTCAGGCTTAAATTAGTCTGACAGTCGAATGTTTCATAATGTAAAAGGGGGGAAAGATATACCTACATAGATATATATATACTAGCTTTTACCCGCGGCTTCGCCCGCGTACTAAACGTAATTTTCAACCGTTTACAAATAAGGAGGTTCTTAGTTGGGCCCGTATATTTCTATGTACCTATATATGTATGTTTGTCCGCTATGATCTTGCGTTTGGCTGAATGGATTTAAATGGAATGGATGGTTGTCGGAAAAGTGATCAAACTGAAAAATTCAAGTTGGCGGTTGTTTCTCAATTTTGACCTCTGATTTGTTATAAAGAACCTCTCGAACCCTTTATATGTGCCTACGGAGCTTTATCACGAACTTAACTCTATAAATTCAAGATTGTGGCCGTTGATGGTGGCGTTGGTGGTTCGTTAGAAAGAACCTTTCGGATCCTCGGATATCGATTTTCATCACGATCAGATCATAACTGAAGAAATTCTAGACGATGGCCGTTTTTCTCAGTTTTAACTTCAGATTATTCATAAAGAGAACCTCACGGATCCTCAAAAATCGATTTTAACACGATCGGATCAAAATCGAAATAATTCAAGATGGCGGCCGGATCTCGCAGTTTTTACTACAGATTCGTTACTGAGGAATCTCTCGGATCCCCAAATACCGATTATTATCAAGGTTGGATTAAACTCAATAAATTCAAGATGGAGCCCCTTTTCGCAATTCTGATCAAGGACCTATTTTAGATTTAAGGTAGGTAGAGGTAGGTCGTTAGGTATGTTACACTTACTATATATATATGTATATATATTTCCCATGTTGACTTTTTCACCCCATTTCGTACTCCTATTTACTCATTTCTCGTTAGGAATACTCCTGTGAATAAAATAGTCTAATAAATCTTGTTTCCCGATATACAATCAAATCCCACTTTACCCCTTTAGGAGGAGAATTCTGAAAAATCCTAGCTATTTCCCGCAGCTTCGCCCACGTACAAAATATGTTCAACCATAACGTAATTTCAAAATCAAGTTGGCGGCTTTGATTCGTTATAAAGAACCTCTTGAACCCTTTGATATGTACCAACCGAGTACATATTACGATCAATTTTGAATTTTGATTCCTTAGAAAGAACCTTTGGGATTCTCAGATATTGATTTCCATCACGATCAGATCATAACTGAACAAATTTCAGATGGCGGCCTTTTCTCGCAGTTTTGGCTCCAGATTCGTTGTAAAGAACCTCTCAGATCTTCTTTCTTATCTCGATTAGAAGGTGAATTCTTAAAATCCTTTCTTAATGCACCCCTACACCTTAATAAGAAACCTACGTGCCAAATTTGAAATTCTAGAAACAGAAATAAACAACAAAACGACACTCATATTGATATTTTGAGATTTGAACCCCATCGCACCCCAACAGGGAAGATGGTGTATGTTACGTCCACCTCATTGGATTTTTAAATGGTTGTTGTTTTTGATTTCAGCGACCCGATAAACCATAAAAACGATAATCACGTTGTTTTTTGACTTTGTTACCCCTTTTTCCCCACTTAGGGGTTGAATTCTCAAAAAATCAAATACATGTCTTTACTTATTTATCTTTAGAAATACTCTTGAGTAGTTTTGAATAAAACAGTTTAACTAATCATGTTTCCCCATACATAGTTTGTACCATCATTTCTCCCCCTTTGGAGGTGAATTTTGAAAACTCCTTTCTTTGTGCACCCCTACGCCTTATAAGGAACCTACGTGTTAAGTTTGGAATCTATAGAACCAGAAATAAACAACAAAAAGACACCCATATTTATATTTTTAGAGTTCGTCGAACCCCTCGCGCCCCAGCAGGGAAGATGGTATTTCACAATAGCCACGTTAGATTTTAAAATCGTCGTTGTTTTTGTAATCAGCGACCTGATAAACCATAAAAAGATAGCCATGTTGGTTTTTTTTTACTTTTTCTCCCCTTTTCCCCCTTATATGGGTTGAATTCTCAAAAGACCTGAAACACGTGCTACCTCATTTATCTTTATAAATACTCCTGTAAAGTTTCAAATGGAATAGGCCAACTAATCTTGTTTCCCCATAAAAACTTTGGACTTCCAAACCACCCCCTTAGGGGTTGAATTTAAAAAAATCTTTCTTAATGCAGCTCTAGACTTTATAAGGAACCAACGTTCCAAATTTGGAATCTCTAGGACCAGCGGTTTGGGCTGTGCGTTGATATGTTAGTCATTCAGTAATTCAGTCAGTCTGTTTCTTTTTTTATATAAATAGATAAAAACACCTTTTTTGTATTTTGATGAGATACCTTTACTCATAAAATAAAGTCCCTAGCTAATCAGAAAACTTTGCGCCATACAAACTTTCAACACCCTTGTCACCCTTATAAGGGTCGAATTTTCGAAATCGCTGAAATTACTTTTTTTAAACTCTTATGAGGATTCTTTTCACAAAGTTTGTAGTCTATAACTGAAAGGGAAACGATTCCGAAATACACACTTTTCACCCCTTTTGGGGATGATTTTTCCAAAACGCTAAAATTCCTTTTTTTGTATTTTAATAACAAACCTTTACACCAACTTTCAGTCTCTATCTCAAAAAAAAAACTTTCTTCCATACAAACTTTCAACCCCGATTTAACCCCCTTAGAAGATGATTTTTTCAAAACCCCTTCTTATTCGTAACCTTCGTTAAACACTTAACGTAATGTGAAAATTTCAGGATCATACGTTTAGTAGTTTCGGCTGTACGTTGATCAGTGAGTCAGTCAGTCAGTCAGGGGTCTATACATATAAAAGGTGGCGACTTAATTTTACTCCAAACATTTCTACTGACTTCACTTTCCACAAGTGCATAAGTAGTTTACTTTGAAAATGTATATTTGGGTCGGTACCTTATGAAATTGTAGGTAAAATATAAATTTAAAAAACTAATATGAGAAAGTACAAAATAACACGGTGGTATCTGTTCTTTATAGTTGTAACATTTTATATGAATTTCGTATTTTAGTATAACACTTAGTAAAACCGATCTACTTACACATAAAAAACCGACAAAGTGTAAAGTGGACACACTCATCCGGCATATATTTTTCTTCACACTACTCAGGGCACGTCTGACAAAAGCACTACCGTAACAAAAACATTGCAAATAAAAGATGACTCACACTAGAACGAACCGGGACGTGACCGGACGGGCCAATCTGTCAGTTTCTATAGAAAACGTCACGTGACCTCTGTGGATACCGAGTGGTTCTTTCTATAGAAATTGACAGATCGTCCCGTCCCGCCCCGTCCCGTCCCGTTCAAGTGTGAGTCTTCCTTAAATTCAAATTCAAATTATTTAATTCAGACAGGTCGTCCATATACACATACAATAGGGAAATAAAATTAAAAATTAAAATTAAGATTAAAATATAAAAATAAAACAAAAATATTAATAACTTATTTAAAGCGTGTTATTTTTTCTGTTTGTTTGGGTACACGCGATTGGTAAAATTTTTGGGTAAAGACGTTTCCGTTAACTCGGTCTCAGTAAATTTTTATGATTTCTGCTGTAAGTAAGTAGGTACCGACTTTTAAAAAGTAAAAAGATGGTTTCTGTTAGGTAATAAAAATATCAAGGAACAACAAACCCGCATATACTAACTCTATGCCGTGCAAACGAGTGACCCCATCTGTCAATACATGGGGCTGACGTCAAATTTCTACTTCTGGGTGCAGTTGCAACACAAAGTTTGTACGGAACCCTCGGTGTGCGATTCCAACTCGCACTTGGCTTGGTAGTTATCTAGGTTTACCTAATGGTTAGTGGTTATTGGCAGCTATGTATCTAAAGGGTTAGTCTTAACCTAGGGAAACGAATCGCTTTTCTAGATTTCCACAACAGTCAATGTAGTTTGGTATCCCATTTCACTTTAATTTCCTTATTTTTTCCTTTTTTTAGGGTTCCGTACGAAGAAAAAACGGAACCCTTATAGGACTTCACTTTCTCGTCCGTCCGTCTGTCTGTTAAGACCCTTTACCTCGAGCCACACACACAGTTCTGCGGTCCCTTGAAGTTGTCAAAAAACCAAATGTCTACGTTAACGTAATCAAAAGATGCGATCGTGTAGGAGGTAAGTCGCATTTTCTATACATTTGCAATAAGTCAATGAAATTTGGCAAAAAGCAAGAGCTTGTAGCACAAGTACAGGATAAAATCCGAAAACTGTATAATTGCCGCGCACTGAGAGTTCCGTGCCACAAATATTTTTGAGTACTTAGCTACACCGCGTTGTATGGGGTGTGGGGAAGCATCTTTCATACGGAATCCTCGGTTGGCGAGTTCGACTCGCATCTGGCCGGTTTTTTTTAATTCTACTAATTCGAGAAACTCGTACAGCCACCTTTTGCGCCTTGTCTTAAATCTTCCTTACAGGACACAAAATCTTATCAACTTTCTCATTGCAGCATACTCACGGTGTAACATAATTATATTAGGTACTTACCTACTTTGATTTATGCTGTTTTTATCAGATTAACTAAGTAATTGCTCCGATGATAATTACCTCAGCACCTAAATTGTTAAGCACTTTTCTCGTAAATAGTACATGTAGCAATTTATATATATCAAACAAAAAATTGTGTTGTATTTAGAATCTCGGAATACGTAATAACGTAGCTACTTAGGGCTCGTGTAGGTTCGTGGCGAACCCCCCTCCCCCCTCCTCCACGTAATCTCACGTGTATTTTTTGTCACTAGACCTAATTTTAAAATAAATAGTATTGTATTCGTAAATCTTGTTAATGTGGAAAAATACACGCGAGGTCTGCTTGGACCCCTCACTCCCCAACGTGATCTTTCGTGACCGGGACCTACCCCCTTTCGAGCCTAGCGTGATTTATACACAGGCCCTTATGTGCTTATTCAGTCAAATTCAGTTACAGTCACAATCAGATATATCCAGCGGTCAAGGTGTTCAAAAATTTCTAAACATCTTAACTTGTTTTTTTCATTAAGTAGGTATATGATTTCCGTGAAGGGTCTTATATACTTGTAATTGTCATGAATGGACTTGCCTTTAACGTTTCTAAAAATGTGTAAGTACATTTTAATTTTTAACTTAATTGAAATAAAAGTTATAGCCCAAAAACCAGATTTTTAACTAAAATTAATTGAACTTGACTCTGATATCAAATATCTCAGAAACAACGAACTTTGAAATAATTATGGGATACTCTTTTGCTTATAATGTAATTACTTATAATGGTCACTAGATCTGTTTTGTGATGTGGGTGGATACTTATAGAAAAAAAAACACAAAATGATGTTTTCACTTTTTTAATCTTGATATTTTCATCTACGATACAAGGCACACACACAATTTTTAAGTAAAATAATTATAATAGAAATAATAAATAACACTTGCTCTCAAAATTGCATACAACAAACGAAGTTGAATATTAAGGGTACACCTTTATACGTAAGCCTCAATATCTGCCGGAATAAAAATATCAATGGACAATACTGTAAATGTAGACAGTTCGAGCAAAATACACTATTAATTTGTTCTATGTTATGTTAGTATTGTCGCCTCTACATTATGCTGAGAAAATGAAATTGTAACTGATACAAAAGTACCACATTCACTCTCCATACAATCACACATGCTCAGCTAAACATTTATAGTAACAACTAAGTTTTATTCATTACCCATTACTGATGAAACGTCGCATCCGGCGCGCGCGCACTTTCGCGTCGGCGCTTGACTATTGCCTCCGAACTAATTAACAATACCTAGGGCTGTTCGGATTAAGCTAGGCTCTCCACAAAGTACAAAAGTACTTAATGTTCATGCCACAAGCTTTCATAGCCAAACGCCAATATCACGCCAGATACGATCACTAAATCTTATGTAAGTTATTTAAGACATTTAAAGTCCTCCCGTAAACTAATCATATAAATAACACTATCATTTATACTTTATATATAATATTAAAACTACCGCACTTACTGTAAGGATAGCTACCCATACATCGACTCGGCGTTATGGATATGAGATACAGCGATTATAATTATTTATACAGCGTCTACGCCACCAAACTTTAAAGTAAACACTTAGGTTATATTGTACGCAAACTGTCTCTTCTGTGTTCAGTCCATAAAATTCAATTGTATAAATGTGTAATCGTAAACAGCTAACGTAACGAACCTATTGCAAGGTAATGCAGTACCTATATAGTAAAAGTTACATCTAATCATTGCACTAAAATTGAATAAATTACATCATAGAAGATCACAATATAATCCTATTATTTCTCAATATGGTCGACGAAGTCGTAGTTTTTACGAATAGCTACAGGTACCTCCTAAAATATAATTTTGTTTCATTGAACCTAGGATACTTTAGGAACTCAAATAATACCTGATAAAAATCAGCTTGAGCCAACTTATAGAACACGAAAAAAATCTCAAAAAACAGTCTTTGATCAATTCCTACCGTTTTCGTGATCAATTTAGTTAAAAGCCCAATTTGATTTTTAACTGTCCAAGGCTTAAGATATGTAAAATAGATACTCAATTACTCTGGAAATATAAAACTTGTACCTACAGTGAAAATAAATCATGATAGACAAGGTCCGACGAAACTGATCCATTCTTAATTTATAAATATGGCATAGGTAAAAGGTACTCTCGTTAAAGATTAAATGTTCGACGAATTAATTTTACGTAAATCGTCGATAAACAGTTAGACTTACATATTTAAATATAAAGCGATATTTACAAATTTTACTATGGAAGAAGAGTTCATGAGACTTCGCCACGAAATCTAGTAATCTTACTTCAATAACAATATTTACATTACTGTAGTGCTTTTAATCTCAAAACAGGGAAGTACAACTTACTTCATCGAGATCTTTATACGAAAAACTTGACTATAATAAACAATCGGATGAACATTTAATGTACATGAACTTATTGTTTTCGACCCTTTGTTTAGTCGAAAGGATCACTAGGGACCGTCGAATTGAGTCTCCAATAAATCTTTGGATATTATTTTTCCCTGAATTCAGGTTTGACGCTGATAATGGGTTTCCTGGTGTCGTCAGGTTTCTCGTGGTCCTGGGGGTGTTCGGCGGCCCCGGCGTCTGGTAGCTAAGTGGCCGAGCTGAACAGCACCGAGTTCTTGTAGTAGCTGGCACGCTCCGACAGCGGGCTCTTCACGTCACGCTCCATGGCTTGCTGCCGTGACTTGCGCTCCATTTCCAACTCTTGGGCGAGCGATTCTGTTGACAAGGAGAAAAAACATAAAATAAACCTCTTAATGTACATATATCTAAAAGTAAAAGTGCATACATTTTGGAAATCATTTATAAAAGTAGGCTTCAAATGTGAGCTGTAAAACCTCGATTATCTGAACGCACTTGATTGCAATTATGCAATTTTTTTCATCTAAGTATCCGAATTTCAGGCTAAAGAAGCTTGAAACAAAATATTTAACTGTTTTAATTTTTTTTTATTTTGCGGTTTAATACTGGGTTTATATTAAAAGGTGTTGTTTTCAAATAACTTGTCCCGAATACCCTAGATTTCGATTATTTGAACTAGCCTCTGTCCCAATTGGATCAAATAATCGAGGTTCTACTGTAGTCACAAATCCACTACGAGACTTATATAGGACGAACCCGTAGGTACGACCACATTTCAAATTAAAGTTCATATTCAGGCTACAAGTGTGCTGTCCCGGAAAATGTCATTAGTGTTCTGTAGAGGTTCAGATCAAACAGAGTTGCGGAAATGTGGCACTTGCCAAATTAATATTCGACGTACCTATTTCGCAGTAAAAACGTGTCTGCTATGCCACTCGCAATATACGTTATTATTAAATTGTGTTCAGAAGGGACCGGTACGGTTTCGTTAGAGATGTATATATTAGTTAATTACTTAAATGTAATGTTCTCCTACTTTTATGTTATTAGAATAATGGGAAAATATTAATTGATTTTATAAATATGGACAGTCTTAAAATAAAAGTGTGCAACTGAATTAGATAGCCCTGTACGAATACTGTATTTGTTATGGGTCAACCCGGTCAAATCATCATCTGACAAGGCTTAGCAATCCAAGTCCTTCTAAAAACACTTCACCCACGGTCATTGCACTGGAACCCAAAAAATCCAGATTTAAGAACCTTTTAAAGACATGTCTCTTGGATGCACCTATGGACCCATATGGTCCATCCCGGTAATAACAAATACCTACTTGAACAGCTATTTGTGTATGTTAAATGACTACATATCAAAAAAAAAGTAGCGTAAGTAGTGTAGGTAAAATATAGTTATAATTATAAAAATTGTAATTTGACTCTGATATCTGAATCCACAGTCAAACGAAATGTTACCTACATTTTTGTGGAACTGTAATCTTTGTCTTTTAATAAATAAATAAAATAATAAAAAATAAGTTATAACTTATATTATAATAAGAAAACACATTGGACCATCTTGCAGCCAAGTTTTGAATATCGGAATGCCCATTATTCAGTTCGGCAATACTGTCGTTTAACCTAGTTACAATCATATCACAGCACTAGTATTGAATGCCAATCATTTGTTTCTGTCAATTAAATTGGATTATTTTGAAACAGATACACTGTATAAAATAATTTGAATAAAACTTAATCTCAAGAACAGGAGACACACAGTAATAAGATTTTAAGAAAATTGACAAAGTTCGTGAAGAGGCAAGAGTAGGTGAGGTAAGGCAATTGTCTCCGAAAACGTCGACGTTTTACGAAATATGCTTATTCAATTTCATGCAACGCTTGCCGCCTCCTGCAATTTACGAGATATAAAAGATATAAACGGAATCGCGTTTTTTGCTTACTTTGATGGAACATTTTCTCAACAGGGAATTCAATTTCTTATCCCGGCATTCGTTTACAATTTATGATTCTAGTGTCCAAATTAATAACCATTTTTTTTGCATTGTACGCGGTGAATACTCAGCTGTTTGCTTTATTATTAAAAACTTAACACATATGATAAATAGAAACATTAATAATTTTGACAAAATGACATGAATGGAAAGTGAAACACTCTGCTTGGAAAACATTCGTCAGTTATAAAAACTCAATTATAATCCGATTTGTTTCAGCGAAGACTGGCTGCAGGGCATCACACTCGCAAGTGTCGCCGCCGAGGGTTGTGCCGAAACAGAAACCTATTATCCCGGGCGAGATTATACGCCTAGGGCGTCACAATTAAATATTATACACTTAAAAGCTTCGGCCTTTGCCGTTTCAGTTCGCTGCCACCCCTTAAATGTCCCATTAGGTTTGTTTGAATACGTAATATTTTTGCATTTGCCGCTCTTAAAATAGAATTGCCGGTTCCTTTGACTGCTATAATCTATTTGTTCTTTGAGATACCCGTAATGCTTGAGCGCTTTGCTTAATAAAAGTTTTACTTTAATGTTTCTTATTTTCTGTCTCTAAAAAGTAATTCTCGTTTAGTCGTAATTGTTTGATACCTTGTGTCTGAGTCTGAGCGATGTTGAATGTTTTTATTTTGTCTGATGGTAACATTGGTTACCTTCACGTAGGCATTTCAATGAGTTCCTTTTTTTGGAATTGATAAGAAAAACAGGTTCAATGAATCAAAAGAAACGAATCGATTTCATAACTAAATAGAGAGTCGAGCAAGAAAATAAGATACCCGCCAAGTCGTCGCGGCGACAAATTGTTTCTCTTATTTGAATCTTACAAAAACTGATAGTGGTGTTGGACAGAATTGATTTTCCGTTTATAGTAAAATTCCTTAGTTTTTATTGGTTCTTTATAAAAACTGAATAGGGGATTGGTTTTTTTTGTGCACGATGTTGTACATTATGTTCTCGTATGCTCGTATGACCATAGTACCTACATATATTGTTATTGTTTCCATTTGAGAAATAATTATATAAATTGAAATAGATGTCAAATACTAAAGAAAAAGACCAACACCGACGAAGGCCAATCTGAGGATCGAACTCGGGTCTTCAGCTTACGCGGCTAACGCCATAACCACTAGGCCAACTGGTCTTATCTTATATAGTAGTGTTACTACTTTAATAACAAATCAAAACAAATAATAAATAAAATAATTTGATTTGTGTCAACAAAAAGAAATAATTATATTTTGTTTAAATGTTTATTTACAAATATCACCCTGACCGAACATTTAATAGCAAAAGAGTTGTTTGGAAAACTTATCTATAAATAAGATGTAGGTGCTACCTATCATTTTCAAAATTGCATGGGCAGTTTATAAATTAATTCATATCTGCAAACGAAATTATGTACATTTCGTTCGCAGAGCTCTTCTTGCGTCTGTAGATATACATATCAATAGCATATTGTGAAAACCTCTACATAAGTACTTGTTTGTGTTTTGAATGGAAGGTTTTATCTGTGGTTTTGAAATTGAACGTGTCGACAAAAAATAAAATTATCTGTTATAACACTTCTAACAATATCCAAGTTTATGGCAGTTCATCATTAAATTTTAATTTTACGCCGCAATCGACACCTTCGTTCATTGTTATCCTTATCGAAATATTAATTATTGTTAAAAAATATCGCGAAAAAACTTCATTAATTATTTTTTGGGAATTCGAGAAGGTTGTGCACAAAAGGGTTGTTAAAACGGTATTGTTAGGGAAGAGGGTCGTGTAAGATGGTTTAAAACACAGACGAATCTCTTCGACACACTTGTTGATAATTCCAATAAATGGGCGATGCTGCGCGCCGGCGTACGTAGGATGACTGTCGGAGCGTGGCCAATCTCAGAGATAGGATTGATTTTCTATTAACTGAATTCTTTTTGCTTTTTCTTAACTTCGATTCGTTCGTGACTTCGACACAGGCTTTAAATAGTTTACCAATCTTTGTGATTCAAAATGACATTACTTACATAAAATTTCCCTGATGATGTAGGTACTTTTAACAAGAAGTAGGTAATGTTTTTAATATGATACCAATACAAATATTTGTTCGAAAAGTTTGGTGTATATTTTGTTACAGGTATTCTGTATTCCTGAAGGGTAAACAAAAAGTTATTATCGTCAAAGGTTTCGGCCGCACCTGTGCGGTACAATTTTATTTCCATTCATTTTACAAGCTCACCTATAAAGTATGCGGGAGAAGTTCCCTCTTTATTAATTTTTGAACTTTATATTACTTACCATCAGTTGCTTATCAGTTTCAACGATGCCGCTTAAAGATATGTAGGTGTGTTTCATTCATTACCTTTCTTCTAATAATCACTAGCCTTAACACCTTCCAATACTTACTAAAAGTGCAGGCTGGCCTGTATGGCCACGACCTCCAGGTACTCTTCAGGTAGGTATTTATAATGCATTGTTACGATTGCCTGTGATTCTATTAAACTTTTCAAATAAAACTCACAAAATCAATTACCAATAGCGTTGAAAATTAATTACAATTTAAATTAAAACCTATCATTTGAATGAAAAGACTCTTCTATCTCTGTAATATTTTAACTCGTCCAGTTCGTCAAAGAAAGGAGAGAAACTTTTCTAATTTACCTTTTTTTACGCCACTGCAAAAAGCGATGAAAGAATCAAGTTTTAAATTTTGTTTTCCTGCCAACAAGTTTTAATATTTACCGTCTTCGGTTGGAAAAGGTAATACTGACCCGAGGACTGTAGGTATTAATCTACCTATGAAAGCTACACTGTTTTGGCCCTACAGTCAAAACAGTCATATTTAAAATACTTAAGGATGATTCACAGTAGTCCGTTCCGTTCCGATCCGATACGGGACGATCTGTCAGTTTCTATACAAAGTATCACGTGATAGCTCGGAGCCCTCGGACGTCACGTGACTTTTTGTATAGAAACTGACAGATCGTCCCGTATCGGATCGGAACGGAACGGACTACTGTGAGTCATCCTTTATCGACGTTTCTATCACTTTTTCTACTTCGACCCTATTTCACTAACAAATGAGAAAATAAAATATGTGTATTTTTAAATTAGTAACCAGCTAGAATAATAGTGCATGTCGAACATAAAGTTTCCTTCTAACAAGTTGTTGAATCCTAGACTATTGCCGTTTCCTATACTATTGCGAGTGCCTAATTCGTTTCGCGTGTTTGCGTGCGTCTTGAATGATACTTGGGGTAAGGCAACACTTAAATTAGTTGCTTTCCACTTGAAATGCTACTCGTTTCGTAAAGTGCTCGTCCGGGAAATACGCGAAATTAGCAAAGCGATTATTAGAGTATAGACTCTAAGTCGAGTTAGCTTTGTAAGCTAGAGTCAAACCACCTTATCTTTTCTCAGTAAATGAACTGTCAGAAGTGAAAGTGTTATTTTAAACGTCAAACTTGTATGAAATTATGACGTTTACTTAACACTTTCACAGTCTGTGCTATCAAAATCTAGGAAACTTAGCATAGACTCTAATGCATTTTAATAGTTTTTAATTTTTTCTTAATATGCATCGGGAAGTACAAGAAAGTATGGAACTATAATGAAAACCGTTTGGAGTGACAAATCGTAGAAATCATACCAGTCGCGTTGTTTAACGTTTTAAATTTTCATTATGTTTACCGAAATAATGCTTGGCAAAATTTAGTATAACTCAATAAAATATCGAAACTTTCTAGTACACAGAGCATACCAAGCAACCTGTGCAAGGGTTGCTCTCCCCTAAAAATATTTTAAGTGGATCCAATAACTTAGCAATCGTACATGCATTCCGTTCTTATCCCAATAAGCCCCAATAAAAGCATAACAAAAATGTTTGTTGGTACCTTGGAATGGAATTTACGATTTGCATATCATTACATTACAATAAATTTTGAATCTAGTATTAAAGATTTTTAAGAAATTTTATCTTACTATTGTGTGAACGCTTTACAACTAATCTATACTTCAGTCAGTCTTATATAATCACATAATAACGCAGTCTTTTTTATTTTTAGAGTTACTGACCCAACAGATGTATAACCTAGCAAAAAAAACCTTTTTTTTTTCGTTATGAAAAATATAGGGAGGCATATAAATAAATAAAAAAATCTACTGCAGCCTTGGCTTGTCAGACTATAGCCAAGCATCTCATCATCATCTTTCTGGTCGTTTCCTGGCCGAAAACATGAACGAGTTGTGACTACTTATAAGTACTCGTAAATGTGATTAGGTTAATGGCTCACTGACATAGTTCGCATAGCCGAACTGTGACAGCGCGACCTCGCCGGCACCGCCGAGTTCCACTGAGGTTTGGGCTGTGCTGAGAACGAGCGTGTTTCAGTTGTGCTAAAAGGGCTAATGTATACCTACCGGAATAGTTTTGCCAGAAAGCGGCTCCGCCGGCCATGATATCAACGGGCGGCGGCGGATAGTTCCACTGCGGCTTGTCGGGCGTGCGCGGCGGGTCGCGCTGGAAGGGCGGCGACGACGCCGGTGGCTCTGTGCTGGGAGGCTTGCTGTCGCCGTTCTCGCGCTCTTGCCGCGACGGCTCTTGCGTCGGTGATGCGAGGTTCTCTGTGGAAATAATACTATGTTAGTATGACATATGAGAGAAACACCTTTGAGTTATAATTTTTTATGGTGAATGGTCTGACTAATCAAAGACCCCTGTGATGTTTTTTGGCCAGTGTTTTAAATTGCTATCAAGGTAGATTTTTTCCAGCCGCTGCGCGCCATTTTTAAAGAAATAACGATACTTACAGAAACGAATTTATACAAACGACAAAAAACAGATTCAGCAATATTGACTTGAGAATAATCTTGACATCTATTTAAACATTTACGTTCAACAAAACTCGAATCATTATTTGCATGTAAAACTCGTATGCATAAGCTGGGCTAATAGGTAAATGGTACGGGGTAATCTGCCTGATTGACAGCCAATAAATGCTGTAGCAAACAGCGATTATGCAAGAAATTGAACTTAAATGCGTGTGAGTTCAGCACCGAACCCTCGTTTGAAATGGCCTGCGAAACGATTTCCTGACACGGAGATTAGTACAAGCCTTCACCAGCGTTCACCCGCCCTTCTTACGTCACGCACTCGACTCGACCCCGTCAAACAACAAGGTCACAAGTCACTTCATCCACAATTAAATAACAATATTATGCCGAAGATCCTATGATTCAAATTACGACACAGCCTCTCACTACTTTATTGATCTCGCTAAGGAACTTCGATAGATAATTTGACAGACGGCAAGTTAACGTGTCAGAGGCATATACGCACATTATAACTAGTTGAATAAGTCTGATAGTGATAGCATTGACAATTTGACATGCCCCGAGACGTTTTATATGATGATTAACTTGTTGAAACTAATCTTAGTTGGTAGAGTTCATTACCTACGCATATATCAATTAAATACTCGCCCAAAGGGAATAGTGTACATACTTCAATCAAAATATAAAGTTTATGTAATTTAAGCCCTTAGGTTTAAACTCGACTCTGGCGACTCTGACTGTGTGTTCGAAGTGTGACTCACATTTTTTAAGAAATGTCGTAATTCTTTATTTGTGAAACATACATTTTTATTCGAAAAATAATGTTCTTTAGCTATTAACGTTCACGATACGGGTGGTAGGTATTATATACAGACTGTCGTTCCTAGTCGATCTAGTGCATAGACACAATTCACACAGGGCATACCTACTGTTATCTTGAACACATTATGTAGGGCCAGAAAATTTTCAGCAGTGAGCTCATTTCACAGCTAGAACTCCCGAGGAGACTTTGGACTTGGAGAATATCTGTGACAGCTTGATCGCCTTCCCGAGCATAACTGATTCTATACAGACCATCTCTGTTCACTCTCTCTTACCAATAACGATCCTGAGGATCTCTGCGGGCACGCCGGACTGCTTGAGCACCTCCTTGATCTTCTGCCATCGTACCAGTTCCAGCTGGTGCTGCGCCTGCAACCTCCGCCAACTCTCCCTTACCAGTAACGATCCGGAGGATCTCGGCGGGCGCGCCGGACTGCTTGAGCACCTCCTTGATCTTCTGCCATCGTACCAGTTTCAGCTGGTGCTGCGCCTGCAACCTCCGCCAACTCTCCCTTACCAGTAACGATCCTGAGGATCTCGGCGGGCGCGCCGGCCTGATTGAGCTTCCCTTGATCTTTTGCCATCGCTCCAGCTCCAGTTGATGCTGCACCTGCCGTCTCTGCCAACTCTCTCTTACCAGTAACAATCCTGAGGATTTCGGCGGGCGCGCCGGACTGCTTGAGTGCCTCTTCGATCTTCTGCCGCCGCTTCAGCTCCATCTCTAACTGGTCTTGCACCTGTTGCCGCTGTTTTCGTTCCTTCTTTAACCGTTTCTGGTACATCACTGTGAACAAATAGCAAAATTTATCTTACTGAATATGCTGGATCTTATGCTTTATTTCAAGAGACTAGTAATTCGAAAAAAGACATTCCGTAGTGCACGTTTAGAAGAAATAAAACAATTTTGAATTAAGTACCAATTAGGTAAGTACCTATGCTTTGTTAAAAAAAAGTCCGTTGTTTCACTGAAATAGCAAAACATAAAGTGAGAAGCTGAGAAACTGAGATTGTATGACGTCGTATTCGAGAATCCCCAACAATGTCATTTCATTTAATGGTTCGTACAACAGTAGAACCGAACCTCATAAAGGCGGCATTGCACTGACCGTGTGGACTCTATAGCTGTAAAACGTTCCATAAATGCCATCAGGACTTAGTCAAAGTCACCTTTAATCGCACAGCGCGCTCGCACCGTATCGAAATAACAATTACTACGAATACCGCACGCAGAACAACAAAACCCCGGCAAAATAAACGGTTCCGTGCATACCCGCTCGCCATACTCCGGCCGTGCATATGCATAACTTCACGTAACCAAACTTTGAGACCGCAAAGCTATCTCTTTTCCTCGATCGGCGTTTTCGATTTCAAACACAGATACTAAAAACGATTCGTGCTCGTCTGTAATTCGTTTGTTATTACTGTCGATAATCGGTGGTTTACAGTGAAGGCTTCCCTTTCTTACGGGCTTTAATGCGCGATGTCTATCTTTTTCTCTCGAATGCTCGATTGACGAATGATGAGTCGATGCGTGTTGATGGACGCCTCCTTCGCTAAGGGGCGTCATGGCGACATAAAGCTGTGCAAGATGTCCTGTGCTGTGTAAGATTTCTGTGAAATGATTGTATTGAAATTCATATATTCTTGTTCGGCTAGTGATTCGGAAAAAATAACTATGTCTTTATTAAGTGATCAAAAATAATTACCTTCCTTTCTCCTGATTACTTTTTTAGAAAAGGTATATACATTAGGTAGGCCAAGAAAATTCGTTCAAGAAAAAGCATTTCCAGGAATTCATTCCCAGCAAGCGGGATATCATTTTAATACCTTCATTAGGTCCTAAAGACGTACCAACAGGGTTTGCACAATTCCAGGAGCTTGACTTTAGAGTCAAGTAATTGTCAAATTTGCGGTCATTTTGCAGTTTTTTGCGTCTAGCTCGAAAATTGTACGTCGGCATCGGACGGAAAAGTAATTTAAATTTAGTATTAAAGAGGCTTAAATTCTACGTCAAATGACCATCTTAAACTTCAAAATTTGGTTTAGTGGTAGGCCAAAAAAAAGGAAAACCGCTTCATTTTTTTCAACTTTTACAGCGATTATTTTTGAAAATATTAGATTAATCAAATTCTTGTTCAAGAAACCTCAAGGTTATTTTTTAAAGACCTATTAGACCATGAGCCACAAGTACAAATATACAAAAAAAATGGCATTACGTGTATCCAGGAACAAATTCCCAGCAAGTTGGCACCCTAACTTGCTGGGAATTTGTTCCTGGAAATTATAAATTTTTTTTGGCCTAGGTAATATTACGAGTAACATGTACTGCAGAGTAATAATTGCCTGCCTAGTTTGTGTGTTATTTGTGTCGTTCATTATATTAGTAGTTAGGTACTATTTAATTTTATAGTCTAACCGCCTTATTCATAAAAAGTTAACAGAAGCTTTAGTTAAATTATGTTTTCTCCCATTCTGACAAACGCGATTGTCAAAGTGACAGATAAGGACAAACAATCATTTAGCTAAACAGTTGTTGAAGTGCGTTTATGAATAACGCCAAAGTACAACTTACAACCTTCCGCTGCCTCCGGGGGCATGCCCGGAATGGAGAATTAAAATTATACGATACAACAACTTTGATTGGACGCTGAAAAATGCTGTCGACGTTTCGATTCAATGAATAACTCAAACTAGAATCTTGTTAACTCTTTCGATAACTTTGAAAATGAGACGTTTATTTCTCGATACTGTAGTAAAGTAGGATAGAAAATAAAACACTGTTTTTAATTATTGCTGTTTAACTTAGTGGTAGGTACACTAAGTATCTAATAAACTTCGCACTTTCCATGCTCATAAAATATTATAGACTGGATAAGGAATAGAAAATGGAGAAGTAATAGATTTTTGAATACTCTAGTGCAGAAAAGTAGAATCTCCTTTTAAGTCCCCGTCCATATCTTTAGCAGAAATAAATATTTTCTCTATTTTTAATCTACTAAAAGGCTATGTATATACTGGTTGATGACTGGTAATTGATGTAACAAAACTTGCAATTATAATGCCCAGGTCTCTAACAATGAAAAATGGTAAATAAAAGTAAAGAGGTTTTTCTCATTAAGCATTGGTAAACTTAATGTGGCTGGTAATGAATGCGCGATCCACTCGTACGCATCATTTGTCATTGCGCGACCTCCGACACGGCCTCCTCCGGCCGGTAATAACGTGTGAGCACCGAGAAACTGTGCTTTATAATGATAGTATAAGGTTTGTGTCCTCTAATGGATGTTCTTAGGAAATAATCGAAAATTTCTTCTTGATGGAGAAGATGCGAAACGTAGAAAGTCTTTGAGTAACCTAAACAACATTATTAAGGTCATAAGGACATACTAGCCAATATTTTTTTAATAACGAAAAATGTACGAAACGTGTTATTTCAATTTATAAGTAGGTACAAAAATAAATTAAAACTAATGCCTTAACGTTTAAAGCTTTTGTAGGTTGTGTCAATTGTTACTTAAATATAATTATTTATAAAAATAACTCACTTTTGTTAATATTTAGTTTACGTAACCGTGTATAATTACAAGCTCCGAGATGGGAGGATCCTTTTTCAGTTAATTTCTCTCCAATACAAAGGTTGGCGTCCAGATGTCCGTTCAGTGGAAAATTCGTCGGACCATCGAGTCCGAGCATCGATTCGCTCTAACACCTCTCAAAACAGTTTCGCACTCGACTGACGCTTATTTTCGGATCTTTTCATCTCACCTCATTTGTTTACTATGCGTACATTAACACTGCCAAAGCTGGAGCCCATTGCGTTAATTCCACACAAATAATTAAATTACATGCGTTAGTGAAAACGTAAGTATGGTGTAAAACTTGAATTTACGTACGTTTGAATTTTTTGAAGTTCTTAACTCTATCTTGGTTTCGTATTTTATTCGAGTGTAACTCTAGTATCAATCATTAGTTCTTTCGAATTCAAGGCGTCAATCAAAGCATCCTTCCTCCATTGAAAGCGGGCGGGCGACGACGTCGGCGTTCATTGTTTCAAGAAGTCAATATTTGTCTATGCATCCACGGCTCGGCGGCCTCCTTTGTGCGCCATAATCCGGCCTATTGCTCTCACTCGGAACCAATGATGAGTCGGAATAATCGAATCGATTATTTCATTCGATTTGATGCGGATGCTGGTTGAACAAAGGCGGTTATGACGATTTTATACTACTCGGTAGTTCGGTTATTCAAAGCTATTATAATTTTATGTTAATAATTTCATTGTTCGTTTAGATGCTTCTTTGAACTTCTATAGAAAAGTCTTTGCTTTAGTTACGTAAGATGACTAGTCATTTAATTATTAAATTTTCTTTGTTATAAATATAATTTTGGATATATGTGTGATGAGTATTTGATTAAGATACATAAAAATAAGCAAATTGCATCTAAAAATAAGCGATAAATAACAAACAGAATTAACAGAACGGAACGAAGCGTGCGAAATATGAAGCGAAACAATTCGATGACCGAGCGTATGAATAAAAACGAACCAACGAAATATTGAAGGAATCCGTTCAAAGGGGAAAAAATGCAATAAAAGCCCTACCCGATACAGAATGGGAGTGTGGTTAAAAAGCAACGAACGAATATGGTTGCGAACATCCGCTGCAGACAAAAGTTGGGCTATTTGACTATGCAAATTATATTTGCGGACCGCGCCGCGGTTGAGACCCGATCTCCGACGTTTCATTTCACTTCTTTCTACACAACGTGTATTCTTTTCATATTTTCATCCGATTTCCTTCCCCTCGTTCATTTTGTTCCGTTTTTAAAAGTCGGAACAATGCTTTCCGCGGGCGCGTTTGCCGCGAGCCGTTTTCTTGCACGCGGCTTATTTTCTTTTTAAAATGTATATATCCGTATCTCTTTGCAGCTATCGAGTTTTCTTTTCTTTAATGCTTTCCACTCATAAATGGCTGATACGGTCGCCTAGGGTTTGTTGCTCGAATATTATGTAAATGAGTACGATGTACATCTACATATTTAAATTTAGATTTTACAATACAATGTAATTTTGTTTATATCACAGATGCTTAAAAACCTTGAAGTATACTTTAGTAAAATGCGAAATCTTGCGAAGCAATATAGCATTATATTCGTTTTATATTGTATTGTTTTTATCGATGCGTATTATGGCCATTATGAGAAATGCCGATAAATGTCCCAAGATAACAGATTAAGCATTGAAATTACCGTTTTTAGTGGTCATAATTAGATGGACGCCTCGAGAGCTGTGTATAATGTTACTCGCCGGGCCTCGAGCGATCCAATGCTTCCTTCGCTTCTTTATATCAATAATTTAACACCGATGTTTATATCACAACGTCTTATTTTGTTGAAACTGTAACTAGGAAAATGGATTCTAGTTGTAATAAACATTATAAGTAGAATATTTAAAGCAGAATTAGTATATGCACCACCATATAAAATGAGAATGAACAACCGGAGACATGAATGAAACTGCGTTAATATAATGTAGACGTATGTGTCTCGCGTAAACATGCAGAATCTTTTAATTTCATTTTAACATCATAGGTTTGCATTTATTTTAATATTTTTTTCCCTGTACGATATGATCGAAGTTTGAACCTACTATTTAAGTAACTAACCCACGCACAATACGAACGATTGAGATTTCAATATGTTGTAGGTAACCCCCGAAGATTATCAATTGTTTTTTTTTTTCATTGTAAATAAATGAATATCGCATTGTAAAAGGTCCTTTAGAGGTACAAAAAAGTAAGTGTCAAGTATGACAAACCGGAAACTTTAGACATGACACCACATGCCAAAACGTAGCTTAGTAGTAGATGGTTTAGTACCTTCAACACTGGTTCAGCGAATAAATTGATTTATTGAATATCTCAAAAACTGATAATTAAGACACTGTTAACTCGAGTTAACCTGAAGAATCTCCCCTTAAAGTTAACGGAAATAAAAAACAGGCTGTAGGTATTAAGCTAACCTGATGATCTGATCTGCTATAGTTGCCGTTTCTCCGTCTGTGCAGAACACATAAATATGAATCGGTTTTATGACAGCCACTCCCCTCAGTCGCACCCGAGCAATTTAGATAAGTCTTTTTTATACTTCTTTATTGAAAATAAATTGCCTAGAATAAAATCAGACACTGTTTGAATGGCTTTCCGATAGATGTGTATGAAATAATGTTCGATAGATAAACGGAATGGAAGCAGACATCTTGTTTTTCCTGATAGGGTCGATATATAATAATCGCATGAAATGCCTTTTCATTTCGATTTAACACTTATTGCTGTACGCTTAGGCAAAAATAATTGTTATGTGGTTCTTACAATTTTAACGCACAAATCAAATCATTTATTATTTACAATAAATTTTAATAAAATCCTGTAGTAGGTATATGACAAAACTTTCAATTTATAATTGTTATATGTGTAAAAAAAGGACTACCCTATTCAAACCTAGGTAGGTAGGTACCTATATTACGAGCGAATGACATCAAATTACAGGGTTGTTGATTAAATGTTTTTGATTTTTGAGAACAGATAAGAATCTGGAGTAATATCTAAACAGTGTTCAAATTAGATAGAGACTCATGTTATTTTTTTCAAAATCAAAAATCAAAAAGTGAAAATAATGTATTTGTATTTTCAGAACTTTAACAGAAAGTATACAAAAATGGGATTTAGCACAACATTTTTATCAGCACATTTGTCATCGTGATCTGTCCGCGCCAGAACGCTCGCAGGCCGCAGCGGACACCGTTTAGCTTTTTATCTATTTCCTCTGTTTTATTTCGGCAAGCACGATATTTATGAGCGGGTGGCACAAAGCGATAACAATTTTCGTTAAAACTGTGCGGGTTATTGTTCTCGGAGGAGGGGGCTAATCTCGAGCTTTCTCAAAAATTATTTCAACCACGTGTAATTATAAATTTCAACAAAAATAAGTAAAGTAAGTTTGATTTTCAAAAAATACTCCATTGATATGGATAACATTTGTTTTAATATCTTACTTACATCAGTCATCCCTCAAAACATTCCATCTCACATTTCAAAACAATATCAATAACGGCGCCACAGAATTTTTTTTATCAACAAAAAGGGAAGAAAAAATCGCGAGCACTTATCAAAACGATCAAAGGGCCGGTCGGACATTCCGACTTCTTACGACGCTAGTAAAAAATACAATCTCTCTTTATAGTTACCATTCCACTGGTTATTATACCCGTATCGATACGGTTCGGACTTACGGACCGTGAAACGTCCGATTCTCGATATTGAGGCCCCCGGCACTATTCTTATAATTTTGGACAAAACTCGAGAATCCGTTGAAAAACTTATATCTTTAAAGTGCCTACGCAATGATATGTATGAGCCAAAGCAATGTTAAACTTACCTAGTTTATCTCAATTTGAAAGGAGACAAGTAGTGACAAGCCTAATCTTAAAAAATATCGTACTACTTCCTTTTATATATAGATATGTTATACACAAAGTTAGGAGATTTAGGGCAAATTATTAGAAGAGAGTGTTATTATCAGCCTGAACGGCGTCTTGTATAAATCTATAGGTATTGTATATTCCACTTTGAAACCATAACTTTAATGCACATAAGTTGATAAATATTAACATAAGATATTATAGGTAGAATGTACATCATATTTTTTGTTCGCTAGTAGGATCTAGATATTACCTGGATGCAAATATATCACTAAAACTGAAAAAACCTATCCTGAAACTTGATGGTTGCTGTCAAATTTACAGATATCAATCTATAAAACTTGCCAATCTATGACAGTGCAGTCGTAAGGGATTAACGATGATTGAGCTTTGAAGTCAGTTGTCACTTTAGTCGTTTGAGCGGTACTCATACTTTTACAGCTCAAGTATAAAAATTTCATTTCAGTATTAACGTGTTTTTTTATGTTTCTGTTATCCACGTGCGAATATTCTGACAATCATTAGATTTATTTTTACGTTCGCGTATTCATTTGGGACCACCGGAGACTCTTATCGTTAAGGAACTGAGGTCAAAATATTGACATAATCGTTTTTCCCGCGTATTCAACGAGGCGTGATAAACTCGGTCTGAGTTCGGACCAAACGGATCGGAGTTCGGCTAGAATCGAAACATTTTAAGTAAAAAATCGTTGCAGTTCACTATCTTTGTATTATTTTGGTCGGGATGGCGCACCGGGCCATGCTTCCTGCGAAGTCGGTGTGGTCGTAACACGACACCTTTTATTAATATGCTTGAATTAATAATATTGTAGATATCTGTTGGCAAGGGTCCTCGGGAGGAGGACTCGCGTGCGAATGTATCATAAGGCTTCAGTGCATCGATTTGAAAATTAAATATCGATTTTCATTCCACTATGTGAACACATCTTTAGGGCTCAATTTAGGGTTAACGAAAGCTTTGTGTGTGGTATTTGCTACTGTGAAATATTAATCGATACTTTATTCTGTTATACAAATGCAAAATAGTTCAACAGTTAATGGCTCAAATAATTACTAATCATTTTTAAAACACATTCTTTACAAAGATGAAATACAAATGGTTTAATACACTGATGTAAAATCAGGATATTGTCCAATCACGTGTCGAATAAAAACACTTTTATTCCCTTTTATTTTAGGGTTTTTAATAGACATATTATGTATTACCTACATTACTGCATATATGTTTATAAATTTCCGTAAGTACGAAGTGGTAGGAACTGTACTTACTTACATTACCTAATACCTACTTAGACAATAAATTAATTGTAAAACCATAACTAGTGACTTTGTTTTCATGCAAAATAATGAAACAGGCAGGTAAGCTGGCAAATATTGACGAGGATGATTGCAGCGGTCCGGCGCCGGCGGGCCCCTGCTCACTGCGAATTAAAACAGGGACGAGAAAAATTAATCCTAATGCGATTTTAATGAAGCCGAAATGAACGAATGTAATAATGAATTGTTAAGCCGTCGGTTTCAGCTTTCTTTTATTAAGGAATGAAAATAAGATGTAATATTAAATGTGACAGCGGTGAAACTCTTCCTTATCGATCGGTATAAGTTTGTTACGTACACACATTTATGTTTGTAATCGCTTCGAGGAGCTGTATCCGAGTACAGGCGAGATAAAATGTAATAATAATTATGGCAGTATTGCACAAAGACGCACGCCTCTACATCGAGTATAAAGCACACAGGCGCTGAAAATGTACACCTGAAGTCTGTACCGCTTTTGCATTAACGAATGCGGAAGCGGCGCTGTGCATACAGGACGCGTTGCACCCTCTCTGGCCTGCACCCCCTCCCCTCGGACCTCTCGCTCTGACTAGCCTCCAGCTCCTCCGGTGTCCCACCCGCACCGCGTTCATTACCTCCACGCGGCGACCTAACAATTCAAGTTTGCTTTCCGCCACACAATCTACGCCACCAGACAGACTAGACTGCACCATCCCATACACCGGCCACTCGAATAATAAAGATGCAGAAATTAACCCGTCCGTACTGAAAAAGAGGAAACTAAGTGAAGCTATCTCGACTTGAATGGAGGTAATGCCGCGCGAGTACTCGTGTTCCGAATGAAAGAAACTCGCCGGATAATGGCGCGCTTGTTGAAACAGAGGGTAAATGTCAACCGTGGAATAAAAACAGTCAACAGATAAATGCAAACGATAAACACGGGAGCAAACTGAAAAGGCAAGACGAGAGTGATGTTGGCTCTATAAACAGAGGAACGAAATATGCTTTCAAACGTGACTCGACTTAGCTGGAGAAGCATCTAGAATCCCGCAATCAATAAAGTGTCAGCACCACATTTGCTACAGCCCATAAAATATTCAATTACGCATAAGCACACATTTGCTAAGGCCAACAACGACCACGCGGCACCCCCATTAAAGACGCCTAAGGGCCATTTAATCGGTCAGTGGATGTAAATTCGCCGGCCCCAAAACAAATATCCCGAAACTAATAAGGAAACGAAATATGTAAATTGTCTGCCATATTGTTTCACAAGTGAAATCTTCCTTTAATCTTATAACAAATCCGCGTTCAAATGACCGGTCCGGGGCCAATTTGAATATGGAGGGTTGGTGGCAGGGTCAGGCTGCGGGTAGCGGTAAGCAAGGAAGCAAATGTATGCAAGACACGCACGGAGGAGATAGCGTCCGTAATGTTGTCCTATGCACATATTGCATCAAATTAGTTGTCGACTTGTAAACAAGGAGGAGGAAAGTAAGGCTGCTAAGACGGCGGCCGTGGGTAGTTTGCATGGATATGAGAGCGGCAATATGGGATCCGCAGCTGCTAGCTCCACTCATTAAGATGTTTTATGGTCGGCCCGCCGGACCATGTTGCCAATTTAAGATATTTCTATGCGGGACGGCGCCACGCTAGTTTGGCTTCCGATTAGGGGATTGAGGTGGTCCTTTAAGGTATTATAGTAATTATTGCGGCGCCCATTATACGGTTAGCATTGTCCTCTGTTTTCCCCCGGTGACAATGTAAAGGGTTGAATCAAAGCATAACTCGAACCCAATTCGACATCGGTGCAAATTTGCGCCCGTAAATCAAAGCGAATAACTTTCACAGGGAAGCGAAACGCAATAAAGTGGATTCGGCAAACAAAACAAAACACGATTGCAATAAATGCGAAACGGTGAAAAATACAAAGTCAAACAAATTTCGTCCGATCTGTCGCACCTTTCCGAGCAGCAAGTAAATCAAAGGGTGTTGAAACTTTACACCCACTTAAAGCCGGACACAGTTATAAAGCGTTCGAACTTCGCCGACCCTGGGCCCATCAAACGGCCACCCCTTGCCGCATTCTACAGGAGAAAATTAAAAGTTGGCAGATGCCGGGTGCACGTGGCCGCAGACAGCTATTTAGCCGCCAGATTACATCATTAGGCTTTACTGCTAAAGTATAATCATTTAGTTATGAATCTATTGAAGTTTATTTTTTTTATTTCAATTACTTAGACAAAGTCTTTTATCTAAAATAACATCATCCATACGAGATAGCTGTAGCTACTAGCTACTCGTAACTCAAGTCAGACATAGTCCACTAACAATAGTGCCCGCCGAAGTCCTACAAACTCCCGTTTAGTTACCAAGAGCTCCAAACGGAGAGCTACTTGCCTTTTGAACTAAAGAGTTTCTTGTTCATCAATGGGTGGACCAAGTTTCTATCTGTAATCAGGAAGCCAAGCTCAAGTAAGCTCGTACGCAGGTATTCATTTGCAAGCAGGTGCTTACTATTTATTAGATGTTAATGAAATAAATGCTTAGACACCACTTATACTAGTTTCGTATATCAAAATAAACGAAACTAGTATAAGGGGTGTCGAGACTTTGATTAGTAGTTGCTTAAGCATAGGGTAAGCAAACGTAACGATGATCGTCTTACAGAGTCGCCAAGTGCTTAATATACTCCGACACCGGTCAGCGGTCAGTCGAGATGAATAATTACAGATGAGACTCCGAAGGCTTTGAAATATAACGCTGCCGGAATTAGATAGAGTTCGATGGTTTCTAAGGGGCTGCGTACTGAATAAACGGTAGTTCAATACTTATACTGGACAAGAGGTAGGAGATTTGAATTTACGTTTAAAACAAAGTGTTGATAATTTTAATCATAAGTACCGTGTGCAGAAAATAATGCAGAAAATATTCATATTTTTCTATTAAAAAAGAAAACAATCAAATTGTAAAATATTAGCATAAATTGGTGTCATTTCTATTTTAGAAATTGGCAGTTCTGTAAGTCCTATGGCTAAATCAGGAGTAAATTAATAGTTAGCAAAGAGGTGATTCGGTAGAATGTGATTAAGTGCACGGGTCGGTCTCGGGGTTAATAAATAATTTATTGTCTTACAACTATTCGAAGGGGCACTCGGATTGCTAAGATTCTGCTCGTCTTGCAGGTATCGTTGACTACTGTAGTAAAATAGATAGACTTACTGTATAAACATGACATCTAATTTGACTTAGTTCTAAATTATAATTCAATTATATTTTTCTGGACCTATCTAGGTATGTGCTGTATTACTGCACTTTATACGGTGTGTATTTTTTAATATTACCTCAAATGTAAACTGCTATTTTCCAAAACTGCAACTAAAACTTACTTTGTAATTATTTTCTTTTCCTAATAAATAATTCAGCACGCAATGTATCACTGCTTTGTCTTCCTGACGTGACGTCACAACCGTCACAAGAGATAACTTTTAACTGCTGTCAAATAAGTGTACGCCATATATTGCTGATCGATACATATTCAAACATTCTTTACGCTTTAGTGTTTAAGACTAACTTACTTACCTTGCAATATCGGTTCATAGTACTAAAACCTACGTTTGGATACGGTTTGAGGTATTTGGTAATACTAAAAATACAAGCTGTATACAAGGATTAAGATATTATCGCATGCTTGACTGTCAATTACTAATTTGTAAGAATCTGTTTTGAATAAATATATTTAATGAAAAAAAATTGTACATTTTCCACGCGGCAGAATTTATAAAAGTGTAAACGAAGCTTTGATTGACTTTGGTCCATCTTTTATGGCTTTCAACATTAATTTCGCCTTGTCAGTGGCAAATTACTCTGGCTGCCCATTCACGCTCAAAAATCACTCTCAATCGAGTCGAGTGGGACAAAATAAAAGGTGAATTCATCATGGGGGCGCGAATCGTAGCCCCCTGTTGGGAAACCGAGGCGGGAAACGCATGTCCGGTCCATTTGTAAACACTAACAGGTAGAGACGGCTTTTGACAGTTTATTAAATTAAATTGAGTGTGCAATTGTTGGTGATTTCTAACAAATTGCGATCAGAGCGGATTGCGTTACGGCGTGATGGATTTTCGGAAGATTCGGGCCGACAAGAAAATTGTTACACAACCCTTACTAAATTGAAGTGACGTATATTTCGTTTATTTTGGCAATTTTAGAAGATGGGTTTATTATTTTTATATTTATAACGTTTTTTTTAAATAATCCATACTTGTTGTTAAGTGGGGAAGTTTGTATTAGGTGCCCATATTAATTAATTAAGGAAACAGAATGGCATAATTAATTTTATTAAAATCGTTAATTTTGATTTTTTTAATTTCTCATACAAAATAATTACACGTTGCATCAACCGCTAATGTAAAACGGGCATTAGAATTGACTTTACTAAGTAAGTGACAACTATGACATATCAATGTCATGTCGAATACTCATACTCTGTTGACATGCAAATCCCATATGAGATAAAATTAAATTAGTAGTTATTTTCTAAATGGAGCTAATTAGAATACCGGTGTCTTTGAGAAATAAACTTAATTTAAGCTAAATAATGCAGCCTTGAATATAAAGCAATTGCTCAAAAACACGTTGTATGTATATATATATATATATATATATATATATATTCTATTCGTCCAACCTAACATAAAGTTCATAAATAGAAACAAATGTGTAACAATATTTTTCGTAGACTCAAAAAATGCAATGTTTTTATTTTGAGTCTGTTGTCAACAAAGGCTGCAGAGAAGGGTTTTATGAATCAATTTCAGCGCTTCATTTGATTATGTTCTGGTGCACATACACACGAGTACAATGGGCACGTATACCTATGTCTAAATTAAAAGGGTGCTAGATAATTCGTTTTTGTCGAAATATCGTCTGGCACAGCTCTCAATGGAATTATATGCAATTTTACGCCTAAATGGCTGGGTCGCTTCAGAAGTGCAAGTTTGTTTATTACATTCATATATTGAATATTAAGTTCCTGGTCCTGAAAACCAGAAAAAGTTCTAAATCGATTACATTCATGAAATTGTCTCAATAAAAGTTAATATACACACAAAGATAAACACTCTATCCGTAATTGCTGGCCGTAATAACACAGCACTGCAGAGAAGATAAACAAGCAAGTGAATTCACGATAAAAACCAATAAGTCGATAAAACAGGAATTACGTTCAAATGGCCGGGGAGAAAGCATAAACCGTCAGTTTGCAGCCCAATGAGAATATAAATTGAATCATCTTTCACGCCCGGGTGCCGGCTAACGAAAACAACTCATTTTATTGACTATCCGAGTTATAATTATCTATCATATTGACATGTGCGAGGATGTTTGACTAAAATAACTATGAAACGAAAATATATAAGGAAACTTTTTCTGAGACAGGCAAGTTTTCACTACATTTTCTTTACCGTTTAATCTCAGTATCACTTTCCGGTTTCAGGTTTATTATTGTAACCTAAGATATGTACAATTTTAATGATTCCACACCTTAGATATAGAAAGCCATAACGACGACTGATAGAAGAAACCCTCCGGTTGCTAAATCTAAATGCGATATGAGGACGATTAATACGATATCCTGCAATCAAAATCACTGTATGGCTTCTGCCGACGTCTGCTACTCGTGTGTGGTCCCGGTAAACAAAGATCTTAATGATCGTACAACGTCCAACGTAAACAATTTATTAGCCCGCAATCGACATGGATGTTACAATCGATTCTTGCATTCGACACATTGATACATGCTTCGCTGAAATGGACATCATTCATTGCTAACGGGTGGATCGTTTTTAATTGCGTTTTGTGAGAAGTCAATGGGTGAATGGGTTAGTTCATAAGAAAGTATTGTACTAATGCACAAAAGAAGATTCACTTCTGACTTTACCTGTAAGCAATAAGCAATATAAAATATGTACTACCGATCTGATATTTATAGGCGTGACTTTGGCAACGTCTTATTGCATGTTTAAACACGTATAGGTACATATGAAAAGTGTTACAATCTATTGATAAAGTGGAAGATAAATTATAACGAACTAAAGAAGTAATGAACAAGAAATTATTTGATAACTTTTATTGCGCAGTAAATTCTTCGTAGTAGCGTTACGATACCTACGATATATTCATAATATTAGCTTATGCTTCTTCCAGTGTAAGGCTCATACAACAAAATAACAGGAGTAGATATCGTTACCTACCTAAAGTTGAGTTGAACCCAAGTTCAGCAAGTTTACGTTGAACAGTAAAATTTGAGATCAATATCTCCCGAGACACCGGATGCGGTCTGCCGGCCATGCCCGATTATTATTGAGTTTCCTACGTCCGGAGCGGGTTTTTACTCTTGCATGCTGAACTTGTCAAGTTATTAAACAAACAGCCTTCAAATAATAAATACTTATGTAGGTAAATTTATACTTTCAAGATAGTTGCTCAAAAAGTACCCTCCTTTTGGCTGTTTTGCGTGCGCAATTTTTTTTAATTTAGTTTATTTCCAATTCATGACTGCTTACCTAAGTTAGGATTGTTAGGCAACTTTACCGAGTCGTAATAAAACTAAATACCTATTATTAACGCAAAAATATTAAAGATATTGATATTTCATATTTCATTATTTATCTGTTCATCATAATAATGATAATTACTAATTAAAATATTTAAACATTGAAAACAGTTCTTATTAATCTGTGTGTATGAAACGAATCTGAGCCTACGAAACGTCTGTCAAAATAGAGGCGTTTTTAGTCAGGTTCACATGTTTGAAGGCTCTATGGACATGCGATTGCGAAAAATGAAAAGGCGATAGTAGACGGGCGCGTCAAAATAGACTACATAATCAAATAATTGCTGTTTACACGTAAACTACAATTTCTGTAGATAAAAGCTTTTACCAGATTTAAGATCTACTTATTACTCAACTATTTAACTAAGAATCATGTTTATAAACTCAAGGGTTTCGACGTTCTAACCATACATGTAAAAAAAGGACATATGTTTAAAAAATAAAAGTATCGAGGCTTTTGTTAAAAATCATGTTTTCACGTTTACCAGTTTGAAGGAAATATGTTGAAGTTTTATGTACAGTCAAGTGCAAAAATATGCTTCGACGTAATCGACTCATAAATATGGTACGACGCTCTTATTACACCGGCATAAGGTGCTATGGGACATATTTTTGAGTAAGATGTTTACCACCATATTTTTACACTTGACTGTATATAGTTATCAGATATCTAGTTGTTATCAATATTGAGATCTAGACGTTTGAATGATAGCATTTGGCCACTGTGGCCTCTTAATTGTTCAAGTATATTACAATAGTGTTACAAAAATAGTAATTAATCTGCCAAATTCGTTCTTATAGTTGTATTTTTTTTTTCAACGGCCTCTTAGCCTAGTCGGTAGTGACCCTACGAAGCAGGAGATCCCGGGTTCGAATCCTGGTCAGGGCATTTATTTGTGTGTTTATAACGAATATCTTCTAGATTGTGGATGTTTTCTATGTAAGTATTTAAGTATTTTTATTTATCTATATATTATATATATATCGTCGCCTAATTAGTACCCACAAAACAAACTTTCTTGAGCTTACCGTAGGACTAGGTCGATTTGTGTAAGATTGTTATAATACTTCTTTCACTTTTCAAGCAACCCGGCTGTGGAACTCTCTCCCTCTTGATATAAGGCGTGCTGAATCTGTTGCTTCTTTCAAATCTCTCCTTAAAAAGCACTATTTATCACTTCCTTTTCCTGTTCATGTAACTATTGTTTTCCTTTAATTTGTCTGTGTAATCTCAGTAATCTGCTATCATCATTTCGCTTAATTAGTTTGTATTTGTATATATATATTTATATATTTATGTATTTTGGTATGAACATATATATATATGTATGTATATGTAATTGTGTGTGTGTTTGTTTTCTTTTTTTTTGTAGATTTGTTTTTTCTGTTTGTCATATATTTTGGTTCTCACATACTACTTTTTCCAGTTTTGCACCACCTACTGTATGTATACTTTTCTTAGTGTAGTGTCTCCTCTACCCAAAGGTTGTCTGGAAGAGATCGCTCTTTAGCGATAAGACCGCCTGTTGTTTGCCTCTTTTTCATGTGTAATCTATACCAGTTTGTGTTTTTTTTTGTTGTTTTGAGGTGCAATAAAGAGTTATTGTATTGTATTGTCCCACAATATTTATTTATTTATTTCGAATATGTAATGAAAAACGTCGTTCATCACACGTGCGGATATGCCATTTTTCACTCGTCCCGAGTTATTAATACTCGCCTACGGCTCGTGGCAAGATACCTCGGCACTCGTGAAGTAATGACATACTTTCCGCACTAACATCGAAATGTACTATTACTACACTGACTTTAGCCATCTATTTTGTACAAATAAGTGTTTGTTTATTTTTATAAATATTGACAGATGCTGTCTGCGTTTAGAGGTAAGTTACTCAAAACGAAGTCAATCTTTTTTTGTTTATTGATTTGGCTAATGTTGTTTCCATTGGTACCTGGAGTTCGCACTTCAAAACTCCATTAATGTTACCAGAAGAGGAAATTCTTCACAACAACAAACACTTGCGAATTAAACTTTTCACTCATTTTGTTAATCCCTCAAGTCACTGGAAACTCTTGTTTTTGTTTGTTTCTATAATTAAAGCGCCCACTTAATTCTCTTCCGATAATTATTCAACTTTCTGTTGAAATTCTATTTGAGACAGTCTACTTTGAAGGAATTGTTTCGTTAATTCATTGCTTTCGTTAATCTGTCAACGGCATTATTCTTACTTGTTGTTGAGTTTTTAACATATCTGTTCTAAAGTCGACGAAACCTATTTTGGAAAGAGAATATTACCGAGTAGCGGTTACGTGTACTTACATTTTATGTGTATTTTAGAGTATGGTCCAACTACGGGGCAGTCGCTAGCCGGCGCTAACACGCAACTCCAGTTCAGTAGTTCACACGGTTGGGTTAGCAATTTGTATTTTATGGCGAAAATGCAAACTTACAACTTTGTTTTCCTATAACGATTAGATATAGAGGTTACACTCTCTTCAGATATGTACTTGTAAATTAATTTTACCTAATCGAGTTTTTGTGGAATACATATTTAAAATGCTTAAAATTATTTCGCTTGTTTACAATTGGTTGAATTGTATGTTTTACACACATATGTACTAAAGTTTAAGTTTCAGTAACGTGAAGACGACTTTAATTCTCACCGCGTATACCTTATCTTTGCAAAGTTATTAAAATTGACGTTACACGTTTAGTAATATTAAATATCTTTTTACATGACAATAAGTTCTACAACCTGAAATTAAATATAGGGGTTATTTCCACACTTCTGTCTCTTGTAAATAGGTAAAATGCAACAAGTCGTATCGGGTTACCAGCACACGATACGGGCGGCACATGGCGTGTGCGCTCGATTGTAGCGAAATCGACAATTCGATCGTGGTAAAATCGACACGACTACGTTGCAACCCTATTTAAGCAGCATCAAGCCACCAGTTTCCCTATTAACATATATAATATATATTAAAAAAGTCTAAAATTTTAATTGTAAAATTGGACTCGTGTTTAATCAAAACTGCAGATACCATTTAGTTTTTTTTTCTAGATCAATAACAAATGGGAGATGAGGTGATCTTGTCGCCAGTCAGTATCACAATATTGGCTACCGTATTGTCACTCACTAGGGTGCTGCTGCTGACATGTGTCTTGTGTCAATATGAAAGAATTGTCAAAGTGACGTTTGAAAGTTTCCCGCCAGACGCTCGTTCTACGAGTACTAGTGGCCCTAGCAGTTAAGTGACTCACGGTTGGACCCATTGAATTACATGAAATTTTGATACATGAAAAACGTATTTCTTTTATATTCTTATTCTCACATCAAGTGTTTATTACTCTTGGTGCGCATCAGTAATTATAAAGTTCATTACTTTACCGGATTCATCTGAAACTTTACTCCTTCTTATTACGGGGAAACACGATCATATAAACACATTGAAACCTGTTCTAACAATTTCACACACAATCATAAATTCTAATTTAGCATCTTCGTGGATCTCGTTACGAACTCGCCTTCGGTTTCCCGGACTCATTGTGTGTTCCCAAGACATTGCAGCCCCACAGTACACGTATACAAAATTAATTAGACAAAATCTTGGCTCTTGTAATATTTTATTATTACTTTGGGTGTTGTGCGAGGTTTTATGAACGCGTTATATTTATTGCTTTCCCTGTGTAATGGATCTGAATAGGGCTTTGATTAGCATCGTTCCTGTATGCCGGTGCTCTGGAGCCACAAGTTTACAAGGTTATAATTACAGTAGTTGTAATTACGAGGTTGCTTACATTGTGAAACTCCTCCGTTTCGTTATCTCGCTGAATGTTGATGGTTTGTTAAATTAAACGTCGTGTACGGAACTGATATCTTCTTGATTATAAACGCCTATGTCTAGTTTGCACTGTTTTAATCTACACTATATCATAATCCGCTTCGCTTAATTTTTACTGTTCCTTAATGTTGAGAAGCTTAAAGCATTTTACTCAAAGAAATGAATTTTCTTCTTTCTTTTAAGGAGAGTTCCATAATTGCATTAGTGCAAACTTAACCATAGAATGAAGTAAGGTTTATATTAAAGCAACTGAAGAACGCATACCTATTACTCGTATTTAAATACTACTCGCCATTGAATATTCTTATATTTTAAGGTAAAATAGTGTAAGCGTGGACATGGATTCATTAATGGAATGAAAGACCTTCAATACAATTAGAGTTCCCCATAGCATTCCCGATAAGGTCTAGGGCAGTATAAGTGGCGTTCTTAAAAGGTAGTCAATCTTTGTGACCGCAGCTCGGCACGAGCCAAACAGCGCATTCTACTTAGCGGTGAAATGTATAATGCCTCGCAATTCGTTTGATCCTTTTCTTTAGACCGCTCTTTAGTGCTCTCTTAACACATCTCCCTTGTACGACAACGTTTAAAGAAACATGCCGAATCAAGTTGACACCACATATGTTAATTGTAGCTATTATTTTTTTGGAATTTAAAAACTATAAAAATACTGTCTCTATTTTTATCTCGATATTAGCTTTAGACGAGGTTATAATTTGAATCCGCCCTCAGCAGTCGCGAGCTCGCAGACCGAGTAAAGTTACAGCGTAGGTATGTTTCAGAGGCTTTATTTTCCGTGCCCTCCAATGCATTTAGTACATTAGAGCGAGCGAGTCGGTCTGGTCAGTCGACTAAATCTAATCATTTGCATTACTCACGGCCGGCAGGCCGTACTGCGCTTCATTTGACCAGAACATCGAAGCATTTGATTCGTTCTCTATTTTATTATTACATTTTGAGTATTGAATGTTTATCAAATTTTTGATGGTAATATTAAGTACCACTATGTCATTTATAAACATCAAGGTAAGGTAACCTATACTTACTAAACAATTAATAAAAGCTGCACGAAGCATTGAATACGGTTTTATTGGGGCGAAGATGGTCATAAACTTTATAAACGCATCATGCTAAATGATGTTCTAAATAGCGACGCAATTATGCGAAGTTCGGAATGAAACAATTTTTCACTGGCCGCAACCGAACCTCAAGCAAAAAACGCGACCGCCTTGCAACGTTCAAGTGTAAATATTTACCTGACATCGCTCACGAAAACTTTCGTAGCGCCGATAAATTCGAGACCTCACGCTTGCAAAATCACAATGCAATCCCTTCAGCAACGGGAATGAACACATGAAATTTGGTTCCGCATATATGCGTGTTGAAAGATAGCCAAGATTTTTTTATAAATAGACAATTATTGTCAAACTATTTATTATTACAGGAAAATAGAGGATTTATGAATAAGATGAATAAGATTTAATCAATAAGTTCAAACAATAATTGAATTCACTTATGAGTCGGTCTGGATTCCTGAGGATCCCTAAGAGAGACGATATAATACGAGTGTGTAATTGAATTCCGTACACGGCGGGTATCTGGCACGGTATTCGGCGAGGTCGCACGTCGCGCCGCGGTCGGGATTTGCCGTGTATCGGAAATATTTTTTGATATCTTCCCACTGGACTCTTTGCAGGAATCGTCGGTATTTTTATGAACCCGTTCCTCATTTACGGATTCTCCGGAAAGCTGGGCATTAACCCTTTGAACTTTGCGATGGAAACAGTGCCCGTGGTAAATTCTGTGCAGTGGTTTGGAGTATTTGTAATAATAGTTCGCTGTTATATAACTTGTCAGATAATAGCCACTAACAGTCATGCCTCATTTCTAGGGAGCCTAGTGCTCTACGTTTGTTTAAATATATACTATTATAGGTAACCAAATACCCACCCTGCAATAACTCCGTTGCATCAGCTATCCAACATAATAGAATTTATTACTGGGGTGCAAACGTCACTGCAATGGCACTAGGTAGCCGGCTACTGACGTATGTTGATACGATTGTTAAATTTCATTTGAATTTGATCACTCGACTGTCCGGACTGTGATAATGTTTGGAATAGAAGGGGAATGGAATAATTAATGTGCTAAATAAATGACCGATAGCATCCATACAATTAGATTGGCTTGGCTAAAAGCGACATGTGACACGATGAATATTTGTAACATTTATTATGGACGTTTAGTTCTGTTACAAAAGTTTTTATATGTTTATGAAGACATCACTACATTAATAAATCAGGACTATAATAACACATGTATCTCGTTATATAATGTAATAAGACATAACATTCCCTATGCAAAGGCACATCCGAACAGGCATCAATAACCCTCCATTCTCAACATAATGTTCGCATAATTGGCGTAACATTTCCATTCCGAACCCTTTCAAGACGCCGTAATGTTACGGCCTACATATTATTTAATTAAGCAATCTCCAGTACAATGAGAGTTATACCTACTCCATCTGATACAGAGAGTATGTGATATGGGGCAGGGACGGGTTATGACGGGGAAATCTTGGAATTACATCTAAGTTGAAGGAAATTGTAGCTTGTCATTACATTAGTCAACGTCCTTGTGGCAATGTTTGATTGAAATTATTTGAAATGTTGAGGAATATAATTATATTGTATAGCTTTTCTTAGCTTTAATAAATTTGAAGTAATAGGCAAGTAACCTCTTCGTAGTAGGGAAAGTCGTCCTTAAGCTGGTAGCATTATGTGCGGCTTTTGTCTCACCCCGTGAAAAAAAACTTTTTATATTATCCCAACCTGCTCTAACTAAAAAAAACTTTTTATATTATCCCAACCTGCTCTAACTAAAAAAAACTTTTTATATTATCCCAACCTGCTCTAACTAAAAAAAACTTTTTATATTATCCCAACCTGCTCTAACTAAAAAAAACTTTTTATATTATCCCAACCTGCTCTAACTAAAAAAAACTTTTTATATTATCCCAACCTGCTCTAACTAAAAAAAACTTTTTATATTATCCCAACCTGCTCTAACTAAAAAAAACTTTTTATATTATCCCAACCTGCTCTAACTAAAAAAAACTTTTTATATTATCCCAACCTGCTCTAACTAAAAAAAATGTAGATTTTTTTGCCATAAATTTAGTCGGTGCCTAAGAAGAATTACCTGAGAATACAATGTGCCCTTAAATATTCAAATAATTTTGTTTGATCCTATATTACCTACGCTGTGTTTGCGCGAGAATCATGAAATATACAACGTGATTTTGAGCAATTGCTTTAAATTCAAGCGTGCACTCTTTAGCATAAATTAAGTTAATTTCTCGAAGACACCGGTATTCTAACTAGCTCCATTTAGAAAATAACTACTAATTTAATTTTATGTCATATGGGATTTGCATGTGTGTAAACGGAGTATGAGTATTCGACATGACATTGATATGTCATAGTTGTCACTTAGTTAGTAAAGTCAATTCTAATGCCCGTTTTACATTAGCGGTTGATGCAAAATGTAATTATTTTGTATGAGAAATTAAAAAAAATAAAATTAACGAATTTAATAAAACTTATGCCATCTGTATACGCTCAACGGCATGTTAGTAAAAATATTGCTGTTTAAGTTGGCTTAGCAACTAAAACCTTTTCATTTCCTCTAAAGCAATTTCCATTAATTAAACAGATGATCATAGCTGTGATCCCTGTTTAAATGGAAGCGCATTACCGAAGCAGCAGATCTCGATACGATACGGCAGTATTCAATACAATATCTATTATGAATGGCTGCTCGCGGACGTTGATTAGGCTCGGGTCTATTCCAATTTTCAAGCCAGTGCGATCGACCTCCTTGATTGATTGTTATTGCTGGCCGCTGACTGGCACATGGGATGGACAGCAAACTTTGCTGAGAAAACCCTGGTCAGACATGTTACATTACTTACATTACCAGTAGTAGGTATATAATAGTACAACTTCGAGTAATATATGTTTCTGACCCTTGCTCGCCACATCGATTTCTGCGGGATAAGAAAGTAATTCTTTGTAATATGAAATCGATTCCTGGTTTATTTTTGTTTTTATAATTAAAAAGATAGTTTGTCTCTTATATCATGCAACCATAATCTAATTAAGTAGGTATAAAAAACATTTATAATTTATACGTAGGTAACCACCAGCTTGAACTGTTAATTGTTAAAACGTTATTACGAAGTTTCGTTATTTTAATGCATTTCCTCCGATGTTTTACGAGCCCGGGGCGATGTTTTCAGAATCGACAGCAGTTTTAAATTTTAAAATTGCTCGAGCTGCATTTAAATGGCCTTCAATGAAGTTGAGGCGCAAAATGTTATAAACATCTATATTTCTTCTCCGGTTAGCCTAAACCGTTAAAAAGTAAATTTCGAGCATGTTTTGGCACCGCCATGTGGCGTGTATAATTTTGTTATTTTGTTTCCTATGAAGCGTAACTATTTTAAACTTCATTTACTCGTTAAGTACGAGTAAGTATAGGGATTGCAAATAATACGTAATATTACATATGAAAAGTTTGCTCTAAAATGACATGTTATCATAACTTTAGTTCCTTGTCGCATGTATAACTATTGGTTATAAAATGGCAGTATGGCGGTTGGCCGCTGTAACTGAAGGTGTATTTCACAGCGCGCGCATAGAGAGCGCTATCTGATGATTGGTTTTTGGCAATTAACAGTATTGCTCACGTCGCAATCGAGTTCATTCAGCGTGTGAAATATGTATGGAGCCTCGATTTCCTCTTTGTTGCATCTGTGATCGATATGTCATCACGTTTAAACCTTTTATCATAATTACTAGTCCGCAACGGACTATTCACAAGAGAAACAAACGCTGGGAATTGAGCCACAATCCTACCAACCAATTTCATGAAGGACCAAGTACTAATGCACATGTTAATATTAAATGTTTTATTAGGTATATCGATCATGGGATACTGGATACCATTAAACTAACTATCCATTGATCAATGCATATGATTATTGGTAAACTAAATATTTATTGATATTGAAGACAAAACTCGTACCCAAGGAGTTTTAATATTCACTTTATAATACATATTGACAGTAGATTGACTATTTATAATCTACCTGCGTGGAAAATACTGTTTTCAAAATCTAATGTTAACCGGAAGAGATCCCTTAAAGGGATAGGTTCGTCTTTGTTGTATCAAACTGTTTATGTTACTGTATTTCTTGTGTGAATGTACAATACAGCTTATAAAATTAATTTTGTATTAAGCAGATTTTGTTTTTTCTCACAATTATAAAATTAGTAATAAAGCTTATACATTCATACATACATAATACTACTTATTTGCTGTCAAGAGCTATATTGTATTGTTTGCTTTGGTGGAAACTAGGAGAAAAACAAACGAACTAGGAAGGAACGGCCGACCAGAAAGCACTAATTGGTAGTAAATGTCAGAAAGCTTTTAAAATTGCTTCAGCAAACCGCCAACCAACTAGTTCGTAAAATCCATTCACAGTTGTATTTGCAATTAAATGCAAGCATTGACAATGAAATTGATGACTAGAAAACAATTTAATATGCTACTAATTGTAACATACTAGCCCGTGGCATTTTTAATAGAACTAGATCGTTTTGCACTTTTTATAGACTCTACGCATAAGGTATTACTCGCATTTTGCAGCATAAAATTATAATACATGTGCAGAAGCAATAATTATTTTCATTAAAGTAACGTCAACCTCGTAGCGAGCTGTCGTCCCATTATTAACATTTAAATTTATATTACAATTTCACAGGAGAAATGCCTGCGATAAAATATTTACACCACCTTTATGTTGTATGTGACATGTAAAATGTCTTGCTTGTTACGCGGCAATAACGACACTGTAATTAATATGTTAGAGTTGGTTTTCGCTGTAGTGCCTTTGTCAATAGAATTAAACCCTTTGTCTCAAGGCGTTAGGTCACCGTCGCCGTGTCGCCTGACATTTCTACAAAGGTTCTCTACCTCCATTGAGTTAGTTTTCTTTTCTATGTCTAATGCAATGTCTCACTGGCGAACGAAGGGTAGTTTTATTGTAAACGATTGACCTTTTGCGCGGATAAGGGGTGAACATTTTTATTGGTATAAGTCATCAAACAATATTTATACCGTTAATGAATATAATTTTGATTAAGAATAATAGTTTGATGGGCTTGCGCAATAGAAATAAAACCTTATCAGAAGTAAAAATGCCCCTTGGTTATATTATAATGATGCATGAATGTTATTGTACAAATGTAACCTTTAAATGTGTCAGGTAATCATATAAACAATCGAAGCTTTCAACGAAGCGAAACAAAATTGGCGTAATAAATGGTGTAATTATGGAAATTACAAAGACGTCAAAGCGAGCGATAAAACTATCAATGAACCTATAAATCGAATAAAACGTCGTAACACGCGAGCCGCGAGCTTGGGAAATCATAGACATAAATGGATAACATAAACAAGAACCGACTAAACTTGTAACGTGTGAATACACGCATAGAAATAGTATCAATTATAGTTCTATAGCGTATTGTGCAAACAATAACGGATGAGGCTATGAGCTGGTGGCACGGAACGAAAATTGGCATCATAAAGCACTAGGTGTTATACGAGAATATAATAGTTTTAATGTCGGAAATAAATAACGTGGGGATGAAGACAATGGTGTTGTAACAAGATCTGCTGTTAATTGTGGCGAATGCGGAGCGGCCATCGAGATTTATGAGTGCTTTGAAGTTTATCCCTATTTGTTTCTTTTCAGAGCCTGCAGTTTGCTGATCTCTAGCAACTTAACATGCCACGAAGTATTATAGTTTCAGATGAAATAAGACATTCTATTTTGTTTTTATTTTCTACACCAGAATCATAAAATTGATTTGATGTTTGCGGGCAATATTCATTAAAATTGCAAGTAATTGTAATAGAAGGTACGTTGTGGTAATGCGTGAATAGCAATGTACAAGTTGCAGAACATTCCCAAAATGCGGAAACATTTTCGAGAATGTTCTACGAACATTCTTGCAACATGGAATTTATTTCTTAAACAAGTAAATAATTTTGGGATAAAGTTTAAATAGACATAATTTAAAACTACATGATATTTTATATTTGTTTTTGTCTTTTAGAATTAGTTATTTTGTTGATGAGTCATAAGTTACTAATAAGTTGCTTAAATTCTAATTATATTTAAGAGAACATTTCAAAGAAAGTTGCATTGCAACGAAATTGTTGCCGTCAACTGCGCGATGCGAGTGCTAATTTCGTCACATTTGCTAACGAATGTTTGGCTCAGCGATACCGACTGTTTATGATGCAGGAAAGCAGGTCACAAGATCGATCCCGGCGGGTGACTGTAAATTTTTTGATTTGATTTGACATTTATTTTTGTAGTTTTATCAACTTTTATTTATATTATTATTTGCATTTGTTTGTATCAGGGACATATTTAACATTCATTGTTTTTACTTGTACAAAGTATTCCGGTAAATTCTCATTCTCAAGAATATTCTCAGAAGTTACCGGAAAATTCTCATATGGAATATTTCGCAACTTTGGAAACTTCTTGTCACTGCATTGCTACTCGTGAATACTTTTTATGGGTGAAAGTTGGTTTTATTGTCATGACACGTTGTCATTGTCGAGTCATGACTCTATTTTTTATTTTTATTTAATAGTACTTGTAAAACCGCATTTTATTAAGATGCTGTCATTTTCGTATCCTTGTACATAAATGTAGACTTACCTCTCATTTTCTGTTCGTCGAGAAGTTGTCGTTCTAGATTGTCTTTCACTTCTCGCTCCCGAAGAACATCCATTTTCAATTCAGCTGCAACGAAGAAAAAAGTTGATTAAGTGCTTTTACGTACATAGTTTAAATTCCTAGATAATTGACCAACAGGCAGAGTATGCAAACAGTGACATAAATTCACAACTGCATGTAAAATTGTAAATAGGCATTTCGTACGAATACCTATGAACTTATATTTTATGGGTTCAAGTAACACATGTAAATTTCGGAAAGCATGCGTTACATTTAAATTTTGATTGGGTAGGGTAAATAGCCAGTAACTGGCCACCTTACACAAAAAAATAATTCTATTGACCTATAAATATAATTCATTTTTTAATGAGGTGGCAATTACTGATGGATGGCCAGTTACTGAAAACTTACAACAAAAATTAACTCTGTTTATAAGTGAACAGAGTTAATTTTTAGTATAAGATGGCCAGTTAGTGGCGAATTACCCTACCTAATATAGAGTAAGTATAATCAGCATCAGCAGGTAAATATATTAATGAGGTAGTTTCTTATGGTGCTGCCTCACCGGCTGTTAAAAATGTTATATAATATAACACGGTGTGACAAGGATAGTGTTACGTGACATTATCATGTTAGAGAATGAGATGTAATGTTATAAAACATTTATAATAAAGTAATGGTGCTGCCAGTGTGGGAGCACCATTACTTAAAAACATCGATCTACAGCTGATTTATAACATAATCCATAGCAATATTTTTGCACGGTCACCGTTCAGGTTAAATAACAAACGATTACAACTAAGTGGTTGGCGTTAACATTTCAAGCGAAATGAACGTTGCATTGTGTATAAACGGCATTGTATGTATTTTATCTGCGAGTAAACCGGTAACAGAGCCTCGAGCAAGGGCCGATTAGGAATATAAACACGGATTAACTCATTCCGAACCCGGTACCTACTATTGTTAAGGAGTCCAATGGATTTGCATAACATTCAATTAAATCTAACCTGACGGAAGTGATTGGGTTGAACTTCCGATTTCGGGTTCAAGATTTCGTCCTTGTCGATTTGTTTCCAAATTAGACGCTAATGTTGATTTTGATTAAGTCAGTTTCATTTTGTGATCAATGCTGTATACGTAATTTTAAAATGAAAATATCTTTACAGATGCGGAGACCGCGAAGATGATAAAAATATGAGCTTGTTTATAGTAAAACGACGCACATTGCCGATTATTGATAAGTTTAATTTCTAAATGAATCTCTATAGCGTTAGCGCCTTACCGGTAACCGACAAAGTAGTACCTTTTACTAAAAACAATCACATATAATAAATAAACATAAAATATTTATAAGTTTTATAACATTTGCATAATTTACTAGTTTTATCATGATGAACACTGTAACAGGTTTTTTTCATCTCATTTAATTCAATTCTCCTTAAATACTGATTTATTTGAATTTCTAATTGTGCAATCAAGCAACAAAAAAAAACAATTTTACTAACTTAACAACAGGTACCTAAATACCTAATGAAATTGTAACTAACAACAAACATATTACGGAGTAAATCGAAGGCCCCCTCGCTACCCTAAGCGCTCTAACTTTCAATCAAGCCCTAATCTTCGCCATCGATTCGAGGTGCTTAATTCCGGCCATACGTAAAGACAAATACGGTGAATTTGAATAGAAAGAGGTCATACTCATTCACAGTTTAATTTGGTCCCTTATTCAATTAGGAAGGTATAGCGTCTATCTAATGGAGATCGTAGGGGGATCAGTCTGATTAACTTGTGTTGTTAACACCTTACGGAACTGCTCGAGGATTTGAGCTACAGTGCATTTTAAGATTGAGGTTATTTAAAACTTAGGCCCAGGTAAAATGTGATACTCGTACCACTTTAGCTCTATCCGAGAGATGCGACAGTGGCAATTTTCATTAAAATTGTACTTTACATATAGTGCTTACCTATAGAAAGTAGAGGTAGACGAATGTGTTGCTATTCATTCGAGTCCACTTAATTCAATACGTAACTGCCTATATCTGATACGCCTCAATTGAATAGTGATTCTTAAGGCTAACAACATTACTAGCCCCGCGACTATCTTGTTCGATACAACGAGAATTCTACTGGTCACTTTCTTAAACCTGTATGGCTTTCGTTGACTTATTTTGAAATATCAACTTTATCCAAAGCCCAGTAAAGCTGCTTGATAAAGTTTAGGATATGACGAGATACGAGATTCCTATGTGCAGCAAGTTGAATTATTTCGTCCATATCGAACTGCCATTATAATTACTACTGCAATATGAGCAAACAATACGGTAGGCTTTATGTTAAAGTACATTTACGTATAATTCAATGTCTATTAAAAGCCTCCTTTGTGGTGTAGTTGTTATGCTTTACATTTATCATAGCATACGAGTAGATGGATACTTATTAAGTAAGTGCTTCCTCTGTAACTTTTTTGGTTAAAGCAAAAAGCTAGACAAGATCGGCGCTTAAAAGTAATATTTATAGAGTATTTATGTTACAACAGGACTTTTACGTTTTTTACTTTACTTTACTTACAGACGTAAGACGGTTTTTATATGGAACTGATAATAGAATTTTATTATAACTAAACTAACCTGTACGTCAAAGTAATACTAATAACTTATTTCTTATATGAGATGCTAATAATAATGTTAAAGTCAATAGAAACCGTAATTAATGATAAAAATCTCCAAGTATGATATAAAGTATAGAGACGAAGCAGGATAGCTGGTCCATATCGACATACAGAAATCTGAGATAAAACTCAGACAAGAGTCCTGCGCCGCCATAACAAGGAGAATAAAGGTATGAGTATCGCACGAGCTATCGCTACCACAGATCTTGTAAATTGAAACGTTGTATCTCCTTACATTGTTTATTTCTCAATTATATCGAAAGCTTACTCAAAATGTATTCTGGTTCAGATTTGGGATAAGACATAAGATGTATATCATTTTAAGAATGCGTCTTGTGGCAGGAAATGGATAGTAATTAGTTGACAATACTTGGCAAAATTTGCGCTTATACAAATAATGTTAAAATACTTCTTAATACTCGTATTGGGAATATTGATTAAAAGTTGTTTTTTTTGTCACAGTCATCAAAAACATTAGCAGTAATTTTGACCCGCCGCGTGGGCGTGAGAATTTACGATCAAAAAATTATTAAACTATGTTTTATAACAAAAAGTTAATCTATAAGAGCGGCGCGAGATTAATTCCGAATCAATCCCGGTGTATGGTGTAATTTAGAGGGCTTTTAGTTAAGAGTGGTTTCGCACATGCGACGTAAATTACCCGAGCGAGGGATGGCCATTAAGGGTCCGTAGGTATGCGGCGTATCTGGCCATCTCGAGATTTGCGAGCGAGGCGCCTTTAGGTGCTCCTGGTGGTCCTTGTAGTTGCGTACTGGGCCGTGTGCACCTCGCGTTGCAATAGCCGACACTGTAAGCATGGTGGATGCTTACAGTGCCCAATACAACATGCAAATCCTAGACTAGTTATTGGGCCTTGGTGATTCAGTTCAGACACTACGAGCTTTAGCTTTAAAGCATCCTGCATATTACTGGATGTATTAACGATAAATACACTAAGGTAAAAATACCGCAGTGTTACATGTATCAGAACAGATTTTTGATAAGTTACTTTCACCAAGTGTGTCTAATCTACAGTTTAATACTTTACTTCCTACTATAATTTGCTAAATCGTATTTATAAGTGTTCTGACCGATGAAATTGGTGCAATTATAAAAAATATAATGATACATTTGCTTAACAAATAATAAATTAAACTCATCGATATTGTAACTAAATATTATAATCAATACCTTTAATATTAGAGCTCAAATATGTACTTAGTTCATTTCACAATCCAAAACCTATAGTATTGTTATTATCATTTACTTTTAACGACTATACCTACATCCACGGTTGTATCCACACTTACCATATCTACATTAAAGCAGCCCGGTTTTAATTTCTATTCGTTCCCCGATCCTTATGTTTTAAACATTTAATGGCACTAAATTATAATCGATAAGACGTTGAACGAATTACGTCAAAATTAGTGGCTAATAAATCATCAAAATTCAGACACAAAGCAGACAGAAAACAAAATCGATCCAATGAAAACGTTTATCGACAAAAACAAGAGAAAAGCAAAACATTAAAGCGGAACACTCGATTATTATTAAATCGATCTTTATATCGGATCAATCAAATTTAAAACCTGATCGAGTTGCGTCCGACGAAAAAATTATTACTTTATAAATAAAATAACAATAAAAACGATGCGCTCCGTTCAAGGGAATATATAATTATGGACAATTATTATGATACCGAAACTCAATGGTCGATAGATGATTGAAAGGATCAAGAAGACCCATAAACAAAAGGTTCGATTCTGGTTGCGCAATTTAATTATATTCTGTAAGTAATTAGCTGGTACTGAGGTTGATTTTTAATCCCTGTACGGTGACGACTCTAGTTATTCGAAGAAACATCTTCAGCTTTATTTAAAGTCAGCAGTCAAATACGATTTGGAGTCCCCCAGGGCTCGGCGCGAAATTCTATTTCCCTTCAATTTCGTGCACTCTGCAAAAACAACAATAATATTTAAATTTCGTACATGATGCCCTTGGAGATTTGTCGAAACAGATTAAACGCCTTTTTATTGTTGGCGGTGGAAGGAGTCTCGCAATTTTAAGGTGTATCCTTAAAATTGGGAGACTCCTTCCATTGTCATTCTTTACGGCTAAGGAGTGTTTTTTTGAGTTTATAGATTTATAGTTCAAGGCAAAAGGAAGTTCTTCAGGTGCTGTAACAACCCTAAAATATTTGGTCAAGATCTTACATGTACTTAATTCATTGTATTATTTATAAGGTGTCAAAACATAAAACTGGATAAAAGAATAAGTAAATTGCGAAACTTGTAGCGATTTAATTTCAATGGAACATTAGTCATAGGGTGCGCGAATTAAGACATATTTTCACGGCCCCTGACTGGTGAAGACTAAGTTAAGCTTGCAGTTAAAATAACAATTAAAGTCTGCTTTGAATTTACGACTTAAAACTGAAGAAATAATTTAAACGAGCGTTAAGGTGAAAGCGACCAAAATGGTACTTGGAAAAGGGAAACAAAAGCAAGCATTCGCGGTCGAATTGTGTTAGGTCGTTTTTCGCTCGAATTCACTCTGGAATCGTTGCCCGTCTTCAGGTGGAATATTAATAGTAATAACGAAGGAATTATGACTACCGAATAATCCTCATTTTAGCACTTTCCAAAAGATAAGCTGTAAATGGATTCAAATGAGGATTCAATGCATTAAAATTACCAGTCACCGTGAACCAATCTGGCATTTGTTCGTCCTATATTCATGATACTGTTAAAAGGTAAATTCAAAGTAACGATAACGGCCTCCGTGGTGCGGAAAACGAATTTTCTTCCCTATGTCGTTTTTAAATTTACAAACCGGCGGCAATTTTATTTTATTGTTATTAGATTTTTCGGATTATGTCACAGGCTTTGTCACAGCGGAGGATTATTCCCGCAGTCTCCATGCTAATAATCATAAGAATTGCTTCCCTTTATTATGTGTGAAATTTTGAACATAAAACCTCTCACGCAATCGTGCACTCTGCCTTTACCCCACGTAATACAGACGCTTTCGGAGCACCGGGTGCTTACGCTCTTCATAAAAACACCACGTCTAGTACTACTTTATTTGACGCGGAGATTTTGTCATACATGTGTAACACATAATTTTATGAATATATTATAAGGTATTTGCATTTCGTATTTTACCCGAAACACCGCATACTAAGGCACATTTGCGGAAGATCGTAAAAGGAGGCAGGGTAACAATGTTCACAGCTATCTATAGTGTTTTTACATTAAGTGGGCAGAAGTACAAATAATGAAGATGTCGTTGGAAAATGGATAAAAAAGTATAGTAGCGTATCGAGCGTGCAACGTCGGAATAACTCGTGCTGTTATCGGAGCACGCGCACCCAATCTGCGATCGGAACACACCGGATAAGATTATCCAGTAGCCCCGTATTATTTTAATGAGACTACACGACTTCTCGAGATTCGATACGATACGAAAAAGCTTAGGTAACGAAGCGAATAAAAAAGCTACGGGTCAAGAGAGATATCACGCGGCCGCAGCGAGATGACGGCCCCGGCCATGCGAATCCACCGGCGAGAGGGGATTTTTAAATTAGCCACTGAACACGATTAACTTCTGTACATCTACATACCAGCTGACGGCAGATCGGCTGATACCATTATGTCTCTGGTAAGGCACCGATTAAAAAATATACACATTTATAAGCGGACAGCATCTGGTGGTATTTAAATAAGATATAAACGCAAAAGTCCGCGAGTTTCTTTGGCTACATTTTTCCCGGGTGGAGGCTCCCCTCGCTGGATATATTGGTATTAAAAATGTAAAGGAGATTTATGCGAATGGCTCTAAGCTTTCATTAGTTGTTTCTTATGCGGCGTTTCGCGGTCGCCGCTCCCTGACCAGTAATTTTTCATTTTCGTGCAAACTTCCCGATGGTTGCGCGCTTCTAAAATTTAACTGCATATAACGAATATTAATACTCGAGGAGTCTTGAGGCAGGTGCACGCTATAACGTATTTCATTTCGGTACTGCCTGCATTGTGCGAGTGAAGATTGTTAGGAGTTGTGGGTACGATTATTAATTTTTGATAAACGTCATCAACATCAAGTGATGTTATCTTGGAAACGGGAATTCTTTCACCAATTCTTAATATAGGTATTGGACTTTTTAGAACGGTGGCAAAAATAGACCCAATAAAACGCAATATAATGAACTGTTTAGTTTTTAACTATGGACACTTTTTAGACATCTAAAGAATTAGGCATTACCCGGCAAAAGGTTTAGGAACAGTTTTTCTGCAGCAGCATTAGTAGTCTCATGGTCAAACAATCAATGTATTAATTTCAATGCTTTCTATTTCTTTATTGCATAATTTATTTTTGGTAAAATCCAAAATGATCAAATTTTCCAGTTGGCCTTCGAAGCGACAATGTCAAACATGTTCCGCCTTGTAATTCCGTATGTAAATTACAACTAAAACAAGGGTTCCGTTACCGCTGCTGAGACAATCCGCCGTCCACAATAAATTGAGCTACATCGGGCTGGGCGCGTTTAAGGTTCGAAGGTCCTTTAATTCTGGTCCCGTAAGATCCTTAAACCCTGGTTTATACTAGTTTAAATTATTAAGAAGAGTCGGATGATGTACACACTGCTTGCGTAAGGGTGAAGGTAATAGTTTTATATTTGCTGTTTATTCGAAACATTTACACGTTGCCGACATTATATTTTTAATACATATACTTAAGGTGATCAATCAAATAAATCATAAACATGCCATATTAGATAAACAACTGTTCGAGTTACGCGCATAAATTTGTAATATACAGGTAAGTACATACATATATATACACGCTACTGAATCTGAGATTGAGATTGGCATACTTACGCCATCGAACACCAGTGTTATTTAGCGCCCCTTGCACCCCCCGGGGTTTAGGGTTATCCAGCTAGGTTAACGGCTAACCCTGGGTGGTGCAATAGGGCCTTAGTATTTAATAAGTACGAATTAACCTTAAACACTTATTTAAAAAGTGACATTACATTCACATCCTTAGCCCTTAATAAAGAGGTACATGCAATCCGACGTGCGTCACATTAAATTATTTCAGCTAAGTAATTCCAAGCGGTTAATTATTGTGCACAAGCGGGGAGAGAGTTGAGAATGTAATTATTATTAAACTTTACGATTGTCTCACTTTACCCCTTTCTCCCTACGCACAAATACGAAACACCCTGACATACTATCTCTAGCAATCTAATTTAGATCTTATTCCTTTTGTTTCAAAGCACATATTGAAACGGAAATGTGTGTGCGATAGTATATTTGGTCCTGGAGTCCCCACCAACATTAGATCTGAGATCCTGAGGGAGTTTCTTAGCTTGTTGCGGTGCTGGATTCATATTTGAGCTACTGTTGGGAATTTATAACTACATGTGGAAATATCTTGTGCTCATATTACATATCTTTTTATAAAATAGGAGTTGAGAATTGATATTATGCAATGGACCAGAATATATGTGTTCGTTTTTAGTAAAAGTTACCAGTTTGTAGATTGCCGATTAGGCGCTAATGCCATAAAGATTCATTTAGAAACGAACCTTATCAACAAGCGACAAAGTGGTACCTTTTACAAAAAAAAACGTTTACTTGTTTTACTAAAACAAGCACATATCATAAATATATAATAATATATCCATGCCATAATACAGTATGTAAACTTACGAAAACCATTCCTTGAAACTTGTTGATGTGGAACTGGAGAAGGTACATTGCAATCACGTGCATTTTAAGTACCTACATGTTTAATGAAATGAATCAAAAATGAAATGAATTTCTTGAGTATCTTCTTTTTGTAGTTGTAAGGTTTGTTTACGTTTTTGATTTGTGACAGTGCATGCGTATTGTGTACTGTTGTTATGTAACTAAGGGAAATTGATCAACATTTAGGTACGTTGCCATGGGACCCGCTCAAACGCTTTGAATACTGTTTATGAGCACACGCAAGCGCTTTTCGTGTTGTTATTTGTAACCAGGCAATATTCAGACATTAACATGCTTTGACGCCTATCTGTCAGTTCATAATTAAGGAGATGTCATAAACAAATAATACAGGGCTATTGACAAAACAGTAATAATATATATTTTTTATACTTTACGTAAAAGTGTTCAAATTGATATCAAATAGGTACCGCTCATTTTTCTGATCTAAATCTGATTCGTTTACATACTGTATAGGTACTTAACCAACATATAATATTATATATATATATAATTTATATAATATTATTTATATATATATATATATATAATTTTTTTTGCGTATTTATTTATAGTGTAGTTACAATGTGTATTCAAAATTTACTTTTTATTTGAAGTTTTATTACTGTATTTTTGCTCTTAGTTTGTCTTTCATCGTTGCCTGTTTTTATCTAATTTCCTCAAAGGTTAACTGGAAGAGATCCCTCATAGGGATAAGTTCGCCTTTGTTGTATCAAATTGTCTATGTTACTGTGTTTCTTGTATTTCTAGTGTTATTGTACAATAAAGCTTATACATACATACATACATTATTATCGTCTTAAAAACAATTTTGCTTTTTTTACTTACAAAAAAAAACGGCCAAGTGCGAGTCGGACACGCCCACCGAGGGTCCCAGGAAGTTATAAAAAGGATCTCTCAGTGTGCGGCAACTACGCAGTTTTCGGATTTTCTCCTTAACTTGTGTTACAAGCTTCTTCTTTTTGCCAAATGCCAAAAAATTTCGTGTTTCTAGGTCAACGGAAAGTACGTACCCTATACATTTGGATTCCCACTGCAAATATAAGGGAAATGCGACATAAACGGCCGTATGTTTTGATTGCGTTGACGTAGAGGTTTGATTTATTCACAGCTTCAGGGGACCGCAGACTTGTATATGTATGTGGTATTACTTTTAAACTAGCTAGGTACGTGCGTACGCGTTCTGGAGATAAAGGTCTTGACAGACAAACGGACGGACGGACATACAACTAACTAACTTGGACCCGGGTATGTCCTTAAACTACGTCCAACAAGTGAGGTAGGGCACAGCGAAACGTCATCTCGCTTGAATCTGGAGCAGCCTGACTGGGGAAGTACCTCCACCTTACAGAATACCGAAGCCATAATAACATCACTACTTACTTTGTAGGTATGTGGTGTTGTGTTCCTCACGGTGAGTAAGGTTTCCAGAGCTCCAATCCCCCCAACCTCCCCCTTAATGACGATGACAGCGCAGATTAATAAGCTACCCCAGGAGGGTACCAGCTGCTCTAGCGCTGGAGAATCCCTTTCTGGGCTTCCATGCTCAGGTACTGTCGTGCCTGAGCGTGGACGCCGAGAGCGCCCCGTTTCGTACTCTGGGGGGGGCAAATCCGCGCTCCGCCATCCGCCATCCTCCCGAGGCAAGAGCAAGACGGCTACGGCAGCCCCTGCCACGCTCGCTGTGGATTTCTGCAACATCAGGGGTTTGCATTCTAATCTTAATGCTGTCCATCATCACCTCGAGACAGCTAAGCCGGCCTTGCTTTTTCTGACAGAGACGCAGATATCGTCTCCAGCGGACACAAAATACCTCTCCTACCCTGGGTACGAACTAGAGCATTCCTTTCTGCCTAGGGCTGGAGTGTGTGTGTACGTTAGAGGCGATATCAGTTCTCGTCGCCTCAGCAATCTTGAAGGTAGGGACCTTTCCACCTTATGGCTACGTGTTGATTGTGATGATCATCCTCGCGTCTATTCGTGCCTCTATAGGTCCCATAGCGGTGATGCCGAAACTGACCGACTCTTGGAGCAGATTCAAACGGCTGTGGATTCAGTGCAGCAGCAGATCCCATCCGCTGAGATCATCGTTCTTGGCGATTTTAACGCCCATAATGCCGAATGGCTGGGCTCCAGCAAGACTGATCATGCGGGGAGATCTGTTCACGACTTTGCTCTGACCTACGGCTTGACACAACTGGTTACTGCGCCTACGCGAATCCCAGATGTGGAGAGCCAGGAACCTTCCCTGTTGGACCTTCTGCTGACTTCTCACCCGGTTGGCTATGATGTATCCGTTGCAGCCCCTCTCGGTTCCTCGGATCATTGCCTCATCCGGAGTACAGTGCCTCTCACGTGCCCGCCGCGTCGGCGAGTTGCTTGTAGCCGCCGTGTGTGGCACTATAAGTCAGCAGACTGGGACGGGATGCGGGTGTTCTTTGCGTCTTACCCGTGGGGGCAGGTTTGCTTCACGCCGGATGATCCTGATATCGCTGCTGACTCTGTTGCTGACGTGGTGCTTCAGGGAATGGAACTTTTCGTTCCATCCTCTGCGGTACCTGTTGGTGGCAAAACCCAGCCTTGGTTTGATCGCTCCTGCAAAAAGGCGTCTCGCCGAAAGCTGGAGTGCTACCAAGCCTGGGTAAATGCAGCGGCGGTACAGGATGTAAAGACCAGCGCTTTAAAAAAGGAGTTTAACTTTGCCTCCAGGTCCTTCAAAAGAGCCATTGCCAGAGCAAAGTCGTTGCACATTGGTAGGATTGGCGAGAAACTAGAGCGTCTCCCCTCGGGAACTCGTGCGTTCTGGTCTCTTGCCAAAGCTATCCAGGGGAATTTCTGCACGCCGTCTTTTCCACCTCTGCACACGGGAAATGATTCGTTGGCCCACGACGCAAAAGACAAAGCCGATCTACTGGGTAAGCTTTTTGCGTCCAACTCGACTTTGGATGACGGGGGACAAGCGCCGCCGACTATACCGCGGTGCGAGAGCTGTATGCCAGATGTACAGTTCCGCCAAAGCTTTGTGCGTAAGGCTCTTCGCTCCCTCGACACCCATAAGTCCAGTGGGCCTGATGGAATCCCTGCAATTGTTCTCAAAATGTGTGCTCCTGAGTTGGCGCCGGTCTTAACGCGTCTTTTTCGGCTCTCCTACTCTTCTGGCGTAGTCCCGACTTCGTGGAAGTCAGCTTTGGTGCACCCGATCCCTAAAAAAGGCGACCGCTCAAATCCATCCGACTACAGGCCGATAGCTATAACCTCCCTTTTCTCTAAGATTATGGAGTCCATCATCAATCGTCAGCTCCTCTGGTACCTAGAGGATCACCAGCTGCTGAGTGACCAACAATACGGTTTCCGTAGGGGTCGTTCGGCTGGTGATCTTTTAGTTTACCTGACACATTGCTGGGCACAGGCGATAGAGAGTAAAGGTGAGGCACTGGCAGTTAGTTTGGATGTAGCGAAGGCCTTCGATCGCGTTTGGCACAAAGCACTTCTTTCGAAACTTCCATGCTATGGGCTCCCCGGGAAATTATGCGAATGGGTCAGCAGTTTTCTAGCAGACAGAAGCATTAAGGTCCTAGTTGACGGTGAATGCTCAGACTCAATGTCTGTGAATGCTGGTGTCCCTCAAGGCTGTGTGCTATCACCCACGCTATTCCTCCTGCATATCAATGACATGTTGCAAACTAGCGGCATTCATTGTTATGCTGATGATAGTACGGGTGATGCCTCCTACACCGGCCGCGCCAATATTTCCCGGGAAAACGTCATTGAGAGCCGGAACAAACTTGTGTCCGAAATTGAGACCTCCCTAAAAGAAGTCTCAGATTGGGGTCGACTTAATTTGGTCCATTTTAACCCTACAAAGACACAGGTTTGCGCGTTCACCGCAAAAAAACTTCCGTTCGTCGCGTCACCTCGTTTTGAGAGCACTCCCCTATCTGCCACAGCCAGTATTGGAATCCTTGGCGTTGACATCTCGAGTGAAGTCCAGTTCCGCGGCCACCTAGAGGGTAAGGCCAAATTGGCCTCGAAGAAGCTCGGTGTGCTCAATAGATCGAGGCAGTATTTCACGCCGGCCCATCGCCTACAGCTTTATAAGGCGCAGGTTCGCCCGCATATGGAATACTGCTCTCATCTTTGGGCAGGGGCACCTAAGTACCAGCTTCTTCCTCTAGACCGCATCCAACGGAGAGCAGCTCGAATTGTCAACTGCCAACGTATTTCTGATCGGCTTGATCCCTTGGCGCTGCGTAGAGATGTGGCCTCACTCTGTATTTTCTATCGCATGTATTATGGGGAGTGTTCCGAGGAATTGTTCGGATTAATCCCTGCCGCTTCTTTCCGCCATCGCCCTACGCGACAATATTTCCACTCTCACCATTTAGATGGTTGGCAGTCCTCAACTGTGCGCTTTTCCCGAAACTTCCTGCCTCGCACAGCTAAACTGTGGAACGAACTGTCGCCAGCGGTGTTTCCGGACCGATACGACCTTCAAACCTTCAAGCAAAGAGCGTACTCCCACCTTAAAGGCCGGCAACGCACTTGCGACACCTCTGGTGTTGCGGGTGTCCATGGACGACGTTAATCGCTTACCATCAGGTGATTCGTTTGCTCGTTTGCCCCCTATAGCATAAAAAAAAAAAAAAAAAAACAACAAAGTTCCGTTTTTTCCTTTTGAGGTACGGAACCCTAAAACGGCTTAGTAATGACATTCCTACGAGTATAAAATAAGGCTTCACTAAGTAACTTAAATAATATGTTATTTTCTAGTGAAGTGCCCTTAAAGCCTAGGTACAGTAGGTACCTACGTTCGTTTTGCTTTCAATTATGGTAAGGTTGAACAAAGAACGGATAATTTGAGATGTTGGAAAACATTGAAAAATTCCGAAACTTTTCTGCGAATTTCGGATTTTTCCGACGTTTTCTGGCATTCGGAACACGCTTTAATTGTTTTATTTATTACATTACAAAACGGAGTATTCGAATGAAAGTAAAGCGACAATGAAGTGGTTTCCCGCCCCAGTCAATTCTTATTCAAAGCCAAACCAAAACGGATTACATAGCGCCGTTTCCACATGGACGAGTTCAGGGTTCAGACTTCCCGCGCCATATCTAAACGACGTATGTCCTCTTACATAATAACATGCATACACCCTTATAAAATAGCCCCTTACAATAGTTACAAGCCCCGGGCGGAATAAGTATTTAACCCTCTGCTGCTCGAGAAAATAGATTAACAATTTAACATACTCAATGTGCGGAAACAATAATTCCAAATTCAAATTATTGTTTTTGTAAAGTTTGCTAGTTTAAATGGAATATGCTAATAGGAATTTTAAGCGAGTTTTGTACTATTATTATGTTCATTTTATGCAATATAAGGTAGTGTAGTAACTTGGGATACAATTTAGCTATATAATGTTAGGAACAAAAATTTACCCACATGATTTTGATTGAAATAGTAATCATTCTGTAGAATATAAAATAACGTCTTTACTACATTGACCACAAAACATACCTCCAACATTATATTTTCGACTAGGTAGAAATTAGAAAATGAGGGAGAAAATTTGGAGTAGGAAATGCAGGTATTTATTTGTGCTAACTTAATAAATGGGCATGTCAAAGTAATTACGATAATGTTGAGATGAAATTTAATATTTCCACTGTTAATATTTGAGCACATGAGCGCCGCGGGCGGTGAAGCAACACGCTCCAAAGTTTCCCCCTAAGAAAATAAACGTAATTATTTAACTTTACCTACTCGGATACAGACAAAAATGGTTTGTAAAAATTAACATATGGTTTATTTTATTAAGGATCAGTAAGTTTTTTTTTGCGCATGCGAGTTAAGATGTCATATGTCACGTACTGGCTTATGTTATGAATAGGATTATCTATGTAAACGATGACAATGGCTTTATATGGTTAGCCTAGTGTAAATCCTTACGTGAGATGTGGACAAGCCAATGACAAATCCTAGCATTGAGCATGTTGATTAAATACCGTTTAATCCTAACAAAGATCAGTTGTTAATTCACAACAATTAAAATATTTCCACTTATTAACACAAACGTATTAAATTTATACGCGTCATGGCTCTAACATCGTAATTTGCTAAACCACGGCCAAGATAAACTTGGCCAATAGATATTAGCGTGTGTGTGGTCGAGGCTCGTGCGCGCGCGCATCGTAACCGGAGCGACACGCGCAGTAATCCAATATGGCCGATGTCGCGTATCGGCACATTGCGGGAATGCCACTTTAAGGACTCAGCACACTTACGAACGCGTAGCGAACATTTGATGTCATGATTGATAATCTTCCAGTTTTACGTCGAATTTGCTGCATGTACATTTTACGTGTCAAAACAGCATCAAACACAAATCGATATCAGAATTTGAATCCAGTTGGAATCATATTGGTCGGTAACCGAAAACTAATTGGAATGAAAAGTTATTGTCATTGATATAGAATTCGTCTTTAAAAAAATATAAGAATCTTTCAACGTAGCTCCAAAAAAGCCATAGAAGAACAATAATACATGTTTGCGTCCTTGTCGTGCAAGTTATTTTGCAAGTAAGTGTACTCGTACCTACCTAGCAATTATTTTAAAGGATTACATTTTTAAATTATTATTATTTTTAACATAATATTTGACCAAGGGTTTAGCTGGACGGTTAAAAGAAGTTGATATTCTAACCAGAATGCTTAGACAAGATGGCAATCGTTCACGCTCCGCAGCGTAGCTTAGTTATCCCTCTCTATCACTCCACTCTTCCTTATTAGAGTTATTAGATAAAGACAGTTGCGTTTCGTTCGCTACTGAGCGTTAACAATTGGCACCCAGATAAGTTCGTAAGTGTGAACATTACTTTATACCCAGCTGTCACCTTATGGTTTACTTAGTCCAGCGAGCACATTGTGTAGGAATAAGACACCATATAGAAGTCAATAAATAATGACGTCGTCGTCGATACTTGCCCAGTTTGGGACGGACGGGTATTTTAGCTATTGTACAAACTATTAATGTATGATAATTTCTGCGTGCTTCCGTTTCTAAACTGGTATTGGTATTTTTAGGGTTCCGTACCCAAAGGGTAAAACTAGACCCTATTTCTAAGACTCCATTGTCCGTCGGTCCGTCTGTCCGTCCGTCAGTCGAAAGGTTGTACCTCATGATTCTCATAAACCGTGATAGTTAGCAATTGCAATTTTCAAAAATAATATATTTCTGTTGGAGCTATATCAACAAATACTAAAAAACAGAATAAAATAAATATTTAAGGGGGCTCCCATACAACAAACATGATTTTTTCTCTAGTTTTTGTTCGATATTGATAACGATAACATGCAGACGATTGACATATTCACAGAATATTTAGTTATCATATTAATTTAAAAATGAATTAAAAAAATAAAATAAAACAAATATTCCCATACAACACAACGTGTTTCTTTTTTGTGTTTCCAACAAAAGCGCCCTGTAGTATTTCAAACCGCAAAATTCATTGGCCCTGGTTAGTTTATCCACTAGCGTACACGAAACAAAAATTCTAAATCTCATAATTCAACTTAAGTTGAAGTAAACAAACAGAGATCGAGCTCGGCGATTTTTGCAGCACCTCTTCACAATGGTGCGAAAGCTGGCGCGGCGCGGCAACAATGCGTCGTTGGCTATCGACGCCGGCGCATCTCGCGGTGGCTCGTTAGCCGCTGGGGGCGGTTGTTTGTACTGCGATGCTGGTGCGAAACGATCTAAGCGCACCTGGCTCTTAATTCATTTAAGCTATTCTAAATTAGTAAAACTGTGTACTGCGATGGGAGCTAGCGAGTTTGAGTTATGGCTCGCTTCGTGATGGACCGCTTTACTGACAAATCCTATCAGTAAATAGAAGTTTGAATTGTGACTGACATGCTTAAGTTTTTTGGTAAAGGTAGATTGTACATTGTCTCGGCAACGTTTTAAAAGAAAAATATCGGGGAACGTGGTACCCATGGGTAATTTCTTTGGAAAACCACTTTCAAAAGCTACAAACGAGTTTTGGCGTAAATTCCCTTCACAGTATTAATCCAAATATTTAAAAATGCATTTCTTTAGCTATGCCATAAATACGCAATAAGACGAAGTGAATTCGAATCATACGAATTAAGCAAACCAAACTTTATCACTATCAGCTAGAAAATCGCACGCAAATACATAACCGCCGGTAATTCAGCACGATAACGACGCGACGTCGTCAGCATTGTAAAAGCTTTCATATCAATTGAATCCATTAGCTGAGTACACAAGACCCGTCTGTCTATTTGCTCATCAGTTTTTATCATTGGCCAGTTCGTGTTTGTTCCATCGGTCACTTCGGTTATTGATGGGCTGTTTCCCTTAGGCAACTCGTGTTTGCCATTTTCCGTCACCAATGACGGGCGAAACTAGGGCTTACACATTCATTGATTAGGGTTTTCCGTCTTTGTATGTGGCAAACATGAGTTTAGATTGCCGTTCAATCTGATGAATATGTTTGTTTAAGTGTTTCTGTTAATGTAGCGAAGTAGGAGTAGGCAGATGTCACAGTGCGGATAAAAACTTTATAAGCCGCTACTAGTTATCAGTAGTCATTGGTTCAGAATATGAGTAATTATTTTTATCACACAATCTTAAGTGTTTCTGTTGATGATGACCAGGTAATTTTATGCCAAGGTTTATATTAATTAAAAATTAATATTCTCCTTAATTATATAATTGGCTTTAAAGTTCGTTACTATTCATGAAGGTGGTAAACAAATGAAATCCGTAATTTATCGATCGACTGATACCATAAAGCAGACCTCTATCTGGCCGTGTGTGTGCCATTTGTCCGTTGAACAGCACTTAGCTTAACAAAAACTGATAGTTGTAAAACAAAAGAGCGAAACAAGTCCTGGGCGACAAGCGGCCATTCGCTCAGAAATAAACTAAGCGGTAAGAATGAACAGGGATAAAGGCTTTAAAGAGTAGCCGAAGTAGATTTATGTCGCGACGATCGCATCAGGCCGATTTCGCTTGTTCGGAATGTTTTATTTTTTCGATTGACCGCAGAATGCGTTAATGTAATGTATTGGCCGCTAAAGGTTACGTTAAAGAAATGCAGCAACAAACATGAACAAGTTAAAGTAAAGATATAATTTTGGATAACTTTGTAAAAGGACACATACATTACACAATACAAAGTATTTTCTAATTCATTTACTAAGATGATAGGTGAAAGAGAAGTAGTTACGCATATTTGATTGCAAATAAGGGAGCACCCGATTCGCTGCTTATAGGAAAAATCCATTTATCTAGCTGTTAAAAGGTATACCGCCTTAGTATTATACTATCTATGCGTGTTTATCACTAGGTCGTAAACATCTAAAATGGCACTTGAAAAGCACACAATATGACACCTATTTCCCATTCATTGCCTTTCTATTTACACGAACGAATCGACAGCATTTTATCATAGCCCAGGCCTTTCAAACAACCCTTCCTGTGGTTATCTGATAAGGCATTGAATGTGCACTCATTCTGTCTGTTCGTCACCCGTTCTGCAGTAGTGTAAAAATTGTCAGTGAATGTGCCTAGATAGTGATCTGCCATTTGTATGGCACCGAGGGGTGTCGTTATGACCTATGCTACTCGTATGTTTGCATTGCTACTACATACTCAGTTCTGTATAGAAAAACCTTCATCTGTAAGCAAACGCAAATTGTTTTCACTTTTTGGTTCAAACTAAAGATATGAAAGGATAAGACAGGTTACTAAATATAATTTACCAATAAGCTTCATCGACTGGCCACAACGTCTAATCAGACGGACCAACTAAATCGCGAGGCTCGCATCCAGTAACACCTATCAATTCCCGGAGCGAACCAACCGATTGCTGTAATTTCTTTAAAAATTCAACGGTAAAGATCGCCAGACACATTGATTCGAAAAAATGTTTCATCAACAATATTTTTATTATCGTAATAACAAAATTACCGGTTGGTATTGTACGCGATTTCGATTCTTACTCTTATCGGTTTAGGGAGCTATTCCTTTAGCGGTTACTTATGTATCAGGGGGAGAAATGGAACCTTTTGTTGGCCTATAGCATTATTATTTCTCATTTTGTTTTGTTTATTAATACAATTGGCCCGCGGCGCAATATTGATATTCAAGTTTGATGATGACTCGCCCCGCGAATTTTCTCCCCGACCTCACCGTATTTTATAGCTTTTATAACAATTGTGCTTTCGTTTCTTTTGTTTAGAATTTAACGAATTGAATAATGTTTAAAATCAGATCATTACGTATTTTTAATGGACGCGTTAAACATACCATGGCAGTTATAGAGTAATACATACTCATACGTACGTACACCTTAGTCTTAGAAAAATATGTTGATAAGATGATAGAATTTAAGTATACAATTAAAATGATAGCCACGTATCTTCTATAACATCAAAGTCGTTACCGTGGTGATTAAATACATCTTTGCTCAATAACTATCGCCGTTACAATGTTTTGAGTAATAAAGGGTCGCGTTGCAAACAACCAACGCCATCTATCAAGATTTAGCTGAACTCTCGCGTGAACGGAGGAGCGAACTAAACGCAAACGAGCATTACGTATTAAAATAAATTAGATAATGCTTTCCAATAATTTTGTTCTACAGTTATTGCAGCTTTCAAACCATAACGCACAGAGTTTCTCATGGAAAACGCGAAATGAAGTGAATAAATAACTCGCAGAAATATCAATTAAATAATTATGCTGTCCGAATGGAATCGTGTGTAATGATAGTGGGCCGGGCTATAACTCAGACGCATCTGTTCTACGGCTATTTGCAAAGGCACGACATGAGCCCGAACGGCACAGACCCGTCCTGTCTCCTCCTGTCGAGGGTTACTTTAATGTTAGGTTTATGACTACGTAACCATTCTGAATTTCACTATATTATTCATCAGGTCGTTATTCTTGGATAATAACACATGTTACCGGAGCGACTACGTCTGTGAGTAAATAGGATAATGACGAAGGACGTAATTACTCCGGTAAAACTCGCGATTGTTTTACACTGTGCGCGACACGAAGCATGGCCGTATGTAGCGGCGGAGTCGCAGCTCATAGCGGCCCATGCGACTGCACTTATAAATAATGGCAACAAAACCGCTGTTTACCGACTATTTTCTAATTTTAATAATTTATCGTAATAACGCAATAAATAGTCTGGTCATAATGCGATGCAAATGATTCGAGTGTCGTTACGCGAGACGGCGAGACCTACGGGAATGGAAAACTAGTAAGTTATAAAAGTACGTGCTCTCCGGCACTAAGAGGGGCTAATCAGCGCTGCTTACGTTATGTTACGCGGAATCGACTCGCGCTGGATCTCGACTAATATCGATTACAGCATTTACATCGATAAACCTTCCTGCACCAGTGTCTCCATCTTATAATAATTTCATATGTAAATTCACAAACCGTAACATTTTCTTAGAAAGCATAAGCGTTAGCATAATCATAATGTGAACTTTGTTGAAAATCCATTAATTATAAAATCACTGTCTGTCTAGGTTATGTTAGATGCATCCTCGATAAAAATTCTCCTTTTATAACGGTCATAAGACTCATAAGCGCTTATACAACATACATTAAGAGCTTTCGAGGAAGCGGATTAAAACGTAGGTAGGTACGTAAGCATGGATATTACCTATATAGGTAATATCCATGCTTAAGTTATTAAATAAGTAGGTAGGTAGGTAGGCCTACGGGCTATGGCTAAAAAAATTAACTTTTAGCGACGTACTCACAGACCGCGAAAATAAGACTTTTCGCAGACTGTAGGTACCTACCTATATTATTCTCCGATACTGTGCTTAAATAAATAAAACTTTTCATAAAATGCTAGTGTACTCACCCTTTTCATAACTGATCTGGCGTTCCTGCTGGCGCGCGTTGTCCGCTGCGACCTTGAGCAGTCCCTGGATGTTCCTCAGCAGGGTCTCGGTGGAGGAGACCAGCGTGTCGGCCGTGGGGTCGACAGGCACGGGCGGCGTCGCCTGCGCCGCGTAGCTAACGGGCGCGGGCGACCCGGACGGCGGCAGGTCGCGTTCGTTGTCGCTCAAGTCTGCTCCTGGACAGGAGTGTCTATAAATTAGTGGTTATAGAGGATTCATAGATTACCGCAATCGCAGTACCATGCATGGAAAATTAGAGACTGACAGGAAATAGGAACCACATCGGTCATTTCTTCTGTTATTATAATAACCCATATGCATAAGCAAGAAAATGCAAACGACTAAATTCCATTTTTAGGTACATCATTTACATAATTATTTTGTCACTTCATGGCTAGACAAGGGACAGTATCAGAAATATTTCAAACATTACTCTACCTCAAAGACCACAGCTGAAATAGATTATACCTAAACGATATAAACAGTACCTACTAATAGTACTTCATTTTGTCTCAAAAATAATATAAAAAGTTTGTTTACACTGTCGCAAATGAAGAAGCCTCCATTATAAGTTCAACTTTATTTATTAGCTACCTGCACTTTGTCTTATAAATCATAAAGCCTACTACTCTAAATGGTATCGGTTAAAATAAGCGAGCAATACCGACTTACAAGCCCATCGCGTGCTCGTATCATTCGGCGCAGTTATTATTGCAATACAAAATTATTATTATTATTGCATTCTTATTGCAGCAATGAACAATAATAATGGTAAGTAAAATTCCGTAGTGCATCAGGCTTTGGGTTCATGCAGAATTCATTTAACACATTATGCGAAGGAGGAGTCAAAAATTATCACCAATCACAATCAGCCATAAAAGGTACCAAAAGAAAATCAAAAATTAGCCAAATTATGATCACATGATTTCTGGGTAAGCCCTTAGATGGCTTTTAAACTTGCTCATATGTCTTGAGGACAGAAAACAAGTCAAATTGGGTAGGTGTATTAGGATATATTATAGGTACATAACTGTTTCAGATAGGTAAATGTTAGATTTTTTTATCTTTGCTCGTGTAGTTCCATCTACCTTTTAGTAATATCCTGATTAAATAAAATGATAATTTTTAGGAAATGATAGCTATGTTACATCATGTCACCAAAAAACAATATTTATATTGGTGTATGAAGTCCTGAACATAAAGACCTCGCGCATAAAAAGCGTTTCTAATTTCGCTCTCCCACGCCATAAATAATCTATCGATACATTTAATTTAACTGACAACATAGTGAATGCTCATCAAATAATGAAGACAACATCGTTTCGTCATTGTCGATGCTCACGATAGCACTCTCCGCTTGTCACAACACCATCTCCCTAATAAGGCCAATTAACAGAATCCTATCACAACTCATCAACCGAAACTAAACTTTATCATTATGCCTCCAAGTTAGATTTTAGAGAGACTAGAAAAGAAACGAATTACTTCAGAGTTATAAATGAAATCAACCTAAAATGTGAGATCGGTGATTGAAAGAAAGAGGTAATATTAGACGGGCAAAGACCAAAGTTGAATGACACGATTTGGAAAGAGCACTTTAATGAGTTCAGGACAAGCGTGCTGCGTGATCACGGATCGATGTAATTTATTTAAAACAAACATGCATATATGATTGATTTGGAAACACCGAATCGCCCGCACAAAGCCGTGCAGTCAGTATTTATTTCAGGTGTTTAATCGGTGTCGACATGAAACCCATTGTTTCCTCAATTTTCTCGAAGCTCATCCCGTAAGCCGTGGCCGAGTGAGCATTTTCCTATAATCGTAGACAGCTATCCGTTCCCACGGTCTTCGAACATTTTGTACATAGCTACAATAGACAATCCTTATTGTTTCACTTGATTTAGCTATTGTGAGCGTAGACTAGTTATATTTGTGGATGGGTGTTGTGATTAGCGATGCCGTCGCCGACTCGTGTTCATGTTCTATTATTTCCCTCACTTCCACGTTAATGAACAGAGAAACATAAAAACTCTTCTCACAGTTATTTCTTTTCATTATCGTTTTAATAATACACAAACACAATTTTAAATGCTATCTTTCAATCTAGTTTAAAAATGTTTATGGATGTAATGAGCGGTTATCGCCTTTTGTTCAAGTGGTTTCATTTATGATTACAGCAATAGATTTTACTCTAACAGCAAGAAAATAGATTAAAAACAACTCACATACTAATGTATAGACATGCAATCATTTACTTTCTATTCATTTATATTTGTAACAACATTATGTGGTTATTCATCACTGTCCCACAATCGTTTAAATATAGTTGGTACATGTACCAACCAGGGATGTTGCTGATATTCGCGCCTCCGCATCTGCAACCCCGGATCTTCCGCAACATTTTTAAAATCCGCATCCGCGTCAAATCGATGCGGAACCTATGCGGATATGGAACAAGTCGGTACAGGAACGTTTCGGCGACGGGCACTTTACGTAGGTGAAGTAAGGAATTCCAACATTACCCAATAGTAATATTAAGTATTACGTTTTCGAATTTCGTCGATCGAGCTTTTGCGTCCTTGACGGATAGCGACAGCAAAAGAGGAGTTTGTTTCCCTTTTTTTCCGAATAAATAGGACAAAATGTTAATATGTGCCTAATCTTACATCCGCATGTGCCTAATAATATCCGCATCCGCGGATGTCAAAAAATCAACAACTGCAACATCCTTGGTACCAACTATATTAAAATGATTTCATAGCAGGTGCTCGGAACGTTAATAACAAAATGTTGCAGGCCTTAAGTCTATTACGAGTAGGTACTTAACATAACTAAATTACTCAAATGTAGAGGTAATAGCTCGTGGGGCAAGGCGCGTAATATGTTTAGTCAATTAATAGTCTGTTTGATTGACCTGGTACCACTGGCACTAACGTGCTACATAATAGCCATGTAAACCCGATAATGCATGGTAGAAATAAGGGTTCAATTCAAAATGGAAAATGAGTCCTATAATCCCTATTCATACACCACCGGAGGTCAACGTAAAGGATAATTGTAATAAGATTTTATTATATCCAGCCATTACAAGCAAACGTGCGATGTCTAGGGATCGTGTCATGAGATAACGTATGGGAAAGGCGCATCAATCCCGTAATCGCTCAGTGTGCGCAAATGCCAAATTATTACGATTATCTACCTACAGCATAAACTCCGCACTTGCCTTCCGCAGACTGTATTAAGTTTCATAAATCGAGAATTCAGTAATAAAATAATTAACATGACCTCAAATTGCTACGTATCTACAATGTTATAGTAGTAGCAATTTTACACTTATTATAAGTAGGTATTTCCAGTTTCTAAAATAAAAGGAAGGTGGTTTTATGGCTGATAATTTCCGAACTATGAATGCTGAAGGTTCCAGAGCTATTACTGGGTAATTTTGCCGAGCATTACATGTCGAGTATATTGGACGGGTGATACCGCGTTGTGTTAATGCCACGCCGACACTTTCTTGCCGCGGCGGCCTGCGAGGAAGATGGAGAAGTCTCCATCTTCCTCGCAGGCCGCAATTGAACATGCTCATCTATGAGCAACTGAACACAAATCAATATCCGTATACGTAAAGTTTGATTATCTATGTATCTCGGAAGGCTAATTCAACTACAGTTCCTAGCTCTCTCGAGGTGCAACTGGTGCAAGGTGCAATTCCCCCTCTTCATGTCACTCAAAAATGAGCAATCTAGCCTTATTACATCTAGTCAACATGCATCTCACATCTCGGGCGTCAGTACGTAGCTCACTCGATAAATTTTGAGATGCTCGAAATTTGAATTTTTTATTTTTTTATTTTATTTATTATTAACAACAATACAGCTATCATGACAGTTTCCCAATGCGATAGTGCAGCAAAAATCTTATATAATATATAAGCAGACAATTCCTAATTCTAAGACGTACAATAACACAACACAAACAACGTAATCTTAGTAAACTCATTCTCAGAACAATGGAATACGTCAATCCGGGTAGCGACTTGATTGAGCGTACGCAGAGCCCTTGTCCACGGCGCACCGCGCAGAAGGCCGGTGCGCGCGCGCGGCTCGGCCAGCAGCGGCGGCCGGTGCCGGCGCCACACGTAGCGCGCGGGCACGCACAGGCCCACCAAATGGAACGCACCCATGTTATATGTTTTTAAAAAGCAAATTTATTTAAAAATAGAACACTAGTATCCAGTACACTTTAATTTTAATAAAAATAGATTAGTTCCAGTTGTTTTGCTACAACGTTTTCCGTGGGTTTTCTTTGAAACGATGGAGCTGAACCGGGAACATTTTCGTGCTATGATATATTACGATTTTAAATTTGGTTTAACCGAACAACTGACTTTGCAGCGATTACAATCGTCATTAGGAGACTCTGCTTCATCCCGGGCAACTGTGTTTAGATGGTTTAGTGAATTTAAAAGGGGCAAAACCAACCTCGAAGATGAACACAGAAGTGGTCGCCCTCAAACAGCAGTAAACGCAGAAAACGTATGGACTACTGAAATGTTAGTGCGAGAAGACCCACGAATTACATACACGGACATCGAGAAGATCCTAGGCATTAGTTCGGGGAGTGTTAATATCATCCTACATCAACATCTTGGAGTAAGGAAGCTTTGTTGCCGTTGGATCCCGCGTTTGCTCTCCGGAACTGAGAAACAGGCTCGTGTGGATTGGTGTCATGAAATGCGTTTAAAATTCGAAAACGGAACATCAAGACGTGTTTCTGAAATCATTACTGGTGACGAAATATGGATTTATCAATATGATCCGGAAAGTAAGCGGCAGTCGTCAGTATGGGTGTTCTCAGAGGGCAAGTTACCAACAAAATTACAAAGACCTCGAAACGTAGGCAAAAAAATGGTGGCTAGTTTTTTTTCTCGGGGGGACATCTGTCGACTTCAGTGCTGGAAAATCATAGGTCTGTTAACTCGGAATGGTACACTACAGTAGCATGGCCGCAAGTTTTCCAAGCACTGCGGGAGAGGAGACCAAAGGCTGGACTTCGGGGAATCATGCTGCATCACGACAACGCCTCTTCACATACGTCCCTCAGAACAAAGGCGTTTATTGCAGAAACTGGGGCTGAAACCTTGCCTCATCCACCCTACAGCCCTGACTTGGCTCCCTGCGATTTCTTTTTGTTCCCAACAGTGAAGGAAAAAATAAAAAGCAAGTTTTTTTCGCGTGCCAAAGAAGCCGTGGCTGCCTATGAAGGAGCGATTTCTGACCTATCCGATCAAGACTGGCAAAAGTGTTTCCAAAGTTGGTTTAGACGAATGGAACTTTGTATAAAGAACGATGGAGAGTATTTTGAGAAAATGTAAAATAAATAGTGTTTATATCTTCAATAGTTTTTTTGTATCTCAAAACTTTTCGAGTGACCCACGTATCTAGACTCTAGTGTAGAACTTAAATAATTATGACGAATAGAAAAGAGACAACTGACCCTCGTCCTCCTCCTTCATGTTGTGGTCGTCCTGGTCGGACATGTTGGCGTCGCTGTCGTCGGAGTGCGAGCGCGGCGAGACGGGGGCCTGCGCGGACGGCAGCCGCGGCGGCTGCGGCGTGCGGCGCGAGGCGGCCGAGCTGCGCCCGCTCGCGGAGCCTTCGCCGCGCTCGTTGCGGTCGCTCCGGTCCGACCGGTCGCGGTCGCCTGACCCTGACTTCGAGAGGTTGAGTACAGGACTGTGGCCTGGTGATGACCCTGTATATAGAAATATTATTGACAAATAAGTACAGGTTGATTCATAAGACGTCAGCAGGATTTTACATACATAGACTTTTAATAGTTTTAATGAATCGTTCACCATAAGAATTCATAAGAACAACTGTCTTTGATTATGAAGAAAATTACTTGTCACATTATGACAATGTCAGTTGAGAATGTTGAGATACGATTCATACGATATTTCAAAAGCTGCCTCTGATGACGTAAGTATTTTAGATTGTAGAGCGACCAGGCAATCGGCAATAAAATTAAAACTAGATTGTTTTCATTATTTAAAATAAAAAATGTTAATCTCCATAAGTCTAGTATACAACAATAGCTTATCATTAACTCAAAACCGTGGGATTAATCCTGCTCATGTCTTATGAATCATGCTGTATTATTAGATGTTTTTTTTTAATATGAGTGTCAGGCAGCCATCTATACATTATATGTTTGCAAATTTTAAGGACAGATCATTATAAACAGCCACATAGACAGGATGACTCATACTAGAACGGGACGGGACAGGGCGGGTCGGGACGATCTGTCAGTTTCTATAGAAAACGTCACGTGACATCCGAGGGCTCCGAGCTGCGTACCGTCCCGTCCTGTCCTAGTGTAAGTCACCCTTAAAACTGAGTCGGGAGAACGTTGGTTAGTATTTCTTCAGATACTTTTTCTTGGTTTTGTCTTAACTATCTACTCACCATTATGTGACCCTTCGCGAGCTTTATCGATTGCCATAACTCGTTCCATGTCGCCTCTTTCGTCACGCAATCTGAAACAACCGACAAAAACGTCAAAATCTATTCATATTAAAATAAAATCATTCCTAAGGAATCACACGTCAATATCTCGTTTGGAACATCAATGGTCTTAACTACATCGAATCGGACACGGCAAGTCAAATAAATTTCTTCAAAGCTACTGACAAACAGTTTTATCATTTGAAACCATAAAGCATGCTTCCCACTGGGCCGCGGAGCTACCACAAAGGCGGGGGTATAATATCGAGGTGCCCCGCTGAGATTCTTTGTGCGCGGATGAAGAAAGCAGATATGTAATCATTTTGAATGCGGATATCTGGTGCCGCTACCCTAATTCCGTGGGTCCTCTTTGATTGTGAATTATTGAACTACTCAAGCTTCCGTTTCAATTCTTTTTTATGAATATTTACTTATTAACTTTTGTGAATCTTTATCATTAACTTTATTCTTCAACTTCATTTACTTTGTATCGTATATGTATAACGCATTACACGGGTTGCAAGTGATATCGTAAAAGTTATAATGAATATTTTTTGAAAGTAGAATTTAACCCTAAACTTGGCAGCGTATCTAATTATGCACATTTTATTTGAAAAAATATTGCTAGTAATATCCTTCAATTTCAACTTTCTGTTTAGTTTGAAATGATAGTATAGTGTATAAACTTTCTACCAAAAAATATATTTTAGCAGTCTGGCAACACTATTTAATAGTAGCTCGCAAGATAGCGGACCGTGCGCGTGCGGCTACACGGCTCCAGGTAATAATTAATAATAAATCCTTAAATTACTTCTATGGCACTTAGATAGTATACATAACTATATAGTTGAATAATCGAACTATTGATTTGAATTTATATTGGACCGAAAAAAACATATTTTGTCAGTCAAATGTAAGCGTCTTTCTCGGTGTATCTAAAAATGCACATTGCCAGGTTACGCATATAGTGACGGTACTTTGGTCATGTGCACTTTTAGATACATTGCCAGGTTATGCATATTATTACTTATTATTATCGTATACATTAATGTTGACTGTAAAATTCAGCGTTTCTCACAGCACTCAGACAACCTGCTCAAAGTCTGCTCACACATGGCTTTTTCATTCTCCAATTCTGTTTCCTGATTCCAAAGTTAACGTATGCGATGCGATGCAGTCCTTTTTGGAAGTTTCCGCAGCTGTGTGAGAGGATGGATAATTTAATATATGTTAACATCCAAAAAAATTTCAATGTTAGTCTTGAGGAGAAGCAGTTTATCCAAGCAACACTTCCCATTCGGTTTGGTGGCCTGGGCTGGCGTCGGGTCTCGAGTGTCGCTCTTTTCGCCTATCTATCGTCTGTGCACAGTACTCTTTCCCTCGTTGGAAGTATCCTCACTCCATAACTGTGTGATTTCGAGGTGGCGTACTTGCCGGAGGCTTTGGCTGTTTGGAGTTTGGCCTGTCCAGGCGATGAATTTCCTTTAGGGCGGGACATGCAGAGAGCATGGAACGAGCCACTGTGTGGTAAGGCACAGGTCGGGCTGCTAAACTCCGCCACCTCCGCAGCCGAAAAAGCCCGTCTGGATGTGATCCGTCAGGTTTTTGCAAGCGTGGGCGTGCCAGCCGCATTGGAGCCTCCTGGTTTCGCTTAGGACGATGGCAAGTGGCCGCTAATTTGGGATGCCACGTGCGTGGATATCCTTGCACCGTCGCATCTGGCCTCTACTTCGGCCAGGGTGGGCGGGGCGGCTTTGGCTGCAGAGGCCTTTAAGCGGCGGAAGTATGCTGGCCTTTCCAACAGCCACGAGTTTACAGCGTTTTCGGTGGAAACTCTGGGACTGTGGGGTCCTGATGCCCTCAAACTCTTCAAGGAATTGAAGAAAAGACTTTTTGAGTTCACGGGTGATCGTAGGGCTGCCTCGTTTCTCGGCCAAAGGTTAGGCATTGCCATCCAGCGGGGGAATGTAGCCAGTATTATGGGAACCCTCCCGCGGGAAGCTGACTTGGGGGACGTCTTGGTTTAGTACCTGTGTGTGTTATCATTTATTTATTTTTTCGTATGTTTTGTATGTGTTGTTTCTTTTAGATTGATTTGTGTGTGTTTTTTTATGTCTTATTTTTGTAAGTACATATTTATTAATATTGTCCTTTGTTACCGCGATTGTTATTCATTGAAATTAAACACTTTAGAACGGATTAATCGCAAACATTAAATATGTATTTTTATCTCTCATCAGCAGGCAATGTATCCTTAAAGATACGTAATTATATTTAACTAAAATGTGGAACTCTTGGCAATGTATCTGATAAGATACATGCTATAAATCCAAAAATATACATAAAATATTTTTTTTTCTATTTTTTTGATGTACAATTATCACTAATGAGCAAAATTAACTAAACAAAACAATTAATATTGAACACTTTTTACGCTGCCAAGTTTAGGGTTAAAAAGAAACAACAAAGGGAATCGTGAATGAGCTGATTTAGAAACTCGAAGAAACGTGAATTCGCCCCAAACCAATTTCACTCATTTCAAAGGGGTTAATGTTACAATTTTTGCACAGTAATGCCTTTTGAGCATTTGAATATAAATGACGTCTGAAAGTGAAATGTAACATACATAATAAGTGGCTGTTTTAAGCTTTCGCGGAACCCTTTTGTGGATTACAGGGTAGCGTAAAAGACAGAGATTCAGAATACTGTTAAAATACAGAGCGCGCTGAATACATATCCTTATTTTGATATCGTACCTAGGTACGACGGAGGTGACGTGTAACTAGTTATTATTTTATTATCTTAACTTTTTAGAGCGACCAATAGGTGTGATAGTAAGCTATTGTTTTAGATTTAGCGTTCCACCCTATTCTGGGATTTGGTTGTGTGTTCATTTCCTACTACTATACTTCGTTTATTTAAGATTAGAAAAATTGTACGATTTTTAGGAAAGCTATTTGAAAACTGGCATACCTATATTTGTCTTATTTACTTTATTGTATCATTAATAATGGAAATATAATATTGTCTTCTGTTACCGCGATTGTTATTCATTGAAATTAAACACTTTAGAATGGATTAATCGCGTTTATTAACACCATGACCCTACGTTTCGAGCCCTTTACAACACTCGTTTTCACAGGGTTAAGATGATGACTGAGAGAACGCGAATTCTCCCCGTCAATCAAAAAAGTTACTTGTGCAAACTACATCTACTCATTAGTACTCATTCATCTTCATCATCTTGTCCCTGTGAAAACGAGTGCTGTAAAGGGCTCAAAACGTAGGGTCATGGTGTTAATAAACACGATTAATCCGTTCTAGAGTGTTTAATTTTAATGGAAATATGTTATATTATTTTAATATTTTTCAGAAATTGTCTGAGACAATTGAAAAAACGTAGGCAAAGTCAAGCGTTATATTTCCAAAAAAATACGGGGTGCAAAAGAAAGTCGCACTTTCAGGTGGGCATTTAAAAAAACAAAATGCACTGGCGCGCCTTATTATCGTAACTGGTAGCATTCATTTAACTGTTTTATTGTCATTAAGTAGGTATCTTAAGTTTTTTGAATGACTAATAGGTGTAATGATCAGTAAAATTTTATTTTAGATTTAAGTGTTTTAACCTATTTTTGGATTTTGACTAGTGTATTTTATTTTATTTGTAGGTATGTCTATGGCACCCCGGCTAAAGTGAACTGATTTCAGTTTTGTTTTATTGAAATATGCAGTGAATACACATTAGTAGGTACTCTTGCTTGCTATGTAATGTAAGACTCTGTTTTTTTAATTTTGTTTGAAAATGTTAAGGTTTTTCAAGTTTATTGGTTGTTTGTTTACCAATAAATCAAAAAGACGTATTTAGATAAACAAAACATGATGTTTAATGATAAATGACTGTCCGTGCATGCAGGCGTTCTCTCTGCGCGCCGCTACTCTATGATAAACCCTCGAAATGGAGTCGTTTCGTACTTAACTGACGAGTCACGGAGCGTTGCTGTTTGAATTTAATATATTTTTCATCTGCCTCACAATTAATATGTTAATATTTGTAGGCCTTATAATATATAAAGATTATTATTGACGTAGGAAAAGACATTTTTTAAATATAATTGTATAAATATGTGTGATTCCTTCATTATTATAACTCGTTACCTATATTTAATTAAATAATTTAAAATATTTCGTAAAAGTTAGAACAAAAGAAACGACATTTAGCGGGATTACATTAGAATGATGTAATTATTAATTAGTTACCTACTTAAGTTTGAAATAATAATAGCTACAAACTTGGAGATTTATTCAAGGCAAGATTAATCCAATCCAGATCAAATTATTTTCTTTAATACAGTTAATTCAAATATATCAAGGTTCTTCGAAGGCCCAACGAATCGGAAAAGAATTAATGGATCATCAACCGATGGGACGAAAGATAACACCAAATCAATAAAATAATAAATTATCTCAACTTCCTCTATTTTATTTTATCATTCACAGTGTTACCATGATTAATGACATACTAACAAGATAGAACATTTAATACGTTATTTAATTGTTGACTTAACAATCCAAAGGTATTTATTTGTAGAACATTCGTTGTTGCATAAACCAATATTTTAAACGAGTGGGTATAATATGTAATTATTCCGAGTAAATCGGGAACGACTCTGACGATATCGTTGAAATTTGTGTGGCGATTAATTAAATGTAATGAATTAATGAGTTTTCCCAGAACTGCTCTCCCAGGTACTAATGATTACTTATTTACTAAATGCACCCAGTTAACGCTACCTACGTAATGAAAAATCTGACCTACATAATACAGGTACTCCGTCTTTATTGATTATCGTTTTTATTTGTCACTTATAAAACTTTGATTGTTGACAAACGTCATCATTGAATAAAATTAACAGTGTCACTAGAGTATGCTACGGCCAAAAACATTGCCAATGTTAAATAAATACAGTATGTTTCCAATGGCTGAGATCATTCTCTAAATCTGAATGCAACAGTGTATCAGCTAGCTAACTGGGAGAAACAACCATCATCGCTCACGCGATGAGATAATATTATTCATTCACTTGTCAGAACGCAAATTGGCGACGAATCGGGCACCACCACTACGCAAACAAATATTAAACCCGTGACCAGGGACCGGAACCGGTTACCATAACCCGGGTTTTTCATAAGGTTATTTTAAAGGTTGTTTTCAAAACACCTCCAATTCGGTTAACTCATGATACGGAAACCTTAATCATTCGGAAACCTTATCGGTCCAGTTAACCCCAATTAACCTCTAACCAGTAACTAACCCCAATGAATTCTGTTAGTGTTTTATTCTGTTTTGAACAGTTCAAACGAAAGTAATCTTTATACGCCCAGGAATTAGACTTAATATTGAATGACCATGGCTAGGAGTTAGGACGTTGTCGCTCGCTGTGGAACCAGGTTTGTTTTGCTCTTAGTGTGGCATCGTTTCTTTATTTCCTTACTATAACCTAACATTTTAGGCCTAACATTTTTATTATCATACATAGAAATGAAAGCGGCGTGAGCGTTTGTTTCTACTATGCTCAAGTTTATTTATTTTTCTTGTAGTTAATCAGTCAAATATAGGTAGAGTCATAAATAATCATCATACATGGGTAACTTAGCGCAATTATTCTGATATTATTTAAAAACAAAACATAACTATTAGTCTCAGATTACGAAGCGATAAAATTCAGCAAATAGTGCTATTTTGTGAGTACATCTTGTGACGGCTGTCGGTAAAGTTAAAACTTTTTAAAATCTCGACATTGTTATCCTTTGTAAAACCAACAGCTAATTACCTGCACGAAATAGTACCATAAAGAACAAGAGATATTTTATTAATAACAACAGTATTCCTTTGGCAATAAAGTTCAAATTGTTATAGCATGCACTCAACGTATAACCTTTTGAAATTAAGAACCGAGGCGTGGTCAACCAGGTGTCTGTTTATTTTTCATAATTAAAAGTTGATTTGATTATTGTAGCTTGTGTTTAGACATGCGCGAAACAGTGCTTCGAAAAGTAATGCAACATTACATCACGTCTACGAAAACGTACCATCACAGTGAGATATCACATCAGACATCACTCGAAACATCACCCCGGTCGGTGGTAGCTCGTTCGGCACGCAGCGAGTACGAGCGGGACGGTATCGGTCGCCCGCTCTTCGCATTGCTCGAGACGGCTATGCTCGGGTAATGTCGCATCGAGTGATGTTTGGTGTGATGATTGTTTTCTCAGAGTGATGCGTAATGTGACGTCTCGCGGTCGAGTGACAATACATTTGTGATATTACTCGCATTACTTACACATGTCTACTTGTGTTAAATTTTGCAACTTACGTAGGTAGATATTAAAAAAAGTGGGAACAGATTTCTTATCGATTTGAGGATATTGTGCAAGCTTCAGTCGCTACGCTACCAAGTACCGGCAACGTTAGCTACACTGTATTCTATTCCCGATATTTCTTACAATCGACAACTGGCCTACTTTTTGGATTTTTAATGCATTTGGATTCTTGAATTTTTAATCCATGCTTAGTTCATACACTACTCAACTACAGCAAAAATAATATAATAAATACCACCCTCTAACTAAGACTTGCAAAACACGCTACCGGATGCCTATTGCATAATCAGTTGTAGCTTGTAATATTAGCGGAAGTCTCTTTTCAATCCCTTTTATTAGAAAGAGAGTTCCGCTAATATTTTAAGTTACAAAATAAATTATACAATTGTCCCCAGGTGGTCAGATCATATTTCATTTCTAAAAGGTTTTATGTGAAATGCGTCCTATTCCAATTTGACCCTTATTCTTAAGACAATAAATTTGTAATTTATATTACAGGTTTTTGTATTACTGCATTTCATTTTCTGCAGGTAATTAGCGATTGGGTTTAACAAAAGACACTACAATGCTATTCATAGCAGATAAGTTTCAAGTGGAAATCGTGATTTCAAACTGTTTACATTATAAAACGGTGAATAGTTTTTGTCTTTCCTTAATTTCTCATATATGCGTCAAGAGTGATAATGCGACAATAAAAGTCTTGTTTATTACCAATCTTAATACGATTTTGCCGGCAATTACTTTCTTTTCTTACCTGGGTGCGTAGCCAAGATGCCAACCGCTCACGCTCACTCGCTAATGAAATGCAACTGTCATTGTCACGCTAATAAGAAAGAGAGATAGAGAGAGGTAGCTACGATACATTATTAAGCGTGAGCGATTGGCATCTTGGCTACGCACGCTGACGTCTGACGTGTTTTCACTTGAGACCGCTATTTGCTACCATTGGCAAAACAAAAGTATGTATTTGAGTTAATTGTAAGCAAGTGCAGCAAGCGGTGCTCCAAATGATTATGACATACTTTGATATTGGATACTTATTATTATATTATTTTTTCGTATCTCGTATTATCGTAGTAATGAGCAAAATTTGTATAATCGTACGAGTTTGAGATTAGGGCTCCCGATTACAAGAGTACACGCTGACACGTGGCTCCGTGTACACGAGTCGTGTCTTAATTACACGTGGCCTAATGGCATGTTCCAAACAGAGCAGAAAACCGGTATCGTGTGTGACAAGACGCTTCTGTAATGTGTTTAAATTAATTTGAAAATGTACCGACAATAAATGAGTAATTAAACATCTATAATTTATTTTATTACATTACAATATCGCATCTCGAGATACTCTGGGTATAACTTTTTTAAGTAGGTATATTCACGGAAATACTACTAAAATTACAGTCTTTCTCCGGGACCACGGGGGCAATGTCGCCCTTGAAACGTCAGAGGTTTGTTTTCAAAGTTTATACACGATTAAGCCCCGTTTTCGTAAATTTATAATACTAAAATTATAATAACAATATCTAATTATATACAAAATCTAACAATGAAAAAGAGTTTTCTACTGATTTTATTTCCTTTAAGAACTCTCATATGTAACAGGAAGAATAATTATAATATAATTTGATGGCCATAGAGTTAGAATTTTTTTTTAAGCTATTGCATAGCTTCTATCGCGGGCCTTGAGCGCGGGGACTGAATCCAGAAATTCCGTAACGAAAAAAAACCTGACGCTCCCCACTCCGACCTCCGACGGACCGAAACCGACTTTATTCACTTTGTTACAAAGTTCTTTATCGGGGAAAGGATATATCTCCAAACGAATGTCGCTAAGTGTCATATTCTATACAAAATATTGAGGACAGTAGCTTTTATTACCAGAGATACGGCGATGTCAAACGTCAAAATAAACACTATTATTTTAGTCCCGCCAAAATCAAATATGTTAGTCGCAAACTTATGTTTCTTATTTCAGTTATCATAAACCTATAGTTTCAATGATAAATATTCCTGAATAACCAACAGCTACTGTAAGATAATAAAACCCACATGTATTGTAAAATAATGTTGACAACTTTTCTATCAAAAACATTGAATTTGAAAATGAATAATGATCCACAAGAGTCTACAACAAAATATGGGACCACCATTGACGCGGTATTTTCTAGGTATTTAGAGGATATTAAGTCGCAAACTTATGTTTCTTATTTCAGTTATCATAAACCTATAGTTTTAATGATAAATATTCCTGAATAACCAACAGCTACTGTAAGATAATAAAACCCACATGTATTGTAAAATAATAAAAACATTTTAAACAATATTAACTTTTTATTTATTAAATAATAGAAAAATTTGTTTTCTTATCGGTCACCACGCTCAAAAAGTGTAACTTGAATTAATATCAAAGAAAAAGAAATACTGCATGAATAAAATAAATAAATAATTATAATTGCATAAGTTGATACAAAATGATATGCAATAGCTTTACCGCGGCAGTCCCCGAGTGCCACACGTATTTTTTGAAATAGTTTTAATGTCTGATGTGTCGGTATTTAGATCGTATTTATATCGTTTTTCCCTTCCTTTCATTTTAAACAATTCTATATTATGTTTTACGAATATACACATAACAAATACATATAAGGATGGCAAGGGTAGTATACTTTTTTAAATAATGGCTTGCAACTATCTAGGTAATATGCTCCACACAAAGATCTTACTCGTAAACACTTTCTTTGGGCTAAGAAAACCTTATCAGCATCTGATGAGTTGCCCCATATTATTATTCCGTAACAGATTTGCGACGATACATAACCGTTATAGGCTGCCGTTGCTGCCGCCTCAGAGACGGTTGCTCGCAGACGATACAAAATATAATTAAATCGATGTAGCTTATTACAAAGGGTATTAATATGGGCTTTCCAATTACAAAACTTATCATTCTTAATTCCTAGAAAAACTGCACTTTCCGTTTCATTAAGTTGTACTTACGCCATTAAAATCGGCAGATAATCTAATTGGTTTTGCTATTATAAGTTTGAAATTAAACCAGTTGTGTTTTGGTTAAGTTAACTTTGAGATTATTATTTTCTAACCAATTTGTTACATTTGTTAATGTAGGTACATGTAATAATATTTCTTAGAGAACCATCTGTATTTTCTTTAATTACTATGGTTGTGTCATCTGCAAATAGTATAGTGTCATTTTGTGTGGCGCCAGGTAAATCGGTGATGTAAAGTAAAAACAAATACGGCCCTAGTATACTACCCGATGGCACGCCGCATGTGTTAATGATGAACGGCGAATTATACGTTTTGTTAAGGTTTTTAACTATTTTTGTAACTTCTACACATTGTCGCTGCCCATTGAGATAGCTTTTTAGCCAACAGTACGCTTGCCCTCTTATACCGTATTTAACTATTTATATTACTTTAATAGCAATGTTTCATGGCACCCTAGATCCATAAAGCCATCCAGGATCTAGATTTCTGCTCATTCTATGCATTCGTGTACATACACACAGAAAACATAGAAAAGCGGAAGTGTTTACCGTGACACCAATTAGTAGGTATAGGTATCGGGATACAAAGTATCAACTCAAAATATGTGTAATAATAATTTGACTGGATTACGTAAATTGTAAGAATATTAATGTAAAATACCAGACCAAGATAATATAACGCATCGCGGCTTAGACATTGCCGAGATTCATTTTTTATGTGGAACCGATAAGGGCAATAACAATAAGCCTGCACTCGGTCGGTATTCATCTTTGTGCACTTAAATGTCATTGTCTCATGAGAGTAATTAGTAAAAACAATGCAAGTAAAGTTTTTGAAGCAGGAATTTCTAGAGCTGCTTTCAATATTATCATTTTAAATTGCCATAATTTTTATAACGATACCCTTACCAACAACTCATACCTATCCGTAGTCTGCACGTGCAAGGCCATTTTTTTGTTTTATAAACGAGCCTTTGTTAATATGAGCACGTCGGCTCCAAAAGCTAATCCTAATAATTACCTACCTACTAGATGTGGAAACTTAAGTGGCGAGTTGGCTATATGTTCAAAGTTTAGTGACACCTCTCTACCCCCAGCCCTCATACTGGTGTTGCTCTCGAGCTCTCTTAGATGTCGCTTTTTGTGGGGGCCCATCTTATGTGGGCGAGTCACCGTTTGCCGTAAATTAAATTTATTACCATTTTGTTAGGCAGACGTCTGATTTTATTCTCTATAATACAGTATTTAGTGAACCACCTTCACCTAATAGACCAGTATATTTTAGTTTCCATTAAATCTCAATAGTCTATACACCCTGGCGGTGCTGCCTCTGCATCCCATAACTCGGGCAGGTGCATCATTCGCTCGGTGTACCCCTTACATTTCATTATATTGTCGAAAGGGTCTCAGCGTGTTGGCTTCGGCTCCGCGTACGCCTCCCAAAGGTCCGGAACACAATTGTTCCGTGATGGGAAGACCTACCTATTATGAAGATTTAAGACAAAAGTGTGATATTATTTTTTACTATCGTTGTAGAATTGTTTTTGCTGAATATTTTGTATTTTGATTGTTGTTCACATTGATCATAATATGTACTACGAGTATGTCTAATTTTTTGTTTGTATCCCTACTTTTTATTTTAATTATCATGCACTGTTACTTTACACGCCAAGGGGCCTTACCATGACGTCTTAACGTGATTCAGTTTAGGGCCTAAACTGAGTCGCTGCCATACAACTCAATACAGGTTCCTTACCTGAACCTGAACCTTAACTGAATTGCGTTAAAGGGCATTTTCAGAAAAAAGTGCATCCTTTTAATGAAAATGGGTCCTCAATTATCCATAAAAAAAATTTTTTGTCAGGTTTGTAACGGCCGATACGAAATGAATGAAAAAAATGACTTACAAAGCTGACCAAAAAAACGGGACACAATTTTTCTTGTTTCCAATAGTACTCGTGATTCTGGTTACAAAAAACCCAAAACTTCCAATATTAAAAAAAATGAAAATGGTACCCTATTTTTGAAAATGCCCTAAATCGTTATGGTAACGGCCAAGGATGGGTTAGGTCCGCGTGTATTTAAGATCTGTTTCTACGAGTACCACGGATACTCGGATCTAAATTACACGCGAGCCCGACTTGTAAACTTGGCTACCTAAGTTGTTTAATTATCATTGCACGTGCAGTATTAGACGATTTATTCCTATTCGTTCCTACTACAATGGTTTTGAATGTTTTGATATAAGGATGACTCACACTAGCACAATTCTATAAAAATCAATTTCTATAGAAAGCGTCACGTCACGTGATATCCAAGGGCTCCGAGCTATCACGTGATTCTTTCTATAGAAATTGACAGATTCTCCCGTCCCGCCCCGTCCCGTCCCGTTCTTGTGTGAGTCATCCTTAAATAACTTAACAAAATATCACCTACCGACGTTAGTCGTAAGACTCGTAACTTCGTAAGAGATATTCACTAACTTCGTTGAACAAGTTAAATCCGTCAAAATAAACACTACGAATAACTTTGAATCACAACATGCAAGCAAACGTAATGATTTTGCAGTTTCATTAATTGCAATTTTGTTTAGTACTAAACTTTTAATTTTCGAAAGCTTAAGAAATTCACGTAATTAATAGAAGTATATTTATTTATTATAACGTGAATTGAAGTTGTAAGGTATGACATTTTATTTGATGAAATAAGCTAGTTCAATCTAACGGGTTGTTGTGTATTTGAAGAAAAATAAGAAATTATTAACACGTGCCGTCGCGTTGCCGTCTTCGCTTTAATTTGAAAGTGTAAGACGTAGAAACCGCTTGTTATTATTAATACAACTCTAGTGTAACGGCTTATAGTTCAAAATTGATTTAAGTGACAACTATGAAACAAACCTGGGTTATTCTACCTGTTGGACCCAAAAAAACAGTGCAAGATACAAAATGTCCTAAGTACGAGGTTTTTATATGTCCTTTACGACATTTCTATCGTTCACTGTTGACACGGAATTGTCTTTACCGATGTCAGCCTCTACTGTTATTAGATATTGAATCTAATTTACTTATACGTAAAGAGTATACTCGTTTGTTATAATAAGGTTAACAGTAACCGACACAAAACCCCAAACAAAAACCCTATCGGGATTGGGTTTTGCAGTTAACCGGGTTATGGTTACTGTTACAGCAACATTTCGCTTACCGTTTGGATTCGGTTAGTGAATGTTGCTGTTACAGTATCATTGTGTAACAGATATGATTAGGTAACCAACTTGATAGGGTTAAGCCTAAAGAGGGGTTTTCCGGTCCCTGCCCGTGACGAGCAATTTTTTATTATATTTTTCTGTGCTACTAACGATATTTTGAAAAATTGAAAGTTAATTTTCTTATTGTTGATAGATACACTCAAGTTCATTCAAGGCACATAAATATTTAACACGTACCTAAAAAGGTGCATAAAATTTGTCAGTCTAAATGTGGACTATACTGCCTTAAAATGTCACTATGCTTTGAGTTGTCCGTCAGATAATGATACATTATGTTATAGATTTCTCACAACACGGTTTAGCTTCAATACGGGCGAAGTTTTAGCTTAAGCATGACAATATTATGGCCCTGGCAATGCGTAGTTAACGCGCTAACTGTCGCCATTACAGAATGGCCACTGGCCCAAACAGATATTCCGGGGCCATGGGCGCGGACAATGCGCCGCAATCTAGCACCAGCGCCAATGTGCGCTGATTAGTTAATACTGAACGGCTCGCATTACCTAATACCGCGGCTCCGACACGACGCTCAAACCGTTCTTGTATGCATAATCTGATTAGCGTAAGTATTATCTAAACAAAGCGAGTATTAACAATATACATAATACCAAAATTGCACTCCGCTCATAACGCGCGCATTAATAGCACAATCATACTGTGTACCGAACTAATTCCCTTATTTGCATTCCCAAGAATCGATTAAGAAAATCAAATCCCGTTGGAGCGTCACTGCGTGAAACATTTGCTTGACACCCAAATCAAAAATCGTTTTAGCTCACCCTCGCGGGGAGGCTGGGGAAGCGTCGACGCCTCAACATTTATTATTTCAGACATATCACTCACATGCAAAACAAACTCCGTCCGATCCATCAAAAAGTTTCCTCTCCCGCCCCCCCATTTCCGGTCTATAACACAAATCGAGTGTGTAAGTATTGTGGTTTATAGGGGATCACTATAACATGGTTTTGCTAAGAGTTTACTTGTAATCGAGTTCTGTCCTGCAATTTCTTCAGTAAAACCTTTCTTTTCATTATTAGAAGCAAAGTAATAACGAAAACAAACACCAAAAACCCACCTGGGTTGCAGTATAATAAAAAAAAGATTCATATTTTGTATGACTTTACAAAGTAATGATTTATAAGACTGTCTGTAAAAGTATAAATAAGCTCACTCATCCATAAGAAACAAGCAACCCCCTAAACAGTCAACAAAGCTTGTAAGAAAATCGAGCGAAAAAAGGCTAAAAACACCTTAGGGGTTTACTAATCGAATAAAAAATATCAGCGGCCGATGCCAATGTATGGGGGAGAAATGGAATAAATTATAAAGAAAATACAAGTAGCAAAGGGGCCGTTGTTATGAGTAAAAAGTTCCAAACATATGCAGATAACGAAATGCTTTGCCTTTGAAATGATGTACAGACAATATTGCCGAGTAATAACGGCGTATCAGTTTGAGAAATATATTCTGTTTTATGAGGCGATTTAAATAAACACCCCACCCTTTGCTTTGTTTTTAAAGAATTTTCAAAGTTATAAATTGAAAGAGATTTCATATACTAAGTACTGAAAAAATGACCAAGGCCCCAGTGCCCAGGGCACAGACATGAATCAAAACATTAATTATATTTAATAAATGATTTAATTCAAGCTTTAAAATTGTATAATTTTCAAGGTTATTTAATTCACTTGTAGAACAACGTTTTTTTTTTTTTTATACTACGACGGTGACAAACAAGCATACGGCCCGCCTGATGGTAAGCGGCCACCGTAGCCTATGGACGCCTGCAACACCAGGGGTGTTACATGCGCGTTGCCGACCCTTTAAAAAAAAAAGGAAGATTCGCTGTGTTGACAGCCAAACGGGCCAAGGGCTTTGCTCCGTGGGTCCTCAGCTGTCAACACAGCGAATCCTCTTGGAGCTCTGGCGACCTTACTCACCAACAGAAACACAACACTATGAGTAGGGTCTAGTGTTATTTAACTGCGGTTTTCTGTAAGGTGGAGGTACTTCCCCAGATGGGCTCTGCTCCAGATTTGAGCGAGACGACATTCGTTGTGCTGTGCCCTACCACACTAAACGATATGCATCCGCTGTGCCCATACCTCTCTAAACTACGTCTTTACTAGATTGGTTATTACAGTTACCTCTACGAGTATATCATCGATGTGTAAGTGTGTATGTATACTTGTATTAGACACATCAGTTGTTATGTATTAGAGTAACTAATATATCACAACTTAAATTTAAGTTGAATCCGACTTTTTTTTTTTTGATATGTTGATCACTTTAGATTAAGTACTACACAATAACTACCTACCTACTTAGAAAATGTTGTACAAGGAAGAAAAACACTTAGGGTGGAAGAAAGAGGAACGTTGAAATAATAGGAAAGAAGTAACACGATGACTTGTCGCCGGGCGCACCCTCGCATAAACGTCACGATGTCATTTGTAAAAATTGCGGCCTAACTTCTCCAATTTTAGAACAGGGCCTGCTGCGGAGACTACAAAAAGACAGCTTCGGAATAAATCAATGAAGGGAGTTTTCGACGAGTTTTCCTTAGAACATTACGGAATTGATGTTAGGACCGACTTCGAGGGTCGTGACGAGAATGCTAAATTCCCTTCTTTTATAAAAACACTTTTTTTATTTGTAATTAAACAACAAAAACAGCTATGTGTTTTTAAAGCTTAATACAAAACATCTAACTTGGGTATTTAATTACTTAAGGCTGCCCTACAGTTCTTCTGTTCCATTGCGGAAATGTCTAACCAAAATAACCAAATTGGGGGGCGACAAAATAAATGGTAGAAAAAGTGGAACCTCCGCGGGGGAAACCGGAGACAGTTATTTAAATTTGAATAATATAATATGAAAAAAATTACATCACTTAATACCGTAATAAAAGTGCACTAAGCGACCGCGACATTACGCTTGCCAAATGCAAAGAGGGACATGCATATTTCGCCATTTTGCTTATGAAACGTGAAATGAAATATAAAGTTGGAGGAGGAGAAATAAAATATGTCTTTTGGAGCTTAGGAGCTCATTACGCTATTAGAAGTACGTGAGGAGATTTAAACTGTCTGCATTGGGCTCTGAAGATTAATTGTAGATTTGACAAAAGTTTGTATGGTCTGCAAATTATACTGTGTATTAAACTTGTATTTTTGCTAAACTTGTATTTGCGTCGTAATTTGTATTTGTGTTCCTGTATGACATCAGCACGGATTTAGTAGGTAGGTGTCTAATTGTTAGTGTTCAACTTGTAATTAAGTAGGTAACTTAGTTTGTTCAAATTCAAATAGCCTTATATCTATAGATTGAAACTGTTTTTACGCTTTACTGAATGAACTATTGTCTAGTTATGCTTGAATATCGTTTTACTCGTATATTGGCTATCCATACACGTCCACAAAATACGCAATAATCAAAGTATACGTAAAAAAATATGGAAATTAATCATAAGCATAGAAATAATTAGAAATAAAATCCATTAAGATCACTATAGATACCAGCAGCGTAGCGTAACGAGATTCCGGTCGAGTCGGATACTAGGCTGTATCTAAGCGCCAGCAGCCGACGAAGTCGGAGACACCGTCCCGGGCCCGGCTCCCGATCTCGGACAATTATGCAAAATTGCTTCTACAATTCCTACTCCCCGACTTTTAATGGCATTACCATTATCTGTAATGGGAATGCGTTTTGATAATGTCGAATTTCATTGCACGATTTTTAGGGAACTTCTGCGCCCATTATATTAGTCTGTTTTTTGTCTCGTCAGATTTATAGAGCCATAAACGTAAATAGTCTCTTAGGATTGTTAGTAGGATAGGTAATGTTACATCGTTCAATTCAGTGACCGCCGATTGCTAAAGCCGATAAATAAGCTCGGTTGCGCATGCAGACGACCGCAGAGAATTCCCTTCCATCGGCACACTTCCAATCCAATTCCTTGGATAATACGAGGCGACAAATCCTTCCTGAACCCGCGGCGGCCTGAGTCGTCGTCTTCGTTTCGCATGAGTTTGTTCTAGTCTCGGCAGAAATTGTGCATCGTTTGTACCGCTGAGCGCTCGGATCGGATGGTAATGATTGCGATCGAAGTGATGGCTGCGTCGACCGCAACATGTTCTGAACGAGACGATAATGGTGTATCGACGCGAGTTTTTTCTTATTCGCGGTGATTATTAGAATTGTATGGATTTGAACATGGTTAGGTATTTGTGGTGCATTTTTAAGGTTGCAACTAAATGGTTCAAAGAAAATTCGCGCTTTCGCGTTTTATAAATTGCTGCAGAATTTTTTTGGTGTTTCTTTTGTCCTAGTTTTTTTTTACTTGGTCGCAACCGTAGCTGGTGCTCCAAAATTGCGACATGCCCTTTTTATTAAGTGATGCCTCGTTTAATAAAATAAGAACGTTCGTGAAATAAAAACATAATTGAGCGCATTCTGCACTTATTTACTGTTTTACGTATGATACATTATGTGTGATATTGATGTATAGGTAAATATAAGATAGTGGTTATAGAATTAATCATTTAGGCTAATACCTATCTAATTGTTTTAACAAATCGTCGACATTGAATAATCTGTTGCACTAACGCTTGTCACCGTCTATGTTAAACCTTGAATACTATATAATAATTAAATTAAAATATCAGTAGAGGCCTGTTTCGTAGTAGATCTTATCTGAACTACAAACTTGTGCTATCTGAACTGATTTATCTTGAGGAAAAGGTGGCCGAGTGACACATCGATCATAGTTTTGTCGACTCAATTTAATCAGGCCGACTATTATTTAAGTTTTTATTCAAATTATTTTATAATTGCTTAAAATAGCCATCAATACCATAGCTGTTGATTTAAAAATCAAACAAAATGTAATTTTTTTTTATGCCACACCTAGGTACGCGTACGGAAAAAGCCGATTTTTGTCCAAGTGTAGGCATAAAATGATGTACCTACCTAACACGTGAGGTAATAAATAAAGCCCTTAATTGCATATTTACGTCCCTCGCTTGCAGCTCGGGTCGCAAACATCTGCGATCTCGGCCTTTCTTTGTTTTACCGCACTAGTTAGGTAATGTACTATTTTACAAATATAACTAAAAAAATATAATATAGGTACAGTAAGTTACAATTATAAGCTACCTTAAGTCTAAATGAAAAGGGCGCTTGAGGCAGTGTACCTAGGATGCTGGCGGCATTTCCGCGGCAATGCTGATACGTTGTGCGAGGAAGTCACCAGCTCTTCGGTCACCAGTTACATCAACCAGACGTGCGCTAGTATCCCATGGTTCTAGAGTTTCGACCCCAAATGGTATAAAATGGTACCCCTGTGTTCAGGCTCTTATATTTTAATTTATATTATATTTTAATGTTAAATTATTAAAAATGAAGTTATCAAAGGTAAAAAAAATCCAGCCGTTTCAATATTCCAACTGCAATGATTATAGATCTCAGCATAATGCAGCTTAGTTTAGGGCTAGTTCGATCTGAATATTCTAAGATTATTTTCAAAATATATAATAGGTACCCATGTTGAATTTAAAGTGCAATCGGCTTTTAGAAATGTGCAGCATAAAAACTATTTTTAGGGTTCCGTACCTCAAAAGGAAAAAACGGAACCCTTATAGGATCACTTTGTTGTCCGTCCGTCCGTCCGTCCGTCCGTCCGTCCGTCTGTCCGTCAAGACCCTTTATCTCGGGAGTGCGTGGAGGGTATCGAGTTGAAATTTTAACTATATACTAAGGTCTACGGTCCCTTGAAACCGTATTCCGCGTTTTCCGAAATTCATCCCCTAACGGATAAAAAATGGGGGTTGAGAGTCCGTCAAGACCCTCCCGTCCGTCAAGACCCTTTATCTCGGGAGTGTACTGAGGTTTACGGTCCCTTGAAACCGTATTCCTTGTTTTCCGAAATTCATCCCCTTAGGGATAAGAAAGGGCGTTGAGAGTTTGTATGAGGTGTGAATCATTATTCAGGTTGCAGACTCAAAACTTCGTTTATAGACTCTTTGATACTACACAAGAAAAGCATATTTAGCGTTTTTAGAATTTCATCCCCTAAGGGATAAAAAAGGAATTGAAAGTTAGTATGAGATGTGAATATTCAAGACCCTTTATCTCGGGAGTGCGTGAAGGCATCGAGTTGAAACGTAAACTATATACTAAGGTCTACGGTCCCTTGAAAACTTATTCCGCGTTTTCCGAAATTCATTCATTCATTCATTCACAAGAAAAGTATATTTAGCATTTTTCGAAATTCATCCCCTAAGGGATAAAAAAGGTATTGAAAGTTTATATGTGGTGTGAATAACTTTTCAGGTTGCAGACTTGGAAACTTCGTTTATAGACTTTCTGATAATATTTAGGAAAACCGTATTCGGCGTTTTCCGAAGTTCATCCCCTAAGGGATAACAAAGGGGGTAGGGGGGATCTTTAATCATTTTTATGATGTACGGAACCCTCGGTGGGCGAGTCTGAATCGCACTTGGCCGGTTTTTTTTATCTCCAGGTGCCGATCAAAATTCGAAATTGCACTTAATACCTACTACTTAACTAATTCTTATTTTAACAACTGGATAGCTGTTATTTGAACATTTAAACCCATCAAGCAATTATTTTTTTGTCACCTTCTTTCAAACTTAAAACTATATTTTTATTAGTAATATCAAAAATATATATTAATAAAAGTTAATAACAAGCAATTAAGTAGGTAACGTGTGTCCCGGATACACCTGTAATACCTATCGTACATCGGAAAACGTCGAAAATTTCTTAAATTTCACATTTATAATGTTATTATTTATCGCTGCCTACACTGTGTACCTACTCTAACTCTTATGAATAAAACGTCAGTTTTTTGTGTTTTAAGTAGCTGCTAGACGAACACTGACATTTCCTCGGTGATAAATTATGTATAGTAATTAGCTATGGGAAATATTGCCTCTGACCGCGTTAGATACAGATCTTAGCGTAGATCGAGATAAAATCTTGCTTTCGTTCAATGAAATCGAAGGCTCCTATGTAGGCGTGCGACACACGTGTCTGACAGATTTAATTAATAATAGCTCCGATTAATTTAATAGGCTCGATAGTGAAACTTCAAAAATGACACTCGCTAAAGATTATCTACGGATAATAAACCCAGTTCATGAATATGCATAATGTTGATTGTGGAATAAATGAAAACGTTTCATTAAACGATAATTGAAACATCGAGTAAACAAATTCGATAATTAACGTAACAGAAACAAACGCATCTGCTGTTGGCTCATACGTCACATATTGAGGGAGTTTGGCAGAAAGTAAACAGAAAATATAATTTAGAAGCAATTTGGCGTGGATATGTCCGCAATCAAATTGTCTCGTTAATGCCGCGGCTATCAAAACATTTGATTTGTGGGCCGCGGCGACCCACCCGCGCTCGCCGCCACGAGTGCGCCGCGCCACCGCGCCGAGGGCCTGCTCAGTGCTCAAGGTGAGCTATATACACTTCATACTATTTTTACGTCTATGTTTTATGCAATTTTGTGAAGACAAGCAGATTTACGCAAAATTATGTTGATGGAATACCCATACCTAGGTACATAATAAAAGCTGAAAAAATACTGGAACTCTACGCTACGAAGTTCTTGAAGCGGGGGTCCCAAACCATACACAGCAAATCCTTGTACAAACCAAACCCAAAAGCTACCAAAGCAATAAAAGAACAAAATGATGCATTCGCACTTTAAAAAATTATTCACTGACCAATGTTTACATGGAAATAACGGGGTTTCAGTCGATTTATGCGAACACACACTCGCGTCGCCGTCAGCGTGTAAACAGAGGAATACTTTTTATTCACGTTATGTAATTCCCCGGAGTGTGGATTTGCATAACAAAACGGGAAAAGGTCAGAAAGCGAACGGAATGGCAAGTGTCCGGCTTGATGCGCAGTCAGCATTGCTCGATGAAGGAGCGTTTGAATGGGTTATCTCTACTCTACCGCAGACTGCATCCGATTTATCAATGAAACCAACTGGAAGACAGTAGTGCAAACTGTAAAATGTAAATGAGTAAAGTATACATGAACAACCAATTGATATGAATGAAATCTTCCATGACAAAACACGTGCAAGACACGAAAGATAAATGGTTTGCGCGTTAAACAAATGTAATCTCTGCTCGGTATATCACATATATGTTTCCTTTGACGAACAGTCGCAATCAACGTTATTAAAAATAACGCGTTATCGTATTTGCGATAAACTTTATATAAAGACCGTATCTTTAAGTATACATACAACTTTACTCAGCCGTATTTTTGTTTGCTATTTAATTTTTATATAAAAACTACACAATTACACGTGTGTTTAATTAGGGACTTAATAAGGTATCCACCACATTTCATCCTGGGAAATCGATTTAAAGCATATATGGTTTAGACTAGAATACTACCTACAAGAAAATTAACGGTTTGCAAACAATATGATATTATAAAAAAAATGTTACTATGAAAACCGCAATGACACATGATTTGTAAAGCAAAATATCTGGACATAGTCTAATTATATTCTTTTTGCTAAATATATATATATATGGGCATTTTCAGTAAAAAGTGCACCGTTTTAATCAAAATGGGTCCTCAATTTTCCATACAAAATTTTTTCGTCAGGTTTGTAACGGCCCATACGAAATGTATGAAAAAATGCGTTACAAAGCTGACAAAAAAAAACGGGACACTATTTTTCTTTTTTTAAATCAATTAGTACTCGTGATTCTGGTTATAAAAAACCCAAAACTTCCTATATTTTCAAAAAAAATGAAAATGGTGCCCTATTTTTGAAAATGCCCATATATATATAAATCTGAATCTGTGTATGGTGGAATTGGTGGCCGTTTAGGGAATATGGCATGTTACTTACTTTAATATCGAATATATCTAAAATATAGCGTTTTTATCGACCTGCTCTAGCGACGGTTCATCGCCATGAATGACCGTTAGGCTTTGGTATTTGGATGATTATTTCATCAGCGCCCCTCATCTCTCTTGCATCAAAAGTTTACGTGAATCCGAAATGTTGCTCAAAAACTTGTTTATTGCATACATATAAAATCATCATATTTATTTCGTGGATTCTCAATTGGGTAATTATGAAAAGGACATTTATATAACATGTTTTGGCAGCATAGTACTTAACCTTTTTTTTTAATATTTAATTCGCGCCAAGTACTTGCTGAATTAATCTTAAATTAAACTCGATAGGTTTTCCAGAATATATTTGCTAGACGTCATTAAAACCATCCAAAAATTTTAAGTAAAAATAATATCAAATAGCTTTATATCAGTGATATATGGCTAAAAATATCTAAATATGACCAGGTTCATTTTGTATTTATACTTAACGATACAGTCTTTATGTACATATTTAATAGGTCCTTCTAACCTTCATGAACTTGCAGTCTTAAGATTATTTGTGACTGTAATTGGGTGCTGAGATGACGAGTATAGGAAAATGAAAGAGGACAGCATGTGCCGACCCCACAGAATGTGGAGAAGGGCAGGAAGAACAAGAAGACGCTACAGTTGATTTTAAAATATAAATTGAAACTTATGTTGGACTTGTTTTGTAAAAGGATACCAGTGGCGGGGCGTCATAGAACTCGATTCCTGCCGGCTTCTGGTGTCCATCTTGTATATTTTTTCTTAACAATTTTAAGAAAAAGCAAGCCAAATCAGCTCCGGCTGAATATTTTGACACTCCGGCACTGGTGGAGACATACGCTTACGCACTTGCTAGATTGATAGCACACGTAAACGCAGCACTGGATGTTCATACTCAGCCGTTTCCGATGCATATTCATCGCTCTGGCACATGCAAATCACGATTTACACATTGTAATGAATTCTTTTGATCTGTGGATTCGCGTATTTGATTTACCCTATCGGTATTAGCATGACACGTTGATTTAGTATTCATAGCTCTGGTGCGTACGTTTGCTAATCGTGTTAATTATTGAGGATTGGATGACCCCTCACAATACGGTTTTGCGGAATTAGAGGGCATTTTGCAGATTGATAAATGTGATTTGTATTATAAGGGAAGTTTATGAAACCAATATTTTTGCTTTATTGTTAAATATTTATTTTTATAGTGCAATACCCGACTCCTTGATGTAACTCAAATGCGGGTGACGGCAACAATGACATAAAGTAGACAGCGGTCGCATACATAAGAGTCGTGTACAGGCGAAAAACTAACAGCGTCATTTTAAACTTGCAGTCCTTTTTACTTCACTTCTTTCTAAATGGCGAACTTACCTACACTTATTATTATAAAAATTAAAAATAACTTCGATCAACCTCGAGCTCTGCATTAAAGCATCGATCAATACCTGTAATTTGCTACAAGATCAATAGTTCACACAAAAGGCGTTTCAGGTACGCAAATAGACGAAAAACAACGAATAATTACTTTAGCGTTCCAACTGTTCGAAAGAAACGGAGAAATGACAAGACGATGACAAATGAGCTCGCATCCCGGTCGGGTGGCGGACCTCATCAAATTATTTCTTACTTAAAAAATCCTCATAAACAAAAACCCGAAGAAAAAAACACTCGGGAGTAAAAAATAGGTATTGGCAACATTGATTGATGCATACTAATAGGCCGCGAAGAAATGAGGCTGAGGCATAATTAAAGGAAAAGTGACATTTTCTGTCAGTGTCACCGGCAGCCGCGCGGGAATAGAACGGTCACGCCTTTCGTGAGGAAGTGATTAGTTGCTTATTAAAAATTATTGAGTGAAGCCCACTGATTGATGAGTACGAGTATGTCGCCTCTCGTCAATACCTACTCGTAAATGTTAATTTTGAGACATTTAATTTTCAAAGGAGGTGTCAAAGGCGCGTATAAATTTATCTCGCGTTAGTCCTTTACGATTTTCTAAATGATTACTTGACACCGCTATCGGATGATAATGATAACATGGCGCCTGTTATCTTTCTTCCGTATTTGCCTAATGACACAAGCCTTGATGACGCCTCGTATTGGAAGTGTCACCCCTGGATCAGATATAAAATGACGGTGTAATCGATGACAAAGTTTATAGACGTATCCGTTATTACGGTGGGATGGGAAAACTCATCAATGTGTCAAACCCAACTCGAATCAGCAAAGTGAGTACATATTCATATTCATGCACAAATAAAATAATTATTGTCAGCTTCACGATCACACAAATATTTTTGTCTCCTAAAATTGAATATTAATTTATAATTATATCCTTTTCAAAAACTAAGAGGACGTAGAACAACTTAGAATTAAAATTTTACAGCGATGTTCTGATTTTTTCTCGGATATCTTATCTTATTCCTAGCGTTTTTTCGGCGTATGCCACGGCTCAGGCAGCCTGGGTCGCTTTGGCAACCAATCCCAAGATTTGGTTTAGGCGCTAGTTTTACGAAAGAAACTTCCTTCTGACTTTCCAACCCAGAGGGTAAACTAGACCTTATTGGGAATTAATCCGGTTTCCTCACGCTATTTTCCTTCACCGAAAAGCGCAATAAGTAGGCTTCTGGTGTGAAGCTTCAAATATTCATTAGCCAACCAGTTGCATTTATTTCTTGATAGTTATAAATTGCTTATGGAAGTGTTAATATTACTACTTCTTTTGAATTATAGGCGACACGAATTGTAAATTGAAACTGACAACGCATAAGCATTATCGAGTCATAATTGATATTGATTATGACGGCTGCGTGTTACACAAAGAGGTGCTTGTAAATGCTCGTTTATACTTATTACTTCATTACAATTCACTCTTATAACTAGATACACAAACAACCCAGTTACTCAACGCCTCCCGAATCATTAACTCCCACCTTATCCGCGGTGACTTACGCTTTTTCTTTTAAAGCCTCCCTTATCTGTGTACATATCATTAGTAATGCAAAATAATGGGATACAGACACCTCTTGCCGTTTGCAGGCTAATGATTAATGCTTTTCGTCATTAATTTTTATTTTTGATGAGAATTTTGACTACAGCTGTCAGTCGCCGTCAGATTAATAAAAGCTGACGCTGCAACTTATATTATGACAGGATTAAACTTAGCTTGCGCACTGACACTCGTTTCAAACTTTGATTTGCAAATTGGCTCATCGAAGTTTTAAGTTTCGAACATTTCACATTACTCTTCGTTCGCTGCATAGTTTTTATGTGCTCTACTCGTGCAGTGCTATTTTGTGTTAACTAAACAAGAATTCCTTATCAAAGGCTGTGGCTTTAGTAAGTTTATAAATAATGTTGCTCCCTGGTTGAACCTAACCAAATAGTTTAGTCATATAAAAGGGCAAAGTACAAAGAGCTAGTTAAAATTCCAGTACGACCACATCGGTGACAAACTCTGAAAGCATCCGGGGTCTGAGGACTGCCATGACGAAGCTCCCTTCATAACGCCCTTTGCATATCACACCAGTGAAAATCAAAAGTCGCATTATTAATGATTCCGCGCCATGACAATCTAAATATCTGCGAAGCACCGAAAGTTACTCACTAATCGCTCGAAATTACCTCCTCGCAGCCAATTCTAAAGATATAAATGTACCGAGTCACCAGATGCGATCCTCGGAATCATCTTTCAATACAGGAAGCGAGAAAAATCACTTAAAATTCATATCATTCAGCATCTTTATCTCTGCGCTGCAAGAGTTCATTTTATGACCATTAATTTTGTCTTTTCGTTGGATGTTTTATCACAACGGCTGCGGCGCTCTGTCGCGAGCCTCATTAATCAAAAGCATTTGTTTACAACGAAGGGAATTTGATTTGATTAAAATAATTCGCAATATCCTTGATAAATATCACCCTCGGTCTTCGTTTGATCTTCGCTGAAATTAATGGTGGTGAATTCAATCACGCGAATGCGACGTATCACGGCGCTGGCTCCTTGCAACACGTTGCTTGCTCAGTATGGTTACTATTGCGTGTCCTAGAAATTACATTGAACGAAAATTCTGTATTTTAATAAACTCCTTACTCTTATATAAATTATTTGCATTCCTAAGAAACTAGAATTAAATTAATAATTATTGAACCTTTTAAAAATGTATAAATATGTTTTCAAAATATCTAATTAGAAAAAACTCATTTTCAGAATCCTCAAGAATTACACATTACGACAAACTGTTTTCGCTCGATATACCTACAATGAAAAAAATCCTATAATGCAAATTTAAACAGTTTAATTTTAAAATGTAGCTAGAGTTCCACAATTTATTAAACCAGAGTTTGGGCGCGGGGTGCGGGGATGAGTAACGATCGATGTCACGAGGACGTGTGCGGGGCTTAGCTGCTAAATCGCACCTAATTCGAACCGAAACGGCATTAGACGGCCGAATGAATTGATCCCAACGATTTGTTGACTGCTAATTGAGTGTGCCGTTGATATAGTGCATGGATTTCAGAGTCAGCGAGGTGAAAAGTCTAGGGATTTTCCGAGAAAAGGTTTCGTTGAGATGAAATTAAAATTGATCATACAATGCTCGTACTTTTAAGACCACTACGTTACGTACCTACGTTAAATAAGTTCTTTAATTTTGGTTAAACACTAAAATATCATAACACGCATTGTCTTTTTTGCTCGATTTGTATTTATAAGAGTTTTACAATACTTATTTTTAAGCAGAATTGTCTGCCAAGGATACCAAGTTTTCAAAATTCGTGGCCACGGGTGTCGTCTTGGTAGCTCAGTTGGAAAAGAGTGATGAGCTGATATTTCAGAGTCGCGGATTCGAGTCCCGTCCGAAGTCACGAATTTTCCACTTTTCCTTTATTTTTACAATAACAATAAATACACATTCAAAAGCGTTTCTGCGTAAATAAATATTTTTACGAGCATATTAGGATCTCCCATAATCAGTTTTCATTCTTTATATACCATTTTAATTCATGTAAACTTTTACCCATGCCCGTATTCCGCTTGCCTTGTTTATTAATTGCAAGAAGAAACAAAACAAACATTCCGTATTAAATCAGAGATAATCCTGTCAATTAATTGGCATTAAAAACCGGTCTTCGGGGCATGCAGAGCATACTGCGGAGGTATATACCGTTGCTCTTATGTTTCGGGTTAAAACAGTGATATGTATTACAACGGTTGCTTCGGTTTGCTTGTTTGGAGGCCAATTTTTTATTCGATAAATCCCCATTTATATCCCCATTTCTAGCCACCTAGAAAGGTGTATATTTTTTAAATGTATCAAACGTTTTTTACATACATACCACAAGATTTTAACTATACTAACGTGGGTTACGACAGCAACAGGGTTTTGATATACAATATTATCTAGATTCATTGAGTACCGGCAGTGCCTATACATATGTGAACTAATATAGCCTTACTAATGATAAGGATTTTTCCAGCAAAAAAAGAAAATATTTTTTAGACGTAGCCATAGTTAATTTGTTTAAAACAGCTCTAAGCCGGGGTGGCTCGATCGCCGGCTGACAGTGACACATCGGTACACGGAGCGCTGTCCGACTGTAATTCTACCCGCGCCGAGCACACAAGGACCCACCGACGAGAGGATACCATTTTATTTAACAATTTACAGAATTAATTACAAGGATTTCGATGGATTTCGGGGTAAATGCTACTCCTACCTATGTACGTAAGGGATACAACGAGGATCTTGCAGTAAATTTTTGTCTTTGAATTATGAAACATGTTTTACATAAAAAAACCATTCTGATGAGTTCTACGCATTTTAAAATAATCGCTCTTTTATTGAACCTAACCCAAACCAACCTGCTCCCCAGCGTGTCGTCAATCTAATCGGATCGCAACATTCAATCGGTGCACTTCAAAACGAAGTCAAAACCGCGAGTATCGTTCAATGCGGACCCGCCAATCCATCACCATCCATTAAACACGAAAAGAAAAGTGCTTTCCCCCAACGATTGGCCCCCGAATGGCTGAAATCGGTCCAATTTACATGAGAGCCGCTTTTTCCTCGCATCGAGATTAGCCTGAATGAGCTTGATGAATTGTGCGCGGCGCGGCCCGCGGGGCCGGACCGTCGGCCCGCAACCGGTCATTTGTTAAAAATACACCCGATCCACGGATCTAATTGTCTCCTCTAATTTCACACCCCACTGTGATATCTTTGCTCTTTTAAATTACAAATCTTTAATCATACCAGTGCCATTTCAGTGTATTTAATTAATTAGCTTTTGGTCCTAATACTCGCAGTGCGACTAATTAAATGTCAGGTTTTTATTGAACTATGAATGATGATGAGGAGACACGAAACAAAGCAACTCAAGCAAATGAAATAAGATTAAATGGAAATGAAGAACAGTATCCGAGTGTCAACCAATTATAACAAATCAGAGAGATTATCTTCCCGCTTTATCGATCGTATTGAACAATGATTGAACGAAGCGACGACTGGTCCCACCAACTGGTGCACTTCTCGCAGCGCGGCGGTCACATCCGTGTATTCATAACTTATTTATGCTTTGCGGTGTCTAAGCCCAAAAATAGTATCAACTTAATTAGGTAAGGCTTGTCGTGTCTTACCTTTCGAGGTGCTTAACGATGTCTTCGTACGCCGCTCTACAATTCTCCCAAATACCAGATCTGCCGACAAACAAAAAATATATAAAATAAGATAAACAAAGGAAAACATCGAAAATATAAGTTGTTAATAAAACAAACATAAATAATGAAGATGTACGAGTAATTTTTTTCTGAAAGATATTTAATTAAACTACTAATTTTACTTTGTCAAGAAACCTTTTTCAATAAAAAATACTTTCTAAGAAGTCCACGAAAAAAGATAAAATATCTGCAACATTATTCTCAAGTATTTGAAAAGAAAAGTTTGTAAATGAATAAAGGGTTTGAATGTAGCAGGAATAATTATGAGCACTCGATATTAAATGTTCCGTTAGGCTGCGCGAGGGGTCGAAGAAATTAATTATGTTTTAAAAACAATCGTTTATATTTGTGCTGGAGCCACTCATGCGTGATCGTCGAAATTGTTTCTCGATTACTTTAGCTCTTTGTGTTTCATTAAACTTTTCTTCGACATTTGTAATCCAGTGAATTATAACTGAGCACCCTCAATCTCACCTTGTTCCGGTGCTTTGTTAAACAATGGCATCGATTCAAGAAAATGGTGTTTTTTAATTGAGCTAATTTAATACAATAGAATCCATTAATGATGCAAGTCCAAGTTTATGCAATTTTCTAAATAGCCAATCGTGAGGCCATAGCTGTACAATAGTAAACGCTTCCGCTATTTTAACCAAAACCTACGCGACGATATCGATTGCCTTTCAGAAATGTATGTTAGAAGCACAGTAGTCTTGTGTGACAAGGGTGGCCGTAAGGCGGGCGAGTCAAGCGAGCACTGTAGGTCTTCAGGAAGTGCTCCCTGTTTGTACTTATCTAACAGGATTAACATCAGACATTTAACCTGCCACTGCTGACCCGCTTACAGGTTTCTTTTCGTGAACTTATTATTCTTTAAGCCGTTTAGGTACTTAAGATTTACAAATTGTATATCGATTTTCACGCCTCATTCGGAAGCCTTGCTGTGGTATTGAATATGTAGTTAGTGTAAGATTATATGTAGCTCCGCTCCAGGTTTGATTCGAAACTATAACTTGTGTGCATCTTAACTTAAAGGGTAGTTTTCTCGAGATACACCTATCTAACTAAAGTGAACGTCAATATAAGGTTGACGTGAACCAAAACTATTGTGTGGTAGTCTCAGTTAACAGGTAAATTCACCAAAGCTGTCGTAAATGTATTGAATAAATGACAGAAGAGTCATACACAAAACGATGTTCGGAGTATTCCCGGTGGACTTTTCAAAAGTTTAGGGCTATGAAGGTTGTTTTACTTATTGAACTCTTATCCACATTAAAAAGTAGTTCTTTTCTTTTGAATTGTATGATAAAAATCATGACTACATGTCTACAAGCTGTTAACTATGGACTACAGGAAAGATTGGCCCTACAGTTCAGCTGAACACACACTTTGTCTTTCCTGTGGTCAGTAGTTTACAGCTTGTGGACGGAACCTTTGAATGGAGTACCCCTTAAAGTAAATAAGGCTTAAATATGAAAATCAAGCTTTATAGCCCTTAACTTTTGTATAGACCACCGGAAAGACTCTGAACATCGTTTTGTGTTTGACCCAGAAAGTATCTATACAAGTATTATAAAATGTTATATACTTGTATCTACAGCTTCACAATTATGACAAAACGTTTCAAGTACAAGCACAAATGTCGCTAGTTTACTCATTGACATATTTTGCTCAACAGCTACTGACCTTGCCAGCGCCTCCATATTATGCATAGGCTGTCCCTTGATGATGGAGCCGTCCGGCCTGGGCACGCCGTGGTGCGGCATGCCGGGCGACATGAGCGCGTGCTGGTGCATGAAGCCCATGGGGCCCAGGTGCGTGGGCGGCGCATTATAGCCGTTGGCCAGCAGCGGCGACTTCTCCATGCGCGCGATCTCTGCAACAAGGAAGTGACCTGAATGAACAAAGAGGCACAGTTGGGTACCAGCAACTGTACCTCTCTTGAGGGTATAATATAAACTTGTTGTAAATGGGAAATACCGTTGATGTCCCTGCAAAGTTCCTTATGTTACATCTAATTAGCAGAGGGCGTTACGGTGTAATTTACGCAGGTTTGAATTGAAACCATATTCTGATACGCTATCGATCTACTCGTATGCTATCTTTAGCGTCTTTACCTTTTTAATATAGCAATCGTCATTAATCCTGTTGCGAAAAAAGAAGTGTGTTGTAAGTTTGACGTACTATGTAGGTACTCATATAGTGCATGTCTGTAGCATATGCTCCCAAATTGAAAATTATTTTATGAAGTTCTTGCCTGTTGAAAAAAATCAAGTGATAGCGCTGCTATCTATGGTTTGGAAAATTACCAATATAGACTAATGCCTAGGTATACATATAATACAATACACCTAAATAGTTCTATAAATACGCTATATTTAATACAACCCCATAAAATATGTATTACACAATAATACAACAAGCAATAATAACCAATTTCAATAACAAATCCCTTACAATCTTCAATAAATAGCACTGCACTTAAATGTAATCACGCACTCAGGTAAAATCCAATTAATGCTTAGTATTATCATTTAATTACTCGGCCCAATAATCGAATCCCTCGAAACGGTGTATCAACAATAATAAAATGAGCAATGAATTTAGAGACTATTGTTTTCGGGGTACCACAAACAACCCGTGTAAACATTGGGGGGGGGCGTCGGGCAAATATTCTTAAAATGACCCCCGGAATGGGTGTTTTGGAGGCGCCGGGTCTTGGCGGCCACACAGACCGGGTGAAACAATTAACAAGGTGTCGAATTAAACGCGAATTAACGGTCCAACCGTAAAAGGAATACCCTTTTCCATTGTGGCAGCGTTTTACAAAGGATTTTGGGATTGCTGAGTATTAAATATGTGTCGCATTGTTCTGCGATTACGGCAGGTAGGCGTGTTGTTATTAAAAGCTCACAAGGGAATTTTTTAACCAAAAATTTTTGATATTCAGTTCAGGACAACGTTACTTAAGCCTATCATCGCAATATTTGTGAAATAATGTCAACTGACCGTGAATTCTTAACCCTCTAGAAATAAATAACATACAAGATTGTGTTAGTTCTGCATCAATTGCAAACATAACCTATGTTGGGCTTCTCATAGGTGGTAGTAGTAGTAACCTACTACCACAGTAACCTAGTAACAAATAATAATTCAAACAAAAATAAGAATGTAATTCGACCATTTATAAACTAAGATACTTAGATAGAGTAGGTTATTGCACACTTCAATCATGCACATCTACAAATATCTAAACTAATTGATTTAGGTAAGATGAAGGCAAAACAATATTTATCAATTTTTTTATAGTCTTATCCAAACAATATTTAGCGCCTCTTGCACAATCCAGAGTTAGCCGCTAACCCGGAGCTAAGCTGTCAAATTCCACACCGAAAAACGTTAATCCCTGGGTTAGTTGGCTAACCCCGAGTGGTACAAGTGGCCCTTAATGTGTGTCTGAAGCAGTCAACCTTTATCATGCATAAGTCGTTATTTTTTTTAACAAAATACCCACATCATTCTGAACATCTAAACCACATATTGCTTGGGTCAGAAAGCACATTAAAATGTACAAACACGCAAACGTCACTAAATAGCAACGGGTCCTGAATTAATTGTTTAGGCGTTATTTACATAGTTGGGTCCGGTTATCTTCCCGGCCATGCGATGTAGCTCTGCACTGCAAGGTGCGATACAAATAACATTAAAATATTGTTTTAGCCATTATTAAGTCTCATTTTCCAAGTTTCTAATAGGCATAAAAGAGTGGTAAAATATTTATTTGCTAAAGATTTCAATACATGTGCGTACTACCAAATCATTAAACTGATTTTACTTTCCTAACTCCAAATATCCAGCCAAGAATGCAATAAAGATACATATAAATAAGAACAGAACTAAAACATACGATAATAAATCTTCAAATATCACAACTGCGTTTATCCATCCGAAACCACGGACACAAATAAAATTAATTTGGAAGTTTTCATAGACCACAATTGGGTCACTGAACCAAAAATTTTATTTACAAATCCTTACCCGTAACCCTGCAACCGCCGGGCAACCGCACTTACTAATTAACCGAGTACCTACGTGTTAAATCTCGTAATAACCTGCGGTGGAAACAACCCTTCGCACCTTCTTTTTCTAACAAGTCATCTTGTGTGTATGTTGTCTCTTTCCGATTGGGATGGTCACTAAGCTTATTAGCTTTGCTACACGAGTGTTTTCGTCCGGGTAGTTGAGTTTTATTGGTTTTGACAATACGAGTAGGAGCTTCACTCATCTATCAAAGTGTGTAGGTACGTATTATAAGATTGTTAACAGATATTTTTTCTTAATTTTCTTTGTGTCTTTCCAATTGGGAAGTTCATTAACTTAAACATGTTAAGATGGGTATTTAAAAACAATTTAAATGTTTGTACTTACCTATGAAAAGCTGTGTTCTAGGATAAGACAATAGGAACTACATTCATCAATCAAGGAAATGCAAAACCTTATATTTTCTTTCGTAATTTCGATACTACATGATATGACCATTTATGATGTACCTTACCGTACCTACACTTTAAAGCACAAGATCTATCTACTCGTACTTAAAGAATTTTAAAAACATATCGATTTACAAATTACCTTCCCTCACCGCGATCTCAACAAAAATAGTCACCGTTTACCATTATGACTGTTATTAAGCCAATGGTCTAATCAGGCATTTAAAGAAATGAAACGTCGATTTGTGAACCGCTATTATATCTATTTTCGTCGATTTATTGATCGAATATCGACTGTCCTCGACAAATGATCGTACCAAATTACTGGCCATTATTTCGAATTAGAATCGATAGAATCGGGACCCCAATTATATCACTTATGTGTTTAAAGGAGGTTGGGATGAAAGCAATCATAACCGCAAAACTTAAGGTCGGACGTTTTTTTATCATGTTTAGTCAACAACCAAAAAAAAAACATTTGACTGGGGCTGTCAAATTTATATTTTTTTATACAGAAGCCTGACAGATGCGCAACAAAATGTAAAAAATGTACAAAACAAATTAATTAAAGGTTCTCACAAAGTGTATAAGTAGTAAATTTAGATTCGCCGGGTCAAAGATAATGGTGCACTCTTATAACCGTTGAGTTTTATTACAGGCAGATTACAAAATGACCAAACGAGCAACACAAATGATTGGCTATAAAGCGAAAAGAACGAGCGCCCCTGACAATGTAGGAATCTTTGTGAAACGCTCCACACGGACTCAGAGCTACATACATATCGTTCCCACGTAGGTATTTTTTTTAACACAGTGCTGGTTGATTTTAATAAAATCTTTTCACCTTTCCATCGGAGCAATTGAGCGCGAAAGTGATAAATAATTTTGAAATACTTATGGACTAATGATTTTGCACACGATACGGCAGAATTACAGTCCATTAACAAACAATTTGCAACAACTTCTACTTTGTTTCGAACAATTATTGCTGACTTGAAGGCAGCTTTTTAGTTGGAAACGTCTTTTTAACCTGGCAAGTTCATAAATGTCGAGCTGCATCGATTCACCGACAGCAGCGTCAGTGGAGTCGAAACAATTTATAGACACTACTTAAAAATTAAAATAAACCGCATAATATATACTTTTGTTAGTGTCGTAAAATATAACGTATCGTAAATAAGACTCCTAGATTGTATAACGTGGTGGTATTAACTGGGTACCTTAACATAACCGTAATGGTCAGTAAATCAATGGAAATAAATAACAATATTACATGCATTAAACCCTCCGCGTATAAATCCGAGCCAAGTAAGGAACTACAATGTAAGTATGTAATCATTAACGTGGACAAAGGAGTATATAATGCTAAAGATATTTGCCAAAGGCGACCACTGCGAGACCACCAGACATTTAGACAAAAGACAGGAAAACCCCTAAAATAGGAGTCAGGAGTACAATTTATATTTAAGCACATACTAACACAGCCATATACGTATTGCTTCATTATCCGATATCAATAAAGCAATAAGTACATCCGAAATTAAACACTAATTTATATTGTAATTAATGACAGATTGAATCATAGAATCGGAAATAAATATCTAGGTACTTATTCATATGACTAGGCTACTCCAATATTAGTGTAGCCTTTATATTAGATACATTTGATCTTATCACAATTATCACTTGAACAGAGATAACGTTAAATGAAGGGGTATTTTTTAATTTAAATTATTGAAACAAAACAATAATTGACGCGTTTCCACTGTGTGACGTGCGATTGCGAGAATCCAACAAATCTTCAACGGACAACAAAACGAACTCGAAAATGATACGAAACACGGCGAATTAAAAGCAAATTACAGTCGGTCGGCGATCATAGCGTTTACAATAAATACATAATTGCACGGCCGTACCAATGGCATACGTTTCGCTCAAATAACGGAGTGCAATTTCGAGGATCGCCTTAACATGTCGCTTGCACTGCCAGCCGGCTACATTGATCAACGAGAAATGCCACGGTGTATTATTTAAACGACTGCTTTAGGACAAATTAAACGTTTGCATATTTTTTATTTAACTCGTTAAAAAGTAAAATTTTCCTTAGAGCACCTATCTTTGACTCTTTTGTCTCTATTATGTTCGCTAAACCATGTTGTAAAATGTTGTATTATTGGAAGATGGTTAAAATTGTATCTATCATTACAAATAAGCAGCACAGGCGACTGAATTCATAATGCTTTCCCTTACTAACCTTTATAACTACCTACTCGTAAAACCTCTAAAACAGAATGTTTGACGGCCGTCTTCCCCCATCCCCTACAATGTTACACGACAATCGCAATCGAGTCTTTGTCGGTCAATCGTCGACACAAGTCACGCGTCGACTACAATCAATAACAGTAATACTGTATGTAACACAATCGAGAGAAATGGACGGCCAATATCATGAGTCAACAAAACGGCCAGTCGGTGTTGCCATCTCAATATTAGAATTATAGGTAAAAAATTATGAAAATAATACATACTTACAAGTAATTACAAACTTGATCGATCTATTTGCCGCTTATACTTGTGTAAATTATAAAGATTAAAGAAGAGAGTAACAAAAGTATTTACGAACCTAAGAAGTATGGGTGGGTATGTCCAAATAGTAAACCACGCAAGTACCTACCTCTCTAATGTGACCAACCCTCCCTTAAATCGGACATTTTATTTAGCCACTAAACGTGTTAAATTCCCTACAGCGGCAACACCGCTGACTTATGTCGTCTCCGCCATAAACTCTTTCATTTGGCTTGGACGAGCCTTATGAACAATAAAACGCTGAGGGCTGGAGATTTGGACTGTAATAAAATATTTGCCCTAGCACACGCTAATCCGCGTCCCTTACTTACGGACGCAATTTGAGAAGTTATAGCAGTGGGGCGCAGACAGACGCTGGCAGGTACTATATTTAAGCTTTGCTGATTTGCTTTAAACTTGCGGCAACTAAAATTAAAGGTGCCTTACGTAATATGTACAACGTATATTTGTTAAGGGTTTTTTGATTAATGTAAATAGCCAAAAAAAATATTAAAATTAATAAAATAACGGCAATTTAGTAAAGTACCTACCAACTTGCTGACGAATATATCAAAAATCACGTGGTGGAAAACTATCGTCACCTAAATGAAAGGAAATAATCATGAAATACTCGAAGTGTCCACCGTGATGAGAGTTTAAGGCAATCCCGGAGTGTTTCACGAGCGCGAACCAAATAAAACTTCTCCCTCAGCGAAAGAGGGTCAGGCTTAATTACTCGTAAATTGGCCAGGATACAGTTTTATCCCGGATAAATATATACGCGGATTACGATGTGTCATACTCTCGGTTATTATGTCTCCTGTTAACGAGCCAGAGCCAGTTTACTATCGCGCTCCAAACGTATCCTATATCAATAGTTATTTGTATGCTTTGTGAACTAAATTAGTATCATTCCATCATTCAATCGCCTTAGAGAAAATTGCTTCGAGTGCATGCTTCTACAATAAAAATTAAGTCATCCGTAACTTTAACAAAAGAAACGATACTATTGTTAGACAGTTGCTATCAAAGATTCAGAAATATTGAAGCATATTTTTATTAATAACATGTATTGCACAAAAGAGAGATTATCTGTCGGTGGTTTTTGGTGGCAGCTGCTGTTATTGGGAATTTGTTTGATTTGATGTTGGGCTTCATTTCAATCCAGCTACATTTGGAAAGATTATTTGCCTGCTAGGTATTAGGGATAACTCACACTAGAACGGGACGGGACGGGACGATCTGTCATTTTGATCTGTGACTTCCGAGGGCTTCGAGATATCACGTGATAGATATATAGAAATTAACAGATGGTTTCGTCCCGCCCCGTCCCGTCCGATCCCGTCCCGTCCAGCCCCGTCTCGCCCATCCCGTCCTAGTTTGAGTCATTCATTATACTTTACTCGAAGATCGATTTGCAAAAGTTGCATGTTAAGTTATCGCTTGATTCGTTTGTATATTGCATGCTTAAAGTATGCACCAACTTGTAAGTATAACTATGGTTATTATCGCTACTAAAACAAGCCTCACATTGTTTAAACAGGTTTTAAACGTTTTGAGCGGCATCTGCGTTAATCTTTATTGCCATTGCCATAAGACGCAATCAATTCGATCATTTATTGATAATTTAATTGTCAAATTAATCTTTGTCGTACATGACGAGTAGTTTTATCGACGGGTTGATGAAGGGTTATTACGTGTCGTCAATTTGAAACTAAATGAACTGAGTAACGGAAGAGAGGAACGTATAATTTTGTTGCGTCTTGATTGATCTACCGAACGGCACGACGATACGAAACGAAAAAGCGATTGATATGAAAACACTCGCGGGTATCGTCAAGTTGTTGATGAATAACTAATACCTACTCGTTACCCTCACGTAAAGTGAACCTTACATTCAGTTACAATGTTGCAATGGGATATTAGCAATGCAGCTTTTATATGAGTAGGTACTTTAATAAATAACTGCCTATTAGTCACCAAACACGACATCAACGCATGATATTAATAAGAATATTAACAGCACATAGCTGCTCTGATTTCTACTGAAATATTTAGTAAAATGGTTCAAATTCAATCAAACCTTATTCAAAATAAATCCATTAATAATTACATTTTGTGTCTGATCCCAAAAAATATATTCAAAATCGAAAGTCGTTAATAATTATTATACTGTTTTACTTTGCCGTAAAAAGACAAATAAAACTATGCACTTTTTTCTATAAGGCTGGATTTGACCAAACTTTTTAACCAAGAGTAACGCTTACTCTTGGATACTAATGTCAAAATCCCATAGTAATTTGACGTTACTATCTGAGAGTAAGCGTTATTCTCGGAATAAAAATTTGGTAAAACGCAGCCTAAGAAGGAAATAAACATAACTTTTATTTGTACGCCGCGCCGCCGGTAAGCAGTCAATTTTAGCTATAAGTACCTGGTATTAACTACAAGTAGGTATGTACATACCTACTTCGTAACCGTTCATAGTTCATCACACGTAGCAGAATAATATTAATTTAATAAGTGTGTATCATATCGATTATCACTTGATACCGATCTCGTACTTACACACAGATATAAAATTAGACTATTAACGAATATAGAGTTAAGTTAAAACAGTGCCGTTATTTTAAAAGAGCAGGTAAACTTTGTGAATTTAATTGTAAAATTGAACTTATAAACATTTTAAGAATGTTTACAATACTAAAACATAATTAGTTACACCGGTTGTATTAATTAAGTAGAATGCCTTTGAGAAGTAAGTTTGTAAAAAAGAAAATGAATTAATTTACTGTGGCATGGAGTGTGAAGAATGCCATCAGTGTGCAACACATCAATATGTTACTGATGTTTTTAAACATTTCTAAAATGATTGGTAAGGTTATGTTTGTATCTATTTAGATTACATTAATTTGTTTCCTAATTACTTAAGATCCGAAGCAATGCGAATGTATTAGTATTTTTTTGAAATATTTAGACATGACAAAAGATATGGAGGATGAACTAAATTTATTAGACGATTAATCACGGAAATTATCGTCAATCGTAGTTAAAAGATCGAAAGCGATAGACACGAACTTAGAAGATTGACTCCAAAGATTAATCGTTTTGCTATACTAAACTTTCGGTTTCGGCAAAACTACGACACTACTACTACTTCGGCGACACTATTAAAAGGGAATTTATAAATAATACACACATACCATAGGCTGCTTATATAACGATTGCAGTCAATCTTATCTGCATAATCATTTACGTTTGTGTGGCGACGAGAAATGATGCGAATGAAGACTACTTATTATGCTCAAAGACTCATTAATCATGTAGTCATTTTGCAACTAAGCTGATCTGAGTAATATTTCAGTACCTACTATAGATTAGAATCTAAACCTCTTTGTGGCGACAACAACAATAAATTAAAAGTTCCGTACGACAATTATAGAGACATTGTTGCTTGATGGCTGCACATGCCATGACATTTTTATTATATTGCTTCATTTGTTTAATTCTGCTTAATCAATCTACGTCATGCTTTACTGATGCTAGAGCATTAGGTACTATATAATGAGACCGTATGAAAAGGCAACGTTTCTTTAGAGAAATAATTTATATTTTATAATAAAATTACGGATAACACTCACGTATTTTACTTACTATGCGCGACATGTTTCCGGCATTGTATATACCTATATGTAGGAATATCAACATTTCAGTGTATGTAGTGACAGTGTAGTGGACACAGTGGGTTCAGTGTGCGTGCCACCGTTTACATTGGATGAACCTAATCTGCAGTCAAACAATCCCGGGACTCCAAGACATCGGGGTCACCCTGAACCAGTTTTGTCATCGAGAGCGCTTCGGGCGGCGACGCGAAATGCTTTAGTACGCTCGCTTGCGTCGTCGCGCACGGTATTCGGCGCTTGATAATGGCATCATAAGATATCCGAAGCATGTAGCGCATAGTGACTTAAAAATACGTGAGTGTTATCCGTAATTTTATTGTAATATTAATATGTCTCACGATAGTTTAAATTCGAAAATAATTTAACGTGCATGAACAAGATGTCGTTATTTTTAGTGTTTAATTTTTTGAACAGACTTCAAAATTTTATAAGGATGAAGTTTTAAATTTCCTGAGATTTTTTATGACATTAGCTAAGTATTTCCTTGCAGTTCAAATAATTGAAATACTTGGAACTGGTGAATTTTCCATTGGACAAATACCTTACTTACGTTTCCCGGACAGTTTAATATTATGCATAATACCTACATATCATGCAAACAATCGAGAATCAAACCGCTTACTCCGCAGGCAACTACTAGGTTAATAGGTAGCTCCATTTCTCATAATCAGCAATTAAATTAGAATTTCAAAAGATTAATTCTTCGATAACTGTATCATGAACTGACTAATTGGATATTGCAAATGGTTTGCAGTATTTAATTATGTACGAAGCTCATGCAACTGGAGATTGAAAAAACGATTTATTTATTTTTTATTGAGGAATAGGTAAGCATTTGACCACAATCTCACCTGGTGGTAAGTGCCGATGTGGTCTAGGATGGAGCATGCTTGCCTAAAAGATGTCTATTCACTCGCGATTTAAAAAGATCCAAGTTATAGTGGGCAGGGAATAAATTCGCAGGTAGAGAATTCCACTCCTTAGCTGTTCGCGTAACAAAGCTGGAGGCAAAGCGTTTTGTGCGAATCAGCGGCAGGGAGACCACGTAAGGGTGGAACGATTGTCCGCGTCTAGTCACACGATGGCAGAACGGAGCTGGGGGGATTAGATCGTGCAATCCCACCGCACACTCCCCGAAATGCATCCTGTAAAATACCGATAGGCAGGCTACTTTTCTACGATGTTCAAGACTCTGCAGCCTACCTTCCACCAGTTCGGAGTCTCCAATAAGCTTTCGGGCGCGTCTATCGATAGAATCTAGGGCAGCCAGCTGGTATTTGGCGGAACCGTCCCATAAGTGGCTGCAGTACTCCATACATGACCGGACTTGAGCTACGTAGAGCTGAAGAAGCTGCTCCGGTGAGAAGTACCGCTTGACCTTAGAGAGAACGCCCATCCTCCCAGCTGCGGATTTGGCCAAAGATTCGATATACGCCCCAAAGCCTAGGTTGGACGAGACGCTCATGCCAAGAAGATAAAGATAATCAGAGACCGGCACAGACACATCTCGGAAAGTCGGAGACATATTAAAAGCATTCCGTTTCGCAGAAAACTGACATACCTGCGTTTTGGTAGCGTTGAATGTGACCAGGTTGGCGTCACCCCAATCAGACACTGCCCTTAGCGTCGAGTTCAGACGGTCTACCATCGACTGTCGACATGACTGCACCTCATCTCTTTTAGCCCGCGCGTTCAGGAGATATCTGTCCACGACAGTGCAATCATCAGCATACCCAAAGATACCTGGGAGAAGCATGTCGTTGATGTGTAGCAGAAATAAGGTCGCGGACAGAACAGAGCCCTGAGGAACGCCGGCATTAATGGCCCATTGACTGGATGTGTAGCCGTCTAAAACCACCCGAATCGAACGTTCGCTCAGGAAATTTTTCACCCAATTGCACAGGCTGGTCGGTACTCCGTAAGCTGGAAGCTTGTTCACCAGGCTTGCGTGCCAGACCCTGTCGAATGCTTTAGAGACATCGAGAGACACCGCAAGGGCTTCACCGTGCCCCTCGACTGCCTCGCTCCACAGGTGAGTAGCATGCACCAGAAGATCTCCAGTCGAACGACCCTTGCGGAAGCCATACTGGGAGTCGCTGAGCAAGGTCAGTAGTCTCTTGTTCAGTACACGCTCCATAATCTTGCAGAGTAATGAGGTGACTGAAATTGGTCGGTAATTGACTGGGTCTGCACGGCTGCCCTTCTTTGGTATTGGTTGCACGTTTGCGAGCTTCCAACATGAGGGCACTATGCCAGTTTTTAGTGACAGGCGATACAGGCGTGTTAGGATAGGAGACAGCTCGGCTGCACAGCTTCGCAAGACAATAGCAGGGATGCCGTCGGGACCGCTGGCTTTGTTAACGTCTAACGATCTCAGTAGTTTAAGGACTTCCTTCTGGTGAATATGAACGTCGCTCATGGGACAATTCATATGAGGAAGTGAGGGTGGAAGCTTACTAGTTGAGTCAAGACGTGAATTTTCTGCGAAAAGAGAAGCAAACAAGTCCGCTTTCTCTTTAGTCGTATGCGCCAGCGCTCCATCGGGCTTGACCAAGGGGGGCAGCGATGGTCTGCAAAAGTTCCCTTCGACTGCTTTTGCAAGGGACCAAAACGCCTTACTTCTCGGAGGATACGAAGCTAGTTTGGCCCCAACACGATGGACATGATCGAATCGAGCCTTGCGAAACTGCTTCTTACAAAGCTTGGCGGCTTTATTAAACTTCTTCTTCAGAACCGTAACCGAAATCGTAAAAACTCTAAGCACTATCATTAGACGACTGAGTGAGGACATGTAGGTACATAATTAGAATAAATTGAATGCTCATTCACTACCGATATATACCTACTCAATGAAGTCGAGACCAAAAGACTTTTCTGGTAATAATGTTTATCACTAGATTTCGTATCATACTCACAAGTGGCAAAATGTTTTTTTTTCTATACAATCAACAATTTTAATTGAGAGTAACAAATGAAATGAAATGTTTCTTCTACGCTAGATTTATTAATCAATAAAGCATGTACCTACCTATTACATATTATTGTTTCCAATTTAGTGAGTTAGCCTATTTTAGTGTCTTACCGTCGGGGAACAGCCTCCTCCCAATTTAAATATGCTCGGTAATAGATGTTGTTTATCTTGTTTTGAGTCTGTCTTTATTATTACCCCCGTGGTTAACCATGATACCGTCGGGTCCTACTCACGATTTATCTATTTTTAAATTATAATAATCCAGCCTATAAAACCTACGTCCCACATGAACACAGGCCTCCTCTCAAGCTCGAGGCCCGAGGGTGATATAAAAAAATATTACTTAATTACGATATTTAAGAGTCCGGTAAAATGTTAAAATTCGCGCGAAATACGACTTTTGCACAATAACGCGCGAAAATACAACAAAGACACGTTATCCTAATAAATAAGCATAACAAAATAAAGCATGTAACTATACAAGGGGCTACTCAGCCACCCAATATCTCGATATCCACTACTTACACGTTCTTCTGTACTCTCAGTCTGTCATATTTGTAAATATTGTCAAAGCGCGGAGCGACATGACCTCTCTCTTTGAGCTCTCGATCTGAACTGCCAGCCGCTACATTTGTTTCGTTGCATATTTTATAGCGTTATACAGATCAATTGAAGTGCTGCTTAAGAAAAAAAACCACTAGAGATAGGTATACACTACTATAGTTTTTGGATAGAGTATGACCTAAAGTTTATAATTAAATATTCATTTGTTTGAAAAAAGTTACTGTTAGGCAGAAAACTTGGCTAATGTTCGTGTATTTCTACCAAAAATAACCAAATTTTAAATTTTTTTACTCAATAATTTTGTTTGAAAATGTTCAAAAGTGTTTCATCTATTCCGTAGAAGACTATATACTGAACAAGAAAAAAATGCTATATTATGATTCAATAGCAATAAGGTCACAAACCAGATCGATGTTTGAAGCTAGCTCATCAAAAAATAGTAAAACATCTGTTAGAAAATGATGTTTTTTTTAAAACTGACAACAATTTTGAAAAACTTTTTCATTTATTTCATTCAAATTGACATTATCTTTTAATTTTTGTATTAACACATGTAAAAATATTTTTGTAACTATGAAAATTCATGGCAAAAAGTTGAGATGAATCGGCCAAATTTATATACCGGGCCCTTAAGTAGGTATAGTGCATAATTATTTAAAGATGCACAATAATTATCATTTATCACAAACGAGTAAACGTCGGCAGTTTATCGTTTATGTTATTTACGCGCGAAGCCTCATCTGTAAGCAATAACACGCACTGTTGGCCAAGGCAGTAAAACTATTTAGTGTGTAATGTAGGTACATCAGTTTTAATTATTTTGACACCTTACTTATATTGTACTAAAAATTTAGATGTAAAATTAAAATAAATACAAAAAAGCGCAGCATACTTACACATAAATAAGAGGAACACAGAAGGAGTTGGTAATTTATATAATATATTTTTTGAAATTACCTAAGCAAGTATAGTCTAAAAAAACAATCAATACTTTCCACAGAAGTATTTCTTTAATTTTATTTTTTTGGAGATTGGTAGGTACCCTTATATAATATATTTTTTGAAATTACCTAAGCAAGTATAGTCTAAAAAAACAATCAATACTTTCCACAGAAGTATTTCTTTAATTTTATTTTTTTGGAGATTGGTAGGTACCCAGCCCTAGGACAATTTGGTATCTGCAGTCTGGTAAAAAAATACAATAAAAAATAAGTGAAGTATAGCATTAAATTGCGATCAATCTAGAGGTATGAGTATAAAAAGGACATAAATCCGAGTAGTTCCGGCACGGCTTAGCCGCGGCGCGGCGACGGCGGCGCGGGCGCGGGAGCGTGGCTCCCCGAATAGTACGGTACGTAAAGGAAATAAAATTTTACAACTCCCAAGAGCGATATTATTTGTCGACGGTTAGAATACTCTTAGAACAAGGCGTAAAAAAAAAGATAACAGATTTTGATATTGCTTTAGGAATTAAAAAAAAATTCGTTACCAACCTTTTAAATCTAAGGAAAAAATATACAAGAGGAAAATTTTTTCTTCAGATAATCGTATTTAACTATTTGAACGTCGCCTATCATTTAATAACATATTTGACCAGAGCTTATTTCAATATAATATGAAAACTTAAAAAAAAATATTACTCTTCGAAAACATTACGCAAGTGCTTTATGGTAACTGAAATGCATTTAATATTATTAAAGATAACTATTAGAGCCCATTTCTAACACATTCATCAATAGCTTAAATTTATGTAGGCACTAGAATTTAAAAAAAATTCTCCTAGCCATAAAAAAATTCTCATAATTTTCAAGTCAAGGTCATTAGTTCAAAATCATTTAAATAGTATGTATACGGAAACTCTAAGGATTTCATCGAAAGATTCAACTTTTATTATCTTATCAATTCTAGGCGTAATTCAAATGCTCGAAGCTACGCGCGGGAATTAATATCGCGTGTGTTTCGCGCGGAACGGGGGCGGTTTGACCAATCACATCACAGCCGGCGCGCCAGGCGCCTTTGCCTCTCGGTGAATCGGTACGTACATCGGTAGGTCGTTGTATTTGCACCTTGTCTCACTTGTCTGTCAATAACAACAAATAACATAACAATGATGTCGATAATATGACTACAACTGAGTGTTTACGCAAGATAGTTATATCAAAATGTCAATGTCGTGTGATAATATGGGTCTGTTAAGTTTTTATGAATAAGGCGGTTACACGTTATTGTCATGGTCCTAATATTTTTGAAGCATTGAAAATGATCATATATTTATGAACTCGATTGTACAATTAAACACGTGTCGAGGTTTATATTATTGGTGATGGCTTGTATATCTGTTTGCGTATTTATTTTTTGCGGTGGGAGGGTGGGAAGACTATTTGCATGCAAAAAATACGCAAGTAGGTACGACGGGTTGGCACTAATTGACTAGCACGTCTGGGTCGATGTCAGTGAAAAAGACTTAGATGTTTTTTTGCCGAAAGTGCAAAAAACATGGAGTTGTAAAAGACTTAAAATTTTGTGACGAAAAGTGCGATATTCATACATAGGTAAATTTAACAAAAACTTAGCTTTTTTACCAGAATTAGTGCGCTGGACTTAGTCAAATTTTCGATGGTTGTTGTGCTATGATGACACCTACTTTTTATGTTAGTATCGTATAGAACACGCTAAAATAAGCATGTTTTGTATGGAACGTTTTTTTCTAAAATAAAAAATGGCCGACTTATTTGACCCCAATAATGAACAATTTTAGATCTTAGTTAAATTTTCGATGGTTGGTGTGCTATGATAACACCTACTTTTTATGTTAGTATCGTGTAGAGCACGCTAAAATAAGCATGTTTTGTATGGACAGTTTTTTTCTAAAATAAAAAATGGCCGTTTTATTTGACCCCAAAGATGAAAAATTTTAGATCTTAGTAAAATTTTCGATGGTTGTTGTGCTATCATGACACCTACTTTTTATGTTAGTATCGTATAGAACACGCTAAAATAAGCATGTTTTGTATGGACCGTTTTTTTCTAAAATAAAAAATGGCCGACTTATTTGACCCCAAAGATGAACAATTTTAGATCTTAGTTAAATTTTCGATGGTTGGTGTGCTATGATAACACCTACTTTTTATGTTAGTATCGTGTAGAGCACGCTAAAATAAGCATGTTTTGTATGGACAGTTTCTTTCTAAAATAAAAAATGGCCGACTTATTTGACCCCAAAGATGAACAGTTTTAGATCTTAGTAAAATTTTCGATGGTTGTTGTGCTATGATGACACCTACTTTTTATGTTAGTATCGCGTAGAGCACGCTAAAATAAGCATGTTTTGTATGGACAGTTTTTTTTTCTAAAATAAAAAATGGCCGACTTATTTGACCCCAAAGATGAACAATTTTAGATCTTAGTTAATTTCGATGGTTGGTTTGCTATGATAACACCTACTTTTTATGTTAGTATCGTGTAGAACACGCTAAAATAAGCATGTTTTGATTGAAGTTTTTTTTTCTAAAATCAAAAATGGCCGATTTAGGGTAGAAAGGGGACAATTGAAACTATTCAAATTTTTCGAAAACTATAATACCTACGCGTCTGACGCATCACTCTGAAAACATGACCAGCCATGTTTGAATACTTGGCCAGTACCACTCGAGCGCCGGTGCGTTACGGGAGTATCCACGAGCCAAAACAGGTTTACGCGGTGTAAAATAAGTATTTGTGTTTTCGTATATTTTCTTATAACTTCGTTCACTCTTGTATTTTGACGAATTAAATTATGTAGGTGTTATATTTAAGAATAAACGAAATAAGATAAAGAATAATATTTGACTTTGAACTGAAAAATGTGGTGGGCGAAATATAAATAAATAAATAAATAATAAATAAATAAATATTACAGGACATTCTTACACAAATTGACTAAGTCCCGCAGTAAGCTCAATAAGGCTTGTGTTACGGGTACTCAGACAACGATATATATAATATACAAATACATAAATACATAGAAAACATCCATGACTCAGGAACAAATATCGAAAAAAATAATAAATAATATAAGAATATATATTATATTCTTATATTATATATTATTTTTTAAATTTATAATATAAGATTCTGTATTCGATGCACAAGTTTGTTCTTTCATTTTTCAAATTCACTTGTACTCGTAACGTAGGATCGTGGTGTTAATAAACGCGATTAATCCGTTCTTCTCTTCTCTTCAGTGTTTAATTTCAATGAATAAAATCGCGGTAAGAGAAGACAATATTATTCACTTGTGTAGTTTTTGACCTAGTTGTTAAATTATAGATATTCGATGTTTTTTATACTGATTTTTTGAGAATATGTGACTTCATAAAAAGGAGGTTCTCAGTTTGACCCGTATGTTTGTATTTATGTTTGTTTTGTACACGATTATCTCGCGTTCGGCTAAACTGATTTTGATGCGGTGAGCACAACTACTTTGTTTTATGTCACATAAAAAACATAATATGTTATTTTATTTTGGTATATCGCCATATAGCAACACTTGTTACAGAATGTTTTATATGTTGATTTGATATTTTTGACATATAATAACACATATGTCAAGCATATTAATACATTTTTCATCACACCTGCTCGTAAATGGTGATATTATATGCAAGCATACTTACACTTAAAGAGCTGTATTATTCCCATGGTTTTAAAGGATTCTCATACTACTTTACCGCCCGCCCGGAGCTCGCGGAGGACCTGCCCCCCACGCGCTCGCAGCACGTAGTCACTCCGGAGTACTGTGGACTGTGCAACTACACTACCGCTTATCATTATTGTTTCTTTACCTGTATAGAGTTTATTTTTTTCCTCGCAAATGTGATGAAAAACATTGTGTGCACCACGGGCAGTAAGGGCATTACTAACTCGGGTCATTTAAACTATCAGAGTTACGGAACATTTTTTTTTATTTGGTATACATGTTTAAGTAAGTATACATAATAAAACAATTTAAACTGATTATTTTAAGCTAGAAATATAATATAATACTTTATGGCGTCTATTACTGAATATTACATCCCGATGTCTGCATCACTCGTTGTCTCGAATTGTGTGGGAATGGTTATGATTGAAACATTGTTATAGGTGAAACAAGCACTTTTGTATGAAACATAATTATGCTTATTTCTGCGATTCTTTAAAGTTATATCTTATAATTGCATTAAAATTACTTTGTTTAAGGTAACTGTATAATGTAGCAGCGACAAAGAAGACTAAAAGAGCTATATTTTTTTGTTCAAGTATTTTTATCGTTTTTTTTCAGATGCTCATAAATTGAGAAATGTTTATGTAATGCTTGCGAACTTCTGATGAGCTCATTGTATGCAGAGGAAGTTATGAAAAAGATAAAAACAAATATAAGTACTTTAATTGTGCCGAAGATATTTGAGTGTTTCAATTGACCTCACATAGTGTTTCAATTGACAGTCATGTGGGGTCAATTGAACCACATTGCCCTATTTTCTTTATTACGTCATTGTCAAAAACTATGCATTATAGACCATCCAAATATATTTTATTTAGGAACCAGATAACTAACCAAGAAGTTTTTGTGCGGACATCTTTCAACTCATAAAAATATGACGGTCACAGACGGTTAAAGGCAAATTGTTTTAATCGTCCCCAGTCTACCCTATTTGACTCGAAAGATAGAAGATATTTTACGACAGTCAAATTTTCTAGCTGGCATCCCCGGTATAGTCGTGGCAGAGGCAGACCGAGAAAGAGATGGCGGGACGACTTGGATGCGTTTCAGCGGTATTGGTGGGATCTTGCCCAGCACAGGGAGGATTGGATAAGGAGAGGGGAGGCCTTTGCCTAACAGTGGGACACAAAAACAGGCTATTACAAAAAAAACGATGGGTATCGTGCTATGATGACACCTACATTTTATGGTAGAATCTTGTAGAACACGCTAAAATAAGCATGTTTTGTAAGGACAGTTTCTTTCTAAAATAAAAAATGACTGACTGATCTGACCCAAAAGATGAGCAATTTTATGTCTTGGTAATATTTTTGATGGTATGATTTTGACAGCGAGCGAGCAAGACCTTCCCGGGCAGAGCTTCGCTCCCGCCTTAGGCTTCCAGGTTATTTATTTTTAATAAGGGAAGCGAAGCTCTCGCCTTAGTCTTCTAACCTAACCAAATCCGTGTCGGTTCTGCCCCGGAGGATTTGCTCGCTCGCTTCGCTCGCTCGCTGTCTAAAGTGACAACCAACAGCCAGCTGTGAAGTTATCTTATTTGGACGGATAAAAAAAACCATCGTAGACTAAGGCGGGAGCTGCTCCTGCCGGGTGCAAGACCTAAACCACCAAACACCATGTGTCCCCCTATTTAAACAATGGCATATTTTGCCATTACCGTGTTTGTACATAAGGGATATATGCATTTTTGTAAACAACCACCAAACTTCATTCAAAACGCGAGGTGCAATTATGAATAACAGACAGACCCGACAAAACATTATGGATTTATTATACAAGCCACGTGCTCATAAAATGATTTATGATAAGAATGCTTTTAATATGTGTATAATTATTTATAATAAATTACCTGTTGACATAAAATTCCTGCAAGGCAATAGATTTAAGAATAAATTGACTTCTTGGCTTTTAGACCATTGCTTCTACAGTGTTAAAGAATATTTAGAATATAGCTGACATATTTATTTTAATTATTATTAATATTGAATTTTTATTGACATTTGCATTCATTACCTACCACAATTGTTTTTTGTTTTTTATTTTTATTTTTGGGTTTTGTTCATAATTTACACATTGTTTCATGCAGTTTTATCTATCTTGACATATTTTTTATAATTTTAGATATAATAATTAGGTAAAATCATTTATTCTCGAAATATATACAGTAAGTGTAAATTACCTAACTACCTACCTCTACCTACCTTAAATCTAAAGTAGGTCCTTGAGGCATTGTACCTAGGATGCTGGCGGCATTTCCTCGTTGTATCGCAATGCTGATACGTTGTGCGAGGAAGCCACCAGCTCTTCGGTCACCAGTAACATCAACCAGACGTTTCGCGATTTCTACGAAAAATTTGCGTGCGCTGGGACCCCATGGACCAAGAGTTTCGACCCCGAATGGTACAAAAAGGTACTCTCTGCCCAGGCTCTTATATTTATTACGTTTTAAAATTTCGGCGCATTCAGCCGCTCCGCCCGCTTTTACATTAGTTCGTTGGAGATGGGACGGCGCCAGCGTGTCTACACAGGTAGCATCCCACACTAGCATCCGTCCCAAACTCCAAGGAACCAAGGACACCCCATCAGGTCTCTTGCCATCATCCCTGAAAATGCCAGTCGGCTCAAGGAGAGCAGGCACGTTGATGGTGGCAAGAGACCGACGGATTATATCATTAAGAGATGCATGTCTCGAAAAACGGCCTGCACTTTTTTTACAACACAATCCATGGTGTCCCAGTCGGTCCACGTCTGTGCCACAAGGACATGAGTGTGGCGCACACACCGAAACCCCCAGTCGCAAACCAGTCGCCAGTCTAAGGGAGGCCGGATCCAAGAAAGTACCAGTATTGGGCGAAGGATGGGCATGAAGCCAGTAACCAGCTTCCCGGGATCCGACCGCCAAAAGCCTCGCGCGATCTGGACCTGAAGAGTTATTTAAAAGAGTATTGTAAGTTAAATCGCAGTAAACATTATCCCAACTCCTTTGTGATTTTGGGTTGTCTGGAAAGTCTTTGCCCGGGCAGGCAATTTTAAAAGCATTTTTAGCATCCTCAAAGCTTGCGATCTCATAGTTTGTGGGCAAAGCCCTTAAAATATTTCCTATGAGACCGGCTGTGCTATGAGTGGATGCTAAAAAGGCTGGGGATGCCACACTGGAAATTTTGCGAAAATTTATTATTAAGACATAAAAGGTTAATATATTTGTATATAGTACTGTAAATACTGCACGCTATTCGAAATATTTGCACGCCTGCATGCAGGTTGAATGCACTGGACTCAACCATTCTAACTGTAAGACCCACTATACTGTGTTCGATGCAAATAAATACTTTGAATCTTTGAATTAAAATTGTTTATCTTTCAGGTCAAATAAGTCAGCCATTTTTGATTTTAGAAAAAAATGTTCATACAAAACATGCTTATTTTAGCATGTTCTACACGATACTAACATAAAAAATAGGTGTCATCATAGCACAACAACCATCGCAAAATTTTACTAAGATCTAAAATTGTTCATCTTTGGGGTCAAATAAGTTGGCTATTTTTTTATTTTAGAAAAAAACTGTCCATACAAAACATGCTTATTTTAGCGTGTTATATACGATACTAACATAAAAAGTAGGTGTCATTATAGCACAACAACCATCGAAAATTTAACTAAGATCTAAAATTGTTCATCTTTGGGGTCAAATAAGTCGGCCATTTTTTATTTTAGAAAAAAACTGTCCATACAAAACATGCTTATTTTAGCGTGCTCTACACGATACTAACATAAAAAGTAGGTGTTATCATAGCACACCAACCATCGAAAATTTAACTAAGATCTAAAATTGTTCATCTTTGGGGTCAAATAAGTCGGCCATTTTTTATTTTAGAAAAAAACTGTCCATACAAAACATGCTTATTTTAGCGTGCTCTACACGATACTAATATAAAAAGTAGGTTTTATCATAGCACACCAACCATCGAAAATTTAACTAAGATCTAAAATTGTTCATCTTTGGGGTGAAATAAGTCGGCCATTTTTTATTTTAGAAAAAAGCTGTCCATACAAAACATGCTTATTTTAGCGTGCTCTAAACGATACTAACATAAAAAGTAGGTGTCATCATAGCACAACAACCATCGAAAATTTTAGTAAGATCTAAAATTGTTCATCTTTGGGGTCAAATATGTCGGCCATTTTTGATTTTAGATAAAAACTGTCCGTACAAAACATGCTTATTTTAGCGTGTTCTACACAATTCCTCCGTATAAAGTAAGTGTCATTATAGCACAACAACCATCGAAAATTGACCAAGTAGTTACTTCTGGTACAAAAACTAAGTTTTTAAAATTTACTTATGAATATCTCACTTTTTGTCAAAATAAAATCGAAGTCTTTTACGACTCCTATGTTTAAAAAAAAATCTAAGTCTTTCACTGCGTACCCTTTGAAAGGACACATCGTCTGTCTAATATCGGTCTAAATGAGGTTTCTTTAGAAATAGTGATTAAACAGTATTTGAATAAATAATTTTATACTACGCGTGCATTTAATATTTTATTTAAAGAAGAAAACAATTTTGCTTTAGGTACCAATATGGATTACAATTTAAAATTAACAAATTAATATTTACATTACAGATCATAATTTAATACGTAGCACAAACGAAATGTAAGAAACGCGTTGCGTAATCGTGATGTGAATGTGATTGGTCGCACAGCACGGGCCGTAGCGCGATAGACTATCCCGCTCAAATCTCTTCGAGTTCGAATTATGATGCGAACTGATAAGATCATAAAATTTAGAGGTATTGATGTATTTCTTATAATTTCGGTGTATGCATTTCTATAATACTAATGAACAAAATGTACCAACTTGAAAATTTCTAGATTTTTATTGAAGTTAACAGAAGACCTTAAAAGTTGAATTCTTCATATAAATTGAAACTATTGATGAATACGTTAGACATGGAACCTATTCGTTATCTACAAAATTTTTAACACATTTCAGGTACTTGGATGTACTTAAGTATTTTTTTGGAGAAAATATGTAGGTTTTTCTCGCTTCAAGAAAGCTTTCGACAAATTTGTTATAAAATGACAGGTGACATTCAAATAGTTTAATCCAATAATATAAAGATAGAAAATATGACTTGCATAATCTTTCCTTGATTTTACACGCGTCGGTAACAAATACCTATATTTTACCCAAAGCTTTATCTAAAACAGTTAGACAATATTTTTCTCGATTAGTCTAAAGTGTACTCTAATAGGTAATTAAAAAAAAATCGACTTGTGAGTTATGTTATGTTTAGGGGTCATTATAGTCTTCGCGTATTCGCCTAGAACACTCATGCGCAGAGCATCGCGTCGCGCCTCGCTACGGCGTTTAATTATTGCCACTGCGTCGATTCGGTTATTGCGATTTCCTTATGAGGCGCGCAATTTGTTTGATTGCCCGCAATTCCAACTCGATGTTTAAACCATTAAAAATTGTAAACGCGCTCGCGAAGAACAAGAAATGGCTATGATTGCTGACTACACTAGTGTTTATCGGTCGTTTTGCAACATTGGCTGAACACTTTCGCGATCTCCTATCTTACTATAGCAATGTCCTGGAATATACACCTTATTACACAGAAATGAAGGTCGTCTTTGCGCTGTTAATTTGTGGTATTAAACGAACTTGACACAGTAAACTTAATTGTACGTGTTGCGCGGAAACAAAAACAATAACACATACCACATACTTACGTACGGTTTGCTGAATAAGAATGGAATGCGAATTGCTTTTTACAATCCGATAAACGATAAATAGCTTCCGGTTGAATAGTTTTGTCAGGTTTTTAATTCCTAATGCTTTTTGTAGATACTTTTTTTTTCTTAATTAAGACTACATTATTACTATTAAACAAAAAGAAAACTACTAACTAACACATAAAGTTACGAACGCTTTGATAATGTATAATTGTTATTAGAGATGTAGGTATTCAGATCACATCACAGTGATTACTTCTTTTTGCACAACACTTGATATTAATGATCTATTTAGTAGGTACTTTACAATTTATTCACTCCCCGACTTAAAAAATATGGTGTTGTGTGTTTAACAATAGGTGGCTCTATGTGCCATCCTCCATCGTAGCTCCCGATCGGTACATTCGAGTGCGGTTTTTTTGAACCGTAAACCTTATTCGTCGGGATGGTTTTTCCTTGACTAGTATGTTTGGTGGATATTAAACCTCAAATTATGCTAATATGTTTAGTTTTAGTAGGTAGTTTACGGACAACAAATAGTTGTAAATTAAAAACAAATAAAAAATTAAATGATATAAAAACGTTACTAGTGCCTAGCGCTAAGCTGTGCCCCATTACGGTTCTCACCTGGTCCAAGAGTGCGGAATATTTTTGCAGCGTTGCCGACTTGCTGCGCTACACGGCAAGCAAAATTTGTTCTACCTAGTATTAAGAACCGGAACGGGGGCACAGCCCCTATCCCTCATTTATACTTTTTATTCACTTCAATGTTTAATAATAAAACTTCATCCTTATATTGCATCATCAGAGGCGATATTGATTTTCACAATTAAAAAAATTAAAACAACACACAACCCATAAAGCAATTAGACTCGTTAACGTCACACAGGCGGAGGCGTGAACAGACAAGAATAGAAAATTGACTGATCCATCATCCCCCACCCTTAACATAAACAGCCAAATCCTTACTTAATTTCAGTCGCAGAATTCAATCAGAATGTAAAGCTTTGTACCCCTGCGACTAATGTTATAATGCCTTACATTATCCCCCGGTATATTGTACCCTTAGGTCCAGAACGGCATATGTGTCTGTAGCCCATCAAGGTCCCAGTGACATTATTCCCTCAAACGCACGCTATTATGCCTAACATCCGACACGGCGACAGAGAAACCTTTAATTATTATCAAAAACATCATTTTCCGCATGCAAATAATTAGGGTTGCCTAAAAGGATAGAAATGACATTTAAAAATACATTTACATATTAACAAAAGTAAATTATAATCATTTAATGATCAGTATCGTATCAGCTTTCATATTGAATATTAATAATTAACTTGTTAATTAGAAACTATTGTTAAAAATTATTAATGTCATTTTGGTAATCATACGAGTATATAATTGCAGTTTTTGGTTGACTGTCACATGGAATAATGCCATACAATTTTATAAGAGCATACTGATAATACCGATATGCTTAGACAACTCAATCAACAAACCAGTTCTAAGATTCGCTTCGATTTGATCCACCTCCTGAAGACAAACACCGGTAACCCTTTCAACGCACGTGGCCTACTTGGCCCTTACGCGCATTTCTATTCCCATTCTCCTACCTCCGCGCGAGGATTATATTCTGGCTCCGATGTTTTCGTATCCTATTATTTCGCAGGGTGAAAATGGGCCGCCCGCCACCTAACTCACTCTTGTGACACCCCTAACTTAGATGTGTGATGTACACATAAGAAATTTTGTAAATGTGTGGGTTCAATATCTGTGTGTGGTTGTTTCATCAACTGTAAACCACTGTCAACGACTCGTCAAAATAATATTGGCTTAACTCTGAATCCCGTAGAGTAGGCAAGAGGAAACTTGATACATGCACGAATTTAATTACAACGGCGTTACCGTTATTAATGGATTAAAAATATATCAGCACATTGTTATTCACAACCTACTTTCATTGTGTGTTCGTTTTAGATACCTGGTGTGTTGTGTACTGTGTACATGCTTTATGGAGTAAATATTGGTGTTTTGAGATTTTATATACAATTGACGCAAATGTGACGACGAATTTCATCCTAATATCCAGGAAAGTTTTAATTGTCTTTGATAGAAATTTGGTCACCGTGACCACGACCAAATTTCTGAGGGATTGCCTATTGCATACCTACCTTTTCGGAAACTATGTCGGATCAGCACTATCGATATTTCTTAATCTTTTTTTTTTTGCTGCGAAAATAATTATTAAAAAGTGCAAATAATGTTTGAAATTTAAAACAGTTAAAACGCAATGTCAATGTCATTGGTCACGTCATTGTCATTCGCAACTGTGTGGTAATGTCATTGGTCAAGCCAGAGGGAAAAAAATGTCATTGGTGACGTCAAATTATAAGGTCGGCTGTACTGGTGTACTTACAGCCGCCCTTATAATTTGACAACATTCGATATTTACGCGAAGCGGAGAACGCGAATGAGCAGGAAGCTCTGTACACTCGCGTCTCGGCTTCTCAAATGTTTGGTGTACAGCCGGCATTAGACTATGACGTCACGGCCATGCTTGCCAGAATGAATCTGTTTGAAGTTTTTGAAAGAAGATTTATATTAAGTATACTACATTTTAGTTTTATTTGCGCTTAAATTATTTTACACTTTTATAAAGATAAAAGCTATCATACAACAGCATAAAAACAATGAGTGCATATTGCCTATTGATGAGATAAAATATGGCTGATTTTATCTCACGTCAAACTCTGAAAATCTCCGTTCCAAAAAAACTCAATCGTAATGGAAACAGGAACTTCAAACAAATAAAAAAAAACATGATACGTACAGTTAAAACGTACGAGCATCATGTACAGATACGCGGAATGCAGGCAAAAACAACGCTTTTTCACTTACGAGTGCGTGTTTCGAATTGCAAATTTGGGGAAAAAAGCGGACACACTACACTCAAAGTCGAATGCGGCAGCGCGCGATAAGCAAGTGCCGCTTATGCAAGATCACGAATGTAATTGCTCCCTTGTCTGGCACGACACTTCAAGCCCGAGAGGGACACAGCATTCCGAGTCGCGGGAACGAGCGGGATGAAACAGAACTAAATCAACAAAGCCGTAAGCGACAAAAATGATTGATTGCTAGCCGTCTTGCGCTGAGCTCTATTTAATCACTTTATTCCCTTTTCTCCGTTTGTTGGGATAATTTTGTATTTGTGTAATTTGTATACGAAATGAGCCTCCCTGCGAGGCAGGGTTCATATCCGGTGCCTTCGGTGGCTTACGGGATCCGATTTTGATGTTATCACGTATTACGGTAACCTTTGTTATGATTTATGTTGTGAAGATTACGATGATAGACGTGAATTAAACGTGCTCATTGTTTGGTAAAACAGAAGGCAACTCGTTCATTATAAATCTTGGCTATAGTCACACCCTCAATGCAAGCCTCAAAGCACCCAATGTTTACATTATGCAACTCATTTCTAGTTTAATATCAAATCAATTGTATAGGTCACCACACCAACCAATAATGCCTACAAAGAACATAAAACCAAAAAAGAAAGGTTGTTTTCAAATTGTATGCGCTCTGTAATTTTTCAGTTACGTTAGGCTACTTTTAAGTTCAAATCCACACTAAAGTGGAACCAAAAAGGTTTAGATTGTAATATTTTAATTAGGCTTTAATAGCCGCTTACGTATATATATGTCTAGATAGTCGAATACTAAATCAAGACTATTCTAACGAGAACAATTGAAATGCGTTATTACAGAGTTCCGATGGCTAGCTTCGTTATCCATTATCAGACAAGTTAGCAAATACACCCCCCTATGTGACCCTCTTGGAGTTGCAGGCGTCCATGGCCTACAGTGACCGCTTTCCATCAGGCGAGCCGTATTCTTGTTTGCCACCATCGTGGTATGTATAAAAAAAACAGTAAGTAGTCGTCAGACATTTGGGACTAACAAAAAAAAAGCGGAACGACTTGGGAACATTTCATAGCGGCTTGTGGGAAGAGACGGCCTTAGTTACCGAGTAGAGGAACATCAAATAGTCTATTACAAAAAGTTAAAATACATACCGCTCATGTGTCCATTTTCATAAGGCGAGTAGTCCCCGTTTTCGAGGCGGTGTTTCTTGAAGGGGTGCGGCGGGAACTGCGTGGCCGCCAGAGACAAGCCCACGCCGGACGCGCGCTTGGGAGGTCGCCCCGGCCTGGAGCTGCGGACATGGTAGCACGTTACTGCCGAAAATAACTCTACAAGAGGCCTTATACTCTACATGAACTACACCCTACGCGTTGAGGACATAGTTGTTAAATTATACAAAGGCTATATAGCCAAGACAATTAGATAACTTCCAGGAATTAATTCCCAGCAAGCTGGATATCGTTTTAATAAGTACCTTGATTAGGCCCTTAAGGCTGGATTTGACCAAACTTTTTAACCAAGAGTAACGCTTACTCTTGGATACTAATTTCAAAATCCCATAGTAATTTGACGTTACTATCTGAGAGAAAGCATTATACTCGGAATAAAAATTTGGTAAAACGCAGCCTAAGACGTGTAAACCGAGTTACGCAATTCCAGGAGTAGAGCTTGATTTTTCAGAGCCAAGTAACTGCCAAATTTTCGGTAATTTTTTCAGTTTTTTCCGTCGAGCTTAAAATGGCACGTCGGACGGAAAATTAATTTAGGTAGGTGTTACAGAGGGTTAAATTCTATGTAGCATTTTAGTGTATCTTAAACTAATGGTAAAGTGAGTATCACTTATAAAACAAAACCGTGTCATAAATTTTTAGATTTTCAGAGCGATTCTTTTTGAAAATATTCGACTATTAAAAGGCTTGTTCAAGAAACGTCAAAGTTATCTTTAAAGACCTATTAGATGATGTACCACAAGTACATATATGCAATATAAAAAAAAATACAGTATGTAGGTAGGTATTATATAATTTAAACGTCGTTTTCGTGAGTCATACTGACATTAAATTGCAACGGTTCACACTCACGTATTTTTATCACAATAGGCGTGACATTTTTCGACTGCATCGGGCAGTCATCGTCTGCATTGGCTGCCCGATGCAGTCGAAACATGTCACGCCTATTGTGATAAAAAATACGTGAGTGTTAACCGTTGCAATTTAATAATAAATAATAATAACTCTAGGTTAGGTTTTTTATAATATGTTTATATGTATTTTGTATTGTTTTTGTATGTGTTTTTGTATTTTACTTTTATAATCATATTATAAAATTACCTAGCCTAAGAATTACAGAAAATAAAGAGAATAATAATAATAACTGTTAGTTACTGTAGCGTTTTTCCCGGCTTATGCCACGGCTCAGGGAGCCTGGGGTCCGCTTTGGCAACTAATTCCAAGATTTGATGTAGGCACTAGTTTTTACGAAAGCGACTGCCATCTGACCTTCCAACCCAGGGGGTAAACTACGCGTTATTGAGATTAGTCCGGTTTCCTTCACCGAAAACCGATTGGTAAATATCAAATGATATTTCGAACGCAAGTTCCGAAAAACTCATTGGTACGAGCCAGCAGGATTTGAACCCGAGACCTTCGGATTGAAAGTCTCACGTCATACCGCTAGGCCACCAACGCTTCTCTCAGCTGGGGTTGCAAATCCGTATGTCACAACGGTTTTACTCGGTAACTGTAAAACATATTTTCATGATATTAACTAAAGGTGTATTTTGTGTGCCGCTAATTAATTTTGCACATAAAAATATTTTTATGAAAAAAAAATCATTTAGTACACGTAATTTTTTTTTTGCAATAATTTTGAGGTTTCTTAAAGAATAATTTGTACTGTCGAATATTTTTCAAAATAATCGTTCTGAAAGGCTAAAACAGTATAACGCGCTTTTCTTTTATTTTGGCAGTAGGTACATACATCTAAACCAAATTTGAAGTTTAAGAAGCAATTTTAATACCTACATGAATGATTTTCCCGTCCGACATACTATTTTCGCACAAAACGACAATAAAATTAAAATTACCGAAAATTTGGCAGTTACCTACGTGGCTCTCAAAGTTCAAGCTCAACTCCTAGCATTGTGCAAAGTTGGTTTACACGTCTTTAGGACCTAATGGAGGTATTAAAATGATATCCAGCTTACTGGGAATTCATTCCAGGAAATGCTTTTTATTGATCTAATTTTCTTGACCCACATGTAAAAAAATGGATAACGGTTATATTGTTATTCGCAGTCGTAAAACAAAAAAATCATCAAAACAGAATGAAATATTACAGTTGGAAAGGTGTTTAACACCGTATGTTTCGATATAAATTAAAAATGTTTACACGTAGGTACCTATTTATCTTTATTGGTCCTGTGCATGAAGGTGTGTCGTTTTATTAGATTATATTCTAGCGTGCTTTACACTCATTTAAATGTTTTCCTAATCGTAAAAAAGTTATGCAAAACAGTACTTCAGTCCATTAAAACGTTATTATTTCAATGTACGAGTAGCCATGATGATTACAGCTTGCAAAATAGAGTACTTAGAAATTAAATAGTGGCAATACATTGGCATACATTGATTTGAAAGGGACGACACCACGATGTTGCCACTTATTAATTACTACTCTATTTTGCCAAGCTGTATGTGGTATAATACTTAGACGTCTCAAGGTAAGTGTTTCATCATTTTTAAGTATATATCCTTACATTCATATTCAACACTTTCACAAAATGATAAAAATGATAGGTAAATATTTTTATTTTTAAATTTAGACACATTACCTACAATGCCTTATGAACGTCAAAAAAAAAGCTGCTACCGGTTCTAACCCTACACTACACCACAGCCCGAGAAGATTATTACCGGCGAGAAACTCGGCGGGACTTATTTTTTCAAAACAAATTACTTACAAAAGTAGGTACCTAGTAAAAATATTCACGATGTGTGGTTCTACAAGAAACCATATCATAAGAAGATAGTGAAACAGAAAGCTCACAAAAAAAAATTAACAAAATAGAATAAAATTTAACGGTTTTACACGATATACACACACATTTGATATGATTTCTTTCGTGAACTGTGTCCTTCACTCTGTACATTAGTACATTCAAATTAATTTTTGGTTGGTTTCGTTTCAGCTTCTGGTATAGGCCATGCATGTTTGTCTGTTAAATAGTCATCTACTGTGTAATAAGCCTTGGACATCAAATAATTTTTCAAATAATTCTTAAGAGCGGGATAGGGCAATTGCAATGCTTTATTCGGTAACTTGTTATAGAAATGTATGCAGTGTCCAAAAAAATACTTATAATTATACTTTACGGTCACGACATAGCTAGCTTATTTTTGTTTCATAATTCATAATTTTTAACACGTTTATGAGTGAATCAGGAAATTAAATAACGTTCTATTAAATATATTTTTAAATTTTCATTTATATATTTTTCCTAGGTTTCATTTTAGCGTGCCCATAAAACAAGATTTCTCGTTGTACCAGAACACCAATAAGTACAACTTAGCATTAATTAATTTCAATTAAAATCCACTTGTAAAAGTCTCCCATGCACCTCCACTTATCTTATAAATCAAGTTTGCTCGTGAGGGTGCTCGCAGATTTATTTTTATTTATTTCACTCCCCTAAGATTTAATAGCTAAGATGTCCGCCGCAGTTTCCACAATTTCACGCTTATTGTTTTCCCATCCGTGATTTATGATCGTAATAGACAACAGTATATTCTTGGACGCAATAAAGTTTGTCACCTAAATCTTTGCGGTTAAGCCTATTGGTTGCGAACGAAATTGTATCATGTAAACAATTCCATGCGACTGATATATTTATCTAAACCTATTTGGTCCATTTAAGGCCTTAATAGCTTTTGGTTAGGTATAATGACCGCAGATAACAACGTAAGTCATCAAGTCATCATATAAAACAGTAACGTTATCAGATCAAATACAGATAAATTAATATTTTAATCGCGTGGTATTTAGACTAACAAAAATAATTAAAAATTAAGAATTTTAACAACTTATTTACAGACGCTGTAATAAGCGTAGGCTAGTTTGTGCATAATATTAAACGAGGTTAATAAAAGCCAATTAGACAAAATGAAAAAGAAAAACGGTAGCACAAGATGAATTGCACGTAATCCGCACTACATTACAACTAGTATCATCACGTCGGGTAAGTTTGGCAATTATCGGAGGGGCGATGCTGTTATCATAGTATCGCCTTACGCAGAAACTGACTCTCGCCTATTTATTTTTATGTCAGCAACCGTCATTATGAGACACTCCATTAGCTTGGATTGCGGTGCTCGTTTTCGGTTACGCTTTGGGGTGCGACTGTGGAGTTGCGATGATTTTTCCTACTGCAGTACTTTATTTACTTCGATAAAGGGTTGCCAAAAACGGTCTATTACCCTGGTCGACTCCTAATAAATTTAGGTGCAATTCTGCAATCTTTGAAGCACCATGATTGTATCGTGACTTGTTATGCTCTTGTCGTACTTAAGATTTGTAAATTGAAGCTGTGCATGTTTGTTCACCATATTTTAAGTATGATGCATACATTTTGCAGATCACATACTTTGGCTTCATCAGGATGCCGCTTCCACTTTCGTGAAGGTGGAGGTCGCGCCCACCCGGTAGCCGATGGTGTGAACGCGGTCTAAGTGTGATCTGTACAGTCGGTAAAAAACAAAACCGCGATGAAATCGAATATTGAAAGTGTCGAGGGACAGAGATAAGGCGACACGCGCCGCTCCCCGCGGCACTTAGCTCGTAATCTGAATACCGCAAGCTCACTGCGATAAACTGCCATTAAGAAGCGTTCGATTTATTACTGAACGATTCCGCGACGATTTATTGACGGTGGGTATGCGCAAGCGTCTGTTTTTTAATGGCTTTCAATTCTACATTTGACAAGGGGTGCCAAATATGACAATTGCAATGGTGGCATTTCGTCTGACCGGTGGTCAACGATGGAAGAAATTGTTTAAAAGTAATATTTGTAGACCCGCTTACCAATATTTGTCAAATCAAAAATTAAGTATGTCAACTAAGATAAATATGCTATGTAATCTCAATACGTTGAATTTACATAGACGCTACATACGTTTCACTTTCTTTTAATAGCAAAACAATGGAAACTGAAATTAAAACAACTGATGTCAAACGAGTAAAACATTGTTTCGTGTATTGTAGAGTACTGATCGATTCCCATAAAACATAACATAAATCGCAGTGTGGACTCCCAGCGGCCAACCCCACTGAAACTAACACCGTAGTGGCAGATAGTTTTTTGCTTTCTGTTATATTTGCCTGGCAATATTCATCACTCACTGCGTGTCACTGATCAAATAGCACCCCCAAAAGAGTCCCCAGATATTTCTGTCAGATATAAAATTGATATAGCCAACACCAATAACTTTGACAGAGACATTAAAGATAAGTTCAAGCCCATGGGAGAAAATCATAATATTTTTGTTTTAAAATCAATATCCTCTTTAGTTAAAAGGCGCCACGTGAAACGATTGGAAGCATAAACAAAGTCAACACCGACTAAACTATGAATAGACGCCATAGTCTTTGTTATTATATTTACTATTCTCAACTCTTAGTGTACGTGTTCACACTCACTCCCAATTACTGACACTAAATCATAACGTCCACGTGGTGTAAACATCCTTCCCTGTCTAAAGCTTTACAGAGTTAAAAAGTGAAAAGAACAAAAACATCGCGCTGACAGTCTATCGTAAGCTAATAGTCATAATCTGTATTTTTTCCTTGTACGTCCGATTATTTACACGTTACAACGCGTATGGGAATGTTTACATGTTAAATTAAACTCTTTTAAAACCGTTTGTTGATCTAAAAATATCTCTCATCCATGAGACTAGTGTTAGGTGGAAATTAGATCTTGTGACAAACATACAACTTTTAGTTTCATTTGAACGTGTTTTTGTGTAGGTACTTTTCTTTCGGTTTCATTGATGTTTCTCTTCAACTTTTGAAGATCTGACTATGTACTTAAGTAATGACTAATGACTATCGATGTTTTCAGGTTTAATTAGTCAACTTTTTTGATTTATAGTGTAATTAGACATTAATAGTGCAAACAGACAGTAATAATATCGTAAACAAAAAGTCAACCCCATACGTTGACAATTTATTTTGTCATACAGGTTATTTCCTTTTCAAAAGTTCCTTGCCCTGCGGAAGCGTCTGAATATTAGACCAAACAACGAAGCTCTGTCTTAAAAATGGCTCAGGAATCGGTCGACACGGTAAAACAAACGGCCGTTATCTAATCTACGGTAAACTCAAGCGCAGTAGCAGTTTGTCTTACAAACATGATAAATGAAATTCGTTTATAAAAACGCGTCCGTGTATTCACTAACGAGATCCGGTGGGAGCGCGATGGGTTCTTTCCTCGGATAGACATGATACCTATTTACCTTGAGAAGTACCTGAGGAAGAAGAGAGGACGTGTTATTGACTTCATCACAATACTAAACTTTGATTTTTCTAATTACTATGCTAATATGCGGAAAGGAAAAAAAGGTAAATTAAAGTATACGGGATAAGTAAGTTTTCTAATTGAAGCTGCAAATAGTCATCATTAAAAAGAATGTTTTAATAAAATAGCAGAAGAAAACCTAATTGAAGCCAAAAATTAGAGGGCACATAGACAGTAACAATAAAAACTGAAAGCAAAGCCGAGTTTAATTGTGTCGTAAAAATAAAAATTAAATAAAAAAACCCTTGGGGTGGAAAAGTTTAGCGAGCATAACTCTGGGCACAATTATTTCATGTGCAGTTCGGGCAAGATGCTGCTGTCCCGGAGCTACCTGTCCCTCCGGACGAGGGGGTCTAATTTTTATCTTTCCCACAAAAGTTGTTTTTAATATCTCCTTACAAATGCACACGGGGAACTGTTAAACAATACATTCTCATTTATAATTTCATCAGAGCTTCTGTTTTTTTTAATTCTTAGAGAAACTGTTAAATAATAAAAGTGACAATAGCCTCTCTTTCTACTTTATTGCCATTTACACCATTGAAATCTCTCAATTTAAAAATAAAATAATGTAATATTATTCATGTAACATTATAGTCGGAGGAGGCCACGAATCGCGATGAAAATTAATTTCGTAAATATTTCGAAGTAATGGTTATAATTAAACTAAAGGAATTTGAATAAAATAATGAAATCAGTATAATAATTTTAATCCCCATTTGGATGTTGTGTATTATATGAAATAATTTCTCAATTTATGAAATGATTGAATCAAAAACACTCCAATTGGAAATCCAAACTGAGATTCGTATTCAGACCTAACTCTACGAAAGATGGTGTAATACATTGCAGGACTATCATACTTCATACACATGCCTATTCTACGTATGGTTTACTCTGTTCACCTACACTGGTACAGGCGTTTAATGTGGCAAGTCACTGCACCGGCCAGGTAGCTACGTTTCAATTTCTCCGAGGCATTTTATTTACAAAACTAATTACGTTTGTCTGATAGGGTATTAAACAGCTCCCGGAGCTCCGCTTGATTCCATGACAGTTAATAAAGACATTCCATCCGCATTACCGGACTGTTCCTACTGCGATCTGATAGTTTCATCATGAAATGTTATTATAGCTGTCAGCTCTTTTTCATTCTCGTAATTAAAGTAGGTATCAATCGTATCTAACAAAGCCTTATTTTAAAACCGAATTCATTTTAAATAGGTACAATAAGTGCTGGCTATACAGATTATAAGTAGGCTAAGCAAAAAACTGGCGATGTGTATCTTTGTATGATTGCCAGTCCAATATATAACTAAAAAATGACACATCGTTTCTTTCTTGTCCGCTTTATTGGCATCGGCACGAATATCACAACCGCACGCCACGCGGTCCAAATAATTGAAATGTCCATTGATTTTATTTATGATTGCAGTGTGCCAACACTATGAATCGTGGTGTTGTTTTTTGTGGTAATCTGCTATTCATCAGGTGCATACTGAATTTATATGTTGTATATTCGAACATATAAAGTGACAACTTAAAGTTGAAGTTACATCATCCACAATAACCAATTTATTATTATATGATAAAAGAAAACAATAATGTAAACGCTGTTAGAAATAAAGCTAGCGAAGTACCTAACCTTACTTAGAACTCGCATTGATTGCGATGTTGGCGGTAACAAAATCTTAAATATTAATTGTAATAAGAGGCCGCGTCCCCGGCATCCCTTTCTGTTAATGCTGTAGCAACCTAATCAGCCCTCAAGGGACAACCTCTTGTAATTAGCGACTGTTCATTTCTTAATTTCAATATTTAATTACAAAGGAAACTCGATAACTGCTCCGAATGGAAAAGAGACGTCATCTTCAGAAAGACTCGCGTTTTGTTTCCGCACAGTAAGAATTACCCTTTTGATATAGGCTTCGCTATTGTTTCTTTGTACCCTATAATCAAAGGATAGAAACATGAAACGACTTAATAGATTTTTTAGTAAATATAGTCTAACTTTCAGATTACTCATACAAAGTAGTATCAAGTTTAAAAAATCATGAACGGCTTTAGCAAATTGAATACGCCTTTCATATTTCTCGTTTCGCAGACGACACATCAATGTAACTTAATCGTGTTCGCTGAAGAGCCATCTTCGCTTCCCTTTTGTCCTTCCCTATTGTCAGACAGTAATAGCTCCCGACATATTATCATTTCATTTCATTTCTACCAAGCCTCTATGAAATTCCCTTTTTAACTATTATATGCCGACGGATTTCATTAAAGATGCTACTTTTGAATTTTGCATGAAGCTTTGTGAGAGTCTTCTGCATGATATGTATGTCTCTCGTACCTACCTACTGGGTCTATACGTAAGCTAGGTATTATTTGATCGAATTACGGCTGACGCTTTGCTTTTGACATGCTTTGTTTGCGTTTATTAAATCGCAAATGAATCTTTAGTGAATTTCTCTTTGTGACAGTTTATTTTTCACACTCGTCGATGGTCAACATGGAATGCGTGCGTTTGGCATGTTTTGTTTGGAGTCGGTGGGTGTTGGTCCGGGCGCCATTCACCCCGTATTGGACAATTGTTCAGCGTTGCCGTTGCACAAATTATACAATTTCTGGTCGGGTGACCGCTCGCTTTTGCGACACGCCTTTTGCCATTAAAATTAAATCACAAGTATAAAACTGTATAGCACAAAAGTAAATGCAATATCATAAATGTGGATTTTAAATTATCCATTGACATTTTTAGTGGAATATGACGTACTGTAATCCCAACTGTTTAAACAAAGTACAGACTAATTAAAGTTATAGAGCTCGTTAAGCAGGTGGGCTGCGGAGTTACGAGAGGCGAAGGCCTCGTTTTACAATGCGCCATTGAACAGACAGAGGGTTATTACTAATAAATAATTAACTTTTTTCCCCGGCGCCAACAACATTGTTGTGAAATGTATCAAAACAAATTAAAATTTTAGGTCCATGTCGGATGCGACTCGTTTTTACTTCTGGGCCCCTAATAGTTTCATTTTATATTGACACGGTTCATCAAGGATATACTAAACTTTTGCTACCGTAGGAGTAGCATCCGTTTGTGTTTTTTTATACTAAAAGGTCTTTTGTATCTACCTATAACGGACCAAAAAAGTTAATGAGCTATCTGCGTCGTCTATATTGTAACATCACAAATTAATTTCTTTTAATCCTCTGATCTAATTTTGTCAAGTCATATTTCATGTGATTTGTATGCCATCAGCAGCTTTCAACCTCTGACATGCACCAGGATCGGGACAAAAACTTAAGCGATTTCTTCGTTACCACCCATTACAAGGACACTTGAAAGATAGATGCAACATCTTAAAAAGGTTTTTGTATTTATAGATATGCATGTGTGCAGTAGTGTTGGTGCGGCGTTCGTGTTAAGCCAGTTTATTTACAAAAGTAACAATTTAGGTTACTAGACATAAATTTTTACGTTCGATAGTGTCGTGTTTAATTTCAGCGTATGTTCAATGAAAAATTTTATGAATGAAAACAAACAGGCGAGAGATTTGAAACAGAATAGTCCCGGACGTGTGATCGTTCAGTGTCGAACGAAAATAAACGTTATGATTAGTTAAACAGGTTATTAGAAAAACATCGGTGTCGACAGCGGGCCGGGAAACAAACGGCTAACGAAGGCATTTACCTCATACTATTTCTTTTTTTCATATTGTGGTCAAGAGGTTTCTTCGATATCTATGGCATTTGCATAATCAAATATGGTTACACTTTGGACATTTTGACAAAGAATTCGATATAGTAAACCGATAATATTACTTGACTAAACTGCTAAGAATTTCAGTAGGAAGATTATTTATTAATAAATCAATTCCATAATGCTTACAATCTAAAGAGACGAGAAATATATTTAAAGATTCTTTTGTTTGATCAGACTCGAACATCTGGATGTGGAACAGAAGTTCATAATAAAATACGTTGAAAAAATATGTTAAGTCCTTTTGTATCGACCGCTTACACATCGACATCCCGATAGTCTTGATACTTTGCATTAATTTAACTTCGTTATCAGGAATTAAATGAGCGTAAAAACAAGGTTATTTATTTATCTTTTATATCTATGCCAATCAATTGGCGAAGGCAATTAATGTTGAGCAGAAAATATGGAAAGAGTGCTATGTGACTCGTAAAGGCACTAGGCTAATTGCATTTATTAATATTCAGCATAGAGAAATTACAATTAGTAGACATGAATAATGTGTGCGTCCGCGCCGGGCTAAATGCCAGCCAGACAGACGTCTCTTACTTTATACCGGTTTTGCTCATACACCGCGACAAACGCGCTTTTTTCTGCCCCGCGCGGTTTCATCGTATATAGAATTATACATACAGATTATAATGTTTGCGTTCGTATTCAAGTTCTGCAATTGGTTTTATATTTAAAAAATCGGCCAAGTGCGAGTCGGACTCGCCCACCGACGGTTCCGCACAAAGGATGCTGGGCCATTTATGACCTTAGGTACTTAATAATTTTTAAGAAAAAAAAACCGACTTCATTTGGTTCCCGGTAAAAGTGAAATTTTGAATTTGTTTGAGTTAGCCAGTTTACTTCACAAATATCCAATATTATACACCGCACGTGTACGACTGAAAATTGAGGAGCTTTCTGTCCCAGGGCTTCCATCATTACATGTGAAGTGTAATCAAACGGAACTCCCTTGTAGACCTTTAAAACAAACAAAATAACAATGTGTTAAATTGGATGACAGACTGTAAATTATCGAGCAGTTTTATTATGCCATCCCTGATTATCAACATCAGGTCCACTCCAGCAAAATGATGGCCACAGTAAGAAAATGCCTAAGCTAATTATGAACACCCTCTAATCACAATGAACGTGCCGTTCAAATTTGAGGAGTTCTCTGAATTCTTCAAGAACTCCATCATGAGAACCGAAATCAAATCAAAAATATGAATGTCACAACTAGGATAATAAGTAGAGCTAGGTTTATCGACCAGTTCCACTTTGCCATCCCTGGTCTTCGTCATCAGGTCCACTTCATCAAAATGTTGGTTCCCCCAAAACAATGTTTTAGTTACTTAAGGAAACCCTCAAATCAGAATGCATGTGCCGTTAAATTTTGAGGAGTTCCCTCAGTTCCTCATGGATCCCATCATCAGAAATTGATTTTGAAAAAAACGGGACAAACCTGGAACCATCTTTTTTCAGATAAAAAAATATTTTTTTAAATCGGATGATAGTCCTGGGAATTACCAAGCAGTTCCACTTTGCCATCCCTGGTCTTCATAATCAGATCCACTCCACCAAATTGATGATTTTCGTAAAGAAATGCTCGAGTTTCTTAAGAAATCACCCAAATCAGCATGCATGTGCCTTTCAAATTTGAGGAGTTCCCTCAGTTCCTCATGGATCCCATCATCAGAAATCGATTTTGAAAAAAACGGGACCAATCTGGAACCATCTACTTTCAGAAAACATTTTTTTTTTAATCGGCTCAGTAATGACGGAGTTCTGAGGTAACATACGCTAAAAAAAAACAGACGAATTGAGAACCTCCCCCTTTAGAAATATTGAAGTCGGTTGAAAATACAGGTGGCACAGAACTCTGTGTTCGGAATTTTTACAAATTTCCGATTTTTTCCTGTATTTGTGCCACTTTGTACTCTTGCTTTTTGCCACATTTCGTGATTCTAGGTCAACGGGAAGTACCCTATACATTTTGATTTACGTTGGAAATGTATGGGAAAGTCGACATAAACGGCCGTATCTTTTGATTGCGTTGACGTAGAGATTTGGTTTTTGCACTCAACTTCAACTCAACTTGCTACCTCTACGCGTTCCCGAGATAAAAAAGGGTCTTTCACTTCTCTTGCTCGAAAAGTTCGCCTTTGTGTCGTGGCTAGGCGACACAAAATCGCTTTTCATGCACTAGGGCATAAAGTAACATCCCAGGTGGAGCGCGCTCGCCGCGGCCTCGCCCAACACGCGCCCGGCCGCCTGCAGGCGGCGCGCGGCGGGGAGAACACAAGCGCAAGAGTATGGATGTTACATTTTCAACGATTTAAAGTGATATAAAACCTAATATTTTCCTTACAATCGAAGTGAAAAGCAGAGTGTATACCTCGGGCATAAATACCCATTTTATCCTCGGCTACTATATTGGTCCTCGTTACACTCGGACTAATAAATGGCCTCGTCTAAAATGGGTCACTTTATGCCCTTGATGTACAATCTACTATTGACATACAGACGGACGGACAACAAAGTGATCCTATAAGGGTTCCGTTTTTCCTTTTCAGGTACGGAACCCTAAAAAAAACCTAATTTGATTTTCAGTTGCTACAAAAATGATGTTACCATAGATTAAAGTTATAGTTGACAAGCTAATTGAACATTAGAGATAGGTACCTACAAGTACGTATGTAGGTTAGGTACTTTAGTAAAACTAAGTAATAATCCTCGTATGCACATTTAGGCAGCATTAGGTAGGTACACTATACAGATAGGACCGAAACTATCAAGATCAATCGAACTGTTGCAACTGAAAAGTACGTACTTCAGACTAACTCGTTGAGATTTGTTTTGATAATACATCATAAAACTATTAAATATTAGAACGCTGAGTGAGACTAGCCGCGCTACTGTGTTATGGAACTCTTTGGTGTAAGTTGAAGGTGGATGGCGGAAAACAAAAAATAAATTAGTTACAAGGAATCAAAGAAATAAGTTTTTTTTTTAATAATTTTTGAAACAAGCTTTTATATTGTATTGTCATCCAACCTTCTCATGTGAAGTTTCAGCTTATTCGGATAACGGGAAGTGAGTCAAATTCAGCTTGCAAAATTTGTGCCTAACAAACACACAAACACACATATAAAAGCTTGTAAAATGTAAGGATCGGATTTATTAAGAGTAACGTAAAACTACCCAACAATATACCTATTTAGTCCATAAGCTCCCGTTAAAAATTGACTCTTAATAATATATTTGTTTTAATACTTATCACTATTATTTGAAATAGCAATTCTATGGCAAAACAGAAGTAAAATATAGAATAAACTCACGCAAAATATTTAAAAAAATATCGGTATTGTTTCTTAATTTGTATTGGACCATAGTTGTGGGATTGGACTAAAGTTCCGTGGTTTTACGGTACCTATAAGTAATTTTGTTACATTGGGCGACATTGCATTTTCCTGTGAGGAAAGCAGGGTTTATTACCTTTACATGTAATAATGTACACATTTTTGAAAAGTTATATTTTCCGTTCAAATACTTCTTTACGAGTGTGACAACCGCGCACTTTGACTTGACCAGCGACCTACTGCTCTCACACAGTGTGCCTTCGGGCACAGATCATCGATTTAGAGCGGGTAGCTCGTATTTTTGGTTAATTATGATATTTTTGATATATACCTACAGCAGGATTAATTAAATAATAATAATAAGTAATTATGATGTTACAGGACAATCTCACACAAATCGACCTAGTCCCACGATAAGCTCAACAAGGCTTACTAATAAAATATATAATACATAGAAAACATCCATAACTCAGGAACACAAATATTCGTGATAAACACACAAATAAATGCCCTGATCAGGATTCGAACCCGGGACCTCTTGCATCGCAGGCAGGTTCACTACCGACTAGCCTAGGAGGCCGTTCAGAATAAAGGATTTTTTGTACATTATGTACATCCTATATGGTTTCGAATAAAATTAGTTTGACAATGGTCAATAAAGTCGGAACTCTGTCGCATTGACTTAGTTGTAAATGACTCCGGAGTTTCTATCTTGGGCCTGTAAGCAAGACTGGTCGTGTTGTAATCAATTTGTTATTTCAGTGTTTAGGCTATGTTTGAACCTTGTTTTGTTTTGTCGGCATGTGGGAATCATTCTATTGTGTTCCCCATCCGGGTTATGATTGATTTGGTTACTTATGAACTGTACCGAACACTCTTAAAATAAATAAATTAAGCACACCGGTCACGCGAAGAGAGCTGTCGAAATGAACCTCTCACTTGCAGTTAACAGTTTTAAATTAAATAAATTATTTCTTTTTAATAAAATTATTCACTGCAAATAAAGCTGCAAGTCGAGAGTACAATTACAAAGGAGTAATACTTAAATATGTATACCCATATTATTAAAGCCGCTAGTTTCATGACTGTACAAACGCGTTGACAAGTGCAAATTCGTAAATTGCCCACGAATGAATTCATTCATAAATGCAATGCGCATGCAATTTTGAACGCAATAGTACAACAGACACCTCGTGTAATTAATGCTTACCTATTACCACTATAGCTTTTATATTAAGCATCAAAATGTGCATGATCAATCATCACTTTATTAATATTAAAACATTAAGATGTAATTAATAAAAAAGAATAAATGATTAATTATTATAGTTAGCCGGTTTTTTACTAGACAACCTTAAATAAATCATCACACATCATAGTACTCAGTTCCGGAGCAACCACTTAACGTTAAAAATGACATTAATAACTTGTTAATAACCCACTTCCCCACTTCATAATTAGGTATTCCACTATCAGATCCCAAAAGTTCAAATTGGAATCTAACCGCGGCCATCTTTAATAGCCAGGGCTGTCACTTTGAGAAACAAGTTAATAGACCTAATCAATTTCCTCGACCTCTGTATGAATACGAAAAAAAACGTATTAAGCACACCGGTCACGCGAAGAGAGCTGTCAAAATGAACCTCTCACTTGCAGTTAACAGTTTTAAATGAAATCTAAATTTTACGGGTAAGTACTTAAATTTGTAACCGACCACCAAGAAACATTGCATGCATTGTGCAATTATTAGATGCTTGCTTAGCAATTGGTTCTAGAGATTCACGATAAAAAAATTCAATTCCATGCTAAATTACTAACTTAATCGTTTCATGGATTATAGTTATGTATGAAACTTCGATATAATAAGAAACACATCATACGGGGTGGGCGTGACATCTTGATTTGGTTTGAACAGGATTGCATACTTTGTCTGAGGCTCTAAGTCTATGGTAACGTGAGTGCTTACCATGAGTTGTACGTGACCACAGGCGTTAGCGACTGCGCGTTTATAAAGTATGTCCGTCTTGTTCCTACTTCCTACGACTACTCTGGTAAGAGCGAGACGGACATACTTTAGAATCGCGCAGTCGCTAACGCCTGCGCTTACGTAATACAACTCATGGTACCAACAAAGGGCTCGTACTGCGGTCTGCGGTGCCGACTCAACTCAACCACGTCTCAACGTACGTCTTGCAACCGGGTGTTTTGGTTAACAATAGGTACTGTTACTGACGTAGAGTCTGATTAAGCTAAGCTAAGTTAGTATAGATTTTGATAGCACAGATTCTGAATGTGTTAAGTATCTTATTATATACGTCATCATTATCATTTCATACAAGTTTAACATTAAAAAAATAACACTTGCGCAGTCTCTTATATCAAATTCGAGGCAAACTTAGCTTGGTCTGACTCTACAGCTTCGCATTAACAGTCATAATAATCAATAATTTCAGTATACTCTTATAGCGTCTTCGCCTACATTCATTGTAAACGTTTCCATTTAATCATATTAAATTTTGTTTGTATCGGAAACAACTGAATTACTTCCATTATTTACAAATAGTTACGTGGAAACTACCAGCTACAAATCAAAGCGCACCCTTTTATTAAATCGAAGGCACTAAGTCAACTAACTTACGTACTATGTACATTTAAAACTAACTGCGCAAAGCGAAATAAAGCCACGTATAATTTATTTATAGATGACCCATAGTGATATCAGGGATGGACTGTAGCTGTAGAAAAATATTAATGTTATTAATCAATTAAATCTTAGGTATCCGAGGCGTTAAGGGCCAGTTTAGATTTAAGGTAGCTTGTAACTTACTGTATATATTTTGTACCTAAGTTATATTTGTAAATAAAATATTTTACAATAAATTAAATTGTCAACAATAACAGTACAACAATACCAGTTTGTGTTAAAATAAGCATTGTTTTCTTTACACAGGACATGACTGTTGTCATTATTGGTACAGTTACAAAATTTCCATCACAAGAGGAACTTACAAAAGTTCCTCTACGATAGGTCGCACCTTTGTTAAAGTTATGAGCCACATTCTCAGTAGTAGTTTGGATCAGTACTAGACCCTCCTATTAGCGTAATAATTTATTAAATTACCTGTACCGAAATCATAGTAAAACATGAACATAAGGGCTAATCTTTACTCAAGTTCCGTACTTAACAACAGTCGCCGGTGGTTTGGCCGTAGTCCAAATACGCTGGACAATTGAAACGTACGCGTGCTATTGCACCGCTGTCAGCCGTACGTTTGATGAAATAATAATCGAAGCATGCCGTGCATTCAATTATCGCTGAAAATTGAGGCTCATTAAAATAATAAAACAGCCGGCGGCGGAATCAAATTGAATGATAACAAAAGCTTGTGTTAATTCGAGGCGACAGCGCGTGCTTTTAGTGTCCATTACTGTGTGGAGTCCGCCAAAGAGGTATGATGCCAATCAATAAGGGTTTTTGTAAATTGTGGAGGCTAATGCCGTCACTGATTCCTGATTACCATTATTCGATGATCATTGTGTTCAGTTGTCACAATGATTAGTCAATAGCAGACAAGCACGTGCGTAAACCGTTTTACAATCGCATTAAAAAAAAAGTGAAGAGATGAATATGTCTTTTCAATCTTTTAATTTCTCTAAATTGCTAGATGCATGCTAGCAACAAAGTTAACGAACTTACCTAAAAGTACTTCAAGGCCGGTATTAACTTTATTTTTGGAATGATTTAAAAATGCACGAGTTTGGTAATTGACTTTAACTCAGTTTGAAGCAAATTAACGCAATAGTCAATATCTAATAGTGGCATAGGGCCCGTCCACACGAACGGAAGCCCCTGTTTGAACAATAATAGCGCCGGTGTGTCAGCTCCTCAATGCAACCCCAAATGCAATTGTGTACATTCGTGCGAGTATTGAGTTACAGTAATGCGATGGAAACATTTGCATGTACCGACGCTCTGATAGTTTGCTGCGGAGGTGTGGAGAGAGCTCCGTTCAGTTTCTAAAGCTAGAAGTCTCATATGCATAAGAGCTTTAAGGACTCATGCGCCGTTTTGATAGAGCGGGGTGCCTGAGGCAAGGGAGATTTGCGTAAACATAAACAATCACAATGCATTGCTCCAGTTACAGACGGATTCTCTCCGCCTTTCGAGGCGTATCCTATTCAGGAACTAGCTCGCCTCAGGCTTAAGCGCTACCAGGTACCAGAAAGATATACCTATACGATGAATTAAATCTACTCTATTTATAAAACGTACTAACCTTCAAAATTGCTACTGCTTTATACAAATATATGATTACTTGATTAGGGAATAATACATTTGTAATTAGTAAGAATAGCGCATGATTGAAAGGCGCGTTGTACTGAGAGGAGTACCTAGTATAGCAATAACCGTGTTTGTCAGTGTCAACTTGCACTTTGTAAGGAAGGTGCGAAGTCTTTCTCCTCAGTCGGCATCGCGCTGGCTAACTATCACTATCGACGTTATTAAATACGACCAGTTGACAATTGCCGGCCGCCCCACGGCTCCCCTGTTTGGTGACCACTTGGCGTCAGTGTGGCCATCCCGCAAATTGCTCTTTGCCAACAATATTGTCAATAAAACTCATCTGATTCGCAGTTAAACAAGCGAACGACATAATTAATTTATGCGTTGTAATATGGCGCAAACGTTGGCTTTATCCTGTGTAAATTATTAATAGTGCTGGGGTAAAAATTAAGCTTAAATCGAATGGGTAGTTTGGCCGTTATGCCGGTTTTATGTCTGCATGTGGAGATTAATTTAGGACTACATACAATGTGGCGGGTGGGACTTCGATCATCACTGAGCTTCGACGATTTGTATTTCAGTCATTTACACATTCGGTAATTATACAATTGCCCTCATCAGGCGACAGCTGATAATAGCGACTAAGTTATTATTCGTACGTACAGTCGGTGCCCTCACATAAGTATCCACCCGCGCTACGCGCTTGCATATGTGGGTTGGATACTTATGTGAAGGCACCGACTGTACTAGGTATGGGTTAACTTTTAATAGTCATCACTAACATTAAATTTTATCAAATATACGGCAATATAAGGAAATACGAAATGTTAAGCTAACATCAGGTAAACTTTTTTCACTCTGCCAATCGAAGCCAAAAAGTTCACTTTACTATCACTGTGTATTAATTTTGTAATTTTGCTATTAATAGCACTTAATAGATGATAACGTTTTCTCTTCAGCACACTTAAAAGAGAATTGATCCCCTGCGACTTCCCACTGATGTTGTCTTAAGAGAAAGCGATTACACAAATCTGAAGAAGCTATTAATCCGGCTCGCTGCCCTCGAATGGCATCCCGGTTTGTTTAATAAAATCGCGAATTTACATATCAAAACCTACAAAGGGGCATAATTGGACCCGATGACTTAGAAAACGTAGTGGGTGAGCCCGCCTGCCACCCCGACAACAAACAAAGGAATTATACCCGCCTCAAGAAACTTTTAGCAATGGAAAGCGTCTTAACAAACAAACGCGTGTGTATCTAATGAAATTCCTATGGTTGCATAACATACCCGTGTAAGCGCAAAGCGTTATTAGCGAAATTATTTCGCGGGGAAAATCTTTGAAGGCGTGTGCTCTCTCGGAAAAGTTGTTAAGAAAACGGGTTGAGATCTTTTTGGGATTTCATTAGTTTATAACTATGCGGCATGCTGTTGGGTATCTAATTTATTGGGTAGGCGTAGCCGAGGGAACGAATGGGCAGCCAGCATTCGAAGACGGCACGGAACTGCCGAATCACGCCGCTTTGACTCGCCGCCGCGACACGATTCGTTAAGAGACAAATGTTTGGATTCAATCCAACAGTTTTTTCGGCCCACAATTAGTGACGGTCTATTTACGCGTTTGATCTGTGACTGTACGGTAGCCGAGGTTTTTTCAGTAATTAAATTCTGTTGTTAATTATAAACTACTTAAGCTAAACGATTCCGTAGGGAGCAGTTAAATTCGCTACAATGAATTAGCAGGTTTAGTCGCCATGGTGGCGTCATATTCATGACGTTGCTCTTTCAATATAGGCAATTCCAGTCATTTCTTCAGTTACAGGTATTACCTTCAGCTAATTTAGGTACATACCAGTTTACTAGAAGTAAAGTTATTGCTCTATAATTACTATTTAAAACGAGATATTTACCATGTACATTTGTTTTAATGAGCTCCCGATATTTCGGCACTGTTACAAGTGCCATGTTCACGGTGTAACTGATTTACATGGTAAATACACAACACATGGTGACAAATGTACATGGTAAATATCTCGTTTTAAATAGTAATTATAGTGTAAATGACCATGTTAGCTTAAAATCTTATAAAGTTATTGCTAATAAATACTTCAAATACTAATCAAGCTAGGTTCTGTAAAACGACGCCAATAAGATATTAAAAACTTCTATAGGTAGAGGTAATAAAAATACCGACAACAAAAAATAGTATTTTTTTTTGTCCGAAAACATCACAGTTAACCACAGCGCCAATGAACCAATGAATGGAATGTGACCGAAATGACTCTGGTGGCTACTCAAATTCGTCTTTTTTTAGCAGAAGTGTTTGGAACCTTACAAATTGTAAGCAAACCGAATCGCTTAGTGATGCGCTTCAGATTTCCGCGACGATGGGAAAGTCGCTCAAAAAAACTGATTTTACACTTGTTTCCTATTTTATTCGTGAACACATGAGAGCAATGATCCCTTTCTATGGAAATTTATTTTTATATTCCTTTACAACGTAATCAAATTCAATTGGAATTAAATATACTTACCTAATATCAACCAATATTTATAAATAAGAATGAATTAAGAATACTTAAATTTGCATTTTATAAGGTGTAAAATGTGTTTTAAACTTTAATAGATTTTATTAATCGGGGTTAAGGCAAGCGTGAAGGAGCGTTTCACCCGTCGCGAGTCGAGTCGATTCTCGGCTGCCATCAATCGAGTGCTATCGATTCCGACGCGTCGCGATGAATTATCGAATCTATTAGCTCGCGAGATTACTGGATTCCATAGCTCTGCTCAGACGTACCTACTAATGTTTAGACATGTTACTGATAACGAAATGTATTTGACAATATTTGTAATCACGCATTTTTATATTTGCTTATGTACCTACCTACGTGATACGAGTATACTTACCTAATGTGCAGAATTTATTATCAATGTTCTAATATTAATTTATTTATTGATATTGATAATATTAAAAAATAAATAAATAAATATATCTTTATCGGACATTATTTTTTAATATTAATTGATCGGTATAAATATACTTTTTAAATGCCATGAATAGCACACAAACTTTGTATTTTTTTTCCTTTTAGAATTTTGCAATGGCTTTATGAGTTAGGTACAGTCACCTGCAATAGTATAAGACGCTGTGAAGGCCGCAAAAATATGTGACACGCTCTTATGGCGGTACAAACAAGACTGTGTCACACATTTTTGCGGCCTTCACAGCGTCATATACTATTGCAGGTGACTGTACCTACGCATAGTTGCATGATTTGTGTAATTGCAACGTATGCGTAATGTTGTCATAGTGTAAAATTATTAAAATAATAGTTGTCACGCTAAGTCAAATGGGTAAAAAAATTGAATAGGCGCCTTGTCTACTTGTTTCTAAGTCTGCGCGAAGGCGGCCGGGGCAAACGATTTGTACTAATTATAACGCGCGAATAGCGCGAGATACGATTAGCTTTCCACTCGCGACGCGCAACTCACGCGTATATAAATAATATTAATTTATTAGAATAGAACATAGGAAAAGTGTACAGTTTACTTGTCTGGCAAAAAATACAGTACTTATGAAAACCAGAATTTATCTTCAGTCAATACTTTGCATTGCATTATTGAGTTTGAAAACTTGTTTTACTATTTTGTTACAAGTTATTCGACTAACATCTTCACTATCATCTTCTACTACATTTAATTCTCACACGTCGATAAAAATTTAAATGAACATTTGTTCTACGTACACGTATACAAATAAAATGAACCTTCTGAACAATTAAAGACAGTCAATCACGACCAGAACCACCACGAACTCACCACCTCCGCAATGCCATTCACACCAGTGACGTCACGTATCCATATGCACGTGTAGGTAACCCAACCCGGCGGGACAAAAGCACAAGTGTCGACGCATAAGATGCCCCTATGTCCTGTGCCATTCACGGGCATAATGGATAAGCGCTTTGTTATTTTGGTAGAAACAATAAATAGAGTGCACTTGCAGTAAGTGTTCCGAGTGCTTGCTTCGCTGTAAACATTGACTATCAAAACTATTGACTAGAGTGTTTAAACTATGAAGACTTTATTAAAACTGTCATCATAAATAATTACAAAGGCTCACACCGTCATTAGATACTTAAACCGTAAACATAGTTACAGTTAAAAAACAATAGCTCTAAGAAGTGAATTGAAATATTCAAAAACTTCCCTCATAAGAAACCTTTCAAACCCAATTAATGTCGATATTACGAACCCCTAAAGAGTTGGAAACACGAAATGGAATTACGCATTCCCCTAAAAGTCGCCATTAGAATTAGAGCCACAATTTATTCCGCACTGGGGCCCAATATTTCCGGATTTCCGGGATCACTGTTCTGGTTTACAACTGCCGACTGAACGGCCACTTACGTGTTTTGCCAAGGGAGTTTCGATTCGATTATATTTTACAATTACAGGTTCTTAGTATGCTTAAATTAGCTAACTCATATTTGTGGGATTCATTTGAATTAACTCAAACATAAGGAGCATAATTAAACAATTAACAATTACGACATGAATTGGACACGTGGCCCGAACCGTGGATGTCGATTACTATCAATCTCTAACTGTCACGTCAGGCTAAAGTTAACTTTATGCTGTAATGTAAACAAAAGATTGAAACGTTGACTCTTTCATCTTAAATCTATCTCATCATAAAACTCGTATTTAGCTCCTTATTCCTTTAAAATGCTCATAAATTTACTATACTCGTATATTCTGTGTGATTAAACGTGTAAATCATAGCATTTTCATTGTGGTCTAATAGCTATAAATATGTATTTTAGTGATTTTTTATTGAGAAATCATACTCCAATATCAGTATCATCTACATTTAACAGTTGGTTAAATTTACCCACACTTTCGTCATATCTTGAGTTGAAGTATTTTTCCAAGGCGTAAGACCTCTTAAAATGAACTCAGCGCATAGAAAGTTGTAAAGCGATCCTAAACGGCAGAGGGGACAGGCAAACACATCAATTTATGGGCACCATCATCGCAAACTTTTTAAGCCGTAACCGTCTTGAGTAACTTTTACATTAAGGCCCGCGCCCGAATGCCAATTAGATCTATTCCATTTACTTCTATTACACCTCACCGTTTGCTTTATAACAGTTGGAGCTATTATGATAATAGTTCCTCTATTGGTTTTACTTTGTGTGTTCACGATAAGTACACAAGGAAAATAACTTTACCACACCAACTGCTTAACAATGTCAGAAACAATTTTATTTATAACTAAACTTTAGTTACTTAATAGTGGCAGCGGATGCACATGCACCCACACTCCTCAGAAACGGTTGTATTCAAATGATTAAGGCTTCATTTACTCAACAATGTAATCATCGGGCCAATAAACAATTCAAAACAAGCTGGCTGTCAAATAAATCCAGCAAATATTTTAATGGCTCCGTACATTTTCTCTGTTTATTGGCATTATAAAAGCGTTCGCGTAAAACCTGAACCAACCCTTGCCGGACAAAGTCTCTGACCGAACTATAAAATAAATCTAGCAAGTTATCGTCCACAATAAACAGTCGCCGCGGAAGGCTATCGTCAATTCCCACGCAAAGTTGCTGTTAATAAAAGCAACAAAATTATATATTCAAGAGTTAGGTGGTAGTATGGCAGTTACGGCTTTCTACGTGGTCCGGGTTACAATGCAAATTGCTGTAGAGGGGTGCGCCGATGCCCTCTAACTGTGCGACTCGCAAAGATGGCCGCCGTAATGGCGAAATGAAATTATTAAGCATTGTCTTGTGAAATCGGCCGCAGTCGACACCTGAGTCTCCTGCCCGCGCACTTAGCGTGGATATTCCCAGGCTGGCCCGGAGGGATGCTGAGCCTCCGTCTTGCATCTTATTAAAAATATATCTAACTTCGTTACCAACCGCTAAACCCACAAAAACGTGAGAAAATTACGGGAGTTAAATTGCTTAAATGTTGTAGAATAAATATGCTTCCAATTGCTTCTTATATGTCTATAGTTTCTATAATCGTTCTTACATAAAATAAACTAGCTATATTAATAACGTTAATTCCAATCCCGAATGAGATATGTATTCTATTCTTAAAGCCGATTATAATATAAGTGGGCACTATGCTTCGGTCGCGCCGGCCTTCTTATCCCAATAGTGATACGCGGATCCACCCAATTCCAACGCGAAGACATTACCCACTCGCAGCCCCTTGAAAGCTTTGTATTAAAATTTAAATCTACTTCGCAAAGTGTGTTTTATACACGTGCTCTTGCAATTTTGATCGTTCATAAAGCCTCAAAACAGCTTCTATTATTACGCTACCTTTGCGGTATTGGGTGTTACACATCTCCCCGTTCCCGATGGTAACTCGGCGAAGTCTCCCATGAATACGGTATGCATAACGTTAATATATTATAGATGGTTTAATTACTCGTTTGTGGTACAGTTGTGGTTGCTCTGTTAATGTTTCTGTTCGCTTTACATTTAAATGCGTTTCTGTGTATTTATGAAGTAATAAAGCTAACACAAGGTGGTTACTTCTATATTAATACTCTTGAATCTAGTTAAAAAAGTGAAGTGCATACATCACTTCTACATCCTGAACTATAGAATATATGATCTAGAGATATACTTGTAGTATTAAAAAACTAGAAGTTGAATTCTAAGTTACAAATAAACTTACACTTTTTATGTAAAATCGATGGCCATTAATACAAAACTGTAAGTGAAACGAGATTCCGAATCGGTTTTAGTAACAAAGCCAGCGTCCCTCTATTTATAGGGCGTATGAAATTCCTCTTTAATCCAACGCATGCCCACTCCGTGTTTTTAATTTCACACAAAAAACGGCTTCGAGGCGGTGATCAATCAAAACTCCCGTTTCTTTTTTTCTATACTTCATTGCAATACACTTTCGCCTCTCTGTAACCGCTATAAACTGCCTTTATTTTGTTGGCAAAAAGGAAATGGATACGTTTTAAATTAAATTAGGGGACTGTGAACACGGCCGGAGGTTGAAATCAGCGATTCGGTCACTATAATTCAGTAACTAGTAAAGAAGTTGGGTGTATTAAACCAATATATATGTTATTAGTCCAAAAAGTTGTCGTTAGCGAATGAATCACAATTACATAATTAGGTAATTCTTATTTTATTGACATTTTCTTAATGAATTAGTAGTGCCTAGTCTACTCAACAATATTAAATTCCTACAAACATACAAGTAATATACGATTACGTGATTGTATGATTTGCAAGCAGAGTGCAAATAAATTTTGACTCGTCATCAGTTAGCCATTGGAATGCCGGCAAACAGTCGATTTTAAGTAAATTATCGGCCACCTGAACAGCTAATGAGTAGATTACGTACTTCTAGCTATAATGGGCGTTTATTCATTTGATTTTCTACTTAACAATACGTCGCCAACTTGTAATACAGACTTTGATTAGATTCTGTAGGAAATCTAGCGGTATCAAGTTGTGGAGGCCGTGTATTCCCCTTGGTTGTTTGATTGCGGTTAAGTAGTGTTCTCGAGACCAGTAGAACCTGACCTCGTGATCTATAACATCTAAGCGTGTTATGAATACGCACTTATACCGGTCTGAGTCTAGATAGGTCTAGGTTTCGCTCGCCCGCAAGGTAAGCAATCGTATTCACACCCCAGGAACAGGGTTGGGACCAGAAACGACAGAAGTGACATAACCCGATTCAAAATACTTATAGGTAAAATTGTTAAAGAATTTTTTACAGTTCTTTTATTGATTTTTGTATATGTTTTTTTTTTACTTGATGCATACCTACTGTATCGACATCCCAAGATTGGGTTACTAACCAGAAAAAAATATAATTTATTGATTATCTTAATGCAATTTTGTTAATACATTATTAACCCCACTAAGACACAAGTTTGCGCGTTCACCGCTAAAAAAACCCCATTTACTGTGGTCCCACAATTCCAAGACACAGTCCTTACCATGTCAGAGAGTATTGGGATCCTGGGTGTTGACATTTCCAGTGACGTCCAATTCCGTAGCTACCTGGAAGGGAAGGCCAAGCTGGCATCCAAAAAGCTCGGTGTGCTCAATAGAGCTAAGCAGTACTTCTCTCCGGGGCAAAGACTGTTATTATACAAGTCTCAAGTCAGGCCCCATATGGAGTATTGCTGCCATCTTTGGGCGGGAGCACCTGGATACCAGCTGGGCCCCTTTGACTCGATCCAAAGACGTGCTGTCCGAATTGTCAACGATCCCAAACTCACGAGCGATATCGAACCCTTAAGTCTAAGGAGAGACTTCGCCTCCTTATGTGTGTTCTATCGCTTGTACAATGGATTGTGCTCTGAGGAATTGTTTGATATGATGCCAACGGCTGCATTCTACCACCGCACCGCTCGCCGTCGGCAGGGTGTTCACCCGCATACCCTGGAGCCTAAATGGTCTCGTACCGTGCGGTTTAAGAGGAACTTCCTCCCGCGGACGCTCCGGCTGTGGAATGAGCTCCCTGCCACTGTTTTCCCAAAGGACTACAATATGGGGTTCTTCAAAAAAGGAGTGTTAAAGTTTTTAAAGGGTCGGCAACGCGCATGTAACACCCCTGGAGTTGCAGGCGTCCATAGGCTACGGTGACCGCTTACCATCAGGCGGGCCGTATGCTTGTTTGTCACCGTCGTAGTATAAAAAAAAAAAAACATTTTGTTTATTATAAATTCTGTATGTAACTTTTCACTAATTTACGACGCACACTTTTTTGCAGTAATCTGTAGTGATTTTCTGTTTTTTTTTACCTTCTTGATTATTCAGCTCTCTCGCTCTGAATGCAGAGTGACGCTTTTTATCGTTCCGTACCAAAATGGTAAAAAGGAACCCTTATGGTGCGAGTGCGACTCAGTCTGTGTTAAATATCTCTAGAACTACTTAAGTTACCGATTTGAAATTTGGAATAGTTATAAACAAAGTTAACGCAGACACATTGAGAGATTACCTACTTTAGATTTAAGGTACGTAGAGGTAGGTAGTTAGGTAAGTTACACTTACGGTACTTATATATTTAAAAAAAATATTTTTGGATCAGTGATCATTTGTTATACATTTAAATTTATTTTCAAAATTTTCAATGATACATGTCCGTTAAAAGAGGGGCCATATTAAAAGTTTAGTTACTTGGCGATGTGGGATATCATTTGAACTAGCCTTTTCAAATGATACCTTATACATTCTACAACATTATTTAAACATTTTTTCAAAATATACTTCATTATTTTATTTTCTTCAATAAAAAAAAACTTTTCAGAACAAAAGTTTTTTCTTTAAATTTATGTGATATCATGTTATAAGTACTGTCCTATACCTAAATTAAAAAAAAATCGTTTATGTCATAAAAAAATATCAAGGAAAAACCAACTCGCGTACTACTTAACTCCATGCCGTAAAAACGACTGACCCAATCTGTCGATACAGGTGACTGACGTCAAATTTCTACTTCTAGGTGTAGTTGCAACATAAAGTTTATACGGAACCCTCGGTGCGCGAGTTCGACTCGCACTTAGCCGGTTTTTACACATATTCATTATGTATAGATTATTCGTCACTTTATAGTTATATTCTGCGAAACATTAATAGAATACTCTTCACTTCTTCCCGTTCGTAACTCTACCTCGATTTCATGAAGGGCACAGAGAGCTCTCGGAGTCGCATGTAAATAAACATTCTTTGCCTTTGCTTTCGTGATCATTCGGCCCGGTCGCCGGTCGCCCCGTTCGCCCTGGGTTTGGATTACGTGTTTTATTCAGACGTGATAATTGCTTTGCTATTTAGTTCTTTTTGCTGACTGTACTATTCTTGAACTTTTTATAATGTTACAGTTCTTAATGTTATATTTGAAAATGCGTTTTATCTCGTTTAAATTACTGGCTACTGGAGAATGTCAATTGCGGCTACTGACGGCTTTGGCTTCAATGTTATGCTTTATTAAAGCATATTTTTAATCATTTGTACATGCTATTTACTCATTTTTACCCATGACGTAAGGCAGCGGAGCGGAGCCAACCGCATATAATCGCTTACCTATAGGGTAGGAGTCTGTTTGCATGTTTGTTTGCGTACTTACCTACTCGTACATTATGTTATGAATGTCCAAATTATTTGCAATGAATCTTAGATACAGATTACTCACCATGGGACTGTTTATTCTGTAAGTATGTATCTACCGATTTCTTAAATATTTTATTTACATCAATTCTTTTCGTACTTACTCAAACTCGTACGTATTCAAAAGTGGGTGGACAATTAATGAAAGTACCTACTTGTGCCTAACTTTCCAATGAAACTAACATTAAATTCTTGTGTCCTGTTTAATAATGTTAATTCAATGCAGTATGTTTGATGATTTAGTAAAGACACAAGATATGACTAAAACTACTAATATCAAAACGGCTTAGACGCTCGCTGCTTCGAGATTAGCCCCATATTTGCCGTTCATACAACGAACAAATATCAAGACCGCTCAGTCGCGAGATTAACTCCGGGCTCATATTTGCCTTACGAATGGCTCCTCATTCAGATCCCGGCACGGAGCCCCGTGCACTCCTCTCAAATATAAACGAAACGCTTTCATTCTCTGTGAATGACGAAGGCCCGGACTAAATCGAAAAAACTACGAGATAAAACCCAACGCACATGGAAGAACGCGTCTGACTGATAATTTCATCTTGAAGTACTTCAAATCTCCAAATCTTTTAATGTCACATGGCTTTACAAATGGCATATGAAAGAAATGGTCGTTTTTTCCTCTTAAAAGATAAGATTAGGTAAACTTTAGTTTTCAATGTGTACGAAATCCGATTAAAAAACACGCAACGGTGGTTTTAAAGAGCTCTCGACGTGCAACACTCCCACACTTGTACAAAGGTCGTGGAGATGTTTCGGCGCATTTTTTGCTGCTCCTTTGTGTAAATGTGTAATACTGTCGCGTTCAGAAATTAGCTGTCACGTAATCCGGTTGTAATTGCATTCATAGGCTTAATCCATTTTTAAGATCGTATAAAAGACAAGGTTTATCAATTATAACTCAGGTATATATAACGTAACAATAGATGCAGCTTCATTAAATGTTTTTTTAACTAATGAATCTATTGGTTTTTATTGCCCTCAAGACGAATAAATGGTTAGTTATTCAAACAGTTTTGACCGAAAAAATCTTGTTTAGGAATCTACTTAAACTGCCGAAATAAATAAAGCCGCACATTTTTTTATTGTAAATATTTCAGTCTCGTCAGAAAGTGATAGTGATTGCTTTTGAGAATATTGATAAGTAGAATTTTTTAATTAAATTTTGAAAACTAGTCTTAGCCCAAAAAATAACCCAAGACAACTTAGAGTAATAATGTAATAAAGTAGTAATTTTCCACAAAGTTCGGAAGCGACTGTAACACGTACTGAACAAACAAAGAAACACATTACAAAGCCATAAACCCGGCAACAAAGGCACCGACGAACTCGTGTTGAAACTGATCCATCATGTCGCCTTTTCAAATATAAAAAACTCGTACGTTCCACACAACAGATGTTTTTGTAAAAAACACCCTCGACCCCTCACCTTATCTTACTATCCTAAACTAAATGCTAATAATGCATTTTTTTAAATTAATTTAGCCGTATATATGATGAATTGCGACTAAGATGAGTAGGGATTAATTATGTTATAAATATTCCTCTATAAAAAACTCATTCCTGTTGCAATATATTTTGACAGGTGCCTGCAACCCTTAAAGTTATTGAAATATAAAATGTATACATTCATCATGTGACTTTTCATTAGCGCATAATAATGATATCACAATGTTTAATTAAGACTTAAATTGTCTGGGTAACGTTGAGTCTGACACTAATAACTTTGTCACTAGTGCGTAAAATTGTATTTTTTCTGATATATGTGTTAGATTATTTCACGATAATTTTATCATTAAGTTGTTAATATTAACGAAACACAGGCAGTATCAGAAAGCAAACATAATATCGACCAATAAAGAGAGTACATATCTACATGCGAAATTCCTATTAGATTTCAAACAAATGAATGCGATAAACCACCCGTTATTGGAGTCGCTTATCTATGTAATTAGAAAGAAACTAATCTGTTACCATTTGTGTTTATAATGGGAACCTGTGAGTCGCTTCTGATAACGGTGTGTCAGATATATAGTTATTAGTAAGTAATAAGTTTTATCGAAAGCTAGGAATGAACATGTTATAAGTACAAGATGAACTAAGAAATCAGAAGATATGAGTCATGTCCATATGAATACTATAAATATTTGTTATTTTTTTTATCATTATCCTTGCGTCAATAAACCTCCCAAGTATAAGAAAGTAAATTTAATTTCTCATACTCGCTAAGTTGGTTTTACCTACCTACACTAAATTAAGTCTGGCTTTTATGCACACATGCACACGGATGCTCATGCAATTCTATACCGTATAAGTCAATGAATTACTTGTATAGTAGTGTGTAAAAAATATGGACTTAGATCAATTTTATTTGACCTATTCACAGAAATATTAGGCATTTATGAAACAATTTTAGTAGCTAGATTGACTTACAATAATCTGCACACTTTTTACTAAGTATTCAAAGACGTTCTGCTACTGGAATCTGGAATTAGTATTAAGTATAACCGCATTCAGTGTCACAAGTGAATTGACAGTTTTATTACGCGTGAGCGGCCTCTATTGGCAATATATGTCATTTCGACAAATATTGTGGCGCATGTGGTTTGACACCAAAGAAACTATTTTAACCCATTAAAAGATTTTAGACCATTAGTAACTTTATTTTAATAGCGCTTACGCTTATTCAATGAATTGAGTAAAATATTCGTGATAAACACACAAATAAATGCCCTTAACAAGGTACCTATTTTAGGCAAGGTCAATACCAACTAGGCTAGGGAGGTCGTTAAACATTCGACAGAAACACTTAACGATATAGCGATCCTGAAAGTTAGGATACAGCCCTATAATGTAAATAAGATAGAACGTCGTGTATATTACTCAAAGTGACAATAGTAGGTAACCAAATAGGAGAAATTGTATTACCACTAAATGGCACTAATATACCTAATAATTACATTTCCACATATTCAACAACAGTAACAATTGACTCTGATACTTTCCGTAAACAAACATTAATTTTATTTATTCAATGGGAAATAAGAAATGCTGCCTTCGAATATTTTTTTATCATATAGATTATTACATCATTGAAAAGTGATATAGGTACCTACATAGGGAATTAGGCGTAATGAGCGCAGTCGTTAACAAAGACATTTCAAAAATTACGCGCCGCGGAATTGGGCACTTTCCGCCCGCCGCGGATTCGTCATGAGGGAGCGCATCAAATATTCAATTTTAAAACAGCCGCTAAGAGCGAAACGTCATCGTGAACTCCGCGCCAGCTGAGACTTGGCGATTTAGAAATTTTGCTACAGATGGGACACGCACTTTACTCACCCAGAAATGAGATAACCACCAAATTGCATTAGCAAAAGCGAAACATAAAACTGAACAGGAAAAATATCGTCCTAAAAGTCAAATTGCTACTGGTAATCGTTTAGAGTGTGTAAGTGACAACAAGGAATGTCGTGTTCCTTGAAAATTATTCTGTCAAGAACAAGAAAATGGCAAAGAAAGTAGGAAAAATTTCATTAGCGCCAATCAAATTGACGAGGTCCAAAATGAAGCTCGCGAGAGAGTCATAATCACGGAGTTCAGAAGGCACCCCCTCGACGTGAGGTCTTATTAAAGGAATAATATTTACAAAACGAGACGCCTCAGAAATCCCCAAATTAAGATCTCGCTGAAACCCGCCCAACTTCCACAAAGTGGAATCATTAAATTAAAAATGTAAACTTTTCTCTTAGCAAGGTAATGGGCATCCCGATGTAGATAAATAGATGGAATAGCTGCAAAAAGGAGCATTTTCCTGTTCATTAAATTTTTCCTTCGCTTTTTTATTTCGACCCCTGGTGCTAATTTTGTTGGAATTCACGCCCCTCGGCCCCACCCGCTGGGGCTCAATCACAGAAATTTTATATCCGGAATTAAATAAGTACCCGACAGCATTACGAACAAAATTTAATACGAGCTTATTTTTCCCGGGGTTTCTTAATTAATCAGATACTACGTTCTTATTTCATTTGACCAGCAGATTTACGTACCGTACTTTTTCTCTTCTGTAATAGGCTAGCTTCCATCTTAATTGCATCCGATCTCCTTCCCATAACACTGCCGAGAATTGGTCCTGAAGATGTCAGGAATTCAATCAAGAAGCGAAATATTCTCATCAGTGCCAACTTATTCCAGAGGGTGGTTTATATTGGTAATTCGATTGTCTTCATAGATTCAGCGGTGGATACTCTCTTAAGGAAACGGCAGTGAGCTCGGTAGCAAATGCAATTATACCTACTAATATGCCGTCTGCGACCGCCCGCCACCGCACGCTAGCGATGCCACCCTTTAACTGTTTAGAGGGGATCACTCCAAACTCAGTTATCGTGCTCTTGCACCTGAGTTTACTCCATAATTTGGATATCTGGTGACAACAACAGATGCAACACTACTTCATAAAAGTTTGTAACAATTTAAGCCGAAGGAAATAAAGTTTAACATTGGATAAATCTGCATCAAAATTCCAGGTTTGAAGCAAATATCATTTAAATATTCAACATTTCATTTGGCCGACGATATCGAATACTCTCATAAGATATTGATTGGTACAAATAAGGAAATCGAATTAATCAATGTCCGCCCCGCATTTGTTTCCGGCTCCCCTACAGCAGAGATGGAGAAATTCTTTCGAGTTTTCGATTACTTGTCTAATTAATTTTATAGATTCATTTGTCTCGAGCAGTTTGAATGAACTGCAAACATCGTGGGTAGGTGTACTCACACAAAAATAGTTCAAACAGAAGCTTGTTTGAACACTGCGTACAGTCGAGTAGTCGTCTGAGTAAGCAGATTACAGGTGTGCTTCGCACTTGAAGACGTGTCATAAGAGCGAGCGCGGGAGGGGTGAGGAGCAGTTAGGGTATGCCGAGAGGGAAAGTTCATACGTTCCTCATCACGGGCAAGCGCGCAAGTGGGTGAGTGCGGTGAGCGCCCAGCGCAACGCACCGGCCAGCATGACATAATTGGCGAGAGGCCTCATTAAACACAAGGATTCTCACATGGTGCGCACGTTAGCACCTCCATGGGGGCTAAGGTAGGCCTGTTTGTAGCTTTGATACGCTACTCTGATTTAACAATTAGTAATTAACATAACTACATTGAAATAATAAATCGTCATAATAATGGCATTGTGATTAAATCAGTTTTTTTATGAAAATTCTTTCCAAAGTATCATATCATAAGTCATTTGACGATATTAATAGTCTAATACACGTTACCAAAACATCGTGTACCCCGTCATTATGTGTCGAATGCGTGAATGACTATTGTATTGTACGGCGTGCGGGGGCGACAGGCGGCAAGATCAAAGCGTATTGGCAATGAGATGTTGTGACCACACCCTCCGTGGCACTCCAACAGGCAACAACCTAAGTTAATTCGATTCTTCTTTTGTTTATCTTAAGATATACATTTCAGAACATTAGATAATGTCGATTCCTACTGAAATATATGTTGTATTCGATTTTTACGTTTATGGCATGCATGATAAATATGATATTATACAAGCCGAGAATCCAAGGGACTTATCACTAAAGCCATATAATTACCTAATTAATAATACCTACTATAAAAAATTACCAAAAGTATTAAAACCAATCTACACGAGTTTTTAACATTGACTCTGTTCCCGATTAGGTACAACATAGCTTCCGCTGTGATTTTTTTTTAATTCTAAGATGACAGATCGTGGAATTGGCTTGTTACAGGGACAATTTCGATACAAGAGGACAAACGCAGGCAGACACTAAGGTGATTCTGGCACAAACAAGCAGCTAACTCGCACGCCCGCGATAACTGCTCAATCTAGGTAAATATCTACCACTCGATATCTTGGAAATTCGGAATACATTTCATGAGATGTGATAAACTTACTCGGATTAAAATCAGGACAATTTTCGCTATTATACTACATACTCATTAATTATGTACCTATATAGGTAGATAATAGGTACACCGTGGGCGCATTTAGAGACTATAATGTCATATGAAAATTATCTGGATTTGGCTCAGTATGATCTTTCTCTAAACCTGTTTTTTCATTATAGATTGTTCAAAAACGTATTTTCAACTGTAGTGTTGCCACTATGAGTTTTATTGGAAAAAACTGTTAGTATACAAACAATACAAAAAACTTCGCAAAAAAACATCACTCTCAAAAATATATAAAAATGTATAAAATAACACAAAGAATGTAAAAAAAAAATTTTTTTTGGCGAAAAATTACAAAAGTTACGTAACATTTTTTGCTTCTTTTAACGACAAGAATACATGGTTAACATGTTTCGGAATATTAACACCCACGGTGTATAAATCAAAGTTTTTAAATTTATAAACAGTAAACTATGGATTAAAGCTGTGTTTTTTGGAACCCTGTCTGCCAACAAACCATGAAGTGGTTTGGCAGTGGTTTATAATAATCACAAAAAAATATTGCTATCTATATGCATAGCACATCATATTAAAATTGACATATTCACCCTGAGGTGTGAAACCAAAGGTTTGAAAATAGACGCCACGTCAGAACCACCGGAGTTGGGGTGTCGGGCCGACCCTTTAGGAAATCATTTCCATTCCGTTTTCCGAACTGAAAGTTGCCCACGGACGGTCAAAGGGTTAACGATTTAGTGTTTATTTGAATCAGGCCTTTGTTAGTTTAAAAGGCGTCAGAATGTAAACGGATCCTTTGTTGCGATTGCCGTTTGTTTTGCACCAGTGTCTGGTATTTAAAAGGTTATAAGTTTAGTTCATTGTGGGTGTTATTTATTTGCAAAGGGTCAACCGGAATTCTATTGAGTGAAATAGTAGACTTATTAGGATGTTGCTCATTTATGCGCTTGATATTTTTGTTGCGCAGTAGCCAACACAAATACAAATAGGTAGTAAGCTGACTATTTAGTCAGATCGCGCCTTTAAAACATACGAACATTTTAATATTTCATACCAAGATGCAAGATAACGAGTAACGAAAGAAGCTGAATAACCCTATTGATATAAAATAAAATTAATACGTCATCTGGTTTAATCCTAACGCATTTCTATCATTATCATAATGCCTGATACGCTACTGTTCGGGTATTATATGAGAGAAGAATTTGAGATGACATAAATCTTTGAATTCCATTACGTTGGATTAAAATCTCGAGGACACTTCCTTCGCTTATTATAAGTTTACCTGTTTTATATAAGACAAAATATTGACAGCTTTAAAACCGGAGCGCGTTGTTACATAGGTATACATACCGGGTGTTGCCTGTAACAGGGGCAATAAATATAATCGTAGGTAATCCTCGCCAAACCGAACAACGTTTGTTCAGCAACTTTTAAAAATAACGTGTGATTTGATTTTTATAACACTTTAAAGTTTATTAGAGGACGCAATGTACTGCGAATTTTGTCATTTTTGTACTATGACAAGAGACGCCAATTAGGCTGATGTTAACGTAAATTGAAAATACTATTTATTTTGTATGAAAAAGTGAAAACCTACAGAGTACATCATTTTTAAAAGTAGTTGAACAAAAGTTGTTAGGCTTGAGGAGTACCTAATACCTGCGATTTAATTTATTGGTCCTGTTACAGGCAACACCCGGTATACGCAATGGAACAAGTTCAGTAATGTTAAAAGTAATAATTAGGTATGAATTAATTAGAGATATTAGACCTGCCTATGATACTTAGGTACTGTTTTCATTAGCTTTTCCAAAACAATACCTACCATACATCGTCAAATCATCTTGAATTTAAATGACAAATAAGTTACATCTTGCAACAAACGGTACCGCCGTGCAAGCGCAAATAATAAAAAAACCGAATTAAAAATAAAGTTTATGATTAATCTGAAAACTGACATTTAATGACTCTGCAAAACTGTTTCAAAATTTGTGATGCAAAATGCAAAAAAGTTAACAAGGACAGACAAAAACGCGAGAAGCAGACCGCTGTTGGATTCCCTTTTATACGTACCACAGCAGGCTCCGGTCTGAATGAGGGCACGCAGTGGGGAGTCCACGGTAGCTTCTCGTGTCTTTTTGTACGACCGACGTTTTATCAAACACGGTAATGGCCGCTTTATGAGGCCAACAAAAGAAGCGTGCCAACGGAGGCGTTAAATCCTTTACGATTTGATGCTGATTACGCATTTGTCATCAGACTCTGGGTATTACTATTAGAGTGGAGGTAGCCATGCGCACATTCTGTTTGGAATGTTTGAATACTTTCAAGCTACTTACTATGGCTTTGTTCTGGTCATGGTACTTTGTGTATTGTATTGGTTGTTAGTGAACTTTATAAAACTGTCTTGGTTGTGAAACGAAGATATCGTTTGTTTGTACCTACTAATAAGAATCAAGGTAATCTTGGTCTTTATTTTAGATATTTATATAACAATCAATTGCAATCATTAACTTAAATCACCATTTACATCCTATTTAAAAAGATGCTAACAGAATAAGAATAACGTTCACAAATTAAATCAAAGCTGGGTTGACGTGAAAATAAAATAGATACAGTCATGCTTAAGATACTAAATACGAATAGGCTTTTAGTGCAACAAACCAACTACAGTATAGACTGTGACTTTGTAAATTTATCTGTTATTTAGTCGAGATTTTCTCTAATCTTTTAAATACTAGAGTGTAACCTGGACCCAAAACACCAACAACAAGTAACCTATAATAATTTTATTAAATTAAGCACATTTACGTGACAAAAACAGAAAGGGGAAAACGAATGTACCATTTACCGCAAAAACGCACGAAACTGTTTCAGTCTCATTTATTTGAAAAATAAAGTACTTAAAAATGATACAAGTAATGGACCTACCTGGAAGTTCTAATGGAATGAAATTGGCAAAAATAACTGTAAGTATAAACATAAAATGAAACATCGATAAGCACTTTTTTAAAGGAAATAAAATGGAATTTAATAAATCCTGCGTTGCGGGTGTCGTGGTCTTCCAGGCTACCCCCTTAGCCTGACGACCGCGAGCGGCCGAGTCCGCTCGAACGTTACCGAATCCGGCCGAACGAAATCGAACGCGCGGCGCGACTGAGATAGCGACATACCTGTCTGGCGCTTTCATTGACAGGCACCTGAAATGAAGAAAAAAATCGATCCAATTCGTTGAAAAATTTAAATTTTTAAAAATTTTGACTGTCTACTCACTGCACGGGCGGTATAAACACAGATAAATTTACATGCAATCTATCTATACTAAATACCACGTACTAACGCAATTTAGGACATATGCATGCACTGTATTTAAAATTAACACGTCAAATCCGAATGAACATATATTGACATATCGTGCCGTGAACTTTCAATAAAAAAGAAGTATTCCCTTTATGACGGGACATAACGCAACAAAAACGAAACATATAAATTAAAAGTAAACATGCCAAAAAGAATAAACAATAATAGGGCAAAAACAGTTAAAACAACATTGCAAGATGCATTAGGACAGTTGTTAAAATATGGGGTAGCGTCGAGCGGCTTGACTCCGGTGATATTGTGCGCTGGCACGCGATCCTGCGCACCCGCAAATCTAACCAAGTGACGTAAGTAGCCATGTTACTCGTACCTGGGCCGGAGCACAACCAACAGAGAACGTTTAATGCTGGCACTTCAGCTGGAGTGTTGGCCCAAATATTCGCACAAAAGAATATGTGGGCCAAAGTGCCAGCATAACAGTACAGAGGCCTTACCATGACGTCTTAACGCGATTCAGTTGACGACCTAAACTGGGTCGGTTCCGTAGAACTGAACCTAAACTAAGGTAAGGCCCCTGTTCCGCTTCAATTCAATTGAAAACCCGAAATATTTGCCTATTCATTGACGACATTAGTAAAAGTTCGATACCTGCTATAATCACTTATCACCTGCCTTCATTTACTTGTGTATACACAATTTATTTTACATCTTGGACGAAATACGCATCATCGCGATCCTACTTCATGATGTCATAGACTGATAAAGTTTATTATACTACATTGTATTTCTATATGTTAACAAACACTGCCAGATATAATTTTGAGAATAAATCAATAAAAACTGATTACTATAGAGCCATTATTGTATAGCTATAGCATGTAAAGGTTACACACTCCCAATGGACGAATTTATTAAATTATTACCGGACGAGATCACGCAAACGGAATCGTAAAATGAAAGGAAATCCATTCTGTTAAATTGAAAGCAATTCACTAATTTCTTGTTATATTAACGAACCGAAGCTTTATTTTAATGGATATATGTGAGGGGTCAGCAAGTCACTTGGATCTGTACTTATCGATTGTCTTTATCAATACTACAAAATTATGTTACTCGAAATTGTATGCAGATACGAACAACTAAGCGTTTAGTTCAGATACTAAGTCTTAGGGCCACTTACGCCAACCAGGGTTAGCTATCTAACCCGGAGTTAGCTGACAAATTCCATACTCGCGGGGTTAGTTGGCTTACCTGGAATTGTGTAAATGGCGCTTAGTGAGCACATTGTACCTTTTTGGGTAAGAGAAGTGTTATCAAATGTTCGCCTAATGAAGGCATCAAAATGCTGAAAAGAAATTTTACTAAACGGAACAAAAGTAGCAAACAATAAAAAAGTGAGCAATAAATAAAGTAGTCCGCTGCAGCGGTTCAGACAATACATATCGCTTCGCGTGTGAACAGCAGCTGATGACTATCGTTTTGTGCTATTTTGACACAAATATTTTCTCGTTGATATTGTAATCGCGGCACTTACCGTAGCTGCACACATGTAAAATCAAAAGTCACTACTCGAACCTATCTATCAATATTAGAACACAAAAAAAATGCAAGTCAGTTAATAATCCCGAATCAGCAATCAACAATGGAAATAGTCACAGTCACTTTTTTAATAATGGCAACTCGGTATTTTTTCTTTTTTATTGCCACCCTAGTACGAGTAGTACGTTTGACATTTGAACCGTCTGATGACTCGGCCGCCATGATTGATCGTCACGACCCACTAAATGAGTGCAATTTAGCGTCTATTTTTTTCTACTTCAATATAATATTCGTTTTAATAACAATAAAACATAAAATATTGTTTAATCAAAAGCTAGTCATAGTGGCGAATGTATAATACCCATGTGCAGAACACCAATTCTAATAAAATTGATGTGTGTCCAAAAAACTAGACAAGTAGAATTTGTCAAACAAAATAGACGGATCCGTATCTTCAAAACTATTAGGTAATTTTATATTTGTTATAAAATTACACAGTTATTTTATGTACCCATTTTATTTGCAGATAAACGTAATATAAATATGTACTTAGTTATTTAGTTTTAACAGCTCTCCGTTTAGTCACTATTAATGTTGGGAACCCTGACAGTCAGTAAACTTCGAAAAAAAATTAAAAGGTTTAATTTAATTTAATTTAGAAACTGTTATTATAACAGCGATAAAAAACACAGATAGTGAAAATTTCAAATACAAGGCTTAGAATCAAAAAATTCGGATACGAAACCCTAATAAGCAAATTCCTTAAACCAAATAAAATCCATATTATTAACATACAAATTAACTGTTGAACTGTGACTGGTATTCATTTGTCAGTCCTGAGTGTCATTCGGATCCCACAGTAAGATTACAAGGCCACTTCGTCTCAAAATGACGTTACGCCTCATCGGTTTAGAGTTTACATTTCTAAAGTCTTCTTTGCACAAATTGTACTAAATAACTTGAAAAGCGGCATGAAAATTGTAACTAATTTTGAACATTATTGCTAACGCTCCAAAGCTTAGATTTGGTTACTTGTTACGGGTATAGATGAAAATGAAGGTTACGTACAATTTATCATCGAAGCAAGTATCCGCCCAAACCGTAACGAATCACTGGTAAATAAATTGACCACAGTCGTTTCGGACCATTTCTTTTGAGGTCTGGAGGTTGGTACTTAGATATTAATTTGTGTTCGCCTTTGAGGTTTATTGTTTTGGATGATTCATCAAAACATTACCTATTCAGGAGTTGTTTGTTCGGTTGAAACACCAGTAGTATTCGCTTGTATATTCCTCTTTCTGGATTTTTTTAAATTATTTTAGTAGTAAGTAGGTAGATATTTAGTAGTAGATATACTATTTATTTAGGTATTATTAGGTAGATAACGCCCTAAAATTGTTATATGTATAAACATATAACAATTGAATTGAATTTCTTTCATCCATGCTTATCTGATTATTTTTTTGACATTTCAAAATGTTTACATCACGTCGGTGGCAAACAAGGGCCCACCGCATAAGCATAAGCGGTCACCGTAGCCTATGGACGCCTGCAACTCCAGGAGTATCACATGTGCGTTGCCGATCAATTCAAATCTTGTAGACTCCTTTTTTGAAGGATCCCGATACTGTAATATTTCGGGGAAACTTCTGCAGGGAGCTCATTCCAAAGCCGGAGCGTCCGAGGGAGGAAATTCCTTTAAATTAAATGCTTAAACTTTTAACCCATACAGTGTTAAAGCCCCTGTTAGCCGTAAAGGATTGGTGGAATAAGAAACAGTAAATTAACGTTCAACAATTAAAAATCGAGTGCCATCTGTCAAATTAACATTTGTAGGTATTATTTATTAGAAAGAGACAAAACACGAATTTATTAATAAATAGAGGATTGTAAGCCGTTTATGGATAAGGGGGACATATCCCAATACAGCACACAACCGAAACAAAATGAGGCACTTTATAAATTAGGTTTGACAGGGCAGAATTAGATTGATATGTTCTAGGCTAAACATTCAATTGGATCGACGCCGGGATGTGGGGGTCTAATAGCCTATTTACTATGAGGTTATTCTACTTATAATACCCACATTATACAAATACAGGTTTAATACCACCTATGGCATCAGCGCAGTAGATATCACGTTTTTATATGCTAGTCTAAAATATGCTTCAGGCTTTTTTTTCATAAAATCGCTAAAAATAACGAGTAAATAAACTTGAAAAAAAAACATTAACATACCAGGTATATATTCAATAAATAATTTACTTTATTTATGAATTAATTTAAGTAGAACGTCGTACTTTAATTGTAATAACATCGGAATCATAATTTCCAATTCTCAGTTTAAGGGAGAGGAATTTCATAGCTCTCAATTAAAACGTAGAAATAATTATTTGGGAGCATCCACCCCACTTGTAAATCAAATTAATAATGTAAATACGAGTAGCTGTCCCTACTCCAGACGCTCAACCTCTTTATTAGATGCTCTAAGATGATTTCGTAGAATTTAAGAATTATAATAAAAATTAATACAAACACAAAAATACGCTTTACCTTATATTGCGTACGGTTTATCAATTTGACATGGAAACAGATTAAAAAAGCACATTAGCAACCCTTTAGGCGCACCTGCCCTTACAAACTTTTGACACCAAGCATTTTTAGGAAAAATAATAGCACATTTATCCTCCGGAGGGCATTAATTTCCCTTCATCCGCGATTCAGCCAGAAACAGCGCAATTAGTACGTTACCTCAAACTTGAGGCCTGATAAGGGTGCAACACACTAACAACTTTTCACTCGATAAAAGTAGGCTTGCTGAATGAGAGAAAGTACCTGAGTATTGAAATTCAGTTGAACAATATTTTATCATGTATCATTTCATCAGCTAAGTCCTTCAGTATTTGATTGGCTTCTACAGCAGCTAAACTAATTTTAATAAGCATTAGCAACGTACTTACTATAATAATTAAGTACCAAGTTAATAAAATTTCCTTTTTATGGTGTAAACTAAATGGATTACGACTGCGAAGTCCATTCCATATCGTTAGCGGGGTGATATCATTGTGTTAAATACCGGAAAATTAGATGAATAATTAAAAAATGTAGAGCACCATGTCGTTATGGTATTTACTATGTTAAAAGTTGTATTGTAACGCATGTATCTAACTACGGTGTAGCAGATGCGATGGTCGCCGCAAATTGCGACGTAATTTAATAATGCCAGTGCGCATGGAAACGCAGACCAATTTCAGAGAAAAAAGTCTTTGACGTAAACTTGCCGACATTAAAGTAACTGTCAACGATTAATTATTCATCACCGGTAATATTGTACACATTAATGAAATTGTTATCATTAAGAGCGGCACTTTTGAATGCGAACGATAATTATAATTTGAATACCTACACATAAGACTCCTAAGTAAAAATGTAGGTATTAAGCTTTTTAAGCACCTTCGACTCGATTTCCGATTTTGTAATCTGACAGTATCTGTGACATTTTTTTACAATCAGTTTTTTAGGTATTCATAAGGAAATGGAAAATAAGCTTCCTAATGTAAACCTATTATACCAACACCACGATGCCACTAGTTAGTGCCCGAAAACGTAAAAATATGTAGTCCTTGAACAGAAAAGTGCCACTTTGATTCCTCCTAGTTTGAACAGAAAAACCCTCTTATGAATAAGGTGGTGTGAAAAATTAAATTCCTATCAGAAGATTTTTTTTAATTTTTGACATTAATGAAACGCCATGTATGAATTCATTCATGTATGTAGGTACGTATATTATTTTTTCTATCATATCAAACTACAGGTACAATGAATACAGCTAGCGATGTTATAGTAGAGCCATAGCGCCTACTGTGAACTCGCCCTTCCCAAATCTTTCCCCTCCCGGGCCTGCGTAGGACACCATCCTTTACCTTGTGCAAGACAAGAATTATTATTTCTGAATCGTTTAAGTCCTTGTTCAGTGTTTGTAATCCTGTGCGCAGATTAAAATGTTTTTGCAAAGCTAATTAAAAGATTCCAACTTTTTTCTTGAATGATTAATCGGCACAGTCACTTTGTTTACCTACTTAAATTTGATTGTTTAAAGGAAATATTTATGTAATAACGATTTCATTTTGACAGTATATTAAATAATATGTAAGCTAATACAGAAACGGTTACAACAATAGGAATGCCATTAAAATTAAAACAAGGTGCCACTATTATAACCATTCGTATATGCAAAACTACTCACTCACATTTATTTATGTAACTAACAAAAGTCAGTTGCTCTTTAAGTTCACTCAACTTATTGCATGCATTATATTGCAAATGAAAAGTAATAAATTCTCATCAATCGCTATCATATTTCTTATGACACTGTAATGTAACATAGTCGAATAACTTTACTTTCGTTGCTAATGACAATGTGTTTTCATGTCTTGAAATGTTTAAGAATGTCGTGATGGACGATGTAAATATACCTATGTATGTTACTGTTGTCTTCTGCTGCCATAACGACTAGTTGTTGCAGTATAAATCATTAGTAAACTAGTTTTATAGCATGCAAAATGTAATCCTTCAACAATCAACATGCATGATCATGCAGGCATGCATGCGTGATCTTTTATTTGATCTTTGTACAATTCAATGAGTGTTTGTCGTTTATTTTACAAGCAAGTCTATCTCTCGGAGCATTTCAATCGTATTTTAAAACAAAATTAATATTAGAATAATTCAACAATGTAAATAACTGTACTAAAGTGCATGTTGCTTCAAAACGCAACTGAAGGTAAAAAGAGGGTACAGAAGCGATTAGCTCGCGGCACCGACTCCGCGGTCACGATTTACTTCACATCGGAACTTAATTGATTTTGCAGCTACAAACTCACCATTTCAAATAAAACACACCTCAATATTAATAGTCTTAGAGTTGCGAATTCAATTAAAACTGGATTTGATGCATCAGTCGCATGTTGGTAAATATAATTCTCGATGTGAAGTCTTAACTGTTTAGAGAGATGCTTGTCTTGAGTACAACCCGTTCGGGAAGTTATGGAACCTGTGGCCTCAATTCGCTGACGCCTTAGGTTTGTTATTTGCTGATAAACATAGATATTATGAAGCAAATATTTCCTCCCAATCGGAACAGTCCTCTCAATCGGTACCTGACAGAATACATGTGTAAAATTCAATTTATTATTGTCTTTTTGTGTAATCTTATTCATTTGGAATGTATTTGGACTTAATGCCATTTGGCATTAAGTCCGCCATGTGTACAGTTTTCTGTCTTGTGCATTAAAGTTTAAATAAATAAATAAATAAATAATGAAATGTCTTCTGCCAAATCTAGTTAAAATTTCATTACACATTCCAGCTCTCATGAGTGACCAGTTCTATTAAAACTAAGATTACAGGAAAAATATGAATGCGAGGAAACAACATAATTACTACGCACCTGAAATCTTCAGTTTTCTATCTTATTCTGAATACCACTCTAAAACATAACTAGAAAGGAATACGCTTACTTACTCCTAAGAACGTTGCTTCGAAGGAGGTCGGTCATACAATAGGGATAACGACTAGGTTGAAAAACTATTATTCTAATTAGTCCGTCAGAAAGATTATCCAAAATTATTAGACACGTATTTTTTCCTTTTTCAAGATAACTAAAATTGACGAATATGAAGAGCGTCAAAGTTCCGTGGTGGGGGCTGGTGACGTCATCTGTGAGTAAAAATCGTACTCAATTGTGACGTCACGCGAAACTTTAAAGCGCTGTATTTCCGTCGTTTTTCATTTGACGAACAAAAGAAAAAATACGTGTCGAATATTTTTTAATAATCTAACAGACGGACTAATTAGTTTTTTTTTGTCTAGCCTGTTGTGATCGAATTTCACTTACATGTAAGTTCGTTTAAGCACTAATTATAAACATGGTTCTGTTTAAATATTTATCGGATTCTCCTCTTTTTCATGACTTCCACTGAATTGGCAGTTTATCAAATAGTTGCAGTAAGATTGTTGGCAAGTTGCGTGCAGTTGAAATAGGCGAATAAGTGCGCAAAGTTATTAAGTAATTGTATGAGGATTGGCCTGTCCGTCGCTCCGCTTATATCGTTCTGGCACTTGTATCCGGAGCGCATGCATCATTCCGATATCATTAAGACATCAAAACACTACGAAGGGGAAACACACCTTACTTTGTTTAAGGAATTCGTATGATTTAAGTAAATGGTTCTGTATTCCCCTGCTACGTTTACTTAACAAATGTGGAATTTTGTTACTTTATTTATTACTTTATCACGCCACACGCTACCTCTATTACTGTGGAAGTTTCAAGATGATGAATATACTTTCTGATGTGTTATCGCTATTGATGTATTTTCAATACATTTGTTTCATTATAATAATTTTAATCGCTTGTGTCACGGGTATTTGCACATTATTCAATAATTAATAAAATCTAGCAACGTAATACATGTTCCGTGACCATTAAACAATCAATGTACCTATCTATTTAATTTGAAATTGCATGAGCGTAACAACCACTTAAAATATGACTCAATTAAGGAGAAAAAATCAGTAGAGAATACAACTAGCATTCCAAGTAACTATTTCCTCGGGCAGCGATAGAAACTTGCGAAATAAAATATGATCTGCTCTTTACGTCACTCATTCTGCAATAGTATTGTCATAATAGCACATAGATAATATGATCCATTGAGAATATTTTCCATTCACGACACGCTAGCACCTGTAAAGACCGGCTCAAATTATCTAGCTGCAGGTTACTAATGATCATAAAAATACTTGTGTCAGCGATATCCGCGATAAATAGTTCATCGCACCGGGCAACCGTGGGTAGCGTCTAATTCGCAAGGCGATTGACACGACTCGGCCAGTTACGAAACTCAATAATTAGAACTGCTGGAAAGAAAAAATAGCTGAGAATTCCGATTGGCAGATAAAGCGGCACGATTGTCTGGATTGCATATTGAAAAAACATGCAAGAGAGATAAGGAGTTACACGCCTGAGCGGGTCGGAGGCATCGTGGCGAGCACTGGCTAATTGCATTTCCTACTGTGTTACTACACTGGTGCATAACGAGCTGGCGCGAGCATTAAGCTAGGAAAACTAATTATTTAATAAGCACTAAATGCATAATTGTTAAATTAACACGTCTCAGTACGAATGACTACCTTGGTAACAGTAAAAAGTATTTTTTAATAACTTTCCTTTTTGATCTGTTGCCTATCTTAAAAACCACCTTATATGGATTGAAACATAGATATTATATGTGATTATAATGTGTATATTATAACAAAATATTAATTTATATACCTAAGTACCATCAGTTCAAAAGATGTGTATGCAAATAAACACGAAGTTTAATTCTCATCTCCATAATCAGGAACACTATCACACCAGGCTAGCCGTTTCAATCGTTTACGAATGTTGAACTGTTCTTAATGCCAAAGTTCCGCTTTCTGTTGATCGAAACTAATTTACCAAATTCAATTATCCACCTTTGTTTTAGTTTAAGAAGTTTTGCTTTCACTACAAGTTAATCGTGTGGATCTTTTAATAGGAACATTTTTATATTCTGCTTCAAAAATGCATGGAATCACAGGAATAAAAACATCCTAATATTTGGATTAACACCCATCCATTTTGCTGAAACCTCTACCTGCCTGCAAAAAAATACGAACAGTAAGCTAATTTTAAACAAATGTATCCAGTAGTTGTGTATAATTAACAAAGAAACAATAACTGGCACAGATACTAAGTCAACATGAGCATGATGACATCAGCGCACTTGGACCACACTAATGTTGATTCAAATTCAGCGGCGTGAGCCCGCAGGCTCTGGCTTGGCAGACAACGCGACTCCCATACTATCTCGACTTACGGAAGTTGAATTACCATATCAAACTATTTCATGAGCAAACACGCCTTAAAACCTTGTCGTACTCACTTCTCAGAGTGCATCACACGAAGATTATGCTCATTTAAAACAAGTTTAATTTGAAACGATACTCATATTAAATTTAATCTGGGCCCGCTTATCTATGAAAGTATGAATGAAGACATTTGTTCAAACAATTATAAAACTATGTTTTGTTCTCCGGCAGACATGTTGAGTAATTGTAATAAGATAGGAGCTGATAAAATATGTTAATTAGACTATTTTTTAGGAAATAACATTCGCGTCATGGTCTTAATTCAGGCACATTTATATTTCTATTAAAATTGATTTCAGGGAGATTTTATGTAAGTGTTATCAAACTAACATATGGGCAACATTAGCATGTACTTATAAGTAGATATTTATATAGAACGTACCTAGTAAGTAAGAACAAGAGCCAAATATTTTTAAAAACGCGTAGGAATGTGCCTGTTTTGGTAATATTCCGGTGCTCATTTGTAATAAATAATATTATGTAGTTTTACTTGTTTAGACGAAGAAATAAAATATGCTTGTCTTTAATCGCGCCTCATCCCATTATGACAAAATATCTTCCTATCCATATACACTTCAAGGTATTAGTGTCATCGCAGCAGGCTGTAATGTGCGGTCCTTTTGTCTCCTGGCAATAGTTACAGCCTATTCATAAATTTCCCGTATAGATGATAAGCTCGGATACCACCGGGAACGCAGGATGCAACCGTAATCTTGTTTGCCGACAACTGCGTAGCATATTGTGTACCCTAATTACTAGTCTTACGATATGCAGTTGCTGGTAGTGGGTACTTGAATTTTGTTACGTACCTACCTAATTAAAATTATGTATGAACTTTTCATAAATGGATTAATTCGTGATATTTATTTTACTACATACAATATTTCTAACTACGCAGGTACATACAATTATTTTAAGTGATAGTCCTCTTTCAGATACCAGACCAGATTCTCATACAGTAGGTACAGTGAACCAATTGAAACCGTAGCCCACTGTAGGACTAACTATGTCATAGTGAAGGTGCGTCATTTCGATATGGTTCTAACAATATCACAGGTTAGTTGTTGATTGAAATATATGACACCATTATTTACCACGATTGTTATAATAATATTATCTTATTTATTAAGTTAGTAACATGGCCAAACACTAACAGCGGTACGGTTAGAAGTAAAAATGAAAAATGAAATGAATTCATTTTTGGACCGAAAAGATTCACCCACAGTAAGTCAGTACAACAAAACATTCGCTTCTCATTTTTCCAATTAAAATTCCTATATGTGCATTGTTAGCAACATACTCGTATCTATAGGCTTAATTGGAAATATGAGATACGAATGTTGCATTGTTATGAGTTAACACCGTTTCTATCCTGTCTTTGTTACTGTTACTATGACACTCATTGATTTTCTATTCAACTAGTGATGTTTGGCATCTGGTTGCTCGTGATTCCGAGATGTGGCAAAGCCAATCGCACTGTCTTCTGTACTTATACTAGTTATACTAAATACGTACTTGTTTTCTAAGGAATTTTATTTGTGACCTATACGTACTTAAGGTTGATAGTCCTGATAAACTGTATTGAAACACAAAGGAAAAGTTCGCGAAATGGGTCGCATATTCCTTGACAGTACCTATGTACCTATATTCTTACGTGTTTTAATATAATAATTTCCTGGGTTACCGCGATTAGGACTCATTAAATTGAAACATTTTGAAACCGATTATTAACTACATCACGACGTTCTAAGGCTTTAAAAACGAATATATTGGTAACTCAAAAGGCACTTTAAAAAGACATTTTTGGATAAGTTAGTTCGTGCCAAGTCTTATGAATCTACCTGTATATTAAATTATATAATCGACCTGTACGTTAAGGATTCTAATTCACAACGTTTCGACGGACTATAACAAGAATTATTGAATGTACCTAATTCTATAAAACATTTGTAAAAATCACTATCACTACATAGTATAAAACAAAGTCGCTTCCCGCTGTCTGTATGCATGTATGTATGCTTAAATCTTTAAAACTTACGCAACGAATTTTGATGCGGTTTTTTTAATAGATAGAGTGATTCAAGAGGAAGGTTTATAAGTATAATAATAATTCGTGCGAACCTATATGGTATAAATACACTCAATTTGCAAATCCTAAATCTCTGGAAAGGCATCCCTAGCGCGTAAAATTAAAATAAAATTAACAACCAGTGAATTACTTCCCCTAAAACAAAATGAGATATGTCCGTTGTAAAAAAAGTTACCCGGGGCCGTCCGTTTATTTAATTAGTCACATTCTTATGTTTGGGGGCCAATCCGAATGTCCGAATATTTCGAGTTCTTTGCCAAAAAGGAATTAAATTAAAAAGAGCCATATCGACAAAAGTGCTTCATCGTTTTGACATTGTACTACAGCATTGCGGTTTTAAGGCGTACATATGCCTCAAAACTTACCTACTGAAAAAAACTTACCTGTGAACACACGTTCAAAAGTGCATGGTCAATTTATGAAAGATTTCATTCATAAACTGCCCATGCAATTTTGAAAGTAATAGTACATTTTACAAAAACATGTGTGTAACACATTAATTTTTTACTGCTTATTGAACAAAGTAAAACATCAATACGCGTATGCATATCTATTAATGATTCAATACTTGTATATGAAGGGGGTTTATTACGAGTCATTTCGCAACAATTTTGGTAATAATTAAGTTGCTCTAACGAAAACAGGGAGTCCCATTAGTTGGTTCGGTAAAATGAAATACATGAAATTGGCAGAACATAGGTACAAATATCAAAGTAAATTGTGTAAGATTAAAGGGAAATACGTTTTATTTTTTTTTAATTCAGACACGTATGCTTTATGTTTTTATAAACCTGTTAGTACTTACGTATGTTTGTATCTACTATGTTGGGCGTGATTAATATTTTTAAACAATAATGAAATGGAAATCTAAATAACACTTTACGCCTAGCAAAATTTATTAAAAACTATATTTGACTGCTACAAAAAAGAGTAATTTGAACGTGTCTAATCGATTCGCAGCTCTAGCTTCCGCCCAGAGTTGAAAACATGCGCGCAAATTGAAAAAAGTAAAAAGTGCAAAATCATATCGCTGTTACAACACAAATGGTTATTTTTTATCCGTTTTTTCCAGTCTCGAGGGTACACTAAACGTTTGCAACCATCTCTATTATTCGGCACCCATCTGACGTAAGCACATTCGACACTCAACAGTTATTAGTTATTAAATAATAATACATATAATAACGCATTCATATCTAGCATCTGAATTGATGGCAACTAATGTAAGGGTTCTTTACGCACAAGGTCGGATTGGAACGGAATATTTAATTGGAATATTTTTCATGTTTTGTAATTGTAAGTCATTTTTAGAGTTCCGTACTCAACTAGGAACCCTTATAGTTTTGCCATGTCTGTCAGTCCGTCAGTCCGCCCGTCCGTCCGTCTGTCCCTCTGCGGCTTAGCTCAGTGACCGTTAGTAGTAGAAAGCTGTAATTTAGTCATAGAATATCAATCATGCCGACAAAGTGGTTAAATAAAGAGTTAGCCGGGAGCTGGGTTTTTCTTTTTGGTTACTTACCTCCAATGCACGTAAAGTAGGGGTGATTTTATTTTGTTTCAACCCTTAAGTGTGAGGTATCCTTGGATAGGTATTTAAAAAAGAATAGTGGTTAGATAATTTTTTGATATAGTGAATATTTACAGCAATAATCGCTCTAGCAATTTCAAAAAATGTATTCACCCACCTCAACTCCAAAAATTATGAAAAAAATCATGAAAGCAGAGTTTTATAGACTTTCAAATAATTATTATTTAACATGGTCTATTAAGCCATTTTTTTACAATAATTCATATTGTATCGTAGTGCTATCCTTTTTTGCTGGTTATGGTTGTACCTACTAAACCCCTTTTAGGTTCGCTAAATGTGACGGACGGTTAACTACGGAACCCTACACCGACCGTGGCCCGACATGCTCTTGGCCAGCTTTTTTCATAATTAGAATTTAAGGAAGAGCTTTAAATTTAACCATAATAATAAAAACCCGGAATCAAGTTAAGCAGATTAAATGGACTAGGATAAATATAGGTTAACGTTCCATAGAAAATACTGAGTCGCGTTATAACATTAATAATCTAATAAGTCAACTAAACCAGCCATCAAGTACGATTTATTAGTTATTCCTTTCTTAACAACGCATTACGTCAGTTTCTATTTACCTCAAAATGTTTAATTTGCATAATAGCTTTTTTCCTCCATTACTATTTACGTTAATATTCTGATTCGTGGGGCCGGGTCGCACGCACAGAAAACATAAAGACAATCTGCGTATGGTAGCCATTTATGTAAATAAAATCCACGATATAGCATTATGAATATGGCGTACAATACAGGCGTGGCTTGCCCATTTACATTTTTGTTCCAACCATTTCACCGGAAGATTAATTTACGTTAATTCCGTTCTCACTGCAACAGTGTTACATTTTAACAAAATGACTAAAAACATAATTAAAATTCGCATCAAAAACGAAATGGAAACAAAGTTAATAACAATTTACGTTCGTTTAATCAACAGAGCATCAAGCAATAAGTCCTATTTAAGAGCAGGATAGAATTTCTCATTTGATTCGTCTTGAGTCATCAGAAACAAAGTGCGTCCGTCAGCGGCGGTGTTATTATCGCGTCTTAATAATTACAGGGCACATCAATCAAGGGCACATGCAGATAGAGTTTTGTGCGAGTCAGCGCAGCGCAGCCCACTGTGCAACCCTTTCTTTGATATCTATAATGATATTTCGAATGGAATTATTAAATAGCGTTCCCTAAATGTGTAGCTAGGGATGGGTTACCATGAAGCATTAATACAAATATCGATATGTTTAATTGAATCAACGCAGTTTTTTATTCGGTAACATTAAGGTAAAGGTCAAGTTTAAGTATAAAATAAATAAATAATAAATAAATATTATAGGACATTCTTAAACAAATAAGTCACGCAGTAAGCTCAAGAAGGCTTGTGTTACGGGTACTTAGACAACGATATATATAATATACAAATACATTAATACATAGAAAACATCCATGACTCAGGAACAAATATCTGTGTTCATCACACAAATAAATGCCCTTACCGGGATTCGAACCCAGAAGCATCGGCTTAGCAAGCAGGGTCACTCCCAACTACGCCAACCGGTCGTCAAGTATGAGCTTAAGGATTTAAATAGAAGGATATTAGGAGTCCAATGAGAGATTTACGTAAGTAGTACGGGTCGTACGACTCGTACGTATGAATTATTTGTCGTATAACACTTAATTAGTCGCTTCAATGACAATAATTAGAAAAATGGAACTGAAAGGAATATTTATTTACAAATATTCCTTCCACTTCCATTTTTCTAATTATTGTTTATCATTGAAACTCCTAAATTAAGTGTTCTTAATAGTATTTTCACCCTCAGGCACCGTAAGCCTGTGGCTCTTCACACGATGACAGGCTCTTTTCGTGTAGAACGCTCAAATTGACCGCAATTAAAAGAACAATGACTAGTTTCAATTCCCCAAACTTAATTTCCTTCGATGCAAACGTGTGGCTAACTGGAAATATAACGCTTTAAATACATTAACTTGCTTGAATGGTGTTTTTCGTCTGGCCATTTGATACTGTGTTGTGCTCACTAATATTATTTGTAAAGTTGTTTATTTTTTTACGTTACATACATTTATTTTACAAACAGTAACACTACTGTTTTACGCCAAGCCTTGTAAAACTTAAATAAATTGTGTAGGTAATGTAGGTAGGTAGGTATCTAAGAAACTTATATTATTTAAAATAAAATCCACGACACATTCTCTTGGAATTCTGCATTTTATTGAATGAATTACCTACAATAAGTATTTTGTGAATACGTGTGTAATTTTTGAGAGGAGAGGAGACTAGGAGAAAAATACCTACAATAAATGAAATGAAGTGGATAGATCCCTTTTTTAAATGAGTAAAGGTTATTAATATTAACCATTAAGTATTTAGGTATATTCCAAGACTTTCTCAAAACCATAGCTTTTTCATGTTTCCCACCTAAGTGAAAAAAAAAACACATTTTACTGTTAGCCGATGAGCTGTCCAATAGACCGATATAAGTAATAATTAGTCTTTCGGCCTTGCCACGAGTCGTGGACCATTGGCACGCGTCAATACTGACTGACATCTTCACCCATCATCACATTACACCCACACAAACTTGCTGACGCCACTAAGGTAGGCTAAATCCCAGCAAAATTCAACTTTAACACCTCTACTTTAGCTCCACCCAGCGACCAGACCGGCTTAACGCAACGCATTGATCTTTCTAAGCGATGTTGCTCTGTCTCTAAAAGCAATCTAATTAAGTTTTTTTTAGACTATTGAAATATATTGTTGATTGGCAGATGGCGCCAGCAGCTATATGAAATGAATTGTTCATATTGTGAGTTTTGAACTTAACGGTCAAACATAATGTAATGTGCGTGGAAACGTCTTGTGAGGGCGAAATAATTGAAAAAGTTATGACTTTCTTGACACGTTTGTAGAACCGGAAATGTAGATGCATTTTCGCGGGTTTGAGGGAAAGCAAATAGGAGAGTCGTTGCGGTGTCACGTACCACTTTTGTATGCGAGAACACGTTTCAACCACGACCTAACTTGAACTAAGAACATCTCACACACAGCTCGCATTTGTTTGTAAGCTCATTATTTTCCCTGGGAATCAACATTCCCCATTTTAGGTTCCGATTGAATTAGTATTCAGTGGCAGAATGCTAATCGTAAAAACGTTCTCTGTGGCACGACTCGCGCTGAGCGGCGTGGAATCAGAAGGGATCCATCAACATCAGCGCAATTCCGATCACGAAATCCGCCATCAATCATAAACATCAGAAAGGATTAAAATCTACGTTGCACCTTCCAAAGCTCGAGTACCCTTGTTTTTCTCTAACCCGTAAATACTGAGGGGCGTAAGTACGGCTGGGGGGCGGTAAATATTATCAAGGGGGCAGGGGGAATGCCCCCGCCCCGGAGGGGGGCACTATCCCTTATCGCGAGCGTTACCCTCGTCGCCGGCGGCCGCTAGACCGCCAAAATGTGGGACAAATCGATTCCTCTGCCCCATTTTTGTGCATCTGGACCGCTATCGATTTTTATGCACACTGTGGCAATCGATAACATCACAGATGGACCAAAATGAGTTTTTATCATTTAGATTGGAATTAAGCTTTGATTCTTTGGTTGTATTAGGGTCATGGTCTCGTGGTGATGCAGTTGTTGTCGTTGCATTAAATACCTGTATCTTCGCTAACAATGTCACTTTACGGCGAAGATAGTCATTAAGATACGTGAAAAGTGTCCATGATTGAAATTACTTAAATAATTTTATAGCGGCCATAAATATTTTTTATCAGTAAAACAGCTTGAGCGACACGAAAGTAGTGACGGCAACATAAAATATGAATTAGAATTGAAAATTCAAAAACTTCTGACAACAGTTGAATATAATATAATTAGTTTATATAATTATCTCGAATTGTTAGCTGTTGGTTCTCCGAATAGTAAATAATAATAATAAATAATACAAATAAGGGATCCAGCTTAGTACATATTAAGTAAAGAATTTGTGACTAGTTCCAATATTATTTGTGATTAGTTCCCGTTTAGCTGTCAACACAGCGAATCCTCCTTTTTTTTAAAGGGTCGGCAACGCGCATGTAACACCCCTGGTGTTGCAGGCGTCCATAGGCTACGGTGACCGCTTACCATCAGGTGGGCCGTATGCTTGTATGTCACCGTCGTAGTATAAAAAAAATATGAACTATCTTTACGACGTACGGGACGAACCTACTGATTTGATGTCCAACAAAACACAGCTAGGAACTATCCTGACAAACAAGGCTCTTAAAGGAAAGACACTCAGATTAAATTCATGATCCCGTTTTTCCTACTTATGCATTAACTAAATGTCAACTGTATTTTTTAGCGTTTTCACAAAATAGTGTAATACCTATCAGATGATGTGAAATAAGTTATTTCACATCAACTTATTTTGTCTCTAGAAATAACTTGAGGTTTTGTAGCACAAAAATGTGAAAAATATCAGGAGACATACTTAATACGAACCTTATCACGAAAATTATTTTCATATTTTAATAATTATATTCATAGTTAATATGAAAATATAGACGTCCGAAACTACCAAAATAGTAAATTATCAAAAATGTTTAACCTGACCTGACTCGACTTATTCCAACATTGTACCAGTGAAAATCCGTTTTTTTTTTAAGTGTAATTTTTCCAATAGAGTCATGTACTTAGTGTGAAACATAGAACATGTAGCGTAACTTTATTAGGTAGGTACTAATAGAAGCTACCGTTCATCACTGTCAGTACTTCAGTAGTCACGGCAGAGGAAAGAGAGTTCACGTGGCAGTTCGGATTACCGCGACGAGCGGATGAACCTGAGTGCGGATTATCGAGGTCCTACTGTGTTTAAAAAATGCAAATACTTTTAAAGGCCAACTCCTAACAAGGTATTATTGACTGGAAAAATATTTATCAACAAGTGAAGGGCGAAGTTTGTGACATGGTCAATATTTAATAATTACATAAATTAATTTTAAAATATTAAAAAAAATGAATAATTCATTGTTTAAAAAATTTCGAGCACTACTTTGTTAGACATTCGCATATTGATTGCAATAAAACAAGTCCGCGGCCATAAACTGCAATTTACTACTATCTGTTAAGCTGCAACCTTCGGTCCACGCGGCTTCAGCTGCTAAGTTTTATCGATTCTCTTTCAAATGTTGCTAATGTTTTATTAAGTTTTATTATAAACCGTATATCAGACTTTACGAGGACTCTGTCTGGGGTTAAGTAGTCCTTATCTCGTTTGTTGCTTTGTAAGTCTCCGTTTGTGGGTATAATAAGAAGTAAGGTTTTTATGTAAGTTTGCTGGTTCTATCTTAGATTTGTTTTAATACACATCTTTAATTAAATTAAATTTTATTTTCATATACCTACAAAGTTTCCTATAGATAAATCCCTCCAAACTGTATAGATTTAAAGTCAGGGAGAATTGTAAAAATTATTAAATCATTAAATATCTTTTATTTAAGTTTTTTTAAATACTTATGTTACGTTACCTAACATTCAGTTACAGTTTTTACTTAGAGATGAAGCACTAACTAGGTATTCTTTTTCAGCATTTGCATTGTCAATTTTGTCATAAAGGTAACCACGTATCACATTTTTGTCGTAGGCCAAATATAGAAGAAATGAAAGCATGGCCACATTGTATGTAATATTGCTGTATGAAGTGATAGGTATACATACTTTACATATTTTGAGGAACAACATAAAGCTAAACCGAATTTAGCTGATACATAGCCGATATTCAAATTACTGGAAAAGAAGCACAATCAGATGTATATAACGTATATAATAAACGGCAAAAAGATCTCATTCTACGCACAAAACACGGTAACAAGACCTCTTTACTGTAAGCGCTGATTATTTAGTTTAATTGATTATTACCATGGGAAGGCGACGCGCAGCTCGCTCGCCTTTTTGCCGTATCACTATAACGGGCTAATTGTTCAATCTTGCGGAATCTCTCCACAATAATAACTTCATTTTGTCACGCCGCTGCAGATAGTTTTTCCCGAGATACATGGCGGATAAATGGTGATTTGACGTTGTAAATGCTAAGAATTTCGATAGAAATCATGCGTTTCAAGTATTTGCGTTGGTAAAAAATGACATTGTGGAAAATATTTTCATCATGTTATTAGTTCAATGATGCCGTCAATCAAATCAAAACACGTTTAGCATCAAGTGATGCGCAACTAATGTCAACTTTAGACGTTACATATACATACCTACACACACGGTAAACATAGACCCAAATCATTGCCTCAAATGATCCTATGTGTGGGCTTCCCTTACGTGAGCCAATGTAGCACATTTTTCCGACTCAAAGAAAAAGTACCTACGCCAAATCAGCTCCCGGCATGCCCAATGAACACGCTCACGCTTTTGACGCTCCGCCACTGGTGGGCACCTAAATATAAAATTCAATTATATGTAACTTTTAGTCAACTTTGTCTTTCACCCAATTTAATTATGATATTAATAAGGTAAACATCTATAAACTTCTATTTAAATCGGTATAGATTAGCGCACATAATGCATGAAATAAGTCACTGAGTCAACTCCGGCGCATATGAGAAGATTTTCACTGGCAATTAGTAAGCGTGTCTTCACACAATGGGGAGCGGAGCGCGTCGCGCAAAAAGGTCGTTTTCCTGCATTTCCGCCTCCCATTGTCTTGATCTAATCTGCATTGGATTAATGACGATGCACGCCTTCAAACGTACCGATAGAAAAAATAATCAACCTACCTGAACTTGCTGACACCGGTCGATGTTCAGGTAGGTAGGTAAACCTGCCTCAACTGGACTTCAGTTGCTTTCAGACGATTTTTCTACTTATTTTAATATATCTTATTTTAACTTGGTTTATTTCAGACGCTCGTAAAGGCATGTAAAAATTACATTGTAACTTAAGTTGTCGCCTGAGATAAATATGAGCATTTTAATTACAGAGTAGACGTTTTATGTGATTTAATTTAGTTGATATACTTATTATTGACATATTCACGTGCCTGCAATAACAGTTTTAATAATCATTTTAATATTAATAAAACTCACAGCGTGTGGTGGACCCAATTAAAGGGCGTAATATGCAACATAGTAGTGAGAAGATCGTAAATTCAAGATGGAAATTAACAATTTTGCATCATTCGAATTTCTGTCTCCCCAAACAAACTCGTTTTTGTATGTTAAGGAAATGTGCCCCTAAGTTTTGTTGTAAACCGTACTTTCATTAGTAGAACAAGTGCAATCCATCATTTTCTCGCAGCGTTTATACAACTGTAACAGTTCATCTCATGATAAACTGCAATGACTCCCTCTTCTAACTATAATTAAACATGATTAGAGCTCAACACATGGTGAGCCGCAATTATAAGACGTTACAACGGCTACCGGCGCTACACGCCATGCGATAGTTTCCATCAACCATTCAATAACTAACACGGATGCGAATTTTAATTAAACGAGCACGTTGTTTCATTATGTCGCCCAGTTTTTCTGCATTGTTTTGTTGACCGTAACATTAGTATTCAGCGAGGTTCACTGGTGGAGGGCTCACCGGCAACGAAACGTCGCGACGCGTGCTTGCGTCGCCCCTTCGAAGCCCAAAGTGTTCCAATTGTGGGAAGCAAACGTCCCAAATCCATTCAAATCCGCAGTCATGAATGAACGGAATGGGAAAGAGACGGAGGCATTTTCGCAAAGGGCACGAGAGAGATGCAATTTGAATGGTACGCGAAACGGGAATAGAGTGCGAGATAATTCCGTCTAGCCGGAGGGATTCCCCAGTGTCATTGGTGTGCGTTTTCCGAATGTTACGGGAGTCGGGAATTTCGGCACTCGTCTTCCGTTCGTTTCCATTCGTATTGTCGTTCGTTCTTTCCGACGTACCCCTGCCACTTGTTGATCAATCGTAATAAATTGCCACCATGATTTTCCCATTGTGGAGCAGTTTGTCGCTTTACTGCGGAGGAAATTGAGTTTCCTTCAGCTAGTCGAGTTTATTTGTCAATTCAGTGAATGGCTTTTCGCATTATTGTTGTTGCTTTATTTGCTTTAGTATTTATAAGATGCAATGATTTGTTTATCGTGACTACTTATTTTTTTTAAGAGATACATATTGCTTGGTGTGCGCCTTGAGTAGTAATCGCAAAGCAAATTTAAAGAACTGACATACAACATAATATGATGGTACATCATTTTCTAGAACTAGTATAAACTAGCACTGATACTAAATTATAATACTCAAGATATCCTGTATCTTCAGTAGGTACCTACTGTAATTTACTATCAAAGCTTTAATAGCTTTAAAATCCAAAACCACTTGTATTAGTCAATAAGAACAATTGATGAACAATTATCAACAGGCAAAGGAAAACAAAAAACAATCGGAATGTAGAAATGTGGTCGGAAGTATAGAAAGTAAGGTTGGATTCGATTGCTGTGCAGATTCATTTGATAATAAGCGCAGCGAAGCGTTGTGTGAACGATGCTCACCGCAATGAAAATACTAATGATGGCTTTTATGATTGAAAGCAAAAGTAAGTTACATTACAACATAATAATTTAACTAGTTTTCATCGATTTTTGTCAAGCTTTTAGTCGTTAGAACTAAAGCACTACAGATAGAATTATAAGACAAACGGCTATCAGTTCTTAAATTTTAACTAAGTAATTAAGACAAAAGTTATGGCCATAAAACCAGATTTTCCTCCTTTAATTGTTTAATTTTGAAGCCAAATATCTAAGGGACATTGAACTTTGAAGTAATTATGGGATACTATTTTGCTTAAAGGTGTTGCTGTTAATATGATAATATTCAAAAGCCATCATAAAACCAAAGGATTCAGACCGAAGGTCATTGGCGTTATTCCCTTAATTGAATAAATGTGCTAAAGTCCCGGCGCGACTATTTGGTATTTATTAATTTTGAATCCGACTAATATTATAAACGCGAAAGTTTGTATGGATGTTTGTTACTCTTTCACGTAAAAAGTACTGAATGGATTTTAATTAAACTTGGCACAACGTATCAGCATTGCGATACAACGAGGAAATGCCGCCAGCATCCTAGGTACAATGCCTCAAGGACCTACTTTAGATTTAAGGTAGGTAGGTAGTTAGGTAAGTTACACTTACTGTATATATTTCGAAAATAAATGTTTCTTAATCATTAAACTTCACAATAATATAGCTTATATACATCAGAATAACACATAGGCTACAATTTGATTTGATAGACTTTATCTGTCGTTAACTCATTTCGCATTAAAACATCCTGTGTGTTTATATACGTCATTATGACGAAAACGGCATGAACATTACTGGCCCTGTACATGTGTTCCTATTGTGCCAAGGTAATTTTTTATTGGTATTATCAATACGGAAAAACATTTTCACAGTAATTATTAGGTATGTTTTTAATTAAAAATCAAGCTTGAATCCAATCTACACTGTCACTAGAGTCTGTCTATGCTAAGTTTCCTAAATTTGGATATCACCAACTGTGAAATTGTTTAAGTAAACGTCATAATTGCATAGAAGTTTGACGCTTAAAATTACACTTTAAAGTTAGACGGTTCAATTGCTTGGAGTGATTTGATTCTATTCGAAAAGTGATTTCTGAAATTAGAACTAAAAAAAAAACAAGCAACCTGATATGAAAACCAGCCGTTACATTTCCTTTATCTTGGAACATACATAATCTTGCACACATAACCAGCTGCAGGCGAGACGTGTGTGAGACACTGCATTGCGGCGTCTTGGTTTAATATTTCAATGAGAACCACCACTTGGAGTCATGCCAGTCGGAACACCACTATTCACGATATTATTCCCGACAGATATCTACCCAAGCTACGGATACGTAGGCCTATTTGTAATTCGTGGCGATCCTATTAGTGGGGCCTGGACTGTTAGCGCGCAAAGCGACTTAAGCTGGCCATGAAATGAACAAATTTGTAAAGATCGATTTAATAAACTAAATGACGCTTACAATATGAAAGATAAAGTACGTACCTTAATAGCGAAATACACTCATGATTAACTGATCAACGTTAAATATGGTGGCGCGACTGATATCGCAGAAATAACTGTATATCTAAATTTCGTACTAAGTATTTTTAAAGATAACAGCAGACGGTTTGATGCAACAGGCCCTATGACATCAATGTGTACTTACATAAAAATATGCGCTATTAAAACATTACCACTAATTTAATTAATCATGTCAGTCTTAATAAATTGTTTGATCACTTTACCAAAATTGCATCACTAAATAACTATGTATTAATATGATTTGTGTTTCCTGTAGAGTAAAAATAAGTAGAAAATGCACATGATGCATTTATTAAAATCGATTTATGCCGATGAATATATATATATCAAGTTAAGTATGTTTTGATAGCTACAGAATTAACTCAAATAGATTTATTGCATGATACCTACTTATTCTTGGAATTCTAAATCTATGGTAACAATTGAGTATATCTATGTCCACCCACACATTTGAATATACCCATAATTTAGAAGAGAAAATTGACAAACAATGAATACCTACGAGTATACCGAAAACACGAAGTAGGTGCCTAATATCTGGGTACTACCAAAATAACAGGTAACGAAATTAAATAATTAATAAAAAAGCTTTAAAGTGATAGTCGCATATGAGTTAGTAGCATGTCCTGCGAGACATCCGTGTGGCACTCCCACTCCTTTTGGAGCCGTTAAATTGTTTACATTTGTCCACAGCTCCGCGCGACAGCGTGTGGCCCTACCTACCTGGGCTACACAAAAGTTCCAAAGTTCCTGCTAAGTTCCGGCACGGCTACCGGCTACAAAGGTAATGAGTTATTTCAGTGTCTTGTTTATTTACAAAATATCACTACGTTTGAAGACGGACCATCAAAATGAGTCGTTAAACTGGAAATTCCATAAAAAGTGTTGTCGGCGTGTTGATGACCTCCGTAATTGAACAGCAGAGACAATGGACGGAACCCGACTGAATTCGATAGATCCAATTGGACGTTTCGGATTCTGTTCGGTGTAGACCGTCTATTGTTTCATTCAGACTTTATTTGAAAATGTAGGTGTAGGTACCTAGATACTTATTTAGAACGGTAGGTAGATATATTCTATCTATATCTATCTAAATAAATATATCCATATAAATTTATTGATTTCATGTGTATTCCATAAGGGTATTCCAAAAAACAATTTTTTTAACGGTGAATCACATTTTTTCGTTAAAATCTATTTATTTATTGCAATTTTAGAAATATTAGAATTAAACTATTAATTAATTGATCTCAGGTAGGTAGGTACGAGTATGTATTAAGGAGCTATGAGTTATATCTTCAATAAGTATCTATCTATACTTACAAAAAAATATGTAGGTACCTACTTACGTACCTATGTATAGTGTGTGTGTGTGTGTGTAAATATGTATTCGGTAACTTGATAAAATTGACTTGTTGTTTATTTATTTTAAGGCCGTTGCATTCATCATTTCATAATGCAACCGATAAACGTATCCGACATCAAATGGATCTCGCGATTCAGAAGAGCAAATCTTCAAAGAGTTAAAGAACAACGCCCTAACGTTCCGTTCTCTCGTCGGTAACTTGATCCTCGTTTATCTGCCGTCGAGCAATTATTGAAGCGTGAAAAGGAGCGACCTCCTATTATTTACACACGTTTTGTAATGCGGGCATTCCGTTTTTGAAAAATATTGCGTTTCCTAGCGTGCAACGACATGCAGGGGTTGCATTCTATCGCAATATCTACTGCTGCTGCTGTTTGGTGTTCAGGTACCTACAGATGACGCAATGTGTTAACGATCAGACTCTGACAATGATGCTTAATTTAAATGGCAGTAGTTAGGAATTGAGACAACAATTGACATAGCTAAATAGCTACCTTTTCTTAACATTGAGACAAATATCCGAAAACGATATTGCACGTAAGTTTTTATGTTTAAAAAAAGATACAGATGACGACATTTAGATTAGAGCTAAAATACAAAAATTTTAATAGACGATCAGACTCTGACAATGATGCTTAATTTAAATGGCAGTAGTTAGGAATTGAGACAACAATTGACATAGCTAATAGCTACCTTTTCTTAACATTGAGACAAATATCCGAAAACGATATTGCACGTAAGTCTTTATGTTTAAAAAAAGATACAGATGACGACATTTAGGTATCTAAAGTCAGAAAGGTTGTTACTCATTCAATTTAAACTACATCTACCTATGAATCACGGCGAACGTAACAACGTCATAAACCCGGTTTCAATTGTTTGATAATAAAATAACGACAAATTATAAGTATATTGTTTAAAAAAAAACTTACCTAAATTTGACCTATTGCAATGATAGCTAAAAGAATTACGGATACATCAAAATTAAAATGTGTCAATTGAATACTAAGAAACATTTCTTTTTGGATACAAATGTTTTGAACTCTTAAGCTTGAATGGCTCCGAAATCAAATAAATACAAATAGACGTGTTTCCAACTTTCCACTCAGTGATTTCTGTAATTCAACTTTGTTTCTACCTGATAACACATGGGATAATATGATAAATGCTCAATGCTTAATTTACCTTACTTATTACGGTTCCAAGATTAACAAGACGAATTGATAATTTATGTAATTGTAATCTTCCCATAACAGTTACAAGGACTGAACCGTTTTATTACAATTTCCAATTAAAAAAATATTTTATATTATAGCAATATGAGGCAATCATCAAGGAATGCTTCCGAACATATTAATTTGTTCAGCATACAAGCCTCAAAAAAACATGAAACTATATAGGTGTATGAGATCACGGGCCGAAGCAGCAGTGATAAACCCGTAAAGCTGAGTCACATCACAGCAGTCACAGCGCCCGACGTTTCCGCCCAATAAACAAACGTTATATTACAAACATTAACCGTCAATACAAGCAAAAATTTAACTTTACTACTCCCAAGGCGACGCTTCCACGGGACATTACATTTTAAAAAACGTTACACGTCCAAATATTAAAATTAAAACATCCTATTTAGGCCTACCCGCCGCTCCGACAAACAAGACTTTTTTTAATCTAACTTTACCGTTTGTAAAAATTACTATTTAAATATTTAAACTTCACCCGCTAATTAACAGGGATTTAACCCTTCCGTCGCCGAAACTCACTTTAATATTTAACCCGGTGGAAATATTTGGCGCGTATTAAAATATGAAAAATTAATGCTGAGCACAACCCTCGCATTTCGTAGGAATGTAAAGATCCTAGACCCGTCAGTGTTCTAAACACGGAGAAAATGCAAAATGAAACCATAAGAAAAGTAATAGAGTTACTTGCTATTCGTTCATTCTTGAAAAAAAAGTTTCCCTCTGTTTATAGTCCGAAAAGCTTGTCGTATAAACCAATATCAAAGAAGGACTATAAGACAACGCTATAATAATAATGATACTTAATGATAACATTAAATAGTAGCCTACTAAGTGTATCTATGTTTAGACTATTTTGTTCATTCCGTGTTCGTCTGCTCTTCTACCTCCCCTAACCTTTAGATTTACCTCATCAAAAACAAATTGTATTATCCAACGTAAAGTTCTGGGTTGTATATAAAAAAACACAACAATGGGTAGGTATAAAAAAAGCGTACAAAGTTTTTATAAACTCAAAACAGGCCAATGAACAGACGAAATTAAAAAAAATATTCACATCACTTTACCGTCGCTCGACTCGGACCGCTGAGGTGCAACAAATTGGAAACATTCACATTCACACGTAGTGGTTGTTGGGACGCGGTGGAAACGTACCTTGCCGTGGTGCAGTCTCGGTACAGCACGTCGAAGTCCTTGCAGGACAGCAGCTTGCAGCGGTTCACGCCCGGCTGGATGGCGCCCAGCCCGCGCAGGATGCGCACCTGCTCCACGTTGCACACCAGCGGCACTATGTCCAGTCTCTTCAGCTTCGTGTACACTGTGTGCAGCCCGCCTACCAGGTGCTTAAGGAACAGTTCGAACGCCTGCGGTAGGCACAACATAGTGTCTCCTTGGATAATAAACGCGGCAACTTTCTGTCCTCTATAGTCAACTAATTTACACTCATTTGCCGAAGGGTCTGATGTCGAGATGGGAGGAGGGCTTCCGTAGCGCGGTGGGCCGTGGTGGTGCGCGGCCGCCATCAGCTCGAGCGGCGAATGGTGCATCATCTGCAGCGACCCGAGCAGACCCAGTCCTGGCGGCGGCAGTGGCAGCCGCGGCGCCAGCAGCTGCGGTGGACTCATCGCCCGCGCCGGCGATGCCGCCTTCACTCTAGGCGAACCCCCTGAGGACCCGCTAACTTCGCTCGCGGTCGATGCTGAGTCCACGGCGGACTCCATGCTCGCAATATAAAACTACGCGCGCATCACACACACGCCCGTCGCGCGCGCTGTTTCGCGCAACAATAAATAAAAAGCCGGAGCGAAACGAGGGCGCGGCCGCGTGCGCGCGCCCGCCCCGGCGGCCCCGTCTGATTGGCCAGTCGCCTTCGGAGCCCTAATTCGATTGGGCGACGACGTCGCCGCGGAGTCTCCGCCCTTTTTTCCTGTGCGTTCAGAGCGCGCGAAGAAACGTTTCTGTTTCTTTTGGGTGTTGTGCGGTGCGGCCGCGCGCCGCGGGCCGGGGGTGTATTGATAAAGAATGTCACCGGCAATCAATATGAACCGAGGTGCCGGCCAGCGAGTCGCGCGATTTCCGTAGCAGCACAACACAATCGCTACGATCCGATATCTAGTCGATGTTCTCCGACGCACGTGGTGCGCTATCAAGTTAAACTTTTGTTGTAATGGCTCGATTAAGTACAAGTTTGTAACTTTAATCAATAGCTACTTTGAATGCGATACTTGGTCCGTATGCGATAACTTGAAATAAATTTGCAACCTCGTTAAACTACTAAGTATTCTTTTTATATATTTTTTTAATTTTAATAAAAATAGACGCTTTATGATAAATCGTTGTACCTACCTAATAACATAGATATAATCAAGTGTACTGGCGTCGTCTGTATTTTCAGCGAGTAGGTCCCTGGAGCGCGATAGCCACTTTAAAGTGAGAGTAGTCTACTGTTCTACTACATACACTGTGGACAGAGGCCGACGCACTAAGTTTCGCATTCATTTAATTGTACTTACTTTTTTCGACAATCGATTTTTTGTATGTAGATACTAGATTTCGCTATTAATAATAGTTAGTAGAAATTTATAAGAATGTGGCAATTACTTTGCATAGGTACCTAGTTAACAAATATAAAGTTTCATTTAAGAAATAAGTACCAACTTAAATAAGTATTAAATTACCAAGTGCCTAAAAACTACTCAAATTATCATAAACTTTAAAATTATAGTTTTTATATTTTATTCTTTTTTATATGTCCCATAGACATATACAGGAACCGGATGTGGTGTCTTCTCAGAAGACCTAAACAACACATCTCAAAACCCCTAGGAAAATACAACACAGTATTCCAAACGGAATGTGTGGGAATAATAGAAGCTTGTAAAGCAGTAAAGCGACGGCATACGAAAAATAAGAAGCTGACTGACTGACATATGCCAGTCAGCCCAAACGGCTGGTCCTATAGACCTCAAATTTGGAATTAAATTCAAATTTAAATTTGGCACGTAGGTTCCTTATGAAGCCTAGAGGTGCACTTAGAAAGAAATTTTCAAAATTCAACCCCTAAGGGGGTGGTTTGGGGGTCCAAAGTTTGTATGGGGAAACAAGATTAGTTGGACTATTCTATTTGAAACTTTACAGAAGTATTTATAAAGATAAATGAGTTAACACATATTTCAAGTTTTTTGACAATTCAGCCCCTAAAAGGGGGAAAAGGGGTGAAAAAGTATAAAACACAACATGGGTATCGAAAAGAGCGTAGATTTTAACATCCAATCCAACGTGGCGATTGTGAAATACCATCTCCCCTGTTGGGACGCGATGGGGTCGAAATCTAAAAATATCACAACTGGTGTCAATATACTTAGACCGGGTTACTCACGTCTATAAAGTCGAAAATAACTCGACATGTTTCGGGACGGTCCGCGCCCCTTAATCATGAGTGAGAAGCGCTTGCCACGAGTAAACGTGGAATGTCCAGTTCCTGTACGATTATTATACACGCAAATTACCGATTAGAGCTAGTTGTGTATGTATTTCTATCCCATCCCGCCGCACAGCTCCGACCCATAGATCGACTTGAGTTAGCTCCTCACATTCAGCTATAGCATTGTTAAAAATAAAAAAGTGTTAACACATATAAAACTCATTAAATACAGCTAGGAAGTAGTCTTTAAATTATAAAACACAAAATAAAATGTTAGTCCATACATTATTCGTCTCCTTTTGATTTGGGTACTCTAAATGATTACCAAGCTTAATGAAGAAACATAATCAGATGCTTTCTTAAACTTATAATTGCATGAGACAAACCCTATTATTCGACTTAACCTAACCTATTACACACCTAAAATCAAACTGGTACATTGTCCAAAAATGATTTAATGGTTCTAAGGACTCACTACAGTGTGCAAAAGGAGAGTTCATAATCATCAAACGTCGTAGATCGTATAGGTAGGTATTATGGCTTCTATTATTTGTATGGTATAAACCCCCCTTTTTCACCGCTACTACAATAAAAATCAAACTAAAATTATCTTAGGGTTTTTAAAGACTCACTATAGTCACTATGCATAAGAAGATCTCATCATCATCAAATTTTTATAGTTGTTTGCTGTTAAGGAACGCTGTGATCGAAAGTAAGCTTACAATTTATTAATTTTTGGCCACATGGCACATTTTTAAAGTTTACGTTATGCAATCAAGAATGAGTGGGCTTTCTTATAAAATAATATTTTTTTGTATAAGTACAAATTAAAATAAAAAATATAGCGGCATTTAAAAAACATGATGCATCGTATGCTTATACATATGTACAGTCAAGTGCAAAAATATGGTTCGACATAATCGATTCATAAATATGGTACTACGCTCTTATTACACCGGCATAAGGTGCTATGGGACATATTTTTGAGTAAGATGTGCACCACCATATTTTTACACTTGACTGTACCTATATCATTGAATATTTATTATTTGGATGAAAAGGTAAAAAATAAATTACTTACTTACTGCCGATACTGGCCGATAGCGTTACAACCCTTTGTGGGTCTTGGCCTCCTCCAGGAGTCAGGATCCCTGGCGACCCTCCTTCAGTTAGTATACTTTTCGAGCTTCCTGAGGTCACCCTCCACACTGTTTAACCAATATTTTTTTAGGTTTACCCCTCGGCCGTTTCTGCTGTGGCGTCCACCGTGACATATTTACGGCTACGAGAGCTTCATTCTTTCGCAGGCATTCTTTCAAGGTTACCCGCTCATCTTACTCGCTGAGACTTGCTGAACCTCACGACGATTTCATGCTTGATGAGTGCAAGCTCATGTCAGGGTCTTTTATAGGACCATATTTTTTTCTGAGCGCTCTCCTTTCAAACATGGCAAGGTTTGCTTCAATCTTCTGGGTCGTGGCCCAAGTCTCGCAGGCGTAGGTGACAACAGGCCTGATGATGGTCCGATAGATGGTGAGCTTTGAGCTTATACATCGCAGCTTCGAACCTAATAGTTTGCTATAGGAGTAGAGTCCTTATTTCCTCGTCCGTTCTGTTTTGGGAGCTGATCGTGGATCCAAGGTACTAAAGCTACGCCGTGGATTATTTTGGTCCCCTACAAGAATATTTTGCGAAACTAAAGGCATCGTTGCGGTTGCAAAATATTCGGTCTTGGACACGTTCACTTGCAACCCAAACACAGCAGGTTCGGTTTGTAGGTTTAGGCATTGGTCACCCATTCTATTCCGTGACCTACTGGTAAAAAATAAAAGTTTAACTGGACGACGACATAGCGTTATGTCAAAAATGTAAGCCAAATTTCGAGTGGCTCCCCTTACCAAATCAATCTGTAAAACAAAAAAGCCGTTATGCAAAAGTTGTTCATATTTTCCGTATATTATAGATATCTAATAATAAGACTAGGGCAGCAACTTTATTTGCTTATTGTATTGAGAACGGCAACAATTAAACGTTTAAAATATTCACAGAATATAAAGTAATGTATTATTATTTTATATACCATGATGGTGGCAAACAAGCATACGGCCCGCCTAATGAAAAGCGGTCACTGTAGGCTATGGACGCCTGCAACTCCAGGGGGTCACATGCGCGTTGCCGACCCATAAAACAATTGTAAGTATACTCCTTTTTTGAAGAGCCCCTCATACTGTAATTTCTCGGGAAAACCTCGGCAGGGAGCCCATTCCACAGCCATCCGCGGGAGGAAATTCCTCTAAAACCGCACAGTGCGCGACCATTTTGGTTGCAAGGTGCGATGGTGAAAAGTGGACGTTGGCATCATGTCAAACAATTCTTCAGAACACATCCCATTGTAGGTACACATAAAGAGGCAAAGTCTCTCCTTAGAACTTGTGTCTTAGTGGGATTGCAACGGACTAGATTGGTCCAACCCCACACCGAGACTTCACTTTAAAAATAGAAATTTAAATGGACGGGGACCGGGAGCCCATGATATTTGGCCATTTCTATAGATAATGGTACGGAACTCTTTGTGCGCGAGACTGACTCGCACATCAAGTAAGGTAAGTGGTATTTTAACGGATCCGAATACCAAATCACATTTCAAGATTTTATAAAATTCTAACCACAATTTTTTACAAATGTTTTTGGGTCAACACACTTCATAAATATGTTTTTTAATCACGTTTGATATTAAGAAGTCACTTTTTATAGTGTGATATACTTAGGTAGGTTACTAATAAGTAGGTAGCGGGTAAGTAGGTAAGTACTATATTTTAAATTTTTCCTTAACTTCTATTAAAGTGATTTTTGCCCTTATTTTCTTGCAGCTGACGCTACGCGCTGGGTTGAAATATTGACCCTTATGTAAGCACATTTCTCAAAGAACAATAGCATAAGACTTCGGTTAAATGAAGTACCTACCTAATAGAAGAAAGTAGCGTTGGTTTAAATCCCAAGATGTTTCCTCCCCTCACATACAATCGCACTTCTCAGTTTGTTGTGAACATAGCGAAGGACTTTGTAAAGGGTGTTCCGAGTATCGAACAATACGCTCGCAACGTTGGAGAGGTACTCGATCACTCTTTTTCTTTGTCGAGAGGCCTCACGACCACTGTTTTCATTTATAGGTAGACGCATAAGCTTTTGAGTGAAATTGGGTTCGATTTGTAGTTGGTAATCAAATTGGTAAGATTAAATACACAAAATACACCTGTAATTGGAAAGTCAATTCCAAATAAGTACCTATAGGAAAAGTGAGGTACAGTTGTTTACCATGGGCAACAGTGGTATACCTAACGGGTTGGCACAATTGACTAGCATGTTTAGCGGAATGGCTATGCAACATTACGAGTATTGTCGTAATTATCTGAGCTAATTTACTTGGCTTATACCTAGAAGACATACCATTCTTATTTTTCAACCGACTTCAATATTTCTAAAGGAGGAGGTTCTCAATTCGTCTGATATTTTTTTTTAATGTTTGTACGTGGAGTACTTAAAAGAAAGGCCGGATAATAATATCACAAAACCATACTTTATTCTCGGTCTAAAGTAGTACACAAAAACATTTCTTCTCGAACCTTATATACAAATCTAGGAAAAATCTTAACACCGCGATGCAGACAAATGTATGGGATGTTTTAGCGACATCTATGAGAAAATTGGGGCAACATCATTTTGAGTACCCCAATTAGACATACCGCCCACCAAGGACTAACAGTTCTTCATTTAAATCGCCGCCCACCATGACAAAACTACCCGTAATAAAAATTTAAGTAATAATAACACTTTTTAATCCTTAGTGAGACGGTCGTCCGTTATAATTCCGTATATACAATTAAATCAATACTAACACAAATGTCTCTGGACAACACAACAACTTATTCTTAGAACCCAATATTTTCTTAATACATTCAAACTAATACAATAATACTCATAAACAAACAAATTCTAATCACTAACAGGTAGTATACATAATTTAGACGTTGGTCGTTTTATTACAGAGTTTTTACATTTTAAAGAAACAACTCTAGTGAAACCATCTTTACCTGGATATTTTTCCACAATTCTACCAAAAAGCCACCTTGCAGGGGGTAAATCATCTTCCTTTACAAGAACTATATCTCCAATTTGAGGTTCTGGAGTAATAACTGCCCATTTGTAACGTTGCAAGCAGTGCGTCAAATACTCGTTTGACCAGCGACGCCAAAAACCTTGAAGAATTCTTTGTGTTAATTGCCAACGTTTTAACGTTGTTATATTAGATGTCTCATAGTTTACTTCTGGAACTGTCACTAATGGTTCACCTATTAAGAAATGACCGGGCGTTAAGGGATTGGGCTCGTCAGGGTCATTGTTGACTACCGACATAGGACGAGAATTTAGACAAGCTTCAATTTGACACAAAAGTGTCGACATTTCTTCGAAAGTCAACCTTGCCTCCCCTATCACGCGTTTGATATGATATTTGGTGGACTTTATACCGGCTTCCCATAGACCACCAAAATTTGGAGCACGTGGAGGTATAAATGTCCACGTAGTTCTATTAGTGGACAAACTTTCTCGTATCTCGGGTATCAACTTTGAATTCTCTTCATGAAATAAATCCTTTAATTCCTTAGAAGCCCCAATAAAATTAGAACCATTGTCAGTATAAAGTTCAGAACAATGACCTCGTCTAGCTTCAAATCGTTTAAACGCCTCTAAAAAACCTCTCGACGTTAAATCACTTACAACCTCAATATGAACTGCTCTGGTAACCATGCATACAAATAAGCAAATGTAGCCCTTATGAGCGCGGTAACCCCTCCCCTTAGAAGTACGCAAAAAGATTGGGCCAGCATAATCCACCCCACTACGACAAAAGGCTCTCGCTGGTGTCACTCGAACTGAAGGTAATGATCCCATTAATTGCGTTCTTAATCTTGCTTTATGTCTTATACACTTTACACATTTTGACACACATAGTTTTATCAGATCCTTTACTCTTGTTATATGATATGCTGATCTTATATAGTTTAACATTAACTGAATATCTCCATGTAGCGTTTTTTCGTGGGCATCCGATACTATTAATTTAGACAAAGGTGAGTTATTTGGTAATATTATTGGATGTTTAAAGTTATTACTTTCCTGAGATTGTGATATCCTGCCTCCTACTCTTAATACTCCATTATCATCGAGGAATGGAGTAAAATTAAGAATTTTTGATGTTTTTGTTTCTATAAAACCCTTTTCCTTAATTTCAGAAATTTCCTTCGAAAATTCCACTCTTTGGACTAATTTAATAGAAACATTCAGTGCGTCATTTAACTCCCATGGGTTTAAACATACCGATTCTTGTTCAGAGTAGCGGGGGTCATTCCTTGTTATAAATCTTCGACATGTTGCAATCACTCTAATGAGTTTTGTTAGAGATGAATACCTTTCTAAAATTGATAAATCTTCTATACGCGCATGTAACGTTACCACTATTTCATCTGTTGTATCATTATTTTTTAATTTATTATAAACAATTTCGTTGACTCTTAAGAACTCTGGGCCAAAATTCCACAACTCATGATTAATAATTTCTGGTGGTTGTAATCCACGAGATGCACAATCTGCTGGATTATCCTTTGTGGGCACGTAAAACCAATGAGATGCATCCAGCCTTGTGAGAATATCTGAAACTCTATTTGCTACAAAAGTTTTCCAAGTACTCGGATGTTTATTTAACCATGCCAAAACTACAGTTGAATCAGTCCATGCTTTAACATTATTCCGTGGAATATCTATCACTTCAACCACTTCTGACAGTAATTTAGCCAACAGAACTGCACCGCACAATTCTAAACGTGGAATGCTTACCTGTTTTATCGGTGCTACTCTTGTTTTTGCCGCAACAAGGCTAACATGTATATCCCCCGAGGCACTGATTACTCGGAGATATACCACTGCAGCGTAAGCCACTTTAGATGCATCCGAAAACCCGTGTAATTCAATGGTTACATCATCAGCCCTTGTTTTTATCCATCTTGGTATTTTAAATTCATTTAAGTGTACTAATTCTGCTCGATATTTATACCACTCTTCTAGGATATTCTCTGGGGGTTCTTCATCCCATCCAATTCCAGTGATCCACAATCGTTGAATAAAAACCTTCGCCTTGATTACACAAGGAGCTATCCAACCTAATGGATCGAATAACCGTGATATGTCTGAAATTATTTTTCTTTTCGTGACTGGAGTCTCTAAATTCTGAAGTTTTACAGAATAATGGAATTCATCTAATTGTCTATTCCAGGTTAGACCTAATATCTTTACTATATTATCTTCTTTCACTGTTAAATCCTTTATATCATTGACCTTGTTATCCTTTGCATTCTCATGAATTAGTTTTAATAGTTCTTCATCATTACTTGACCATTTTTGTAGTATAAATCCGCCCTTGTTTAAAAGTTCTTTCATTTCATTATATAATTGCCACACTTCTATTGTCGTTTGACCTCCAGTCATCAAATCATCCATATAAAATTCTTTTGCAACCTTACTGGATGCCAACGGAAACTCATCTCTGTGATCAATAGCTACATGATTTAATGCTTTAACCGCTAAATATGGAGCAGAAGCTGTGCCAAACGTAACAGTAAGAAGTTTGTAGTCTCGCATTTCTTCGCTGGATTCTTCTCTCCATACTATTCGCTGAAAATCGGTGTCTTCTGTCGCGACTCTAACCATCCTGTACATTTTGACTATGTCACCAATTAAGCACACAGGATACTTTCTCCAATTCATTATGAGATGTCGTAACTCTGGCTGTAGTCTCGGTCCAATCATAAGGCTGTCATTTAAGGACACACCCTCTTTATTTTTACAGGACGCATCAAATACGACCCTGACCTTTGTGGTTGTTCTATCTTCCCTTATAATAGCATGATGAGGTAAATACACAGCTTCATCTTTTTTCTCATCAGTTTTAGGTAATATTACCATGTGACCTAATTGTAAATATTCATTTATCACCTCCGAATATCTTTCCTTTAATACTTTATTTTTAGCAAACTTTCTTTCAAGGTTTTCAAATCTCTTTACAGCAATTTCACGAGAATCTCCCTTTTTACATTCTGGATCATCTTCTCGAAATGGCAGTTTCACTATATATCGTCCTTTAGTATCACGAGTAGTGGTTGCGGTAAAAATATCTTCACATCGTTTTTCTTCTTCGGTCAACATTTTTGATTGCAACACAGGCACATCTTCAAGTTCCCAAAAGCGTTTTATTATTTCATCTTCTTCAATACGTATGTGCAATAAAGACATTTTGTTTTGATTGACTTCTGAAATTACCGGTCCAGATAATATCCATCCAAGGGTGGTGCATTGTGCCACTGAAGTTCCTGTGGGACATCGCCGTAAACCTTCTTTAAGTATCTGACAGTATACTTCTGCACCAAGCAAAAGGTCTATTTTATTTGGAATGTTGAAAGCAGGATCGGCGAGACAAAGCTGCTGTAATTCTTCCCAACCTTCCAAATGCACTTTTCTGTCTGGCAAGTATGAAGTTATATTCCTTATAACATATGCATTTAATTCAAGTTCAAAATTGTTTTCAGTTCTTGACCTTATTTTTAATATAACCATATATTTTGGAGTTTTTGATTTATCACCACCTAAAACTGAAATAACCTTGTTTGAGGGAATCCGCTTTATTCCCAATCTTTGTACCGTATCTTCAGTTACAAAAGATGCCTGAGAGCCCTGATCCAGTAACACACGGATGACTTGATATCCTGATTTACTTTCAACTTCTACAAGTGCTGTGGCTAATAACACTTGAGTACTTAAATTATTGTTGCAAACCGTGTGTGATGTTCTTGGTCACATACTGGATGCCTTACTAGCCTCGCTAGCCTCATCTAAAACCTCTTCCTCTATTTGGTCTTATTTACCTACATTAGCAGGTTTGACGGGAATACTCTTTGTAGAATGAAGCAAGGAATGATGTCTTTTATTGCAAAATCTGCAAGAAGTGTCTTTTTGGCAGAACCGTACGCCGTGATTATTGCCTAAACAGTTATAACACAACCTATTATTTGTAACGAACTCATGTCGTTTTTCCTCATTTAAATTTTCAAATTGTTTACAATAACATAGTTTATGTTCTTCTTTACAAAGCTCACATTTCATTTTATACACACTGGTTGCATGAAAAACCTTGGTATTTCCATATGTATTTCCTGAAGCTGACCTTGCATTAGACATTGTTGGTTTGCTTACAAATTTAGGCTCAACAAATTCTAAGGCACGATACCTATTAGTCAAAAATTGTTTCAGTTGATTGAAAGTCGGCAAAGTATCTGAATCAGTATTTGTCGTCACATGGAGCTCCCACTGTTTGCGGGTTTCGGAATCTAATTTAAGTGACAATAAATGAATGAGAATTATATCCCATGTCGAAACATCAATGCCAAGATTCGTTAATGCATTCAGACAATCCGTTGAAGTGTCTATTAACTCCTTCAGGTAACTTGCTGACTCCAATGTAGCATTTCTTTGACTAAGTAAACGTTTCAGAATGCAGTGCGACAGGTATTTTTTATTACTGTAACGTTCTTTTAACAGCGACCAACATTTTTCATAATTAGTTTCAGTTACAGGTATGTACCGAATGAGTTGTTCCGCTTCTCCAGACAAGTAACTTTTAAGATACTGTAATTTTTGAACGTTGTCTAATGATAGATTCTTATGAATCATCGATAAAAAAAGGTCATGAAATGTGGTCCACTCTGTATATTGACCTGTAAACGTCGGGATACTTATTTTTGGCAACCTGACAAAGTTGGACTTTGGGTTTGACTCATTCGATTGCATACTTGTGCTTAACAGACCGGGAACGGAATTATACAACAAAGGTTCCAATTTTTCTTTTAACTCACACATGTATAACGTGAACTCTTCTTCTGTATTGTCATAAACCTCATCAATCATATATGATGTTCCCTTTAAAACCTTTGGATCCGTTTGTTGCAATAATTCCTTATGCCCTTGCCTAAACTCTGACCATAGCATTTCCAGTGTATCAGTTCTTGTTTGAATATAATTTTTAGTAATACGATCATGTGGTGACTTTTTAAAATTCTTTCTTGCCTTAACAATCCTTTCAGACAAATCATTTTGAAAATTAAGAAACGGTTCTAATAGTTCCATTATGACTGAAAATCCAGAACTTTTACTAAACTAAATTTACTGTTATTGCATATTTAAATTTATTTAGGACTTAGAAAAATTTGCAAAATAAGTCTTTTAACTTTGAAAAGTTTGGGAGAAATCGGGCATGGATTCCCCGTACCTACGTTTTTTATGCTTAATCATTCTAAGTCTAAACTACTATTAACAAAATTCTACTAAGTTTTAAACTCCTATGACACAAGGTTCAAATTCTTCTAACAACTTCCTAAATCTTCTGAGTGTAAATAACATTGAATTTTCTATCTTTCAATCTTCTTGACAATAAGGTTGAATTTTGCGTAACAATTTTTAATTCAATTTAATCTTTGCAATAGAGTTCAAATTCGCACAGTAAAAACATTAAATGTACTCACGGTTCGCACTTGCTTTTAATTTACTCTCACTTGTATACCACCAATAACCATTTGACGTGAAGCTCTTCTGCGCTGGTATTCTTGAACTGTGTGCCGCCTGCGAGTTTATGCCACACGATGGCGCTGTTGCTGGTCCTTGTTCCCAACTAGATGCCACGGTCGCACCACTAGCGCCATTTGGTGCTTTGCAGATAGCTCCACGTGGAACTACTTCTTTTTCAAAAACTCAAAAATACATCTCACCGGCACTCATACCAATGCGGTTCGACGGACCATAATGTACGTGGAGTACTTAAAAGAAAGGCCGGATAATAATATCACAAAACCATACTTTATTCTCGGTCTAAAGAGTACACAAAAACATTTCTTCTCGAACCTTATATACAAATCTAGGAAAAATCTTAACACCGCGATGCAGACAAATGTATGGGATGTTTTAGCGACATCTATGAGAAAATTGGGGCAACATCATTTTGAGTACCCCAATTAGACAATGTTTGTTACCTCAGAAGTCTCAGAACTCCGTCATTACTGAACTGATTTAATTTTTTTTTTGTTTTCTGAAAGTAGATGGTTCCAGATTGGTCCCGTTTTTTTCAAAATCGATTTCTGATGATGGGATCCATGAGGAATTGAGGGAACTCCTCAAATTTGAAAGGCACATGCATGCTGATTTGGGTGATTTCTTAAGAAACTCGAGCATTTCTTTACGAAAATCATCAATTTGGTGGAGTGGATCTGATGATGAAGACCAGAGATGACAAAGTGGAACTGCTTGGTAATTCCCATCCCAGCTCTATCATCCGATTTGAGACATTCATCTTTTCTTTGTAAAGAAATACCTTCAAGATAGTCCTATTTGATTAAAGTTCTATTTTGATGATGGAATTCATGAGGGATTGAGAGAACTCCTCAAATTTTAACGGCACATGCATTCTGATTTGAGGGTTTCTTTAAGTAACTAAAACATTGTGATGAAGGGGAGTCAACATTTTGATGAAGTGGATCTGATGATGAAGACCAGGGATGGCAAAGTGGAACTGGTCGATAAACCTAGCTCTACTTATTATCCTAGTTGTGACATTCATCTTTTTGATTTGATTTCTATTCTGATGATGGAGTTCTTGAAGAATTCAGAGAACTCCTCAAATTTGAACGGCACGTTCATTGTGATTAGAGGGTGTTCATAATTAGCTTAGGCATTTTCTTACTGTGGCCATCATTTTGCTGGAGTGGACCTGATGTTGATAATCAGGGATGGCATAATGAAACTGCTCGATAATTTACAGTCTGTCATCCAATTTAACACCAAGGGAGTTCCGTTTGATTATACTTCACATGATTGAATGATGGAAGCCCTGGGTGCGTAGCCAAGATGCCAATCGCTCACGCTCAGTCGCTGACGAAACGCAACTGTCATTGTCACACTAATAAGGAAGAGTGATAGAGAGAGGTAGCTTATTATTAAGCGTAGCGATACGTTATTAAGCGTGAGCGATTTGCATCTTGGCTACGCACGCTGGGACATTAGAAAGCTCCTCAATTTTCAATCGTACACGTGCGGCGGCGGTGTATTGGATATTTGTGAAGTAAACTGGCTAACTCAAACAAATTCAAAATTTCACTTTTACCGGGAACCAAATGAAGTCGGTTTTTTTTTCTTAAAAATTATTCTGTTAGAACGATGTCATATCAATCATATTTCAGAGTGGGGCATCTGTATCACAAAGGACACGCTTATCTTATTTGCTGAGACAATAACTCATAATGGCTTAAAACGTTCGGGAGCTTAAGAGTAATGTTTTATGCTATACTATTAAAGAGAAGTTCTCTTGTTCGATTTTATCAGGTTTATACATATAAATAAGCAGGTGTTCATGTGATACCTATAGTCTGACAATAGATTTATTTTTTAATACATATGCTTTCCCTTCAGAAAAGCAGGAAAGCATAAATTAAAAAAAATCTACTGTCAGACTTGGGTTGTCAGATTATAGGTACTGTTGATATTATTGGAAAAGCAGAAATGACTTACCGATATCGTCTCATCATACATATAAATACCTAATAGGTTTAGGCACACGTACAATCAATGTTAGACTTTAGATAGTGAAAGAAAATGTATAGCCAGCAAATAAACTTACATAAAACTAAAGGCACTACAATACCAAATATTATTAAAGAGAGCAAATATGAATCATAGTTAAAGAAAACGAATCTGATATCTAACTACATTGGAAAATAAATAAAGTTCCACGCGAATATCAACTGCAATGTAATCTATTCAACTGAAGGCCGTCTGAAGCTGAAGAAAATTCAAAACAGTATTGGAACGTATTCTAGCTTGCCCACCTGGTAATAAATACGTGAACTAGCGACTTTCCTATCTAAAACCGATAGTATCCTCCTCTTAACAATGCTGTGTTCATAATCTCGCACTTACTGCGCATTATCATAGGTATGGTACGGAATATTTTACATGGATAATCTCACTTCTCATATCAGAAACAAACAAATTAACCGCACTGAGCTTCTTATCTATGACTGAGATTTCACCATCACCCAAGCCTACATGACAGTATTAATCATTACTGTAATGTGTAAACTTGGTACTTATCTCAAAACTACTTTAATATAGAAACAATTTATATTTAATGTCAAACAATTTTTCCCACTTGAGTACTCAGGTAGGTACACTAGGTAATCAGTGCCTCTGATTATTATATTTATCAGGTCACCACTGTCACCAATCACCCGCTATTTCCATTGATTTTAGTATCATAAGGTTACTAAAATACAATATCTTCATCTATCTTTGTACTTTATTACAACCAGAATCGCGCTGCATGTCTCTGTCCTATGACCTGTACATAGGTGTATTATGCTGGTTACTGGATGTCCTCGTCTCGTGCGCTTATTTTATTACCCAGATGAACTCCTGCTATCTCCTCTATGGCCTCTTAGACGAGACAAGACCATGATTTGGGATTCCTTATCATTATCAAGTAATAGCATGAATTATTGTCCAACACGTCAGAGAAATCAAATCATCTTTACACGTAATATATCACGATATTTCACTATTGACTTCGTTTACGGGAAAACAAAGTTTTTACTAAAGTGAAGTTTCATAGCAAGAGCCCACAAAAAGTATCGGAAATAAATGGTGTTCCCCGAGCAATAAATCGGGCTCAACATTGCGAAACTGCAACAGACTGCGCATCGCCATCGTCGTTAAACTTTATTTTTATATTAAAGCCGTAACTTCAGGACGACGCCCACCAACTGTAATCCCCGCCGTGAAATTTTTCACTGGAATAAATACAAAAAATAACGCAGCTTTATTTGGTACCTGCTTTCATATCGCAAACAGATGGTCAGTGGAAAAGAACGTGGAAATTATGCCTTTTGGAAGTTGAACTTATTACTGCTGTATTCATATTTGGTGTAACTTTGACGAAAGTTGGAAGTTAAGTAATGCCATAAAGATTGCTTAATCAACAGAGGAAGCACATACATATTTCACCAGCAACTAGTGTGCAAAAACTAAATAAACTGTGTTATTTTAAGGGGCTACCCGGCATATTTCACTGTTTTTAAAGTGAATAGGCTTTGTTCAGCTCCAAGCCCAACGCTTGAAAAAAAAATATAATGTAGCTAGGTCTACATTTGGTTCTACTAAATTGTCGAAAAACATAATACATCAAGAGAAAAAAAAATAACCGTATACCCTTTTTTCTATCTTAAATATCTATCTTTTTTCTACTCCCTTATTATGCGTCGTAAGTACAAGAAACTAAGACAAGCAGTATATATTTATGTTAACTTTAAACGCATCTACTGATTTTTGGATAGGTTTTGTACTTTTCGAGAAAAAGCTATTACACGCATTTTTCCGAAAACGCCGGCTCGAGATGCCTGCGCGGGCGACGGGGGCCAGTCGTGTAAGATGGCACTAGTAGTTTATAGTGTTGCGTCCTAGTACAAGCAGCTCTTCCTAGGTGGCAACGTATGCTTATTGACGTATTATATAACCGGTGAGGAAAGGAAGCGGGAGGGGAAGAAAGCTCAAATCGCCGAGGTCATTGGCATAGGGGACGGCCTTAAACGTCAAACTTGTATGAAATTATAGTATTAAGTCTGTGCTATCAAAATGTAGGAAACGTAGCATATTCGAAATCTAAGCTGTATACTCGTTCACTTAATATTGAAATTTGTAGGTTTGTTATCCCGCCAGTATAAACTCCGTCCCTTTGGTCGTCCGAATAAACTTAATACTCGCCTTAGTCTATAGCCTAAAGTCATAGCCTTAGCCTATAGCCTAAAGCTTTACCCTATATACTTACTATTATAAAGCCGTTGCAACACATGGTAGTAACAATGCCATAGGCACTAGATTTAATAAAAAAAACAGTCGCTACCCAATAAAAAAGAACAAAGAACCTAGGCTGAATCGTGTTACGACGTCATAGTAAGGCCCCTGAGCACAATTTATGTAATATTTAGTAAAACATTTTTGTAACAATTTTTTTTAACGCTTCAAATGGTTAAATTTTAAAAGGGGGTGATTATTTAATTTAATTTAATTTTAATTACAGGCTACAGTCTTTCACTAGCCAATTCACCATGAAACCCAGCCACTATACGGAGGCCTCTCAGATCCAGACGGACGTTATATCCGAGACAGTAGTGTTGGGTAGGACATCATTTAAAAATGAGTTTATATCATTTAATAATGCCATACCTCATTTGAGGTAAGGTATTCACAAATGTACAGCATCACAACATCGACTTATCGGCAATAAAAATGGTTAAGTTATGCATATGACAAATTTTGACCCGCGTGACACCTCGTGACACTCAGCTATGCATGGGACAAATTTGAGCTGCGACTCCATTTTGAGGCGTGTGATATATTTTGAGGTTTATGACAGAATGAGGTGTTATTGAGGCGCGTGTCAAATTTTGAGGTGCATGACAAATTAAGATGTAGTACAAAAGTTTTGATGTGGTAATTCATGACCTCGGTTGGGACTCGAACCTGCGACTCATCGATACACGCCCATCGCTCTAATAGTTTATGACACATGTCACCATCGACAACCGTGTCAACTAGAATACCTACTTAGATCAGGGCATAGAAGGCACTCGGAGCAACCGCATCGCAATCGCAGTCATCATCCTTCTCGTACATATTTACACATTTATATATCTATCTTTCCTTAATACTGGGCACGATGCAAGTATTCGGTCTGGTTCTCTCTCCCGTCAACTCCCCTCCTTGACTGCACAAGCCCTACACTCCCAACCTGTACTTTTGGCCCACTGGTGTCTCGGGCAGGAGGGCCAGCTGAGCAGGTCAAGGCGGCAGACGATGTAGAGAATATGCAGGAAGGCCCGAATACTCGTCCCATCTCGGACTGGATAGGTCCGGACGGAGGCAGTTAAACCGCTAAATTATACGCCTCTGACCGACCGTCCTGGACCGTACTGGTACGCATATTCGAGCAATCTCGATTATAGGCTCTCCGTCCCTTCCTCCTTGGTGTGACCAGCGCCTCCGCGTCCTTGCAGCTGAACGGCTGGCTGGTGGCGTCAGTTAACGATAACGATGGTACAAATTTTTTGATGTGGTACATTTTCGCGGTGTGAGGTACAGTGACAAACGAAGAGACTAAGTGGTACAAATGAGGTGCCTCACGAGTAAATAACTCAACGCAACGAGATATGTCAGTCATTACGTTACTAGGAAGCCACGTACCTCAGGCTGCCATGCATAACCATAACCGTATTACTTCGACAAAGGTGCACCAAATTTAATTACTCCCAGATCTTGTACTGGAAATAATTTTCATACACAGTGATTAATTTTATGCAATCATGTCATTACTGCGAGCATTTTTCATTAGAGAAGCGCTTTCAAGAAGACCGCTCGGTAAACCAATTACAGAGCTTTTGGATGCGCTTTTACTGCAAATAATGCAACCGTTATGCACCCCCTCTTCAAATCGGGTCCTCGGTGCCATGCGTTTATGCTCGTGAACTATGTAATTAATTTTGGGCACAATGTAAGTTGCGGCGTTTTCGATAATTTATGTTTTAACCTTATTTGCTTCTAGCCTTATTCGAGTCCAACGGTGGACTCGGCTGGAAATTTGTCGTAGGTTCTTTATTTTAGAATAGGTAGGTACGTTAAGATTATAATAGTTGCCATCGCTACATGCCTATCTAAGTTATTGTCCTGTTCTGTTGGCAATGTTTGTCTATGTGCCTACGGAAACCTAGATTTATTATCAGTATACAATATGTTTTAACGTTTTCTTTAAGGCTGGATATTTCACAAACTAAGTTTCACATCTCTTTCATGAAAAATTCAGTCACCATACGAACTCGGTCAATTACGTATTTTACTTATCTGGTAATTTTGACCTTTAAATTCCAATTAGGCGTTGATTCGAGAGTCCTTCAGTCAAACATTATGTTGTTCTTTCTTTTGTTTATGTATTTAAAACGTTTCATTTTGCAAGAGTAGCTCCGCAAACGCTGACGAACCCATTCCCAGGCTGTGTTTACGAAGTGTGATTCAAGTCTCACTATGAGTACGGCTTTGATGTAAAAATCATACGTCGCCCGGCAAACGTGTCAGCTAATATTGACGCGTGTTACTAGAGGGTGTGAAACCTAACTGAAGGAAACCTATTCTGTGGATTAATTTGCCTATATTCAAAGAAATGACGGTGCATCGTACACAACTCTTAATATCAAAATACATAATAGTAAAGACAGCAAGAATGCGTTTTAGTACGAATAGTACGTATTTCAAATACGTCAAGCACAATAAAATAAAGCAATAAAATACCTAAGTTATTATTAATACAAAAATTGTTTTATTCTGTATAGGACATTCAATCCCCTTACGTTTCGATACTCGTCATCGTTGCTTTTTAAAATGTACCTACTCTGTGTAATCTACCTACCGAGTGCTACCGATTAAATATATATATATATTCCTCCTCATCGTGTCCAACGACGGCGATCCTTACATTTTCCTCTGAAATGGCTCGCAAAACCGAATTTGGTCTGAAATATCCGGTCGCACTGTGCGCAATGTAGCTGACCCTGGTCGTTTAATGTATATGTCTAGAAGGGTTTAAGTCGATACTTCCGTAGATGACGCTTTTGGTCTAGATGTTCGAGACGAGATTCTTTAAATGAAGCTACACCCTCTTCGGGAGAGCCTCACTCCTAGAAGACGCGTCCCCAGGTGGCGGATAGGGGCACGCCCGTCTACTTCTTAGTAGCAGGGTAGGAACGAAATAAAATAGTTCCCGCGGACCAACAGGCCGGAGAAGGTCACTCCGTATGAAACCACTCAGGATACCAGAATCCTTGGGGTACCCCCTAAAAGTCTGGCTCTACGGGCACGGACGCAAAGATGGCAGCCCCATCGCCGTGATCGGGGCGCTGTGGGCTAATCACCTGCACGCTCTTAAACCTTTCAATGATTATGAAACCTGCACAAGATAGAAATAACCGGACGCCTTTAACAACGACCCTTGGCATGAAACAACGGACACGGATCGGATGCTGGAATGTCAGAACCATGGCTCGACCTGAACGGCTGCCCCAGGTAGCTAAAGTCATGAGTGACTACAGCATCCACATCTTAGGACTGAGTGAGACGAGATGGAACGGGTTTGGCGAAGTAGCAGGAGATTTTGGCTCCACCCTATTGTACAGCGGCAAGGAAGACGAGGGCGCACGCCGGGAATATGGAGTCGGTCTTCTCCTCAGCCGCGATGCTAAGAAGAGCCTGCTGAGCTGGAAGCCTGTTTCGGAGCGCATCATACTGGCGCGTTTTGACTCTAGAGCTCGTAAAATTAGCGTTGTGCAGTGTTATGCTCCGACAAACGAAGCCTCGGATGAGTATAAAACTGCTTTCTATGACCAACTCGAGGCCACACTCAGAAGCGTACGCAAACAGGACATCGTGTTCTTGATGGGTGACTTTAACGCGAAGTTAGGTAACGACAATGAGGGAAGAGAACATTATATGGGCCAGCATGGAGCTACCGGAAACATAAACGAGAACGGAGAACTTTTCTACAAGTACTGCTGTGTTCTACAAGTAGCCTTATAGTAGGCGGCACACTGTTAAAGCACAAGCAGTGCCACAAGACAACGTGGAATTCTCCCGATGGCGTAACACGCAACCAAATCGACCATGTTGCGATCAGCCGTACTTGGAGGTCGTCATTGCTGGACGTGCGGAACCGTCGCGGAGCCGACGTGGACAGTGACCACCACCTAGTCGTTGCTGAAGTGCGGCTTAAACTGGCAGTCCCCCGTCGCAAGTAAGAGAAGATCTCTAGAAGTTTCGATGTACGAAAACTCCAGAACCCGGAATGGCGGGAGAAATTTCGCCTATGTCTCAGGAATCAGTACGATCTTCTAGAAATACTTGAAGATGAGCAGATGGACGAAACCTGGGGCCGAATCCGCACCGCCTATACGAGAGTCGGTGAAGAGGTGCTCGGATACTCTAAGCCGACAAGGGAGAACTGGATGTCGACAGATTTATGGCAGCTTATAGAAGATAGACACCTAACAAATTTGCAGCTGCAATCTTCTGCCGAACCAGAAACGTCCAGTCTCCGGAAGCGTTATAGCTCCCTCCGCTCGAGGATCAGAAAACTTGCGCGTAGAGACCGCCGCCGAGCCACAAACGAAATGGCGGAACGCGCCAACACCGCAGCACACCGTAGCGAGCGACATGCGCGAGCTGTACGACGTCTCGCGCCGCCTTAGTGGTCGCCGAGCACGCGCAGCTAAGAAGCCACTGAAGGGTGGAGACGGCAGCCTCCTATGTACCTCGAGCGAGCAGCTGCAAAGGTGGACCGAACACTTCTCAAGCCTGTTGGAGCAAGCCCAATCCCCGGTCACCCAGCAGGCCAGTACCGACCTTCCAGATGAGTTGCTGTGTATATCGACGGCACCACCCTCCTTCGAGGAAGTGTTGGTAGCGGTGAAGACCCTGAAACCAGGGAGAGCCCCGGGTATAGACAGTATCCACGTGGACATGCTGAAGGTTGATGCTGCGACATCTGCAACTCTATTGTATCCCCTATTGACCCGTATTTGGGAAGCTGGACGAGTACCCGATGAGTGGAAACAAGGTCTCCTGGTGAAAGTCCCAAAGAAGGGTGATCTTTCGAAATGCGATAACTGGCGCGGCATAACGCTTCTTCCCACAGCCGCAAAAGTTCTGGCAAAGATTCTGCTCAATCGTATTGCACCAGGAGTTGCAGCGACATTGAGGGACGAGCAAGCAGGCTTCCGCCCTGGTCGCTCCTGCACAGACCACACCAATACCCTACGCATCCTTATTGAACAGTGTGTCGAATGGCAGTCGGAGCTGTTCTTGGCCTTTGTAGACTTTGAGAAAGCCTTCGACACCGTGAAGTGGAGCGCGCTGTGGTCCAGCCTTAGTCGCAGGGGCATACCTGAGAGCATCATCCGCATCATTCGCTCCTTATACGAAGGGAGTACATGTAGGGTGATTCACGATAAGGAAATGGGCGCGCCTATAAATATAACTGCCGGTGTGAAGCAAGGATGCCTGCTATCACCGATGTTATTCGTAATTCTTCTCGATGACGTCATGAGAAAGGTGGTCGAGACACCAAGAGGCATCAATTGGGTCACGAAGGAGCTGGAAGACCTCGATTACGCGGATGACATCGTGTTGATATCGCCTTCTCTAGCCCAACTTAAAGCCAAACTTGAGAGCCTGCAAGAGGAAGCTGAAGTCATGGGCCTACGAATCAACCGACGCAAAACAGTCGACATGCGTGTGAAGTCGGATTGCACGGAACCTCTGTTGCTCAAGAACGACCGCCTGGAATCAGTCTCAAAGTTTGTGTATCTCGGAAGTACAGTAATGTGTCGGGGAGGTACAGACGAAGACGTTGAGAGCAGAATCAAGAAGGCAAAAGCTGCGTTTGCTCAACTCAAGCCTGTTTGGGATTCAAACGTACTCACACGGCGCATTAAACTCTCCCTCTTCGAATCCATTGTCAAGTCCGTGCTGCTCTTCGGCTGCGAAACGTGGAGAGTGACAAAAGGGCTGACACAGAAACTACAAGTGTTTGTCAATAAGTCCCTTCGGTCGATCCTCCGCATCTTCTGGCCGAAGACAATAAGGAACGAGGATTTGTGGAGTATTTGCCGTCAGTCTCCAATCGCCCAAGAAGTAGCGCTGCGGAAGTGGAGATGGATAGGGCATACCCTTCGAAGAGGAGCAACAAACAGTGCCAGTCTCGCTTTTGAGTGGAAGCCTCAAGGCGGAAAGCGAGCTCGTGGTCGCCCTGTACACACGTGGCGGCGGAGCGTGGAGAGCGAGTTGCGAGCCGTAGGACTGAGCTGGAGCGAAGCCAAGAAGGTTGCTCAAGATAGAAAGGCGTGGAAGGATCTTGTGGAGGCCCTATGCACCTCCGGGGTGCCCTAGGACCTACAACAACAACAACAACACCCTCTTTGACCTTTTTGCGCCATTCCGGTCTCACAGACGCTAACTCCTCCCAACGCTCAGAAGGCCTAGTATAAAAGTTGTACGACATTAACTCCTCGACCGCGTTAGCGTATCGAGGGGTCAAGATATGAAAGTTGCCGGATGATTTAAATAAACGGCAAACATAATTTGAACTCCCGATACGCTAACGCGCGGTCGAGGAGTTAATGTCGTACAATTTTTATACTAGGCCTTCTGAGGGAATGTCACACGCTTTAAGATGGCGTTTTAATACATCCCTGTAGCGCAGGAACTGCCCCCCGTGAGGCCCGTGACTCCTTTTACCATGAGCAAGCTCAGAGTAAAACACGGATTTTGGGAGTCTGCAGTCTGCCATACGACTAACATGGCCACTCCATCTCAGTTGGCTCTTCATTATCTTCGTATTTCGAGGAGTCAACACGATAAATAGATATGCTGTTGTTACTAACCTTTCCTGTAATAAAACAACAACAAAGTTGGAGCTTCGATCACCTCATTTACTTAATTATAATAAAAATATTATAATGAGTCTCCCAAGATCCTAGAATAGGTCGCCCTACAGGGGTACGTTTATTATTTTTCCAGTTTTCATCACTTCACGCTCCGTCTGTCTTTTGATTCAATGGCCGTGTGATGTGGTGTTGCCGCATTTGTTTTGCACTTGCCTTAGTGTTGCCAGTTTATTTAGCATTCTCTTGGAGCCGCCAGTTATTCCCCGCCGCTTTGAAGTAAGCTCTTTTGACTTTGCGGTTGCTAACTACGAGCTGACCGCACGGCACTTTCAATGATAGGTACTTTTCCTCTGAATAGTGTGAATTTCGCGAACAATTTTTCTAGTGGATTTTTTTGAAGCTAGCCATTTTGTTTGCGCTCGAGTTTGATGACGAAGAAAACGATAACAGCTCGCCCTTTGCGGGAAAATGGGGAAAAATACATTTGGGTCACCTGTTTTTGAAACCATCCGTTAAAACTACCTATCCGCGTTGAGTGGAATTGTGTACCTACCATTATATATTTATGTGCCTATGACTTTCACGGAAATTTGAAATTTCGAGTTGTCTATTTCTGTTATAGTAACATAAACGAAACTTCATTGAAATTAATTTTATTGATTTAATTTTTTTTTTTACTGTTTCCATCTTTCTTAATGTTTTCAAGTGTACAATACGAGTAGGTCAGTGTGTATAATAAACGATGGACTCAACTTTTTCGGTGCTCGATTTAATGCTGCATAGCAATAACATGGCTTTCCGTTTTGTAATGAATACTGCAGTTTGCAATTGCAACCAATAGATGAAATGAAACGAGTAGGTACAGGTACACATTACTCACACATACCTACATTTATTTTTACTTGGTAGGTAGTAGGTATTGTGAGGTCAGGTCATCAAATCAGACATACTAGTATAATTGATTTTGATGATGATTCAACGAATACCTACCGTATGGTGAATTTAGCAAGTAATTGCAGAATAATCCGTAAGTATCTATGTACATAAGTAAGTACCTAGCATTAAGCGCACTGTTATAGCATTTGGCTTACGCGAGTCTGATATCCTCGGGTACTCATGATAAATATATATGCATATGTAAACTTGCAACGTTTTTATAACTTGAGAATCTCAACATTTGCACCTGTCTGACATGCCACCTAAAATGTCACCCCAAGTCATCAATCGTAAGCAAACCTTTGACACTTGGCAAACATAAAATACATTGAAGAAGCCACGCTCCGTCCTGCTCGGGCTGATAGTAAGCCGGTGACACAATAATGGGTTTAGATGAAAAATTATTGGCACACGCGTATTGACTCGATGCATGCATTGACGGGGGTGTGAAGATGGTTCCGCGCAATAACTTAGGGTTGGCGCACGTGTCTCTATTAAGTAACCGAAAAAATAAGTGTTTGTACTTACGGTCTTAAAGTTATTAAGGTGTACCATTAAATCGATTCCATTGCGCAACGAATATTTCAACACAATTAGGTATATGACCTGTTTTTATTACTTACGATACAATTAATGCATTACGATACAAGGGCGAAAAAGAGGAAATCACCTGTTCGCACGTGTATCGTACGACGTTTTGCAGTACATATGGCCCTATGAATATTCGACGCAGGCACGTAAAGTGCTCATTATTAATGTCAATTCAAATGCCCGTTTTACATTAGCGGTTGATGCAACAAGTAATTATTATGTATGAGAACAAAAAAAATAAAAAAAATTAACGAATATAATAAAACTAACTACTTATAGCATTCTGTTTCCTTAATTATTTATACCAAGTCACATGACGAAGTTAAAGCAAATGCTCAAGAACATCCTGTAGGTATGTACGGTCAGCTGCAGAGATAAGTGACCCCCCTGCATAGAAAGTATATACCTATTTCGGGTTTCGCGGTTTACATAAAACTCATCGTAAAGGCATTTTCAGGAAAAAGTGCACCATTGTAATGAAAATGGGTCCTCGATTTTCCATACAAAAAATAATTGTCAGTTTTGTAACAGCCCATACTAAATGTAAGTATGAAAAAAATTGCGAAACTGATTTAAAGAAAACGGGACATTCTTTTTCTTTTTTTAAATCAATAAGTAGTACTCGTGATTCTGGTAATAAAAAACCCAAAACTTCCTATATTAAAAAAGGGGGTACCATTTCCTTTTCCATTTATTTTGAAAATGCCCATAAGCAACCTAGCCCCGCCTAGCCTTGCCTAGTGCCCGTCACTTTTCGGTAGTCCTTCGTCAGCTCTATTTCGAGCAAGTAGGTAAGTACCTAATATACTTAGTTGTTAAAAAACTGCTTGCTTCGATTATTCTTAGTTCAACGGCATTCGAAAACGATTTATAATGTCACTGAGTGAGGTGCTGTGAATGAGTGCGGGCGGTCCTAATACCTATATAGAATATCTTTATTTAGTTGTTAGAATATTTTACTACTTATTTGAATATAGCAGTTTTGTTGCAGAACCCTAAGGAAAACAGCGTCGAGTTTGATCAGTGGCAACCCTTGTCGTGGATGTTCGAAAACGAAGTCGGATGTCACCGCGTGACGCGGTCTGAATGAGCGCGGGCTCGTAATAAATAGAATATTTTTATCGCGCGCCGGCACTCGCGGCGGGCAAATATTGCGCGCGGCTAATCTTATGCGTGCGACACCTTTACCGCTCAAGTGATTCGAATGTGTAGCATAATATTGGTACGACTTATATATACTAAATAATTAGAGCAGGCTCCATGAGATGTTCGTTTGCAAACATAGCGCACCTAATTCTGATATAACTATATTGTAAAGATCCCAGATATGCAATAAACAGATGTTACCAACCAGATTTGTGGTAAATATGTGTAAATTTCTTCACCTTAATCACTAGTAATATGGTGAAAAAGAGTACGCATTACGAGGCAGCAACGGTACAGGAGGCCTACGAGATACCACTTCTCTCGTTCGTTCGTCTGTTTTGCTTGCCATAATACGTTCGGGCATATCCGCAGAATCTGCCAATCTATGTATGGGAAATTTATCTGGCGGATGCCCGGCGGATATCTGACGGATTGCCTGATGAACGTAATTATCTGGCCGGCATTTACCTCTATACACTAACATAGCATAAGTCTAAGTAGGTATATATATTGTAACTAATATTTTATGAGCCGCTTGCCTTGAAATAAATGCTAATTTAATTTAATTTATATCTTGCGTTTTCGAGTGATAAAGAGGCAATTGGGCAAATAAAAAAATACCAGAAAAGTAAAACAGTTCGACACAGATATTGATAGTATAATTTTGTTTGGAAACAATAACTGCTCTAGATTCAAAAACCACTGATAAAACACATCTGTGATTTTTAAATTAAAATAAAATGCAAAAAATGGCTCAATAAAGTTGATTCCACAATAAAATTTACGAAACGGTCTTAACTATAAATTATAATGCTACTATGTAACTACTATAACTCTCACGTACCTACTCTTGGTGGTAAGTTACAAGTGCATTGTACAAATGTCCTAACGAACCAGAACATATTACTTAAGCGTAGTATGTAAGCATTGTTTTACTGTAGTCATATTAACGAACGAAGATTTACATTTAGTTTTATTTAATACTTAACACACGTATTTCTTCACGTTATAGACACAGTGCTCTTAACGAAAACATTGCTATTACATTAAACGCAGGCGTTTGTATTTGTATTTGTAAACATTAAGTTTGTTGTGTTTGTGACATTGCACCTATTTAATTCCTGTGATCGATTTTAGCCACATACAAATTTGGGTAAACCGTTTTATTACAAACCGCTATCCATCAATCTATCAACCTCAAAACCCTTGCCAATATACGAGGTTGAATAATCCCTCCTTTCGTTGCCTTCGCACGAGAGTCACGCCAGGTAGGAGTGAAAGAGACAAACGAACAATAGTGCCGACTATTTAACAATTGGTTTTAACAGAGCAGAAATATATGCAATTCTCTAACTACAAACAAAAAATGTGAATCAACTCGGCATGGACTAGACAAATTGATGAGACATGATGACACATTGATATACCTACCATTCAAATTAATGAATTATTTAAAAGCCCAAAATAATGGCAAATAGGTATTTCGTTTCAACGAGATTAATTTAGAACGTATAATTTTTAAGAAAAAAAAACCGACTTCATTTGGTTCCCGGTAAAAGTGAAATTAAGAATTTGTTTGAGTTAGCCAGTTTACTTCACAAATATCCAATACACAGCACGTGTACGATTGCAAATTGAGGAGCTTTCTTAATGTCCTAGGGCTTCCATCATTACATTTGAAGTATAATCAAACGGAACTCCCTTGTAGACCTTTAAAAAAACAAAATAACAATGTGTTAAATTGGATGACAGACTGTAAATTAACGAGCATATTCATTATGCCATCCCTGATTATCAACATCAGGTCCACTCCAGCAAAATGATGGCCACAGTAAGAAAATGCCTAAGCTAATTATGAACACCCTCTAATCACAATTAACCTGCCGTTCAAATTTGAAGAGTTCTCTGAATTCTTCTAGAACTCCATCATCAGAATATAAATCAAATCAAAAAGATGAATGTCACAACTAGGATAATAAGTAGAGCTATGTTTATAAACCAGTTCCACTTTGCGATCCCTGGTCTTCATCATCAGATCAAGTTCATCAAAATTTTGGCTCCGCCAAAACACTGTTTTAGTTACTTAAGGAAACCCTCAAATCAGAATGCATGTGCCGTTAAAATTTGAGGAGTTCTCTCAATCCCTCATGAAGCCCATCATCAAAATAGAACTATAATCAAATAGGACTATCTTGAAGGTATTTCTTTACAAAGAAAAGATGAATGTCTCAAATCGGATGATAGAGCTGGGAATTAACAAGCAGTTCCACTTTGCCATCCCTGGTCTTCATCATCAGGTCCACTCCACCAAATTGATGATGTTCGTAAAGAAATGCTCGAGTGTCTTAAGAAACTACCCAAATCATCATGCATGTGCCTTTCAAATTTGAGGAGTTCCCTCAGTTCCTCATGGATCCCATCATCAGAAATTGATTTTGAAAAAAACGGGACAATCCTGAAACCGTCTATATACAGACAAAAAAATATTTTTTAAAATCGGATCATAGTCCTGAGAATTACGAAGCAGTTCCACTTTGCCATCCCTGGTCTTCATCATCAGGTCCACTCCACCAAATTGATGATTTTCGTAAAGAAATGCTCGAGTTTCTTAAGAAATCACCCAAATCAGCATGCATGTGCCTTTCAAATTTGAGGAGTTCCCTCAGTTCCTCATGGATCCCATCATCAGAAATGGATTTTGAAAAAAACGGGACCAACCAGGAACCGTCTACTTTTAGAAAACAAAAACAAAAATTCAAATCGGTTCAGTAATGACGGAGTTATGAGTGAACATCCATTAAAAATAAAAAAAATTAAATAAAAAAATTAAAAAATTCAGTCGAATTGAGAACCTCCTCCTTTTGAAATATTGAAGTCGGTTGAAAATGATAATCTTGTGAAACTTCCTAAAAATGTAAACAAAAGGCGTCACATGTTTTGTTACTGTTTCTCCTTGTATTTTAACACTACCTAATCAAACACCACTGAAACCATTCACTACTGAAACGGTCGTATTATCGTAATACATATACAAAACATAAGATAAATAAGTTAATCTTGGAGATTTCATTAAAAACTTAAAAGTTAGGTTATTACGATCAATATGGCGGTTTGTTTACATTGTTAGGAAGTTCCATTAACAGCGATCATAGCAAACATTTACAATTTCACACCACTGATTTTAGTCCGTAGTTTAAATACTAACAAAGAAATCAACAATCTCAGGATCAAAACTACTTATAAGTAGGTAGGTACTTCAGCTCGCCATCAGAGGTACCTACTCTTACCAACTAGACAGATTCGGATGTACAATATAATTATGGGAAGGATATAAGACAGTGACGATACACAATTTAAAACACATACAATATGGAGCGCAAGTTGTGCCTACTCTAAAGCAAAGAATTCGAAAATGAACCCATTATTGGCAAGCAATATCTAATAGTAGGGTACATTACCAGTGCGAATAGGAGAAAATTCGCAATGAGTGGCGATAAATTAAAACATGACCGAAGCGAGTGTTTTAAATCGACACGAGTTGCGAATTGCGAATTACCTATTAGCACAGCATGTATCGTACGACGACGTTTTCCAGTCCAGTACATATGGCCCTTTGAATTTTTGACGTACGCACATAAAGTGCTCATTATCGCACAAGTGCGGTAACATAGCGCGCATAAAGTAATCCATTTTGGCCGAAGCAATTTTACATTGGTGCGAGTGCAATGAGGACCAATATAATAGTGAACGATAAAATAGGTCTATTTATTATTGAGATAAACACTGCTTTTCATATCAATTGTGAGGAAAATATTAGGTATTATTTCACTACAAATCGAATAACAAATCTATGAAATTTGAACATCCATTTCCCGCTACATAACTTTTTTTTACATTATGTCATTAATTACACTTGGATACTTAATTTCTGCCAAGTCATTAAAAAAACGTTGCATTTCTGAACAATAATGGACTAATATTGTATCTCATATTGTATTGTATCATTAATTTGTTGATAAAAACATAGGACAAACATTCTTCTACCTACGAAATTTTATTGCTCAATTAAATTGTGCAATCAATTTTGTTTGTGTTTCGCTGATGACAAATGTTTGAACCTTATTACCTTAGTTTTCTTAGTACACATATAATATTATCTTAGTTTTATAAGAAAAAAATACTTTATGTTCTAGAGCAGAAAAGGGATATTATGTCGCCTAGCTTAACTTAAAGTCGAAGTTCTCGAGCATGAGAAGTAAAAAAAAATGCAAGCAAAACATGTATAACACTGAACAGGCATTCGTTACAAGTGTTTGTTCTCAAAATTAACCGATCTCATAGCACTCGAAAGAACGAAAGGACAAATAGATGGTTTCAGAGACTGCAGTAGCATTTTAAGCGAAAAATACGTTTTAAGATTTGCTTATAACGGATTCGCGATAGGTTAAGAACTCTCAGTCTTTAATGCGCCTGATCTACCGATAGACACGTTTCGCTTCGATTTCATTTGAATTTTTGCAATATCGTGTTCATGTAAACAAGGGTGAATAATCCTTGATTGATCGCCACTAACTGATATTGGAACGGATGCCATACGGATTATAGACAAATCAAACCGGTGTGAAATGTTAAACAAAATTAAGAGTAGAAAATAACTACTAGAACCACTAAAAATCAAAACGGAAAGTGCGGTAATAATTGTTAAATAATTGTAAAGATAAAGAAGAACCCGTACGCCTAAATTCTATTCACCGCCAATCACGACACGTTGTCGTTTCGCCTCTTGAAGCATTTTCGCTACATACCGGGAAACCCATTTACACGGCTACGGCATAGGGCTACGAACGTAGCCCGGCGGTGAATGAATTAAGATAATTCTCGCGTCGTCAATCTGACTGTTAGTTACAAAAAGCTTATCCAAATGAGACATGAACTAATAAAGTAGTTATAATAATATCAAGAGCACATACAAAACTCAAATTTAAATAGTGAGGGATGCTACCTGCGTAGACACGCTGGCACCGTCCCATCTCCAACGAACGAAAGTAAAAGCGGGCGGAGCGGCAGAATGCGCCGAAATTTAAAAACGTACTTAATAAATATAAGAGCCTGGGCAGAGAGTACCTTTTTGTACCATTCGGAGTCGAAACTCTTAGTCCATGGGGTCTCAGCGCACGCAAGTTTTTAGTAGAAATCGCGAAACGTCTGGTTGATGTTACTGGTGACCGAAGAGCTGGTGGCTTCCTCGAACAACGTATCTGCATTGCGATACAACGAGGAAATGCTGCCAGCATCCTAGGTACAATGCCTCAAGGACCTATTTTAGATTTAAGGGGCTACCCGGCATATTTCACTGTTTTTAAAGTGAATAGGCTTTTTTCAGCTCCAAGCACAACGCTTGAAAAAAATATATAATGTAGCTAGGTATTTGGTCTACATTTGGTTCTACTAAATTGTCGAAAAACATAATACATCAAGAGAGAAAAAAATAACCGTAAACCCTTTTTTATACCTTAAATCTGTACCTACTCCCTTATTATGCGTCGTAAGTACAAGAAACTAAGACAACGAAGACTTTAAACGCATCTACTGATTTTTGGATAGGTTTTGTACTTTTCGAGAAAAAGCTATTACACGCATTTTTCCGTAAACGCCGGCTCGAGATGCCTGCGTGGGCGACGGGGGCCAGTCGTGTTAGATGGCACTAGTAGTTTATAGGGTTGCGTCCTAGTACAAGCAGCTCATCCTAGGTGACGACTTATGCTTATTGACGTATTGTATAACCGGTGAGGAAAGGAAGCGGGAGGGGAAGAAAGCTCAAATCGCCGAGGTCATTGGGATAGGGGACGGCCTTAAGGTAGGTAGAGGTAGGTAGTTAGGTAAGTTACACTTACTGTATATATTTTGAAAATAAATGGCAGTCTAAATTTAAATTAAATTTACTATATTGTAGTGCAGTGCTTTAGTGTAAGCCCATTACTTGTCGAGACAATGCAAGCATAATCTGATACGATAGCACTGCACCGTCTCTGTTTCTATGCACGAATAATTAATCTAATTTCAGTTAGATGGAAGTTTAGTTAGACTTTCTAAAAATTATTATGAGCATTATGAATAAATAAATTTAATATGAAAAATAATGTTCTCCTTCTCCGTGCATTTGTATGTTTTTTTGTATATTTCTTACGCGATTACTCTGATTGATGTGATCTGAAATCTGAGTGATCTGAAAACCTATTTTGATGATAACTTTTTTGTTCGAGAGATACCTCCGAGGTGATCTTATAGTAAGATTAGTAAGTCGGCTGATCTGATGACTGGAGCCATGAGAAAAGGAAGAAGTATCACAAATATTTAGGTACGGTAGGTAAGTATGTACCTTCTAGCAAAAACAATATTATTATGCCCATTAAAGTAGGTTTCGCTTAAAAACTTCTGATGACCTTATTTATGTATGTAAGAATTTTATATACCTACTTAAGTACAAACATAAATAAGGTCATCAGTTTTTTTAATTTAATTTGCAAACTAACATATAAAATAAAGTTGCGGAGCATTATAATTTAATAGCTTTATATTGTAACACGCACTAAGAATGAATCATACATAAAGTCAGCCTAGAAAAGGTCGAGTTTTAACTAAAACTGGACTGAATACGACATTGGTGACAAATGGCATACACGCTCGATAATCTCAGACAACCCAAACAAAAATTTCTACTTACTGGAAAATTTAAAATACCCCGAGGAAATGGCTACTCGAAACGCGTAATTCGACATACCGATCCCCGGTCACCACCGGCTAAAATGTAAAATGGCTCCCTTGCATTTTTTCCTAAGTGCCATAAAATATGACATTTATTACGGTCAGATCTGCCTCAACCACTATTGATAGGCAAATGAGAGAGTTTTTTAAAAGAAAAACGATGTCTGCTTTTTATGTGTTCTTTGGATAAGGATATTCTTAAGGAAGTTGCAACTTGCAAGAAACGTAATGACTCCGGTTTCTGTTTTGCGAGAATAGTAACCGCTTTATAGAGGCTTTGAGAAATAAAATGTTACCCTTTTATTAAACCTCTGTTTTATCTATTTTTAGTCTTTTTAACAAAAATATGTTAAAATTAAGAATACAAATACCTAATTCTTAATTTATCATAAGGTCTATTTCTGCAGATTAGGTATTTGAAAAAAAAAATGAGTGAAAGCTTTTGTTATAAGTTTCATTAATAAGGACTTCATCAAATTATATTCTATTACCGCGATTATGAAACATTTTAAAACGGATAAATTTTTCATAATCGACGTAATAGAAGACGGATTAAACGCGTATATCGACTACATTCTCCCTACGTTTCGAGCCCTTTACAGCACTCGTTATCACAGCCACATTCAAGCTTCTGATAACGAGTGCCGTAAAGGTATCGAACCGTAGGGAGAATGTAGTAAATATATGTGTTTGATCCGTCTTAAAGTGATTCATTTCACTATAGCTAACTTCCTCAAAAAAATTATATATTCAACGCACTGCATGTCAAAAATTTAATAACACTGACAGGTTCTCTAAAACCATCTTGAACCTTTTAGATGAAAGAAAAAGGTTAAAATGTAATGATGACATTATAAATGGGCAAGGCCCGTCTTCTGATAAGGCCATAACTCAACAAAGGTCATCCACAATAGTGCTCCACCTATAATCGTACATTAAGGCCCTTATCCCCATATGAGCACCTTTTCGACAATAGAAAGGTATATATTTCCCAAAAGTGGCCACATAAAAATGACATACTGTTCGTGGGGCGACGACGAAACGATCTGGTTCGAAAAATAACGCCTATAAACCCGTTATCTCTCACTTTTGAAGTTTTCATTGACTGCCATGAAGATTTGTTGCTTTGAATTGAGGTATCAAATAATTAAATGTCCTGTTTAGAGCTCACAAAGTACATAATTATAAGCTACATATCTCATTTTGAGCAGTCATGTTTCCCCGCAATAGTGAGGCAGACTAATTAATGTTCGCATTTAGTTTCTTGATATTTTCATCAATCAAGTGTTAAGTCATAGATTAGATATAGAAAATCTTTATTTAACATCACATAAATAGGTACCAAAACCGTCAAACTTAAAAATAATTAATAGAAACTAGAAAAATACAAGATATTCTTATTATCCTAAAGTTATGTTAATCGGGCTCGACTCAGAATAAAATAGTTGAAACAAATATCAAATTAAAGACTGTAACTCTACTACGACTTTTTCAGATAATAATTAAGATGTCCATCTGTGCGAGTAGGTACCTATATTTAAAATAAGCGTATACTTAAGCGAATCAGGTCACTGATATTATAACATTTCCATTCTGTATCCCTAAAGTAAATCGATTCACGCATCAGGCGGCAAATGCGAAATCGTAATAAAAAACTATGCGTATGATATGTAAAGTACCAAGCCATAATATTGAAAACTTCCAAAGTCCATCAATAAATGTGACGCCGCGTGGGGTGCGCCTCAACTAGGCATGAACGGCAAACGCTAGCATACACTGTTATCGATATAAAGATTACCTACCACTGGAAAAATAAAGGTGTCACAAGCAAACATGACTATGTATATCAGAAGGCCTAGTATAAAAGTTGTACGACATTAACTCCTCGACCGCGTTAGCGTATCGAGGGGTCAAAATATGAAAGTTTCCGGATGATTTAAATAAACGGCAAACATAATTTGAACTCCCGATACGCTAACGCGGTCGAGGAGTTAGTGTCGTAAAATTTTTATACTAGGCCTTCAGTGGTGGAGCCTCAAAATTGCCTTTGGGAAAACCGGAGCTGATTTGCTTTTTCTTTGATTCATCAAGATAAAATTTGCTAGATTGGCTCACGCAAAAGCAGCTGGCAGGAATCGAGTTGTATGAACGCCCCGCCATTGATGTATATTTATCAAAGATAAATCTCTTCCGAGTATCAATTACTCGCTTTAACGAGATATGGAGGATGTTGTCTGAAAGAATCGAAGGCTCAGCTCTGAACGTAAAATGGAATACCGTAGGAAAAGTTTATTCAGATAGCAAGAATCTACTAATAACTTTGTTTAATATTTGTTTTGTTTTTTTAATATTCTGTATTGTGTTATGGGTACCTACTTACTTGAAATACTTGAAAATAATATCTTATAAAAATCTCGATTCAATTAGTCACCCTATTCAAAACGCAAACGAAATTCCATTTGATATCTTATTCCTGTTCGACACTTATCGATACCGGGATGACCACGGCCCCATCCCTATCACCCGAGAGGCGTCAAAACGCACCGACCGCGACTATCAAAGTGAAATCTTTTCCGTGTATCAATAACGTCGCCTCGACGAGACACATTGCTCTTTATGTGACCATACCACAATATACCTAATGTTATGGATTCTGTCTGAAAGTGTCGAAGGCTCGGCTCGGAACGTGAAAAGGATTACCGCTTGAAAAGTTTTTTCAGATAGCAAGCACCTATAAATTTCTTTAATATTAGGTTTTCTTATTCTAAAAGCATTCAATATACTCGTATATGGAAATATCTGAAACTACTTTAATTTTTTTTTCAGATCTCATCTTTAAAAAAATATCTCTAAACAAATTTTTAATGCAAAAGCGCGTTTTTATTTTTTGTTGTAGAAAAGTCATTTTTTGTAAATTTGTTTCTTTTTTATTGTTTTCTATTCAGAATCGCGAGCTCTTTCAATCCTAGTAGTTGTTTTCCATTTCGCAACCATCATTTCATAGATTTAGTATGGCGGTAGCGCAATGGAAAGTTTGAAAATGTATGGAAAATTTAGGACACTTTTTTGCTCCTACTAGGATTAAAAGAGCTCGCGATTCTGAGTAGAATAGAGATAAAAATTTCCAATTTAGCAAAAAAATTTTTTTCTACAGCAAAAAATAAAAATGCCCAAAATTTTATTACTTATAGAACATAACTAATTAATAATTAATGCGATGACAATAAAAGACAGACTGAATTTCGAAAGGATCGAGTGTTTAGATTTCCATAAAGTCATTGTAATTTTCACAATTCAAATGAACAAATCCGTCAATGCCATTGCCAATTTTTATTAGAACAATTCCGAAAAAATCACAACGATATAACGATATATAAAAAGTAAATAAAAACAAATGCCAACTATAACGAGATAAGATCTCTAACGCCCATGCACTTGCACCAAGCAAGGTTAGCCGCTAACCCGGAGTTAAGTTGCCAAATTCCATTAAAAAAGCTCTTCACACCGGGTTATGTGGCTAACCCCGGGTGTTACAAGTGGCAGTAAATCTTGCACAGAAAAGGTCTCATTCACAAAGGTTTTAGCAATAGTTATGGCCTTTAGTTATTTTTTACACAATAAATTGTAGGGAATCGACATATTGGACGCACCAGTGTAGCATGGCCTCGACGTAGGAAACAAGGCTTACTAGGTAAGGGTGAGTTGAAATCCGATCCGGTTTCAGGTCAACCTGACCAGATTGATACGATCATCGGGAGTCATTGTCGATGCTATAAATATTTATTTGGAAATGAATCTAATTAGTATTAAGTATTAACAACCGATAAGTGGTACCTTTAGCGGAAAAAACGTCACAAATAAATTGCAATTGTTAAACATAGCAACGTTTATCCAAAACCTAGTGCAGGCTTGCCATTAGCTGGCCATGTATACATATTGTAACAACTGTAACATCTAAAATCAAAGTTTGGTTTCTGCCTCCCTATCGCTCTTGCTTATTTAGGCGATGGAGAGGCAGATCACTTTGTAGGCTTCTGCAAAACTGGTGCACCCGAATCGTCGACTCGCTAGGTTCGATAACTAATTGGAATGTCACCCTATGATGCTTTCTCAATGCGGTAAGGGCGTGAAATTATTTTCTTGGCGTATGCAGATTGGGGGAGGGCTTGGGGTTGGGGATTAGTTCCGGTTTACTTTTTATAGGATTCCGATGATAAATGTTGCCATTGGAGCTAACGGGTGGTGCGTGTAACGTATCCAAATAAGCTTTTTCGTATCTATTGCTTATTCAAATAGTCGTGCGGGTGAATCGCATTTTTGTAGCGTTAATAATATTGGTTTATCCATAAATGCATGCTCACGAGGATGAGGGTGTGACTATGATTAGGTACTTATTTGATAGAATGACATTGTTCCATACACGGTGACAGCGTGTGTCTCACTTTAAAAGTACCAAGGGCATGTGTGCCTTAGCGAAAATATGAAATATTCCTTATGTAAGAACATCTAACATGACTCTCACAAAATCTGAAATTTAGTACATAAAACTTTTAACAAAAAATAAACCCACTTCACAAAGCACGTACCTATTGCACATATTTCTCCAGAAACGTGAAACACGATTTCGAAAAAGTTTTATTTTAAAGTTTTATATAGTGGTGATGATTTCCACCTTATCAATTCATATTTTCTTAGAGAAAATGCGCTAGCTATAATATGATTATGTTACTGCGGCTATATTTTTAAGTGTTATCTCGATTTGTCATCATCAGATCGTAATAGTTATCCCGAAGACAATGAGATCAACGGTAAAATTTTTAGAGGTATTTTCCTGAAATCAGTGAATGTACAAAAACTACAACGATGCTTTGAAGTCGGACTAAAAATAAACTAAATGTCACTAAAAGTAGAATACATAAGTATATTAAAAGAAAACGAAAGTTGGTATAAAAAGCAAGAAACGGGGTATGTCATGGCTGATGACGGAGATGTTACACGCAACTTTTAGTACTAACAAATCCTTAAAAAATATTTAGATAAAACCGTATCATTTATCAAGATGTAATGTATGAAAGCCTAACACATGTTGCCACCCTTCTATCACACACGTTAACGGTTTAGAAGTCAGACAAAAAACGAGGAAAGTCGCGGGGCAGACGGGACGGACGATTGCCATGATTTATAGAGGAGGACGTCATCGCCAATACGTTTTCTATACGTCAGGACGTGTCACTGGGGCGCGAATATTACGCACGTTATGTTATTAAGAGTATCTACGGAACGGAAGCAAAATTTTGGACCACAGAAGGCCTAGTATAAAATTGTACGACATTAACTTCTCGACCGCGTTAGCGTATCGAGGGGTCAAAATATGAAAGTTGCCGGATGATTTATGAAGTTAATGTTGTACAATTTTATACTAGGCCTTCAGTTTACTGACGATATGGTACCGGCATTTAGTCACGATAATGGGAACGGTTAGAAAAAAAATACACAAGGAACAACCTAAGCCAAATCAATGCCAGATTTTTCAACAGCGAAACCTTACATCAGGAAATAGAGTGATCAACTGATCATCACGTACCTAATTGTCTATGTACTCGGTACCTATCTACTTCCTAGCAACCGGTTTTTGTCATTGAAATCAATTTGAATACATTAGCCAATTTCAATACCTACGTGCACAATAGCTACGTTTGTATGAAAGAGCATTCATTATCGTTGACTAATGTAATAAAATGTGTACTTATATGAGAATATAAAGGTACCATTTTGCAGGTATTGAGTTAATGCACAGTTCCAAAAAGTGGATAAAATTTGCTATCTTCACAAAAAAGAATCATGACTCTCTAGGTGTGTGTAACCAATATCTTTATATTTTTTTGAATTTGCGATGTTCGAAATGCACAAGTTGAGAAAGTTGCATTTAAAGTTTATAATTTTACAAAAAACACACGTCTACTTCGAACTTACATAGTGAGGGGTATTAATCAAATGTTTTTATGTTAAAGATTTACAATAAAGGTTAATTATCTCAGAAAAAAATACGAATGTTTTGGATTTTCTGGGTTGAGCCCGCAAGGGTGGAAGAAACTCGAAAGTGTTAATTTTTGCCAACTCATAAAATATTTATTATTTATATTACTCATCATAATTACATTCTGTAGGAATTTTGGAATAATGCATTGAATAAATAAAACGTCATTATTCATATAAACATTAAAAAACAACGAATTCTTAAATAAAACGAAAAAGGGCACTCTTATATAATTATAATTAATTAATCCAAAGAAATATACGTATGTAGCTATATATTCGCACGACATCACACTATACTTGGCGGGCTAGCATATATGTTACGTTCTCGCGCGCGAGTCCATACATCGGCCGCGACTTAAGGTAAGGGCTCGTGCACAAATCACGCGAGGTTCGAATGGGGGGGGGGTCCCGAAAAAATCACGACAGATCACGTTGGGGGTGGGGGGGTACATGGAGACCTCACGTGTATTTTTTATAATGAACGAAACCTTTCAACTTTTCAGAGATAGTAGTAAACCCGGCCAAGAGCATGTCGGGCCATGCTCAGTGTAGGGTTCCGTAGTTTACCGTCCGTCACAACAGGCAACCTTAAAAAGTGTTTAATACATACCATGCTCAATATGCTTATGATAATTAACAATTCGACGGTACTTTCGATCTCCGGGAAAATCTTAACAGCGCGAAATAAACCACGGTACAGCGCCATCTCTCGGGGAATTGGGTTACTAATTTATACAAACTAGACGGGTTCAGTATGTTGGGTTTTCGAAGGTAACTTTTGATCGCGTGAATCGATTTGAATTATTCTTTTTTTAGTAGAAGGAAGATACGTGCGGGATGATAAAAGATAAAAAGAGATGTTTGCATATACGGTTAAATTACAAATTTTATTCAGTAATTATTTTGTAAAATTTTTCAAAAACCGTTCAACCAATCAAGTTCAAAATAATTTTCCAATAAAGTTCTTATTAAGTTCTACTTTCGTAATTTTTTTCATACTTTTTGATCTCCTAGTTCAAAAGTTAGATGGGGGGCACATTTTTTTAAACATCTGGAGCGATTATTTCCGAAAATATTAACTTTATTAAAAACTGTTTATAAAAAACCCTCATTATTTTTTAAATACCTATCCAATGATACGTCACACTCTAGGGTTGAAACGAAAAAAAAAATCACCCCCACACATTACATGTACGGGATTATTTAATATGTACGGGAGGTACCCTAAAAAAAATTATACTAACTACTTTTTATTTTATCACTTTGTTGGCATGACCGATATACATATTCGTACAAATTTACAGCTTTCTAGTACTTACAGTCACTGAGATTATCCGCGGATGGACGGACGGACGGACAGACAGACAGACTTGGCGAAACTATAAGGGTTCCTAGTTGACTACGGAACCTTAAAAATTACACAAATACATTTGTGCATCAACGGGTACTAAATATATGGCAAATATAACATCACATTAATTGCGAAAATAGAAAAATAAACAAGATTTTCGAATACCACTATTTAATTTCAAAATTAGGTCGAGTAAAAACAAATTCAATAAATATACGTGAGGTTAGGTGGGGGAGGGGGGGGGTAGCTTAGAACCTCACCAAAGATCACCAGGGGGGAGGGGGGGGGTCAAAAAGTAGCCAAAAAAACCTCGCGTGATTTGTGCACAAGCCCTAAGTATGAATGAAGTGACAGGCGACAGTGTAAGTTGTGCTAAGCATATTGGCATAATGTGCCACTATGGTAGTTATCATATAGAAATGAGTTTAAAACCTTTTTATTTTAACAACGAGAGTTTTGTAATTTTGTATGGAATCGTAAATACCTATAGTGCCATTTTACGACTTTACTAAACTTTAGTAACTTTAACTAACATCCCAAAACACTGTATAGGTACATAGATAATAAGAAAAAATATACAAGAAAAGTCTACAAAAATATCACCCTCATATTTATTTAAGAAATCAATGTTTTTTTTAATAATTTTTAAGAAAAAAAAACCGACTTCATTTGGTTCCCGGTATAAGCGAAATTAAGAATTTGTTTGAGTTAGCCAGTTTACTTCACAAATATCCAATACACCGCACGTGTACGATTGAAAATTGAGGAGCTTTCTTAATGTCCTAGGGCTTCCATCATTACATTTGAAGTATAATCAAACGGAACTCCCTTGTAGACCTTTAAACAAACAAAATAACAATGTGTTAAATTGGATGACAGACTGTAAATTAACGAGCATATTCATTATGCCATCGCTGATTATCAACATCAGGTCCACTCCAGCAAAATGATGGCCACAGTAAGAAAATGCCTAAGCTAATTATGAACACCCTCTAATCACAATTAACCTGCCGTTCAAATTTGAAGAGTTCTCTGAATTCTTCTAGAACTCCATCATCAGAATATAAATCAAATCAAAAAGATGAATGTCACAACTAGACTAGGATAATAAGTAGAGCTAGGTTTATTAACCAGTTCCACTTTGCGATCCCTGGTCTTCATCATCAGATCAAGTTCATCAAAATTTTGGCTCCGCCAAAACACTGTTTTAGTTACTTAAATCAGAATGCATGTGCCGTTAAAATTTGAGGAGTTCACTCAATCCCTCATGAAGCCCATCATCAAAATAGAACTATAATCAAATAGGACTATCTTGAAGGTATTTCTTTACAAAGAAAAGATGAATGTCTCAAATCGGATGATAGAGCTGGGAATTAACAAGCAGTTCCTTGCCATCCCTGGTCTTCATCATCAGGTCCACTCCACCAAATTGATGATGTTCGTAAAGAAATGCTCGAGTGTCTTAAGAAACTACCCAAATCATCATGCATGTGCCTTTCAAATTTGAGGAGTTCCCTCAGTTCCTCATGGATCCCATCATCAGAAATTGATTTTGAAAAAAAACGGAACAAATATGGAACCATCTATTTTCAGAAAAAAAAATATTTTTTAAAATCGGACGATAGTCCTGGGAATTACCAAGCAGTTCCACTTTGACATCCCTGGTCTTCATCATCAGGTCCACTCCACCAAATTGATGATGTTCGTAAAGAAATGCTCGAGTGTCTTAAGAAACTACCCAAATCATCATGCATGTGCCTTTCAAATTTGAGGAGTTCCCTCAGTTCCTCATGGATCCCATCATCAGAAATGGATTTTGAAAAAAACGGGACCAACCAGGAACCATCTACTTTTAGAAAACAAAAAAAAAATTCAAATCGGTTCAGTAATGACGGAGTTATGAGTGAACATCCATTAAAAAAAAAAAAAAAATAAAAAAAAAAATTCAGTCGAATTGAGAACCTCCTCCTTTTGAAATATTGAAGTCGGTTGAAAATAGGAACATTCGTTTCTAGCGTGTGAGTAAAAAAAAACAATGTACCTACACCTACTAAACTAGGTACTTAACTACAAAGATATGAATACAGCCAAAGTGCCAAAAATATGTGTACGGGACTTTATTACCTACCTGAACATTATATAAGCTCGTGTATACATATTTTCGACACTTTGGATGTATTCATATCTCTGTAGTTGACTGTACCATTTAACGATCAAGTCTACTTTGTTACATAAAAGGAAGAGAACATAGAAAATTAACTTAGAAAATTAACTTAGACAAATAACTGCAACTTATCGATTATATTTTATTAGTTGTGGCCTTTGTTTTTAATCATTATCAGCATAAGCTGATGCTGACATTGCTGACGGGCTAATGCCCGTGATCGTCTACTACTGGACATATGTATGCCTTCCCCAATACTAGCCACTACACCCGCGTACCCGGTCATCATATATCGTATCCGCATCTAACCACTTTTTCAACCGACTTCAATATTTCAAAAGGAGGAGGTTCTCAATTCGACTGAATTTTTTTTTTTATTTTTTTTTTTAATGGATGTTCACTCATAACTCCGTCATTACTGAACCGATTTGAATTTTTTTTTTGTTTTCTAAAAGTAGACGGTTCCTGGTTGGTCCCGTTTTTTTCAAAATCCATTTCTGATGATGGGATCCATGAGGAACTGAGGGAACTCCTCAAATTTGAAAGGCACATGCATGCTGATTTGGGTGATTTCTTAAGAAACTCGAGCATTTCTTAACGAAAATCATCAATTTGGTGGAGTGGACCTGATGATGAAGACCAGGGATGGCAAAGTGGAACTGCTTCGTAATTCTCAGGACTATGATCCGATTTTAAAAAATATTTTTTTTTCTGAAAATAGATGGTTTCAGGATTGTCCCGTTTTTTTCAAAATCAATTTCTGATGATGGGATCCATGAGGAACTGAGGGAACTCCTCAAATTTGAAAGGCACATGCATGATGATTTGGGTAGTTTCTTAAGACACTCGAGCATTTCTTTACGAACATCATCAATTTGGTGGAGTGGACCTGATGATGAAGACCAGGGATGTCAAAGTGGAACTGCTTGGTAATTCCCAGGACTATCGTCCGATTTTAAAAAATATTTTTTTTTCTGAAAATAGATGGTTCCAGATTTGTTCCGTTCTTTTCAAAATCAATTTCTGATGATGGGATCCATGAGGAACTGAGGGAACTCCTCAAATTTGAAAGGCACATGCATGATGATTTGGGTAGTTTCTTAAGACACTCGAGCATTTCTTTACGAACATCATCAATTTCGTGGAGTGGACCTGATGATGAAGACCAGGGATGGCAAAGTGGAACTGCTTGTTAATTCCCAGCTCTATCATCCGATTTGAGACATTCATCTTTTCTTTGTAAAGAAATACCTTTTTTTGATTATAGTTCTATTTTGATGATGGGCTTCATGAGGGATTGAGAGAACTCCTCAAATTTTAACGGCACATGCATTCTGATTTGAGGGTTTCCTTAAGTAACTAAAACAGTGTTTTGGCGGAGCCAAAATTTTGATGAACTTGATCTGATGATGAAGACCAGGGATCGCAAAGTGGAACTGGTTAATAAACCTAGCTCTACTTATTATCCTAGTTGTGACATTCATCTTTTTGATTTGATTTATATTCTGATGATGGAGTTCTAGAAGAATTCAGAGAACTCTTCAAATTTGAACGGCAGGTTAATTGTGATTAGAGGGTGTTCATAATTAGCTTAGGCATTTTCTTACTGTGGCCATCATTTTGCTGGAGTGGACCTGATGTTGATAATCAGGGATGGCATAATGAATATGCTCGTTAATTTACAGTCTGTCATCCAATTTAACACATTGTTATTTTGTTTGTTTAAAGGTCTACAAGGGAGTTCCGTTTGATTATACTTCAAATGTAATGATGGAAGCCCTAGGACATTAAGAAAGCTCCTCAATTTTCAATCGTACACGTGCGGTGTATTGGATATTTGTGAAGTAAACTGGCTAACTCAAACAAATTCTTAATTTCACTTTTACCGGGAACCAAATGAAGTCGGTTTTTTTTTCTTAAAAATTATTTGCCACTCTCGACCGTCTACGTCACTCATTAATTTGAATGGCGAAAAACGTAGGTAGCATAACTAGTGATCCATTTAAGGGTATATCCAGTATCGTGATCTAAGCAGGAAAAATTTTGCTGACTATTTTTTGACGCGAAAGTTTTGTTTCGTGTGGTTACAAAACAAAGGGAGTTATGGAGATCCAAGGGAGAGGCCTTTGCCCAGTAGTGGAACAATCTCAATGGCTAGGTAAAAGAACGTTACGGCCATGAGCTTGTAGGGCCATGCTCAGTGTAGGGTTCCGTAGTATATCGTCCGTCACAATAGGCGAACCTAAAAAGGGTTTAATAGATACCATGCTCATAACAATAAAAAAGGTCGCGGCTCTTACGACTTGTACGCCCTTTTAACCGAGAAGATAAGTTATTTTGCTAAAAATCAAAAATGGCTTAACTGACCAAGTTAAAATAAAATTTCCTTGAAAGTCTTCATAAAGCTCTATTTTCATGAACTTTTTAATATATTATGGACGTGCGGTTCAAAAGTTAGAGAAGGGGGGAGGCCACATTTTTTTACTGTATAATTACAGCTTTCTAGTACTAACGGTCACTGAGCTAAGCCGCAGACGGATGGACGTACGGACGGACAGACGGACAGTCAAACATGGCAGGGTTCCTAGTTGACTACGGCCTGAATCCTAAAAGTAAAAAATTAAGGGTGAGGCCTATTTTTATTCCTAATCAGATTACGATACTTATTTTTTTTTTACGGAGCAATTTATTTTTATAAAGCCGTGAAATGGAAGGTACCAACCAGGATTCACCAGGGGGGTGTCACTCCGCGTTTTACGTTGACACAAAATCTTCCGCCTATGGGTGGCATACCTCACGTGTGCGTTCAGATATATTTATATTTCAAAGACCGCATACTAATTTCTACTTAGACAAATTAATACCGATACTAATAATAATCAATAAAAACGTGTTTTTTTCTTATAATAAAAATTATAATACTGTTCTTATTTATATGTTTATACAAATATTGTACCACCATACGCACCTGACAGCATAGTGACAACTGACAACCCTAATGTTACGAGTAATGGCATCTTGATATTCGCATGCTTGACAAGTTAAACGTCAAATGTAGGAAAGAGAAGCTTCTGTACTTTAGTACTATTACTTATTCTGTGGTTTCACATAGACAAATAGTTACGTAAGTACAATGTAGTTAGGTGTAAGTTCAAAGATCAATTCGTAACTTTGGGTGTAGGTACACACGCGTTTAAAAGTGCGCGGGCAATTTATGAATGAATTTATTCACCTCGTTTAATACACGAGCGGAAATGTCACTCTTCCACACTCGCATCAAAATTCACGATAAAGCCTTCAACCTTCATAAGTTCGTAAAGTTACGAAAGCCGAGTTTTACAACAGATCTAAAAATGTCCGATCGCCAACGCGGAACATTTGTATTGAATCGAACAACAATCAGTCATATTGTCAGTTACAATACAATTTGTTGGAAAACTCGGAAGCGTGAGAGAAATAATAACAAATGATTGGAACCCTACGCCCGACACCGCCTGGCGTTGAAAGATCACGCCTATTTACAACGAAGCTGATGAAAAAATACATTAGGCGATGCCCTGTAGGAAACACGGGGAAAAAGCGGATAGATAGCATGTGCTTACACTATATAAACAGTTACTTACCTACAGAATTTTATTGAATTGTAGGAAAATCACCATTATTCTCGTAGGTCTATTTGGCAATGAAGAAAACTCGAAAGTACTATAAGTATACCTACGATATATCTGTTTCTTTACTTCGAACTAAATTTTGTCGTGTTGAGTTTGTATTCGTTTAAAAAATATAAGTGCGTAAGTAATAATTCGAGTAAGGGCGGATTCGCATTACGTCCGATCCGAATCCGATCCGAACCCGTGAAAATATGGGTCTAGAAAACTCGGACCGAATGCGGATATTGCTTACGCCCAGACACGGCAGAAACCCAGCCGCATACCCCGCCCGCCCCGCTGCCTCTCTGCTCGCACGCAGTCGGACGCAGTGCGCGAGCGTTCATACAAATAATACTAAGGCTACTTCCGTCCGTCAAAAATCTTCTCCGGAATGGAGACTCGAAATAGTTCTACGGCTACGACGGACCGCATTCGGATCGGATTCGGATCGGACGTAGTGCGAATCCGCCCTAATAAACCAAATTAAGTGCCTAATGTTTTTGTTGTTGTTGTAGGTCCTAGGGCACCCCGGAGGTGCATAGGGCCTTAATAAGATCCTTCCACGCCTTTCTATCTTGAGCAACCTTTTTGGCTTCGCTCCAGCTCAGTCCTACGGCTCGCAACTCGCTCTCCATGCTCCGCCGCCATGTGTGTACAGGGCGTCCACGAGCTCGCTTTCCGCCTTGAGGATTCCACCCAAAAGCGAGACTGGCACTGTTCGTTGCTCCTCCTCGTTCCTTATTATCTTCGACCAGAAGATGCGGAGGATCGACCGAAGGGATTTATTGACAAACAATTGTAGTTTCTGTGTCAGCACTTTTATCACTCTCCACGTTTCGCAGCCGAAGAGCAGCACGGACTTGACAATGCAATGGATTCGAAGAGGGATATTTCACTGTTTTTAAAGTGAATAGGCTTTGTTCAGCTCCAAGCACAACGCTTAAAAAATATATATAATATAGCTAGGTATTTGGTCTACATTTGGTTCTTCTAAATTGTCGAAAAACATAATACATCAAGAGAAAAATAAATAACCGTAAACCCTTTTTTCTACCTTAAATCTGTATCTACTCCCTTATTATGTATCGTATCGTAAGTACAAGAAACTAAGACAAGCAGTATATATTTATGTTTACTTTAAACGCATCTACTGATTTTTAGATAGGTTTTGTACTTTTCGAGAAAAAGCTATTACACGCATTTTTCCGAAAACACCGGCTCGAGATGCCTGCGCGGGCGACGGGGGCCAGTCGTGTAAGATGGCACTAGTAGTTTATAGGGTTGCGTCCTAGTACAAGCAGCTCTTCCTAGGTGGCGACTTATGCTTATTGCCGTATTGTATAACCGGTGAGGAAAGGAAGCGGGAGGGGAAGAGAGCTCAAATCGCCGAGGTCATTGGGATAGGGGACGGCCTTAATGCGCCGTGTAAGTACGTTGAGCAAATGCAGCTTTTGCCTTCTTGATTCTGCTCTCAACGTCTTCGTCTGTACCTCCCCGACACGTTACTGTACTTCCGAGATACACAAACTTTGAGACTGATTCCAGGCGGTCGTTAATTGAGCAACAAAGGTTCCGTGCAACCCGACTTCACGCGCATGTCGACTGTTTTGCGTCGATTGATTCGCAGGCCCACGACTTCAGCTTCCTCGTTCCTCCTTCAGGCTCTCGAGTTTAGCTTTAAGTAGGGCTAGAGAAGGCGATATCAGCACGATGTCATCCGCGTAATCAAGATCTTCCAGCTCCTTCGTGATCCAATTAATGCCTCTTGGTGTCTCGACCACCTTTCTCATGACGTCATCGAGAAGAATCACGAATACGAGTAACATCGGTGATAGCAGGCATCCTTGCTTCACGCCGGCAGTTATATTTATAGGCGCGCTCATTTTATTATCGTGAATCACCCTGCATGTACTCCCTTCGTAAAGGGAGCGAATGATGCGGATGATGCACTCAGGTGTGCCCCTGCGACTAAGGCTGGACCACAGCGCGCTCCACTTCATGGTGTTGAAGGCTTTCTCAAAGTCTACAAAGGCCAAGTACAGCTCCAACTGCCATTCGAGACACTGTTCAAGAAGGATGCGTAGGGTATTGGTGTAGTCTGTGCAGGAGCGACCAGGGCGGAAGCCTGCTTGCTCGTCTCTCAGTATCGCTGCAACTCCTAGTGCAATACGATTGAGCAGAATCTTTGGTAGAACTTTTGCGACTGTGGGAACAAGCGCTATGCCGCGCTAGTTATTGCATTTCGAAAGATCGCCCTTTTTTGCAAGCAAATTTGTTTGGTGTCTATCTTCTATAAGCTGCCATGAATCTGTCGACATCCAGTTCTCCCATATCGGCTTCGAGTATCCCTAATCCCAGCACCTCTTTACCGACTCTCGTATAGGCGGTGCGGACTCGGCCCCAGGTTTCGTCCATCTGCTCATCTTCAAGTATTTCTAGAAAATCGTACTGATTCCTGAGTAGGCGAAATTTTTCCCGCCATTCCGGGTTTGGAGTTGGGGCACTGCCAGTTTAAGCCGCACTTCGGCAACGAGAACGACTAGGTGGTGGTTGCTGTCCACGTCGGCTCCGCGACGGTTCCGCACGTCCAGCAATGACGACCTCCATGTAAGGCTGATCGCAACATAGTCCATTTGGTTGCGTGTTACGCCATCGGGGGAATTCTACTTACTACTGCTTGTGCTTAAACAGCGTGCCACCTACTACAAGGCTTCTTGAAGAACACAGCTCACCGAAAAGTTCTCCGTTCTCGTTTCTGATTCCGGTAGCTACATGCTGGCCCATATAATGTTCTCTTCGCTCATTGTCGTTACCTAACTTCGCGTTAAAGTCGCCCATCAAGAACACGATGTCCTGTTTGCGTGTGCTTCTGAGTGTGGCCTCGAGGTGGTTATAGAAAGCAGTTTTATACTCGTCTGAGGCTTCGTTTGTCGAAGCATACGAGTAACACTGCACAACGCTGAATTTACGAGCTCTAGAGTCAAAACGTGCCAGTATGTTGCGCTCCGAAACAGGCTTCCATCTCAGCAGGCTCTTCTTAGCACAGCGGCTAAGGAGAAGACCAACTCCATATTCCCGGGCGGCGTTCGCCCTCGTCTTCCTTGCCGCTGTACAATAGGGTGGTGCCAAAATCTCCTGCTACTTCGCCAAACACGTTCCATCTCGTCTCACTCAGTCCTAAGACGTGGATGCTGTAGTCACTCATGACTTTAGCTACCTGGGGAAGCCGTTCAGGTCGAGCCATGGGTCTGACAGTCCAGCATCCGATCCGTGTCCGTTGTTTCATGCCAAGGGCCGTTTTTAAGGGGGGCGTCCGGTTATTTATATCTTGTGCAGGTTTCATAATCATTGAAAGGTTTAAGAGCGTGCAGGTGATTAGCCCTCAGCGCCCCGATCACGGCGATGGGGCTGCCGTCTTTGATAAGTAAATTTAAACTCACTCGCAATAAATGCTGAATGTCAATGTCAAACTCAAACTACAAAGACTATCAACAACCTCCTAGCCTAGTTGGTAGTGACCCTGCCTACGAAGCAGGAGGTCCCGGGTTCGAATCCTGGTCAGGTCAATTATTTGTGTGTTTATCACGAATATTTGTTCCTGAGTTATGGATGTTTTCTATGTATTTAAGTATTTATATGTATCTGTCTATTATATATATCGTCGCCTAGTACCCACAACACAAGCCTTATTGAGCTTACCGTGAGACTAGGTCGATTTGTGTAAGATTGTCCCATAATATTTATTTATCAAAACTCCAAAGTTCGTGCCCGTAAACCATAGGCATAATATTACTCCGGCTCTATATTCTCGTACAAGAGGCCGAGAACGATAAGGTACTGTTACACATGCTTATTACCAAGGTTCGTGCTAGCAAGCATGCTAATTCTAATAAACATGCTTAATAGCAAGACGGGAAGGGAACGGGGCCCCTCCCACTTCCCGGCTTGCTAATAAGCATGCTAGTAATAAACATGTGTAACAGGACCTATAATTACTACGAAAATTGAACGATTGCGGATTTGTAACTCCATCTCTGTCACACTTGCATATTGGAGTGACAAAGAGGTTTTCCTGTCAATGCCAATTTTCGATGTTCGTTTCCACAGAGCACGGACCTCTTTAGTGTGACAACCTTGTCGCCCTACGATCTCTTTGTTCGTTTCATATGAAAATTTGTATGTTGAATGTCGGTTGTAGAGAAGGTTATTTTCTAAATGAATGTACTGTTACGCATGCTCATTACTAGCATGCTTTGTGCTTATTAGTAATAGGGGCTGGAAGCGGGGCCCCTCCCCTCCCACTTGCCCGCTTGCTATAGCCCCTCATTCACGGCAGTCCGCCGGCACCTCCGGCACGTAATATAGTATCGTGAATGTCGTTGCCGGATGCGTGCCGTACGGCAACATCCTGCTAATAGCTCCGCCCACCTCCTTGCAGTCCGAATTGCACTAAATTACAGTAATAAACAATTGAGAAATGCGGCAATGCGTAACATATTAATTATTCATTATTAAAAATGACATACGAGATGGCGGTGATTTTTAAAATTCGAGTACAGTGTATGCGCTATAACGCAGCGCTGCGCATCTTTCAACAAATAAGTGCGAATTGGACTGCCAGGCTGGGCCCCTTGCACACCGTGTGTCCGCTACATCCAGCCATGCCGGAGTGCCGGCGGACTGCCGTGAATGAGGGGCTTATTATTATTAAGCATGCTAGTAATAAGCATGTGTAACAGTACCTTGAATCTATGTAGGGAGCCTATTCAAGGCGCTTTCAAAAAAAGGTTCAAATTAGACAAAAATGTACTCACGTATGTATTCACCCGAAGCCGCTTCTTTACCGCGGCGCTATTTTATCACGCACTGTTGGATTTTAGCCTGCTTTTGTAATGACGAGCGTTTAAAAAAACGCCAACGCCGCTGTCAGTCGGCCGTGTGTTAAGTTACTGTTACACATGCTCATTCATTACTAGCATGCTTTGTGCTTATTAGCTTGCTAATAAGCATGCTATTAATGAGCATGTGTATCAGTACCCTTAGGCCCATATAACATTATTAGATAACTTTGATCATAAATCTATAATCTGACAAGCCAAGGCTGCATTAGATTTATTTATTTATGTATAACGGCCTCCTAGCCTAGTTGGTAGTGACCCTGCCTACGAAGCAAGAGGTCCCGGGTTCGAATCCTGGTCAGGGCAATTATTTGTGTGTTTATCACGAATATTTGTTTCTGAGTTATGGATGTTTTCTATGTATTTAAGTATTTATATGTAGCTATATATTATATATATCGTTGTCTAGTACCCACACCACAAGCCTCTTATTGAGCTTACCGTGGGACTAGGTCGATTTGTTTAAGATTGTCCCACAATATTTATTTATTTATTTATTATTTATTTATATGCCTCCCTATTTTTTCACATCGGAAAAAAGGGACGCACATGATAATAAAAAAACTACTGCAGTCTTGGTTTGTCAGACTATATATGCCTCCCCTTTTCTCCAATCTCCAACGTGAAGAAAAAGGGCGACATATAATCTGTGATCATATTGATCATAGATCATATGAGCCTATTCAGAGATGGGCATTATTCGAATAAAAATTTATCTAAATGATCATTCGAATGACGAATAATCCACCAATTTTTTATTCGCGAATGATTTATTCGCGGATGATTTATTCGCGGATGATTTGTGCGCGGATGATTTATTCGCGAGTAACTTATCGGCGAATAAATATTTCGACCGGTTTTTAACTTGACGAATGATTTACTTATTATATTACTCCTATAAATTTACTAACAATATAAAAGGTTTTTTGGCTATTCTATTAAATTTAAAAAAAGAAACATATATTAAAAATTACAAATTTTTACTAAAGTTCACGATCGTCTAAGACTTTAGCGATCTATTCGATATGATCTATATGTAGTTAATGTTATTTACTCTGGTTTTCAAACAAAGAATATCATCACGTATGATTTTTATTACGAATTATTAATAAATCCATGTTGATTTCTAAAGTGCACTTTTATTTACAGTCCTTTTATAATCCCTATGCGGGTTGGAAGAAAATCTGAGCAAAGAAACCGCCTAATTTCTATGGCATAGATTTTGTCAAGTTTCTGTACATTTCAATGACATATACTATCTCGGTCTAAAACGGGCCTCGTAGTTCTCATTCAAATAACCGAATATAAAATTAATTCCATATAAACTAGTAAGGCCATAATGTTTAAAAGAAATTGTGTCAATGAAACTAGGCGGTTGAAATGAAACTTGAGTTATGAATTCATAATTAGATAGCTATTTTTAACAGAAGTTGATAAGGTATTTAAAAAATTATTCGTGGCAATTCATCCGGCGAATGAATTATTCGCGGATAAATTATTCGACGAATAATTTATTCGAATACGAATAATCATCCGAAAATTCATCCGTCATCCGCGAATGATTTGGTTATTCGTCATCCGTCATCCGTCATTCGAATAAATTTTGCCCATCACTGAGCCTATTATGGTATAGTGTAATATGGGCCTTAGAGATATTTACGCATTTATTGCAATGACACCGTGGGAGCTAGACCACTTAACGACACAAAATCTATAGGGACGTAGTGTTATATTCTCTTTGCTATAGGGGTCCTTACCCATTAAATTTGAATTTTGTGCCAATCAACATGATTTTTTAAGCGTTCGTATGTACACAAATATTGGGACCGGTAAAAAAGCGTCAACAACGTCGGATATAGGGAGTTCCATGGTTTCACAAGACTTGAGGTCACGCACACAACATCATTGTCATGTAATGACATCGGGATTTGAAATTATTGTTCTTTTTTCGTACCGATAGCAAGATCAACAGTGAATTGAAGGATAGACCAAAAAGTTTTTAAGTATACCTATTCCAAAAATATCTTGATGTGTTTTCATTCACATTCACTCATTCATTCACTTTTTTGTAATCAGTACTTCATGTAGCTGTGTGTGTAATCATTCACCTCAACTCTCGTGACACTACCTATACTCACGCGATGATTTTTAAGCGCCCGTGCGTATGGGGCCTAAGGCTTTGAAAGCTCGTGAAATTTATGAACGCTACCATTGCAACAAAAATAACTGTCAATGTCATTGTCACTGTCAGGGCAACAGCAGTTTTGGCCGTAGGTATTTTCATTTAGATGAAATTCTTAACTAAATCAATAGTTCGATAGTAATCGAAGCGAGTAAACCGACAGTCGTTGTTAATAGCTAACATGAAATGGACGGCTCATATCGAAGGCGGGCCGCGGCGCGTCAACCATGCTGCGGTCTGCATAGGAGAAAAAATACTTTCTTTCGGTGGTTACTGTTCCACCGAGGAATACAAGGATTGGGATCCCATCCCCGTTCATGTCTTGAACACACAAACTCTCCGGTGGTCTGCAGTCAACTACAAGAAAACAGATGTTGTACCTTTTCAGAGGTATGGACACACAACAGTTGCGTATGGAGAAAAGGTATGTAGTGTTTTTAATAAATGTACACACGGTGCATATGCACTATAAAATTCCTGACACTTTTTATTCTCGTTCGAGTCTGTTGTTTTGTGAATGTTTTGTTTACTTTCTTACTCAAAAATTTCGTTTGAGGGAAACAATTTTATTGTTATTACTTAATATTTTTGTATCTATATTCTAATGGTTATGTAAACAAGTTTTGTAGGATCAATAAATTCTACATTATTTGTACTATAGCTATCAATGGAAATACAAGTAGCTTAACTTTGAACTTGGATACAACCAATTAACTTACCATAACAAATAATACAAAAAAAAAGAACCGGTTTTAAAGTTAATTTACTCATACTTAATCTACAACTGTCATTGTAGTTTTTATATAGTTGCATTTTATATACATTTTAGCTATTGTAATTGACCATGCAAAAACTGTTACTTAAAAACAACAAAATGCTACTGGAATGGTTTTGATTCTAGGTCTATAAATCTCTTTTCCTCAAGACTCCTAACATAATTTAGTACCAAATTACCGTATCTCCTTTGTTCAAACAACATAATTATTGTCATCCATAACATATTTATCCTCATACCGAATTTCATCTTAATCCATTCAGCAGTTTTAGCATGAACAGGTACCAGACAGACAGAGTTTTCGCATTTATAATATTATAGTATGGATATGGATATGCAAATTGCTCTATTGATAGAATGTAGGAAAACAAATACTAAGAATTGTATTTTTTGTAGGTGTACATGTGGGGCGGTAGAAACAATGCGGTGGCTTGTGACATCCTCACAGTTTTTGACACAAGAACACTTGAATGGAGCACACCCACTGTCTCTGGTATGATTCCGTATGCTAAAGATGGTCACTCTGCTTGCGTTATTAACAATAAGATGTATATATTTGGAGGTTTTGAATACCTTACTGACCAGTATTCACAAGAAGTCCATTGTTTAAACTTGGACACTTTTGAATGGGATTATGTAGAGGCAAGAGGAAGCCCGCCGTCTCATAGAGATTTTCACACAGCTGTGGCACATGGAGATAGAATGTATGTGTTTGGTGGGAGAGGCGATTTGAACAGCCCATACAATTCACAAGAAGAAATATATTGTTCACAAATGTACTATTTAGACACACCAACAGACACTTGGGTGGCGTTGAATCCTAACAAAACCTGGCCTTGTGGCAGGCGCAGTCATTCAGCATGTAAGTATAACTTTAGTTTAAAATTGTTATCCCAGAATTGTGCTTTACTGATCCCTACTGGCCTTTATGTGATGTTTGCCAACTAATTGGACTTATATGCAAGCATGACAAGACAAGCATGATACTAAAAAAATTATGGATGGCAGTAGAATTATGGTACCAATAATTCTACTGCCATCCATAATTTTTTAAGTATCTTTCATTATATTCTAAATAAAAATACATGTACAATTGTACATGGCGCGAGTCGAATTACCGCTAAGGGTGTTATACACAGTGTTCTTTTAATTATGCAGGAAAATAAATTAGTATTAAAAAATATTTTTTATGAGTAAGTCAATCCTCCCATATGATGCCAAAAAATATATTAACATTTTTTATTTATTTATTCCAGGGATACACGACGACTATATGTACATTTTCGGTGGCTACAATGGCAACACGAAAATGCATTTTAATGATCTCTACAGATATTCAATTAAGCACAATCACTGGGAACTAGTGCATGTGAACGGACAGGTCCCGTGCAAGAGAAGGCGGCAGGCCTGTCTCATTGTTCATGATAAAATGTATTTATTTGGAGGCACTAGGTAAGTAACACCTTGCTTTTTTTACCTTTCTCTTTGCCTTTGATTATATAGCTTAGGATTTACCAGGTAGGTAGGTACTTAGCTTGTTTCAATGACGAGGACCATTCTCGTAATTTTATATCCGGCAATAAGGCATTTCTGATGATAGCAGGGAAAATACAGGTGAGAGCTACTGTGAACCACAGCTTCTTTTAATTTTATAAAATATACCTAAGTAAATTGTGAACTAGTAAAGAACAACAGACCGCCATGCCATCTAAACATATAATCTGTCGAAGGACCATCTCCACAGACGAGGACTTTCGATTAAAAAAACGCATATTTACAAATCAGTTCATTGGTTTATATGCTCCGATGCCATAGACAGACACAGATAAGCACAAGCTAATTTCCATCGAGGGTTTAAATAAACGTAATTATTCCTTAGACGCCAGGCTGGAGCAATTGTCGCGCACACAGTCAATATTATTTCCTGGTTGGATTTTTGTACCGGGAAGTAAGTATTTATGTAACGAGTTAATGACGTCTTTATATAAGTTTGGGACAACTAAGGAATAACGTATGACGACAGATACATGGTACGCAAAAATTTACGCTTGCGTGTTATGTTTACTACCCGCTAACGGTTACACATTTAAATGATTAAGTAAGTTAAGTATTAATTAATTCGTCTGAGGGGGCAGTGTACTGGCCTTGACTTAATTATACCGTTTATTGTGTTCAGCAGTGTAGTTTACAGTTTTATCTAATATAAATATATTTTCTGATTTGAAAATAAAAACAAATAAATGGAACAGATATTTTTTTGTTGCGCATTGAAAATAAAAAGACAATAATTACTTATATCACTTATATGCGATCGTTATCACCATGCAGGATTATCGTATCTAAGTGATATAGATGTAATAATAAGGTAAATCGCCAGTAACTAACAAAAAACCGGCCAAGTGCGAGTCGGACTCGCCTACCCACCACAAAGGACGCTCCCTGGTGCTTAAAAATATAGTGGCTCAAAGGTACTTAATTACTGATGGCACGGAACTCTCAGTGTGCGGCAATTCTGCGGTTTTTCGGATATTTTCCTGTACTTGTGCTACAAGGTCTTGCTTTTTGCCAAATTTCGTGATTCTAGGTTAACGGGAAGTACCCTATACATTTTGATTCCCATTGCAAATGTATGGGAAATGCGACATAAACGGCCTTATTTTTTGATTGCGTTGACATAGAGGTTTGATTTTTTCACAGCTTCAGGGGACTACAGACCTATATACTTGTATTAATTTTAGTTTGCTACCTTTACGCATTCCCGAGATAGAGGGTCTTGCTTGACAGACAGATGAACGGTTTTTTTCCTTTGAGGTACGGAACCCTAAAAATAAATATATATATATATATATTTATATTGTTTATTAACAACAATACAGCTATCATAACAGTTGTCCAATGCGACAGTGTAGCAATAGAATTAATCTTTGTATAAAGTTCCCAATTGTTAGAAGGCGGCCATTAATTGAAAACTTATAATAAAAATTAACTGTTTATAGGTGTGCAGAGTTCATTTTTTGTATAAGGTGGCCAGTTATTGGACGGAGACCATTTACTGGCGATTTACTCTACTATATTATTTTATACCCTAGACTGCCAAAGCCGGGTGGCTAAATGCTATTAATTATAATCGGACGATCTCGTGACTAATATTTTTACCTACTTACTTATAGGTACTTATACTATAAATAGGTAGGTACTTCATCTTAATCTTATAAAATACTAAATTGACTGACTGATAGACGTGACGAAAGTCATCAAGGAACCTTTATTCACTTTATATACGATGTTTGTTTTAATGATTTAAGCTCATTAAAACCAACACACATGGTATTTAAAAAAAAAGCAGGAACGTCTGCAAACGTTACCATATTTCTTAGAAAGAAAGCAAAGGTGGAAAAACTCATGGCCTCTCGAGACTCGAACTCTGGTAGACATGGGTCAAACACAAAACTATGTTCCGAGTCTTTCCGGTGGTCTATTCAAAAGTTAAAGGCTATAAAGCTTGGTTTTCTTATTTAAGCCTCATCTACATTAAGGGGCACTGCACTCCCTTTTTATTGCAGTGTATGATAAAAATAATTACTACATGTCCACAAGCTGTTAACTATTAACCACAGAATGCCTAGTATAAAAGTTAGCGTTAGCGTATCGAGAGTTCAAATTATGTTTGCAGTTTATTTAAATCATCCGGCAACTTTCATATTTTGACCCCTCGATACGCTAACGCGGTCGAGAAGTTAATGTCGTACAATTTTTATACTAGGCCTTCAGGAAAGAAAAAGTGTGTGTGTGAAAGCTGAACTGTAGAGCCAATCTTACCTATGGCCAATAGTTAACAGCTTGTGTACATGTATCAATTATTTTTATTACAATTCAATAGAAAAGGAGTAATTTTTAATGTGGATAAGGGTCCAATAAGAAAATCAACGAACATCGTTTTGTGTTTGACCCACATGCCAACTGAGCTACCAAGACACGCCCGGTGGCCCCGTTGTTAAATTTCTAAGATATCGGGATTTGAAATTACTGTTCTTTTTTCGTACCGATGGCAAGATCAACAGTGAATTGTAAGATAGACCAAAAAGTTTTTATACCTATTCCACATATATCTTGAAGTGTTTCATTCACTCATTCATTCACTTTTTTGTAATCAGTACTTCATGTAGCTGTGTGTGTAATCATTCACCTCAACTCTCGTGAAACTACCTATACTACCGAATACAACGACCATATAAATATCTGTCGACAAGTTAACAATTTAAGTACTTACACATATTATTTTTAATAAGTATGACGCTTAAACACGAAACAATTACCTAAGCGTTTACACACGTCAAAGTTATTTTCGATTTCAAGTCAGACAATAGGATCTTTGTTTCTAAGTGACATTTTATTGTTATACTTAGTGCATAAATTTGTTTTGCAAATGTTATTTGTTAATTACGAGTGAGTGGGTTAACAAACATGAATTTGTCGGAATTTGTGTTTAGGATATTAAATGTGCTTGTTTTTAGTAAAAGGTGAAGATGAGGCGCAAATTTTGGATTGCAAACCGGACCGATTTTCAATCCGGTCGGATCCGGCAGGGTTTACGCCAATCCGGCCAGATCCGGCGGATCTGACCGGATTGGTACTTTACCTAATGCTTTTTAATAATTGTTGGTTTTTATGTTATAGAAAGTTAAAAAAGGCAACTTTGCGGGATATTCTTAATATATTGAAAAAAAAAAAACACATTGTTAGCTTACTATTGGGTAAGTAGGTAACATACAATTTTTGAAGAAACTATCCTTAGGCAAAAAATTGGTTGCACTCGTATTACTTCATCCTCATTAGGAGTCATTCGCATGGGAGCTTTAAAAGCGTCCCGTTGTACCGCTTCCAATATTTGTGTTCATACGAACGCTTAAAAACCACTGTGGATTGGCGCGATTATCTAGTGAGTCTAACCCCTCCAAATTTTGCGTTTGGTTACATGATCTAGCCCTCACGGTATCATTGCAATAAATGGCGCTGGAACACAACACATGTTCGTACTTACGCGGTGCGAACATTAGAAGCAATCAAGTCCGTGCGTAGGTAAACATTAATTGACGACATCCTTTAGGGTACCTACGTAGTGCGGTCCAAAAGTTTCCGGCCTTAGAAAGAAAATAAGTAAATACATTTACAATTTTATTTTCATTTTTCAATATAGTCTCCGTCTATTTCAATACACTTTTCAGATCTATGAATTATCATTTCAATCCCTCTATAAAAATACTCCGATGTTTTGTCCTTAAAATGGGCGTATACTGCACGGGCCACTTCATCATCAGAAGAAAATCTTCTTCCTCTTAAGTCTGCCTTAAGTTGAGAAAACAAATAGTAGTCACTCGGGGCCTGGTCAAAGCTATAGGGCGGGTGACGAATTTCCTCGAAGCCACACTTGGCAACAGCAGCCTTGGTGATTGAAGCGGTATGAACGGGAGCATTGTCGTGGAGTAGCCGCACACCTCTGCTAAGTTTACCTCGACGTTTTTCCTTGATTGCCTCTCGTAATTGCATAATACCTGCCGTTCACAGTGTTATTCCGTTATTTTATGTCTATGAACAGTATTCCGTGACAATCTCAGAATATGGTAGCCATTATCGTTTTGGTGGATTGCCTTCCTAGGTGGCTTTTCACCAAATCGACGCCACTCCATCGATTCCCTCTTGGAAAGGGGATCATAGTATAAAACCATTGTTTCGTCCCCAGTAACAATTGACTCCAAAAAACTCTCTCCGTATTTTTATAAGCATCTAAAACTTCCTGAGACCATGCTTTTCGCTCACTTCATTGCAAGCTCGAAAGAAGTTTGGGCAACCACTTGGCACTAGCTTTATTCATGTGAAGATGTTCATGAAGAATCCTAAAAACTGAAGTTTTCGAAAGCCCTGTTCTTGCCGCTATTTCCTTGGTCTTTAATCTTCGGTCACTCAGAACTTCCTCTTCCACTAATTTGACACAGTCGTCGGTAACTGCCTTCACAGGCCGACCGGAGCGAGGTTCGTCGTTGATGGTCTCCCGTCCTAAACGAAATTGCTTACTCCATTCTTTTACGGTGGAAAATGAAGGAGACAAGTCCCCGTAAACAGCATCTAATCTTTTTTTAATATCGGTGGATCTGACCCCTTCCTTTGTAAGGAACTTGACGACGAAACGATATTCCAACTTATCCATTTCGAAAAATTTCAGACTTCCCGTTGTTTTAAACGCCGTGAAATTAAAACTGCAAGCGGTAGAACTCTAAAAACTATAAACGAAAGAGCAGAATAAATGACGATCTCAATGAATTACAAGTCTCGATTCGATTTGAAGTCGAAGTGGAACAAAATTGTGAAAAACGTGACCGGTAATCCGGATTCGGCACCCCAAAAAAAAGCACCGGATCCGGGATCCGGTTGCAATCCCTAGTACAGATCTTGGCCAGTAAATAAGGAAGCCTCGAATCACATGTTTGTCGACCTCAGCTTCGCTGCGTACGGCACTTGTATACACGAGATCTGAGACATTTCTTACTTTACAGGCCTCTGTACGTACCTAATCTACTATTATTTGTTTACAGTCCACAACCGGCTAAGAATATTCCTATCAGACCAGTTTCGGAAGACGACAGCCTCGAGCTGCTGTTAGACAACAACGACCTACACATACTAGATTACTCACCCACGCTCAAGACTCTCTGCATACTCAAAGTGCTGGAACTCAACCTGGACCAGACCATGTTACCTAGACATATTATGTAAGTTTGAAGCCAGTAAATCGAATTAGTCGATTAGGATAACTATTTAACAGTTTAAATCGGGTAAACCAGCGCTTTATTTAAACACGTAAGTAGAAAAACACAAATATTAATAATAACTTAAATGAACTAAATTAAAAACAAAGTAATTAAATTAAGCTAAAAACTAATAAATAATTGTCTGACAGCGCTTTCCGAGCTAGTGAGGGGAAAAGTAATTTATTTGGTCTACCAAACTTTGCCATTTTCGGACTATTGGAGGTAGATTGATTTTCGTATTCTTGTTGCAATATTTTACTTACTGTTCGTTGAGAAATTCCACTGGCCTCCGAAACTCGTTTTTCAACCGACTTCAATATTTCTAAAGGAGGAGGTTCTCAATTCGTCTGAATTTTTATATTTTTTATTATTATTATTTTTTAATGGATGTTACCTCAGAACTCCGTCATTACTAAACCGATTGAAAATTTTTCTTTGTTTTCTGAAAGTAGATGGTTTCAGGTTGGTCCCATTTTTTTCAAAATCCGTTTCTGATGATGGGATCCATGAGGAACTGAGGGAACTCCTCAAATTTGAAAGGCACATGCATGCTGATTTGGGTGATTTCTTAAGAAACTCGAGCACTTCTTTCCGAAAATCATCATTTTGGTGGAGTGGATCTGATAATGAAGACCAGGGATGGCAAAATGGAACTGCTTGGTAATTCCCAAGACTATCATCCGATTTAATTTTTTTTTTATCTGAAAATAGATAGTTCCAGATTAGTCCCATTTTTTCAAGATCCATTTCTGATGATGGAATCTATGAGGAATTGAGAGAACTCCTCAAATTTGAAAGGTACATGCATGATGATTTGGGTAGTTTCTTAAGACACTTGAGCATTTCTTTACGAACATCATCAATTTGGTGGAGTGGGCCTGATGATGAAGACCAGGTATGGCAAAGTGGAACTGCTTGGTAATTCCCAGCTCTATCATCCGATTTGAGACATTTATCTTTTCTTTGTAAGGAAATATCTTCAAGGTAGTCCTATTTGATTATAGCTCTATTCTTGAGGAATTCATGAGGAATTGAGAGAACTCCTCAAATTTTAACGGCACATCCATTCTGATTTGAGGGTTTCCTTAAAGTAACTTGAACATTTTTTTGGAGGAACTAACATTTTGATGAAGTGGGCCTGATGATGAACACCAGGGATGACAAAGTGGAACTGGTCGATAAACCTAGCTCTACTTATTATCCTAGTTGTGACATTCATCTTTTTGATTTGATTTCTATTCTGATGATGGAGTAGTTGAAGAATTCAGAGAACTTCTCAAATTTGAATGGCACGTGCATTGTGATTAGAGGGTGTTCATAATTAGCTTGGGTATTTTCTTACTGTGGCCATCATTTTGCTGAAGTGGACCTGATGTTGATGATCAGGGATGGCATAATGAAACTGCTCGATAATTTCCAGTCTCTCATCCAATTTAACACATTGTTATTTTGTTTGCGACCTTAAAGGTCTACAAGGCAGTTCCGTTTGATTTTACTTCAGATGTAATGATGGAAGCCCTGAGACATTAAGAAAGCTCCTCAATTTTCAAACGCACACGTGCGGTGAATTGGATATTGTTGAAGTAAACTGTAGTATTGTTGGTATCTTTGAATTTGTTATTTTCAGTTAAGAAATATAAATAAATATTGAAAATAATTTCTCAGGCTTGCCGATCTAAACGTTTCCCACGTCTTAGTGCTTTCGGCACGTCTATTAAAAATAACTGAATACTTACTTAAATATTAACAAAATAATCCTCTCGTATTAACCACTCTATATCGATACTTCGTCTCGCAATGCGACCGTCCCCTACGTTGTCTTGATGGGTACTGAGTGTAAGTCAAGTAGTAAGACAAATACGAACATTTCCGAAAAAATACGATAGGAAAGGATTTTTCACTACTTACATCTGTAAATATGTGAATTTTGGAGTGAAAAGGCAAAAGCGGATAATGTAAAGGGAAATGTGGGGATTGATTTAGGTAGGTTTAATTTGCTTTGTTAATATCTGGTTCAATTATTTAATAATAATAATAATAATAAATAATAATAAATATGGCGTAGGGATGTGACGACCCCATCGCCCACTGGTTTCCACCGGTGCAATCAGTCAACGCAGGGCAGCTTGTGGCGAGCTGTTGGGGAGTAGCGACCCCACGTACCTGAGCGCTCCTGGGGGACTCCGTCGTCCGACCAAGTCCTCCGCCTCTGGCTTGCCTTAACCGGCCGTCCAGAGTGGAGTCGCGAGAGCTGTGTTCTCGAGGGTAGATGTGGAAACCTAAGTGGCGAGTTGGCTATATGTTTAAAGTCCAGTGACACCTCTCTACCCCCAGCCCTCATACCGGTGTTGCCCTCGAGCCATCTTAGATGTCGCTTTTTGTGGGGGCCCATCTTATGTGGGCGAGTCACCGTCTGCCGGAAATAAAATTGATTACCGTTTTGTTAGGCAGACGTCCGATTTTATTCTCCATAACCCAGTATTTAGTCCACCGCTTTCACCTAATAGTCCAGCATATTTTAGATTCCATTAAATCTCAATAGTCTATACACCCTGGCGGGTGCTGCCTCTGCGTGCGTCCCATGACTCGGGCAGGTGCAACATCCGCTCGGTGTACCCCTTACATTTCATTAAATTGTCGAAAGGGCCTCTGCGTGTTGGCTTCGGCTCCGCGCACGCCTCCCAAAGATCCGGAACACCATTGTTCCGTGATGGGAAAGACATAATAATAATATATTCTTTATTGTGCATAACAGAAAGAAAAATACAACAAAATAAATAAAAACATAAAGAGTTAAGCAACAACAAAACATTTAACATAATTTTGTTAGTCGAACAATCTAACATTAAACCACGAGTTATTGTTATTCTCACCGGTCATAGGTATACTTATGTTTAATGTTTTTCTCCAAACATTCGTGCAAATAAAGCAAATAATAAATTAACTAAGCATCAACTATGGATTGCAAAACCGGTTATTTTTGTATGGACGTAGCCAGTTACAACCGGTTTTACATTCCCTAGCATCAAACATCATTCAAGCCTTTCCGTAAATAAAAACACATCAAAATACATCTCATGTTGCCAGGTTAATTCAAAATAAATATTATATGGTGAAATTATGCCAAAAATGCTTACCTACTCATTATTTGGACGTAGATAACTACGCAAAAACGTTCCAACCCACATGAATTTTTCATTCTAATTAATACCTACCATATAATGAGAAGTAAAAGACAGTAATTAAAATGGCAGATTCATGTGGATTGGAACATTTTTGCATATCTACGTCCATTTGTTCTTAGTACCTAAACGACCTAAATCAAAAAGTGTAAACTGGTTCTTGACGTCGATTTTACGGACAAGGATAAAGGGGCTTTAATCAGTTTTGTGTGACAAATCATAAAAAATAACTAAGTTATACATTTTTTTCCTAAATCCGGCTCTTGCAAGTCAAGATAAAAGGTTGATAAACCGATGAAAGATTGTTTTGTTATTGTAATAGTAGTATTCGTGGCGGAATATTGAGTCATAACCCGTCGATTGCCGCATGGAGCCCTTTAACTGACCATTTATTTGTATGTAATCTCTATTGCAACGGCTTTAGGTCTACCGATAGCCAGCTAAGGGTGTACTGTTTGTACAACAACGTGTTTTTTATTTCTATACAATATTCTTTCAGCATGGACATCCGAAGCATGTCACAGCCCAACCGCATCAGCAGGCCCATCAACCAGGCTGGCTGAACCCAAAACAGTGCACGCGCTTGCTACTTCACAAGAACGTGCGCTGCCACAGTGTTTTTTCAAGTTGTCGCATATTTCTACATAGGCCTATTTGGCATACTTTTTGTATATGCGTGTGTGCTTTTCGTTATTTTTTTCTGTTGAGTCATTGTCTGGATACAATGATGTAATCGAAATATACCACGCAAATATCAGGGTTGTCTCTGTAGGAAAACAAATTGTGATCGAATTATCTGTATGTATGTATTAGGCGAGTCCACACAGAACGAGTTGCTTCGCATGACAATCTCCACGCGATCTCGCGAGCTTACGAGGCGCGTCTGCCATGCCTTCCAAGGCGGCTCGTTCTGTGTGGACCCGCCTATTCTGCCCTTTCATTTGAATTAAGAGTGCTATCACAAAATCCGCCCGCTCGCATTTCAATATTATTACCGCCAGTTGCGCTCCGAACGCGCATCTGTGTGCGGACACACACTACAATCAGGTATACAAACTTATTATCGCCATGCTCTTCGAACGGCATAGCAGGTGCGGTTAGTGCGAACGGGAGCGAGCATTCATTGATTGTAAGCACCGTCGCGAGGCTAATGGCGTCGCGACGCTTGACGCGCGGACCAAACATTATTGATACTTGCGCCAGAACATCAACTATTACTTGGCGTACGTGGTGTTAGAAAATGTACGAGTAATTTGTATATTTGTTTTGTGTTTATCATAAGATTAAAAATAGTTTTATTCAAACGTCAAATGTCTCTAAATAGTATCCGAAGTTATTTTGGAATAGGATTTTGTTTTCTGCCTCCGGATCCAACCAATTCATTGTTTTCATATTCATACATATATTGGTACATTTCTAAGCATACCTAACTACTAAAAAGTTTTTTTTTCAAAATTTAAACTCAATCTGAATTCTATTTTGGGGTGGTGATATTATATTGAAGGTTACAAAGCCGATAAGATGAAAAAAGAGACGTGTAATTAAATAATTTTATTTAAACGTTTTGTAATTTTAACTGAAATCCGGAGGCATATTTTGGGCGTTTTTATTATTTGTTGTAAAAAAATCATTTTTTGAAAATATGAAAAGTTTTAATTGTTTTCTATTCAGAATCGCGAGCTCTTTCAATCGCAGTAGGAGAAAAAAAGTGTTCCAAGATTTGTTTTCCATTTCGCCACCATCATTTCATAGATTCAGTATGGCGGTAGCACATTAGAAAGTTTGAAAAATGTATGGAAAATTTAGGACACTTTTTTTCTCCTACTAGGATTGAAAGAGCTGCGATTCTGAGTAGAATAAATATAAAAATTTCTAATTTAGCAAAAAGTGATTTTTGTACAACAAAAAATAAAAATGCCGTTTTTTGAGTTCCATTTTTTTGTCAAATATCTACTTGTGGCACATCATCTGATAGGTCCTTAGAAATAAGTTAAAGGTCTCTTGTACAAAAAATTGGTTGATCCAGTATCGGGAGGTCCAAAAAACCGGCCAAGATCGAGTCGGACTTGCCCACCGAGGGCTCCGCACAAAAGTGGCATGGAACTCTCAGTGTACGGCAGTTTCAGATTTGGATTGCGTTGATGTAGAAGTTTGGTTTTTTTGCAGCTTCAAGGGACCGCAGACCTGTGTATATTATGGTATTAATTTTAACTTGCAACCTTTACTCGTTCACGAGATAAAGGGTCTGGACAGACAGACGGGCGGACGGACGGACGGACGGACGGATAACAAAGTGATCCTATAAGGGTTCCGTTTTTTCCTTTTGAAGTACGGAACCCTAAAAATGTGAAAGCTTTAGGAAGTTAAGATATAAGACAACCTTACCACGAAACTTATTTTGAACGAATTTGTTCAAAATAAGTTTCGTGGTAAGGTTGTCTAGCCGTTTTTGCCAAAAACTATTAATTGCTAACATACAGTTAAGTCCCTTGATATTTTGAAGACACTTATGCCTTTTTGCTTGCACAATATTTATGTCGTATAACGCTACAAAACCCTCAATTATGCTTGGTCCGACACGCTTTTGGCCGGTTTTATTCCGGATTTTGCTCATATAGCAATATGATTATCCCTGACTAGGGCGGTGGCACCAGTAATGGACAAGGAACCAGTAACGTACAGTCACTTTTATTATGAGGAAATAAGTTTCATGCATTTATTTTGTGTCAACCAATTGACAATCATATGACATTTGAATTAAGAATATAGTGTCCATCACTCCTGTCTGTCAGCTTAAAGTGTTCATAATGGGTACCGTCACCCTAATACACCTAAAATTTCTCCATACTGTCCGTCTTAATAAACACTCGTATTACTCGTATTACTGAAAGTATCTAGAAGGGTTGGTTGCGGTACAATCACATTCGATAAAATCATTTCAAATTTTTATTTCAAACAGGTCTATAATATAGTCAAAAATGTAAAATGCTTATCTCAGTAGTTGGTCGCGGTTTATTCACTTTTCCAAACGCTTCCAGCACGTACTCGTGCAACAAAACAAGCAAATTGTACAGTCCACAGAGAACAACACAGGTCCTACCTCTACGAGCGCGCGCGCGGTACTGAGGACTAGGCTAGCGCGGATTGGATTTTATACACCATTTGAATATTTAAAAAAAAATACGGAATATAAACAAAAAGTGATTTTTTCGATTTCAGCATGTTCTTAAAAGAATAAACTTTAATGTTGTATACAAATCATCCCAATATTTTGTCAAAATTACTGCGAAAATCCCTGCGTTTGCAGTGTATTTTTATCGAAAAATGTGCATATTCAAAGTCGAACTAGATAGGTATCTGTGTAAATTATTGGAAATATGAGGCCTATAAGTTAAATAAAACCATGTTGCAATATTATATCAACCTAGAAAAACATGTGTTTTCATGTATCATGTTAACAATAATCGAAGTCAAACTTCTGTCTCCGTGCGCTTTTCAGAAAACAACTGCCAATAATTGTATAGTAAAAGTTAAAACATTGAGTTTTACTCAAATTAGAAGCTTACAAGTTAAACACTAGGAAATAAGCTATCAAACATAGTTAACAACTTTAACAAACAGCTCACAGTTTCTTTGTATTTCAACGTCAAAAAACAGCTTTTGTTGCTTTTCCGTACAAACCGTATTGATGGCCTCTTAAAACCACGCAAACATCAAGGTTGTCTCTGTAGGAAAATAAATTGTGGTCGAATATACCTGTAGGTATTAATTAGGCGAGTCCACACAGAACGAAATGCTACGCATGACAATTTCTTCGCGAGCTCGCAGTTCCCGCCTGCGCCTCGCCCGAGGCATAGCGAGTTTCCTTCGCGCGAGGTGCATCTACGATACCTCGCAAGGCGGGTCGTTCTGTGTGGACCCGCCTGTTCTCTTTTTTCATTCGAATTGAATCCAAATTACTTTTCATTAAACTTAAACGGTTAAAACTCACGTATTTTTATCACAATACCCGATGATGATGCCCGAGCCGCGGAGGTGACAACACCACTCTGTCTGTCCGACGATGATTGCCCGATGCAATCGAAGCATGTGACGCCTGTTGTGATAACAAAACGCGAGTTTTAACCGTTTATGTTTAATGTCAGTGTGGCTCACGAAAAATTAAATTATACAAATTACTCTTTTTAATCTGTTCTTACGTATTCATGCATTAATGCAGTACAGTCAATAGGTATACAAGTAACAAAACATCTATACCATTACTTACAATCTAATAAGTTCTATAGATATTTTTGACGCTGACTGTATGACAATGATGAGTTTATAATGAAACGAATAGACCAGTATTCTTATATTTTGTATGCGGGGTCTATTTAGATTAGCGTCTGCAACCTAGACAAGTAGACATTACTATAAAGAGTATTATAATTGAAAATCCAGAGCCTAATAGTAATGTTTGTCTACATATAATACCTAGGTAGTGATGTTCAATCATTTTGTAATTGTTAACCCTTTGTTACGCAATGTAGGTTACAATCTCATTTTGCATGGTTTTTCTTTCTAACCTAGGTGGGTACTGTCTTGGCAATTTTGTGCGCGTTAAAGGGTCAGCTAAGAGATTCATACTTTAAAGACCTGTCTGGGTCTAAGGTTATAGTTTAGTCTAATCTAGTCTTTTCATTTATATGAATTACCAATTGAAATTATGTGAATTGTTACACATAAACTCGAAAAACTCCGATTGTGACGTTTACACAGTATGAATCAGAAACATTAATATTATATAGGTAGACAAGATTTTTACAATGCCGCCCTTGAAACGTCGGAGGTTGGTTTTCAAAGTTTTACACAATTAAGCCCCGTTTTAGTAAATTTTATAACCAATGTTTAATAATCCTATCTTACGTTAAAATTAGGATTCTTAAGAATTTTTATACTGCACTGCAATTATAATTTTATATAGGTAATATAGGTAATAATAAAACTTTTATTCATTTGGTATGTTTTCGCTACATGATCTTTATATCCAATGTATCCATTTATATCATTTATACCTATTGAGTGTAATTTATCTCAGACTAATTGTGATAGTTTTTAGCAAAAGCTACTACTTTGTCACTAATGCTATAAAGATTCATTTAGAAATGAACCTTAGCAACAATAAGGGACAAAGTACCCTTGATATATGTATAAAAGTAACCAAATGTTAACCTTTTCGACGCCATGTTAAATACAAAAGCTTTTACTGAGACTCCACGTCGCCGAAGTGTCAAAACTGAAGTTGAACTTTATGAGAGTTCATTAGGTTTTTGATGTTCTGTGTCTATGCTATGGTCTGTGACCGATTAATCCGTCTTTGGCGATGAACCTGCGGTGCCAATATAATATACGTCATTGGCGTGAAAAAGGGTAAATATCTAAACAATCTCTGAACAACTGAATCTTAGGGCCTTATCACACTTGGGGCCTTACCATGACGTCGTGACGCGATTCAGTTGACGACCTAAACTGAGTCGTTTCCATACAACTGAACTGAGCCTAAACTGAACCAAAATAAAGTCGCGTTAGAATAAGGGGTCATGGTTAGGCCCTTGGGCGACTTGAAAGCGATTTCCATACAAAACTCGCTCGCTAATCGAAAGTGTGATAACGCCGTAACGCTTTGACAATAGAGGCGTGTTCAGGCATTTGGGAGCGGTTTGCCCACTTCGATATATCTGTCTACAAAATTGCTGTTCTGAAGATAATTGTGATACAAAGTTATGTCAGCCATTTTCAACATCTGTACTCTTCGTTCCGCCCCCATTCGTTTTCTCCAGTATAAGGCTAGTAGGTACTTATAGAATATAGAACCATATAAGTACCTAATGCTTACGCAGCGGAGTTGTTCATTGAGAATGTTTTAGTAAAAGGTACTACTTTTTCGGGAGTCGATGGCGCTAATGCCATAAAGATTCGTTTAGAAATGAACCTTATCAATAGACGCTTCACGCTACGCGTCATGCTAACTAGTAACTCACGCCTGCGCTTAACAGAAGAGCCGTACTGGTGCTGACTTTGTGTAATCCAGAAAATGTGGTACCTATCATGAAACGTCGGAATACTTGTAAGTAATGTTATACATATGTAATATATCTATAGTTTTAATAATAGTATCCAAATATTATTGTATACTGTCCAGAGTACATAGCAAATTTATTGGATCTCAAAATAGACTACTTACTGTTATACAATCGCGATTATGACCGTGAGATATTTCGTGTACCTATATACGTGTAGTGCGTATGTGGTCAGTCAATGTAAAAAATATGTTTACACATTTTGCACAGATTGGGGAGCAAAAGTATAACCATACCTACTTTTTCAGTTGTTTCTCTAATTTGGTCACAAACGCGATGTTACCACCCATGCTGAGACTTCATTGGACATTTAAATAACTAAAAATATTGAGAATGAGAAATACATACTTACCTATAATGAGAAAGATAAATAAGTTGCTTTACCTACTGTTACTAAATCCATGAATCTTTATCCGCGGAAAGAAACATTTTGTGTTTATATGGTAGGATTGGTAGGTAGAAGTAAATTCAGTAAAGTTTTTGGCTAGCCAGGTAGAGAATAAAATAATTAACCTCACTATAACATTCAAATAGAGAATCTACCAGCAAAGTATACAATTATATCCCTTAATTTGGCAAGAAAAAAAATTTGATGTTCACCATTTATTAATTTTTACTCGTAATTTATATTTTAGAAGTGGCCACAAAAATGTAAAAAAAACAATGTACCTAAAGAGTTTCGCAAAATTTAATGAACAGAATAACTGTCAAAAATCCATGCTCTTCAACACTAAAGTATACTTAAAAAAGTTCGTAGTAGTAAACCATGAAATAAAAAATATGCCCATTTTTACGCGTTTTATCGAAATAATAAGACAAATGAGATAAGGATTCATGAAATAAATTAATTACCTAAATTATAGAAAAGTATCCAAAATGTTTAGCTATAAGAACAGTTATGCATTTGTACTAATCACAATTGTAAATTGAATTCAATGCAATCTACGTACACTCTACTGTTTTTAGTACCTAAAGTTCTGTAAATAGTCCAAGCCACCACATTTCATGTCATTAACAGGAAGGATGGCTCAAGCCCCAAAAATAATGAAATCCAAGCCATTCCTGACGCCTAATGGTATAGCAGAAACTTTAATCACAGAAAAAAGTGCATAGGTGAAAGTTAGTATGTGCTAGTAGTAGTAGTGAACCAATGACATTTTCACTCATCAAACATTACTGCATATTGTAATAGCAACTCAGAAAATACACCTTAAATAACGTTTTCTCAGCATAGCTATTTGTCAAAAATACTGTACAAGGTCTTCGCTCACCAATATGTCATAGGTATATATAATGCTTAGTCCAAAATACTGTACCTACACATTAGTAACGTACTTGTTACGATAAGAATATCTAACTTTATACACAGTTATTCATTATTTAAGATATCACTACCTAAAATAATGCGTAATCTAATTAATTATCGCGTAATTACTTGAATATAAACATAAACAATAAATATTTTGACACAACGCTGAGTCAATTGCTTGCTCATCCATTCGGTTCCAAAGTGATGAAGGTTAGATTTGCCAGCATAATAGCAATTTTTAGGGTTCCGTAGCCAAAATGGCAAAAACGGAACCCTTATAGTTTCGTCATGTCCGTCTGTCCGTCTGTCCGTCTGTCCGTCTGTCCGTCTGTCACAGCCGATTTACTCGGAAACTATAAGTACTACAGTGATGAAATTTGATGGGAATATGTGTTGTATGAACCGCTACAAAATTATGACACTAAATAGTAAAAAAAAGAATTGGGGGTGGGGCCCCCCATACATGTAACTGAGGGATGAAAATTTTTTTTTCGATGTACATACCCGTGTGGGGTATCAATGGAAAGGTCTTTTAAAATGATATAAAGTTTTCTAAAAAACATTTTTCTTAAAGTGAACGGTTTTTGAGATATCAGCTCTCAAAGTCGTAAAAAGTATGTCCCCCCCCCTCTATTTTTATAACTACGGGGTATAAAATTCTAAAAAAAATAGAGGTGATGCATGCTAATTAACTCTTTCAACGATTTTTGGTTTGATCAAAGTATCTCTTATAGTTTTTGAGATAGGTTGATTTAACTGTAATTTTGGTTAAGTTATTGTGCTTACACTGAAAACGATGGCTGAACCTTATAAGTTTAGGCTCCATTCACCAGGTGTATAAATTGACATAATAAGTTTATTATATTTGCTGCTACGGAACCCTTTGTGCGCGAGCCCGACTCGCACTTGGCCGGTTTTTTCCCCTAATTTGTAATTATACAATAAATTACATAAAATTAAAAATAATTAAACTTTACTAAAAAAATATGTGCCTATATTTATTCAAATACAGCGTCCAGTATTTTGGATTGTGCCAAATTAAGGGATAATCTTCGTTACTTTAATATGATTTGATTTTATGATTGAATGAAAGATTTTTTATACTAATTCACATTATCAATAAAATCATAATTATGTGACATTTGTGTTTTATTGACATTAATTGTAACAAAATTATTAGGGTAAGTAATTTTGAAAGCCCTTTTTCACAACTACAGTGGGATGTGGAGATGGCGTGAGCAGAACGCGATTAAAAATCTGCTTGTTATATTTTACGTATTACGTGAATTTAGAAAAACAAAAACAATGATAAATTCATACAGTATTTATTCATCTTCCTTAACAATGTGCTTCTTCCGTTCCGCCGTGTGCGGCACAGTCCCCGGCTTGCTGTGCGCGCGGCGATTGGCCTCCTTCCTCTTGCCTTTCTCCTTGATGGTCTTGATTTCCTTCTGCGCGTTTAGGATGTGCTTGGGAACGTGCCTGTGTCGCGCTATGCGTCTGATTTGAGGGTGGTTGGCGAATTTTTCCTTTAGAGCTTCTGAGTAGTTCAGGGCGGTACGTTCGCGTGGTTTCAACTGTCACAAAAAAATATAAATAGTACCTAGACAAAAAATCTTAATTTTTCTAATACAGATTTTTTTATGACAGGCAGGAAACGAGCAGACGATACGCCTAATGGTAAACGATTATGGTCGTCCATGGACACTTATAATTATAAGGCATGTTATTAACTTATAATTATAAGGCATGGATTTGTTGGGTCATACACATGTTTAGTTTATATTTGTATTCTTCCAGACCTAAAAGTTCAGGTGGGTCAAAATGTACGACCCACACACTCCCCAAAACCATGCTGTCAAGTGTGACTAGCTTGAGGTCAGTCTACATGATTAGGCTGCAGTATCCAAATCCAAACATCCAGATACAAAAGGGTTTTCCTTTTTTTGATTTTCTTTTAGTGAGTTCCTTGTTACTTACATTGGTGGCTTACTTAAAATGATATAAAAGAAAAAAATACTTACAACACCAAGCTTTTCAGAAGCTCTAGCTTTCCACATCCTAATATTCATTTCATCCGACCCAGTGAGCACATATTTATCATCCAAGGACCATTTTACACAGGTAAGCCTCTGCATTCTCTTTGTGTGGTACACGTCTCTTGAGTGACCCTTAAGGCTTTCAAATATCCTGACAGTTTTGTCGTAACTGCCAGCGACAAATTCCCTGCCTGTTGGAGAATAGTCAACATCCACTACTGCTGAGGTGTGATCCATGTGAACATTGATGGGTTGTTTTAATTTTCTGATGTCAAATGTGTATAAACTGAAATTAACATATTATGTATATTATTAATGTTATTATAAACCGTAACCTATGCCTAAATCTTAGACATATCACTTTATTTTGTGACAGCATAGCACATAGGATTCATACGAATTGCAAGCCACCTTTCGAGACCTGAACAAATGTGGCGAAGGTCCATCAAGTTTTTGATTGCTGGCTACCCAGGGAGCTGACAGGTCTTTTATGGTTAATAGCACAGAAGTGTCCATCCAACATTAGCAGGATAGTTATGCCTCTTGCCCATTTCCTTTCTCCGAAGAGAACCATGCCACCTTGCTAAGCGGAATAGCTCTAAATAAATGAATTTGAGAATAGAACATAGCAATAAATTTTATTTTGAGATAGATATATATTCGGCTAGCAGGGCGGAATGGTACAGTAGGCCCCCTGTTACTAAACAACTAGTACCAGGAAAGCTGACCAGACTTGTATGACATCAAGTGGGACTTTGATAGTGCAAATTAGACAATTTTCTTGGCTTTTTAATTACCTGCCTTACTTGTATACATATAAAGTATATAAAACTGTTAGAAATGAAATCCATGTGGCTTACTTATAATCTTCATTGGCTACAGTGAATATGAAGGCTTCCATCGGGTTCCAGGAGAGTGCATTAGGCCTTAGTTCCATCACTACCCTCCTCAGAGGGCCTGTTTCACGGCAGTCATACAAGATCACACTCCTGTCACTGGCACACGATGCTAGAATATTTGTTTCAACCTGAAACAGATTATGGACAGTATAAATATTAATGAACTTACATTGTTGTGGGTATATATTTTTTTTATACCAATTTTCCTCTTTATCAAATGAATCAGCCTAAGGTTTGCCAGTGTGATAGCAAGTTATAAAAATGGAACTTAAACCAGCAAAAAACTGGCTAAGAGCATGTCAGGCCATGCTTAGTGTAGGGTTCCATAGTTTATAGTCTGTCACAATAAGCAAACTTAAAAAGGGTTTTCATAGATATGATGCACATCAACAAAAAAAGGGCTATTTTCGCAGCTCTTAGGATTTATATGGCCTTTTGACCAAGAAGATACTAAAGAGAGGAAACTTTTTGCAAACCCCTGTTCTTATCAAACTCCAATACCTATCAAACAATACTTCACACTTTAGGGTTAAAACAAAAAAAACATCAGCCTTAGCTGTCAAATTACAAGAGACAGTAACTTCATTTTCATGTTATACAAAATTGGTATGGAATTATTTCTGGTGTGAAAGAGACATATAAAAGCCTGTTCAAAGCCTTCAATGAAATAAAATAAGAAATTAGTCACTAGATAACAAATTTACACATGTTACCTGGTTGAATGCTACATGGTGAAGACTATCAACTCCCCATTTGAAGATTTTAATAGGCTCATTTCTGGTGTTCTCCCATAGCTGACAATGCTCACCACAAGTTGCAAATATAGGCTTGTGTCTGTGATGAGTTATTCCCGATACAACTGAAGCACTCAAAAGTGTGTTTACAGGGTCTTCATCGTCCTCACTAAGGATTTCAGTTTTCCATGTCTTTATAGTTTTATCATCGCCAACACTTGTGAATGTTTTACCCTTTGGAGTGTAGCCAATACTTCTAACCCAACCTTCATGAGCAATAAAACTTCTTGTACATTTTCTAGTAGCTAAATCCCAAACTCGTATTTCTCCGTCAAACGCCCCACTGGCAAGTACCGCTAGCCTATTAGGGTGCTTAGCCATGCAGGATACGCCATCTCTATGGCCGTCAAGACTTCCTATGAAGGGTTTAGCAAATACTCTCTCGAGCTTCACGGCGTTTAATGCTCGAACGTACTCACGTGGTGCCTCTAGCGGATGTAAAGCAGGGTCATAATTCCTTGGCACTGAAAATTAAATTTTTATTGTAATATTTACAATAGAGATAATCTTGCTGTCAACATAACCTTTGTAAAAATATAACAAACAATTATTCCTTACATTTGTGGATATCCCTTTTAGTGGCGCGAAGGTAGTCTTCAGGGTTTCGGCTAATTACTTTTATCTTAACTTTCGACATGTTTAGAATGCTCGGCTGCACAATTATTTAACAATATAAGTAAATACCATTCGCTCTAAAAACAATCCAACAACCATGCTCTTTTAACGTACGATCGTACTGTCATTTTGACAGCTGTCATGCGGATGTGCCTGAAACTATTTAAGTCTGTCATATACACGCCTAATTAAAAGAATTCATAGGTCAAGTTCTACGTGAACCACTTCGTTCGTTCGCCTATTTGTCTCTTTGTCACTCGTAAATATACGAACGTTCGAGCGATAAGGAGGCAAATAGACATACGAATGAGAGATTATAGGCCCATACCAAACCCCATACACGCTGCCAGTGAGACAGTATCAACCAAAGAATATAATATTAAGATGGTAGCAACGTACGACCGGTACGCCCGTGTATTAATGCTTTTACATCTGTCAATGTCATGTCATGTTAAAAAAAAGTAAAAAAATCAGTGTAGAACTTGATATTGTGTGAGTTGTACGTTCACTGTGTATTTAAAAATAATTGTGATCGATTACTTTTTGAACTTTTTCTGTTTAACAGTCAATTGAAGTTAACACAAAACGAAGCGGGTTGTAATGGCATTGTAGTTTTATTTAGGTAAGTTTATCAAATCTTATATGCTAGTTTGATAGACCTCTTGTGATTGTGACCTGCTTCCGTCATTAGGTATTCCGTCCGAGCAAGATTCTCCTAGGAAGTTGTAAATGGATCAAATCAGAGTAAAATTTAGGCGACACAATTACAAACTTGCGAAGCAGGGAGCCCTGGGTTTGCCTTAGAATAATAACGGCATTCATTTGTTTTTTTTTATTTTTTTTTATCGTAAACATTAGTGTGAGTTATTGATGTTTTCTATGTTCTCATGTATGTTTATACATTGTCGTCTATTACCCAAACATAAGCCTTATGGACCTTACTGTGTGGAATTTGGTAGATTTTGTGTAGGTAGGTTCCATAGTACCTACTGTGAAACACTTCATTGAGTCTTGGACTTGATAAATGGTAAACCTGAACAATTTTAGCATATATAGTGGATATAATAGGAAATACGGTAAAAAGGGGTATTTCTTAATTTTACTTCTGCAAATTAACATGTTGTTAAATTCAAAGAGATTTAGTATTTAAACTGTTAAAATTATGTTATTCCAGTTGCCTATATTACTTACACTATTGGAACTAGTGGTATTTATTATAATATTAAAAATATTGAAATTAAGTTCAAGCAGTTTAATCTATAGACCAGAGTAAACTTTTAAATTGAATAAGTGTCAAAAACTTTAGAGCTGTTTTCATTTGGTATCCTCTAGAATATCCTCTATAAATTACACATAATTTTATTGAATCTAGATTTTTGCCATACTATTGTTGGAATGTGGACAAAAAATATCCAGTTACTTGTTTTGCCTGAAGGAAATTTTACTTAAATATATAATTTTTACAATTTATGATTTCCAATAGTTGCACACTAACACAGCTATTATTTTGCTTTAATGTAAAAAAAAATCCTTAACAGGTTGTAAGGGGTACTCTTGTAGGTATGTAACTTCGGTTTTTGTTCCCTAAATTACTGCATACATTGTGTAAACTGTATATACTATTAAAAAAAAGCCTTTTATTTCAGTGTAGCTCCCTGGTTTAACAATATACATATAAAGAAGATAATGAGGATAATAGTAAGTTCCTTGAAACTAGTTATATACAATGTGTTTCAGAGCAATCTCTTTAAATTCGTGGGTGCATTCTTTAGCTTAAATTGAGTTAATTCCTCAAAGACACCAGTATTCTAGTTATATATACTATACAGTTTTATAACTGTATGTGCTGGAACACATTAATTCTCTTTAAGTTTTCCTTACAACTGATTACTATCTTGCCATATTGATATAAGTTATTAGGTTCTGTAGCTACAATCAGCTGCAGGGAGAAGGAAATCTACCCCAATTTGATAGAAACTTATTATGCCGGGTGGGCAAGTACTTACACCTTTTTGCTGAGCTGAGTATACTTACATAAAAAATGAATGTGTTTTCCGAATTCCTTTTTAGAAAGTAAATATTAATAATTCCTTGTGTCATATAATAAGTCCTTGCCCCTCTTGCCAAAACTTGCTAAAACACTTTGTCTCCCAACTAAGGTAATGCGCCTGCACCCCTCTGGTTGCAAACTTCTGCAATACCTAAACTGAATTACAAGAATATTTGTACTTAGGTATAAAAATCAATAACTAAAGAAAAAAAAACAAGTTTACCTAAGTGAAACTACCTGGACATATAATTTATTTAGTATAACTTTAACCAACTAGACGCGTACAATCGCAGGAAGCGGATTCCAGAAAAATCCCGATCGTAAACAAACGTCGCCGCGTCAGCGGCGCCGCGACCAATCCAATGTAGCCACTTGCGCACCCGTTCCACAGTGTTCCACGCATCTATAGTCTATATAGATTAATTATTAACATTTAAACGAGTCACGAAATAAACATTATGATAAGGTCATCGCCTCGCTGCTAGCTTCTGGGCGGTAGTCATTTGTTCGTTGACCTGCACTCTCTGCCGGTCAAATGCGGAAACAGAAATATTTACACTAAATGTGTGTTTGGAACTTGAACGAAGCTTTCAAGTTGTGCCGTGAACGGTATTGTATCAAACGAACTGGGGGCGATATTAAGACCAGTTTTATACATTAGAATAGTTTTATAAACGCCGATTTAGTCAGGTAGATATTGTGATGTGATTCAGTGCCGGCTTTTACGAAAAGCATATGAAAAGCTTTTTTTCCAAAGGTATGTATTGTAGGTGGTTACTTATCCATATTACGCTTACGGTATTTTTATTACTGACATTTTCGCCTTGTGATACTTAGATATTTTCATACCTACTTATTTCGCTCTACATATAACGAGAAGAGAAGCTTTATTATCACTTATATTATTTTATTAGCGTTAGTTGATATACCAAGTCAACGTGACCCCCGTAAAAAATCATGGTTGACTGGTTGAGTGATCCGTTTTAATATGTCCCAATCTTACGGAAATTGTGTACTTAGACCAAGATACCCGAAATCTTACTTCGAAATAGCCATATTCGGCCCGCGAGCTGCGGTTTTTCTATCCCTTTGCTAACCTCACACCTATCAGTATATGCCAATTTCTATTTTTAAAGACGAATTTATGCCTACGGAGGGTTAGCAATTCTTCGTTTTACTGCCTAACATCGTTTTAAAAGCTCTACATTTTATTCATGACATCATCCAAAAGTACCTGTTTTCTCTTGGAGTAAGATACACCCACGCATTTATGCAAATCTTTTAAAAGTACCTAACATGAATGCCGCGTCTCGCATTTTGATGCAATGATAACAGCTCTACACTACAGAGTTGGAACACAGCTGCTATAATCATTCCAGTGGGACACCGACAATGTTTCCCTTCATTGAATGATTGATAACGACATTAGGTATATAACCAACGCGTATGAGCAACGCGTCACGTAGTACAATTACATGTTATATCATCAGAAATAGACAATGACGATAGGCGCTCTGGTGAGCTTTTCGGCGGGCCTAGATTGAAGCCGGCGTCTTTGGAAGGTGTAAAAGTGTGTTTTACGGTGTTCAAGAGCTTTAGAACTATTGTAAGCATAAACTATCTGAGAAGTCATCAACGCAAACGCAGCGCTTGTTACATATTTATAACCTTAGTTCACGAAAGAACATCCTACAAACGACGGACTTATTGCAGTTGAGCACTAGTCAACATTCGGCCAAAAGCAGATAAGATCACTGTTTTGTTCACTGTTTGCAAATCATTTTTAACTCTTGCTACCCCCACGTCAGTTGAACATTGAAACACTTCGCTACCACGCACGCCTCTTATTGGGGAACAAAGTACTTACATGATAGCCCCGTAATTCGCGGGCGTGGGTAACGAAGGATTTTGGAATGTAGAAAAGACGTTTCGTTGGGTCAATAAACGCATATCGTAAAACGGACGCACGGATTCTTCCGAAACCTGAGATAGCTTTGGTTAACTGACCTTATTGTTAATTAAATACACAAATCTCGTCATCACCAGTATCACCACATCTTTATTGCTTACCCATTATGTAATTAATTATCAACTCTTATTAATACTTAGGTATGCTTATACGCACTCGTAGACGAAGATTCCTCATTACCTTCGTCAGCACTTCAGCAGATCCTACCTAAAATATAACTTCGTAATAATTTATATGCCTATATAGAATCGAAGACCATGTTAGAATAGCTTACCTATGCGAACATATAACCAGGCAGTTCTCAAAACCTTGGGCCGTATCTGTGGCATCCTGCCAAAGTACCAATACATAGGTATCTAATGTCAGTTGAACCTTACAAACGACCGACGATGCACAATACGTATTGATGCGGATTTGTGAAGGCACAAAAGGCATGGACAACGTATCGTGACATGCGTACAGTCAACGTCCTGCCCGTTCACATAACAAAAAAAAAAGTTTTCTTAATTTCCTTGATTTGACCGGTTTGGCCAAAAAACGGTACTTTCCGAAGTATTCGAGTGACCCCATGTTCAGTCCGATTATTTGCGTAAAATCGCAAGTTTTCTCACAAGAGTTATTTTGTTTCGCTGTACTTAGTTAAGTCTATTAATTCATATTCAACAGCTATCAGAATGCGACTACAGTAACTGTACCCATCATGAACATTTAAGAGCGACTTCGGAGTATTTTTTATATTTCTCTGATACCTGTAAAAGTTTTACTGTTAAATGAGTTAAAAGTTGAAAGACCTACTCTATTTATAAAGTGTTTCGCGTAAGATATCTTTATTGGTTTCATAATAGTGGCCAAATAAATACGCATCTTTTTTGTACCGATAATGGGATTTTCCAGTGAAAACTAGTCCAATATTCTAAATATTAACATTACAGTAACAACTGATTGCAGGTTGATTATTTTATTATTTTATTATATTGTAACGTGACATAAATAATGTAAATAAAATAGTACCTAAGTAAAAATGACATGTAAAATTATCCTTTACCAATAAATGCTTGTATCTTGTATCTTGTTGACCTTTATTCATGGTTAACTTAATGAACGAAACACATGCTGGTTTAAGAACGGAATAAAAAATTGGGACGGTAATTTTAAGCTTAATCCGCTGATATCGGCCCAACCCTCTTTGTTCGACCACCATTTCGTACCGACAAGACAGAAACTACCAAAAACCGAAAAACTTCAATCTTTAGCAGCCGAATGACCAATTCATTTAAAATGGTTCCAAAAAGTTTAATTTTTTTTATTTATTTATTTATGCACAGGCACCTTATATACAGTGTGTAAATCTAATACGGGCGAACCTCTTAACGGTGGTTAGTATAGGACATAAGAAATGTAATTAGGTAACTTTTAAATGGAATTGCAATTAAAATTTTATCCATACAAAATAATTCGGCCCGCAATGTAATGCAAACACACTCGCCTTAAACATCCGTTGACGACTGTCAGGGTCAAATTGTTTATAGTACATTGCTGCTGAAAATTTTATAAAAAAAATAATTATGGGGTCATAATTAAGTGTAACTTAAAAATATGTTTTAATTATTGATAACAATAATGAATTCTATGTTTGGTTAAATTTATCGCCCGTATTAGATTTACACACTGTATAGCTATCAATATATAAACGACTTAATGTGGATTTTTTCGTCTCATTACCCATACGCCGTCCATTATCGGTGCGTTTACTACGTAGCTCACTCGATAAATTTTGAGATGCTCGAAATTTGAAAATGGAACGCACCCATGTTATATGTTTTTAAAAAGCAAATTTATTTAAAAATAGAACACTAGTATCCAGTACACTCTAATTTGAAAAATAGATTAGTTCCAGTTGTTTTGCTACAACGTTTTCCGTGGGTTTTCTTTGAAACGATGGAGCTGAACCGCGAACATTTTCGTGCTATGATATATTACGATTTTGAATTTGGTTTAACCGAACAACTGACTTTGCAGCGATTACAATCGACATTAGGAGACTGCTCCATCCCGGGCAACTGTTTTTAGATGGTTTAGTGAATTTAAAAGGGGCAAAACCAACCTCGAAGATGAACACAGAAGTGGTCGCCCTCAAACAGCAGTAACTGCAGAAAACGTATGGACTACTGAAATGTTAGTGCGAGAAGACCCACGAATTACATACACGGACATCGAGAAGATCCTAGGCATTAGTTCGGGGAGTGTTAATATCATCCTACATCAACATCTTGGAGTAAGGAAGCTTTGTTGCCGTTGGATCCCGCGTTTGCTCTCCGGAACTGAGAAACAGGCTCGTGTGGATTGGTGTCATGAAATGCGTTTAAAATTCGAAAACGGAACATCAAGACGTGTTTCTGAAATCATTACTGGTGACGAAACATGGATTTATCAATATGATCCGGAAAGTAAGCGGCAGTCGTCATTATGGGTGTTCTCAGAGGGCAAGTTACCAACAAAATTACAAAGACCTCGAAACGTAGGCAAAAAAATGGTGGCTAGTTTTTTTTTCTCGGGGGGGACATCTGTCGACTTCAGTGCTGGAAAATCATAGGTCTGTTAGATAACTCGGAATGGTACACTACAGTAGCATTGCCGCAAGTTTTCCAAGCAGTGCGGGAGAGGAGACCAAAGGCTGGACTTCGGGGAATCATGCTGCATCACGACAACGCCTCTTCACATACGTCCCTCAGAACAAAGGCGTTTATTGCAGAAACTGGGGTTGAAACCTTGCCTCATCCACCCTACAGCCCTGACTTGGCTCCCTGCGATTTCTTTTTGTTCCCAACAGTGAAGGAAAAAATAAAAGGCAAGTTTTTTTCGAGTGTCGAAGAAGCCGTGGCTGCCTATGAAGGAGCGATTTCTGACCTATCCGATCAAGACTGGCAAAAGTGTTTCCAAAGTTGGTTTAGACGAATGGAACTTTGTATAAAGAACGATGGAGAGTATTTTGAGAAAATGTAAAATAAATAGTGTTTATATCTTCAATAGTTTTTTTGTATCTCAAAACTTTTCGAGTGACCCACGTATAGGGAAGGTATTTAGCTATGAATATATGGCGAAAATTATTAACTGGAATGATTATAAAAATATTTCTTTCTTTATTTGCTCATTAGAGCAAATACACCGAAACTTCGATTTGATCATTGATAATTGATTAGGTAGGTGGCTGTTGGCGTCTATTACCTACTCCCATTAAATATTACAGTTGACGACTTATAATATATTACCCAGTTTCTTATTTGTTTACAAAGATATGATTTACATATATTCCATTGTTTCGTTTATAATTATGTGATAAAAGAGCTTATTAAATCAACTAAGTAACAAGAATCCACGCTTCTTTGAAACAACATAATGAGTCGTATTTTTAGTGGAAACACTCGGTAATTATTATTATTATTTATTACCTAAAATTTTATCGTTAAGTACAAAAACTTGTAGTTTCCAGCAGTAAACTCGTAGCCTTGCATTATGCAAATTATGAGGATATATATTGTGTATTCAACACTTGTTTCACTCATACGAAGGCCTTGTCTGTTTTACATTTGAACTTCGTGTCATCAGGCGACCGAAACCCGAAACATTGGTCTACAGATTAAGAGGAGATATTCGTTAGGTCCATATATGTATTACACTATAGCTTATATGATCATATCTCTGACAATAGATTACATGCCGTCCTTTTTCTTCAAGTCGGAGAAAAAGGGAGGCATAATACAGTCGTGGCCCGATTATTAAGTAAGTACAATATTTTTATCCCCATAGAAATGCCTACAAATAGGACTTTGCAAATTTGACGATAGTTTAAAAAGTAATCGACCAATTTTTTCAATAACAATACAATTTATCCATGCTTAAATTTAATAAGGTATACTCGAATGTATTGCAAAGTTCCGTAAAATACTTAATTTAATAATATGGATGATCCAGTAAACACTTCAACTTAATTAGGTACAAATGTATGAATTCGTTCTTATCTTTATCTTACCTTATTATCTACCTACGATACTTATATAGTGCTGCATTCGTTTGTTTTTTTAAATTGTGTACGCGTTTTTAAATTTAAATCCTACATCCGCGTGGTACCTAAGTGAATATTCAAATGTGTTTTCAAATTCGTTGCATTCGTGCAGAAGCGTTATAGAAAATAACGCTAAACGCCGGCTTGCCGACGGAGAAAATGAGGGAAATGGGGATTCATTTTTATATAGCATAAATAACTATTATTTATTTATTCCACATCAATTACTATTATAGGAATACTGTCTGTCGTACATTAGCCTACAGCCAACATCGAAAATCGCTATTTCGTTATCTGCATCTCCAACAGTTCGAGTACAATAGAAAAAGTTACACGGAATTTTGATTTTACCATCTGACTTAAAACCTGCATCCAAAACACGCTTATCTTTTCAGGTTAGCATCACTAAAATGGTTCCTAAAATCTCGCAACTAGCTTGCTTAAGCTTCCTCCTACTGCATCTGAAGTCATGGACCCACGCGGAGCTGTTCACCGCCATAGCCGAGATGGAGCCGCTTCTGCAAACGCACAAGAGGATCATTGACGACTTGGACCATTATATTCTTAAGGAAGAGGAAAGGATTGGTGTGTTGAAAAGGTACGTTTTTGTTTCACACATTAACATTTCCGATGCCGTGTAAAACACAACAGCTGTTACCCAGACGCCACGTCACCGAAGTGTCAAAACTGATGTTGTGACACTTCGGTGTCGTGAACTTTATGGATGTGCATTGAAGTGGTCTGTGACGGATTAATCCGTCTTTGACGGTGGACCTATGAATCCTATGTTGTGCATACCTGCACGCTGGCCACGAACATCGAAAATTGGCATTGACGGAAAACCTCTTGGTCACTCTAATATGCAAGTGTGACAGGATGGACATACAAATCCGCAGTTGTTCGATTTTCGTGGTACCAGATTTGGGATAACTCAAGGTTCTAGATTTGATATAGATAAAAGAGATGTCGATAGAATGGGAGCTACCGTATTGTCCGTCTACCGTGTGAAAACCTACAGAATACAACATTTTTAAAAGTTGTTGAACAAAAGTGGTTTAAGTTTGAGAAGTACTACCTGCAATTTAATTTATTGCTCCTGTTCCAGGCATCACTCGGTATATAACTATCCGTCGTCGGCATCGAAAAGTTACGTAGTAAAGCACGAAACAAGATACAATGTGACCACGTTAACTTTGCACTGATTTGGTACTCTTGGCATGCATCTTGGCATGTGACATTATATGAAAATGCAATACTGCACGTAAAGCTTGGCAGCAAGATTTAGCGTGGTCCAACTATAATAGGTTTCACAGAAAGGCTAAATGTGACTTTTATGTAAAAAATTCCATAAGATGGTACAAATGTATTGTATCGCCTGGTGCGTCACCCACCCTTTGTTAGCTATTGAATGAACTCGGAGCAACGCTCTATAATTTGCACTCCAATCTAAATGATTTAGTGATTGTCTCGCCTGCTCCCAACTAGCGAGTGCTTTTTTATTTACCTCTGGCCTCCTTCACGTAAAAGTCTATAGAAATTAATATATTCACTGATTACATTTTTTTAATGAATTCTTTAGCAGAAGTTTGAAGAACAGTCGTGTAATTGGAATACAATAATGATTATAATAAAAAAACCAGGCCAAGTGCGAGTCCGACTCGCGTACTAAAGGTTCCGTACCTTTATTAATCTATAAAAACTGCAAAAAAATCTTTTTTCTTGTATGGATCCCATAAAATATTTATTTTATTCTATTTTTTGTACTTGTTGGTATAGCGGCAACAGAAATACATCATCTGTGGAAATTTCACCTCTCCAACTATAGTTGCCGATTTCTAAGTCTGAACTTTTGACACTTGAGTATTGACGTACTTAGTGATGAGGCTAAGACAAATCGTTTGTCAAATTCAGCGATTATTGATTTTAGCGATGAATTGTTTGATTCGATTTTACTACTACGGATTTGTATTTGATAAGACGTGGATAAGACCGAGAAACTTCGACAAACTGCGCATTTGTCATACGATTTTTTCCAAAGTCATCTTAGTTTCGTTCAGAAATCAATACTGTTGAATTCTTAAAATGTAAGATAAAAACCTTCATAGTTAATTTGTCTTATTTAAAATAACATTTTTTCCCACATCGTACTTAGTTTTATTTTCGTTTTTATCGTTTTGTTTTGATTTTTTACTGTATTGCCTATTGATAACAAGATCGATTTTTATCGATTAACAGACAGTTGTATGAATTGGAACAGCAGACATGGTCACAACACTAAATTTAAAAAAAAAACGACGTAGACTGTAACTGTTGGCATCCTAAATTGTTATCGTAAAATATTCAATAACTAATGTATGAAAAAATGTAACATTCATCACATTATGTTTATGAAAAATAAAATATTGGGTTTATGTACATGACTAGCTGTAATATCTTTATGGGATTTTGTTTATAATTCCAAAGTGTCTTGCGCGTTTACGTTCTACAGGTATTTCGATGTGTCAAAAGTTCAGACTTAGAAATCGGCAACTATATAGCCTGGTGACAGATAGACGGATGGATAGACAGACAGTAAGGTCCCGTTTTTACCCTTTGGGTACGGAACCGTAACAACAATTTAGGTTAGGTATAGTTATGACTTCACTGAGTTTTTTTTTTAAAGCATTTTGTTCGTTCGTGATGCCCATTTAAGTACCACATGATTTTTGAACGCGCCCATACGAGTACCTAAAAGGCTATAAAAGTTTATTAACCATGGTATTACGTTTCTCTTCATTTAGACACCTGGACCTGTACAGGCTGGAACATGAGAAAGCCATGGAAGATATTCCTAACTATTTGGGAAATCCTATCAACGCATTTACCTTGATCAAAAGACTGACTACGGAGTTGGATGACATAGAAGACAGTATAAAAATTGGCACAGGTTGGTACTTATTTGATCAGATGATGCATAGGTAGCTAATATACCTAGTACCTACCTACATAATGTAGCATGAAGGGACGCTCGGCTGGAAACAGCAGGGCTGTCGATCTGTTGTTGCTTACAGTACGTAGTGTAAAGTGTTTGGTTGGCCAAACTATTATACCTAATCGGTAGAGTAAATACTTTGATGTATTTTCATTACTCGTATTCGATATAAAAAGTTGAGTGATGATCTGATGATTAACTAAGGTGAAAGGAAGGCACTATTTCAAATTCGGACTATATCGGCGCTCTCACTACGTGCCGTGCGATACCTCGAGCCTTTCACCCCTTGGGTACCAATTTACAATTCTAATTCTATTAAAAAAAGACAAATACGGTGTTACCTCAGAAGCTTCGCACTGAAGCTGGCGGGTGACCAATAAATATATCGTTGTATTTTCTTCGGTTTTACGCAATTAAATTAGTTTTTTCTACTCCAGCAGTTCTATCTGTCAATTAGATAACTGACAGCGATTTTAAAAAAGTACACATTATAACGTTGTCTATCTTATTCAATAAGATAGATTTTCGTACAATATATTAGCACTGTTGTTTTTTTTTAATTTCTATAGTGGGCATACGACTTGTTACACATTCTGCCACCTTTCAAGATTTTGCTTTTTTCGCTATTTTAGCTGTCGTAGAAAAACTAGCGCATGATACAGCTCATAATTGGTTCTTAAAACTCTCTGGTCTATCTGGTCTGGTCTGGTCTAACTCGAATTCGTCTCGTTTGGTAACGGCGGGCGACCCTCAAGTTTTAAGAACCCTTATAAGAACTGTTGCATAAACTACTATTCAAGATTTCATTTTAATAGCCATTTTTTATACACTATCAATTACAGAATACATAAAGAACGTGACTATGAACCACGCAGACGTCAAGTACCCTACATTGGAAGATCTAGCGGGGGCGGCGCAGGCTCTTACGCGATTGCAGACCACCTACCATTTGAGTGTGCACGAGCTCGCGCAGGGCGTACTCAACGGAGTCCACTACAGGTACACTTTCCTTATAGAATACTTACAGACCGGTGATAGACTGAAAGCTAGCTCCTTCTTCTTTTTTATCGTGTCGATGGATTTACATTGTCCGGGACCAGAACGTAGCGACGCTTAACGCCCTGTCTGTTGCGTCACAGAGATCCTGCTTAGAGCAGGTATGCGGGCACGCTAGACGATGGCTAGATCCTTAATTTGCTTATTAATGTGTACCTACATCAACAAAAACAATGAAGGACTGCACTAAAACTTGTTGATTGAATGTCGAGCAGGCCCATACCCGATTATAGACCCCTTACCACTTGACCGCGTTCTGCAGTAATGGGATTTTCGCGTGTAGAATGTTTACCATCAATTTGCGTATTAAAAATAAAACTTGTTACCAACTTACCTACAAGTTTCGTCAACAATGATCGTGTTCCGCAGCTCCCCTATGTCGGCGGCGGACTGCTACGAGCTGATGCGGGCGCTGTACAACCAGAAGGACTACGAGAACGCGCTGGCTTGGGCCATGGAGGCCCTCAGCAAGCTCCGCGAGGAGACAGTCTCGCAATCCTTCACGGAGATAGACCTGCTCGAGTATATCAGCTTCTCGTACTATCTCAAGGGTGAGTTAGTTACCTGTCATGGATATTTTGGAGATTGAGTCAGAAGCAGACGGCGGGATGAACTGGATGTATTTTGTAGCAACTGGCGGGACCTTGCATTGAGCCGTGATGAGAGGCGGAGCAGGGGTAGGCTATTGCCCAGCAGTGGGACACAACATAATAAAATTAAACAGAAATGGCTTAGCGTTTTCGATGCCATGTGAAATATATAATCTCTCACTCAAACGCTATGTGACGGAAGTGTTATACTTATAACTGAAGTTGGCGTTAGAGCCATGGTGCATATATTCATCATTGGCTTCGAAAAGGCAAATCAAGGTGTATGACAAAGTGGATAAAGCATCAGCCACGACTTCGCACGGCAGCACCAGCGGCGAGCAAATAGGTGAGAGCCAGATACGGCTCCGACTATTCGCTTATACCTATGGCTGTGGCCGTCGCTCGCCGCTGGCTGGCCCGTAAAGTCTACATTTGGGGCCCATTACTCAAATGCTATTAGATTAATCCAACGAGCGAGCGAAGCGAGTGAATTCTACTTGGATAATCCGTCGTTTGTATGTACCTATGTATGTATGTTTGTTCCACGATAACTCGAGTATCGTTGGTCGGATCGTCATGAAATTTGGCAGGTAGTTAGATAAGATTAATATAATTTTTAAGTCCGAATATGAGCCAAATCAAGGGGTTGAAGAGATACCGGGGCTGGAAGTTAACGTTCGGGGCGAACCACTAGTTAGTGCATTTCTATGGAAACCCATACGATTTGACAGTTCGCGGATTAATAATAATTAGTCTAATTCCGTTCGAAAAATTGACCCTTGATCACATAAATGTGTCTTATTTAAATTATAGGCGACACAAAGAGTGCCCTGGAATGGACGGATAAGTTACTGGCCCTTGATCCGGACCACCCGCGGGCGCGCGGCAACGTGCCACACTTCAAGAAATCCATCACCGAGCAGGAAAAGGCCGCGCGGAGAAGGGAGCGAGGGGTTAGTACATCCAGGATGCCTAATTTTACTATATGGGTACCATAATAGTTAGCTGTTGAGTTACTTTGACCACTCCGTCAACTGCGAATAACTGTATCGAAGATGGCCCGTCATTTTAAGGCAAAAACGCCGACAAAATGGAACGAAATACCTCAACTGATTCTAGCGTAAACATTTGTACTCAATTGACTTGTCAATTTAAACAATTCAAAAATTTACAACCTTATCATATCTTGTATCGGTTGTTGCAGGAAACTGGGGAAGAGACGACCAAACCCGCGGAAACTGACGAGATGAGGGAGTACGCCATTGAAAGGAAGAAATATGAAGCCCTGTGCCGCGGTGAAATGGAAATCTCTAGTGATATTGCTAAAAGGTAATATTTTTAAATTTTAATTAAATTAAATCTTTCTGTCAATCAGAATAACGTTTCATTTTTGTGTAGTCAGGAGAATATGTGTATTTACCATACACGGAGTATTTTGAATGAAGCCTCCATGTAATTAAGAAGTCCGTAGCCGCTTCAGAGGTGTAACTTCCTTACGTTAGATGTCACTAAGGGGTAGCCCCTTGCGGCGTATACGAAAGCTATAGTGGGAGAATTAGCAGCTGACGGGTAAATGTCGGAGCTCAGTTTGTACATCGCTGGACGTGTCTTCCAGAGACGCGGGTTCCATTCTCACCCGAAACAGGAAATTTATCCAGTTTTCTTATTTCCTAGTATTCATAACATTCCAAATTTGAATTCCTCAGACTTAAATGCCGTTATTTGACGGAGAACCATCCCTTCCTGCGACTGGCGCCGCTGAAGGTGGAGCAGATGTACATCAGCCCCGACGTGTTCGTGTTCCACGAGGTTATCAGCGACGACGAGATCAAGCTCATACAGAACATGGCCATGCCGAGGGTGAGTCACTTGACCCTACGGCTCGTCATCATATTCCATTTTTAAAAGATATGTAGAATTTTAGTAGGCAATTTAGGCAATTCCGCCGGAAGAAATCAGGTAATATTAATACCTCGTCATTGTCAATGACCAATGGATACTTCATACTAGGAGGAACTTGATGGGTAGTTTTGATAGATGGGCTATCTGACCTTAAGAATTGAACAAATATGACAGAAATTGTTTTCTCGGAAATTGTTATGTTAAATAAAAATAAAATAGCTTCATTCATGAGCGTTTTTAAAGGAATAGTGGATCCCTTCTGGGTAAATGTCTCCGCCAAAGTGTTCCATGTTTCCCTGCCTGTGGCTGTATCGAACCACCTTTGGCCTGCTGTCGTTACTACATCCCACATGGCGCGTGGACGGCCTTTAGCTCGCCTACTCCGTGGTCCCGACCATTTTATTGCTCTGATGGTCCATCTATTGTCGCCTGTACCTGGCCGCGTGAGCTGTCCACACCTACTTTCATTTTAGCGAGAAAGTTAAGGCGTCTAGTAATACTCGTATTTCTTTCTTGCGAATAAGTGTATTATTTACCCCAAGGCTCTCATTCAGTTTTTTGATTTTTTTTTTCTTTAATTTTGAGATCAAACGTCCATGTTTGGTATTCGTAGGTAGTATGTCTGAATCCAGAATAATATTTCTTATATGTCAGTATTGGTATTCTCGGATTTTTATCGGCTTCCAAGCATTAGAAAAGTTAACACCCTTATTCATGAAACTTAGCCTCTGCTGATGATATTATCTATGATTACCACGATTAGTATTCATTCAAGAAGAGAGTTGGTGGCTCAGCGGTTTGAGCGTGCATCTTTCAATACGAAGGTCGCGGGTTCAAACCCTGGCTCGTACCAATGAGATTTCGGAACTTATGTTCGAAATGTCATTTCATATTAAGAAATAAGAAAACGCAACCATTATTTAGCGATTTAGATCAAACGACATTTCGTACATCACGGGTTATCATCGGGTTTCCTCGCGATGTTTTCCTTCACCAACAACGTGAAGGCAAATATCGTGAGGAAACCCGACTAATCCCAAGAAGGCCTAGTTTACTTACCTGAGTTGGAAGGTCGGGTGGCAGTCGCTTTCGTAAAACTAGCGCCTACGCCAAATCTTGGAATAAGTTGGCATAACGGAACCCAGGCTCTTTGAGCGGTGGCATAACCCGGGAAGACGCTAGGAAAAAGAAAGACTACGATTCGTATTAATTTAAAAGTACGCAATACCGGAGTTACGATTTAACTTAGAACTTGACTTACAATACCTTAATAGGCTAGACGACTGAAAAAATCTATTTAGTCCGTCTTTTAGATTATAAAAAAATATTGTACACGTATTTTTTCTTTTGTTCGTCAAATCAAAAATGACAAAAATACAGTGCGTTCAAGTTTCGCGTAATGTCACTCCTAGGTACAAGTCTTACCTAGGAGTGACGTCACAAGCCCCCACCCCGGAACTTTGATGCTCTTTATCTTCGTAAATTTTAGTTAAATTGAAAAAGGAAAAAATACGTGTCTAATAATTTTAGATAATCTAACTGACGGACTAATTAGAATAATAGTTTTTCAACCCAGTCGTCATCCCTATTCTGCAGTTCAAGCGCGCCGTAGTCCACGACCCGAAGACGGGCGAGCTGGTGCCGGCGCACTACCGCATCAGCAAGTCGGCGTGGCTGCGCGACGCGGAGTCGCGCGTGGTGGCGCGCGTGTCGCGGCGCGTGCGGCACATGACCGGCCTGTCCGTGGCCTCGGCCGAGGAGCTGCAGGTCGTCAACTACGGCATCGGCGGACACTACGAGCCGCATTACGACTTCGCCAGGGTACGAGTACTACATCCAGTAGGCTGGACCATTTTTTTAGGCGGCACATTTATAAAAGGATGCTATAGTCTAACAACCACAGACTGCAGTAGAGTAGAAACATAAATATATGTTTCTACTTACTACTTTATGTAAGAACACTGCTAAACGATGCTTCTATGGATTTTCATACAATATATTAGCACAATTATTTTATTTCTATAGGGGGCAGGGCATACGACAACTTCCATATTCTGCCACCATTCAAGATTTAGATTTTTTCGCTATTTTCGCTATCGTAGAAAAACTAGTGTATACAACAGCTCATAAATAATTCTTAAAATTCTCAGTTTGACCCTTGAATTTGGAGAATCCTTAATTATATCACTGTTGCATAATAGTAGATTACATACCAAGGCCGTTTTAGTGGGAATGGTCTCGGATCCCATGTAATTGTCGGCCGAGGCGAAGCCGAGGTCGACTAACATGTGATCCGAGGCTTTCCCATTTAACGGCCGAGGTTTGTATACAAATTTTCTGTCCGACGGAGCCGGCAGGCGGCAATTTAGTTTTGCGTAAAGTGGCGCTTACCGGCCGGAGGACTGAAAACTACTATTATGTGCGTCCCTTTTTTCCGAGTTCGAAATTCTGCGGTCTTTGGTTGTCAGACTAGATTTGGTAATTAATTACCACATATATTTTTTATTTATTTTTTAAGTTAGTTTTACTATCACCGGATTTCAGTTAAAATTTTCACGTTTAACAAAATGTTTTATTTTATCTTATCGGATCTTATCAATATACTATTCTATTAACAACCCATAGTGGAATTCAGTTTAAGTTAAAAGTGGAAAAAAAACAAAACCTGAATATTAGTAAATATGCTTAGAAATATACCAATATTTGTATAAAAACTTTTAAATGGATCCGTAGGCAGAAAACGAATTCCGATTCTAAAATAACTTCTGATACTATTTATAGACATTATCGCGCAACTTTTTATGACTGAGCCCGACGGAAAGTTGAAACATAGTAAGCTAAATAAAGGAGCTCGGAGATACAATAACTCAAACTTGTTTTTTTTTTTACAGAAATTTGAAAACGCCTTCAACCATTTCGATGGGAACAGGATTGCAACGGTGCTGTTTTATGTAAGAAAAACTATTATGTATTTTTCAAAACACTTGCTCATAACGAGATTCTTATCACACCGCTTTTAGGCTGTAGATTAAAAAATAATACATTACATACCAAGGCCGTTTAAGTGGGAAATGCCTCGGATTCCATGTAATTGTCGGCCGAGGCGAAGCCGAGGTTGACTAACATGTGATCTGAGGCTTTCCCATTTACCGGCCGAGGTTTGTATACTAGTTTTCAGCCCGACGGAGCCGGCAGGCGGCAATTTAGTTTTGCGTAAAGTGGCGCTTACCGGCCGGAGGACTGAAAAGCTATAAATGCTTCTCTTTTTTCGGAGTGGCAATACAAGAGTAAGAAAATACAGTGCGCCTCTCTGAGTAAGCACGAATGAGAACAGATTGTTGTCACTGTTGTCAGACTATAACTTAGGCGTTAAAAGTATTTAGGTGAATACATTGATTAAAACTTTCTGAATGATTTAAAATATGTCACATTTTATTAAATTATGCCCAATAATTCGTGCTTTTGTTTTTTCCTCACAAGTGTGTACAATGCAACGCGTGAGCATGGTTATTATACATACCGGCTTCATTATTGCGCACTCGCTTTCAGCTCGCGCGCACAATACCGCTTCGTGTAGATATCTCGGGAGCGTACAATTCATGCCGATGACAGACCAATGACGTCAAGCTTCATAAAGCATGATGTCAGGTTTTACGTTTGAATGAATAGTACTGTCATTGAATAGTGCCAAAACTGTTAAGTTCGACGTTACAATCGAACGTTGATAGACTTTATCTGTCATTAACTCATTACGGATTTAAAAACATCCGGCAACATGCCGAAACCGGCATGAATTGTACGCTTCCTGATCACTACCATAGTAGCACACTTATATCATAATGTGCTATAAGATTATTGTACCTTCATATTATTCTATAGCTGAAATAGGAATGAAAGGAAATATCATTAGGTAATTTTATGAAAAATAAGCAGATGAAATGAATATTTGTCGTCCGACAGATGTCGGAGGTGGCCCAAGGCGGCGCGACGGTGTTCACGGAGCTGGGACTGTCCGTGTTCCCGGTGAAGAACGCCGCACTGTTCTGGCTGAACCTGCACCCGTCCGGCGAGGGCGACATGGCCACGCGGCACGCCGCCTGCCCGGTGCTGCGCGGCTCCAAGTGGGGTAAGTTTTTTTTTCGTTAATAAGGCTAAAGTGTGAGGTATCGTTGAATAGGTATCTAAAAAACAATATGGGTTTGGTTTGGAAGTAAGCGCTCCGAAAGTAAAAAAAAAGTGCGTGAAGAAAAATGAGGGGGAGGGGTGCCCATCTAACTTTTGAATCGCAAGCACAAAAAATACGAAAGTACATCTTCACCTTTCTAAACAACAAAACAATATACAGAATAATTCAAATTAATAATTATAATTAATGTAATTTAAAAAATATTTTTTATTGAAAGTCTTTATTTTCAAGGAAAAATGTTTTGAATGTTGTATGTTAGGTCAATTCAGTTTTTTTTACAAAAGGTCGTTTTGTCTTAGTAAAAGGGCGCTTATTGTGACGGACGGTTAACCACGGAACCCTAAACTGAGCGCGGCCCTTGGCCGGTTTTTTAAATTGCAACCGGCGATAGCCAGGTTGCCAAAGCTTGCGAATTGACCAATAGTGAACGTGTATTATATCTTTTCTTACCTTTGGTTTTGTGAAAAAGGATACGCAAGAGAATTCCTAATACCGCAGTCGTATTTGGACTACTGAACTAGATGGTGCTTTATTGTTGCTTGCAAACCACTTGTGTAAGACGGATTCCAGTTGCAAAAAATACTATTAATTCTGCAAATATTTACTTCCACGTTATAACAAACGCAAGCACTTACTTCACGAAAGCGTTAAGTCGTAAGTAATAGTAGATTACATACCAAGGCCGTTTAAGTGGGAAATGCCTCGGATTCCATGTAATTGTCGGCCGAGGCGAAGCCGAGGTCGAATAACATGTCATCCGAGGCTTTCCCATTTACCGGCCGAGGTTTGTATACTATTTTTCTGCCGGACGGAGCCGGCAGGCGGCAATTTAGTTTTGCGTAAAGTGGCGCTTACCGGCCGGAGGGCTGAAAAATTAATTTATTTGGTGTTTTCATAGTGTGCAACAAGTGGCTCCACCAAGGCGGTCAGGAACTTCTAAAGCCCTGCAACCTGGACTATCAACAGGAAGGCATCCAGAGGAAGATCCCTCGCGCGGTACCCAAATCCTCGAGGTAGGATGTACACGTAACATATAGCTAGCAAACAAAAGAACTGATGACTTATCCTATTGATATAAGGTTATTGAATAGTGAACAAATTTACAAAACGAGTATAGTTTCTGTCAGTTAAATGTTACTCCGTTCGATTTACAGATACTATATTGATCTTTAGATAATGTAAACAGGAAAAAGCTGGTTTTAGGCGTTCGACCATAATTAAATAGATAAGTATAAGTAATTTCACAAGAGTTGAGGTGAGGTGAATGAATCAGCGAAATTTAATGTCACTTCCAGATATATTATGTTAAATAGGTATAAAAACTTTTTGGTCTATCTTACAATTCACTGTTAAACTTGCTATCGGTACGAAAATATAACAATAGTTTTAAAATCTCGATGTCATTACATAACAATATTGTTGTGTGCATGTACTCAACTTTGGTGGAACTACCTATACAAGAGGTTTGACATAATGACCAGGTCAAGTAACTTTGTTTACATACTCTAAAAACCCATATGGAAATACACAATTAGTTCAGCAACATATGATGATAGCCAGCAAAAAACAAATATAATTAAGGCAGAAGTTGTGAACAAATAATAAGTTTTGTTACTTTGTTTCCGTGCTTAAGTGTTTTAAAGTAGAGAGAAGTAGAAAGTCGTATTGCAAAAAAAGTGATAGGATATATGTTCTGATCGGACGTAGACCTTCAAATAGTGTGAAATACTCATCGAATGTACAATGCAAAAGAAAGTGCCAATGCAATCTTATTCTTACGTTAAAAAGGTGTATTGCAATATATTTGTCTACTTTGACGGTTACTTTCAATATTATGATTCTGACTGCACAAAGAATTTCACTTCCTCAGTCACATGAATACTATGAAAGTCATAAATAGCTTATTTAAAAAATATCCCTATTTAAAACCACAATTATAATATTATGTAATTTGTTTCTAAGTAAATCTTCTCAGCTAAAATTGGCAAGTTATTAAATCCTGTAACTATAATATCTTATGTACTTTATTAATAATTTTAGCTATGAATCTCTGATCAAACATATTATTAATCCTAATATTGTCTTTAATGATAGAAACGTATGGTGACTAATTTTCTTGCCCCAAATTTAATTTAACCATGACACTAATTAATAGTAATATATGTATAAATAGGTAGCAAGATTACGTGCCAATTAAATGTAATGAGGAAAGCAGCATTTTCCAAATATAACGAAATGTAAGAGGCTGTATTTGGGCAATACGTGTAAAACTGAATAAAATGAAAACGTAAACAAAATGGCTACTCTTGCGAATGTAAAAACCCTAATACACACTATTATTAGGCTTCATAATTTACGATATCAAATTACTCATGGTAACTTAATTGTTTCCAGTATTTGTATTTCAGTACAAAATAATGGTAAACTTGATCCGAAACAAAACAGACAGATGCCAGTGATAATAAAATCGTGATACCATATTTACCTTAGTTTGCAGACAAGTCAACTTTGTACAACATGAAATTATAATGCCATACAATTTATTTTTAGCCTACATTTTACTAAAGAAAGGGAGATTTGACAAGTTTGGAAAACTTAGACCATTTAACCAACCCGACCGGCAATTGACAGATGTTCCCCTCTGCGGCCTCTGCTGACAGCATATGATCAACGATTATGTTCATTGTATGGACTGACGTGACGCTTTTCAGACAATGACATAGCCAGTTGTACGTTTCGTACGAATAACGATACCTTTAAGGAAAAAAAAAAATTGTATACAAAATGGCAGTCAATACCAGTCCGGTTGGTTAAATGGTCTAAGCTAGGAAATTATAGACATCTATTGCTTGGCATTTAGATTCTGGAATTAGGAAAAGGCGGTAAATTTCGAAAAAAATGCGCAATTTTCTAGTGAGATAATTGATTTGCCAGGCTACGATGAGTGAATCATACGTGGCACGTGCTGGTGTTACTCTTGATTAATCTAAAACTTGCGACTATGGCCATGATAATGTGATGTAAAACATGTAGGTATGCAGCAGTGTGTTGACTGGGTAAGATCATTTTACAAACAATAGAATTTTCCAGTCTACAAAGTTTTCAATGTTAAATATAAGCATACATTTTTACAACATTGTGTATTGTAAAAAAGTACTTGTTTAAATGTAGCCCGGTGTACTAAATCGTAGATATGACATTATGATTTATTATGTATTTTATTGTACGCTTCAAGATGGCTTAAATAATTAATTTTATTACATTTTATATGGTTTACTACATATTTTAAGTACAAGATTTTTTTAAATAATATTTACACGTACAAATTGTGGTAAGATATTACAACATGAATAACATAAGTAAGTAGTTTTCTTTCAGACAATTTGTTAATTTACCTTAATTTCTTTGCTTAATTACAATATTTAGGTAAGTACTCCTTTATTAATACAACGTAAATTAGCTATTCGTTAATAATACATTTATCTACATACATACAGGGGAGCCAAATAAAAACGATACACTTTGTTTGATTAGAATTCTTTATGAAACTTTAAAATTAGAAAGTATTTTTTTACATGATATTGAGATATAGCAATTTCACACGAAACACAAATTCACAAGAAAAAACTCCAAAGTCAAAGTCAAATGTTTTAATGTTAGCCTCGTCAATCAAAAGTACGACCAATTTTGATAAGGTTTTCGCGGCTAACATGGTAAATTTTGCATTTGGAGTTTTTTTCTTTTGGAATATGTAAAGAGGCGTATCTTTGCAACCAACCGATAAATTTAGGACACTTCAAAACTAGTTTCCGAAATAAAGCTAATGAGATAATGCCGAAATCGTGGGAAAATTGTCGAAAAATCACATTTCCCAATGTCCTGTAAGTAGACATTTGCTAAACATTTATGTATGTATACCTCTTATTTGGCCAACCTGTATGTACTACGTTATTTCTTTTCTATCAAACTCTGTTGTCAAAGTGATAAATAAGGAAAAAAGGAAGAATATGTATTTAAATCGAATCGCTTGTGGGAAGCTTATGAATAACGGATTAAGTATCTGAGAATAGAAAAACACGCCTATGCGGCGTGTTAACTAAGCCGCATAGCTGGTGTGTTTTTCTAAGATTTCCTTACAAAAACTACAATAAAACACGAAATTGCGTGACGTCTGTGCGATAGATCTTCTTTCTTCTTTCATTGTAAGGCGGAGAGCAATTTAAGACAACAAAAACGTTACATATAGAATTATACGTATACTGTACATAACATTCCTGTTGTTTATACATTACCCTAAAGCTTGTGCGTCGTCGCCGCTCGGTCCCGGGTTCGGTGGAAGTGAGACCATTTCAGAACAAACAAAGTAAGTACATGCATGTATCAACTTTAGCATTGCACACTACTGTGTTTGCTGTGAAACCCTCTCATGGGAGTCTTCGTGTAGATGTTGAATGTAATTCTTCATTATTCATTAGTTTAAGTTCCTTTGAAATTAGATGATTTGGCGCCGTGTCCAAACCTATTTCTTAGCAAGACACATCAACTTTAATGCTAAATATTTATACTCAGTGTTACACAAATTTAAACGGCTTTTTTGCCATCGCTCTATAACAATTAAGCCAAGACTAAGCTAAGCTGCGAAATGGTGATTGTAAAAAAGCTTGTTAATATGAAAACGACATAAACACACGACACATTGTGACCGCCGTACATTTGATTAGAGCCCACTGCATCTTGCGTGGTTTCATCACAGTGGGTTGCCGCCTGTGCAGAATACAAATCTACCCCCAAGAAAGTTGTCTTTGTACTTAGACTAGTTTGTAGTTAGCCAATCCATCCAAATACAGCTTCAGATCACTTCAGTACCCAAAGTTTTCGTGCGTCATGTAACTATATATCTTCATGGGCGGTTTAACTTTTTCCTGTCACACGTTGCTGTGCCTGTCCTGGATTACTTACCTACATATCTAAATGTAAAATTCTACTGCGATACCTGTGACAGCTATCTTTAGAACTGAACTTTCATTTCTAATCTAAGTATACTATTTAAGCTCCTTCCTTAACTCCAGCTGTTTTCTCTTGGATGCCCCCAATAAAACAGAAATAGTGAACCGCACCCCTTATCCCATATCGCATTCGCAGCAATCGATCTCCATATTTCAAAATAAGTATAACCTTCGGTGTTGCGTTTCCCCTTGTAAGAATAATAGCTCTTTGTTATGGGGTCAGGCGTGCGACGTTGGAAACGGGCTCTCGAGTTGCTTCAATGGATTCCCAATTCACGGAAACGTATTGTCCAGTTCCTATGAGAATGGTTCAGTTGTATTTATCTGCAATTTGACGCCGTGTCGTCCGGTGCCATGCCATACATTAAGAGAATGAACATTCTACATTCAAAGCGCCACACTAAGTACCTACATACTTAAATTGGTACTGTACGTAAATACAATTTTAGATATATTTTTATTATAAGTACCTTCGTTGATTGAAATGGTCGCGCGCTGTGCGGTTTCAGAGGAACACCCGCGGACGCTCCGGCTGTAGAATGGCCTCCGTAGGCTTTGAGTGGAGTGTGAGTTGAGGCATGAGTTGCAGGCTTCCATAGGTAACAGTTACCGCTTTATAACAGGCAGGCCGTATACTTGTTTGCCACCGACGTGGTATAAAAAAGATTATAGTAAAGTTTAAAAATCTCTTTTTCATCAGGTGTCCGTTGGTATCTATCTAATTAAGAATTAATTATGTACTCAATGTATTTACTGGACCTATATCTTTGCTTTAAGTATTAAATTTAATACCGAAATTAACCAAGAAATTAACACATCTAAGTGAAAATACGAGTTTTAATAAATTAATGAATCGTAGGACAAATGGTATTGAGCCGTTTGATTGCAATAATTTCTCCCAAAAATTATTCTTTATTTTACAGTGCTACAGAAAAAAATAGAAATTAAAAAGTGGCAACATCGTAGTGTTGTTCCGTTTTCTTATTTCATATATTATATATTGATTTGAAGGGGACGAGACTACGATGTTGCCACTATTTAATTTATACCTTCTTCTATCGTACTATAAAATCACGGTTTTAGCAGTGATGAAAATGACATGAAATATACAAGTATCTTTCAAACGCCCCTGTATTTTTCAATAAAATACTGTATCTTTCATTGCGGATCTTTGGTCGAATCTTTCGCAAGTTTAAGTTTTTTACGTGTAAAATACAATGTATTTTTCGCATTATTATATTATATTATGATAAGTGACTCGGAATATATTGCCTCTCACACAAAGAGGTGACTTTTTATTCCGCTCTGACTACCTATATCTCGATATCAGTTAGCTAAAGAGGTTGAAATTATAAATTTTGACGAAATATTCACAAATTTATTTTGGAGTCGTTACTCTATATGTTCTTTGTGACGTGAACATGCAGTTAATTTTATTTTTATTATTTACTAGCGACCCGCCCCGGCGGACATTCTCTCTCTCTCTCTCTCTCTCTTGAATCACACTATCTATTAAAAAAACTGCATCCAAATCCGTTGCTTAGTTTTAAAGATTAAAGCATACATACATACATACATACAGACCGCGGGAAGCGGCTTGGTTTTATACTATGTAGTGATATATGTATATCTTACAATTTCACGGGATCATAAGAATGACTCACACTAGAACGAGCCGGGACCTGATCGGGCCAGGCCGATCTGTCAGTTTCTATAGAAAACGTCACGTGACCTCCGAGGGCTCCGAGCTCAGACGTGAAATTGACAGATTGATAGATCGTCCCGTCTCAGTCACATCCCGGCCCGCTCTATTGTGAGTCATACTTTATTATTTAATAAATTCATTATTAATTGATTAAATAATAAACAAAATATATGTAAAATACATAGTATAAAACAGGTATTATACGTGTATGATTGTATTTACCTATCAGACAAACGTCAGTTTTGTTTTTTTTTTAAAGTTACATGTAATTTATAGGAATGATACAAGTTTCGAAAGAAACAACATGATTCTTTCGCCATTTTCATCGCTAGTCAAGACCCTTTATTTGGGGAACGCGTAGAGGTAGCACGTTGAAAGTACCACATACACAAAGTCTGCTGACCCTTGAAGTTGTGAAAGAATCAAACGTCTACGTCAACGCAATCAAAAGAGACGGCCGTTAATGTAGCATTTCCCATTTATTTGCAGTGGGAATAGGAATGTATAGGGTACTTCCCGTTCACCTAGAATTACGAAGTTTGGCAAGAGCTTGTAGCACAAGTACGCGAAAACCGATCTGGATTGAAGATAAAGCTTGTATGAGTATGGGGGGAGCATCCTTTGAGCGGAATCCTTGGTGGGCGAGTCCGACTCTCTACAGACTACAGTTTCTCAATCTATTAACGGCGCCTTAAAATCACGAAGCTTTTTAATACTTATACCAACACCTGTCGCTCGTTTAAGTTACCTTCATTTTGTCATCCGAGCCATCTAAAATATTCAATAAATTCAATTCACTATTGAGATAAGTAAAGCTGACAATGTAGGTACAGTACGTACCTACAACTATACATACGTCAGTAATAAGATCGGCTGGTCGGCTTCAATTGGCTGAGCTCTTGCCCAATCTTAAATTTCTCCGTGTCTTAGAAGACGAGGCGTGAGATGGGCTCCAACAAAGTGAACGGACAATCTAGCCACATGCAGGACCAAACCGTTGCAGAAATAAAGTAGAATGGGAGCGGTTTTAGGGATTCTTGGATCTTTGTTTATGTTGTTACTGATGGCAGTAAAATACTTTAAGAGAAACTAGCAGGTACAGGTATTAAGATTGATGGCTCTATTAACAACTGCAACTACGTACTTGCCAAGAACTAATTAAGTAGGTACTTAGGAGGATAAATATCTGTTCTATACTTATTGCAAGTACCTATTTTGTTAAACAAGCCCAAAGCGGGTACCTCGCCTAAACTGGTATGTGTTCCCATAATATGTTTTCTATGAAACACAGTGTAGGTACATTATTGTGTTCGTTATGATTAATACGACTTTTAAATAATTTACAGCGCTCGAGTTTACGTAGACGGTTTCAGTTCAGTACTGACAACTGACCGAATAGAAAAAGGTATGAAAACTTCGCAACCCAAAATTTTATCGGGCTATTCTTGTCACTTTGTATATAGGTTCCTATACATACACATCTGTTAAACGTTTACTTTAAGTAATTACAAATTAAATCAAAATAATATAGGTACTTCAGACTGCTTAGTAGCAGTTTTTATGTCTATATACATATAGTAAATATTTATTTGACGGCTTATCCGTTTGCCCGGCCGCGTTTATCCGCTTTACAACTCTATCGGAGCAAAGTTGGTGGACGTCTGGTATTTTATTTTTGATATAAATATAGGTAATTTAGAATGATATTGTCTCTAAATGACATTATTTTTATTTTATATTACTGCAAAGATAACGTAAAGTATTAGCCGGAGATCTTTAGCATAGCCGCTTTGGGTCCACTTACCCATTTATTTTTAATTTCACAAATAAAAGGAGGCAATTATTTCTATAACAATGCTTTTTTACTTAAGTGTTTATTCTTCAGCAGTACGTAACTCTATCATTTCAAAACCGATTGTCAAATTCTTTTTTTTTACCTGCTTATATTTTCCGTACCGTCCTCACGACTGTATAACACTGCAGATACACCACTGGAATCACTATCACAGTCCAGTGCTGGCGATAGACTGGTGCTGCTCGGCTCCGTCGTCGCCAGCTAACGATGCAACCGGACTCCGACATTGTAAACATCCACCGAATGGAATCCTCGCAACGCGGGGACAGGTCTCACTCGATCAGAACTCGTTTCATTCTCGAATGGATTTTTTTTTTGTTCAGGATTCACTTTCCTCATTTTAGATCCTCCTCTTTCCCAAAGGCATCCTAAAGGAGCCCGTTTAAGCCTTAAACGGGTGTTACATGGGGCGATCCGTCGGGGCCGATCAATGGGGGTCACCTCCCTTTCCCTCCCTCGACTCCTAGGTTCCCTTACGACGATTACACAGACCGACGCGACCGATTGGACCCGACGAATCGCGCCGTGTAATATATGTATTAGCATTAATCGCTTTGCCCTTAGTATAAATTGGCGCAAGCAATGATTTTTAAAAGAGCAACTGTCATCTTACCTATCATCAGCCCAGTGATGAAAGTACCTAAGCTTTATTAGAATTGGATTGGTATCCTCATTCTTATATTCATTTCCATTACCAAAGAACTGATATGATGAGGATGCACTAACGTGCATCATGGTAACCAATTAGGTACCTGCGTCCTGAAAGCCTTAATCACTAAGCTCCCAGCGGCGCTAAGCTACCTTAATTGCTGAAGTTTCCAACGAGATATCATATCTCGATGACCCAAATTATATAGTGTTTCAGGCTTTTTGTTCCATATGAGTTGATTTTTATACATTATTTGAATTTGATTCCGTATCAATATGGTCGCATGCAGACAAGTATTTACCTATGTACGAAAAATCGCATCTGTTAAGCAGAGCACTAGCTCTTTGTCAGGTGCGCAGTGGAAGCGTGCTGGGCTCATAACCTGTTAAGCAAAGCACTCTTTGTCGGGTGCGCAGTGGAAGCATGCTGGGCCTATAAGTTATAGGCTATAACCTGTAAAGCAAAGCACTCTTTGTCGGGTGCGCAGTGGAAGCATGTTGAGCCTATAACCTGTTTAGTTTAGTTTAGTTCATTTATTTCACGAAGAAAATTACATATACAATTTAGTGTTAATGTCAAAGCAAAAACAAAAGTGCTTAGTGTTTAGTGTTAATGTGTAAAGCAGATACTCTTTGTCAGGTGCGCATGAGGATGAGCAGACGAGATTGAGTGTTAAAACAATATATACGTCCGTAAACAAGCCGTGTATTTGCCATAAATAGGTACATAGTCGATTAAATTGTCACCACGATTAAACTAATTTAACTTATTTAATTAAAATAGACGATATTAAGAATTACATGTTGTCGCTACGCAATCGGATTTTAGAAGAAGGCAGTGACAGCTAAAAAGTTAATTGCCTACCAAAATTTAGATTTTAAGGTTAGATTAGATAGTACCTAGTTAAGTTACTAATATTAGTTAATAAGTAGTTAAGGCAAACTAACAAATTATATGGATTTTTAATCTGAAATAAATGAATATTTAATTTAATTTAATTAAAAAAAATACAAAATAAAGCTGCCTATACGAGCTAGGTATATCAATGTGTGCCATATGTACCTATACCATGACTATATCCAATTATATCCACATCTTCTTTAAAGGTTCACCTTAACAGTGTAGGTTAGGTTAGGTATACAGCTCGGTTGGGAGCTTGTCTAATTGAAATAGGTAAGTAGGTAGGTTAGTAAGTACTTGATGAATACCGTTGGGTGTCAAGGAATGGTCAAAACTTTGAAGCTAACGACAACGTAGGTAAGTAACTAGGTATGTGCCTATGAACCCGAAAGATATAGCAAAATATAGACTTTCGGTGTATTTCAATTCAATAGTCAAATAACAAATGCAGTCTACGGCCGGCAGGCGGACACTACAGTCGCAAACCAAAACGAGCGACTTTTTTCCTAGTATCGCATAAATGGTAGCGGTTTGCACCAAGGTGCGCTCGTGCCGAATATACTTACAATGAATCATCTAAGCTAAGTAATATAGGATACTTATGACACTTGGGGATAATGATTTATAATCGGCCCACCATGGCAGTAGCCTTCGAAAGGTTTTTGATCTGACCTGAAAAAGAATGGTTTAGACAAATCAGTCTGAATAGTTCAACGAAAACCTGAAACTTCAAACCTACTCGTACAAAACGTTGTTCGCACGTAATCTCACTAAAAATACCAAAGACACCAGCGATGGCCTTAGAGCCCGGTCCCACTGGTGCGTTACTTTAGGCTGCACCCTGTCATTTGGTATAGAAAAAAAAAACTGACGCTACGAAATATTTTCTATGAAATACCGCGACGCAACGCACCAGTGGGCACCCTCGCTTAGAACTCACTAGATGGCGCTGTTGTCATTTTGTCGAGAGATTTTTAAAGTTTTAATTTAAAACATGTGTTTTTTTTAAGTGTTTCTGGGTAACTGAGCGGTGAAGCTAACGAAAAAAAAAAACATGATGTTTCCAAACTGGGCTTTCTTGGGACTCGTTGGTTCAAGCTCGTCTCGACGAGTGTTAAGTAATTTTTGGAAATATAGGTAATTTTTGGAAATATACGGAAACATCATGAGGAAACGTACATATGAGAAGAAAATTAATAAATGGGAATTTTTACGACAAGTCATACATAAAAAAAATGAAGGCAGGCTTTAATATTTTTCCAACCCAGAATAACGAGCTCGTTCAATGTAGGAGAAACAAAAATCAAACGTTTTACGTACTCTCCATTTTGTAACCGCTGTAGGTACAAAGTGTTTGAAAAATGGTAACGAAATGGAAAAAAATAGACTTCTTTTTCGAAAAACCTCATGTTTGCGAGTAAGTACTCGTAGGAAAAACATTTAATTTACCGGTTTTAGAAAAAACAGTTTTTGGATCTCTTCTTGCGAAAATGCCCAAATCCAAAATCGTAGTGACATTGGGGTTGAAGAGACAGCCGTATAATCTGTTTGTTCAATGAGGACGACTGTACTTTGCCTTGGGACGGTTCATATAAGTATGTAATCCTACTCATCGACAGAAATAAACAAACTGATAACACGGAATAAAACTCGTTTAATAAATGTGTTTGTATTTCTTGTAGTACCCGTGTACAACCATTACCCCCACTCCACCCCTGCATAGATATTTTGAATCAGGGTGAGGAGTTGCCCGTACCTAAAATTTACTATGGAGGTAGATACCTACTTTAGTAAGTAGTTTAATTTTAATTTAAGTTTACTTGTTTTGAATGGTTAAAAATTGGCACCACCAGCCGGCATAACTTTCTTGGTACCTACACGTTTTGAGCGGTAATTACGTTTCCATACTTAATATTCTTCCAAGACTGAGAGCTAGCTCCTGAAAATGGTCAACGATTTGCAGAACAACGATATCTGTGTACCGCCCTATAAGGGGGTAACGTTAACGTTATAGAGGGCAACAGTGCCCACCTACAAAACGAATGTTATTTGCTATATTTTACTTACCTACAGTACAGAGTATTTTAAACGCATTAGGTACTCGTTGATTATGCCAATTTCAGGATTGCTCCCGTAGTAAAATTTGTTCGTGAAAAAGTGTTATCCGTAATTTTTAACCGGCTTCGTGATTTTTTTGCACCGACTTCAAACGTACGTCTATAGCACTATGTGATGTCACATCTATTTGTTTGATGATTCAGCCTTAAAATAAAAATATATTAATTTTCTCTTTTTGAAGTCAGTTTTATTTTTGTTAAAAAGTTTTTATATTATAATTGTAATTTGACCCACGAGAATTTAAATTAAATAATGGAATAATATGTATGTACTAACAGTAGTGAATAAGAATGTACAGTACTAAAATATCTATGGGTCCTGCCCGAAATAAATGATTATTTAATTTAATTTAATTTAAATTTGAAACATTGGTATGTACAGTCGCTATTAGATATATCTGAGCTGCCGATGTGTCCACAAATATCTGAACATACACTCTAACGCGTGTTCAGATATTTATTATCACCTTAGCATTTTCGATATATCTGATGGCGACTGTACCTACACCGACCGTATTCACCCTCCAATGTGGCTAAGGTTCAAAATATCCCGATAATATAATTAGCTATCTAGGCGTACCTACGCCCACTATTCCCTACGTTTCGAGTATTGTACGCCACTCGTTGTTACATGGTTGAATGAACCCTGTGACAACCCATTCAACCCTATAACTAGTACTGTACAGGATTCGAAACGTAGGGAATGTAGTTACGAGTAGATAATACTCGTATACCTACACTATTAAACCGTTATTTCTAATATACACGTATATGTACTAAGTACATATACGTGTATATTAGGTATTCGTGGAAAACGAAATACTTAAATAAAATGGTGTTCTACATAAGTACCTAGTTAGTTCATATCACTTTCGACAGTAAAATCCATTAATCAAAGTGGAGTTCACAGGTCAATTTAAGTTTAAAATGACTGTTTATAATTATGTTGAAAGTTTTCATATGGGCCGACTGTACACAGATTACGGTCATAAGTTTTATCAGCCGAGGCATTGCAGGAATCCGTAAACAGGACAGCTCTGTGAAAACAAGTTGTTTCTTTTCAGAGGTATTTAGTCGTCACGCGCCTTGGCATTTGTTTATAAAATACTTTCTCTGAACTACCTAAGTGTTCATTCCTATTGGAAAAGAACGCTCGACGGCATTGATATTCTGAGATTCAGGCAATAGGTATCAACATTTCGTAGCATCTTCTCGGCGCAGTATCGAAGGTTTTTAAACAGTGTGTGTTGCCAAACCAATTTTTAGCTCAGAGAGTTACAAGACTCAAGTGGCAGCGAACCGGGCACATTGCTCGTAGGACTGACGGCTGGGGCAAAAAGGTTCGCGAGTGACGAAGCGTGGGAAGGCCTACAACAGGGTGAACGAATTACAGGTGGGCCAAATTTTGCAAATAGTAACACTTGATATTTTGGAAATAAACGAAATTAGTAGGTACAATAAGTAAAGGTGGGAAATTAAACATTCTTTATGCATTTTTTGGAGCGCTAAGCATTGAGCTCGACACCAATGATTTGGTATGAATCTTGGTAAGTACGTCGCTTATTAAAGTGCCATTCCGTAGCCTCCGATTCTTACTTTGGCATACCTACTCGGCATCGGCACATGTTATAAGTCATGTGTTATTCATAAAACCGAGATTTTTTTTAGCAAAACAGTCGCTATGTGGCATTCCCTTCCCATACACAAAGTTTCAGCAAATTTCCCTTTTACAGAATCGATTGCATCTGTAGCTACTGACAAAATGGTTACCTTCGAGATATTGTTATTTAAAAAAAAATAGTGGTTGTAAATAGTATTTTTAGGACGTAAATCATTGTTTTCAATTTTATTGAAGTTTTAAAAATCGTTGCAGATTTTTTGGACTAGGAGGGACCAGGTAACTATATTTTATTTAAATCTAAGTCTTTGTCGTGGACGTCTTTCAGCACTTCTGTTCTGCAGTGAAGGTTTTTGTCCAGCAGTGGAGTCGACTGTAATGTTGAAATCATGGTTGTGTAGCGGGGCTTATACTTATATTATATACTATTCTCATCCAAAACTTATTCTAACCGTAACTTGGCAAAAAGTCGGTATGAAATACTAATAAAAAACCGGCCAAGAGCATGTCGGGCCATGCTCAGTGTAGAGTTCCGTAGTCTACCGTCCGTCACAATAGGCAACCTTAAAAAGTGTTTTAATAAATACACCCGACCCGACCCTATCAACTCCGGAAAAAATCTTAACAGCGCGAAGTGAATTGGGTTACTAATTTATACAAACTAGACGGATTATGTGTGTTAGGTTTTCGGGGGTAACTTTTGATCGCGTGAATCGATTTGAATCATTCTTTTTTTATTAGAAGCAAGATGCGTGCGGGACGATAAATTAAGTACTCAAGATAAAAAATAATGTTTGCATATATATACCTACGGTTAAATTAGGGAGCGTTCAAGTATTACGTAACGCAATTTTTGGACATTTTTGACCCCCCCTCCCCCCCATGTAACGCGCCGTAACGTTTTTCTGTACCCCCCCCCCTCCCCCTAGTAAAACGTTACGTAACCACCAAGTACCGGAAAGTCGCTAAAATACCTTTGTTATTGTTTTATTTGCGTTAATATTATTAATAACATTTGCAGCAAGAGATTTCTAATGTTTTATTTTTGTTCTATAAAATTGTTACTACTAATCATACATTTTTTTCATATATTTAATCATCAGTCGTTTTCCTGACTTGGTCCTGTCCTTGCACAGATTTTTGCTTTGGGTTTAGCGTTTTACTAAAATAAATTAACAAATTTAATTTTTAATAATTTATTTTTACCTTTAGCAATGCAATTACAAACATAAACCTAACTGAAATAGAATATATTTGTCAAAATATAATCGTATTAAGGAATCGGAACGAAAATAAAAACACTTAAAATTAAATCAGCCATAATTAAAATAAGTAGATGGTAAAAAAAAAAACAAGTGGTGTTACTGCTCCTCTGTCCACGGGTTTGCCACTTTTGCCAGCAATTCAGATTCTTTAATTACTGGCATCCGGAGAGCAGACGAAGAGGGTTCCGGAATTATTAATCTGCTTGCGTCAACTTCGTATTCGTCGAGCCAATCAGCATCCTCAGACGATGTTTCACAGCGGCGCACTATGCAGAGAAGCTCATTTGCCCTTCTTGCAGCAAGTCGCTGTGGCCGTACTCGACGTTCACGGCGGTCTTGGGCAGTCTTGCCATGCATGCAACGATTGTGCACTTGCACACTCTTGTGGGATGTGAAATAAATCCCACAGGTTGCACATATTCGGTTCTTTTGATCGGATTGTACTAATGGGCAAAAAACTCGTAAGGCATCAGGCTTAAACCCTTCTAGAGGAAGCGACAGATCAACAGTCAACCTCACAAGAAGTGGCGAAAACTTGCACGATCCTTTGTCTATCAGACTAGGTACCTTGAGCTTGTTTGCGGTTTGAAGGATTGGGCAGGGTGGCGGCAGGAAACTTTTTGGGAAGACAGAACTTGCACTCCTCAAGCGGGAACAGCAGGATTCATCCGCGCATTTCATAACTTGCAAGAAAAACTTACTATTCAATCGGGAATCTCCCGTAAAAAATAAACGAAAAGGGCTGCCAACTTTGGAGATTTTAATTCCCTAGTTTTTTAATTAACCCTTCAGACCAATCGTTTTTCGTTCCATTATCATTGCTGTTGTGATGAGAGTATATCTCTCAAATAGAAAACATAACACAATACAATAGTGTATTATGAATATAAAAATAAATATTAGGGGACAATCTTTACACAAATTGAACTAGCCCCACAGTGAGCTCAATAAAAGCTTGTGTTATGGGTACTAGACGACCGATATATGTAATAGTTATAAATACTTAAATACATAGAAAACATCCATACCTCAGGAACAAATATCCGTGCTCATCAGCTCACTCATCACACAAATTGCGGTATTTTTTGTTACCTACTTTACTGGAGTGATGAAAAAATTTCTCACAGAAATATTTTTTTGCTTTTTACATTTTGAGTTAAAAAAAAAATTCACTATCATGTAAAGCAAGCAAGCAATTTTGTGAAGGTAAAAAAATTTCATGTGATCGTTCCATATGAAATTTTGAGAAAAGTAACGTTTTAAAAATGCGTGAGAGTGAGTGAATCTCTCTACGCGACCGTTCTGAAGGGTTAAAAAACAATGTTACGTAACGCGTAGTTCAGACCCCCCTCCCGCCCCTGTAACGCATCGTAACGTTTCAGAAGACCCCCCCCTCCCCCCAAATTCGTTACGTAATACTTGAACGCTCCCTTACAAACTTAATTTAGAAATTATTCTGTACAATTTTTCAAAAACCGTTTAACCAATCAAGTTCAAAATAATTTTCCAATAAAGGTCATATTAAGTTCTACTCTTGTAATTTCTTTCATATTTTTTGAACTCATAGTTCAAAAGTTAGAGGGGGGGGGGGGGAACATTTTTTTAAACTTCTGGAACGATTATTTCCGAAAATATTATCTTTATGAAATAGGTGCCTATCCAATGAAATATGTCACACTCTTAGGTTTGAAACGAAAAAAAAACACCCCCGACCTTACATGTACGGTACCCTAAAAAAAAGATTATAACCACTTTTTATTTGACCACTTTGTTGGCGTGACCGATATACATATTCTTACAAAATTACAGCTTTCTAGTACTTTCAGTCACTGAGATTATCCGCGGACGGACGGACAGACAGACAGACTTGGCGAAACTATAAGGGTTCCTAGTTGACTACGGAACCCTAAAAATCATGAGTTAAGGTACAAATTAGGTATTCAGTCTTTGCGAAAAGACAAATTCGGTACAACTAGGGGAATCAAGGTGATCCTATCAACCTGACGTCATCGTCAGAATGGCTGACCACTTTATTCTTAATATTTCTCGAGCGAGCGAGGTATCTACACGTATTGTGATACCAAATACTCTGGTACCAAATAGTAGACACAAAAAAGTTACCTAGCCAAATGCCATCATGGTCCTATCATCCTGGCGGTCACCAGATGGCAGTTGATAAAGCCGCTCTTATTTCATGGTAGGTAGTAGGTACCCAATGTTACAGACCGAGACGACAGAAGGACGTCCTGCCTTGGTATTGTCGATGACTTGACATGTGGACTCGCACCAGTAGCTTTGAGGTGCGCTTAGTTGTACCTACTGAGATCGTACCGCGAACTTTGATACTTCGTATCTGCATGTCTTTCACTCAAACAAGCAAGTGCAACAGATAGAGAGATACAACTGTTAGATGTTCGCTGTAGTAGGCCTGGTAACATTTCCCACGAATGCTAGCCCAGTGCCGTTTGGTAACTTTCTCTACATTCAAATGAAATACTCTTTTGTCCAGTAAACTTTATTGTGTCAAAGGTGATTTTACATCAAAAATAAAAACATCTTATACATTTGGCATTATTTTTAGCAAGAGATTCTTATCCAGATAAAATATTAAAAATTTAAATTTCTACTATTAAGTATTCCATCTATTATAACACTGATTTATTAAATATTTAAAGTAAACTAGTAAAACATCAACATATATCATTATATGATTTATTAAAACTCTACACAACTCTAACATGGGAACACAACACCTATTTTAGGACAATCAGGAATGTCATGGCAACAAACCGGAAGGTTGATATGACGAAGTCAACGCAAGTACAAACCATTGATAAGAAGTAACAGAATCGATTAGCCTGCCATCATTTCATTTACCCTATACTTATCTCACAACATTATCGCAACGCGCTCCCTCTCTCTAAAAGTAATTTAGTTCTTATACAGTAAGATAAATAGTCGTAAAAGAGGATCAAAAATATAAAATCTTCAAAATATTATAGACTCTTTAGTAGACTAACATATTGTTCTACAGCAGAAATGTTTTTCTTTATATTCAGACTCATAAGTTTTTAGGAATGTGCATAGCTTAGAACTAAGGATAGCTACGAGTGTCAGACACTAGTCAATCGCGGTAGGGACGGGGTCCTAACGTCAACACGCTGCCTATTCGCAACATACATTTATTATCATGAAACACATCAAACATTTAATAATTCTCGGAAAAAGATATCGAGCCACATTCGAGTAACATTATTCATTGAGCTGACTTGATGAATATTGTGCCATTAATATCTAATTTAATAATACTTAACAATACCCTAACTTTTATAATATGTCAAGTTACAACTTGAATAAAACTGGCAAGCGTTTTAACAGCCTGGCTGTGTCAACGGACAACATTAAAATAAGGTCTTTTGACTTGAGAAAAAACATAATAAAATAAGTACATTTCGTAACCAAAAGTTTAAGAGATTAGGGCACAAATAATCTCTTGAACGTTAAATAAAACGGCCCTTGTTTTTTTTTATAAAGGTTGCGGTTGGTTTAGATTTCATAGTTGCGGAACTTGGAGATGACCTCGGAGGGTGGGTCCTGGTTGCCTCCCCAGCGACCCCAGAGCGCGGCGCCGCCCTCGGAGGCGCGGCGCGCGGCGCCGCCGGCCGGCCCGAGGCTGGACGGGCCGGAGGCGCCCTCCACCATGCGGTCCTTGGTGTTGGGCTTGGACCAGTGCATGGACTGCTGCACGTGCTCTTTCATGCCAAGCCACTGCTTGTAGCCCATGGCAATGCCGCTCTGCCTCCACTTGTCGTACAGCGCACGCTTTCCCGGGTCGCACAGTGTCTCCTTTGCCTCCTGAATGTAACAACAAAATAAATTATTGTTTATATTATTAGATCCTAACTATCTTGGCTTGCGACGTGTTAATATAATTTTATCTAAAATGTAGATTGCAATTTGTGCAGCAATTGTAAACGAAGAATAAAGTCAGTCCGAGCACGCGGCAGATCTCTGAAAATTATAGTTTCACATAAGGGGTCAAAATCATCGTTAAAGCTGTCAAAGAGTTAAAATTGTTTATTTATATAATACCTCTATTGTAATCAACATTTAGTTTTCTGACAAGCTTTGCTATTCAAATATTACACTCCAAAAGCAAGCGTATTTTTCCACTTCGCGCATAAACGCACACATTTTAATGTTTATATTTTTAGATATCATGTGCAATCTGTCGCCAGTTTGTGGCGTTAAATATCCGTATGTCTAAAATAGTTCAAGTGTAATAGCATATTACGTAGTTACCTTCAGTTTTTGAAACATCGCCTCTGCTTCTTTATCCCCATCATTTTTGTCGGGGTGGTGCTGGAGGGCGAGAATTTTGAACTCCGCGGTGATTTGCTCCACCTGTAACAACAAACACAAGTTGGAGTCAAGGTCATTGGAACAATAACAAACATAATCACTTATGCGTCAAAGATATTATTCTTCGAATAAAAGTGAAGAATCAGTATCATCTAATTAAACACATTCAATGCCAGGAAACTGCCTTGTTGGCGCTCGTGAAGTTTGCGAATGGCGGGCGCAAAAAAAAGAGGGGTAAAAAGAATGTGTTAAAGACATTGAAATAATAAAACCCACCCACCTGCTACCACCAAGCTCTAACCAGTGGAAAAAAAAAACAAATAGCTTTTCTCACCTGTTACCATTGGGAATAACTGAGAAAATGGCACCACCAAATTACTTTAGCTATGAACCAAATTCAATTGCATTGCAGAATTCATATATTTAAATAACCTATGAAATTGTCATGATCTTAAACTCACACACCAAAAATGCATTAATGTGTGCATCTGTTTTTGTGTATAACTTTTTGGCTTGTGGTAGAGCAAAGAAAGTTCGCCTGATATTAGCTCAACTTAAGAAATAACGAAAAAAGGTCCACCAGATATACATTCTTTTTAATGTACATAATAATAACTAACTAGTTTAGAATTAGTAAAAATAAAATGTTTATTAAATTTAACAGACTGCTCAATCTAACATCTGATCTCAATATTTATTACTTATTTTATTTTATTTTATTTTATTTATTCAAACATAATTTATACAGTATAACAGAATAGACCAAATAACTGTACAATTCAGACTTAGATACTAGAGTAGGTACAAAAGACAACACTTTACAAATACAGTTTTATAAAACAGCACTGCCATCCATCATCTCGCAATACTTCAGACAGACGCTACACACACTTGCCCATCGACTCGCAAACAAATCACTTTCAGGCGCCCATAACAGAAGCGCGTTCAGAAATTTTAGAGCTCGAACGAGGGGAAACTTTTGGCGCGCTACAGTACGCGTTGTGGGAGTGGCAAGAAGGTTGGGATTTCTAGGCCGTAGCTCCTGCTTGGATAGAAAAGGTATAGAGAGCCTCACTATCTGTGCCACTAGGTCAGGGCAGTCAGAGTCTCCCCGCAAAGTACTACAAGCCATAACCAGAAGCTTATGGTTACGCCTTACTTGCAAAGAATTAAAATCGAGGCATCCTAACAAGAATTTAGTAGGATATAAAAATGGATAATACTTGTACATGTTTTTGTAAAGAAATCTTAAGAATGCCTTTTGTACTTTTTCTAAAAGCAACGCATACGTACTCTCGGCTGGGTTCCATACTAAACTAGCGGTTTCCAGCTTACTCCGAACGAGGGCCGTATACAGTAATTTAATTGCTTTTGGATTGGTAAAGTCACGGGCATTTCTGACAATGAATCCCAGCCTTTTAAAACAATCTGCAGCTAGCGCCTCGATATGATCGCGAAACGTCAGTTTAGTATCAAAGATGACACCGAGGTCCTTTACTGTAGCTACGCGGGTTATAACTTCAGATCCCAGCATATACTGGGCATGAAACGGTTTCAGTGACCTAGTATAAGACAAAACGCAACATTTAAAAACATTAAAAAAGAGTTTGTTTATGGTGCTCCAGTTGAGCACGGCCTCTATGTCCGCCTGCATTGCCTCGCAATCTGCCACTGATTCTATACCGCAGACCAGCTTTAGATCATCGGCATAAAGAAGGCATCTTGCATGCTTTAACATTAATTCTAGATCATTAATCATGACTCCAAATAAAAACGGGCCAAGAATAGAGCCCTGACTAACGCCTGATCGTGTTGGATAGACGGAAGATACAAAACACCCATGCTTTACAAATTGCTGCCTATTTTGCATATAGCTAGCAAATAACTTAAGAAGTCGAGGAGAGAAACCAATGTGCGCCAATTTACTGAGCAAGATATCATTATCGACCAGGTCAAACGCCTTTTTAAAATCAAAGTAAAGAACGTCGACCTGTTTTCCTTTATCTAGGTACTCAGAAATAAAGCTTGTAAGAGTTAGAAGATTGGTCTCGACGGACCGCTTTGATCTAAAGCCATGCTGTGAGTCGCACAAAAAAGGTCTAATTTGGGGCAAAATCAACTTCTGCAGGATAGATTCAAACAACTTTGCACAACAAGACATAATAGCTATGGGCCGGTAGTTTTCCACCTGGGAGGGATCTTTGGTTTTAGGAATAGGAGTGACGCGCGTAAGTTTCCACTTCCTAGGATATATTCCCGTAGATAGTGACAAATTCACTATGTGATAAATAGGCAGGATAAGAAAATCTATGCATCCCTTAACCACATATGCAGGAATATTGTCTGGGCCCACAGAACTCTGTGGCTTCAAACGCCTAATGGCAGTTTCCACATCCTGAGGGGTAATGCAATTAATGTGCACAAAGTTTGCCGACTTTGATTCATCCTTGTTATTGGCTGCGTTATGATCAAGCAAAGGGGCATTAGGTAGAAACACACTCGCGAAGTAATCTGCAAAAGCTTCAGCTGCTTCTCTACCAACATATTCTTCTCCGTTATAATTAACACAAGCTTCAAAGCCACCCTTTGACTTTAAAGACCCTACGTGTTTCCAAAAAGCACGAGGGTCATGACAAATTTTGGCCTGGAGGCCATTGACATAGGCATCGTAGGCAACCGATAGTCGAAGTTTTATATCCGCTCGTAGCTTTGAGAATTCGCTATAAGTGGACTCACAACCTGTTCGTTTCCATTCACGATGTAGCTTAGCCTTGCGATTGATGCATGTTATTATTTCGCTGCTGCTGCTTATTAGAGCTCTAAAAAATTTTTAATGGTGGACTTAATGCCTTAAGGCATTATCTACAAGTCAACCATTCATTAGTCAAATAAATACTTAGATTTGGTGCAGAATCATAAATAATATTGACACACCTTGTCAGTACTCTTATTAAACAATTTAATCTAAACTTTAGATCATGTCTTCCATCACAGTGCCACAGCCTGAAGGGAGGGCATCACAAAAACATGGCAGATTCCTAAAGTTATCATAGTGAAAAAAGTTTCAATAGCCCTAGTCTCGGCCAGGCCTGATCAGTAATTAAATGAATGAGTCCACAGCTTAATGAAAAATTTTCAGTTGGACACTGTATTGCTACTGCATAAAAACTCACTTCCCAATTGCATCAAAAATTCAGAATTATTGTAGTTTTCCTACACACTAAGTACTTAGCAAAATATCTGTGTATTAAACCTAGAAGGTCATAAGAAACAACAACAACAACAACAAATAAATCCTAAGTAGGTATAATTTAAATCACTCACCAATTAAATCTTGTTATTGTTTGATAAACATAAAGTCCAACAGGTAATGCAAGTTTACCACAATGAATCCTTCCTACCATGCCCGCAAATTACCAGGTTATCATGTACTTAGGTACACAATAAGTACCTACTTTCCTCACCCTCCCTACATTAGAACCCGCGAATTACCGTGCTTGGTGACAAAGTGTTTCAATTTCCAACTGACATGTGTATAGCAACGGTTAATCTAATAATCATTAACTATACAAACAATTACTTTTTCACTTTGAACTATCTCTCGATCTCCATAGCCAATCCAATTTCAATTCACATGAAATGAAACACGTCAAAAATGTAGGTCAACAGTTACGACCTCGCAGAATAAGGTCAATAGTACAGGGTAATACAATCAATACACTTGTTAAGGAGAAGGGTTGAGAGACTTGAAAGACATTAGAACTCACGCTGGAGTTTTCATCGCAGCCCAGCAGCGCGTAGAAGTCATCGTCGGGGCTCCGTTGGTAATTGAGTATTTCGTCCACGCCCGTCATCTTCACAACCCTCCCTTGCGGCTCCCCGGCGGGTACTAGAGCTGGCTAGGTGTCCTTTGTTTGTGTTGTAACGCTGACAGAGATTGCGCCTCACTCACTCATGCTTCGGCAAACACTGTACAGTCACAAGCTCGCTCCAACTGCACACTAAGCTGAATAAACCCGCGCGCCTGCGCACGACCTTCGATCAATATGTTCTCGGAAGCGGGGAGTTACCAATTAACTATTTAGTTAGTAAAAACCCGCACCGTATATTAATTAGATGTAGAGAAGTGAAGGGAGCAACGTAAAAAAGTAAATTCTTGTTTGGTTGGTTGGTTTGGTTGTTGCTCTATAAATGTCACATTTGACAGCTCGGACGGCTCCCTACGGTTGTTTACCAAAAAGTCAAGTAGACGCTAATTTCGTATTAGGCGGCTGCGACATTACTCATACAAAAATGAACCTTACGGCATTACAGGTAATGTTTAGTTTGTGTCTGGTAGTACAGAAATTTAATATTTTGTATTACGTAGGTGGCCGGAGATCTAGTACAAATGTAAAATTTTAGAGTTTGTTTTTTATCGAGCTAACTAACTTTATCGATTGAGCGAAACGAAGATTTTCAACAAGACTTTATTTAGACAAGATAACGAGGGTTATGCCGCTACACCCATGTCTTTACTTTAAGAGAGTACATAAGCGAAAAATTTTAGAACTCTACCACAATTTTGAGCTTTGAGAGGGGACGGTCTCAAAGTACGAGTGTTATTACCTACAGTTGGCAAACGAACTTTGCCAGGTACCATCAGCTACAAAGATATTAATGCAGGTAAAGTGCCAAAAATATGTAATAATAAATAAATATGTTCCGTAATCTACTAAGAACCCTTATTAAACAAGTGCGAGTCGGACTCGCGCACCGAGGGTTCCGTACAAATTTTTAGCTGCAATTGCATCTCGAATTATAAATTTAACGTTAGGTTAGCCCCATGTATCGACAGATTGGATTACTCGTTATCACGGCGTAGAGTTGATAGAGTTAGTAATGTTAGTATGCGAGTTTGGTTTTCCTTGATATTTTTTTATTATATATATATATATATATATATATATATATATATCCATGCCGTAATCGGCAACGGCGACCCTGGTTAATTTCGAGCGTGAGCTCTGATATTTATATATTTTGGCTTTTTTTATTAAGTACATACGTAAATCATTTTTAGGGTTCCGTAGCCAAAATGGCAAAAACGGAACCCTTATAGTTTCGTCCAGTCCGTCTGTCCGTCCGTCCGTATGTCACAGCGGTTTTACTCAGTAACTATATAGCATTATGGTAACGAAACGATATTTTAACTTTATTTCAAAGACGGTACTTCCTTAAACCATGATGTCATATTAATTTATAGAAATAAAAATGACCGTTGAAATTCAATTTTAGTACAGAAAAGCATTTTATTATTTTAAAAAAATTATGAAGAGATATTATATTTTTCCTGTAATATATATGATAATGTTAACGTTGTGTATAAATTTCATATTTTGGAATGGGAATGGTATTTTCTTTACACTTTCGTTTATAAATAAAAAAAAAACACCGTAAAAATACCGACTAATAGGACCTACAATACCTGCGGGGTTACGTACAATACAAGTGCGTTGCCGGTCTTGAAGTAGTGAGTAGGTACCCTTTTCCAAAACCCTTCAGGGAAGTAATTAAATGGCCCGCAAATATTAAAATTGATTCGCAAAAAAAATATTAAATCACTTGGCCATCATATAAATATTTGGCCGGCAACAAATAAAAATCGAGCTGCAACTCTCGTTCCGCAAATAATTTACAAATGGTCATCAATTTCGATCCGCTTGTACCTATTATTAATTTATCACTTTGTAAGCCGTATAAATAGTTGAGCTACAAAATTATTTTTCACACCACCTACCTATTCATAAAAGGATTTTTTCTGTTCAAGCTAGGAGGGATCAAAGTGGCACAAACTTTTCTGTTCAAGGACTACACATTTTTACGTTTTTGGGCATTAACTAATGGTATTGTATGATGCTGTTTTCGGTTTTGTTTATTTCCTCTTAGTTGGTGTGAAAAGCAATATGTGTCACACGGTATCAATATTATTTTCGTCTTGGGCGTCAACACTTGAATTCATCATTACGCTCAGGATTCTACTTTAGGCACTTTTTAGCAGCAATTTGAGGCTCACTGAACGTGGCCCGACATCCTCTTGGCATTTTTAACCGACTTCGAGAATTCGACGGAGGCGGTTATAAATATATTCGTCTGTGCATTTTTTATGGAAGGAGTTATATCCAATTTGGTCCCATAAAAAACTGGTGGATATCTGATGAGATCTATGAAGAATTAAGGGAACTCCTCCATTTTAAAGGCACATGTATGGTGATTTCGGTGTTTTCGGTGTATTGTGATTTTTTTTATGCTATAGGTGGCAAACGAGCAAACGAATCGCCTGATGGTAAGCGATTAACGTCGTCCATGGACACCCGCAACACCAGAGGTGTCGCAAGTGCGTTGCCGGCCTTTAAGGTGGGAGTACGCTCTTTTCTTGAAGGTTTGAAGGTCGTATCGGTCCGGAAACACCGCTGGCGACAGTTCGTTCCACAGTTTAGCTGTGCGAGGCAGGAAGTTTCGGGAAAAGCGCACAGTTGAGGACTGCCAACCATCTAAATGGTGAGAGTGGAAATATTGTCGCGTAGGGCGATGGCGGAAAGAAGCGGCAGGGATTAATCCGAACAACTCCTCGGAACACTCCCCATAATACATGCGATAGAAAATGCAGAGTGAGGCCACATCTCTACGCAGCGCCAAGGGATCAAGCCGATCAGAAATACGTTGGCAGTTTACAATTCGAGCAGCTCTCCGTTGGATGCGGTCTAGAGGAAGAAGCAGGTACTTTGGTGCCCCTGCCCAAAGATGAGAGCAGTATTCCATATGCGGGCGAACCTGCGCCTTATAAAGCTGTAGGCGATGGGCCGGCGTGAAATACTGCCTCGATCTATTGAGCACACCGAGCTTCTTCGAGGCCAATTTGGCCTTACCCTCTAGGTGGCCGCGGAACTGGACTTCACTCGAGATGTCAACGCCAAGGATTCCAATACTGGCTGTGGCAGATAGGGGAGTGCTCTCAAAACGAGGTGACGCGACGAACGGAAGTTTTTTTGCGGTGAACGCGCAAACCTGTGTCTTTGAAGGGTTAAAACGGACCAAATTAAGTCGACCCCAATCTGAGACTTCTTTTAGGGAGGTCTCAATTTCGGACACAAGTTTGTTCCGGCTCTCAATGACGTTTTCCCGGGAAATATTGGCGCGGCCGGTGTAGGAGGCATCACCCGTACTATCATCAGCATAACAATGAATGCCGCTAGTTTGCAACGAGGGGAGTAAGGGGAGAACGGACCTGAACATCTTACCGGCCCAAATGTCAACCTCACCTGCACGCGCCGGGTGGCGGCGGCACGGCGTATACCGTGTCGTGGTACTCCCTGCTAGACAACGGACGAGGCAATGGCGACCGAGCAAATGGCGGGATAACCATTCACCCCGCTGAGAAATTGGCAGGAAGAGGCTGCAGCAGCCTTGGGACCCAAATGCTTCCCTAAAATGCCTGGTACGGAAAGGAATGGGACACTACCGTGACTAATACATCCCAAGAAAACTATGATGAGGTTAACACGAACTAATATTTTGTCATGCCATCCGACTGACCCCCGGCGCCAGGTAGATTCCGGGTCTCCTGGTGTGAAATCGGCTACCGGCTGCAAGGCAGTGGGTCACCAGGCTGCTTGCAGAAATTGGACTACTGCTGACAAGAAACTCAACACCAAGCACCAAGCTCTAATGATAGGTACATGGAACGTGCGCGGACTTAACAAAGCAGGAAAACTGGAGGTAGTGGAGGCGGAAATGGATCGGTACAAGCTAGATATACTGGGCTTAAGCGAAACGCATCTTAAACAGAGTGGACATTCGAAGACAGGGAAAGGAATGACTTTGATAAATGCGGGAAGTGAAGAGAACAGTTTTAGTGGAGTCGGTTTTCTAGTTTCAAAACACCTGACTAACTCGATTCTAGGATATGATACTATAAGTGACAGAATAGCACGTCTGAAATTGGGAGCATGGCCGAACCCGATAAATTTGATACAAGTGTATGCACCCACATCGGCGTCCAAGGAGGAAGAGATTGTTGACTTCTATAACACACTAAGTCAAGTTTATCAGGGCATTCCGTCAAAGGAGATTACAATTCTGCTCGGTGATCTTAATGCGAAGATAGGAGCCACTGTAATGGATGAACACCTTAGAGGAAATGTGGGCCGATTTGGTTTGGGTAAACGGAATGAGCGTGGACAAATGCTGCTAGATTTTTGCGCGGAGAACAACTTGTCCGTGATGAATACATGGTTCAAACAGCACCCGCGTAGACTCTACACTTGGACGTCACCGAATGGGCTATATAGAAACCAAATCGACTACATCATGATTGGCATGAGGTGGAGGTCGTCAATCACTTTTGCCAAAACCCGACCGGGAGCGGACTGTGGTAGCGATCACCAACTACTAGCAGCTGCTGTCAAAGTCCGCCTGAAGACAGCCCGTGCCAAAATGACGAATAAACCTTTAAAATTACCAGCGCAGGTCGAAGATGAATTTCGGAAGTTGACGCAACTACGCCTTCAGGAAACCGAAATCGACCCTTTTGAGTCGGCAAACGCTTCGTGGGTGATATTAAAATCTGTTACTCTGGAAACGGCCAAAGAGGTCGCGGAAAAGGTTGGGAAGTCCGGTCCCAAAGCTGACTGGATGAAAAATGACACTTGGTCATTCATTGAAGAGAGGAGAACTCTTAAGGAGAGTGGTCTAAACTCAGAAGTGGAGTGGCATCGATATCGAGAACTGCATGGCATAGTTCAAAGGTTATGCAGGAGGGATAAGAATGCCGCCATCGACGAAGTATGCCAAGACATGGAAAAAGCAGCAAACCATGTGCACACCAAAGATATGTTCGCAAAGGTGAAGCTCCTAGCTAAAGATTTTAAACCTAAAAGCTGGTCAATAGAAGATGATCTGGGTAAGCCACTCATGGAAAAACATCTTGTGCTTATGAGGTGGCGCCAGTACTGCCAACAGTTATACAGTGAGGACAATGAATGCATCGAAAATAGGATGGATTTTACTGAAAGGGAGCCGGACATCCTCCTACATGAAGTAGAAGCTGCAGTTCAGCGTCTGAAAAACAAAACTTGTGGTGGCGACAACGTATCCGCGCAAATGCTCAAGTGGTTGGGTCCACAAGGCACACAGATTCTCTATCTCATATGCCTGAAGGTTTGGAGAACTGGTCAATGGCCTGAAGACTGGATGGAGTCAGTGGTGGTTCCTTTGCACAAGAAAGGTTCTACTAAAAAGTGTGAGAACTACCGTACCATCTCTTTAACATCTCATGCCAGTAAAGTCTTTCTGCATATTCTCAATAAAAGACTCGAAAATTTCATCGGCGGGCAGATTGCAAAGGAACAGGCAGGTTTTGTGAGAGGTAAAGGAACACGCGAACAGATACTGAATATCAGGCAGCTTATCGAAAAGGCCAGGGAGTTCAACGTGCCGATGGCCCTATGTTTCATAGATTATGCGAAGGCCTTTGACTGCATCACCTGGCAGAAAATGTTCGATGTCATGAGTGAGATGGGTATACCGGATCACCTAACTTTCCTTGTGCAGAACTTGTACCTCGACGGCATTTCTAGAGTCCGAATTGAGGACGCCGAGTCAGAGCCTTTCCAGACCAACCGTGGAGTAAGACAAGGGTGTATTCTCTCGCCACAACTGTTTAATCTCGTAGGCGAGCACATCATGAGAAGAGTTCTGGAGGATTGGAATGGAGGCGTACGGATTGGTGGACACCTCATTAATAATCTACGCTTTGCAGATGACACTACCATTATAGGCTCTAATGAAAGAGAACTATCTGAGCTTCTGCAAAGGGTCGAAGAAGTGAGCGTGGAGTATGGCCTTCGTATCAATCGGGCTAAGACAAAGCTCATGTTTGTGGATCGGGCAGGCACGTTGCTACGAACGGGAGAGCTATCCGACATCAATTCCGTTGACACGTTTGTGTATCTGGGCTCTTTGGTTGCCGCAGACGGTGACTGTGAGAAAGAGGTGGTAAGGAGAGCTCAGATTGCAAAGGCAGCGGTAAAGCGGCTAGACAAGATCTGGAGGAATAGAGGTATTAGCATTAGAACGAAAATTAAGCTGATGAGAACCCTGATCTTCTCTATTTTTCTATACGCTTCAGAAACCTGGACTCTAAAAGCACGCATCCGGAGCAGGATTGACGCATTTGAAATGTGGTGCTGGCGCAAAATGCTAGGAATCCCTTGGACGGCGCGTCGCACTAATGCGTCGATCCTAGCCCAATTGAAGATTAAGTGCCGCTTATCAACCACTTGCCTTCAGCGGATCCTGCAGTACTTCGGTCACATGGCTAGACGAGAACCGGATAGCTTGGAAAAGCTCATTTTGGTAGGCCACGTGGAAGGAAAAAGGAGCCGTGGAAGATCACCGACTCGGTGGACTGATGCCGTGAAGGAAGCCTGCCCGGGAACCATACAGGCATCAATCCGGAAAGCAGAAGACCGTGTGGAATGGAGAGCGTTGGTGTGCAAAATAACGGCCTCAAATGGTCACGACCCTCAGCAATGAGGAAACGAGGCAGAAGAGTTTGCAACATGTCATTGATATGCAGGAGGAATAGCGTGGGTGATAGCACACAGCCTTGAGGGACACCAGCATTCACAGACATTGAGTCTGAGCATTCACCGTCAACTAGGACCTTAATGCTTCTGTCTGCTAGAAAACTGCTGACCCATCCCATAATTTCCCGGGGAGCCCATAGGATGGAAGTTTCGAAAGAAGTGCCTTGTGCCACACGCGATCGAAGGCCTTCGCTACATCCAAACTAACTGCCAGTGCCTCACCTTTACTCTCTATCGCCTGTGCCCAGCAATGTGTCAGGTAAACTAAAAGATCACCAGCCGAACGACCCCTACGGAAACCGTATTGTTGGTCACTCAGCAGCTGGTGATCCTCTAGGTACCAGAGGAGCTGACGATTGATGATGGACTCCATAATCTTAGAGAAAAGGGAGGTTATAGCTATCGGCCTGTAGTCGGATGGATTTGAGCGGTCGCCTTTTTTAGGGATCGGGTGCACCAAAGCTGACTTTGACCTAAGCCTTTTCTTCCTAAATAAATTTTGTGAAATAAACCCGAGGATGAAGACCAGGGGTGGCATGTGAAAGTTCACATATCTAAGCTGATCATTCCGAGCCGTCTTCGGTCTTTCGCCGTCTGATTTGACCTTATTCATTTATAGGGCGAAATTTATGGTCTTCGCAAGAAATTGCTTCATTTACTTAAGATAACAGCGAAATCACCATACTTTTCAAGGGCACATCCCTTGAAAATTGAGGAGTTCCTTTAATTCCTGTTGGATCTCATCATCAGATAACCACCAAATTCCTATGGGCTCAAGTGGAGGTGACTCTTTTCGAACAAAAAATAATTGCTTAAATTGGACGATGGAGCTCGGAATTATCAGCTTATATATCTGAAGTTGCACGTGCCATGCCTGGTCTGCATCACCTGACTTACAATAACTTTCCTTGTTAATTCATTTTTTTTCTGTAAACATTACAAAAATGGCTGACGGATTAGAAAAAGTTATAATTACGTCATGGAGCCTTTGATCGGGTTAAGTAGGTATACATAGATGTGCACTTGATTGGGGTTGCCTCACTCAAATTCCTGAATTAAATTGTGGCACAGCAGGTGAAGGTGCCCTCGCATAAGTTTCCACTTCACATATGCAACCGCGTAGCGCACGTAGATACTTAGGCCCATACTACACTATCAACACTATCATATAATATGAGAGGCACCTAATTATGTTGGTGCTAATGCTAACTGCAAATTAACGATGAGCGCAGTGCTTGCAATTCAAGCAGGCACGCCGAAGACGCACAGGTGATTTACTCGCACACAAGCCCAAGGCTGGCATTGCATATTCAATGCATGCTCTAGACATTGGCGTCCCATCGCTTTTGCATCAAAAATAGCTTCCCAAGACACACCGCACGCAAGTTTACGCGGATCTCCGGCCGCTGCGGCCGTGCCGCGGTAAAATTAATAACCTTGTGTTGTGAATATTGCTATACATCTGTGCCGTGTCTGTGAATCTATTTACGAATAAATCCCTTTATTTATTTATAATATCGGGGACGCTCGCTGTCAACGAACCAGCCCGATCTTCCATCTTTGGCGGCGGAAGTGACGGCGGATGTCCCGGCAATGGGTGAGTCGAGTGGCATATGAATGTTTGACAACAATGCTCAGAGTTGAGTTCCCACATTTTCTATGCGTCCCGTGTCTGTGCCGAAA